>OX401864.1:5000-4805000 GCA_947859175.1 Gandaritis pyraliata | reverse complement strand
TTTGAAACTTCAAAAATAGAAGTGTTTGCGGTTTTATCCAAAGGTTTATACTGTTACTAACGACCCGATTAGTCTTTCCGGTTCTACCTTCCTCAAAGTTATCGGAATTTTACTGGATTATGTGGATATTAAGTTTGTTATTGACTTTGAAGCTTGTTACTAGAAGTACGGTCCCGTGGGATTGACCGCACAGCTTAGTTGGTTGATTTTGCATTCGTTCCCCAAGAAAAACATTTGTTTTAATACCCATGTAATTGTTTTAAGATGGATCTTTGAATAGAGTGTTTGCATAAAGTTATTTGAGACAACAATAATAAACGTTTTTGTCGTTAAAAAAAACAACGATACAGCATTTATGTGGTTAAAACTCGATAACACCAGTACGCCCAATCAAAACCCAATAAGCAATTATTATTTATAGAACTCTGCCGAAGGTTTTGTTCTTGAAGAAGTTCAAGAAACATAAACCCGTGAGCCGTCTAGGCCAAGAGGGCATTCTGAATAATGTAGCAACAAAACTAGGTCACGTTTTTGTAGTTTCTACGGAACAGTAGATTTCAACAAGACTGGAAGTTTGTTTATAAACATAGTTTGTTTTTCTTTTTTCAAGTATTGTCACAGAATAATGTTTAGTTATAGCAGTTACTGAATTCTAGCCCACAATGTGGTTCTCTTGGTGTAAATAGCGGTGGATGATGAAACAGTAAGTACCTATTTATATTATGTAGATGTGCCTCTGGTTTCCCATCTAATCTCTCGGTCAAAGTTTACCAAAATTAAATAGCGTTACAAAAAATGCTTACAATAGTTTTTTTTAATTCCGATAAAAATGTACCAGTGATGAATTTTAAGCTGTGTCCATGTGTTCCAATAAAGGATCTTTCAGGAAGATTAATAGTGACTCCGTATAGCGTTTTGTGCGTATTAACCTACAGAATAAGATGTAGGACTGAGGTTATCACCCTGACGGACATTTATCTTGCTCAGTAGAAACTGAGAACCTGATTTGAGGGCTCGTGAGCCCTATGCTCGAACGTATTGTACTGTTCTGTTATGATTAATATTATACTCGGACAAAAACGTAACCCCAAACGTGCCCGTGGACTTTTTAACCGACTTCAAAAAAGGAGGAGGTTCTCAATTCGGTTGTATTTTTTTTATTCGGTAAAATTACAAAAACCGTTAAAAATGGTCTTATACACTAGGTGCCAGTTCCTCGCAACCAGAGCCTAGAAGAACGGCCAAGAAACTACAGCCTCATTCTCTTTTATTGTATGATCCTTCTTACAAAGTAATATAATTACTTGAAAACACGTCAAAATATTTAATGAAAATAATATAGGTAATTTAATAATGCTTTTCAATCAGGAAAATAATAACGTGATAAAGAAGCTTTATTATGTTGTATTCTCTGACACCTGTCAGTTATAATTGGTTTGAATTTGTTTCTAAAAGTAATATCAAAATCTTATTAATTTTTCGCCGTATAACGAGGATTATTTAGACCCGTGTGATAACCTTATTTTAACAACCAGAATAAAACGTAAGTACGGGAAACAAGGACGTTATAACGCCTGATAGCTAACATGATGTATTCATCCCTATTTTTGCATTACACGTCTCGCGTCTGAAGCACTCGTGCCGCAGCTTACTTACAGATTATCTATAAGTTAAACAACGTTCTGCGCGGTCACTATTTGGATGGGTGACCTCTAATGGCATTTACATCTGAGCGCTTCCGGTCGCGGCTCTAGCAGTCATTAAGCCATGATAACCCTAAAATAATAATGATAAATAAGATAATGTGATTCTGTAATAATGTCAAAAGATTGAACACGGTTTAAAAGTGTCTTAAAAAGTACCTACTAAGTGCGGCTTGCACCAGAATCGCTAAACGCGTTTAACTATTAAATAGTGTTGTAGAGTTGCCAAGTCATATAAATACGTCAGATTTAAATCTATTTAGCTGTTAAACACGTTTAGTGATTCTGGTGCAAGCCGCCCTAAATGTACTAAAAAGCCATTGCCAGCCAAATGTATCTACTGAAAAATATATATTTTCTGTCAGTTTCAATGCTAACGAATAATTGTAATCACCGAAGGTTATTGCCGTTTAAATTAGCTTAAAGATGGTTCAAAGGGTGACCACGAATAAATTAATTTCGGCATATTCCGAGCTCTCATTTCAGTACGCATGGCCTGCAATGTTGGATAATATTTTACCCGCTTAAAGAGATAATACATCTGTGCTTTACGTCACAGTACAAATGGTTAGGTTGGATCACGTTGGGGTCACCAATGAGCACACGGAAAGTGCACACATACCTGCCGTGTTCTCATTGGGAAAAGGCAGATCTTCCATCGAGCGATCTTTGGTTCCGGGTCACCAATGAAGAGAACATCGTTGGATTACGTCTGGGTCACCAATGGAGTTTAATATTTATGGCAAACGTGGCGACTGGTTCTTATACCAATTTTTCTACTCGTATCATCGGTCCATCAGGTAGGGGACTTTTATCTACTTATTTTAATTATTGCAACATTTTTTATAGTCAAAACTAGCTACTTCATCTTTTATCTTTGTGTTTATTTTAATTTGTAGAAGGTTTTACTCAAACAAGCAAAACAATACAATGTTTTTCCTACAAGTTCAGCTTTTAGATAAATTAGATTTGTTTTTATTAGAATAAAACTGATCATTTGAAAGCCCTCGAGCCTTCGTTACTTAGCTTTTTCCCAGAAGGCTAAAAAATAAAGTAGAAATTTTACTTTCATCTGACAGGAACCGATATACCTACTAGGTATTGCTACCAGTCTTATATTACTTTGGTAACTAAGTTATTTTTAAGTTGTAGTTGGTATTTTATATTTTGAAAATTTTTATTTTCATAAAACTAGTAATTACGATATAGTATTTTATCCTACTCAATAATCTTTCGGTGTATGATTGGGATTTTACCGTATGAACTTGTCTCTAACTACTTTTATTTGATATTCTCGCAAAACTAATTTATTTAGAAGTCTTCAACAACTTCATTATGGGAAAAGTTGATGACCCACCTAATGTTAAGTGGTAACAAAACAATACATTGGCTCACTGAGCACACTGAGGACGTGCCCTGTGATGCCTTGTTTGAGAAACTTGTAATGCTACAAAATGTAATTAAATAATGATTTACGAATTTACTTACTCATCGTTACCAATTTGCTAAGCGCTGTTAATTTTTATGCTGACTTAATAATCTGTATGAGGTGTGGTCGCAAAGTGCAAAATGGTACGAAGTAAAGGTGGAAACTTATTGACCACGTCATTTGGTTTTGCGTGACTGAAGAATTATGTTCAGGTGAACTGAAGGCGTAAGCAGTAATATACTCAAGTTCTTGTGGTAGTGCAACGGACGAGCTTGTAGATATCTGCGGGTATTGTACAACATTTGGTCTGTTTTTTTTTTACCCCCGACGCACAAACGACGGGGTGTTATAAGTTTGACGTGTGTGTGTGTATGTGTCTGGCTGAGGCAACGTAATAGCTCCCGAACGGATGAACTGATTTTGATTTTGTTTTTTTTTTGTTTGAAAGGTGAATAGTCGGGAGTGTTCTTAGCTATGTTTGATAAAATCGGTTCAAGATTCGGGGGTTTTTTAAGTTTAAAAAAAAAAAATTAAAAGTCTATTTCAGAGGTCGATAAAGTTACTATTTTTTTATAAATACTGTATTAATCGTAATTTTCTTTGTGAATAAAATCCTATTTATTTTTATCTCTGCTTTTTTTATCAAATCGACTGTTAATAGATTGATTTCCGTTTTATTCGGTGCTTCCGCCATTATTCCATCCAAGCTAGTTATATTAATTAATATCTAGATTGGTGTCTGTTGGTGCTATCGCTTGGATCGTTACTGTTCCGAGTAATGGTGCCACGTCGAGTTCATAATGGTATCTTACTAATACTATAAATGCAAAAGTTTAGATGTTTGGATGTTTGTGTTTCAATCACGTCTAAACTACTGAACCAACTTGGATGAAAGTTGGCATATATATAGTTCGTAACCTGGATTGACATACCTATAGGCTACTTGACAGGGCAGTTTGACAGGGCGTAGTACTACCTCTTTGGTCTAACGACTAGCGTTTGACATTCCAATACGAGTTCGGTGTAATGAGGTGTAATGTCAAGTTTCTCAAAGAAGTATCCGCTCGGTACACGCACAGATAATATAATGTACACGGAAACTGTAGACGCGTACGAAGTCGCGGGTAACTGCTAGTGGTGTTATAATTACTAAAACTATAGTTACAAAACAGTGTTTCTAGCCTAAAATAATAGCCAACGGCAAACGAACCGGGATCGATTAAGTTATGTGTGAACTTTTCTATAATCTGAGGTATGAACTTAAAATTAATGGTTCTTCTTCTTCTTGTTCTTCGTATTATTTGGGGTCGGACCTCCTCACTTTAGTTCGCCAAGACAATCTGTCTTGGGTTGTCGGTTCAGGCAATTGGGCTTTTATGAGGTCTCTCTTGATGTTGGTCCACCAAGTGGTAGGCGGGCGGCCTCTACCTCTCTTTTCTTCTGGTATATTCAACGCTATTTGCACCACGTGGTCTTCGGCGCGTCGCTTAACTCGCTGAACTTAAAATTAATGGTTATAAAGTTTTAAATACTTTGTATGAAGACCACGCGCCTCTTCTGTGGTAGGTGGTACTTTGAGATCTTAAAATACGGTTTCAGAGGACCTAGAATGTATTTTATCGGCTATTTTTTCTACGTCTTTGACAAAAAACTTACGTTGAGAACCTGAAGTCTCTGAAGTCCGTTAATCATTCTGTTTTTAATATTTAATAGTTTTGACATCTGCTACTTTAAAAATAAAAATGCTCTACCTAGGTAAGCTCTATTATACTTTCCTATGACTCTACTGAAGAAGCTTTAAGTCATCTTCTGACTGTAAGTATTTCAGATGTTTTCCAAAGAGAAAAGTAACTTGAGAATTCAGCCAGTAACTTTTGTTTTAAGAACTTTGACGTAAATTGAAGTTAACCTTTCTGACCTCAATATGTCGCAAAACATTTAAGTGTTTAATTAAGTAGGTGCCTAGGTACTTAATATGCTAACTTAAATATTTAAAATCTTGTTGTACCTTTATCAGTATTTATATTTACCTACTAATTATGTATATATTGAAAAACTACATTTTAGTAAGTTGGTAGTTTGGGTCGTTGTCATTCCGCCGAAGGTTACATAAGTAGGTGTTACGTACTTCATAAATTAGTATTTAGACTTAAAATTAAATCCACCAAAATATTTCTTCACATTCTTAGAATTAAATCATAAATTAATAGATTAATTTTGTGTACAATAAAACTTTTTATGAGCAAGATAAAATCTAGCACTCTTTTATAGCTGGACTATACTGATATTTTAGATTTCCTTTGCAAAATGATTAAAGTCAACTCCAGACTAGTCTAATGTGATTAAAACTTGAAAAATCCAACTAAGCAAGGTCTTTGCTCTGACCGAAACGCCGAAGCGTAGACAGATCGCGCTATAAAATGTCTGCAGACAATAACTTGGTTGGTACTAAATACGTGGTTGACAGAATTACTATATTTACAAACTAGTAGGGGTTAAGGGCGGCTTGCACCCGAATCGCTAAACGCGTTTAACTCTTAAATAGTATTTAGCGAGTTGTCAAGTCATATAAATACCTACGTCAGATTTAAATCTATTTAGCTGTTAAACACGTTTAGTGATTCTGGTGCAAGCCGCCCTAAGTTTCATTCGCAGTGTATTTATTTGACCCTTTTAGCATTTTTATTAACGTAAAAAGTAGGTAAAACACATAGATAAAACTTTATTTTGGTGAATTTATTTTTAGAAACTTTTTTTTATTTTACATGCAGTATAATTTGGATTCGAGGTCAGCCCAGCTTTCATAAGATCGATAGATAATTTTTTTATTTGGTTCTCAGTCACAGGTAGAGTACAGTACAAAACAAGCAGAAAAAAAAACATAAAAACAAGAAATTGTATCACAGATTTTTTCAGGAAATAAAATATTTAGCCTCTATTAGTTCCTTCCTATCTAAGAAACCAAACACTTCCCCTTGATTCCAGTTATACCAAACTACGTTGACAGCATTGCGTCTTACAAAAATTCTAAAAACTATTTTTGTGACCGTTTCTGACATCGATGCTTCGTCTCAATGAGCATGTCTTTTGAAGACGTACTTACTTGTAAGGCCTACTTTTTTGTCACCATTCTACAGACATCTGCCCTCTTCCCAACTCTACATTTCTAACTATTGGTCTGACACATTTCAGATTATATTTTTAGCAGCGCCATCTATGAAATTCAAAATTGACTTTGTGAGCTTTTTATAAGCTCAACTTTCTTCAACCATTTTAGCCTCATCACGAGAAACTTTGATAGAGAAACCATGACTAAGAATGAATAAGTTTCTGAACATACACCTAGATGGCGCCCTAAAATTGTGTACGAATATGTGCTACTCTACAAGTTGGTAGAGTACCTGTAGTTACTACGTTTTCACCTAAAGCTCTGGATGAGAGGGTAGCAGGTACTCATATGAAAAGTATTTGATAGATGTCGCTGTAGGAAACCCAGTAAGCATATAGGTAGGTACTATGTGGACCAGTGCGAGCCAGAAGTGTGAAATCTTACTTAGATCATAAGTTTAATTGTAAAAAAAACTTTTTTGATAAATTCACTTCCAAAATGTTTTAAACAGTCAGCTACTGCTACTACCTACTCGTAGAACTATTAACTGGGTATTCTTTAATAATCTCTAGATTCATGACTATAAGTTTTAATTTTCAATGTTATTATGAGATCCAATCTAATCAGAGTTCATGTCTTACGCTAGCCTCATGCCAACTTCCAGTTTATCACCCACTGAATTTTTTACTTGAAACTCCACCTACTTCAAAAGGTTCTTTTATATCTTGACTAATGTTCATCAAGAGGTAGAGAACCTACAAAGGTAAAATAAAAAAACAATATTTTTTATTGGAATTTATTTCATTCAACTTCAAACTACACCTTCAAAATTACAGTTGATTATAACTACTATAAGTAAGCTATAATATTTACCTACATCCTGATCTGGACCTAAATAAGTTTTTCCAAAAATTTTGACACGTTTTTGAAACCTCCACGTATTATGAAACATTTATTACCTCTACATACCATTCCATTAAGTATTTGCTACATATTATTGTTAGGGAGTTTACACATTGCGACTAAAACATTTCTACATTTTTCTGCAGAAGTTAAAAATCGCCATAGACGATAGCATGGACCCGGATTGTTGAAATCACTAATGTGTATTCACCCTTACTTAAATAAGACTACAATATTACTTAGTTAAAGTCTAAAAAAACATTAGTTGCATGCTTGCGTAAGCTGCTCTTGCGGTGGTTTATATTTACGTACATAATCTAAAGTCCATCCACATACAAATTCGCTCATTCCCATACAACACTACCACTACAGTTCCTAAATTAATTACAATAACAAAATAAATCTGTTCAAACGTAATTTTAAGTCTCAAACAACGATTTTCATAAATCAGGTACAAATCAATCAAAATTAATTCTAAGGTAACTGAATAGATATTCAGGAAGTTTTCAAAGTGAGATCGAGTTAAGTGTTAACCTATTAGTAAATTATTTCCGGATCAAAGTAATGCAGTTGGTTGACTAAAACAATAATTTTTCAGAATGAATCCAAACTTTGACCGGGCTATTAAAAACAAATATTAGTATACTCAAATTACCATTAATATGAACTTAAACTAAACACAACATTGTTTTGGCTTGTAATAATTATACATGTAGCTGACAATCACAGAAGTAAATATAGGTAGCTTTTACTTATTCCAAAGACCACATATCGTTACTTATACAAATCGTTGTTTTTTTTATTGAAAAGATCAATCTTTACACAAAAATTCAAAACTTCATAAAAGTGTTATGTGAAACTGAAGACTGCAAACCTTTTTTTTTTTCGAAAGTTTTGCGTTGAGATTGCATTTTCATGTCTGTCATGGATTACCTACTAACCTACAATACAAAGAAAACCAATCTACATTAACCCTTAAATGCTATAATAACAAAATATATAATCAAGTCCGTGAAAAATTACATAACTCGTGCTATTTATTTTATTTTAATGATTAAGTATGTCATGTGCTTACATTGGGGTTAGATAAAACTTGTATGAAAGATATAAAAATCTAGTTTATGATTCTATTACAAATGACAATGCTACTCTATGCCCTTTCTCTACATTTATAGTAAACCTGTAGGGCTACTTGAAATACATTTTTGGATTTTTTCATATTTTCAAATCAGATTTCATGATTTGGTTAAGATTTAACTTTTTAACTTATGCTCGATTAACTTTTGAGTGATATTCGGCAGCTACATATTTTAAATACCTAGATACTTTTTATACTATGTATCAAAAATATGCAAATAATAGTAGTATCGCACGTATGCGACCAAAGTAGCCTTAAGTAACCGAATATAAATTGCTAGGTAAGTAATCTGTGCATTGTTTGATACACTCATGTTATTATGGAGTGATAGACGTCAAATCTAATCGTACTTTTGTACTAAAATCAATACGATGCCGTGACCAATCTACCCACGTGGGGATGATGACTCATCAGCGTTACTGAGCTAAATTCAACTGTAATACTACTGGATTAAGGTCGTCTGATTCACGCTCAGTAATCGTGACAACTGTGATCGTCAACAAATGCTTGGGTGTATTAATAAAATACTATTTTGTTTCCAGCCTTGCGGATTGCTGTACCTATAAAAGTTAGCGCAAACACGCTATTTTCAATTCAAATACTTTCTTACTGAGTCACTCCAAGTCTATTGTATTTGTGTCGACATCATTGCAATTTTACACGCAGTTAAATGATACTATTTGTAACATTTTAGCTTATTCATCTTATAATCTAAGTATAATTCGTGTAATATCTCACTATTTTGCTTGAGAACTTAAGCCATGTTATTGCAAAATTATTTACATCACGAGGTCAAAGTAATAAATAACAGCTTGATAAAAAAACTGCCGAATCTGGTTCAGCAAAGGTTATCATCATTTTCCGTTATGAAATATCATCGTTCGCGTCAACTTATACATAGCTCTAAAGTATAAATAAGTATACGTTAACTCTAAGTAATCAAATATTACCATCAAAGTATCTAAGATAAGAAATGAGTAATATCAAGCATTATAAACCAAACTATTACGATACATGAAAATATGCGAATAAATACTTATACAAATTGGCTGCGATATTCCGACTAGCATAAATACAGTGCTGCACTGAGCTTAAACAGATTCAGTAACCTAATTCTTTGGTAATATTTACTGGGAAACTAAAGCTATCAATAAATAATGCGATTGTGCTTTTTAGCAATCGAAACTAAAGGATTCCTCTATGTACACCCGTCTCGTAGCTAAAGAGCGTTATCGCTCGCTGGTTCTAAGTAACCAGGTTATGTTCAGTTCCTATTTACCGGCCATGTTTGTTCAGAGCAGGACGGCAGGGAGGGGGGTAGACAGTGCCATGTGTTCAGCTCCCCTGACCGGTAGTCTCTGAGCTGTCACGTAATGCCTCATCAGAGCTGGGACACTTGGAAAAGCGGTCGCAGCGCCTCCTAAAGTGTAGCCTTCTGTGCCTCGGCAGATACGCATGTGCATGAAACCCCTGGTAGACCTGAAAAAATAATTGAAAAGTTGGTGTTAGACATTTCTATTGTAAAAGATGCTATATTTGTCAACACATAACTAATCAAGAGGACAAATGTATAAAAAGATGATTTTTAAAACAGTTCTATCTCACGAAGACGGTTTGGCTATGTTTGTGGTTGCGCGTCCACATACATACACAAATCTTACGCCTCTCTTTCTATCTCGGCATGTCTCAGTGCTCTGGAGCTTACCCACACAAACATAGTCTAACCGCCTATGTGAAATAGAACAACTGTAAGTAGGTAATAAACTAGAAAGAAATTATCAATGTAAAGATTCTGTTTCTAATCAATATAATAAATAAAAACTAGGCAATATCAAAATGATGCAACTCAACTTTGCTCCTAGTTAGATAAGGGCTATCAAAGGGTATTTAGATATCGTGTGCTACTTACTTTAGACTGAGCGAGTAGTCATGTTTCGCTGACTCGCTGGTCCTGACCAGAAATGCGCCTTCGTCTGCTTCTCTAAGCAGACTTTCAGCTTCAACGCGAGATAAGGTTCCGTGGTACCACCTGTTGAAACAAACAAATGGTTTTAACATATGATTTTAGAAAATCTTCGGCAGAAGTTTGTATCACTTAGAAAAACCACAGAATACATCAGAAAATATTTAAAAGCTATACAACTACCTCTGGAAAACCATGGTTCTGAAAATCTGTGGGGGAGGCCTATCTCTAATGGACTTCTACATGCTGATAATGATGATGATGGATAATGACAAACCTGTCAGATTTTTCTAAGCTGCACTAATTGTTAAACTTACCCTTGACGGTCAAGTGGAAGAGAAGCATCGACGAGGTCACGGGGCGGAGCTATGGGTCCCAAGTTTAAATGCAATCCCTTAGAACTGCCCGAACCACCACTTCCGCTATCGAAATTCAACTTCAGATTTGGCTTGGCTTGTTTATTTCCTGCAGAAAAACAAATAATGTTCAAAAAATCTTTCAAAGATCTCTAAACTTCGAATCAACAGAGTCCCAACTGTATGCAATCCTAAAGATTGCGAGCTCCTAACTCAACATAACGGTTACAAATTGCTCCCAACACACAGGAAAAAGTTTCCCTCAAAAAGCACTCAAGTAAATTAAATATTGGGCGTTGGACCAGAGAATTTCGTGTGGAGTAATCCGGAGTCATACATCTTAATCGGCATAATGCGGTGGCGGTCGCTTCGCGTTACGAGAATGCAAAGAATTGACTCGACAGACCCTTCGTGAACTCCTTACAAGGATTGACAAGTAAATCCTTCTGACGTAAATGGATTTGAAAAGAAGTGATCGGTGGAAATCCTTCTGAGAAACTGATTTGACATTTATGTGATGAATTGCTAGTGAAAGAAAATAAACAAACCTTGATTTAAGTCCTGCACGCTTTGGCTTGAAGAGGCGTTTGAGATGACATTTGCAAAGTCATTGTTGAGCTGCAGGGACTGTCCACGCAATTTTCGGCGTAGTTTTGGCATATCGAATGGCAAGGATCGTAAGTCAGCTTCGGCTTCAGCTCGACGCCTTCGCAATTTCGGCATGTCGAACGGAAGATCGGACAAATCTACATCTTCCTTCTTCTTTTCCTCTTCTGAGTTACTGTTCTTAAAGTTCGAGACAAACGCATTTCTAGAATCTACTCCTTCTCTCGAATGAATAGAAATTCCACTATCGGATCCTTGAATTTCCGAATCCCCAGGAGTCGAATGTCTGAATGTGAGGTTCAGAAGATTTCTGTTTTGTAATGCTCGACGTTTCGGTTTGGCAACGATTTCGACGGTAGTTTGTATCGTCGTGTTTCCGGTCTCGCCTTCTTCGGGGGATACCTTTTGAGAGTTATTATTTTTATTGTTGTCAGATGTTTCGGACGCTGGCTCTTGAGACGATTTATCCGATATCGGACTCAGTATGTGAAGCTTGTTTGGATGATTTCCAAACCCCGATAGATGCATGTGATGATGCGACTTTGTGAACGGAACATTTCCGGAGTCCGAACTGTGCGAACTCAGGGAAGAAGAGTGACGGCTCTCGGAGCTACTGCTGCTCCGGTCTCCTTCGCTGTTGCTGCTGCGCAAGGACTCCATGCTGCCACCGCTGCTGCTGGTGGCCATGCTCTCCGTGCTGGAGTACTTACGCCTCGGGCGTGTCACGCCAGGCCTACCCTTAAACTCCATTATAGGGCCGACCCCCTTGGGCCCAGTGTACCGATTCAGTTCAGGTGTGTCAGAATCGGAAGTGGGTCGACCCTTAATCTCTAAAAAAATCCCGTCCTTTGTTTGCCCTCTTTCATCATTACCATCGCGAGATTCGCGGCTCGAATCCCTTAGGCGCTGTCCAATATCAAGATCGGTCGATACGGAGCCCTTCGCGTCGACCATGCTGGTCTCGCTACTGGTCGGGGTGTCACGGCCTCGGAGAGATTTGACGGGTAATCTAAGATCCTTCAGGCGTGGATGTGCCGGCTGCGATTGAGGCAAGTTCGGTGCGCTCTTAATGCTGTTCATAGCAGATCCGTCCTTCTGTTGAAATTTTGTCGGCAGTGGTGCGGTCGAAGGTGGTGACGGCGTGTACCCTCGAAGTGGTAATTGAGAAACCGATGCTGTGCGATCCTCTTCTTCAATATGAACCTTCTCCAATTCCTCTGACAAAGCGCAAGCATTATTCTCATTCTCTCTTTTTTGACGAATTGTCGGAATTTTAGAACGTCGCACACTGTCCGTTTTCATCGTCACCTTGCGACGACCTTTGAAATCTGGCTCACTGCGCTCGACAGCTTCGAAAGCTGATGAAGCTGAGGAAATGACTTTACGTTCCTCAGCTTGCAAGAGAGCAGGGTGGTTGCTGACGCGATCGAAGTCGTCCAAATCATCGTCTGAGCGGGTGATTTTGCAGTCAAAGGCAGTTTCGTAGATCTGGCGGGTGGTCATCTCTTGCGGCCAGCGGGGCAGCGGTGCCGGCACGTAAAAGACGCTACGAGAGGGATGCTCCTCTACATCTTCGGGCGCGGCGCACACGCAGCCGGCCGCGTCGCGCCCACGACGCCTTGGCGGCATCCACGCGCTCTCACCAGACGAAGAAGATGATCGTTCTAACTCACGAAAGCCATCTTCGGCTACTGAAAATCTCTTGGGCAGGTTAGGGCGCGGGGCAACGTGAGGGGCGTCTAAGCTGGCAGACTTTCTGTATCGTGCTCCCCTAGATGAGGTTGTGGACGCCGTCGGAGCTGATGGAGCTGGGGCAGGTGGAGCGGATTTGAACAAGTCACCGTAGTAGTAAGGACTTGGGTTCCGTCGCGGGGCGTTAGCGTATCTGGGGTCGGAGCGACCGCTATCTGGGGAATGCAGAGAGGGTGCAGTTGCGAAAGTGTCAAAATCTCCAAATTCGTCTTCTTCCTCCTCTGATGATGACGAACGATCTTCCGATGATGATTCTAAAACAAAAGAAGAAAAGGCTTGAGTACTTAGTTAGAGTCAAGGTGCTTTTGAAAATGTCGAGAGATAAAGTTGGTTGGTCGGTAACGAGACGCAAGCTTGCGATTTTTCTTACGCTGCGCTGTTGGTCGCCTCAGTGTGTCTCAAGTGGTCGTTAAATGAGCGTCCGGGCTTCCCATATTCACTTGAGAATGCAATCGACTTGAAAATATTTTATTTTCATGCTCAACAAAATATTCACTTTGTAGACTGTATTTTTATTTACTTCGGGAAAATCTAAAACCATACTTAGTTTACTTCACATAGTAAACTTATCTACTCATGTTACTCTATAATTTCGTTTTCATTTCAATCAGCCTCGAGGACTATTAAGGCAGTTAATGAATGCATTACATCCCTCGTACTCGGCGGAACACACGCAGCTAATGCTATTTCAAAGGCACGAAATACCCTAATGAGAGTTTCTTTCTCTGCATAACAAAAGCCTCCTTGTGAATGCTCTACGAAAAACCCTGGGGTTAAAGTTGCGATACGTAAGACCTAGCGAATCGTGGACGTTATGCTATTTTTAAATAAACTTTTTATAAGCTACAAGTCCTCTGGTACCGCTTTTGTTTCAGTTCCACGTTTTTTGTTTCGTTCGAATTGCTCTGCGGCATATTGTTTTCACTTTGTAAAGATTCTTCTGTCATTGTTTCGCTTTTTCTTGTTGAGTAATTAATGGTCATACTATGTTATAACAAACGCTCAAGTCTCGTCAATTTCAAGATGGAATTGCGAGAGAATTTGAAGCAGCCTTTTGTACACTTCGAAAGGTTCTACGCTCAAAGTTTTGTACCACATCCCCTTCACAAAACGATATGAAAAACTGAGCAAATTGTCTATTAGCATGGCGTGAAGTGCTGGGGAGGGGGATAAGTGACGTCATTACGTGACGTAATTACTTTTCCGCGTGGATGACCAGGCGAGAGTTGAAATTTGTTAAATCGACGCGATTAACGTGGTAAATGTCTTTCTGAAACGTGTTGGATGTGAAAGGTTAAAGGTAATGAGTGTGTGTAAGATCGAATTTGAATTGAAACCCCTAAATAAGTCGATGGAGGTAAGAAAGATTGAACACTAAACCTATTACCTACATTCGTCAGAACGAAGGTATTCATATAAAACTATGTCAATCGCACGCGGTTTTAGTCAAGTTTTAATCTAGCTTTACTTGTAAAAAAAGTAGAGTCCTACTTTGTTTGTACGCTCTGTTTAAGCCAATCAAAACGGAAATAACTCACTGCCGAGGCAAAGAGGCTGATTAAAAAATGTCATTGTAGCTACAATATTGTCAGTGTAGCTAGCCGGAAGTCCCTGGTTGATACAAAAAGACAAGCATGCAATCAGTTGATGGCGCGAGTGATAGGATTGATTACATTGACCTTGGGCGTGCATTTATTAAATGAAGTACTATACATGTCGATAAAAATGTCGATTTTTATACGTGATAGAAACCTAGTGTCTCGTTGGATGTTGGGACAATTGCTTACAGGGTGCGGTGATGTGTGATCTAGATTTGACGAGTGAAATTATTCGACTCAAAAAAAGAAACTATAACAAAAATTACAAGAAGTTAAACATTTTCTTTCATAAACACAGTCTAACACTCGAAACATAAGATAAAGGTGAAAACTGCTTCAAACTCAATTCTTTTTCAGAATATAGATTTACAATTTCATAAAAAAAAAATATGTCTTAGCGTTGTTTTAATAAAGCACAGACAGGACCAGTCGCGTTCTAGCAGAGAACAATGCCCTAACTAGGCTCTACCGCGATTGTTGGGCCAAAAGAAAGGCTTTTGTCTACGACCGACGCGACGACGTTCCGAGATGAGTTAGGACGCTCCTTGGAACTTGAGGCAAACAAGCTAATGAAGTGTGAAACTGTGGACATATTGTCATCTCTATGTGTTGTGGTTCGTTGGATTCAGAATTTTAAGCTTTTAAGTAATGATGAAGTGATGCTTGGTTTCTAAAATCAGATTTTTTATAATTAAAATATGTCAGATACGTAAAAAGGTCTGTAGGTATCATAAAAATAAGAGGAAATAGCATGGAATAGTTCTCAAACTCGATTGTAAAACAACTCGCAACAATTGATCAGGATGTTTTGCCAATCAACGTTGCGATAGCTATTGCAACAATTAACGCGATCGGAAGCAACAATATACCTACTGACTGAAAACAATTTGCCTCCAAGTAGGTACCATCAAACAAAAGGCATTCTGTTATACAAAGGTATGAGAAACCCATTTTAAACTTTAGTATCTAATTTAGGACATCTTGAGTACAATTTTAGTGCAACTTTTATCAGTAACCTTCGAAAACCAGATTATAACATTGACGTTTGGATACCCAAATAGGAATATCTTATCAAATTATCACACACAACGCGATTGAAATAAATGAATCACATATAGCACGCTGGGAATATGATAGTGGGTTGCGAATAAATATTACTTTGATAAAAATCTATTTACACGCTGATATTCTATCACCCATACAATTATAGTCGTATAAAAAATGCTCAATGGGAAGAAAAAGCTTATCAGTCACGTAACCATTGCTTTAGATGTTATGATATTACAATGTCATTGTGATAAAAATACTCACCAGATTCGTACAAAGGCTGTGCGCGATGCCTCGTCTGCCTCTCGTGCCTTAAAGGCGCTGATGGTGCCGGTTCAGGTGGCGATTCCACCGACCCTTCAGGAGCACTCTCAGGACTCCTCCTTGACACTCCAGGCGCTGATAAATCAAAGTCGGTCCTCCTAGCCGATTCGTAGTCGGCCCTACGCCGCGCTGACTCAGCGTCAAACTCCGGACGCCTTCCCGAATCACCGTCAAATCTACGACCTTCGTAGTCGTATGGCTTACGACCGGTGTCAAAGTCGTAGTTCCGGCGGGAATCGTAACGCCATTTGGACGAGTCTGGGGAGCGTCGGGGCTCACGAGAGCGGCGGCTGCGCTGTGGGGAGCGGCGGGACGATGTGTCTCGCGGTGTGCAGTACGCCTCTAAGAACTCAACCTGGAACAAACGAAAGGATTGTTAGAACTATAAAGCACGACTAAAACAAGAAGTACCTACCATCCTTCGATAAACGGTTCACGGGTACTTCGTGATGTGATGACAGAAAGGGCAGGTAAAATGCTTCAATTTTGTTGCGCTGTAAGATCCTCGGTACAATTGCATTGACCATTAGAGAAGAGAAGAATGACATACCATGATGGTATTAGTTGAAAAAGAGCCCTTCATCACGAAGGTCGATTATGTGGCAGAGTAAAGTGGTAATAAAATGCAGCGGTCACATATTCGGTGACCGTAACGGCCGGTTAGACGTCCTCTTCCCCTCGATGGGGCGTCATTACCACGACCCGTTTGTGTTTATGGGGACGGATATAAAGAATATTATGAGATATTGTCCCAGAATCGGGTATACCATGAGGTGATAACATTTTGAGGGACGCTTACGTGTAGAGACAAATTTTTACGGCGTCGTCGTTGGAATTTGATGGAACCTTTCCACGATTGCATCCACCTGATCCACCAAGCTTTTATTTAAAATTCAACTTACTAAACGGTACAATAACAGCCGAATCAATCGTCAACCCTCTTTTAATTGGTGAGTGTCTCGAAGAGAAAATAATGAGTCGTCTGGAATTTGCATGTTTTATACGAATCTGTTTATAAATAAGATGATATCTGTTTAACCCGAGGGTGGTTTCAGGCCATTAGAGTCGGTGATGAGTTCCTGCTTCCGCGCCTCAGGACACGAAGGGTCTCGTACCGAGAGCTCTCATTAAGGGTTAAATTAGTAGGCCTCAGATAGATTTTAGTCTCAAAAGTTGTTTACGAAAATAATGAGCCGTACACTAATGAAATCTTTTAAGACAATGATATACGCTTATTTTTATGCTCCATCCCAACTTTTGCATTCAAACGCTGACAACGATCTATAAAAGTCACAGTCAGTGCTCTGAACAAAAGAACTGGGACCGGTTTTGCCCTGAGGGCAGTTCTTTACAAAACTTTTACTTTAGAAGGGTAGGCCGTAAGCTTCATCTGGCGCGTTGTTTTACAGTTCCTTGCTATGCATGAAAATTTATTTACATAATTAAACGGGGTTGCCATCCCCTTTTGATTTGCGATGTCTACAGAGATTTTTGTTCGTTAGCATATTTTGATTCTTAATTAAAAGCTTACTTATATTTCAAACGATTACTTATATTAATAAATACCAATGTAACCATAGCACTACTGGTAAAATACATGACATAGTTGGTTATATTATATTCATAAAACAAAAAATTATCAATCTCGACATGCGACTGTGTGAACCGAGTTCGTAAAACTATTTTATTTAAACCATCAATTCACGACTTGCATTGAATACTTATTCAGCTTCAAAAAACAAAATGAAGCTCTCGTTTTATTAGCCGCTGCAATGCCAGCGCTGGAGCGTAAGGGTTAACTTTGAAAGGGATCAAATTGAATTTTGCTCAAGCACACATGTTCGCGTCTGGCTATTCATCAATTGTATCGTTTAATGGGGGAATAGTAGTCAACAGTTCACTTCCTGTGTGCTCGGATGCTCTGATTTATACCTACTCATATAATATAGAGATACTTATATCTAGTATGAACTGTGCTATATCAACAACGTTGACAGACTTCCTATTTACAAAACTGATATTTATTGAAAGGCATGGATTGATAGGTACTAGTACGCGGTAGTTTCATTATTATTTCAATTAATTCAACAAGGAAGGAAGCTGAACGAGACAAAAAGATAAATAACGGACTGACCTTGCAAGGATCAATGCTATAAACCAGGAAATAAAATCAATCATCTTCGAAAAGCAATCATACTTTTTATAAATACTCACAAAAAATCCAGATTTTATATTCCTAGAAGAGGTTATATAATCGGATAGGAATTCAGGATCTAAACTAAACTCGAGAACCGAATACGATTATAATATTTCGAGCACGTCAGCAGTCAGCACAGCACGTGTGTATTGTATTGACGTTCTAAGCTATGAGTCACTTTATCTTTACTTTGCTAGTTGCTACGTAGCTTACTTGCATTGCGATTATCGGCTACGAGAATACTTTCCATGAGATCAGATGTAAGTACGTATTACATCTTGTGGAACACTAGCTTGTTCAATTGTAAGTTGTAACTCAAACAATCTGACGTTTTTAAACGACAAAACTATCAAGTGAGAAATCTTTACAATTCTCAGCAATGATGATAAGGTTGTCTATTCTTCACACTCAATGTCTCATTGCCAAAACATCTCAGCGAGACAATGCCTCATTGTCTCGTATAGCTCATTAAAGCCATATGAAACTAAAGCGTCGTACAGATATACAATTCCGGGTTCACCCGCTATGCTATGAGTAATACGAGCAGTATCTGTATGAGAGATGTGGGACAAGACGAAAGTTTCAGACAACCAGATGACTCACCGGCCGGGCCTGGTATACAAATATCGGAGACACGCCTCCTGGGATGGCTAAAATAGCACACTGTCGCGTGACTACGTTATGGTAATACGCGTTCTTTAGCTCTATAGAACTTTTCCATGGTATGGGTAACCATAAATTAAGTAAGGCGATCGATATATAAAGAGCCGGGTAGTCGACCTACATGTTATTAATGTTTTTTCAATTCCAGTCAAACACGCTAAATTCAATTAAATTCTTTAAGCATTTCAGAGTTGAACTAATCTAAAATAGTAAATTGGCAAACAGATTCTAGTTGCAAAATTAGATTGTGACTTTACAGGCTAAGTCGGAGTTGAAGATGATTAACTAGGTAGTTATGCAAAACGAGAACTCAACATCCTCAGACTGAGGATGGATATACTCGGAGACAGTCATTAGCAATTAGTTAAGCAGATGCATGGAATATGAGTCACAACTAGGGGACATACGCGCTTTGTTTACAATAACAATGATGACGTAAACAAACTTGCTATCCACTTTATTCTTTACGAATATATTGCACTTTCATCTCATACCGTACTATATATTGCTTTGCTACAGCATGCGCAACCAAAGAGAATTCTATCACGTCGAGTATTGTGTTATTTCAAACGGACGCGACTTGCATTAAATAGAGCAAAATAAAAGTTTGTTTGAGGGAATTGCATTTGCCAGTCGACAATTGGCACGGTCATGCCTACACCAAACACTGTCTGGTCACGTTCAGCAAACCGGAGACCGCAAACAGGTTCCCAACCGAATTAAAAAGATTTTCTTTTTATCTTTTTCACTTCTGTGGGCTTCTAGGTGATTTTCAATTATTCCCAGTCTGTTGGCTCGAAGCCCTGAATCGATGTCTGTCATATGTCTAGTCGGGCGACGATTCGTAATATGGTATTTATTTTGGAAGAGCTCTGAAGAAACAATTATATAATTGAATTCAGTTCAGTCTCACTTCCATATTATATGTTTTATCTCCGCAATTTGCTTTTCATCTAACAATTTATATAAATAACCAAACAAGTAGGGAAATAATCTTAATTACTACATTGTCAGTCCAAGTCACAGGAAGGGCCGAGGGTGTTTAATTAGACCCTTAGGAATATTTCAATTTGGAAGACACTTTGAAAAGGTCAACATGCTTCAAACTCCAAATATTATTAAGTATAGAAAAATAATTATTGATCTAAGTACTTTCAAATTTGACAGGCGTCACAGCTCAGTCGGTAATAGCTCTGCCTTCTGTGCCTGCCTCTCCTGCCTTGGTGGGTTCGATCCCCACCAAGAACAAACATTTGTGCGTGGAAAACATAGATGTTTGTTCTATGTCTGGGTGTTACTATGTATTATAAGTACGTATTTACAAAAAAAAAGTATATAAGTATTCTGTCAGCCATCTAGTTCCCATATCACAAGCTATGCTTGCTTAGTTTGGGACTAGAGGGTGTGGGTTAGTCTCAAAATCCCCTTTGAGTTTTTCCCTTTAAGGGGATTTTGAGACTTTTAGTCTCAAAATCCCCTTTATTTCAACATTTTTGAATCAAGGGGATCTTGAGACTAAAAGTCTCAAAATCCCCTTTAGGTAAAATTACACCGAAATAGTCGTATCTTAATTTTACTTTATCTACCTACTTTTTGAATTAAACACCTAGTCCACTGCTACTGAACTATCCATTTCAATGATCAAAATATTTTTTGTAGCAGTACCTACATAAAAATGGAACCTTAACCTCACCCTCCAGCATAGGTACTACTTGTCTTATAAATTATCAACTTAGTTAGCATGGAGTTCCAGAACAAAATGTACCTACTTAACTAGCAGTCATAAAAATTAAGATTTGGATTGATTTGGAGGAAATTTTAATAAAAGTACTAGGGTAGTAGAATAAAGTAAGATGTGGTTCTAATTAAAACTCACCTTTTGCAATCTATCTTTTCATTATTATTAGTAGTCCTTCCTGTTGGATAGTATTTTGCTTTCTTGTACTTAAGTACCTACCTAACTTTTGGTTTACCTCTTGACTAGTTCTGCTCTCCTGGTACTTTTCACAAAATCAACTGAATTATTTATTTCTTGACTGGTTGGTTAGTTGTGGTCAGTGTGACAATACATTTTAGTACAACTAAAATGTGCTATACGGGTCACATTCAAAATGAGGTTTTTTATATGAGATTTTTATTCTGACTCCGGAAAGGAGATTCATTTCGTATTAAATATTTAACTGATGCAACTTCACAATACTAATACAGGTATGCATTATTTATAGCTGAAACTGTAACTGAAAACAAGATAAATATCTATTTAGGGTCCAAATGTTACGGAACGTGTGCGAGATTTTATTATTTCTAACATAAAGTCAGCTTATAATTACGACTAATACAGTATTTACAATATTTATAATATTTACAAAATACACATGAAACAGTTACAAACAATATATAGATAGCTCAACTGATCCAAACTAGTACCAATCGGAACCGTGCCCAAGACTTTGACTGCATTGCCGCGCTGAATAACTTATTATATAGAGTGAAAACCTTTGTCCCAGATGTGTAACACTTTTTTTGCCGGTATTTTTGTAACCGATTAAAACATACATTCGATATTAAAATAAACAAGAAACATTTGTTTTGATGTAGGTGCGACAAAAGCGCAGAGCTGAACACTAAAAATACATATTTTTTACTTCTCCATTAAAAATTATGTACCTACCTATTTTTCAGTGTTTATACCTAAACGTAAAGCATAGCACATTGTCGGTGTGGTTATTTTTTGTGTTAGAAATAGTAAAATCACACACAGCGGCACAGCAGCGCCAATTGGCAAGAGGATTTCATTGTCATGTCATGTCACATCAGTTTGACAGGGCGTAGTACTACCTCTTTATTTAAGTACGGGTTCGGTGTAATGTCAAGTTTTTCAATGTATCCGCTCAATACACGCACAGATAATATGATGTACACGGAAACGGTACTCGCGTACGAAGTCGCGGGCAACTGCTAGTAGCTAACTTATTAGCTATTTCTTGGTTTTGTACTTATACAAAACCAAGAAAGCAAAATACTATCCAACAGGATGAGCCCATACTGTTGGATAGTATTTTGCTTTCTTGGTTTATTATTTATTACATTTAATAAATAGTTTTATTAGTAGCCACTAATAATAATGAAAAGATAGATTGAAAATGTTAGTTTTAATAATTAGAACCACCTCTTACTTTATTCTACTACCCTAGTACTTTTATTAAAATTTCCTCCAAATCAAGCCAAATCTTCATTTTTATGAATGCTAGTTTAGGTAGGTACAATCTTATAGGTTCCAGAACTCCATGCTATTACGGTGTAAATTTGCCAAAGGGGATTTTGAGACTTTTAGTCTCAAGATCCCCTTGATTCAAAAATTTTGAAATAAAGGGGATTTTGAGACTAACCCGAGGGTGTTGTGTGTAAAGTCCAAGAATATTTATTTATTTATTTATTAATTTTCTTCATCTAGGTTAAATATTAACTTTATATTTTTAGTGATTAGATCAATGAGCATCGTTTTAGTGCCTAAAACGATGAAAAAGAAAAAGAAAATGAAAAAGCTAACCTTTATCACTGCCATTGTGTGGATAAGAAAAAGAAAGAAATCACACTCTTTTCTTTTACTAGGTATTCATCCATTGAAGCTTAGATCTTTTGTTACCTCATTCCTGATCCTGAATGCTATACAATGGAACAGAATTCAAAGAGATTTTATCAAATTAGGTATGGCTGCTGGCTTTACTGTTATACCATTCTTGTATTGTTTTGTGTTGTATTGGAAATTAAGAATAGTATAAAAGATTGCGTCTGTCCTGTCGGGAACTAACTTCGCTATCTGAACTTCTAACTGAGTTAAGCCATCCCTTGAGATAGATAGACTCTAGGTAATCGATATTAACTTAGTACTAACTGCCTTTGAAGATAATATTTTTCTCCGATTTTCTTCTGTACTTAATATAAATAGTTACTGACAATTGTGTAGTTATTACTTTGTCGTTACCATTGAGCATCTGTTCACTTTATCAATTTAGGTACTTGCTTCAATGGTTTTGATTTTGACTAGAAATAGCATTCTTTGTACATGTTATTAGTTGGCACGTTATTAGTTGGTGGGTTAGTTTCAAACTAAATACATTAGTATCTTTCTAGTGGCTACTATGTATGAAACTATTCTAACAATGCAGTTAGCAACTCACCACATGCACAACCAGTATCCATTGGGCAATCTGCCGCATTTTCGATATCAACTTCTTGTTTGAAGGCATTTTCAATCAGTCATTAATCCAAATGGCCACAAACAAATCCAATAGTACCTATATAAAATTCCACAAATAACACGGAACGATCACTAACTTTATCGACCGTTTCACTGTTGACACGCACACACTATAACTATAAACTAGACCTACACTTTCTCACAGCTTGTTCCTTCACACTAAACGTCTTATACACACAGCTTATCTTTCCAATCACTTGTAATTGCTCAGCGTTTTGCAGTAAAACCTGCGATATAAACGCCTAGAGAGGATGATTTTTGTTGGATACTTTGACGAGTCCAACTGTAGACTGACAACACTACTCAAATGCTATACGCGAATGTGTAAAACGGTGACTCATCGCCCCGCATACTGTTTACCGAGGCTTGAGTCCAGTGTCTCCAACTCTCTCTGTCAAAATTACGGTGTTGCTGGTCTAAAAATACGGTAGATAGTAGAAAAATGGTAGAAAATTACGGTAGGCAACTTACTAACTTCTTACCCGCACTATAAAGTTGCAAAACGCTTATATATAGCCTGAATTATAGTATCACAAAAGGAACACATTGCTTTATAGGGGTCTTTTGGGTTTTCACGTAACCAGGAAGAGAAGTCCTTGTGTTTTAGCCACTCTGCTCTGAATTTTTGCTTCTACGAGTCTTTTTAGTGACTTTACTTTTTTTTGATGGCCCTCCACCACTCGCCTCACTTGAATAACTGGAATCACTTTAACTCTTTATATGGTACCTAAAATAACTAATTTTTATTTTAATAGCAGAAAACCCGCAACAAACTTTTTCAAAATAGTAACATCAAACGCAGAATAGAGCTTGTAGATGGCAGTATGCCTTAATCTAATTACCATGCAGTTACAGTGTATATCCTAAATATTTATGAACTTTGTAATTTGGTCGTATATACTTTGTCATTTTGTCTATGAACACAAGTTAAATCTTGGGAATCCCTTATTTTATTCCCCATTGCAGTGTTGCCGCAATAAACTAGTAATATTTAACTAAATCAAGTGCTACCATTATAGAAATAAGGACACGGACGAAATTACGGTAGAATGTGACACCGTAATAACATGTCTACGGTAGGTGGTAGATCTAGAAAAATTACGGTAGGTCTACCGTAATTACGGCGTGGTTGGAGACACTGCTTGAGTCATCGCCGTGGAATTATACCCGGCAGCAATGTAGCGCAGCGCTCGAAAAATCGTCTACTAGACGACTTCGAAATACAAAAGCGCTAAAGCGCTTTACCGCGAGCAACCGTCTCCATTAATACCTCGATTCCGCACGTGTCCCACTTTGAGGTAGACTAATATAAACTTTAACCCACTGATATAGAGTACAAACTTTTCTCATTCGCTATTCGGTAACGAAACGTAAACTTTCGCGTTCGGATTTCGATTCGGCTTGAAGTTATGTTAGATTACGCTCGACCGGTTTGACTAGGTCGAATGCCGTTTTGAGGTCGTTTGGCGATACGTTGAACTATCTAACAGAGGAAGGCAGGAATGTGACTGCTTTGTCACTGGCAACTAGGATATAATATTCATATATCTAACTACCTAGGTGCCGAGAATATAACCAAAATAGATGCGAACTAGATCAGAAATAGTGCAAACAGTTTCGAAACTAACCCGCACCCCGATACCAACGGAACAAACGACAGTGCCAACAATAAATTACATTTACTGACCAATGGCTCTTTTGGTCTAACCGTTAAATCCAAGTGCAGTGGTGAGGCAGCAAGCGATAATGAAGTTAGGCGAGTTGTAGATGGTGTTACTAAATACGGTGGGCTAAGTTTGGCTGTTTGGCATTTACGTGGCGACCTTTTATGGCCATCGAGTTTTTGCGTAACTTGACTTGAAGATTAGTGACTAATCTTATATTATATATCTCATGAAACATAACATAGCTAAATAAGAGATTAAGTACATAGTTGTGGATTATTTAGTAAGTATTTGTATTTGATACGTATAAATTTGAATGATTTGATACAAAATAACTCAGTGGTATTTACATTTAACATCAATACTTTTACTAACGTATTGAGAATAAATAAATACAATAGCAACACTGTTATCGTAACATAATACATAGTTGAATACTTACAAATGTTACATAATGCTTTACGTTAGTGGTGTAAGGTAGGTATAAGTAAGGTGTAAGGCACTTTATTGTTTACAAATAGGTAAGTACTTATACTTGGTTACTACTGTAGTCATCATCATCATTTCCCTGCCCTTATCCCGCGCTAGGCGGGGTCGGCACAACATGTCTTCTTCTTCCACTCGCTTCTTAGTATAACTTAGTAAAATGGGGGTACTCCGACTAAGGACAATGTGACTGCGGAGCCCCACAGACAATGTCTCACCTCCTGTCTTGCCCAGAATGCCCCAACACCTGCACCCGGAAAGATCTTTTTGACGCCACGGAAAATGCCATAGACGTGGCCCGTAGTAGGTAGGTATAGGTACCTAGGTAATTACTAATGAAAATAAAAATAAAAATACATGAGAGCCAATCGACACGAAGAAGAAGAGAGAACAATGTAAGTCCATTACTTACATTGATGCCAGCAACGAAAAATAATCGAATATAAGATCATAAATAATTACAATGTAACGTATTTGAAGTAAAGTTTTAAATACCTGTTATATTTGTATTGTTTTTACCTTTTAGTAGGTATTACCTACTCTTATAATTTACTAAATCTTTTTGCAACCTTTAGCACCCTAGTTAGATAAGATATCATTTATTTGCCATAAACTAAATTATTTATACTAGCATTGTATACCCAAATTGCACCCTCATCGTTTTCCTATTTGATTACTGTCTTGTTTTGACAAACAGAAACTACGTCGTACGTATATAATATGTCCATAACGTTATTATATTAGCTACGCAGAATAGAATAACGTCATATCAACGTATTTGGTCATATGGATTGTTTTTTTCTCAATTATTCTTCGTTTTTACACACTTTATACAATATAAATAATTTTGTAATTTGTTTAATCTGTTTTTATAAAACTTTGGTTGTACTTATGCAGAAAAATAGTAAAAAATAATATTCATAAGCTTCTTCAGTCATAAAAATTAAATATTTGGTAAAACATAATATAAAACGAAACTAGCTAAAAGAAGCTTTACAATTTAGTTTTCTTATAGATAAGAAAGAAGCAATGGTTCCAAATATTATTGTAAAAAAAAGAACCCTATTCTATGCAAGACATTCCAATACTCTAGCTGCGTGCGTGATGTGAATTCTAGGATGATCTCAGCTCAAAGGTGAATGCACTGTCTGCGTTGATTTGTAGGTATATTGATGACTTCACTCATCATTGTCTGAATAGATGATTGGACTGACAGAAATTTTTGGCATAACAAAAGAGTTTAGAATTATCTACATTGTGATTTTAACGGGATATGAATCTGTAAAAATAAATAACTGGAAATAGAACGCTAAATTTACCTATTTGTTTAAAAAAAAATCCAATAGTTACCCAATTTATTTGAAAGTGTGGTGGGGTAATGATGAGAAGATAAATTTTCCTTAAAACTTAATCATGCCTAGATTTTATATTTAAACATCTATAGCCGCTTAATGTAATGTAGAAATTCCAATTATAGAAAAATAGAAGAAAATTTGTTATATTCTAACTGAATATAAAATCCGTTTACTGCACTCTGCCTTAATCTCAACCTACCAAGAACTCACTGAACCGATTTTACATGTTACGTACCTATTTAATTAATTTTCCACATTAACAGTTGGCAACCAAACCATGCATAGGTAGGTACTTACCAAGCAACTTTTTCCTGTTTCCGTCAAAAATTATAATCGAATTGTATCAGTCAGTATACCTACATGACTCATAATATGTGCTCTTGATTTGGGTAGCATATGGTATTACCTCGCGATTGTAATGAATGACTCACATGATGCAGGTGTTTAACGCTTTTGACGTACACTCACGTCACGGTACAGTGGGTAAAGAGGTATGGGAAATTTAAGTGTCTCACTGATAAAGTGATAAGTGATAACAAAACATGTCACTAGGTACGGAAAAACCACAATAAAACAATCTAATGCTAAATAAGAGCGAGAATGAGACAAAAAAGAAAGAGGGAATACAATACTGAAAAAACACAAACAAACGCAAGCAAAGAAGCATGCGTTTGTTTGTGTTTCTTCCAGTAGAAGATACCTGAGGACCATAGCTCTATAGTGGAACCAATAACGTGGCATAAGCTTTGTTTTGAATAAACATAGTTATTGTTCGCTTACATATTTCTGCAGCAGCAGATTTTTTATTATTTATTTATTTATAATTTGTCGTTGTTACTCTCTGTTATTATTATTATTATAAGCCTTCAATGTCCCACTGCTGGGCAAAGGCCTCCCCCCCTTCCCTCCACGCTGTACGATCTACTCTCTCTACCATTAAAATCTGTTACTCTCTCTTCGGTTACTCTCTGTACCATTAAAATATCTAGTAGTCTCTCAAACATCAATTTTAGATCGCACGACCCTAAGGCTGTATAAAATTCCATAGCCATCAACCGACTGCAGCATACGTTAAAGGTATGTGTGAACCCCTAAAATTACTAACTGGAACACCATAAAAACATGCGTCACCTGTTGTGCCAGTTGGGACTTGGGACATGAGACTTGAACGCTATTTTTAACCACGGCGGCGGAACGGAAGTGGTATATGAGTTTAGGGTTAGGTTGTTTTATCATCATCATATTTAAAAATTTTAATTTAATGGTCGGATGACCAGTGATAGAGTGTTTCGATTAGTTACCGCCGCGTTAAGGGAAATAACAACTGTCATGTAAGACGTCACATTTAATTTTTAAATTTTATGACTCAGAAGTTTGATTTGTGAGTTCAAGTACCTAAAAAACAATATATAAAATGATAAAATTTTTAAAGATAAATTTTCGCAATCTCACTGACTCATCTCTCGTGGTTTTTATGCTAAAGGTTAATTATTGTAAGAAATAAACACTTCAGTTGAAACTACTATGGGAAAACTAAATTTGTAGCCGTACCTAATATAAAAAGCCTAATATAAATGGCCTTTGCATTATAATCTAGATGACAGCGTCAGCAGCCACTTTTTTCCATTTCCTCTTGAAAGGGATACTGTAGTGCTCTCGGACAAGATGGAGTAAACTTGCCTAGCACCTATACATCATCTCAGCCTTACGTATTAATACGTAAGTAAAGCCTAATTAAAGGTCGGTTCCAAGAAAGTCTTAAAATTGGGGTATTTACCAATTCATAACTATTTTAATTAAATTTCTTCATTACTCGACTAAGTAAATTAATCATAAAAATAAAATATATAATAAAGGAACATTAACAATATCTTCAAATGATTTACACATGCTATTTAGTGACTTTTTACCCTATGACCGGAAGCTGTAGCGCCTTAGGATGTGGTTTAGATGGAGTAAGCTTGCCTAACCATATTTTCTAGCCAGCTTTATGAGAGTTTACAGAAAAGAAAAAACTACTCTGAAACTCTAGTTAATATAAAAAAGTAAACTGATACTCGTATCCACCACGTACGATCATCGATAAACTTGAGCTAAATTTAGACTTATCGTTAAAGTTACTTACACTGACGTCACATTTTTTGGAAAGCACAGGATTCACACCTTGCATACTAAAGTTAGTATCATCATGACATCACGAGGATGAAGCTTTATGACGCATAAATTCCGTTTATGAACCTGAATCTTTATGCAGTCCTAGCGCTTATTTAATTTAATCTTTCCTAAATTGAATTTAAAATAAAGCCTTTCTTTAAAAATCTTCAATGGAGGAAGAGAATGGAACCTTGTTTAATAGGTAAAAGATTTGTCAAAGGAATCCATGATTTCGCAATTATGATGCTACATATACCTAAATTAGCTCAAAATATAAAAAAAGTGAAACTTTTCACTCACAACTTTTTTTATTCGTAAAGGTAACAATTAAGCATAATTTCTCAATTAATAGAAAGATACATTCATAAATTCTGAGAAATAAACCACTCAACTGCCCCAAACATGGGCAATAATAATAAAGATAGAGCATGACTTCTTTAATTCAACCTGCGTAGCCATTGTAATACTAAAGGCATTTTTACACGTATAACGAATGAAATACCAGAACACAATCACTAGACAATGCTTCGAAATGAAATCCTAGAGTGTCACTCACTGTGGTATTTCACACTAAGCTAACCACAACACCTAGCTAGTCTAAGCAATGACACACCCCTATTACAAAAGTATGACGTGTCAAAAATAGGGATGTACTCGGATCCTGACTCATATCCTGAGTCAATCACAGTCGCCCTTCTTACAGCTGATTTCAAACAAAAGCTGGGTCACCTATGCTTCACTCATAGATAAGTGTAGGTACTTACTTATGCAAAATGAAGATTTTTAATTGAACATCCTGTATAAAGTAAGGCGTTGAATAGAATCTAGAAGATACCTAATGCCATGTTTTTGAATGAAAAAGGAGATGTCAAGGATATCAACATTCATTTGTTTGCCAGACAACTACAAAATGCAAAAACGAGGAAGAAAATAAGCTGTGCGTATGATAGCAGCAAAAATTTAGTCTCAGTAGCCTAGGCACTGAAAGTCTAGATCTTTTTACTACTAAGAAATAAAATAAAAGAGATGAGAAGAGGTAATTACGAGTGAACCAGCTTTTTACAAATCGTCCCTTAGCCCCTGACTCAATCATCGCTCTTGTTTAAGCGAATGATTAATAAGCCAGTAATTTATACGTATCATTTGCCAATTAGCATACCTATGAATGATTTTATTGTATCATTAAAATTCTATACAGATAAACCGTGATTGACTAATTAATCATATCTGCTACGAGAATCGTTCTGGAAGTCATCAATTTATTTATTTGCATTTAGATAAAACAAAGGTTTATTGAAGATGAGTCAAGCACAAGCACAAACATTGCGATCAATTTTTAATTAAACCACAGATAAACTTAAATATCTATTCCACAACGTAATAACTTTTTTTACTAACCTATTTCGTTCCATGCTGGGCAAACGTCTCCCTAAAGTGCAATAATAAATTAACTAGCTACCAATCTCGGGATTTTTGCTTTTTTTATCAGTTGATTATGAATTGGCAGAAAAAAACAAGGTGTGCTGTATTGATACGATTCAGTATTTTAGAGAAAAAGAAGTAGGTAAGTACAAAAGAAAAACATATTAAGTAATTGATTTAAACTTCAAACAAAAAACTGACATTTAAATACGCTAGGGATTCACATTTTTTAATACCAACACAGTTTACAACAAATATCCCGGAACTCTCCTTTTAAATCGTATTAGGAAGGACCCCAGTGATACAGAACAAATGACTCACACTTTCTAATTCACCGTGATCAGCTGATCACGGTGAATTAGAAGCCGGTTTATATTTAATATTTTTAAACTATACCTAGCTCAATTGACCATACTCATTGCCCTGGAGCTATGGCCCACGCGTTCATAATCCTTTTCTAGATAGATTGTAAAAGATACCTAAGTATGCTTTCGTACCAAGAGACGCAAGAAATATATGACTAACTTCAGAAAAAAGACAGTAAAAGGACCAGATGTTAGTCATTAACTCATTACCCAGTAATTACCACTTTGAGTGGGTTTTACTGAACGTTTCAACGGCATTGAGGAAGGTCCAGTTAAGAAAGTTAAAGAGACCAAGTAGTCTACTACGCAAAACGATCAAAGAATTTTCTCGTAATCGTATAATCATTTCGATTTGCACTGCTTGGCATGGTCTACAGTCGAAGTATCGTTGACGCACATGCCGCGAATTGTAACTTAAAATGTTGATACGTACCTTTATGTATCACTTCGGGAAGTAAACTCCCTGACACTCATCAGTTGATTGCGATATCAGATGTTCAAAAATATCTTGGGACCGGTTGCATAAGTGAAACTTTATTCAACCGCTCGAAAGCTCATGCTAATTACATTTTTGATTACCAGTCATTACAAATGCCTGTAAGATACTTACCAAATTAAACAAACATTCCTTGTACTGAGTCATGAAATTTAAAGAGGATGCATAAGTCGACCAAGCGATTCGACTGACCGAGTAACGAACCCAAAGATACAATCATCGAGTTGAATGACTTAGTGTGAGTCATTCTTTCACAACACTACGTTCTTCAAAGGTCACATGATTCTGGTTCATTGATTTTTTATCATGGGTGCACGTTGGGTGAAATAGCGTATAATAAGGGTACATTTTCACTAGACCTAAACTAAGCTATGTACGAGTAGCTAAGGATGTGTTGGATATCCACCAATAGGGATCATTTAATTTTATTTTCACAGCTTAGCTTTGTATAGCACTGGTGAAAACGGGTTTAAAAAACTTGTATTTTTTGTAACGAGAGATGCGTACTATGTATGCTATCCTTCTCGCACAGCTAACTCGCGCAGCTTCATAGGACATTATACCCGCTTAGCTTTGCTTTAGTGGAAACGGTCACATAGTTTCGTAGCTTAGCTTTACCGCTTACCAACGTAGCACATCTCTGGTGGAAAAGCAGCCTAAGAGTAGTGAGATATAAGGTACTTTTGTTTTGTAAGTTATATTTTAAGCTTTTCGATAAATACTTTTTTTATCACCATAATAATATCAGCCTTTCTACTGCTGATCTTCAGGCCTACTAATAACAATTTATTCTCACGTTTTTTTCAATGCATAGACCTTTCTTTTATATTTCTAGACTATTTCATGATGTGTAGGTAAGGTACCCAGGCACTACAGCGTCTCGTTCATATATACGAGTACACCAGCATCATCAGTCAAAGTCCACTGCTCTGGAGGTCGTTTCCAAGGATTTTAGGCCTTTTCCACTGCCTTATACATCAATCCATCGGTTAGGGGGCGTAATGCGCTTTCTCATTTCGCTTCGTGTAGGAACCAACCGATCAATTATAGTTATTAAGGTATAAGTTGCTATACCTTAGGTGCAGATATCTCGTGGAAGGAGCTGGGTCTTGGAGCTGGTCCCGCATTCACGCAGTCTACGGGCACGCTGTAGTCCGCGCAAAGGGCAGCCTGGAATAAAAGAAAAAAATAATGCTACCATTGAATTGTTTAGTATAACAGAAATAAGAATAATGTGATAACATTCAATTTGAACATTGATCTAATGCTTTGTTTCTGGAGAATAAATTTTCCGCCACCCCAAACAAATGCAAAAACAAAAATCACAAAGACTCCGTTCCAATTTAAGCGTTTCTCAATCAAACTAATCAATCTCCATAAATAAACCAAAGGGGCTAACGTCTATAACAGCCCGTTCAATAAGAAAATCCATTACAGGAGAAACACAAAGCAAACAAATCGGACCAACTTATCGTCGCCCGAAACCAATAAACGCGCACGGACATTTCCCTCACACAGAATTTCCCTCATTTGCAAGGAGCCTAAATTAATTGGGCGCAATTATCTTTTTGTTTTGCCCCCAGAATGAAACCTCCTCAGGCCATTAATTATAAAGCTGCAAAATGTTGCCAACTTGAAAGTAGGGTATCGGTTTAGCATAAGCGGAGCGGGTAGCGCGTAGCTTGTTGAATTATAGGCCACCCTTGTGTATTGTATACACGAGTATAGGTATAGGTACGCATAGAGACGCCACGTTCCTCAGAAATGTACGAGCTTAGGTAGGTACTTACTTATATAAAGCAAACTGCGATGGCAATGAAGACATAGCTAGCTACCTTACTAATGGTAAAGGCAACAAACAAAAACCTTTTTCATACGTTAATATCGTAAGCTTTCTAAAAAAACACAAATATTATAAACGAAATGCAAAACTACTTGAGAGAGTGATTACGTCTACATTTTACACGAGGTCGCAGTCTGAATTACGCCTACAATCCATTTGTAAAGTTGAAGGCGCTGAAAGTTTTTAATAAAACACGCCCAATTTACGATGTCGGAAATTTCTTCGACAATAGTTTTAGGAAACAACTTGGTTTGCGTATTGTGATGTCTGGGCGAAATCTCAACTTTTGCTCGGTACTAGAAGTTCACCAAAGAGTTTTAATTAATTTTGAATTCCAGAAACCCATATTAAAGCACTTAGCACTTTTATTTTATTATTTCACACACAGCAATTTTATTTCACACCTTAGCCTAGCACACCTTAAATATAATTTTACGTATAAAGAGATGTATCAAATCTTTTACATCTTTTCAAATGATGCTTGCTTTTATAGCAAATTCTCAGTGGTGTCTCTCAAGAGTGTATTTTGGTCCTAGTATTGTTCCAGAAAGCAAAATTTACTCGTAATCATTTCATACAATGACATGAGTTTACCAAAACACTGATTATAGGGTTCCATATTATAGCAAAACGCAGTCTGCTAATACATAGGATAACGACAGGGATCGTTAGGTCCCGTACATAGAATATTATGGTGATAGGCGAATAGTTTTGTTATTGAGTTATGCAGACGGCTCGTGGCTGGCGATATTGAACGGGACTTAGTAAGAGTAGGTAGATTTCATGGACATAGGTGGGGTTGATATTGCTGGAAAAATAATGGATGTTACCTGAAACACCGGGAGAGAAGACTTTTCCACTCGAAGCTTTAATTCTTACGGAGTATTGAGTAACTTATTTCTTTTATAAGAAACGGATAGGTACTCTAATTTTGTAACGGCTTTCTGGTTTTGTTGGTATACCTTTCTGTTTTCTTGTCTAACTTGTCATAGTCCTTATTAGTATTCTGTATGCAAACTTATCAATTTGCGGTTAGCTACTTGTTTTATCGTTTATTCAAGGAAAATTGACCACAAGTTTATCATCGTGACTTTTATCGACAGCAAAAGGTTCTTTTTTTTTAAACAGAATGATTCAAGTTCTTGAATCGTTACAATTACAACTATCAACACAAAGATGATTATGAATGGGAAATTTGAAACTCGTTTTGAGAATAATAAAAAATATTGGTGCGGCAAAAATGGAGCCTGCAAATATTAGAATTTTTAATTTGAGAATGATAAAAATGGTTTGAAATTATCGCAAAAACAAAATAAATATTATATGTAGGGAGCTGCAAATAGTGGGAGCGAGGTCTCATGATTTCCTCCTATCCACTTATATCTTCCTCATAAAACTCGGAAGAAACTTCCATTTCGAGGGCCGCCCTTACAATCAGATTATCATAAGGCGCGGCCCAGTGGACCGCACAGATAAAATTGTCAGCGACAAAGGCATAGTAAATTAGCCTTTTGTTGTAGCTAATGATTTTAAACTGCCCACGGATCCATGACGCCAGACAAAGGAGAATTAAACAGGACTCATATAAATCATTTAAGCGTTTCGGACACGTAATCGGATTAAATTTTCCGGGTTTTGTAATATTTATACTTGATCTTGAAAGATGTCGTTGCTTGACTCAAAACTAAAAATGAGTCGTACAGATATTTAAATACGTAATTGCTTGAAGTAACTATGTCTGATTTAATTGATTAGGTACATAGTGTTGTTTATCCTACTAATATTATAAATGCGAAAGTTTAGATGTTTGGATGTTTAGATGTTTGGATGTTTAGATGTTTGGATGTTTGTGTTTCAATCACGTCAAAACTACTGAACCAACTTGGATGAAACTTGGCATATATACAGTACGTAACCTGGATTGACACATAGGCTACTTTTTATCCCGAATAATTAACAGGATCTACAGGATAAAATGAAAAAACGGGATTAGCAGCGCCAATTATTGGCAAGAAGATGATGTCATGTCACGTCACGTCAGTTTGACAGGACGTAGTACTACCTCTTTGGTCTAACGACTAACGTTTGACATTCGAGTACGGGTTCGGTGTAATGTCAAGTTTCTCAAAGAAGTATCTGCTCGGTACATGCACAGATAATATAATGTACACGGAAACGGTACTCGCGTACGAAGTCGCGGGTAACTGCTAGTCATAAATAAGACGCAAGTCATAAAGAGCTCAAATACTTTGATGGTGGCATCTATCAAGCTGCCAAAAACAAGCTTAAAATATGTTATGATATCACAAGAGCTAGCTTACATAAATATTTACGAAATGCTAAGAAATGCCATAAGCAAACTTAAAAAGTTTTCCCTCACAAAATAATATACAACGCAAAGGAGTTTCCAGGCGAAAGTGCAGTCAAATAAAAAGCATTTATTACAACCAAGTCTCGACCAGAGCACCCACAAATCCAGACTGCAACTGAAAGCTCTGATATATTAACCTCCGTATAAACTCAATGGTGTGAAATGAACGATAAAGATTAGTCCTCATGAATATTAATTTAGTTCAGTTTCTGATCGGAACTGACTTGTGCAGATATTGGCGAGTCAATGGCTTTCAACCCTCAGCGAGGGGAGATATAGAGTGACAGAGTCATCAGATAACAGTTAAAAACGTAAACCTATGCATCGGTATCACATTAAAATAATCGATAAAAAAAGTTATCAAAAATGGAAGAAAAGTATTTCAACAATGATTAAACTAAAAATAAGTAAACTCCCAAAAATTTTTGTGGCGTAAGAGGCGTAGATATCAGTAACCAATAAGCTAACACTAGGAAAAAAAATTCACCTGAATACACGAAAAAATTGTTTGTTCAAAGTATAAATAAAATTGAAACGGTGAAATGTTTTATTACCAAACGAAAAATTTCACAACTATCCGCAGAATTTAAATAATAGCTTTTGTAAATATTTAGTGATCATCATTGTCTAGCCAGCTAAAACGGTTTTACTGCAAGTACACCTTTAAATTTATTTTGCGGTCTCAAATTACTTTAGTATTTATAAAATACCTACGAGTATGCCTCTACCAGCACTAGATACTTACCTTTCTCTATCAATGTAGGGAACCACGTAATCTCAGATACGAGCACACGCTGACGCTTTGGTTTTGCCTAACAAAGGATTTGTCAGCAGCATACACCGGTCTGCTGTCGGATCGGATTCCTAGTGCAGATTACAATGTCAAATGTTGATTTACGGTTAGCATTTTCACCTGTGCAGAAGACTGTGAAGACTGTGTGCTGTGTGGGTGTGGAGTGTGTGTGTTTTTTTTTTGTGCTGAGCTATTTGTGGCTCAAATGAAATATGCAAAAACTGTCTATTTTTAAACAATACCTAGCTACCTATTAATTTTCCTACAGAATAGTGAGGTTTTTATTTCCTGAAAACATTGGAATTCATTTTTGAATTATCAGCAAACAGTTTTTCATATCATGCTGAAATTCTCTATCCTCTTTGCTTCCATATCTATGCATGTTAGATTATTATATGTAGGTATCGCAAATTCTATTGCTAAACAACATACCTAATGTTTAGACATAGCTTAAATACTAGACGGCCTGAAATTTAATTAACTACCCCTTACACGAGAAACCCTTCAGCGCGATTGCTGCGGTGATTTAGATGGCAATTGTGATCCAAATACCTTATTATCGCCCCCACGTAGACTAAGCTTCTATGCAGCTCAATCTATTGGTAGCTATACCTACCTAGTTAATTGAAATTAACACCTGTCGTATTATTGCTAGTATAATCTAATAGGTATTCTTATAAACATTGAAAATCACCTGATTAATCTAATACCCTAATTAAAATTAGTCCTGTCACTCATTTTAATTACCGATTGGTAAGAGTTGCTTCAAAACTTTGGTGTTTAACCGAACTTTAATCATAATTTATTCGTCAAAATGTTTTCAAATTTTTACGTCTAGCTCAACACCTAATTTTTTTAACTTAACGCCAGGTGACTCATAAGCTGGTTCCATCACTTATTCTTAGTAAAAAACTGATAAAATTGACTTTAGGTTACATTATTCTGCTTTAAAGACGGCGTTTGACCGAGTGAATTATCTTTTTAATCGCAAAATCTTGAGCGAGTGAGATAGTTGAGTGCAAAACTTTGTAGTATCAAGTTATCTAGATGCTTAAAATCAATTAAAAACATGTGCCACCGTCGTGTAAGTTTTGTAGCCAGACTATGAAAGGACAGGCTGCCACAAGGAACTGTTTTAGTTCCACATCTGTATAGTTAATTAAAGTTTGCCAAAATATCTGAGGGCTTGCTAACTGGCAAAGTTGTTGCTCAATAATAAAACTAGGAACCTTGGTGTCATTATATTTTGTTCAATACTTATTATAACTGACGGGATATCATTTAAGTTTTCCAAATATTGAATCTAGCAAATGTTTTGATTTTAATATGGTTTCGGGTTAAAAGTTTTTATTATATAAGAGATTCTTCCAAACTACGACCCAGTTAAAAGTACCAAAGGAGTATGTGTCATAACTCGCCAAATCGAAAGAAGTTTATAGCTGGTTTTAGAACTAATATCAGACGAAATAGAAAATAAATAGACACCATTTAGACGTAGGTATCACTAGAGGACAAAAATTTATGAAAATGATAAATCACGTAATTAGGCAAAAATGAATGGAGTTATACGTTTCTATAAAAGTTTTCTCTCTTTAACGACTGTCAAACGTTATCTTGGCTAGAGTCAGTTTTTTTTTTCTGAGGGGCTTTTGTGTGAATACTAATATTTATAATAAGTAATATTTTATAACTTTGATGATAAAATTCATAAAATGATGCTGTCTAATTGCGTATTTTTGCAAATAAGCCAAAGTCCGCTCTATCATGTTGTACGTGAACCGCATTGCTTATTATCACATAATAGCTATACTGAATCACTCATGCGATAAGATACGGGCTGACACATCCAATAACCTTCAGTATGTATAGTTCAATCGCGATCATTATCACATCACTATCAACCGTGGATTGTTACTTGCATAATGTGCGCAAATTTTGCGGAAAACTGATCATAATTATTACACATGAGAAGTTTTAATAACACAAGCTAATCAATTGACATGTTACGAGTTACGAGGCGTGGTGACGACAGGTGGTGTAAAACGCAGCATCAACTGGCCTCGTATCAGCATTTCTATTCAGCAGCGTGGCAATGCAGCCAGTGTCTTAGACACACTTCAGATTGGTACTGATTTGGATCAGTTAATCTATCCATGCCTAAAGAGTTTAGATTGATTTTTTTTTATACATTGCGTACATCAACATAAACACTTAACTTATTCTGCGTTTATAAAAATAGCCATATAATATTGAACAGTACGTAGGTAGACGTGCTCTGTTAGATAGTACATCGTTACAGTCAGATGTAATAACATCACTAGGTGGGCCTGTATTCCGCCACATAGATACACTTACCAACATCATAGAAAAAAAATTGATTAAAATGAAACTGTATCTAATTTACGTATTAACACAGTATGCCTATAAGTATAGTCTCAATTAAATCACGGCGCAAATTCAGTAAAGTGGTTTAACCCATGAAACCGCGGTGCAAACGACTGCTTAATTATGCAAAATCAACGAACGTGATCAGTTTTGTTATTTACATTATGAACATGCAATAATGTAGTGTTTTTTTAAATTTTCAGAAGCAAAAATTCAGAAATTGGCATGGAACGAAAGGCTTCAGTTTTACTCGTACCTACTTGTTAATTTTAAAGAAATGCTTGTACAAATAAAATACTAGTTGAAACAATCAACATCATGCGGGTAATTTCTCTTTTTTGTCACTACCTAACTTATTTCTGTCGCAAATTGAGCAACAAGGAATATATTAAAAGAAATAAATTGTTAATAAAATATGTTCATAAAGTTAAAATATTCATGAGTGTACGAGGATATAAAGAGGCATGTTCAAAGGGTAACACATTGAAACAACTTTAATTTCCGGTAAATTAACATTTTGACAGTGCGCCCGGAAGCGGGATGTGCCCTTTGGGTTAATATAATCAATTTCGGAATGGATCGAACCAAATCTTGAATGAGCTTAGATTTTGATTCATCATTTTGTTGGTTTAGAGTGACTAGATTTTTCTTTGAGATATTTTTTCTAAAAATTCAAAAACACTAAAAAGTAACCGGTTTTCCCATTTATTCATACAAAAAAAAACAGCTTGTTTTTAATTCTTTTTACTTGATTACGATAGATAAAAGTTATTTAAAAACTGCTAGGTACCTACTTACTGCTATTTCAAAAAAAACTACTATCAGTTTCCTCAGTGATGAATTTCAATCCGTACTATAAGCCCTTCATCCAGAAAGAACTTCATTCTTATCTCAGTACATTGTGCATGTGCAATACACTCGGAATTAAACCCGGATACTTTGGAATCCTGTAGAGTGAGATAGGGCTCGTTCACATCTGAGATACACTGTATTTTATTTGCCGTACACTATCCTATCTTATCCTACTTCCTATCCTACTTCCTACTAATATTATAAATGCGAAAGTTTAGATGTTTGGATGTTTAGATGTTTGGATGTTTGTGTTTCAATCACGTCTAAACTACTGAACCAACTTGGATGAAACTTGGCATGTATATAGTTCGTAACCTGGATTGACACATAGGCTACTTTTTATCTCGAATAATTAACAGGATCTACAGGATAAAATGAACGAAAAGAATTAGCAGCGCCAATTGGCAAGAGGATTTCATTGTCATGTCATGTCACGTCAGTTTGACAGGGCGTAGTACTACCTCTTTGGTCTAACAACTAGCGTTTGACATTCCAATAGGTACGAGTTTGGTGTAATGAGGTGTAATGTCAAGTTTCTCAAAGTATCCGCTCGGTAGGTACACGCACAGATAATATAATGTACACGGAAACTGTAGACGCGTACGAAGTCGCGGGTAACTACTAGTTTAGAATTATTTATTTATTTTATTTATAAAAGTCTATATTTTCTCAAACAACAAGGTTACAAAGAATGAATTAATTCGAAAATGTACACACAAACATTCAATAAAACCAAAATAAAATAAATATGATTAGGTACATATATTCTTTTTTTCATTTATTTTGACATTTTCCAGAAAATTTAGTGAATTCAGTAGGTATGTGTTTTGCAAAAAGCTTGAACGTGGAAGTCAATTTACTTTAAATTTGTATGAAAAAAGTAACACTTTAAAATAACGATATGAGTATTTTGTTTAATTCCTTCATTTTTGAATTACTTATAAAAGTACTACTAATAAATAAAACTGCATTTCCAGAAGTGGCCATCTTCATTTATGTACTGTGTACAGTGTGTACACAGCCTTAAGGGTGTGCGTAGGGTTAGATTGAATGCGGTGAAGGGGCCAGGACATTGTAGCGTCCAGTGCGGTTCGATTAACTATGGATACACCCTGAGGCTGATTAATTGAAAATCCACTATTAGAGGGTCAGAATGCTTTAGATTGAAACTGATGGATAGTTGAAGCAAAAGGGGTTTTTAAATAACACTTTAAAAAGAAAAATCCGAAAGAGGATTTGAATAAATACTACTAGCAGCAGGGGTGTTCCAATTTCAGTTGAACTGCAAAGTTTTAAATCATGGTCAGTTCATACTAATTCATAGTTATTCTGTGACTAAATAGTGACATTATGATGTCATTTAATTTGTTTTCGCGCATATTTTGCTGTCAAGTGTCTAAAAAGAATGATCACGTGGTGAAGAAATTACACTGGGCAGTGAAATATAACTTGATAGCAAAAGATTGGAATACGGGAGCAGACATTTCGATAAATCTTCGAAAAGTAAACTTTCAAATCCACGCTTCAAGAAATAAACGTGACTATTTATTTTTTACATCCAAAGAATATCCTGAAATGGACTCTATTTATTATCATTTTAGAATCAAAGTTCATTTTGGGCTAAATACCTAAATTCTGCTAACGATTTTGTTTTTAGTGTTCCGGTCCAGTTTTGGAAAAACGGAGCACTTATTTTTTCATTTGTTAAAATAATTTGGGTCTCTACAAAAAGAGTAATTTAAAAATTAGCCCAAAAATTAATGGAGCCTAAATGATCTCCTTTGGCAAAGGCTTTGCGTAGTAAGTCATAATAGTAGAGGTCAGTGAAGTTATCTACTGTAGACTTATTAATTATTCATTTCGTATCACTAATACAATGTTAGCAAAGAATTATGAATAAGTTAAAAAAAGTAAGGTTCTCTATATTTTCATTTCGCAACCATGAATTCTGCAAGAGTACCTATCCAGCTAATTCCAGATGAATATCTTGGACCTTCGGACATCGGCCAATACTCCGAATTCCCTAGCGAGCTACCATCGGAATTGAGCTCAGTATTCGAATGAATACGGAACAACGAGACTGGAAGATAAAGTTATTTGAATTGGAATTGGAAGGCTTCATAACTTTTTTTATTTTTTAGGCCCACATTTACCTGATAGAGAAGGGGCATCCAAAATCAACAGAATAAAAAATTGTAATAAAAATTGTTAAATAAAATTGCTGTATTTGCTAAATCTTTTAGACAAGACTAAAATAGGGTAGGGCCTTAATCGAAATAATATATTAGAAAGATAAACCTGAATAAGAGTACGTAGAACATAGTTTATCAAAATCATTTGCACTCCTCCCAGAATGGAAAGAAATCGCGATATAAAATAAGATAAATTATCGCTATGATAGCTTCCACCGGCTTGAAATAAGGAGTGCGTAGCTTTTTATCTGCCGTTAGTTCAATATTTTAGTGTAAGCTAGGGCTGTCACTTTTTGGATCCTATAAGTACCTTTAGGTACCGTAGGTAGGTACTGTAGGTAGGTGTTGTGGAAAACTGACGACTGTTAGGGCAGAAAACTGCTTGGCTCTCGAGTACATGCACCAGAAAACGCAGGCCAGCGTGATAGAAAAACTAATTTTAAAGTAGCTGAAAACACATTTTTAGGTAATTGGAGGTAAGCGTATTTTTCCGCACAACAGTACATGCACAATCGTTTGATGCACCTAACTTCATAGAGATAAAGATCCGTTGTAAGTACTGTAAGTAAGGTTCGTTTTTGCATTTACCTACTTCTCAAGCACTGGGGAATTATGCTCAGTTTGGCAGGAGATTTTACTCTAATAGGGATGACGTCATATCTCGACTTTTTTGACTAGACGACTTTTTGGCGGCATTTTGACGTCATTCCTATTAGTGTAAAATCTCTGCGGAACTGAGCATAAGAGCCTTGATCCAATATGATCCAATATAATCCAAATTGATTTGATCATAGATCAAATCTATGCTTAAGTCAAGCTTAAGTACAAGTTATTTACCAGAACACGAGCTTTTACTTAGCAATCAATTGTACCAATGCAATGCAATGCAATGGTTTCAGTAATCATACCCAAACCGATTAACTGCTCCCAATCAAAACCCAAGACAATGCTAAATCGTAACAGTCTGTTTCCGGCTATACACTTATGCCTTCAGTAATTAGTCTATGTTCTAACCTCAAAGCGAGGTTGACAGCCCTATTGCACTCGCGTTACATGCATTTATCAATTTGATGGGCTGTGGTCGGGATCGCATACCCACTGATTTATAGGGGTGTCAGAAAAACCCTGTTCGCGATTTGTATGGGACGCTCAACGATATACTGTTTTGATGGAGTGTCTATGGTCAGCTTCGGTACACAATAAATACGGTAGGTAGTTTTTTTTCGTTATCGTGAATGTAATAGTTGTTTTTGGTATCTGAAGTAGAAAGTGTAAACCTTTAAAAAAAACTTCTGCTTGTTTTGATTATTTGGTTTACAACTTGAAATATGCACTGCGCTAAACTAAAAAAACACATTTTCTAAAATAATCATTTTCAGTAAGCACAATATTGTATTCATAGGTAAGATACCAAGGTACATATTTTTTTGTTAATTTTTTGGTTGGTACACAATAATTGATAACAATTCATCTATAGCAATATTAGTTTTAAATAAGGTCTTTTGTATTAGACAATCATAATCTACATCTTGCTCAGCATCGAATTATTTCTTGAAGCTTAAGGGGCCTTCTTTTGATTTTGGCCTATTTAGCTCATTTTTCGAACTCGATTTTTATTACAGTTAACGTTTTACGATTACAAATATAAATGGAAATTAAAGTTTGATTCAATAAAAATAGAATGCTGGGAGAACATTTTAAATTAGGCAATACACAACTGAGAAATAAATTAATTTGTAACGCATGTCTTCGTAAAATTATCAAAAATGTGAACTTTTCGTCTTGATTTTATCATATAAAAAACTAGTTTAAAGATAATTTAAAAATGCAATTAAAATATTTATTTTGTTAAAAATAGAATGCTGGGAAAAAATTGCTACCCGTTCATACAATATGTTAGAGAAATTATTTTTTGAAAACACCGCCTTTTACGTAATTTTACTCTTCAAACAAACTGTGATTTCTACGAAAGTAAGAAGTTTAAAGTTAAAATACGCATATTATATAAAAGAACAGGTTTTTTTCTTACAAATAAAATTAAAATTATAGTCTTCTACCATGTACTTATTTTTATAGGATTTTTCTAAAATCACCTATATATCATGCAGCGCAACGCTGCGGGTGGCATTCCGCGCTGAGCGGCCGTGGAGGGAGGACGTATCGCTTTTCGTCGTGCGCACTATACATATACATATATCGACAAATAGCAGTATCGGCACCAAATTATAGTGTGACCGCGTGATTTGATCTTTCGTGCGGCCGTAGGTACTTGGTAGATGTTTTCTAACTACATTATTTAGGTTTCATAAAATGTCGGTATCTTCACGATATTTGAACTTTTGTAAATAATAAAAAACACTATTTCAATCAAGTACCTACCTACTTAGTATATAAGCCGATTTATAAATTACTCAAATATACTTACTACTTTCTGCTACTTGCCGTGCCGTGGGGTGCTGATTACGGAAATGCTATCCATTTTGAGATCCAAGATGGCGGACATAGGTTTTTTTGAGTAAAATGATATGGGTGTCGTTTTCGGGATATTTTGGGATGCTGATTATGGAAATGGTATCCATTTTGAAATCCAAGATGGCGGACATTGGTTTTTTTGAGAAAATAGATATGGGTGTCATTTTCGGGATATTTTGGGGTGCTGATTACGGAAATGCTATCCATTTTGAGATCCAAGATGGCGGACATCGGTTTTTTTGAGAAAATAGATATTGGTGTCGTTTTCGGGATATTTTGGGATGCTGATTACGGAAATGGTATCCATTTTGAAATCCAAGATGGCGGACATTAGTTTTTTTGAGTAAAGTGATATGGGTGTCGTTTTCGGGATATTTTGGGATGCTGATTATGGAAATGATATCCATTTTGAAATCCAAGATGGCGAACATTGATTTTTTTGAGTAAACTGATATGGGTGTCGTTTTCGGGATATTTTGGGATGCTGATTATGGAAATGGTATCCATTTTGAAATCCAAGATGGCGGACATTGGTTTTTTTGAGAAAATAGATATGGGTGTCGTTTTCGGGATATTTTGGGATGCTGATTATGGAAATGGTATCCATTTTGAAATCCAAGATGGCGGACATTGGTTTCTTTGAGAAAATAGATATGGGTGTCGTTTTCGGGATATTTTGGGATGCTGATTATGGAAATGATATCCATTTTGAAATCCAAGATGGCGAACATTGATTTTTTTGAGTAAAGTGATATGGGTGTCGTTTTCGGGATATTTTGGGATGCTGATTATGGAAATGGTATCCATTTTGAAATCCAAGATGGCGGACATTGGTTTTTTTGAGAAAATAGATATGGGTGTCGTTTCCGGGATATTTTGGGATGCTGATTATGGAAATGGTATCCATTTTGAAATCCAAGATGGCGGACATTGGTTTTTTTGAGTAAAGTGATATGGGTGTCGTTTTCGGGATATTTTGGAATGCTGGTTATGGAAATGGTATCCATTTTGAAATCCAAGATGGCGGACATTGGTTTTTTTGAGAAAATAGATATTGGTGTCGTTTTCGGGATATTTTGGGATGCTGATTATGGAAATGGTATCCATTTTGAAATCCAAGATGGCGGACATTAGTTTTTTTGAGTAAAGTGATATGGGTGTCGTTTTCGGGATATTTTGGGGTGCTGATTACGGAAATGCTATCCATTTTGAGATCCAAGATGGCGGACATCGGTTTTTTTGAGTAAAATGATATGGGTGTCGTTTTCGGGATATTTTGGGATGCTGATTATGGAAATGATATCCATTTTGAAATCCAAGATGGCGGACATTGGTTTTTTTGATAAAATAGATATTGGTGTCGTTTTCGGGATGTTTTGGGATGCTGATTATGGAAATGATATCCATTTTGAAATCCAAGATGGCGAACATTGATTTTTTTGAGTAAAGTGATATGGGTGTCGTTTTCGGGATATTTTGGGATGCTGATTATGGAAATGGTATCCATTTTGAAATCCAAGATGGCGGACATTGGTTTTTTTGAGAAAATAGATATGGGTGTCGTTTCCGGGATATTTTGGGATGCTGATTATGGAAATGGTATCCATTTTGAAATCCAAGATGGCGGACATTGGTTTTTTTGAGTAAAGTGATATGGGTGTCGTTTTCGGGATATTTTGGAATGCTGGTTATGGAAATGGTATCCATTTTGAAATCCAAGATGGCGGACATTGGTTTTTTTGAGAAAATAGATATTGGTGTCGTTTTCGGGATATTTTGGGATGCTGATTACGGAAATGGTATCCATTTTGAAATCCAAGATGGCGGACTTTAGTTTTTTTGAGTAAAGTGATATGGGTGTCGTTTTCGGGATATTTTGGGATGCTGATTATGGAAATGGTATCCATTTTGAAATCCAAGATGGCGGACATTGGTTTTTTTGAGAAAATAGATATTGGTGTCGTTTTCGGGATATTTTGGGATGCTGATTATGGAAATGGTATCCATTTTGAAATCCAAGATGGCGGCCATTGGTTTTTTTGAGAAAATAGATATGGGTGTCATTTTCGGGATATTTTGGGGTGCTGATTACGGAAATGCTATCCATTTTGAGATCCAAGATGGCGGACGTTGGTTTTTTTTAGTAAAGTGATATGGGTGTCGTTTTCGGGATATTTTGGAATGCTGGTTATGGAAATGGTATCCATTTTGAAATCCAAGATGGCGGACATTGGTTTTTTTGAGAAAATAGATATTGGTGTCGTTTTCGGGATATTTTGGGATGCTGATTACGGAAATGGTATCCATTTTGAAATCCAAGATGGCGGACATTAGTTTTTTTGAGTAAAGTGATATGGGTGTCGTTTTCGGGATATTTTGGGATGCTGATTATGGAAATGATATCCATTTTGAAATCCAAGATGGCGAACATTGATTTTTTTGAGTAAAGTGATATGGGTGTCGTTTTCGGGATATTTTGGGATGCTGATTATGGAAATGGTATCCATTTTGAAATCCAAGATGGCGGACATTGGTTTCTTTGAGAAAATAGATATGGGTGTCGTTTTCGGGATATTTTGGGATGCTGATTATGGAAATGGTATCCATTTTGAAATCCAAGATGGCGGACATTGGTTTCTTTGAGAAAATAGATATGGGTGTCGTTTTCGGGATATTTTGCGATGCTGATTATGGAAATGATATCCATTTTGAAATCCAAGATGGCGGACATTGGTTTTTTTGAGTAAAATGATATGGGTGTCGTGGGTATGGGTGACACCCATATCACTTTACTCAAAAAAAACAAAAAATGTCCGCCATCTTGGATTTCAAAATGGATAGCATTTCCGTAATCAGCATCCCAAAATATCCCGAAAATGACACCCATATCTATTTTCTCAAAAAAACCAATGTCCGCCATCTTGGATTTCAAAATGGATACCATTTCCATAATCAGCATCCCAAAATATCCCGAAAACGACACCCATATCATTTTACTCAAAAAAACCTATGTCCGCCATCTTAGACATGATAGTGGAGGAGGGAGATAAATTTTGTGAGAGCCTTCCTCGCTTTGTCACTAATCGATCGATCGATAAAATCAATCTAATTCTACTTTTTCCAAAAATACCTCATAGGGTGTGTGGTACCTCTATGAGAAATTGGAGAGGGGAAGAGAGGGGGGGGGGGACTTCACAAAGAGTCAAGTCAGTCAGCAGTAAGTGGATGCTAAGTAGGCAAGTAGCAGAAAGTAGTAAGTAGTATTCCCGAAAACGACACCCATATCTATTTTCTCAAAAAAACCAATGTCCGCCATCTTGGATTTCAAAATGGATACCATTTCCGTAATCAGCACTCCAAAATATCCTGAAAACGACACCCATATCACTTTACTCAAAAAAACCAATGTCCGCCATCTTGGATTTCAAAATGGATACCATTTCCGTAATCAGCATCCCAAAATATCCCGAAAACGACACCCATATCTATTTTCTCAAAAAACCAATGTCCGCCATCTTGGATTTCAAAATGGATACCATTTCCATAATCAGCACCACAAAATATCTTGAAAACTACACTTCTATCACTGTACTCAAAAAAATCAACGTTCGCCATTTAGACTTCAAAGTAGATGCCATTTCCGCAATCAGCACCCCAAAATATTTCGAAATCGACACCTGTATCATTTTACTCTTAAAAGTAAAGTACGCTGTCCTGGATTCGAAAACGTAGTAAGTAGGGGAGATAAATTCTGTCAGGGGCAAAATGTTCCTTTATTTTGGCAAAATTCATGTTTCGATTCGAATGGCTCCAAATAATGGAGGTCGAATTCTGCTAGTAGCGGAGATACGGGAAGGGGGCTACAATATCTCTGAGAGGAGAAGAGGGGGCATTAAACTGGAATAATAAATACTGTTAGATCAATAAAAAAAATAAATAGGGGTTGCTATATTTATTTTATTTTCTATATAATAGAGGGTTTGCAATATTTATTTTATTTTTTACAATCTTTTTATTACAATTCGTACAACAGTTCTACACACGTCACGTGGAGATAGGTACCTACCACATACCAACTTAGTAATTAGACTAGAAATCAATCGTACTCATCCAGTGAACGAACATGTCGAAAGATCAAATTGGTTTGTCCTTTGCGCGTCGCAAACGCGTAGCGCAGCGCATCGCGTATTCATAAATGCCTAAACTTGACGTCGTCAAATTTTAATACGGCCCCTTAATAAGTAATTCTAAAGTTCCAAACACATTATTTTGTTTATATTTGTATTTATTTCCTCTTCAATTCTTCCACACTACGTTAAACACAACACCGTAACTGTCGTTTACAAAACCAGCTTTTTTTTATTTATTTCATAGACACCCATGCAGTCGACTGTAAAAAGCTTCAACCTTATAACCATGCTTCCTTTTTCCGCAGTTAGCATACATATAAGTATTTAACGTATTTTAAGTATCGACTAACATTTTAACTTTAGATTGAACTATAGATTTTATTAATGATTTTACATGGGTACCTAAATATAAAAAAAAATAGGAAAGCATGACACATTTGGAGTCAAAGCTTTTTAACCCTTGATGTTTGTTAGCAAAGGGCTGTGTAGCTACTCAAAAAGCGGCACGTTTCATGGAATGTCGCTGTTTTGTGTTTACAGCCTCAAAAATTGCGTAACAGTATGAGAGAGTGAGAACAGAATGGCAGTTTAGTTAAAAAGTTCATGTAGGCACCTTGGTTAGCCAACTGATACAGCTTCTTGATTGTATTATTCCAATTTCCTGACTCTACTTCAGAAAACCGGTGATGGAAAATATCAAATGCAGAAAAAATCCATTTGGGCACCACCCCAGTCTCACGACCGTAAAATTGAAATTAAAGCTGTTTACAGTGTAGCCCGCCAGTGTTTTGCAAATCCAACCAACCAACTGTTCTATCATTAGAACTAGCGAGAAATGCGAGAATAGACCTTTTTGCCTGGTTTTTATTAGATTCAAAACACATCAGTAAATTATATTATTGTCTTGTATATCCGCAATTAGAGGTTATTTTATAGGTTAAGTTTATTACGACGGGATTTCCTATTTTATTTCCATGATGTAATGTTTATGAAATGGTTTTATTGCTCATCAAAAAGTTCTAAATGACCGTCTATTATTAGCACCATTGACTATACTTCACACATCTGAGTTCGCGGAATCACGCGGCGATATGGTTCCAATACATGCTTTGTGGTCATTTTTCCTCATACTATGACCACATTTAACAAACAAAAGAGACCGAAACTAAGTTTGCTAACCTCTGCTGACGTAATCTTAGAAGATTCTTAGAAGAATTAATTTAAAGTTGGTAAAAAACTGTAGAAAATAAAACGGTGCCTATTGCGGGCAGTCGGTTGATAAAAAAATTCTTTCATTCTGCAAATCTATGGGCGGAGGCTAATGTCAATGATGATAATGATGATGAGATTCTAGATTTGTAACATTTGCAAAAATTAAGTACCTACATACACTCGGGTAAAGATATTCTGTTCTGAAAACGCTCAAGTATCATCATGAAATAAACTTTCAAACGTTTAACCCCTTCATTTACAAAATTCATCAGCTCAAGCCACTCAGCAAAGTAAATTCATTCAGAAAACTGTCACAAAACTCCAAGTTACATTCATCAAAACATTGTCAAAGAACAAAGAGAGACCGCAGATGCGACAGTCTCCCCCGTGGTCGCTAATACTGGCGTAAAACAAAATAGAGATTCAAAACTTTCCGAATATAATAGATAAGTAATTCTTTATTTTACACAAGGAATAGGAATAGGTCACAAATCATAAGATTAACTTATTTTGAGAACAATGGGCAGCCTTATCGCTGATAGCGACTTCTTTCAGACAGCCGTAGCCATGTAAAGTACTTAACTAGAGGAGCGGTAACGGTGAGTATTTATATTATAAAAACCAATTGTCTTAAAATTCAGAAAAATACATAATTTATTTTAAATATGCTACCTAAATACGCATGACCGTTAAAAAAATTATCAAACAACATTGTACTCAACATTTTAAATTCTCGTTTCCCTTGCTTAATTTAATTTAATTCTTAAATCGCTATAATAAAGCCCAATTTAAGTTGCCATCAGATTCGCAATGAACCAAGCCGGCACTAGCTTTTTATCAAAGCCGTGCAACTCTCTTTGTCGTGTGACAGCTTTCATCACCATGACTGGACTTTACAATAACATAACTGTAGTCTTAACTCTATGATATCGTTTCCGCTTGGAAAGGGCTCTTTAATAAACTGAAAGCGGAACAGTACGCTTTATTACATAACGACTAGGTACTCAACGCGTCCTTCAGAAAAAGTTGCTTCCCGGCCCACTGCGCGACCTATTTGTTACTACTCTTGTGGTCTACCTACTGCTAAGTAGGTATATTGTTCTGCACTGAAAACAAATACAGGTCCGAATTTCAGCTTATTCTCATCAAACCCACTGACCGGCCTCCTGGGGTCTAGATGGGAATAAAAATTCCCAACGAACCCACTATCCAAATGAATGTGTAGAATCTAGTTTTGGTAGGTAAATTAAATGTGCAGTAACCATAAAACATTTATTTAAATTAAATAACGATTAGTAGTAACGGTATAAAAGGCTAGATGGCGCTGCTAAATTTGTCCGAAAGCTAGAACGCGCTATGGAAGCGTTTTGAAGAATTGTTGGCTTTTCTGTAGAAATGTTTATAGTTGGTGCCGATGCAGTTACCCGCAAGGGTATGCTCGCATTGCTTTCCGGTTTACTTAAGTATTTTTAAAGCTGACACCACATTAATTCGTTTATGTCTCGTTATAGTTTGATATTAGTAAATATTAGTATAGTATATTAGTATAAGTATAGTATAGTATATATTAGTTTGATATTAGTAAAATTAGTAAATATTAGTATTAGTATAGTATAGTATATATTAGTATAGTAATATTAGTATAGTAAGTATAGTATAGTATTAGTAAATAAAATGAATAATAAAAATATATAGATTAGATAATTCAATTGAAGAAATATTACATTATATTATATTATTACATCGTGAAAAATTAAACGTAGGGTAGGGATGTTAAGTGAAAACATTAGGTATGTGATGTTAAATATGGGAACATTGGGAACAATCCCATCAATCCATTCCATCCATCTACGAGTATTTGTCCCACTGGGGGCCGTTTAGTATGGTTGATGGGAATTCGCCCTATTTTTAAGGATATCTGATTGGGACTTATAGGAAAAGTAAAAAAAATATTTATTAGATTGATCTACACTCAATCTATAATATCTATACTCAAATAAAAGTTCAGCGATTACCTTTATAAGGTACAGAACTGAAGGTAAGTAATAAGTAGGTATATAAATTGCGAATAGTTTATAATTTATATTATTTTCATACAATTAATTACCGATGGATAACGTTCCTAATTTGATAAATAACTGGTGCAGTCTGTGTTTATCCAAAAACCAGGGTACCACTGATATACTAACCTAACCAAATCGAATAGCTACCGAGTTCATTGCAAACTTCGAGACATCGAGTCAATATACCTCACTTAAAATAATAACAAAATAATGTCAATCAAAACATCTCACTTGAAAAATAAACAAAAAAATGTCAATGAAGACGTCTCACTTCAAATAACAAGTAATTAAATTAAAAATTTTAAAAAACCCCCGAATCTTGGACCGATTTTCATCAAACATAGCTAAGAACACTCCCGAGTCCCGACTAATTCACCTTTCAAACAAAAAAAACTAAATTAAAATCGGTTCGTCCGTTTAGAAGCTACGTTGCTTCAGACCGACACACGCACACACACACACACAGACACGTCAAACTTATAGCACCCTGTCGTTTTGGCGTCGGGGGTCAAAAAGAAAACTCTGTCAATCAAAAGGCCTCACTGAAAAATCGTTTAGTAACTATGTATGACAGGATCGATTATGCAAACTCCAATAGTTCCAGTAGTACAAAAATGAGTACCATCCATTATAATACCGGTATAACTGTGCATTACCTGTTTTCTACGTACATCGTTGCAAACGAGAAACTTCGCTTTATTATCCTCGAAAGCTCTTGAACCGAACCGGGGGTTTTATTAGTGCATAATAAAATCATACAAATGAATAATTTCAATATTTCAGCGGGAATTCTAATAACCTTTGTTATCGTTAAATATTGTTCTGAACTGTTTGTTATGTTTCGCAATGTTTGATAAGTTTTACACAACAAGAACATGGCTTTTAAGCTATTCATCACATGAATAAAATACTATACCTAAACCCGTAAACAATCTATTGTTTGTGAGAAGGGGTGCGAGTTGATTCTTATGACGTCACAATGTTTTGTTTGTTATTTGAGGTCTTTTTTACATGACCTCCGACTTCCGAAAATACCCCCCTAAAAACTGGACTGTCATTCAAACAATGTTGCTCACAGCTTGAAGTATACGAGAAGATTTGATGAGAATTACCTCCGTTTTTCAGTCTGGCAAAATCGAAACAGAATCTACTGCAAATAAGTTAATTTCAAAATACAACACAGATTTAAAACGCCACTTACAAGGCGGAACCTTTTCGACTCTTCCCAATAATTTATCCACCATCTATCTATCTACATCGATCTATAAATTACATTTTCAATATAGCAGAGCGGTTCGATTAACTGGAACACGGTCGGATTAGGAAAAATACCATTTTCAATTAACGGTCGCTTGTTTCCCAGCCATATATCCGTACCTACAATACTTATTTCTATTCTGTAGCTAAAATACAGCTTCCACTATTTGTTATGGCACGTGGTTCTTTAAATAAATAATCTTCTTGTTATCTTCTCTCTAGATACGAACCAAAGGAACTTTACTGCCAACATCAGTACATCATCAGAGTAAAAAAAAAACTAGAAGTTTCCTTGCTCTCTTATACCTATATAAATACACACACATCACCCATGCCGATACTTTTCGGGCCAAGCTTTTTGCCTATATTTACTTATTTATTCTATTTTTTCTAATGTTCTAACGGGGCCAATGGCCTAATCCAATGGTTTCGGCAGAATAACAGCGCTGAGTTGCCATTAGATGGTGAAGCATATTGCTGAGCTGGAGCCAATTGGTTGTAGTAGCACGTATTACAATTTTGTGTTTTCTTTCTTTCTTTTTAATGGCTTTCTATGTGTGAAGTAACAAACAAACGTATGTCTATGTCAAAGTTTCCAGCGTTCCCTCACAACAGGAGGAACCACTGCCAAATTACAGGTACTCTAATCTTTTTTGTTTCTCTTTCAATCTCATTCTACCTTCCATACATCATCATCACAGTAAAAGCAGTGATGTTACAGCTGGGCTTAATTGTATTCAAGTGCAATTTGTTTAGCTGGCATGCCATGGTCAATTGTAAAGTTTGCCGTAGATACCTATTTGAAGAACGTTTTTTCTGTTGTCATTTCACTTTTATAGAATGACGCATTACAACAATTATTTAATACAATGGTGTGGGTACCATACTGACTTTAACTGTATTCACATTTATACCTATTTGTACGTCGTAGGTAATCAATTGAAATGTACCAATGTGCACCGAAACTCGATAGATGCATCTGTCGAGTTTCGGTGCTTCAGTATCATGATACTTGCCTATCGCTTATAACGGTTGTCTTCTTCTTCTTTGCGATTAATAACTTGACAGTCCTTTAAACATTTTCATTGTAATACTGCTAGATTTGTCTTAACTTTACTGTAGTTAAAAGCATACGAAGAATCATTGAAACACAAGACCACACGGAGACTTAAAAAATCAATGATATCTTATTGAAAGGTATAATACTCAGCAATATGCGATTCCATACTAATAATTCATTGCAAAGACGACAGAGCACGAGGATCTCAACTAACAAAAGAGCTGGATTTCACTTTTGGGATGTCTATTTTATACTCAGCTATGGGCGACTTCGGACTAAAACTCCGTACTAAGATGATGATGGTTTTTTTTACGATGGGCAACCTCAACAGCCGATAACTGTAGCCTACCGACTTGTAGTTGAAAATTGGCCAGCGACACTCCACGGCGGCACGCCCGCTAAATTGCACAAAACGTTGTTTTCCTACGTTTTACACACTCAGCGTTTTTGGCAATACGAAAGCCTTAATTGTTTTTCTTTTGCTGCTAAATGGAGTGCTTTTGTTTGGAATAGTATTTTATGCCCTCGGTTTCACGTTAAATTTTTCACTCTTTAAGGATCCTTAATACACAACACACTAAACAGTTTTACGCTCACTTTGATGTTTTATCTTTTTGACCCTTTTTATCAGATATTGATGTACATATTGTAAAGATGAACGGTTACATAAATTACCTACTGTATAAAGAGGGATTCCCCTAAAAATAGTTTTCTATCTAAAATGGTATTGTCTATTTTTGCCAACATAGCAAAAACACTCACAAGTACCTTTCTAAAAGCCATGAATTCGCACATCTACAAATCTACACCCATTACTATCAAATAGGTATTCAATCTTGAAAAGAAAAAGGACGACATAGAAAGAGCATTATCTCCATACAGGGTGCAAAAAGGCGAATGAAAACGGTGAGGGAACCAACATGTGTACAATCGGCATTATAAGTATTTTTTATCTACGCTACAGAAGGGAGAGTAATCGTTTTCCTGCATACTACCACTTTTGTGCGCGACTTCGATGAGTAACTGGGTATTTTGTATATTTAGGCTAGGGACAGAACTGGCGGAGTTCCGCGCGCGGAATATCACATGCGTAATTCCGCTAGTAGAAATTTTACGCCAATATACTTATTTGGCTAAAACATCGTCATTTGAACTTTACGCAATCGCAATAACGCGCGCGGAATTCCGCTAAGGACGTTTTTATTGTTCCTTGTTTCTATTTGCGTTGAAAGCACATCGGTAACAAGGTATTGTTTTGAGTGCATGGAATGGAAAACTGAACACCTACCTACGCTTTGATTGGAGTATTGTGTAGGTTGGTATTTTGGTAACAGTCTGAAGCTATCCTGATTTTTGAAAATTTTTCATGTTTGTTCGGTTTTTTACGCAAAATAGTATAGAGTAGATTTTTGATGAAACTTGAAACGATAGTAGGTGCCTAAGTAAAACAAAACAATACCATTTTTATTCTGAATATAAATGCTCCAGTTGAAATGCTCAAAAGAAAAAAGCAACCACTATAATTATTGTTGTAGGGAAAATCTGTCAGCACTTTTCCCCAACCGTGGGTAGTTTTAAATATTGCTGCAGACGCAAAAAGTTTCAATTGCTTCAACTTAACGGGCACTCGTGTGTAATTGTCGTTTTAATACGATGCTGAAACGTTGTTAGTACAGATGTCTTTGGTTTTAAACAAATATCAGTGTAAATACGACATTAACACTATTTAAAGATCAAAATATAATATGCACGTTATTTAAGTGCCGAAAAAAAGTCTTTTCAAGGTAAAGTATCAAATAATTTGGAGCAATGCATTATTTTGGTTTATGCAATTTACATGTGTTGATATGAACTTTATTACAAAGAGAATCATAAGTAAATTATTCTATATGTGGCATATTCCTACTTCTAATGACCCGTCACAATAACCCTCCAAGAAAAACATCATAAATCTTCAAATATGAGCATAAAATCCTTCATAAAAACGTTTAATAAAATGCATAAACCTGAACAACCAGTATAGCGCACATAAAAACAAAACATAAATTGTAAGCAAAAAGTCAATTTTAATACAAGGACAATGAAAACAAACCTAGTCAAGGACATTTTACTTAAATCGTTACACAATAGTCTTACAAGAATAACCCTTAGGTACTCAAAGAGGCTTTGGTTCAAAGTACGATCTAAACTACTTCATCATGGCAATATCACATTTTTTTAGAGTAAAAAGAATTAGATTCCTGCTTACTATTATGGTTGAAGTAAGTCATATGAAAAATATGTAGTAATTAAAAAGGTCTATGACTGTGTAATCCCCATAAAATCCCTTCAGGTCAAGCCGAATTTGTAAACCGTACTTACGTCAAAAGATAAACGGTGATTTGCTTGTCTATAAATCGGATCATGCTTAGGCTTGATCAGTTTTATGTTAACGTTTACAATGAACGTTCTAACATAACATTTCGGTGTTCAAACAATTCGAAGGATGAAATAGATACTGTTCTTGCAAATTGTTCCAGTTTCCATATCACAAGCTTTGCTTAGTTTGGGACTAGAGGGCGTCGTGTGAAATGTCCATGAATATTTATTTATTTTATTTATTGTAATTCGTTCTGTAAATAAATCCAAATAAACAGGAAGGTTCTTCGCTATATTACATAAACAGTAGTCAAACGTGTAAGATCGTAGATAGAATTACGTCACGCCAAGACAGTACCATAAACACTAGTTTTTTTGGTTTATTTCTAGAGATTATAATGTTGATACTTTAGGTAAACCCGCCTCGGCATATTATTATGCATTATGTCACAGAGCTCATTTACTCTTGAATACAGTGCAGTTACTACGGCATCCATCATTCTTACCCTCGAATTCTAACAGATAGATAGATACATTTCTATTTAACCACAAAAACATCCAAAACTTTACATTGCAAGTATAAACATGTACACAGTACGTATACATGAAATATTAAAATTAGTCCGCAACGATTTCAACCAGCTTTAGCCCAGCGTAGTTGAATCCGCCTCAGAGTATAGTCTACATCTACTATGTAGTCATGTAGTCTATATAGTCTACATGCCATTAAATTATATAGTGTCTAAGTTTCAATATTTTTTCTATGTTATCCTTAGATAGCACCCCTAGTTTATTACCTCGTAGTCCTTTCCGTCCATGGTTGTCTGGAAGAGATCGCTCATTAGCGATAAGACCGCTCATTGTACAATTAGTTAAGTTTTGTTTTGTATAAAGTGGTCCCTAGGTTAAGGTGTGCAATAAAGTATTTTCTATCTATCTATATCTACATCGTTTATGAATTTGACGGTAAAACAGAACAAGAGTTAAAACTTATGAGTCTTATAACTGCATTGACATTTATACCATAGTCCTCAAATTGAAACACAGTAATTTTTTGGTGGCGGAAGGTACTTCCTGGAGCTTTTTCACAAAAAACTTTACTATTACAAAACTGTGTATTACTGTGAAATAAAGCAGTAATTAAATAAGGATTTGTAAAATAAAGACGCTAAGCGGTGCTATTAAGATAGGAACTGGTGTCACAGGTGCATTGGAATGACTTGAGGGAAAGGTTCCAAGGACGTCCAGTTTAATACTAGTTTGGAAGGCCGTTTTGTAGAATGTGGAAGCATAAGGTTTAATCTAGGACCTACAGAGCCTCTCACTTTTTGTGACTAGCTTGAGTAACTTTCGGATGTGTAATAAAAAAACTACTTTTGTTGAGATTAGAAAATTGCAAATTGTCATTCTTGCAATTTCTTTTACGTATTTTCTTTACCACACTGTAATTTTACTTATATTAGGAATTGAGGCGCCATTGTAGTAATCAAAACACTTTTATTTTTACACATCACATAATCATCAAAATAAAACGAAGATGGAGTAATAATATCACATCAAAACTAATAGCACGCAAGTAAACAAAAACGACTTTCTCTATCAAGATAAATATAAACAAAGGAATGTTTGTGTTTACATAACTAGTGCCAAAACTGTTTGTCTATATGATTGGTTTACCGCACTACTCTAATCAATATACATACCACACATACACCAGCCAAGTATATCAAGGCTGAGGAAAATGTTTGAACGTGAATCACACAAGCGGACACAAATATTATTTTACTCTAATATTAAAATCGTAGAACGTAAAAGCTGAATCATACTGAGACACGATGAAAATAGCTTTCATATTTACTTCAGACAGATATCATTACCACCCACGCGAATACGGATATACAAAGGACATTGCTTTTTGCAAACGAAAATAAAAAAATAATAAACGAATTTTATTTTTTACAGTCTTATTTCTGTAGAAAATCACATTGAAATGAAAGGGTGAACGAAATAAAAGTGTATTTCAAAGCAGCAAGTTCACATCTTCAACTAAAGTGTTTTTCACGATCCAGACGCACTCGGTGGAAAATTGATAAAAACCTGTTGTGGGACCGCGCTCCGTTTGCTCAGGTGAAGGCGGTGACTTATTTGTTTTACCGCCAGCAATCGGAATTGAACCTAAACTACATAAGTACAGAGTGTATTTTAGAAAATGAATGATGTAAGTTGGAAAAATGCACCCTGCACTGTATAAATGTTGTTCACAAGGAGAAAACAAGAAGCGAAATAAATAACCTTTGTGCTTTTGAGACTACAGCGTAACGAATTTAGATTGTACATGGTTTAGTTATTTACAATCTACCAAATCTGTTTTATTTTGCTGAATTCGTCACTGAGCTGTTTTCACTAAGAATGTATAATGCATTTCTTATCGAGTTTAGGTCAGCATATTTTCAAGTTGTGTTTTAAATAGTTTCTTTACATTATTTTCTCTACTCGTCAGCAATATAATTTATCAACAGGAAAGTTTTACCCAATGGCCAAATACACAAAATATAATCAAAAGCCTGCTCTGAATTCAGTACGCACGAAGTGAGTCCGACTATAACGAAGACAAATTAAAGAATAGTGACCAGAGTGGCATGTTACGCACACACTTATACACAAGATAGAATGCCATTAACTCAAGATAGTATTATTTATCTTCGTCATCCCTTGTTTTATTTTTTCAAAGCACGAACCTCACGACAAAAATGTAAAGTAAATACTTGGTTTTTATACAATTTTTTTTTACCACATAATAGTTTTACAATTTCTTTGGACTAGGTATATATTGATAAAATTAACCCTCAAGATTATACATTATGTAAAGGCAAATTCAAAGGCTGCGTTAGGTAAATCCTTGTTGAACTGGTTTGGTGAATAGTTCTCCGTTTATAAATTTGGAGGTATGAAGACATCTACTATGACACCTATCTATGTAAATAACGTTTCCAGTGATTCTCTCTAAACTTGTGAAGATTATTTTTCTGCTCCAATATTTTGTTGTTTAAATATGCTCACGTCCTTTATATTTTATGCAAATGTGTGTCCTGTATACATTCCGTCACGATTCAAATATGCATTTTGCTCGGCTTGCAAAAGCTGTTGTATGCATCTAAAAACCCATGCAATATTAAACGTGTTTAAACATTCGTAGTATGCCTAGATTTTCTCTTCGACCTGAGTTCAGAATCATTTACATGTAAATTAGTGTAACCTTCGATTTTTAGCATATTTCCTTAAATGTACACGTTAAAAAAAATCATAGTAATTTCCTCGTAAATGTACCTACTTTGAATCTCGCGGGAGATATTTTCAAAGTTCCTTTCATCGAGATAGTATCATTATTTTATAGTTTTTCGTGTTGGCAACCCCACCATAGATAGGCGAAACTTATGTCTTTGCAAATAAGCTCTGATGAAGCAAACGTTTTTATCTTATCAAGCATTCGTAACTCGATTCCACTTTCGTAGTCATATTATTTATTGAAATCTTGTCAATTTGTGCGTTCGTACGCATCTTTTCTTGGTTCTTTAGCATATTCTGTTACTCTGAAAACAGACATCCATCTGTCAAATCGACTTGACAGAACGATCAAACTTTGCTTGAAGCAAGCAGGTCATAGATATTGATTGATGGTGTCCAGTCTCTAAAAAAAGAAAGAAAGAAGGAGAGAGCTGTATTGGAGGGATAGAGTCAGAGGATTGGTTTGAAAACTTTAAAATTTTAACGAGCGAACAGAAACTACCTTGATATTTTCTATAAAATTATAACTGTTCTTCCCAAGTAAATTGAAATCTGAAGGGATTTTATTGTGGTTCGTTTACGAAATTGAGGAGCGAAAGTTCTGCGCGTCCGCAACTTTTCGATTGGTACCTATATCGCTGCGTGCGATCCATGTTACCAGCTTCCAGCACAAAGGTATTTATGAACTTCCATCGTAGTCCCAGTTGAGCTCAATAAGAGCTGAAGGAAGCCTTTCATGGTGATTAATTTCCTTCTCTCATCTTCCTCAGAGTTGCGCTTTATCTGCATACACGGATCACACCGTAAAAAGGATTTGTGAACAGGGCGGCATCGCGAACGATTGTCCACCAGATTTTTGAGTTCATCCCGACATAAAAGCCTCAAGGTATTCGTAGTAAACATAATGATAACTCCTATAAAATCACCGTAAAAGTAGGGCTCTGTAACATACTAAACATATTTCTTTATTTTGCCTATCACAGAGAGGCTGTCAAGTTGCGATCAGTCTTCTTGGTGCAGCCAACGAGCTGGCCGGGGCTCCACAGCGATAAGAAACCGCGGAGACTCGAGAACGTATTCCCAACTCCTTTGAAATACAGTTTACCTCCAGCGGTTAGCCATTACTACAGGTTAGTTAGCACGGCGGGGGAAATTACTCAAGAACTACATTCGTCTTGGGGTCCAAACGTTCGCCATAGGCTCAGGACGGTCTACTCCTCGCGTATTCAACGTTTCGTTAGGCAAACCTCAGTTTGAACTGCGGCAGAGACCAGACGTGCACCTCGACCCTTATTCACTTATTAACTTCAAATTACTACTTAAACTCCAATTTAATACCATTATCTTGTGTCTTATAGTAAGGATTAGCATTATCTCTAAGTTATTACCAATTAGACATATTTTGTGTATAACACTTATTTTTTTTTTAATAAATTTTAATAATTTTGTTCTGTAAACTTTATTTGTTTCCTTTTGTAGTTAGTTTCCCTAATTAAGCAGGAAATATTGTTACATTAGTTCAAACTTACCCCGCCGCGGAAGTCAACGCATCCTTCGTTTACGCCACGGAAGTCGCTACAGAATTTTCAGGTACTTTTTTAAGAAGTGTTTATTTTTCAAAACAAAAAACTCTTGCAAAAAGTTTTTGGAAATAGTATTTAAGCGTACCTAACCTACTTCATTTTTTGGTGAACGTTAATATTGTTGACTACAAATAAGTTGAAGGGATTCGGTAAGTTGGTTGGTTATTACGTATAAAATTACATACAAATCACATGGTCTCCATAAAATGTGGGATGCCTACACTACCAGTCATTTATTTAGTGCTATGCGTGTTTCAGTTGCGTGCCTTGGAGCTTCCTTGTATGTAAATAAGTTTAGCTTTTTTAAGACTCATGAAAACCACTCCATTCAAATAAAAAAAAAATTTGCTTAAGTATAAGGGTAAACTATTTTATTGGTCATATCAGGCCTTTTGCATTTAATCTAGATGATCTATACAGCGTCAGGAGCCATTTTTACCCATGCCACGATAAACGGGACACTGGTAGGACCTGGGACATGATTTAGATCGAGTAGGGCTTGCCCAGCACCTATACCTACCATCCTCTCAGCCTAGTGGGCCTTATACACAGGAAAGACAAGGTCAATACGTGCGGAGCTGATTAAGTCGCGGGTTTATTTATTTATTATTTCTTTTAAAATTTCATACAAATAGTGCTAGGAGGACTTAATGCTAAGAGCATTGTCTGCCAGTCATTGTCGGGTTTCCTCACGATGTTTTCGTGTTAACAGTTTCTGTGTTTTGTAACGTCAAATAAAACATACCAATCTTTCTTCTTCTTCTTCTCTTACAATATGGCCTCTGTCCGTCATTTCGACAGACATTTTTGCCAGTGTCAAGTGGATTATTTGAAATAAGTTTAGTCAAGTCGAGTTATACGTCAAGTCGTTGTCTTTGACAAGTCTAAAGTAGTGATAGAGATATTTATAACTGAGAGATAGCGTAATCATGAGATGGTGAAATAGGCAATTAAAATAACAAAATCATTTTTATTATCACTCCACTCAGACGAGTTGTCGCAATGCCGGACATTTGCTACGTCATAATATTAAGCATTCATGATACAAAGTTATAAAGGGAATCATGCGTCCTCATAGTCCTGTGACTCACCACTGTAGGTCAAGGTAAACTCAAACACAATGACTGTAACTTAACACGTAATCTAACATTACTCATAGAACCCCATTCTATTCGTAGCCTACCCTATACTTAAGCATAGAAGTCGCGATGTTACGAAAATGTTTCAATTTCCTAACACTCATAGTTATATTTTAAGCCTTGAACTATTTAGTGATAATTTAAGCTAGTGTTGTGAGCTTCGGCGTTGCGAAAAAGACCGAATAGATACGCAATTTTTTGGCTCCACCAGGCTTTACCTTTATTGAGAATAACTAATCTGTAGCACTTAGACTTAGACTTAGCACTTAGACTGTATTAGATGAACGTTATAAACAGTATTGTGGATGAATGAATACCTACTTTAACTTTAAAAACTTTTATGCAACTATTTAGAACAAAAAAAGCATTGCGGTTAAATGCCATGACATGACTGTTTTCTCATCAGCAATATTTTACTACTAACTGTTCTAAAAACATTTGGAACAAACACGAAATTTATTTGCGGCTTCAAACTCAACACTATTGATCAATGATACGTTTATCGTAAAACGAAATGCCCCAATTTTAGTATGACTCACTACAACACATTAGAACGACCTTTCGACTTCAATAAATGCCTTTCGTTATGTTGAGCTACCAGGAAAATTAAAAATAACTTGGTATTTTTATTTAGACAGGTATATGTAATATAGGTATATATCGTTGTAATATCTATAAAATTATTGCTATAAATTAATGTGAACAAATACGTGTGTTGTTTTCAAATACGTATAGTTACCTACCAACGCTTTTTAAAACCGCTTGAAGCAAGTATAAATGACATTATGTTTTACAAAGTGATGGAGGCAATGCGGAGTATGCCAGCAAAGAGCACGTCTTCAGTGGGAAAGATGAGGAGTTTGTTAAACGATCATTTCATGGACAAGCAAGAACAAACCCGAAAAATATTTCGAGTCTCACTATCAGTTACTTTGTCTTCCCCTGTCATTTCAATCACCAATGATTCAAGAACTTCATGTTAAAATATTCATTGCAGAAAAATCTCTGTTCATCCGCCCTAATGCGTCATAGGCTCTCTCCTGGTACATATTCTGCTTACAAAGTGGTCTTTGAACATTAGTCTGTCATTAAAACAGAATGTCCTATTCCAGTTAAAATGAGTAATGTGACGAGCGTAAAGATGACGTGTCAGACAGCTCTTTATAGGCACGTATTTGGATCCCACGAATTCGTACCTTTGCGAAACTCTAGAATTTTTATTCACTCATTTTCTGAGAAGTAGGTACTCATAAATAGACCAGAACTTGTAAGCACATCCTTCACAAATTAAAATAAGTAAGCTGAAGATTTTAGGGAAGTAAACTATGAAGGTATTGGTTTAAAGGATATAGGCCGGATTCGACCAACTGCAAATAACGCTATTCGTCAGATAAAAATATTTCCGTCTTTGTTTTTGACAACTTAAAGTAGAGACTGATAGTATTTTACCTGACGGATACGAAAGTAAAATATTAACTTTGAAGTGAACCCAGTTATTTGTGTTTTAACTAAATTATTTATGTCAAACTGTAGGTAAATATCACATCCTAGGTAAACATTTTAAAAACCAATGATGTAGGTACACTAGTAAATACAAAAAAATGTTTTACATCAGCTTTAAGCATCCTAATAAAATATTTCTTTAATTAAGTAGATAAGTAAATGAATACTAAAAACCCTGCATTTGCTTCAAGCAAAAAAGTGGAGAAAAAAAAACATTTACACGCACCCTGACTTACTAAATAATTTTCTCTACACGTACCGTATGTAATAGTAAGCCCATTTTGCCTACACCGAGATAAATTTTGTACAGAAGCACATTCATCATCTAAGAGGCTGATCTCTGCAGGATCAACGAGATTTATTATGTTTTATGATGTAACTGGTATCTTGGGCCCTTTCTTTTACGCAAGCATTTTAGTTATTGTTTTCTCCGTGGTTGATTTATCTCGACTTTTTAAAGGTAAAGAAACAGCCAGATGGTACACTTGATGATATATTTGTATACCTACTGAAAATCTTATTGATATTATTTGAAAAAACTATAAATATATTTACTTTTTGTCTTCCATTTTTAGACATTTTGTATAGTATTTTATTTGAAAAGGAAACTCAACATCATAGCATGTAATTTAACCGCGTAAACAGATTCTAGTTCTTACAACTGCTACGGCTTCTCTCGAAGGTCATTTTAATTAAAAAACTGCATTACATAACATTCTTGTCATTTCATTCTTATTCAGCCTTACATTTTCCTTGTTTTTTTTTACAATTTATTTATGAATACTTATTTTGAATAGTTTCAAGTCGGCTCACGTGAGCCAATAGCTAACGTGAACTTTTCAATTCCTACAAACAATTTGAGTAATTTGTTTATTTTTCCGCACAACTGAGGGGTAATCACGAACAAATTTGACAGTCGCCGCGTTACGTTAACCTAACGTATTCGAATCATATTGCGCGTCAACGCCAACTCGACTGCGGAACGTTGTAGCGTCACCGCGCAGTGTACCTCGGATACGCTAGCGTTATGATACGTTTACGATTGTCACATTTATTCGTGTTCAAGGCACAGTAGGTACATACGGAATCGTTGATGCACCTAACTTCAGAGGGATATAGTTCCGTTGTGCGTACCAAGTCAAAAATTGTCAAAAAATTATGCAGATCCATTTAAGATGACGTCAATGCCAACAAAAAAATACTGATATAACTCTTGTTTATGTAAATAACAACGTAAAAATAAGTGAAACGGATAACTTTTTAGGGTCAGTTAACTCAAAGAGATATGACGGAGGTTTACAACAACAAATTAGTATTCATTATACTGTACGTGTTTATTTCCATGATCCAACATGGTTTGCGTCAATTGATGTAAATACTTCAGGTAGGTACTTATAAATCAATATAAATATTCATGGACATTTCACACGACGCCCTCTAGTCCCAAACTAAGCAAAGCTTGTAATATGGGAACTAGATGCTGATAGAATACTGTTATACTTTTTTTTCGTAAATACATACTTATATACATAATAACACCCAGATATAAAACAAACATCTATGTTTGCTACACACAAATGTGTGTTCTAGGTAGGGATCGAACCGACGACCCACAGCACGGAAGGCAGAGCTATTACCGACTGAGCTGTGACGCCTGTCTGTATGTAAGTATCCTGTTATGCAAACTAATTAATTACTAACAGTCTATATGAACCAAAAGACAGAGCGTAGGGCAGGCTTACGATTAGCTGTGAACTTTTACAGGCCGATGATGATGATGATGATGATCAGTACAAATACAAGGCCATACCTAACTTGGACATAAAAGGTAAGTATTGTCATACGAATAGATAATGACAAAACAGTGTTATTCTGCGTATTAGGTACTTAACCTAACTAAGGTCATTATTTTTACATTTTAAATACCTACTTTATTCTAAAATCACGTTTATTTTCGTAGGTTAATTAATTTTTGTGAATTCACACAATTTAAATATACTTACGTCAAGAATTAATTTCATTAATTAGTTTCTTGACGTCTGATTGTCTCATCATTTAATTAACCGACTTCAAAAAAGGAGGAGGTTCTCAATTCAGTTGTATGTTTTTTTTTTTTTTTTTTTTAATGTTTGTTACCTCAGAACTTCGTCATTTATGAACCGATTTCAAAAATTATTTTTTCATCTGAAAGGATATACTTCCAGATTGGTCCCATTTTATTTTCATCAAAATCGGTTGAGTAGTTTGGGTTATAAATAGAAATAACTGAAAAAAATGTGCCCGGCGCGGCGCAGCGCCTACTATTTTACTGCTAGCAACGATGCAATATGCCAAGTTGCGGCGTAGCGCCTACCATTTTACTGCTAGCAACGATGAACCCTTTGTGGTGCACACCTAAATTTTTACATTTTTCTAAATTTGTCAATAAACCCAGTTTGTACATTCAAACCGAATTTAATTGGAGAAAAGCAAAAACCCACCAGTTGTTCCTCTAAAGAATCAACACCAACCACGTGCACGAAATTGCGTATTTTGCTTTCCTGTGACTTTTATGTAGTGTTTATAGTGACTAGAACATTCCCAATGAACTGTCATCATCATCATCATCATCTGATGATGAAGCTGGTAGTCGAATTGAAGTCGGTTTTCCAGTTTTTTAACTTATAAATTATTTTGATTCCCAGAATATTCAATGTCATGTTATGTCGCTTAAAGCAACAATATTATTTTCATCATAATTATATTATATTTATTATTAATTATATTTTAATTTATTCTTTATCATCTTGTTATTCATAAACTGCAATTTTTTACTCAAACATGAACTGGACTCGCAACTCTGTTGTTGTAGATTTTCATTCCGCACTAGCAAGATCTATTTATATACTATGGGTTCGATACCCACTAAAAGAAAATGTTTTCTTTGATGTTCACAATTTTTTGTTACCTTTTCTTGTCGCTTGTTCATATTTAGGCAAAAAAATCAACTTTGTTTTATGTAAAGTCGTCCATTGGGAGGTCCGAGGTCCCAAGCCAAGTAATCCCATTTAAAAGGTACCTACTTTAGTAAGTATAGTAGCACGAGAGCTCGCGTGCATTCTTATTACTTCAGCCGAGAGGGATCCATGAGATTAATGGCCTTGCGTCTGAGTCACGCGAATAATAATTAAATAGGTGATCGAGTTTGATGGTTTAAGCTTTTCAAGCGGGTTTTACTACAGACTTACTTTAGCTTTTTACTGTACAGATAGGTAACCATATAAAAAAAACTACCTACCTACTAACACATTGAAATGTTAAGATGTTGGTAATTCATTGATTACAATCAAATTCCTCGATTTTTAATAATGTGTAGGTGTATTCTAGAAAAAGAAAAAATAATCCTATTTCAGTCACATTCAAAATTCGAACGACAATTTTCTTTTTTATTTCAAGCTGCAAATGCGTTCCATTTTTAAAATGCCTCAAATAGCATGAGAGGCATACAAATAGCGCATCAAGAGCAAGTAATGACAAAATGGCCGCCACAGACAGATCATTACCATTTCTAGCGTTTTAACTACCGGGAGAATTGGAACCGTTTATGGGAGGGAAAAATTAAAATAGATTCGGATTTTCGCATTCAGGAAACGTAGAGTCATAAAATAAAAGTGAATACATATCTAGTACTCATTTTGTTGTAGGCAGGTAGGTAGGTATTTCGTTTTTATATCAAGTAGATACCTACTTAGCTATATTTTGGTAATTTTGCGTAATGTACTTTACCTAACGTTAGACTAAACGTTAACTAAAGATACTTCGATACTGAATCTGTACTTCGATTTTTTTACTCTACCATTTCGTAAAAGTCCCAATTTCAATATTGCCCAGCATTTAGGTAAATATCTAAAACGATATTTTTTCCCTTCGTCGCACAGAGCTTATTCTAAAAAGCTAGCTCAGTCTATATTCCAAAGCCCTAAGAACATTTGAATATGATGTAATCGCTCTGTGAAAATATACAAAAGAATGTAGGTAAAGCTTGAAAAAGTATATGATTTTTTTAGGTTTACCATTTACTCCCGTTTTATATAATTGCAAAGATAGAACGGGTGAGTGCAACTAAGTCACAGCGCTTGCTTAAGCGGTATAAAAGCGCTGAGTAATCAGCGCTGATTATACAGTAGAGTGAGCTAGCTACCACCGAGCTGTGGTTCAGCTCAGATTACGGCTGGGACGTGGAAAATCTCTATATCGCTAATTGAAAACCGAGTGCTGCGCGTGTATTGTGCAGCGACAAAGAAAAAAGCTATTTTTGCAAAAAAGCCGGCAAAAAGCTCAACGAAAACATAGGTTTTTGTACAGATATGGTTGTTTTGTTTAAATATGCATTTTGTTAGTTTAACAAAACTCGTTTTTGCAAACCTTTTCATATTTACTTTTCAATAAAATGTGTATTTATTACGTTTTTGCGAATAGCAAAATTTTTTCATAAAGTTTGTATTTTACTGGTATTTTTCTGTCCTTCTTATAATAAAGTTAATATAGGTGACTTCACGAATACTTATAAACTCTACATGAAAATCTTTTCAATATTCTCGGCTATCTGAATTATAGCCCAAAGGCATATTGAACAAGGTTTTACACTACTACGTGTAAAACGGTGCCCCTGGCAACATCTGGGTCGAACATTCGATTGAACACTATTTCACACGGGTCGTTTAGCGTGCCCTGAAATATAATATTATCTACCGAATCGATACTTATATTGTTAGGGTTTAGCTGAATTCAGTAAAATGGATTCTATTTGGTTTTACAAGACCGTAGTATGTATAATTCAAAGCATAGAATTTTAATAAAGTATCGAGGAATCTAATAGTGAACCCATCTAGTGCCACAGCGATTTGGTTGTGACATAGGTTTATCAGCTTGGTCACGATGATGTCACATTATTTGCAACAAAAAATTTAGTGCGTAATTAATAGGATAAAAATAAAATTTCCCGATAATACACTATTTTCACCATCCAAAACGTCTATAGTATTTTGTATAACGTAAGAATCTACGCATCTCATGATTCTTCATAGCCACTGGAACAAATAAACACACATACATCATATCATTTTCACTGAAAAAAATGCCAGCAGCCGTGAATTCTTTTCTCGCTTGCTCTCTGCCCACCCAAACATCTTCATAAACACAATAATGATTTACAGCAATTATTTCCCAAATTGGACGTTTGCACACCGGCCGATACCGACACTAACACGATATTCTCTTTTTCGGTGTTTGTGTTTCCGAACACCTATCTACAATTTGTATGTTTTCAAGAGGTGAGTGCATAGGTTTCTTCTAGGCAAATGTGCTACATCGTCGACCGCATCGTCACTTACCAGAAAAAAAACACAAACATGTGTGTCAATAGGTCGTGTTGACACCGACGCGGTGTGAAAGTGTCCAGTAGTATATGAGATTAAGAGCCTGTTTCACCATGTGTAAAGCTATCCGTCAAGTAAAAGTATTTCTATCTTTTTCTTTGTCTAAAATAGAGACGGGGATATTTATAACTGACGGATAGCGTAATCATGAGATGATGAAATGGCAATACTGTGTAGGAGTCGTATCGTGTCGGTGACAGTGGAAAAAACAGCTATTCACTGACACCTTCCGTATTTAGGGTCCCGTAATGATGCATGGGCGTAATATACGGCGATTAACTTGCAGTTTCGAAGATGCCCCTCACTGTGCAAGTGCAAAGATACGAATGGTGTTCTCTCACGCGACCGTATCTTACCGATTAAGTGGTTACTTTAGGAAGCAGGAAAACATTTTTGCTTTGTTTTGGGAGAAGTGGCCTTCTGAAATGCCTTGAATTTCATGCAACATACTTTGTAGAGTTAATTAAGCCAGTTGGTAAGTTAGTTCTTTTTAACTCAGAACATTCACCTCGAAAAATTATAATCTGGAGCCTTATTTTCACTTCGGCAGAGATTTTACTCTAATAGGGATGACGTCAAAATGACGTTGAAAACTCCTGTCACTAGTGGGTGAAACCAGTTTTCGACCAAGATTTGACGTCATCCCTATTAGAGTAAAATCTCTGCCATACCCAGAATCACCCCCCTGGACTCTAGTTTGTTAAAAGCAGACATTTTCAAACCGAATGACATTGTTTTAGTCATGTTAAATTTATCTTCCAATAAAGGGTCCACAATTCGATACCTCCATACGACGACTCTAATACACCAATAGTCACATACCTACACATTTCTGACTCTATACTAGGTTTCCTTTTATCTTGAGTATCAGGTACTACTCCTGAAGGTCTAGAACAAGATATGATAGCTTTAGAAAACTTTATTTTGTTTCGTTTCCTACCATACATTTACTTGCAGCGCCCCTAGCGGAATCTTTCAGGAACTACAAAAATATATGGAAGTATAACGAAACGAAATTTCCAAACTATCAAATCTTGTACTAGACCCACTGATATGGTCATGATCTACAATAATAAATAAAAATTCTGATTTGAGGATAAAAACGGTGACTGATTCACCATTTTTACCTTGAAGTCAGTATTTACATCCATTAAAATTTATATTCATTCAAAAAGTGGTTGCACAAATATGTAAATACAAAATCAAAGATCAAATAAAACGGACAAACGTATATCGTATAAATACAATTTGCATTAAGTAAATTAAACTAAATATATAAAATTATTATGTAACTGACAGAAATAGTCATTCCAATTGTCTGTCTGTCTGTTTGTCTGTGCCCTCGTTAGCTCTGAAAGTAGAGCTCCGATTCGAATGCGGTTTTTTCTCAAGAAACCTAATTTCTTAGCCATGTTTGGTGGAAATTGGTGGAGCCGTTTCCGAGTTATGAGGAATTTCAGGCATAATGGCAGTTTGAACCATTTCGTTCATCTCAAAGTATTGATACTTGATGAACTGAAGTTCATACTTCAAGATCTGATGATGACCAGCAATGATGAAGATTTAGAGAGATTTTTGGGGGTTTTTAAACTTTTGTAAAATAACACACCCTTGCTCCTTCACATCTGTCTAGGACATCCGCTAGGGCTGGTGCGGCAGCAGATTCGGCCGAGGATCTCAAGAGGCGCAAGTATGCGGGTCTCGACAGGGCCTACACATTTGTGCCTCTTGGGGTCGAGACTCTGGGTCCGTGGGGTACCGAGGCCCTCCGGGTTTTCAAAATTATTGCAGGGCGTCTAGTCGCAGCGACGCGTGACCCGAGGGCTGGTGATTATTTGGGCCAGCGAATCAGCATTGCTATTCAGCGCGGCAATGCAGCCAGTGTCTTGGGCACGCCTCCGATTGGTACTGATTTGGATCAGTTGAGCTATCTATAAATCGTTTGCAACGGTAGCTCAACTGCTTCATGTGTATTTTGTACATATTATAAATATTGTAAATACTTTATTAGTCATAATTTTCTTTGTGAATCAATTATAGTGTTTTAAAATAACTTGGATTTAACCAGTTAAAAATAATATCAAGCGAACGAAATCACAGGCATTTCAATGGTAAACTATTTAAATAAATGTTAATTCCGGATTAAATTATTGTCAGTCCACGATGGTACCATGCTGACGTCACGAGGTGAACACGTGATGTTCAAAGGAGTTTTCCAGGCGAGGCTATGATTATGAGTCATAGATGCTTGGTCCAGATAATAAGATTTTTTTGTTGTTGATTTTTTTTTTTAACAGCTTTATAAATAAATTTATTCACAAAGAAAATTATGACTAATAAAGTATTTACAATATTTATAATATGTACAAAATACACATGAAGCGGTTGAGCTATCTACACACCGTTGCAAACGATTTATAGATAGCTCAACTGATCCAAATCAGTACCAATCGGAAGCGTGCCCAAGACACTGGCTGCATTGCCATTTTTTGTTTTTTGATTTTTGATCTCACTTCAACACCATTATGTAACTTCGTCCAATAGAAAATCAAACGGTACACTTGCATTGATTTTAAAGAGAGAAAGAAAATACATTTATTTAGGACAGCACTATACATACACAACAGCACAACGATACCCTAAAATCTTAGAATAATTTGCAGAGATAGGTGGATACAAAAATACAACTTTGTAGCACCTTTCGGTTTTAAGACCCTAGAACAGAATTTATTCTGTCGCCATCTATTTTTTTAGATGTATTATAAATCCTAGTACTCTCACATTGATGGAGCAACGTAAGAGAATCTTCAGCTTAGATCAGCCTTTCTACACCACAACAGATTTGACTTTTTTCCCATTTCTTTTTTTACATGTACAGTAAGGAGGCATCACAGATATGAAATAGGAAAGTGGACAACATAAATACGTTGGAGAAATTTAGTTTGAGCTGATTTTAATTCCATTGTTTTAACTCGCTTATCGCTCATGAATTAAGCGGCAGACTAGCTCACAGCCTTGAACCTAGTGTATGGAAATGTTATTCGTACTGTCACGTATCTACCTCGTTACTACAAAATGTTGTTTAAAAAAGTATTTTAATTAAATAGCTGCGACATAGAAATCTCTGTTTGATAATAATATCAGCTATTCTTGATCTCTGAGTATTTATAAATGCAAGCAACTTTTCAATTATTCATACGAGACGTTATCTATTTCCTAAAACATCTTTAAAATATGATGAACCCCACTTAGCACTTATATAAAATCTAGTCTTGTTTAACACTTCAACAAAACGAATATTCATTAAAGACGATTACGCGAATTATGTCTCTATTGTACGGAAATACGCCACATAATCTATTGTACCAGTTATTTATTGCGGCACACCAAAGTGGTGAAACACAGACTAACCCCAAGCTTTCTCGATCGACAGAACATTTTAATCTATCTTCCACTGAGAGCTCGTAATGTCTCTATGTACTTAACTAAATTACTTGCATAAATCATATTTAAACGTGACGAACGGTGGCGCCTGCTCTACCAGAGTCAAACTCATGCGATTAGCAACTCTCTTTAGATACAGATTAGTGTGATATTTGTTTGATACTGCAGCATCATAAATATTACAGCAAATGATTGCAAGTAATGCGATGTATTTCGTAAAGAATAGGGTCCAAATTGGGTTGAAGCAAAAACAGACTAAAGAAAAGCGTTATCTAACCGAAACTTTTTTAGAAAATAATTTCGTTACAGACGACACAAACGTTTCTGTGCAAATGAAAATTTTAGCTCTATTTTTGCTTTCGGTACTTTCGTTGATTGAAACGATAAGTTCAACAGTTTATGAGAAGGCTTTGGGAAAGCTAATTTAGATTAGAGAGGCGCTTAGTGGACGTTCTTCGTGTGTTTCGGGTTTAAAAAAAACATGTATCTACTTTCATATTATGTTTAGTTAGTGTACAATTTTTTCAATTACTCAATCTTAAGTGACAATTTTATTTTATTACCTACTGTTTATTTTATCTTTTTGGCACGAATTTTTTTCGTTATTATTTATGTTTTTTATTTTGATTTAATGATGATGCTTATCATGCTCAAAAGTATTTTCAAAAGCAAATATTATGTTTTTTTAACTTATCTAGAGCTAAAAAGTTAATTTATTAAGTAATTTGATTTTTACACCAATTAGCAGGTTTAGAAATTCAACAATACCCAATTGCTTTAAAAAACAAAGAAATAACCTCAAAATCTTTCACATTAAATAAAGAGCCCCACAGACAAAGTTCCTTGTCACAATCTGCTTCTTCCCACCGGGAGTGTAAAACATTCAGTCAATGATTTATTCTGTCCCTTATCATGTACCTACTCCATTTAGATTAGGTATTCATGGTGCACACCTGATACTTGAGAGCGTCTGACAATGCGGTAAGTACTTATATTTCTAGATAGATAGTATAGTATGTATGTAAGTATAGATAGGTTTTACGTGTAGAGTAAAGGATTCAGTTACAGAACGCACGAGATTTTCTAAAGGCTTTGGTCTTCTAAAACTAATCTAGATGATTTATACAGCGTCAGGACACCTTTTTACGCAAGTCCCGATGAACGGAACGCTGCAGTGGCTGAGAAATGATTAGATCTTCTTCTTCGAGTCGATTGGCTCCCATATGTATTTTTTATTATTTATTTAAGTACCAGGTACCTACTAAATATCCCGTTTTGCCCAGAAACGGGCCACGTCTATGGCATTTTCCGTGGCGTCATACAGATCCTTCCGGGTGCAGGTGTTGGTGCATTCTGGGCAAGACAGGAGGTGCGGCATTGTCTGTGGGGCTCCGCAGTCACATTGCGCTTGGTCGGAGTACCCCCATTTTACTAAGTTATGCCAGATAAAGTAGCCTTATCCACACAAAAGACAAAGCTAACACATGCGAAGCTTTTTTTTATTTTTTTCGAAAAGTGAGAATCGAGCAACTTGCAGTTTTTGTATGGAGAAAAATCTCCTGCTAAAGGCGTTTATCGGGTTTTCGGGAAACCAAACTCAGATTATAGGATCTGATAGCTAGTCACCAACCAGCTATGCTACGAAACTGTGGAAAACGAATCATCATCATTCCCCTGCCCTTATCCCACGCTCGGTGGGGTCGGCACAACCATGTCTTCTTCTTCCACTCCCTCCTATCATTCGTCAACTCAGAATTTACTCCTCTCACATTCATCCTGATCCTGTATCAACTGATTCTGTATTCTGCACCATAGCTTCTGTCCATCCAAAGATTATCTGGAAGAGATTGCTTTTATATAGAAAAGGCCGCCCATTGTAATTACCTCCTAAAGAGTCTTTATTATTGTTATATTAGTTTTAAGTGGAATATAATAACGAATATATCTATCATCATCTTTCACACAATCCCACCATTTCTTTGCCTTCTTCTACTTGCATATCCGTGCATCTTTTGTATGCTTTTTTTACTGATACCTATGACGTGAATGTGTGAACTATACTTTACATCGTCTACATGTAGACATATCGATCCACTCGACAAAGGATACATTAGTAGGTGAAAGTTAAAACGTTCTTAAATGGAATTACAGCGGGATCTGTTTATTGGCGGGAAAGTTCAAGTATCGTTAAGTTTATTAGCTCTGTTATGAACTGATATTAATGGATTCAGCATAGAGAGGCTTGTTTTGCAATGAGATGTTTTGTTGGAAATTCTCTGTGGTTTTTCGAATGGGTCTCTTCATGTATCTATTTTGCTCTACTATATTTCTCTACTAATATATTTTTTTAATATAATGCAAATGTTTTTAGATGTTTACCAATTTGAATAAAACCTTGGAACCAGCTTATACATACCATGCGAGCAAAGCCACGGACGCAAACTACCTAGCATAATAAAAATCAACCGATTATAGACCATTCTTTTTGATATATTAAACAAATTCTCAAATTTATCTGTTTATCTATCTCTATGTGTTAATTTTAATTTAGAATTGTAACTTTTATTATTTTTCCTTTTTTATGTACTTGTATGGTCGCAAATAAACCCTTTTGATTTGATTTGATTTTAGAGTAGATTTTTCAGTGATTATTTTTATTATAACAGCGTATAATATTCTATTCTATTCTCAAAATTCTGATTCAAATAATTCAGTTGGGTACCAATACGACAGCAAAAAGGTAAGCTAGAAATAAAATAACTTTACACAAAAGTCTTTGCATTGAAAGTTACTTCAAAAAAACGTAAGTAACTTTTCAAGTTCACTAGTCACAAAACACAGTTCACTATCCAAGTTTCTAACTTGAATTCGTTTTCAGCTGCGCCCTAAATAAGGGACAGTCGAATGTTCCCTTCTTTGTAAACTTTACAAAGGGTTTCTATGTTTGCAAGTTTCCTAACTTTGAAGAGAATAAAATGGACGTTTCTATTTTTATCTTAGGAAGTAAAATGTATATATTTTATAGGAATTCACTTATATTTCTATAAAAAGTGCAAAACAATTTTCGCAAAATAAACAAATATTCATGGACATTTAATTTTCACACGACGCTCTCTAGTCCCAAGCTAACCAAAGCTTGTGATATGGAACTAGACTGCTGATAGAATACTTATGTACTTTTTTTTTGTAAATACATACTCATAGTACATAGCGAAACCCAGTACATGAAAATAAAGTAAAATGGTTACACCAGCTGCGAAACCTAGTATAGGCTTAGAACGTCTAAAAATAAACAAAATATCACGTTTGGGCGTTTTACTTATTTATATAATTTTAAAAACCAATCAAAAAGTCTTAAAAAGCTGCACAAAAATACAATTCCCCAGTTTATCGAGTTACTCTAGGCACAGTTGGCATTTGGTAGACTTGGCAAACACTAAAACGTGCTACGAGAAAGCTACGGAGCTCTACTTAATACCACAGAATACCGAGTAAGTGGTACTGTAACACATTGTGCTACTGCTACACGTGCTACGAGAAAGCTACGACTGGCTACGTCCAGTACATAAAGCTACGGCTTCGCTGTGTGACATCATCCTTTAATTTACCGTCCATAGACACGAAGCAACGCTACGACAGATGTGGTTCTCCATTTTAGGCACCCGAAAACAAGAGAAAAAAGTTATAAGTTACATTTTTGCGGCTGAGCAAATGTTTTCAGGTAAGTACAACAAATTATCCAATTGATTCCCGGTCTATTTGCTCGAGATCTGGGTAACTGTGGTCATAATAAAAACCACATTAAGGTTTTTTTGAGCCAAAACTAAGAGTACAATCATAATTATGTTCATTAAATATTCATGAATTTCTCAAAGTAGTAATTTAATTGTACAAATTATTGAAAAAGCAGCTATTTCAGAAATGAATGCGTTTTAGAAAATTCTCAGTTTATTTTATTCTCAAAACTTAGGTGATTTCTTATTATAGTTTCATGTTATGTGAGTTTATTGACCTAGCGTAGTGAAATGTTTCAGTATTTAAGCTTGATTCATGCTACACCAAACAGTGCTCAAATCGCTCTACTAGTTTGAACTCTATTTGTGAAACGATAGAGTTGAATGCGATGAAACTTGATTATGAAGGCTGACGGTGAAGGCATAGTTTTGGTATTTACAGTGTTGGAATGCTGACTATGGGGTATTAAACTATTTGCGGTCTGCGGTTGAACTTTGATGTCAACGCACGTCTTCAAGAGATAAACGCTGGAGATAATTTTGGTTTGTCTAAGCGGAAGGGATGACCTAACCATTTAAATATTTTTTCTTGTATTTTTTATTTAACTGTGTTTGAAACGTGATCATTCGTGTCTTTTTTGTTTTGGAATTAAATTATACAAACAGAAACCAATCACAAAACACTCGTACCAAAAGAAAGTTCAAACAAAATAACATAATAATAATTAGCTTTAATTGTTTCTCTTATGTCCTGTTTCTTCTTTGTGTACCATAAAGTGTTTATCTATCTATCTATCATAAATCTTTGACATTCTGCTAACTACTTAACCTTTCATCCAACAACAAAGTTGTCAACCGCCATCCCTATAATTTGACATCCCTAACTTCGTCCAATATTGCTTGTTTTTGCCATCCCTGATTGCGAAAGTTTCGTTGCCCGCGGCCGAACAAAAAAAAATGTCCAGCGTTTTTAGTAAGGTCGCGCTCAAACGGGTGTAACGAGATATTTATGGGAGAACACGTGAGGTCATCGGTGTGGGCACGACGTTATTTCGGCCAAATGTTCCTTTTAGGGCCGGACTACACGCGTCCGGAACTCGTTACATTTTACTGCCACTTTGTTTTCACTGAGATATTTAAGAATACCAATGTTTTTTTTTTAAGAAAATGACAATTAATTGTTGCTTTCAACACAATTATTCTCAAGACCGTGAAGATTTTCATTGTCAATGATTTTATTGTGATTCAGCCATGTGATCAGCATTTTTTGCATCTACGGTTCAACGGTTATTTAATTGGTAAGTGGTTCCTACAGGCTTATTTTATCAACATATTAATATTTTAAATCTTAGTTCCTGTAAAAACTCAGCTGCTTGTAGTCCACAGATCAGAAAGGGAGCGACAATATTGCGTGGTGGTTATTTATTGGCTGTTGCGGCGGCTTCGTAACGTGATCGGAAATTTTGCTACACATCAAAGTACATAAGGTTTATCACCAAGTTTCCAGTTCGCCGAGTAGAAACAGTCGACGAATTAGTTTTATGTAGTCTGTAAATTATGAGCTGTGAATGTAGCTATTGCACCAGTTGTAGTGTAATTTTACTGACAAAGAAATGAAGGAATGTTCATGGTTTTGCTGACTTTTTTCTATGTTTATTGCACACTCACCATAAAGATTTACATTAACTACAATAAATTATTCCACTAAAAATTTCATTACCTAGTTTGTTTTTTAATTCATTACCGATCGACTTCCCAGTAGACTAACCTAAGTGCTAAACACGTAAAATTGAAACCATTTCCATTAATTTAAAAATCCCCAGGTAAAATCTCGGCGGCCATCCAAAGCATTAAACAAGGGGCGTAATGTGATTTAAGCTTGAGGACAGACGTGGCACGTTAATCTTTACGTCCCTAGGGAGACATCCGGCTGGCAGGATGATACGTGACTTCTTCACGTCTGATGTCGATGAATTGATTTATGGATTCAATAAATACTGACCCGTCGTAAGACAAGGGCTAAATTTTGGAGAGCGCGTGTTTCGGCCTTTATTTTTTTTATTGCTGATTCAGACTCACACATTAAGCAACGAGTTCGAGGTCTATTATAAGTAAGGAATGCTTAGTTTTCGTAAAATAATGAATCAAAATAATGTTCTGCGTGTAGCATTTTTATTTTTAGACATAATAATTAGAAAGATGCCACAAAATCAGAAAAAAGCTTGTGTAAGGAACCGATATGATTGTTTTTCATTTTATGACGTCATAATAAAAAATTGGAGAAAGGGATGAATGGCAATATTTCTCGGGGGTAAACTAATTTAACCTACCCGTCATTAGTCAACATAAATGTCATCTAACAAGAGATACCCCAATTTGCATTTTCGATCCTAATTATAACAAACCGAATCCAAAGTGTTCATCTATCTCACATTACCGCAGTATTTTGACGTCAAATAATGAGGTCACAGGTTATCAGGTTAAAGGCCTTCAGACACCAGGTGTTCTTTACGCAAAATACAATTTGGTGCCTTAATGTGTGCTAACAAAGACTATTTTCGTAAATGCCATCGAACCTTACCCGGATTATGTTCAGTGCTTATCAAGGTGTTATTGTCAAGGTTGATGTGATAATCTATCTTATGGCAATGCAAAAAGGTTCTCTTTTGCATAAACTAGCCGAGGGGAAGCTTTCAGGACTGCCTACACCAATAGATACCAGGTGGCATTTCCCTAGTTAAGTTGATGTGACATTGTTTTTACACGTCTTTATAAAGGTCTTAACTTCCAGACGGTAGAAAAACATTTTAACTTGTATTGTATAACACGGTTCCATATTGTGACCACGTAATGTTCTATTTTTGGAGTTTTAGTACGTGTGCAAACAGAGAGGTAATACTTACATAGAAAGCTGGCTGCCGCGAATACCGGTGCCAGTATTGGACCTTTTTTTACGGTAAATGCGAACAGTTTCGCAATTTCACTTTTGCTATCTATTTCGATCACCTTTAAAATTTCTTATGATATTCAAGAACACTCGGGAGGATAGTCAAAGGTATCCGAAAATTATACACAGGTAGGTAGGTAGAACTACCTACTTATATATTGATATATATATATTATATATTTGATTATTATATTTGATTATTTGATTTGTTCTATAAATCTTAGCAGTGCTGCCAACTGATATTATGCTCACGAATAATTTTATTAAACTTTGAACTTATGAAAAAAAAATACTCATAATGTTAGGTGTGTTTCAACCTGGTTTGAGTGTAAATGTATGAATAGGTAGGAACTTTTAGTGGGAAAACCTATTTTGGTAAATAAATTATACTAAAGTTACGTAATATTCAGGGTCTATAATTTTGCTACGGTCGTTACTTTGGGATGAGCGGTAATGGCCACTCCATCACAGAGGATAATGTTTGGATACCCAGAGTTGTAATTGACACATTTTAGATTCATTATCGTTGTTTATTTTATCGCAACGGTTAAAATAGATTATGTGAGTACCATTTTTGAGATAATTGAAATTGATAATAATTTATGGCTTGTTTTTTTATACAACTAAATGATGGAACCTGCCTGTGACGATGCAATGCCTCATTAAGCACGCCCACTGAGGACGTGCCCTGTGATGCATTGCACTGCGCCCATCACTCTGAGACATAAAGGTATGTGCCTGCAGTGAAATTTTATTTAAAGACCTTTGTGTACCTGAATCAAATAATTTAGGAAAACAAAGAACGTAGGTACATCATATTTTTTTAAAGTACCCTACCTACCCTTAGTTTATGAAACCCTGTATCCACACAGTGAATATAATTAAAAAACTTGAAGCTATCTGAGTGAAATCAACTTGGGAGGAAGGAAAATACCTTTTTTGTAGTTTTTTTTATTAAATATTTCAAGACTTTAACGTCGTTAATAGACAAGCCTAATTGGTTGTGAGACTATCCGACTGAGTAATATTAAAATTAGCCATTTAAAGTCGACTCATGATCTAAAGCAAGAGGAAAAGCAGTGACTTATTTCTTTAAAATTGTATTCAATTAGACAGACCGCCGTCTGGACAACTTTTAACTTATTTCAGTTTTTTTCCTAAACTTGAGGAGCTTTTTTACAATTCAATAGGTAGTATTTTTACCTTACCAGGTAATTAATACCTTGGAATAAAAGCATTTGGGGTATTCTCATCATCGTTTTGAATAAATTGTTTCTAGGACAAAATCTGTTTAGTAGACTACTTTTTGCAATATATCCGTAAAACACTTTCCTATAATTGATCGTATATTATGGTAAGTTTGTAGGTTGATTTTTATATGTAAAAGCCTTTTCCAGTTTTCTCCATTTTTCTCGGTCTCCATCAACTTTGCTCTACGTATTGCCTGCTACTTTGAGGATGTCATCGTCCTATCTTGTAGCAAGCACTCTTTCCTTTCGTTTTTTGTGTATTAGGTCCCATTTCATTGTTTTTTTTTAGCACCTTTCGCTAAAAAAAAATAACTCACCGCAGACACCAGGACCCTGGTACCCACCTGAAAGAAGAGACACCTCATGAATATTCTGAATGCTTTTAGCTTTGCCTTTATTGAAAAGAATCGCAACATCGGGAGACTACTAAAGAGGGAATTGGTTGGTAAAATACAGGTGCAAGTTTGGGGAACATTTTTGCATTAATTAACTTGGAATGGTCGGTTTCATTCAGAAGCAGATTCAGAATTTAAAATCACATTTATTGAAAAATTGATGAAGAATTATCTAAAGATAGTGTTTCGATCGAATTAGACAAGATAAGAAATACAAAAATACGAGCATTTTAAAAATAAATCAGATTATTGTTTAACTGTTTTATTTCTATCTTCAAATGGTTTCCAGTTTTTCCGAAACTAATCAAACGAAACGTAAATATTTTATTTAAAAAAATCCTGGTTTAGTGAAAATATCGATTCAGTCACAGCTGCTTAGAAAAGGCCGAGACTGGATGGAAATCAAATTGAGTATGTAAATTAGTCTTTAGAGACTGATGCCCGGTTTCTGAACATCTCACATAAACTCTCACTAGCAAATGATTCAATAAAGTTATGGATAGGATAAACGTCGCTTATCTATCATTGCGTTTCCGAATACACGATGAGCCGTTCAATAACTATGCAATCGATAGCTAGTTCCTTATCACGCCACTAGATGGCTCTTTTTAAGGGCGAATTTTTTAATATTTTTATCGTTCTAAATAATCATTAGTATAGGATTTAATACAAACATATATTATTTTTAGAGTTAAAATTAAGCCTCGAAAAGTAGTTTGGGTTATAAATTAAGGATAAAATCTAGTCATTGGCTATCTATCAGCGCCTCTAGGGACTATCACTGTCAACTATTGTCAACTCCGTGTCAAATGAAACACTTGCACGCACGTTGTGTTTGTTTGGTTGTGGCGTGGTATTTTTCGCTTGTTTTTCGGTATTTATTTTGTCGTAACTATGGAAAAACGGAGTAAAAATTTAACTGAAAATGAGAAGATGCTACTTATTAAAATAGCCAAAATTCGTGGCAATATTTTTTTTTTATTATTTTCTAAAGCGATGTCTGCTATGTAGGTTATAATTACGTAGTATTATGAAGTTTTCACTCACTACCTACCGTACCTACCTACTATTCATCAAAACTAAGCGTCAAACATTAACATTAGGGCGTCAAATAAAGTTATGGAACTGATAAACGGCACTGTTTGGTCAGTTAAGTTAATCCGAGTTTAAACGGAGTTTAACTTACATTGCGTTGTTCGGAAACGCAATTTCATAAGTTATTGAACCAATAGCACTAACGAACAGATAAACTACCGATAAATGTACCTCAGAAACCGGGCATGATTCAATTTTAAAAGAAGATTTTACAAAATAAGGCTTTTTGAGGTGACTGTCTGTGTAAATCTATATTTGACGTCACTTTATCCAAATTAGTCAGAAAAGTTGGAAAAAAAACATTTACTTTAAGGTGCTTCTCGAGGTGTTCCACCATCAGACTTCCACTTGACATTATTTACCCTGTCAATACAGAGTGTCCCATTAAAGATGGTGTTTGTTCGTTAGTCAAACTCACATTTGCTTTAACTTCCTATCAGCTAGAACAACGGTGACGTAGCACAATAAGGCCCTGAGTCAACAAATCATTTTATCTTTCCATTTCGTCAGCTGCCCTTTCGGCTTAATCGCCATAATGAACTTTCGGAGATTCATTATTTTCCTTTTCACTTGGTCACTATAAAGGTAGAATGTATAATAACGAGACTAAAATTAAATAAAGCATAAAAATAATTTCTTAAAATTTAAGAAACGCTTGTTATTTCTTGACATTTCACGGACGTAAGCAGAGCAAACAAGAAAAAAAATCTTTTGGTAGGTACAAATCTCGTAAAACCACTAAACTTTAATGCGAACGTTCCATGACTACCACAGAGAGGAATTTTGAAGCTACCTCAAAGGGATGAAAAGGTTTCCGCGCTTACCTATTAACCTAAAATAAATACCTAACAAATCCACAAGATCCAGTGAGTTAAAAAAAAACTAGTTTAACCCAACTCTATCTCGTGGATCATTTGTACAGATTTATTTTATGACTAATAGCAAAATTGTCTTTTTACAACGCAATGAACGAATTATGTATATCTCTACTAACGAGCAGCGCCATCTGTGAGTAATAGCTGGAGCTATACGTGCTTTGAAAAAATGTGCTTATTTCTGTACATTTTTGTGGCGGGAAGCACGATTTAGGGTACGTAGGTAGGTACCTGAATAAAAATAATGAACTTTGTTATTTAACTTGAGTCCCGATTTAAGGCAAAAATTCTCTATTTATACCGGTATTTAGCACAAGTTTTTTCAATGATAATATTATCAGAACATAACTCAGTTTTAATTATGGATTTAGTTAAGACTCTGAACCATTTGTTTACCAAAAACAAGATTTATTATGCTGTAACTTAGCTATGTTATTGATAACAAAACGAAGATTAGGTACAAATAAAAAAAATCTTAGCTACAAAGAAACGGACCGCGACCTGGCCCAGCGTGAAAAAAGTCATGATCCAGTTTGGTTTACGGGCATATCTTATTTCTTTATGATTATGCCCCACAGAGGATGACGCTATTTCCACAACAAACAGCGAGATTTACTCGTAAGTGTCCTTTTCTCTGGTATGATATGCGCATTTTTTATAAGCATTGTCGAGGCGTGGCTACAGTGTCAGCGACAAAAGTACCATCATTTCTGATTTAACTTACACTGTCCAGAAATACTACGAAATAGAAGATTTTAGTCTGCCTTACAACCCTATCGTAATTATTAACGGACTTTTTTTTGTAAAAACCACACCACATCGCAACACATACCTACTTAACACAACACATCGTTTGATGTAATTCTAATGTAACGAGGTAAGTTTTTTTAAATGCAGGTGATACTAAATTACCGCCGTTACTACTTATCTTAATAGTATTTTTTTCTTACCAAAGATAGATACTTTATTGTACACACAAAGAATTCAGGTGATATACAAAAACTTAAAAATTAACTTATTTTCATAAGTATAAAGTACGGGTACCTTGGGCTCATGATATGTTGATACTATTGTAAAGTTATCGCTACATATCACGCCCTACCCCACCGGCTTGGACCTCGGGCAAAAACGGCATTTTCTAAATCCAGATTATATTCTCATCTCTGTAAAATGTATTCTATATTTATAGTCGCTGACCGGACGTTTTTAACAATGACCCGTGAATAACTTTCGAAGGTAATGGCCTGGCTCAGGTTTTGCTTTAACTTTTGATATAAAATCTGCTGATGAAAGAAAATTGAAGTGAAATCGTTCAGCACGAATTAAAAAATATTGTTAGATTTTTTTTAATTATGAGAGATGCAAGATTGGATTGGTGTAAAACAGTACCTAGCCTAATGTTTTAGATAGGTACCTATAGGTTATTGGCCTAGTGATGACTATTCACGCATTAGATTTCCCCTATCTGCTCCGAGCCTACTATAGTCTCACTTTTGTTTTGTTGATTTGCTAAAACGCAAATTTTGTATGGAGGAAAATAGTTTTCGTTTTACTAAACTACTTTTCTCCAATAAAAAATTGCGACTAATTTTTTTCGTATCAACCTAGTGTAACTTAGACTCAAAGCACATTCGGCACGTTATATTGCAGCACATTATGTATTGAAAATACATACACTGAAACGTTATACACGCGAGAGCAATGATTCCGGGTCACTTAAAGAATGTTAAAAATCTCGGAAACTAAAAATGATAGGTTAATGCAATAAATTGTATTTAATAGACAATGTAATACTCCTTAAATGAAGGTATTAAAACTTCTTAGTTATTGTAAAGTTATATCTTAAAAAAATCAAATTTGAAAAAGGGCCACTTTCGAAGATGGAACTACGAAATTACAGCATTTGGTTTTGCTTTTGTTTGTAATCTGTCATTTATGTGGGTATATAAACCATGTTGATAGTGCTCTATATTCATTATTCAAGCTGAAATTATGTCGCTTACGCCTGAAGAATGCACCAGAATACTTACAATGCTGGAAACCGGCCGGAGTCAGCGCGATACAGCCAGGACTGTCGGTGTGTCGCTGTCAACAGTACAAAGAGTTCTCCGACGTTACGAAGAAACTGGTTCTAACCTACGCAGACCAGGAACGGGCAGAACCAGGTGTACCACAGCACGAGAAGACCGATACTTGGTGAACACCATGCTTCGAAATCGCTTTCTCACAGGAACTGAACTCACAAATCAGTTTCGACGCCTCGGAGGAAGTAACCCAAGTGCATGGACAGTAAGACGTCGGCTTGCTGAATCTAACTTAAAACCCCTTAGACCTGCAAACGGCCCTAAACTGGAGCGTGGGCATCGTATTTCAAGACTAAGATATGCCCAGAGCCACGTAAATTGGAGTATTGAAGATTGGTCAAAAGTTATGTTCTCCGACGAATCAAAATTTATGCTCTACAAGCACGATGGAAGACACAGAGTGTATCGAAGACCAGGGGAAAGATTCAAGCAAGCATGCATCGAAGAAAAAGTAGCCTACGGTGGTGGGTCTGTACTTGTGTGGGCCGGAATTTCTTCTGAAAGTCGCACAGAGCTGGTGATCATAGAAAACGGCTCTTTAACTAGCGTAAGATATGTGGAAGAAATCCTCAATGATCATGTTGGTCCATTTATGGTCAATTTAGGTGAGGATGCTATATTTATGCATGACAATGCCCGACCTCATACAGGTAGGATTGTGAATGACTACCTTCAAGAGATGAACATTACTCGTATGGAGTGGCCAGCGCGCAGCCCGGATATCAACCCGATCGAGCATGCTTGGGACGAGCTAGGCAGATGCGTAAAACAACGAAACCCTCCCCCAATCACGCTTCGTGAGCTCAAAATTGCTCTCACAGAGGAATGGGAGAATATTCCCCAAAATCGTATAAGGAACTTGGTGTACAGCATGCCAAACCGCGTAAACGCAGTAATGGAAGCACGAGGAGGCAATACGAAGTATTAAAATTCAAGTCAAATCGTAATAAAGTTCAAAAATTTCATGTTTCCTATTTTTGTTTTAAGGAGAGATCAGCAGTTTTTTTCTTTATGTAATTTTGTGTTAATAAAATGTATGGTGACTCATATTTTTTTACTTTCATTTAAGGAGTATTACATTGTCTATTAAATACAATTTATTGCATTAACCTATCATTTTTAGTTTCCGAGATTTTTAACATTCTTTAAGTGACCCGGAATCATTGCTCTCGCGTGTAGTTGGTGTAATTAGTGTTAAATAAACCATGGACAAATCTGTTCAAGTCACTACACACCCCAAATTCACCCCTACCACAGCAAAGCAGCCGTAGCCCTTGTGCCTACATTGCAGTCACAAGCATCACAATACTGACTAACAACTGACATTGATTACGAATTAAACAAACAATGAACCGTAAAAATCAACCGGAAACGGTTCGGACCGGATGCGGTCTCCGGTATCAGGTGTCGGAAGGTTTGTTTCCGGAGGTGGTATTACAAAGATAATTGTGAAATAGTGGTGGGGAAGCACCTAGTCGCAGTTTAGTTAATACTTTGTGGTTAAAGTGCAGTTCTTAAGAAACCGAAGAATATTTCAGCGTTTGACCACGGGTAACGTCAAAAAACTTCTCGCACATTTCAAAATTTTTGATTATATACTGAATGTAATTATGCAAAATCGTAAAACTTCACTATCTAGAGAAATAACAATGCAAAGTTCCGCAAAAATATCATTATGATCAAAATAATTTTTCCGACCAAAAATGTGCTTATTTTGGTCACAATTTGGTAACATTTTGGTGCACATACTCTTTCTATGGTCGGAAGTGTTGGAACACTTGTAATGTGCACTGAGGATCAAATTCCTAGCTTCGGGTAAAAACCACAGACTGCCGAACTAGATATTGTAAAACTTTTCGAATGAGTCAAATGCATTTATCACCCCAATGTGGTCTCTCCCTTCTCTTCCCGTCAAAACAACATGACGCCCATAAATATAAATAAAAAACCCCTGAAATATGTAGCTCAGTTCTAATAAGTCAATTGTTGAATTTTTAATTGAAATAAATTTTTGCATCAGATAAAGCACTGACAATATTAACATTATTAACGCAGTAGGTGTTTCTCAAGACGTAATAAATTTAAAAAAATCGTTTTGGTCTGTTTCAGTTCTTTCAAACTATTTATGCCACCTAGAAAATGTAAAGTTCTTTATACAAATACATTTTTGTTGTTTTTGCACAAAAGCTAGAGAACTTATTAGCTGAAGTATTATTACAAAAGGTTGTAGTAGAATAAACTTATAAACTTTACCGCTATTAAACGACCCAAGCCAGCCTAACAGCGGGAAATATAATAAATAAATAATTTATAAGTTAAAAAACTGGAAAAACCGACTTCAATTCGACTACCAGCTTCATCATCAGATGATGATGATGATGATGATGAACTGTCATCATCATATAGTGAGTATAATGAACTGTCATTGGGAATGTTCTAGTCACTATAAACACCACTTAAAAGTCACAGGAAAGCAAAATACGCAATTTCGTGCACGTGGTTGGTGTTGATTCTTTAGAGGAACAACTGGTGGGTTTTTGCTTTTCTCCAATTAAATGCGGTTTGAATGTACAAACTGGGTTCATTGGCAAATTTAGAAAAATGTTAAAATTTAGGTGTGCACAAAGAGTCATCGTTGCTAGCAGTAAAATGGTAGGCGCTACGCCGCAACTTGGCATATTGCATTGTTGCTAGCAGTAAAATGGTAGGCGCTACGCCACAACTTGGCATTTTTTTTCAGTTATTTCTATTTATAACCCAAACTACTGAACCGATTTTGATGAAAATTAAATGGGACCAATCTGGAAGTATATCCTTTCAGATAAAAAAAGAATTTTTGAAATCGATTCATAAATGACGGAGTTCTGAGGTAACAAACATTAAAAAAAAAAATAAAAAAAAAAATAAAAATAAAAAAAAAAAACATACAACCGAATTGAGAACCTCCTCCTTTTTTGAAGTCGGTTAAAAATAATAAGAAAACTTTCCCCATCACTGTATGCAAGACTCTCATCGAGATCGCAATTCACCGCGAGAAGACTCATGTAATCAAAAATCAGCCTTAACTCTCCAAAGATATGATACAGGTTTATAAGACAAGTTTTATGACTCCTCTTAGATCATCAAGTGCTTATACAAACGAAATTCTGCCTTTTCACGCAAGAGATACAACGCACTTTCAATTTCTGGATGTAAAGGTAAGTCATAAAGATGTATAAGGCTAAACATTCACTTGCGAACGCTGCCGCGAGAGTTTACGAACAGCAATCACTCAGTGCGTAATCTCTCAGGATTTTCGCACCCTTGCGATAGTGTACACTCTGCCCTTTTTTGTTTTTTAAAAGTCTGTGGGTGCTAAGATAAGGACAGAATTTGCCTGTCAAAGTTTAAGGGCTTACAGCTATAGATAACTAAAACATGAGCAAATGATCATCTATCTTTCCTCAGCCTACCTGACACTTTTACATAGGCAGGTAACTACTTATCGAAGTTATTACCTTCAAAGCTATCTTTTACATAAAATTAAAATTGCAAAAAAATTTGAAGCAAACAAACCCTCATCCATCCCTAAAACTTTTAAAAGGAGTTGTGTAATGTAATCTTTGTGTTTGAAGACAATGTAAAACATGAAAGTTGCAGTGAAAAAAAAACACAAATTAAAATCTTCAGCGTGCTTCAACGTTCAATCGACACCCGTCAAAGTCACCCCTTTTAAAACCCTGACGATGTGTCGGTATTTTGTTTTTGACACTTCACTTTAATCACTGCAAAACAGAGGTGAGATGAAAACAGAACTTTTCATTCTAAAAAGAGCAGTGTGGTATGTAAAGAAAAATATGCGAAACCTTTGTGTAGGTAGAGAAATAGCTCTATATAGGTAGACTGACAAGTAGGTACTTTTATTTCAAGTAGGCACACATAGTATAATATAACCAATATGTATTACCTATTTTTATTCACAAAGAAAATTAAAGATAATTAGAGATATTTTTTTTTGTTTATACATTATAGACAAACGTTTGACCGCAATCTCACCTGATGGTAAGTGACGATGCGGTCGGCGATATAGCACATTTGCCTAGAAGAAACCTATTAACTCTCCTCTTGAAAACATTCAAATTGTAGTTTGTTCATTTTTAGTTAATTACCTTTTCTTTTATTTATATTTTATTGTATTTGTGTTGAGGTGAATAAATATTATCTATCTATCTATTTATAATATTTACAAAATACACATGAAACAGTTGAGCTATCTACAAACTGTTGCAAACAATTTTATAGGTACGAACTCACCAAAAAGAAGTTTTTAAGTATTCTATCAGCAATCTTGTAGGTAAGACGTTGTCTGAAATGTCCATAATATTAATTTAATAAAAACCTAACACGTCTTCAGTGGACGTGTTCTGTCGGCATGTTTTATAAGGAATTTGTATAAAAAAAAAGGTTTTTCTGCAACTGCGTTTCCAAACACCCGACAGTTTTATTTGTGATAGGGTACTATTTAAGCTTGTGCAGAATTTGATTAATTTTATTTCCCAGCCGGACAATAACCCATTCAATTTGCAGATTCAAGCGTATCGTTTACAAACAGACACCATTTATCATCAAAAATGACGTCACATCGATTTATATCCATTTTAACGAAAAATATATTCGATGCGTATTCGATTATTATCGATGGTCCGATTCAGAATCGGTGCAGTAATTCAATAACGCAAATGAGCGAAATTAATACTCTGGGTAGTGGTATTGTTTTAATATGACACATAGTACGAGAGATAAAGGGTCTACTCCGCAAAACGGTACTTGATGGAGCGTTGAACTAGTACGCATGGTGTGTGTGTATACTCTAGTAACTCAACATAAGAAGAAAAAATCATTTTGGGACACACCTGCAGACTTACTCTTGAATCCAATAAAAATTCCAATACAATGTAGATCACAATCCAATATCGAAGAATTTTCGTACTTGAAGAAAATATTTCCCCGCAATACCTAATACACCAGTTTTTCAAGATTGTTTTAAATATTTCGATTTCCATCACATGCATCATCGCATGCTGTGACGCCCTATAAGTATGGGAGCACTATTATTATGATCCTCGACTAGCTCACTTGATACTAAAGTGCAAACCCGTGTTGGGAGTCCTATTTTAAATAAAATAAAATAATAAAAAAAAAAATCACGAATAAACGTGAATATAATAAATACCGTCCAGTTAAACGTCTTATTCCGTCCATTTGTTTTGAACATTCCAGAACTGTAATCCTTTTTTTGTCTTTTTCTTCTTCTCCGCGACTGCAAATTGGCTCGTTTAATAGTAAAATGAAATCTTAAAAGGCTTTATCGTCGTCAAAAGGACTTTTTCTCGTTTTAGATTCAAGGAAATTTATTTTTTATTTTTTAGTTATTTTTTGTGTTTGTTCGTTTTCTTTAGTTGATTTTTTTTATTTGATTGTTTTGTTTCCTAATTAGGAAAAACTGAGGATGCTAAACAACATTACAAAGATAATAAATAAGTAAGTACTCGTAGGAAAATATAAATCGTATAAGTTAGGTACTCACTGAATAGAACTCACTGAACAGTGTTTACAGGGAAAAGCTTCATAATAGTTTTTATATTCTTTGTGTAAAAAACCAGCATATTCTTTTATAAATCGATGATTTTTTTATCAATTTTCTCAGTTACTTGGTTAGGGAATATGGAATTCCCTACTAAAAATCGAGCGGTGGTCACTATCAAGGGTGGTTATCAGTAGCCCATTTCAACAACATCAAAAATTACAACTTCCAGATGTTATCTAATCACCGGCAAACTCCAAAATTATCCGAAACATTGTTTTCCGATGTTCCCTCTATTACATAAATCTTGATAATATGCAAATTTTATTTCATTAGAGCGGTTACTATAAGCAATATGGCCGCAACTGCCGGTTGAAATACAGCCAGGCCGCCCTTAGATTAACTAATGGCTATTTATCTTGTAAAGATCCCCAGTTCCGGACCAAGATGCGTACGAAATATTAATTCGAGCAAGATTCTTGTTCCTTACCTCCAGTATCTGAACGGTTAATACAATCGTACACACCTACCATCATATTCAATAGCCGCTCTATAAAAATATTCTGTCATTGTCATTTGCATGTCAACGAAAAGAGATGGCACCAGATTTGTACCTATAGCTAAGCTTCTAGTAACTAATATGAATAAGGCCATAGATGTACAAAAAATACTTCATTTGACAAATACTTTTGTACCGATGGAGCATGAACTCGCTCACGATCATGCAGAGTTCTTGTACCTTCTAAGCACTACAGAACCTACTATTTTTTTATTATGAAAATATATAGTTAAACAATCAGATAGCCCACCTGCCCCCGTATGCCAATCTTTTGCTGTCAAGTTATATTTCACTGCCCAGTGTAATTTCTTCAGGTCTTTCATTCTTTTTAGACACTTGACAGCAAAATATGCGCGAAAACACATCAAATGACGTCATAATGTCACTATTTAGTCACAGAATAACTATGAGTAAGTATGAACTAAGTATGACCATGATTTAAAACTTTGCAGTTCATCTTTGATTGGCATACCCCTGCTGATGTTAAACCTTTACCCATAACAATTAAATGCCACAGCGAGAATGTCCAATGAAGACATCTCCTATATAAAGCAGCACTGCGTCTATTAGACGTAAAAATGTTAAATCTCATGTGCCTGTAATTGCACCGGCACCCATAATCTCCAAGCTGGATACAACAATGCAAGCATCACTGTTTAGCACTAGAAATAAGTAGTGTGGTATTACTTTCCCGAGCAAGCTCTCACAAAAAGCCTAACTACTACTAAATATTGTCTAAGCCCTTAAATACTGAAACATTGACTAAGCAACATTAACAAACGTAATTGCGCAGGAAGGCCCTGATTGCTCTACTACATTTTTGCCCAGTAAACCGTTAAATGTATGCACGTCGTTAAATAGCCAATCAACGTTCACAACGGGGGACGTTTGAAACGTGTCATATTCAAAACAATAGTGGTCAGTCCCTTTATTTTATACTAGTAGTTACCCGCGACTTCGTACGCGTCTACAGTTTCCATGTACATTATATTATCTGTGCGTGTACCGAGCGGATACTTTGTGAAACTTGACATTACACCTCATTACACCGAACTCGTACTGGAATGTCAAACGCTAGTCGTTAGACCAAAGAGGTAGTACTACGCCCTGTCAAACTGACGTGACATGACATGACAATGAAATCCTCTTGCCAATTGGCGCTGCTAATCCTTTTCGTTCATTTTATCCTGTAGATCCTGTTAATTATTCGGGATAAAAAGTAGCCTACGTGTCAATCCAGGTTACGAACTATATATATGCCAAGTTTCATCCAAGTTGGTTCAGTAGTTTAGACGTGATTGAAACACAAACATCCAAACATCTAAACTTTCGCATTTATAATATTAGTGCGATAGTGCGATAAGATAATATTGATAGGGCTAGCTCCTGCCTCCGTTGTTACTGAAACTTGATGTATTGTACAATGACTGCCCTAATTTGGCGTAGGACCGTGACGAGTGGAGGGAGAAAGGAGAGGCCTTTGCCCAGCAGTGGGACAGAACAGGCTAGTTAAAAAAAATGAAACTTGAGTATGGATAGTCTAAATACTGTATTAGTCAAAATATTTTATGAGCATAAATAGATTGTCCAAAATTGCCACATCCGGCACATTCATATATCTCGACAGTACCTACTATGCATGCAACGCCCCATCTTATATTACACTTTACACCCTAAAACCCTGCATGATATCAAAAGGCTTGTTTGCTCGTGGTTACAGAAACTGGCTTTATTTTGGACAACAATTTGGTGAAGCCACAGTTCTGAAATACCTTACCCCAAGTTTCCATGGACCTCGGAACTACCTAGAGTACATAGTACAATGAGGCTATGTAGCTTTTGTCGTATTTTAATAATAGACTGTGACAGTGGGTTCAGTAATTATTACCTACCACCCTCCCTAACGGACCATAACTACATTCCAAAGTTGTAAAGGTGTAGATCTTGTTCAATTGTCCGGATAATCGTAAATTATGACCGATTTAAATGGCAACAGTCTGAAACATTAATTCTATTCCGTTATATGATAAAGAAGGTTTGTATTGATAAATTGGAATTACACTGCGCGATGTGCTTGGAACAAGTTTATTGTCAAGTGATGTCTGCATTTCGACGCAGTGTAACTCAAAATGTCAATGTGTAATTTTATATTGTTTCGCAGGGTATACACCCGATGTTAAATAATCTGACATTTTTGTATGCATATCATGACGTATTAGTTAGTATTAGTACCTAATTATAATGAAGAATTATGTCTCAATTTCATTATTGAAAATAAAAAAACCTTCTAATTTAAATTGATAGAAATAGCTGGTTAAAAAATAATATCTAATATTAACATTTTATATTAATTACAATTTCCTTGTTTTTTGTGCTTAGATACGCTTAATTTATCAAGAGAACAAAAAACACTGACTTACATCAGCGCGTGGGGCGAGCACTATAAAAGCGAATAACTTCACTATGAATATGACTGAAATTGTCGGGTTAAAATTATACGATTTCAGCTTTACGACCAATTTCGGTGTCACTGTTTCAATTGTAAATTGTTTAAATTTTACGACTTTCAAATAGATCAATAGGTATTTTATCTGCTTCTTTTAACAAGTGTAGTTGTAGTGTAGTGTAGTGTATTTTGCGCATAAAATCTTATAAAACACAGGTTATTCTCATAACGCTTTAGGTTTCATATTTAGAGCCAAAAACAGACTTCATAAGTTAAGCCACTCTTTGTTCTACATTTATTTTTATTGTTCTACTGAGAATAAGGTGATTTTGCAATTAATAATTCTCAAGGTTTCTTCTCTCAAACCAGAAACAATATCACCTTTAAACAATGAACATTCTTAAGAGCCACCTATCTTATTCTTGCAAGCAGACGACGCATACAAACACTTAATTGGACGATTACACCATTGTTCCTAGCCCCAGGGAAGTTGAAAGGGCACAGATTATATAATAGTAATTGACAATAAAGGTTCTCGAATAGCGACAGTGAACCAGAAGGCAAGGTACGGTGCTTTCTGACCGACGACATTTGTAGAATCGAAGAAAATCGGTAAATGTCTTTATTTACCGAAGCTAATGATGGTTTTCTCTGGAAATCTGGAGACGTAGGTAGGTATGTCCAACACTTGATAGTTGATATTATGATGATGAATCAGTTTACTTTTTTTTTACGCATTTGCATTGTTATTCAGCGCGGCAATGCAGCCTGTGTCTTAAGCTCGCTTCCGATTGGTACAGATTTGGATCAGTTGAGCTATCTATAAAATGTTTACTTTTTTACAAAGTCATTGTTCATCTTGAAGACACTATTGGGTAAAATCCTATTGACAAAATAAAAACATACAAACAAAAAGTTTTGAGAGTTCCTCCTCGCACCCGAGCAATATTGAATCATTATGTCACAGACATAAAAATCATTTTACATTCCAAGTTTATTCAAAGTGAAACACTCTGCCTGAGACTTAGAGCTAAGGGGCTATAATTCATAGGAGATCCCTTTTATCTCACGGCAAGATCGGCTTTCATTCAGAATCTAATTTCATTTTCACCCTCTTAGAGGTCTTTAACAAAAGAATGACCGACTGACTTAAGTAGGGATGTGATTGAAAAGGGTGGGGATGAACGTCTTTTTAGCGATTTTGACAGTTATTAGGTAGGTACTTAAACCTTATGCCAATAATGTTTTACAAAATGTTAGTGATGTTGAGGAAAAAATTGAGTCGAATAAAAGGCTCGTAGCGTTCGTAGAGGCTATACAGTACGATCTACACAGATCTACACAATTTAGAGACCGTTTCGATGCGCAATGGTTTTTGAACATTATGTTCACGCATCACAAATGTCTAACTTTATGATTACCTAGATCCTCCGACCGTACTGTAGTACATTCTGCTTTTAAAACAAACCGTAAAACTGGTTGATATATTTTCAACGCAATACACTTTTGATGCATAGAAGTTTTTATGGTTTTACTATTTTTAATAAAATTTTGATTACTAAACCCCCTTCTGATTCAATGCTACGAGTATCTATTTAAAATAGCTGAGTTTTTGAAATGAATTCAGCAATCTGCTAGGACTTGACTTTAAAAATAATATGACCTTTATTTAAATTTTATCGTCGAATCTACCATTCTGCGTCTGAAATGAGAGAGGGTAGACAATAGTGGTGTTCTTTGAACGATGGCGGGTCTTTTTATTGAAGCTGGTGTGGGCAACGTCATTTCTATTCGTGGGTTCGTTGATTCGTTTTGAAATTTAAAAGATGGATGTGAAACTTTTTTCCTTGTAAAATAGTTATTGATGAGAAAAGCATTCAACTTCTCGTATGCTATTTGAACTATGGTGTAGTCTATGATGTGGTTGTAAAGTTGACATGTCTGAGCCCATGGACTACGCCATAAAGCAACTAAAAATATTGATTAAAAATAATAGTTCCACAATATAAAAATAATTAGGACGCTTCCGATTGGTACTGGTTTAGCTCAAATATTTTGTAATTATAAAGTCGTAATATTATTTGTGAATAAAGACAGAATAAAAATAATAATTTAACAATATAAATTACAATAAAAACTTCTTAACATTTTATTTTAAAAAGTTTCTGTTTTCTACAACCAACTTTGAAAAAAATTTAAAAGAGCATTTACAGTAAATCTTTTACACCCAAACCCGGATGTCTGAATTGGTCTAAGACACTATTGAATGCAGTACACCAATCTTTTCAACTAATCCGATCCAGCGAACAATGGGTAGTTCCGTGTGAACACGTTATTGCCTCTAAATCTTTCACACTGATACATACACCCAGAATAGGTTACATAGAGACCTTAGAAAGGAATGCACTTTGATAGATAAGAAAAACAGCTCCTTTTTACATGCCTGTTTTTCGAGATAACACAAACGAACCATATTTCATTACGAAAAACGCCAAAATTTTCTAAATACTTTACAAATATCAAGTTTAGACGCTTGTCAGTATGTATGTTTGTCGTGCATTGCAGATTGGCGCTCATCCCTTTCAAAGTGATTGTTGATCAAGCCGCTAATGTATAACAATGAACTGTGCTCACGCCCTCGTCTGAGCACAACGTTACCGTTCCTTTTTCAGATTGTATGAAATGACGTTGAATAAAATCACACGGATCGTTTAAAACATCTTGTTTACCACTAGTTTTCAAAATAAAAATGACTATTTTCACAAAATCTGGTTGAAACTCCGCGTGTGTAATTCTATACCGTTCCAGCATACAGAAATGTTACAAAAGCGCCATATCTGGGTAAAAAAGTCATCAATTTGACCGGATATGACGAATCTAAGCTATGCGCATGGAATGTGTTATGTGATCGCTTGACATACTTTTTTCTATTTGGACTAAACAAAGAGTAGTTTATAAAAGGTTTTCTTTTAAAAAAAATCATATATTCTCTTGATCTCTGAGAAAGAGCTTGAAGAAATTTTTCCAGCGGCGATGGCACTAGGCTCTTACTCTTACCGATCGGAGCCTATTTGGGTTTCCGGTTCGCTTGTTTGCAACAAATATTTATCTTATTCGGTTCGGATACTCTTATTGCAGTGTTAACAAATAGAGGGATGTTGGTTCTACGTGAGGGATAAGAGGATTATTGTTTAATGGATATTGGAAATACTTGATCTGTGGTGATAATGATGAATTGCAGCAATAAAACTTGAGAAATTAGTGTTGTGCTCGGTACAAGAGTTTATCCGAAAAAGTACTATCTCTGTACCCATTTCTGCTGATGTTATTTCAAAGGCACGTCTAAAGTAGACATGAGCTGTAAGGTAATGCAATTGTTATAGATTCTCAGGTGAGCAATCTGCCGCCGGTTCAATAATATTAAAAATTTGTGCTCAAACTAGCGCGATCAAAATGTTTATGCTAGTTTTATCACATTTTATCGTGAGCGCAAAAGCACTCAGTGAAAAAGATGGGTTTCATAACAATATGCATCGTTGATATGCCTTTTACATTTCATCTGATTTGACTAAATTCGTCTTCGCGACCCAGGTGTACCCATTCAACCACATTGCAAAAATAAATTCACGTCTCACTTATTCCAATCACGTACTTCCGAATTTGTCATATTGGATTTTCGAAGCTCCCATCATACGTCTCCCCCTAGCTGTCACTACGTGAAAATGAAAACATGCATCATACCACCTAAACACACCCCTAATCCCTAAGGAATAGAGTCGATTTTATTCAATGGGGCGAGAAAAAATATTGTTAAATTAAAAGGAACTCGAAATTCTGGTTTAGCGAATGAAAAGTTTGTTCAAACACGCTCGTCAAACTTCGGAGTTGGAATCTGTGGAAGAAACATTATTGGCATTTCAATGAAGATTCAGGCGGTAGTAGAGTGATTCTATAAACAATACTTTGAGTTTCACTTTATACTTTTTGGACTCTTATCAATAAACTCGATGTAAACGTAAAATATGCTTGTCAAAAGACAAAAATACGGTGTTACTATTCCGATCAGTTTGATATTAAATTGATATTCCTGAAAAAAAGGCTAATTAACTACAGTAAAGGCTGAATAGCAAGAATCAAATTAAACCAGAAGAATTTCAAAGTCACACAGTCACTTTTCACGATACACACAGTAAAATATGGGTCGCACGTATCCCAATCACCAATATCTGCATAAGGGAACTGATAATAACCATTACTAAACACTTACACATTGCTATCAATATCCCTTTTATATTCATAGGGGTCAGAATCCAACATTTTGTTGTTGGCTTTATCAAAATAGCGGGGGGTATTTTAAACCCAATCAAGGGAAAATCAAAATGCGGAACGACGCTAACGGAGGGTTAAATTCGTGTTATCGATTTGTTTTTATATTTATTTTTATGACTTTTGCTGACATACCGATTTGTAACCGATATTCTGAGGTAAACCTACATACACATAATTTGAAATCGATTTTATGGTTGGAACGTTTTACACGGGTCACAGGAAATGTTAACTCAAGTGTGACGCAGTTTATACAGATTTATAAAACCAGTCGGACATTTTGTCCCGTGATATGGTAAAATTTATAGAAAAATAGAAAGAGGGGTTTGGGTATAAAGAGAAATACTTGTCCTGAAACTAGCTAGCATATCAATAAATGGAATGGTTGTTCGCAACAGACGAATATGCAGAGAAATCATAGTATTGCTATAGTAAAAAAATCTTCAGCACCATATTCCATTCCAGCGATAAGCATCGCGAGGTTGAACTATGTATATTGACAGCGAACTTAAAAGAGAAACCTCAAAATGATACATAGCCGGTACCTACTCCATTGGGTTAGATACATAAACCGCGCAAGCCGAAGGCGAAACCGCGGAAGAATTTCCGTTTGTATGCGATCCGATTTCATAGATCAGTCAGCAACAAAAGCAACTGAACAAGCTTAAACATGTCCCCAGTTCTCATTATTACGCATTTTTACGGATGTTCTGTTCACCCCACATTCTTTAGAGGGGAGAAGGGAGATGTATAGATACTGCACATTATCGAAATACCGATGTCCTCGTATAAAGCGGAAAACTGAGAGTTAAATAGCGATTTATTATAGGGGTTGAAATGCAAGGTTTATGTCGGAAGACAAAGTCTTTGAATAAATTTCGACGCTTTGCTACATGCAGTCGGTGGTACTACGAAATGCAGTTTGCTTTCTGTCTTTAGTAGGTATACTGAGTTTTATGGCATTTTCCAAGTGCACCGTTGTTTTATGGAAATGTAATTTTATATGCGTTATCAAGCTGCTTGCATAAATCATCTAGATTAGATGCAAAGGCCCGATTATTATTAAATATCTAAAACCATTGAATTGTACACAGTATCTATAATATTTATGACCAAAAAAATAATTTGATTTAAAATCAAAATCTTCGTAACATTTGTTTTGTATAATCGTTTCCGTGTGATCCGTCAAAGCAGTGTGGTAACATCTTGACCTCAAAGAAAACTCTCTCGTAGCAAAACCACTAAAAGGAGCTTAGCGATTAGATAAACCAAGAAACGGCCGTCAACAGACGTCCAAATCTGACTTTCGCAAACTTTGTCTCATTGGAAACACAACTTTATCTTCACTTACATAAAGATGAAAGGCAGAAGACCAGAATCAATGTAACTTTCGTACTTTGCGATCGAGTGATCGGAAGTTAGCTACTGTGCAGAATTTGAATCGCTAAAAGAAATGTGGTACCTACCTATTGGATTTAGGGTTGTCACTTTTGGCCGGATATTTTTTTCTTTTACATCTGTATCTGGTTAAAACTTTATAAGCATCTATACAAATAAAGAAGCATTTTATTAGTATTTATTTACACCATATAAATGAATAGTCGTTAAGACTATAGGTAACTTAAAACATCTCGAAATTTAGCAAAATCTACAAAAGTAGCGAAAAACGTGGTAAAAAAGAAAAAGGAACTAGTTCGAACATTCAAGTTACATAATATATCTAAACTCTTTCGACTTTATTCCACTTTCTCTCCCAACTCTAGTAGGGTGATCTATAGAAGCCTTGTAATGGCCGAATGTTCGAGACTAAAACGTAATAACCAATATGTCCGTTTTTATGAGAAATTCTCGGTACGCAATATGTTTATTTAATGATATCATAACTTTATGGAACGTGATTGCGTGGTAATTCTAACATACACTTACATTACTAACGACTGGGACATTACACATGTGTATAATCACGAAAATAATAACTAACTAAATATTCATGGCCATTTCACACAACGCCGTCTAGTCCCAAACTAAGCAAAGCTTATTATAAGTCTTGTTATTTTTTAACCCCGACGCAAACACGAGACGGGGGTTAAAAAATATGGGTATCAAATGAAAGAGCTTCACTAGAATAGGTACTATAGATACACTATGACCAATCCAATATGGCCGCCACCACAAAATGGCGAATTCATTTTTTTTTCACAACTCTCTCAATATGTGTATCAAAGTCAGGGGTTTTTAAATTTTTAATATAATTACTTGTTGTTGTGTTATCTTGTTTATATACGCATATTATTTCCTCGATATTTTTCAGAGACTGAGAAGATGGTACTGTTGCTAGGCAAACTTACTTTATAAAATCGTGTTCCACACAATAAAGCCGTGATGAAAACATGAGAAAGATTCACCCCTGTTGATGCAAATCATCTACTTGTATATAGATGCTACGGTAAAGTTTGAGTAATACATCTGTAATCATGTCTAAAACAAGACCAAAATATGGTCTTAAACATACAATTTTTTTTGAAAAATCCTCAAGAAGCGGTGGTTACAATAACCGTCGGTTACAAATTGGTGTACTTACGAGTTACGTGATTAATGTCGGAGTGCATTCTGAAATTCTCAGTGCGTCCAAAGCCTAATAAATCCAGGCTTAGTGTCTCATTAACATCAATAATATGTACATCACTAATAGGATTAACTTGTCATATTAAAATTTGTGATCTCAATGTGCCATTTGCAAAGTCGGTAACTATATTCCGTCTTAGTGCTAAGATAATTATGTATTCTGGTCATACAGAATTAGAAACACAAATCTTGTAATAAAAATTAATCAAAAGAAAGTTTCGATTTTATTCTGGATGCCATAAGTAGTCTTTTACATCAGTCTAGATCAGGCATAAGGGACCGTTTTTTTCCTCTTAATCGATTTCAGCTAAATTAGCAATTTTCATTGTTTTACAGCATTTTTCCGTACGAAATACACAAATAAACTCCATAATTTGCGAATTGGTTCAGTACCATGCATCGTCATATTCGTGACGAAAACCATTACAGGTTATGCCATCGATGGACAATATTTCAAGTAGATTTTACAAGGACACTACCACAAACATTGATTTTTTGCAACAAAAACAATATGTACTTATTACCTAAAATGTATAAATACGTCATATTGATCTATTCATAAATTAATAAAAAAAACCCTAAACTAAAGAAAACGTAGTTTTCTACAATAACAAAACATCTGGCATAAATGATTACTACACCATAACCTCAGATTACCCTTTTTCTGTGAATAAAATGTATGAAAAACCACACGACCTCAATCAGCAGGCTAGCAAAAACAAATATAACAGTCGCCGCGTAACGTAAAACGTAACGTATTCGAACACAGAACAAAGGAAGTAAATAGAAAGAGCATGATGACTTTTTAGTATGAGAACCAGTGTAGCTAAACTCACACCATGTCAAAACTAACACACTTAGAAATAAAGATTATAATTGGTTGAAAGAGAACGTAAAACGGACCTAAATCCATTAAAATAATTTTATTGATATAAAACCTTAGTTCCATCGGAACATGGTTCAAAACTCAATAAAATAAACAAGTGATAAAAATTAAAGTTTACTTCGTCTACTCAGCAAAAGGTGGCGCTTTTGCGAAGCATTTTTGTTATAGTCTTTATTAACAAACCTTAAGATTGATAATGCAATGGCTGTTATGACAAACATAGCTACTCACTTAGTGATGTGACCAATGAGGGATACATGACGAATTTGTCGATATCGATTATTACCTACCCACTGATTGATAACGAAATAGCTACGTTTAGCCGCAATTACATATGTCTGATACGTTGTGTCCAAGGGCTCTGCCGTTTGTGGTGGTCGAAATAAAAATATTTTCTTTCTTTGTTTAATTATAATCAATCACAAAGGTTAGTATCAGACTGACACTATTGTCAGTCTGATACTTGGGTAAGGACCAAGAATGAAGGTACCTACCTAATTAATTAAAACTTCATGAATATAAATAATAACACTATAATTACCTGAAAACACAAAATTATTAGAGTCGGTATAGCTGTGCCAACAATGTATTTGTTTCCACTTTTTTTAATTACAAAATCTTGGTCCTTAAAGTGCAGCAAATTGTACCTACTGTATTTTGTAGGAAACCAATTTTGTTTCCCAGTTGCATCAATCAATTTTTTTTTATGTCTGGCACATTGGGTAAACTGAAACCAGAAGATATACCTATTTTTTCAAAATATTTCTGTAATTTTCATCTAACCCAGCCATTAAAGTTATCGATAACGCATTCATCAGTTTATTGGGGCCACATCCCTAACTGAGTAGCGAAAGTTGAGGTTTAAAAGAAACGCGACTTTAACATGTATGATTTACAGTCTTTTTTTCTTTGACGGTTTTGCATTTTAACAAAACTAACAATTAACAATAAAATATTACTTATCGGTGATATGATATGCCCCCATTTGTTAAATTTTTGATTCCGCTATCGTTTTTGCACTCTAAAACAGCACAATATGGCATGTTTATATTTTTTAATGATTTTTTTCAAGTAAGGTTACCATGACAAAATTCAAACACGACTGAAGTGAGCGGAGCTAGGCGGAGCTTGAAGTGCGTAATACGATGCAGACTTGATATGAAGCGGATCCACCTACTTACTAATTCTACTTATTTTCTTTTTTCTGTGTATTCGAATCATATTGCGCGTCAACACCACCAGCAGCTTGACTGCCAAACGTTGTTTAAGCGTCTCCGCGCAGTGTATCTTAAATATGCCAACGTTACGATACGTTTACGATTTTCATATTTCGTGATCAAGGCACGGTCGTCTCGGTTCTGTGACGTAGACAGCTCGTAGCAACTGCTACGAACGCCTACGCCGTAGGAAATTCAACCCATTACTCTTGGTAAATTAATAAGGCTGGGTCCAAAATTTTATGGATCAATTTCAGAAATTTACTGAAGCTAACAATAATTTGTATGACCCTAATATGAAAACCATTATAATCCTTCCGACAAAGGCGCTTTTCGGGGTATCCCATACGCGTAGTACAGTTATAATTTTTCGTTTAAAATAAATCAAGAAGAGGGTTTCCAATAATCGAGCTATGCCCGCAATTTAAATTCCTTATGCCATAATAATTTTAGAACATTTTTAATAAATTTTATGTAGATTTTGCCTGTTTTCAGATAATGAAACACTTTTTTTACAATCGCCTGATTTGATTATAAAAGTTACTGAAAATATTTATTTACCCTTCAGATTTTTATGAGACTTGTAGACGCTAACATTTATTTCTTGTTCACTTCGTAAGTTGTAATTATCACTTTGAGATCTAACCCTTTCTGGGTAGAGGCTATTTACCCCCACGATCTTTGTAAATGGTAAAGACGCTATACAATGCGTAGGATATTTAAAAGGGTCGACCCATCAATATTAGACTTTACAGCTTGGCCCTTTAGCTGAGTCGGTATTGTAAATCCACCTAGACTAGCTGAGTGGGGTTCAAGAGCTTAAGCCTATCGCACTCCCATTAAGGGCTTTGTTGTGCAAAACGATTTTGCGACAAGTCGAGTAATATTTGACATCAGTCTCAGTTGGACCATTCCTGGTTTTAAGATTCACAATGTTCTTAGATTGCGAATTCGAGAAGTCCTTAGCATTTTGAAACTTCATCACCTAAGTTGGGCACTAATTTTTACACCTCACCCTTTATAAGAAAAAACTTTTAAAAATATATCAGTCTAAGTACTGGTAATTTACGTATAGCACCTAAGCTCGTTCTAAAAGTGAACTAATCGGTAAAAGTAAACAGCGAACAAATAGTTTTTGAACGAATTTATTGTTATTTTTTTTACTTTGTTCACTCCTACTTTCCCGAACGTACTTTTCCGCGCCTTGTTCAATGTCCTTAATAAGCTGTCAACGCACAAAGCTACAACACTTTCCTTTACAAAACTTCGGAAATACCCACTCTCCAGTTTCAATAGATTTCAGTAACACATTGTTTTAATAAACGTTAAGAACACATCAGATGTCACAAGCACAATGACGCTGAGATTGGACCGCTATGCGAACAATGAGAGCTATTCTTCAACTTGAAGACAGCTCCACAATGTCGGAGATATCTAATTGCTGGTATCAAATGACGAATGGAGTTTGTATGATGATAATAGAAATCTAAAAACGGCCTGTATATAATTTAACATAAGTAGGTAAGTTTACGTAAAATATGATTTATTTCTTTCTTTTTTTCATGGAAATTTCACAGAACGCTCTCTAGTCCCAAACTACGCAAAGCTTGTAATATAGGAACTAGATTGCTGATAGAATACTTACTATATACTTTTTTTTTTGTAAATACCTACACACTTATAAATACGTAGTATATTAGAGCAATGACATCAAAAACTAGTGGTAATTCTAACTTTTATGTTACTGTTCTGTTTTTAAGCGGTTAGTAATGTAAAAGCCGTGTTGGCCGAGTGGGATTGTACCTCGACTTTCGATCCGAAGGTCGTGGGTTCAAATCCCGACCGTGCATCAATGCATTTTTCGTTCGGAAAATTTATATGCGCATTAACACGAGCTTTACGGTGAAGGAAAACATCGTGAGGAAACCCTTGGCTTAGTCAGCTCCGCACGTATTGACCTTGTCTTTCCTGTGGATACGGCTGACTAGGCTGAGAGGATGGTATAGGTGCTGGGCAAGCCTACTCCATCTAAACATTGTCCCAGGCACTACAGTGTCCCGTTAAGTGTAGGCATAGGTTGCCTCCTGACGCTGTATAAATCATCTTCAATAGATGTAAAGGCTTATTATTAGTAATGTAAAAAAAACCACTGACAAAAATTTTACATAAGCTACACATTTTTATAGGAACGTTACGTAGTCAAATTATTTGCTTAATTTAAAAAAAAAGACCAAACCAAAACCGTTCCGTTCGCGAAACAGTACATTTGGCACCCATAGTAATAAAATCTTCCATATTTAAATTGTAATACAAACGCCAATAATAAAACCTCACTCCAAAAAGTTACAATGTTATTTCACTTTCAGGTTGTGAACTAAAACTGAGTCGCAACTGCTGAAAATCACAGTATCCATTACCCCGTGTCGCCTCTCGCCAGTTAACTAATTAAAAAGTGAATGAAATTGGAATCAGTTCCCCTCTGCTAAAGAATTGTTCGATTTGATTATAATCTGGAAGTTATTAATCGAAGTTCCGTCGTTATTAAGCGGGTCAGTGGACTTTTCAGCTGAATGAGCTGAGCTTTCAAGCTGGTAGATTTTATGATGGCCCAGTTCCTTGATCTACCATAAATAGATCATGGTTATGTTACAAAAGGTAGGTACAGTAGTCACAACGAATCTTTGTCCCTTTGAAGTATCTGTGCAGAAACCATTTTGGGTCGAATTGGGGGTAAGTTAATTTTTCCGCACAGTAGAGGTACCATGTAAGTACATGCGCAATCGTTGTTGCACCTGTTTGTTATCTAGATGCTCCAACACGTTTTCTTAAAAAAAAATAATTAAAAAGGTAGAGGCTGTTAGTGCGAATATGTTATGTTAGTATTTAAAAACATAATATTATCATCTCGATATAAATCTAGTTTTAATAAGGTATGGTAAGGTAAGTAAAGTAATTAATAAGGTAAGCTGTTGTAATAAACACTCCATCGTAATTTTTTTAGATATCACTCTAAGTAGTTTTAAATCATCATCGAAATATCAATCGCCACTTAGATAGGCTACCGTAAGAATAGAGATAGATTTATAGCAAAGAATTATTCTCCAATATTGAAACAGTGTGAACTTTTCAGTCAATCTCCCCGGTTCGTTATGTCCGACCGCAGCTCACAGAAGTTTGCACCCCCCACTGTGAACTGTCGTGACCGCAGGATGCAGCAATTTGCAGGTAAATGACGTAGATTTATTGCAGACATCAGCATACTTAACTAGTCCAAAGTATATGTATCTTCTATCATAGATATGCAGCGAGATATGATAAAAAATCATGCCACTGGCACCTGTGTACAGTAGGTACCACATCAAGAATCCAAACCATCTTTGAAATTGCTCATTATTCCAATTTTACAAAACTAATTTTACTGGGCACATCCTCAGTGGACGTGCTCAGTAAGCAATGCATTGTTATAGGCAGTGGTTACCACTTAACATCAGGTGTTCCATCGTTTATTTGTGCGATCTATATTCTATGACACCAATAATATGTGTTTATATGTTGTATTTTTTGCAGTAGGTACGTGAAAAAATCTACGTGAGAGTAAACTGAACAGTGATTATCTGAATGATCCAAAGAGTTACAACATAGTTAATTCTGCACAAAAGCTAGTTTACCCACGACCCAGCCTACAACAGTCGGTAGGTAACATAGTTAGCAAACTGTAGGTTCGTTATCCCGGACACGAAGTTGGTCTGAGTGCTGCGCTCGGGCGGGGATGGAAATTTTACAAGATTCAAGTTTACTCCCCGTTTGGGTAAAGCATTCTCTATGTAAAACCACATCGAATAATGCCAAGTATGTAAAACTGTATAAGTATAGACTTAGGGCATAGAATTTTGTAGTTCTATTGTGAGATCGCAACTGGAACTTTTTAGTTTACATTGCATATTTTTTGTAGCATACACTTTTTGCAAATACACTCTGATTCTGATGTATGGAAGAACAAGAAGAGGTTTGTAAAGTTAGTTCATTTCACAACGTAAAGTTAAGGATAAGTAAATGTTCGTGCCTAATATTAGTAGCACATACCTTTCGCGCATGCTCTTAAAAATTTCCCAGGAGTTGATAACTTTGGGTTGGCTTACCTGCGAACAAAATACACAAAATAAATGCACTGTAGGTGTAGGTATAACCACGGTGTATTAATATACTACTTAGTTACGATAATTAATGGAGTCAGCTTAAAAGTTCTCGTACCTTGCCACAAGATATATTATTATTCAGTCATTAAAACCCCAGACACAAAACTAGTCAAACTCGCAAAGAAGCTTCTGCTATCCAATTGTATTTTATACTATTAGTACTTGGGACACTCAGTCGCCACTTAAAACTCCTCCACAAATTGCAAATGAGCATTAACATTAAACAGTCCCAAACTTGAAATTGCACGGTTAAGATTTCACGGTCAGAACAAATTTTAAACAAGTCCCTAAGACGGGCGACGACGGTAGAAATTAGAGTTACCATTCATGAAACCTTTAAATTGCGATCCTGGATTGTTCCCCTGGGAAATTATGGACTTAACACCTGACAAGGCTCAAATTTTAATGCTAGCATCCCGCGCGTCCCCTTTTAGCCACGAATAAATTAACACGTTTTTGTTTTGCTGTTCCACAATTGTAGGCGCTTGACGCCCGTTCGCTCCCTCGTAAGTCGTTGTGCTGACATGAATCCACAAAGTAGAGCGTACAGAAAAGCCATCTCGTCCCAAAAAGTGAAATGAGAATGCACGGCTGGAAAGTACAATTTACACGACACCAGTAGCTATCTAAAAAATAATGCCAGTAACTCCAAATTCTAGAGCAAGCTAGTACTGACAGACCCAAAAAGGTTTCATCGAATTCATGCCGTACCTATTTATTATTGTGTACTACATTTAACCGAAGCAAGCATCTCGAATTCCCACTAAACCGTCTAGAAATAAACGATGTCGTTTTCATCTAAACAAGCCTTCGTAACGAGCGTCGTGGACCTCTGCAAATATTCAGATAGTTTTGCCGAGCTGTATCCGCGGACGTGACGAGACGAGCACGGTGTAATTTGTGACGGCCAGAGATGGGCACTTACCCGGTAAATACCCGATCATCGGGTATATACCCATTTATACCCATTTTTACCTACCCATTTTGAATTTATACCGGGTATTAATTCAAAAACACTTTTTTAACATTGAGGTTTAGTTTTAGACGTTTTAGTAGGAAATTCATGTTTTTATTGGTTAGTATTCGTTCTGATTTATAATGATTTCGTATTAAAAGTAAAATAAACCAGAAAACAGAAATTAAACCAGCTAGGTAACTATTCAAATTATCGATTTTTGATGAGGTTTAACTATATAAAGTAGTTGTTCTGTGAAAAAAATTGACCTCACGAGCCTTTATGACCATTAATTTTTAATTTCCCTTCTTTTCCCCCTTCCACTACCCCTTTTGGGAAATATTTTTACATCAATTTGTCTAAAATGAAGTCTTTAGTGTGCTTCTCAAATTGAAATCCGTCGATTCCTCTTCCCCTTTTCTCCCCTACTTTCCCCCCAATTAAAAAACGCAGTCGATTAACAAATTTAATAAATCAAGGAACTAGTGTGCCGATATTCGTCCAAATCGGTCGATAAATGCGACCTGTAGGCGAGAACTGACAGACCGACGGACAAAAGCATTTTTGGCCAATCCCGAAACTGAGACGCTCGTTATCCTCGTGGCAGACTGTGCGGGGCCCCTCCCGCCTCGGGTGGCAGCACTCCGCGGCGGGATACCAGGTGGGTGAGAATTGATGCATTCTTTAGCAGGTTTCTGGATTATTTTGATTTAATACCAAATAACATCTAGACCTATTTAGATTCTGCATAAAATTATCTACTGATTAGGATAATAACTAGTTGTTCTGTAAGAACAGTAGATCTCGCGAGCCATAATAACCATGCAATAACAGACACTTTCCCTTTTCCTCTGGCTAAATCGCATTTCAGGTGCTTCAATTTTCCAATCGGCCTTTCCAATTTACCTATGTAGACTTGAGCAAAATAGGGGTATAAGTTTTAGCGATTACTCACGTTCCTTTGGTCCTAGGAAGTCGAATCTAGTGTCTACGGATTTGTCTCATAAAGGCGGAAAGGACTGCGTAATCTAACTGAAATAGGTGGGCGTAAATTTTTGGAAAAAATTAAAATTAATTTCCCTTCTTTTCCCCTTCTACATTTCTTCCACTATTTTTTGGAATTTTTTATATTTACACCATCTTGTGTAGAAATAAGTCTTTAGTGTGCTTCTCAAATTTGATTGAAATCCGTCGATAAATAACGCTACAGCAAACTTTCCCTTTTTCTCCCCTATTTTCCCTCCAATCAAAAATCACGCTCGACAAAAAAATTGAAATAAATCAAGGAACTTGTGTGCCGATTTTCGTCGAAATCGGTTGATAAATGCGACCTGTAGGCGATTACTGACAGACAGACAGACAGCCGGACAAAAACATTTTTGGCCAATCTCGAAACTGACACGCTTCGCTCGCTCGGTCAATTACTATTCCAAATTTCAACTCTCTAGCTTCTACGGTTCAGCTCTGGTAGCGCGTGACAGACAGACGGACAGACGGCCAGACGGACAGACGGTAAGTGTAAGTAAGTGTTTCGTTTTTTCCAAAACTGAACCGGAACACTAAAAACAAGAAAAAAAATCTAACTCCTTTACCTCATTGGCGATTTTTAACTCCAAATATCTCGGAAACGTGACACTTTAGGACAATATAATATAGAACATTTTTTGCTTGTATTAGTGTCCGCTACCCATATATACTACTTTCAATGTGCGCGGAAACTTTAAAAAATTTTAAAATGGCGGGCGGGTCGATATGCCACAAAGGTTCTATCCCCTTTTTGTTAAATACCCGTGCGAAGCCGGGACGCGCCGCTAGTGTAACTATAAAACGACAGTAGGCCTAAACATATTATAAAAATGTAGGTCGTATTTTTACCGGGTATTAATAAAAAATACCCGGTATAAATGGGTATTTTTTAATTTTTACATATTCTACCCTTCCCTTCCCATTTTTACCTACCCAATTTTTACCTACCCGCCCATCTCTGGTGACGGCTGCCTCCTCGACCAGACGGCTACACTAAGGGCCAACGCACATCTGACGACAAAACTGTTTTGTCGCGTACTTAGTGACGTGAAAATAAATTTTCTGTTATAACGAAAACAGCATATGATGAATGCTTCCTCGTCATATGCTGTTTTCGTTGTAACGAAATTCACATCAATTGACACGACGCATGCATAAAATTATGTTTACCTATCTATTATAGCATTGTTTAGTACCTACTTATTAAACATTGCTTTATACGCACATACCTAGAGAATGAACTGTGCTTTTTTAATAAATAAGAATATAAAGTAATTATGTAGTGTACTTAATAATATTATTAAGTACTTAGGATGATTCTCATTAAATAAGCAAGTAACGAAAACAGCAAATAAAAAGAAGCATATCGTAACTAAAAAAGTTTTACTGAGAAGTTTCACATCACTAACTGTTCGACAAGACGTTTTGTCTTTGGTTTGCGTTCTCCCTAAGGGAGAACGCAAACCAAAGACAAAAAGTCTTGTCGAACAGTTAGTGATGTGAAACTTCATAATTTCGTGACAAACCATGTCAGTATAACTTTTTTCGTCACAATATGCTTCGTCTTATTTGCTGTTTTCGTTACTTGCTTATTTAATGAGAATCATGCTAAGTACTTAGTAATATTATTAAGTACACTACATAATTAAACTATATTCTTATTTATTAAAAAAGCACAGTTCATTCTCTAGGTATGTGCGTATAAAGCAATGTTTAATAGGTAGGTACTAAACAATGCTATAATATATAGGTAAACATAATTTTATGCATGCGTCGTGTCAATTGATGTGAATTTCGTTACAACGAAAACAGCATATGACGACGAAGCATTCATCATATGCTGTTTTCGTTATAACAGAACATTTATTTTCACGTCACTAAGTACGCGACAAAACAGTTTTGTCGATAGATGTGCGTTGGCCCTTAGGGAGAACGCAAACCAAAGACAAAACGTCTTGTCGAACAGTTAGTGATGTGAAACTTTTCAGTAAAACTTTTTTAGTTACGATATGCATCTTTTTATTTGCTGTTTTCGTTACTTGCTTATTTAATGAGAATCATCCTAAGTACTTAATAATATTATTAAGTACACTACATAATTACTTTATATTCTTATTTATTAAAAAAGCACAGTTCATTCTCTAGGTATGTGCGTATAAAGCAATGTTTAATAAGTAGGTACTAAACAATGCTATAATAGATAGGTAAACATAATTTTATGCATGCGTCGTGTCAATTGATGTAAGTTTCGTTGTAACGAAAACAGCATATGACGAGGAAGCATTCGTCATATGCTGTTTTCGTTATGACAGAAAATTTATTTTCACGTCACTATTTATTTTCACGTTTTGTCTTTGGTTTGCGTTCTCCCTAAGGGAGAACGCAAACCAAAGACAAAACGTCTTGTCGAACAGTTAGTGATGTGAAACTTCTCAGTAAAACTTTTTTAGTTACGATATGCTTCTTTTTATTTGCTGTTTTCGTTACTTGCTTATTTAATGAGAATCATCCTAAGTACTTAATAATATTATTAAGTACACTACATAATTACTTTATATTCTTATTTATTAAAAAAGCACAGTTCATTCTCTAGGTATATGCGTATAAAGCAATGTTCAATAGGTAGGTACTAAACAATGCTATAATAGATAGGTAAACATAATTAATTTTATGCATGCATGTTTGCTTTTGAAGGCCGCTCGGCCAATTTAATTAATTAAATCAATTGTTTTAACGGCTGGTTTGCGAACCTATTAATAAAAAAACGTAAGAAAAGACTGTCGTGTCAATTGATGTGAGTTTCGTTACAACGAAAACAGCATATGACGAGGAAGCATTCATCATATGCTGTTTTCCTTATAACAGAAAATTTATTTTCACGTCACTGAGGGAGAACGCAAACCAAAGACAAAACGTCTTGTCGAACAGTTAGTGATGTGAAACTTCTCAGTAAAACTTTTTTAGTTACGATATGCTTCTTTTTATTTGCTGTTTTCGTTACTTGCTTATTTAATGAGAATCATCCTAAGTTCTTAATAATATTATTAAGTACACTACATAATTACTTTATATTCTTATTTATTAAAAAAGCACAGTTCATTCTCTAGGTATATGCGTATAAAGCAATGTTTAATAGGTAGGTACTAAACAATGCTATAATAGATAGGTAAACATAATTTTATGCATGCGTCGTGTCAATTGATGTGAATTTCGTTACAACGAAAACAGCATATGACGAGGAAGCATTCATCATATGCTGTTTTCGTTATAACAGAAAATTTATTTTCACGTCACTAAGTACGCGACAAAACAGTTTTGTCGATAGATGTGCGTTGGCCCTAAGATAAGGGTTTCTAGTGGTTGTGGTACAAGATGTATCAAGTGTTTGGAAAACTTTCTGGCACCGGTCACGTAGAGGTCTCCCCTTGTCTACTTCTTAGATGATGTGAAGTAAATTGAGACAATACAGCTTATTTTCAATTAGTAATTTTTCTAGATCTGTCTGTCTTTTTTCTGGGAGCTATTGCAAAATGAAAGCACCATCATAGTAAATCGAGCAAATTTATTTCAATCAAAATTCAGAATGATTACAATTATATTAATAAATTAAATTCAGAAACATTTTCAGAAGTAACGAAACATTATTAAAAGTTACGTGTTTTGTATTACTGCACATTGAGAGCTTTTAACAGAACCTGAATATTTTCACTGAGCAATTTGCGACTCAATAAATAATTTGAAACAACTGATAACTGAAACGATGTTGTACACAAATGTTTTCTGGCAACATTTTACATTTTTGGACAAAATTATATATAAAAAGGTGAGAGTATTAAAAAAACCATTAAATAACCGAAAGAAATAAAAGCAGAGATTCGCTTTATTACTGAGCAAGCGTTGAAGCGATTTAGAAACGATTCTTTTATCGTCTTGAAATGTGAGTTAGCCATAAAACCATTATCATGTCAGATATTTCACGATATTTCGGTCATAAAATTGTTTAACTTGATACACATATACGTACTCGTAAATGTATCAACCAGCAAGATGCAGGCAGTTACAGTTTTCTAAAAATAATTATTTATCTACTCAGTAGAAACTTTAATGAAACTTTAGTAGAAACTTCATGATCATGAACATCATTATGTTTGTGGTCGTTTCAGCCATTTTCACTTGCAGATAACTTAAGCCAAGTCCAAAATTTCAAACAACAACCCAGAGAGTCCGTAAGCACGTTCTCACGTAATTTTCTGGCAAAGGGTTTAACTTTAAACCCAACACCACGGAACTTAAAGATACACTTAAATATCGCGTAAGGGTTATGTTTGTTAAATATAGTAAAAGATCTTAGAACTCTTTTTATTCCGTGGAAGTTCTAGCACCAACTCCATTAAAGAAACATACCACAGGCAATCAAATCATTGCATGCGACGCAATATGCAGTCCCCTGAGTGTCCGACGCTGTCTATGAATAAGGTATGAAGGCACGTGTCGTTGTGCTCCAGATTTGTATGTAGCTTTTATACTAGCAGATGGTGGATTGTGTAAGTTTCATGAAGCCGTATCGCTAGGAGCAGGGCATAGTCCGAATAGCATACTGTAAAATTCGTAATGTCTCTGATGAGATGTTTTTGTTTTCATGCTCAAATGCACCGTTTACATTGGGTGTAGAGTTTGGTTTTCTTTGATCTTAAAACGAAATAATCTTGGAATATATTTCAAATGTAACTTTCTTTGGGTTCTTCAGGTTCATTAATCAAAAACTCCTACCAACATTCGTTTAGGATTGATTGCGTTATTAGATAATAATATTGTTAAAGCTGATCGATTTCATTTGATTATTTCCAATTGATTAGATGTTTGCTTCTTCGATTTGAACACAACTTATTTATATAAGCTATGTTGGTATATGTAATGAAGTGAAGTGGAAATGTAATGAAGTCTCAGACTCAATTAAGCTATGTTTACACGTATCGTGCTTCGTAAGTAATGAGAATTGCTTCTGAACTAAGGATCTATTATATAGATAGCTCAACTGCTTCATGTGTATTTTGTACATATTATAAATATTGTAAATACTTTATTAGTCATAATTTACTTAAGGAATTTTATTGAATAAAAGATTTTCGAGGATCTATACCTACCAATAACATGCTTTATATCTTGTGATAGTACACATTGAATATAGTAGAGCGTTATATAACTTTATTCGCATAACATGAGTCTTGATCACACTATAAACATTTTGAAAATATCTCGAGGTCTGAATACTAAATATAAAACTTTTACACATACTGCTTCAGGGAGTGGAAAAAAGATTACAGTCGCGTTCATTAGTAAAACTGAAACCAACATCTCGTTAAAAGATAGAACTTCAGCATTTTAGGGAAAACTTAAAGCAAAAATGCTACATTTTCAAATTCAAAAATACTGTAATTTTTTAAATTCATGTTTAATCAAATTTCAACTGACAGTCAGTTATAAATGTAACGCCAAAAATAAATCACAGCTGGTTGCTAACGTAATTAAAACTTACTCGAAACACAAATCTAAGCTCAAAGCAATTTTGATGTAATTTATGTCTATTGTTTTGACTCGCGAGCACAATACCCGTAAATAACACCCTTCAGCCGAATAGAAAAGTACTAACGACCCATCGCCCATTCATCCCCTTCTATAGCTTAAACTGTCGTAAAAACTAGTATTGTCCATTGCTGAGTGTAATCCACTTAAACTGCTACGTATAGTACAAACCACGACATGTACTGTTATGATGAATTAACACAGCAAACTGTGCGGTAAAACATTGTCCTATAGTTTTAAACAATCGTTGTACAAGGTACCTAGTAGTTTACATTTTTTTAATCGCAATTGGATACTAAGGTTTATGCCAAGCGAAAAAAAAGTCAATCAAAATAAATATTAGCACATAAAACTTAGGCTACTTAAAAAACACAGTAGTACCTATGTAAAGGAATATGTGGGATTCACTCATGTTTTTCACCGTTTAGCTAAAAGTTTATACAATTATCACAATAATACTGGAGTTTTGGTCACACGCTCACACGGTCAAGACACTGACCGCGTTGTATGCGTCATAGTAAATTGTTTTAGGTGTTGCCAACGTATGTTATTATGATTTTAATCTCTATACCTACTTACTTACTTATTAATATGAAAAACTAATTTAATTTGTCAAGATTGGTTACTGGCATCTGGTACTATTATAGTATACAGTCAGATTGAATTAGAACTCAACCATAGAAGAAAGAAGAAGGAGGACATAGAATAATTTTTTTAAGAATAGAATTTGTTACGTAGTTACGGATGGAAGGAAAAAAAAGTCCTAATCCCAGCAGTGGAACTGGAAAGGCTACGAAAAAAGAAGTCCAGCGCTGATATCATTAGGTCGACTCACTTATGGTGCAAATATAGTTTTCTAAAAATCTTAATAGTATTTGAAAATAGGCTCCACATTGTTATCTCCAAGATGATAGATATCTTGGTATTTTTTTGCATTGGTAGGTTAGATTTAAACATGTAGGTGTATCAAACGATTACAAATCAGAGAAGAAATTCATTTCAAAATATAGCCGGTTCCTAAAACGGCGACGCCAATCAATAAATTTAATTAAACAAATTACAAGATACCCCACACTCGTGTTGGTTTTATTTAGAACAAGTCATGCCAGTAGCTTTACTAAGAACCTAGAGGATATAAATACGGGACGCAACATTGTTTATTTTACTAACTAACCAGTGGATCTAGTTCCCATATCACAAGCTTTGCTTAATTTGGGACTAGAAAACGTTGTATGGAATGTTCATGAATATTTATTTATTTAATTTGGCTTTGAAAAGGTTTTTAAATTATAGTCGTGACACTACAATCAGCATAATTTGTGTTTTTCTCCCAATGATCAAGAAAAAGTCTACTATAGACTTTCAGGTGGCGTTAACTAACGTTATTGTTTTCTATCTTTTTCAACTACTGTACCTATATATTTGTAAGTTTTTGTCGCCACTGTTCCTTCAGAGTAGTAGAGTTCTTGCTCAGTAGAGTTGCAATAGTCCACGTTCTTATGTTCCCTGATTTTTAGTCTCATAGCTGAATAGCCCTATCCTGTACCTACGGGGATGCGGAGGGTGCATTCCTGTTTAATATTGCATGCAGGCTACGTGAACTGTTTAAACTAGAGGACCACTTGCATAGGGGAGCGAACAGAAAAACCTTGATCTCGTTTGATATAAAAGCACATTTTTGTTGCATTTGACACGATGTTTTTTAGTTGCTGTTTTCATTGGTAGGACTTTTTGCAATGATACCTACTTCCTCTCTGGTGGATCGCTTAATTCAACATTGCATTATTTTATCGTTTTGCTTTCTAGGCTTTTGCTTTTTCTGCTTGCATCTAGATTTTACGGTGGGTAGTAGGAGTTTTGTTAGAATCTAGATCTCGATTGACACCCTTTCATTTTTGCAAGTTGAGCTTTAAATTATTTCGAATGTTATCTACGAACCCGAAAACAAATCGTTTGAACAGTCCCCTTGGGTGGGTGAAGTTAGACTTCTTCAGGCTGATTATGATATTTTTTACACAAAAAAAATGCTTTAACAATAAATAAATATTCTTGGACTTTACACACAACACCCTCTAGTCCCAAACTAAGCATAGCTTGTGATATGGGAACTAGATGGCTGATAGAATACTTACATACTTTTTTTTGTAAATACATACTTATAATACATAATAACAGCCATATAAATAAATACTTCACTCAATAGTATCCCCACTTAAAGCCCAAAAATATTACATCATTACGTCTGTAAACATTGCTTTGTCAAACTGCTTTATTTAAATGTTCTATGAGTTACAAAATTGGGGTGGAACGAGTCTATGAGAGTGAGTCATACCTCCCCTACGTTTCGTAGGTCATGGTTGGGTCAATCATGTATGACATCATTCTATTTTGGTCATAATGCGTCATGACTCATGTTATAAAAGGAATACCTAAACAGATTTCAATGGCATGTTTTATTATTGACGCAAATTCGATTAGATATGACTTTTGCAATATTTTTTTGCACCTTAACTTAAACCTTACCTTACCGAAACCTTAAACCTAGGAACCTAGATGATCTAAAATTTTGACTAATAGTATCCTCGCAGAGCAAGTTCACTAAGAAAATGTCTTGTATCTTGTATGATTACATACTACACGACTAGAGGTTGCTTAAATAAGACGAACTTACACGAGATAAGTGAAATGAAATGAAAAGGTATACTTCGTTTGCATCTCTGAAAGCAGACAGTTTATTCAAAAGACTCTCCAAAAACCTCATTTCAAAAACTCTGAAACTCAAAACGTGCCTAAATTCTCATTCTTAATACAACGTACCTCATTAGAATGTCTGAGAGGCTCTCGTCCGAAAATGTGTTTCTCTGACTACCCTCCTGAAGTTCTATGTAAATGCATGTGTGCATTCTTATCCCTCGAGACACCCCGTCGTAACCAGCTTGTGTTCTGTATGTATAAAATATTTGAAGTAGTGTTGACATTGGAATGGAGAATGTTTCGATCAAAATATCTGGTGTTTTAGAAATATATCCTATTTGCCCAGCCCAGATAACTTATCGTCTAGTCTACAAGAAGTGCAATTGTAAAAAAATCCAGCTAAAGTGATAGGTACCGAAGTTCATTGCGAACATTATTGGCCGATGGATGTTGCAAGTTGGTATATTTGCTTTTTCAAAAGACTTAGTACGTGTTTATGGTTGCTTCTGTTACTAGCCGTTCCGTTGCAATTATAACGATTCCACAACCTAGGTCCTAAGTAGTTTCTCTCAGAAACCAAGCCGGGGTTCGGTATGTAGCCTATAAACGCATTCCCTGTCATCAATCCGCCTACGGCATATCGGAGTTGCCAGCGCGCGCCAAATTACGTAAACCCGAGCGATCGCGACAATTTTTCAATCGCGTATCGCTGGGAGCAATATTCCCGAGTAAATTGAGGATGTTTACTCATAATTTAGGAGGCGATAAATCCCTTAAATTGCTCAGATTAAGCCAGGTGAGGTTTGTCGGGCTTGCGGTATAATGGGTTCGGCAAATCTTGCTTTTTCGATAAATGGAAAAATATTGGTTAGAGTGACAACCATTTAGAGCTTTTTGGTGTCAGTATCGGTGTACTCTAAACAAACATCAATAACGATCGATTTGTTTATTTATTGTGAGTTTAAAAAATGCCCGCGACTAAATCCCTAAAAATGCTTGTCTTTTAATTTCAACAAAGTGATAATATTTTACCGAGCTTAATTCGTTACTTAAACGCACCGTTTTATTTCTAAACAAATAATAATTTCCATAATGGCCTTCCCATTTTTCATGGTCTTAATTTCCCCACCCCGACAGAAACTGAGACAAAAGATTGATATATTCCTTCTTTTTCATTAAGTTAAATGATTAATACTTTCTCACCCCATTCATGAAACTTGGAACTTTTCAAGTTCGGTTTTAAGCATTTTTTAACAGAGCATTTACCCCTGATAAAAGCTTTTCAACAAAATGGTTACAACTTTACTTTTATTTTTAAATACGGAAAAAGCACTTTATTTTATCTTTATGTTTTGATATGAAACCTAAATTGATTCTAAAATTAACACAACGACAATTAAAACAAATTGTACCACCACACCAATTCAAATAAATAAATCATTCAACTTATTTGTACTACGAATAGATATTATTTGAAGGAAAGACACTCAAAACGTAAGCTTTATTTATAGCAAACAGTCAAAGTTCACACAATGAACCACATGAGATGGCACTATGAACCAAAATAATACATACGTATTGATTACATAAAATCATTTCACTAAACCGCGTGTACGTTTGATCGCAAAACAGATAATAATTGATCCAATCAGTGTCAGAGGCACTCATGGGAATATTCTGCCCTACCATACTCTATACCTACATATATAAGTAGTAACGCAGGTAGATTAAAGTTAACAAGGTGATGGGCAGGCCATATCCCAGAATTGGTAACGGCTGGAGAACGAAGGTTCTCGAATGACGGGAGGCCGTAGCGTAGAATGGACCCGGATAAACCAACGGTTCGTAGAAGTGTACATGAACCAAATCTAAAATCATTCTTCTTATAAACCTATAGAAGAGGCTTATGACCAGATTCTACAACTTGGACTCCACAGGCTGATTGATGGTTTTGAAGCCGGTAAACATAATCTATGGTTGCATCAGTGGTTCACTTTATCAGTATTTACGCAGTCATAAGTAAGCAAGTAGTTCCACTGCGGAGACGCAGTAGCACTCTGCAGTAGCGTTGTTTCCGCGTAGTTTAGCTCTACCTCTCATCACTGTAGTTTTGAGAGTGTAAATCGTCCTTTACCAACAGTAACTAATCTTATTTAAATCCGAATCGATTCAATTCAAACTAATAAAGGGTAATAAAGCTTAATTAACTACAGATAAATGCAGGAAGTGCTTTTTCGTGTACCAACAAACGGAAAACAAGAATAGATTTCCTTCGATGTCATGCTAATTGAATGATATCGACCGTCCATTAGTATGTGGAGTGGAAGCTGTATTTAGAGCATATGAATTTATCTGAATAAAAAAGTGATTTTTATATTAATTTAGTGAGTAAAGTTTTACATCCACTCTTTTCATTATATTATAATGCAGTAAAGTTTTATCTATAATTTTAGCAACGGTAATGGCCACTTTATTTCTATACAAAATGTCAAAAATGTATGGGATTAGTCTACGTGACTACTCCTATACATACTCATGATACGGAAGTGTCATTTCCACACATTTTGATGATCGAAAGCTTACCTACCTAAATACTCACTACTCAGTATCTACAGAGTGTAATAAAACCGCTCCCGAAGCTTTCGATCAACCTTCAAGTCAGCCTTATTCATAGGAAAAACGACGAATCACAGGTTTTCGCTGCACCCTTTCGGTACAAGGAAGAACAGGCCTTTTTCATCTAATCGGAATCCAGTTTTTACTCATGCCCCGTTGAAAGGGACGCTGCAGTGCCTGTGACATGATTTAGATGGAGTAGGCTTACCAAGCACCTATACCATCCTCTCAGTCTAGTCAGCCTTATCCACGGGAAAGACAAGGTCAATACGTGCGGAGCTGACTAAACCACGGGGTTTCTTACGATGCATTGCGAGATACGAAAAATGTTGTGCTTACTTTACTATCTTAAAATCTTGTAATGTTTAGGTCACCAAGCATATCATCGTATTAAATATTATAGTTATAAAAAAAACCAGTTATTTATCTCAATTTATGGTTTCCTTTGACATTCGCATCGGCACCTCACCATAGACTCAGTAAAGTATTCTAAATTGATTATTGACTCGACTTGACTCTGACCACGTTAAGTCTGCAATAGAGTAAATAAGCAACCTAAAAATAAATGTACGGTATCAACTTTACAACATAGGTTGTCAAATTGTTTTCAGGGTAGAGACGCTATAGTCAACTAACTATAGGTTTAAATTCTACCATAGTTTAAGAGCTGCAGACTTAACGTAGTCAGACTCTATCATAAGACTAACGGTACAAGACCGTTAACCCACTGGATTTGTTGTTAATTTGATGAATGTAGCACATATTCGCACATAATGGAAAGACACGGATAAATGTACGAATTAACATAAATAGACGGTAAGATGTAGAATTAATAATTAATTCGACAAAATAATAAATCGATTTTTAAGTTTTGCGAATACAACTTTTTTTATATAATTGACGGTTAGATACAAATGGGTTTTCTATTCATTATAAATAAAAGCTTTTGAGTTCTTCAGGCGCTTTGTGTGTCTTAGAATTTATTTCGACAAATCGTGGGCCAATTTTAACACCAACATGTCGTCTCCACCGTCCACAGTCGTTGTACGTCTTTTTCTGCCTCCAGGACGTGATCTTCCTTGGTCAGTGTGGAGATCCCTTAACCGACTCCGAACCCAGGTTGGTCGCTCTAGGGAGAGCATGTGTAGATGGGGCTATCGCGACCCTGCTCTCAGCCAATGTGACTGCGGGGTTCCCATCCAAACGATGTCCCATTTACTCATTTGCCCCTTGTGCCCTACCACCTGCACAAGGGATGATATTTTGGACGCCACAGACGAAGGGGTAAAAGTGGCAAAGTTCTATTCGATTTTCGTCTAGTGTTTGTTGTCACCATTGACACGTAAGAAGAAGAAGAAGAAGAAAAAGACAGCCGTTGTATAAACATTTATCTGAGTTACTACTGGATCAAATAGGTACGAGGCTTGATAAAATTGGGTCTAAGAAAAGATAGCATAAACCGCTGAAACTACTCTCCCAAAGCTCTTACACGTAAACAAGCCAATCAATACCCTTCCTTTGCTAGTCGGTAAATCCTGATAGACTGGTCTGTAATAGACTTTTCACGTCATTGCCAGATGGTGGTGCCAATCAAATTAGGCCGATTACCGAAGCGGCCCATCGGCTAATAGACGGATTAAATTCTTTAATCGCGATAAGCGTTATTCAGTAAATCCCTTTTCAGTTTCTGTGAAAAAGTGATGATGGATAATCCTGGCTAAGGTAAGTTGGGATTTAGTTGAAATCCTATAAAATTGATAGATGTTGGTTATTCTGGGCTTATTCCGTATCGGATTTGAATTTATCGAGCTCTACTTTTAACCGACATCTTTTAGCCATTTTTTTTTCAATTGAATGGCTTCATTATAAAAAATCTATGAAAAGTTAGGACAAGAATGTGGCCTTCAGGTGGAGCGGGTGACATTTTGAGTATCCTTTTAAGCTATCTATGTTCTATTATAAGGGCGGCTTGCACCAGAATCACTAAACATGTTTAACAGCTAAATAGATTTAAATCTGACGTATTTATATGACTTGGCAACTCATTAAATACTATTTAATAGTTAAACGCGTTAAGCGATTCTGGTGCAAGCCGCCCTTAGACAGTTACATATACTGCTTAGAACACTCGTTTAGTTTTCAGACCGTAAACACAAAACCTGAAAATACATCACATGACTCGTGATTTATTACGGCCTTAAAAATATTTACAAAGGCGAACTTTACCTTAAAAACAAGTCTTCCTGAAAACCTTTCTTATCTTCATAAGAAATGGTTGAAATAAAGTTGTAGTATTAATTCTCTTCACATTTATAATATTAGGGGTATCAAAGTATTGATACACGTTCGGAAGCCGATAGATTGGGTGGCTCCGCTGGCTTTGCACGGTGATTAGTTCCAATTATTGGGCATTCGCCGCACATGCGACCGTGTCTGTAATTGCCTTTATTCCTTCTGGAACTGCCTTATTTTTGGATACCTACGGGTTTTCTGGATATAATTATATAAGATCCTTTTACTTATAGTAAAAAGTTTTAAATCTTTTTCATAAACTGGATACTGCCTCGCCTGGAAAGTCTAGATGTTTTTTAGACAAGTTGGTGTTGCAATATGCGTTTGCCTGTTTATAATCCTTTTATTTCAGGTTTTGAGAGACTTTGATTTCCGTAGCTTTATGGTAAAATAAGTACCTAGTGTATCTACCTACCTAACTGACAAAGTGCAGACAAATTGATAGTGTGTTGATTACCACAAAAATTTTGCAAAAATTTAGCTACCGGTAAACTGACATTTTTATTACAATTTATCAGATTCTGATGGTATCAAAAAAAAAGATTGACAATCGGGCCCTGGTTTACGTCACATTTTTTTGCAAAGAGTTATAATCTTTCTTTGTATACCACAATTTTTTTTAAAACATTATTCTAAGTACAATGTCTTCGCCACATTTTCTTGAAACTATTCTACTAGCTCACTTGTAGTACTTTTAGACCGTTAATAAGATCTGGCACAGATACCTACGACTTGCCATCGTAAACCATCTGAAACGTGTCTCGGTGTAATTCAAGTTTATATTTTCACCACATTTTCACACGCTAAGAAACTCTGAACTCATGGAAGTCATAAAACGTGTCAAAAAGTTCAGTTATGTTTGGAGAAGTTTAAACGAGTACTCAAATGGTTACCTGAGTGGGCGCAGGTGTGAAAATTGAGATGAGACTATGAGCACAAGTATAGGCGTTTGCACAGAGACCAATACCGATATTATGTCGCATAATGGTTCGAATCGAACATACGTTGTTGCCGAAACTGAAAACGTATAAGTTTGTCGGAAGGTAATATCAAATTCCCCGACAAATCAACGATTGAATTTAACTATTCAACTTAAATATCTTGAGGTGTAGTTGTAGGTATACGTAACCAACATAAGAACCCTTTAGTACGTCTACGTAACCACGATTCGTAACGCTACGTTGAAGAAATTTTTGTTCTTACTTCCTAACGGGGTACAAACAAACTAATAATAAAACAACAATGGAGGAATCACTTCAAGAGTACGTGTTTCCCATTGAGTACCTACTAAAATTGAGATTAGCCGAAATCGTGTAGGTGAATAAGTAGTGATGTGAAAACAGCGAATGTGAAACTATACAACAAATGGAAAATACTACAGCAGGGGTATGCCAATCAAAGTTGAACTGCAAAGTTGAACTGCAAAGTTTTAAATCATGGTCAGTTCATACTAACTCATAGTTATTCTGTGACTAAATAGTGGCATTATGACGTCATTTGATGTGTTTTCGCGCATATTTTGCTGTCAAGTGTCTAAAAAGAATGATCACGTGGTACAAAATTGTACCACGTGACCTGAAGAAATTACACTGGGCAGCGAAATATAACTTGACAGCAAAAGATTGGCATACGGGGGCTGTAAGGATTTGTAACGCCTGCAGTCATTTTGAGTTTACATTTATAGAATCTGGTACATCATTTATGAAATTATTACGTTTCAGAGTGATGTGTGTAGTGCGATGCCTCTCAGAGCACATCTTCAATATACTTGTTCGGTGAGACAATACATTGCTATAGGCAGAGGTTACCACTTAACACGTAGCCAAAGCCGCGTGCTTGTTTCATCAGATATACTCATAAAAAAACCTTAAAACCAATATCGTAAAGTCCTCATCTTCAATGTATTTTCGTTTTATACATCTGCATTATCTTTAAGCCAACTTTTGAAAGCTATAACTCACATATTTCAAACTGGAACAGTGATCCTGGAATTCCGTAAACACTTCGCAGTGCCAACTTTGCAATACCTAAGCTGATAAAACTGTTTAATAGGTCAGGGTTGGGAGAACCTTCGACTGAGAACCTTCAGTGGTTTCATAAGAACTGTATTATTTGACAATGGCATAATCAGAAGTTATTGACAACCTTTGTAATGCAATTAATGACTTCCTACAAATAGGACGCTCTTTGGTAAATTAGGTAGCGGTGTTAAAGTATTCTATCGTCATTTGCATTTAATAATATAAAGTATGTGAAACGAATGTCTTAAACACAATATTGGTAAATACTCAGATCTGAAAGAACTATCTCTGCCAAAACCTTTTTAACACCAACAAAAGGAACCAAAAGACGTAGTTTACGAATGAAGTAAAACCCATCGTATAGACTTAACGAATTAACTTAGAAGGAATTATCCCGAAAACGGGACTATTCACGACCCTTTCTAGCTAAAACGTTCGGGCTAAAAACCAATTTCGCTTGCCATAGTACCCATCGCACGTTTTGTTCTTGTAAATATTCAAATGGGAGATGAAAGCCCGTAATGGTTGGTTAGATCAGAGATGGATTCGATGCCGCGGGTGGCATTAATTTATGTAAAGTATCGGGTTACGTGGTACTCAATATAAACGTGATACTAATGTTGATACAAATTGTAATTGTAAACGACAGCGGTGTAACTGACTAAACATATTTATTCACACGTTCATGTAGCCTAAACCTTTATAATCTGAGTGGACCTTTGAGAGATGAGATCTTGTAATTTTAAAAGGTTGTTGAAATAAAAAGGTGCGGAAATCTTTTCAACGCTCGCAAAATATATTTTTTTAAGGACTTTATCTCAGAAATTATTTTGAATTTTTTCAATCTGCAGTGCTGATTACGCATCAATTGGTTATCAGAGTTATCGACGAATGCAAAATAATAAACCTAGTTGAGAATACAAAAAACCATTTAGAATTTCTAGAAATGTACCAACAACCATGTTTCTCTCGAAAATATGAGGACTGCTTAAGCTTGGTCGGATCATGCACGAGCTAGCATCATTGAGATCACTGACATCCGCTGAAACTGTAAACAAGAACATACCTTAGACAAATGTTCGATTTTCTCGCAGCCAGCTACTGGGATGTGCGATTGTTCATTCACAAACCACAGTTAGCAATCACTGTCTATCACACTGTTTCTCAACGTTTGTTTTTGTGCAAGGATGCTGAACACTCGAGATGGATGCGGGGAGTCCCTGCAACCGCTCAGGGGTAACTGTTAATGTCACTCAGACCGGGTTCACCCCGATGACGTCATCCTAGACCAATGGGGTGGGATTCTTCGCGCATGCGCGTCCCTCTAGCCGCCATGGCGCCGGTACGTTGAGATGAAACGCGTGCTTTACATTGCCGTGTCGATTGTTTGCACTTGGGTAGGATGCGAGTCGTCCGCCGCCGATGTGCGCGTCAGAAGATTCGGTGGATGTTTACGCTCTTAGTGAAGTACGCTTCTGGGGGTGACAGCTTTGAGAGCACACCGATGTGCATTTCAAAGGACCAGCACCACGATTCTTTTTGTAACTGCCTGTGGCGTGCAGCGCGCATTTCGAATAATTGAGACGCCCGGTATATGATTTAATTTGCCCTTTTCGCGGGGCCGTAGCTTTCAATGGTACACGGGGTGATTATTTCATGCACGTGAATATCTATTCATTGGCAGGATTTGAAGCGAACCAGACAGAAAAAATATGCTTCGAATTTTACACTGAAATAGTTAATTAGAGCTCCTGATCCTATACTTTTTCTACAGGAATACATTTCAGAACACTGCAAGGGTTTATATTTTCTTGTGATACAATAAGAAAAGAAACGTTTTACAGTGTTCGCTTAGTTTTATTTTCATTTTTTTCAACATAATTTTACCAAATTTTATGTACTTGATGCTTAATCGTCTACAATCGCCATTATTACCTCATCTCACGTCAATCCCATGCCCGTTCCAATCGTACCATGATGGATACGTTCTATTTCGAACACCAATCGACATCTAATCTTGCCACGCTTTTTCATACTCAATCACGTTCGTCCATAGGTGTTTAATTTGCCATCCGTCTTGTAACAGGTTCGAAGGGTCTAGCAGATTGTTTGATAACATACGGAATACACACTTGGGTTCAAAAGGGGAAAACAAGATTTCAGGATCGAACAGACTCTTTATCCAGCTTTAAGTACATATTTGAGATAGGTATCTATGTATATAACAGGGATAAAAAGATATCTTTTAGTTGTCGGGGGGTTTTTTTTACATAAAGCTTAGCTTTACTAAGAACTTCCCTAACTAGTAGGTATTAGTGTTATTTTTTTAATCAATAATAATAATAATCAATAATTCGTTTGGTGTTATAGCGGTCTGCTCAAGGTTTTTATTATTTTAGTAGACTGTCAATCAATGGCAAGGTTTAGGACTATGACAAGATAGCTAGTGTTAGCCGAATGATCAAGATTGAACTAGTTTCGTGATTATAATAAAACACTAATTACTATCCAGAGTATAGGTAAACCATGTCAATAAAGTTTTGGTGTTTTGGGATTTAGTCGAACCTTTGCAACTCCAGACCGTTTTACGGTAAATTAATTACAGTTTCTGTGCCTCTCTATTTTCAGAATTTATAAGTGGTTACGATGTAAAATGTACCAGCCCAAACTAAAATACTTACATAAAACAAGATGGATGAACTTTGGGTTTTTTTTTATGTTATAGGTATTATGGAGAGAACCGTGTCTATTAATGGAAAAAATTGCTAAATAAACTGATGTTTTACCACAAAATACTTTGAAAAGTTCTAACCATACGCCGGTTTTCCACTTAAACTAAAACGAAACGCAAACTTTGTGTTCAAAATTGCTTTTAAACTCGTAATATCACTGCGCTCAGACTTTTGGCGTCCTAGCAATTTTCCATACTTCTCAACTCTTCACAACATAAGTTTCCTTTCCTATAAGGTCGTTACTGATAATGTTCGGCTGCTTGAAATTGCCTGAGACTCATGGCACAGTACAGCTTTCTGAAGCAGTAAAGTTGGTGTGAACCACTTATAAATAAAATAAATAAATAAATAAATATTCATGGACTTTACACACAACGCCCTCTAGTCCCAAACTAAGCAAAGCTTGTGATATGGGAACTAGATGGCTGATAGAATACTTATATACTTTTTTTTTTGTAAATACATACTTATGCTGGACTACTTTTCTACTGTGCGATACACGGAGTGAAAGAGGTAATCCACACGATTTAAAATATCTGAAAACAAAACTAAATTATTTTCTAACTTTAATTCCCGTAACACGCTCTGTGATCTACCTAGGTCGTAGCGACTTGTCACTATGAGTAGCACTAGCTATGATAATGCTAGCTAAAATAAAGATAGGCGTAACCTTCTTTATTAAAAAAATTACGATTCACTATTTTTATTATACAGCTAGTAAATCAGGCAGGACACTGTAAGCTGTCTTAGAAACTGAAGGTTTTTGTAGAGTTTTTTGACTACTGCTTCTAATATATTTACTGTGCCTTGAAACACGAGCTCAGCCTGTGATTTATCACGAAGATAGCAAGCGTCAACGTCATAACTCATGTAAAGCAAAAACTGGGCGAGACGTGCCTTAAGTGAGACGTAATTGTTCAGACGTGGACATTAAGTGGCAGACACTTTCAATCAATAAAAAGCTCAGAAATCCTCTTAAATATAGAAAAAGCGCTTTGAATGTAACGCCGCGACAATAAACATCAAATAGAAGTACCGCAGCTTTTGAGAAGGTCGTGGTCATTGTCAACTGAATTCGAAAGCATTATATTGCTCTCTTCTTATAAACTGAAACAACAAGGATACTTAGAAATAATTTTAGGGCTGTCAAATTATGCTACTTTAGAGGAAACAATAAACCTGCTAGTAGAATAATGAAACCAGACAAATAACAATGACTAATTGACCCCTACTTCAAAAGCGATGGAAACACAATCAAACAGGATTTAGACACACATGTTGATCGACTTGAAACATGATTGATTGTATGAACACACCTTACAACAAAAGCAACCCACCCACACAATACCAACAGAATATAGATGTAAGGAATTGGTGATTAATATTCGCGGGTAATATACATCTCTACATTTATATTAGCTTCTGTTTGCTTGCTGCCTCAACCGTTAAATTAGTAAGTCTAAGTATGAGTAGACAGAATCGGCGCAATATTTGAAACAGGTGCGTAAATAAAGTTGAGAAAATTAAAACCAAAATATAGCAAGATAACAAAACCTGGAAACATACGAAATAGTGATCGGGTTGTATGATCTTAAAAACGATTGCACTTTCCGAGAAAGATCTCTTAAAATCAGCTTTATAAATCAAAACAGCATTGAAATTAGAGCTTTCGGAAATAATGCGACCACAGACAATACGTCGTGGGACAAATATCGAACATTATAATGCACTCCGTCAACTTATGAGACATTTAATTCGAGAGCAGATATTAGAAAGATGATAGGAAGTAACTGGCATAGGGAAAACAAGAATAGCTATAATAATGAGGAATTTCTTCGAAACAGTACAAAATACATGAACATGATAAGTAGGTATAGGTTAGTCGAGTAGATCCAAATACTAAAGCTATAGCAAAACATTAGGTCCACATATAAAGGACGACAAAGATCAATTCGATACAATTGTCAGGGACCGAATTAATCAAATGTTGAAATGCAAAAAAGGCACAAACAACGACACCGAAGGGTGACGATCGAGGGGCCCTAATCCAGACAGGTAAGCCTGCTAATTTATCATCACAAAACAATAGGGGGCTGAGCACATAGCCTTGTGTACTCCAAACTAGGATTTAATGTTCAATGCATTAATTATTTGCTATGGTTTTAGAATTTACAATTCCTCACGGAATGGTGTTTACAGTACTTTTGCACGTACGGGTACAACCTCATTTGGATCTTGAGTATCAAGCTATTCGTAAACATCTAACAGTAAGTATGTCCACTATTCATAATGATTAGTTATGCCTATATTTTCATGTAGTAGAGCCGACAGTGATCAGTAGATTTTCTCGCCTGCTAAGAAGCCAACTCACCGTTTTGCATTCGTAGACGAGAAGAGAAAACTATTAGTTTCTGACAAGCAAAAGAAAAGGACAACCTTTTTTGTTTTTCTGCCGACAAAACCGCTATTTTGAGTCTGCGAACTGCCTTAATTAGATTCAATACTGTGGCATAACTTTGTAAGGTCTAAAAAGAAAACTTTCACCAATAAGGCTCTATGCTTTTAACCAACTTGTCATAAACATACGTAAATGCCATGAAAATGTCGATACACCAGTCGACCGTCATCCATTATGCATTGCAATAAAAGATTATTACCATTCCAAATGACAGCAAATTAATCATCATAAGCCCATGTTCACCAACACACTCAATTCGGTAAACAAAAGTTCTGATTATCAGTTTCACTATTTCTTTATATTTGAATGAAAGCTAAGAAAGCTGATGGTACCTATGGAATTGTTGTGAACCATGTTTTGTCATGTTAGTATTATAATATACCACATACTTAAACAAAAGACGGATAAAGAACCATCATCATCAAGCTATCGTGTTTAGTGGATACGCTATTAAGCTGTTTTCAAGATGATCAAGGGTGAAAAGAGTAAAGAGGTTTTATAGTTTTAGTATTTTTACGTATAAAGTTTCATGCATCATCTGTCAACTGTCAACATAACAGATGGGGTCAGAAGTGAAGTGTCAGAACAGAATCCAGCTTTAACGGTGATTATGTTTTGGTGAACTTTGGCCTTTATTTGCGAATGCAAAAATACCTGTGGGTAGATAAAATGAGTGGTATATGAAACTTAACAACCATTACGGTACCTCAAAGCAAATGAAATCCTGCATGAAAAGAGAGATTTCATTTCGATAGGTGGGTACACTAATTGGAATTGAAATTCCGATATTTTGGTGAGCTCGTTTGAAACACAAGTACGAACGAGTAGCATAACACATCAAAGTTACCTATCGATTGATTGAGATAAAATAAAATAAAATTTTAATTATTTTAAAATTATTTGAGAAGTGTTTTATTTGTATTGTTGGAATGATGGAAATGTGTAAGTAACTGAATGATACCAATAACGCACGCAGAACGAATCACGACTATACCGGTTAGTTATTTAGGTGTGAATTGCTTCAAGACAAATAAGCAATGAAACGCTTCTACTGATCATGGTGGTGTCATTGACACTGGTATACAGCACCAGCAGTTTATAAAAGCAACTTTCAATCAAATCTTTTAATTTCTCTCAATATATCGTATAAGTTTTTTAGCATTTTGTAGATGCCTATCAAACACGTACAACCAGTGGCAACCACGATAGTGGATAGTCTAGTTTACATTTAAAAGAACATTTATTAAAATTGAAAGGATAAATCTTGATAATCCAGTCCAGGAATTCCATCTTTTGCTAACTTTTTCTCCAAAAACACAACCGGTTTGCACTTCTACATTATAGGACAAGGTAAAAGTGTATTCTGTTAATACTTACCTCACAAGATAAAGGATTAGGTTGTGGAATTTGGCATGTAGCTTGAATTGAATTGAGTAGTTTTTTCTATCTATCGAATCAATGTGGACTTCAAAACTCTTAAAGTTCTAACTTCAGATATTATAACTTTAAGAAATAAAAGATAGAAGTCTCAAATGTACTCTATAAGAAAAATAGTATGAACACCCAAAAGGTATCAAGCCACATCGATTTATTTTTACTTTTTTTAAATAAGGAGGCAAACTTTTGACCACAATCTCACCTGATGTTAAGTGACGATGCGGTCGACGATGTAGCACTTTGATTTGCCTACTTTTTTCGTCCTGCTCTTGCATCTATAATTTTAACCGGAAATTTTGCATTATCATTATTTTAGCGTCAACGGACACATAATTCAAAGTTAATGGTTTTGTTATAACTGTTAGAAAAACGAGTGGGTTTTTACTTATGGTGTTTTTTATACAAACATATAAGTAAATACTGAAATAAACTAATTATTACAAACATAAAAATTTTTGGTAATAATTCGGTAAAAAAAATCTAGAAAGCCTGCAGGGGTATTCCAATATCAGTTGAACTGCAAAGTTTTAAATCATGGTCAGTTCTAACTCATAGTTATTCTGTGACTAAATAGTGACATTATTAGGTTTTGGTTACGAAATTGATCAAGCAGATGAAAAAGAGGCTCTAGATATTGTATAGGATCTTCACAGATCTCTTGGCTCAAAGATATAAGGCCGATTCTAAAAGACAAGAAAATTATAAAACAAGATTTTTTATTCTTACAAGATTATCGTTTTAATAAACGATATCGTTTCAAATGATAATCAATCAAATGAATCCAGAATAAGATACACTTGGTACGATCAAGATAACATTAAACTCTGTCAGGATATTAATCTTTTCTTTCCTAAATGCATGTTATGTCGTCATGATGTTATAATTTCAAAGGGAACGCAATAAAAGTTAAAAAAACATTGCGCTTTGTAGCGAATCCTTTGATCTTTTTTTGCTACTCATTCAAACGTTTCAAATACGTGAAGAAAATGCACATTGCAGTTAACTTATAACCAAATTCCTACTGCATTACGCAATACTAATAAAACCGAGAAATAATCGTAAGTAGTTAAAATAACTAAGAATATTTTCCTAATCTATATTTTTAGTAAAGTAATAGACATTCTGACTTATTTACGTAGGTATTATAATTTTTTATTCCATTATGATAGTAAAGGTTATTCAATAAAAAAGTTCAAGACGATGTCTATATGCAATTACCTACGGATCTAATCAGATTTTTAATAGGTACTAGATATTAATCGGCTTAGCATACTTACGTGGTTTTAAGTAATCGGAAACTGTTGGTTTATAAAAAACCTAACAGGATTTTAAAATCTTACTAAGCTGACCAATTATACGTGACAAGTTAAATCCCAAGACACACAAAACGCTTGCGCGGTTTGGGTGAATAAACACGCAACCGCAACCGCTCCCGTATGTGTTTTTCGCTTTAATCCTTTAAGTTTTGCATTATCATTATACACAATGAAATATCAACAAGATCGATGACAATGACAAAGCCAGAGTACATAGCAATACATGCCATTGTAAAGAAGGTAGAAAAAAAAGGAATGTTTATTTACACCTATAATTTTGTAACTCAGGTGCGAGTATGTACCGCTCCTAAGTCATTTTCAGACTACTTGCGAGATGCATTACAATATCAAAACGGAGCCGGTATCATCAGCAAAATACGCCTACATAGGTCTTCGACACTTGCTGTTTTATATATTATACGCTGTGAAAAAAATCGATCAGACTAAGAGGACTCTTTAGTTAAACATTTGCAGTACAAAAAACTTTTGAGCGTTTTGCGTGACGTGACATCTTTTGAAAAAGTCGCGGCTATATTGGTTTCCGGGCAGTTGATATAATTCCTAATTCGTGCAATTGATTGTAGTGGATTCATCAACCTCTCTGGCCAAGTCGATATTCTACAAACACTAGAGAATATAAAATGTGAATAATGGTCACGGGAATGCTCATTTTTAAACATTTTAATTGGTTTTGTATTTCTAACGATTGCAGAATGTCAACATGATATCTCCTGAATTTTTTTCTACGTATTAACGTAGACTTGATAGGCAGGGCAGTTTAAAATTTAAACATTCATAAACCCCAAGATATTCAGAATAGACTGAGGCCAAGTACGACAAACTCCGACTAAATTAAATTCTAGATTAAAAAAATTCGTCCTTGTTTTCGACAATTTTAAAGTCGAGACTGATAGTTTTTATCTGACGATAGCGTTTAGAGTTGGTTGAACCCGGCCTAAAATATTTTATTACATAAGCAAAAATTGTGTATTTACGTTCTTGGTGACTCACTTTCGAAAAAACCCAAAAACTGAATAAGGAATGCAAGCGCAGTGATTTTGGAATCCCACGTCATTCTAATGAACTTACGCAAAAGAAACCAAATTTTAATGGAGGATTAAGGTAACTAGCCGATCTAACCTTTTCTTTGCTAAGTTTCTACTTCAGATTAAACTGGAATAATACACTGAAAAAAAACGTCCGAATAGGGGAGGCTGTTTGTGTTTTAATATAAGGCTTAACAACAGTTTTACAATAACGATTATTATGATTATGATATGAAAGAGATAAAAGAACTTACTTACTACTTAGAAAAAGATCAGATCTTTAAAGATTAGTCCATCGCATAGATAGACAGAGGAGTCAAAGAAAATAAACTTGTTTTAGCAGTAATTAAAGAAAGAAAGAAGAAATTAACGTACCGAATAGGGTCAAAGCCTGTCTTTAAATGTGGACCATCCACAGAAAACGTGGATAATATACTCGTTGCATAATCATTTAGTTTTTGCGAGGTGAAGGCGGTAGAGATCACCATAGCCGTCTAGGGGTTAGAGATTGAGGTTAGAGGAGAATTTAGAGATTTACATATAAACGTTTTAAGGGAGCGAAAAACCTGTTCACCAAATTACCTACTACTACTAGATGTACTAGGTACTTCTAAAACCAAAAGGTCATAACATGTTAAACTTAAGTATAGTTTAGATGATGTGATATTTTTAGCATACCTACTTAGGTTTACTGGCACAATGCCAAGCTCAAAAATATAACACGTCAATTACCTATTCCATACTTGGACGGCTATAAAGATAGCTCATATTGTATCTGACGCATCCAAGGCACAACCAAGGGCATCAAAGAACTAGTACCGTCATTCATAAATCTTTTATGATCGTAATCTGTAGAACTTAAGAATCCGGGACCAGCAAATGATGAAGCAGAGTTAGAGGCACCTTCTTTTGTAGGCACAAAACAAAGGACAATACCACTAAGTAGTGCTATAGTAGTGCCATCTAAACCGCCTGGGTTAGATGTGTTCATACGATTATTAAATAAATACAAATAATCAAAATATTTACCGAAAAGAACGACGAAGATGCAGATTGTAAAAGATAACATATTAAAGAAATTAATTCATGTTTTACTAACGATGGGCTGTTATCTGGTAAGATGCGAGAAGTGCAAATTGAATAAATTGGTATGGTTGTAATCGCACTGTTTGCAAACGTTTGATCGAAGGTGTTGGTGAGAAACAAGATGATAACTAACAGAAAAAAAAGAAGAAGGTATTGAGCCGACCGCAGATAGGCTAAAAGATGATGGTGATCGTTCGATTCAAGCGTGACTTTGCAGATGACACGTCGGCAAGTAAATACTGGTGTACTAGATGTAGTATTTTTTTAGTTGGGGTCAAAAGTTATGTGTCTGATGTATAGATCTTTACTTAAGTACGCTACATAATAAGTAAATATTGTTTTGTACGCAATCACGAAAGTGGTTTGGTTCTGCCAGTGGGTACTCAGATATTTTGATCCTGAGAGTAAATTGCTTTGCGTCGATAATTAAGTTCGTGATTACATTCTGCCATCGAAAGTGATATTTGCATATTCGATACACCGCTGGAATAACTAAACGATAACCAGAAATTATAAGCCTCACACTATGAAATGTAGAATGGAACTAAAGTGGAACAAATTAGAGATCTAGCTCAACGTAAACTGACTCGGCGAAAATTGCCATTCAGCGTGCAGAAATTGTCTTGGGGACACTTGGATTGGCTATTGCCATTGGTCTGTAAATTTTTTGTACATTTCGGAAATAATCAAATACTTTACAGTTTCTGTAAATAAAATACTTATTTAAACATGTAAACAACTTAAAAAGTTAAAAATACCTCTCTGTTTATTTTATATAAGTACTTATTTGCATTTATGCTAATAAATTATCTAAGTATAGACAATAATTAATAACTTAGGTATATTTCCGAATTAGAAGAAACCCCGCAGCTTGCCTTGTTGGAAATCAATTTTGATATCACCATAACTTAGGAATATTTTAAACCGTATGTTTTCCGAAAAATATAAACCCTTGATTCACACGAGAGGATTATCATGAACACCTTCGATATTAAAAAAAAAACTTTTGAGCTTTTCACGCTAATATGTACTTATTGTCCTAATATTCGGTGCCTATTAACTAATAGTATAGCGAATTTGACAATTAACAGCATTATTTCAATCAGATATCAAAACCACAGTAGGTATATTTTATGTGCTATTTTATATCTAAAAAACAAACACTCGTGAGAACACAACTTAAGTTCATTCACCTCGATCATCTTGACCTTGCTTTGAGCATTCTGGAAATGCCGAATTATTATTCGCTTTCTTTTTTGTCCTTACTTTTCCTTTTAATGCAAAAATGCTTGTATTTTTGGGATTATTTAAATTAGACTCCAACGCTATTTGGGTCGGCAAAATTCCGTGTTACTGGTTATTTTAAGTCTTCCGATTATGTTTTTAGACACAACGCCTAATATTACTTTAAAAATAACGTATTGTATATTATATACTATCAGCAATCTAATTCCCTTAGGTAGCTTTGCTTAGTTTGGGACTAGAGTGCACTGTGTGAAATGGTCATTTATATTTATTTACTTGTATAGTAACGATATACAGCGTGTAGCTACAATGGCGACATTAAATGAACACACGGGTAGAGCTACTTATAAGTATTCATAAAAAAAATAAAAAAATAATTAAAGTCCAAAATAGAAATTTCGATTTTTTCAAACAAACTTAATAGTAAAATACGCAACAAAAATTAATCATCCTGTGAGTGTCTTTACCTACGTGTTCTGCATTGAACGGCAACGTCGCAAACCGCGCCGCACCCGCGCCCGCGCCTGCCTGGGCGGCTCGGTGGCGGGCGGCGGAGCGCGGGGCGGGGAAATCAAGCGACACCAAGGAATTCAAAGAAATCAAATAATTTCACTTCACCTTATTCACTTTACTATTAATTTCATTGTGACCTTATGCACCTAGCGCCTTACACTTATTAAATCTTCAAGTCCTCAATGTAGCCGCCGCGCCGCCGCCGCCACCACGTCGTCGGACACAAAGATGTAACCGGCGGCGCTGAATATTCGCCCTCACTTTTGATAATACATTTTATTTTATTTTTGCATAAACTTCGTCTTTCACAAAGGCCCATAAAAAAATCGAGGGGCGTGAGGTCACGTGACATTGGGCCACCTAAGAGCTCCGTGTCGTGTCGTCCTATCCAGTATCCACTGAGCACCAAACATTTCATTTAGCCGCTCCGTAGTCGCAAAGGTAGACAGATAAACAAATAATAAATCAAAGCGTCTTTATCGCTGCACCTACGTAGACCTGATTGGGTACTTAGAATAGAAAAGCTAACTAAACTAACAAAACCAAGCGTCTTTTTCGCGAAACATTCAGAATAGGTAGATAATTAGCAAAATTATTAAATTAAAGTGTGTCAAGGACACCGGCCCGCGTATCACTGGCTAGGCAGGACGAGCGAGTCGGTCGAGCGGGCGGCGCGGGCGGCGCGGCGCGGCGGCGCTCTTCAATCAAGGGGCAAGCGGAGTTAGCTATCCCTTTCATGCACAACGTCGCAATTTCGGGTGTCTTATTCTAACAATACTTTCTTGCTCTTCATACGCGGTTATGACCCGTGAACCCGACAGATGACCTCTGCTCTTACGTACAGGTTGCTCCGAGGCGTTATTTAAGAAAATTGATTTATTTCGATAAATCTTATGTTTAATGAAATAAAAAATATGCCTATATTCTGAAAACGCGAAACCGGATACGCTGGTTAATTTAATGTCGCCATTGTAGCTACACGCTGTATAACTAAGTACTTTTAAAGTTAAGTACCTACATATACTTTTAGCACGTAAAATGGAGATGGTAAGACTAGTTCATTCTGTTGTTAGATTTGGATTGAAGAATGTATGTTATAAGTTGAATTTATTGTCTTCGAAAGTAATAAACTAAGTCGCCTTAGGTCAACGAAACATGGGCGTAGTTAAACCCATAAATTTAAGAAACAGTACCTACTTACGACAGTTGAACGACCACGAATTAACTTTTAAATGCATATTAATTATTATCTTGGTGTAAGAATAAAAAGAGTTTAATGAATATAATCTATCTAAAATCATTTAATGCGGACCTTCTGATGATTTTATAATACCTACCTTTGACGGATTCGATGACTTTTATGTCTTGGTGATACCGTCCATATTTCTTTAACTGAGCATTGCATAATTCCCCAGACCATGATAGGACCCGAGATACAATTTAATGGCAAAGAGATTTGCCAAGTTAAAGTAAACGCTAAACAGCTTTTGATGATTCACCAAAGAGGTCACTAACTTGAAATACGAAACCAGTTGAGAAAATGCTATAATTTTCAACGTTTGTTTTGAAATTTTTAGCAAGAAATGACTTCTTTGAATTTGTGGTAGTGAAGACACCATGAGTTAGGACCATGCTGGCTTGAATTGCTACGAGTCGTCGTCGTCGTCGACTCAAAACTCATGATTCCGGAATGTCCAGGGGAATCCCATTTTGCAATTTTACACATATATTACGAAAAATTATCTTGATAATATTTTTTAACAAAACCTGACCTCTTCGAAAACTGAGCTGAAAACATTATTACATCTTTACAAGCATCTGAGTTTTAAACTTGTCAAATAAATAAATGATCGGCTTAATTCAGAATGCAAAGGAGAAACCGCAAACCGCAAGATGAATTAAATGAGAGTTATCTCGTTTGAACGCCAATTCTAATTTATTTTGAGTATTTTAATCTACCTTTATGAACTTTTATATATGAAAATTATATGTACCAAAGATTTTTACCGTAGGTAGGTAGGTACATTTAAAGTTACAGTCATGAATATTATGAATATAATTTAAGTCATGTCTCCAGTGAAATCTATTTTATCCCGTCATTGTAGGTAGGTACTGTTTTTTTTCGAAACACTCACATGTATTTTGTTTATATGCAAAAAGGTACATCCAACATTATTGCCGACGAATATGGATGAGGTGGGTCCTCAGGTTTTTTGATATGCAAAATTAACGGAGTGCTACATTCTTATCAGCGCAAATGCATCATTCGGTACAGAAGATATGGATAATGAAGTTTTATAAATCAAATCAAGATGTTAATTTCATTAAAAGACTGAATCCAACTTTAAACATACCTGTATTTTTCATACTTACCTATATATTATTTTTTTAGTATTTTTTTACTCTTTCTCTTATAAGAGAAAACAATTAAAAGTTTAGGCTTCAACTTTATACAGTTGCATAAAGTTATATAACTTGTAACCTGATATTCAGGTTTGAGCTATCTGAAAATAATGTCAATTCACTGAATTAATTTGTAAATTTAAAAAAACTGCTGTCAGATAGCAAGAAATCTGAGAGGATATCTACCATCCCTCACGATAAAGTCGTGACCCTATATATTTTATACAATTTATAAAAACCTACTGTTAAATTTAAAACAGATCAAATTCTTTTCACTTCTCCCAAATCTCATAAATAAAACTACTTCTTCTTTAATAGTGAAACTGAATTTTCAAGGGGGTGGAGAGTTGATACAAGTGCTTTTTAACCGAGTCATAACTCATCTGAAGTTTTCTGAAGCTCGTATATCTCTGAAATTTCCTCAAACAAAAAGACTGGTTGCTCTCTAGATTTATGTGGTTTAAAAAGAGCGATAATATCTTTCGACGAACTTTTTCTAACATGGGAAAAATTTTCATTCTAATTTTTACTAAGAATGCTCACTTATACGCCTTGAAAGGACTCTTATTTTTGGATGCGTGTGTGGTTTATAGAAGAAAATAATAGACATTTGGTTCGTCACTTCGTGTTTTAGAAAGAAAAAAGTTTTCAGATCATTCTCTTCGTAATAAATATGTTTTGAATTCACAATATCTGCACGTATGAGTAATAATGCTCAAATTCTCTCATTAAAAGTTACCAAGGCGTGACCGCAGATTCGGCCGGTGGGCGCACTTTATGATCGTATGGAAAGAAAACATTATTATTTATCGATTTAGAGATTCAATGCGATGTCACGTCTCGTGACGTCAATGAAATGCAATTTAGATAAATTAATTAATGGTGATTGTAGTGCACGACTTTAATTGCGAAAATATTTGAAGGCATTTTAAAACATTTTGTACGGACGGATTTGAACTCTTATTTTAGAGTATTCATTACCAAACAATAAAAAAATTTACCAAGTTATTTTTTTTCTGAAAAAGTAAACATTAAAAAATTTAACACAATATTGATTGTAATGGCAACTTTTTAATAACTTATTTATTTGAATTAAACTCTTTATTGAAATCAAAAGATAAAAACTCAATTTAGACGACTGATTACCACTACTTTTTTTAAATAAATTTTGACCCATCGTATGCGTCGTAGCATCTCATAGGTTTTAAAGTGTAGTACGTAAACAATGAAACAGTATGTATATTAGCACATGTTTTACTTCGGTTTTAAAATGGAAACAACACTAATGAACGGTTTGAGAGAGACATTTGGATAGACAGCAGATAGAACAATGAAACACAATAGACACAACAAACAATACATCCCTACATAACTCAAATAATATACAAAATTATCTTGTACATCCCATGGATAAAAAACAAAACAATTGGTATAAAGAAAAAAATATATAGAAAAATCATTGTATCTGCGAACGAGGGTAATGCGAAAAAACCGTAAGCTTTGAATTTCTTTCATATCCTAAATCCAAGACCGAGACACATTACATTATCAATTATATTATTTTTGTGGAACCCCGTGCATTCTATTAAAAGTCATCCATACAGCCAGTTGTAGAAAGTACCTAGAAAATTGAATTTCCAAAAACACAGAATTACAAATGAAATTGTATTTTACTAAAATTTTTTACGAGAATTGTCCATTATTTTCTTCGGTGTACACAATACACATCCATCTACGTCCCATAGAAAATAATGCTAAAGCGTTAAAATTCTTTAGAACCTTTGTGGTGTGGTAGGAGGATGGTTGACATCCACCAAAGTATTATTAGTGAGAAATGGTAGGAGTGAGCTCAGTGTCCAGTCCACTAATGCTCAAAGGGCCACTAAATTAGAATTCAGAACATCATTGACAGTGGAATTCGTTAGTAGGTAATTAATCGAGAAAATAATCTTTTTGCCGTTCGTTTAGTTCCATTACTTGCGCCAGTCAGTACTTTGCGGAATGTGTCACCAAATTAGGTACTAACTATCACATATTCTGTGACTTGCTAAATCATTGATGTATTCGTCCTCGATACGAACCCTTGTTTTATTGTCATGATATAAATCCACTTAAGGCGATGATAAACCCAAAATCGAATTATGTGCTTCATTACCGAATGTTATATGCGTGGTGACAAAGGTGTCCTTTTATTTTGTTTATGATCAAGTTGTAAAGTTGCTTTGTGATACATGGCGAACATTCTGACAGATAACAATAATAAAATATGTAATGTAAACAACTTGATAAATAGTGTTTTGAGAAAATATATTTTCAAACTTTTCAAAATCCTAACTCTTTAGTACCTAGTAATTATTGTCCATTTAAAAATGGAACGGAAATAAAATAAATTATTCACATCATGAAAAACAATAATAAATTAAAATGTAATTTCAAAAGCTCGCAGATTTTATTACGGAAACCATATCTTACACACAAAACCCGAATTATCCCTATAAAAGCTTTTTCATTGAAATAAATTCCTTACGTAGAGAAAAGTCAGAATAAAATTTTGGGGCATGTCGAAAAAAGTAATCTTGTTTTTCATACGAAGCTCTCAAGTTGTTCTTTGTGAAAACTCACTACCCGCTTCACTGACTCTTCTTAATATTTTTCCCTTACGTGTATATATTTGTTATTAGAAAAAGTATTAAGCAAGATAAGTCGTCCTATATGAACTTTTGCTCCACTATCTCAGCATCATGACGTCTAAGAGCTGACGCGTTTGCGTAGGACATTGTAGCAGTGTACAAGAATCATGTGTGATTTTCATAACTCCTTTTTTCCTCCTCCTCCTCCTTTTCCTCCTTCTAGACCCTCAAAAACGTCAAAAATTTTATTCAAACAAATAATTCAAATTGCAATCAGATGAAAGGCCTCAACTCAATACGCATTGAAAGCTCTTCGAGAAATCAATAACTTTTATACAAATAACCCTTTAAACCGTTATAAACCAAACATCAGTGGGTATATCACATGAATCACAGAACCGTAACTTCCGAAAAGATGGATCAAACCTGGCACACTTTTGGAAAAAGCATTTTTTGCCGCATTGTCCTTGTATCGCACGTATTGGCAGTTCCTGACGATAAGGCTGGGTAGGATGAGAAGGTGGTATAGAACTAGGCCAGCTTACTCTATGTAAAATCATATGCCAGACAGAGAACGTTGATAAACGAACAAATTCATCTAGATATTTAGACGAAACATTTCTATTTACTCGAACTGCAGAATTCTGTTAGATTTTTCCCTAATCTTAGCTGTTTTCTGTAATAAAATTCAAGGTTTTACAGAAAATTTAAGTGCCTAAAGACGATGTATCTAGCCACGTTTTGAACATTTGTATTTTCCTCACGTATAACATCTATAATAAATCATAGGTAAGTAGTTTTATATGAAACTTGACACCTACATAGTTATCTGGAAATATTTTTGGCAGATTAATACCAACCAAACCAGTGTAGATGATATAAAGTAAGTCCGTATGAGCTAGTGGCCAACTCTGATGTCAGAGTTTTAGGTTTATAGATTGAGCTGGTAGCATCGGGGTTTGCTTGCATGTTGTGGTTATTTATTCTACGTCAATAAATGCAAGGGACCTTTAAAGCCAATTAGTCTTCTTCACAGTCCATATTTTTGGTCAATCGCTAAACAAAATGTAACTCGACGCCTACGACTGACTTAGAGTACCTATGGTCAAAGTAACTAAAGATGGTGCACAATTGAAAATAAATGAATAAATAAATATTCATGGACTACCTAGTTTCATCTCCGCGAAGCTTACTTTAAAAATTAGCAAACAGTTTTGTAATTTATCAGCATTTCTTACACTTATTAAAAAATCGAATGTAAAAATAATTCAAGTTCAGTCCAGAGGATAATTTTCCCACTAATGTTTGGTTTCTTTCTATCCTACTAGGAAACCGTGAAAATCTTTACTCACGTCATGAAGGTTTGTTAGATGTTTGCCTCGAACGCATTTTTCATCTGTAGGTTTTTTTTCCTAATCGCATTTGGCCTCGATAGTGTTTTGTCATGTGTGCATTTTTTATGAACGTAATTTGTCCTATGGGCAATTTGCCTAATACCCCAGCCATTTGTCCCGTGTTTTTAAAATCTGCTAGTTCCATCACGTTTTATCAAAAATATCACATTCCCTTTTCAGGAAAAAAAATTCAAGTCAAGTGATTCAAGTCACCTGAGGTCATTGTATCGTCCACAGAACAGAAAATAGTTGCAAAATCGGATCCGCGGAAACGCGTAACCATCAGATCACACGAGGACGCAGGATGTCTTGCTATAAAAATGTGGGCCGACCCCCCTGACGGACAGTGCCGAACAGACCACGGTCACAGAAGGATACGAAAATGAGACTGGTGAGTCCTTGGAGATTTGTGCAGTGCCAAAAAAATTATTGAAATTTTCAATTTTTCGAAAAATATTAAGTGATTTGGGAATAATTTGGAGTTCGGATTCGTTTTAACATGATACAAGAGTATTTAAATTGTGTTAGTTTCAAAATTATTGAGTTCAAAGTGCTAAATTCAAATTTTTTTCAAGAGTTATCAGATTTTTGTTAGTTTATAGTTTGTAATTACTTAGTTGTATAATTTTTGGTGTGAAAATACCATTACATATTTAACAAACTAACTAAAACTTCAGTATTACAATATAAGCCATACAAAGCATATTAATCATGGTACTTCCTATGTCGAAAAGACAAAACTCAAATCTTCTGCAACTATGCACCTGAATCCCTATTTTATTTTATTTTATTTTAGTTTGTACTATTTTATATTGTACCTACACCTAACCTATGGACAGTGTCTGCAATAAAGATTCATTATTTATTATTTATTTATTTATTATGCTATTCGTTATAAAATTAATTCAATTCACAGTAAAATATACGAGTCCTTGTAAAACCTACGTCTAGTAAAAATTTACTCTTGATTAGTCTATTCACTCTCAATTTGTGAATTAACTTCATCTTCTCTACATGTCGCGCAGTAACTAAAACTTAATTACGTAGAGTTCCGAGCTGCGTTTCTGGTGCACGTGTTTTGATCTGCTTTATAACTTCATACTCTCATTTAGGTTGTAGGTTTGAATCCCATCTAACATTAAATACACCAAAAGTACAAAACTTATATAAAATATCCAATTCGAAATTAGTAAATTACAGTAATCAGAGCATTTTGCATTGTTTTCATAATAATAATTCATTTCAAAATGTGTTCAGTTGATTCATAATATTTATTTAGATGATTATAGCTATATTATTCAGAATCTTAATTACTTTTGTTTCAGTTATTCATATTCGCCGCCACTCTTGCCCTCTCGATAGCCGAGAGGGAGAAAAAGCACTACGAGGACTTAGAAGCAGCTGAGTCAATCGAACTTCAAAAGACCCGTGACTTGGATTCTTCTGCAACCGCCTACAATGCTGTACCCTACCCATATGTCCCTTCTCAGACCAGGTGGCCTCAGAGCAACCAACAGCCTTACGTCCCTCCAATCGCGACCGCCACTCCCGCTCAGTACATACCCGGATTTAATCCAAATCCCGTACAGAGTGACTATGTCCCTCCCCAATACCCTCCACACCAACATACCGTAGTAAACACTCCAACTACAACCCCGGTCTCGGTGATCAAGAATGAACAGTTTTTTGGAAACGACGGAAGCTACAAATATGAGTGAGTATATTTTTAATTTACTCTGCTTATTCTCTGTGAAGGTCTAAATAGCTTACAGATTGATTCACATATCATTTAACCCTTAATTTTTTCCTCCTGTATGTGTTGTTTTATCTGTGGCAAATAGAAAAAGTATGTCGGATTTATGAGAAACCTTCTAAAAAGTTTCAGCTCGTTGGCATAACATGGCACTGAACCTGCCTTGATCACGAATAAATGTGGCAATCGTAAACGTATCGTAACGCTAGCATATCCGAAATACACTGCGCGTTGACGGTACAACGTTCGGCAGTCGCGCTGGCGTTGACGCTCAATATGATTGGTTTACGTCAGGTTTACGTAACGCGGCGACTGTCAGATTTGTTCGTGACTACCCCTCTGTTCAATAGATCCAAAATGTTCAGCTGTAGAGACTGAACCAGATCACCATGGCAGACGGCTTCTGCATTCAGTATTAATCACAATCACAACATAATGGTTTATTGCAGCTCTGAAGACAGGCTTTGCGAATCTTGCACATGTGAATCATGACCGATAAATTCAGACCCATAACTTTTATTTGAAGGTATTTTTACAAAAAAAAACTAAGTAGTCACTAATGTAGAAAGATCTGCATAGGTATTGAAAACCACCTGTCTTTTCTTATTTACAAAAAAAACTCACGTAAACCGTATTCCCTGTCAGGTAAATATCAATATTATGTAAAGATAAATACAGTGTGTCAAGCAAATTGAGATGAGACCCTAACGGTCGCGTCTACCATTGTGTTTTATTTATCGGTTATTTTACTGCCAATATAAAAATAACTGTTATATTACGAAAAAGGTCCTAAGCATACATAATTTATGCATGGTGGACCTGTCTGTTAGTCATCAGGTAGAAGAATCCTGATTTGATTTGCACATTTACCGTTTTTAGAGTATAATTTTTGGGTCACTAGACGAAATTTTTTTTTGGTTAGAAATGGTAATTTATTAATAAGAAACAGATTATACACGAAATTTTGTTTGGTTAGAAATGGTAATTTTATAATATGAAACAGATTAGCATTGGTATCTAGGTTCTGAAATAAACAAATTAAAATGTTTGCCGGCGTGTTTCCTTCATAAAATTAAACATGCTGTTTTTCTACCAATGAAGTATGGATAGGGAGATTATGATGACGATGTTTTGGGCTCTGTTGATAAAACAAACCAAGTAGCTAAACCACACAAACAAGTTGATGTTAATCTATATTAAGCTGTCTACCTTGTAAAGGATGTGGAAACCGGTAATTTTAAACCAAATAGGTACCTACCTAAAGTCGGCATCGCACAAAGAGTACAAAATAAATAACATCCATTTAAAATGTTTGTCAACTAAAATAAACAATTTCTACTAACAGTTATATTGCTAAGTAGCTCAAAAAAAATATATAAGTACCTATACGTATCATAGAGATATCGATGGTGATTTGTGTAGATTTTTATACAAATGGGGCTATTGTTTATGATTGTATATAACTAGCGTAGCCCGCGAAGCCTAGTTTATAACACGGCACGATTTTTCTTCAAAGGTTTCTTGACGCATGTTTTTTCCACAGATACCAGTTAGCCGACGGTACATGGGTTTCCGAACAAGGCTGGGTAGTACCCGGAGCCAAGGGCGAAGAGGGCGATCTGGTGAAGAAGGGATGGTACCAGTACAAGGGTAATGACGGCAAGATTTACACTGTCACCTACTGGGCTGACCATACTGGCTACCACGCGTTCGGAGAGCATCTCCCAGTCCCTCCTCCAATCCCACCAGCGATTCAGGCGTAAGTTTTTTCTTCTGCATAAAAGCTAAAGAGAGGGGTTCAGGAATGTAAAGATCATAATAATCTAGTTGTCTAATTTACTTTTGTGATAGTGAAAGAACCTAAAGATTTAAAAAGATTCAACAAGTTAAAAGCTGTCCAAACTATTCATTCTAAAAATATTCAAAGATGCATAAAAATGCCTAATGAAGATGTCATGCATACAAAGGCACAATAAGAGTTACACCTCCTAGTCAAATCAAGATAAAATTTGCATTAACATAATGGACTTAGGTCAGGACGTCAAGCATTCGTTACAAAAAGTAAATCTACAGGCCGATGTTCAAAGCATTCACTTTTTAGCGTAGGATTTGTATAATTTATAAATTATAGAATCAAGTCCAAGATTTTTGGGCAATTTGAATCAGGAAAGGTTTGTCGGTCTCTCAAACGTTATAACTTTCGAAGACGATAAAGTTCTTCTACTGACACCACTAGATGCTTCTTAAAAGGACACTAGATTAATCAAATAACCGCTTCGTTACTAATTAACAATTTATCTTTACAGTAGCATTGACCAGAACGCCAAGGAGGAAGCAGCAAAAGCGGAAGCTGAGAAGAACAAACCCTACACCACCACCCAGAGAGCTATCTATCATGACCCTCCCCAGCCACAGTACCCTCCTCAGCCACAGTACCCTCCCCAGCCGCAATACCCTCAGCCCCAACAGCCCTCTTACCCTCAACAATCTTACTACCCCCCACAACAAACCCAGCAGCCCCACTACCCATTCCAAAACAAATAGCTCTCTAGTACGGTATAGGTAGTTTAGCTAATTAACCCGTGATACGTACGAAATATTTTCGACGACAAAGAGATTACTAATGTTTAAGAAATAAAATTTTCTTAGACATTTTTAATTAAATTGTAAGATAGGTATACGATAATATTAATACCTCTGAGTGATAGAGTAATTTAGCTCACGACTAGAATTGTGAACTTGATTACTAGATTGACCTAAGTAATGTTCAAGTCATATTGTGATTTCGTAAAATAAACATTTAAAATTATTTTTTTGTTTAACTTATCCACACACCTTTCTAAGGAGTAGGAGCTCATTCTAAAAAGTACCATCATAAAAACTACCTAACTTACCTGAAGAAAAAAATAACACATCTGAAAAGGTACCTAATACAAACATAATGGTCTTAAAAATGTAACGTAGGTGCTTTGTAAGCACAATATGGTTCAGAAAAAGAAAATAATGATGTTATCACATCACAGTAAATTAGTAAAAAAGAATTATTATTAATTTTAGTTATAGGTACCAGTAGATCGACACGACACTGATTTGATTTAGCGAATAATTTTATTTCTTTTCAAACAAACACTGTTATGCTAAGTGTCCATAATTTTTTCCTTTATTGATATACAAAAAGTACCTAATTCTATATTATTATTTATTCTATATTGATGTTTGTTCTATGTCTGGGTGTTACTATGTATTATAAGTACTATGTATTTACAAAAAAAAAGTATATAAGTATTCTATCAGCATCTAGTTCCCATATTACAAGCTTTGCTTAGTTTGGGACTAGAGGGCGTTGTGTGAAATGTCCATGAATATTTATTTATTTATTTAATTCTCGAAATATTAATTTCCAGACACATCTTGACTGTTTAATCTGAGAAAGTTATAATATAAAATTTTATTAGATAATAAATAATGCCCATTTCGGCGCACGCATTTTATATCAATTTACAAAATATCCCCTAGATTTAATATTCTCGAAAAAATTCGAAAATAAAAATATCGAAATTCCAAATTGGTAGTTCAAAAACGCAAAGGTGGGGTGTGATCCAAAAACCAGTTATAGAGGGCATCGACTTGACTTTGACCATGTTTTGACCATTACAAGACTTGCATCACTTTACGAAACGGCAATTTAAGATGACCACATTGGACCTGCCCAATTTATTATGCACATTTAACGAGCAATGCCCTTACGGTGAATCGCGATACCTTTAATTAGTCGACTGTAATTTATTATATGGTTCAAGTTTAACAAAAAGAACATGTTATCTTGGGGTTTTTATCACGGCTCTCACTCGCGTTTTAATAATAACAAAGTAGTACTTAATTATCCTGCGTACCTAAGATGTAGAAGACGGCTAAGGAGAAACTCGGCTTAAGATTGTCTTTCACGAATGCCTGGACACGATCGGTTGCGTGCGTATAAATATATGCGGAATTCAGTTTCATTATCAGTCTGTTTTCTAGTAGTGTATAAGTGTGACGTTTAACTTATTGATACCTAACCATTTACAGCTTCAGGGAAAATGAAGCTGGTAGGTTAAAAGTGCCAGTGCAGTGCTATAATAATATGGATTTTGCATTCGGATTTTGTAAATTGTAAGTCTAATTTGCTTATTTTATTTCAGATACCATTAATAATTTTGACAATAAGCACAGCAATTAATGTGAAATCCAATGATCATTTTGCTTTTCCACCCCAATTTAATCCGCATAGTTCAGGAGTGATGTCTCCAGATAGAACAGTTTATCTACCACCAGAAAGTCACACTTCTGTTCCATATTATCCAATGAAGAATGTAAATCTACCATTCCCTTATCTTCCATCCACCGCTACTAAAGCGCCCGCATATTTCTCAACACCGTTCCCGAGGTTGATGTCGTCTACATTACTTTCTATTGAAAATGATGATGACAATGATGAAGATGATGAACCTAAGCCAAATCAACAAATTCAAAAGAACAATCGCACTCTAAGAAGTCCTCCAAAGGTAGAAAAGAGAGAGCTAAAGGCGAAGTCAATGAACTATCAACCCATAGATAGGATTGATATGAAAACTCCATTTGGATTCACTGCTAATCCTAATCAAGGAAATAATCAAATCCAGAACACTACGCCTAGAAATATGATCATATCACCTCCAGACAATCACAGGAATGATTATCTAATGGATCATATGAAAGCTGCTGCCTATCATGGTCCTCAATTTATAGCAGCTCCTAATATACCAGGTGTTTACCTCTCTTCAACGACTGAGACAGCGGTTCCAATTATTCGATTATCGAATGAAATGGATTTAGATGGCAGCTTCAGTTATGAGTAAGTTTTATTATGAAAGCATTCATACTTTTATTGATTTTTATCTGTTATATCATCACATGTTTTTCAGAGCTTTAGGTGCTGATCAAACTCACTATGTGCAACACAGTCGAATGGATAATATGGGCAGTGAGAAACAAGAGCAAGTTGTCGAAGGATCTTATTCGTACATCGGAGACAATGGCCAGACATATACAGTGAACTATATAGCAGATTCCAATGGGTTCAGAGCTAGTGGTGACCATTTACCTGTTGCACCACCCATTCCAGAAATAATTCAAAGGTATTTTCTTTTAAAAATAAAAACTTATATAAACTGTAAAATTATAACATTTATTATAACAATTATAACATATAGCATTATAAAATAACATTAAATTTCATTTTAGGTCAATTCAATACAATCTTGCCGAAGAAGCAAAAAAACCGCCGCATATGAAAGCTTGGCAAAATGAAGAAAACCAAATGAGTGAAAGTGAAAAAAGCCAACAACAGCGGTCACCTCCGCGGAATTTATTTACAGGAAAAACACCTGAATCTTTCTCCTTTGCATTTTCTCAAGGGCTTCAGAATATGCAAAACAATTTAGTACCCGCAGCAAGTAGCCATACCCCAATCAAAGCGAATGTTGACTTTACACCGGATCAAATGAAAGGCAAAACCAACAATGGAATTTCTCCCGAAATAACTTTTCTGGCTTCGCAAGGTGCCCACGTTCCGTCTGTGAATCCGCAACAAACAATAGGTAGAGTTTTTACAACAGAGAGATCAACTCTGCCACAGCTAATGAATTATGAAGCCGGTCCCAAAGAATCCGAAGAGAGCAATAAAGCACTGTGGAGGTGGCAATACGGCCTGAATGCAAACATCAATCAGAGTCCAGAAAAAAATTCAATTTCAAGGTCTTTTGGTGAAGATGACGTCATGATAAATTTTAATGATATGACCCCCGAACAGTACACTAATATGATGCATTCTCAATTAGAATCGAATAACGGAGTTAGCGATCAAAATGATCAGAATGGTCAGTCTACTCAAAGTTTAATTAATCCTTACCAGCATCAGAATTACCAACAACAACAAAATGATTTTATTAAAAACGTAAAAACAGAAGAGTCTTCTACGGAAAATTATTATGTTTCAAGTCAGGCTATAGATTGGCACCAGAATAACCAACAATATGAACCCAGTCCCAAAGTAATTCAAAATTCTGACGAAATCATAAACCAAAACGATGATAACAAAAAAATGGAGTCAATTCCACACGGTAATCTAAATACAAACGTAAATGCACCGTACGTTCCTGTTACACGTTCAATACTAATAACTCAAGATAAATTCATTCCTCCAAGCCAGACAGTCACACATTCATATAATTACGACGAAATTGAATACGAACCTCAAAAAATTAAACCATCAACTTTGGAACCACTAACTCAATCTAACTTTGGTGTGTTTAACTCTGAATACAAACAAAATTCTCTGGGGTCTAGAACGGGACCAATTCAAAATGAACAAATAACTTCTACTACTAAAGCACCCACAACTACAATCGTTATGAGTGACTTTCAATTCACAGACTTCGTTGAAGCAAAGAAGAACTATCTTAGACCCGTATATAATCACAAAAATGAAAATGCACGTGAGCAGATAACTACAACGACTGAGAGCCAAGAAAACATTATCAGAGATAACATATTTCTAAGAAACTTATTCAAGACTGACATAATTGAACCAACAGATTCACATAAAGTAAAAGAAGAAATCAAAGTCGTCACTCAACCAAATATAATCCCAGAACACAATCATGAAAAATCTTCGAAATTCATTGCAGTAACGTCGAACCCATTCAATGAAATCCATGATATAAAAAATAAACCTTTGGATATGGCAGATGTGATGAATTTCATATCGCTTAAGAACCATTTTGAGTCTGCAAAGACCAAACCAAAATCTAAATTTGGACCAAATAACTACAAACAGAGAAACGAAATGCGTTTTATACCACTAAAAATGCAAAATAACCATTATGATAATGAGAATGAAGATATGGAACACAGCGCAAGTGATTTGAGACCAATTCGTTACCAATCAGAAGAGCTACGAGGAATTATTAAAAATTACAAAGTACTTCAAAGAAATAACAGCGTATTCACTCAAGAATCCGAACAATTAAGTAGGGACTTATCGCCTCCTCCAGTAAAAATGCTCTCCAACTTGCCGCCATTAGGGCGAGCCGGGCCTTCTATGAAAAGTTACTTGCCCCCAATTTATGTTTAGACAAAGCAAAGTCCTGTGATTAGGTAAAACGTTTATGTAAATATTTCGAGACTGCATTTATAGTATAAGTATTTATTTGTAACTTTAGTTAAAATAAATGATTTAAACATTATTTTTTTTATTACCTAAAGTAGCCTCTTTTAATTTTACAAGTATGGAAACTTATAGTAATTCAGCAAAACTTTAATAAGACTGCGAGGGCAAACTCGTTTATATTATTGCAGGTCCTTTAGAGATTGAATTGCTCATCATTATTTTCTTAACTCAAACTGTACCTAAACTGAAGAATAAATTCTCGACAACTCCTCACTTTTTTGCGACTCATTATCTCAAAAATGAAAATAATATTATACTCGTAAAATTGAGTTCGAGTTTCAGCGTGCAATGCAGTCACCTCATCGTTAACCCTCAACGGAGATGAAGGAATGTCTGGTACAAAACAATGTCTTGAACATAATGAAATTGAAGTCGAAAGCAAAATAGAGATAGTCCATCGCGTGCGTGTTAATTGTTCCATCTCGTCTGCATTGAAAGCGTAACGGGAAAGTTTTCTGCAAATAACTCGAGTTATATGTGATTTATAATTTCTGTTTCTTGTGATATTCATGTCCGGAACTAACAATAATTTATAAGTTAAAAAACTGGAAAAACCGACTTCAATTCGACTACCAGCTTCATCATCAGATGATGATGATGATGATGACAGTTCATTGGGAATGTTCTAGTCACTATAAACACCACATAAAAGCCACAGGAAAGCAAAATACGCAATTTCGTGCACGTGGTTGGTTTGATTCTTTAGAGGAACTACTGGTGGGTTTTTGCTTTTCTCCAATTAAATGCGATTTGAATGTACAAACTGGGTTTATTGACAAATTTAGAAAAATGTAAAAATTTAGGTGTGCACCACAAAGGGTCCATCGTTGCTAGCAGTAAAATGGTAGGCGCTACGCCGCAACTTGTCATATTGCATCGTTGCTAGCAGTAAAATAGTAGGCGCTGCGCCGCGCCGGGCATATTTTTTTCAGTTATTTCTTTTTATAACCCAAACTACTCAACCGATTTTGATAAAAATAAAATGGGACCAATCTGGAAGTATATCCTTTCAGATAAAAAAAGAATTTTTGAAATCGGTTCATAAATGACGGAGTTCTGAGGTAACAAACATTAAAAAAAATAAAAAAAAAAATAATAAAAAAAAACATACAACCGAATTGAGAACCTCCTCCTTTATTGAAGTCGGTTAAAAACAGCGTTTAACAGTGAACAGTGACCATCAAAAACAGGAAGAAATTATAGGAAGAGGTCAGTTATTTGAATATTAATAAAGAAAAAAAAATCTATGGAACAATAATTGAAGATTCTAATTTATTAAAGTTTTTTGAAAATAGAATAGTTCATCTTCACGACAGAAGGTATTAACATGACTAGTCAATTAGAAAATATAACATGAGTCAAAATCTTCTCTAGGGATTTGCTTATTATAATACAAACCCGATGAAACATTTCGTCAAGTTTCGCATTTTTGAAACACAATAGCAGAATGTAAACCAATTTTATACCTGGAAGACTGGCAAACTTAAATATTCAGAGCATGTCACGTCCGTATCTAAAATAATGTGAACCTTTTCGCACGAGCTACTCTACCTCTATTTAGCAATCCTTTTCAGTAAGCAGGAAAACTCAAAGAAACTGTTTTAGCTTTTTATCGTGAGCTCAGTAAAACTTATGTAAATAAAGATCAAAGTCTATCTATTCACGACCATCTTCATTCTGAACTCGGTATGGCTATTACCCACTGCTGGATATGGTTGGTTGACGACTTCGATTTCTGACAGCCATCTTCTTAAACGTCTCCCATTCAAGAATTTTCTGCAGTGTTAGAGCACGTCGTCGACTCATCAATTTTATTATATTGGACAACTATCTTGATTTTGTACAAAACTACGTATACCTAATAATTAAATCATGCTTTTGGTACGTAAGAAACTTAATAAAAATACTAGCAGGCAACTACACAAATAAAGTCATAATCATATGAGTTTGTCATACGAAACTACATCTCCAGACAGACACACAATACCCAGTATACACAGCTGATTGAGTCGCGACAGAACAAATTACATCACAGCAGAATCTTGTTTGCAACACGTCCTTCTAATCATGCATACCTACTGTCGGGGATGAATAAATAAACTGGATGTAGCTATATCTATTGGTCTACTCAATAGAAAGTATAACAGTGAACAAGACATCAACAAAACTAATATAGATATGGGTAAGAGCGATTTTATCAAATTTCACGAATTTAAAATAGACGTTTAAAATGCTGTGAATCTCTAAAATAGGAGAAGCCTATTAGTAGATTGAGTCTTGATGCAATAGTTTTTTGATTGAATAATTTTGAAAGCAAAAAAATTGATTTTCAAAAAGTTCAACACAGAAGATGTTCTAGGTATAAGTTTGGATGCACATACAAAGAGCCCATTCCATTAAACAACGGCGGAGGTTTCAAAAGCGCAGCCTGAAATGAAAGAGCTCTTACCGATAGTGACAAATGAATAGTATCTAGCGCATAGAAGTGCAACCCATTTACGAATTTTGTTTTGTGCTGAGATTTCGCAAATATCTGTGTGACACGGGTATGACGAGCTGAACGATCATGTCCTGACTTTGACAAAATAATTAGGTATCTCTACAAGTCAGATCTTGTTAGATTCATAGGTAAGTTCATCATAGTTAATTGCTATGAACTTAGCTCTATCCAAATTAAGCCAATTCGCACTCATACTTGAAGAAATTATCATCCATTTACTCGTATTTACTTATAGCGTGTATAGAAAAATTTTAAGGGAGTTCTGCTTCTAGTTGTAAAATTCTGGGTATTAATATAGGGACTTGAAAAGTAAAAAAAAAACGACGATGGTAGAAATCACTCGGCGTCTTTGATCTGACTGTGGTGTTAGAATTTACATATTTTTCTCTACCTACTCCCACTTTGTGTTTGCACTTTGATGTTGTTTTTCTATAGTAACTAGGTTTTTATCGATCTGTATTGATAATATGTTCGTCTTGAAGAAAACTGTTCATTGCGTTTCGATTTTCTATTTGTTTATTTGTTTTTTATTTGTTTACTAGTAAATAGTTGTACATGTTACATTTTATAGATGATCTAATTCCACAATGTTATTTTTATTGCTTTATAACTTTTCCGTAGGTACCTTAAAACTTATATCCAACTTACAGAAAACCCCATATTTCGAACTTATCACGGAGCACCTATTCTATCGTTATCCCCCACTAAGTAGCATTTAATATTATTGACTGTTAATCATGGAAGTTATTTGGAGTATTCGTATCCATTTGAGGAGAAACGATCAAAGTTTGTCTATAACCGTTTATGGCAAAGATTACATAATGCGGTCTTGTCGTGCTGAAAGGCACTTCGGGACTCCGTGATTTAATAGCCAAGCTGTAGGTATGAGATGATGTAGTAGGTAATTTATATAAAAAAGTTAGGTACCTACGTCATAAAACCGAGTTAGGTTAAATACCTATATATACAAAATCATCGAGATAAAGATAAAGATAAGTTGGAAAGCGAAAATTCGTAACAGGCAGACTCGGGCATCCTAGATACAGATAATGCAGAAGTACATGCTCATAATGTACTCTGTGTGGTATAGCTATCGATTCATTCACTAGAATAAGAAATTTTCAAAGACGGCCCCCGAACTTCGCTGCAACATGTGATTTATAAGGAACAAGAGGACAAATAACCGGGCACCGAGGACCGGCAAAGGCATGTTGGGCTCTCCCCTTTATCCCAATGTTAGGGTTGGGATTTGGAACAAACTTTGGCAATATCGCAGGAATCAATTTACACGAAAGTTCAAACAAATATACGACAGTGTTACTTTATTTGAACCTTGACTTGTAAATAAAAACTTGGAAGGAAAAGCCGCTTTGTACTTCAACTCGATCACCGTTTGGTACATGTCTAGCTGAAGATTTCAATATCAACTTTTAGATATCGAACAAGTTCGGATAGACGACATTTCTCGATGGAACTCTCGCTCGCTTAGGAAAAAGCACTATTCAAATTCAGCCATGGATATAGAAATACTAATATAGATGAGTACATCATGTAGGATCCCGTAGGTTTGTTCAATTTTAAACGAGGCAGCTATCAAAGTTGACACAATACATGCTATGCTAGGTGGTCTTTGGTTTTACACTGACTTTCATTTCATGAACAAAAAATATATCTAATTTGCGTAAGAAGCTACCTATACCTACCTAAATATTATAATACTGTTCCTAATCAATCGAGAAGCATAGCTTTTATATTAGCAGGTTCCACTTCTCACACATTTTATTTATTTACTTAACGGTTCCATAAACATGCCAAATTCGCACTTTGTAGAATACTTTAATTTACATGTCTCGTTCAGCAAAGCAGGTATCAAGAGCAAAACTTACTAGACAGCTTATTCCTATTTCAAAGGGATACGGTCGGTTTTCGAGTGTTTTTCAACTTTCCACTATAGATTGTATCTCCCTCGAGTTTTGGCAATTTGGAGTCCAACCAGTTTTCGTCTGCCTCCGTATTTACTAAGTGTAGGTTCGTAATTGTTACCTTAAATGACTCACGACGTCATTACCAGTAGAAACGTGTATTTTGAAAACGGGTGTGTGCCTTTCTTGGTAGTACTCTGACCAATTAAAATTTAAAGCTGCTTCAATTCTGTACCTCGGAGGTACACAACAGTAAGCGCCGAAACCTAAATTTTACAGGAGAGGCAATTATGTAGACCTGGTTCTTCGAATGATGTAAAACACAATTTCGCAAAAAGTGGAGTTACGCCTCTGAGGTAGGTACAGAATCTATATCTAGGAATATAAAACGGTAGAGAAGAATAAGGTTCTTAGCCGTGTAGTCGTATCATATGTGATAGGAACTTGCAGTTCGCATGTGTGCAGTGGATGATGTTTATGCAGTAGGTAATACCAAAATATTAAACAAAAACCATTTTTCTCCATACAAAAATTACGCATAATTTTTCGCAAATCGATAAGATAAAACCTTCACTGATAGACATACATAATTATTTATCGTCTGCAGATTCTCTGTCTATTTCAGACGTTTTTCTAAATGTGGCCGGCCTATTACCAACGACATTTGAAGCATATAAAAAATCTTAGATCGAAATATTCCCTGCGATTTGTTAAATCCGCAGTTTCCCCTCCGAAGTTTTTCCCTATCGCCTTAGTTATGTACTTTATAGACAAACCTATCGAAGCTATCACAATGCGCCAGGGGATACCTGCCCCGTCATCACAGGGATTAATTACTGGAAAATGAACATCGCACGTCGTTTTCAATTACACCGAATATCCGAAACTGGGAGTTGATTACAAAATTTACAGTTGCCTGCGGGAATAGCGTACGCGGTAATCGAGTTAAAGTAACGTTGAGATTTGCTCTTTTCAAGCCTGTGCAGGGATATTAAAAAGAAATGCGAATAACAGATTACATTCTTATTACGCCAATAAGTAAATACAAAAGTAAGTAGTAAGTTACTTCAAAACAAAGATTGTTTTGAAAAAAATATCTGTGTGAAAATGAAATGCACTCTGTGTAAAAGATATGCAAGTAAATCATGATGATATGGATCGATTTTGTCGTCAAAACCAAACTTGCCAACTGTAAGGTCTCTTGTAAAACCGTACACGTATCTACATAGCTAAAGTTTCTATATCTAAAACGATTCATAGTTCCGTTTTCTTTCCCCAATGTTACCGTTATACAAGTCTGGGAACAGCTGGTACTCCCACATTAGTATGTTGATGAGGCAATCACGCACGCTCAACACAAAATGTGATTTATATTGCTATTTAGGGGTGTGTCGCTAGACTCGCTAGCGTTATCGAAGCCTTACCTACTAGGTTGAATGTTTAACTATATTTTAAATTCGTGTTTACTTACATTCACAATCTGAAACTTTCGTACTTAGTACCTACATTCAACTCTAAATTTGAAATTCGTTACCTTTAAAATAACGTTCTGAAAATGTTTACAATGTTCTAGACACATTATTTACTTTACTTACCCCTTTATATAGGTCATAAATAGGACAGCATTTGCCTATAAATACCTACTTAGCTAGAAGCAAGGCTAGAAGACTCTATGTCAAGTGTCAATGCTCTACCACATCACCCTCAATATCATCACTCCCAAGTTTTTCATTTTCTACCGGTAGTAGGTACTGTATTCATCGTTCAGTCACGGTGTTCAACCACGGTCAATAATTGAACCTAACACCTTCAATCAACTGTACCTCCCTAACACCCTCCATTTTTCTGCTCTATCTAAACTATTTCAATCATCTAGTATTTTTAACCACGATAAAAATAAATAGTCAAATAGAAATAAGATTTACAGGTGCCTATTTAGGTGTTGTCGAAAAATCAGGCCAGAAAATTAGAAAAATTTTTGCAAATCTGAAACTACCCTGTTCGAAAAACCAATCAAAAAGTAGAATCCCAGATTGGAATCGTTACCAAGTTTTCCGCGTAGGTTCCTATTTTCTCCAATACACAGAACAGGGTGACCACGACGATGTAATTGATCGGACAGACGAAATTAATGTGTGCCAACCAACGTGTGCACACAATTTATGCTGCAATACCGGACCTATTCTACCCTATATGACATGTGGGGTGCAGTTTTCATACTTTAAAGGTAACTGATGAACAGATGAACATTTATTTTGAGCTGTTATATAAGTAGATGAAGATGACAATTAGGTAGGTGTACGTTGAATGGATGTTTCACTTTCAAAAAACAGTCTTGGGTAGGTATCTTTATCTACTGAAACACGTTACGTACCTACCTAATATGCATCGCAGATATGCATCAAATCATATTAGGTAGTGTTAGGTACCATCACAATGGCAAAAAAGGTACCTAGAGCTTTTCATAAATAATTATGATGTAAAAAGCGACATCTATCTTGAATGAACCCAACTAATTCTAAGACAACTGTAGAAACAGCGCACTCTGGTGGATAACTGATGTAACCAACCTACAGGACAAACGCTAGGCATTATTTCAGTTTTGAGCTAAAGTAAGAGATGGCGCTGCTAGGATAAATGTAATGCAATAAAAAAATTGCCAGGTAAGTACAGGCGGCGTCAGAAATTGATATCTTTTTGAAGAAAGACAATTTTTTTTCAGGACAGGACTAAACATTTTGAATACGCTTTAATCGTATGATCTAACAGGACAACAATTAAAAAATATTTCGACCAATGGCTAAACGAATCTATTTTAGCTTTCAAAAAACCGACCTGCGTTGTAGTGCTTCAATTCAGTTTTTTTTAATCCTCGAATTTTCGTTTTATCCAGTATGGAGGTGTCGTCGATGCCGCCTTGGAACCTCGTTATTGCGTTCAATAGAAGTTTTCTCGAAGAAATTCTTTTCGGCCAGACACTAAAGAGGCTCCTTTGTACGAAAAGATGGCTCATCTAGATAAGTGGGTACCAAACGCTTTCATCCTGAGTGTTGAAAGCCATAGCATCCTTACAAGCCTGCAATCTCTAAGCTTTATAGAGCTCGATTTTACAAGGGTCTGGTGGAAAACGAGACGCTAAATTGATTTCTGGATCGCGATTCTACTGCGCTCTAGGCCGTAACAAACAAAATACTTTTATCATCGATACCATTATTTCCGTTTCGAAACTATCATCTACATAGGTGCAGCATTTTACCTTGGTCCCTCCCTTCCCTCCAACCTTATCATAAGGATTTAGAGACTTGATCACCGGGAATTCGTCAATTGCAAAATTATATTTTGTGATTTCCAGCGTCGTTGGTCGAAGTTGAGGTTGTTCGGTAAATACTTTGACGTCTTCAGACAGCATCATAATGAGCATAGAAAATCGCTTGCCCCTAAATCAAGAGGAATGTTTTGACCATCCATCCGCCATATTCTCGAACTCTTTCAATGTCGTCAGATGAAGAGATTCAGCACATACCTGAGATCCAGTGGAGAACTCATCAGAAGCCGGCTCTCTGGCGAACCGCTCAAACTTGAAGCTGTTTGATCGGTAGAGCTCGTTATCCTCGCGTGACCGTCTCCCGCGGCAGAAGCGGCGTGCGATGGATGTGTGCCTGGGGACCGTTCAGAGAATGCCGTTACAAATAAACTCCAACAAACCTTAATTAGTTACCTACCCTCGAAACAGTTACCTACACCCCTATATTCTAAGCTACACCCGCCCATGAAGCAACTTTAACATAACCTACAAGCGTGTCGTATCGTGTTTTTGGCATTGGCCGAATTTACGAACGTCTTTTTTTTTAGTTTGTTCTAATTTGTAGTATTGAGCTCTATGAACGGAGTCTATCTACTGTGCAATAATAATTATGTTTCAATTCATTTTCCCAATACTTACATTATCAGGAAAAGCAATGGTAATAAGTAAATTTCATGACTCGAAAAAAAAACCGTAAAAACCCGGTTGATCTTTTTATACGACCACTAAAATATTGTATCACTTTTATTATATTTTCGCACTTACAAACCTTTATTATCACTGTTATATCTCGTGGTTAGAATAGGTAGCAATACCTATTCTAACCACGAGATATAACATACCTACACGATAGGCAAGTAGGTAAATTCATGACGGTTAGGTTTTCTACCTAGGCAATGCTAGTAGAAAAATCTAAATAATAAATTACCTACAAGTTTACATATGTTTACCTATATCAGGTTATGCAACGACGGTACCTACCCTCGGTAATAAATTTTCGTGATTTAGTTCTTAGTGCCTATTTATGCTACATAGGTAGGTTAGGTACCCTATCTTAGCTAAATCACATTGTTAGCTAGTTACCTACCACTTAAGTAGGTACTACTTGTCTTTTTTAGGTAAGTAACATTACTATGCATCTAGTTAAACTGAATTATTAAGTGCAGGTAAATGAATGCTTAGTACCTACCTGGAATCACTGGAGTGTAAAGGCCATTGGATGCCGAATAACTTCAAACGTGTTGGAGGTCGCCGCTTTTGCTCCACACGGGCCGTCTCCTCAACAGGCGGAGTGTGGTGTCTGCTCCCTGAAGACGCACGAGTTCCACTCCTCCGACGCCTCCTTCTACGTCTCTCAACGAGGATGAAATTGTCACCGTTGCGGATTATGTAGGAAGAACGCAGCGTCGACTTCTCATCCCCTTCCCTTTGTCTTATCAAATCAGCTGTTCTCAACGTGTGAATGTTCTGATACTCGGCCTCTTGTGGCGCAGCAGCTGGGGTCGTCGCCTCCTGGCTAGTCCCGCTTCCATCCCTTTTCTTGCGGGAGGAATGGAGACCAACTCGACGCCAAACCTTTTCCATCTGTGATTGGTGTCATCCCATTGTTATTTTTGCACTTCTTTCGGTTTCACAGAATTTACTCGGGCAATAATCACATTTCTTGCATTAGGTAATGTGCCGGTTTTGGAATAGTTTTATTGATTATTTTTTATTGGCTTAGGAACTGCCGCAAAAGGCCGCTCAGGATTTCGAGGATAGCACTTATAAATACTTGCACTTTAATGAATCACTGATCAGCCGTTCTCTATCGTTGTCTGACAATCACTGGCTGGAGCGGCATCGCACTAATCCTTTCTGGTTTTTTTTGTGACCGTTTATAGAAATCAAGGCGTATTATCCTGTTTATTAGGACGTACTAGGTTAGTAGAATTAGGGGAGAGAATAACGTGTTTTTTGACATCACATTTGCGGATCCCGGCCCTCGCAGGGTGCGGGTCGCGCGGTACGCATGCGTAGTCCCCCTTTACCCGTAAGTACGTGTATAATACGTAGTCGAGGCTCCAAAATGGCGGACCTCCGACCCTCTTCCCGTTATTGAATATCTAATTTTATCGGCGTGCATTCATTGTATGGTACCTCAGCTGCGATGCACTGCACGTCCCGCTTTATTATTTAAGTATTCACTTTTAGACCGGTGACGTTCGTTGCTAGGCAGGGTCTTACTCCATTCAGAAAAATTTAGGTAGGTATCCTACCTATCTTATGTTATCTTCTTTAGATGAGTAGGTATAGAGTAAGTAGGTACATCGTTCGTCATCACTATTTGTCGGTGGTTATGTGCGTTCTTTGTTAATAGTATCTTCATTGACTTGGGGCTTTCAGTACTTAGGTAGGTACTTACTAGTTTTGAAGCAGAGATTCAGCACGCACCAATAAAATCAGTGTTCTTTCTTGTGAATTGGTGATAGAATTAGCACTTTACACTTTGTATTTTATCATAACATAGGTACCTAATTAACTCACAAATTATGTTTAGTTTAGCCAATAATAGACATTTTTTAAGAGGATAGGTACTTACTCGCCTAGTTATCCTCTTCTAGTGCTGTCTGTGCCTACCGACTACTTTAACCTATGACTTGATAATTATAGTTATTAGGTTAGGTAAGTAAGGTACCTACCTAATTACATTTTTAAGATGATAAGACCGACGAAGAGCAGGATTTTTGGGAAGAGGTTAGGTAAGTAACTAAGTACATACCTGCCTACCTATTTATCTCCTTGTTTACATGGTACCTTACCAACCTACTCCTATTATATTTTAGACTCATATTACAAATATTACAATACAATCGGGTATCGAACCCCGACTACTTAGCCGAATCGAGTTTTCAATTATAAACGAATGCAAAAGTTCTATGCTACCCATTATCTTGGTTTTATCGAATTATGGTACCTACTTAAGTAGGTATACCTACTAGCCATAAGCGAAAAAACGCGACTGTAAGCCAACAAGGGCTTATTCCAGAAATCCCCTGCGTGTTGCCCCTGCGAAGAGGATTTCTGGATAGGTAGCTGCTAGGTACATACCTAGAGATGGGCCGAAAACTAATACTAATTTCATAAGTTCACCATACCGACCTCTGCTCTGGTGTACCTACCTATTAATTAACCGAGTTCAAAAAAGGAGGAGGTTCTCAATTCGGTTGTATGTTTTTTTATCATGATAATAATAATCGCCATAGTAGGTAGCTAAGTACTTACTAAAACTCTGTGACTCACGGCAAATAACCACAATACGGCATTGGCTGAACGTCGCCGCGCTGTGTTGCGTCGCGTGGCCGACATTTTGTTTCCTTTCCAGTTCAGTCAGCCAGCCAGTACCGTGCCGCCCGGCCTTGCCGAGTCACGACCACACGACAATGCGACAAAGCAACGATATAATGTGTGAAGATAATTTGTCACTAGTAAATACCGTGAAGAAATATCCATGTCTGTACAATTTCGGTATTCCGGAATATATGAAGAAGGAAGATACGGATGCAGCTTGGGCCGAAGTTTCGAGTTTTATGCGACAGTCAGGTATGCAAGGATTTACTAACCTAGGTATATAACTCCCAGCGAGCGTTGCTTGTTTGTATACTTTGACGCATCATCACGTTTTTTAGGTAGTACTTATTTAGGTACCTACCTAGCTACTTCGTTATCTACATTTTGACGTCACATACCCTACATTGGTTGGGTGGATCATGATTACAAAATAGATGGGTACCTAATGAAGTCGGCTCCTTCCTACCTTCCTTTCGTTGATAAACATAGGTAGGTAGGCTCTATCTACCCGATATCACAGATCAAATACGAGTAAGTACTTACATATAAAATTACTGATTTATTTTTAAATTTTTTCAGTTCATGAATGTAAAGAAAAATGGAGAAACCTGCGGTACAGTTTTTTGAGAAGTTTAAAACCACACCCCGATGGCTCCTCAAAGAAAAAATACTATCTTCATAAAGAAATGGAATTTCTTGTACCGTTTATGAAAACCAGATTCGAAGGAGTACCTGTAAATCAATACGAAGAAAACTCCGATGATGAAACAAATGGTACCTATTATAACCAAATCTTGAATGGAGAAGACGCAGACGGTAACGTCGCAGAGGAACCAGTAAACCAGCTGGACTATTGCACCATTGATTTTCAAACCACAGAACCCCTGATGAAAAGAAGAAAAACGACGCATAGATCGACCAGAGATAATGGTAGCACTACGGAGTGTCCAAGAAAGATGTTTCTTCTCGGCTTGCTACCGGAAATTAACAGTTTAAACGAAATTCAAATGAAAGCATTTAGAAGAAAAGTTTTTACACTTATAGACAGTATTACCGACAGTGATCAAAGTATGAACACAGGAGAAAACAATTCACGTAAAAACAGTCGCAGTAACCGCGCAAACGCCAGAAATGATGAAATTTCAGATGAGGCGGAAAGAGAATTTGTCACAATTATAAAAACTGAGCCACTATAATTAATAGGGTACCTTTTTTATATATAGAAACACAGCCCTTATTAATCATAAAATATCATGTGAGGACAATTTTTATCAGTGTTCAGTTAGAGTTAAAAGTATTTTGACCGCGCCATCTTGTCTCCGAAAGCACATTTAATGCGGCACATTCCTTTGCATAGATGGCGCTACTGGCCATCAAAATAAAGTTTTATTTTGCGTAGGTAGGTAGGTAGTAACTAGGCGTAGCGCAGTATTGTATTTTGAATTGCATTGTAATTTGTTGCAACTTGATTTTTTAAATTTCACGTGTCGATGAAAGAAAAATACACATTAAAGAAATTATTTATAATAAAATTGTGTAACTTATGTTAAGACGATGTTAGAAATAATAATAAAAAATTACTAGTAATAACAATAAAATTATAGTTACTTACGGACATACGTTTTTCGTACAGTCGGCTACACATCAACCTATCCACTGTTTGAATTTTGAACTATTATAATTTGAATGTTGCGTATCAGGGATCGCAATTAGGTGTAGGCGCGTGGCGCGCAAGCAGCGAGTCTCACGTAAAAACATATCGTCCCTCTCGCATGATTCGCAACATTCAAATTAAAATTAGTTCAAAGTTCGAACCGTTGATAGGTTGATGTGTAGCCAACTGTACATATTTTATTTCGTTACCTGCAAGGTAATTTTAAGAAATGCGCAATGATTAATCAAGCAATGATAAATTAGTTGCAAGCATGTATAAAGTCAATTAAATATGATATCAAATATGGAATTTAAACATGTCTATTTGATTGGTGCATTTTTCATAGTTTTAGTTGTAACAGGGTTTCCATTAGACTTATTTACTAGCTTATTATTTTGCCAAACAGCAAATAGATTATCATTTGTTTTCAAATCCACCTGCAGTTTTTCCCAAACCTTTTTTTTAGGGTTTAAAACCTCATCTGGTTCACCAATTTCATAACCTTCTACTATAATTCTGTCCCCAGGTTTACTATCCAATGGTGACAAAAGGGGTTCCACTTGCTTAGGCTCATCTACTGATGCACACAGCACCATTCCTTTAGATTCTACACCACGCATTTTTGCGGGTTTTAAGTTGCATAGTACAACAACATTCCTATTTAGCATTTCTTCAATAGTCACAAAATTTACCAAACCAGAAACAACAGTTCTAGGCTCAGCTTCTCCCAAATCAATCTTTTCTACATACAGTGCCTCTGCATCTGGATGTTTTGATACTTCTACAATACGCCCAACTCTGATGTCTAATTTCACAGGTGTAATTTCTTCAGTAGCTGCATTAGTATTGCCCTTAACTTTAGTGGGAGGGGGGTATGCTTTCTTTGCTAATTCTTGTAATTTAGGATCACTAAAGATTTTTTGAATAGGTGCCAGAAGCTTATTTATAGCCAGCTCAACTGATGCTTTTAAATCTCCAGGATGAATTTCCTCTTTTGCAAATGCATTCTCTAGATCTTCATATTTTGAATAATTAATATTACCACCATATTCTGCAGGTCTAGTAATGGTGAATGTTTCATCTAGTTTCAGCAGAGGAAACAGAACATGCTTAGAAAAAGATAAAATTCCATTTTCCTCAATGTTCCCAGGTTCACAAAATGCTTTTTTAAGTTTCTTTTTAACATTGGCTGGGTTGTCTAATAAGTCAATTTTACTATCCTCTTCTGATGCTGACATTTTGCCTCCTGTAAGGCCTGGTACCATAGGGTTCATTAAATGAACTCTCTTTGCATAACCAAGTTGAGGTAAGTATTTTTCTGCCAGGCAAAATATTTTACGTTGATCAACACCACCAAATTGAGCATCAACTTTTAAATATTCCTCATCCAAAGCCTGTAATCCTGGGTATAGAAGCCCACTCAAAAGAGGGTGGTCAACCTGTTTCACAACCTCTGCACCGGCTTTCTTTGCATCATGCTCAGTGATAACAGATGACATACGATACACATCTAATGTGAATTCTTTATTCAGCTGATATTCTGTGCCTCGAACAAACTTCAGTTTTTCAAGTGGCACCCCAATAGATTGGAGCATAGCTTTAATGGCAGCTTCATAGTACTGAGTGCGAAGGGCCAATAGTTCCCAGGGGGCTTTCATATTATCCAAGTATGCATGTAAGTCAGCAAATAATATAGTTACCTCACAACCAGCTTTGAGAAAATCCCCTATTTTAGACATGGGCACAAAATAAGCTACATGAGGGCGGCCGGTGGTGGCTGTGCCCCAATAAATTTTAAGATCTCTTTGTTTTAAAATTTCAATAAGTTTATCCTCACCCAACACTTCTTGCAAGTTTCTTGTTATAAGAGTTTTTTTCTCTTCCCAATTTGCCATCGTAACTGATTCTGAAAAGATAATATTACTTAGGTACATACATTATTGAAACAGCAGAATTTATGAAAATATCCACCGAACTGGACTGTTAATTTAAAAGTGTTGTTACTTTACTGGATGTAACAAATTATGAAAGATTATTTCTCACAGCTTGTGATGAACAAATAAATTAACTGAACACGTCAGCCAGGCTAGACACTATGAAAGGAAAGATAACCTCTCTATCCAAAGAAATAATCAACCATACATAAAAAATAAATACTCCGATCTAAAAGTTTGTAATGAGATAGGTAGGTACTTACATGGAAAAGATGGGCTCGGCACGGCAGGCAACTGGCAAGAAACTTTATTTAATCAAGCGAAAGGTATTTTATTTTAGATTCCAATTTTGAAATTTTTGAATCCTTTGCTTCTTTCTTTCTTTCATTAGAGCTTGGAGCTTCCGACACAGCAAATCAAGCCCGTCAGTCAAGTCAAGCTTGAAGCCACGTGAACCGTTTGCGACAAACATGAGCACAGAACATGAGCACGAGCACGTCTCGTAGGTATTTACTGCTAGCTCAGCTAAGCCCCGTATTCTGATAAAGGAATCCGTTGCTCAAGCATAGATTTGAGTACAAAAATTCATACAAAAATTTATGCTTGAGTCTGGATCAGTAAATGCGAATACGGGTCTACGTGTTATGTTGTGTTGTGATGTGACGCGCCGACGCGACGTTTCAAATTCAAATTCTTTATTAACTAATAAAATAACATTACAGAATGCTCCAAGGCGTTATTCTATTTTAAAACTAAGTTGAGCGTTAGAAATATTTACATTTATAAAAAATAAACAATTGAATAAATAAGAAATTAATAATAAAATTTAAATTATATACAACAAAATAACGATCTATAGCTATGTAACATACTGTGTAAGAAATTTAAAACATTATACCTAGTAACGAATATTATGTAAACTTAACATGAGATATAACAATAGCCAATAACTAAAGATCAAGGTTCAATCATTGATCGTAAGTATTTATATTGTACGCTTTACGCTTCTAAAAATGACACTTTCTATTAACAGTATAGTAAAGTGTTAATCTCTAAAAAGTACAAATAATAATTAACATGCTATTTTTTGCTGTCTGGGGGCAGTATGGTATAAATAGTTATGGTAAATAGTCTGCATAATCTGGTTAAAAGTGTTCTTAATTCAACTATCAATTTTGAAACTATTTTTTGACACTTTTTATAGGCATGATGACTACAACAAAGCCTCGGGTTTTGAACTTACATTACAAAACACGGGCTGCGGAAAACCCACCAAATACGTGCTTGACATTAGCCGTGTGCCTGTGTCGGAAGTTATCTCGGGGTTTGACATTTCCGAACATTTTTGACAGATAAAAAATCTGTCATTTGGTTCAGATTTTTTTACTTGGATGAAGCTAGCTGCGAATCAAATTACTTGTTGCCAACTGCTGCTTGGCGCTAGTGTAGCCGAGCAGCAGTGAATGCTTGCGTTTCCTGCTGTCAAAATCGCCATTGCGCATGACAGTCAGTGCGGCCTTGCAGACTGAAGAGCGCTGCCAACAAAGGCCGAGTCGATGGGGTTACAAAAAGATTGATAATTTGGACTTTTAGACCCTTTTGTTGTTGTAATTATAATTTTATATAGGTTGTGAATCTGTGATTATGGTTATGAAAAGTGTAAATGATATGAATCGTGGCGACTAGCAAAGGAAGGAGTCAGCTGGTCCACAGTGCGAATAGTGAATAAGAAATGGCGGCCTTGCCAGCAGGTGTTCAGTATGGGTTATCATCGGAGTCCAGTTGTAAAGAAGACAAGGAACTAGTGTTTGTGAAATTAACGGATTCAGCGCTAAACGCTATACGTGACTACCTAAAAAAGGTAAGTCCACGATCGCCATATTGTAGACCAAAATAAAGATAAGCCAACAATGTCAGTCGCCATGGTCGCCATACTTTTACTACAGTAATTGAAATGAAATTACAAATTTACTTGTTTTACATCAACAAATACAATCAAAAACAATGCGCTAGGGCTTCTCTAGAAGTCAAAGAAGCCCGAACGTCAACAGATATAATTTTACGATGTCACGCCACGTCAACATGTAGAAAATTGCTCTGTTATTTTCACAAGATTTACATTTCATACGGCTATAATTAGAGAATTCGTTCTTATTGTTTCGGAATTCGACGTTTACTGAGGAGTTATGTTACATTTCATGTTCTGAGTTGTTGTTCTACAACTTGGGCTAGTTGTTTTAAAATTTTTTGTAAATATACCTGTCTCCTTGTGCCTCTAAAGCTCGTATTTTGATAAAGAAATCGTTACTTGAGCATAGATTTGAGTAGAGATTTTCATACAAAAATCTATGTTTGAGTCCGGATCAGTGCTTGAGCAGTAAATGCAAATACGGACCTAACTTTGTAAAGTCTAAACCAGCTACATTTCTTAGTACTTACTTACAAAACACCATAAAAGTAGTTTCTACCCCTAAAATCACATAAGCATCTCCATACTCTAGCCAACTTCCCAAAATGTGCAAGTGTTATTATTCCTTGCTGTCATTTTAAACTAAACGTAGGAGTTTTGTTGTAAGACTCCTAAATTTCATAATGTAAAGTAAATAGGTAGGTATCTCAGTAATGATTGAAGTGTCGATAAGTAGGTATTGATCAATATTTCTCAATTTATAATAAGTGCTATAGAAAGCTATCTAATTTATATATTTATTTTATGATTATAAAGGACCTACTTCCACTTCAATATGCATGCATGAATATTAAATTGATGTAATTCTAATGTTCTCTGACAATAATATGAAAAAAGGACAAATAAAATATGTTAAGAAAGGCTTTTGCAATTATTTAAGATGACCAAGTTTATACTAAAAGGGAGAAAGTAGGCACTCGTAATGTTTGGCTCTGTCCATAGTTGAATTGCATCAAAATCAGGTACCTATTGAATATCTATCAGCATTATCAAAGGCTACTAAAGCTTAAAGAACTCTTCAAACCATCTAAGTTACCCAAAAGAATTTACATATAAACATTATTACATAATAAAAGAATTATCTTCTTAATGATTTTCGATTGCAACAGATAGGTACAAAATCTTTGCTAATGTTTCATTCTGCAGAAAGATGGCGTTGGCTGTTATGCTGGACATTTTGCAATTAAATACTTGCTGTTATAATTAGTATGTAAACACTATCTCAATAAAATGTTGATAAATCATCATAGGTCAAGTGGTGACCTTATCGACTTGAGATAAAATGTAGGTTCTGAAAACAAATGTAGAAAGTTACCTGCAATAAAAAAAACAAAAAACAAATTTAAGGACTGCATTCAGAAACTTATTAAAGTCTGAATCAAGACACAAATAAAGTCTAAATATTTTGTCATTTCGCAATGAGAATTTCATTAGACACCTCAGAAAAAATTCAACTGTTTGAGAATATAGGTTTAGAGTCCTAATTTAGACTTGTCTAAATATGGGCCTTAAATATAGTAAGTAAATTATTACATCATAGCCTAGATCTAGGTATCTGTGATGCAATTTATATTGATGCTAATGGTCAGTCAACTCTAAACACAATAATGATTCTTATTTAGATTTTACCTCATTTTAAATCGCAATTTAATACTAAACTGTAGCAATTTGTTTGTAAAGAGTCTGGAACTGAATGATTAAAACATTAATAATTATTATAATGAAATCAACTTAAACCTAAATAAGTTCCTATCAGATTATCTCCTTTACAGTTAAAATAATTAATCAAACATGTCTGGGTGGAATTCTATCAACAATTTAGTTCCCATTAGTACAAGATTTGCTTATTTTGAGACTAGAGGGTGTTCGTGCTCAATAAAAATTTGAAGTATCATAATAGTACCTAGGTAAGTTCTAGATTGTTAAAAGTTATTTAAGGGAGAACGCAAACCTAAGACAAAACGTCTTGTCGAACAGTTAGTGATGTGAAACTTCTCAGTAAAACTTTTTTAGTTACGATATGCTTCTTTTTATTTGCTGTTTTCGTTACTTGCTTATTTAATGAGAATCATCCTAAGTACTTAATAATATTATTAAGTAAACTACATAATTACTCTATATTCTTATTTATTAAAAAACACAGTTCATTCTCTAAGTATGTGCGTATAAAGCAATGTTTAATAAGTAGGTAGTAAACAATGCTATAATAGATAGGTAAACATAATTTTATGCATGCGTCGTGTCAATTGATGTGAATTTCGTTACAACGAAAACAGCATATGACGAGGAAGCATTCATCATGCTGTTTTCGTTATAACAGAAAATTTATTTTCACGTCACTAAGTACGCGACAAAACAGTTTTGTCGTCAGATGTGCGTTGGCCCTAAGACAGATATCATAAAGCCAAAAATTGAATAAAAAATTCAAGAAAAAAAAACTATTAACTTACCTAAAGCCAAAATTAAATTTGAGAAAAGGACCTGTATCATGAAAATTTTTTATCTTATCAGCACTACAAAAGGAAGTGTTTTGTTACCTTACCTACTTGTGAATAGTTGCTTATGCTAGTGTTATTGTACCTAGTTACCTACCCAACATTAGGATTTTAAGTGCATGTTGAGCAATTTTAAGTAAAGCAGGAAGATCAACAGACTACTATTTAATTTACTTCCCACCGCAACACTAACACAATGTTAGTTTCGGTTATTCCGTAAAATAAAATAGAATTAAATAGTTGTTCAACCATAGAATCATAAAAATTGTGCAAATAACCACACATAAGTAAATTGGTCTGCGGGTTGGCTTCCTTCATTTCGAATAAATCTACAAAAATAATTTGATCTACTCAATAAAATGAGAAGATCAAATTGTGTATGAAATTACTTCAAAAATAAAATATGTTCAGTCTCAGTTTTCAAGTTTAATCAAGAAAATGATAGGATGAAGAGATAACAACAAATTTTATAATAAGTACATAAAAGGTAAACATAAAAGCAGTACAGTAAGAAAACTTTTCATATTTTTAACCAACTTCAAAAAAGGAGGGGGTTTTCAACTTGTTTGTATTTTTTTTTATGTTTGTTACCTCAGAACTCGGTCATTTATAAACCAATTTGCAAAAATATATATATCTGAAAGGTTATAAGTAGGTACTTCCAGATTGGTCACATAGAAATTTCATCAAAATTGGTTAGTAGTTCAAAATATCTGGATAATATATGTCATCCATGTAAACGAAATTGCGTATTTTGCTTTTCTGTGTCGAGTCACTAGAATAATCCCAATGAACTGTCAAAATCATCATCATCTGATGATGAAGCAGGAAGATAGTCAAGTCTATTTTCTTAGATTCTTAAATATATAAGTTATATTCAAATGCATTGCCTATTTCACATAGATAGTGTGATTTATGTTAGTATTATATTAAAATATATTGTCACATATTATGTGACATTTTTGCAAAACAGGTATAGGATGGATAGATGTCAATAAATAAAAAGTTGTACTTATGTTTGGAACTTTTTCTACATTAGTACCACATAATGCTATTGAGTGAAATAGGTAGCTGTTTTTAAATTTGTTTTTTCTTTAAAATCTAATTAATCGTCCAGCAAAAAAAGCACACTATGCATCATCTATGCACTACGTATCATCTACTTACTACGTATTATCTACGCACTACGTAGATCTTTGTGTCAACTTGGGTAAATTGGCGTTGTATGTTTGTGTATACGTTTATTATAATAGCAACCGCTTATCTTCGGAGAGTACTAAATCAAATATATTCAGGGTTTTGCTTAGAAATTGAGCTATAGTGAAAATTATGTTATGTCATAACATAACACCCCTTCCTTTTTCGGTTGCGGGTTAATAAGAACTTGAGACTAAATTGGCTTTGAATCTTTAAAAATACATCGAACTAAGTGGTATTGCTTTCAAGGCATTTCACAGTGATTCTTGTGATCTAACTGAATCACCTACTTAATATGTTTTAATCCAAACGATCGATTGAGCCCCAAAAAATCTTCTATGAAAAACCCTGGAGTGGCATTATGGTTTACGGTGTACTACTCCCTCGTCCAAGACTACTCCCTTAGAAAATCACTGAAAAACAAAACTTAGAAAAACACTCACGAAAATCACGAAGTACCCCATTAAAATTATACACATCACCTTTCAAAACTGTTTCAAATCATACATCCGACAGATGTTCATTCCTCAAAAATGCGTCTATTTCGCCAACGTAAACATTTTTGTTACGCGGTGCACTGCAAAGCTGTTTAGTCGCCCACCTGATTTGTGATTCCCTAGTCCGTGCACGTGTTCGACAGTGATGTGTATCTTTTGTTGACTGCCTCAGATCACTGGCTCCTATTCTTTCCACCTTGCTACGCAACCTACGACCCTTAAACCGCACAGCCAAAGCAGATTTTCCCATACCATTCGGATCGAAATTGCAGCAGGTTTGGTGGCTGTTTTTTTTTTCTCGGCGCTTTGTAAGCGTGCCACCTGGCCTTTTTTCCTGGGCATTGGATCCATTGAAGGGAATGAATCACTTTTGCAATGCTCCGGAATGACTGTCCAGTGTCGGTTTAGAATAATACGGACCTATTGCTGGATGAATCACCGTTAGTTTAAGAGAACTTTATTTATGTTTCAATTAAGTCAATTCTCCTGTTACAGTTTCATCGATTCAAATTAATTAATGAAGTCCAAAGGTGCTGAGTCAGTTGCATGCAAGTTTGCATTAGCGTACAAGTTCGTAATACACCGGACATCCATGCGTGATCTAATGCTTATAAGTATTATAATTTAACACAGTTAAAAAGACAGTACCTACTAAGCTCGAAAATAAACAACAAATATTTCCGCAAACGCATGCCATAATGAAAAGTGCAGCTTCTTACAATAGGGTTTCATGGTTCTTGGACCTGTGACGTATGCGTGACCGAGAGCACGCCCGATAGACAGGGGTCGTCGCACCCTCCGTCCCTCATGCCGTGACACCTGGTGATCCCCAGCCAAGTATTTACTTGCGAACAGATGATGGACTCTACAAGCAAACCAAGAAACTCAATCAGTTTCTATTTTTGTCGTAGGGCTACATCGAAAAACTCTATGGACTGTATCTTAGCTATATAACACCAGAGATAATATTTACTATAAAATGCAGAACTTTATTTTGAAACTCTATACTCAAAGTACGCCTACATAAACCTGTTTCAAAATGTCAGTTTGTCTATCGGTCTTACTTAACTGTCTTTAAACTTAGCTAACTTCATTAACTAAGCTTAGCTTATTGGTTAATAAGGGTTTGAATTAGAGAGAAAAGCTAACCTTTTGGCAAAATATCTCCAAATTGATTTGCTAGCGGGGGCATTATGAGATAATAGAGCACTGAATGGTATTATGTAGTTTTTTTATAAAGGTTGGTGGCTTTTATGACCGGTAAGAATGCCGCCTTCAAGGAGTGGGCTTTACGCGCAGAAAGGGACGGCTGATTAGAAATGGGGAGCATAAGAACGCCGACCGTACGTTATGTTATAGTCCATGTAAAGTACCTATACAACAGGGAGACAAAAAAACCGTTGATACCTACTTTATATGTAGGTACTAGGTACGTTGTATGAATTACCTACCTTACTTTGTTATAGAAAACAATCGCGTAATGGGTCCCCTTTTTTACAATATCTGAGTTTTATTGTTATTTTTATCACTATCCAATATTTAAACATTTTAAACCCAATGTTTACTTAGAAAATTATTTAGGTCAGATAATTAGGTAAGTAAGTAGAGTTATGTGAACTAAAAATGATGTAGGGTAAACGAAATACACAATATTGGAACTCATTTTAAAAGTGTGACAAAAATAGTCAAAATCTATTCGTTTACTAATTTATTTTTTGTGACACTTGCGTACTGACTGTAAACCAGTTACCTATTATTAAATATATGTAGACTAGTGTTAAAAATGGAGTCTCTGATAATTTTTGTAATCCCTCGTTTCATTATTAAGGTCAGAACAGAGAGATAGAGCTGTATTTGTTTAAATATTGAAGACCAACCAAATTGTTATCATCTGCGTACCTAGTACTAACTATTAAAATAGAAGCAAAAGTGCCATAGAGCATTTGTTAGGTAACGCAAACTAGACAAAAACAACTTTCATTTCATTATTGTCTCGAAATTCCGTTTCTCATGTAAACGCACCGACACCTCTAATATTTTTACGGCAGTTCTTTGGCTCATTTCTTTTTGTAATAAGATTTTTAGACTAATCCAAAAATCATCAAAATGTATTACATTTGGTCACATTAGAAGCAAGCGATAAAAATGAAAAACAACGTTATCATAGAATATTTGTGTCACAGTTGCACCCACTTGCTCAGAATCTTTACGTACAACGTGCTGAACGTCTTGTCTCGCCTGCAATTAGACGCTTTCTTATCTCGTCAAACCACTGGGTACCTTGAACTGACCTTTTAAAAAAACTGGCGAAGGCTTAATTAAATTACCTACTAATTTCATTGAATGTAACACACAATGCGGTAGACCTTATCAATCATTGCCGAGTGAAGAGATTCAGTCATTTCAGTTAGTGCAGAAACTTTTTGCTCAGCGTCGTTCATTCGCTACCGCATTCTGGGTGTGAATTCTCTGCATGCAGCGGCAAATATGAGAAATATGCCGTCAAAAAGTAGTTTGCATGTGTCATTACGCCTACTGGTAAACTTACCGTCAAAATAATACAGTCTTTTGTCATGCAGCTGTATTGATCTCATTGTAACACTTGCTTATGATGTTATTGAAAGTTCGCAGTGTTATTAGTATCATTTCCTGCTAGCAAACTTTCTTCGTCTAAAATGTGTACATTCAGAAATTCAAATCTACAGTTTCTTACAATAGATAGATAAAATACTTACAATATATTTTCCTTCCATCTAAATCTTGTAAAAGCTTTTTTCTTGCAAAGGTCAGCAGCATATTCCGCTAAGGTCACTTTGTGCAGGTATTTTATTGCCTCACTCTACAACGTAGCAATTCAACGCAAGGCCGAAATCTTTTTGTACATTTTTTACTCGACAAAATGATACTTACATTGTATACTAGGTATAATAATAACGTTCTGCTCTGCATGTAGTTAAAACAATTTGCACGATTTTAAAATTTATCCATTCTTGCAAACTACTATGCAAAGCCTACTCCCACTGTTAATGTGTTAACCTTTTGTTTATGTTAACCGAGTGATTGTTGTCATAAATTAAATGCAATTTACTTTGATATACAACCAACAGCTAAAAGTAACGTTAAAAATTGTTATTATCATCCTTCCTTAACATGTAATTTCCCTTAACTAATCTTCAGAAAAGTACACTGCTACGCAATTTTTTTTTTTAATTCCTTTAGTTCAATCAATAGTTATTTCTCGTTTGGTTTCGTAACATACGAAAAAATGCTTTATGCAAACCTCCATCTTTTCTGTTGGATCATGTTAGACTTTTACGGTTGTTCTAAATTAGAATTGGAATAAAATTATTCACTATCGACCTTGCTTGATGAAACTGGTTTGGCATTCACAACTTATTTCTATATCATTCTAGGCGTATTTGACCATATTTTAAATCGATATCACTAAAATCAATAGATTTCTCATAATAAAATTTATTGTATCTGTCAAATCTCCGATTTTGACTTTTCGTTCATCCATTCAGCAGATCTGAAAACCACAAACTTCCTTATGGGCTATGAGTGTCTTTGTTTGAATCCTCAAGAGTCACGGCCATGGAAGTTACCAGTTCCGGGTCATCCCCTCTCTTCTTTACGTCTAGACTGCAATGCAACATGTTGAATTATTTCACATTGAGCTCTGCGGTTAAGTAAGTAACTAAAGCAATTTTTAAGTTTACATCACCAGCGCTGCCGCCCAGCCTAGTTATGTTTCTCGCGTTCGGCCATCGCTGGTTGTGCAATGGCCACGACTCGCCGACACTTGCTTATTGTAGCCAACCTAACTCGTTGCCCAACTACAGTTGCCTCTCGTCTAATTACCACGTTTCATTAGGTTCTACTTCAACTATAATCATGTCATCGAAATTGGCGGTCATCATTCTTTGATTTGTTTGACAGACACCATTCGATTGGTTGATTGACCTCAGGGTTATTTTACCTTTAGCTCTATACATCTACCGGGCATGGCTGCAATCGTCATTACGAATATTTTGTCTATACCTAACCTACCATATTTGCACACATGCCACTATTTACCTTCCATTCCAACTTCCTTGTAGTTATTATTGAGGATTTGCTGGTCATGAATGTTATTATAATGCCGAACTGTAGGCTCAATAGGCTCATACATATAATTTCTTGGCTGTTTAGTATCCATACAACATATTCTTGCCTCATCATTTGACAGGTTATTCCCCGAATATATTCTTGTTTTTGCCTATCATCTAAGAAGACGAGCCTCGTTTAGGCCCAGAAGATGAATGTTCGCATTATCCGTTCAAAAAGATCAAAAGTTTCCTTGTTCCAAATTAGCAGAGTTTTTCGAGGTATTTTTAACCGACTTCAAAAAAGGAGGCGGTTCTCAAGTCGGTTTTTTTTATGTTTGTTACTTCAAAACTCCGTCATTTATGTTTATGAACCGATTTAAAAAAATATTGTCTCATCTGAAAGGATATACTTCCAGAGATTGATCCCATTTAATTTTCATCAAAATTGGTTTAGAAGTTTGGGTTATAAATAGAAATAACTGAAAAAAAATATACCAGCCACGTGCACGAAATTGCATATTTTGCTTTCCTGTGACTTTTAAGTGGTGTTTATAGTCACTAGAACTTTCCCAACGAACTTTCATCATCATCATCTGATGATGAAGCTGGTAGTCGAATTGAAGTCGGTTTTTCTAGTTTTTTAAACTTATAAATTATTGAGTGTTAGTTTCACTTTTAAACACCGAGTGGCGAGTCTCTCCTCCTTCATTTTAAGTAGGAATATTACCTAATCTTTTCATCAAATTCTCGCAACTGCATTCTAATATTTAATAACATTTTTATTAAATGTTACTTTTGTTAGATTTAATGATACGTTAACCTAGAAATTAAGTGATCTTTTTGTATTCCCCTGCTCTACTAAGTCCTGTTATTTGATTTTGAATTTGGTACAATTTATTATTCTATAGATAATTTGCTCTTATGAGCTTATTCGTCAGCAAAACTTATTTAATGAACCACAGTTCTACGGCATTTAAAGCATTGCGATTCCTTCTTGCCTTACCCACTTAGTTAAGTTTGTTACGTACATTATTAATTTTACCTTGTAAAGCCCCGCATACGATATTTGCGTCAGTCTATTTTCCTGAAAACAATACAGTGTAGTTAGAAATCTTTTGAATGAAATATAATTTATCATAATTTTGAAAATATATACTACCTCTACCACCTATGTATAGAAACCTGACTGACATTAAAAATATTGTATATAACCTGTTAGGTATTTATTCAAACCATAAAAAAACTCGAATATATATTGAATTATCCTTATAAATATCTAAGTTACATAATTATTAATAACATAATGATTAATGTAAATGCAGCCCTGATCACCGGTAGCTTGGGCCCTGCCCCGCTGCTGGCGGCACTATAGTTTTTAAGTCTTTTATAATATGTTTTTTTGTAATAGATAGATAGATATATTCTTTATTGTACTCTCCACTTAAACTAATACAACAATAATACAGATTCTTTAGGAGGTAAATACAATGGGCGGCCTTACTAATACTTATTTGTAAAAAAATTAAAAATTAAGAAAGTACATAAATATGTGATTAATGTAAGTAACATATACAGGGCGTCCCACGGATATGCCACATGGAGGGAATGTTAAAATTCATGGTCTTCCTTTTATTTGTGACACTATGTTATTTAGCGAAAAAAAATAATCCTTATGATGAAGCCTTTCGATCGGTATGATAAAGCAACAGGGTCATTATTTTTCTCGTGTAACGGGTTCGATTTCCGTTTCAACCATGTAATTATTTAAATATCTATGAATGCAGTTAAAATCGTTTTTTAAATTCAAATAATGTCTTCTTGCAGTAATATGTTCCATCTACAATATTCAAGGTACTTTCCCTCCATGTGGCATATCAGTGGGACGCCCTGTATAGTGAAAGAGCTCGTCCGGGGAGAAGTATACTACCACCATATTCCAAAATCTGTAGAAAATGTCAGCGTGATTGCTTATAATTTTTTTGTTCTTTTTCAGGATAGATTGGCAAAAGCAAAAATACAGTTCCTACCCGGAAATGAAGGGGTGAGTTTCTCTATATTTTTTATATATCTATATACCTACTTATTCAGTTACAATACTACCTCAATTAAACGCTAGCATTTACTTTCAATTTAGAAGGGAAAGTTTTAGGATACAAAACAGTACCTTACCGATTTACAAACTGAATAGATTGGCTACCTTACCGCTGACATTTTATGAGGTACTTACCAACAATCAGATTTCAAAAGATTGATGATATAATAATTCACGCTAATGCACGTACTTGATAAACCGTTACAGCATAATAACAACCATCAACATTTTAAAAGGCTACTATAATAAGCAAGTTATTTTTTCTATATTATTAAGATAATCAATAAATCATTTGGACTCATTATCAAAACAAAATGCATTCATTACTGATTAAAATCCCAACGAAATTCAGTTATCTTGCATGTTTAGGTGATTGATCAATATCTAAAATGTTACAACAAAATCAAAGCAACCAGGTGGGCAGGGTCACTGAAATATTGAAATAACAATGAAAAATCGTGACTTGAAAGCTCTAATTGTTACGAACAAGGCTAGTTTTGTCTCTTTCATTTACATTTACAAAATTAATGTCTCATGTTTGGCGCGTTTATCTACCTTTATTATGACTCAACCATTGTTAGTTCAGTCCCGCCAATAAAATTCTAAAACAGTTTTTAACCAACTCAGAAAACTGCTAGATAGAATAGAGTCCTCAAAAAATCCTCTAGCCTAAATCGAGCATTGATTTTGTGACACACGATTTCTCTTTTAAAATACATAGTATGATCTGTTAAATCTGGATTCAGTTTGGGTTTACGGAATACCAACTTAATCCTGGACTGGTGAGGCCTCATCGTCACACGGACGTGGACCTTGACTTGCCTCGGGTGTACTAGTTCACGCTTGCGGCACTCGATACGCTTGCGAAATTTTTGATGACCCACTCAGTGAAATTCGATTTGCTATCATGCACGGTCGGTGATCTATTAAACTTCTTTAACCCAAATTGGAAAGCAAGCAAGTCACTACCTTCGTTCCTCGTGACCTCGCCATTTAGGCTCGAACTGGGAGACTTTGTCGATCGATCAACAGTCTGTGTCATTGTTCTTAAATACGACATGTATGTAATGTATAGGCTGTACCTATACCTTTTGTATATTGGTCGCTTTTACCAATGAATTCGTTTTCCATTACATTCGTTTTGCACTAAGAAGTAACCTGTGTCCGTTTCCCGAATGCTATCACTTCAATTTCAATATCTGCCAATATCATCGAGATCAATTCAGTGGTTTAGCCCATTTAACTTTAACAAACATAAGATTATTTTATAACATAAAATGTTAAGTGTCAGTATGTTGCTTGCAAGACACTTAATAATACGTCTTTTTGTCATTACCTTCATAATTTTCCGTTGTCAACACCGGTAATGAGTTGAACCTCTCATCGGGCTGGTTGGTCAATGACGCTTTGCAACCGTTCTGAATCAATTTAGGTTGTCTAAGCAAAAACGTAACTACCTAATGCAATTTTGTTTACAAGGTGATAATCCTCGGTCGATCCCCGGCGGCGGCCGACGACGACGACGGCCGGCGCCTCCGACCGGTTTGTCGGTTGCCACCGCTCGCCTGCCGGTTTGACGTGATCCTCTTCTCTTGTTACTTGTCGAGAGACACTTGCCCGTATCGTATGTAAACGACCCCGACAACCTTATTCAAAATCTAAAGTCTAACTAAACCACTGGTCACAATATTTTTTTCAATGAATATTTTTTAGTTGTTTGTTTTGTATTGCAACCAGATATCCTATCTATGAGATATTATACTTAGTGTAATATAACTTTCTTTTCGCTCATACTTAAATTCCAATGCAATTATGCTGCCGTTAATAAAAAATCAACCTTGGGTTAGCCAATTTATAAAAATAATCGCGAGTAAAGATTAGATAAAACACTGTTCTCTGAAAACGCTTCGCCATCATTCCTCGAATATCTCTGTATCGGTGTGTTAGGTCCGAGACTCGCTGGCACATATCCAACTTGCACATAATAACCACAATTCAATGAGTCGCAGACCAGAATAGTAAATAAGATAGAGTGGACTGCGTAAAAATAGATACGGCTCCAGTCGTTAGTAGGCGCATGTGGATTGCACCTTCCAGGTGATGAGGTGCGGCCAAACATCCTTCTTGCGACACTCTTCTCAACTGGCTTTCCTATTATCGTAATACTTCGTTTGTAACCACAACCGCAAATCCTTTATCTTCAAAACATCACGATATTGTTTTACCCGATGCAAAAACCGCTCGCTATCAACTGTTATCTATCCAACAAATGAATCATGTATTCGGTGTACAATGAACTCAATGTTCTGCATTATAAAATTGAATGTTCATCACACTGTAACTTGGAATACGATTTGACTCGGTCAGGTCGTTGTCCTCCCAAGACTTTATTACCTTTACCAACGGTTTACGGAACATTATTACAGTCCTTGAAAACAGGATTTGGGTTTTTTCTTTTTACGCGTAAACAAACGAAGGACTGATATTTACTTACCTACTTTAAACATGTTTAAATATATTCAAGTATTACATACTACTTACCGTTCCGTCATTGTCGCACATTCTCACACTTAAATTCATCAGAAGAGGAACAATATATTGATGTACCGTTGTTGACGCGTTGGTCAGTCAATTATAATTTTTGAGCGCAAAAGTGGTTCGCACAGAAGCTATATTGCTAAAAGTGATGACATATTTTTACTTCTTTAGGAAAGTTAGCAAAAACTTACACTGTGTTGTCTTACGTAGTCACGTTCACGTATCATCAAGGTGACTCGTGGTGTGAGTTCACGTAGGTCGTGCAATGTGCATTTTGGCTTGTACGGCATTGCAGTTATGACATCACCGGCAATAAGTAATTGTTGTTGTTCATTCAATGCTCTCTTTGGAGCTTTTAAAATCTATTAAGAGCTACTCAGTACTCAACTCATTCAAGTCATGATGCTGAGCTATACGTCAGAAATAGAATTTGGAATTTAAAAGGTTTGAGCACCACAAGCTCATTACCATCTTGTAGTATAATAAATATTCTGACACATTTTAAAATAAACTATTGGATCTGCCTTTTTGACAAATAATCTTGAACATAATACAAATAAATCGCACGACATTACATTGTTTCGTTGCCAAAGTAACTGAAACAAAGCTGTAGTGCCGTGAATCCCTTCAGATCATAATGGATGCAGCCACGTGATCAAACAATAGTGTTTACATTTGCCACAAGGACGACAGAACCTATGGCTACTAGAGATTTTCATCACTGGCCTATTGTTGCCTAACTTAACTTCTTATCCGTATTTCCTTGTTTTAGAGTTTGATCTCTCGCACCACTATCGCACAATTGCTTCTAGTTGATGGTTTGGCTAACATACTACAAAGAGAAATCCAATAAAAACAAATAACGCGTTTACCCTATATAACTTCGATGGCAGTTAGCATTATGTAACTGCAAATCGACGAGGTAGTACAGCTTGGCTGGTATGTTTCAAAGAGTCAATTCCATCACCTCTAACATTGCCAGTTCTACATACTTACTCGAACGTACACGTACCTAGTTTGATGTGAGATTTTTCTCGACCTTATTTTATTTCTATTTATTTTGAACTTGTGCACCTTCTGCTTATTTGTTACTTACTGACGTCATCTTCTGTGAATTGTTCACAGAATCGTTGACTCTATTAACAATCATTTTACTACTGTCGATTCGTTTGACATCAGTTATTTCGAATCTTCCTTACTTATATACTTTCCTTTTTCATTTAGCAAAACGCACGCAACATTGAATACACAAACTAACCATCGCCAGTATGTCTATAACGCTAATTTACTAAACTACCACATCTAATCGGTTACATAAAACCAAAATCTGCACGATACATCGACTCGACTAGCACTAACCGGAACTAATGTAGAAGAGCCTTATGAATCAATACTAAGGCCGATCGGTTTTACATGCGTTTAGATCTGACGACCATGGTGTCAGGGTTGGTTGCAGCGACTCCACATTCATTTGATATCCCTGAATATGATATCGGATACTGTGTAGGTCAACACGTTTTGGTAGAGGAAGCACAGACTTGAATAATGGAGCTAGGTACAGAAAAAAAGTACGCAAATTATGTACCAGAAGAGGCATTTTAAACAAAGGAGATGTTAACCTACTTAGCAATGATCATAGGTAGATATGCTGGATGACTTGAAAATATACCATGATCCATAAAATCTGCCAGCAAGTTATTGATGAGGAATAAACGCAATGGAGTTCAAAAACGCTGAGACGGTACGGGAAAGAATTCAATCTTCATCCAGCTCGAATGATCTGTATTGAATTGACTGCCATACCAATTCACATTACGAGTTTACATAATACAAAATTTAAAACGACGGTGAACACTGAACCAGGGTACGAGGAGCGAGCCGGCGGAACGGTGCTCGATTTCCTCGTGGTAATTGCTGAAGTATGCGGACAGTGTCGTCTTAGGCAGGTTGCCCACGAACTACTAGCCACAGTCTTCAACAAACCGCGAATTATATTTGCCATACACATTGTATGCCATCGCTGCACATTTGTGGCTGGTGGCGGCCCTCGCCACCACAGTAAAGTAAAAAAGTTCTTGTTGGTCATTGGTGGCTGTGGCGAGTGGCCTGTGTACGGCGAGCCTTATTGGGGCTGCGGGTTGGCCGTACGTGCGCGCTATTCACTTTCACTTTACAGCGCGTGCTTCAACTATTGGTGGCCGAGTAGACGTCATTTGGGTGTATCTGCAGGTGTTATTGAGGACGTCGTCGTCTAATTGGGACGAGTGAAGGCAAAGCTATGTTGACAACGGTACGTGCAGTTCTTTATGATCTCGTGTGATCCGTATTACTATTATCTATAGTTTCAGTTTAGTTCTTATACTAGTATCCACTCGTATCATATAACCTGTGTAGTTTATGTAGTTTTTATTCCATCTCATACATTTTGTATATAATAACTAATATATTACGTACCATGGCTCAAAAATTAGGTATTACACTTACTCGAAGATTGTCTAACAAACAATGAATCAAGATTTTCAATGCCTTTTCTTTTTAATTCATAACTCCACCTGTTTACACCTTAAATATTTGTACACTATTAACAACAGCCTAGTAACGGGTATCGATATGGTGCTCAGTAACCAAACAAAAAAAATCGCTCAATTTATATTCTCAGGCTTTCACTTTTCGGGTTTTAGAGGTATTCAGTCGCATTCCCTTACTTAGATAACCAATCATTACAGGCTTTAAAGTAGGTGAGTAAGTTGCTATAGGTATTAGTAAAAGTACCAGCTCGATTGTCACTTTTTCCATTTCGGCTTATCCATGCTCAGCTCACTTTATAATAAAAGCAATTTTGAGAAACGACCTTTGCGCAATCTCTATTCGAGCATTAAGGACACTGCTGCAACAGTACCTAACATTACAACAGCAGTATGCTTCGGTCACTTCTGATTTTGCTATGAGTCTTTGTCGTCTATAGAATACTAATTTATAAAGCGCTTTAACTTGAGGCAGCAGCGCTTGATTCATAGAAATGATTGCTAGGTCTGGCGTGATCGACGCTTAGGCAATATGCAAATACATACCTACTAAAATTCATGAACCTGCATAGGTATCAAATGCTAAGGTCCATGATAAATTGTACATTTTATTTAGCTTTGCAACCGTAATTCAAACCTCTATTGCATTTACAAATTAAATCGAATGTCTTTCTACGTATTTAACTCAAAAATATTATTATCAACAATGGTTAATCAAATCATACCTCGATCTGGTCCGGTCTATGTTTTGTTTATCGAGAAAAAACTCGCTTTACTACAAACGAACGGTGTACTTAAGTGTCTTCATATTATTGACTGCATGAATAAGTATGAAAAATATATGTAATTGTAAAGTAAGCTTGCTATCCCACGCATACTACGTGTGCCTTTCGAGTTTTATCCGTAAGGTAGTTGGTATAATGCTGTTTTTCCATTATAGAAGGGAAAGTTGTCGTGTGCGTTGATGCAGCGTGTCCATCAGACATAGCTTATACCGCTTTCGATGTCCAACGAGGAAGCGTATCATCTACATTAAAAACTTTATCTGTTACCTGCATACCTTATTCATCTTTGTAGTGGTTATTTGTAGATCACCATTATTTGTTTCACGTTTTTCTTTCTGCTACGCCTTTAATGGTTCCAGCGTATGGTTTAAATTCATTAACACGATTATTATTGTATCGTCGTCTACTCACGCAGCCCGGTGCAGTATCAGCCACTGGTGGTATATTATATACGAGTATAACTTCTTCATAGTATGTCGATGCTGAGTCCAGTGTCTGCGTAGTTTTCTAGAGTTTCTTGAGGTCGTTTGTTTTCGTCGACCCATCGTACGTTACATTTCCTATGTTATCCGCAATATTGACATGTTTATCCGTATAGACGGGCTGCACTACTCGCTACTCGCATAACACTTTTTACGCATTCTTTAGATTTCTCCTTACACGCCGGTTTACTTGCGAGTCTTGCGACGACATTTGCCGTCACTGACGGTTGATAAATACAAATTTTTATCACCTCTTCTAATATATCATCGGTACCACCTATACTTAGTTTTTAAAGATCTATGTAGATACCTTGGTATTATTTATTTCATACTAGCAGTTACCCGCGACTTCGTCCACGAAAAAAAAACAAAAAAGCAGGAAAAGTAGCCTATGTGTTAATCCAGGTTAAGAACTATTATATTCCAAATTTCATCCAAATCGGACCAGTAGTTACAGCGTGATTGAAACACAAACATACAAACATCTAAACTTTGACATTTATAATAGTAGTGGGATAGCAGGATTCCATGGAGTTCAATATCTTTGACTTCAATATATCTGTATAACAAAAATCCTTACGTCTATTTGTAGATTTTGTAGTTAACTTTCTTTCATTTACATCTAGGTACCGAATATAGTGATAAATGAGGTCGCGTGATCATAAACCATCTTTTAATATAGGTACTATACTAATATGTAAGTACAATGTATATTATGATATGTACTTAAATTAGCGGTTCAGATTATTACATTAATAGCGGTTTTTTATGAAATTATATGACGTACTTATTACGTGTGTAAGTTTTATGATCAAAATTATAACATACTTATGGCATTTTAATTTAGATAAGTTAGGTATATTTATTAAAATTTACTTTCTTTGTACAGGCGTCACAGCTCAGTTCGCTAAAAATTTGGTTGTGGTATACATTATTAATAAAATTGTTGGTTACTCATACGCTTGGTAGGCCTAGCTGAAAGGGCATAAGATCGCATACACTTGTTGGTCTTCAGCACTCAGTGTCACGTGTCACGTCCACAGGTCATGTCATAGGTTTCATCAACATTATCAGGTTTAGGAATTTATATGATTAAAAAATATGTTTCGAAAATTGAAGTTTCACGAAGTTATCTTTTGAATAAAAAAATACTTTTTGGTCGTAGAACTTGCTTAATCTTGACGCTTGTCAGCTTCGCGTTCCTTGACGGAAATTGCCGATGTTAGAGATAAGGGTGCTAGAGACTGGGCGGGGCACGACGTCAGCCGGATGCCTCTCGATAGTTGGGCGACCATCTGCGCACCTTGGGTTCCTGACGGTCGGCCGAGAAAGCGTTGGCGGGACGATCTTGACGCCTTCGAAGGTTTGAGAAAGCTCAAACCTAAATAAAAAATGATAGGAAGAGATAGGGAGAAGTGGAAGTTTTTGGGGGACTTTATAAGAAAAACCCTCCATTTGCAATGTGAATTAGAAAGAACCCGATTTACTTTATGACCCGTTTTGTTGTATTGCCATAGCGTCAAAACAACTTTCACCCAAATTAAGGTCCAATATTTATTACGCTGACTGAAGTAACGATGACTTGTTGTTTAGTCGATCGATATCTTTAAAATAACCAATGAATTCGCTACTGATAACACCACCTGGCTCCCATTATATTTCCAACTAAAACCCAATACATCCGGGTCTCCACAAGAAAACATGTAGACGCAAAATACAGTGCATAAACAGTACTGGCTTTATTACGAAAGCTCGCAATGAAGTCGATACTAAATTGTATACCTGACATTCTTACGTAAGTCTAACCCAGGTAAAAGTTACCGCTCGCTCGCGGCACTGTTCTGCTGAAATTCAGCTAAACAGACAACTTGTCCAGTTAACAAATAATATGCCGAGAAAGGGTAGCATTACAACGTAGGTTAGAATGTATAATGAGTCATCTTGCGGTATACACGTAGTATAGTACAAGCTGAATGCAACTCGACTCGAGGCCTTCACCCCGAAACCTATTTTTGTTTGAAAGAGGCACGTCCAGTGAATGTGACTAAACCGATAGTTGCCCAATACTCTTTTTATTATGATACGAATACGATTCATTTAGTGTGTTTAATAAAATAAATTCGTGCCCTATCTTACCGTAAGCTGAAGGTTTATTTCTTATCGACAATAAAAAAACACTTGGTTTATTTTAAAGTCAGATTTTGGGTGGTAAGCGTACAAAACTTCTTCGTAATAATGGACAATCGTTGTCGTTTACGGTTATTTTTCATGCGAAATTAACCATTGAACTGATTTAACATTTTATATACAAATAGCTGAAAGTATTTTGTAAATGTTGGTTTTTGATAAATCTAGAAATGTTGCCCTAATAAAGAAAATGATTTAAATATGTTTAATTTCAGCAGCAGATCTACGTTATTGGTTACACGTCCAATAATAAATTTTAAAGAATTATATATATAACTCACGAACCATGTAACTGGTTTACATACAATAGTTTTCGCCCTGTTCACTGTCAGCCTCGTAATGCCCGTTACATACAACAAATCTTATTAGCTGAACTGTAGACTAACGGTTATGTAGCATCTATATATACTACTCGTCGTGGTCAATTTCCTACACCTCGTGTCTTAATTATTATGTACGCAATAGAAGTCCATATTTTTTGTTCCCCAACTAACCGTGTCAGACAAACAATTAAGTTTTGTAACAATTATATATATGTATATGCATAACATGTAAAAATCAAAACAATGTTTATTTGAAACCTCTACAAGTTGTTAAAAATATCTACCTATGTATTCAAAAATTATAAAATCATGATGTTGATCTTGATTTTAGCTGTTTTCTTCCATTGTAAAATGTTTATCTATTTTAAAAGTTAGGATAGTTTTCAAGTCTTTGATATATTGAATGATAGTATCAATCGGATATATCCGCCTGGAGACAATAAGCGGCGCACCTACGCCTCGATGTTATATTGATTTCAGCCACAGAGCGTGGTTTCGCAGTCAATTTGTCTGCTTTATTGTGTGTGCTGTGCACTTCTGTTTGACTTCCAAGTTCAAAATGATATTGACGCGGGTCTTTATTCGCCACCTTTTCCAACAGCATTGTCTCCTTATTAATACCATTATTACTATTTAAAGCTGAACAACTGGCGGTTGTAGCGATAATAGGTACTCGATGAAATTATATCTCCGCATTAACTACTAACTTGAATAAGTACTTACAAACAAGTTTCATTGAAGTTTTTTCGAAAAGATTTTCCTAGTTCAAAAAAAAAACTAACATTTTTTTTATTACTTATTATGAGATGAGACCTTTACTATAAAAATATAATTGTCTTAACTTCCAATATATTATTATGATGTAGTGCAATAATCTAATATCAATTCGTAAAATTATCTGTTCAATCGTTTTCGATACCTACCTACCTACCTATCAGATGTATAAGGTATAATAATTATATCCTCAATAGCCTCAACATAGCAACAAACTCTTAGTGATCTCAATTGCAAATTTTACTGGAGTTGTAGACGTATTCCCCTACATTCGGTAATTGCGTAGGATAGGAATCGAGACGTAATATAAAGCCGTAGTGTCGGAGGCGTGGCCGGCATCACGTCGCTTTGGCGCCGAGCATTTGCCACTGGATTGTTCAGGATTATACGGATCAATATTTGAACACTTTATGGGTTGGAATGGAAACTAGAAAAAGCTGTTAGCAGATTTTCTATTACCTCCATTAAAGAATGTAATTCACTTCCTGCTGGGACTACTTGGCAATGTGGGAATAACAGATCAGACATCGAGATCACAGGCGCAAGAAATCTCATTAAGTTAAATTTGTACTCATTATCGTAGGTAGATTTTATAAAGTTTCACTATTTTAATTATTCTTGTGTTAATTAGCCATTTTTATGTAGCGTATTCCGCTTTGATTTCATAATGAATTTATGCGCTTCTCCGTCGTCGTCGTGAGCGTGATCTTCTACAAAAATTCCTCGGAACCGATCTCGACTCTCGAACGCGTGTTTAGCGCCTTGATCTAAATACCTGCGACATTGTCTTGTCTCTTTGCTATTGTGCGTCTGATACTACTTCTATTCTAGTTTCATTTCAAAGCCTTTAAAGTGCATTATTTATGTCATATAAAACTTAATTGTAAATCTTTATTCCATTAGCTCCCCCAAGCGGAAACGTTAGTCAACACACACACACATACCTCCCAATTGGCTATCTTGTAACTCTATTATTATGTCGTCATCAGCAGATAATATGGAATATCATCGTAAAAAAATATGCGTAACCTTATTTCGGATCGAGCCTCCATCGTCGTCCCAAGGGAAATAACCTCGGTCGCTACCCTTTTGCGTATGTGTAGCGTGCCATCTTTTGATGGAGGTGTTGAATCTTCTTTGTATCTTTCCTTTCCTCCTAATAGCTCGTGTTATGTAGGAAATCTAAAATTATTTGTTGTGCTAACTTAGAAAAGGGAGAAATATTTTTTGAATATTAGGTATGTGTGACCTAAAAACTGATGTATTAAAACAATCCTTCTTATTGTTTGTCTGGATGTAACTATCTGCTTTACTTACGTACGCGTTAGTAAAAGTAATCAGTGAATACAATACACGTTTGCTTCTTCGTTGTACAGTGGGAACATCCATTCACCTTTTACTTACCATTGTTTTTGAAATGTTCCTAAAAACATACGTGTTCTGTTCATGTTCATGTTCATCCATACGAGATAATTAGTTTCATGATAATTGAAGAACTCTTGCAAGTCTTCTATCATTATTTTCCTATCTTGTCTGATGATGACTGATGACAACTCGATGTGCGAACGTACTAATGCTTGATTAGTTTTCGCAACTGCAATAACAGTTTCACCATTGTAAAGTGACTCAATAATGAAAGATTTCTATGTATTTCACGTTGTATCAAAAAGGAGTGCCAGCAATATTTGATTACGCAAAGTGTTCACGTGATCTGGTGGTGATTATATGCCGAAGTCAGTTTGCTATGTATCGACGGAACTATCAGGCGTTGGGTAACCGGCGGCGCGGCGCGTTGGAAAGAGCTTCGTTACGTAGAGGTTTCGATACAGCCTCGCGATGTAAGGCCGCGGTTGCAGTCACGTCGGCGGTGAGAGGTGCCCCTCCTCTGGCGGAAGGTCGCGAATACTAAGGAGAACGGCATCAGAATGAATCCATATTGAGACTCGCCCGACAAATATTATTATGTTTTTATTGTTCGCAGTATCAATCAACTCTACCAGAGTCTTCTGTTTATTTCGTACCGAAGATCATAATCTGCTTGACGTAATCACGTTTGTTAGGAAGCGACGATAACAATACACGTTCCCGTTACATCATATCTAATAATAATTATAGTCATATCATTTTATAAGCAAAATTACAATTTGACAAAATTGAATGTTAAGTCTTTCACCAGAAAATAAACACACAAAACACGTGATTAATAGGTAATCGAATTATGTCGACGAGGCATGTTCAAGTCATCCATTAAGGTAATTAACCACTCGACTCGAATGTTAGGTGACGGAAAATTTGATTGCTCAAAAGCAAGCAGTTTACTTAAATTGTAATCAATCGAGTGAACGTGAACTGCGAAGGCAAGGCATTCTGGTTTGAGCGCGACTTTTTAATAAGACTTGTGTTGACCAATAAGCGAACGGTTTGCAATGCGAAAAAACCCAAGCTAGGCCGAGCGCGCACTCAACAATATTGAACGTTGACAGTGCTCAACATTCAAATAGTTTTTTTACATAGCTATGTAATTAAATGAATCGGTGTTACCTCACCACAGACGATTGCGACAAGAGTGGCCGCATCGTCCATTAGAAAGTCAGCGAATATGCAAATAGTATCGTAGAAACCTCACGAATAACTGGCCACTTACTTCGCCTTCAAATGTAGTGTCTGCGATGAAAGTGACTATTAACGGTTATACAAATTGTGCTAAAATTAATCTTCCACTCATTCTTCTTCGAATTTACTTCTTTATCAACTTCTTTATTGTTATGAGGTTTCCTTTTTCAAAAGACAACGATTCTTGTTATGTGGTCGAATGGAAAACGTTTTGTTTAAACACAGTAGAGTGTTTATCAATATCTCTGGTACTCTACGCAAAGCTACACTATAGAATAAATAATACTTTGCCTTATTTATTAAGGAGCCCTACTTCTTCTCATGGTATTGTTTTTATTGATATGCTTGCCTATTAATAAATCTAACCTACCACCAATATTTGTAATAGTACCAGAAAATTCAAAGATTTGTGAATTTATGATTTTGTGATTTAGTGTTGATATTTTGTTTCGATAAGCAATGTTGACGTTGGTTGATTTGATATAGTCACACGTGGTAGTCTTACATTTAGTAAGATTACCATTTATTGACCAATTACCTACTCATATTATTGAGGAACTTCATTGAAATATCCCCAGATTTATCATTTCGTCTTTGTCAGCCATTTATCCAGATGGATGTTTATTGGGCTGATGTTACTCAAGCTCTGGCCTCCAGAACATTCTCTTTGTGCTCGGTTCCATTGGAAGGTTGAACTGTAAACAATATTGTTATAAGTACATATTATTAATATATTAATCAACCTTAACATAATATAGAAAATAAGATGACCAACAATTAACATGGTAGCGAGTGATCACAATGCTGTCGCGTGGATTTCTGCTATGATTTGTGTTGAAGTGAACTATTTATTATCGTACGTTGCTGACGTATGACTATACCAGAACAAACAATTTAGGTTTCAAGTATTTACGCTATAAAGTTGAATTTGGTTCGAAGTAGAGCTAGCCACCTCTGCGATATTACGTCAATAAGATACAACACGTTAACTCGAGGTTGAGGCGCACGACCGCTTGTTTAGCGTCCGGGTCTGTCCCTCAGAGAAACAATATGATTATTCTTTAAAACTGCCAACAGGTTCTCGGAATCGAAGCGGATCTTACTTGTAAAAAGTTATAGAATTAGAGAGATACATCAGCAGCACAGTTGGATATTAAAAGTGGCCTGTTTGTTTGTGGCTTGGTGCGATGCGAGTGTATCTCTCGGTCGAGCGAGCTGAGCGGACCGGTTGCGACGGCCTCTCACTTCGCAACTTCGTACACCGCTCGCCGCTTGCTGTGAAATTAGGTAACCAACAAAAGCCACAATCGCGGAGCACGATGGGCACTACACGATAAAGAAATCTGTCCTCACGACCGCAAAATTACGTAAATCAGCTGAAAATGAAAATTTTATACGTTGGAAATTACCTAAGAAATCACAATTTACAACGTCACCGCGCGTAGCTTGATAAGGTATCACCTTATATGAATTATCTAGATGACATTTGAATAATGCCTTGAAAAGCGGAAAGGGATTTCCTCGAAACTCAACCCACCTATTTTCCGGTTACTCTGCTTCTCCGACCTTCGCTAGAAGACAAACAATGAAAATCCAACGACCTTGACATGATACCTCCAGAGATTTATTAGGCTAATTACCTTACAAATAGATAACCTAATCAAACTAACAAATGTATTATTTGTATTAGTAACAGGAGCAGAAAAAAATACAATAAAAGCAACAAACAAAACAATGGAAGGGGCAATACAATGTGAGGACAGATGATGATGCAGGCGAGACGGCTGTTCACCGAATGCCGAAGTATTCTATTGCGAGCGCTCTTTATATCGGTCGCTTATGCTTGTACTGCAGAGAAAGCCGCGTCCCGCGCTACCCCGCACACTGGTTGCCTCGACTCGTAGCGGGTTTTTTCCTCATTAGCTTCATAATTCCATACTATACTCGATGCTTTACTTTGTGTTTATCAGCGTTGGCTCGTGCAATGATCGTCATAACTTGATTTATTTTGTTTATAAGTTATACATATTTCTTGACAAAATAATATAAGTACTCAAAAGCATAATTACCGCGAATATATAAGTATCTACTCTAATCAAGCCTTGAATACCAATAAGGAAGGAAACTTTACATCGCGAATACCCACCTTGGTTTTATAGTTTCAGCTGTTTTCAAGCTCAGGGTATCATCACATAGCACGGGGAAAGAACTCCAGGATTGGAATAGGTCGCAAACCTCTCAGTGATGGGACATGTCGGGTTATTGCTCCATCAGTCTGCGCTTTGCGGCTCACTCTTTAATAGGTTAATTGTCTGGCATTGTGGTGCTGGCACACATCGTCAACCACGACCTTAAAGCGGCTCGCGGCCACGCCACGCGTGTAGGTGTGCGCGTCACCAAATGAGGCACGCCTTGTAGCATTACACTCCTCCTTTGATTCGTTATATACTTATGCAGTCTGTGCTAAAATAGTGCAAACCAGTCAGTCTTAAATAATTCCGAATTAGACTGATTCAAATACATGAGAAACGATTCAGATAAGTTCCGGAAGATGAAAATGAGACCATTCTTTTTCTGGCACTTGCGTTAAGTAGCGAACCATGAAGCGCTCTTGGCGACCTCAATAGACGAATTTGTCGTGTCGGTTTTCTCACATTTAATTTAGAACACAAACCCACCTTTTGTAATGTGATAATGGAAGCATAATCTACTAGAACTCTCGTGATTTAATTCAACTTACCTGATGGAGAAACGGTACCGCTGAATTGAGCTCTAGCAATGAAACTACTGGCGACTCGAGCGACTCCATTCCAGGCAATGAAAGTCATTACTCACTCACATCTTGAGCAGTATACGCATACTGAATTGTATACAGATGCAGTATCATTAAACCTACTGGGCCAAGACTGCCATATTTGGATCTATAACAAGATATTGCCGTAGATTTCTCGTGGGATTACTCTGCTCTTTTGTCAACATCACGATATGCTCAGTTGAGCGAGCTAGCAGGTGCATCGCTCGATATTTTTTTCATAAGCTGTTGGCGTTTATAATTATGTTGCACGCGTCTAGAACTGAAGTGAGATCGCCACTATTGGTGTGATTCACGCAAAGGCCTTGTGCCAGGTTACCCACACGTTGGAACGTCAACATCTTACACACGAATTCTTTCCAAATTTTTTGCATACCACTTGCGTGATAAAATAATAGCATTAAAATATTTCTTTGGACTTCAATGATAGGATGCAAGATGCAAGTCGGGAAAGGTTTTTATCTGCTCTCTTTACTTATTGTGGACAATCTAAATCCTCTCATTTCATTGTGATTTCTATTTGTAAATAGGTAGGTATGTCTAATGTCTATTTTCCATGCCGCAACTAATTTTATTTTTCTGGTTTTCAGAAAATCTGCATTCCGGTTCCTCCCAGTGGCAATGGCCCATCGGGCGAGGCTACGTTTCACTTTAATATTTCTAGCAATACAGAAATTGAGGGTCCACAGGTGAGAACCACATAACCTACATTACTACTATCTCAAGATTTTGACATAACATTCAAATAAACAGACTCATCAAAGCTAAAACCATCAGCTAAGAATTCCAATCAAAAAATAACATTGTTTGGACTGAGAAAGCAGCAGCGCTGAATTGTGTCTTTTACGAGATATCTATTGAACCTAGCATTCATTTCACCTTGATGGTCTGATGTGCGTCATGCGGGTATTATCACTACATTCACCACCCGCGGTGGATGCTCTATTTTTGCAAATATAATTTATTATCCATGTATCGCCGTAGCTACGGCAAATAGTTTCATAATACACTTGCTGAAATTGTTACCTCATTTTCACAATTTTTTGCAAACGGTCAAAAGAGCATAATTTGTAGATATTTGTGCTAAAATTTATTGAACTTTCTAATTGAAAACAACATACACCGGATCGTTGATATTTGAAGTTTACACAAGGTAAATAGGTTTATGATAATTATAGAACTAGCAATCGAGTTAAGCACATTAGAGCAGCTGTTCTTAGATACACTTACATTATTCTTTGCAATTATCGGTACATTTTAAACCTAACAGAAATAAACCGCATCAAATTAAGAGATAGGCACTAACTACCTACACCACGTACAATGTTACAAATAGTTTACATGACTTTCATCCAATGTTATTGGTGCTATAATTTGAGTTTGCACTTATTTATCATTAAAATATATAAGATAGCACTTTCAACCTTTTATAATGATTGCACATTTCATATTTATACGTGTGTAAGTTTGTTTTGTCGCTCAGCTGATTGGTAAAGATGGCGGTCGATTGCGGATTTATTAATATTCTCCATGGCTCCCCCTCATACATACGTTTGGCTTTGTAGGTCGCGGAACGGTGGCATCCGATAAATAAGCTGACAAATTCGTAAGAGTAAGCATGTGTACCTTTTCACTCAGTCGGACCACGCCTCGAATGTTTTCACCTCTGATTAACGTTACCTCAACACACATATTTTGGGTACTACATTACATACAACACAGCCGCAGAAAGTGATTTATTCCAATTTTGTTTCTACATTGGCCGATTGTTAAACGAGTACTAAGTAATTCAATCCTGTTGTCTAGTTATCTTCTTGTCTCTACAGAGATCGTTAACATGATAAACCCGTTTAGTTTTGAAGTTTTACAATATCAGAAACTCCGAATGCTACGAGCATACCATGCTACCAAGAACATTACTCAATACCAGTAGAAAGTGTGATTTCAGTCGCTGAGTCTTTGTGTTGCATCATAAACAGTCTAAAGTTTTAGTGTGTTTTCTTTTCATACATTTTTTCTTCGAAAATTATCTCTAATCTTACTCGTGCAATTGAACCGAATCATCGCTTCTATAAATGTCAAGCGCGTGGGTGTAGCAATCTCACCCTCCCACGAGCTTTAGCTTATTACTCCGTGTTTTAGGGAAGCTTTTATAGTAAACCATCGATCGCAGTGTATAATATTTCAACGTGCGATGACTTTGGGATATGGTTTTATGAATCAGAGTTGAAACATTTGGGGCAGTAGTTTAATCGTCCAATGTGTACACATTATCATTAGCATTTATTTGTATCTACTCGGTAATAAACAGATACGTTGATATTGAAATGGTCAAGGACCTAAGTAGAATTCGGGCTACTTTCCTGCGCTGTAACCACGACCCGTAATAGGACCTGTCTGTTATTTCTGTATGAAGCGCTATGGTGCTGGTCGGTGACAGAACGGTCTACTGGGCTTTGTTTTATAGTAATTTAAACCTTTTTAATTATATAATATTAATTATACAGAACATTTTGACAATATCCTTTGTCGCGCAAAGATGTAATTAAGGTGATTTAAATTTTAGACAGAGTTTGCATACCAACAGAAGACTGTAGCAAAATTTAATTTGCGCTGGGTAGGTGTTAGTTGGCCAGGCAGAGAAGGCTACTGCTGATACTAATATCTCAGCCTTCTCTTCTAGGTTGGGCACTCATTTATGATAACATGCGCAAAGCGATGGGTCTTTGTTGGTGACACTATGAGAGCATTCGGTCATGGTAAAAGGTGTGATCGATATTACAATCTCGTCGGAAAGCGACCATGCAATTTCTTACCCTCACCACCATGGTGACTGTTTACAAAATTGCCCATTGAAAATGCTGAAGAGTCTCTGTTCTTATTCCAGGGTTCGTTCGAATGTGTCAAGAGTAGTGGCGCGAGGCGCCTGGAGTCATGCGGGCCGCTGCCGCGACGCATGCGAGTGCTGGCTAACGATGACTCGTATGAGGCGACGAAAGACCGAATGGCGCGGACGGTCGCGGCGGAGCAGAGTAAATGGTGAGACATTTGGCTGGCTTGCCACGGCCCACGGCTGCCATGTCGTAGACCTTCCAGTGGAGTTACAATGGCGTTTTTGGGTATTCACTGGGTATTCTTTCACTTCTGTCATCATCATATCAGCCCGAGAAAACTGAATACTAGGCATATACTCGTAATTCTGGTAAGGACTATTTTGGGTCAGCTCTATCAGAGTTTCAGTTATCTCTGGAACCGCCGTAGTCAATGAATTCTCGCGCCAGGTTTTGCAGTCAGCTAATTTATAGACCGTCATTATGTATAAGTAACCTTACCATTTAACTTAATGGGTTTTGATTTGTCAACCGCCTGACATTGTTAATAATGTCCTTCATTTTCGACCTTTTACATTAACAATAAGTTTTTGCTGAGATAATGTTTTAAAACAGCACAAAAAGTAGTCTTCATGACATTGAATCATCACTACAGTTTGTAGTAATGATTTAATAGAATTTAATATTATTTCTTGTCTCACGCCATAATGGTCTAAATCCCGACAAACATGCTATAACCTGCCTTAAATAATTGCAAAACTGTTTCAGTACCCGCGTCATCAAACCCAACCAAACGGACATCGGTCGGCGCGTGAAAGTGCGCTCGGCCCATCCATACTCCACAACGCCCGCGGCGGCCCAGATAGCTGAGCGGCTCGAGCGAGCGGAGCGAGAAAGGTCCGAAAGGGTTGAGCGGCCGGAAAGACCCGAGCGGGTGGAAAGACCTGAGCGGTCGGACAGGCCCGATCGGCCAGAGAGACCGGATCGGCCTTTAGCGCCGACGCTCGCCCCTAGACCTACCCAGCCGGCGCATCAGCCGACTCCCGTACCGTTACAGAACCCGCCTGCTCAGCGGCCGCCCTCCAACCCTGATATCGGACGGCGGTCATTGAAGTAAGTATTGTAAAACTATTATGGACGAAAAGATCGGACAAAATATGACTAGGGCTATTCGTTATTTTTCCTTTATTGCATCTGGGATAAATAATTCAAAACGTGACTCTAAAAGGAGTATAATATTAAAGTGCTAATAGTTATCACCTTTGGATCAAAGTCAAAATCTTTCATCTGTGTGTCCAAGAGGTGGATTAATATCAGGTCATTAATCAATTCTAAAGTTAAATTGAAACAATGTTTTTTATGCTCATTAAAGTATGCACTTATGAAGTGTGCTACTAGTTCATTTACCTTACCTATGCGTCATAAATATGCAAGTACACAAATACCAGCTTTGTTGATTATCGGTCGGTGTTATTAGTTATACTATTAGCATTGTAATTTGTGAAAAATAAAGCTGAAAATATTTATTTGATGAAACTCCTGTTAAGCTTACTCAAGTAGATATTTATAATGTTTGTTTTGTTGTAGGTACGTTATAAATTAACCGACTTTAAATGCGTAATATTTCTTAACGGTAGGTATACTTAACATACAGGATCAATAATAAATTTTATTCACATTATGAGCCAGATTGGTAATACGAGCAAAGACGCGGGTAATCGCTAGAAAGATTAACTAAGCTAAGCTAAGAGATAAATAGCACTATAGTTAAACTCGAATGACAATAAATTTTAAAAAACAGGAAACTTCGCTGTCTACAAACCAAAACATACCTTATCCGGCGATATCGCCCGTACTAAATAGTTTATCAAAAAAATCGTATTCTAACTAATCAATACCTAATTCTAATAGTGTTTGAAATCCGACAGTCACTTACACGTTTTAATAATCGTATAATTGCTTACAATTTGCGCGTGCGCTTACAACGCAGACCAATCAAGGAAATCTCGAGTTAAAAACAGCTCAAGGTGTTTTATTGGCCATAATCACTGAACAGACTAGTATACAAAATTTCATAGTTTTAGTCAAAAAAAATTGGTATCAATTCCTAAATTTTATATTAAAACGGTTATATTTTGTACACTGCATATTTCTGCTTAATCTTTTCCCATTTATTTGTCAAAATTACTGAACAGACTTGCGAGGGAGTTCAATCCGGTGCATGTTACAGAATGATATGGTTTTAGTACAAAATTTGGTATTTTTCTTACTAAATTTGAGACCAAACCGTGAAATTTGGTACCTATATAACCCTTTACCTTTGCTTTTTCTCAAAAAGATGGGATTCAACATTATAGTCACTATGCTGCTGAACAGTTGGGTAACTTGGGTTCATCACGCAGAGTCCGTCCACCCACTATTATCCTTTACATCTAGAAAAGTCTTTGTATAGTGTATCTCATACCAAACCGTTTTAATGCTGTGGAGATTAGTACCATAAAGAATAGTTTTGCACGACTACCTGGACATTCATTTAACAGTTCGGAATAGTTTCCGCCACATGCCTTCTAACTGGTGTTAGAAGACATGTGTTTTATGTGGTATGTATGTATATGTACTACATACAATGTCCATGGTATTCAATTTGCGATTATAAGTATGTATTTACAAAAAAAAAGTATATAAGTATTCTATCAGCATCTAGTTCCCATATTACAAGCTTTGCTTAGTTTGGGACTAGAGGGCGTCGTGTGAAATGTCCATGAATATTTATTTATTTATAATCTGTTGACGTCGCAAACTATGGAATCTTGCACTCGTAAATACGTCACAACTTTATCACAAACACTTGATAATGCGCGCGGCTACACGCGGGTACTAAAAGGAAGCGGTTTTTATGAAAAAAAAATAATACATAACATACAGTTGGTATGAATAGCTAAATAGTTTTTTCATGTTGCGCAAATGTACAAAAACTACGCGAGTAAATATTCTCGGCCTTGGAGATTACTCTTTATTTTTATGAGGTTAAATAATGTGTTGGTGTTCTATGGAAAAGTATAGGTTTAATTTTAGCGGAAACTGGGAAGAAAACCAGTTAAATTATTGTAGAGATAATCCTATATCAACAGACAAAGTGGTGGGGGGGGGACTTTGTTGATGAGTTGATGAGTTTGATACACAACAACTCGTTATAATGAAGAGATGAATATTGATGATGATAGTAATCAAGTTGAATTTATTTAAAAGTAGCTGATCGATATCACAGGTATCATAAAGGCCTGAGTGCATCGAAGTGGCGTGGCTCTGATTGTGATACACTTGTATGATAACGATACATCAACCTAAAGACTGGCTGTCATGCCCTCCAGATGTAAAGCGTGTACGCTACTGCATTTGGTGTGCTCAGGCATTTATCTGTAGCTTAGATTTTATCGATAAGTATAAAGTAACTACATCTCTAAAATGAATTTAGTTAGTCACATACATTGGATTAACGTCAAAGGATTAGTTTTTCCTTATTAAATTTTATTACATCACAAAATGGAAAATATTACTTAGTAATCCGTTTTTTAAATGTTTTGCAATACTTGTTGTGCAATTCAAAACAGATCTCAAGGTAAACTACAGCAAGTCATCAACAAATTGAAATATAGATTCGTGCATATCAGATTAAGGTTCTAAAATTTAGAACTCATACGATATTACTTAGAATCTAAATATTATTTAGAATCTAAATAATATCGTAGAGTAATAAAAACTAATAACAAACGCTCTGATAACAGATAGAGCACGCATTGATACTCGTGATTAGATGGAAATAAATGTGTACAAATTACGTTATCTATTATGTAGCTATGTATAGTAAGTACGCTGGTATTTCCGCGACTCATAGAAACACAAAACAGGTAATTTGTAATTTACCAAAGTAATTGAACAATTCCTTTGAAGTATACGAATGTATTGAAATGTAATGATAGTCATTCTATCATGGTTTTGGTTAACCACAGCTACGTTCACAATCATATTATATATGTACTAGCTTTCGCCCGCGACTTCGTCAGCGTCCCGACGAACTATGTATTCCAAGTTTCATCCAAATCGGACCAGTAATTTTTGCTTGAAAGAGTAACAAACATCTATACATACTTACAAACTGTAGCATTCATAATATTAGTAGGATTTTAGAACAATACCTATGAATGAACTCTCAGACATTATTTTGGCTTGGTATTTTTAGGCTTGTATATTAAAAAAAAATAGTTCTACTGCGTGGATGCGTGTTAGAAAAATTAAAATGATTCGTGGTCAGTGCTTACTCCGATTTTACGAATACACAGGGTGTAAATAGGACCATTCCCCAAAATTTCGTGGCGTTGAAGTTCCTATCAATATGAACAACTTTTTCTATGAAACTTAACAGTGTGGGAAAAAAAATGTCTAGAACAGTTTGATTTTTTTTTCGCTCTAAAACGGTTGGTTCAGTGAGAAAAGTTCTTCATATTGATGGGTACTTTAACTGGGGGGTTTCCGGGATTGGTCGTAAATGACCTTACCCTTGAAAAAGCCTAAACAATAAAATATTAATAAATTAAATGTTTTCTGTTTCAGAGAAAGACTTATACAGTTACTAGCGTTGAAACCTTTCAAGAAACCTGAATTGTACACGCGACTAATTAGCGGTAAGAAAACTTTACATGATCACACCTGAATACGTTCTTGAACTCGCATTTCTATACATTTTCATATTGTTCCATGTCAAAGTTGTAAAATGGTTATTTGAGTTGCATTGAGGACTACTTTAACGGGAATCCGATTAACACCCTCAGTGATAAGCCCCGTGAGAATATTCTATGTGTATTTTAATAGTAATTTATAGAAAAAACTCGATTCCCGAGTCAATTGCACCAATTTAATTCTCGGCATAACATTTCAGAGGGATTGAAAGACAGAACTGCGGTCGGCAAGATATTGCCACAGATCAGCACACTTAAGGACAACTGTTACCATTTACGTAGGCACTTTTGGAACGACGTCAATGAAGATTGGCCATTTTACTCTGAGGAGGAGAAACGTATGCTCAAGAGGTCGGTTTTATTATTGATATTCTGTTGAAGTTAAAGGCTTGGCCTCGAAAGGAGGTTGGGAGAAAGTGGCCTGGCCGTAAAAAAGATATCAAGGATGAAATAAACCTCATTTGAAAAGGTTCATTACATAATTTGGTAAATCATTGTGTGTCCACAGAGTGCTAAGAATTTGGCTTGCTCGTGTGTCAATTAAAAGTGATTATAATATTCATGAAAATCTTTCTTCTAGCGTCTCTGCATTTTAAATCCTCGAAACATTTTACTCTAATAAACCGATATTTTATCGGCTTGAAAAGTTAATCAAGGTTTATCACATCTTTGGTAACTTTTAATCCCAGCGGCGATACAAATCTGCCCAGCCTTCTCTAGTAGTAGGGTTGCCCGATATTTTAGCTGCCAATTGAGAATTATGGTAAGAAATTGCTTTGTGGTTTTAAGCTGCTGGAAGGACCTCAAGCGATCAAAAAGGTAAACAAAGAACATTTATTATTTAAAAAAAGTTTAATTAGACTCTTGAATCATAAAATTAGCCTTTTTGAATGACATCGGGTCCCTATCAATTTATTTTAAAAATAATGTTTTGATAGACGTAGATTTATGACATTGAACTTTTTTTTCTACAAATACCAACAACACCTTTCATCAAGTCAGATACAATAAATATTAGCAGCATCCAAGGTCCAGTTAATGTCATTGAAAGTAACAAGTTCAACTCTATTCCAACAGGCGGAAACCTCAAAATCTAACGCCACCGCTGAGCAGTGACTCCGCTAATTCATTGTCGCCCCGCGCCTCGCCCAGCGCTAGTAAAAGGGCGAGTGGGGCGACTTCGTCTGAAGAAGCACCGGCTGCGAAAAAACAACGCATTTCGCATTATAGACGACCGTCGCCTCCGTCTTCGGGATATGCGACCACCTCGTCTGGCGAGCGACACGCGTCTGATAATGAAGACGAACGGAGTACTGAGACAGGTAAGCCTGAAATACGTGGCAATACAGTAATTCTGTAAGAATTTGATCACGAACTCGAATTCACCCAAGTAACCTAACTCACTTCGAAAGCCTTCATTTTAAAAAAGTAGGTACCTATTCTGTTTGTTTTGAAGCTTGCGTCAATTGTGCGTCATTTTTATACATTCTAACGTCATAAACTCAATTAACTTTAACGTTTCACTAACGTGCTCGTCAAAGAGGCGCCACAGGCGTTATCGAGTTTTACAGAATAGGAAATAAAAGTAGGTAGCTAACTATAAAGGTAGACTACATTTCGCATTATTGGCGACTGTCTACCGTAGAGCTCCACTTTGTCTGGCAAACTGAAATAATTAGTCACCGGTCGACGTTTGCCACGTCGACCGGTGACTAATTATTTCATAGTAGAGGTGGGTGTGGGGCTTCCCTGGATAACGGTTTTATGTGGTATGTCATACATTGCACACTACGCGTGTGGCGAATTTTTAAAGCATTATAGGCAAATAAACGGTATGGTGGCGATTTAGCTCCAATTTGACAGAAGCCAGGATAATGAATGGTCAAATTGCGTCATCCAATCAAAGGCTCTTGTAACGTCTTCTTCTTCCTCTTATTTATGGTCTATGTCCATCATTTCGAAAGAAAATTTTGCCAGTGTCAAGAAAGTCCGGGAAGAAAGCCAAGAAATTTAAATGACAAACTGAAACTAAATTGAAAATTAACTAAATGAAAGTGCTCATTATTGAATGACATATTTTAGAAGACCTCTGATTACTAATTTAAGATGCAGACTATCACTAGGGAGAGCTAATCTAGATCATACTAATAGACGCCTGTCTATATCCAGTCCTTAGTCAAGCCACTGCAAACATAATTCCACGTTAGTTCGTAGAAAACAAATTGCTCTACAAAACCTCTAGTGACACTTCAAACCGGTGAAAGTGCAGAAGCAAGTCAAGTCAACCTAATGACTGTGTTGCTCCGAATAATAGACGAGACTGGTCAGACCTGTAGAAAATGTTTAGATAACAAATAATAATTAGTAGTACCTACTAAACAAATGAAGGTAATTTTACGCTGAAAATAAAGCAACTTACGTAACCAGTTAAATAACAAAAATAACAAAATGTATTCTAATAGAGCAGTAAATAACGTTCGTCGGCAACAGGAAAACCTAACCGTGTCGCAAAAAACCTACTTGACTTATTGTTGTTTTCAAACTAATTTTCATCAAAAGGATTTTTCGAAAGTTTCTATACTGTGCAACAAATCACAGTCTCTGAGTAAACTAAGTTTATACTGGTGTCTGTGCAAAAAGAGTGGAATTGAGGGCACGCTTGTGCCAATTTACTACTTTTGTTGCGTTGACACTGCTCTGCAATTTTTTTTATCACAAAAACAAGATTAACAATAATTTATCGAGTCGAAGTTGACACTTGAAAGTTGCGATGACAGTTAGATTGGGTATATATCTAATCTTTTTTCAAGTTTTGAAGGGAAAATCCACCATTTTGTCTTCAAAACAAACGACTTGACGTATGACTCGACATGACTAAACTTATTTCAAATAATCCACTTGACACTTGCAAAATTGTCTGTCGAAATGACGGACAGAGGCCATATACTAAGAGAAAAAGAAGAAGAATGTTAGTTCACTGTAACGCCACAACGGTTCTCTTTTTGCACAGACTCTAGCAAGGAAACTTGCCGAAGTTGATTTCTGCGAGCAATTTTCGCTAAAACAGGTACAGCAAGGTGCAAGATTTCACAATAAAAACAAAACAACATCAAGTTCTTGCTTAAAACTTGCTTGTCTAAAGCTTAAAGACCTTAACTACAAATTACTACACATCAGCTAGACATCAATTAAGTTATTGTAAGCACAATCCTAATTGCCGTAAAAATTAAATTGGTTTGTAAGTTTTTAGTGCGCACAATTATTATATTAAGAGATATGGTAACGCTAAACTAATCACCATGATAAATATTGAACAACTGCAGCTAAATTAGATATACCCATAGAATTATGAATTATAGTGAGTATCTAAAGCTTCTCAATTGAAACAATGATCAAGTTTAAAACGAAACTCTATTATCTCTATGAAAATATGTCTATAGGCGTTAGAGGGTAATGAACTTAATCGAACACAAAATTGCATCATCCTGTTGCAGATTTACAACATAATTACAACATATCCTAACAATATTAGAATATGCTGTTGCTAATAAATACAGTGTTGTAAATCTCCAACTGGATGATGCAAAGTGTTCGATTTTGTACTTACTTGAAAAATGAAAAAATAATCCGGGAAAAAAGTAGGGCAAAGATTAATATTATTTACATTAATGAAAATGAGGATACATTATATTAATGAGAGCTTGTGATATTATGAGGAAATGTACGAGATTTTCCTTTGCAATGTTGACTGCAAATTATTTCATGTTACAGCATCTAAAAAATTACTATTTAATAAAAATGTAATTTCTGTCATTACAGCTAAAAAAGAAGATAAAGGTTACACCTTAAACTTCACCACTGTCAAGGAACTTGGCGAAAGTCCTGTCAAAAACGGTGTGGCGAATGGATATAGGGGTAGTCCTGTAGAGCAAACTAAGAACGGATATCGGAGTAGTCCCCCTGTGGAACAAACTAAAAACGGATATCGGAGTAGCCCTCCCGTGGAGCAAACTAAGAATGGTTACCGGAGTAGCCCTCCTGTGGAGCAGACTAAAAACGGTTATCGGAGTAGCCCCCCTGTGGAGCAGACTAAAAACGGATACCGGAATAGTCCTCCCGTTGAGCAAGCTAAAAACGGATATCGGAGTAGTCCTCCAGTGGAGCAAACTAAGAATGGATACCGGAATAGTCCCCCTGTGGAACAAACTAAGAACGGATATCGGAGTAGTCCCCTTGTAGAGCAATCTAATATCACAGGTAAGTTTCATAACACTCATACTCGTATGCAAGACAGATTTTAGTTTGAAAGAAAGATGAATGCAGGATTTCGATTTAGGAGTGGAAAATCAACATGTTATGTTACCAAAAATTGAGAGACATGTAAGTAAATCAGGAAAATTCTCACCCATAAATTCGTCTCAACGTTGAGAATCTACTAAATGTCAAAACAAGTTAAAAAGTTGTATAACTGAGAGTGATTCAGTTGAGACGTGGCTATGTAATGATCAATTATTTTTTCATAGATGTTTGTTCTATGTCTGGGTGTTACTATGTATTATAAGTATGTATTTACAAAAAAAAAGTATTTAAGTATTCTATCAGCCATCTAGTTCCCATATTACAAGCTTTGCTTAGTTTGGGACTACAGGGCGTTGTGTGTAAAGTCCATGAATATTTATTTATTTATTTATTTTTCACAAGACCGTTAATGTTTTAGTACTGTTGTTTAGTAGTACTACTGTCAAGATGAAATGGTATCGAAACGTACTGTAATATTAGAAGTAAAATATAAGAATAAAATGTTTGTTTGCAGAAAACAACATCACGAACTCAGAGCCGACGACGGTACCGTCGACTGCTGATTTAACAAATATCAACGTCAATGAAGAAAACGCGAATGATACTGAAGAAATTGAAAGGTATTTCTACTACAATTATTCAAAAAAACATTGTGTGACATTAATCTTTACAAAATATAGGACTCATTGACATTTAAATAGTTACAGGTGGCACTAAATAGACTTGTAGAGCTTTACTGTAAAGAAGTGTTGGTCTCTCCTCCGTTACTGATTTTGTTTAATCGACTGTAAACACTTGCAGTATAAAAGCAGCAATGGTTTTTGTAAAACTTACGTTTTGTACATCTTTTGGACGCTACACAAGTCTCCTTGCGTAATTTCTGAATATTTCATTTTACTTACCAATAATAACAGATTTTTTTATTCATCATCATCATCCACAGCCTGACTTCACCCACTGCTGAGTATAGGCCTCTCTCTTTTTGTAGCATCTCTCACGACCCCGCGCCAGTCACATCCAATTTTTGTCCGCGATATCAGTGATATCGTCCGCCCATCTTGCCGCAAGACGACCTACATATCTGGGGGGCGATTCTAGACCGATAGACATTTTATCACGATAGATATATATCCCAAGAACTGTCAAAACTCCATAGTTTTTGACAGCTTTTGGGGGATATATCTATCGTGATAAAAAAGTCTATCGGTCTAGAATCACCCCCCTGTATCCGGTTCTGGGACACTGGTTGATTTTTTAATTTGTTGTTTCAAATAAAGTTTTATTGTCAGGTTATACCCGCCAATAACAAATGGCAACATGCGACGCTCATACAAGAACGAGTTCGCGGAACTATACAAGGAGTATCGCGCGGTTTACGAGCGTGTCGCGCGCGTCGCTAACCTGTTCACGCGACTCGAGGGCGAGCTGCAACGAGCCGCCCCCGCCTCGCCGCACCATCAGGTACATAATAATGAACCCCGGCCGAAAAACGGAACAGTCTTAGGGCGGCTTGCACCAGAATCGCTAAACGCGTTTAACTCTTAAATAGTATTTAGCGAGTTGTCAAGTCATACAAATATGTCAGTTTTAAATCGATTTAGCTGTTAAATACGTTTAGTGATTCTGGTGCAAGACGCCCTTATTACATTACACGTTATTTAGTCAGTGTAAACCACAGTGATGTGACGTGATGTGTTGAGTTTTTTCAAACTCAAGTTATTTGAGTTAAATTGAATCGAACACTTGCATGATTATAAAGTCATACACGTTAAAAACTAGCACAGATTTCTCTGACCACTTACATCGCACACGGACCGAGTTGAGTCAACTCAATACGTCAAGTTTTAAATACCTCAACACGTCACGGCATATCTCTATCAGTTAGACTGACTAAATAACGAGTCGTGTAATAAGCCCTGAAGGGTGTGAAGAGAACACGGTATGTGAAAATTTTCTTAGATCCTTTTGTAAAATTAACTTGTTGAAGCCAAACTTTCCATTTTGAAGGCTTTGTTTTTTATAATAAACTACCAGATACCCGCAACATCGTGCGCGAGTACAGTTTCCGTGTACATTATATTATCTGTGTATTATTATTATCTGTGCGTGTACCGAGCGGATACCTACTTTGAGAAACTTGACATTACACCGAACCCGTACTTGAATGTCAAACGCTAGTCGTTAGACCAAAGAGGTAGTACTACGCCCTGTCAAACTGACGTGACATGACATGACAATGAAATCCTCTTGCCAATTGGCGCTGCTTATGCCGTTTTTTCATTTTATCCTGTAGATCCTGATAACTATTCAGGATAAAAAGTAGCCGATGTGTCAATCCAGGTTACGAACTACATATATGCCAAGTTTCATCTAAGTTGGTTCATTAGATTCGACGTGATTGAAACACAAACATTCAAACATCTAAACTATCGCATTTATAATGTTAGTAGGATAGGATAGGATAATGAACACTAAGGGCGGCTTGCACCAGAATCGCTAAACGCGTTTAACTCTTAAATAGTATTTAGCGAGTTGTCAAGTCATACAAATACGTCAGATTTAAATCGATTTAGCTGTTAAATACGTTTAGTGATTCTGGTGCAAGACGCCCTAAGTCATACAACAGCTATTTCTTAATTTCTTATTCCATTCCTTATTCACAGAGCATAGAACAACGAATAGTGGAGGAGTACCGGCGTGTTAACAACGACGTTCAGTATCAGAATGATCGACAACGCGTCAATTATCTGCATCGCAAGCTCAACCATATCAAGCGTATGGTGCATCAGTACGACCAACCGGTAAGACATTCTAACATATTAGTAGATATTTATATCATACTAGCTTCTGCCTGCGAATTCGTTCGCGTACCGTTTGATCCTATTCATATTCAGGGTCAAAAAGTAGCTTAGCGCCGATGGTCTAGTGGTAGCGAGCCCGCCTTTCAATCCTAAGGTCGTGGCTTCAAATCCGGTCGTGCACCTATGGATTCTTTTACTTGGGAAATTTATGTGCGCAATGCACATTATCATGCATTTATGCATTTATGCCAGTGCTGTCAAACGGTGAAGGAAAAATTCGGGGATATTACAATGCAAGAGCCCGGAATCTAATTTTAAATCTAGATTTAAAATAACATTGGGGATTGGGGTACCCCCCTAGAGGAGGGGGGGGGGTTGGTGCTGTTTTAAATTGGACTGTCTTTACCAACTTGTTTAGTGGAGCAAAAAGATCAAATGATGCTATTTTTATTTTGCTTCGTTGCAATTATAATTTTTTGTTTCACACTTTTGATGATAGCGAATAAGTTGATGGCACTTCAGGGAAACATAATTACTAAAATCACTCGGATCGTCGAAAACTAAGCAATTACTTTTGAAAATGTACGATATTTTTACTTTGTTTTCTATTTTGTACGTACAGTTCTGCAGATAAAACTAATAAGACCTAAAGTTGGTGTTAGCTTACGCAAATCGGCTGTCCCAAACCAAAAACTAGTATGAGCCATTTTTTTTTCTAGACATTTTTTTTACGACATCGTTCTTTGAATGACATTCTAGAAACGATGATGTAAAAAAATCTACCAAAAAAAAAATGGCTCATACTAGGTTTTGGTTTGGGACAGCCGAAATGAACTATCCCCACAAAAGTGTTATACCATAAGAAGCCATGCAAACAACCAACAGATTGACATAATTTATCGACGGAACTGTGCAAACCGTAAAATGTAAGCAAATTTTATTACGCAAAGTTTTAATTTTCCTTTCAAGTCTGTTACGTTTATAAAAGACTGCGGAAGTCAACCTATAGTAAGTTATAAGTGTTCGGTAGAATGCACTAAACGCGATGGATGTTTCAAGTAGACGAAGGAATAGGTAGCAACCCAGTTTCTTATTTGCATGTATTGAAAGAATACTATTTTTTTTATGTTTGTTTTTATTTATTTATGTTTATACCAATGTGTTCATATGTAAACGGGAAAAGGGGTTTTGTAAACACAAAAATTAACATGCTTCAAAACTTATCTTATTACTGAATTATCTTAAACCTACTTTTACTAAAATTTGTAGCTGTCTTTGTTGTTTCGATTCAAAAGAAAGGGATGGCATCATTTTAAACCTCCGACGCAAAAACGACGGGGTGTTATAAGTTTGACGTGTCTGTGTGTGTATGTGCGTGTGTGTCTGTCTGCCGCAGGCATCGTAGATCCCGAACGAATGAACCGATTTTGTTTTTGTTTTTTTTTTTTGTTTGAAAGTAGAATTAGTCTAGAGTGTTCTTAGCTATGTTTGATGAAAATCGGTCCAAGATGGCCGCCGCCGCCACAAAATGGCAGATAACATTTTTTTCACTACTCCCTTATTATGGGTATCAAAGTTGGGGTTTTTTTAAATTTAATTACTTGTTACCTCTGTCAAAATATCACAATTCCAGAAGTCTTGTTCACGTCAATAAATTACATGATCCCCTTTCCCAATACTTAACACACCTTGTATTAATTATGTTTTATTTAATGATATTTATAATGCACCTGCATGATATAAATTATTTAAAAAGTAGTTGAATTAGGTGCGTTGACTAATAAAAATTATAATTGAACATGAAATTAAAATTCTCTGAATGTTTTTTGCATCGTACATCACTGTGAACACTGAATGTTGGTTTTTTCGAAATTGTAACAGTTTTTCACGCTTATTATCAATTTATTTAATTGAAATCCAATATGTAATATATAAACAAGTAATTTATATTCTTTTAATCTTGTGTTGATTTTGTGTTTGAGTGAATAGTTACAAAAAATATTTGGTCCAAAGTTATAGACCGTGTGGTAATAGGATCAATAGCAAAATGTCAAAATATACATGGTAGGCATCCCTTCACACAGCTTAACTCCTGGGGAAGGTCTAAAAAAGGTAGTCAGGGTAAATAGATGTATTTAAATTACAAACATGAGAATTATGTTATCATAATGCATGATGTCCCTCAGATATTTCGACACTCAAAAACATTTTTTTGCCAGATCTTTCCCAAATTTTTGTTTAGAAAATATGGAATTATTGTCCTATCGTGAGGGATTGTGGAAAGGAATTGCTAACAGATGACTGAGGGCCGTATGCTATGCTCATTAATAATTACTAAAGTCTGGATCAATGATGAACATTGATTTGAGCCGATTTGATTCCGAAACGTTGCTTGATTTCATTTGTCATGTTTCTAAAAAAAACACTTGATTAGAGATTTTGTTGTTTTCGTAATGAGAACGTGACTTAAGTTATTATTTATGTTTGAATCTGTACTCAGCTAATCCGAGTCCGGATCAGTGCTTGACCAATTAATGAACTTACGGGCCTAAGACTCCTATTCTGATAAAGAATGCGTTACTCGAGCATAGATTTCAGTAGAGATTCATAAGTAGAAATTCATAAAATAAAAATTCTATGTTTGAGTCCGGTTAAGTACTTGAGCAGTAAATGTCTAATTCGGACCTTAGTCAATGTGGCCTTTTGTAGGTCTGCAGGGCTAGCATGATATGCCCTAGACGGCGATTTGTCTACAGAAGAATAGAGTAAAGCTAGTCCTGTCTCTGTTTTCGTTAAACAAAAGAAAGGGACGACGTATGATTTATCTTCTCTTATATAGATTTAAGAATTTTAAGAATAGGAATTCCTTTATTCGCTTTTTTTTCATGCTAAGTGTCTTTGAGGTAGATTAATGTAATGTATTTTTGTTGACAGCGCAATCTGAAACAGCAAGAGCGTGTTTCTACGGCGAGCACCACTCAGGCGTACTGACGTCCATTGGCCGCGCCCGCCATTCGTAAGCCACGGTATCGCCTTAAACATCGCAACTCAAACTGGACAATTTATAGTACTATAGTTACACAGTGCCTCCCTCAGAGTTATATATTATTATACATTAAGCTTTTATATAATAAGGCCTTGGAAAGTTCTCTTTAGGGTCCTGTCAAAGCCGCGCTGACTGACGCAATTTGCTAGGCCCGATGATAGGACGCACGGATTAGAAATTGCACCAGATTCAACTGAACTATAGCTTGATTCTGTAGCATTGTTTCTAATACGAGTGTTCGATCAATATTGGGACGTGTAAGGATATCGAGCGACGTGTTGTTTAGATAAGTTTTATTGTTGACGTGTACTTTTTAGTTTGGTGTTTAGACTATTTAACTATAAATTATGCTTGTGAAATTCTTGAATTTGACGAGTATTGATATAGTTAATTGACTGTCGAATACCAATCTTGAATTTTTTGTAGAATAGTTAGTTATTCGTTGACGTAATTCGGTTATAAAACAACGCGTCGCGTATTTTGTATGCAGTTCTAGTCAATTGGTAGGATTGCGTATATGCGGCTATATAATTCAAGGACCGAAACGTTGCGTCACTATCGCATATTATTACTATTTAATTTGTCAATTTGCATGCCGTATATATTTATCTTGTCCTGTCAAACTGATTTATCATCCAGTTTTATCTTATCCATATTCATTGTTCTCGTTGGTACATTTGAACACTACGAGTTTCAATAGTTTTAAAGATAGTTGACACATTGATTCAACGTGACAAATGATAGTATATCATGTGTTATTGAACTTGAAATTATAATAAAGTGCGATAACATCGGGCGGTAGATAGGCATCCTGCCAATTTGGCTAGAAGCTCTTGTTGAGACTATGCGGTTAAGGTACGTTCTGTTAGTCATTACGGAGTAGGTATGATACAAAATATTATGTTACATAGAAGTATATTAAGTTTTTAAAGTTCTTCCATTATTTCTAAACGGAACAACGACCTTAACCAATCGTGTAATATTCTAAAAACCCGGAAATGAGGGCACATACTGGTTTCAATATCGATAGATTATATTAAATATACTCGCTTATAGACCTTTATCTTGTTTCTTTCTTGTAGATTGTCGTGTCGCTAGTTTGTACTTTTGGGATCGTCTGTGTTCGATTGCCGTGACACTGGTTCCTTATTGGTCGACCTACGTTAGTTCATTGACCTGGTTCTGGGTGGCCTTGTGACCGATGGTGAAAGGATTCAGTGCGCGTCGAGGATACGTTTCTTGGACATCATTTGGGGAGATAATATTTTATATAATATTGAAGGAAGCAAGTAAGGTCACTTGTCACATACCAGTCCGTCACTCGATAGATCAAATACATCTATCAAAACTATGTCCGATTGGTTTTATAATCATGTAAATAGTATGTTCTGTATAAGATATTTAAATCAATCTATATAGTACAGTAGTTATATATGTTCGTCCACATTTAATTCCATTTGAAAAGTATTGCCGTCTAACGTTGTCCATTGAAATTTTGCTTGTAATTGATTTTTATAATCCGTCTTCTGAAAAAGTCAATGCGTGTAATGCAAGCACGAAGTTCAACGCCAATTATGTATTGTGGTCAATTCTATGAAATAACTATGTATATTAAAGGTCTCGGAGGCCTTCGGGCGGTCTATAAACTCTTCACCAGAGTTGGCCATACGATCTTGCAAAGTAAAAATTGCAAATAAGAGTTATTTTGACCTAGACCCAATTATAAACAACTATAAAAGTCAATTTGAGTGACTGTCGTCTTAATTACGCCATTCTAATTATAACTAATATTCGCCCTTTTGCTTCCAAACGATCCATCCATTGTCGGACGTTCATTTTATTTATTCGTCTTGCCCAGCTTCCATGTTGTAAATAGTATCGTATAAAAGATTATATCGTGTTCTTGTTAAAATTTTGTTATGGGTAGTGTAATATTTTGAAAGTTATTATTTTATTCATAAACGTATTGTGCATGCGCGGTCGGTGTCGTGTTATTAACGTTTTTGAAACTTGTAAATATCGCAAAAAATAATAATTTGTAAAAACTACTTAAAAAAAACAGAGACCTTTTCAAACGTGCGAAAATTATCACAACAAAATATGCTCATTCAATATTCAATTCACATATTCAATTAAAATAAGGATAAAAAGTTAACTTTCAGTTATACATCTTTTCCACAAACAATGCGGCATGAATTCTCATGGTCTGCTTGCTTATTTTAAATCATACACTCTAGAAACAAGGTCAACTTTTATTTGTATTGTTTATTGCGCGTTATAAATGTCAGTTTTTGTGTTTTTAGGTCAAGTTCCGCGCACTGAGTCGTTTCCTTTGTGCTCACTGGTGTCGCAAAAAATGATCTTTCTCAAACATTTGGTTTCAATGTAAACGAAGATAACACGACAAATGCCTTGCGCGCGCACTTTCATACGATTTGCCAAACACTGATTATCGTATTTGCCAAAAAAACGTCTTCAAATTAGCAACAGCCGGCCAGTCGATCATCCACTAGGAAATAAGAATTCTGGTCCCATTTCATAATACCCTCCAGATCACAATAAAATTCTTAGTAATCTTAGTATGCATTTCGGGCCAGTGTCTGTGACTTCCACGAACCCTAGGTTTTATCGCTTCTAGCATTATTTTCCCTGGCCCAAATGCAAGTCCGTCTTGCATATTTTGTCCTGAGCGTAACGTCCATAATTGAAAATGATTTAGCGTTAAGTAATCACTCTTACTGAACTTAACAGCAAAATAATTTTGTATAAATTCATTAGTTTTTTATTACCAATTTGAACAGCATAATGCGTCCTATTTATATTTTAATCCGGTGTATGATATACATATTTGTTATTAAATGCGTATACTATCGTGTAGTGTATTATAAAGTTTCGCGTAGGTTTACGAAACCTTGTTGAATGATAAAATGTTAATTCAGTTGATTTTTGGTCAATTATCATGTCAGAACGACACAAATTTATGTTTTTATATGCGTCAATTGTTTTTTGGTAAAGTAAGCGCAGTAGTTTTCATTGATGTCAAGTTATTTGGTCAATTCAAAATGTAAGTGCCCTTTTGTTGCTCATGTTAACTGTTTATGGAATTATAATGCTTTTTACTCATTTTAATGCTCAATATTATATGATCATGATATTAGATTATTAAATTTCGCTATGGGTTTTAATTTATTTTACCTATTTATTTATTTTAATTACATTAAAAATACCTTTTTGTTAGTGCAGTCGCCAAAACAAGTCGTTAGTTAGTCTATTTCATTCGTTATCTTTACCGCGAGACAAATATTTATCTGTCAGAGTAAAAATATAATATATTAAAAGATAACATCTGTAGTGCAAATAGTAAGGTGTTACCGGCGCGCCGCTAAGTGCGAGATAAATGTTTACTTAACTTCGTATTATATTATCAATACCCTGTTGACTTAATATTTTGAAATACTTATGAGATGAGACTGCGATGGTAGAATTGTAGATTTTTATAAAATTAATATTTAAAATGCATCCAAATGAAAAATCTTAAAATACTTATATTAAAACATAATCGCTATGCTTGCCTTTATCATTTTCGAGATCTTCAAAATTATAAACAGTTTGAAATGTTATTGTTACCACTAGTGTAAGAGCTGTCGATTGTTTTTAAAATTGATTCGTAGTAGCAAACTGTTTACTGCGAATGTGTTTGTTTATCACTCGTAGATACTGATTCCTTGTGTTATTATTGGAGAGGTTGTAGATTATTGAAGTGGATATTGTGAAAGATGCATTCCATTTGTCGACCCGTTGATCTAGCACTGTTCATCAATGCACCTATTTCTTCGATAAAGTACTATAAAAAAGCTATATTTTTACAGGCATTAAAATATCGGTAAGAAATCCGTCTAACTCTTGTTCTTTATGAGACAAAAGTCTCATAACATTACATAGTTGGACCCATATTTACAAATACCAGACCACTTACGAATAAGGTGTCCCTTTATAACGTAAATATAATGAATATCTATATAATGTATAAAGTCACAAAGGGAGTAATTATTATGACAAAACGTTACTCGATTGTTACCGGATAAGTTGTTAGTGAATTGGACGGAAATATTTGTATTTTGTCATGTTTATACAAAGGAAAAAATATCTCAATATAATATCATAGTCCATTGTACAGTATATAGTATCTAGTGTCATCAATTTCTTATATCCTAGTTAGTAATATTAGAATCTAATATCCAAATATGTATTCTTTGCGGCATGGCAAACAAGCCACAAATGGATGTTTCGTATGTTACGTTTGCCAATTTTTATTATTGAATAATGTATGTATATTATTGTAATTTATCGGTCTGGTTGTGTTAACCCCATGTTTAAATCGTAACAATGAATTTGGGCCTATATTATTTACAGATTTTGTATATCGAGTGGCATTTTTGCCATGTGCAAAACAAACACGTTGTAATAGATTACATACATAGCTGATATTATACCGGCTTAAGGCGGGCGTTACACGATGAACCTTACCTATAATCTATAATGTAGATGTAGATCTTTGAGTTTGCGTATTCAGATCAAAAATTATAATTGTAAATTTGGTGTACAGTAATCAGTGATATGATGAGCCGCCGCCGTCGCGCCTTCGATCTCGACGTCTCTCGCAAGACTGTCGATTCACAGAACAATTTGAATATTATGTCATTGTAAATAGAGTACGAATTAGATTAGACAAATTAAGGGGTATAATCGTAGTTTATTTTTTATGTTTTGCATATAAAATGTATATGAAAGGGAAAGTAATTTTTGATAGAAAGCTGTTTGAGCGTCGTCGGGGAGGCGCGGCGCCTGGCGCGGAACCATGCTGCGATATTCCTTGTGCCCCTCGAAATATCAGTGCATTATAATAATATTGAGTCAAGCAACATGTATAGAGTAAGTAAGTACCTACGTATAGTAGACGATGCAGCACAGTTTATGTGTGTAAATGCGTTTATACGAGCTCGAGTCGCGCGGACGAGAGCGATCCTTGCCAGCCGGTTCGAGCGAACGACGACTAGCTATGAATCCTGACATCGGCTCACGTTAATTAGCTTATAAATATTTCATCAAAATATAAAATACACAAAAAAAAAATGGATATAAATTTCTCGACCAAGTACTGGTTGTTTTAAATTATTAAAATGTAAAAAAAAATTAGATTATAAACAAAGTATAGGTACAATTTATTAATTATACTTTTCTTTACGGCATTTCATGTAACAGTGGGAGGGTGGTATCGTAACTTGCCGCTAGTCCGCTAGCTCTGTGCCTGCGACCACCATCAGGTAGTAGTAGCGATGCAGTACTCACACGCTCACGGCACTCGCAACACCCACACCCACACCCACACCCACACCACATCTTACATTACAATTACATACACAATGTCGAATGTTTCTATATATTTTGTGATTTCTTTTGCTCATGTCCTCTTCCATTGCTTTTTTGTTTGTCAACTGTCTAAGTGTATATGATTTTGTTGTGGCAGGGTAATGCAGAAATGTGAAGAGGTACTTTTTAATTTGAAGATGATTTGTTTGAATGTTTTAAATTGAGTTGATTTTATCCATTCAATGGAATTCGTATTGTTATGAAAGGAGCCAGTTTGTTGTTTTTTTTTTTTAATTAAGTCAATATGATTTTCGATTTAAAATGAGGCAGCAGATTAGTTAATTAACTGTCAAGTTACCACAGAAACAATAGTCAGATGTAGGCTCTCTTTGGCGTTGCCCTTAAATCGGTTGGAAGCTTTGGCAGTGCGCGGTCGGGTCCAACCAACTCGTCCCGCACAGGGAAGTATAGTTAGTCAGTATTAGAACTCGCAATAAACATGAGCTGAAGAGAGGTTGTGAAGAGTATCGTTATAAAAGGTACCTATTCAAAATCTGGATGAACAGACTAACTTATCTTATAAAGGACAGATAGTGTTGCTGCAATATGCATTTATGCCATCTTCAGGTTAATTTGAATTATGGGATCAGTGCCAAACTTTCTCCTTCTTGTTTAGCTCAAAACAATGCAATTGTTAGCATGCTTGACGAAACAGCTAAGTAATTGTTTAGTTAGTCTGCCATTTTGTGAATATTTTGTTTTGATAGTAATATGTAAATCTTTTATAATATATTTGTTTACAATAAATGACAACATTATAAATAAATGAAATTGTATTTTCCATTTAAAACTGATGAAAAAAAAATATAAAAAAGAATAATATGCAAATAATTCGGATGTTTTATTTAAGGCGGATATCACGGTCAAACCGTGAAAATGCCCATTTTTGACGTTCTAGATCTCTGAAACTGAAACTCTTAGATAATTTCGATTTATTGTATGGTGTAGAATAGTTATTCGCATTGACCGTAGCGGCCTCGCTTTTTGCAATTTTTCCTTATATATTTAAATAAAGCCAAAATTCCGAAACAAGTTTTTAATAAAACTCGCGCAGACCCTTTTTCAAGCTCCTGGATTGAACTACTGTGCAAAGCAAACGAACTGAAAAATATCTACAAATATCTCTTTTAAACTGCCATTGACCGTAGCGGCCCCGGAATTCAGAAATAAGTATGGGATATCTACAAAAAAAAAATCAATTCAAAACCATAAAATTGCTAAAAACGTTCAGAATTAGCCGTTAATTTCTCCATACTACATTAATATTATTAAGTAAAAATTATACCAAAATAAACGTTAGTTCATAATCAATAAAATTGTATACTTTTTATTTAAACAATTTATTTAATTATATTGAATAAACGTAATTTAAAACTGCATGAAATGCGATCTCAGACTCTCAGACGAACTCAGACGCGCGCCAGCCCTTGAATCGCGGCCAAACTGTGATAGCCCTCTTAAGGCAGGTAGGATACATAAATTTTTGCGAGTCTGCACCAGTATTCTGCCTTTGGTCTAGGCCCACCATCACAAGAGCAGCGATTGCCGATCGTGTATAATATACCTCGAATGATATAGGCCGTCTAGAACATACTGGCACGGCACGGATACTAATTAAAGATATCTAAAAACCTATGCCAATCAGTACTAAACTATCCCTAAGCATATCTTGACGATGCATTTAGTGAAGAATTAAGAGAATGGTTTTGCGGATAATTAAGCTACTATCTGCGGGTAAGCTGAATCTCTCGAACGTCTCATTCATAAAGTTCCTACCTTACACTATCTCTGTGTAATAAAAACCAAACTGCTATAAAGTTTTAAAATAATAAATATTCATGGATATTTCACACAACGCCCTCTGTCCCAAACAAATAAAAGAGCAAAGTTAATAAAACGGAAGTGGTGCAATGCCATCTATCGGTGAGTAGCTGTACAAATAGTTCAAATGTCTACAGACTCAAAAGCGTTTGGAGTGTAAAAAAATGTATATATCGTGTATGTGTAATGTATATATGCGTAAACTCCCCCATAATTTCATAGAGACTACGGTTTGTTCTTTCTTATCTATGGTCTTGTCTGTGGCTTTTTCTGCTCTGCTTCTTGTTTGAATTTTGGATTTTCTGCGTGTGTGTTGCGGATGTTGGGATTATCAAGATTTAATTTGCAAATAGTTCCTCGCTCCAGCATCAGCGTTGGCTGACAATGATACATTTCAAAGATAACAAAACCAAATCTCCTTTAAACACAAGATGGGCTCAAATGACGAAACAAGAACAAATCATCGAAAGAAAGAAGGTTGAGATTCAAGCCAAGTTGGAGGCCCAAAAACAGGCGGCTGCGTTGGCTGCGCAGGCCAAACTTGCTAAGTGAGTGAATTTTATAACTTTAGATTGAGCCTTTGCCGGTTTATAGACTAAACGTCTTGGTTACGTAGACACGTTCTACCCTACCGAGCTTTGATAAAATGCCATCCCATTCTGGTTGTGCGAGGATTAGACCACTTTCGCTTGATTTTAGGCTCGACTAGTTCATCACAGTCTCGGCTTATAAGTCTAGAATCTTAAAAAGTGTTTTCAGTCTTTATCTGGTTGTGGTGATTTTTTTCATTCTTTATGTACCATATTCTCCCATAATGCATGTGTTCTTCCGCCATTTCTCTCTTTCAGTCATGATCGGTGTACTCTCTTCAATGAAATTTTTGGAACCAGATAGTGTATTACGTTTTATGTGCCAAAATGCTAATTCTATCTTCCAGCCCCAACGGCAATGATGACAACAGTGCCAACATTTTCTCCAACGATGGTAGCTTCATGAATCAGTTCAAGGCCCTACTTGAGAAACAGAAACAAGAGAATGCTGTAAAGTTGCAAAATGAACAAAAGCTTGAAGATGAAGGGGAGAAGGAAACAAAACCTCAAGATCAAGAAGATGGCTTTGATGGAGAGTTTCACGGAGATGAGAGGCGGAGATCAAATGATAAGGGCTCCAGGTAAATAACACTTTGATCATATCATCAACCTAATATAGAAAAAACTTTCATGCTAAGAAAGAATAACTTGGGTGAATAAATGTTGGCATACCTACGGAAAATATAAGTGTTCAATTCAATGTGTTCATGGTCACAGAGAGGCACGAGTCTCTGTAGAAAATCTGTCTATCAAGCTGAAATTACTCAAAAGTATCAACCTGAATCCACCAAAAGTACCAAATTAAGGGTACCCAATGTTAAATTATTGGCATAGTTAAACTGTGTATTTCAGGAATAAAACTTGATAACTTGTACATAATATTTTTATTTAATTTTAAAGTCGAAAATTTTCTCCTGGACAGATTTTTCTTAAAACAGAAACCTAGAACTTGAAAATAAATGAGTGTGTATTAATTTCAGAGAGAACCGCCGCCATTGGAATGACAGAGGGCACAACCACCAAAACAGTCCTATTGCTTCTGCGGATGAGCCTCATAGAAATATGTCTCATGACCCTAACATCCCCTCACTCATGCAAGTCCCCATCAACCCCCATGAAGATGGTTCTGACTCTGAACTAAATGACTGGTCCAAAGATCAGAATGATTCTGATCATCACCCTGAGTCAGACTCTGAGCAGCATCAGTTTAGAAGTATGGGTCCTGGGCTACTGCCTCCCGGCCCATTGCCCCCAGGAACAAACATTCCGCAATGCCCATTACCCCCTGGTGGTTGGGACATGATGGGCCATGGACCTAATATGGGACCAAGACCCATCATGGGTCCTGGAGGGCCAATGATGGGTCCGGGACCAAACATGTCTCAAATGCCTCCAGGTCCCAACATGTCTCAAATGCCCCCAGGAGGTCACAACATGCCTCCTATGTCTCAAGGAGGGCCTAACATGCCCTCAATGCCTCTGGGAGGACCTAACATGCCTCCGATGCAACCAGGAGGACCTAACATGCCTCCAATGCCGCCATTCATGGGTGGACCACCTAATTATCCAATGCCGCCAAACTGGGGACCCAGTGGGCCCAGGGGATCATGTGGTCCAATGCCACCTAACATGATGGGCCCCAATGGCCCAATGCCTTCATTCTTTCCACCCTTCAACCCTTCGATGATGGGGATGAATGGACCTCCAGGACCCCCGCCGCCGCCTCCGCCCGGTCCACCTACTTCGATGGGCCAGAGTGGCCCTCCGAACTCAATGATGGGTCCTAACGGCTCTCCCATGATGGGTCACAATATGCCCCCAAATTCCATGTCAGGTCCAAATGGCCCACCCGGAGCGCCTGGTTCCATGATGGGACAGAATGGTCCTAATCTAAGGTCAGGTCCTAATGGGCCACCTGGTTCGATGATGGGCCCGCCTGGTTCTAACGCTATGATGCCGCCGGGTACGATGCCTATGGGTATGGGTAACATACCGTTTATGGGTCCACCGCGTCCGCCATTCTCTAGCAATAATAACTTCAATAATCCTAAAATGCCGTTTATGCCGCCCAACTCGATGATGCACAATATTGCTGAGCCGAAGCCGGTAGATAACATCCCGCCCCCTGAGCCGATGAAACTCCAGAACATTCCACCTCCAATGCCGTTGCCCCTGAACCACATACCGAACCCTAAGGACTTGGAGCTCGGCGACACACCGGCACCATCTCAAGGTAAATAGTAATTTAAGATGCAGGCTTTTTGAGAAGGCAGATTGAATTAAGGGGCTTCTGATATCTTTTAGATTTTATGCTTCAATTGCATATTACACATTGGTTTTATTGAACTGGTTATTTGCTGCTGGCCTTTTATCCTCTACTTTATAAAAAAGTAGAGTATAAAAAGTTTAAATAAAAGGCAAAACATGATGACTTCGTAAGCAGGTGTCTCGAACTCGTACAAATTTTACAGAATCCTTCAAAACACAGGTTTGGCTATGCTTAGGTCTAGTTAAGTACTTTTCGCTCTTTCATTGTCAAAACTTTACTTTAATCACAGAACAAAATAATACTACCTACCTACTACATCATGTTTTGGTAATATTGAAATTCTACTACACACCTATTTCTTGCGATCATGACTTTATTACTGTGAGTAGATTTTTACTGTATGTAATATCTTTGCTTCGATGGATTAGTGTGCACTGCTAAACACAATTTCTAAATTTAATTTCTATTCTAAGATTAGTCAGTGACAGATCTTTCTTCACAAATCTGATTATAAATCTAAGGATACCTATCTGCCATACCGTTTGAATTGTTAGCCTCTATTTGTAAAGTCATAATTCTCGATTGTAATATAAAAAGCATAAAATGATTTGGCAGTCAATTAAAATTTCAAAAAGGTTTCCAGCAAACAACCCGTAAGTACTACCACATAAAGCTCAGTTTGCCAAAAACTATGGCCATTTATATCAGAAGCCCTTGTAATACCAGTAGCCCAACCGTCGGCCAGTCTATTGACCCGTCGTATGCAGTTTTCTCTCCAGATATGTTCCCGCCGTCGGTCGTGCAGTCAGCTTCAGAGGTTGCCGTCAACGGTGACCGCTGGGAAAACGTCCTGAAAGCTATTCACACGCAAGATCAAAACATGTGGTAATGCCACTAGGGGCCAGGAGGATGCGCTGTATTCCTTTTTATTATTACACGCCTTGGTTGCGAGGGAGAAATCACTGGTCTATAAATACTAGAAACAACATTCTTGAAAACATTATATCTACAAACTCGGAGAACTCTTCAAAGTTATTTATTCATTGCGAGTTTTAAATCTGGTTTAGCTTCGCAAACTCTCAGAATGGCAGTTTACTATAATTAGATTTTGTGCTGCTGTACAGAAATGCTGTACTGTCATGCTATTTTGTATCTTAAAAGATCAGTGTATACAAATATTTGTGTCAATTCAAGGCACAACTGGGGTTGCTAGAACATTGCTCCCATCAACCCAAAGTCCTTCTCTATTATAAGGAGTTTTTGTAGTAGCAGAATTCAAATATTCCTTTCAATTTCAAACATTTGAATCAGAATCACCAGTGTTTCTCCACATTGCAATCAAGACTTTATTTTATTACCGTTGACAACGGAATAGTGTTGTCCGAAATCTTACATACAATTCATTACAAAACGACAACACTATCCCATATGTCAATGATCCAGGTTGCAAGACCTTTCACCTTTGGTTTTACTACCAGTGGTTTATATGACTAAATGGGTTTTATCGTTGCAGGTTTTTACACAACCCGAACAGTCCAGAATACCAGGCGTTCAGGCAACTAGTCGAACGAATGCGGGTAGAACGCGAAAATCAAACTGTGAAGGACGAAGATAAATATGAACCGGAGTTCTGTTTGGATGATGATGACAGTAATGATGCTAAGCCGCATTTTAAGGATGAACCTACCAGGTATTTAGGAACTACTTGAGTGATCTAAAAGCGTTTGGATCATCTGCCTAGTCCTACTGATTGCAGATTAAAAAGATTAAAAAAAAGCGTTTCAATGTTAATCATCATCAACATCAACCTATACTCGTCCACTGCTGGACGTAGGTCTCTCCCAAGACGTGTCATTGAGCTCGGTCTTCGGCTCGTCTCATCCAGTGTTTGCGCTACATTTCGCAGATCGTCGCCCCATCTCGCCGGAGGGCGACCTACACTACGCTTGCCTAAATTCAATGTTAAAGCCAATATTTATTTTGTAAAGTCACAAGGAACATTTAGAGTTAGTATGAATTGTATTATGTTACAGCGAAAGCAATTCAAATTTCTTCTGGCAGCAGTATTCCGCGAAACGCGAAGGCGGAAGCTCTCAAAGCGAGGACGAATCCGATAGTAAACGTGAAAGACGCAAACGCAAGAAAAAGTCACGATGGGGAGATGATCCACCAATGGACCTGAAACCGCCCGGCGTTATAGACATTAAACCGCCCGGTGTGGCTCCGCCTTTACTGCCGCCTGGGACTATGATGCCTACACTTTTAGGAGGTAATAAACATACCCAGTATACCCACTACTGTTGCTTAACTATACTTCATCTGGAAAAGTCGCAAGACATACTTTAAATTGACAGTGTCGTAAAAGGCCTTAAACTACCCGGTGTGGCCCCGCCTTAACTGTCGCCTAGGACTATACTTACACTTCTCGAAGATAAAATAATCATCCCAAATCACAAAAGTGTAAATATTCTAAGCTTTCAACAGGTTTTTTAGGAACACGACTAGGTTTTACTTCTAGTAAACGAGATTCACCTATGTTTTAAGAATCGAAAAAAATACATCTGGATTTTATAAAATGAAATACTAAATTTAAGTGGTGGCCAGCGCCTATTTTATATCTTGATCTAGATAAGATAATTTATTGATTTCATTAAAATTATCTGTGACATCTAGGTGCAAAACTGGCTAAGATTGATGAAGATGGATTGAAACTGACCAACGTAAATCGCAGTAACCAAGCATTGATGCAATACGCGATGACCAACTACGGCTCCACAAACTTAGATCCTGAGGATTGGAAGAAATGTGAAGACAACTTCAAACTGAATCTTTTGTATCAGGCATGTCGTTTCTAAACTTTAATTACCTACTGCTAAGTTATGCCAATTCTAACTTTGAGCACTTTTTAAACACCCACCGACTCCCGTTTGTTGCGTCCTCAGTGGATGTGCTCTGTTAGGTAAAGCATTGTGGTAGGCGCACAATCTACTAGTTCCGTTATTTTTTCATATAAATACCGAGATTCCAATTCCATTTTCAAAATACAAAACGTTGCAAAAAAAAGTTTATTTACACGAAAAATAAACGATTTTTACCCTTTTATGTGAGGTTTATTTTAAGAAAGGTTGGAAAGGAAAAATAATTATTATTTCTTGTTTTCAGGACATGTTGAAGAAACGTAACGAAGTAGAGCGCTTGGCAGCGGCCGGCAAGCACAAATACGAGTATGACAGTGACGAAGACACATCGGCAGGAACTTGGGAACACAAGTAAGAACATACGTACGATTAGATAGTTCCAACATTCAAATATCAAGTTGGTGACGAACCAACTCGGGTAGGCAACGTTTATGTGATAGGTCTCATAGCTCTGTTTTATGCGCTACTGGTTGTGTGCTCGATCCCCAACAAGAACTATCATTAAATAAAATAAAAATAGAAAAACCGTGTATTAATCAACAAATCAGTGCATAAAAATTAAGTTTAGCGACGTTTTTGAGTTCTATTCTAATTTGCTAGTTCAAATAAGGACCTTTCCTGGGGTAAAGGCCTCTAGCGGCTCATATTGCTTTGTTTCCAGACTTCGTTCGCGCGAAATGAACGCCACTGAGAAATGGGCCGACGAACTGACGAAGCAAGCCGCTGGGAAACATCACATTGGCGATTTTTTACCTCCTGAAGAGTTGAGGAAGTAAGTTTTTTTATACAACATGATGGAACAAGCCGATGACCCACCTGATGTTAAGTGGTAACAACTGCCTATAACGATGCATTGCCTCACTGTGCACGACCACTGAAGACGTGCCCTGTCATGCATTGCACTGCGCACATCACTCTGAAACATAAGGTGTTAAACCTCATGTGCCTGTAATTGCACCGGCACCCATACCCTTCAAATTGGAACACAGCAATGCGAGCATCACTGCTTTGTGGTAGAAATAGGTAAGGTGGTAGTCCTTCTCCGGACAAGCTCTTTCACAAGAAGCTCTACTACTACCATAAGTACTGTTGTTTTCAATAGCAACTTGAAACAAGTAATTAAATTAAAAATTTAAAAACCCCCCGAATCTTGAACCGGTTTTCATCAAACATAGCTAAGAACACTCCCGACCCGACTAATTCACCTTTCAAACAAAAAAAAAAACAAAATCAAAATCGGTTCATTCGTTCGGGATCTACGATGCCTACGGCAGACAGACACACACTAACATGCACACACAGACACGTCAAACTTATAACACCCCGTCGTTTTTTGTCGGGGGTTAAAAATGATGCCATCCCTTTCTTTTGAATCGAAACAACAAAGATTTTAGTAAAAGTAGGTTTAGGATAATTCAGTAAAAAATTATAAGTTTTGAAGCATGTTAATTTTTGTGGTTACAAAACCCCTTTTCCCGTTTACATATGAACACATTGGTACACGTTGCCTCAGACAGAGACACACACACACACTCACACGCAAACACACACACACAACAGACACGTCAAACTTATAAAACCCCGTCGTTTTTGCGTCGGGGGTTAAAAACTTGATTTGATCAAGATCAGTGAGCTATTAAAAGATGTCAACATCTGTGCATTTTATTTGAATAGTTTTATTTAATTAAATGTATTATAATTTCTCACAGATTTATGGAAAAGTATTCAGCAGTGAAAGGTGGCAAGGAGCCAGATCTGAGTGACTACAAGGAGTTCAAATTGAAGGAAGATAATCTCGGTGAGTTTGCTTATTGTATTTAGACTCTCCCATCTCTTTCCATTAGTTTCTATTAATTGTTTTGTGGTGTTGCCTCTATCCTTTAGCTATTTAAACAAATTGAATCTGTGCGCTTTTGAAAACCGTATAATATGTCTATTGAGTGTTGGTTTATATTCAATGCAGCCAAGTATTTTCGATGAAAATATCATCAAGAGACAATACGGAAATAATCAATCTTAATTGTAATGTTTTCTCAGTTATAAATCGCAACTAAATGATATAATTAGTATTGGAATGCCTTGAAGCTGCCAAAAATGTTAATGATAATTTGTTTATTTGTATATTTACTAATCACCGAGATCTCACGTGGCGCTCGTGGCTCAGCTTGCTTAGTCTTCACTAATCTAAGTGACGTTTTGCGCAGTCACTGTTTGGATGGGTGACCGCTAGTGGCATTTACATCTGAGCGCTTCCGTGCTTCGAAGGGCACGTAATGCTGTCAGTCCTGGCTCTACCAGTCGTTAAGCCATGACGAACGAACTGAAATCTCGCTGCACGATATTCCCTCAGATTTATTCATCATCATCATATCAGAAAGAGTTATCTGAGTCATCTTCATCCACCGTTATCCCGCGATCTTCCGTCCTACGTTTCGCCTTCCAATTTCAGATTTATTGGTATCCTATATCTACTCTATTCTGCAGTATTACCCAGTTACTAGTTCCATATGTGACAGGTTAAAAGCTTAATATTTCTTTATAGGTTTCAAAATGCTACAAAAGTTCGGTTGGAGTGAGGGGCAGGGCCTAGGCGCAGACGGTTCCGGTATTGTGGATCCTATCAACAAGTGAGTAAAACTTCATAATCGCAAGGGCTTTGATCGCTGATCAATTCAAGGCAGGTCTTCAAAATCGGATCACAAACTAACGATTTAATACCGTAATCATATTAGTACAAATCACAGTCTTTTGTGACTTAATTTACCTAAATTTATTTTTAAGATCTGATTATTATAAAAGTTTTTGTTACATCCCAAAAGTTATATATCCAAGGTCATTGCATCAGGATTAAAAAAAAATTACTTCTATTTTTGAAAGTAACACTGGGCTAATTCTTTGAACAATGATAAGTATATCCAAAGTAAAAATAACAAAAAATAAATACAATAACTAGACTTTTGCCCAACAGTGGCTTAAAAACGGCTTATACAATTTAGAATTAACAAAAACACTTTGAGGTGAAGTTAGGATAGGACTCACAAAATGCAATGATTACAGAGCGAGCCAGCCTGTCGCGAATTTGGGTCTCGGAGCCAATACATCGGACATAGTATCGTCAGAAGACGATGAATTCGACGCGTATAGAAAGCGCATGATGCTCGCGTATCGATTCAGACCTAATCCTTTGGTGAGTTTCGTACATCTCGATATTATTCGGCCATTTTAGAAAGGAAACTTATGTTGGGCTCTCTCATTTTAGCCGCATTTTAAGTATGTTACAGTAGTAGCACGGACCTGAGTTTTCGGGTCCGTGTTAGTAGTAAATAGAGTTGGTATGGTCAATCAATGAAAGCCAGTGTTCAACCATTTCAAACTAAATCAATATCATTGTGAATATGAGTCATAGAAGTATTTAAACTATGATATAAAACATTTTCAAGCTAATGAGTGGTCTACAGCTCAGATGTATAACGTAAAAGTACCGTCTGCGGCATTGCAACGCTATTAAAATTTATTTCCTAAATATTATGCGCCAAAATTACGAGAGCCCAAATTCAGAGTGATCATCCGAAAACGGTCGCATTTTACGTGAGATGATTCAACTTTTGAAAACCCACCAATTTCTTTGGTAGACAGGATTATTAGAAATCTATTGCTTGATTTTTACGAAAGAAAAACCAACATCTCAGATCGATAGATACAATATTCTGGTTAAAGTAGTGAGAGGTACGAGAACAGATATGCCTCCAGTCGTATTCAATAACATGCTTTAAGTAGCCAGTAATAATGCCCAAATTACTTAAATGAAAATGTCCGAAAAAACTAGGGGTAATTAATTCAAGTTTTTTTTTTTATAAACAAGATAAACATTAATCGGGTTTTCTTTTTTTCCAGAACAATCCACGAAGGCCGTACTATTGAAGAAAGACGCTCCTAATATAGTTAAATATTTTGGTTATTGGTTATAGCTTTTTGATCAAAACCTTACTATGTAAATTTGATTTATATGGGATGTATAAGTCCCGAAAACATAGGATTAAATTACCCATCAATTGTACTTTAGGGAACCAACAATGTGTTCGCAAAAAAAAAATGCAATACCTACTTGCTAAAAATCTATGGAACAGCTGATTCAAATAATGTTAAGCGCCGTCTATAAAATTACCATCGAGAAAAACAATTTTATGTTGATTGTCTGGTAATGGATCTTTTAACACAAAGTGTATTTACTTTTTAATGTAGTAGGTAGATAGTATTATACTGTCCACAGAGAACATTGGTCAATATTGCATAAAATACCCATTAGAATTAGTTATTGTTAAGAGTTGTTCCATTTTGCAATGTACATGTATGTACTTAAACCCAAGTACATTTTTATACATTTAATTTTATTTACTAGTAGAGTAGGGTCTAGATATTATCGCTAATAAGTATGTGTTCACCATCCCATCGATATTACATTTTTAAAATTCAAGGGTCCTATTCTCGAAACCGTTCCACAAATGTCATTAGGTGAGATTACAACTTCTGAAACTATTTTCTAACCGCCGGCCGACAATCTTCTTCCGAAATCGGTCGTGCTATACTTGGAAGAGACTACTAAGTATTTAAAATTGTTCGAAAAAATCTCTCGAGATGTTAATAATGATGTAGATTTTTTCTCAGTAGGTTTTGAGGTGTAAAGATAAAATTTATCTTGGTTCCAAAACATAGGCAGGTCATAATAATTATTTGCAAAGGACATCAGTACACACGGCGACAGATCAAACTAGACTGTTTGAACTTTGAACTATTAGAAGTTGAACGTTGCGAATCGTGCGAGAGGGATGACAGTGTGTGTACGCCTATTACGCTCCCTTTCCAACGATTATCTGCATTGTATGTAGCGTAGTTATGGTTGTATTGAGTGTATAACCTGACCTGTGGCCGTGTGTACTATCTAATTAGTTTGCTTAAAAAGCAACACTAAGGTCGGCTTGCACCAGGATCACTAAATGTGTTTAACAGCTAAATAGATTTAAATCTGGCGTATTTATATGACTTGACAACTCGCTAAATACCATTTAATAGTTAAACGCGTTTAGCGATTCTGGTGCAAGCCGCCCTAAATACCGATTTTAACCTTCCTAAATTATTGTTATAGTCTGTTGTCTGAGTTTATGTTCATCTAGATGATTATAATTAAGTCATCTTTTGTTATATTATCCTATTTAAGTGTATTTCCCAGATTAGTATAAATATGAATTATACATATAATTGCAGTAACGAGTTTTATTTTAATTTTAATCTATCATCTTAGGTATAAGTAATAGTAGGTAAGTACGTATTATTATCATTGCCAAAATTGCATAACAAGTGTAAACTAGGCATAATGCTTATCAAATTAGAGCCTTCCAGCCGCCTTACCGCCAAGTGTAATTGATAATGGAAATCAAAAACTTGGTCGTAATTTTTACAACCTTCGCATTACGCAAAAAATATTTTTTTAAAACTTAAGTAAAGGATAGTTTTTAGCGACTGACATTGGTGATTTTACTAGCATTATAAAGATCACAAACAAAGTTCGATTTCCATTACCTACACTAATACACTTGGCGGTCACGCCGGTGGTTCATTTATGCATTCCTTTGAACAATGTGAAGACAATAATCAAATCTATTTCAGTAGATACAAGCGTGCACATAGATATGTAACTCCTCTTATAAAAGCTTTCTTATGTGCTAGCTTTATTAATTAATACAAACATCCTAGCTTCATGTCTTAGTAGGACGTGATATAATAGTACGGTATGCTAATCTAATAGGTACCTTTCCTTACTAGGTGAAAAAAACCCCTTTGGCGTTGCATAGGAGTTTCACAAGTATTCACAACAGCTGTGGTAGTTTGATTCTGACGCACCTATGACTCAAAGATCTCTGATGAAAATGTATTCATAAAGTCTACACTCCACAGTGTACCAGACAGTTTATATTTAGACGGGCGCTAGTGACAAAACTTCTAGCTTCATTGAATTTTAGTAAAATCTACAGTTTCAACACAAATTTTGAACAGGCAACTGCGCATGAGATTTTTGTGAGCGTTTTACCAAATTGTACGGTATTTTAAATGTGTATTAAAGTTGAATTTTAAGTGACGAGTAAAGATGAACTTTTAGTCAGACACTTACCTACCTATTCGCGATGCCAAGTGAATTTAGTGATTATTTCGTGCGTATAAAATTTAATTTTGTGTGTGGTCCGTTGTGACAAAACAAGTTTATTTTAACGCTAGTTGTAAGGAATTTTATTCCGGTGTATTAAAGTTGAAAATCGTGTGTTTTGTAAGATGGTGCGTAAGCGGTCTAGTGGTCAGGTGTATAAGATCGTATCAAGCAGCAGTGATACTACCACTTCATCGTCAGAAAACTCTGATTCCCCTTTGAAAAAGTAAGTAGGTATTAAGGTAATATATAGAGAACATAAACAAGATGAGGGTACTTAGGAACCTAGTATGTAGGCACTTGTCATAGGTACCTATACCTACTAGGTAAGTAGGGACCTATATAATTATAATAGGTCAGTTTAAAAAAGCTGTGTAAAATAATACGTTAGGTTTCCTGCTATTGTAAAACCAAGGAAAGCACAGACTAGAAAAATACAACCTTGGAAAGCGCAGCTCGATTGCACAACACTAGCTACAACCTAGGTAAACATGTTTACGTTTTCGATTTGATTTGTTGCCGTTCGCTTTGGATCTGAACGGAAAGATGAAAATAGTGAGACATATCTACACTTACCTACCTAGCTAGCTATTTATATGTAGGTATGCCACCAAACTTATCGAATTTTAACATATATAGGTAGGTACATACATAATTATCTGCTAGTCCTATTTTATTTGCTACTAGATAATAGTGAAAGCACTTAGACGTTTATGTAGGTAAGGTTAACACAGGCATAACCACCTTTGTTAGGCAAAAAATATTCAATCCTACCACTAAACATAAAGGCCAATAAAAATAAAATTGATCACTAAAAAGGAGCTAAGCCACATAATATCTTTTGGCGCCAAAAAATAATTATTTATGTTGACTAAAATTATTTTAATAAGCGTTGGCTACCTACCTATACCTATATAGGTGCTTACAGTTTTCGACCACCCGTAAAAATGGTTAAACCCAATACAAAAAAGGTTTAACCCACATATATTTTATATGTAGTAAATGTTCAGGTTTAACCGTCTTCTCCGTGTGTCGGTGGCTCGTCATTGGGCCTACTTCAAAAGGAATGGGCCTGCTCTTCGGGCTCGAGGACGTTCCGTGTCTGATGCCGGTTTATGCTCCATTGCTGATCATGGTTGGTATTCCTATCTGGATAGGTTAATCTCAAAACCTTAACTAGGTATCAAATAACTAGGTACGTTAGTCTTTGAGACTAGACCAAGTTCAAGGAGATAGTATCAGTTCCAGAATCAGCCTACCTGGATATTCCGTCGCGGCGGCTGCGTGTCCTTGGCACCAGATCAACTTCAGCACTGGACCAGTGCGACAGAGTTACACCCACGTTTTCTATCACGTGAGTTTCTTTTTTGACACAGACTGTAGATTGTTTGCATTAATTTTGCTAACTGGATCGAAACATACCTATTGGGACTTAGCTACCTACCTTCCATAATAATAATAATATTAAGTTTTACTTTCTCTTTCGAACAAGGAACACTAATCTCAAAAGTTTATTCGGTGATAGACCAACCATTTTGTACCTAAATTCGCTTAATAGGTATCTCGGACTAAATGGACAATAAAAATGATGTACCTACCTAAAATCAAATTTTCCGCCATTACTTTTACACCCAAACTGCGATCGATATTATGCGCAATGCACCATTGCGCATGTTTCCTTAGAACCAGCTGACTTTCGCCATAGGGTTTTCTACGTTATCACTTTACTATTAAAGGTGCAAATTCCTTAAAAACTAATAAATTTAATCCAGATGACAGCTTAGGTTTAGTAACAGTGCATGTGATTTTGTAACGTGGATCCGGAGATAAAATTTAATTCGTGTTATTTGTCTAACCAAATAATCTTCATAACAAACATAAAGTCAACTTATTTATCACGATCAACCCGGGTTACCTGTGAAAACATAAAAACCATCGAAAATGGATACTAATCTAATAATACACCTGCTAATACATGGAATAGTCCAAATTTATGTGATATTTTCATATTGAAACACAAATAAATCCGTAAGTACTTAGTTAACTAAACCAAATATTAAATAAATATACCTCAGTATCAATTCTTGGGGTTGAACTGCGTACCTACGCATTGTATGCGTGGAATTAAAACTCCCATGCTTAGGTACCTTTTTTCACCTACCGTAAATTTATTTGCCAAACACAATAATTAGATTTGGCAAGTACTCGAGTGGGTAGAACATTTCAGCTTTAGTAAACTTTAACATTAATTATCATTCTTTACCTAGTGCACCTAATGCTTACATTTTAATAAAAGACTAATACATTATTTGTTTTTCCTTGATTGTTAATTTGTGGTGGTTAAATAAATAATTTATCTATCATCTGTCCTATTATGTTTAATTTACCACTATATCCTAGGAGTAAATAGTAAAATAATGAAAACTGTATCAACATACTACCATTTAAGGTATGTGCCGATACTATTTACTGCATTTATCTACATAACTAGGTACCTACTTAACTTACCCCATCTGTAATACAATAAACTTTTATGTCATCATTGAATTGAGTGTGACTAGACCTGCATTTGGTTTCCATTACAAATTGGAAAACATAATTGAAAACTATGTAATAATGTAAACCAACTTTTTAAGATCCTAAGTTATTTAAAAATCTATTAAAAAGTAATAGAATATTATTAAATCCAGTAAAAATGACTTGATGCTCACGACAATGTGCTCAAAACTGTGCTTGCTCTGAATTGAAAGAAAAGCGTAACTAAATTATCGAGTCATTAGTCGCCTGAAGAAAATATTTCGGTAAGTGGACTTGTTGCCCTAGTCAAAGAACTTAGTTTTAATAAATTAGTTTTGATTCCCATGTTATTTCTTGCATACCTTAATTAGTTCTAGATCCGTACACATTATTTGAATGAAATAGTGGCTTTAAGCGTAATCTTATTTCTAGGTATGGCATGTCGACTGATGAGATCCCAAAACCCCTGCTTCCGGCTTTCGAAAGCTTAAAATGCGAAGGTACCCACTAACACCATAGTTAACTGCATGTATATTTTGCTGTAACCTGTAGACTTATACTAATAGTACTTAGATAGTGTGAATGCTTTTAAGATTTTTGGTTGCGATCGCGAAGTGATCAAGAGTGACTCAAACTAACACAAATAGGGTTTGAAATTCCTTGAGGCAAAATATGTAGGCACCTAAATAAAAAAACATCAAACAAATACCTAGGTACCTTGGTAGTCATTCAGCTATCAAGCTTGAGTAGTAAGGAGTTAAGTACGAGTAGGTACAAAGGCACAAACTTACACTAATAAAAAAATGTGACCTTAAATGACGCTACATTTTGATTACTACTGAGATAACTGATGTATAGCAAAAAGGATCTAACCAACAAATCGATGAAAACAAACGGTTAATTAATGCACTTACACTTTTTAAGTACCTATTACATCTAATACTGAGCAGATTCTTACAATACGACGTTGCATCGCAAAAATTGGCAGATACTTATGTTTTTCCGTCCTGAGTATTGTGAGTGCTGCATCTCCAGATTATTTTCTAGAGGCAAATGGTCTTAGGTCCATCAGTAGAACAAGCAATATAACTAGTGGAAACAGACCACTATCACATAAATGAATATTCTAAATTATATAAATCGAGAAATAGATTTTTTAACGATTTGCATGAAAAATTGTCTAAGGGCCAACGCACATCTATCGACAAAACTGTTTTGTCGCGTACTTAGTGACGTGAAAATAAATTTTCTGTTATAACGAAAACAGCATATGATGAATGCTTCCTCGTCATATGCTGTTTTCGTTGTAACGAAATTCACATCAATTGACACGACGCATGCATAAAATTATGTTTACCTATCTATTATAGCATTGTTTAGTACCTACCTATTAAACATTGCTTTATACGCACATACCTAGAGAATGAACTGTGCTTTTTTAATAAATAAGAATATAGTGTAATTATGTAGTGTACTTAATAATATTATTAAGTACTTAGCATGATTCTCATTAAATAAGCAAGTAACGAAAACAGCAAATAAAAAGAAGCATATTGTGACGAAAAAAGTTTTACTGAGAAGTTTCACATCACTAACTGTTCGACAAGACGTTTTGTCTTTGGTTTGCGTTCTCCCTAAATCTAGCCTCAACTCGATTCATGTTTGGTGCATGCATATAACACTATTATTTTGGTGACAGGTCGGCGGGCGGGGGCAGTCACATAGGAATAGAAGAGGCGAGTGACGGCAGTGACGCAGAGAGACCGCGAAGGAACCATCTCAGGGTTCCTTCTCCAGCCTTCGTGGGACAGTAAGTACTCCTGCGACTTCATGACCTATCCGACGATATTACAGAATATAGAGTAATACCCCAACGAGTACCTACCTAAATAAGATATTTTAGACCTGGTTTCATGAACAGATTGATAGAAAATTCTTTATTCCACAAACATTAAAACTTAGGCAAACTTAATGTGGAGGTGCCAAGAGCACTTAGGTAAAAGTATTTTTTAGTGCAATAGCACCAACTTCGTACATAATTCAGTGGAAGATTTAAATATTAACTGTCCAAATAAAACAATTTATTTGCACATCTCGTATCAAAGTGCTAATTATGAAGTAACTAATGTAATGAGATAAGTAAGATTGAACTGTTAGTTTTCAGTTGAAGGCTGTACGAAACAGCTGCGCGTGTAACTGTGAACTGTGACTATTTCACAATAGACTTTATTTTTATACAAAATAAATACCTACTTGAATAAAAGAAACAAAGTGTTCATAGGTTTACCTACTGCTAAGTGAATTATCTTTAGAGGAGGTAATCGCCTTTACAGCAAGTGTTGTAACAGTTTTATGGAAATAGTGTTCTTATGTTCAAAATTCATCGTCGATAGCATAATGAATGCCTACGCGAGTAGCTAAATAATAGCTTACAAGAAAGCCAATGGAAGAAAGTGATCAGGATTTGAAAAAGAGAAACGGAAGTGTGGTAGTGTTAGAAGGCAAAAATGAGACGAAAATCAAAGATGAGAATGAGAAAAACTATGACACTGACACAGTGACAGAAAGCAAGTTAGGATCAAAAGATGAGTCGTCCAGTCGCACAGAATTGGTGAAAGAAAGCTCTGAGGTTAAGTTGAAGAGTAAAGAAATTTTATTAGACTGCGAAAAAGTAACGTCGATCAATAAGGCCGCAAAGTTAGAAAACAAAAATTCAACAGTGGGCACGACAAATCTACGACTAGAAAACGAAATAATATCGTCGGAAAACAGAGATGGTTTGACGAAATGTAAAAAAGTAACGCCGATTAGTAAAGATGTGAAGACGGGAAGTAAAAGCGTGTCATTTGGAACCAACGGTGTAACATCAAAAGGCAAGAATATCTTGGAGGAATGTAACGATGAAATGCCAAAACACAACAATGTAACACCAGACAGCAATGATGTGAAATCTGAAAACAAAGATGTCAAACTATTGCGATGGTCCATTCGAAGAGACAGCTTTCCTCTTGTTAGTATTAGAAATGCTCTACTCAAGAGAAGAAATCTATCGCCAGATAATTTGCTTTGGAGACGGAGGTACTGTATCATTACAATTAAATAAAGGTCGGTTATATAAGAACCGGATATTTATAAGTACCTATCTATCGCGGTAATTTTGAGATTACCTAATTTTATTGTCCCAGCCGCAACCAGACATTTAATTTAACATTATTGGTTTTCATAATAGTTTTATTCACTGAATTAAAATATAGTACACAATAATAAAAAAATTACCTAAAGTTAATTTACCTTTTATCACGAGTTCACGTGCTACCATCGTATCTCTGATCAACAATCCACAATAATATCAGTAATACGAATACAGAATGAAACCTTGCAAAAAAAGGAAATAGTTAACTCAGATTCTACCTTTAAAATCAGTATTCTGATCAATGCAACGATAATAGACTGTTTAGTCATCAAGATCTCGGTTTATATATATCCATTCCCTTCGTTTATTTTATTGCATTTCTATTCTAATTTTAATCCTGTAAGTCATGTCAATCGGAGAGAATAAATCGATCAGTGGTTTCTTATCGCACATTGGTTGCAATTATTTAAGTTTATGTTTCTAAATCGATAAAACCCCCACTTGGAATGTATAATATTTTGACTTTTAGGTACTTACAAATAACTCTTACTGCATAATCGTCATCCAATTACTTACCTAGTTGTAAGTCGTCTAGGGCTGGATATGTCTAGTTAGGTACCTACCTAATAAAATAATGCAAGTCGGGCGTTTTAATTAAACCAATGTGAAAATCTTTAGAATTATTCTTGTTTACTACATATAGTAGGTAACAACAACATAATTTTTTTGTGGAAGATCATTAGTGTTATTTCGTAAGAACAGCCTATTCCAATATCGACAAAGTTACGATTAAATTCTTAATTAAATTTAAAATTTAAAAAACTTCTCAATCTTTGACCAATTTTCATCAAACATAGCTAAGAACACTCCCGACTAATTCACTTTTAAAAGAAAAAATAAAATCAAAATTGGTTCATCCGTTTGGGAGCTACGTTGTCTTAAACACGCATAACACACACAGACACGTCAAACTTATAACACCCCGTTATTTTGCGTCGGGGTTTAAAAACAGCCTCATTTAGAAAAGAAGAATGCGAAAAGAGGCTTTATTTGGACACAGAGTTTGAGTCACAATATATCTGGAACAGAGCCAGCAAGTGCTTAGTTGGGATAATATTGTAAATGAAATAAAAATAATAGATGTAGGTACAGGTGTACCAACATGCTGTTTTATTAAAAAGTAATTTGATTTTTATGATCAGTTTGATATATGTACCTAGGTACCCAAAATTTTACTTTGACTTTGATCACATCATCACATGTGTCACAGAAAATGGTTCATGAATGTTGCTAAAGTATATTTTTTGGTATTTATTTTTCTACAGTTTCCATCAAAATTTTAAATACTTTATCTAAAATAATTTAATCCTTCTGTAAAATAAAAACATAAAAAATCAAGTGGAACCGGTTTCAATTTGTAGGTACAGTTTTTTTTGTACTATGTTAAAAGGATTCAAGCCACACTTACCTACAAAGGGTATCTAAACCTACATCCCTAATAATCCCTACATTATTTAAACCCCGTTTCGCTCCTCGTTGCATGTTTGGTTCCCGGTAACCTTGGCAATTCCTATTGATCCTGTTGCAACCCGCCTGGGGTTTTTCCAAAATATGTAGGTAAATGTAATTAATTACTTAGCTACCTACTTAAATAATTTGGTAGGTAGGTAGGTACGACTACCCGTAGGAGGAAGAACGTAGTAACTAGGTACTACATACAAAATCAATAAATGTATTGAGTATTGAAACCGGCCTACGGTAATATTATGTAAATAATAAACCTACAGTGGGATACTAGGTACTTTCACATTTGCATCTATCCTCAGCCGTCAGAAATTCATGAATCAGTACGGAGCTGACTAAACCGCGAAATTCTTGACGAGACACCGACCGGCTTTTTTGAAAAATCCATACATAGGTACACCTTACACAACGAAACGATGACTGGATTCGAACCCACGACGACGTCGTCGTCTCGTCATATCGGTTTTTGGCCGGTATGGTTGTCGGTTGGACTCGGTCGGTCGTCGTCCCGACTCCGTATCCGTCAGTCAGTTCGCGATCAGCTATTCGAGAGGTAGCACTGTTTCCGAACGCACCCTGTTTTGCGAGCTAAAGTGACAGAACGAGATAAACGTCAAATTTGCGTTGACTGACGTGACGAGACGAGACGACTGACGTTTTGTCGGCTGCGAATAATTTCCATGATCGCGCGATCTCGAAACGAATTAAACTTTATTTCATGAAATAAAATCGGGGAGAACTCTGAAAAATTAGGTATCGTTTCGTGTAAACAGTTCAAATACGTGCGGAGTGATTTACAGTTTTGGTTTACCGATACAGTGTTTACGTATTGCAAATTATCGTGTTGCGTTAGATTCATCACTTTCAAAAATGTGTGATAATAAATTCTGAGACCTCTTACAGTGTCTAGTGATAAAACGAATTGCCTGACCTCAAATAGTGTACACCAGCAAGCATGACCTTCTAAATGAAGGAGGGTTACCCTGACGAAAATATGCTGTGTTTCGTTCAAGGATTCGGAGACAGCGAACACGGGTACAACAAGAACCGTGAGTTCAAAATATCCGGATCCAATTGCAATGTGCCAGAGTCTAATTTGAAGTTCAAAAAGCGAGGCAAGCAAGTCACCTTACAGTTTGAAGAGACGGTCAATGAAGAAACCCAGGACTATACGATAAAGAAGTCGCAGGGTGTGTTAACTGGCAAATCTCTGAAACTGACATCCGGCTCTAGATTTCCTGAAGTAAAAAGGAGTTTGAGTGATCGCTTCTCTGTCATCACTGATCGCACAGTGAAAAAGCCTTCTAAAGAAGTATTGACCATTCGGAAAACTTGGTAATTTTTTATTCAATGCATTTTAATGTAGGTACTGATCTACTCATGTAAGTAATGGAAAGGATTTTTATTTTTTTAGGTTTGGATATACCTAGGTACTATCAGCAAAAGTTCTACCTTACCACCTGGGTGCATTGGGGGCAATGGGTGCATTTTCTGTAAGCCGACTAGCCGTTAATTTTTGAATACCATTAGAAGCAAATTATTTCGGGTGTAAAAGTTATGAAAACAATGGGCCGTCATAAAAATAAATAGATGTTTAGGTCTCTGGTTGGTCAAAATAAGAAGACAAAAGAAAAAGGCGGGGTCAGGTAGCTAACTGCTTGTAAGCGAAACAGTTTCAAAAGTGGTAAGGCGGAAATTTTGCTGATGGTACATAATATTTACCTAGAAAGTGTGATGTAGCAGAATGAGTGATTGAACATGCTTATCTAGACTAAAGAGTGATAATATACATTTAGACAATCTCAACTGATTGCTTCACTTGATACAACCCAGGTCCACACCTTAAAAGAAGGTTTAACGACTGTAAACATGTTAAGACATCTTTCTCGAGTCTGGTATCATTTGTTTGGCAGATTCAATACCTACATCAATTTTATTTTAATTTGTTTTATAAAACATTTAAAGATTTTCAAGCCAAAGACAATTAAATCATACTTATGCCAGACTAATATTTTATTTTTATACCTAAATTATGGAACAAGCTGGAATATCCTCTCACATCTGTGCTCCACCTGAGGCTGCAGCTACACTTTGCATCAGGTGTGGCAACCAAAGGCCCCTTCATCCCACTACTATTATAAATATCAAAGTTTAGATGTCTGGAATGTCTGGATGTTTGTGTTTCAATCACGCTGTAACTACTGGTCCAATTTGGATGAAATATATTTTAGTTTGTAACCTGGATTAACACAATAGGCTACTTTTCCCGTTTTTTTAGGTTATCTACGTATGTATGTACATAATATTGTATATATTATTTTTTCGTGGACGAAGTCCCGAGTCGCGACTGCTAGTAAAAAATTAATAAGAAAAAAGGTTGAACCCATAGTTGCTTTCAAGTTCATTCATAAAACTGGCTTTAACTGCTTTTTCAAGTTGTTAAAGCAGCTAAAAGACATTTATTAATTTACCTTGACCTCCAAAGCAAATGTAAAAAAATCCATAGCAGGTACCTAGTGTACCTACTACCTACCTATAGTACCTATACAATGTCAAGTTTTTTTTTCAAGTTGAAAACCATTTAGGTCTGACTTAGCATTTTCTAAGTGCTAGGTTTCAAAGACTAGCAATGACTGAAAATATTTTGTTGAAAATTTACCAAACATTTACTCAAGTAAGTGTACCTAAGTAGTACTTACACCAAAAACATTGCTTAGAGATGGTAATTAATTCTACTTCAAAGTATTCTTTCTACCAATTAGAGGCTACTTACTGGAATACCTCCAGGCCCCCATTAAATATCTTCAAAAGATCTGTTTATGGCCAGGAGGTCAGCCTCCTGGCACACAGATGCGAAAAGAAAAGAAAATTGGTAGGTATCTACTCTCACCCACCAAGTATTATTGTGCTCTATATTATTTTTCTACAGCTACTTATCAGAAAATCAAAAGAATCATTACATGGTTGAGATGTTGTTAACAACCATACAATTTCATTGTGTTAATACGATATTTCTTCATTTTAATTATTATAAATAAATAAATATTCTAGATAGTACACTAAGTACGTAAGTACCTAGGTCATAAAAAAGTAATGGCTGAACACCTGCAAGAGAAAAATCTATTATTGGATATGATAATAATATTGATCTTATCATATCACGGTTGATAAAACTTTATGGCAATATGAATTGATAAATCCTTGTCAATAAAAACACCTACCAGTCACACATAGACTAGTTTCATAGCTCAAGTTACTTTTTCTTTAAGAGGGCTATCACAGTTTGGCCGCGATTCAAGGGCTGGCGCGCGTCTGAGTTCGTCTGAGAGTCTGAGATCGCATTTCATGCAGTTTTAAATTACGTTTATTCAATATAATAAAATAAATTATTTAAATAAAAAGTATACAATTTTATTGATTATGAACTAACGTTTATTTTGGTATAATTTTTACTTAATAATGTTAATGTAGTATGGAGAAATTAACGGCTAATTCTGAACGTTTTTAGCAATTTTATGGTTTTGAATTGATTTTTTTTTGTAGATATCCCATACTTATTTCTGAATTCCGGGGCCGCTACGGTCAATGGCAGTATATAAGAGATATTTGTAGATATTTTTCATTTCGTTTGCTTTGCACAGTAGTTCAATCCAGGAGCTTGAAAAAGTGTCTGCGCGAGTTTTTTTAAAAACTTGTTTCGGAATTTTGGCTTTATTTAAATATATAAATAAGGAAAAATTGCAAAAAGCGAGGCCGCTACGGTCAATGCGAATAACTATTCTACACCATACAATAAATCGAAATTATCTAAGAGTTTTAGTTTCAGAGATCTAGAACGTCAAAAATGGGCATTTTCACGGTTTGACCGTGATATCCGCCTTAATACCGCTGATAAGATAACGATAAGACGTACGGCCCACCTTATGTTAAGCGGTTACGGTAGTTGTAGTGTGGCCTGCCGTGAGCTTGACATAATAGAGGTTTGAGGGCTCCATCTTCTGATATTTCCTTCTTCAAAAATTACAATTTTCTCGTTCCAAACCAGTACCTATCAAAGGCGGCATAGAATAAAGCGTTTCACAGTTGTGGAGACCTCTCATAGCATACTAAACGCATGATGATGTCATCAGACGGAAGCTCCTAATTTGACGTGGGTGGTCGTATCGATGGACAATTTATGTCGTAGAACGTAGAAAATCAAGTGCTACCTATAGCGTAATTTTCATCTTTCGATGTAGCTAGAGTAACCTCTACCTTTTACAATTGCATTACATCACGAGGGCATTTCTACCGATCACGTGCCATCCTGTCTAGGTATCTTATGTTATGTGGTACGCCGTACGGCACTGCGTCCATCTCATTGAATCTGAGAAGTAAAAGGATGTGCCTGTAATAGCATCAGAAAATAAGGTAGAAATGCTCAAACTTAAGTATAGTCTGCTTGTTCTATATTTGTATTGGTGATCATTCTCATTTGAGTCTTTACATGCTTGGGAGTTTCGGCCTCGTTCCGTTGACTTACGAAAATAATTTGAAGATAGAGGTAGGTACCTACTATTACATTATTTATGATGGAAATAACCTACTCGGTGTTCTAATTTCCTCCAACCAAAGTTATAGGCTAGGCAAGTAGGTAGGCAAGTAGGCATGTTGGTATTTCCTTCTCTGTACCTCACCTATTAGTTTATTTCTGACTTGAAATTGTTCCATGTTTAGCACATAATAGTCACGTACGTTATTCGAAAATAATTGTTTGGATTTCGAGCGATAGCATTACAAACATTTTGAAACAAAAATACCATATTTACCTAATTTTAACCTTGTGTGAACATTATGGACCTCTGTTAGTTTTTAGTCATATTTTAGTGGTATAGATAATTGTACCTACCCACTGTGTGATCAATTACATTTTAACGACATCAACCGTCTCTATGACACGTCATAATTGTATATTCGGCGCGAGACAATATCCTCAAAACCATGGCCATACGAGACCATTACATGGCTATGATGCTGAATTAAACATGAGTATTACAAGCCTATGCGTTTGAGACCACTGTGTCTTTCGAAATTGGTCGATGGTCACTGGAAGAGCAGCCTCAAACTCAAGTAAGCTGGTATGGATGTTGGCGTGGAGCCAACTGATGGTATTTGGTCATTGTTCAGTTCAATACGTTACTCGATGAACAGTAGGGATATTGGAAGAATAATCACGCTGTTTCCACAAATAAGTCTTTTTTTCCAGAAGCAAAGATTGTCTTGTTAGTCAGATCAGTTTATAAATAAAGTAAATAAAATGTATACTCGATAGGTATTATGTTTATTATGCTGGAGAATAATATTTCCAAGATTTTGATACGATACTCGACAGTAAACAATTTTTTTACGTAGAAGCTTAAACAATTTTGTTAGATGTTGGCTATTAATAAAGTGGACATATGCCAAATATAATATTTACAGTTGCCTCTAAAAGATGATGTACCTCTTTTTGACTCCCACGCGGATATTAGTGCCTAGACTTAATAATGTGCTTGAAGTTGAATACTTTCGCAACTTTTTCCTAATTTCTCGATCGTTACTCGAATTGAAAATCGGTTTACGTTATAGCGAACGTAAATCCGGGTACTAACCAAGAGTGCGTAAAATAAGAATTAAGGTTTGACCTTCGTTTCGTCGTCAAACGTTATGAAACCGGATTTTGTGGACATTATCTTTTATAGTATGTATAGGAAAATAAAACTACAGTATTCTATTATTGCAGAGACACAGGATGCAAATAAAATAATAAAATATATAGGTAAGTAAGTTTAATTACTTACGAAGTACAAAATAACTTAGATAGGTAGGTAAAAGAAGCACTAATCATAACCCTTCAGCGGTCGGCTAAACATAATAAACAACTTTTTGAAAAAAAGGGTGGAATTGAGACAAATTGAAATGAAAAAATATTTCACTCTAAAATAGAATTCAGATTATGGTTAACAAACCTATACCTAGTACCTATCTAAATGGTTTTCTACAACTATTATTGGTATGAAAATTATATATCATCAATTCATTACCTACCTACTTCTTACAACGAAATACTTTTGAGTGTTTGTCACATCAAGGTTTTAAAATTAATATTTATGTTTAGGTACCTGGCTTATTTTGACATTGTTTAGTTTTAATCAAGAAACTGGTTGGTTAAGTTTTTCGTCCTTCCGATAGCTCTCAGAGGTCAACATTAATTGAATAATTAATGTTCCTTTGATAGCAGGTAATTGACTTATAAAAAATATTAAAAATCATCCAAAATTTAGATGATTTTTTTTTTATACTACCCTACTTCGTCCCACTGCTGGGCAAAGGCCTCCCCCAAATTTTAATATCGATTTTTAATATCTCTTTAAATTCTAAAGAGATCGTTTTTACCTTCTGAACCATTTTATACGTTATTATTTTGTGGATCATAAAAATGTACCTTTTTGGACCAGGAAATCCATGATCTCTTTTCGAAATAGAAATAAATTTATTTGCGTGAAGAGTGGTAAGTACAGGTACATAAAAATTAAAAAATAATTTTAAATTTTTCAACACCAAATACTTCTACTTACTTACTCAATTTTTTTATAAAAACTTTTACTATATTGAAATATATTATTTATATATTGAAAATCAACGCTCAATACAACACTAGGTATATATACTTATGTATAATTAAAATAGTTTTACTGCGTCATGTCATGTCAAGGCACATGCGTTGTTCTCATAGAAAATGGCATGTTGTTTGCTCTACCAAACCCGTTATACTCTGATGTGAGATAACAGCTGTGCTGATTATGAATAACGATTTTCGATACAGCAGTGCTATATAGAAATAATTTCTTAGAATATTGGTATTCATTTATTATCAGCCGCCTAAGGAAGTCCGCTAGACATAGGTAAACATATTTCAAAGATTTCCGGAATTTACCATTTTAGTGGTCTTCACAAACTCTAGTCTTCTCTTCTCTGTGAAGAGAATGAGTATTTGAAGTGTCGATACTGAGATTATGTCCACCTGTTCATAAAATAATAATATGTCTACGAAATAATGCGATACCATGCCACTAAGAAATTAAATAACTATAGTATACTCGTAGAAATAAGCTATTAAATATAAACTGCTTAACAAAACTTTAACTTAATGGCTCATTAACAATGTTCAATTTTATCTAATTACTGAAATTATTACTTGATAAAAAAGTAAATTAGTGTAAATAGGTTAAAGTATAAATATATCTGAATTTTATCACCACGACTGAGGAATCGGTGGCACTTCTTTGTAATATCTGAAACCAAAATATAAGATTACTTACTTAGTTATGACCACAATAACACGATTTTTTTTACTGCTTATAGTTACAAAATCGATAGCTACTCAGAACAAAATTATTGGAAAGTAAACATACACGTGAACCCAGTTATTGACAAATAAAAAGAAATCGATACTGACCTTACAAATCCCCCTAGAGGTGAAAACGCCTTATCGTTCAAAGGTACCAAAAGAGGTGCTGATCCAAATCCTTGTGGCAATTTAATAAAATATTTTACGCTGCTTGGTATTAAGATTCCTGAAAAAAAGTAAAGCAGATTTAATAAACAGACTGCCTCAACTATTGAAACGTAAAAGATCCAGTTATAATAATTTACATTTCTAAGTTCCGAGAACTGCTGGAAAAATCAAGATTCTTGAATGGTGACGACCAGGAAGTCGCTGTATGAGTAAGAGTTAGGTCTGGCTGCAGACGATGTTGATGATGATCTTAGGTGTGATGAAGATCTAATAAATTATGTTTGAGACTAACCGTTTGCGTCATATCTGTATTTACGTAGTAGCGACTGCATGCTTGGGTTTTGGACGTTTGAGAGGACCACTATAGAACAAGGCTGAAAACAGAAAAAAGCTTAATTCTTTGCTTCCCTTATAACAATCATAATTCTTGATGGTCATCATCAAACATCTCTTCTGAGAACATTAGCAACCCTGCTTAAATCTTATTCAGAATCATTTCCAAATACACCATGCACGTGTCCGCTTTTTGCAGAACTAGTTTTATGTTCAACAATAGAAATATCGTTAACCTTCTTTTTATCACTGCTGATGCGTTTTCTTTCCAATTCGTATCCGATGTGCGGTGTATTGTCGAGGTCTTTTAGTCCTAACACTCTTTCGTACGGGTTGCCTTCCATACTTTCGTTTGGAGGTGTCACCACTTCATCGATAATTGGTTGTATTGTTATGTAGTTCAATGGAATCATTCTCTGAAAATTACCTCCACATTAATTATCATTATTCGTCTCTTCTTTGTCTTGTCTTGAATGGTCAGTTATTTAATTACCTATTGTCATGTTTATATGGCTTGGCTTTAGGTGGTTTAAATTATGCACTGAAATCTTTCAAAATTGGTCTAGGTATTTCGAATTGCAAAATTCTTTCGTTACTTTCCAAGATGAAACTTTTGCTAGGATTGATTTATACCTACAACGTAACCTTCATCTGTTCGGTTTCCTGGCTTCATGGTCACATACCACTAATTAAAAGCTATGTAAAATAAAATAAAAACTCACATTCTCGACGTAAATAATCTTTGAAAAGATCGCGATCGCCATCCAGATTACAGTCATGTCCGCTTCAGTAACCTTTCACTGATTAAATGAAGTTCCAAATCGTACAATGTTTCCAAACAATGATTCATGTTTCTTTGAATACGAGAATCTCGCTTCAAATATGCTTTGTTTTAAAACAACTTTAAGTAAGCAGAGAAAGCTAAATTTATTAACACAAGGCAGTTATATTTTAGCTAACCGGTTGGATACCTCGTTGCTAGTTAAGTTCTAATACTATACTATATACTAACCAAATTATTTGTATTACGATTCCTCTGCAATATCATAGTTAGGTACGTTACCGACTCAATGAATGGGTGATGGTACTTTACCTATGCGCTCATAAACTCTAGTTGGTTTTGAATTATTGCTACTTTTTGACCTCGCGTGAAAGCATCCATAAGAAACCTTTGATGACATTTAATAAATGAATTCTCTAAAAGGTAAAAATTTCAAGCTCGAAGCACTAATACCATTGTAAAACGCTATCACATGCTTCTCTGTTGTAAAATTATAAAACCATGAATTGCATACCTAACGATTTCCGCTAGTAAAATACATAACTTTAGAATTTCACTTTGTCTAGTCTTATCCTCTCTATCTGAGCTTTTTTCACTAACACTTCTTTCAAAGACTAAAACAGATTTCTGGATACGTTTGAGTTTTAGTTTGCCCCGTTCTATTTTCACTTCTGTTCAGTGTTACGCAAAGCCGCATAATAATAATAATGTCCTAACAGCCAGCCAGAGTGTTTAAATAGCATTCGGGTTAAAATAACGATAGACAAGCAGGCGCCTGCGTTTTGGTCTATTTCTTAAGGTATGTATGGAACTTATCGATTATTGTATTATTCAAGTAACTACTTTATTTATATTCACAAATTATTCACTTATCATCTTACATCCATCTAGATTCCTAATAGTATTTTATTCCGATTGTGGTTTTGTGTAAAATATACGGTTCGCTATTTTTGAAAGATTTTCCGGAAAAGATTTAAACGTATAAGGAAAAATGCTCCAAATATTCTGAGAAATATACAATTATTCCGTTCGGAATCCCCAGTTGGCTAATGTCAATTAGGAAGTGACCTCGAGGTCCTCAAATTGAGAAGTATACCTATTCCTGACAAGGCTCGTTAAAAATATTTGTTCCGTAGTAGCCTTGAACATCCAGACACCTTGTTTACCCGCCTTAGGCAGGCTCTTGGGCAAGTGAAGGTCACCGTAAAGGAACGGAAAATCCTTCCTTTGAGGAAAAACTGCCTTTTAAAACACTGTCATTATTTGTTCTTTCTTGATATTGCCGCCTCTATATGTATAAGTGAGTCAAACTATATATTTTGAAACATAGCCACCACATACATAGGTTTTTAGCTTATAATAGTTACAATGTAGGTAGGTATCTATTATTTTGTTTACATGTTTAATTAATCCCCGACCGAAAAACGGAAGGGGTGTTATAAATTTGACGTCATCGTGTGTTTGTCTATGCCCTTGTGGATCTAAATTGAAGTTTTCTTTTTTGTAAGAGAGCTGGTTGATCTGGGATGGTTCTTAGCCATATTTGGTGAAAATTGGTGTAGCCTTTTCTAAATTATGAGGATATTCATCAAATCCGAAATCTGTTTTGAGGAATTTCAGATATAATAATAATTGCAGTTTGAAACATTTCGTTCATTTCATCTCAATGTATTCTGATTTGATGAACTGGAGAGGATCTAAATGATCCTTGTGATTTTATTGAATAAAATATTTTTGACTTTGTCAATTTCTTGATCGGGGGTTTTTAAATTTTTCTAAAATCAACGTGCGTCTATTATTACGATATTTCGTCAAAAATAAAATTTTATTATTGTACTTCTCGATAAATTATTATTTATTGTGTTTATAATTTAAATTATGGTTTATGATATTTAAAATTATCTGCGAAAAATTTGGGTGGTGGTTTTCTGCGCATTACCTTGACAAGGAAAACAGTTTTATATCAATGGTATTGTATTACGGATGCATTTTATTGTGTTTATTGATTCAACAACCAAGGCTGGAACGTTGTATTTGATACCAAGGATTACTAATAACCATCTATAAATTAGGTATAGCGATGATTCTAGAAGTACTTTCTGAACTATCTTTCTGAATTAATATTTGCAAAACTGCAACTAAATAATAAACAACGAATAATATTTAGGCCATAATAACGTAGGTAGGATCTTTACTAGAAAATGGTATTTCCATAGTAAAAACACACTAACTGCATATTTATTTACCTATTCAGCATTTACTTTATAAGCATTTGCGCTGATCATGTCATTGTTTGAACAAATGTTCAGTTTTATTTCATACAAGCTTGAGGCTTCTGTCGCTTGGCACATGGTGTCCGTTTGATATACCTGATTTGTTACTGCGTGTAACGTTGAAAGTTTTTTAAATATATCTTGTCAGTATAAAATATTATACCACGTGCGTTGTAACAGTTGTTTAGTGTGTATAACTAAATATTTAAATGTTTTGAACTTGCATTGTTCTGTGGTAGTCTATCAATGTGTTCTGTAAACGGTCGTAGTAGTAGTTTTCATAGTTCATTTGAATGTTTCTTTCTATCATGACCGTTTCGAAGACGAAAGTTTTAAAAAGGCGTCAGCCGTCGTTTGTGGTTGCTTCGCCAAGACCTCTGCGCCATAGAACTCACAGATACAAAAGGTATGTCAGTGGTTAAAGTATTAATTAAAGATGCCTATATTGCCTGGCATACAGCGGTTTAATGTCTTTCGGAGTAATTCCCCTTACGATGTGTATAATTATCTACCTTCTCTGGTCCCACCGCAGTCCACAGCACGAATTACCTGCGTAATGTCAGTGTTATGGTTTTCTGTTCTGATACTTCCTGGTAACCTCTTCAACAGTTTACCGTTGAAACTTTACGGAACTAATCTGGTATCTTTGGGGAATATCCCTTCGACTTAACTGTTAGCAATAGTTCAGATCTCATAACCATTACCATCAAATTAATATAGATAAGATAAGATAAGATAATTCTTTATTTGACCTCAGCAAATATACAGATGACTTAAGTAACTTATTATAAGAGCAGGTAAGTTATTACCTACCTACAAAAAAGTAAAAATAAAAATAAACAATTAAAAACAAAGTAGGTAAGCTCACCTGCCCATGAAGCGTGCATGGGGGCAAATTGGTCCCAGTCTCAGCATGATGCTGCACTATACCTAAGTAGTACCTAGGTATACACACAGCGCTGGTTTTCAGACGGGGCCGTCAGTCAGTCAGTCATCAATATTGATCGATATTGATGTTTTGTTCCTGTATTTCGTTTGTATAGAGTCTCAATTATCTTCATGAAAATTGTAATTTTAATATAGTAAGCAGTGTTCATAGTAGTTGTGGTAAGTATGCTGAAACGTGTGTTTGTTGGCAGGTCAACCGGCAATTTCGCGGCGGGCCCGGCGGGTAGCGGGCGCGACGTGCCGCGCTCTGCTCCCGTCACCCCGCTTCTGCTGGACCCGACGCCACCGCCGCGAACCACCAAGCATGACAAGTGAGTACCTACATTGTATTGTAGCGGGTATTGACGAGCACCTCAGGCGTTACAAACTGCAGTCATAAGATCGTGGAAATAAGGTTTGAAACAGCACGCGCTTGGTCGGTGCAATTTAAAAAAAAACAGATAAGGGCGGAGCTCAAGCAACTGTTAGTAAGTACATGTATTTATCTAATTTTGAACCCAATAAGTGCTGTCTTAGAAATCCAGACACAATTTTAAAAAAATTAGGGTTCATTTTGAGATTTTTTTATATCCAGAGAATATTTTTCTATCGTGTTTCGGGATTAGACCAAAGGTCGGAAATATAATGAATTTTCTGTACCTATTTTAACTTGTTATTTACGGATTACCAGCGAAAAGCAACTTGCAATAGTCCTTACTGTGGCTACTGCCTTCTATATTACCATTTTGCTGTGCGTTTGATATAGGTATATAACTTATTCTTACGTACTTACTTACTGTCCGAAGACGGATCTTTACTCTGACAGGGCCATGGCCTCCCTAAAATATGGCCTTGATAGTCTCAAAAGTTAAGAACATCTAAGTCATGATGATACAGTCATGATGACAAATGCCAATGCCTCAAGCCATGTCTGTACTTATGTTGCTATGTATATAATACTCTCATAGTATATGTATAGTTTTCTGCTTGGACCACTTCAAATGTTCGCAATGAATGGCACATAAAGTAGAAGGTCCGCTAAAAGCCACTGGTTTTAATAAAAAATGTTGAAAACTAGGCTGGCCTAGCCACGCGGCTTTCTCGCAGCTTTTGAAGTAAAATTAGGAGCACGAAAGGTGGTCGGCAATAGGTAGGTATATGGAAAAATCCCTATAAGTATCTCGAAACATATAAAAAAGTTGTAAACGAAAACTTAAAAAAGCTAAAATATATAATTTATTAGGTAGGTGGAGTACGTAGATACTCCAAACAATTTAAAAATTTTCACAAATGGAAATGCCTTATTGAAAGTAATTGTATCAATGTATTTGCGACGTGTGACGTTATTTTCATTCATGTGTGAGTCAGCTTTTTTAAAAAAATGTATAAATCATTATACATTTTACAATTTTCCGGGCTTCCTATTCGAAATCTGTCGTGTACACTAGACAGTCAATGCGTAGGAGAATTCCAGTGGAAGTAGTTTGACAAACTTTAGCACGCCAACAGTGCTTTCTATAGTATATGTATTTACATAAATTGATGTTATGTTTATAAAACCGTTCATTATCTCAGCGATTATGCGATAACGACCCCTGTACCATAAACAGGTTGATCAGTTGTGTTTAGGACGCGAAATGCGCGCCACGTGTTTTTAGGTGAACTTTTTACTATTTTACAAATCAGCACTGACAAATATGTGAATGTTATATTTATTTTTGAGAAGCTGTGACAACACTGGCAACTATTCTATGATCCGGTAAATGACATAACTAGTAATAATGGGGACGAAGTCGATGAAGACGCATGAAACTAATTCACAGTCGGTCTTGGATGCGATAAGGTTTCTCAGTTCGATCTCTAATGCAGCAAGGTAGGTACTGTTATAGCTAAAATCCTAATATATAGAGCTTGTCTCTTAAAAAAGCTTCTGCTGATATAAGGTCGATTATGTTGATGATCCAGGTATAACTCACACATAATAACTCACAGAACTAAACCCGCACCTTCTACGTCTCATCTCAGTTGGTTAGTCGATAGCTGCGCCACGAAGGTTAAATACTGAACACTTTAAATATGAGATGACATTTCAGTGTTTATTACTTTTATTATAGTCAACCTTGCTTTAAATTCTCAATTGTTAGTTTCGATTTTAATAAAATTTAAGATCAATAGCATTTGAATAAAACTTCAATTATCACACATCTAGTATCTAAATTCAGTATTTATTAATGTATTCATTTACTAATATGGTTACATAACAGTCTGTAATAAAATAATAATAAAATCCGTACATAGTATACCAACAGAATACATTCTTACTAGATCAACTACCTTATTAAAGAACATTATTATTTTTTAATCGATCAGTTCCGCGTTCAAAAGAGTATGTATTGAAATGTGTAAATAAGGTGATTAATGTATACAACTATATAAAGCTCGTTTTATTATACAAGTCGGTATAATCTAATAATTCTGAGACGGACGTGCCGAAAATATAAGCGGATTAGATGTTTAGACATATGAACGAAAATATAGTCTCCCGAAGGCTCAGTCAGTTGCGAAAGTGATTCATCTTCGGTATCTTTGATCTTATCTTTGCTGAGAAACCACTGTGCAGTATAAACTGTTATGAAAAGGGTTTCCTCTTATCTTATCAGAACGTAAAAAGCATAAACTAAAAAAAAGCTGAAAAAAATATCAAAATGACGAGCAAATCTAGTCGCGATAAAGACAGAGTCTCTGAATTGTGAAATGATCGTGACGGATCTACGGAAAATGTGAGAAACTTGCGTTTTCAAAATCTCTTTGTTAGCTTTTATTGATGATGATGATACTTTAGTAAATATGTAGGTTTTTATTGAATCTGCAACCAGGAAAATGATAACATCGTTCATTATCTTATCAAATAGGATACTAGTCAAGTGCCCGTAACTTCGTTCGCCAGGTCAAACTTGGTTCTTACAAACTTGTACCTAGTTTTTCCGGTTTGTTCAGCAATCCAAAATACTTTTGGGTTATTTTAGAAGTCCAGAGATGTTTTACTATATCAAATTACCAATTAAAATGTATTATTACCAATCAACAGTTCTTTATTTGTAGATTGAAAATTTGGAACATGTAAATGTTCCTCCAAACTCTCATTGGAAAAACGGATCTTGCATATTTTTTCATTTAGGGTCTAAGAGGGATGATGGCTCCCTAAATATTGAATTTGTTATTTCAATGTGCAAAACATAGAACCTTTATGGATTTTTTTATTGAAGATCTGAAATCTGACGCATTGAGCTGATAAACCTTTGACCTATGCTTATGGGATTAAATAGAGGCGTAGGTACAAAGTTACAAAGTACCAGCGTGTTTTTGTCACGTGTGATGTTGTTGAGTCCATTTGTCCAATCAACGCAGATAATATTGATGTTCCCGGCGCGCCCTCGATTCAAACGAACGACCGTGAGTAGCGACTACAAAACAAGTAATTTCCTAACACCTTTTAATACGTTCCTATCATTTATTTCTTGTCTTACTAACTGAAAGTTGTCTTGTCTAAAAGCAACTTAAACTTCACAAGTTATTGGTGCGTCAAACATTATACTTGTTGATGATTTTACAGGTAACCAAACAACTACCGCTAGATCATTGAGGTTCATCATCATTACATCATTGGTCTGTTACAATCTTCTTGGAAACTCAATCACCCAACGTAGACTCTGTTACTGGGTAATATATTCATGGAACTGCTATGACCTGACCGTACACAGTGTTTACAAACTGCCTTTTTACTTCGTTGCGAACACGATTTCCTGCAGTCAGTGTTTTAACCATCTTTTGCCGTGCCACATTATCCCTAGTAAAATTGTGAATAGTGTGGTCTGATGAGGTGATCAAGCCATGAGCCAATCACACAAGCCTTTCTCTAAATTACAATCTGCGGTGGTCGGCGGTCGCATTCGATCTTCGTTTCATTCACAGATTTCTTTATGTTCCGTCTCGATGACGCGCAAGGTCGTCGTACTCGTTTTTTTATCGTCATACTTGTTTTTGGAAGCAAAAGCGGCCATAGGTTGTCTTTCGGAAAATTACCAGCAATGCATAATTTTATTACTCGCTTGAATGTTCTCTCGCTATCTTATCGTCGCGATAAATTGCCTGCTATTCGATACACAATCGATATTATTACAAGACTCGTTTGCTACAGTTATTCTCGCGGTCTCGTGCGCGCTGTGTGTCGAGTGCCGTTTTCTGTTAGCGGTCTCTGATGTCTCGAAAAATTAGTTTTTAATGTAACATACACTAGTTTTGTGGTAAAATGTGAGTTTGTATCGACTTAATCTGACTAAAATGTAAATTAAACTCATTGCCAGTGGTATTTGTAACGCGTGGATTCCTGTTTTCTACACGCACGACCGGTGAATTAGTGTCGTCACGTGCCAATGTTTTGTTGTGTTAATGGATTGTATAGCTCATTCACTCAAGTCTTTATAAAGTCCTCTAGCTATACAATAGTAGGTATATCTTTACTATCCTTAGGTAGTATCTTTATATTTATTTTCTGTCCCTGTTTGCACAACTGAGCCATTTTTTCTGTAACCCACGTGTGATGTGCAGTTTGCAGGCGTGATCATCTGTATCATCAATATATTGGTTTTTTATCTGATATATTATAAAGTATCTGTTACGTTTAACTTAGGTTACATTGTAGCTAGAGCGTGTTCCTGGCCTGATATATTTTCGTGTCATTAAATCTTTATCTTATCATGTAACGAACGAGGGTCAAGTCAAACATAGCAAATATGTTTAGATTCTCAATATTTCGCCAGTGTAGTATCACAAACAACACAAAGTACATAAAAATACCTTCATTAAGCCGGTAGTAATCGAAAAAGCGACAGCATGAAGTAGGAATAGATATTAATTTATCAAATGCGATAATTTTGAGTAGACTTCAATATTATTTTAATATCCATAGTTTACCCCAGCCTTTTGTGGTTAAAATTTACCTTCTATAAAATGAATATCCTTATACTATTAAGTATTTAATACATTTTAATTATAGTAATTATATTTTTTCCTACTGACTGACGTTATTGCTTAGAACTGCATTTTTGAATTGATAATGTTTAGTATGGACACGTACGTGTAGCTACTAGCTATGAGTAGGAAGTGACGTGTAAATCAGTGTAAAAAGTGCCGGTAAATCGTACAATATGAAAATGGTCGATAACGCCTCTTTCGAGTACTCTGACGACTCCAGCGGTAACGGCAATAACAAAAATGACCGGTAAGTTTAATATTATCTCTGGTTTAACGAAATAGTTCATGTCATAACAGATGAAGATGACTGTTGTTAGGTTCGCCAATCACACACATGACTAAAATACAGTTTAGAAGATGTTAAACAGAGACAGCTATAGAGCTGGTAAAGCTATTAAATTCATGTGAGTCCTTTAAATGGTACGTTAATTTATCCATCTCAGCTATATCAGCCTAAAAGCTTAAAGCTTCATTATCGGAGTTGGTTGCTTCATACGTAGTGTTTACTAGCCTGAAATATACATACCTGAAAAATAACCTCATTGCATAATGAATATAACGGGCACTATATTCAGTTATATGAAACCATGACCCTGTAATAATTCAGAGTTTTGGAAAAACAATGCGGTCATTTCTTCTTCTCTTCTATATGGCCTCTGTCCGACATTTCGACAGCCAATTTTGCCAGTGTCAAGCGGATTATTTGATATAAGTTTAGTCAAGTCGAGTCATACGTCAAGTCGCTCTTGTGACCCATTGCGATATTTACAGTATTTATTTATGCCATCAGATTTTTCCCGTAATGCGTTTATTCGCCGGCCCACCTTATAATTATAATGTATTCACGTTTATACAGTCCTTTATTAAAATTCAATAACCTACGTAGTATACGCGCGTCATCCTATCTTTTATGCATTTGGATTATCTTCGAAGACAGTTCTTATTCTATATTCGATAGAGTGCATTTTTGTATTCTTTGTTTTTTCTCCGGGATTTCAGTTTAGTATGGATGGACTCATATAAACAGAGATGAATACGGGATCTGCCCAGTCTGTGTTTTGTGCCTTCAGTGCCCTGTGTGTGAGGTCGTTTAGAAAATGGGAGTGTTTTTCTTCAAAAAGTAATCATCAGGCTAGTATTGTTATAGGCGAAGTCTGTTGTGCAGCGGGTAATTGACCGGTCGAAACGTTAGAAACGGTTCGATTCCCGCTGTGAGACAAATGTTGGTATTATTTGTAAACTTTTCTTTAAGCTCTCACTCAAATTCTTAAATAGCTACTCAAGGAAGGGAAACATGGTGTGGAGTCAGTCAAGACAGGCTAATGTAATTATGTACGCTACGAGTATGTGTGTGGCTGTTATGAGTTTTTTTTATTTTTTGTTGGTTTTACATCGGTCAGCTTAATGCTGAACAAATCAGTAAAATGTGTCGAATTATGTTCTGATTGTATCCCCACCCAATGTAAATTTAGTTTTAAGCTTGCTCTGTTAGCGTATTTAGATTTTTAATCCGACCTTTCTTTTTAGTGCACAGTTTACAATCATAGTCCATCTATATGACTGTAAACACAACTGTACACTGTATTGAAAATATTTCCTGTTGGTAATTATTATCTTCTTCTTTTACAATCAATGTTTTCCTTATATTTATGTATGTATGGTGGTTTAGTCACAATAATACTAAAGTCAGCTTATCTTAGTGATTGTGTAGCTTGGCACAATAAAATGCCCGCAAAGACTTATCGAATTTATCCTTATTATCTGTTACCTACGCGACGCCCCTTCATTGGTCGATAGATTTTTATTTTGATAACTAAAGTATATCAAAAACTTCTATTGAATCAACACAATCAAGTTTCTTTTTCACTTCTACAATTGATTTTTCGTTGATTACCACCTATTGTTTCATATTACATGGTTCTTGATATTAATAATTAACTGTTACGAGCATCCAGGGTTTTGCTAGTTTAAGATTTGCATTGAATGTTCGTCTTGAAATTAACGCACCTTACAGCAGGCACTTTACACGTGTTTGCGACGGGTGACTAATATTAGAATTAGATTACATTTTAGGCATGAATTCCCACAAATGTAATTGTCTGAAAGTATTATCTACACAAAGACTAGATTTACTTTCTATTTCGTCTTTCACTGTCAGTTCGTCAAGATTTTTGCAATGGTGCCCCAAATAATCATTATCCAAACACAAAATTAATATATTATACTCGTACAAGCACATACCTATAGGGTACTTTTCGATATGTGTAGGTACTTAATGGTAAGCTAATAGGGACTTAATCTAATAATGAATAATAAATTTTGTTTTACGACTTTTATACGACATTTTTCTTTAAACTTTGCTAAGCTATTTTAGGGTGCAATCTCGTCCTATTTCGTGGAAATAGACGTGTTACGAACTCGTGCAACATATATTGCACATTGTATCTAACAAACAGATTAGTTTCTCAGCAACGGTTTCCACGAAGGAAATCCAATGCTGTGTCTCCATTGAATTCCACTAAACGATAACACTTTCCTGTAGTGTACAATAGATTGGTTCATGAGAACGTGTTTCTAAGCGGATCTAAGTCTTTGTTTCCTTAGTAATGTTTTACTTTTAAGCCGTTCTCGCAAAGTTACTATTTAGAACCACTGAAATAGTTTTCTTGTATGAACCATCATAAATTTTACATAGACTTAAGGTGTAAGTAGGAATGGACCCTGCATAGAGAATAGCAACATGGAGACAGGCCGAGCTTTTACATGTACATGTTGAGCTATCTATAAATCGTTTGCAACGGTGTGTAGATAGCTCAACTGCTTCATGTGTATTTTGTACATAGGTATTTAGTAGATTGATAATATATTTTTAAAGTAGGCAGATATTATCTGTCAGGTAGGTAGGTAGTACGAAAGTAATATAATAAATAGTAAATAGTAGTAGTAGTAACATTGAAAGATTCATCTATCGTCGATCTCGCTGTGGGGTCTATGTTTTTGAGTTTTTTTACTTTTATATTTGCATGTAATTCGTTATCTCTACGTACATTGTACGGTACCTTTTCACCATCTTTCACGCAACACATCGCATTCATCATAGGCCATTTACTTTTTTCCACACTCATATCTATTACTCTTGTACAATATTTTATCTCATGTGCAATGGCATCATTGTCATTGCTCTTCTTTCTTCTATAAATAATCTCCTGAAATAGACATCAGATTGTTAACCTATAATTAGGTACTAACTTACATACAATTAAGTAAGTAATCCTCGTACAATCTGTTAAAGATAACTACTTTTAAACCAGATTTCTCATGTATTGCAATTTGAAGCTTTTGCTAGTTCGAACAAGCTTTATTTTTTGCCAATATCCACCGAAGCTAACATATAGTACTCATAATTATATATGTACAGCTTAGTACACAGGTACAGTCGCTTCCAAAATGATTACGTTGTCTAAAGCAGGGTTTTCCTCATATTTTTCTGTACCTAACGACCACATGTCATAATTCCTGCCTTTGTTTTGAAAGCGCTGTTTAGCCGGCACTGTAACATCCGTTGTTCGAGTAGGATTGAAAACGGCATAAGCAAACGAGGCCATGTTTACATAAAACACCTAAATAGGACATTGACAAGTTTGATATCATTTAGTACACGAATCGTTGCTTTTCGACTGTCAATTGGTATACAATGTACGATATTATCTGAAGTGCTTACTCGTATATCGGGCGAGTGGATCCTTATGCATAATAATATGAATAATAACATAAACATAAGTAATGTAATAGGTTATGTTATGCGATTGAGGATATCCTTCATTTAGTATTTAAGTCCTAGAGTAAAATGTGTCATGCTCATGATGGTCTCATGAAAGGAAAACTGTAAGTAGGCAATAAAAGTTAATTATTAGAATCCAAAAGAAAACATAACCTAAACCGTGCTATGATTTTAATTCCGTCATATGAAAGCTCAACTAGCAGTGGCAATGCGGGGAGTTTGAGAGCTGGTTACGAAACGATTTTTTTATAAATATCATTGCAATGGTTCCTTCACTCAGAACAAATAATGTAAGTTTTACTTGCACTTTGCCTAATTTATTCGAAATATCGCAAGTTAGCTACACATGTTGGTGGTAAAAATAGTGCGGTTGGATTCTGATTGATCTACACAATCACGATCGCGTTTTGGTATAAAATTTAGTTGCTTTGATTTTCTGCTTTGATGTTGAAAAAAATCTGACACGATTTTTCATGAAAATCGACAATGAATTTACGTTCCATAAAATCATTACCAAAATGACTTTATGAAATTTTTTTTGTATTAGTAGGTCGAGGTAGGTACTGGAAAAAATCACTCGATGATTTCGACAAAATCAGGATGTAATGATTTCCATCTAAAATTTGACACAATTTATAGGTATCGATCTAAGAAAGCTAAGCGGCGTTCGTTATCTGATCGTTTTTATTTTAAAACCAAATTTACATCACAAAAATACTGCCTATTCCAAATCATAGAAAAATAATAAATTGATAGAAATATGCTCGAGTTATAAGTGATCTTGGTTCTTGTACGGGCAATTTATTGTCGGAGTCTTAAGTAACACTACAATTTTAACTTATAATAAGCACTAAAAAAATTATAATACCTATGTTTATTAGGCCAGTCATTGTAAATTTTGTCTTTCTGTTTATTCTTTATTATGGATTTCTTTTCTTCGTTTCTAATGTACAATAAAGTGTTTTCATTAATTCATCTTTCGTTCTTTCCCAGGCAAGCCATCAAGCCACTATCCGGATCAGCGCTGTCGGTCCGCGCGGCCGGGCCCGTCAATGGCACGGGAGACACCGCCGAGGGCAAACAGCCCAGCAAGTCGCGACAGAAGAAGTTCCAGAGGCATTTCCCGCAGGTCGGGCCGGAGGAGAAAGTGCTCAATTGTAAGTGGATCTTCTTTATAAGACAACTCCCGACCTTTGTCATTCCAACAAGCTATTTTTAGGAAGGCTAAAATGCTGCAAGTTTGTTCAAATCTGGATCGAGTCTCAAGCGTACTTAGATTTTTGAGTCTTGAAGAGACTTGACTTGAGTCTTGAAGAAGAAGAATTCAAATTAGAGGCGTACGAACCTTTTATAGAGTCCCATTGCAGGAAAAATGGAAAGGCCTTCCGTCCTTTTCTTCAGTCGACTTTATTTTGGGCAACTGTGGGAGGACTAGTATGTTATGTAGCTTTATAGGGGACGATACAGTACAGTGGTCTTCCGCAACATCATCCAGTATGTGGCATCGGATTGGTTGTTGGAATGGATCGTCATTCACTCTCTAGCTCTTACCAATCCGATGATGCGAATGTGATGGTCTCTGGGGATCGTACTGTCTGGACCATAGGTATGAGCGCCACGCCGGCGCGCCGCCGCCGCCGGGGTATTCGCTCGCGCCGCCGCCGCCGACCATGGCAGTCGGCGCGCCGAGCGAAAGAAATTGTTCAGTTCAAACCTAAATGAGGTCACGGTTCTGGCCTCCTAGATATCAGAGCCTAGTCCTTTATAGAGATTTATGAATGTTTGATTTACACATTCTAATGTACCTACTAAGTAGGTTACTGTGTTTTGTCAAATAAAGTTTTTCATTTAAAATCAGGAATTCTTATTTAAATATTAGTACGTACTGTTGCTATGGAGCAAGAGTACCGTTGTGTTGTTTATCAAGAAAGACAACAAAGCTTTATTGATAAACTATAGACCAATCTCACTTTATAGCCATGTCTACAAACTGTGTTCCAGGATTATTTCAAACCGTCTTGCGTGGAGACTTGACTAGTTTTTAACACCGGAGCAGGCTGGATTTCACAGCGGATTGGCCACCATAGACCACATTCACACAATGCAGCAGATCATACAAAAATCAGAAGAGTATAATCAGCCCATGTGCTTAGCGTTTATGGACTATGAGAAGGTCTTTGACTCTGTTGAAACCTGGGCTGTTCTACAGTTCTTACTTACTTACTTACTTAGTTAGTTAGATGCGATGTATTTGCATCGCATCGAAGTGTTGAGATTCTTTATCGATGCCATTACATAGTGGCATCGATAATATAAAGCATGGACAGACATCTGTCCAAGTCCAGAAACTGTTTAAATATAAGCGCGCTGGAAAATTGGTTTAAGACGCTGAGTTGAAATGGAATGGACATTAACGGCAAATATATCTCATACTTACGATTTGCTGATGGCATCGTCATATTTGCGGAATCGTTGCAGGACTTACAACAGATGCTGAACAGCTTAGCTGATGCTTTACGACAGATTGGCATGAGCTTGGTTATGACGGAAATTATGATCAATGATAGTATAGCCCCAGAGCCAATGACTGTCGTCGGAATGTCTCTCGAAGTTGTGCAGGAATATGTCTACCTCGGGCAGACTCTGCGTTTGGGTAGACACAACTTTGAGAAAGAGCTAAACTGGAGAATTCAGCTGGGCTGGGCTGCGTTTGGAAAGCTCCGACAAGTCACCCATTCCTCAATGTCGGAAGACGAAAGTCTTCAATTAATGCGTCCTACCTGTCATGACCTATGCTGCTGAAACGTACACACTGACAGTACGGCCGGTCCATCAGCTGAAAGTTGCTCAGGGAACTATGGAGAGAGCTATGCTCAGAATTTCTCTCAAGGATAGAATCCGTAACGAAGTCATCCGACAGAGAACCAAGGTTGTCGCTACAACTCAGAAACTTACCAGGCGGAAATGGCAGTGGGCCGGCCATGTTTGCGAATTTTGCGATAGCACCGACCATCATAGGAGCAAACTAAAACTGGAGTGGATACCACATTTAGGCAAGCGTAGTATAGGACGCCTTCCGGCGATATGGAGCGATGATCTGCGAATTGTTAATGTGTCAATGTTTCGGCAGACACTAGATGAGAAGAGCTGAAGACCGAGCTCAATGACGCGTCTTGGGAGAGACCTACGATCAATATAGGTTGATGATGATGATGACTGTTGCTATGCATAACTTCGCATTTACGCCAACAGAAATTTTTACTTCATTTGGCTTGGAGTCCGAGGACCAATGGATGGTATTCGATAGTATTACTTATGTTCAAACTCTGTAATAACTTCGATTGCGCAATCTAGGATTTGTCTGTGTCGATTAAGGAGTAGTTCTAGTAGTTCTTATGTAGGGCGCTAGATGGCGCTATAGAGTCACGCCGCGCCGAAAACGCCGCCGCCGCCGACCCTCAGAGGCCGACGCGCCGCCGCCGACCGACTTGCCGTCGGCGCTCATATCTACTGGACCATGATCGCTGCAACTTGCAATTTACTTTACCATCGTTGCATATGTTCGAGGCACCTTTACAGTAATAGACTATCGTGGTTAATAGGCTCATTAGCTCATTATAATTTAATTGCACAAACAAGCACCTATTAACAGAATAGCGTACAAAAAGTACAACATTTGTTTTATTATTCTGCTAACGGTATGGGAATCAAAGAAAGTTAATTTTATTATCATCAACCGCACGCAGCAAACAATGTAACGATGCCAGTATGTTTGTATTGATGCATTAATAATATTAATATATTAATAATTAATGTATTAAATTAGGTAATCATTTATTTATTTTAGAGCTATCTATAAATCGTTTGCAACGGTGTGTAGATAGCTCAGCTGCTTCATGTATATTTTGTACATATTATAAATATTGTAAATACTATATTAGTCATAATTTTCTTTGTGAATAAATTTATAGTTTATTTAAGTGTTTATTGTTTGTTTTAAACTATACGTAAATCGTACGTTACGTCGACTTACATGCCAGTGCTATCTCGTGTTTTATGTATATTTCTTTGTAAAAAGGATCATACAAAAAAACGCTGGGAACCTGGCCGTAGTTTCTTGCCCGTTCTTCTAGGCTCTGGTCGCGTGGAACTGGCACCTAGAATCGGGTTAGTCTCAAAATCCCCTTTGAGTTTTTCCCTTTAAGGGGATTTTGAGACTTTTAGTCTCAAAATCCCCTTTATTTCAAAATTTTTGAATCAAGGGGATCTTGAGACTAATAGTCTCAAAATCCCCTTTGGGTAAAATTACACCGAAATAGTTGTATCTTAATTTTACTTTACCTACCTACTTTTTGAATTAAATACCTAGTCCACTGCTACTGAACTATCCATTTCAATGATCAAAATATTTTTTGTAGCAGTACCTACATAAAAATGGAACCTTAACCTCACCCTCCAGCATAGGTACCTACTACTTGTCTTATAAATTATCAACTTAGTTAGCATGGAGTTCCGGAACAAAATGTACCTACTTAACTAGCAGTCATAAAAATTAAGATTTGGATTGATTTGGAGGTAATTTTAATAAAAGTACTAGGGTAGTAGAATAAAGTAAGATGTGGTTCTAATTAAAACTCACCTTTTGCAATCTATCTTTTCATTATTATTAGTAGTCCTTCCTGTTGGATAGTATTTTGCTTTCTTGTACTTAAGTACCTACCTAACTTTTGGTTTACCTCTTGACTAGTTCTGCTCTCCTGGTACTTTTCACAAAATCAACTGAATTATTTATTTCTTGACTGGTTGGTTAGTTGTGGTCAGTGTGACAATACATTTTAGTACCACTAAAATGTGCTATACGGGTCACATTCAAAGTGAGGTTTTTTATATGAGATTTTTATTCTGACTCCGGAAAGGAGATTCATTTCGTATTAAATATTTAACTGATGCAACTTCACAATACTAATACAGGTATGCATTATTTATAGCTAAAACTGTAACTGAAAACAAGATAAATATCTATTTAGGGTCCAAATGTTACGGAACGTGTGCGAGATTTTACTATTTCTAACATAAAGTCAGCTTATAATTACGACTAATACAGTATTTACAATATTTATAATATTTACAAAATACACATGAAACAAACAAATTTTGAGACTAACCCCCTAGAATCACCTAGTTATATAAGACGATTCTAAATGTTCCTTGTGATTTTATTGATTAAAGAAATTTTAACCTTGACTTTGACTTAAAAAGCTGACCGCAGCGACTTCGCCGGTAGCCACGGGCAAGAGCACGCGGTTAGAAGTAAAATGATTTGGGAAATAGATAGATCCGTTACGATTGGAAGATAATTTGACTCGGCCACGGCGCAGAACCCACAAAATCCGTTGTCTTATACATTTGTGGTAATGATTCAATGCAGTCTGTTATTACTCGACCGCAGATTGCAAATGTAATCAATATACATGATAGTTGGAGTCACAGTCTCGCAGTGACATCACCTAGGTCAGGCAATGCGAACTCTCGGCTTTTCTAGCCAATTTCGTAAATAGGCATGAGTATGAGTCTGATGTCTACGGTGAGTATCAAACATGTGAGTGAAAAGGATCATACAAAATAAGTGTTCCGTTTTTCTAAATCTGGACCGAAACACTAAAAACGCTAGGAACGGAAACAGGCCGTAGTTTCTTGCCAGCTCTTCTAGGCTCTGGTCGTGTGGAACTGGCACCTAGTTATATAAGACGATTCTAAATCATTTGATTTTGTGAATAAATAAATTTTTGACTTTGACTTAGACATGCCGATTCCACATGAATAAGAATAAGGTTCGGGAGATTTAGTAAACGATGATGACATAACATTTCTTCTCTCCTGACTGAATCTTAAAAATAGTGCTAAGCTAAAAAAAAACCATTCAGAAATTCTGACATCTACTCATATAGATAATGGATGGACGAACTGTAAAAACTTGGATCGTCCACTGATAATTATTTTTTGTTTGTGATTTAGCGTCTCAAGTCTTCGAGACCTCAGAATATATGACGTCAATCAATCATACAGAGGTAGAGTTTAGGAAAAAAATACGGATTTGACCGATGACTTGCACATACACGTTACCTTCATCATAAAAACACTTGTCTTGACATTACAAACATGTATTGAAAGTTAAAAATATGCTCCATCTCTCGCTTGGCTGATCATAATAAAGAGTTAATGTTTGTTATTTGTTTGTAGGGGGAAATTACTGAACCAACTCCAAAAAATCTTTTATCAATAGATTGTTAAAATATCCCTGAATGCCATAGGTTCTGTTTGACTGTAACATATATCGGTTTTCAGTGCGTAATTTCAATATTTGTAAATATAATCGAAGAAACGCAGACGAAGTTGCGGGCAGGTCAGCTAGTGTTTGGCAAAAGGATAAAGATGAGTTCAATGTGTTTGGTTTTCCCATTGAGTCAAGATAAGTCGTAATAATACTTGGCAGATTTATACCCAACCTATTTGCAGAACTTATTGAGATTCGAATTTAATAGGTATTTCTCTCTACACTTAAATTTGCTGGGTGTTGTTAATAGGTACAGTCGGCATCAGAAAAATACAATTTTTCAGAATGAAATTTTTTTACATCTTAATTTTCATCATAATAACCATTCATATGTAAAATGAAAGATACTAGTTTTCAGTCAATTGAAACATTGTCTAATGATCATTTACTAATGATGTTGAATGTACAATATGTACCTACCTCAAGAAAATAGATTAACCGAAACCGGAATTTTTAGCTAGATATCTGGAAATTTCTAGATCAAGACACGCTGAAATTCTAGTTCATTCAACTAATGTACTTATTGAATAATAGTCTACAAGTCGTTACAAATAAACCGACATATTTAAAAAGGCCGTGTTACTATGCGAAATTAAGTAGTATACAAGATACGTTTATTTTTATACAACTGGCATTGATGTTATACCTCAAATATTGTAGGCTGCGTTTTTAATGACCTTACAATCACTTATACATATAGTTTAAGGTATCCTAGTCATCTAACTCAGTAAACTCGGAGGAATACCTCATACGCCAGACGTTAGCAATACTTTTATCTCGTTCTATCATTTCAAAAACAAAAGAGACGAGAGTTGAAGCGTTTGATCACTAACAGGGTGTTATCAAACGATGTTCTACATGTTTTGTTTTATCGCTGGCATTTTGTGGCATAGCATGTGACACCATAAAGACGACAGAAATAAACCACACGAGCTAAACTAGGTCAGTGCCGTTGAATGGGATTACGCTACGGGACTCCGCTGTGCCGCGTTGATTCTGGCGAGTGGATAGTAGAGTAGATTAGTGAACTATACATTTCTTTTACAAAATCTATACCTAATTGGAAAAAGAAACGTAGTGTAATTCCTCTCAGATAAAAAATATAGACATACGACTGTAATATTAATCATATCGTCAACAAAGCTACTCAAGAGTATTATTTTGTTCAATAATAATTGATTAATTCTTGGACTAATTATTAATCAACAGCAGCACGTTAAAATTTAAATAAAATACCCAAGCCTTACCTTAAACCTTTATCAAATAAGAACAAGACTTAAACTTTCATTATATTCGTTTTATCTAAACTAATCAATCTAATTTGATATGTGACGGACAGTGCTTTAAAACTATCTCTAAGTACTTGTACTACTTTCACTTTCTCCGAACAACACCTTCTAGTAACTGAGCTAAAGATAAAGGAACATTATCTTCGCGGGACTTAGCAAACAATTCCAGCATGGCGAATAACAGTCCCTGAATTTCGAAATTTCCCGAAATTTTGAATAACATAGCTCTCTTTTATAAGTCCACGCCCAGACAATCACGATTATTTTAAAACTAGCATTGGCTTCTTTAGACTAAGCCAAGTTACTGGCTTCGTGTAAATATACCACCAGGGTGTTTAATTACTGGTAAAGATTGAGCCGTTTTAAGGATTCCGGTCACCTAAATACGCATAAATCGGAACAGATTAGACGCAAGAAGTATTGCGTCATTTCGTGTGGAATAAATTATATCAGAATATTGTCTCCATAATTTTGGCTTTGCTTTGAATTTTTATTTGGATAATTTAAATAATCTACAGCTATTTGATCTGGATTTGTTTAATCTCTATAACAGTTCAAAAACCTCGAAAAGTTCAAATCGGTTTGTGTTCTGAATATTAGATGTGAGCAAGACGAGTGCGATCTGTCTCACTTGATATTTCGAACAAACTATGTAACAAGATTTACTAGATTCACGAAAGATTTATTACGACTAATACAGTATTTACATACTTATATACAAAATACACATATAAACCAGTTGAGCTATCTGCAAACCGTTGCATACTATTTCGATATAGATTTAATTAAATTGAATTTAATGGAATATTTAAGAACTCAACGAGAATGACCTTTTAAGAATGTTTGGGAGTGGTTATTCTTCAGCTATGAGACATTACGAGCCCAACGAAAAAAAAACTCAAAATTTATGATTCTTCCCGCGATTTCGTCCACGTACCGTTTTATCCTGTTGTTTTTCCGAGATAAAAAGTAGCCTAACTATGTGTTATTCCAGGCTACGAACTACATTATTGTATTCCAATTTCATCCAAATCGGACCAGTAGTTTTTGCGTGAAAGAGTAACAAATATCCATACATACATCTATCAATACATACAAACTTTCGCGTTTATAATATTAGTAGGATAGAATCAGCAGAATTTGAAAAGCTAGAGTTGGAGACACCATCATGTATCTTTGGACTTCTTGATAATTCTATCGTGTAAATAGACACACGGGGGTGCGTCGCTCGTTGGTTCGCGCACTTGCCTTGACGCACTTTCGTGTGTCTAGATTTTTTATGAGAAACCGTAACGAAACAAGCAGTTCGCCCACTTGATCTGTGCCTATAACAATAATAGTTGCGTTACGTCAGTTTTTCTCAGTAACGGTGCTTCATCATTCACCAATTATTTATCCCTGTTTAATGTAATCTTTCTGTTTTCAGATTACTCTTGCGCATTGGTGGGAGATCTACTTCTGCAAGGGCACCTTTACATCACCAAAAACTACTTCGCCTTCTACTCTAACGTGTTCGGATATGTGACCAAGGTAAGCTGCATTTATATGCTGCAAAAATGCAAAATGGCGGCTTAAATTCTATCCTACTAATATTATAATGTCAAAGTTTAGATGTTTGGATATTTGTGTTTCAATAACGCTGCAATTGCTGATTCGATTTGGATGAAACTTGGAATACATAATATGTATTATATTATAGTTCGTAACATAGGCTACTTTTTTCCCGAAAAATTGACAGGAAGAATGTGACGCGGACGAAGTGGCGCGCGGAAGCTAGTTATTTTTAAATCGCCAATTTAATTTACGAATGAATAAAATATAAAAACTTAATGGATTTTAATCACATGAACGGCTTGTAAAAGTTTTGCCTGTTCTAATTTACAGGCAAATGTTTAGTTTTTTTTTTTACTATTCTAGGTAAATTATTTTAGTCAATGATTATTTGCTGCATTAAAATGAAATAACCTTCTTAAAGCATGGCTTAATATGACGTAAAAAGGTGCTATTTGGTCCAGTTATCAATGGTCGTAAGATCCAGGGTCTGACGACAGGTACCCCCTTCATCAGACAGAGATAAAAAACAAAACATAACGGTACCTGATCGAAGTAACCATTTCTTGGTATGAACATCTGAGTATGAACCACATGTGAACTCTGCTTTCTATACCAACGTTTTCTAAGGCAGACAGCACGTAGCCCAAGGTGAACCGCTTAGTTATGTAATTCTGACACTTACAAGTTTTAATAGCGATAGATTGGTGTCGAAGGCCTAAGGTCCAATCGCAGATGAATTGGAATTATGCATATATGTCAATGATATACGGGCTATAATTCAATGGCAGTTCTGTTTGACCATTGAATCGATATTGGTTGGTAGAAGATATACAACTTAACCTAACTAAAACCGCACCATTCGAATGTTTCAGATCAAAATGATCCCATAGTCAGTTTAATGTTTTATAGTTCACAGTTTCATAGTTTGTTTGTTTGTTTTATACTTACTTTTATGGTTTAATAGTTTTTAGACTTTTTGCTTCAAACGGACCCATAAGTAAAAATTAAATAAATAAATAAAAGTTGAAGATAAAGTTATGAAATATTTTGTAAAGTATGCATATCTATGACTTGGCTCAAAGATTATTTTAATTCAGATACAGGGTGCAATAAACATCTCTCTAATACTGAAAGTAACAACCGCTAATAGCTTAAATATCAAAGCAAAAAACGTTTTTTAAATGACCTATCTCATTACCATGTTTCGTCATCAATACGTTATTGAATACCAAATTATACGATTTGTAACTGTTTTTAAATTACTTATTCTATTATTATGCTCACCTTAGATCTATTTCTATTCTGTATGGAATGTTTACGAAGTAGATATTTTTAAAAACTTTGGCGGCACTATCGCATTTCAATCAATAATTTGGTTTATTAGAAAAGTATAAAATAACGATTCATTTTTGTCAACCAATTAGAAACTGCTACCTACTTGAATGCGTTCTACAAATAGACTTAGTTCCATTTTTGAAATTTCCTGTGGAGTACACACACAGTGCTAAATTCTTACATAAATATTTGTGATTATAATTTTATTTGTAGTAGTTATCAGCTTGACTTTGTAAGTATTTACATATTGCGCGTACACGTTGCGACGCGTGTAACTGTGATAATAATATTAAAAAAGATGACCAGAGGTTATTTCATTGAAAAAAACCTTTTAGAAGAATATTCTTTGGATTTATTAGCCAAATGTTTGAAAATAAATAAAAATGTCAGTGCTATAAAACGGTCAAGGAAAACATCGCGATAAAACCAGTTATTATACTAATACCAGATTTACACTCGCGCTTCGTCCCTCGCCTCGTGGCTCGCCTCGTCCCTCGTGCGAGGCTCGTGTTGATCGATGGTAAATGAGTTGCCTGTTTACACTCGCGTGCCGAGTTCAGTGTGCAGAGTGCATCCACTCGCGTGCGACGCGAGGTCCTTTGACTCGTGCCCCAAAAACCGCTCCGGACGCGAGCGCCGCGAGTGACGAGGCGAGGGACGAGGCGAGCTACGAGCGTCTGTTCACACTCGCACCTCGCCCCTCGCCTCGTCCCTCGCCTCGCGACTCGTACGCGAATGTAAATGTGGTATTACAGTGGACATGGGTTTGCAAGTATAAGACATTGAACGAAAAACTACCTACTACAAAATGTAGTAATTTTTTTTGAACAACTCCTGAAAACTTTACACCCGGTATTAATATACTAAATGTAAAAAGTCAAGTTTTTGTAATTTATTTTCACCCAATTCATATCCCATATTTTCACAATTCCAGCTTCTAATTCCAACAACATCAGTGCTCAGGATAACAAAAGAAAAGGTCGCCCGTATAATCCCTAACGCAGTGGGCGTTTGTACTCGTGACGAAAGACACGTTTTCGGCTCGCTTCTCTCTCGCGATTCAACCTACAAACTGATGACGCACGTGTGGAAGGCCGCAAGGGCGCCTGAGGCAGTAATACCTAGTAAAACACCGGTAAGATACGTAACAAAAGTTTATAGTATATTCCAGAATGCTAGGAGTCTGTGTATTTGCGACGAAAGACACGTTTTCGGCTCGCTGCTCTCCCGCGACTCGACTTACTGACGAAGGCTTATATTATACGTCCTTACTATCTCTAGACCCTTTATTTGATGTAAAATGCATAATGATTATGACTAATCTCTTTAAAGTGGATTGTGAAGGACTCATTCTAGTTTCGGACCTTTAAATTTTATTTATATTTCTAGAAAAAAAAGGGTTTAGTTTTTTGGCCGAATGTTTAGGTAGGTAGGTTGTACACATATTATATTTTTTTAAATGTATTCTTAAAAAAACTTGCTTTCCTATTCCAGGTTTCGGAAGTAGAACTCGATGCATCGGAGTATTCTCCTGAGGATGACAGTAGCTCCGCGGGAGACAGGCTGGACGCGCCAGAACCGCCTCCCATCAGGAGGGAACCTGAAGCGCTTATAGGCTCCGGTGAGTAACTCTCCAGTTTATGAACCCAGGCTGCAGAGTCTGCTAAACCACTTCAACCATCATTCCGAATCTGCCCTAGACGAGTATCCTACTATATTATAAACGCGACAATTTGAAAGTATGGTTGTATGCTCCTCTTTCACGCAAAAACTACTGGTCCGATTTGAATGAAACTTGGAATACATATAATTCGTAGCCTGGATTAACACATAGGCTACTTTTTATGCCGGAAAATCAACAGGATCAAACGAGACGCGGACGAAGTGACGAGCGGAAGCTAGTCGTTTATGAATTCGAGGGCGAGTTATACACGTCTGAGGACTCTCCTGTGGATTAAAAGTTTTATTCTGTTAGGAGTGTATTCTTCTTTAAATTTAAAAAGGAATATCTTATTCCTTGTACAACAGCTAAATTAAATGTTTTAAACGTGAAAATATTTATCGAGGCAGGTATAAGGTTTTGTAAAGTATAAATATTATAAGGGTTTATTACAGAAATCCCCTTAGCGTACCCTGAGACTGCCGGCAGGGGAATTCTGGATAAAAAGACCAGAAAGACTAAGTTATTTCATGTTTATTCCAGTTGGTGCAGCGGCGGTAATCCAACCCGCACTTTTAACAGGCAGTACAGCCTTAAAACCTCGCGGGACACATTACAACGCGCTCTTAATATCCATCGCCGTGTTACTGGCTCTCTCAGCATCCTACCTCGCCTATAAACTGTATCTCATCAGGAATAAACCTGTGCAGGTACGTCATAATCATCCCTTATAGCTCATCCCTTACATTACAGCTAAGGCTGGATTTTACCAACTCAGAATAACGCTATTTGTAATGACATTTTATACAATGGACTATGCACTGGCGCTCTGAAAATGGGGCGCTAAAATTGTGCTCAGACGAGGGCGTGTTGACATTTCTTTAGTTATACGTTAATACGTTTCAATGTCAATCTGCAATGTACAACAAACATACTAAGTACAAGCGTCAAAACATGATAAAATGAAATGAAAATGAAAAAAAAATATTTTGGCACAAATAGATAATACCTACATAGGTAGACAAAGAAAAATAAGAAATAAGAAAACAAAGAATAGGTACAGACAAGATACAGAGAAATTATAATATCGTATGATATTATTAAAGTGTCATAATTCTGGCGTTTTTCGTGATTAAAATGATGATTCCTTTGTATTATTGTTCAATGTTTTCCATATCCCACTACCTGTTAAAATACCTTCTGTTGATACAGTTGTTGTGTATTTCAGGATGATTTATCGAAACTGTCCGGTGAGGAATTGTATTCGGAGCTGGTTCGGTTCAGGGCGCGAATCCACGGCCGAGCGGCGAACGAACTGCACACGTTCCTCAGCTCAAATCTTTTACTGCTCAGTAAGGTATGTACTGTACGTGTGCAGATTAATACATAAAACAGTCTATAAAAGCCTATATATTTATAAATGAGCGTTAATTAAGACGATGGATAACGCCAAACAACTTTCTGACGAAAAAATAGGCACCAATGCTCATATTTTGTTCGGAAAACTTGTTTGGGTCTAAATGATATTGCTGAACCTGTGCATTGTTATTTTCTAGATCGTGAAGCTTTGTGATTTTACATAATTACATTCAGTGAGCTTATATCATCTGCATGCGAACAGGGGCCTAATTCTCACTTCGGTAGAGATTTTACTCAAATAGGGATGACGTCAAAATGGCATCGAAAACTCGTTTAACTTGTGGGTGACAGAAGTTTTTGGCCGAGATATGACGTCATCCCTATTAGAGTAAAATCTCTGCCGAAGTGAGAATAAGGCCCCAGAACTCGCATTTATTTTGCATTCACGTTCACTTACATCTGTTTGTCTTTGTCTTTGACAAGTCTAAAGTAGAGACGGATATATTTATAACTGACGGATACCGTAACCATGAGATGGTGCAGTAGACACTAAGGGCGTCTTGCACCAGAGTCACTAAACGTATTTAACAGCTAAATCGATTTAAATCTGACGTATTTGTATGACTTGACAACTCGCTAAATACTATTTAAGAGTTAAACGCGTTTAGCGATTCTGGTGCAAGCCGCCCTTAGCGTTGCCTACTTCAGTTTTGACTAGATATATTTTGTTTCTTCAAATGTTAATAAATTATTTTTTATTCCAGGTCCGTCAATCATTAGAAGCGTTATCGGGCGTGATACTAACCGATATGGCACACGAAACGCCGAGCGATTCCGTTTTTAGTTAGCAACCAACTATTTTAAGGCAAGTTACATACAGTAATGGTATTTATAGTTCAACCAATAATTGTATTAATTTTACTGTGAATTGCCACTTTTTGAGGTGAAAAAAGTTGTCACGGGAAAAAATGACGTGAAAAAAAACCTTGAAGGTTGATAGGTATAAAATGCTCAGCATTAAACCCGCTTTTTATACACTTTTTATATTTTGTAGAATAAATTGTTAAATGTAACTGCTAAAAGAGATTTTAAAATCCTTATTCTTGAATCTTCTAATTTAATATTTGAAGATATAAACTAATTAACTCTCCAAGCTTGATTTGACAGCCCTAAAACTATAGCTATCTTTGTTGTTTCAGTTCATTAGAAAGGGACGGCAATATTTTTAGTAGTTACTGTCAAATTACTCGTAGTTTGGAAAACAACAAGATAATTTACACCAAGAACTTATTTCTTATGCACGTCTTTTTTATGAAAAAGTGATGGAACAAACAGATGGTTCACCTGATATTAAGCGGTTACCTCTACTGCCTCTACCAATGTTGTTACATCACAGACCAAGTTCATTGAAGACGTGCCTTGTGAGACGAAGCTCTGCGTCCATCACTTGAGACTTGTTTAATGTGGCAACAATATTTTACATTTTAATAATTGTCGTACCGTGAATTTAATTATTAGTTGAACTATAGTGACCAATCATTGACCAGCAAATTATATGACGCCTTAAGTGTTAAGGTAATAGTGATAATTCAGTCATTAATGTGATGTATAATTTAAATTAATAGTTACATGAAATTCTTCGATGCCCTAAAACCACGAATACAAACCGTGCCTCTGACTACCCTTAATTCTCAAGGACCTTGAGATTTCATGGGATGTCTACCGTGATGTAACGCACAACAGTAAAATTAAAGTATTATGAAAAATCGAAACACATTCCGAAAAAAATGACTTTGGCCTGATATCGTTTGATAAGTAAGCACTAGTTATCTAACTTTTATTTTATAGCGTTCTTCATCTCGTTATTTTATAAAATCTGTGTTTTTTAATAATAATTAAAACGAGATAAGGTACTTCAGCGATCAGTCACCACTATATATTTATTAGAACGAACGACGAAGTGTGGTTTGTCTTCTCTTCGGTAGAAAAAAATAAGGCTGGGACTACATGGCATCCGGGATTCCGGATCCGGAATATAACCAATCACAAGCTAGCTTTCTATTGGGTACAGTTTGCATTCCGGAATGCAATTGGCAACTTACGATTACGATTGGCCATTCGCGAATTCCGGAGTTTCGGATCTCATGTAGTCCCAAACTTAGGCGCTCATACTAATAATCGTGCAGAAGTCTAAATATGAACCTCCTCTTTTTTTTTGAAATCGCCTACCAAAAAGTAATTTACTAATCCAAAATTCCTATCGACACAAAAAACTTATCATAGTTATCAAAATCGGAGATTGATTTATCAATGCAAGTCATATCATTGCAGTTTTATTTCAACTGTTATTTATTGTTTAAACTTATAAATATTTTATTGCTTTGCCTGTGAGGCATTCTACGTCGTGTCAAACACTAAGCTTAAAAAACCTTTCGTTGTTATGAAAGGTTAACATCATTTTAGTTACCACACGTTTTGGCTTCTATCTTTCAAGGACTAGTACTTAGGTAGATACTGATTTTTTTTCTATAGGTTAGGTACGTAAACGTGTGATAACTAAATAGATTTTAGCAAGAAATTACGTCAGGGAATAAGACACATTTTGTTCAGCAAGTTTATTTGAAATGTAACTCATTCACGTTTGTATAAAAAAAACCATTCCATAAAGCCACATAATTTTTATATTATACTTACTTACGTAAAAAACTGGCAGGGAACATCCAAGAGTGAAAACTATAGTACACGTCGTTTTAAAATATGGTCTATTGTCGTTTTTTACTGAAGATCAAAGCTTCTTTTGTATCTAGGTTACGCAACCTTCAGTCCGGTCACTTTTTGGATGGGAGACCGCTACTAATATTTTCAGTTAGCGCTTCGTGCAATAGTGCACGTTATATCTGTCTCGGCTATATTTTTTGTTTTATAAAAAATAATCTTGTTTGTGTTTATGCAATTGTGCATAAAATAGTGGCATAAGGTGATAATAATCCAACATTCCTCGATCGCAATCAACTAAATTCCCATTAAAAATGGTCGAGTAAGGGTGTTTTTTTACTACAAATTGATCAATCACAGATAATCATAGTCGTGAATACAATATTTGAAATAGTATTTAGTCGAGTAATTAGTCAAATCGGCTGTCATTTGTTTTGAAGGCAAAATGGCCTTCTCTTCGAAACTTGGAAACGAATTCCATCATAAGAAAATCACATAATACACATTTATTCTAATTTATTTGCGATACGTGTAAGACGATTCTAAATGATCCTTGTGATTTTGACTTTGCCTTTCTGAAAGTATCTACATCTCGCAGTGGAAAAATACCTCAATTCTGACCGTGGCGCAAGTGGTTTGCCAAATATAGTTTTTACTTCTTGCCAATACTTATGACATAGCTAAGCAGTTTTAACATTAGCTAAAACCAGATCCCTGATTGTCTAATTCCGATACCATCAGAATCTGACAAATATTAGTCTAAATCTGACAAATTACAATCAAAATGATAGTTCAGCGACCGAGCTAATATTAATAATGACAATCGGAAACGGATGGTACCTATCGTAATGACCTAAACCCAACATAAATTAATACTAACAACATATGGATATCTGATAAATAAATTGAATTGAATAAATATTTTTAACAAGACTATATATCAATGATGATGATAATTATGATGTAAATTTCATAAGACTAAATAAAAAACAAAAAAAAACCATAGTATATTTGTAGTCAAAAAGTCATTATGGCAACTTACGCGGTCGCTATACGTAAACTGGGGCCTTATTCTCATTTCGGCAGAGCTTTTACTCTGATAGGAATGACGTCATCCCTATTAGAGCAAAATCTCTGCCGAAGTGAGAATTAGGCCCCTTATAGCTTTAAAAAACTCATGATATCGGAATGAGACAATTAGGCGGGGCGGGTCGACATGATACAAGCAAGACCACATAGAAATTTTTTTTACTCCTGTCATAAAAACGTCAAAATATTTATGCTCGAGTGTTGCTAATTTATTCTAATTATGAACACAGCAGAGTTTAAAATGGAACTAAATGACAGCAGGAGTTTAATGGTCTTATTTGTAATCTTTTGTAATTTTTTAGCAGCTGTATAAAATTCTGTCATTCCCGTGTCAACTAAATAAGATGGTAGCAGATATAGCGATGATTTTAGTGCAGAAAAAAAATTACATATTATGTAAAATTACCTATTGTATTTTTTTGTAAAAAGAATAAAAATTCATCATATATCAGAGATTTGCTCTAATCCAGAAATAATTCAATACATTATTTTATTTACTTTTTTTCTTTTTGAAGCTTTGATCATGTCGACCCAGTAGTAAAATAAGGTTGATTAGATTAGTTTATGTATTCTGAACGAGCAATTAGGTGTAACTTTGTCGTTGAATGTAATTGTATATTTTATTATAATGTCTCTAGTCTTTGATAGGTACAGCTCAAGGGTTTAGTTATAGTTTAGATTTTGGTCAGTATGTACTTATTTTAGAATGATCGAACTATTTTTTTTGAAAGATAAGTAATAATGTTTAGAAATATAGTCAATATATTTATTAAAGGTGATGTAACGCATTGTGCAATATAGTAAGCGGATCTAGGCAATCGTGAAGTTAGACGTTTCGTTGTGGAATGGAGTTTTTTCGATCTTAATTGTCTTTGTGCATCATAGACGGCAAACTTCAGGCGTCACAAGTCAGTCGGTATTAGCTCTGCTTTCCGTGTGGGTCATGGGTTCATCTACACTAAGAACAAACATTTGTGTGTGACAAACATAGATGTATTTTTTACCCAGACATATAATTATGTATTTACAAAAAAAAATATTCTATCAGTAATCTAGGTTCTATGTTACAATTCTTGCTTAGTTTGGGACTAGAAGGCGTTGTGTAAAACGTCCGTGAATATTAGTTTATTCACGATTACCTAGATCCGCCGGCTGCACTGTAGCAAACTATGATCGTAATAGGAGTGGTCTGTCATATAAATGCTAAGTATAGTGATATGGTGTCGGAATAACGGTACGCTCTTTCAAAAACTATGTAGGTACCGTTATTGTTACAGTCTTATTACATTCGTAGTCACGTTACGACCTTTAATAAAATTCTATTTTTTTATATGGCATGATGATAGCACTGTTACATAAGTATAGCACATTTTAGTTGTTAGAGTGACAGTTAGTAAATAATTTTGCATCAAAAATGGAACAATGTGTCTAGTTAAAAATCTATATTGAGATGACAGACCAACAGTTTGTTTAATATTTTACGCATAGCTCAAATAGAGGGCATTAGTATCGCTGTGTGTGATTGGCTAAGGGAATCGATTATTTAAATGACTTTTGACGCCTGTTTATAATCGTTTTCGAAGTTTTGATTTAGAAATTGTGATAAATGTTTGACTTCGTGAAAATGATTTTAATCGCCAAACTTATTATATTGAAGTAGTTTTGATCTAGATTTTTTTAATGAATGAATTCGTGTGGCGCCAATGAAAAGGTTTCTTGTCATGTGTCAGAAATAATCTGAGTAAATCCTATTTTATAGCTGATATTAAAATGTACAGAAATGTTGTAATGGTGGCGCCACTGAGCCCAGAGGTTATTTCAGTTTTCAAAACTCGATGGTTTTCTATATACCGAATTTTGATAGTTTTTGGGAGATATATGTATCGAGACAAAAAGTCTCATCAGTCTAGAACCACCCCCCAGGGGCCTAATTCTCACTTCGGCAGATATTTTACTCTAATAGGGATGACGTCTTGTTAGACTAAAATATCTACATAAGTGAGAAGCCCCAGATGTTGAATGCGTTTAGAAAGTTGAATAATAAATTATTTTTTTTACTCTAAAATTAGTTACCCAATGATTTATTTTGGTGTCATTAGATAAATTGCTCTTGCTGACGTAAATTTATGTACTCGTAAAAAATATTATTCGTTGTCTCTTTTATTGAATCAATAAGTTAAGAGGTATTTTGCCAAAGAACACGTTTAGAATATTCGGGTATCAGAATTAGTACTAAGTAGGTTTAATGAGTTTGTACAATACTGAACTATGACAAAATAACTGTCTAAAAAATTGTGAACAAAAATTCACGCGGTTATTTTGATATAGCTCAATAATAAGTATGGTTAAATTATTTTTAAGTTTATGTTATTTCTATCAATCAGTGCAATATCCAGTGCTCATAAATGTAAAAAGTTGTAACTAATAAAAAAAAGTTAAAGTTGCCTTAATTTTTGTAAAACAAGTTGAAACGCTAGATATTATATTTTCAGGCTGCTGAGAAATAGTTAATGCCAAATTTTAATATTTTGTTATTGAAATTCAAATAGGTAATTTAAAAAAATCTGATATGTACTAATATACTGTAGTAGTACTCCTACATAATTTTAGCGCTAATTTATGTTAAATATTGTGTCTCTTTCTTGTTCTGTAGTAAATGTACTAAGTCGGGAGAGACAAAACACTATTATAGAAAATCGTAATTCTTTTTCTGACCTTTTTTACCAAATGATAAGTAAGATGATTTATTATATTAGATCGTAAAACTATCCTGAATTTATCACAATTTGGTGGGAAAGGCCCTTTTCACGTAAGTCAGGTAATAGGTATTCAGTAATGTTTATTTATTTCTACCGCGTAGGAATTGTTAACGTGATGTATGTTATGTGTATATTTTGTTTAAATTGTGATTTATTTACTGTAAATATAGATAGATGAGTTAATTCAATGAATTATGTATTTTATTTTTAATTACCCTTACTTTTCAGGGGATTATCCTGAATCCAAAGTTTATTAGAATGAAACAATTTTCCCGCCGCGCGATATTTATTATTACACCATAAATGAAAGTAGAAAAAAAACCCTCCGTCGTCGGGTAAAATAAGAAGGAGGTAACCATCAACAATCGACAATAATAAATCGCTTGAGAGAGAGAGAGAGAAAGAGCACATAATAAGACTGCATATCACGTCTAGTCATTCTGCAAAAATTCGAACACCGACTCGAATTCGCTTAAGTGACCTAGCTCACAACGAAAGCAGACCTACTTAATTTTTTTTTCTTAAGGCTGGGGATCTGCCAAATTGCCAAAACTAGCGAAGTTCAAAGTGTGTTTAAAAGAAAAGTAAGATAGTAACTTCATATATTTTGGTTGCAAATCAATATTCAGGATATGTGTAACAATTACATATTTAATTTAGCTTCATTTAGCTGGTTTATAATAGATAAATCTGGGATCAAACACAGCTCTCTCGCGCCCAAACCGTTTCGAGTCAAGTTTGTGCACTCGGATTAAGGAAATGAAAACAAAATCGCAAAAAGTACTCAGCACGTCTTGATGTACATATCCTTGTCTCCAAAACGCCCTGAATACATTTTGCGATTTTGTTTTCATTTCCTTAATCCAGGTGGCAGAAGATCTTCGAAATTTTGGATTTTAAATGGTCTATTCCACAATATTCCCTTGTTTTATCTACAAAACAACTAAACTTACGTATAGGCCAAATATTTAAGTATATAAAAAGTGTAAAATCTTTACTTAAATAGTCTTATTTTTTTTAATATTTAATAATTGCTGAGACTAGTTTTTAACCAAATATCGCAAGAAAATTCTTCAGTGGCCTCTAGGCGGCCGAAACGTTCGGACGTCAGGCCCACGCCAAATTTCTCAGGATTTTTAAATGAAGAACACGCAAACGTCTACTCGACAAAAGTCTACAAATCACGGTTCTATTGTATCATTTGAGTACACTACGTAGCAACATGGCAGTTTTTCTCGCGCTGCGCGTAACGCGTAAGCAGACCGCGTAATAAGCTCATTTGACATTTACGAACAGTCACAATAAAATTTTATCGAGTAGAACTCCTGGTTTGCCAATTAATACGCATTGAAAGCGGCTTTACTTTTTTCTCTTGTATACATGACAATATCCAACAATAACCATACCAATGTAAACTTAGTTTTTATTTCTTTTAAGTCAACTCCGCCAATCAGTCAGTAGCTGTTATTTGTTTACACGGAAAATGGTAGATTTTTCTATCCTAATTCCAATTAAATTAGGATAAGTAAGTACCTAATTATTATCTTGCTACTGCTCATACTTGTATTGCATTTAATTCAACCTATTTTATTGCTTTTGTAAAAACCTTTTTGTGAACAACCTTATTTATTCTAAAGAAGGATCTAACATGGACCGGAGAGGAACATTTGATGAAAGTAGAATACATAGAGAGAGACATTGCCTTCTGGCAAGACAAAATCTACCATTTTATCTTGCCAGAACGCAAAGAACCACATCCTATCCTATCCTACTAATATTATAAATGCGAAAGTTTAGATGTTTAGGTGTTTCAATCACGTCTAAACTACTGAACCAACTTGGATGAAATTTGGCATATATGCCAAGTTTCCTAAAACTCAATCCAATCCAGTAGGCACATAGGCTACTTTTTATCCCGAATAATTATCAGGATCTACAGGATAAAATGAACGAACAAGATTAGCAGCGCCAATTGGCAAGAGGATTTCATTGTCATGTCATGTCACGTCAGTTTGACCGGGCGTAATACTACCTCTTTGGTCTAACGACTAGCGTTTGACATTCAAGTACGGGTTCGGTGTAATGTCAAGTTTCACAAAGTATCCGCGCGGTACACGCACATATAATAATACAACACAGATAATACAATGTACTATCAGCAAAAGTTCTACCTTACCACCTTAAGGGTCCATTTTCTGTAAGCCGACTAGCCGTTAATTTTTGAATGCCAATAGAAACAAATTATTTCGGGTGTAAAACTTATGAAAACAATGGGTCGTCATAAAAATAAATAGATGTTTAGATTTCTGGTTGGTCAAAATAAGAAGACAAAAGACAAAGGCGGGGTCAGGTAGCTAACTGCTTGCAAGCGAAACAGTTTCAAAAGTGGTAAGGCGGAAATTTTGCTGATGGTACATGGAAACTGTACTCGCGTACGGAGTCGCGGGTAACTGCTAGTTAACAATATTTATGCAAAAAAACTAAAATAAATACTGCTGGTTTTTATTGCACGTATATTTTGGAATACTTATTTCTTCTGAAATTACCTACTTACATCCAATTCTGTATCAATGATCTGTATCTGTCTCTCACAATTTGTGTCAAACTCTCCGCAATATGTTAATGTTAAAGATGAGTTTGGAGCAGTACCCTCCCTATCCTTTTTCATATTATTTAGAGAGTTATTTTTCAGTAGTACCTAAGGTTTTAGTTTTTAAGCTTATCTACTATTTATCGATTTGAGAGTTTCCGTAGAATTTACTATGACCTAAATATTAACAAACATACCCACTTAATGTACTTATGTCTACGCCCAGCTACTTTGGATTCACAAGACGGAATATAATTTGAAGATACAATTTGATAAATAAATTTAAATTTGATACAATTTGGAGATAAATGGAGTGTCAGAAAACGAGACCGAAAATCTACTGAACACAATTAAACAACTAGACACAGCCATATAACTCCCTATTGATAATGCGGACATACTTTCATGCTCCAGAGTCAGAAAGATGGATGAGTCTAACAACCATCATCATCATCATCATCAACCTATACTCGTCCACTGCTGGACGTAGGTCTCTCCCAAGACGCGCCATTGAGCTCGGTCTTCGGCTCTTCTCATCCAGTGTCTGCCAGCTACATTTCGCAGATCGTCGCCCCATCTCGCCGGAGGGCGTCCTACACTACGCTTGCCTAAACGTGGTCTCCACTCGAGTATTAGTTTGCTCCAACGATTGTCGGTTCTACGGCAAACATGGCCGGCCCACTGCCACTTCAGCCTGCTAATCCTCTGAGCTATGTCGAAAATTATGATCAATGATCGTATAACCCCAGAGCCAATCACTGTCGCCGGAATGCCTCTCGAAGTTGTGCAGGAGTATGTCTACCTCGGGCAGACCCTGCGTTTGGGTAGACACAACTTTGAGAAAGAGCTAAACCGGAGAATAAAGCTGGGCTGGGCTGCGTTTGGGAAATTCCGTCAAGTCTTCTCGTCGCAAAAATATGTGTGGACTAGGAATGGTCGCATATTCATCCGCAGAGATGACCAATCTCCTGCAAAGCAAGTCAAAAACTATGAGGCACTGGCTGATATGAACTCCATACTGATATGAAACCAGGCTCTGCGAAGTAAAAATGAAGAAGTATAGATCTCACTAAAACTCAATAATACTCTACCAAGAATATTTAGATATGTGCAGTATACAAACAAACCCCAGTGACTATACAGACTTTGTTTCTCGTCATAGATAATATCAGTAGATAAAGTGACACAGTCAAGTGATATAAGTAGAGACTATAATTTGTTGCAGATTTTAATTTTGACCGGTCTACCTCTAGTGAAGGACACAAAAATTCAAACCCTAATAATAGTAAATATTATGTAGTTTATAAAATACTGTTCAAAGAACTGTAGATTTAGTGATAAGCAATTTTAGTGGTGTAACGGAGTGTGAAAATAAACTACCCCTCAGTAAGTTAGATCCTCATCACCCTGCATTAGATATTATAATTAATGTATGATATAAATGTAATGATACAAAAAATGTTAAAAGGGTAAAAATATGCCACACATAATTTCAAAAAAGTTGATTATTCAAAAGTAACAAAAAACCAATAAATACTTTCATTCCTGTATGATTTAAAACCAATCTTGGCAGATTTTATCCAATTAACTGACTATTTGACACAAACAATAGCGTTCCTTTAATTTTGTTATCATGAATGTTATCATGAGCACTTATTACTCGTATATTGGAATCCAATCACACACTTAGTTATAAGTTGTTCCTTTTTTTTTCCTTAAAAAATAAGTACTAAATTTTTTAAGACATATTTTACCTACATCAAATCTGTTTATGCCTGTAATGGTATATCACACTGTAGAATGTTATAAGTAATATTTTTCTCCTAAATAACAATTGTGAATATGCCATTGGTGTAACTAACTAAATAAATAAATATAAAGATCGCAGTAAAGCATTTTTCAGTTTAGTTTAGTATTCGATAAAATTTACGAATTGCTTTCCGCGCATGTCATGACAACTCGATTCTTCTGTTTTGCACAGATAGACTATCCCCTTAAGGCCTCTGTCCAACATTTCAACAGACAATTTTGCCAGTGTCAACTGAATAATTTGAAATAGTATTTAGTCAAGTCGGCTATGTCATTTGTTTGAAGGCAAAATGAAGGATTTTCACTTCAAAACTTTGAAAAAAATTCCATGAAATAATAAAATCACATAATACACATTTATTCCAATGGCTTACAAAGTACACAACTAGGATTTTTTTAAATTTTATTTATTACTTAAAAATGCTTGTATCAACTTTAGAGTATAAATTAAGTTAATTATCAACATATCAATAAATAGTTATACTAATTACGATATCTAAAACTTTTTTATGGTTTGTCTATCCACGGGTACAATTCATATTCTCACCTATTTTAACTATCCCTATAGCTTTACTTAGAATCTCCTTTCATCTTCTATCGAAAATTAATCAGTGTTAATAATGCCATCTCGTTTTGTTTAGGTAGTGATAAACAGCGACAAAAGAGGCGATTCTAAGTAGAAGTTTAGAAGACTCATTAGGTATGTATGTACCTACTGTTTTATAAACTTTTAAAAACAATAAATTTTAGTATACTAGCAGTTACCCGCGACTTCGTCCACGAAAAAAAACAACCTATAAAAAGCGGGAAAAGTAGCCTATGTCACGAACTATAATATATTCCAAGTTTCATCCAAATCGGACTAGTAGTTACAGCGTGATTGAAATACAAATATCCAAACATCTAAACTTTGACATTTATAATAGTAGTGAGATAACAACACAACCAACACGAATAAAAATATTTCACCAAGAGAATGTAAGTTCTAACGAGAACGTGAGTTTTAATACCTATAGATCACATAACATAGGTTGGTATATAACATAACAACGTTATTCCACTTCTCGAAGACATTGTGAGGAAAAATAAATACACGAGCTAGTTGGCTCCACGTGAATTGACCAAAGACGAGGCAAGTTTCTACCAAAATAATTTTCAAAACATTTTCGAATATGTACCTACTTTACAAAATTATGGCATGAGAATGAGTCGGGGTTTCATACAAAACATCTCGCAAGTCGCTTTTCGATATTCTTTGACATCATTGATCTAATAATAAACTATTTGTTCTTGGACAAAGTTCTCTGTTTCTCCGCGTGTTGTACTAAATGCTTGTCAGTGGATAATCCCTTCCTAGTTCTGACGGAGTCCATGTAAGCCTTCGCTCGGTTGACGCCGTCCCATTTCTCGCCCCATTGGAGGTACTCCTCTTCGGTTCGCGGTCTCCAGAACGGGTCGATGTCTATCACCTGGAAAAATAAATGGTGTTACGTGAATATCTACTGTACTATGTCGAAATGACGGACAGAGGCTATAGAAGAAGAAAATATCTACAAAGGTGTAGGTGCCTTATTGTTAGAAAGTTGTGTATTGTATACCAAGGTTGTCTGGTAGAGATCGCTGATTAGCGATAAGATCGCCCATTGTATCATAAGTTAAGTTTTGTTTTGTATGTTGTAGTAATCCCTAGGTTAAGGTGTGCAATAAAGTATTTTCTATCTTCTATCTATCTATACTTATACATATATGTATAGGTACACACAGAGGACAGAAAAGGATACCTACTAAAAACGAGTAGATCAATCGTTCTCTCAAAAAATCTAGGTATGCTTGAGTCTTTGTCCAATTTTATGTGGGTTTTATCGTTGAAATCCGGCTAATGTTTTTGTCTGGTAGAATTTTCCCTCTATATCATCCGTTTTCTTCACTAATGAGATCAATAGCTGCTTTTCCACTCACCTCCCAATGACTGAAGAGTAGTTGAGGCGCCGCGAGTCCCATGGTGTGGGTTCGCAGCTCCAGTGCGAATTTGAAGCTTTCTGCGACTGGTAGTAAAGCCCGGACGCGGAATGATGCTGAACCGCTTTGCAGGTCGGAGCCGACTACGCGGCCGCCGCGGCGACTTAGTGCTGCGTAGAGTTTACCTGCAGAAAGGAAAAAAAAACTATAAAAGCCGTTTTTTTTTCGACTCTACTAAATTCTCGTGGTCCTTTACGACTAACACCTACAGAATAATGAGGAACGCGGGAAGAGCTTTAGTCAGTAATTAAACCGAGGCTGCACCAAGGATCGCTAATGCTTTCATAATTCTATTCAGAACCCCCGAAAATATACACAGAGGCTAAACAGTCAGTAAAATCGTCAACCAGCATTCGCTTAGCACAACGCCCGTATTCAAGTCCAAGCAAGTCAAGCTCGAAGACCGTCTTCAACGCGAATAAGTAACCAAACCACAGTGACTCAGATTTTGATAAGTTGTCTTATTTTAAAAAGCAGTTCCGCTGAGCTTAGTTCTCCGATCAAGTTACCTCTCGTTCAAATATCAAAATCGCAAAAAACCTATCCGTGAGGAAACCTTAAAAAAGCCGGTACAGAAAAAAGTTCGCTTCGTGACGGCTTTAGGTATCGCTGTCGAATTCCGACGTGCAATCATTTAGAAACATTCCATCGATGCTACAGTACCTACCAGGGGGATGATTCTGGGTATGGCAGAGATTTTACTCTAATAGGGATGACGTCAAATCTCGGTCGAAAACTGGTTTCACCCACTATTGACAGAAGTTTTCAACGTCATTTTGACGTCATCCCTATTAGAGTAAAATCTCTGCCGAAGTGAGAATAAGAATAAGAATAATTCGAGCTGGGGAGCTCGAATCGTCGAAAATTCAGAATTGGGATATATTTTCTGGCATTTTTGGAACGTTTCAATTTGGGACATTACCCAGGTACTACCATGTACTACCTACTAAATTTCTTGTTGTTTGTTTTATTACAGTTTACACATTTTTAGGAGACAAGGCCTCAGCTAACTTTGTCAATGAGTTATGTGCAGATTTTTGTATTAATTTGATACTAGCGGATACTTTGAGAAACTTGACATTACACTGAACCCGTACTCGAATGTTAAACGCTAGTCGTTAGACCAAAGAGGTGTACTACGCCCTAAGATTGGCGCTGCTACTCCCGTTTTTTCATTTTATCCTGTAGATCCTGTTAATTATTCGTTAATTATAATATTAGTAGGATAGGATTTTTATTAATATTTCTTGAGGGTTTAGTTTTGACGATTTCAGGATTATAAATATCTTTCCTCTTGTTCTATTACCTAAGTATTTGTAGGAGATTAGAAGGCGATCTCCTTTTCGTCCAAGGCGATCTCGGCACAATGCGGTAGAGTATGTGCATTTAATTTAAAATGAAGCGATATTAAGATAAAATTAGTAAAGTAGTTCAAGGTAATCAGCTAATTAACTGTTGTACACGACTGCCGAAGTATACACAAGAGCCTTCGAAATACTTAATTTAGTGGCACGAACTATTTATCTGATTGATGTGTAGCTTCTATTTTGTTTAGCAATATAAGACAAGTAATATAAGACGATTCTAAATGATCCTTTGTGATTTTATTAAACGCTTTTTTGACTTCGACTTTACCCCATACCCGTTGGGACTGACTACTTTATTAAGATCGCGAGAAATCGGATGGAGGGGGCTCAGATTTGTTCTTTCTGGAAATCTATGGAGGTCTATGTCCAGCAGTGGACTTCTATATGCTGATATGATACTGATGATGATACCCGGAACTTAGTACCTACATATAATTTTCATTGTCACAACCGTTTTTTCTACACCAAATTGTTCAGAAATCAGTTGAGAAATCAAACTTCTGCCTAAAAGCGCGTCTAAGATCTAAGGAAGTGACATAAAAAGCTCCAGTTGGCAGCGCAGCATTCTTCGGGATCGGTCGCGGTCAGCGCGGCCCTACTTCCGGTCACGGGCGTCCGGTCAGCGACGAGCTGTTTGCCCACCGGAATACGTCCACTGTTGAGATATAACACTTAACTTAAATATTTATTCACAAAGAAAATTATGACTAATAAAGTATTTACAATATTTATAATATGTACAAAATACACATGAAGCAGTTGAGCTATCTACACACCGTTGCAAACGATTTACAGATAACTCAACTGATCCAAATCAGTACCAATCGGAAGCGTGCCCAAGACACTGGCTGCATTGCCGCGCTGAATAGCAATGCTGATTCGCTGGCCCAGATAATCACCAGCCCTCGGGTCACGCGTCGCTGCGACTAGACGCCCTGCAATAATTTTGAAAACCCGGAGGGCCTCGGTACCCCACGGACCCAGAGTCTCGACCCCAAGAGGTACAAATGTGTAGGCCCTGTACACTTAACTAACACACTAACACTGCTGTGATAATAGTTTCTTTTTATGAGAATAAGTTTGTGAACAAGCAGGTAGCAAACCCACTTGATGTTAGTCTACCTTAGTACTCTGACCGGAACACAGCAATGCGAGTATCGCTGCTTGGCGGTAGATGGGTATGTCAGACTTGTTGCCGACAAGTTCAAAACCTCCGTTCGATAGTGATGGCAAAATTCACGACGCCGTTCAGAATTATCGACAAAAGAAGGCCATGCTATGAATTTCGACATTCGTAATGTATAAATACATACGTTACCTTTATTACGAATGTGTTTATTGCTGAATAAAGACATTGCCCAGGGGCCAAGGTCCACCTTCAACGCGGCCACTACAAATAAAGATATCGATGAATGAAATGAATCTTACACAATTTTTTGTACATTTTATTATTTGTGATCTCGTACCTAGCTGATACACCTCACCAGAAGGCTGTACTAGATTACAGTTACTTCTTTCACAACTTCATTAGTTTTTTTTTAAATTTATTTACGGAACTCATATTACTACTTCACTAAAACTAAATTATTGTTTAAAAGTGAAATCGTTTCTATATTTTCGCTCATCGCATTGTATCGCTTGCTACGGATCTCAAGCCTTACAGAGCTTTTTGTGTACACAGATATTTGAACTCCCAGCACGCTAAGAATGTTAACGAAAAAATAATATCAATTTGTAACGGGAAACACCATTTGTAATTTAATTGCCGTGAAACTTGCCGGACGTAGAGACAGGCAAGCCATTGCGTGCGATCATCACACTAACTGTTGGGACGACATTGGATGAGAAACTTCATAAAATGTTCCTACAATATCTTTAAGATTTTTACTTAGATACAATTTTGTTCGATTTTTTGAAGGTGTTCGACAGATTCGACGCACGTCATAATTTTAAGCTGCCTACTCTCTTGCTGAGAATTTTAATACAGTCGTTTTTATAAGGCATCAATCTTCCTGGTTCTTTGCGCGTGTTGCAACGTGTGTGTCAACGTTACATGTCAATACGTCGTTTCACCAATGAGGTGTAAAACAAAGATGTAAAATTTATTAAAAAATGTTTATGAAATGCTAATGGGAAGTTGGCAGCTCATTATATTTTGAAATGACTTTTTTCAGCTAAAACGCCAGAACTATTTCTAAAAAGTTTCAGGAACTATAGAACTCATCTGCATATTCTGCATGCAAACAGAACTCACACTATTTTCAATCTGCTAAGTTCACTGAATAATCCATGTCATCAAACCCTTTATCTAACGTGAAGACACCACACCTTTTCAAACTGGTAAGAGACTTGAGTGCAAGTTCAGACGTGGAGCCGGATGTCCTAGGAAGGCGTCCGTTACGCGGCCGGGATATAGGGCGCCTAGCTCCGCTTGCCGCGGTTATTACATTTAACATAACCGTAGTACGTAGCCTAGTGGCCGCGGCGGCGACTTGCATCGAGGAAGCTTTGAGATCATATGCATGTAGGGTTAGACCACTACCTTTTTAAATTTATCTTTTCACTAAGAGCGAAGTATTTATCATGCATTTGTGCGTTTGATTACTTCCCCATTGCACTATTATGACGTTCGACCCTTGATCATGGCGTATTCAACTAAGTACTACTCACAGATCACAAATATAATAGGTATTCCGTTTAGTGACAATTAAGTTTAGACTGGCAAAAAGAAGCAGAATTTTCATTGTGTAAACAGCTGCGTGAAAACCTGTTTACACAATAAATAAATAAATATTCATGGACATTTCAATGAAATTGCTTCAAGACTTTTCCCATCCTCCCCACTAATGGGACAAACCTACACGTACAAAATAAGTATACGGTAAAGAGGACAATCACCGGAGCAAATCCTAATCTGTCGATAAAATATTTGTAGTAAGAAGCTAGTTAGTCATTTGCAGTTGTAAAAGGCACTTTATGAAGCACCTAAGGTAAGTAAGCCTTTGCTATGTGCGCCTTTTTTTTACCTTGTGTGACACAATCACGCTATTGAATTTTAAGTAGTTCATTCAAATTTTTCAAAACGACAAAACTATAGCAATATGACACCGACACTCGAGTTTCCTACAATCATTGTCATGTCATTATCATTCACCAAGTGTTGCTAACTGGAATCCGATTCAGCCGTAGTAATCAATCCTTATTCCAACGGATTAGAGTTCAAGATGTAGGGTTCAAGTGTATTTGCTTACGCGTATATGTAATGTAAGTCTGATCGGTGCGTGATTTACAATTTTCCCACGACACGTTATAGTAGAGTTTGCAAAATAATCGGAATTTCATACACGTTTTGAGGAATTCAATTGTTTTTGTTCCTGTTAGGTACTTAAGTAGGTACCTATATCTTTAAAAACCTAATACAATAAAAAAAATTAATTCGTAATATTCTGTTGGTAAAAAAAATCGTGAAATTCAACTCTAGGGATGCAGCCGGAGGTTCAATTTTCCAAGGTGAAGAGGTTCTAAAATGGTTTTTTTGCATTTGAGTATAGTCCGATACCTACAGACAGACAATGCGGCGACGTGGCACTTTGCTTGACTGAAATACAAAAATACATTTTTATTTTATTTTATTACAAAATTGACTGCAAATTATCAGTTGTATCTTCCGACCGTATCAAACTAATATTAACACAAAGCACGACCAATATAAAATAATTAATTTTTTCGTCTGTTTTATGAATGTTATTGTGTCATTACTGGTATTGTGTCGTTTACCGTATGCAACTGTAATATTGATGATGCATTTACTAGGATGTATGCTTATCTTTTATATTCAGCAGAACATCAGCCGGGCAAGCGTAAATTTATCTCGATGAAAAAGAACTTATAGGTAACTTGAGACTTCTATATTATTTTGATATCTGTTAAAAACAAGTGGTCTTCGAAATAGGTGGACAGTGGACATTGTAGGAGTGAAACAAGACTACATGGCCCAATTAAAGAGCGAAGGCATATGTTGCAAATGGCAATGCAATAAACAGTGGGCCGCTTCCGTAGGTGATAGGCGCGTCCCGCGTAAATTGCAATCGGGTAGGCATTGCAATTGGTTCCACGTTCCATCTAACTTTGTAGGATTTGTACATGGTTTGTTTATGAGGAAACCAGTTAGAATTCTAGTAGCGATGGCTATAAACTTGTCACGTATTTATGGACTTTTAGATAGGTATACCTATTTTATGCAGTCAGCAGAATATGTAGGTATATTCTGTTATAGCATTTTTAAATACCAACCTAATTTGACATATCTAAAGTTATAGCTATCTTTGTCGTTTCAGTTTATGAGAAAGGGACGGCATGATTTTCAGTGCAATTGCAAAAACAGAACTGACACTAAGGTTAAACTTGTTTCTATTTGGATAGTCGGTAGAACCAAGTGGTCTAGAGTAGAAGGCATGTCCGCCTCGTGCCGGAAAAGCTCAGGAAGAGTAAATAAGCCAAGCGATCTAATAATAACGGTGCTATAGGTGCAATTTATCTTTTAATTATACGCTCTCGACTATTTCTCATCGATAACTTTGTCGCAATTAAGGGAGTAGGAAACCAAAGAACAGACAGTCTCCATACTCTACGAGGAAAAGTTAGCAGCTCTAGGAAGAACTATCTGAACATTATCCCACAAATATACCATTCTAGTAAAAATGTATAGATGTGAAAGTTTAGATGTTTGTGTTTCAATCACGGCGAAACTACTAAACTTTAGGAAATACTTATATAACATAGTAACACCTAGACATTTATGTTTGCCACACATAAATGTTTGGTTTCAGTGGGGAACGAACCCATAATATATCAGCTTGTAGAAGGGCCACTGGAAATAGGCATCCTATAGATTTCCAGAGGCAATAGTCTGGCCCTATCTATCCATATGACTTCAGACTTTAAATTCTAACAATGTCGTTTAGTCTACCAAAATGGCTACTCTCCAGCGGTTATTAGTTTTGAGCTATACGACGTGCCAACTGCCACTTTAACCCTCTAGATAAAAAAAAATATTGGTTAGACATAGAAAAATTAAAATAGAAGTAATTCTAAAAAGCGCTATCCCGTAAAATCGGAAAGTGCGCCCAGTATGTAGTAATTTGTCACCGGGCGCGAAGTAAAAACTCGATCGCCGTTCGATCATTATCCGTGTACGGGGTCGTAACCAGGATAGGGGCAACGCCTTTTCATAGTCTCAATCAAGTCCCTCACTTCATCTGCCTGTCTGTTCAGACTAATCCTAGCTTAAAGTACCTTGATGCTGGTTGTACCCACGTGGAAATTAACGATCAATTAAATGTTACTGTCGTATTTTCCTTCCTTCTTCTTTATCCTGGCTTTATGTCCCATTTATTCTGGGGTCGGCCATCCTTGTTTCGATGCGCCATCCTCCTCCTCCTCGCGTCGTACTCCTCATGGCTGAGGGTCGTGATTCCCCCGTAGAAAGATGATTTTCTTCCGGACGATGTCTCGCCAGCCTCTCCTTCGATGCGCCATACATTCCATTTAAGTTGTGTCGTATTTTCCTTCCTAACTTTACAATTCAGTAGAAAAAATCGTGCGAACTGTACCAAACTTAGCCCTGCTGAGGGCACCGGCTTCTTCTTCTTCCAGGGTCTCTAACTACGAAAAAAGCTACAAAACTCGTTACATTTTTTTGTTTTTTTTGATAGGTAACTACCTACATTTTATTTTATACCCTGGTTTTACCCCTAAACGATGCCCTAGATCCGTCCCCATTGTCGCCATAACATTTACCCGCTTCCTGTCGTCGGTTTCCCGTCACGATAACGCATAACACAAGAACAGATTAAATTCGATCGGTGAGGATATAAGTTAATAACATGCCGATCTACCCTTTCCGTTTACATCGAAACGGTTAGTTTATGAATAAATTGTAATCTTTGATATCAAAAGATATTATACATAGCAACTTGTCAACTATACATACAACCTTCTCGTCTTCATGTCTTCTATGTTTAGATGGAACTGAATGTAGTTGAAAATAGATTATCCTCTGAGAATTTTTTAAGCAAAGTCACGCAAAGTGGATATTTACCGAGGATTAACTGATTATTGAATCAATTTAATGAAGCCATTTCTAAGCAAGTGAATCAATTGACAAACTGAAGAAATAGACATGATGCGTTTTGTGTCATTATCTTCCAAATTGAATCATGTACAAATTGATGAGACCTATTCATGTGAATTGAATATTCGACTCTACCAATCTATACAGAACTTGCATTGATTGAACCGTATTCAGATTTATAGATAAGCAAAAGAAACATTCATGACGACCACGGTCGCTCTGTGCATGGGTGTGACAATTGAGAAGAAAAAACTCATACCATTGGAATAAAAACAAAAAGATTCTGAGTATTTTCTTAGGTTGGTACAACAATGTAAACATCATTTGGCATGTAATAGTCTAAGCAAAACTGGAACCTTCGCATGTCCTGATGGATGGAAGTACTTCCAAACCGGACTCCAAAATCTTACAAAAAGTGATTTCCCGGTGTTGTTTTTTCATCGGATACGTCGTTTTTCTCACAGCGAACAGACCACATGCGGCTAAGCGCTTGTTTCCTGCGCTCCACCTGTCACCGTACAATCATTAACCCACACCATAATTGTCTATAACGCAATTACCGGACATATTTTGAGATATTGAGTGGATGCTGTGACAAATAAAGCTTGTAAAAAGGTGTCAGGGGAAACTGAAGAACTATTACAACGTTTATTAAGTACATAATTTGTTGATAAGATAGACATTTCTCGAATACCGTGGTTACTTACTATTTGGACTTATATTTGTAATCAATTGCACGGAAGACTTTTAAAAAGAAAAGAGGTTCTAAATCCAGTTGTATTTTTTTTTAAACTGTAGTTTACTTACCTCAGAACTCTGACATTTATAAATGGATTTAAAAAAATAAATTATCTGAAAGGATTATATTTCCAGATTGTTCCCATAAAAAAAATATCAAAATCGGTATTATTGATTTTAAATAAAAATAACTAAACTTGTCATCCACGTACACGACATTGCGTATTTTGCTTTCGTGACTTTTCAGTTGTGTTTACGATCAATAGAACAATCCCAATGAACTACACAAAACTAAGGATTTTTGGTATTCCACAAACTGCTGCAAGTCAAACGTCAAAAAATAAATGACCTATGTCTATGTTTTTTTTTTGTTGTAGATCTCAAAGAGTACAGCGGCAGCATAAGGTTTATACGGAAATATCTTAGCATACCTTCGCTCAATTCAGATTATATTTGACTGAGCTTTAGTCCTTCACCAGTGAGTCACAGCTACCAACTGGACGCACACACAATCACACGACACGGTGCATACATCGCTGCCTAATTGTTGTTCTAGACTTAAAAACTCTTTATATAGTAAATCGGAGCAGAGTAGTTTGTGGGCGTTTATAAGCGTTTAATGAATGAACAGCTGTTGATTGTATCTTATTTAGAAGTAAGGCTTTTTCATGTTGCTTTGGTTGAAGTTCGATTCGATTTTATTTGCTGACATTTCTCAAATTTTTCTTTTTGCTTCAGATGTATCTCTCATTGCGTCAATACGAGTATTCCCAAGTCATAGGTATGCTGTATGACTTTTTTAAAGAGGGCTCATGTTCACTGGAGAATGGTTATCGTCATTCAGAAGAATAACTTTTAAATAATCAATTTTTGAAGCGATAAAATAAAATATTTTTCAGCAGTTACCCTTGGTACCTACGTTTAGACCAAATACGTAGATGCTACTTTAGACGTGTAAATGAAAACCATAGTTTTTACAACATTTCCCAACGTAGTGATCTGTCAATATGTTAAGTTTACCTTGATATTACAACTAACCATATAAGAAATCGAAGGAAACAGTGGGCTCAGAGTGGGTCGAGAATTGAACCAAGACCACGTGGGTCGGCAAACACGTTACATAATAATATGACGGCAATCGCGCTTGCTATGAAAATATCCGTTTATAGAAACTTGCAAATATTGAGCGCAATCGACAATAAATAATTATATTATAACTATTTATAATAATTATTATAAACTATTTTATATTTCATAATATAAATAAAATGTTTGTTTCGGTCCATTGGTTTTTGCAACTATGTTACTTGAGAAATACTTGCATTAGTGTTTTGTGACTTTATTAGGTAGCTACTCTTTGGTATCTGAGCAAAATTTTAGGAGAGTCAAACTAGGTAGATGTTCTATTATAACACTTATAACTCTAGAAGAATTATATCGTTGCTCACCAAGTTAAATACACAAACCTTAAAAACGTTTTCCACTACAACAGATTTCATAAATAGTCTTACATCAAAAACATTCAAAAGCTCACTGATTGGCATATTATTGGTATATTTACATGAAATTCTTAGTAGACTCGTGGAGGGTTGGAGGTCGCACGTAGGCGTAGACTGCACGTGTATTGGCAGGAGGTAGGGGTAAAATAGGATAACGACAAGGACCAAGATATTTATAGAACCCAATTCACTAGCGGATCCGGGGGGGCTAAGGGGCTCAAGCCCCCCTCATAAAGAGTCCACCTTTTTTTAATGAAAAAAGTAATGGGACAAGCTTATAAACCATCTGATGTTAAGCGATTAACTCTGCCTATAACTCATTACCAAAGATATAAGCAATGCACTGCTTACTTTGAAACGCAAAGGTGTTAGTTTCATGTGCCTGTAATTGCAGCGGCACCCATACACTTCAAACCGGAACACAGAAATGCGAGCAGTACTGCTTGGAGGCAGAAATAAAAATGTGAACCAAACCTAGCTAAATGTGATCCAGGATTTGTCAGGGCAAACTCTACATTGTTGGCTCAAGCCCCTCCTAAGCCGAAGCCTTGGATCCGCCACTGGCTTGCTCGCATGTCAGGTTAGCTGAAGTAGCAATCAGGGCGTTTTGTGGGATACTCGTGGGGTTTGGAGGTCACACGTAGGCGAGAGATTGCACGTGTAAGACTACTGAAAACAAGGGTATTGAGGCCGGGATTCTGAAACTCGTCACTCGAAAATCAAGCTTGAATTTCTTGATACATCTCAGCGAAAAACTGGCAAAAATCTGTGTGATTATTTGATTTGGCTTGACTGTTTTTAAATCCCGGCCGGAGGCAGATTACAAAGCATTTGGTAGTTAGTATATAAAACAAAAAAAAATCAGGGTCGGCCTTGCACGCGTTGGCGGAACGACCTTCACGACTTAGTACGGAACTAGTGGGAGGAAGCTGATGGTAAGGATAACTAAAAACCTAATCTCTGGGGGTTGACCTTTGACCAGCAGTGGGAGGATGTAGGTTAGATTAGGATAGGAAAAAAACTCGAGCATGTTCGAAATTTTTATACAAAAAAACCTGCTTCAAACATTATGAAATGAAATACCCACTAACTGCTCTCGTATGTTACCTACTAACTCCAGGTTCTGTATGGTAGACTATAGATATCTCCTTAGATCTTCTTAGATTTTTTTCTTTTTGTAAGATAGTCAGTAGGTACTACATACCTAGTCAGAATCCTTTGATATTTTGTTTGTAATTTGTAAAATTGATTTAAACGAGTAGTTACATACCTACTACAGGTACTTCATAATTTCTTACGAGCTTGCCGTGACTTGTACGCGATTTGCTGCGACGACAGAAAGGAATAAATAACAGATTTAAGGTTACTATTAAAAAATACCGTAAAACTAAATTCCTCACTTATCTCACTAGGAAGTATTTTAATTGTTTGTTGTACCTGCTTAGGGCGCACCACTAGAAAAAGCATCACGGCAGCGGCAGCGCGTGCGATTTAAGACTGCTTTTTTTTATTTCATCGCTCAAAGCTGCAGCATTGCTGGGCATAGGGCTCTTAAGCGATTGTTTTTATTAATCTATGTTGGCTTACTGCTGATTAAGGCAGCTTTGACATTTTTTGTCTATCGAAAAAGTGCTCCAAATTATAATTAAGCTCGCCTCTGTTCCCTTTTGTTCATGTGCAATAAAGAATTTTCTAATCTAATCTGTCTGTAAATATTTCTATTTTTCCTTCAAGAAATTCTTAGAATGTTTATCTGTGGTCTCCGTTTCATTGGGTACACCCTCTGAAAGTAAAGCCTTAGCGTGTTTTCAGCTATTACAACTCCGTGTAGTTCTAACGCGTTTTTCAGGAGTTGTAACAAAATAAATGAGTCAAGTTTTCGTTTGTAATTAAAGCGGTATCATTTTCGTGTTGGCTGTTATCATGATGATGCAACTGAGGGAAGCTAGCTCACTCGATAAAGTCTTGTGAAACTTAAGACTAGCAAAAGCTCTACTAGAGAGTAGGTACGACAGAACATTATTGAAACTCTTCATGCTTGGTAGATGATAAATTGAAACTACAAGATGGGATTAATTACCAATTATTTCAATTTCTGAGGTCCCAAGTTTTATTAAGGAAATCTTCTTATCTTAATTTTTAACTAAAATAAATGCATTTATCTGTATTTAGTCATGTTAATTATTATTAATTATTGACCTAATTATTAATAATTTGGCTACTTTTTATTAATACCTACTGTAAACTTGTAAAAAACTTGTAAGTTAGTAAAATTTAAGGAAATAAATATATTGAACGTAAAAAGCTACGAATGTTACATGTGGAGGATCCCGGAGTGTGCTAGCTAATTTCTCAAGAACCTAAGTCAGGGATATAGATGACAGCCAGCGCCTTAATTCCTGGTTGCACGAACCGCGATTAGGTAACTTAAGGTGCCGTGACTTTGCCACTGATTGACGTCGTCCTCGAGATTTGAACTTAAAGCGCAAATTACTTTTTGAACAATAAAAGAGATAAGTAGGTTCATAGATCCGATCACGAAAGGTTTTGTTTATTCTTTAACAAAAAACAATTTTGTAGCCAAAGAATCTGATCGTAGTCCTCGAGACTTGAACTTATAAGGGAGAATTATGTTTTTGAATAATGATTTCACTATCCATGATATATTTAACCAAGGTTTGGTTTATACTTTATAAAAATCGTAATCAAAGTTGGACGTGGACGGTCCAGGATGTAGCTTTATTTAAATTGATTATTGGCTATCAAGTTCGAGGAAAAGGTTTTAGCTTTTATTTTTGGGAATAAAAACCCCAATTTATTTTAATTTTGAGAAGATTTCATGTACTATAAAATGCAATCAGCGAACGCATTAAAAGTTCAATTGAATCTTGGAACTATTTCGAGCGATCTGAAGATGATATTGCGAAGATATAAAAAAACTTACACTTTAGCGTTAATAAATAATAAAAAATCTATTAGGTAATATTTTAAAAATAATTACTTGTAATAGGTACTTACTTACTCACCTATTTTAATCGGTAAGAACTGTGATAGATAGCATAACCTACCATACCAAAACCATTGAATTTCAGGTTTTTTTTTTCATTTATGTTTTTATGTAAAAAAAAATTCTTGACGCCCCTTGATTTCAGTTCTATTAATACAACCTATGTCCCCATTATTTGATGCAAAAGGTCTGCTTACTTTTTTCAATAGGTTTTTTATATTTTTAACCCTCTCTCTGTACACCTTAGTTCCATTATCCATACGTCAACGACGTCACATCCTCAGGGTAACAAACTAACCGGATTTCTCACAGCACTTCTAAGTAAGGAACAAAACCGTGCTTACAACAAGGAAATATCTGAAATAACAAAGGCTTTAGAGTGCGCGTGCCAATAGATCTGTCCCTTTACACTTCCACTAGTGATGGCGAAACTACCGTAAATACTAATGATATTTCTACGGTAAACCACTGCAAATATACAAGCACAAATTGAGTATAAGATACTTCTCGTATTTCTAAATAAGAAGCAATGACAGGGCTGGCCGAAAAAACGTTGGCGAGACGATCAATAAAAAGATTGGTGGGAAATTAGTACCCAATGAGTATAGGTTATTCATTTTAGTGAAATTATATGGGTAATCAATTTTAATTTTTCTTTATTTTGGTCGAATATATCTTTTAATGTTAATTGCATGTATCATGCACTAATACATTCATTCATATCCGAGAAATCAGTGTTCTGTGCAAATTAAAAAACAACCTTAACCGTAATTATTCACGACCGATGCTTTCCTTATTTTCTCATTACCCCATCCCTAGGCAGCAAAAAAGCTGACCACTCAAAACTGTCTAGTGTATTCGTAGGGCATTGTCTATCACTACCAGCCACAAAGCAAGCCCTCATCAGCTCGAGCCTCTTATCTCAAGTTCGACCCTTGTTTACGGACGTGGACGTCCTTAGGCTGTGGTCCCACTTAAGTTAATAGTCCGCGGCTGACTGTGTCTCTTCTGTATGTTTTAGATGAAGTAGTCATTTAACGTGTACTCGCAAACTGCATACAGTTTGCGGCATTCCGCTTGCCGGCTCATTCGGATTCGGTTGATTCACAGCGTTAGTACTAAATACGCGGGCAATAAAATTTTTGGCGGCGACGTTTCGTAATAAAACTGATTTTTATTTGCAGCTCACAGTCAACTAGCCGACAGTCAGTCGCTAACTATAAGCCTAATGAGACTGCAGGCTTATGAACGTGACTTCGCGTGGCTATAAAACTTTTTTTATTTACTGTTAATTTAAACTGGTTCCGTAAAAAGGTACAGTGAAAAAGTCCGTTTAAAAAAGATTTTATTACTTTTTGATAGCCGATGTATAAGTAGCTGAGGTTATCATTATAAAAGGTTTTGGAAAATAACAAAAGTATTAATGGAGGGGGAAATTTATATTAATGTAAACTCATAAAATTAAAACCCACATTAGATGAGAATATATTTCTTAAACGTATAATAATCGAGTATACTTTAACGAGGCAAAAAACAATCGATACTTATCGTTGTGATAACACAAATGTGTCTTATATAATGAAAAACTCTATCTACATGATAAAAAAAAAACATTTAAAGGTACTAGAAATATTTATACTTACGGAAATAATAAATATTAATTTATCATTTTTGATTACACAGCTGTTTTATGTAGGCTAATTACTTTATAGTGAAATTCACAATATCTAATTCACCTAATAATATTGTTTACACACATTTTATTTTGTAAAGTTGCTATAATACCAATGACTCGGAAATTGCTGGCACGTGTACAGAATTAGGCAACGTTTATTTAAACCATAGTATTATAAAAGTAAAAAAAAAAAACAAAGGAAATATCATTGGCGAGTTGTAATTTTAATTCAAGGTTGTATTCATTTTAATATAATAAGTACAAGTTATCGTTAATCTCATTTTAAAATATAAATGTAGGCAGAGTAATACAGTTCTGTAATACATTTTAAAAGTAATATACGCCCGCGAGCGAAACATTTATTATACGAAATAAAAAGACTATCCACGTGCCATGGCCTCCAACATATACCTACATACATACAACATTAGCGATAGCCATATAACTCTATATAAACCAATATAGGTACCTAAACACACGGTCCACAGGTATCTATAGTACTATAGCGACTGTCCATTCATAAGAAACTGTTCATTCATGCGGTGGCCAAGTGAATGGGAGGGAAAGAGATGCAAGATAAATAAGGTCGCGTTACACTGACAATGGAATCTTATTTCAATAGAGTTTAAAATCCTGTTCTGGGAATACTTGAATGGCGATGTTTTGTGTTAAAACAATTGGTTTATGTGTTGATGAAGTGGGGATTACGGGAATAAGCAATCCTTACAAGAAGCTTCTGTTGAATGATGAGTATGAATGGCTGGGAACGCTTTGTGGTAATTTTGAGAAAGCAAAGTGAAAAAACTAAAGTCAATTATTATGTTTGGAGCCATAAAGCTCTTGAAGTCAATTAAGTACTCTACTTGAGTTTTCAATAACGACGATTCATTTATTTTCAAGTATGATTAAATTATTTCTAAAGGATTTTAACTATTTAGGAAATAACTATTTAAAACTGTGACATAAGGTAAAATAAAAAATAATTAGGCACGTGAACCAAATTACATGCAATTTGTTTCTGTCAGTTTAAAAAAAGCCTAAAAACGGGCATTTCTTGTTTTGACACATTTGACCGACTGTATCTTATGAGGTAAGTTAAGCGCTATTTATTACTAGTGCCCCTTCTAAATAAAGATGACACAAAGGTTAAGAGATAAAGATGTCTAAGCATGCAACTTTATTGCCTTGTAATTGCACTGATAGAGCATGTACCAACTCCGATGACACAAATACAACAAATTACTTAAGATGATGTAATATGACAATTTTGAATACAAATAATCTCAGAATGCGAATGATGTTTTAGTGCAAACCCAGCACACATTGGTAATAATTATAATAGCCAACGGAGCTATGTTTTAGAGTTCAAAAAAGAAACAGGCATGCAAGTTTAATATAACAATTTTGTTTTTGAAATGATATAACAGCACATTTTTTTATTTTAATAAATCGCATGTGAATGCAGCTTTATTGAGCAACAAGATTGTGTAAAAAAACATCGTCGGTAGGAAGTCAACCCGTCGCAACAAAACAGTCTTGATCATTGTAAGATATTCCAGCGAGTTACATAACGATAAAGCTTTGGAATTCTTCGAAATTCGACACGCTCTGAGACTATTTTTACGACCAATTTATAACTCGATTCTAAGAAATACAAATAAATATTCTATTGTCTCCACAATTCTTGTCCATCTTAGTTTTTTATTGGATTTCATGTTATTTTATATCAAGGATGTCGTTAAATAAATAGATTTAGAGGGTAAATCAGTTCTTGGTCATTTAAATTAGGTACTAAAACCCCTGATTTAGGGTAAAGTTTGTATAAATCTTAAATTATTGAAAAAGGGCTACCTATGAAAATCTAGCAACGTTACTTTATTTGGAACTAGATCCAAGATATTAAATTCAAAGCCAAAAAAAACCATAAGCAAAACTTAATAAAGTCTGTGACCGGCCAACACAGCGCGAAAGCCTCCAAGTATCAACTCGTCCCAGTCGATGTAAAAGGTGGTTATACCGGGCGTAGGCAAAGACGTACCTGACTTGGCTCGCCCGTTGCCAGTACGATCTTGCCCGACCAGACGAAGGGACACATCGCACGCGACTCAAACACGCGAACTTTTCGAAACTTTGTGCCCAAGTGACTACACAATAGACTCGATATGCAAGTGCTAGCTCCGATTCTCTTGGCGTGGGTGCTGACCGACGTGCGGGCCGTGATAAGAACTCCGCTGGAGGCATTTAGGCCTTCGGGAGAGATCCACATAAGGAGGCCGGATAAACTGCCGCTTTTGCCGCATAGGAGGACAACTTTGCCGCCAAAAAGCGGTTTGAAGATTTTATATCAGACTGGGGTAAGTCGAGTGCGGGTTTTGACTACTCGGCTGTTTGCTCATTGCACCAGCTTTTAGTTGACTTTAAGCTAAATTTCAAACATTTTTATTTTAGAACCTTTTGAAATGATTTAGTTTTCTCTATGCGAGTAAAATAGTTCATGCAAATTAGTATTGAATGGCAGAGAAATTAATGGTATATGAAGTTATTTTATGCCAGTGACGTGGAAAAACTGGCTTGGCGAAGGACAGAAAGTTTCTAGAGATATTTATATTATCTAGTAGCCAGAAGACATGATAATAGCACAAGGTCTTACATACCTTTCATCAAAAGTAGGTACGAGTACGCTTTCGAAATTATATTATTTGTATTGCATTTATGTAACTTTTCACGGGTTTTAATCTGCTGGCTCGAAATTGGCATGACTTTAGCAATAGCTTGATTTGGTTGTGACTACTGTCTTAACCAAATTAAGCTGTTCAAGTTTACGAGTATCACGACTGGATAAACGGCTGAATACCTTATTCGATTGTTCATTATTAAACGTCAATGTCGTGACAGACGTCACGAGCAGCGAGTGCAGATAGAAGGAATATTCAGGTGTACTTAACCAAGTCGAAATACAACCAAAACCCCCATGTGTCGAGCCTTAACAAAATCTAGCTATGCAAAAGATGGAAATTAGTTGACTTTGCTAAAACGAACTTGAAGAAATGAAAGATTGTATTTTTACCTGTTCGATTGAATAAGCGTTTCATTCAAGCGACTTGAATGAAGTCAGTTTATCAAACTAACAACATAGTTGCAAAACATACTCAGGTACTTATTATGAATGAATTATCATTAGCGCGTCTTTGTTTACCAAAAAACAAAAACAATGCGTAATATTAAAACGTATATTATGTGCGTCGTATGGTGAATGAATGACGCATGAAGGAGATTATCACACGCGGGAGATTCTATGACTCAACAATTATCCCAATTATAACTGACAAACAGCGCAATAATGCTGACCAATTAATGTTCATAACATGAACGACCCCATAACCGGCCATTTCTAAGAAATAAAACGCACAAGCGGAAAATCAACAACAAAATAACTAAGACAGCGGATACGTCGAAATAGTACACATTTCCTTTCGTTGAAATCAAAACTACACCAAGGTACTCATTAAAGTAATTACACTTTACAAACCAATAAAAATATGACCAGTTCCGGATGTCAATTCTAGCCGGTCATATTTTAAAAACAACGATAATCATTATTATACCTAATTTTAAAGTCGATTCATGGACATAATCGCTCTAGCCTAGGTCCGTAATTACGTTCATCCGATAATGGATTTAAAGAATGAATATTTTTCATTCTAAAAGAGACTGTAATGCATGCAGCTTAAAATATAGAATAGAGACTGCATTAAATGTTTTTAAAAATGGAATGATGTGGCGCGTTGCGCGGGTGCGTAGGCGCGCGCGTAACACCAGTGGCGGCAGGTGTTCATTCACTCGTTCTTATCTTGACAGCTTCGATGACTTACGGGCCGTCCGTGTGTGATATTTGATTAAAAAACCCTTTTTTATGTCACTGCTTTTAAGCTCATTCGTAACGGTAACCGTCTTTTCGATCGTTCGTCTCTTTAGGAATTCGTTATTCATATTTAGTTTTATGGGAGGGCTTAAATCTTAACAGATATACGAGTTTGAGTGCGACGGTTTCTTATTTGTGCAGTTACGTTTGTTAGCAAAAAAAAGTTGTCGTCCGTCGATGTTACAAAAAAAATGGCGTGCATAAAGCATTTAAAGCTAAAATAAAAACTCACAGAACGGTAGTAAAAGATTTAAATGCATTTAATGCTTTAACTTGAGGTGTGATGTAGCGACTTAGCGAGAACCATTAAATCACTTTAAAAAACTCAAAAGTTACATTTGTCTAGTTCCTAGACTCTAAAACATTAATTTAATCGAAATATCATCTTAATCTTAGCCGTAGACTGCAGATGCTATTAAGATGATCGTTTTTGCATTCAAGTTTGCATAATACGACTTTTCATATACCAGAGACGGCTATTTATCAAGCGGGCCAAGTGTCAAAATTGACACTAAACGTAATTTGTAAGTGTACGGATGGGTATCTGATTTCACGGGGCAATGTCACGACCGCCGCAAGACGACAGTCAATAGAATAATGGCTTTGCAATTTAGCCACAGATTTAGGTCCACATGCAAATCGGATGCAGGTAAACTGCTTGAATAAATTTTAAAAGAATAGATTACGCCCGCTGAATATTCAGTGACACGATACAACAATACAATGTGAATCTACTAAGTTGCAAATATAATAAATACTAATAATCGTTGAAAGCCATTGGTTGTAGAACAAATGTATGGAGAAGGCTTTTGTTCAGGAGTGGCCGTAAAGAATGCAATCAAGAAAATAAGCTTTGATTTAAAACAAGATTTATTTTGATATGAAATAAATACCTACTTATCTCTACATCTACTTATGTATGTTTTGAAGTAATTATGATAGGAAGATTTGTGCGTGCTACTGCCATGAATTCAACGAAATTCAGGGCAATAATACGACATTCGCTCGCTATGACTCCATCATTAACACTGTACACGCGAACTGCATACAATTTAATAAATACACAGATTGCTTCAAAACGCGTATCAATATCTAATAGTGTCTATGTTTATCTACTCAAGCTCATTCGCTATACAGCCTTTTGGAATTTCCATAGGAAGCTAAGCTCACGTTTTACTTCAAAAATTTATCGAAACTATGTCCAATTTTCATCTGAATCGGTCTTTTAAAGGTACTGAACAGATTTGTGTATCATAAACAAACATTTTCTAGACTAAATTTTTGTCATTGTCACTTTTTTTTCATCTATGTTAATATTGTTAATTCTGTTATATCCAATTTTCGTACAACTTTTATTGATATGCAAGATTAAACGTTATAGATTGAGGTACTGTAAGCCCTGATATATTAAAAATCTTCTGTAGATACTGTGCTAATGGGAATTGCCAGTACCTACTAGGTCCTGATGAATAATATAGAACCGAATTGCCTTCCTTTCGATATCGAACCGAATTGCCTTCCTTTCGATATCGAACCGAATTGCTTTCCTTTCGATAGCTTTGTTTTTCCTTGTTTTCACTTGATTTGTATCACTATTTGTATCGAGCACGAATAGACACGAAAAGCACAATTTACATGAAATAAAAATTGAGACTGTTGTTTTGTGTTTTGTGCTTGTAAAATGCATGAGCTTATTTTCTACCTACCAAATATATATATTTATTCATACTTAATTTTAAGCTGCTTGCGTTCTCATGAACATCTTTTTCTATTTTTATATTAAAAAACTAAAACTGGTGGTTTATTTAATAAGTAGTTACTTAAATGTATCATAAATCTTTTTCGAAACAGCAAAAAGTTAATAACATTAGATCATTTCACACTATTCCGGATATTAGGCGTAGATAACAATACAAAGTAATTAATCATCGTTATGCCTTGCGCTCCAATTTCTGCTGATGTAAAATGGCCGTTAGCTACCTAATATTTTAGTAAAATATACTTTCAATAGTAACTCAGCTCATCATCATCATCAACCTATATCGACTATAATCCACTACTGGTAAGAGTACGTCTCTCCCAAGACGCGCATCCAGTGTTTGCCAGCTACATTAAGCATAATTCACTTGTAAGGTTATCACAGTGCGCACAACGGATTTTTATCCTTCTGAAGTTAGGTGCAACAAACCATTGCGCATGTATGTACTGTTGTGCGGAAAAAATCGCGTATTTACCTTTAATTGCCCAAAAATGGGTTCTGCGCAGATACTTCAGAGAGACAAAGATCCGTTGTGGCTAGGCACTATACTTATTTAAGGTTTATTTGATAACAGTTAAAAGTAACATATCTATGTATAGGGCGCGTCATTAATGGACTTGCTTGGTGAGTTAATGCATTGATATAGTAAGAGGTTGTCGCCTAACATCAGGTGGGCTATCAGCTTTCAACATATAGTTGCATAGGTACCCAATAAACTATTTTTACTTCAGGAAATATTAGCAATTTGAAAAGTCATCACGTTTTTCCATCGGTTTAATATTATCCATTAGCACAAGTAATTAAATTTAAAATTTAAAAAACCCCCGAATCTTGGACCTATTTTCATAAAACATAGCTAAGAACACTCCCGACTAATTCACCTTTCAAACAAAAAAAAAACAAAATCGAAATCGGTTCATCCGTTCAGGAGCTACGTTGCCTCAGACACACACACACACACACACACACACACACACACACACACACACACACACACACACACACATACACAGAAATGTCAAACTTATAACACCCCATCGTTTTTGCGTCGGGGTTAAAAATATAATCACGCTACACAACATTCGCGAAAAAAGTTTAATAATTTATGTTGTTGGCTAGCAAGCAACGTGTTTGCGGTTTCTAAATCCTGATCAAGACGCCAATGGCAAGTCGTTAAACAATCTAGTTTGAGCACAGATAAAAAGCGTATAGATTATTTAATTAATTTTTAGCACCGTTCGAGATAATATTTGCATTTAAATACTTTATTATGTATTGTTGGTCTGGCGCCATTTGATCACTCAGTAATTTTATTTTTTATTTCATTAAGTATAATATATGATATTTTATTCATAGCAGATTCGGTTAAGGATAATTTTAAATTATTTATAGTAGATAAAAAAGACTTTTTTTTCATATTATGAATAATAAATTAGTTTGTTTGTACCCTACTAGCTTTATTTTTATAAAAACTTTCATATAATAAAACTGTAGGCATATATTTTTCTATATCTATGATTGTTATTTCAAGGTATACTAAATACTTGGAAACGGCTCAAAGCTGCCTTCTTATTTATGGCCTCTCAAAGCTGTCATAGCCAAATGAACATGACACTTGACATGAAAAGTTTCATCGAAACTTGCATCCAAGATCCTTTTGAGAATTATAATAAAAAGTCAAAAAGAATATATATATATTTTAAATTAGACTCATGTATTACCACTGATAATATCTGATTAATTGATAGCTACAAATTGTTTTTATGAAATGAATGAAACAGAAATAGGCGATCAACCAAATACTTTAAAGGTAACACTGTCGCAATAGGGAAATGGTTGCGGTTAGCTTATTTGTACATTACGAGATACGATATAAAAAAAGAAAAAAATGTAAAACAGTTTTAGATGGAAAAGCTCGAAACCACAGAAGTAAAAACTTTGATTCGTTTTGGTGGTGGAGCTTGTATAACTATTGAACCACATTATTTAATAGTGCCATAACACTTATAATAAAAACACTATTTTGACACTACCAAAAAAAAATTAAGGATTACAGCAGAGGTCACTAATGATACTGCTTATTGAAAAAAATAATAGTGTCGCATGATTCAACCGAGCTGTACTAAAAAGCGTAGAGATTTGTTGTTTGCAACAAAACTAAATAGGAACAATAAGTTAATTTACGCTTCGTCACGGTACGACGACTACAAATACCGTGACACCGAGACACGCGTCAAAAATAAAAAAGCTAATGCACCCAAATCAAAAAGTTGTATAAAAAGAAAAAGTTAAGTATAAAAGAAAAAAGCGACGAGGTCGGGAATCGATTCGTTTGACCACCGTCTGAAAAGGTAGTCAGGTAACTCAAGGAATCAGGAGATCTTAAAAATAATATTGGTTGCTAAAAATGTTTTTTTATTGAAGGTTGAAAGGGTAGCGTAGAAGGAAAAGCTTTGTACGCTATTTTTGATAAAATAAAGGAACCTATCAAAATAATTTAATGTTGGAAAAGTGAGCTTCAAAAGCTTAGACCCATTTATTTATTAACTACCTACAGCGTGATTTTATTTTGAACCCAAGATACCCGCATCCAAGATTTATAATCATGCCGGCAGTAAAAAAGCAAAGCACCCAACAGGACAGACGCACCTGCGTTACGCCACAAAAAATATCAAAACACTTCTCTTTTTACACAGCCTACTAACCGTTTAAAAATAAACACAGATAAAAACTTTTGTTTTTTAGAGTTTCTTCGATTTTTCTACAACTTTTGTAGCTTTATTATGATGGACTATTTTATAAATTAAATTCTAGAAACTTGGCTTCATATGTCAAAGTAATTGCTGGTAAGATGAATACTTATCTTCTTCATATTAGTATAGAAATTAAAGCCGCTTTCAAACGGCGCGCTAGTAATCCTATCCTACTAATATTATAAACTAGCAGTTACCCGCGACTTCGTACGCGAGTACCGTTTCCGTGTACATTATATTATCTGTGCGTGTACCGAGCGGATACTTCTTTGAGAAACTTGACATTACACCGAACCCGTACTCGAATGTCAAACGTTAGTAGTTAGACCAAAGAGGCAGTACTACGTCCTGTCAAACTGACGTGACATGACATGACATCATCCTCTTGCCAATAATTGGCGCTGCTAATCCCGTTTTTTTAAATTTTATCCTATAGATCCTGTTAATTATTCGGGATAAAAAGTAGCCTATGTGTCAATCCAGGTTACGTACTATATATATGCCAAGTTTCATCCAAGTTGGTTCAGTAGTTTTGACGTGATTGAAACACAAACATCCAAACATCTAAACATCCAAACATCTAAACTTTCGCATTTATAATATTAGTAGGATAGGATAGGATAGGATAGTAGGATAGGATGCGAAAGTTTAGATCAAAGCCAATCGTAAACCTATGGTTCTGGTGGCAAAGCCAATTATGCTATGTCCATATGAGCTTTATAATCACACCGTTCGAAGTCATCTTTACACTCGAGATGTCAAAATGAAAGACGAACTGGGGAGCGACATCCGTTGCGGGGTGAGCCACGTGCGTCTTGAATGGACCCACTCCGGATGCCTTGGCCCACAATAGGGACACACTGTAGTGTATGGTGCACAGATATTATGTACGCGGATGTTGTCATGTCTTGTATTGTAAGTTCAGAGGGAGATGTACGTGGGTACAATCTCCTCTAATGAGGTTATCCAACTTCTATGAAAAAAGTGATTGTCAGTAACGAAAGCTGGTAAAAGCTCGCGAGCTTTGTCACGAACGTGGTTCAATTAGGAGCCGATCAAGCAACACAAATTATTATTCGAGAAAAGATAAAATTCGAATACAATAATCTTTATCATGATATTGTGGCTAATTAAGATACCCATATACATCGTATGCACGTAAAACATGATTTACACAGCTTAAGAATATTTTTTGAATGCTCTCGATCCTATTGTCATTGAGCACGGTGATAAATCAACACGTCCTTATTAGGCAAGTCAATTTGGACATGCGCGTGCGCGTGATCATTCGAATACAGGGATGTGATCGTGATATCGATATCCAGAATTATCGTCGCTTTTTTATCGATGTCGGAAAATGTCTTTGTAATTTTTATCTATATTTAATAGGTTTGTATGCTGCAAGTTTGCTATGGTCTGAATCGAGACTAACGTACAGATTTAGGTTCTGACCGTGAGGAACTTGCTGTGATGATTGTGATGTCTACCACCTAAGTTTTTCTCCTAATTCAGGTACCGATTCGAAAACCTGAACATTTCAGATGACTTCCGGCTCGACTTCCCAAGAAATCAACCATTTTTTCTTTGTAAGCCGTATACTCTTTTTAAATTTCTACATTACAAAATTACGAGACCATATACACGCGAGAGCAATGATTCCGGGTCACTTAAAGAATGTTAAAAATCTCGGAAACTAAAAATGATAGGTTAATGCAATAAATTGTATTTAATAGACAATGTAATACTCCTTAAATGAAGGTATTAAAACTTCTTAGTTATTGTAAAGTTATATCTTAAAAAAATCAAATTTGAAAAAGGGCCACTTTCGAAGATGGAACTACGAAATTACAGCATTTGGTTTTGCTTTTGTTTGTAATCTGTCATTTATGTGGGTATATAAACCATGTTGATAGTGCTCTATATTCATTATTCAAGCTGAAATTATGTCGCTTACGCCTGAAGAATGCACCAGAATACTTACAATGCTGGAAACCGGCCGGAGTCAGCGCGATACAGCCAGGACTGTCGGTGTGTCGCTGTCAACAGTACAAAGAGTTCTCCGACGTTACGAAGAAACTGGTTCTAACCTACGCAGACCAGGAACGGGCAGAACCAGGTGTACCACAGCACGAGAAGACCGATACTTGGTGAACACCATGCTTCGAAATCGCTTTCTCACAGGAACTGAACTCACAAATCAGTTTCGACGCCTCGGAGGAAGTAACCCAAGTGCATGGACAGTAAGACGTCGGCTTGCTGAATCTAACTTAAAACCCCTTAGACCTGCAAACGGCCCTAAACTGGAGCGTGGGCATCGTATTTCAAGACTAAGATATGCCCAGAGCCACGTAAATTGGAGTATTGAAGATTGGTCAAAAGTTATGTTCTCCGACGAATCAAAATTTATGCTCTACAAGCACGATGGAAGACACAGAGTGTATCGAAGACCAGGGGAAAGATTCAAGCAAGCATGCATCGAAGAAAAAGTAGCCTACGGTGGTGGGTCTGTACTTGTGTGGGCCGGAATTTCTTCTGAAAGTCGCACAGAGCTGGTGATCATAGAAAACGGCTCTTTAACTAGCGTAAGATATGTGGAAGAAATCCTCAATGATCATGTTGGTCCATTTATGGTCAATTTAGGTGAGGATGCTATATTTATGCATGACAATGCCCGACCTCATACAGGTAGGATTGTGAATGACTACCTTCAAGAGATGAACATTACTCGTATGGAGTGGCCAGCGCGCAGCCCGGATATCAACCCGATCGAGCATGCTTGGGACGAGCTAGGCAGATGCGTAAAACAACGAAACCCTCCCCCAATCACGCTTCGTGAGCTCAAAATTGCTCTCACAGAGGAATGGGAGAATATTCCCCAAAATCGTATAAGGAACTTGGTGTACAGCATGCCAAACCGCGTAAACGCAGTAATGGAAGCACGAGGAGGCAATACGAAGTATTAAAATTCAAGTCAAATCGTAATAAAGTTCAAAAATTTCATGTTTCCTATTTTTGTTTTAAGGAGAGATCAGCAGTTTTTTTCTTTATGTAATTTTGTGTTAATAAAATGTATGGTGACTCATATTTTTTTACTTTCATTTAAGGAGTATTACATTGTCTATTAAATACAATTTATTGCATTAACCTATCATTTTTAGTTTCCGAGATTTTTAACATTCTTTAAGTGACCCGGAATCATTGCTCTCGAGTGTATTTCGATAACTACGAATTGTTTATTTAACTTAATCTTTTCAAGGTCTAAAACTAGAGACCTTTTAATAAACGCTCTCTCAACATGCACTAAGTCAGTTTAATCTTAATTTATAGTGTAACTTAGTAATTAACTAACCAGTACTTCGTTTCAAATATATTTTTTCATTTTTATTTGTAATTAATTGAAAGTTCGCATTCCACTGTTTCTACTTACCACCATATACCTATTTTTGCCGCCAAGCAGTGATGTTCGCTTTGTTCCGGCGGTCTAAGGTGGCTTAATGTCTCAGTCAGAGTGCTAGACGCAGTGTATTGTTTGACAGGGTGTCCTTGATGGACTTACTCTGTATGGCGGTAAGTGTTATAAGCAGAAATAGCCGCTTAACATCAGGTGCGTCATCTGCTTGTCCCATCACTTTTCTCATAAAAAACTGTTGTGAAATTTTCTGAGTGCGCCCGTTTAAGTCTTTTCAACGTGCGTACTGCGTATGGGCTGGTGTGGTATGCGCGTAGGATTATACATCCAACATGGATAATTATGTGTCAAGGTGATTTATTGACCGCTGTTGTTTAAGCTAAATGGAAGTTTTTTAAGTAGGTAGTTCTGAGAAAACTTTTTTCATCGTTTCAATTAATTTTATGTGTGCAAGGCTTTTTAGATATGAAAATAATTGTAAATTATTTGAGACTGTCTATACATACATTATATATAGATTATATATAAACATATAGAATACGTCTATATATACATTCAATACAAGGCATAGAACTGCTATAGAAATAAACTTATTAACATTGGAGTAAAAACGTTTTCGTTTCACTTAATAATTTTTTTCCATTTCGCGATTTAACGAAGTGAAACTCAGACGCAAGGCTCAGGGACTGCAGGGTCCCGTAAATAGGGTTACAAGTTCAAATACTGGCTCCTGACGTTGTAACTTGATAATGATCTGCAAAGGCCTGTTTATTATCTCCATCTCACCATTTTTCTCGAACTGCATACTAATATTCTTTAGGTACCTACGTATAACCGTACTTTTCTGTCCGTATCGGACGGCGGACGGTCGCGGTCGTCCGGCCGGATGCTGAGCCGTCCGGCCTCCTGGGAACACAGGTAGCGAACAAATTACTAATCCAAGTAATTACCAGGTTGCCTGAGATATTTATTGCCAGCCAATTATCTGGAGGAAAATGAGTGAACCCGGTTTTTTGATAATTTGACTTAAACGAGTCCAGACTTCAGATTCTAAATTTTGTTATCTAGGGACTTAAATAAATCTTAAAAAAATCTTTGCTAAACTATAGGTCATCATTATCAACTGCAGTGTCTGCCTTCACCCAGCGCTAAGCATTAGTTTCTGTTTGTGCAACTCGTCGGTTCTGTGCTAGCTTCATCCAGGTGTGATCAGCAATCTTTAGGTATTTACGGTAATTTTTCTTACTCAGTGATCTTACTTACATCACTATTGAATTGGTTGGGTGTCACATTGCAAAATGAAGTATAATTTTATTGTGAAAAAAAGGTTCATGTGGTCAAAATAAAATAAAACTGTACCACGTACCGTCAAGTTTAATGGTTTAGGCGTATCGATAAGTCAACGAGCGAGAACAATCGATTCATTCAATCCTTTCCCCTTAACGAATCCTCCAGCATATGATGTGAATGAAAGAGCCGGAGCTGAATCCAATGGGTTAGAAAAAGACAGGCGATCGAGTGCCTGTGGCACTTCAACCGTCATTACTGTGAAGGGTTCGTCTTGGAAATAAGAAAGAAGAAACAACCAAACAAGAAAGAGCAGACTTCTTCAGAACATAACTCTGAAAATTATTTCAAATCCAGAGTTTTCATCATCCCTGCGAACCACAGATTATAAAACCAGTTAAAGTTTATCGTCGTGGTCCAGAGTGAAATTTCAGTAGGGGTATACTATTACCAGCTCTGTGGGGTAAGGTCGTAGCGGGTAACAAATTATTTCATTAGAGTGGGCGCGGCAGTGGGCTCGCGTCGCCGCCACCTGTTCTTCGGACCGGATACCCCGTCCCCCGACTGTTGGCCCCCTTCGAAGGAAAGGAACCTAGCCACAAATCGCGAATGAAAAAGCCAAATGCCTGATTTAACTTCTTGCAAGATAAAAGGAAAATTACTAATCTGTGGAGGAAGGAAGCAATGAAATTCCGTGCAGGTTTTGTCCAGGATGACTGTACGTTTTACCCAGAATTTCAGCATGATGAAGGTGCATTGCAGTCAATAGCTGGACTAACTGACTTTGAAGCTTTTACGAAACTTAGGATGGTCGTCATCAGGTTAAAAGTACATGCCACTGTAGTTGTAAATTAAATTGCAATTGATTGACCGAATGAAACAAGAACGAATATTTTCAGTTTGTAAAAGCTGTAAGTTTACTAAGTTCGATGATTTCGGAATGGCGGTCAGCATCCCTCAGCATTGGTCTGAATTGGTAATTCATGAAGTTGATGTCCAAGATGTTTAAAGCAGTGTAATTATGATTCTGAGTTCGAGAAGAATACAGCTTGTCTCCTGCCTTCGGGCATCGGCTATGCCTAATCACCAGCATCAGGTCCAAAATCACCACAAAAACATCCGCTGGCTCTGAGCGTCACAAATGGCCGAGAAATATACAATTTGTTATTCAAAAAGACAATACGACACGCGATACGATCATAACAACTTCAGGTATGAATATTTCAATATGCAATTATTGTATAACTCTGATGCTTTGTTTTAAAAATACCCTGATTTATATGTCAATCGACTACTACCATTGTATTTTTTGTCCTCATTGTAAACACAAAATTTATTTTTTTACAAATGGCATTAGGATTCCCGACGTGGCTCACAGCTCCGTTAAATAAAGTCGAATAGTAAGTCAACAACCCATACAATGTACTGTACAATATGGTGCTTTTTGTTTGTTACACAAAAGGGCTATTTCCGGTGGCTTTGGAGATCCGTCCGAGACCGTTTCCGCGAAATCTATCGCAATACACAAGAAACGGGAAGTGTATCCGGAACAACGAAAAAACATAGCTTTTTTCACACTTACGATCGAACAGGGCTGCCAAAAAGCTTTCTGCACTTATAGCAGTAATGTATCCTATTATCGTACATCGTATTAGAATAATATTTGCACGTTGGAATATGTATAAATGGAAACATCAACATGACCGACGAAACACAAAATATAACCCAAAATAAACACAGTAATGTAGCAATTTCAACACAAAATGATATCATGAGCAATCCATTATAAAACTAGCATGAGACAAAAAGAAGAACTACTCGTTCTACCACATATTTGATTCATCAAGACGTCGTAATTAAAACGATTTAATTATAGCACATGTGGTAGTAACCCTGCGAAGGCATGCGTGTGCGCAGAAAAAATATTCCCACAGCTAGCAGGTTGCCGAATGGCGCGTCTTCCGGTCGGAAGTACGACCGATGGTCTTTTTCGAATTAAAAAAGAATAATGAATGGATTCAAAGCGCACATGTGCTCGCATTGTAGGCCCGAGCTCAGATGTTGATGATTAACCATCTTTCCGTCGACGCGCATCATAATAACGCAAGTTTTCTTTGAGCGAGCAGGTGTGATACAATTTGGAACACCTTACAATATTCCCACGCGGTGGATCGCTTCTGTGACCATGATTGATTTTTCTTTTTGACTTTTGTAGCCATGTGTAGCTGTAAGTAATTCATGTGAATACTGAATGCGAATCGGCCGCGAGTTGAATTTGTAAACATTATGCATGCGAATTTTCGAGAGGTTCCGTACACAGTAGTGGTACGGTTACATTGTTGTGCCACCTGTCGAACATTATTTGCATAGACATTCGTGAATGTAATCTGGGTATAGACGATTTCGTATTCAAAACTTGCGATTCCTTCAATATCTTGTCTTATTCTGCATTATTAGGTTTTACATTTTAGAAAGAAGCGTACAGACACCCTTCTATAGGTATTATTATTATGTGCCCGAGACACGTCCAGGTCGTGAATATGTATCACGAGCTCTCATCACGCACGCCGGAGGCATCATATTAGCAAGGGTTCAGAGCTCGGCCTACTCGTAAGATAATGATAGGTATCATTGACAAAGGACTTTTAAATCTTTTAAAATTATGCATATTTCAAAGCAGATTCATTGATAGTAGTTTCAAGATCAGAAAAACAGACATTTATATATAATAGAATAATAATAAACCTTTCTGTAACTGTTCAAGGTGTTCAAATCTCTTTCATAGCTGTCCGCATTATTAAAGCAGAAATGTGTAGACGGAATTAGTGTTTTCTAAATAATATGCATAAGTTCTAGAACTGACTCAATTGCGGCGTGGCGGGTGGACTGATTTGGATAGAACTTCAAATTTAGTTATGTCCTGGATTAGCTTAAAATATAGGTACTTCAAAGTTACAACAGATTTTGTTTTTGTACCATAGCCTTGTATGATTCCTCCTCCTTCATAATATTGCAATTTTACTAACAGTATGTATTCCTTTATTTCAGGGCACAGAAGAAAATCTTCCAGACTGCAGAGCGAGGCAAGTTTGCAGTAAAGTGGACTTGTACGACTCTACCCAACCTTGGATCGAGAGGAAGTGCCGGTGTTTAGGACACAGACCTTGTTCAAGGTAAATTCAAATCGACTTAAAATCCCGATAAATTAAAATTGAAACAAAATTCCGTTTCTGATTCCGGAAATCAGACCCGCGTCCGGAAATTGTCTAATTCAATACTCAAATAAGGTGTGAAAAAATCTGTCAGCAAAACTGCAGTGCTTTGCTAATGAGGACTTTGATCTTGTAAAGTTTTACAATACCATATTGTCCATTACCCACGTTTCTAACGAATAACAAACCAATTTTCAATTCCAAAGTGTAACACGAACCATTTCTAATTCCAGCGAGCTCACCAGTGACGACAACCACACACTCGCCGATAAGACCACGCTATACAAGACATGTGAACCAGTGAAGAGACTGCCAAAATGCCGCTACTTCAAGGACGCTGCTTGGATCATCTACTCCTTCCCCGACAGCAATGCCACGCAGCAAATAGTCAACTGCCATTGCCCGAAGATGTCGGTCACTTACCTACTGAAGAAATTACCGTACACGACACCTAGTGGAGAGCAGGGGAATCAATACCAGTTTGCATGTTCACCGCTAAGTGTAAGTTGAAAGTTTAAAACTTGGCTTCCTAGTTCTTTGGTGCGCCGCTTGATGGCGCTGTTTAGTTTTTTTTTAATTAAAATTTCGTCCAATTTATGACCAAATTTTACGTTTGAATATAGGTCACGTTAAAATTGTTTTAAGTATCCTACTAATATTATAAATGCGAAAGTTTAGATGTTTAGATGTTTGGATGTTTGTGTTTCAATCACGTCTAAACTACTGAACCAACTTGGATGAAACTTGGCATATATATAGTTCGTAACCTGGATTGACACATAGGCTACTTTTTATCTCGAATAATTAACAGGATCTACAGGATAAAATGAATGAAAAGGATTAGCAGCGCCAATTGGCAAGAGGATTTCATTGTCATGTCATGTCATGTCAGTTTGACAGGGCGTAGTACTACCTCTTTGGTCTAACGACTAACGTTTGACATTCCAGTAGGTACGAGTTCGGTGTGATGAGGTGTAATGTCAAGTTTCTCGAAGTATCCGCTCGGTACACGCACAGATAATATAAAATACACGGAAACTGTAGACGCGTACGAAGTCGCGGGTAACTACTAGTAATTCTATAAAGTAAAGAAATTCCGTAAAGTAAAATTACAATGAAACTTTATATTTTTGCAGAGGCTACGTTGCTCCAGAAAAGAGCCGTGTAAGCTATTCAGCGCTCGCAGAAGGCACGAACAGATCGACGAAGTCAACGCGAACACCATTTGCCAATGTCCCAGAGACCACACCTGCCCCAGGCATCATACGGAGCCAGGAGTGTTGGCCGGAGTCACATACGCTTCAGAAGACATCCGCACGTACCACGGCTACTGTATGCCCGAACCTCCCCCAGACGTCTACAGATTCGTAGGCGACAAAGATTGAGATATTAAAGTGAGACATGTGTATATATTTATCGAATTAGGCTTTGGACTTCGTCAATGACGATTGTAGGCTTCGCTTTGCTCATTACCTGTTTAGTACAAAAATTGTATGGGTTACATGTTTGGTTTTGAAAAAGTTTGGACTTGTTGATAATGTAACAAAATCAACTGATTCTCGCTTGAAAATGATTTTAGAAGCTTAATCTTGTCAGTGATGTAAGCAACATATTATTATACTGCGATTTATTTTTTTAAAACCGAAAGTAGATCGTCAGTATCGGATCTGAAATATTGAGGCGAAAACTAGGTAGGTACTTAGGTAAGTATTTGTTAGTTTTTAGAGTCTAAAAAGTTGTATTTCTATGCCAGATTCCACCAACCGATAGCTTAATAGTAATAACAAAGTTGTCATTTCCAGTTTTTGCGACAGTTTTTCATAGAATCCTGTCGAATTTAAATGCGTAAGTTTTCTTCTAAGCTAAACGTAGCTTGGTGAAAATAGGCTTAGGTAACGCAGATGTAAATACCTAATGTAAGTAGGTACTCGGTATTACGTATTGTTTCTGTTATATTGTGTAAATATTATTAATTTTAAGAACAATCATTCCAAACGTTTAGTTTAAATTATTATTTTTCATATTTTAATTATTTTTACTTGCCATAATTACTTAGTTTGTTGGGTTCGGGCCCGAGTCTTCCACTTCCAGTCAGGGAGGCTAATTGTTTTTGTTTATGTTAACAAATTGTATAATAATTATAATTGTTATACGATTACTATTATACGAATAAGCCATATCTTAAGTTTGTTACTTTTACTTATTTCTTGTCTCTTGCATGTTGTAATTAAAGTCTAAATACTCGTACAAGGCATCATGCATGACGCTTTTGGTAAACCTCTAGACCCTTTGCATGGGTTATACAATAAAACCTTTTTAGGAAATCATGCTAACATTAATTAAACCGGCAAAAACTAATAATTACTTCATGACATTTGCTTGTATAAAAACAATGAGACTTTGACTATGCAATATAGTACAACATTTTTCATATTATAGTGGGCTCTCACTACTTAATAACCTTTTAAAAACAGACATATTTCACACTCAGTAGATCACGTTTAGTTGTGGTTTTCACAGTTAACTAATACCTTGTATTGTATGCAAAGGTTTCTGTTTGATTTACAAGGGTGTTCACAATGCTAAAATTGAAAGCGAAATGTTCCTCCTCCTCCATAGTGGGTCCCTTAAAGTTGAGGGTCGTGACTCCTTTCTAAAATTGTATGGATAGCGGCTCTCTTGAAGCGGAATTGAAGGAATGTTTGGTACATGTAAGTTCATCGGTATTTCTAGCAAATAATTTATATATTAAGTACCTATATAAGCGAGAAAATTAACTATTCCATTTAATATGTAATATCTATTTGTGAAAAACGTATGGAGGAATTTATATTTTTTTCGTGCGAACACTTTTTTTTTATAATTTACAGTTCCATAGAAAAAGTTTGTCTACTTTAACCCCCCGAAGTTTTCAGTGATTTTAGAAGCAACCCTGATTCAATATAAAGTTTGTAAAACGACAATTTAGATATGGTACGTCTTCCTGTTTTGTTTATGGATAGTATCGGTTACATTAAGTTAAATTATTGAATGAAAATGAATAAATGTTTCAATATCAATGTCACAGTTCGATTTATTGTATTTTTTGCTTTTACTAATTCTCTCTACGTTTTTAAATTACAAGATTTTGGACAACAAAAAACAATACTTAATCTACCAGTCATCCCTGACCTGCAAAAATAATATAACTTTCTGCTTGCATTTTGATACTTTTTACACCTATAATAAACTGGATATTTCAAATATATTTTTTATATTCAATGTATTTAAAATGTTCAGTTTATACAAACTCACCGAGCAGGTAGATGAGTACAATATCAAAAATTCAGTTCCAGAATTATAAAATTGTACTTGCACGGCAATAAATTCGTATAGAAACTATTTTATTATATTCTCTGTTCAAATTAATTTAATAGAAACTCTACGAACCAGGGCTTCGGTACTAAGTGTAGCCAATCTCTGATTACCAATAATAACGCAGTAACCTCATAAAAAGACAGGTGATTCTTATAATTCGCTAAGACGAGTTTTTTACATGATATGAAGAAAATAATCATCTGATATTATGGTAGTTACCCCCTTTCACATACAATGCAACACAATTATGCATTTTAAGCTGTGTTTAATTTTTACTTTATAAAAAGCAAAAGTGCGTTGGCCTCAATGGACCGACGACATTGTAAAGAACGTGAGAAACTGGGAAGTGAGTAAAGGGCTCAATATAGCTATTTATAGATATTATGAAGGGAGTCCAGCAGTGGACTTATTCAAGCTGTTATGATGATAATGGAAAGATAGTAAGAATTGACGCTGAAGAGTGATTTTTACTTATACCTACCTAATTAACAATAGAGGAGTTCTGGTCAACAAGTCAAAGACTATGTTGTAAAAGAAAATAAGGTACAAACCTGGAAAAATTAATAACGCCATTGATGAATAAAATACGTTACAACGACGGGTAACGTTAAACTCGCTCGCCCCTTTCAACATTTTCTTAGAAATAAAATCATTGAATATAATTATTCAAAATCGCAAACCTTCACGCTCTATAGAATAACAATGCAAAGGTTTGGAAAAAATATCATCTTGATCCAACCAAGTTTTCTAAACAGAAAGTGTGCTTTTTGTTTATTAAATTTTTGCACAACATTTGGACGGAAAACCTAATTGAAACCTTTACATTGTTTTTCTCTAGGTAGAGCATGAAACTTTGCTATTTTTAATAATTACATTCAGTGATGTTATATCTTAAAAAATGTAGAAATATGTAGAAAAGGTTGTTTAACGTTAAGTACGTACTCGTCGCCTTAAATCAGCTGGAAGTTAAAAGTTTAGATTATCCCTATAACTTCAGTTAAATTGTTTTAGAAAGTGAAAAAATAAATGTACTTGGGTAGCTAAGTGCAAAATTGTTTTGTCACCATTATTTTGCAATAAAGTGGAATGTAATTTGGTAGTGGAATGAAAGAGCGTGAAAGTTTACTAATGTGACTATGCAGCTAACGGGACATTAAATAAAAAAAAAAAAAAAAAGTCATGATGACGTGAGTCAACGCATGATAAAATAATAATTATAAAGTGAGTATAAAGTAGGTAGTTATAAGTTTATTAAAATTTGCTCTTGAGTAGGTATTGCTAAAAGCAGTTGAAAACCCATGTGATTGTGTACTATAATAAAACAATTAATAATGTCTATCATAAAAGAAGTTTTTTTAGATACATTCATTATATCTTTCATCTAAATCTGGTGGTCGATAAATTCTATTAAAACGTAAGGTTTACAAGTTAGGTAGGTACCTAAACTTCTCAAGCCCTAACTACTAACCCAAATATAGTCTTTTATGGTTCCTAACAATCACTACAGTTAGAGCACGACTCAACTGAATTAAACGGTAACCCCACTATGTAACGACATTTCAATAATTCGTGATTTTCGCAAGCTTGTGACAAAGTTCCTCGAACTTAATCAAAAATGACCCTTAGAACTTAGGCATAAGGTTCAATTTGAGGAATCTGAAAGTCAGCACGACCGTCTCATTTTAAAATAACTCTTAAGTACAAGGTTTAAAGTTCAATTTGATGCATCATTGAGTGAAAATGCATTGGGTCTTTGTCTTCGATATTGGTTGAAAGCATAATGCCTCTCTTTGCAGACTTATGAATAGTCCCCTGAAGTAAGATTATTTCTCACGACACATAGTTTGCAGGTTCAATGTTTCTTCGGAAAAATAAAGAATTTTCTAATGAGTTATCTGTATTAAAAGATTGTACAAAGTCTGTAGCCTAGTTTATACGAGTATATCCAGTATATTCTTATACAGGGTGTTATAAGACCTCGCCCGAAAAGTTCAAGGGGTTAAGGCTGGGGATCTGCCAAATTGCCAAAACTAGCGAAGTTCAAAGTGTGTTTAAAAGAAAAGTAAGATAGTAACTTCATTTATTTTGGTTGCAAATCAATATTCAGGATATGTGTAACAATTACATATTTAATTTAGCTTCATTTAGCTGGTTTATAATAGATAAATCTGGGATCAAACACAGCTCTCTCGCGCCCAAACCGTTTCGAGTCAAGTTTGTGCACTCGGATTAAGGAAATGAAAACAAAATCGCAAAAAGTACTCAGCGCGTCTTGATGTACATATCCTTGTCTCCAAAACGCCCTGAATACATTTTGCGATTTTGTTTTCATTTCCTTAATCCAGGTGGCAGAAGATCTTCGAAATTTTGGATTTTAAATGGTCTATTCCACAATATTCCCTTGTTTTATCTACAAAACAACTAAACTTACGTATAGGCCAAATATTTAAGTACACTCGAGAGCAATGATTCCGGGTCACTTAAAGAATGTTAAAAATCTCGGAAACTAAAAATGATAGGTTAATGCAATAAATTGTATTTAATAGACAATGTAATACTCCTTAAATGAAAGTAAAAAAATATGAGTCACCATACATTTTATTAACACAAAATTACATAAAGAAAAAAACTGCTGATCTCTCCTTAAAACAAAAATAGGAAACATGAAATTTTTGAACTTTATTACGATTTGACTTGAATTTTAATACTTCGTATTGCCTCCTCGTGCTTCCATTACTGCGTTTACGCGGTTTGGCATGCTGTACACCAAGTTCCTTATACGATTTTGGGGAATATTCTCCCATTCCTCTGTGAGAGCAATTTTGAGCTCACGAAGCGTGATTGGGGGAGGGTTTCGTTGTTTTACGCATCTGCCTAGCTCGTCCCAAGCATGCTCGATCGGGTTGATATCCGGGCTGCGCGCTGGCCACTCCATACGAGTAATGTTCATCTCTTGAAGGTAGTCATTCACAATCCTACCTGTATGAGGTCGGGCATTGTCATGCATAAATATAGCATCCTCACCTAAATTGACCATAAATGGACCAACATGATCATTGAGGATTTCTTCCACATATCTTACGCTAGTTAAAGAGCCGTTTTCTATGATCACCAGCTCTGTGCGACTTTCAGAAGAAATTCCGGCCCACACAAGTACAGACCCACCACCGTAGGCTACTTTTTCTTCGATGCATGCTTGCTTGAATCTTTCCCCTGGTCTTCGATACACTCTGTGTCTTCCATCGTGCTTGTAGAGCATAAATTTTGATTCGTCGGAGAACATAACTTTTGACCAATCTTCAATACTCCAATTTACGTGGCTCTGGGCATATCTTAGTCTTGAAATACGATGCCCACGCTCCAGTTTAGGGCCGTTTGCAGGTCTAAGGGGTTTTAAGTTAGATTCAGCAAGCCGACGTCTTACTGTCCATGCACTTGGGTTACTTCCTCCGAGGCGTCGAAACTGATTTGTGAGTTCAGTTCCTGTGAGAAAGCGATTTCGAAGCATGGTGTTCACCAAGTATCGGTCTTCTCGTGCTGTGGTACACCTGGTTCTGCCCGTTCCTGGTCTGCGTAGGTTAGAACCAGTTTCTTCGTAACGTCGGAGAACTCTTTGTACTGTTGACAGCGACACACCGACAGTCCTGGCTGTATCGCGCTGACTCCGGCCGGTTTCCAGCATTGTAAGTATTCTGGTGCATTCTTCAGGCGTAAGCGACATAATTTCAGCTTGAATAATGAATATAGAGCACTATCAACATGGTTTATATACCCACATAAATGACAGATTACAAACAAAAGCAAAACCAAATGCTGTAATTTCGTAGTTCCATCTTCGAAAGTGGCCCTTTTTCAAATTTGATTTTTTTAAGATATAACTTTACAATAACTAAGAAGTTTTAATACCTTCATTTAAGGAGTATTACATTGTCTATTAAATACAATTTATTGCATTAACCTATCATTTTTAGTTTCCGAGATTTTTAACATTCTTTAAGTGACCCGGAATCATTGCTCTCGCGTGTATATAAAAAGTGTAAAATCTTTACTTAAAAAGTCTTATTTTTTTTAATATTTAATAATTGCTGAAACTAGTTTTTAACCAAATATCGCAAGAAAATTCTTCAGTGGCCTCTAGGCGGCCGAAATGTTCGGACGTCAGGCCCACGCCAAATTTCTCAGGATTTTTAAATGAAGAACACGCAAACGTCTACTCGACAAAAGTCTACAAATCATGGTTCTATTGTATCATTTGAGTACACTACGTAGCAACATGGCAGATTTTCTCGCGGCTGCGCGTAACGCGTAAGCAGACCGCGTAATAAGCTCATTTGACATTTACGAACAGTCACAATAAAATTTTATCGAGTAGAACTCCTGGTTTGCCAATTAATACGCATTGAAAGTGGCTTTACTTTTTTCTCTTGTATACATGACAATATCCAACAATAACCATACCAATGTAAACTTAGTTTTTATTTCTTTTAAGTCAACTCCGCCAATCAGTCAGTAGCTGTTATTTGTTTACACGGAAAATAGATTTTTCTATCCTAATTCCAATTAAATTAGGATAAGTAAGTACCTAATTATTATCTTGCTACTGCTCATACTTGTATTGCATTTAATTCAACCTATTTTATTGCTTTTGTAAAAACCTTTTTGTGAACAACCTTATTTCTAAAGAAGGATCTAACATGGACCGGAGAGGAACATTTGATGAAAGTAGAATACATAGAGAGAGACATTGCCTTCTGGCAAGACAAAATCTACCATTTTATCTTGCCAGAACGCAAAGAACCACATCCTATCCTATCCTACTAATATTATAAATGCGAAAGTTTAGATGTTTAGGTGTTTCAATCACGTCTAAACTACTGAACTAACTTGGATGAAATTTGGCATATATGCCAAGTTTCGTAAAACTCAATCCAATCCAGTAGGCACATAGGCTACTTTTTATCCCGAATAATTATCAGGATCTACAGGATAAAATGAACGAACAAGATTAGCAGTGCCAATTGGCAAGAGGATTTCATTGTCATGTCATGTCACGTCAGTTTGACCGGGCGTAATACTACCTCTTTGGTCTAACGACTAGCGTTTGACATTCAAGTACGGGTTCGGTGTAATGTCAAGTTTCACAAAGTATCCACGCGGTACACGCACATATAATAATACAACACAGATAATACAATGTACATGGAAACTGTACCTACCCGCTTACGGAGTCGCGGGTAACTGCCAGTTAACAATATTTATGCAAAAAAACTAAAATAAATACTGCTGGTTTTTATTGCACGTATATTTTGGAATACTTATTTCTTCTGAAATTACCTACTTACATCCAATTCTGTATCAATGATCTGTATCTGTCTCTCACAATTTGTGTTAAACTCTCCGCAATATGTTAATGTTAAAGATGAGTTTGGAGCAGTACCCTCCCTATCCTTTTTCATATTATTTAGAGAGTTATTTTTCAGTAGTACCTAAGGTTTTAGTTTTTAAGCTTATCTACTATTTATCGATTTGAGAGTTTCCGTAGAATTTACTATGACCTAAATATTAACAAACATACCCACTTAATGTACTTATGTCTACGCCCAGCTACTTTGGATTCACAAGACGGGATATAATTTGAAGATACAATTTGATAAATAAATTTAAATTTGATACAATTTGGAGATAAATGGAGTGTCAGAAAACGAGACCGAAAATCTACTGAACACAATTAAACAACTAGACACAGTCATATAACTCCCTATTGATAATGCGGACATACTTTCATGCTCCAGAGTCAGAAAGATGGATGAGTCTAACAACCATCATCATCATCATCATCAACCTATACTCGTCCACTGCTGGACGTAGGTCTCTCCCAAGACGCGCCATTGAGCTCGGTCTTCGGCTCTTCTCATCCAGTGTCTGCCAGCTACATTTCGCAGATCGTCGCCCCATCTCGCCGGAGGGCGTCCTACACTACGCTTGCCTAAACGTGGTCTCCACTCGAGTATTAGTTTGCTCCAACGATTGTCGGTTCTACGGCAAACATGGCCGGCCCACTGCCACTTCAGCCTGCTAATCCTCTGAGCTATGTCGAAAATTATGATCAATGATCGTATAACCCCAGAGCCAATCACTGTCGCCGGAATGCCTCTCGAAGTTGTGCAGGAGTATGTCTACCTCGGGCAGACCCTGCGTTTGGGTAGACACAACTTTGAGAAAGAGCTAAACCGGAGAATCCAGCTGGGCTGGGCTGCGTTTGGGAAACTCCGTCAAGTCTTCTCGTCGCAAAAATATGTGTGGACTAGGAATGGTCGCATATTCATCCGCAGAGATGACCAATCTCCTGCAAAGCAAGTCAAAAACTATGAGGCACTGGCTGATATGAACTCCATACTGATATAAAACCAGGCTCTGCGAAGTAAAAATGAAGAAGTATAGATCTCACTAAAACTCAATAATACTCTGCCAAGAATATTTAGATATGTGCAGTATACAAACAAACCCCAGTGACTATACAGACTTTGTTTCTCGTCATGGATAATATCAGTAGATAAAGTGACACAGTCAAGTGATATAAGTAGAGACTATAATTTGTTGCAGATTTTAATTTTGACCGGTCTACCTCTAGTGAAGGACACAAAAATTCAAACCCTAATAATAGTAAATATTATGTAGTTTATAAAATACTGTTCAAAGAACTGTAGATTTAGTGATAAGCAATTTTAGTGGTGTAACGGAGTGTGAAAATAAACTACCCCTCAGTAAGTTAGATCCTCATCACCCTGCATTAGATATTATAATTAATGTATGATATAAATGTAATGATACAAAAAATGTTAAAAGGGTAAAAATATGCCACACATAATTTCAAAAAAGTTGATTATTCAAAAGTAACAAAAAACCAATAAATACTTTCATTCCTGTATGATTTAAAACCAATCTTGGCAGATTTTATCCAATTAACTGACTATTTGACACAAACAATAGCGTTCCTTTAATTTTGTTATCATGAATGTTATCATGAGCACTTATTACTCGTATATTGGAATCCAATCACACACTTAGTTATAAGTTGTTCCTTTTTTTTTCCTTAAAAAATAAGTACTAAATTTTTTAAGACATATTTTACCTACATCAAATCTGTTTATGCCTGTAATGGTATATCACACTGTAGAATGTTATAAGTAATATTTTTCTCCTAAATAACAATTGTGAATATGCCATTGGTGTAACTAACTAAATAAATAAATATAAAGATCGCAGTAAAGCATTTTTCAGTTTAGTTTAGTATTCGATAAAATTTACGAATTGCTTTCCGCGCATGTCATGACAACTCGATTCTTCTGTTTTGCACAGATAGACTATCCCCTTAAAGCATCCATGAATATGAAATACTTTTCCTTCTGTACCAACAGTGTTAGTGCGAAAAAAAATTGCCTGTTCCGTACAAATTACAATACTTAACAAAACATTTTTTTTCTTTCGCGCTGAACTGTTGGTAGGAAAAGTTGTCCATATTGTTGGGTACTTTCAACCCCTGAAGTGGTCTTATTACACCCTGTATAAATAAGGCATTAATAAATGCTATTCTTAAAACATATTGCCATTATCATGAATCACTTATGAAAGCAAACTCATACTGCATTTGATTACTATTTAAAAATTCTTGGCTTACTGCACAGGATGCATTGCATAATAGCTCTAATTTACGAGCAAACAATTAATGTATATTGTTAAAATTATTGGCTTTCTGGAACATGCCCTTAATTTCAGCAGAAGCCGTATTCTTCGTCGTGTCTTATTGCAATACAGCATGGAGCAAGTTTATTTTTACAACAAGCTTTGATGGAGGCGAAAACACTCAACTGTATTTCAATATTGTTACGGAAAAAATACACCAAGTATACCTGTATTACTTATGACTAATGATTATAGTTTAATTTTGATGGATAGGATATAAATTATTTCTCTAGGTTGTCTGGTAGGGATCGCTTCTAGCGATAAGACCGCCCATTGTACCACATGTTCTTGATTGTTATTTCTCCTGTTTTGTTTTTTTTCTTTTGACTTTTGACTTTCTTAAAAGCAGTATGCTTTGTGCAAAACAGTAATTGAATAGTGAATAGTACTTTTCTCGTGACTGGGATTCTTAGACTGCGGCTTGCGGCCGGCAATCATTAGGGGCGACCACCCGTGAATCCCGTGGATCTATTTTATCTCTTTCTATAAGATGGGAAAGTGCATCAAGCGCCGGAACTATCCAAACAGGAAAAATATAGTAACCCGCTGAGGGGTCGGAAGAGAAATTGTAATTGCATTGCAAAAACATTTAGCTTTTTCACGATGTAGTCAAATGCGAAAAAATCGTTCGCCGCAATCAGATCGTGTAGTCCTGCTCTCGTTCTAAATTATAATTTAAGAAAAGTCATCTGTGAAATATCCAGAAATGGTTAAAATAAATTATTTTTGTCAGTTTCTCATAACATACCCATACCACCTTAACCCACTTTTAGACAATAGACATGCATTTACTAAATTAGCACACACCAAGCTTGACACAAAAGCAGAAAGATACTTGACATGTCATTGTGTGTTGTGTTTCTGTATACTACTGCAGCAAAAGAGGTCTTGACTTATTATAGTGCCTATCCACTAGGTGGTCAATCACTTCATTCACTACACAAAGAACTCTTCAGGCCAAACCTAGCAACTGGAAGGTGATTCAAAGGCCTCTTAATTCCCCGGAACCCACGCCTTTTCTTAGGACTCTGAAGAGTTGTTACATTTACATTGCACATTTTAATGGTTGTTCAGTGAATGACATCAATGGATTGATTGCTTTCTATGGGCGTTTCGCAAAGTAGTAGGAATGGCATCAGGGCTTAGAGTATTGACAAAGGATGTATTTGAAGGGTTTAGAGCTATAGGAATGCTGTAGTGAAAACCATGCACTGTAGACCTTTCCGATGTGGTTTTTTTTATTATTAGAAAATTTTGAAAATTGTTTTGAATCTTCATAAGGTAAAGTCGGCTTGTTCAAACTGAGTTCAAGTTGTTAAGTTAAGTTTACCTTAGCACACTCCCAGTTTTTCAGATTTTAGTTTTCCATACGACGTTTTCCTCCACCGTTTGAGATCACTAGCAAAAATATATTGACAAGCGTTTTAAGCCACGTATTCATAAATCAGATCAACTCAGAAAGCGATCTTAAGTGCACTCTTCAGGTGTCATTTTAATCAGAAAACTACATTCTAAGCGCACTCAGGCTTATCGCGTTGAACGATATATTTATTGCACATCCAGTATCGACGTCTTTAAAATGTATCTGGTGTGACCAGCACTGTACGTCATACAGCACAAGTGCTTTATGCCAGGCTCTAGTATGCTCCCAGCTTTACGCTCAGCCTCACGTCAAGACTCTGTCAGCTCTGACAGTTCGATTTGTGTCAATAGGCTGCGCGGATCCCATGAGGCCGGCTCACAGCGCGGCGCGGCTCAACCCAGGATTTATGATCTGACGACTCGGGTCCGGGCTGATTCAGTCTCGATTAAAGCTCAGTAGCTTTAAAGCCTTGTTTGAAAATCATAAATAATATCCCAGCTATCACTGACAGTTGGCAGGCTTCATCCGCTTTGGCCTCAAATAATATGCACGATCTCACTCATCTTAAAACCCAATACATGACTTTGGCCAGTGGATAGTCTAGCTGAGACTACATAGGTAGAATGTTAGCTTGCCCAGTTGTAGAAATTCGTTGCGAATTCTTTGATTAAATTTTTTATCAAAATATTTGCAATAGTTGGCAGCCATTAGACAGGTCAAAATTGCAAGTGCATTAAAAAATATTGGTTTGCTTATCGTCTACCGTCTCAGTCCGGGCACGGCACAGTGCAACATAAAAGAGCTCCATTCAAACCGCGGGCACGTTCACGGTTCCACTACTTTAATTGCAGGTGCGCAATCAATTTCCAGGGACAATGAGTCCGGCAATGGATGCAAATCTGACGCTCGATGTGTGAGAACTGTGTGAGAGGCAGCGCGAGAACCGAATATTACTCTGATTTATCAACGACTTTGAATTTGGTTCGTGCTATTGAAAGTGAATTTTGAAGACAGTTCAATGTAGACTTTACAAGTCGCGAAAGCTGTCAGTTTCCTGCTCGTTTTGTGTCAGCAAGAGCTACATCAGCAATGGTAGATGGTGGTTGATTGGTGGTAAGCTGTCATTCTTACCTGTTGAATGGTTAATGAGCCGTCTTATTAAAATCGTTATCAGGTAAAGTACTCGTATGTTGGTTAGTAGGGGGTAATTCTTTGAAACTTCTAAAGATTTTTTTCCGATACGTAGCACCTAACCTGAGTTTATTTATTTATTTATTTTATAGAGTTCTATAATATAAAAAACTATTATATATGGCTATAGACGAAATCGCGGGCAAGTAAAAAAATAATTTGAATGACTTCTTCCATGCAAATGAGAGAGAGATTTCAACGCCATGCCGGACAATGGTGCCTGGCGCACGAATATTTGTTACACAGAACTATATAGTTGATAAACGTAAGTTTTATCGATGTGTTTTTTTTTGGTTTAATGACAACGTGTGCGGCAAAACACTTAAAAAGATTGAAAAACAGAAGCTCCATTGGTAGTTTAATACTATTTGTATGCTTTTAAAACTATACAATTACGCGTTTACGAACGTCACACGATTATACACTTACGTACTCAGACAAGGGGTATAACCGGTAAAATAATAAATATCGATCCAATTAGAAGCACCACATTCTGGTTTGACCAGCGGTCTGACCGCCAAGTATAGTAGTGCTAATGGAAATCAAAAACTTTGCAATTTTTACAATATTAGTGCCATCATATACATAGTTGTATTTTATTTTAAGTAAACAAAATTTTAATTTTAGTGAAACGAAGTCGAGTTTATCATTGAAGTTGGTAGCCTCGTCTGAAGTTCACAATAAAAAAAGCTACTATCGGTCACCTAATAAAAAAACCATTTTTATCAAAATATTACAAGAACATGGTGTTTTTTGTAGTGACTTAAACCATGAGCAACGAAAACCTGATGATGGTTAGCTAGTTATTTACAAAAGAAATCGTATGTCAAATCTATTAGGTGTAGTTTACACAATCTCTTCAATCACCACCGGAATTTCATCTCGACAGCAGTTATAAAACTAATCATCTATCGTCTATCGTCCGTAATTACTTCTTGTTCGTAATGACTCGAGTAAAAGTGTTTGCTGTGTGTTCGCACCATTATTTATAAATTGCTATGGGTTTCTTTGACCATTGGATAAAGGACTGCAAATCTAGGCATTTTCAACCAACTTCAACAAAAGATAGGTGTATTTTTTTGTTTTTAAATATAATCTTTCATTTACTAACAATAACGTTTGGCCATTGAAAAGTCACCATTGCACTTATCAGTAATGAGTTTTAGATTCATTACCCTTTACACCTTATTGCCACACTCAGCGACATCTCATAAGTATTACTAAAAATTTAACTTGTCGCTGTTTGCCATTTTCATTACTCATTGGTAAGAAATCGCAATAGACTAAGGGCGGCTTGTACCAGAATCGCTAAACGCGTTTAACTTTTAAATAGTATTTAGCGAGTTGTCAAGTCATATAAATACGTCAGATTTAAATCTATTTAGCTGTTAAACACGTTTAGCGTTTCTGGTGCAAGCCGCTCTAAACGTTGATTTTCTTTTGACGTATAGGTACATCACGGAGTGTGGCAGATAGCTTTTTAAATGTTTTCTATGTTCAAGTGAACAGACTATAAATCAACAAAGCGGTCCCTGTGATGACATTTAAGGCTCCTGCGCACTATTTTCCCTTACCATCAGAACGCCAATGCAAAGTCCATTGTAATTTAAAATATCATAAAAATTTCTCCTAGAATGGACGAACAAAAATCTTATATTATGTTCTTATAGGCTTACCTGAGTTTGTGTGATCTGCGTGAAAATAAACATGCACTGAACTAAACAGGGTTTATTTAAAAGGTGTATAATGAGTTGTAGAGTTTTCATGAAAGCTCCGGCCGGTCATTAAGTTCAGTTATTCTAGCGATACGTTTATTATGAGAATGGGTACGCTAGATGGCAAACCCCCCAGTTTACATGGATTATCTGTTCCTATTATAATGATACAAAGTAAGCACCATTTGAATTTAGCATCATAAAATCTTACGCAAGGAAATTACAGTCCTAGTACTTCTCCTGTACGCGGCTGAGCAGCTTGTTATGATCGTGTCTTTATTAATATGCCATTTTAGGATATATTATCACAAAAAATCGTTTAAAAGAAAAAAAACACAGTTATTTTGGTGTATGTTCTCTTTTCAAATTTTATTGAGTTTTTTCCGAGTCATGGCACTGAATTCAGTGATGGCAAATGTACTAGTGTGATGAAAGGACGTGCTTTGCGCGAGCCCACTATCACGGAGACATGAGCGTTTATAACAAGACAGGTAAAAACATATATACCTATCCTTTGTAGGTATACTAATAGTGTGTGACCCTCATTTTCGAGAATTGCCCGCGATTACAGATTAAACGGTATTCTGTTGTGACGGTGAAGGTAAATGAGTGTAATTCTTAATTTTATTGGTCGTAAGATCAACAAGTAGAAATAAGTTCGTATTAAGTTGTGAATTTAAATATTCAAAGAGCGAAAAGAAAAATAGAAAGCCAGAGTAAGCACTAAGTTATTTCTAAATTCCGATAGCTGGTGGGTTTTATATTACGTACACTGTGTAGTGTGTACAGATAAGGTGCTCGTTGTTCTGTGGCTTGTAAGCAATGTATGCAAATCAGATAGTCGCATTGGGAGAGCGAAGCCTGGATTACTAGAAAGCTTTTATTTTCTTACGACAGTACTTGTACGTTTGAGTATTTTTTTTTGTTGAGATAGGTACTACCTTTTATTCTAAAGGGATTTTTGATCAAAACCTGTCGATAATCATATTTTTTGGATGCGCTACTGGAGTCATATACTAATAACCAAATCTGATGTTCTCTTCTATTTATCTTAATACCTAACACCGCACACAGCAGTTTACAAACATAGATGGAACCTAAGCACGCTAAGTCTGCAGCGATTAAAATATGGCTAAACCTATACATGGTTGTAAGCACCGTCTGTACCGTACAAACGATTTGAGAAGAAACATACTAATGTAAGATACCATGTATAAATCTCTTAGTGGTCCATTTAATCCATTGCAGACTTAACGTGGTAAAACTCTACCTATTCCGTAATCTATTTATACATTGGGTACCCTAAACAGAACACCTAATTACAAAGCTCCAAACTAAGGGAAATTAGATTGGCACAGGCAATTCAGAGAGAATACTGAAACAGCTTTCAGCGAACCGCTTTGTGAATTTAGTGTAAATACAGTTTCAATGTGTTTAACTGACCATTCTGTGTGTATTTGTACTGCATCATAGTTTTAGTAGTAGTATGGTACATATTTTTGTGTAAAAATGATTTTTTGAAAGAGTTGTATAATTTGAGAACCCATTTCAAGAATGTTACTGTAAATTCAAACATCATTAAAATATTTGAAATGAGATGATTATATAAGTGTGTCGTCAAATTATTAAGATCATCAAGAAATAGATTTTATATTTGATCTTTAGTAGGTGTAGATAAATCTATCCACATCAATATCAAAATAGTTTTGAAATAACTGTCAGCAGTTTTCTTCAATTTTGTTAAAACAATTCTTTACTTGGTTGTAACTTTCACAAGTTTATACGTAGCACGAGACCGGAAGTAAATAGTTGTTCTTTGACTCATCAACAACACAGAAGTCCGAGAGCCATCTCCCATACAAATGATCTTAAAACTGCAGCGGAATATCAAACAAGAAACGGAATGGAGTCAAGCCATTAAAGTCCTTATTGGAAAGTACTAAAGCCTCCGAATGAGTAAGTAAAAGTGGGTCAAGTGTTATTCTGCCCGATCAGCCTTACAAAACGAGCAATTGACTTTTTGGTCAAAATTTTGAAAACGATTATCGACTTTTGTGAGAAAAATTTACGGAACAAGTATATTACGTCTCAGGGGTACCACTAGATTATTTCTGAGAATTGAATTCATTCAACTCTGTCTATAAGTAGGTCAATGACAAATAACCAATTAGTACTACGATAATAGTGGGAACAATTATGGATAGAGCATCGTAACGGAATAATAGCATTAAGCCACGTAATGTTCTTCGAACGAAACGCTTTTAAGAGCTTGCAATTATTCAATATGTACTCTTACATTGTAGTCTAGGAGCTAGCCAAAATATTGTTATGAAATGTTTTATTTAAGTAGGTACCTATTTATTTTTATCTTTTGAAGGCGGTTCCGATCGATCGGTATTGAATTTGTGTCGTTTCTTACTCTTGAATGCAAACCTAGCACCATATTAATATCAATATTGTGTGGGTATTAAATGAATTAACTACCATTGGCAAAATCAGACAAAAAAATACGGTTTTTAATGTCTTCTACAGTAGCAGAAAAGATCTAATAATTATTAGGTAGTACCAGTTTTTCCGACTTTGAGTCATTCCTGACATACATCAAAGAGTATTATACTCGTGTAAAGTTCAATTTCAACCGCTAGCTCTGGAGCTACAGCAGATCAGCACTACACTCTTCTCTCGTTCATTTCTCGTGCGACATGTTTGTTCCCCACCAATCATGTCATATTTCTTTCTTGCCACCTCTATTACTTCTAATGGCGCCTGCAAAAACCGTTTCTCATGGATATAATCTCGCAAATCTAATTAACTAAATAACGTGTTCAGTTTCATGTAAGTTTATGACATAGGTGTCATAATATAAGAATGTAGAAATTCTAAAGAAAAACGAGCGAATATTTCGGTAGTACCCGAAAATATTCTGAGCAATGTGGCTTGAGTTTTGAGTCCAAGCTTACGGAAACTCACGATCATCGGCTCAATCTGCTAACTGATAACTTGAAGCTAATCTTTTTGCTATTTTCTTGTGGTTTACTTACACATTTTCTGCAACGCTATTCTATCAGTTGTCGATTTACTTCGTGTCAATACAGATGCACGTATTTCGGATTGGAATATAGAATTATCGGAAATATGACCACCTAACCGTGTTATGTTCGGGTCAGGTCGTTGTGTACGCTCTATTTAGTGTAGACTGCATTTACAGAATCAGTGGCCTAGTAAAAAACAAATCATCTTTTGATCTCAAGACTTTTGGGCAAAAGTTTTTACCACAAAACCACGAATATAATAATTACTTACCTACCCCGATGTTACCAAGCGATTATAACAATAGTGATTAAGAGTCCGTATTAAAATTTGACGACGTCAAGTTTAGGCATTTATGAATACGCGACGCGCTGCGCTACGCGTTTGTGACGCGCAAAGGACAAACCAATTTGATCTTTCGACATGTTCGTTCACTGGATGAGTACGATTGATTTGTAGTCTAATTACTAAGTTAGTATGTGGTAGGTACCTATCTCCACGTGTCGTGTGTAGAACAGCTGTACGAATTGTAATAAAAAGATTGTACAAAATAAAATAAATATTGCAACCCCTCTATTATGCAGAAAATAAAATAAATATAGCAACCCCTCTATATAATTTTTTTATTGACCTACTTAACAGTATTTATAATTCCAGTTTAATGCCCCCTCTTCTCCTCTCAGAGATATTGTAGCAGAATTCGACCTCCATTATTTGGAGCCATTCGAATCGAAACATGAATTTTGCCAAAATAAAGGAACATTTTGACTCTGACAGAATTTATCTCCACTACTACGTTTTCGAATCCAGGACAGCGTACTTTACTTTTTAGAGTAAAATGATACAGGTGTCGATTTCGAAATATTTTGGGGTGCTGATTGCGGAAATGGAATCTACTTTGAAGTCTAAATGGCGAACGTTGATTTTTTTGAGTACAGTGATAGAAGTGTCGTTTTCAGGATATTTTGTGGTGCTGATTATGGAAATGCTATACATTTTGAAATCCAAAATGGCGGACATTGATTTTTTTGAGTAAAGTGATATAGGTGTCGTTTTCGGGATATTTTGGGATGCTGATTACGGAAATGGTATCCATTTTGAAATCCAAGATGGCGAACATTGTTTTTTTTTTGAGAAATTAGATATAGGTGTCGTTTTCGGGATATTTTGGGGTGCTGATTACGGAAATAGTATCCATTTTGAAATCCAAGATGGCGGACATTGATTTTTTTGAGTAAAGTGATATGGGTGTCGTTTTCGGGATATTTCGGGATGCTGATTACGGAAATGGTATCCATTTTGAAATCCAAGATGGCGGACATTGTTTTTTTTTGAGAAGATAGATATGGGTGTCGTTTTCGGGATATTTTGGGATGCTGATTACGAAAATGGTATCCATTTTGAAATCCAAGATGGCGGACATCGGTTTTTTTGAGAAAATAGATATGGGTGTCGTTTTCGGGATATTTTGAGATGCTGATTACGGAAATGGTATCCATTTTGAAATCCAAGATGGCGAACATTGTTTTTTTTTGAGAAATTAGATATGGGTGTCGTTTTCGGGATATTTTGGGGTGCTGATTATGGAAATGGTATCCATTTTGAAATCCAAGATGGCGGACATCGGTTTTTTTGAGAAAATAGATATGGGTGTCGCTTTCAGGATATTTTGGGGTGCTGATTACGGAAATGGTATCCATTTTGAAATCCAAGATGGCGGACATTGTTTTTTTTTGAGAAATTAGATATGGGCGTCGTTTTCGGGATATTTTGGGGTGCTGATTACGGAAATGGTATCCATTTTGAAATCCAAGATGGCGGACATCGGTTTTTTTGAGAAAATAGATATGAGTGTCGTTTTCGGGATATTTTGGGGTGCTGATTACGGAAATGGTATCCATTTTGTAATCCAAGATGGCGGACATCGGTTTTTTTGAGAAAATAGATATGGGTGTCGTTTTCAGGATATTTTGGGGTGCTGATTACGGATATGGTATCCATTTTGAAATCCAAGATGGCGGACATTGGTTATTTTGCGTAAAGTGATATGGGTGTCGTTTTCGGGATATTTTGGGGTGCTGATTACGGATATGGTATCCATTTTGAAATCCAAGATGGCGGACATCGGTTTTTTTGAGAAAATAGATATGGGTGTCGTTTTCAGGATATTTTGGGGTGCTGATTACGGAAATGGTATCCATTTTGAAATCCAAGATGGCGGACATTGGTTATTTTGAGTAAAGTGATATGGGTGTCGTTTTCGGGATATTTTGGGGTGGTGATTACGGATATGGTATCCATTTTGAAATCCAAGATGGCGGACATTGGTTATTTTGAGTAAAGTGATATGGGTGTCGTTTTCAGGATATTTTGGGGTAAGTACTGATTATGGAAATGGATCTTATCTTTTTTGAAGTTTTTGTTTATGAATCGATTGCTTTCGAAATCAATATCTGAGAGTCCTCCTCAGCCATCGTAAAGATTACCTACCCAAATCACTTTACTCAAAATAACCAATGTTCGCCATCTTGGATTTCAAAATGGATACCATTTCCGTAATCAGCATCCCAAAATATCCCGAAAACGACACCCATATCTATTTTCTCAAAAAAACCGATGTCCGCCATCTTGGATTTTAAAATGGATACTATTTCCGTAATCAGCACCCCAAAATATCCCGAAAACGACACCCATATCTATTTTCTCAAAAAAACCGATGTCCGCCATCTTGGATTTCAAAATGGATACCAATTCCGTAATCAGCACCCCAAAATATCCCGAAAACGACACCCATATCTATTTTCTCAAAAAAACCGATGTCCGCCATCTTGGATTTTAAAATGGATACCATTTAAGTAATCAGCACCCCAAAATATCCCGAAAATGACACCCATATCTAATTTCTCAAAAAAAACAATGTCCGCCATCTTGGATTTCAAAATGGATACCATTTCCGTAATCAGCACCCCAAAATATCCCGAAAACGACACCCATATCTATTTTCTCAAAAAAACCGATGTCCGCCATCTTGGATTTCAAAATGGATACCATTTCCGTAATCAGCACCCCAAAATATCCGGAAAACGACACCCATATCTATTTTCTCAAAAAAACCGATGTCCGCCATCTTGGATTTTAAAATGGATACCATTTCCGTAATCAGCACCTCAAAATATCCCGAAAACGACACCCATATCTATTTTCTCAAAAAAACCGATGTCCGCAATCTTGGATTTCAAAATGGATACCATTTCCGTAATCAGCACCCCAAAATATCCCGAAAACGACACCCATATCTATTTTCTCAAAAAAACCGATGTCTGCCATCTTGGATTTCAAAATGGATACCATTTCCGTAATCAGCATCCCAAAATATCCCGAAAACGACACCCATATCACTTTCCCCAAAAAAATCAATGTCCGCCATCTTAGACATGAAAATGGAGGAGGGTGGTAAATTTTGTGAGAGCCTTCCTCGATTTGTCACTAATCGATCGATCGATAAAATCGATCTAATTCTACTTTTTCCAAAAATACGTCATAGGGTGTGTGGTACCTTTATAAGAAATTGGAGAGGGGGGCGGGGGATTTCACAAGGAGTCAAGTCAGTCAGCAGTAAGTAGATGCAAGTAGGCAGTAGGCAAGTAGCAGTTAGTAGTAAGTACATTTGAGTAATTAATAAATCGGCCTATATACTAAGTAGGTAGGTACTTGATAGGTACTTGATTGAAATAGTGTTTTTTATTATTTACAAAAGTTCAAATATCGTGAAGATACCGACATTTTATGAAACCTAAATAATGCAGTTAGAAAACCTCTACCAAGTACCTGCGGCCGCACGAAGGATCAAATCACGCGGTCACACTATAATTTGGTGCCGATACTGCTATTTGTCGATATATGTATATGTATAGTGCGCACGACGAAAAGCGATACGTCCTCCCTCCACGGCCGCTCAGCGCGGAATGCCACCCGCAGCGTTGCGCTGCATGATAAATAGGTGATATTAGAAAAATCCTATAAAAATAAGTACAAGGTAGAAGACTAAAATTTTATTTTTATTTGTAAGAAAAAAACCTGTTCTTTTATATAGTATGCGTATTTTAACTTTAAACTACTTACTTTCGTAGAAATCACAGTTTGTTTGAAGAGTAAAATTGCGTAAAAGGCGGTGTTTTCCAAAATTAATTTCTCTAACATATTGTATGAACGGGCAGCAATTTTTTCCCAGCATTCTATTTCTAACAAAATAAATATTTTAATTGCATTTTTAAATTATCTTTAAACTAGTTTTTTATATGATAAAATCAAGACGAAAAGTTCACATTTTTGATAATTTTACGAAGACATGCGTTACAAATTAATTTATTTCTCAGTTGTGTATTGCCTAATTTAAAATGTTCTCCCAGCATTCTATTTTTATTGAACCAAACTTTAATTTGAATTTATATTTGTAATCGTAAAACGTTAACTGTAATAAAAATCGAGTTCGAAAAATGATGTAAATAGGCCAAAATCAAAAGAAGGCCCCTTAAGTTTTAAAGTGGGTTAATGATGGCCGGGCAAAAGTTGAACAGTTCAAGTAAGTAATAAAGAAAGTAAGAATAGTAGTATGTATAATTTAACTACTCAGTAACCTAACTATTAATTAGTAGAGTTGACAATGCAACATTATACACCTTAGCATTGGTTAGTTAAATTAAGACCTTTACCGAAACTTCCGCATTAAATCTACAGGTGTTTATCGCGAAAATACGGAAACGCAGCATCGCGAGGGAAATCTGCATACTCCCCGTAGGGCTGCACAGCACGGGTGAGCGGCCGGCAGCAGCTGGCAGGGCGGCGGCGCTCGCGCAGTCCCGCACTATCCGTCGCCGCGGCCGCACGCGCAGCGATGTCCCGCCACTTAGTCTTGCTAGCAGTACTCGCGCTCGCCGCCACCGCCACCGCCGCCGACCCGCCCCGCCCTCGCCTCATCGAATTCAACCCCTGGGCATGGCTCCCCACCAACCGCAACCGATCACCCTCCATCATGGACTACTTCTTCCCACCCTCTCGAACCCCCAAACAATCCAACCTAGACCCACCCGCAGATCGCCGACCACCCCCCACCGTAGCCCCAGTTACGAACACCGATAGCACCCCCGCCCCTACAACCTTAGAAGAAAGATCCACGACCTATGCAAAAAAAATATCTACTAAGACTAAATCGACCGTGCCCGCGACAAATCCGACCGCTACGTTCCCGCCTAAAACGAAAAAGGCTACTCGACGGCCGACAACGACGTCGGAACCGAAAACCACGCAAACTAAAACAGAGTCTACGAAAGACTCGACCGCGACCACTTATCGGCCGACGAAAAAGTATACAATCCGGCCGATCGTGCGGACGACGGAAACGCCGACAATACAAGATACTGAAACCACGCTAAACAGTGATAGCACGGAGACGATGTCGGAGATAGATACGGCGGGAACTACAGCGGAAGGTCCTAAAGAGACGGCGCCAACGCTGAGTACAGCAGACGATTCTCGATCCACGGACGCAGGGACGGCCAGCACAGCCACCGAGCCGACGACTCTCACGGACAGCACGGAGCCGGCGGACAGCAGAGAGGGATACCTGCCACTGCGCGACAAGCCTCACCAGACCCACGTCAAGATCAACGAGCAAACCAAGAAAGAGGTCAGTGATTTAATACCACAGCCGGCGAACTTTGTTTTTTTTTTCTCGTTAAAGTTATTCACAGTCTAATAGTTACAACTTTCCTATTTTCTCACAGCGATCGTAAATTTCTAATCGACGAAGTAAACGCAACGATAAATAAACATTCGCTGCATTGTACGTTTCGCAGGCGCAAAATACAGCGTCGTGAAAGCTTTTCCAGATATATTGGTCGGAATTTATAGAATCCAGGAGTACTAACATAATCAACCCTTACAGAAAGGTTACTATGTATACTTATAGGTACTTACGATTTCCAGTAATCATTAGGTTCCCACATTACCCGTGCAAATTGTGATGAATTATTAATAACCTATCAGGTCGCTGAAGCGCACCTTAGTGCTGATTACGGAAAAACAGCATGCAAAAAACACAATACTTTACGCCCTGTGCCTACAAATATCTACATATTGCTTATTAATTTATTACAAGTAATAAACAGTCTATAAATGTTTATGATGGGTAATCGCGGTTGTTATATTTAAAAAGTCATAATTTATACTATTGAAAGAGAGATTTTTATTGATGTTTGGTTATAAAGCTATCACAATTTAGTAAGAAGTGCGCCGATAAACTTATTAAGTGGCTTCTACTTCAACATATTAATTTATAGCATCCTAAAGGTGGTTACGATCATTTAATGCTTAGAAAAAAATGGTCGATGTGAGGATATCAAATGTGATAGTGCAATATCTTCATTGAACTTTACCAAATAATCACAACAAGTAAGGAGGAAGGTGTTAAATTGCCTGGTAATATACCTTGCGTAATTACTGATTCTGGAGATAGCTTACGAAAAAAATGTTTCACATACATTCCATTACTTCATAATTACACAAAAACTCTGTAACAATGAAACAGAGGCGGCAAGCTAAAACACCACAAAAAGTAGGAAGGTAATGCAATTACATAGTAAAATCAACTATTTTCAGTCGTTAAGCTAATTTGCATCTGCGTACAAAAACATCAGAGGAATAGCTATAAGTAAAGTGGTCTACGTGCGAAAAAGATGATTTATTGCTGTGACATTTTTTATGATACAGTACATTCGTAGACAATGTAGTAAATTACTAAACCTAGACTGGTCTAAAACTTAATGACTAAAGAAACCGCAACTGTCATGATCGACAATGCTTTTTATTGCAAAGCTGAAAGAAACTTGAAATAAATATAGCATTATAACAAACCGCAACACTTCTGTGAAAGAAATAGTAATTTCGCACAAGAAGTTTGAAAATGAATAAGTAGATTAAGCAAAGTGCATAATGTATGTACTCACTAGGAAAAAACAAGTGACTACGTCATATATACGAAATTAACCCTTTATTCATTGAGTGCAAAAAAAGTAAATTATGCGGAATCATAGAGACTGCCCAAAAAAGGTATTCAAATCACGCCTAGGCGTTACTTTCTTGTCATTAGTGAGTTTGTGGTCAAAAGTATGCAAAATTTTTGGACAAAAAATAATTTATCTTGGTTTAGTATTCACAATGAACTTTCACTGCTGTGGACATATCAGGGGTAATGAATGCACATTTTCTAAAGTTACATCTTCTATTGTTGGAATTTGGCTTTGTCATTAATTATTTTTCCATTTTGTGAAGTAACAGGTCGTTAGCATGAATGCGAGCAGACCTTGCATCATGTGGAATTCGAATGTGTTTTCAATATATCTGTATAGATACAGATATATTGAAAACACATTGAAAACAAAGAGATAGATCTATCTCTTTGTTCTAACATGACCTCTAAAAACGTTTGTTTTATTTTGAAAATGGTAAGCTATAAAGACATTTCTTACTGATTACCTAGAATTATACTATTATAATTTAGATATAAATGTATTTTCCGAGCGAGGCGTGAGGATGCGAAAACCGTTAGCACTCGGGTAGAAAATCAAGTGTATAATGAGATACATAGATGCTAAATAATTCAGCTATATTTATATGCAATATTGCTTCCTTGAAGGTCATAAAATTGAGTTCAATCGAGTACCTATTTATATTACAACGTCATGTAACGGGATGCAAATTCTGAAATACGCTTGCCATCTCCGATTTGATATCATAAACTTATGACATACATACTTGTTATACTCGTAGATGAATTTATGAAATCACTAGTAGTTACCCGCGACTTCGTACGCGTCTACAGTTTCCGTGTACATTATATTATCTGTGCGTTTATCGAGCGGATACTTCTTTGAGAAACTTGACATTACACCTCATTACACCGAACTCGTACTGGAATGTCAAACGCTAGTCGTTAGACCAAAGAGGTAGTACTAAGCCCTATCAAACTGACGTGACATGACATGACAATGAAATCCTCTTGCCAATTGGCGCTGCTAATCCTTTTCGTTCATTTTATCCTGCAGATCCTGTTAATTATTCGGGATAAAAAGTAGCCTTTGTGTCAATCCAGGTTACGAACTATATATGTGCCAAGATTCATCCAAGTTGGTTCAGTAGTTGAGACGTGATTGAAACACAAACATCCAAACATCTAAACATCAAAACATCCAAACATCTAAACTTTCGCATTTATAATATTAGTAAGATATATGCATAAGTTTAACCCTTTCATATTATCATATCAAACACATGATGCGCGCTCATTAAAAATTATCACCACAGTTACCTTATTTAATTATATTTAAATTCTATCAAATTATATGATGATACTAAATATAATTGAATTGAACATGTCTTAAAAACATTAGGTAAGCATTTTTTTCTAAGGTAATTGTGTATAAATATCCTTGTATATATCTGTAATGTATGTATGTATTGTATCTACATAATAAATAAGTAATTGACGTATAATTTGACAAATTATTAATAAATTTTTTATACCTGCTTAAAAATAAACGCGAAAACGAGACCATATTTTTATACAAAAGGTCCTTTACTTACAGCTTTTACCATTAAAGAGTAGTTTAATGCTTAATTAACTTTCATTGAGACTTTATCTCCATTTCTAAGAAAAAACTGTTCTGTAATATCTTTAATGTCTATATTTTTATTGTGAACCGGCATCATAGAAATAATGTGATGCGTTTAGGTCAACGTTTACGTTACATCTAATTCAGTTTTATTATAGTCATTATAATCTCTGCCTTCCGTGCTGTGGGTCGTGGGTTCGATCCCCACCAAGAACAAACATTTGTGTGCGGCAATCATAGATGTTTGTTATGTGTCTAAGTGTTACTATGTATTATTAGTATGTATTTACAAAAAAAGTATATAATTATTCTATCAGCATCTAGTTCCCATATTACAAGCTTTGCTTAGTTTGGGACTAGAGGGCGTCGTGTGAAATGTCCATGAATAGTTACTTATTATTTATTTAATTTATTATTTGTGATAGAACCATTTCTTGTAAGTTTTGATAACATTAATATTTCGGCAGTATGTTCTATGGTTTAAAGGTATGAAGAATTTGTTAACCCTGAGTGTAAACTGTAACGTAAAATTAGTGACGGAGTTGCCGAAAGAATCACTTTGTATAATAAATAACATAACTTAATTGGCATTTTATAGTCCCATTGTAATGCAAAAATGCTCTCAAAACAAGTATTAAACGTTGAGAAAGGTCATCAAGTTAACTTTATCATCACCGTCCATAATTTTACGACTATTAGGCAGTTTTAAGTTTTATTCGTGTTATTTTTAGCTGTCGGACGTGAACCGACTGACTTTGGATATAAAGTAGATTAAGTTGGCAATTGCAAGTTTCTAATGATGATATCGATCTAGATAAAAGTTTACGAACAGCCAAAAAAGACAGTTACTCTGAGAAGTAGGTATAATTGTGAGTGTACTTATTAAGTAGTTAATTGAGATCAAAGTAAACGGAACTAAAATAAGCCGCGAAGTAAATTCAAAGGTTGTCATTAAGATCGTTATTTATCGTGTCTAATTAATCAGTACGTATTACTGATAGAAAGTCGATATTGCGTATTATCTACTGAATTTTAATGGAGAGGGGCCAGTACTGTACCTTAGGTACGCCAAGTACAGCCTAGCATGGAAACCAGATGCAGGCAGTGTTGGAAAAAAAAATCGTTTTTTACTACTAAATTATGGAACAAGGTGATGGCCCATGCCATGTTATGCGGTTACCTCTGCATATAAAAATGCATTGCCTCACTGAGCATGTCCACTGAGGATGTACCTTGTGATGCATTGCACTGCGTCCATCACTCTGAGACATATTTATAAAAATATAAAATTTGTTTGGGACTAGAGGGCGTTGTGTGAAATGTCCATGAATATTTATTATTATAATTATACCTTCAAACGCTTTGTTTTCTAAGATAAGAAAAATTTAATATAACGAAAGACTTTACTGTAACGTATATGTTTCCTAATCTATCTATATTTTGAACAATCAATGTGCAATTTTATATTTTTACGTGTTTTTCTTAGCATCAAAATCAGACAATTTACGTGTAAGTGTGCGCTGTTCCTCTCTATAGATAAGTAACCCCTGTCATTTGTTTTGAGTGATTTCTATCCACTTTTCTCTCAAGCTCTCATCTACTATGACTAAGCACATTATCCATATATCTAGCTCGTCGTAGTGAATCTTAAAAATCTTTTATCCACTGTCAGCATTATGTAATAAGAACTACATATATTTAACATATCAGACATAGACAGCATGAACAATTTTATCAAACCTCATCAAAATCGGACGAGTCTGTAAGTATAAAACACGCCCGATTCGAGCTCTTAATATTTTCAGTGTGATAAAAAGTGCCAGCATGTTCCGATTACTTACTAATTCAATTATCATTTTTCACGGGACTATATTGATAATTTTAGAGACTAAATCGTGATTCGCTTATGGCGGCTTATGTAAGAAAATACCGTTCCATTTTATGTAATGCGAAAAGTATCTACTCTACCTTTTATCACATTTGATCCGAATCAAATGACAAAGCGTGCATCTCTTACTTTTACAACCAGTCAGTAATTATATTGCATAACGTCGATAATTCAATTTCAATTGTAAAATTCGATTTGCACTTAGTGAAGCTTTACCGGTTTGCTCTATTAAAGCATAGAGCGAAAAATAAGCTTGTTTAAAATTAAATCGAAATGTTTAATAGTTTCAGCACGTTTGAAGCGATTTATCGGTGACAATACGAGTACATTGTAAACTCAACTCGTGCGAATTTAGAATCGTTTTTATAGCAATAAAAAGCGTGCTTGTGCATCTATTGAGAGCATTTGTGATGCATACGATATCCATGTTAATAGAACAGAAACTTGAGTAGGTATAGAGAACTGAGTCGTATCGTTGATCGGGTTGTATTACAGATCTCATTAGCTTGACCGCAACTGAATAAGCCTCGATGTGCGCGTTAAGATATCTCTTTTTTGCAAATCATCATTTTTTCAATCATTCAATCCAAACAGTTCATAGGCTCTAATTATATTAGATTTTTAGAAACATTGCATATTTTCTGACGAAGCCTAGATGCTCATTGTATACATATTACGGAAATTTTTTTACTCATGATAAATAAATCATTGTTTATTATCCTAATATAATTAAATTGTGAGAAAAAGCATGTGATTTTAATTATAATAATGTCGTTAAGAATATTATAGTTTGTTGACCTGTTCATTGAAATACCAAAAATGTTTGAAGATCAAAGTAATGATAACAAGCTAACCGTAAAGTTTTACTTGGACGCAGCTCGCTCAATCATCAGCGTATCTTGGACTTAGAATGGATATTTATACCAATATCTTTTATTTCCAGTTCTAGGTTTTTTTACTTCTCTTTTTGAATATTTGCGAGCGAAGTTTGAATAAGATTTTGACTTCAACTGTTTTATTTTACGACAAGTTAGAGCGTTTGCCCACGACGATTTTTTGCAGCGATACTGACGCGCGTTCGCATCGATACAGTCATTCTGTCACTGTCTGTGTACCTTTTCCCTCGTAAGTCGTAACTGACGCGCGATTTACCAAACGCGCTACAGCATCGCTGCAAAAAGTCGTCGTGGGCGAGCAGCCTTAGAAATATGCTCGTAGAATACTCGTTTTGTACCTATATGAGCCACAATGAATTGTTTCAAGATTTATTATACTCTACGTAGCTCTACGTTAACGTTTATATAGCTAAAGGCAATCGCTAGTTACTGGACCACATGGTGTGAAATTATATGTATAGGGTGTTCATCAATACGCTTCAATTTATTAAACGTAAATGAATAAAGACAGGTTCCTGTCCGTAATTTGTGTATCCGGCGCATGCGCGGCATTGACTTCAATCATTCGTTCAAGGCCATTCGTTATTACATAAACTGCTTTATATTTACAAAAATGCTATTGTATTATTCATTTTAAATATGCATGTGATCTGCAATTCTTTAGATTTTCATGTTATTTCATTTAGATGTTCTTAGAAGAAAATGCTTTGTTTACAATGAACACTTTTGTCTAATATTTTTTTAAAGTGACTAGAAAATTCACCCTGATAAAATATTGTAGTATTAAATTCGTAAATTCTACTCGAATATGACACAACCGTTTCGGCCAATCAATGGCGTGTAGTTTTACCGTATAATGCGCTTATCCGCTACACTTGACACGCGAACTAGCACAGATGAGTTACCGTTTTCGATAGCACTGAGATGAGATATCTCGGAAGATAGCACGGTGAATGTGCAGCGAGTAGACTATTTAGTATTATTCGATTATTTGGATTTTGTTAGGAATGTTGTTTTTACTTTTAGGATGTTATACTTACTACTAGGCTGCAGGTCATATTCTATGAAAAAAAAAATATTTCTTCTTATTTAGTCAGGAATATAAAATACTTTATTAAAACTTCCCAATTTGTTTGGAAGCGCAAACGGAACCAAGAATTAGGGTAATTGACAAATTACACAATAAAAAGCTGCGTCACACAGGTATTAAAGAAAGCGAAACCAATAAAATAATCGACAAAGAAAGTGATGATAATCACTACTAACATCATGTGTATAAAGCAAATATGTGGAAGCAAAAATGGCTATTACCACAGAATAATTAGTAGGTAGCTTATATTCAAAATCTTACTACTGAGGAAAACGATTTGCACAGCGCATAAATATTACTCGTACTACATAATTCGGTATAAGAAGTTCTAATCAGTCCGATTACGCAAAATCGCTGCGACGATATTTTTTAATTTTCTTTGCAGTTAGTTTTTTATCTCTCAGCCTAATAGTTCCTCACTGAGAATATCGCCAAAGTATCGCACACCATCGATATTAGCGTCAGGCGTCACAACTCAGTCGGTAATATACTCTGCCTTCCGTGCTGTGGGTCGTAGGTTCGATCCCCACCAAGAACAAACATTTGTGTGTGACAAACATGAAATGTTTGCTCTTGTCTGGGTGTTAGTGTTACTATGTACCTATTATAAGTATATATTTACAAAAAAAAACGTATATAAGTTTTCTATCAGCAATCTAGTTCTTGTATTACAAGCTTTGCTTAGTTTGGGACTTATTAATTTTACGATGAGAGTATAGAAGTGACAAAGGCCTGCTATTACCGCTATTACACAATAGAAAATGGATATTGATGAATATTCAGATGCAGCGAATGCACTAGTATTGTCAGCCTGTGTTTCCGCAATCCATAGTATTATTCATTTGCATTATATTATACTGTATCCGAGGAGAGTAGAGTGGTATCTTATATCGACATTGCACAAGTTCATCAGTGCTGTGTAGTGTAGTTTATTTAAATAGGTATAGGTACCTACCTATCTATTTCAAACTAAATATAAAATAGACAACTATATGTAAACTACAAACCTAGACATTTTTAGATGCGACTATGAATAAGTACTTAGTAGATTATAACTTATCAGAGCTTTAAATTCCTAGACAGTATTAAGCTGACAGAAATGAAATGGTAAATATATTGCTTAGATTGTGAAAACCAAGTAGTAGGCGTTATCGAATCAAGTCTGCCTAATGGTCTGGCTAAAACCCATTTGAATTATGTAAACAGAGCAAGAGTTAATAGGATATACGCTACACAGTTAGAAATATTTCACTGATAGATGCGAATAATTATGTATTCAGATCAAACAGACTGTCACACAAACATATCCAATGCCAAATAAACTAGAAACTTTAGTTTACTCAATGAGAAATCTTATTTAAATAGAACCATTGGCATACGTTTTCGAAAGCGTGAAATTGAATCATTACAGGCTTATAATGAAGATTTTATACCCTCTTGAACTGCTATCTGTTTTCTCTTTGTAAGAAATGGTCTGTAATCATCCAAATCAGATTTAGTAACGATGATGTAAAAACATTGCCGTATCATCACATTCTATTGAACATCATTCATGAAGTGGGTCCTACATATGTATTAGAAAACCGTAGACCAATAAAGAAAACACGTTCACCAAAATAGAAGAGAATCTACTTACGTATCCAGTTAACAATGGCAGGGTTGAAATAGCTGATACATACCTGAAACAATTGAAATGAAAAACTAAATTGCATAACAGATGTATAATGGTTTTCGCATGCATAACAAACCGTATTACATGTATTACGAGACGCCTCCGGCGAAAGCTTACAAAACTGACCTCTCTATTCATTACACGCTAACACAGAAGAAATAATAGTTGACGGTAATCGAAAGTGAAATTAATTCGACCACTCGAGATTTGACAGCGGATTTCATTAGATCTAAATACTATATGGATCAAATTGAAATCGCGAGTTGAAAACAAACGTAGATTAAATGATTTTATCGAATCAAATCAAAGCATTGTTGAGAGCGTTGGCAACCTGTGGATTTGAATGGAATTTAATTACAGAGCAGGTTAAATAAAATGAATACAAAACAATTAATCTGGAAACAATACGTTATGCAACTCGATTGAAAATCTGTTAAACCAACTAGATTGGATTTAGAAATGATGAAATACTTGAAAGCATAAAACAACTGGTAGATGAAAAGGTATAAGTTCATGTCTGTGAGTCAAGTAACTTCACGTACCTAGCTTTAATAACCAATCATTAACATAGGATTCAGGTAGCACACATAAAATTTGGACCTCATGCCTGTAAAGATGAAGATAAATCTAAAAAAGTTATAGACACAAGTGAAGTCATTATTAAACCCGGTCTGCGATCAATAAATTCCTTTGCAAAGTGGAGTAAGTCTGTAACAAGCAACCGCTAAAGGGAGCCGCAGCCATCTAATAAGTATGTGTGAATACCAGCCGAGAAAGTGCTTAAACAATGTAGCACTCGGTTTTAATAGAGTTCTATTCATTGCTATCACATTGTCAAAGATCAGATTTTATGTATCATAAGAAAAAATTGCTTTGTATCAAAATTTCATCGAATTTATAGTCTGTGTTCGTCTACTACGTTTTCCGTATTATAGGATACTTAAAATCAATATTCACGAACATTTCAGACAACGCTTTCTAGTCTCAAACTAAGCAAATAATAATTTTGTATGATGAGAATATTATAATGGTTTCGCTATAGCTTCCTGCTACGTGTTATTACAAATTATCAGAACACAAATTTGTTTTATGAAATGTAATGGAAATATTAGTATACCGACAAAAGTAACAAAATATACGCTTATAACATTATTGAGGTAGAAGACATATCGCATATACGAGTAGGTAGCTAACACGTTTTAAGTGAACACGGATGCTATTCATGTATGTGATAGTATTGCTGTAATATCTATCTTAAACTAACCGTTACTTTTAACTAGATTCGAATAAGGTACTAAAGGGCTGGCAATTCTAACCGACTGCTAATCAGGATTCCGTATGTACTATTATGAAAGGCTACTGGGCGGAACTTTACTAAGCCTATTTGCCTGTCAGTGTCTATCTCTGACACCTCGCAGTATTTTTTTTCTGTAAAGCCCATTGTAAGTGCTACAGAAAGTCTTATATACAGGTTTCCTTAGGCCTGAATCGAGATTTAATCATATTAATTTTGTTCTGTCAATAAATGTATGCTCTTGTCATATAATTAAAAAGAAACAAACCATAATCCATACAAAAACTTGTTGAAATAATCAGCGTTTTCACTGTGGTTTTAAGCGGTATAGAACTCTTACCGCCCAATTTATAAACTGAGGCTGAACAGTACGCCAAACCGTTTCAACTTCAACAAGCATTTAATTAAGACAGCACCTGACTCCGCTTCTAGAGGAGCTTCTACATCGTAAAACACATATTAATATTATAAAAATTACATAAGTAACGATTATCTTATCTGTGTCCTGAACATTATTTATGAAAACTGGTTGAGTAGGTACTTAAGAGTTCTAAGGGAGAGTCTACAATGTCTGAAGATAACGTATTCCTAAGGTATTCCATTTAACGGTTAGAGTTCATTAGTATTTTTCATTTCTGCCGATATAGTTCGATTTTGTTCTCATATATAAACTTTTCTTTTTTCCTTTTCACCTGTTTTGTTTTCTTCTTTTTCTTTGTGTGCAATAAAGTTATAATCTTTTCTTGAAATGGATAGACTCGCTACCTTCATTTTGATTATCGGACACAAAAATTCGAGTAGGTACAGTATCTTGTTAAACTTGTATCTTTTTCTTGTTCTTCTTGTTGTTATAAATGCTTTTTGTTGTATATCTAAACGGCCCATCATAACGGCAGCTAGGACAGGATTAGGTGTACCACTTTTAAATTTTTCTAAGCAAAAAGAATATTTGCACGTATTTCGACTAAGTATATCAGAGACTGTACCGTTAGAACAATTATAGTAGTTGTTCTTATCACACTTACTATGAAAGTAGATGTAACTGTCTAATTTGTCAACAATTTGATAGAAAAAAATAACTACTGAAGCTATCGCTGTAGCATTTCATTAGTATTTTCATCTTGTTTGGTATTAAGTAGGTATGAGGTTGCATACTTGTATCTAATGTTTTTACTAGTTTTTTCATAACGATACTTGCACTTACATCATACGTGATGATACTTAGCAATATATAGTGAGACCCAGCACGGATATGTCCAGTCGTACCTAACTTATTATAAAATCTGTTATTTTCAAAGAACCGCTCCGAGTCTGATTCTGAATGCGATTAAAGTTTGTTTTTTGATCAGTAAATTATACTTCATTAGTCATGACACGACAATTTATTACAGTTCTAAGCGAACGATACATTTTTCTATGGCTAAATTGAGCCCTTCATTAACTGTGAATTAATCGCGTGGCAAAAAGGTCATTTCCTCTTTAGAGCAACTTTTTCTGGGAAACTTGGTCAGTGCCTTCGGCGATCACTTTGTTCTGGTAGAAAGCTGAATCAGTCTGCTGGCGCTCGGTAGTACCAATTTACGAACTTAATGTTAATTTGAATAGAAACTCATCTTCATATGCGAGCTATGGTCACTTCCGCTATTGAAAACAACTTAACCTTTCTAAGTAGTACCTACCTCAAATCGCATAGTGAGAATAGTAATGTTAAATGGTCATAACAAATTCGGGACCGGGGATAATCCAAACGGGACGCGAGTTCGTAGAGACCCTCAAAGATACATTGTGACAACTGCACATGAACTTTTTGTTTACTTTGTTTTTTTTTTTATCAAAAAAGTAATGAAACAGGCTCATAGCCCACCTGATGTTAAGCGGTTACCTCTGCCTGTGTGTTCTGTGAAGCAATGTACTGCGTCCATCACTCTGAGACGCAAAGGTGTAAAGTCTTATGTGCCTGTAATTGCACCGGCACCCATACCTTTCAAACCGTCACACAGCAATGCGGGCAGTGCACCGGTTTTCACCGTAAATGCAGTTTTAGTATTTCTCATTCAGTAGGACTTACAGATGTTATCCGCTAAACTGCGGTTAAACGGCTATTCATCAGTGTTTCCGGAAACCAGCCTTTAATTAATTAGCAGCGAAGCCAATTAACACTTGTTGACTGTGATTTAGAGAGTGTAATCTGTCCGCTTATTTGTAAATACCGTTTAATTGCATGAACGGTTTTGGTATTTTGATGATAACTGGTTTTTGATTTGAGCGGATTACAGGTCTGACTGTTGAGATTGAGATGCACACTACATAATGGTTTAGTCATAAATTAATTAGAGGTAATACTTTTCTGTCAGCTTAGCATGATGCGTTTAGACACAGATTTGTCTACTAAAACTATTCCGGTCTCATTTTTCTTTAAACAAAAGAAAGAGTCCAAGTATGATTTTTTTTTCTCTTCGGTAGAAAAGTTGTTTTTGCGCTAATTCTAGCGTGTTGGTCTTATGCATATTGATTGCAGAGGTTTTCATTAGCTAAAATGACCACAGTGCTCTTTCATTCTTGTGACTTCGGTCCATCAACTCTACAAACAATCTTGTACAATGACTAGAGTCAAGTTAGTCGTCAAGTAGGTTGTCATTTGTTTTAAAGGAAATGGCATGTTGGCATTTTTATTAGTTGACATAAAAGTGACGATGACAAGTAGTTTACACCCTAGAATGACGGGAAATATGAATAAGGGAATCAGACTTTGAAGAGTAACGATTTATCCAAGCTATGCTTAGTTTGGAACTAGATGACGTTGTTTGCAATGTCCATGAACATTTATTTTATCAGACCTTGGTAATGCATCTGACTTTATCAGAACACAGTAGCTCGCTAATTGGCAGCAGAAATAGACAGTAGTTGGCAAACGACTTCCTGACTTTAGAATTCAATGTATAAAGATGCTTTTAGATTTCATTTTATTTGCATTTGGACCTTACTTTCGTAGCAAGCAGGCCGGGTGAAATGTACACGGAATACCGGGAACCACGATTTAGAAAGGAAATAATGAGGGATTCATCCATCAAAAAGCCATCCAAATCTTGCTTCGTAAAATCTTCATCGACAGTAAATTTTATTTTATAATTCGCACAATTCTCTTTTCTAAAGTACCTACGTACCAAACTGGAAATAAAAAAACTGTTAAATAAAATAAATAAATAAAAAGTACTAAAATAAATATATATATATAATATATATAGTATTTTAGTATAAATACTAAAATTGACCATTTACTGTTAAATGTAATTGGCAACACAGATGTGCTAATTTCTACAGTCACGTCCAACACTCAAAAGGTTGGAAATGTTCATGCAAATTGAAATCACTTTGTGTCAAAAACCGTCTCGTGACTAGTTAACATAATTCTGTCCGTTTATGAGTGAAAATAAACTTAATAATTATAATAGATTTTTGAAGCTATAATGATACCGCTCGTACGTGTACTTTTAGGAATATCTGTTGTTTTTGTTTTTATTATAAACATCTACATGAATGAAAGTAAAGCAGTTTCATTCATTCATTTATTCAAATTATTATGGACGTTACTCATACGCAACTTTTGCTTTTGATACGTTAATTCGGAGTAAGTCACGGTCGTACTCAGTCATTATTTAATGAAAGTGGGCATAATTCTATGCTCAATAAAAAATGCGAAACGAAACAAAAATTAAACTTGAAAATGAACATTATATACAAACTCAATACTTACAACTTTTCTCAGTGAAATCGCAGAGGTAATTTAAAAAACCCATTGCTTCTTTTTTTCTTGTAGTATTTTTGACTTTTCATATAAGCGCCTTATTATTTTACAATACGCACGTGCTGTATAAGAGAGTTACTTCAACTAAAACTAAAAACAACTCTGCGAAGATGTTTGTATAACTTGACACAGTGAAATGTTAGAACTGAACTAGTTAGCAAATATTTAAAAATTCTCGTAAGAAGATGTTTACTGAATTGCGACAAAATTGTAGCGTTTTTAAGTTTGTTTTGTTAACGGAATGAAAACTTTCATCTTTTATTTATTCAATGTGCTTGTATGAAAGCAGTATTCTACTAATTTTTAAATATAATACAAGTAAACGACACGTATATTTCGAGTTGAAGTCACAAACATCCAATTCAATTACTTACATATCCTACTAATATTATAAATGCGAAAGTTTAGATGTTTGGATGTTTGGATGTTTAGATGTTTGGATGTTTGGATGTTTGTGTTTCAATCACGTCAAAACCACTGAAGCAACTTGGATGAAACTTGGCATATATATAGTTCGTAACCTGGATTGACATATAGGCTACTTTTTATCCCGAATAATTAACAGGATCTACAGAATAAAATGAACGAAAAGGATTAGCAGCGCCAATTGGCAAGAGGATTTCATTGTCTGTCATGTCACGTCAGTTTGACAGGGCGTAGTACTACCTCTTTGGTCTAACAACTAGCGTTTGACATTTCAGTAGGTACGAGTTCGGTGTAATGAGGTGTAATGTTAAGTTTCTCAAAGAAGTATCCGCTCGGTACACGCATAATGTACACGGAAACTGTAGACGCGTACGAAGTCGCGGGTAACTGCTAGTTTTCAATAATTATTGTTAATGTTTCTATGCAGGCTGAAATATTATATTAAGCCTATCAAATCAACATGATGTTAATTGCTTTAGTTAAAATTGACGAAATAATTCTTACTGCTATTATGAAACAACATGCCAGAATATCATTTATAAATAGAAATGTAGGTATTATTTGCAATATATTTAGCAAGTCATTTAAGACTCAGCAATGCTATTAACCCAATTATAATTCCGGAAAAGTCAACTTTTACCGTCACTTAGATTCCAGTGATACGCGCTAAATAGACTGTGGTTAGATTTAATAAGCTTCTCAGTAAGTCAGTCATTTGTAGGCACATGCTGTTTACATGAGAACTGGTTTATACACCGCTGGGAGCCAGCATCGCATTTCAAAAGCTTCCTGTCATTTTATATAGAGAATAAAGATTTTGAAACCATGCCTATAGTACCGAGTGATATCGGGTTTATTGATCTAAAAATACAAGATACAAAGCGCTCTGTTCATTTCTAGATAACAACATCTCTATTAAAATTGCAGTACTGAGCAAATTTTATGAAGATTGGCATTGAGCTTGGTTTAGCCAACTTTCACATTCCGCTCGAATTAGGGTTGTAAGTTGTAACTGTTGTAAGGGCCAGTATTATTACGATTATAACTGTATGATGAGTACGTATTAACAGGATGCAATCTATTCATTGGGTGCCTAGAAATATTTAGAATTTTATTACTAAAATTTTCTAACCGTAAAATACTTTGATGTCTAAAAAAGTTTATAATACAAAGTTTGGTTGAGCAACGCAGAATCGCATAAGTAGGTACGTGAAGTACAGTTCTTTGTAGCGTCAGAACGTAAATAAACCCCGTCATGGTTCGTTATCGCCGCAACAGCTTTTTATTAATAAAACATCTCATTCCGCATTTTCAATAAAATATAATGGAATTGATAAAACGTAAAAACGATGCACCTAATAGCTGCGTTTAGTGTTGCTTGATCGTTGCTTGTCGAATTGAGAGCCGAGATAGAAAAGAAAAAAGTGCGTACCGCTAGTTGACACAGTGCTTTATTGAACAGAATTCCGTTGGATGACGGGCAACGGTAGACCATATCGGGAGCGAGGAAGCCTTAGATGTAGGAATAGGAATGTTCCTGTATACGTTCCCTTTATAGAAAACGATAGAAACGGTAGACGACAAACAAAGTCGTGTTTTCCTTTTTAGGTGTTAACTTTAGTTAGCATACCAAACTTAGAATCTGCGAAGCTAGATAATTCGTCTCCGTTAGAGATCTTACTAATGATATAAATGCGAAAAGTTTAAGTTTGATATTCGGATGTTTATAAATGCGAAAAGTTTAAGTTTGATATTCGGATGTTTATAAATGCGAAAAGTTTAAGTTTGATATTCGGATGTTTATCAAACTGTAGTGGCTGGACCAATATCGATGTAACTTTATGGTAGATGTAGTGTAGATTGTGATCGGAAATTATGCCGGTAACGAAGAAAGCCGCGGGCGGAAGCAAGCTCGATACTAAACTTTCTACAGCTTTCGAGATGAGCCTTTAGTCCTTTCCCTATAATTAGGATGAGTAAAAAAAGCTTGACCATTGCGTGTTTAGCTCGGAGCGTGACGATACTATTAAATAATTTAGTCGTATTAGAAAGCAACAGTACAAATTAAAACTACAATCGAACAAAAGGTGTTATAACGAGATCACTTTTCGTTTCGAGTTAATGATAGTAGGCGATAAATGGTGATATCTGTGAACAAAAAGCTGATGCCTTCAACTTAGACACCTCTTACTGTAACTGTATCTCGTAATCCAACGTGGCCAGCTCACTGGATCACTCGGAAACTACACAAAAAGTGAATACACATGCATCAGTGAAACGGTAAAATGCATTTTTACTCAACGCAGATCTTGTGAAATATTGCATTTAGAAAAGCTTTAATGATGTCGAAACAATTATACAGTATGCCATTTTTGTTTAATTAGAAATCAAATTAGTTCAATAATTTAATTTGTGAACCGTAATGATAACTTTTAAAAGAATGCTTTTCATTTGTGAAGCATTGTATGCCTCGGTATGTGGAGTAAAATTTCTAATCAATAATGTGTTAAAGGCGTTGAAATAAGTCATAGTAATCTAGTGCGAATGATAGAGCGCACGACTGCGAGAAAACATCAATATTCGGAGCACGGGAACGTGGGAAGCTACGTCTACTATCTTCTCTTATAATGGCTGATGTGAAATCGGAAGACTAACAATTATACAATATTTCGCCCATTTTGTTTGATACCGCAAATTAAAGTTCGCGGTATCATCGATAGGCGCCGACGGATCTCGGAAACGTGACCGTCTGTTCTTGTTTGAATTGCGGTTGGAATGACTGCAAGCAGACGAAAGTCTTAACCTACATTTGAGCACGTACGAGTATGCATCAAAGCCGCGGACAATTTCCCTGCGTTGACGCAGGTCAAACTCGATTTTATGTCAGTATGTTGCCGCGCGGATCGAATGCAAAGATCACCCGCATATAAAGCGATAAGTATGCGTGTCACGACGGAAATTTCGCGTGCGAAAGGCGCGTGCCACAATGCAGTATAGACTTCTAAGTCTCACGGCTACTTATCACCGGATATAATAATTTTTGACCTACAGATTTAGCGTAAAAAATGTGCAAGTAACTAGATTTCTAAAAAAATACACAGAACTCATAAAAAATACACAGATTGTAAACACTCTGTACCGTTTATCCCTCTAACGGTATAGTATATTAAAAGGATGATATTTCTAGGAAAAACGACGTTAAAAATACTAGCTGTGTAACCGGACGGGCTACACGTTCAACACACGCCACGGTCAGACATGCGTATCACGGGGGAGATCAGACGAACGTGCGAGACCAACAAGCACAAAACCAGACTTAGTTATATCGTGACGCTTCCATCTCAGTGACGGAGAACTGGGAATTTCACATAAAGCCTTTCTCTACATCACTCACGCGTTCAATTCACATCATTCGATTAATCTTATCCTAAGTATCTCAATCTAGAACCTTATTAGTACGTGATTCGCAAATCCCGTAGTTCCTGCATCAATCGAGCATGGTAGAGAGATGCGTGTAGCAAATCGGTGTAGCGGAATAATTTGTGGCCGTTTTGCATTCACCGATAAGATGCATTCAATTGCATCCTGTCTCAAACGTTTACATTACGTGTAACATAATGTTTTGCATAACAAAAACACCATAGACCGCAAGATAGTCAGCATCCTATGAGGTATAATTTGCGAAGGGTTGAACGCCCTAACCGCTTTGATATGCAATTTTGTAGCGGCACGAATGTTATTTCAAGTTGATTGATAAGAATGGGTCGTACAGTAAACTGTCTACTCTTGTATGCGAGCTAATGGAGCCCCTATAAGGTACTATTTGTTTTAAAATAAGGTCAAACGCCCACTGGCGAAGCGGTAACGATCGTGAGATCTGAATGGTATTAAACTTGACATAAAGTTAAAATCTGGCACAAAACCGCGCTGTAGAGAAACAGCCATATCAGAAAACACAGTGATGGTACAGACATTGTACGCATGTACTGATGCTATTACATATGATAAATCAAACGGGAGATGCTATATGGAAATCATAAAGAAAAGTCCAGTTGCACAACTTATGAACCATTTGTAAAGTGACCAGGCAGATCACTTGATGATGTTGATGTTATATTTCAAACGTTGATGGACAAAGCACCGTTGCGAATCGCACCAAACGACATACATCAAGGCACCTATCATTTCAGGAGTATTAAAAACATCACTAGAATAAAGCGGCGTCCACGCTTCCAGGGAATTGTAATTAACCTCGAGTTCAAAGCTGGCACCGAGAACTCGAGTGTTATTAAATCCCAACACAGGCTAGAAAGTTCAGAAGGTCAACGTCGAAATGTCCCTTATTATGGCTCAGAAAGGGATAATCACATCTTTTCCAATTAGTATCATCGTTATGTAAGCACCAAAAGTTCTACACAAAAGACGACGTAATCGGTGAAAGCAATAGATTCAGAAGACCTCATCATCCGGTCTGATAACCTTGGCTATTGTGAGCATCTTCAACAAGGGAGAGTGGTGAACATCGAAACGCCGAGTCGGGCATTTCATTTTCCAAAATGAGTTGCTTGTAAACTCTCAGAGTTATTAGGCATCTGTCGGTAGCATTATAATGCATCGATGTAGAGGCTCAATGGAGGCTTTCACGGCGCCTTTGTGCTGTCAATAAAGATGTTCTTCGCGTTGTAATGACCGTGGATGAGTCGTTAATTATAGTTGACGATTTGAAGAGTGAGATATTTAAATTGGGGAGGTCATGATTTCCCACCGATTGTAAGCTTTCAATTGTTCACGCCGAAATCGGCTACCGGATGAATGGGCTCTCTGTCAATGTGTGGCATACAATGGACACTCGGTCAGTACCCATGACTACACCCACGGTGGCCCAGAAACCTAGACATTTGACATCACCGTATACGATTTATCAACGCTCACTAAGGAAGGTGGTACGCCCAAGTGGCCCTTGCCCCTTTTACTACAACGATAAGCGACCATAAAATCTTATGTTTGCCATATTTCTCGACACCATAACTGAAGTATGATATTGATGAAGGCAATAAAACTTTTGCTTAAAATCTACATTGAGATTACATTGTACTCTTAGTATTTAGTTAGTTATTTTATCGTGATGTAAATAGTAATTTCCTCATCATTAGGCAAATGAATACTTCCTAGGAACCTCTTTGATGAAGTGAGAACAGATATATAACTGGTAACACATAGAGTGCTAACTGCTAAACCGCTTCATCAATATCTCGATAACATAATACACCATGGCAAAATACAGTTCTCGCATATCCATATGCGATGCAAGATCTTCCCGTTACCCACAAATTCCACGGAGACCGCACAATAAGCCGGCGGAATCACCGTCGATAGATAGTTTGGGTTCATATTGTGTGGCCAGTTAATCTCAATTATGGAATTAGATATAAATATCTACCAATCAAGTGATTTGAATGCTAACAGTAAACATAATTTATTTTATACAAAAATAATGTTTATGCTATTTGGTGATACAACTTAATTCGTTTGCTCTTCGCTCATTTATACTTAGCTAACTAAAAGTAGGTACTATGGAAACAATAGAAATATATTTTCTAGTAAGTATAGAAAGGTTGAGAAACTCTAACACAAATGAAGGGCTTCTAAAGCGTGAAAAAAAGACATCCGAACACGAACGCTCACTGAAGCGGAAACACGTCGACGCCACTTTATAATTGAAAATTGATAAAAAAATTGTAAAACAGATGAAATTAAACCATTCAAACAAAAAGAAGAGTTGGGTTTTATAATTTTGGTGTCGGTGTTTCTATAGAAAATTAACGGTTTCTATAGAAATCGGGCTCGGAATGAGCGCGTTGTAAGCATCGATCCAAAATAGCTAATAAAAAGATTCAAAAACTTAAACCCAATTACTGAAACTCTGTTTTCTGAACGAACATCACTATGTAGAGGACATAACAATTTGAAATGGAAATATTTTTTGTTTCATACTTTTTAGAGCGTTATTTTCAGTATTTGGCATTTTAGTTTTTGAACTTACTTTTATTTAAATTATTTTAGGGATGATTTCAAGCAAAACCGCGAGTAACAGTTAACATTTTGTCAAATTATGATAAGTAATTTAGGAGTTATGAGGAAACGTTTTGGAAATGAATTTACAAAAATACAAACCTACCGGTTAAAAAATATAACCCTTCTTTTTACTTAGCCTTAATCGGGTAAAAAGATAGGGTCAGATTTATTGATTTCATCTTATCTAGGTCACAACAGGAAAAAATTGTCTGCAAAGAATACAGAGTTACACACATACACACGTGCTAAAAGGTATGATCTACAAAGCTTCCGTTTTGAGTCACTGGTTTACTTATCGGGTGTGAATGTATCTTTTCCCGTTCGCGTGAGAAGCGTCTTATCACCGTTGGCTATCAGGTCATTGGAAAATTGAATGAACGGGAGTTAGACTTTCTGAACTTTAGTATAATCTTTACTCAGCCTCGAGCCACAACTCTCTAAAAGGCAAATTGACTGTAACAATAAAGCTGTGTACTAGTATATCTCCGTCCAGCTTCGCTTTCCATGACACGGCAGGCAAATCCCAGCCTCAATGGATCGTGCAGATTTACGAGTACCGACGAGACCCCAGCGGTCACGGCCGTATATCAGCTGGATAGCGGAAGCAATCGAAGATTGCCTCGCCAATACTTAACCCTTGGTATTCATATGTATCGCTAATAATATACGAAATGTTCGATGAGATGTTTATCGCGACCACCCTTCTGTATTTCATTTTCGCCATTCAGGGTTGAATGGCGAAAATGAAATACAGAAGTACGGTAAGTTCTTGTTTTCTTTCCTTTTTAAGTGTGAGAAATATGTTTCAGTTAACAAAATTTTACGCGTTTTAGGCAAAGATAATTTTTAAGGTAAAATTAAGGCACATAATCATTGGCACTTTTCTAAATACTCGTATAGCTGTCAGAAAGTGATATTTTCACACATTTTAATTTACTTAAAACATTTCCCACACCTTTTTGATTAATCCTCTAGACCGAATTAAAGTTTTCAGTTCACAACCGTACTGATGCATGGTCGTTGACATAATAACGTTATGGGTAATGATAGTATTTGCCATCAATGGCATCACAGCCCAGAAGATAGTTGCAGTGCCAAATAGCATTTTCAACCCAGATATGATCAACAGCGTGAGAGCCGTCGTGGGTCACCACTATGCTAATGCGTAAGTCACGATGACGTCGATGAGCTATATCACCTCATATAGCATTGGGTGCATTAGCATTTATCAATTTTGAAAATGTTTATGAGCATTAGAGGAAATCTAAATGTTCAAAAAGTTAAACCAAAGTGAACTACCTCGATTTTGAAATTAAATATTTCTGGTCGTAGAAAATAATGTTAATTTAAGCGACGCTAAACAATAAAAAGTGAATGTTTCTAATAGAAAATCTTTCACTGAAAATAGCATTAAGTAATCTGTAGAGAAAAGAGTTATTGTTGAAACCGTGCGTAAAGAAATGCTAATAAAAATAGATACTAAGACAAATCATGATTTGAATGAATTACCTTTTCTTCTTAGATTTAATCCTGCAGCCAAACAGCCTTACCCTTAAGTTAGACAACAAAGAAGCGACATTCCCATTGTTCTACATAACACATTGTTACTGCACAAACGTGACTGGCCGGTATAGTTCATTTCACATTTATCTATTGTATTAGGTCAAGTGTAGACCTCAGGGTCGGCAGGGTGAGCCTGGAATCAATTTGGCGAAGCAACCGAGAACTATGTCATGAGGTTGTAGTAATTTGAGAGGGGTTCCGTTACGCGGTTTACGCGGCATCGTGAAATTACACAAACCAATCATTGATACTGGTGACTTTATTCCCGACCACGGGAAAATGAACATTGATACGATATTATATTTGATCTTTGACGGTTGAGACGTGTTTGGTGTATCACTGTGCCGTTTTCTCTATGGTGGACTACTGACTCCGTGAGGAAACTTAGTGTTTGAAGGTAATTGGGTAATAATTTATGATTTGCTCGCGTGGTGTTGTCAGTAGAGAATTACAAGCAAAACAAATTAAGCATAAAGTGGCATTTTAAAACATTGCATTTTGAATAATATTTTTTTAAAAACGCTGAGATATCTAAAAAATACAAATGTATTCAAAATTTATTATATTATTAGTAACAATTTTCTCACAGTTTTGGTATCCGTGGTGCCTAACTTAATTTACCTAACCAAGGTATATGTATTTAGATTATAATATATGGAGAGTAGATAATGTCAGTCAAACAAAGGTACTTAGATTATATGGAGAGTAGAAAATGTCAGTCAAAGTACAAGAAATAAGGATCAATAAATCTTACAACTAACTGTAATAGACTACATAACCACATATTCGCAACAAGCCGTTGAATTTTCAATCTGCCGAACCATATGTCTACGTCAGTGAAGCCCTAGAGACACCGCCAATCTTTGAAGGCGACACGCGATCATTACTGTAACAGGCGAATGACGGAGCTTGGGTGTAGGTAAGCTGTGTAGGTGTACTGGCTTTGCAAGGAGGTGGACTATATATTCGACATGATGAATAACAGCTTAAACGCATTCTTAAAGAGGCATTTTCACAGGATAAAATTGGCTAGAAACGAGAAAATAGCATTTAAAGAAAACTACTATGAAATAAGTTATAAATAAATCATGCAAATTTTGTCCTGCAATGAAAATAGAAACCGAATCTATCATTTCTCTACTAGATGGAGACACGGTAGCTGCATAAGGACTTGTTTCACTATCTCTGAGTAATGCTATCCATCAAATAAAAACATTTCTATCTTTGTTTTTGACAAGTCTAAAGCAAAGGCAGAAATATTTATAACTGATGGTTAGCGTAATCATGAATGGTGAAACAGGCCTTAAGAATAACAAATAAAACATTATACTAAGAATTTATACATTTTGCTTTAAGCTAAAGTAAATCACGCCTACATCCGACGTAAATACTATTCACAGGTAACGGCAACCGACAGGTGAGTGAGGACATTACGAACAGAGTGAGCTATTACAACACTATAAAGTGGCTTCCTTTACGATTTGCGGTTCCAGACAGAATAGGACGGTAACTGCGAGCTCATTTCCACTACGGATTTGAAGCAAACCACAGCTACGTAAGCAGGACCGCAGGTAGTGCAGTCAGGAACGAATTTACCGCTCAGACAAGGAGAGTGCCGTGTGAGGTGATTTATGAGTTAAAGATAAAGCATTAGCTTCGTTGCAAGACAGAATAGAAAATTAAAGAAAAAAAGAATTTGTATAGCAAATCGAAGTAAGGATGGAAGTAAGACTTTCAATGATTCTTCAGTCAATATAGATCATGTAACCTAGTTTCGTGTATATTACTGTCCAGATGCTAACTAATAACTGAAAGAAGGCAGCATAAACATAATTACGCGTTTCAACAGTTACATTTACACGACGACTCATAAAACTATTGGATGAGTATAAACACCGATTTAAGGATTTAGGTACATAATAGACGTTGGCGCTTAGATATTATTATTTACAATCAACGAGTATTTTACCATGCTTCTGATTATGATGTTCGGGAAGCGCTCGCGTCTCTTTTCTATGCAAAAAATGAAGATTAACGCGAGCCACCGTGCCAGAGTACAATTAAAATCACATATACTAGCATACCAGAGCTGATGGCGGCGTTACAAACACACATTCGCGACAGTAAGTGGGGCTTTCGACCGTCAACTGAGCCACCAACACGGAATCTGAAAAAATAGGTACACTTCCGACTGAGTATCGCACGCCATATCGGGAACAGTAGATGTCTGCAACAATACAACTCGGTGAGATGCATGACAAAAACTTTATAAACACAATAAAACGTTTCCCGACCTTGCATTTCACCTCGGAACTGGGCTATGGTCGTGTCCGTTGATCCTATTTCGCTTAAACGTTTCAATTGCATTTCAGATTATATACCGTTGTGAGTACCGCTCCAAAACCAACTATCATGGACAAAGGCACGAAAACGAAAAAGTGATATTTATAGTTCTCAATAATGTCAATTTGAAGATTTATGTAGGAGGTGTAGTCAGCTACCGTGTTTTAATGTTTACCGTGTACTATTTTGCATTCGATTAAGATGCAAATAAAACACAAAATAGGTGGATTTTATGTAAAATCTGTTGATTATTATGCTAAGCGAGAATCGGTTATATTAAAATAAATTTTCTTAGAGATACTAAATGGTAGGCAAGGTAAAATTGAAACGGATGAATAAGTTTGCTTTGCTTAAGGGCATTTGTATATCAACCACGCATCAAATAACTCAGAGGCATAATCTTGATAATGGTGTTCAACAAAAAGAAAAGTTACTACCGCGAACACGTATTACGTCTATAATTTAAATAATTACTAATGTAACAGCAGTCCGCATTTCCCGGCGCGCATTAGCTGAATATTTAATAACACGTGGGAAAATAATTTGAAGTATTGCGAAACAATATCTAAATTAGTGAACAATGGCTCATAAGTTTAGACTAGATATTAATATGTGATAACATTTTAAAATTGATAAGGAAGTTAAGATTGCGATTACTAAAAAGGAACAGATAACCAGACGCAAAGTCCAAGCCAAAACCCGGGGTTCGTCTACGGATTTTACTGAACATGTAGACCGTATCGGCAAGCCAAGCACCGACAAAACGACGCGTCACGCCCAACTGAACCACGTAAGATTGAATATACATCTACAAAGAAATGGCAAAACATGTGCGAAAGTTATCACAACGCTAATTGTTTACAGCGAAGAAAGACTAATGGATCTACATATAAACACGTGTTGGAACTGTAAAACCAATATTACAAACGTTGATGATAGCAATGACGTTGAGAATAATTACATAGAAACGAACCTATACGTAAATAATAAACACAACCTATTCTAGTTAAGCTGTATAAGACTGGAAGTAATTTTACAAGTAAAACTAAAGCGACGAAGCTTCACATTTGGTTAAATAGTGAAAACGTATTAAAAACTGACCCAGATGCGTAAACAGGTGATTTCAATGTAGCGTCCGCGACTACTGCGACTAGTGAAGCAGAAAAGTTTTTACCAATCTTTTTGAAGGTAAATCTGACTAGGCATAGCAAATTCTGTTTACATTCCGATGTTACTAACGATGAACTCAAAACACTACACAGATACTTAAACACATAAATAAATTGTTGTATTGTATATATACATTTTCTAACGGATTTAGCACTTGAAAATAAGTAGACACTACATCAAACTTAGATGATCATGAGAAAATTATAATCTGAGATGAAGTAAGTCGGTAGCTTCAAATAGATGATATAGCAAGTATGTCATATTGAGTCAATAAGATTTAGGGTCTGTTTCACCATCTCTGAGTATATCATCATTGTCTTTGACAAGTCTAAAGTAGAGACGGAGATATTATTACGGATAGCGTAATCACGAAATATGCATTTAATCACCTTTCACAGAAGAATTAATTATGTATACAGCAAAATCGACAATTATTATTGTTTTTATTTCTATAATCGATCTAGAAACTGTATGAGAGCGGAAGTCAGGAAATGGGTTTTACACATTATGAAAGTTTGAATCATCAAAACCGGCATTTCGAATTGATTTAACATTAAAATGACCAACTTTATGTGCCATCTCTCCATTAAAACATATGTCTTATCGCTAAAACCACATTATTAATAGGACAATCAAACTGTTATAGAGTTATTTCCGAATTTAAATTCATGCTCGTTAAAACTTATCAACTGCCAAAGAAAATTTTTCTAATGGCTGCTTTCGTGTTGGTTCAAGAGTTGACAAAGTTATTAATTTACATAAAAAACTAATGACATTATTCTGCAGCACGATCATCTTTCGTGGAACGATCGTTTAAGTAGGCTTTAAGATGCACGTTTATAGAAGTGCGAATACTAAAATAAGCATCGATGAAAACAATTACACTGCACATATTTTCCACTAACAAGCACTTCAGGAAACACGGTTCTTAGAAACGGTAATCATCTTTATTGTCATAAGATCTCTATCACCTCAGTCAATAAATAATATATATATATACAAGAATAACAACTATGCAAGCAGTGTCAATAGACAGTTTATCGGTTATTCAGCGAATAGACAGCTGGTCAACAAACAATCATTGGACAAGAATTATATGCACTTATCTGTTGAAGTTTAAATCTTCGCGCGCAACGAACTTTTTAGTACCCACCTACCCTATGCTGTTTTTATGTGTTCTTTCCTTCCATGTCACCTGTTAATTTTGGAGTAAACGTGTCCGTCGAAATTATCGTATTTTATTACCTAAACTATACCAAAGTCCCCTACATGGTCCTGGATCTACGCCGGATATTCATACCAGCTCATTTATACATTGAGGAAGAAGTTTCCATCACATTTGAAGCCGTGGAGCGCAAATAAATGCATCGGGATTGCGCGTCACCAGAGTGGTCGAGAGTTCAAAGTACAAAAGTGCAGTGTAAAGGAAAAAGTGTTTTACTTTAGAACCCAACACTCTAATCAGGTATAATTAGGTATAATTCGACGTTACATAAGGTTAGTAAAAGTTCTTTAATGTTAAAATCGTAAAATCAGTTGTGTAAAATCATTTTAAAATTGTAAAGTTTGCTTGTCAGTTTACCGTAAAATTCATTTCATTTAAATTCATTCTGTAACCGAACATTGTATTTAAAATATTAGGTATTTTAATGTTATTAATTTAACTTCATCAGTTTCTAGGTACTTTTTGTAATAGTCTAAGTACATTAGTAAACATGTTGCCTGCATCAGTTCCAGGTCAGCCGTGCCTGTCTCCCAGAATAACCGACGAAAAGGATCTCATCAAAAAACGTGGCAGTATCAAAGGTCGAGTTACTGCATTCGCGAATTATCTTACGACGTTGAGTGCAGCGTCACTGAGTTCCTCGGATGTCAGGGAGTTACAATTGCGCATCGGTAAGATCGAATCTTTATATGATCAATACGATGAGGTACAGTTAAAAATTGAGTGTAATTCTGACAATAGCGACGCTCAAGTAGCAGAAAGAACTGATTTTGAACGACATTATTATCGGTTACTTGCCGATGCTCAGGGAATGTTAGATACCTACAGAAAGGATCAAGATAAAGTAGAAACCGCGTCAAGTTCTCGTTCTAATCACAGGCTTGTTAAATTGCCCACTATTCAGTTGCCGAAGTTTGGAGGTTCCTACGAAAAATGGTTGGAATTTCACGATACCTTTTCAAGTTTAATTAATAATAATGATCAGATAGACGAAATAAATAAGTTTCATTACTTGAGGGCGTCATTAGAAGGTTCGGCTGCTGTGGTAATTCAATCCATTGAGTTTTCAGCTACTAACTATTCAGTAGCTTGGGACCTTTTATGTGAACGGTTTGACAATAAACGTTTGTTAATACAAAATCATGTTTCAGCCTTGTTCAACATCGAACCGGTCACAAAAGAGTCGTCCGCTATTCTTAAACGCGTGATAGATCAATTAAATAAGAATTTACGTGCATTAGAATCATTAGGTCAACCCATTGAACACTGGGACACTCTTTTGATCTATCTCGTCACGCAGAAGTTAGATGTGAAAACATTTCGTGAGTGGGAGGAACATAAAGGTACTTTATCTAAAGATAAGCCGATTAGTTTAAAAGCCTTTCTAGAATTTATGCGTAATCGCGCAGATTTAATTGAGACGATTGAGTTGTCGCAAAATAATGCGTCAAGTAGTAAGCAGGCGTCAAAAATAAAGACTATGGTTTCTTGTCAGAGTAGTAACGACAATAAAGGTAATGCGTCTTCGTCGTCAATGAAACCTTGCCCTAGTTGTAATGACGATCATTATTTGAATAACTGTCCGAAGTTTCTCGCCTTGAGCAGTGATGCGCGATATAAGTTATTGCCTACATATAAGATTTGTTTTAATTGCTTTCGTAGTGGACATTATGCCAATTCATGTAAAAGGCCAGGTTGTAAGGTATGCAAGCGTAAACACCACTCACTCATTCACATAAACGAGTTTGGTGCATCAAAACAGCTGTCTACGTCTATGCCTACAGCTACAGCTGATTGCGATAACGAGAATCGCACAAACAACTCTGTGCCTACTGTGGCGAGCTCCGAAAACTCGAGCGTTGCACTTACGGGAAGTATTACCACTGCATGTGAGGGATTAGGTCAGTGTGATGTTTTATTATCCACCGCATTAGTAAAATTATATGATTGCGATAATCGTGAGGTCATTGCCCGTGCGATTCTGGATAGCGGTAGTACTTCGTGTCTAATGACCGAGAGATTACATAAACAATTGAATTTACCAGCTGATCGCACAGATAGGACTGTAGTAGGTATCAATAATAAAACATCGCAAATAAGTCATATGTGTCGCCTGCCTATAAAATCGTTGTGTGATAGTTTTTCAACAAAAATAAGTTGTTTTATTCTGCCGTCGATTACCGATAACGTTCCCGGGTGTCAGATTGATATTAGGAACTTGAACATTCCATCAGATATTTGTTTAGCGGACCCTCAGTTTTATTCGCCCTCCGCCATTGATTTAATCATCGGCGCTGATGTTTTTTGGGACATTTTAGGTTCGCAAAATATTAAATTAGGAGATGGAAAGCCGATACTTTATGAAACTAGACTAGGTTGGATAGTCTCCGGTCCTGTTAACCGCGGCCGCGTATCTACGCTTCCACAAATTAAATGTAATTTTGCCAAAGTTGATTCCATGACTTCTCACTGTTCTGATGATGACATTCAAAACCAATTAATGCGTTTTTGGCAGCTTGAAGAAGTGAGCCCTCAGTCATCTCATTATTTTCCAGAGGAGAAGCAATGCGAAGAACACTTTGTAAAAAACACAACTCGCCTCGCAGACGGTCGGTTTTGCGTTAGGATCCCATTAAAACAAACACCAAGCGTGTTAGGTGATTCTTATCAGCGAGCTAAGCATTGTTTGCTTTCATTAGAGCGCAGACTTAAAGGTAATGATTCATTTAGTAAAATGTATGTCGACTTCATGTCTGAATATGAATCATTAGATCACATGACAGAGTGCGAACCGATTACCTCGGTGCCTCATTATTTCATCCCTCATCACGGCGTCCTTCGTGAGAGTAGTACGACGACCAAACTACGGGTCGTATTTAATGCAAGTAGTCCTACTACCTCGGGAGTTTCGTTTAATCAGATTCAAATGATTGGGCCTACGGTACAGGATGACCTACTGTCAATACTTTTAAGATTTAGACAACATAAATATGTTATAGTTGCAGACGTGGAGAAAATGTATAGGTGCATAGTTGTACATCCAGATTGTAGACCGCTGCAACAAATCATTTGGCGTGATCAAAATCAACCAAACTCAAACATAAAATGTTATATGTTGAATCGGGTGAGTTACGGCACTGCTAGTGCACCGTATCTTGCTACTCGGTGTCTAAAACAAGTAGGCTTAGATTGTAAGGACCCTAAAATATCTGAAATTATAATTCACGACTGCTACGTTGATGATTTTTTGAGTGGAGGGGATGAGTTAAGCGAAGTTTTACGTATACGCAATCAGGTTACTGCCGAGCTAGCCTCAGCTTGCATGCCTCTTAGGAAGTGGAAGTCTAATGAGCCTCAACTATTGCCAGAAACCGATCAGTTTTCTTCGGAATTTAATATCGGAGATACGGAATCAAGTAAGACGTTAGGCCTCGGGTGGCACTCAGTGCAAGATCAATTCTATTTTTCCATCAGTCCCACTATAGTGAAAGGGAACACAAAGCGTGATATTTTATCAGCTATTGCTCAGATATTCGATCCTTTAGGACTCATATCACCTTGTGTTATCCTCATGAAAATTCTATTACAGAAACTGTGGCTACAAAGACTGTCTTGGGATGATGAATTGCCACCTGAGATAAACCAGGTATGGGTCGAAGTTGTCGACAGCCTGCCGGGTCTGAACTGCTTACGCATACCGCGACGCGTCATCTGTGACTCATATTCCTCTCTGGAACTTCACGTTTTTACAGATGCGTCTGAGCGTGCGTATGGCGCTTGCATTTACGTTCGAAGTATCAATGATAAAGGTGAGGTCTCAGTTAACTTATTAATTGCTAAAAGCCGAGTCGCTCCCATCAAGCCCACAACGATCCCACGACTCGAACTCTGCGGTGCTCTGACTGGCGCTAGTTTGTATGAAAAAGCCAGCACCGCACTGCGAGCTCAAATCCAGAATGTTGTTTTTTGGACAGACTCCATGATTGTCCTAGGTTGGCTTAAAATGTTACCGGCTAAGTTACAACCGTTTGTGCGCAATCGTATTGCCGATATTTTAGAAAAAACTAGCAGCTGTACTTGGAGACATGTTCCGACTGACGAGAATCCTGCGGATTTAATATCTCGCGGTGTCAATGTTAGTTCTCTCCAGTCTCTCACGTTATGGTGGCAGGGACCAGATTATTTGAAACGCGATCCCTCGCACTGGCCTGCAACTCCAAGTACTGTCGATAAGTTGCCTGAAACTCGAAATGAAGTTTCATTACATGTAAGTGATTCCGCTTCACGCGAACTTATTGATTTCAGTCGCTTTTCAAATCTTTCTAGGCTTCAGCGTGCCGTAGCCTATGTGCTAAGGTTCGTTAATAATCTAAAGAAAGGGACTAAATGTCAAACTACATATTTAAATACTGATGAGTTAGATAACGCTTTAGTTTTAATATTGCAGCAATCTCAAATTCAGTCGTTCCCTGAATATAACTTATTGATTAAAAAACAAGATTTGCCTACTAAAAGCCCACTGATAAAATTTAACGTTTATTTAGATAAAAATAATTTAATTCGCGTAGGAGGTCGGTTAGATAATTCTAATTTTACGTTTGAGAAAAAGCACCCTATTATTATACAGTCCACACATCAAGTTACGAAGTTGTTATTTGAGTTTGAACACAAAAGGCTAATGCATGCCGGCCCTCAACTTTTGTTGGCTACAGTTAGAGAAACCTATTGGCCAATAGGCGGTCGTAATTTAGCTAAAAAATGTTTCCGTCAATGCGTACGCTGCAACCGTATGAAAGGTAAAACGTATAACCCGCTGATGGGTAATTTACCACAGCAGCGACTTGAACCAGGAGGATACCCATTTGAAAGTGTAGGCGTGGACTACGCGGGCCCAGTGGCTGTCGCTAGTCGCACCGGTCGAGGTTGTAGGCTTATCAAGTCGTACATAGCTATTTTCGTATGCTTCACAACCAAAGCGGTACACCTGGAGCTAGTGGGTGATCTAACAAGCAATAACTACCTACTCGCATTACGCAGATTCATTTCACGCAGGGGTAAACCTAGTCATATTTTTTCGGATAACGGTACCTCATTTGTTGGCGCATATAATGATATTTCGAAGTTTTTAAAAGGTAATTGTAATTCTCTGGCTTCAGAGACAGCTCGGGACAGCATCAACTTTCATTTCATACCTGCGTACAGCCCTAATTTCGGAGGTCTCTGGGAGGCTGGTGTTAAGTCGACAAAATATCATTTAAATAGAGTGCTGGGAAATTGTAATTTAACGTTCGAGGAGCTTACTACTACGTTGGTGCAAATCGAGGCGATACTTAACTCTCGGCCACTCTCTCCGTTGTCGTCGGACCCAGAAGACTTGACGCCTCTCACGCCCGGCCATTTCCTCATCGGCCGCCCTCTCACTGCCCTGCCAGAACGGAACTACCAGGACTATCCAGTCAACAGATTGACACGCTTCCAGCGCATTGCGCAATTACGTCAACATTTTTGGACAAGGTGGAGTAAGGAGTACATAGCTGAGCTCCAGCAGCGAGTCAAATGGCGATCTTGCAAGTACTCCCTCAAGAATGATACTCTAGTCCTACTGAAGGACGATGGCGTTCCTCCCCTGAAATGGAAGCTTGGACGTGTCGTAGCTGTGCATCCTGGTCCCAGTGATGGCATATGTCGTGTCGCTGACATAAGGCTGTCGAATGGCGTCGTACGGCGAAGCTTCAGCAAGATAGTCCCTCTGCTGCCTGAAGATGATGTCTCCCGTTGAAGTACGAGCCTTCAACGCGCGGGGGCATGTTGAAGTTTAAATCTTCGCGCGCAACGAACTTTTTAGTACCCACCTACCCTATGCTGTTTTTATGTGTTCTTTCCTTCCATGTCACCTGTTAATTTTGGAGTAAACGTGTCCGTCGAAATTATCGTATTTTATTACCTAAACTATACCAAAGTCCCCTACATATCTCTCATCTGCATAAGACAAATGCAGGAAAGCGCAGCGCGTGCAGGCCACGTTCCATTGACCTACAATGCACTGCCTACATACTGCGGGAGAAACAAGAAACTTGCGATTAGCCTGCGAGTATGATGCATGGCACGTACGAAATTGCAATACCAGTGATTTGATGACGGATCGTTTTCGATGATAGACATGTTCAGTTATCTTAACTAGGTATGAATCATCGATTATGTCAAAGCCCCGGTTAAAAAGATAAAAAAATGACAATACTTGCTGTACCCAAAACTTTTATCAGATGGTTATAAAATGCGATAAAATACGTAAAAGTGATTTGGCGCCATTGGAAAAGAAACCAAACGAACGGTACACAATCGTAAACATAAATTCAGATCCGAAGCTAATTCACCGGCAAATTGGTAAGAGTACCGATACACATGAACCTTTTACAAAGATACATAACAGAAGTTAATTTGATTTGCCAAACTATATAGGTACTTGTAATTCTTTAAGGCAATGGAGTGTGTCGACTATAAATGAGGCGATACTTTCCCACTGGATGACTGGAGTAAGAGTAGATACTAGAAGGCGATTACAAGCAAACTACACGCGAGAGCAATGATTCCGGGTCACTTAAAGAATGTTAAAAATCTCGGAAACTAAAAATGATAGGTTAATGCAATAAATTGTATTTAATAGACAATGTAATACTCCTTAAATGAAGGTATTAAAACTTCTTAGTTATTGTAAAGTTATATCTTAAAAAAATCAAATTTGAAAAAGGGCCACTTTCGAAGATGGAACTACGAAATTACAGCATTTGGTTTTGCTTTTGTTTGTAATCTGTCATTTATGTGGGTATATAAACCATGTTGATAGTGCTCTATATTCATTATTCAAGCTGAAATTATGTCGCTTACGCCTGAAGAATGCACCAGAATACTTACAATGCTGGAAACCGGCCGGAGTCAGCGCGATACAGCCAGGACTGTCGGTGTGTCGCTGTCAACAGTACAAAGAGTTCTCCGACGTTACGAAGAAACTGGTTCTAACCTACGCAGACCAGGAACGGGCAGAACCAGGTGTACCACAGCACGAGAAGACCGATACTTGGTGAACACCATGCTTCGAAATCGCTTTCTCACAGGAACTGAACTCACAAATCAGTTTCGACGCCTCGGAGGAAGTAACCCAAGTGCATGGACAGTAAGACGTCGGCTTGCTGAATCTAACTTAAAACCCCTTAGACCTGCAAACGGCCCTAAACTGGAGCGTGGGCATCGTATTTCAAGACTAAGATATGCCCAGAGCCACGTAAATTGGAGTATTGAAGATTGGTCAAAAGTTATGTTCTCCGACGAATCAAAATTTATGCTCTACAAGCACGATGGAAGACACAGAGTGTATCGAAGACCAGGGGAAAGATTCAAGCAAGCATGCATCGAAGAAAAAGTAGCCTACGGTGGTGGGTCTGTACTTGTGTGGGCCGGAATTTCTTCTGAAAGTCGCACAGAGCTGGTGATCATAGAAAACGGCTCTTTAACTAGCGTAAGATATGTGGAAGAAATCCTCAATGATCATGTTGGTCCATTTATGGTCAATTTAGGTGAGGATGCTATATTTATGCATGACAATGCCCGACCTCATACAGGTAGGATTGTGAATGACTACCTTCAAGAGATGAACATTACTCGTATGGAGTGGCCAGCGCGCAGCCCGGATATCAACCCGATCGAGCATGCTTGGGACGAGCTAGGCAGATGCGTAAAACAACGAAACCCTCCCCCAATCACGCTTCGTGAGCTCAAAATTGCTCTCACAGAGGAATGGGAGAATATTCCCCAAAATCGTATAAGGAACTTGGTGTACAGCATGCCAAACCGCGTAAACGCAGTAATGGAAGCACGAGGAGGCAATACGAAGTATTAAAATTCAAGTCAAATCGTAATAAAGTTCAAAAATTTCATGTTTCCTATTTTTGTTTTAAGGAGAGATCAGCAGTTTTTTTCTTTATGTAATTTTGTGTTAATAAAATGTATGGTGACTCATATTTTTTTACTTTCATTTAAGGAGTATTACATTGTCTATTAAATACAATTTATTGCATTAACCTATCATTTTTAGTTTCCGAGATTTTTAACATTCTTTAAGTGACCCGGAATCATTGCTCTCGAGTGTATTAGGAACTGCATAGACAACTTTCACTATTTTCTTAGAGAATGAAAATACATTTATTCACGACTGGTGCTTGTCAATTTGTGAAATATATAACAATAGCTATCAATTACATAGGTGTTCTTTGAAAAGATCATGTCAATACAATCAGTAATGCCCCAAGGAAGAGATTTCACGCTTCATTGTTGATACCAATCTGTGCTGATCGAACTACTATTATAATATTTATAGGATTCCACTGTAACATGCTCTGCGTTATCGTTAGGTTCAGAAAGCGCAATAAACCTTTCACTTTGATTAAATTTGGATTTGAATTGCCCAGAATGTGCTTTGCTTCCGTAAGGTGGATTAGGTCAATGCCTATCGCGTGTTATGCGATGTATAATACATACGAAATGAAAGGTTAGTTAATAAATTGTGATATAGAATTATACACGTTAGTGTTTGTCGCCCGTGACTGATATCAATTCCGAACACGTCGCGCTAACTATTTGCTTCACGGTGGTCAAATGCCAAAGGCAACGTCTGACTACCGTGAAGAAGACATAGTTCAAACACTGACGTAAATAGATTATCGCTACTCATCATATAGTGGACAAACGCCTTTAATGCAACACATGTCCACGATAATGAAGTTGTATGAGATGGAAATCAATGAGTTAATCAAAACAGACAAGAAGTAGTCGCACCACAATAAATAGCAGAAAAACTAGTGCGAGGGTTCAGCGCCCGGGATCTCAACTATTCCCGGCAGGTTCCCACAACCTCCTGCGATGGTAATAACGCGGTTTACAATAAGAAATCACTTTACTCATAATGATCTTATAACTAAGGAAACGGATTTTTATGTCTGGAAGAACAAATTGTGTAAAGGAGGTTCCTATCTTCGCACAGAATTTGAAGCAAACATTAGGTTCGTGAATATGATAAATGCTAAAGCAATAAAACACAAGAAACATTAAAATTTCACCAGCATCCGAGTTATATGCGAAAATATTTTTGACAAAAGTAGTAAAAAAGTAAATCCAATTTCACGACGATAAGTACATTTTATTTAAGACAACTGTTGATAAAATCGGAGCAATTGCAGACACGATTCGAATTTCGCCTAATTTGGGAATATGTGCGGTAAACGGTACCTACGGTAAAGTGCCAATTTTGTAAACGCCGTGACATTTCCCTAAATGATCGCCCACGATTCTTTTAGTAAGTACCGTGTAGCTTTCTATTCGAAGTTTCCATAGATGTTAAACGATTTCAGTATCAAATGGCTTCACTATCAATTTTATTATTTGGTAATGTATACTTTTGTAGGTACACTAGAAGCGGGCGAAGTAATAAAAATAAATTGTCGTCATAATCATAATGTAACGATCAAAAACACAGTAATGCGTGTAAATATCATAATTTTGAACAAACGATTTATGATTTTATTTAAATTTAAAGAAATATAACATTTATTTAAAGAAATCTGAAACAAAAAAGGAAAGTATAGTTCTAAAATTACACATATCATTGGACATAATGAAAAAATGACTTGAAAACTCATTAGTGTCATGGAATCAGCCTGGAAGCTTCTCCACGCCCAAAAAAAGATGAAGTTGTTCAAATTGTAGCAAACGATCAATTAGGTTTCATTAAATAGCAATTTATCAGGTGCTTCGCGATTCGCAAAGAAAGTTTGGTTGATTCTCGTCGCGTGCACACTCTTGGTCAAAAATGTATAGAGGTGACGCCTTGTCAAGTTGTATTTCTAAGGCATTTGATTAATGAATAGTGTGTGGAATTTAAACAGCTCTTGCATTTCATACCACCTCAGACTACATTATGCCACGAGCAACGTCTAAGCACACAATGAGGGTATTATTCAAAATGACTTTGAATGGATAATGGTGCAGTTTGATTTTGTATTTTATTAGGCTTCCATAAACGGGTCTACGCCGGCTTTATAGGATGTAATTGAAGCTTAATTATAGAGTTACTTCCTGGTTCTTGTCCCCTAGAATTTATTAGTGAGATTAATTAGATATGCTTGGACAAATTAACAATATGTGGGACTATGAACGAATACGTTTAAGCAAGTAAGATTTATTTTCTGATGATGCTAAAAATGTCACGTGCGTGAAACAGGAACCAAGCAATGCACTAGCTTTTTCATTGGATCGCCTATTATCTAGATAAAGAACTGTCCCTAGAAAGAAACGAAAGAAGACGAAAGGCGGAACGAATGTATCTTTTGATTTTGAGTGCTTTGAAACAATGGGTGACAAAATCCAACTAAAATTTTATTATAACTGAAGCTATAAATCATAATTTCGGTTTAAAATTATAGGTGAAATCGTACAAATGACTCCGTCCACGATTTATCAATTGTGGTTACGTTAAATGATTTAGTGCTGGTGGCCCTTTCTCTCTTACTTAAATGCTTTCGTTTTTATTGTTTTTTCAATACAATAAAGTAATTCAATCAAGGCACTTTAGTTTCACGTAACTTATGATCTGAATCAATGAGTAGGTACCTAGCTACTTAACCACTTAGTTTGTTTTACTAGAATCTGCATATATCTGTATGTAGGCGTTTGATAACTTAAATGCCACATTTAGTATTCAGTAAGCAGGAATTTCGACACCTTTAGTATTCAAAGACAAATTACTTACGACTACATGAGGTACATTACTATTTCAAGCCAATTATATTATAGGATGAGTACCAATTATAGGTATGCACAGAATTTGCAATAATAATACAGGCAACATCAAAGGCAGAAAATAGAATTAAAAGAAAAAGCGGAAAAATACAAAACTGAAAACGTCAAAATAAGCAAAAGAAGAGTTTCAGGAGAGAAAAAAGTACGGGAAACCCGGTGAATGAATGAATCAATGCATAGATTCGCAGCATTCCTTCTAATTAGATGAAACTATCCCTATTACCGGCTGTGAAGTGTTTCCTCATTACTGTGGGCATCTCACGCTCCCAACCATTTATTAGCTGCGCCGCGCCGTTACCCGACAGTTTGTGTATACTCCTGAAGTTTAATGCCCTAAGTTTGTATGAGCTAGTGGTCAACTTTGAAAGTTTTCCGGTTTCTGTCATAACTTGACGGGGTATTCTCCGTTCAGTCTCACTCTCATCAGATGATGTGCTTGAAACGAGACCTGATAGCTACTTAACAGAGTATTAACAAAATTATATCATTGTAAGGATCGCGAGAAGTCGATGAATGGAAAGACCCATATTGTTCTTTCTGGAAATCAATGGGGGAGGCCTATGGCCAGCAGTAGCTATAGGATTACATGATGATGATGAATAATTGGCATGTAAAGGGTTCTTAGTTAAACTAATGTATCTAAGAAATCTATAAAGTAAAGATTACGATAGTGAGAGAAGCCGAATCGATACCGGTATCGTGATTCATAGCACTGCAGCAGAGTCAGAGACAAAAAGTTCGTTTCCGTCGGACATGATCTCAATGCAATGGATGTGACTGCTCACGCAGTAGCACCTGCCTCACTTTCGATTTCGGTGCAGACGATCGTTTATTATTATTCGACTGTCACGATATGCTGCTTCAAAGTTACGAACGATAAAAACAAGGAGCGCGAAAAAACGGCTTTGGCATTCATTTTCTGTTATTTTTGAAAGCACTAGCATTTCCATTTTAATTGTATGACTGGGTAGGTGTTCTACTGTGTTATTATTGTAAAATGTTGACCAATATTATTTGAGGTTTTAGGTCAATTTTTCAGTATAAATAAAAGCTTTGATGGTAAAACGCTAGTAAAATGCTAATTTTGCGGCAAACCGTCACTACATTTTCGATAAAAACTTCAGTTTTTTGACCGTAAACGGTGCAAATGCGTTAGTTCCGGAAGTATAAAGAAAATAATGGCAAACAGTTATAAGTCGCGACGAGTAGCTAATGACAGCGAGATTGCGTGGAGACTATCAATTTACTCAAAATAAATATTTCTCAACGCCACGCGGAAGCCACCATGCTATTCCAACAAGCCAAACTCACAGTTTAGAACACAGCTAGCACACTACAGTGCCTTAGTTACGAATAAATATGACAATTGTAAGCGTATCGTAGCGCGGTGACGCTACAACGTTTGGCAGTCGAGTTGGCGTTGACGCGTATGATTCGAATACGTTAAGTTTACGTAACGCAGCTACTGTTAAGATTTATTCGTGATTACCCTTCAGGCTAATTAACATTAACTTGCTCTTAGAATTAAGTCCTAGAACTAGATATTTGTGTTAAATTTTAAGATAAATAAACTAGGTTAGGTAACAATGCATTGTCTCACAAATCACCCCTGCGCAGAAGTGTCCTATCCTCCTTGTAAAGGAGTGTAGGAAGTGTGTACTCATGTGTATAATTCTTTATTTTTAATACTTTTATTTATTTACGTTTTGTTTACAGGTAAGTGGATATTCCGAGCCTCAAACTAACATCATTGGTATGAAATACAAATATAATTATAAAACAATATGTTGGGTTTCCTAAGTTGTTTTACTAACCGAATTACAGAATTCGTTAATTCCATCAGTTTTGTAAATATTGGCACAGATTTTTCGCTACATTTGCCTCCAGCTGATATATGACTGAGCTAGCTGCTTCATCATCTATCACCAACAGAGGTGTAATCATCTCAAAGGGCAATTTCCTCGTCTGCTAACTTAAAGCACGAGCCCCGAGTCCGCGGTCGTGGCCCACGGAACTATACTATAAATCATAATAATGATAGCACTATCCCCGACTGAAGGAGGATATTGCTATGAGTACATAAACTTATGGGTTGATTACACCGAGTACACTGATAAGCCAGTGCTGATGCACTAGCCAAATTGACATTCTACAAGGTGTGGTCGGCTGAAATAGAGTCATAAATGTTGTCGCCACGTGTCATTTTACAGACTCGCCACATTCTGTGGGTACTTCGTTGCTGGATTTGTAGTCCAAAAGTTCATAATCAAATGGTAAAGTGAAGCGGGAAAGACATGCAGAGAGCGGATTTACGAGAACACCATTCGACGAGGGCTGTGAGCAGAAACTCACTCTGGATGGTTAAAGTATAATCCGTCTAAGCAGCCATTATTTAGGCAACAAAGCACTAGCAAAACTTTGTAACAGATGCCTGCATTATTAGATGATACAAATTACGAAACCGCACTGCGAGCTGGCTTCGAGTATTCCCTCCATAATTCTGTTCACGAGCTAGCGATTAGTGCATGAGGCGAGTCAGCCTTCATTTACACCCTAGCAGTATCTATCGGTTGATGATGATGAATGTTAATCGACACTATTTTAGAACTTTCCTTTATATACTCGCTATCGAATAAAGACCCTTAGAATTCGTTGCATAACGTTTAAAATCAACGTTGTGAAGATTAGTAATCTTCACAACGTTGATTTTAAACGTCCATTGCACATTTCGATCATGAATGATTATTTTACTACAAATTCGATAGTAACAGAAAATCGAGCCTAGGTATTGGATACTCTGACTGTTTAGGTATTCAGGCCAGTGAGCGGAGTCTTGTAATAGATGCGAACTAATTGTATCAAATTCCGTGGAAAGCTAAGAAAAGCGAATGTTCGCTTTCCCTCGTCCCTTTCATGCAACAGAAGAAACAACAGTGTTAGAGCGTACCGATTATTCACTCTGAAGTTGCTGAAATGTATAAAATTCTAGGAAGCAGTATTGAACCCTAAAATAAACTAGGGAGAGTTCAATTTCATATTCATAAAACCGATGCGGTGTAATATGGTGTAGTGTGAATTGTAACTGGTGTTTCGTTCATTCATTGGTTTGTATTCATCAAAATCCCAGTAGCTAGTAAACGAACTATTAAATTGGAAATCACTGGGATTATTGCGGGTAATACAGATCAATTACTGCTATACCTTATTGCTATCACTTCGTGCAATAGATTAGCTTTCAAGTTGGATAGACATAAAAAAATCACTGTGTACTGTTAATTGCGGCTGCGATTACTTTGGAATAAAATAATAACTGTAATATAATTTCAATAAAGCCCATTTTACTTTGACCGGCTCTGCAAGTGGCATAGGGTTTCTCTTGGTCTCTTTGTAACTGCTAGTACGTTCGGACGTGTTGTTTCTACGTTTATCTTTCGCATCTGCTTGGGGACTCCACTTAACCTAGTTGCCTAAACGCCTCCGTGACGCATCGGAATTCGTACTACATTCAAATGGCGACCTTTACTGTCTCCTTCGGCGAGAAATTCGGGAAAAACGTGCAGAGCCAAATTGCGTTCACTTTACAGAAAAAAACATTATCTCTTGTAAGTATAAAAGTTCGTAGTCTCTTGATATAGGAAAAAAATGGCATTTGATAGACGCGCGTTCCTGCAAAATTATGTCGAAAACAACAATAAAAAAACTGTTATTAGACATCACACGGCAAAACTATCATCGACTAAGTATTGTAGCTTCGAAATAAATGTTAAAAAGGTGAATTATACTTTTATAGACATAGAATAAACATAATCAAAGCTATAGAATAAACATAATCAAAGCTAAAAATAAACTCGAAGCAGGGTCAAGTATAATAAATGATGCACGATTGTTTATTTGTACTGAAGCTCGTCCGTCATTCGGTGAAACCGGCTTAGAGAGGCGAACATAGTTTGATGAGCTTCATAATCACTGAGATGGTTATCTAATAAGTGTGAACACGTGTACGGAGCGTAGAAAAATAAACAAACATTGCTTTTGACACATTTAACTGCTCTATGAATTGACGATTATATTTGAGTTCACGCACAAGTATTGGAAGGTTGTCTCTTAATATTTGGATATTTAGGACACAAATACTCGTATATAGGTTAGGTAAAAAAATGCTCAGATATCAATTTTATAAGTTTTAAATATCAAAAGATCTGAGAAGATGTCTTCTTCATATTGGTAGTAATAGACGACAAGACATAAGCGGGTTTTGTAATCGCAATAGCTAAGAAAAATAAATCTCGTATCGTTCATATTATCTTGAATCAGTTTTGCTACTGCTGTCAGTAGCAAACTCATCTCATCTAAATTGGCTCACGGGCATGTAGAGTAGGTACATTAGCAGGAAATATTATGCCCTGCAGTGATACAGTTAAACGGAATTATATTAAAACGTAATATACCTTCTAGATTAGACATTAGTGAAGGTCTCAGGTTTTTTATTGTATTCGAAAATTTATTTAAATAAAACGTTGCCGTATTCGAATTGAGAAACTTGTCGAATAAAAGATAAACCCTATTAAAATTATCGGTAGCCCTCCTTGTCTTATAAAACCTTCATTTCTTCGTCACATGATATTGTTGATGTCACATTATACTACATCCTCCTATTTATTATCCGTTTCAACCCCTTTCTAGCATTTAAAAGGCAGCTTTACGTCTAAGAAATGAATATTAAACAGCAACTAGCGTGGCGCAGTTAACCATCGACAAACATTGCCGAGAACATTTGTATCGGCGATTTTATCAATTAATAACTGGTGAGCTGCACTAACGGTGTAGCTCATAAAATAGAATGAGCGGACATATTAAACATATTGCATTTTATACCCATTAAAATATATTAAATGAAGCTGTGCGTAGTAATATTGAAGAGGTGTTTTACGATACAAAGTGACATGATGAGCCAACAGAATAGTTTGTTATTAGTAAAAACGGGCACAGCAGATCAATGTCAAATTTGAAGTACAACGAGTAAAACGCAGCCTGGTAAAAGCCAAAAACTCCCGCCATTTAAAAATACCCAAAAAATATGATATGCTTAAAGAGAGTAGTCAGAGGCACGATGCGTCGAAAAATCGACCTAGCCGTTTCTATTGTTGAGCTGTAAAAAGGCGTCATGATAGAAATTAAATTCGATTTCTTACACCACCAATGGACCGACCTTAGAGGCATAGAGAGAGGGTCTAATCGTGATCCAAACGTTACTGGCCAATTTATTATTGAAGGTGTACTTTCTACAAATAGCATAGTGAAAAACAAAACATAAGTAATACCATTAATAACGCAAACAGATGAAACAAATAAAACAAACGTGCTGACTGATGCTACAAAAAGCTTACGCCTGTCAATCTTAAACTTCATTAGATTAAACTTTTTGTAAGCAGCAAAACATTGTTGTTAGTTAGATAATCGACTGCAGTCACTTTTGAGAGTACCTATACTTTCAGGAGATAATATTTAAATGTGAGCAAACTACTAAAAAGTGAATAGTACTTAGCGGGAAACGCGGAACTTTTCGAAAGCTTCCTTCACAGAATTACGATTGACAGACGGGACTCACATCTTAATTAGGTCTCTAAAGCCCGGAAGCGTTCGGATGAAATATAGCTCAAGTTCAATCGAAGTTTTATGGTATAAACGGTGTTCTGAACGGTTTAAATAGTAACAGTCCAATCAAACGAGGATGTGTCTAGTCTGTGCAATGTGTCTTTGTCAGACGTTCGTTGATAAGACGTATCAGCGTTACAGGAACAGGTTATCCGCCTTTATGAACGGGAACATATTAATGCGAGGATTAGGTACTACTCAACGACGGAAATAGACAGAACGGTAATAGTTTTATGACTGATAGTAGATAAACCTTCATTTACGTAACAGTAAATTCAACCTAGGAAATCTATAACGGGAGGACCAACAGGTGAAGTAAGGTGACCATTGAATGATGGGCGAGAAATGGTTACAAAAAGCGTGAATCATCATGCAGCGAAAAGAGCAGACGACATCTTCGAAGTCACGAGCTGTAAAAATACTAGCGCAAGATCGTGGTAGGTAGAAGGCACTATCCACGGAATATATGGGAGACTATCCAGCACAGCAATGGGATAAAATTAGGTTATGAATGATGAGATGACTTTATAATTTTCATGGAAATCGTAATCATGTGAGTAATATTTTAACTTAGACTACTTCCGGGAATATCAATAAGTTCTAAAATCTAATAGAAACTCCAATGCAAGCCGCGTAAAGGTAGAATTGGATCAAAATAAAGAAAAATGAAAAATAAAGATTAAACTACCAAATTGCTATGAAATATCATATAATTCAAAGGGCTCTATAAAATAACATCCCTAGGCGGGTATGTTCTACGAACACGTCTGAACATATTGCAATTAGATGTGAATGGAACACCTTTTCACACAAGGCCAGTGGAAGGAGTAAAGTGATTGACAGTTGTGCGATCAGAGCTACCATCAGTTCATTGCGATGTACATGGGATCTTGATACGCTTAGTCGGCTATTACGTTGATGTAAGAACGTGTTCTCTACAAAGTAGCCACAAGTGTAGCGGAAGAATAGCAAATGACCATAGTTTGCAGCGACTGGAACAACATGGTTTGTGAAATACCCTGCAAAATGCTGGCACGTACCCTACGTGGTACTTAAATAGGTACTTGAAAATTGGTTTACAAACTCATGATGGCCAGACGTTTTAAATCGATTACATCGGTATTGTACAGCACATTTATAGTCCATATTATTGAGATTATTGAAATATTTTCGCTTTGATCTGTAAAATACCACAATGAATAATTTAAATATGTTAAGTACGTACTCAACCCACCCATGCTATTTAAACTACAGTGTAAACATAGAAAGCAAAACTAGTAACATGAACCGAGGAAAGCAGTAAAGCTTAAACGCAAGAAGTTTCTTAAAAACAACAGCCAGATATTTTCTAACAATAGGCACGTAAGCCAAGATGCACCTGCGGTCTTTAACCAAACACTCAAGAAACTTTCGTCTGTCTAATAAACACAAAAACGTCAGCGTAGTTTGCTAAGGTTTGCGCCGGCGCCGCGGTTACAGAATAGATCACGCTACTTTAACCGATAGCTGACACAAAAATCTAATCAATACAGCAAAAAGCGGCGCTAAGTGTGCAAACAATGTCGCACCATGAATTGCATAAGTCACACCGTTAAACGACATCCAATAAACTTCGGAGACAATGGCTGTAATTATTACAGAGCGTATGCCGTGGTACAGCTAACCGTAAGCTCTCTTAAAACGGGAAATGCTTTGTGCCGCTGGCCTTAACCTGAAATTCGTGGACAGCTATGGTGATCTTAAAAACTGCAACGGGACTTGACGCTAACTTGTTTATAGTTAACAAGATTCAGATCCAAAGTAAAGCCTTGTACGAGTTGTTAAAGAAAGTGTTTTAAGAGAACAAGGAGATAAGACATCGTCTACTCTATGAAAGGACTCTAATGGCCATGGGAAAGCAGCAGTTTCAATCCAGACACCAACGCGAAATAACTTTGACTTGTTGCACAAAATTTACGCAGTTTACCTGAATAGGTAAATACTATTTGCGGACAATTTACGGTAAGCTGTCGTCGGTCTAGCTAGAGTCTACCCCATTACACGGTAATGTATTCATTACAGGAACTGTTGAATTAATAAAGGAGGCGTAAGACGCCGCAAATATTGCCAGGATAAGCGTAAGATACGAAGCGCCTTTATCGAGACATCGCTAGAACGGCGCACGTGCCTCTGAATATTTAGATGATGTAGATTAGCTGGTACTAGTGCTCTGCCTTGTTTTAACAAATCTCAGAAAATACACATAGAGAAAGAAGACCTAACTCTCGTTGAGATGTGAATCTGAGCCCATTCGTTAGCAATGGGTCGTATTGTTCCATTTAACGATACAATCCGAGAAATTTCCCTGAGCTTCGTGTACGCTTTATATGGGTGAGGTTGCATTTATTTGCTTTGGAGAATGAATTCTATATTTATGAGCTAAGTTAGGTCAGAGTCGATTAACACTCTGATGAATACTGTGCTGGATCTCACGGAAATGTTGCGTGCGGGGGTAGTAACTCAAGGGCATAATATGTGTGGAATACGCATTGGCAGTGAAGCTTTAAAAGATTAATACGCGATAAAGTGAATTTATCTTATAATAGGTGGTTATCGCAAAGCGAAGTCTCGAGTCGGCGTGGGTCGACTTATCGAGCTTGGATCAACAGCTTAGTTGTAGGAGGCCATTCTTATCTATGCATCCTACGCTGAGTCGTATTGTACGAGTACAGATACTACTAGTGCCGCAGTTAAAATGTCCGCAAATATTTACGACTCATTAAAACAGCCACTGGGGAAATCGTGTAAAGATCGCGGGAAGTCGGTATACCGACCCACATCTAAGATGGATGCAGACTGAACACATTAATTCCAGCGCACTTACTATGTAAAGTAGGTTCGAATACGTCCATGTGGATTACCGGTCGATGAAGATTTAACATGTACTTGCAAAACATAGCAAATTTTGTTTTAGCATGAGTTTACAGCTTGGTATTTGTCTCGTAACGGCTACTTTCATCGGAACCCACTTTACCTGAACCGCTTTCATTGTTTGCTTTCGATTTTCTGTGCAAATTCTCCAAAGCTTATGAAACTATTGAATATGAATATTCTATGCGGTTTTCCAATTTAATTTATACCTTTATTGAAGCAGAAAATGTGGGTTTAATTAAAATAAACCTATATTGGTTGGTTGTTATGTTTACGAAGAGCCAATTAATTTCATACGCTGAGCAGTGTGAATCGTTTTTATTTGGATCTTGTTAGTCGGTTTCTGAGATAGTGCAACTTCAAAGAGACGTGGACACGACGTTTGGAACCTGATATAGGGTTCGGATATTTTCTATCGTTTTTCAACTCGTCTTTCTTTGCCGTGAGTCACGAACTGTAAAATTGGTTGATGCATATGAGAACGATTTCAGTTAAGGACATACAAAATATACTCAAAGAATTAAAGGGTCTTTGATACAAATTTTCGACATCTAAAAGATTTATAGATCGGGACCGATACTATACATATCAGAATGTGTCGACGATTACAATACATAACTGGTTTAAAATAATCCTGTAAGAACTTGTTTTATAGCTTCTTAAGGTAATACTTTAATGATAATCGACTGATCCATTACATAAATATTACTTAGGTGATTATACCAATCAAGGGTTTGATGAAAGTATCCTCTCCTATTTTTAGAAAGGATTACTTACACGTAGGTTCATAGAAATACATAAGTGTTGTATTTTTCATCAAATTCGGTAGAAAAATTATGTCAATGAGTAGAACTAAGTGTGAATTTTGATAAACTTTTTTTTTAATATGTTTTCTCTTTTCCGTCTATCTCAAAGGACTGTTTGGTTTTACTCAAAGTTTATTATCTCGCTTTATGTGGAGACTTGTTACACTCACATCGTTCTCCCGTAATTGAAAAAATACAATAATGTTGTTACATGATAAATCATGCTTTAAAATGTAAGTTCGAAGAGCTTCAAAGATTTCATAGCTGAGTTTCAGATCAACGTTCCAAGAATACTAGCACATAAAACTGCACAATGGAAAGATTTTTCTTACAATAGTCTCGCAAAGAGATTTGAAATACTTCGAAATACGGACGCTCATGGTCGTGATTCGATAAAATCTAAGCAGCTTAGCCTTCTGTTTAGAAATGCTATTTTTGCTGGGAAGTTTAGACTTATTACTCGGAATAGGAGTCGCGTCTTTTATTTGTAAGATTGCGTGCGGGGTCAACTGTTTGCACCTGGGTTCGACGACATTGTTACAAACACTTAGCAGTTGCAATACGGAACTTACAATATGTATCAGAAACTACGAGTATTTCGGTGCAATCAATATCTATGATAAAAGTGTTAAAAAGTTTTACGACTGTCGCCATTGTTCATTTTATTTTTCCATATGGTTCAGAAGTAAAAACTATGGAAAAATATCTGAAAAATGCTTAGTGCTAGAATGAAAAATAAAATTATTAACAAATAATTTTGAAATCCTGAAAATGTGATCTATTTCTGATGCTGACTGTACCAAGACCGGAAATAATTACTTTTTGCAATTTCGAGCGAATTGGTTTAAATTATTCATTACAAGGAAGGCAGCTAATTTAGTTATTCATGTCTAAAAATCCTAGTTGTTTTTAAGTTTTTATAATTAGCGAAAAGTATTACTATGGTGTGTTGCATTATTTTAACTGCATGTTTCATCTCTGTACAATGAGGGTACCTGTTTATTTATTTATAAACTAATATTTTAAGTACCTACCATAATACACGCGAGAGCAATGATTCCGGGTCACTTAAAGAATGTTAAAAATCTCGGAAACTAAAAATGATAGGTTAATGCAATAAATTGTATTTAATAGACAATGTAATACTCCTTAAATGAAGGTATTAAAACTTCTTAGTTATTGTAAAGTTATATCTTAAAAAAATCAAATTTGAAAAAGGGCCACTTTCGAAGATGGAACTACGAAATTACAGCATTTGGTTTTGCTTTTGTTTGTAATCTGTCATTTATGTGGGTATATAAACCATGTTGATAGTGCTCTATATTCATTATTCAAGCTGAAATTATGTCGCTTACGCCTGAAGAATGCACCAGAATACTTACAATGCTGGAAACCGGCCGGAGTCAGCGCGATACAGCCAGGACTGTCGGTGTGTCGCTGTCAACAGTACAAAGAGTTCTCCGACGTTACGAAGAAACTGGTTCTAACCTACGCAGACCAGGAACGGGCAGAACCAGGTGTACCACAGCACGAGAAGACCGATACTTGGTGAACACCATGCTTCGAAATCGCTTTCTCACAGGAACTGAACTCACAAATCAGTTTCGACGCCTCGGAGGAAGTAACCCAAGTGCATGGACAGTAAGACGTCGGCTTGCTGAATCTAACTTAAAACCCCTTAGACCTGCAAACGGCCCTAAACTGGAGCGTGGGCATCGTATTTCAAGACTAAGATATGCCCAGAGCCACGTAAATTGGAGTATTGAAGATTGGTCAAAAGTTATGTTCTCCGACGAATCAAAATTTATGCTCTACAAGCACGATGGAAGACACAGAGTGTATCGAAGACCAGGGGAAAGATTCAAGCAAGCATGCATCGAAGAAAAAGTAGCCTACGGTGGTGGGTCTGTACTTGTGTGGGCCGGAATTTCTTCTGAAAGTCGCACAGAGCTGGTGATCATAGAAAACGGCTCTTTAACTAGCGTAAGATATGTGGAAGAAATCCTCAATGATCATGTTGGTCCATTTATGGTCAATTTAGGTGAGGATGCTATATTTATGCATGACAATGCCCGACCTCATACAGGTAGGATTGTGAATGACTACCTTCAAGAGATGAACATTACTCGTATGGAGTGGCCAGCGCGCAGCCCGGATATCAACCCGATCGAGCATGCTTGGGACGAGCTAGGCAGATGCGTAAAACAACGAAACCCTCCCCCAATCACGCTTCGTGAGCTCAAAATTGCTCTCACAGAGGAATGGGAGAATATTCCCCAAAATCGTATAAGGAACTTGGTGTACAGCATGCCAAACCGCGTAAACGCAGTAATGGAAGCACGAGGAGGCAATACGAAGTATTAAAATTCAAGTCAAATCGTAATAAAGTTCAAAAATTTCATGTTTCCTATTTTTGTTTTAAGGAGAGATCAGCAGTTTTTTTCTTTATGTAATTTTGTGTTAATAAAATGTATGGTGACTCATATTTTTTTACTTTCATTTAAGGAGTATTACATTGTCTATTAAATACAATTTATTGCATTAACCTATCATTTTTAGTTTCCGAGATTTTTAACATTCTTTAAGTGACCCGGAATCATTGCTCTCGAGTGTATTTGAATAGGTGAACTGTAGTCATTCCGCGCAAGAGTACATTTACGTCATTCAGAAATAGTCTGTATCATAAACCTGTCGAAGATTTGTATCATAAAGGAATCGGCAAGCTCAGCCGAGCCTTAAATAGCCAGATGAAGATTACTACTAATGGTATTATTAGCTGAAGAGTTCAACGGGAGGTATTCTTCGAAGAGCACCGATCGCTAGAGCACTTATTCCACGAAGAGCACCCGTCGATTTTAAAACATGGTGGTTTTAATAAAATAGTTATAATATTTCTTACTTTAGGACCAGATGGCGTTGTGTAAAAATGTCCATGATTATTTTAATTATTTTATTGTATATCAGCCTACAAAGAGCACATAAAACAAAGCAGTTTATAGAGATTTGATATAACATGTGTGACATGTAGTCTAATGCCTCCAGTCACAGGCTATGCCATTGATTTGGAGGATATTTGTCACACGGAGAGTCGATCAGTTTTTAACCTTGGTGCTCTTCGTAGAATAGTGTAGGTGCTCTAGCAATCGGTGTTCTTCGTGGAATACCCGTTGACGCGTTCAACTGATCAAGTTTTATAAATGTCTTTTATGATCATGTCGATACTATAAATTATAGGTATCTACATGTCTTGTTCGATATGCGAGTTTCCCACTAAGCAGAATGGAGGCGCCTCATAAGTATGAAATGAAAAATATTCTTGTTTCTTTTTGCTTTTTTTGTCGAAGTTAGGTACTTAGTAACGAAACAAGGTTAAACGATGATTTTTTTAAATATTTTTTGTGACCTAATTTATTGACAAGTCAACCAAGTAAATCAAATAAAAGCAACGCATTATTTAATCAATTCTGCTCAATCCAAGTCGGCTGAAGGTTAATAAAGTCTAGACTAGAAGTCTAGATGTCAAACCGAGTCAAATTGAGCTCAAAGTATCATGAATATTTTATAGGCTTTCTCGGCAAGTAAGTAGGTAACAGTAGAATAATACGAATGTATGAACGTTATTTAATAATAGAACACAAATAACTTGTTTTTACAACTAAGGGCGGCTTGCACCAGAATCACTAAACGTTAACAGCTAAATAGATTTAAATCTGACGTATTTCTATGACTTGACAACTCGCTAAATACTATTTAAGAGTTAAACGCGTTTAGCGATTCTGGTGCAAGCCGCCCTAAATGATGGAACCAACCGACGTTATTTTAAAAAGCTTTCTAAAATATCATATTTATGTTATCTGGTAGCTATCAACCCTTATAGAATTAAATTACTATTGACATTAAAACAAGGTTTCTATAAAACATAATACGGTAAAATAATGTTTGTAGATAATATTTTCATCATATTTGGTTTCATACAGTAAAGTCAGAAATATATTATTGGATAAAATACCTCCCTACTATATACTCGTACCTGTTTAATTATTTAACTCAATTTTCTAAAGCAAATTTTACAGGCCTTTGTTTTCAAAGTATAACCTACCTATGCCACCGTGTACGCGACGCTGTATATAGTGTCTGGGGTTTGTTTTATATGGAGTAAGCTAGCACTTATGTATCCTCTATTACATGTATACTGAGGGGTATTACATGTATCCTTTCAAAGCAAAGTAAACCTAAAGTACACGTCATTATAAGTCATAGTATGTTTGTGCAGACAAACTACTTCTGCAGCGATTTCATCGTAGCACGTCGAAAACTAATTGATTGTCAATAAGGGAGCTGTAATCTATGTCGTCGTGCCTTCCGGCGAATACACTGCAGACAGGCTTCGTAATAAGCAACATACCAACGTCCTTATTTAGAAACAGGATTTTTGAAATACTTCTAAAATTGGTGAAGTTTGTTATCTGACTAAAAATGACAGTTAATCCGCATTCAAAAACACTATGGTACAATATACAAGTGTGTTTCGGTAAAACTATCAATATTAAGTAAAAAAACTGAGGCCTATCCTTGTCCTCTTCATTTATCTTGATCCCGCGATAAAGGCCAATTTATATAAAAGTACTAGTAGTTACCCGCGACTTCGTACGCGTCTACAGTTTCCGTGTACATTATATTATCTGTGCGTGTACCGAGCGGATACTTCTTTGAGATACTTGACATTACACCTCATTACACTAAACTCGTACTGGAATGTCAAACGCTAGTCGTTAGACCAAAGAGGTAGTACTACGCCCTGTCAAACTGACGTGACATGACATGACAATGAAATCCTCTTGCCAATTGGCGCTGCTAATCCTTTTCGTTCATTTTATCCTGTAGATCCTGTTAATTATTCGGGATAAAAAGTAGCCTATATGTCAATCCAGGTTACGAACTATATATATGCCAACTTTCATCCAAGTTGGTTCAGTAGTTTTGACGTGATTGAAACACAAACATCCAAACATCTAAACTTTCGCATTTATAATATTAGTAGGATAGGATTTAGTACATAACACCAGCAGTATATTACGGAGATGAGTAGAAGAACAGTACATGACCACAGTCAATATGTTTCGCTATTAAGTTTAGTGGATGGAGTATAAAAAGGTTCTACATTTATTTTAAGAAGAAGATGGGTGAAGTTTTTACATTTTGCATATTTTCATACGTGAGTTTATATCTTCAAAAATGTGCTTCAAAAACATTATAAACTCTTCGAAATACGGTCATTGTAAACTTGTGAGCCTGAAATCTAAATTAGTACAAAATGTGCATTTGTTTCATACTCGGGCGAAGTTAGCATGTTACTATTTTTTTTTTAAGTTTGTTATTTAGATACATCGTTTAACAGGTGTTGAGAATCCGTTATTTTAGAAACCAGCGAACAACAGTAGCAGCACTTTATTGGTTAAAACGCTTCCATAAAATACAATCAAAGCCCTGTTACAATGTTACTCATCCTCTATAACCATTTGGTTCACCTCCCCCAATACAATGTTATACGATACTTGTAAGGAAGAACCCTGCGAATTACTATTTATGTGAATAAGCTGTTCTATAAATTTTAAAACCTTGTAAATTGAATCGAGTGGCGATTTTAATTAGTTCGAGTTTCGCTGTGCTTTCAATTGAATACAAACAAAAGATTTTTGATCAAGATTCATGTTACTGAGTGGACATCGTTGAATTACGGAAGGAATTAAAGATATATGAAATAAAAGGTGATTCAAAACATAAGTACTTATCCCAAAAAAGGGTTAAACTCTACGCATATAAAGGACTATAAATTATCATTTATTTCAAACATTTTTAAATCAGCTAATTATGATTGTACTTACCAACATTGTAACGAATTATATAATTGACATCAACATTGATACCAAACAGCTGGCTGTGTATAAAAAACATTTCCGATTCTAGTAATGCGAAATCATACTACATCACATATGAATATAGTGTTAGCGTGCACAAAGATATAAAAGTTTTTTTATGTATTAAACTATAAAATTCTCTTGAGAATCATACACCTGAAAAGAAAACAATAGTAATGAATTGTTTACCATTCACTCTCACATGCAAATTCACAATACATTTTTTCAAATCATTGTATCACGTACATCGCTCGCAAACACGCAAATAAGTCGGGACGTTCCGGAAGCAATTACGAGATGGTTGCATAAGAGTGAACCCGTACCACAGATTATAAGCTGAGAACCTGTTGTACAGAATATGTCACAGTCAACATCACAGGTTACGTTAGAGTCGCTATGCATTCTATATTGAGAGTGGTCGCGAACGAGTGAACGTCACGCGAACGCAATTACTTGGTCGTTGAGAGTGCAAAGTGAATAGTATAAAAAAAAAGTTTTATTCACAAAATTTAGAGCGTAGAAAATTGGAACAAGTAATGTTAATTTAGCTATGCAGATTGTTTCCGTTTTAACTTTTGCTTAGATTCGGTCTCACCGCACAAAGTTCTTGAGAACGTCTTCAGAAAGAATCAGTTAGCGTCAATTATCTTGATCGATAAACTTGATAATAGAGAGACAGAGAAAAGTAACTTTTCAAAATTTCACTGTACAATGTTCTATGTTTCTTTTCTAATGATTATGAAACCTTGATTTTAGAACTTTGATATTCTTGTTATTTTATTGGCGCCCAAATCACTCAATACAATTTATCATCAAGTTAACAAATTAATCTGACATAAGTTTGGAATAGTTACCAATTGGAACAAATTGGAATAGTTAATAGTTAAGTTTTGTGTTATGCATCAAGTATTTTAAATTCAATCAAAAGAAACAAATCACTGTGTATTCCAAGCTTATCGAGTTAATTGGTATCAAAGCTAGAAAAGTAAAATAATAGTTTTCAAGTATCAAAACTGTTCTTTCCAAACACTGATACTATCAAGCTTTTGATGAATTATTAGTATCAGCGCCGGGGCGTTTCAGCGAGTGAATAAAATTGATTATGGTAAGATGTGATAAGATTAGACTTAGGAAAAGGTCTTGTAAGCTTACATATTGATAGTAATGAGAATGTGGTTTTGTACGGTTTATTAAATACTTCTTTTGAGAACAAATTCGTTTTCGATACTACTTAATTAACAAAATTTCGGCAATAAAACGGTTTCATGTATACAAGTGCTGTTTTTTTTCCTTAACTTTTTGTTAATTTGTTACATTAACGTTTTGTTACATTGGTGGGACCTGGCAAGCCAGCGGAAGTCCTGGCAGGAAATGGGGGAGACCTTTGCCCAGCAGTGGGACAGTATAGGTTAATCAAAAAAAAAAAAACTTTTTGTTAATCGCTGTACACAATTTGACCCAAAATGGGTTCTGCGCAGATACTTCAGAGGGACAAAGATCCGTTGTGACTACTATACCTACTGTTTTTGTATCTTCAACAACTTTTCTCTATATTCCATTACAAAAAAATGCTGTTTGTAAAAATATAACCTCTTCGTTTTTAACATTGTTGATTGCATAGAGAAGATAACGTTGAAGCGTATGCAAAAACAATACCCTGATTTGGCTTCAGCAAAGATCAAACAACATGATCCGTTAAAAGGTCAGCAAGTCAACGCTAGGGCGTTTATTCACGACACGATTACAGATCTTCGGTTCGCGATCTTGACATGATCATGCCTTCGTGATGTAACAGACAGACGGATCGCGATAGCGTTCCATCTGCAGCATAAATATTACGGTGTATTTACTGTTTTGTAACATCTACATAACCAGAATCACGAAGGCAGACCGCTAGGTAAAAAGTGCAATGCCTTTTAGGGCTCTCGCGACATTCTCAACTATAGATGCCATAGACCATCTTGTCAGTAGGCGGACGAGTATAAGTACCCAATTGTACTATTATTTATTCTGTGGTTAATTAACGTAATTAATAAGGATTTATTCAGTAAAAACATGAAAACTACTCTGAAGTAGTTTTGTTAGACCGTAGGAAGTCAATGGATGGAGACGAGCAAAAATTGGTCTTTCTGGAAATCTATTGGTGAGGCCTATGACATGGTGAGCACTGGACTTCTAAATGCTGATGATTTTGTAGTATACAGTTGCAGCTTGATTGTAAAAGATTGTAACTTTATTTTATGGCAAAATGTTATGATAAAATCGACGACAAGTAAAACTGTATCAGATCTGATCCAATTAGCTCTGGGGCGTTAAGTCGACAGTGTGGCGAGAAATTGTAATTTAATTAATGACTGTGGTGGCATTTCTTCCCTCCACCGTTTTAATTCAGAAAAAGTTTTTAATAGGACATTTCCGACTTAAAAGGACAAAAGAACGAGGATGAACAAACTGTACCCTTCGTCACGGCACATTGCCAAACGTAAGCGAACTAAGAAATAGTATAATCCAATGACATATTTGCTTCTGATAACTAAAATTATCGAATTTGGCTTGAGGAAATCTATGGCTGGATATGGTTTCCTCATACTTAAGCTGATAAGTCTTGATCATTCCCAATATTAATCTATAAAAGACAATGAGCCATCGGAAGCAGTTTTACACTTTATCAGTTTACCATTTAACCTCGAACTGCTACAATAAAAAATACTTTCTTTTTGTTTTGTTGTGGGGATCCACGTTCCGACATGTAAACGGCTAACGGGTTTGATGAGCCTAAACTGGTCAACGTCCTGAAGCAGGAGAGACACAAAAGATTACAGAAGTGAACCCCTCTTCACACTTCAGTACTTACAAAGTGGATTTTAAATAAAAACTATCAACAAGGTAACAAACCACTAAGACAATTTGGATCGTTCAACTTAAACGTGACATCCGGTATGATTTTTAGTAAAAAAAAAACTGAACATTATAGAATCTCAGAATCTCGAAGTAGGATTACATTGTACCGACTCATTTATATCCTACAAATAAAAATAGACAATAATTTGGGATAAACATGGAATTTAATTACTGTGACAATATTTAATTTGCCTCCCAGGGAGAATTCAGGATATCAGGGCAGTCAAAAAGTACAAACAAACATTAACCACTGCTAAGCGCAAATGAAGTTACAGGTTAAAAAATTCACCGGATTTAGAAATAACGGATAAGACCCAGTAAATAGAGCGCAAGCAAGCAAACAATAACTCTTCATGGCAAGTCAAAGAATAATTAGTATCACTAAACAAAACTGGCCGAAGTGAAAGCCCAACCATTGAAAAGTGAATTCCAGTGGATCGCACTAATATGACTGACCATGGAATAAATAGTACTGAACGAACAGACGTTTCTCTTTGACTGAATTTTCTTCATGACTGATTCTCTAACATTAAGGTGAACACTAATTTACATAGATTGTACCTGCAACAGATTTAATTAGTCATTTGGAAATCAAGATGTATCGAAAACCAGGCAATGGGCGCGAATCAAATAATAGCGGATCTTAATATTTTCTAAGTACCTGATATTTGTAAACATTTTAATTGATTATTATTTCTTCATTGAAATTAATAAACGGAATAACATTGTAATAAAAGTTGATAAGCAGTGATACAGGCCTAATAACAAATCGAATAAAAGAATCAAGAAACTAATCAGTACGCTCAGTGAATTTACAGAATAGAGTGAAAGTCGAGTTTGCGCATAAAAACAAAAAAAAAATCTATTGAATTCTCTTCAAATTGCTATTGTTTAGTACGTGAAGGTCGGTGAAGACCATTTAAATTATCATGTTTTATGCGAAGTTAAATTCAAAATTACCAAGTTAGAAATACTATCTTCATCAGATTCTAAATGATCCTTGTGATTTTATTGAATCAAAAATTTTGACTTTGATGAAAATATTAATATAATAAGTTAGGAAAACAACATCAGAGATTCAACTAAGCGATTAAAATCCACAAGGTCGAAAAGCTTTTCTGCGATTCATTGCTTTTCAGGAGAGCTTTGGGATACCAGAAAAAGTTGATAAACGATGCCCTAACATTTCTTCAAATCATGGTCAGTAATTGGAAACTACAAGTACCTTCTCCATAAATCCGAGTGAAAGGCAGTCGAGCGTCTCTAAAGCCCTTCGAAAGATATTAAAGTTATAATTGGTCGTAAATCCAAATAATAGAGAATAAATGCAAAAATGAACTCGCATAATAATAATAAACATACTCACGGGTGTTCGCTCGAATAGACGCGAAGATAAAATTTTAAGCTTACTGTACGTTCGTTAGCTGCTTATATGTTCCGTCTAGTAGAAATAACAACACAATACTCATCAGTAGATCTAAAAGTCTTGTTAACGCCGCGACGCATCTATAAGAATCAATTCTTTGTAAAGTAAAGAGTGAAAAAGAAAGGAATTGACGTGATGATACAAAAACGTCTTTGTTGGGAGTAAGCATGTCAATATGCAGGTCACTGGAACAGATTTGTGGACCTATTGATGGAGACTATCGAAATTAAATCTCACAGCAGGTGGACATCGAAGTATTTGATCGTAACGAGGTGCTTTGAGCTTTGGAGTCACTGAATTGGTCACAGGTGAAATTTTTCGATCATGTTAGTTTAATGGTACCACTCTTACGCATGACTGTATAATAGCTTCGTTTTATTAGTAACATAGATTGACGAGTTCTAGTAATAAAAACAATTGTAAAGTCTAAAAAATAAACAATATTTCGTGGCGACGAAATTCTGGCAAGCTTTAAAAGACAATTTGCAAATACTGCACAATTTTATCATAACGGCAGATTGAAACAAAACATAAAACAACTTTTATCTGCAAACTTCAAATTGGAGTCAAACAAGATTGAATTATCCCAAACCACAATAAAATGCTAAGAACAATCCCATCATTCTTCTCCTAACAGGTTTATTAACCTGATCTAGCAAACGTGACAACGCAATCGGTAAATCGCAAGGTGCATGACCGTGAAGCATTCAGCATTGTTACAGGGGCATAACGCACGAATGCCTTTTCATATGCCAAAATCAAAAAGAAAAACTTTTACTAAAATAAAATAGTCTCGTAATTAATAAGAAAAAAACTGCAGCAGTCACACTAACACCAGAACCAAACATTTTAGGATTATGAAGATAAATAATTTATAAGTTAAAAAACTGGAAAAACCGACTTCAATTCGACTACCAGCTTCATCATCAGATGATGATGATGATGACAGTTCATTGGGAATGTTCTAGTCACTATAAACACCACTTAAAAGTCACAGGAAAGCAAAATACGCAATTTCGTGCACGTGGTTGGTGTTGATTCTTTAGTTAGAGGAACAACTGGTGGGTTTTTGCTTTTCTCCAATTAAATGCGGTTTGAATGTACAAACTGGGTTTATTGACAAATTTAGAAAAATGTTAAAATTTAAGTGTGCACAAAGGGTCATTGTTGCTAACAGTAAAATGGTAGGCGCTACGCCGCAACTTGGCATTTTTTTTCAGTTATTGCTATTTATAACCCAAACTACTGAACCGATTTTGATGATAATTAAATGGGACCAATCTGGAAGTATATCCTTTCAGATAAAAAAAGATTTTTTGAAATCGATTCATAAATGACGGAGTTCTGAGGTAACAAACATTAAAAAAAAAAATAAAAAAAAAAAAAATTAAAAAAAAAAAACATACAACCGAATTGAGAACCTCCTCCTTTTTTGAAGTCGGTTAAAAAAAAACACAACTTTCACGAAATTCTATGAAACAATTAAATGGCCCTTATCAATAAGTGATTGGGGAAGCAAAGTGCAGTCGCAGGCAGTCGCACAACTTGACTGTCTATTGTAAACTTAATTTCACTAACAATAGGTTCCTTATTGCTATGTCGTGATCACGATGATCACCTTTCACTAACACTGCTTTATCTGACATCTTTATAGGATTGTCTTTTTGCTTGCCTTTTACCCGACCAGGAAGCCCAAAAAAGAGGGTATATATTAGGTAAGTATTTACTCAAACGAATAATAATTTATAAGTTAAAAAACTGGAAAACCGACTTCAATTCGACTACCAGCTTCACCATCAGATGATGATGATGATGATGACAGTTCATTGGGAATGTTCTAGTCACTATAAACACCACATAAAAGTCACAGGAAAGCAAAATACGCAATTTCGTGCACGTGGTTGGTGTTGATTCTTTAGAGGAACAACTGGTGGGTTTTTGCTTTTCTCCAATTAAATGCGGTTTGAATGTACAAACTGGGTTTATTGACAAATTTAGAAAAATGTAAAAAGTTAGGTGTGCACCACAAAGGGTCCATCGTTGCTAGCAGTAAAATGGTAGGCGCTACGCCACAACTTGGCATATTACATCGTTGCTAGCAGTAAAATAGTAGGCGCTGCGCCGCGCCGGGCATATTTTTTTCAGTTATTTCTATTTATAACCCAAACTACTCAACCGATTTTGATGAAAATAAAATGGGACCAATCTGGAAGTATATCCTTTCAGATGAAATAGGAATTTTTGAAATCGGTTCATAAATGACGGAGTTCTGAGGTAACAAACATAAAAAAAAATAAAAAAAAAAATAAAAAAAATAAAAAAAAAAACATACAACCGAATTGAGAACCTCCTCCTTTTTTGAAGTCGGTTAATAAAGAAAATGAAAGTGAACACCCATAATATTTTAACGTAAATTTTTCGAATATTTTGGGTTCAATTTGAAGCCCACCAAAATGGTAATAAAACTTTTCCAGACTGTTTAGCTATGAATGTATATACAACACATAAATTGTACAGAAATTGATGACATAAACAACGGTGCCAACTGTGGTGCCAACAACAGACATTTAGCAGAATTCGACCATCAATTTTGTGACACGAAACCATTACAAGAAATCAGATTTGTTATAGATACCACCCTACAAAACAATACGAACATAAATAAGAATTGTCATAGAATAAAAGGCTATTATCTGTGTAGCAAGATGAAATCAATATGAGGACACGCAAGATCGTTGACACAGAAACTGTGAGCGTTCATTGGGAATGAATGGGATTGTGGTCTGAGCCGAGACCGACCTCGAGAGATTTCCCATAGTTGTAACAATGGATAATGACATCTCGGATGAATTAGCGCTTTCAACTCATCCATTCATTGACGTTCTCGTTAAAATATGTATGTTTTCCGTTTTTTTAGAGATTATAAATCAATGCGAGTTCACAAGTATTTAAAGCACAACGATATCGTCATTTAATGGGAAAACCTTAAAGCACATAACTACTTGATACGAACCACGCGTACAATGAGCTATGATACAAGAAATTAGCACCACGAGCTATCCTCAATGAACCCGTGGAAAATAGCATACTTTTAAATCCCGTTTCCTAACTCTTGGTATTTTTCAGTCAGTCCATTTAGATTAGACATAATTCCGCGGTTGTTCATTTTAGATGTCATTCCAGATTTTTAAAGTAGCACTGGTTACATTTTTAGGGCGGCTTGCACCAGAATCGCTAAACGCGTTTAACTCTTAAATAGTATTTAGCGAGTTGTCAAGTCATACAAATACGTCAGATTTAAATCGATTTAGCTGTTAAACACGTTTAGTGATTCTGGTGCAAGACGCCCTTAAGGTTTGAATGATCCTTGACATGAACTAGAGGCTGATAGTGAAAAAATTAACAAGAGATTTCTGTGTATACCGACAAGTTTAGAATTTCTTGAGCGAGTAAAACAAATAAAGTTTTTTTTGTTGCAGACTGTTCCACTACCCGCGGGATCCACTTCAGTACTAGCAAAGCCAACAAAGTATCACTACTATCCGCACAACCAGCACATCTATTTGCTTCCAGAATGCGCTATTCAACAGGTAATTTGGTTTTATTCATACTTTAAATGACATTTTATACGCTCTAAGGCTGCAATCTGACAAAAAAGTCTGTTCGCTATGATTCTACAGTATTTATGGTTAGAATGTAGGGAAGAGTTCTAAAAAGTCCGATCACGCCAAGTTTACTTAGAATATGGTAAAATTTGAAAAGCTATAGTTGGAAACACCGTTTGTACAGCGAATGTCAACGAAAGTTACTATGTAAAGATGATATGTACAAATCTTTTTAAGGCTGTCTATATTTCATTGCAAACATAACTTTGCCAGGCTCTAAGATTTAGTACGATAAATTATCGATTTATCGCTACATACCTATCCTTACAATGCCTCACACATTCTTCCTTGTAACATTCCAGGTTTGCAACGCGGTTTACGTACGATTGAACTACACACAGCCGCTTTGCGCCTGCCCGGCTCGGTACAGAGATCCTTGCTCTGCTAGTCTGAACGCGGATGACTTGCACACTACGAGATTGACTTCGGATTCTAAAAAGAGGGTAAGATGTCCTTGAACTGTTAGCTAATAACCAGATTCAAATTAGTTTAGCCTGCTTGATTCCATGACTATTATATCAAGTATCGGGTACAAGTGTCATACTAAATGCCGACTGATGATGTAGAAATACATTGGGTTTCACAAACTTTTTCGTTTTCAGAGGCATTAAGAGTATGTGCCACCCATCATCATATCATTCGAGTAATTGGTGCTTGCTGATATCAGTCCGGGAGCGCATTTTGTGACTCTCAAACCTAAATAACTAGGGTATTTGCGGGACCATAGGAACCAGTAGACACTAGGAACAATGAAGAGGATAAAAATTAATTTTGTTTTTATTTATCAGTATGCCAGCAAAGCAGTGACCCTAGTGAAAACTTGCGAAGCCGTAACAGAGATGCGAGAGTGTCGAGCCTCTCGGGACTGGTCTCTCCTAGCACTACAAAACATTAGAACTGGCAAGTCACACTACTTGGTCATCTGTAAATGCTCCGAAAACAATGTTCTAGGTAAGTTTCGTGTATAAATAAATACGCTAGCTTTTTTCTTTGACGTTTTTATAGAGATATGCATCATGTAGACATTTATTACGTGTACACATTTTATTATACGTCATTTACACTGAATCTTAACTGCTTTGTTCAACTGTCAGTTATGGCAGAATTTATGCTATTTAAATTTACGACAATTTTTAAAACTAAATATCGTTTTAAATTTGAAGACAAAATACAGAGAAAAAAATATATAAATTCAAGCAATACATGAATAAAGTCATTACACTCTAACAAAGATTTTGATAGTATTTTTATGTTGAATTTACAGAAGGACCGATGACCCACGACCAGCCGACGTACGCATCCGTTCCCGGTATTAGGGTATACGGCATGATGTGCGTAAAACCCACACCGGCTTATCATTCGGGTAAGAAAATTGGTTTCATATCAAATAGTGAAAACCTCTTACTATTATGAATTTCTTTTTTGAATATTGAATTTCGGGAATTTATATTTTTTAAGTTTGTGTTGCAGGTTTGTGATATCTGGTTTAGATTTCCCCGGGCGAAATCTTTCATAAAGAGCCCAATTACTACCAAAATGTTACTTTTACTTGTAAATTCAGATAAGGCTCGTAAAAAATATCAAAAAGTCAAGATAGTAGAGTAACCTCAGGGTATGCGCTTCGATTTTGCTGAAAAAGACATCAACGCGCTCGCACTCAATGCCCTTGGACGACTTTTGATCTAAATTTCGAATAACGAAAGTCAGCTACGAATTACGAATTGCGAATTACGTACTTACAAGATGTTTAAACTACACTAAACTTTCAAACATCTGTTACGTAACCGATCAACTGAAACGGCTCAAGAAAATCTAGTTACAATAATGAAATTATAGACGCACGCACAACGTAGTTTTCATTTTTTTTTTAATTTCCAGGTTACAATGCGAACCGGTACACTGGTGTCCAAAGCACAACAATGTCGTACAAAGTGGACTATTCCCAACCCCACCAGCCTGTTTATAACCGATACAACTATTATAACAGAAGGAACCGCATGGCCCGAGCGAGACGCTCCACACCCAATAACCCGCCTTTCCCTTGGCACAAAGTACAAGAACTAGCCAGATCTTTACATTGGATCAATTAGTAATAAACATGCTAGGTAAATAAAAAAGTTTGTTGGTTTCATCGAGGCCGCTCCCGCCTTCTTGGATTCAACACATACTTTAGTTTCGCTTGTAACCGAATGCTTCACTTTTCCCATTCTAGAAACGTTATAGTAGCCGGCAAATAAGTTGAATTCTGTGTAAATAGTCGCATAAATATTCACATTAATGTTGACTTTAAACTAGGTTTCCTAGTATTCTACCCTGTAAGTACGAGGAACACAATAATGCCCCGATTTGGAACGAATTCATGTAGGTAGATCATACAAACATTTTACAGCGACAACGTAACAAAAACAAAAGAATCCGTTTTAGCACGCTGCGTCACTAAGGTCGTCAGACCGTCAAACGTTTTTTTTTTTTTAATATTGCGTGATGTGATCGCTTACGGCAAGTCTCACCAAGTTCTACTTATTTGCCACTATATTTTAGTTTGGTGAAAACTCTTACGCCTAATACTCAGTGTTCAGTGCATTTATTAGTATAATTTGTCTGTTCCGATGTAGATTGTGTGGTGAAATGTGGATAATGTTGAGTAATCGTGTTCGATCTGGCACTTGAGAAATATAATACAAAATGAATGGGTGTTAATAGGAATAACCTTTTTTGTATAATTGGTGGTATCTACTAGATTCCAAGTATTTATTTCGTATTCATTTCAAGTGAAGATCTGCAAAATTATAAATAATTTGACATTATTTAGTTAATATTTCTAATTTATTGTACCGTCATCAAATAACAAATTCTCATTACTTAAGTTAGATCTGCCAGATAGACGTAAACCATGACCTAGTTTTAATTAAGTCCTAGAAAACTACTTAATTTTGGATAATTAGAAGAATTGGCATCACGTTCCCCACCTAAAAGGTGAGTTCACCTAAGAGGATTCAACCAACTCCGAATAACGCGAATTCGTTCGATAAAATACTATCCGTCTCTACTTTAAACTTGTGAAAAACAAAGACGGAAATATTTTAATGTTATTCGAAGTTGGTCGAACTCGACCTTACCCATAAAAGATAGATTATGTTGACTTTGTAAATATATTTTAACCTTTAAAGTGCCAAGATTACCAGCAAAATAATGCTTCAAGCACATTATAGCCAGTGCGATTTCAAGGGTTAAGTATATTTTTAAATCTGTTTTGTGGTAGGGGGTGTTACGATGTACTCAAAAGAGATGTGATAGTGTGTTTTCATAAATTAACCTTTTAATGCATTTATTAGTAAGCAGTTTAAATTAATATGTAGGGTATCCATATTATTTATACTTAGATATAGCAAATGTAAATAGTAGTTTAAGATTACAAATTGTAATAAATTATTGATAATAAACTTAAAAAGATACTATGTTTTCTTTACTTACCTTACCATTTTTAAAAAATACGCAACAGAAAGTTCCAAATTATTTGTACTGCCTGAAAACGACTCACTCAAAATTGTATCATTACATGGTAGTAAATAAGTATAAAATTGGACATCAAAGAATCACTTACCCATGCTTCAGATAGGCTTAACAAAACCGCACCTTCACTCAATAGAAATACAGCTGAGAATCGCACGTCACTTACCTAATACTTTCTGGTCTACTGCAATATCACAGGAGTACATAGCTGCCATAAGTCTTTGTGGCTGTACTTGGAATGCTTTTCTGCATCCGTCTTTCACTGCCGACATGATTTGACCTAGGAATAAAATAAACAGTGAAATGGCGTTATGGGCTTTGGTCCCTTTCTGTTTATCTATCTGTTAAGAAAACTAGCATTCTTTTCATGCTGGGTATAATAAGAACACTCCTGAAAACTTTTTAGTTTGAACTCTTGCGCAACTAGCGTATCGACCAATCACGGAAAAGAAAAAAACAAGATGGCGTTTCGTTCTGCAAATCAGTAACGGATTTGATGCAATTTAATACAGATGCATTTTTTAGTAGTATCCGAAAGAGATCGGACTGTGTTTAGAGAATGGAGCATAATAATAATGAGAAAAAGAAATGGCGGGACATTTTTTTTACCTGAAAGTGGTCCAAAATTTGACACATCATCAGTTTCCGTCTCCAATGTCCATTCTTCAACGCAAAAAGCGACGCCCATCATTGGCTCTTCACACAACGGACCCGCCAAAGCAGCCAATTGGAATCCATTCACAAAACTGCTCTCATACTCAAATCTTGGATCTTCTGCGATTTCTTTTTCATGTTGTAAGTATTTTGTCTTGTAATCTGCAGTTTGGTTGAGTAGTACGTTTGGACCGCAATTCCTAGGCCCTACGGACCATATTTGATTGGCAATATCCTGCCATTCTGGACTTAATTTTGAGCAAATATTCTGAAGCTCTTCTTTGAAAGCTTCTATGAGTTTCAGCATACGATCAGATAGTTTATGTCTTGATTTGAGCATTTCTAGGCGTTCGATATTGCTTTCGTTTTTCGACATTGCTTGTAGCGTTTTTATATGCTGCGATACAGCTTTTAGTAAATCTGTAGATTTATCTAGAAGTTCTGTTATTTCATTGGGTAACGGTTTCGCTCGTATTTTGATTTTACTTTGCTTGTTGTTTGTGTGAATGATTATGACCGGGTCTTCTTCTTTGTCGCCTTTATCTAAGTTTTGCGAGTCTATTTCTTCGTTCGCCATATCTATTTTAGGAGGTTCTACAATAGTTTCTCTGAATGGAACTATTGGTTCCGAGACGCTTATCGGTATTTTAGCGTAGTCATTTCTGTGGGTATAAGAGTGAAAATCACATTTTACGGCCACGCCATCTAGTTTCAAATTCGGTACTGTTTTACAATTGATAAAATTATAATTAGGTACGTTTTACTTATTTTAAAACAGATTAGTTTATCCCAGCAATCTAACATTGTACAGATACACATTACTATGATATTTCACAGATATAACACCTATGAAACTTTTTGTTTGTTCTTTCCATCGTTAAAACAAGACAAGATCATAAATGTAAATAAAAAAAAAACCAACTTACCTCAAGTCCTCCAGACATCGTTCTAAATGTATCTCACCCGCCGTCACCAATACATGCTCCCCTGTCTCCTGCAGCAGCACTTGGACACACGAGTCTGATTGATTCAGCAGTTTTAGACCTAAAGTTACAGACAACGTAAATGGTTTGCACCAACAGTACAGTCAGCGACGTCAGTTTTTTTAAGTAACGCTATCCGTCAAATAAAATTATACCCATCTTTGTCTTTGACACGTCTAAAGTAGAGATGGAGATGTTTATAACAGACTAATAGCGTAATGGGCTTAGTATAGGAACCACTGTGTTTTGCATCTTTCAGATAAAAGTTACTTTTATCACCCAATGGAAGTCAGTTCTATCAACTGGATTTTCTTTGCCGCTTCAACTATCTAATTCTGCGAAGTTTGTATAATACCTTTAACCAGCTGAGATAGTTGCGATGGATTGGTAGGTTCGACAGCGACTCTTAGTATAGGAACCACTGCGTTTTGCATCTCGCTGAAGGCGGGACAAGCAGGCGTGCTGCATAGAGTCGCTGTTTTTAAAACATGTTCTTCAAGACCTCCTATACCTGTTAGAAAGAAATAAAATTCTATACAATTTGTAAAAAAAAAATTACGAGATTATAACTTTTTTTTTAAAGACTGAGTGAGGAGTCTTGAGTGGATGTCTTGAGTCTTTTGCTATTATGTAGAGAAAAGTTAGTGTGAGGTATACAGACACCAGATTACGGACCTACATTGTGCGAGGTCTGAAATAAATTCAAATAAGAAAATGAATATTTTACTTACCAATGATATTACCAGCAATAGCTTCATCTATTAGCTCCAAGTCTCTTCCCATTAGAAGGTATAGATTTTTGATTCTGCAAAAATAAGAATCATTGTAATATTTCATACGATATGACGCATATTAGTAGATAGGTAAAATATTTTTTATAAGCTTATGGCTAGTCCCCAGGCACGGTACTTACTCCCTCAGAACTTAGTACATACTCAGTACCTAGTACATTTAAAGATGTCTAACGGTCACAAATACATTTATTTCTACTATTATATAAAGGGCATCATAGCATATCATCTGAAAAAGTCTACTACTGGACATAAACCTGCCCATACACTTTCATGATAAAATATTTTTAATAACTAAGTATCCACAATCTTCAATAATAAGCATCGCTTATATGACTACTTACTCTGCAATAGTTATATGCTCATCACTCGGCAAATCTTTCAATTTCAACTTAGGGTCAATAACATAATCCTTCATACTAAGTACTCCTGTCGGGTCATGTTTAGGACCTAGGACATAAACTTTATCACCCCTCTTCACTTTACCGCTGAACACTCTGGCAAATGCTATGAACACGGGCTGGTCCTTCGTTTCTTTTTCACTCTGAAAATATATATAAATTTTAGGATACACACTGCCACTGGTCAGGTTATGCAACCATAACTACGCTACATAACAATGCAGAGAATCGTTGGAAAGGGAGCGCAATAGGCGTAGGCGCGCCGCACTCGCAGCCCGTCCTACCCAAACACTGTCGTCCCTTTCGCACGATTCGCAACGTTCAACTTCTAATAATTAGAAGTGCGAGAGGGTCGAAGGCCAAAAAGTATAGGTCGACGTGTCTTCGTGCGTACAAAAAACAACAGGCCATCTAATTTAAATGATTTATATAGCGCCCACTTTTACCCATGGCTTGATGAACAAGAACGCTGTAGGTCTGTGATATATTTTTTAATAGGTCTGCCCAACAGTTAATCAATATTCTCAGCATGGCTGTGATATTTTTGACCGAGCGAGCGAAGCGAGCGAAGCGTCTCAGTTTCCACATTGGCCAAAAATGCGTTTGTCCGGATGTCTGTTCTCCTCTACAGGTCGCATTTTTCAACCGATCTGGACGAAACTTGGTACACAGGTTATATGAATTATTAGATTTTTTTTTGTCGTCGGGGATTTTTGATTGGGGGGAAAATAGAGAAAATATAGAAAATTCAAGCACCTGAAATTAGATTTACTTAGCCAGGGTAAAAGGGAAAGTGTTGGTTATTGCACGGTTATAAAGGCTCGCGAGGTCTATGTTCTCACAGGACAACTAGTCATAATACATTTTAAAAGTAGTAAGCCTACCTCATCAACCACGCTTTTCTCTTGAACATCATCTGTTTTGTCAACCACTTCAGAAACATTCTGTACAATCCCTGCCTTTATCTGTCTCGCTTTTTCCCTCCTCAAAGACATTTCTTCAGCAGTCAAAACCTTTGGCTTATTCTCTGGCAAAATATTCCTATCTACAGTAAACATTTTAGATACAAAAATAATTAACGGTCTATTCTCGCTACTATCACATGCTAAGAAGTCTTGTTTTAATCTTTGAGTATCAGGGTGGTATGCATTGAAGTCTCGGATTCGTGAGCACATAAGTTTATCCACTTTTTCTGGGAGTAACTCTTTCGGTGATGGTAGTTTTCTGCACACCATGTTGAGGACTGTGTCTGATAACGGCAGCCATTGGACCATTAGCGATTGGAGTTGAACTCTTGAGTCTGTATGCCTTAAATCTCTCGTGGTCAGTTTGATTCCGAGCTTCTCACAAATAACTGGAACTTTTTCTTTTTCATTCCTCATTGCCACAGTCTCATAAACATTCCATAAGTTATCTAGTATAACTTGGACGAATAGTGGTTTTTTAGCTTTCTCCTGGGCACCTTTCATGAAGCGTTTTGTTTTTGAGTTCAAGTAAAAGTCTCCCCAAAGAACTTTACGAAGGATTTCTTCTTTGACTCCTGCAAATTAGAAAATTTATCAGATATTTAAATACAAAACTAGTATGTATGTAGGTAGTTAATTTATTCAAACTGTGCCTTGTAGAAAAATCAGTATTCCTTTTCAGTATACATAGATGGGGACCAAAATAAATATTCTACTAAAATACTAACCGTCTACCTGTATTCAATTAGGTAATTTAAACAATCTGATTAGGTAGGTATGTTGTACACAATAAATATTTCACAATCAACAATTTGTTATGCAATATTAGTACCTTCTGCAATGAACTACCTACAGATAGATAATAGATGTAGATAATACTGTGTAAGTAAAGAACCCAGACTAGCCAACCTAAGCATTTATCTGTAACTTAGTTGTTTTGTTATTCTCAACCTTAACCTACTTATATTAAGGTAGACTTTGTTCTAGCAATGTATTTCTCTCACTCACCAAGTTTTTCCGAGAACAATCTGGCAAATGTGTGAGTAGTAAAGCACCAGCCATCAGCCGCACTGGCAAATACCACATTGCCTTGCTCCGGTGAGAAATACAGGTTTGAGTCATCGGAATCTTCTAGCGCAGAGGTCCAATCATAGAAGTTATTATCCTCTTTTACATTGTCTTTTTTTTGCTGAAATCATGAGTATTAGCATAAACTTGGTGAAAATTTTAAAGCAAAGAAGACTTTACATTGATCTATTCTATTTTATTGATAAAAATACATACAAATGTCTTACTTTTGTCTAATAACTTGGAATAATAAAAAAGTTAATATGTAGTTAGTAATAAAGTCCAACCATTCCAAGTTCACAGCTTAGAATATAGAATTTGAAACCTTATACTTAAAAACACAATCTGTACTGCCAAAACAATTCACCAATATGTTAGAAAGTTATTATATTATGTGCATGTTTCAATTTTTTTGGAGTTGACTTCATTTTTTATTGTTTACTTAGCTTGGTCAGACTATAGGTAGATATTTGAAGAACAAACCTCTTTCTCCATATTTCTTTCTTCATTTTCTGTGACCTCAGTTGCAAAGAGTTCACCCATAACAGCATTGACCTGTTCCAGCAGTTGTTGCAAATGTACATAGGCATCAATCGGAGCTACTTGCATCTCCAGAATGAGTCGGTCAATTTTGTTCAGAACTAGGACAGCTTTCATGTTTTCTGAGTACACCTGTTTGAGGACGAGCCGTGTTTGGGGACATACTCCTTCTACCACATCAACCTGAAATGTTGGTATGATTTAACTAACAATCCTACTCAAACATTTCTCCGATTCTTATCAGATCTTGTTTCCAGTAAAAGTTCATATATTAAACACGCTATTGGGTTGTGTTTCTTTTTTCATATTATTGGAAGCGATTAATCTTGAGACGATGAGAGGTTGCTACAACAAATTCAGGCCTGTTTCCTCAAAATAACAAAAAACAAGTTTTCACTTACCACAACAATGGCTCCATCACACAATCTGACTGCAGTTGAAACTTCACTAGAAAAATCAATGTGTCCTGGAGAATCTATAAGGTTTACAAGGTACTCCTCCTTGTCCACAGCATGGTAAAGCGAGATACTACTGCTTTTCATCGTAATACCCCGCGCTTGTTCGTCGGGCCTACTATCCATGTACCGAAGCTTTCCACACATTCTCTGCGATATGATACCATTGCTGGATATCAGGGAATCCGCCAGGGTGGTCTTCCCATGGTCTACGTGGGCCACAATGCAAATATTACGGATATTATGTGGTTTGTTTTGAAGGTCCGTAAGTTTCGTCGAATCTACGAGCCGCATTTTGAGGTCTACAACACTTTCACGTGCAAAATCAGTTTGCGTTTATAAGCTAGGATTTTAGCAGATGGAATGAGTAATTCTATGTCACCAATTATTGCGAAAATTTAGAGAAAAATTGCACAACGTGAATTCAGTTTCATCGTGTTTCTGTAATTTGTTTGACTTGACAGGTCACATCAGTGCTGCCAACTGCTAGCTAACTTTAGGCAGTACTTATGTAGCTAAACATCATGTAAAAGTTGCGAGATTGCTAATTTTACCCAAAATAAGTGCTAGATAGCGATGTTACTCAGCCTCTGAGGTGCCCTACCTTGCATAACACTCCCCGCGCAAGTGGCAGCTCCCCGCGGTGGGAGGCCCGCTGAGTTATTGATGATTTTTTTCGCAAATTGGTCGTTTCTTTTATTATTAGTAATAAAGAATTTGTTTGTATTTGTTTGTAATTTGTTTCTGCATAAACTTTCCTGATTTAACAAAATATAAATACTTTAGAGTGTGATGTCAAAAATTACTACAAAAAAGTAGTTAGCTGTTTGACATCAAAAAAACTAGATCTAGCTATAAGATAATTAGGTTGGTATCACTAAGTTACTGAAGTAAAACTAGGAACATGCTGCTTTGACGTTGACGTCTGAAAGAAATTGACAGTGACATTAAATTTAACAACTTTTTCTATCTTCTTTGGTCGTCGCCGCGTCTTCTATACTTTGACCGTGTGGGAAATGCGGGTAAGAACTAAACTTTTGTTCTTTCTTCTTTAGCTTTTTTTATACCTTGTCATAAAACTAATAAAAGCAACCCATCATTATAAGTCTTAGCAAGGTACCACGTGCCTACCTGCCTGTTTACAAAATAGGTACCTAAGTAGGTAGGTATTACCTTTACAAACTTAACCCCACTATTATTATAAATGCGAAAGTTTAGATGTTTGGATGTTTGTGTTTCAATCACGTCAAAACTTCCGAACCAACTTGGATGAAACTTGCCATAAATAGTTCGTAGCCTGGATTAACATATAGGCTACTTTTTATCCCAAATAATTAGCAGGACCTACGAGATAAAATGAACGAACGTGATAAGTGGCGCCAATAAAATATTGTTTGACGTGTTTGACACGAGGACGATGTCACGTCAGTTGCTTCAACCTCTTGGTTTATGGATTAGAGGGCTTACTAAATAATTAAAACGCGCGACACGCGACACGCGAGTTGGTGTAATGTCACGCTGTAATGTCAAAGAATCCGCTCAGAAAACGGTGCGTACGAAGTCGCGGGTAACCACATGTTATAAATAAAGATACAGACAGAGAAAGAAAGAGCACCTACAACGAAGGAGTATAACATTTTATAACATAGGTCCGTCAGCCTTTGCCTTGACTACAAATTTTGAAAGTTTCTATCTGCTAGACTTGTAGAAACTGAGGTTATCACGTCTTATCGCCTATCTCATCCATCATCCAATCATCCTACGCACATGCAAAATGTTCATCTATTGCTGCACCCCACGGTAAATAAACAAGTGCAGAAGCGAACAGCAGAAGCCATTCCTCTGGTAGAATACATTATTCTTCTCACGTCCAACTCGCAATTAGCTAGCGTCGAGTTCGCTTTATGTTGCCACAATAACCGAAGCTTAATGCAGAAGGCGTGTCTAATTCTACATCAAGTGTTTCCTTAAAAGCTCGAGCCACCAGACAAGTGCTCAAGGTCGGTGCTAGGATGATGGCAGGGGCACGTAGGTTAGGTACCTACTGTCGTTCAACTTTACGAAAACAATTCGAAAGTTTTACGTTGGAATTTCAACCATTTGTGGGCCCATCCTATATCTAAAAACTTTTGGAACTTACCTATTTCACAAGTTCTTTTTTCTTTTCTACATCCTTCTGTATAGGTAGGTACTAGATCTGCATCTGGCGCTTTGAGATTGAATAAATTGTTTGCGCGGCGCATCTATTGTTTACTTACCTCTTTTGTGCTCTAGACTAGTAAGACAAATGCTAAGATAGTGCTTAAGAGTTAATACCTACACAGAAGGCAATGAACTAAAACGGCTATTGTGTACGTAGGTGCACGATAAGAGATAAACATAAAAGTGACTTAAATATGCGTGGGACTCTACCCACATAATAGGTTGTTAGGTACTTATTACCGATTTCTTCACCATGATTTCTACCTAGTAACTTTTTTTTTGTACCGCCGAAATCAAACCTACAACCAAAACCATTGCTACAAGACAACCACCACCAGTAGGTACTCTAGAATCTCTAGACTATTTTTCCCGACAAGTAACTTTGTTGAATCTGGGTTAGTTAGGAATTATTCCTAACTGCCGGCAAACTCAGTGAATTTATTCAAAGTAGCCTGAGGCTGACGGGTGGAGTGAAATAACAGTTTTTGTAGGTTAGATGCCTAGGTACCTACTATGAAATACTGCCATCTTGTAATCTTTGCAAAGTTCTTGTCGTTAAAGTTCTTAGGTACTCTAAAAGACGCATTTATTTTACTCTACGGTAATTTTTGCATCATCATTTTTTCTAACCTAAAAACCGCTGCACGTAGGTAGAACTTTGAAAAACTACCTACCTTTTATATTTTACTAAAAACGTCCGTCACCAAAATCGGCCAATAACTCTCTAACACTAATATTAACGAACGGTGTATTGCTACCTGTATCATGGTGTAGGCAGGTATACCTACTTACCTACTATCTACCAACTCATATTTACATTACTTATTCAATAAAGATCATGTCAGAAAACTCTTTCAGAGGAAAGTTATTCGTCGAAATAATAAACTTACTAATTAATTAGTAAGTTACTTGAACGGTTCCGGAGTTCCAACGTTTTTCCAAAGAATAAAAATAGTGGATGGTACAGAAGGGATACAAAAAGTACCTACCTAATTTAACTAACTAAAATAAGGTTTGACTACTGTGGGTAGGCACACGTATATACTTACCTATCTAATTAGAAACCTCAGGTAGGTAGTAAAGCTTACCTCTGATTCTACCTCTGTGAGACAAAATCGGTTAAATAAAAATAAACTATTGTCCCACTGCTAGGCAGAAGTACCTATCCCATAAAACCGTGCAATTTAGGTAGGTAGGTAAAATATTTTTTTTTGTATAAAATAATTCACAAACATCACACAACCGTAAAATAAGCGAGAATTTTGAGTACCTTAGGTCACTTAAGTAACCAACTTGGTGCAGTCAGCATCAGAAGTACCTACATCTCTTTTTCAGAATTTTGAAATGGTGTTTCATCACAAACATCCCAAAAGTTATGAGTTTACTCGTATCTTACCATCATTTATCAACCGATGATGCTGACTATACTTTTAAAAACCAAAAAAATTTCATAAACTTTTCTATGCTATGAAAAATGTTACGAAACACGAAATATTTCCCTTGCAATAAAGAAGCTTACCTTTTCAATTAGTATGTAGGTACTACCGGGAAAGTTTTCAGTTATCGTCAGCAATTTCTCCAAATTGGGTACTGGCTGGAGTCCAGCCGATTAACAACTTGGTGCAAGCTGTTTCTTCATGCTTCAAATTCTTTACCTAGGTGTAGATAGATAGGTTGTATTTGAAAGAACAACATAGTATAATAATATGTAAGTATAGGGTGTACTTTAAAAACAAAATTAATGCTTTAGTATATCTCAAGTTTAAACCTAATACAAAGTGAAAAACATCGTAGAAATATTAGCCTAGCTCCCTACGTTTGTTTGTTTGTTTTTATTGGATATTGTGATTATTGAAAACCCTAATAAACAAATCTGAATGTCTAATCTAATCAATGTAAGCCTTAATGAGTATCAAAGCTTCCGGCTGGATTTAACGGTTATAAACTAATTTGTTCTCAGTTTTAATTAACAATCTCTTTGACAAAGATAATTTTGGAAATTCGAATCTGCGCCATCTTAATTAATTTCCAAAGGGTTTATTGACTTATCTAACGTCAAACGCTTACGGTTTTCTTTGGAAAAAACTGTAGGTGTTTGCAGAAACGCAGGCCACAGTACCTACTAAGCTTTATTGACCTTAGCCTAACACAAATAAAAACAATACTTTTATTGGTACCTACTGTTACTTAAAACTAGCGCTGTTCGTATTTTTCTCAAAATCCAAAACCAAATAAACATTATTTTAAAAGACCATGGTTGAATGATCTCCAATGATCAATCCCGATAAAAGTAAATACTGTAAATCCAGCGATAAATAAATTAAATATCTCATTAACTGGAATTTAAATTGTATAAATAATGTATTTGTTGACACACGTACATAAAATTAAATGTGTTTCGTTTAAAATTATTTACCAAATTTTCAACTTGTGCGTATGTATTTTATACATTTTATCGAACGAAATATTTTATACGAATAATCTGCCGATCATAAAAATGCTACGCATTTCACAGGAGCGTAGCGCAACGAATTATGTAAGTTGCGCTACGCTCGCATTGCCGTAGCAACGTATTGCTACGAGCGTATCATTCTCTACGCACGTAGCAGTGCTACAGCAGAGAATGCTAGAAGGAAGACATTGTAGCGCCCTCTGATAGAGCTAATACTACTTTTTTTTATTCCCTTAAGTTTGATTTCCTTTCTAGATGTTTATTAGCGTACTTATTTCATACAAACTTTGAGGTTTAGTATTTTTTTCAAAGAGCTTGAAATAATATCGAGTTTCCTAGTAGCTACAAGGTTCTGACAACCTCAAGCTCAGTCAATGAGTTTGGTGGTTCAAACCACAGAACAAAGGAAGTAAATAGAAAGAGCATGATGACTTTTTAGTATGAGAACCAGTGTAGCTAAACTCACACCATGTCAAAACTAACACACTTAGAAATAAAGATTATAATTGGTTGAAAGAGAACGTAAAACGGACCTAAATCCATTAAAATAATTTTATTGATATAAAACCTTAGTTCCATCGGAACATGGTTCAAAAATCAATAAAATAAACAAGTGATAAAAATTAAAGTTTACTTCGTCTACTCAGCAAAAGGTGGCGCTTTTGCGAAGCATTTTTGTTATAGTCTTTATTAACAAATCTTAAGATTGATAATGCAATGGCTGTTATGACAAACATAGATACTCACTTAGTGATGTGACCAATGAGGATACATGACGAATTTGTCGATATCGATTATTACCTACCCACTGATTGATAACGAAATAGCTACGTTTATTTTATTTTATTTTATTTTTATTTTATTTTATTTGGGAAACAAACAGTACAATGAACTTATAAATAATAACTTAAAAAAACACATAAACCAAAAAAGTTTCCACCGTTACATAGTACAGAGTAGCGGTGAACAGAGTTAATGTACATAAATATAAGGAGAATATAATATGATATAAACAAAAATATAACACAAGAACAGAAAAAACAAAAACTAAATTACTACTAAAAATTATTATTTATCGGCAATGCTTAACATAACTTCTCGGCGGTATTTTGGCAATGATAGGTGAAAAATATCAATATCTGGCAAAATATCATTGTAAACCTCGCAAACTCTATTCAAAAACATATTCTTTTTATAATTTGTACTGGAAATAGGCGTCCAAAAAGTTTTATTCTTACGGGAGGTTAGGCGTGGACAATGAAAATAAGTGTTTTCGAGCAAGAATGGTGATTCAACTGCATTTGAAAGAATTTTATGTAGAAACACTTGATCTCTAACAACGCGACGATTCTGAAGGCTATGCAGGGTATCGGCAGAAATTGACGGATAACGATATTTGCAATGTTTAAGGAATTTATTTTGTATTCTCTCTATAACCTGAATGTGAATGTTATATTGTGGATTCCAAACGGTAGATGCATACTCTAGAATAGGTCTCACAAAGCTGTTGTACAGAAGTAAAAATGTGGCAGGGTTTTTAAACTCCCTACCAACTCTCAAAATAAAGCCTAGCATACGGTATGCCTTAGTTGTTATAGTGTTAAAATGGTCATTAAATGTTAGTTTATTATCAAGGTAAACACCCAGGTCTCTGACAACTAATTCTCTTGATATTGTAGTGTCATTAAGTTTATAGTCAAACATGATTGGTTTAAGCTTACGAGTAAACGATATAATATTGCATTTTTTAGTGTTAAGGAATAAAGAATTTGTTTTACAGTAATCATCTAATCTGCATAGGTCACTTTGTAGTAAAGAACAATCCACATCAGAATTAACCTTCATTAGGATCTTTGTGTCATCTGCGTAAATTAAACATTTGGAATGCAAAAAATTTTTTGTGACATCGTTAATAAAGATGAGAAACAGCAATGGACCCAAGTGAGAGCCTTGAGGCACGCCTGATGTAATAGGCACAAACGAGGAACAGAAACCCTTAATCGTTACTGCTTGGCTTCGAGCCCGAAGGTATGATTCAAGCCATCTTAAAAGATCACCGTGGATTCCAACCTCTGATAGCTTATGTATTAATAGCAAGTGCGACACTTTATCAAACGCTTTGGAATAATCAGTGTAAACCACATCCATCTGAGATCCGTTGTCCATTGCATCGGAGACTAAGTGAGTGAATTCACATAAGTTTGTTTCTGTAGAACGTTTACTAATAAACCCATGTTGTTCTCTGACTATGATAGGTCGTATAATTGGAAACAAAATATCGTAAACGATTTTCTCAAACATCTTTGCGATAGTACAGAGTTTCGAAATTGGTCTATAATTTTTAATATCGTGTTTATTACCTGACTTAAAAACGGGTGTGACAAAGGATTGCTTCCATAATTTAGGTAAGCAACCCGTGCGTATGGAGAGGTTGAATAAGTAGAAAATCGGAACACACAAAGATTTATAGTATTGCTTCAGGAAATAAGGAGGAATGCCGTCAGGCCCGCCTCCTTTATTAACATTGAGGTTTTTTAAATAGGTTTTAACGATAGGTATAGAAATATCAATAGTACTGATAGTAGATACCCAATTATGCTTGTCAGGACCTTTATCAGAGTCACTATTAGTACTAGAACTGGAATTATTAGATGACGGTTCAAAGACAGATTGAAAATACATATTGAACATTTCAGAGATTACGTTTGGGTCCGAACTGGAACAGTCATTATAGGTCATTGACTCAGGGAGTTCATCGGATTTCTTTTTGGATTTAACGAATGACCAAAAATGTTTACTATCAACATTGATTTTAGACTCCGCGTTGGCAATGAATAATTCATAACACTCAGCTTCAATATTTTTCTGTCGTTCCCTTAACTTTTTAAATGTATTATAATCACATTGATTGCCATAAATTTTCCATTTAGTATGATATTTGCGTTTTTCATTAATAATTTTGATTAAAGGTTTAGAGTACCAAATAGGATATCTGTTATTAAATTTAATAACTTTTTTAGGCACATATTTGCAGATAATGTTGTTTATTATTTCATAGAATGAATTCGAAGCAATTTCAATATTATCGACATCCAAACGGCAATACCAATCAACGTCATTAAGAGCTTTATGCATAGAGTCATGATCAGCAGAATTATATAAGTAGATTGTCCGAGGAGCAGGGCAAATTATCCTATATTTAAGATTAGAGAGCAATATTTCAAGTGCTGGATGATGAACATTTTCTGGAACTAGAGGTGTAGAGGATCCGTTTAAATTACACGAGGTATTGCTTATTATCAGATCAAGTAATCTCCCATTCTGATTGATAACGTTGTTGTATTGTTGAAATCCAGTAAAAGCAAGGAAACTATTTAGCTCAGAAGCAAAAAGATCAGTATGTGAGTTTATAAGCATAGGTATATCTTTCGTTAGGTCCCATTGGCCCTTGGATATGTTGAAATCACCTGTTACAAAAAAAAAGTCATCCGGATGATCAATATACTTTTGCGATATCAAATCAAAAAAATATTTTAGCATGACTAGGTGCTCAGAACCATGGGGGATATAACAACAGTACAATCGAAGTTTCATTCTACCATGCAAGTCGATAACCAGCTCCACACCTTCAGCGTATGAGTCACCAAATGGTATCATTGCACATGAGGAGACAGATAACTCACGACGAACTGCAATAAGAACACCACCGCCCATAGAGTCACCACGGAGCTTATAGTTCCGATCACACCTATAGACGCTATACCTCCCGTCAAAGCATTCAGAACTAAATATTCCGTCCAAAAGCCATGATTCGCTAATAAAAATAATATCATAGTCAGAACTTAAGAGCTTATAGTACCCCAATCTCTCATTTTTGATCCCGCATATCATTAAAAGTATTGAATCAATCATTTTGAAAAAAATATATATTACAGTTGAGAATATTTGTGATACATCATATGATGTGAAAACACGATTACTAAAAATTTTCTCGATAGAAAAAAATCCCAAACTTCCCTCTGAATCAATCTAAGAAACCACAGAAGTCAGTCAATACTTTACCTATACTATTGAAACTTTGTATATAAATTCAACTTAGCAATACACGTACATCATATGTTTTAGATTTATTAAAATGTTTTTTTTTGCATTTTAAGAAATTAAATACTCAAATATTGCGCGTGAGACGTCGCAATCGCTCAGATTCAGTCTAGCTCCGGCAGTCGAAGAGGGAACCCGCGTCGCTTGCTCGCACGCCTACCTACGTAGATACGTAAAATATAATTTTACTTATAAAGTAAAGTAAAATAGGAAATAACCAGTACAAAAAAAAGAGAAGGGATTGGAGAAAAGAAATTGCAAAAACATGAATAATATATTGAAGTAAGTATCTCAAATGAGTCATAAAATGTTTTTTACCTACCTACGTGCCCGCGGGTACGCATTTTGGTTAGGACCTTATGAGGCCGTATTGAAATTTGACGACGTCAAGTTTAGGCATTTATGAATACGCGACGCGCTGCGCTATGCGTTTGCGACGCGCAAAGGACAAACGAATTTGATCTTTCGACATTTTCGTTCACTGGATGAGTACCATAGATTTGTAGTCTAATTACTAAGTTGGTATATTGTAGGTCACCTATCTCCACGTGACGTGTGTAGAACTGTTGTACGAATTGTAATAAAAAGATTGTAGAAAATAAAATAAATATTGCAACCCCTTTATATCATTTTTTTTATTGACCTATGGTGCTGATTACGGAATTGGCATCTACTTTGAAATCCAAGATGGTGAACATTGATTTTTTTGAGTAAAGTGATATGGATGTCGTTTTCAGGATATTTTGGGGTGCTGATTACGGAAATGGTATCCATTTTGAAATCCAAGATGGCGGACATTGATTTTTTGAGAAAAGTGATATGGGTGTCGTTTTCGGGATATTTTGGGGTGCTGATTACGGAAAAAGTATCCATTTTGCAATCCAAGATGGCGGACATCGATTTTTTTGAATAAAGTGATATGGGTGTCGTTTTCGGGATATTTCGGGGTGCTGATTACGGAAATGGTATCCATTTTGAAATCCAAGATGGCGGACATCGATTTTTTTGAATAAAGTGATATGGGTGTCCTTTTCGGGATATTTTGGGGTGCTGATTACGGAAAAATTATCCATTTTGCAATCCAAGATGGCGGACATCGATTTTTTTGAATAAAGTGATATGGGTGTCGTTTTCGGGATATTTTTGGGTGCTGATTACGGAAATGGTATCCATTTTGAAATCCAAGATGGCGGACATTGGTTTTTTGAGAAAAATGATATGGGTGTCGTTTTCGGGATATTTTTGGGTGCTGATTACGGAAATGGTATCCATTTTGAAATCCAAGATGGCGGACATTGGTTTTTTTGAATAAAGTGATATGGGTGTCGTTTTCGGGATATTTTGGGGTGCTGATTACAGAAGTGGTATCCATTTTGAAATCCGAGATGGCAAACATCGATTTTTTTGAATAAAATGATATGGGTGTCATTTTCGGGATATTTTGGGGTGCTGATTACAGAAATGGTATCCATTAGGAAATCCAAGATGGCGGACATTGATTTTTTGAGAAAAGTGATATGAGTGTCGTTTTCGGGATATTTTGGAGTGCTGATTACGGAAATAGTGTCCATTTTGAAATCCAAGATGGCGGACATCGATTTTTTTTTTATAAAATGATATGGGTGTCGTTTTCGGGATATTTTGGGATGCTGATTACGGAAATGGTATCCATTTTAAAATCCAAGATGGCAGACATTGATTTTTTTGAGAAAAGTGATATGGGTAATCCGTATAACGGCTGAGGAGGACTCTCAGATATCGATTTTAAAAGAAATCGATTCATAAACAAAAACTTCAAAATCGATAGGTACCATTTCCATAATCAGCACCCCAAAATATCATGAAAACGACACCCATATCACTTTACTCAAAAAATCTATTTCCGCCATCTTGGATTTCAAAATCGTAATCAGCACCCCAAAATATCCTGAAAACGACACTCCTATCTTTTTTCTCAAAAAATCAATGTCCGCCATCTTGGATTTCAAAATGGATACCATTTCCGTAATCAGCACCCCAAAATATCCTGAAAACGACACTCCTATCTTTTTTCTCAAAAAATCAATGTCCGCCATCTTGGATTTCAAAATGGATACCATTTCCGTAATCAGCATCTCAAAATATTCCGAAAACGACACCCATATCACTTTACTCAAAAAATAAATGTCCGCCATCTTGGATTTCAAAATGGATACCATTTCCGTAATCAGCACCCCAAAATATCCCGAAAACGACACCCATATCACTTTTCTCAAAAAACCAATGTCCGCCATCTTGGATTTCAAAATGGATACCATTTCCGTAATCAGCACCCCAAAATATCCCGAAAAAAACACCCATATCACTTTTCTCAAAAAAATCAATGTCCGCCATCTTGGATTTCAAAATGGACACCATTTCCGTAATCAGCACCCCAAAATATTCTGAAAACGACACCCATATCATTTTATTCAAAAAAATCGATGTTTGCCATCTCGGATTTCAAAATGGATACCATTTCCGTAATCAGCACCCCAAAATATCCCGAAAACAACACCCATATCACTTTTCTCAAAAAAATCAATGTCAGCCATCTCGGATTTCAAAATGGATACCATTTCCGTAATCAGCACCCCAAAATATCCCGAAAACAACACCCATATCACTTTTCTCAAAAAAATCAATGTAAGCTATCTCGGATTTCAAAATGGATACCATTTCCGTAATCAGCACCCAAAAATATCCCGAAAAAGACACCCATATCACTTTTCTCAAAAAAATCAATGTCCGCCATCTTGGATTTCAAAATGGATACCATTTCCGTAATCAGCACCACCTGATGATGTGTAGACAAACAGGCGTTCAGCCCACCTGATGATGTGTAGACAAACAGGCGTTCAGCCCACCTGATGATGTGTAGGTAAACAGGCTTTCAGCCCACCTGATGATGTGTAGGCAAACAGGCGTTCAGCCCACCTGAAGATGAGTAGACAAACAAGCATTCTAGACACCCGATGATGTGCATGTAAATAAATAAATGCATGTAAATAGGCGAAATATTTCTCATATAACATGTGGAATAAGCTTCCTCCTGAGGTTTTCCCATTTTTCGAATAAGCATACAACCCATTTGATCTGAACCGATGATGATGATCTGATCGAGTGAGAAGCGAACGGTGTTCTTAGGTAACAAACAAAATACAATCGAATTGAGATCTCCCTCTTGAAATACAATAAAATTTTCTGATTTCTCCTTGTTTTTTACTACTGTGTCCATTCCATAATACAAATTATTTAGCATGATCAGGAGCCGTGCCACAGGCCTTAGAAAAAGTGGCCAACTATGGACCACTTTTCTGCAATATTCCTTAAACTTTATTTCCATACCTACTGGGTGTACAATAACTGTGTATCATAACTACCTACGGCGCTTTAGTATATTTGTACAATAATTTATTTTTTTATTTCCATAGCTCGGTACTAGATGTACAATAACTGTGTATTTACTCTATCGTGCGGTCGACTCGTGACCTCTGCGCTGCGTGATGAACTGTGCGAGTGAGATAGCTGCGAGTGCGCGGTGCGGTATCTGCACGAATGGGCCGTGAAACTTGGATTTGAGCTGGAGTAGTGTAGGCTCTTAATACATTTTTAAAGATTAAATTAGTTTTGGTCCTAAGACCCTGTGCATTTTGGTAATATACATTTAATTTAGCTATGGGATCCATTGAAATTGAGAACATAATACATAAAACAAAACCAGTAAATAAATAATAGCAAAGTAGAACAACGCCATAACCTAAAAATGAAATATAAAACAAAATGTAAGTTAAGCCATGCAGATATAAATTCAAAATATATTATCAAAGTTTCTGTAGAAACACTGCAGAAGCTAAATAAAACAATAAAAAATAAACCAACCGAAATCAAAATAAAATATAGCAAACTAAGCGAGTTTAGCCAAGTAAAAATAAATTTAGAACAGATTACCTGAGTTGTTATAAAAACATTGCCGAAACAATAGAAATCAAATAAAGTCACAAAAAATAACCAAACGGAAAGGAAATCGGAAAAAATATAATACAGAGCCTGGGGTACGTACGAGAAAATGGTATAAGCAAGCATTACACTCATACAATTTTTTTTAAATCATCTTCACCAGCAATGTGCAATACAGGGCTAGTGTCCGACAAGCGAGCCATTATGGTACAATGCTTTACCCACACGTATTTATATTTTTTCTCCAACGCGACTTTTTTGACTCGCTGCAGGAGAGACTTGTTATACTTGGTTAGGTGATCATTAAAGTATATGGGTAAATCCTTGCCGACAAAGCCCAAGTCTGTCGCCCTGGGCCGATTTAGTTGCCTAAGTGCATACAGAAAATCATCTTTCCTGCAGCGAGCCAACATGCGCAACACGATAGGCTTAGGCTTATTCACATCACTCGTGGAAGGGGCAACACGGGTAACGAAGTCGATGTCATTCGGCAATAACACAAAATGTGAACGTTTCGCTAGATCCCGCACGACGTCCATAAGGTTTTCGCCCTTTTTTTCCGGAATTCCGAATATTTCAATATTAGAGCGTCTGGCCCATTGGTTTTTCATATTAATATCTTTTTCAAGTTGCTTCAAAGACATCCTCAACGTGTCGCACTCAACAGCTGCAGCCTCAAATTGCTTGAATTTCGCCTCCATCTTATCCATTTTGGTATTAATCTTACTATATTCAAGGTTCATAAATTCCATCGAAGCCTTTATATCCTTTAATTCCTGTTTCAGAGAGGAAATCTCGCTGGAGAAAGTAGATCTTAATTCATCCATAGACTTACTCACTTCCGCACCTATAAGCCCAGCGATGTTCAGCTTGGTAACTTCACCTTTTATTAGTTCTGCGATGTTTAATTTGCAAATTTCGCCCTTAATAAGCTCTGCAATATTTTCACTGGAACTTAGTGGAGTATACAGCAATGGCGAGCTCGCTGACGATTTATTGCCAGTAGTTTCGACATCCAGAGTTAATGAGGGCTTTGCCGTCTCCTTGTCGACACGAGTGCCAGAGCGCACCGGGGTACTATCGGATTTAATCCTTCTGGACTTCGTTACACAGTTAGGACACACCCAAGTAGCCTTAAACTCTTTAGACACCTTTTTGGTTTTGTCAGGCAAAATGCATTGTAAATGATAAAGGACTTTGCATGAAGCACAACTCAAGGCGCTAGAGCTGTCCCCGTCCGTTGACTGACAACACTCGTAGTTGGGCATGGCTACTTAGGTATCGATAATTTCGCACCGGCGATGCACTGCTCTCGCAGATCAGTTGGTCCCACACTCGACTGCAACGGAGCGCCCCCGAGTTCAAGTCTCACCTAGGCCAGCAGATTTTGCACGCCAAAAAGGTTTCCGGAGCACCGCCTACAGGCTTCCGGAGTCTTGCCTTCCTGCTCGGGTTCGCCCACTGGGAGGAGCAACACGTCAAAGCTCCTCGTGAAGAAACGAGAGGAACCAAAAATAATAAACAACCAATAGCAAATTAGCAATTTAGAAAAAAGTGCACGGAGTTAGCGCACGTCTGTTCACAAGCAGCGATCGAACTGAACTGAGCAGCGATCGAACTGAACTGACTGTTTAACTGTTTAGTCGCAATTACATTTGTCTGATACGTTGTGTCCAAGGGCTCTGCCGTTTGTGGTGGTCGAAATAAAAATATTTTCTTTCTTTGTTTAATTATAATCAATCACAAAGGTTAGTATCAGACTGACACTATTGTCAGTCTGATACTTGGGTAAGGACCAAGAATGAAGGTACCTACCTAATTAATTAAAACTTCATGAATATAAATAATAACACTATAATTACCTGAAAACACAAAATTATTAGAGTCGGTATAGCTGTGCCAACAATGTATTTGTTTCCACTTTTTTTAATTACAAAATCTTGGTCCTTAAAGTGCAGCAAATTGTACCTACTGTATTTTGTAGGAAACCAATTTTGTTTCCCAGTTGCATCAATCAATTTTTTTTATGTCTGGCACATTGGGTAAACTGAAACCAGAAGATATACCTATTTTTTCAAAATATTTCTGTAATTTTCATCTGACCCAGCCATTAAAGTTATCGATATCGCATTCATCAGTTTATTGGGGCCTCATCCCTAACTGAGTAGCGAAAGTTGAGGTTTAAAAGAAACGCGACTTTAACATGTATGATTTACAGTCTTTTTTTCTTTGACGGTTTTGCATTTTAACAAAAGTAACAATTAACAATAAAATATTACTTATCGGTGATATGATATGCCCCCATTTGTTAAATTTTTGATTCTGCTATCGTTTTTGCACTCTAAAACAGTACAATATGGCATGTTTATATTTTTTAATGATTTTTTTCAAGTACGGTTACCATGACAAAATTCAAACACGACTGAAGTGAGCGGAGCTAGGCGGAGCTTGAAGTGCGTAATGCGATGCAGACTTGATATTAAGCGGATCCACCTACTTACTAATTCTACTTATTTTCTCTTTTCTGTGGTTCAAACGGAGATCACAGATATTGTCGTCAAACTAGGGTTGTCAATATTTTTGAAGGACATTAACCAAATCTTAACTCCCTTTTACTTACTATCTAATTAGAGTCTTACCCACATGCTGTTCGTTTTTGTAGTTATAATAACTTAAAATGAGCCTCTTAGTTTTAGTGAAATGAAATGTTGATTTTGATGTAAATAAATAAATTGTTTTTGTTTTAGAAACCTTTGTATTTGTTGATTCAAATTAAAATAATAATTTTGATAAAAATAAATAGTTTTTGTTTATACCTTTATATACAAGGTGCTTGAAGGTTTTTTTTTATAAAAATTAGCTGCACGGAAAAACCTGCTTTTACTAGCGGTAGGTCGATCTTTTCAAAAAGTTCGGCTTCATTTTTTACAGAGTAGTAAGTATTTATTTCTTATACACACACGCTGTGTATCGATACAGTCGGTACCTCTAGGCGCTACGCGTATTTGTACCATAAAATATTTTGTATAAAAAGGCATATTAAATGTTTATCTCTGCTATAAATCATTCAGCATAATGTTGTTTTTGTTTGTTACACACGAAATGTGATCACGCGGGCATTATACTTCCAATAAAGTAGAAATAATAACAATCTACATAAGTAGGTACCTAAATGGTTTGCTAAAAGGTTTTTTTACTAAAATGTTTATCTAAATAGGAAACGGCACAATATAACAGCACCTCCAAGTTGACAGTTGACATTCTACAATCGTTAGAGTATGGAATCTTAACACTGGCAAAATTGTCGTTGGAAAAGAAGAGATGAAAAAGATTAGCTCTGAATATGTCACGTGACCATACCCATAATTTTTTGTGCAACAAAATATTTTCTGCATTCATATTTTTATCCAGACAACATGTAGTCTAACACAAGAACGACAAAACATTGTCAATGTGTCGCTCGCTCACGCTTTCCTTTTTCCGGGCCCGTCAAATGAAAAGCAAAACTACTTTTATCTGAAATTCGAAATCCAGCCAAGACCACATTCACATACAAAGCCGGCTGCTTAACTAAACACACAAGCAGTCATGCTCAGGATTTGTTTGTTCTGCTTCGTGTTATCAGGCGCCACCAGTGGTATCCAGGTGGTATGGAATCTGTGTTCTTCAGAACTTTACACAGTTCTGAAGTTCCGTAGAACGCGCTGCGGTAGGTAAGTCATGCAGCGATGTGCCGGTGAGAGCTCTCATCTTTGGCTTCCATGTGAGGCAGCTTCATAAAGGTCACTGGCTACTTCCCTAGCTACATAGAATATGTAACGTAAACAGTAAAAGTGTTTTCAAAGCACCCTACCGAAGTTTTTTGTGAAAAAACTTCGGTAGGGTCCTGCTTTTAACATGAATCTGGTATACGAGCGAGGCAGCCACGTCAATAAAACTAGTAAGACCAGTCAAAGCAAACGTCGCGTCGTGCCGGAATTAAATTTAGTGATTTACAGCCGGAGCCTGCTCGAACTGGGCAGGAGTGCGGTTAGATAGGCACAAAGTGATCAGTGAGATTTTATTGAATAAACGCATTTTGACTTTGACAAAATGGTTGACGAGAACACAGTTAGAAGGTGTATTCTAAACACATTTGGCTCAAGATCTGTTAGGTTTTGAGTAGTTCTTATGTAGCTAAAAGGTGCTACGTTATTATCATCATCTTCAGCCATTACAACCTCTTAGATTTCCAGATCAATCAATCTTGTGCAGCTTCCAAAGGCCGTAACAATTATATAATCTTTCCATGTAGTGGAATCCAACGCTGCGATTTCTGAAGAACCTCCTAACAATTTTTATTTAGACATACACAGTAGTTACAGTCTTGCAGGTTACATCAACAGTTTACCTAATAATACCTACTTACTCTGTAACAGTATGTAACGTCAAGCCAATAAAACAATTTGGCTATAACCATATCACAACTAAGCCTAAAGTGATGTATAAGTTCTTTGTAATATATGTAAATAGTTCCTAAACAGTTCCTAAAATGGTTGATTGAGCGTGAGCCTACCTTTATATTGGTTATTGCACATCAAGCGGACATCGCAGCGGAAAATAACTCTACCGATTCAAAGTGACAGAAAAGCGATGCAAGCTTGCACAATTTAGAAGTTGACATCTATCTTTCTCGAATTATGGATTATTATAAAACAGTTCAGTGTGACATCTGCAGATCGTTACCATAAATGTATGTACAAAAAATTGGTGTTTATTTCAGAGAAAAAAGGATAACCAAACACTACAATAAATAAGATTACTGGTTGGACACTAAACTGACTCAGACAAAATTAAAGAGCTTGAAATATACCTGTCAGACTAACACTAGGCTTAGTCTGTAACGAGAAAAAAATTGCCCATCTAATGCTAATTAGGTCTACTTATGGCAACTGTTTGCTGATAGTTCCAGTTAGAGGTATGCTCAAGACGCTGCACTGGCTTGTGGATAGTACCACATTAAAATGACTATACTTAAACACTCTCCACACTCAATACATACGTTTTGACTAGATATTTAACTAAATGTACCCGGTACATACAGGGTATTACCAGACCACTTCCGAAAACTTGGAGGTTCCAATCAGACCATGATACTGAAAACATTTAGCGAAAAAAATCGCAAAAAAAAAAATTGCCTTGACTATCTCCTTTTCATTTTTTTTCTAGTTACATACACACAGTACAACATAATAAGACATATCTACCTAATTATCTCATTTAAAAAAGCAAAAAAACAAATAAAATAAATAAAGCAGCAATGTACAGTGTACAGAACAGCTGAGAGTTCATCGCGGGTCATTCGAGTACGCGACGTGCGAGCGAGACAAGAGACGCCCGTCTTTATCGCGCGGTCGCGCGGTCTTTATACCAATTAGGTATAAATAAACATAGTAGGTAGGTAGGTCAAAAGTTACGACACAGAATAAATAATAGTACTACGCCTCGACCTTACCCACGTAAATGCGTACATTGCGGACTGGTGGAATAAATACAAATCTTTAAACATTGTTTTCTCCGGCTGTAATTATTTTTCAGGATAACTGATTTTTTTTGGTTGGGTTTTGGTGTGCTGTACGCCCCCCTGCCCCCCTTTCGTTTTCGGAAGTGGTCTGGTAACTCCCTGTATAGCGGACTTTTATGACGGGATATTCATCTTTTAGCCGATAAATATCCCGTAATAAAAGTCCGCTACATGTGAATAGATCTACCGGGTACTCCAACTCGATTACAGGGGTTGTCATGGCAAACAGAGACGGGAAACCTTCTAAATTAATTGCATATTTCGATGGGATGTGAATGTGACGGGTCTAATACGTTAGCGATGTTTCGGTGAAACTACCGATTTATACCTATACATACATATCATTGAAAGCTCTGTGATTGGGTACGTTTTAGATCGATACTCCATGTTAATTTTCAGTAAATTGAAGATGAACATATGATTGAAATAAACTAAAAATTACTCCCTAAACACTATATAATTCATTTTGTTTCTATTATACCACTATCTACGATCTCTAATCAAAATAATAGTCGATTTGTAATAGACATCAGTGGTGATAAATTAAACATGAATATAAACCTCAATCTACCTACCTATCTTTGTTGTATTATGATGGCCTATCATAGATAGGCTGGTGATTAATAAAAGGGCTTTCATCACTTCCTGATAGCGTAAAGTTTCACTGTACACACCCTATAATTATAACAAAGCATTACTAAGATTTTAATATGGATCTTGCCAGGTCGTGGTTTGCTAAATAATAATTAAGCAATAAATAGCAATATTGCCCAAGCACTTTTCTTTTTAACAGTACATTACAAGTCCAGTGAAACATTTTGCTCGGTATTTTTTAATCATGCTCATCTGAAACCCTCTAAACTGCTTTATAAACATGTCTTTAAATATTGATACAAAGGACAATGTTCACTATTACCTACTACATAGGTAGTCTTCTATCAATTCATCTGTGACCCACTAGTTTAGCCCACTACCAACTAATCTGCACCATGATAGAAGGGACAATTGTCGTCACCGCATCGATAACACCAATAAATCCAGATTTAATAGCTCCGATCTAAATTATATTGTGCGCGTCCACTTTGTTCTACACTGTGAATTATTGAGATATATTGACATGGGTCGAGACACTGTATTCCGCATTGCGGTCAATCAACTATTCACACTAACAGCCGCTTTTAATTTGGAAAACATTCAGCCAGTGACAATATTATGCTAACAATATTTTTAAAAATATTTTTATTTTTAAATAATTAGTCAATTAGTAAAGTGCGAATAATAAAAAAATACAAAATAATGTACAAACTAAAGTAATAACATAATTAAAGAAATTCTACATGTAGTAGAATTTTTTTTTTGCTTAATTTGGTATGTTTTTGAAAAATAATAAATATTGATGGAGACAGATGCCAATCTAGCTTATGGATTGGTGTATGTCTAGGCTAGAATGATGGATTAAATGTTAGTATAGTAGTAACAACGGATTTTTGCCCCTCTGAAGTATCTGCGCAGAAATCATTTTGGGTCGATTTGGAGGTAAGCAAATTTTTCCCCACAACAGTAATGCGCAATCGCACCTAACTTTAGAGGGATAAAGATCCGTTGTGCGTACTGTACCGTACTGTAAATTTAAAAGTTTGGTCTCCAAGCTTAAGTTTTAAGCTTGAGGTGGTGAAAGTAAGCTCCTTTATCGTGTTCTTTTTGTGTGACTTTGAAGTAGAACTTCAGAAGTAGTGTACCGACCGAACTTAAGTTAAAGTGCCCGCTAGCGGTGCACTATGATAAAGTACCACACATAGATACATCCAAATAGCTTACGCTGGTAAAGGTACTGACGATGTATACTTAAATCATTTAAAATGCTATGATTAATGAAGTCGTCAAAATAAATAAATAAATATTCTTGGACTTTACACACAACGCCCTTTAGACCCAAACTAAGCATGGCTTGTGATATGGGAACTAGATGGCTGATAGAATACTTACATACTTTTTTTTGTAAATACATACTTATGATAACACCCAGACATAGAACAAACATCTATGTTTTCCACGCACAAATGTTTGTTTTTGGTGGGGATCGAACCCACACGACCCACAGCACGGAAGGCAGAGCTTATTACCGACTGAGCTGTGACGCCTGTCAATAAGTAAACGACACGAGTCTATCGACTTTATACAAAAAAGACAGATCGCAAAGAAAAGTACATCACGATGAGTTTTATTTGGAACATCAAAGCAAAAGTTCGATAAAAGTTATTCCTCATTTTCTCTGCTTATTTTACATCGTAATGAGGTAGAGTTTTATCACAAATTTTGTAACTAAACGTTGCATAACTAATTTTAAATGTTTGAAATTATTTAGTTTCTTTTATGCAACAGCTGTAGGTTGATCTGTACGTAGATAATTAATATGAACAATTATGATTACGATATTAGCATACTAAAAAAGAATATCGAAAATGATGCTAGCTTTGTCAGCCGGTTTACTAAATTAAGTATTCATACTAGCCTAACTATGTTACGTGAGAAAAACACAGAGTGTAAAGTTATTTAGGTCAAGCTTTTAATAAAACCACAAAATGAAATATTTCATCGTGTATGCAGTCAACTTAGTAAAGTCAAAATGATAGATATTTAAATAAAACAGAGGGATAGCGGGATAATCCACGGGATGAATATAAATCGTGTCATCGTTAATTGAAGTCCGGCGTTTCGCGAGGAGTAGGTATTTCAGGATAATAAGAAGGTATGGTAGATATATTAAAATAAAATAGATATATTATTATACGTATTTGTTGTAATTAAGTAGCTATCTCAGCTACCGTTATCCTTTTTCTTTTCTTATCTAAGGCTTCTGTGTATCATTACGACAGACAATTTTGATTATTTGGTTTAGTCAAGTCGGCTGTCATTTGTTTTGAAGGCAAAAACCTATGCAAAGGATATTTTAGAAATATTGTTCTCAAAAGAAAAATGTTAAACCAGGTTTTCCATCTGAAATCAACACATTTTCCTCAATCTGGTTCACAGAACAATAAAATTCTAAAATCGTAAAAGTGCTTCAAAAAATCCCGGGACTGCGAATGATTTTAAAAGTCACAAAATATAAAAATATCTTAAAGATGAAAAAAGCTGAAAGAAAGAAACTCATAAATAAATCAGCTCGTTTGTAACGGAAGTTTTTACTCGGCAAATGGCAAAAAAGCTGCAGCAGCTATTTAGCAAATACTATGAGGTACAGTTTAAGTAAGAGGTTTTTAACAAAGCATCTCCAATACAAAGCGGTCAAATAATATCACTGGTAGAACTCGAATTCATCACTAGGGTTCTTACGCATAGACTATGCCTATGTTTGGCTAAAATAATCATAATTAAACATTTAAGTGGCCATTGCCGATAACGGTAATACGAAGCTCGCTACCTCTAAAAAAAGTACAAAAACGTTGTTAAAAAAAATTGGTTTCCGGAGATTTACTCGCACTTGGTTTATTGATTGTATATAGAATGGCTCGAAAATATCAGAGACCTCGGTTTAAGCAAATGGAAAGAACTTCAGTTGGTTGTTTGATGAGGTAGTTTGGTGGAGTGATTCGCTTTGTGATCTGTGGTGAACCAACACTTTTCGAAAGTTGATGTCGTAACTTCATTTAAAACGTTTCAGCAAAGAAATAATTTTTGTTTCACTAGGACCTATATCTAGTAGATTAAATAACTTATGCTACCCAGCGTCGAATCGGTAATTTAAATCAGCAGGGGTATGCCTGCTGCAAGTTGAACTGCAAAGTTTTAAATCATGGTCAGTTCATACTAACTCATAGTTATTCTGTGACTAAATAGTGACATTATGACGTCATTTGATGTGTTTTCGCGCATATTTTGCTGTCAAGTGTCTAAAAATAATGATCACGTGGTACAAAATTGTACCACGTGACCTGAAGAAATTACACTGGGCAGTGAAATATAACTTGACAGCAAAAGATTGGCATACGGGGGCTGTAATGTTTTCAATAGAAAGATATATGATAACTTTAGGCAGTGTTGACTGTACCGACTTTCACTGTAGACTGTCATAACACGGCAGCTGTTTCTTTGAAATAAGGCGATAACTCCACTGAAAATTAAAATGTATAAAAGCTAAAAACTGAAAAAACATTGGTTTAAAAAATATATTATCGAGAGAATTTTCTCCAATCGTATTTTTAAAACACGTGTTCCAAGATAAAAGTTCGATGTATAATTTTCCCAAATGGTAAAACAAAAGGTGATAACTTTCACAGATTCTGAGATAAATAACGATTGATTTTGAAATACAAATTTGCATATAGCTCTAGAATCTCGCTTTGAGAGGTCCACACAAAAATACACTCCCTATGATTCCGGGACTCGGTAGTAAAGAGGTAAAAATGTCTATACGGACCGGCTCCTGCGAGTATGTCTCTACGCTATTACTAATTTGAAAGTTGTCTGTTATTCTAAACAGGATTTTATTACAAAGTTATCATACGACTAATTGAGGATTCCACTCGCCAGAGCGCAAGCACTAAACTAGTATTACGTTTTATGATTTGATAAACAACTTAGCTGTTTTACTACCAACGCAGAAGTCCATTAAAAAGGTTTATTGCCATAGAAAGCTCGGATCTCGTATATCTATAACCTAGTAAATAGCTGTTTACTCTACCCGCAAACACTCAAACAGTCGTATCCCTAGCGTTTTGAACACATTTACATAGAATACGGGGGGTTTATCATCAGCAGCCTGAAAAAGTTTTTAATTAAAAATTTTATTTTCGAAAGCACTGTTTTATTTCTGCGTCATGGTTTTGTTTTATTACAGAGTTCCCATATCCTTCTTCTGGTCCCATCACTAAGTCAGCTCGCTGTCTCCATATTATAATATTGTCACCGAAGATATGAGATGACAATATTATAATATGAGAAGCCTAGCTCTCTAACACCATGGTAGGTAGTCAATAAACATGTAGCTATATACAGGGTGTTACCAGACCACTTCCGAAAACTTGGAGCTTCCAATCAGACCATGATACCTACTGAAAACATTTAGCGAAAAAAATCGCAAAAAAAAAATTACCTTGACTATCTCCTTTTCATTTTTTTTCTAGTTACATACACACAGTACAACATAATAAGACATATTTACCTAATTATCTCATTTAAAAAAGCAAAAAAACAAATAAAATAAATAAAGCAGCAATGTACAGTGTACAGAACAGCTGAGAGTTCATCGCGGGTCATTCGAGTACGTCTTTATCGCGCGGTCGCGCGGTCATTATACCAATTATAGGTATAAATAAACATAGTAGGTACCTACCTACGTTAGTAGGCACTTACGACACAGAATAAATAATAGTACTACGCCTCGACCTTACCTACGCGAATTTACATTACATTGCGGACTGGCGGAATAAATACAAATCTTTAAACATTGTTTTCTCCGGCTATAATTATTTTTCAGGATAACTGATTTTTTTTTGGTTGGGTTTTGGTGTGCTGTACCCCCCCCCTTTCGTTTTCGGAAGTGGTCTGGTAACACGCTGTATAACTTCTATACCTAATAATGTTTACTAAGGGCCAACGCACATCTATCGACAAAACTGTTTTGTCGCGCACTTAGTGACGTGAAAATAAATTTTCTGTTATAACGAAAACAGTATATGACGAGGAAGCACTCGTCATTATGCTGTTTTCGTTATAACGAAAAAGCGAAAAAAGCGAACACAGCATGCATAAAATTATGTTTACCTGTCTATTATAGCATTGTTTAGTACCTACCTATAAACATTGCTTTATACGCACATACCTAGAGAATGAACTGTGTTTTTTTAATAAATAAGAATAGAGTAATTATGTAGTGTACTTAATAATATTATTAAGCAAGTAACGAAAACAGCAAATAAAAAGAAGCATATTGTAACTAAAAAAGTTTTACTGAGAGGGTTTGTCAAAAAATTATGATATGAAGTTTCACATCACTAACTGTTCGACAAGACGTTTTGTTTTCGGTTTGCGTTCGCCCTAATCTAGAGTTTTTTGTTACTTCTTTTGTTAGTATTTTTGTTTTTTATTGTTTAGAAGGAGGCCTATACCCAGCAGTGGGTGATACCAGGCTGAAATGATGATGATGATTGTTTAGTCTATTATTTTAGTTTTAATTTGTGCCTCTGATCTCATTATTATTCCTTTACTTTTAATTTTAATTTGTAAATACTTGGTTCTACTTTTTACCTGGTCATAAATAGAATAACGAATTGGAACGCTCGCTCTGTAATGTTATTTTATTATAATAATAAAGAATTTGAATTTGAGATATACTTACCTACATTTTTTACGTTGCAATTTAGTACATCCTGTTTGCAACCGGCTAGACTCTATTTTCAACAAAGGATACATGACAGAGGACAGACAGGACAGAGCGACGATGCGGTTTTAAAACCGGTTTTCTATGTTAAAGAGGTGCATAGAACCCCAGTGTTTTGGCCGGGGTGTAGTTGCCAACTGACCTGACATCATAAAAATGAATTGTTACAGAAAACGTGCATAGATTTTATATGATTCTGCGAAACTACTACTGTTTGGAGAAGTCCTAGCGAACTTCATTTGTTTCTAGAGAATTGTTTCTGATTGTTCTAACAAAATGCTTTTTTGACAAAGTATTCCATATAATTAAACAAAACTGACATGAAGTTCTCGACCCGTGGTACAACTGCTATGTTCAACTGGTTGTCTCACGGGGATGTAAGCCTACCAATGATGCAACTGGTTGTATCATAAGGAATAAATAAATCTACATAATAGTATACGAGCGATTGCACCACGGGAAATAACATCTAAAAGTACTTATGTATGTAAACAAATTCAATCCACATTCATGTTACATCACCAAGCAAATGTTCAACAGAACATTCACGCTCCATTGATTACTATCGATCGAGCAATTAATATCTTGGGAAAACAATGAAGCGATTCATTCCATTACAAGACTCGTTTACGACCTGGGGCCTAATTCTACTGCAAAATTTCTCGGCTGCAGCTGAGTTGCAGTTTTTCATTTATTTTTAAGTTGTTTCGTATTCCGCATACAAAGATGATGGATGAAGCTGAAACGCAACTGAACCGCAGCTTTTTATCTGTTTTTAGGCTATCACGTATTCTACTAGTGAACTAATATCCAGCTGCACAGTGACGTTTCAGCTAAGCTGAAAGATTGATCAAACTATAATTGGAGCTGGATAAAATGTTAATATGTAAATATGTAAATGTTAATGTAAATTAGTAGAATTGAGCTCCTGTAGATTTTCATTTCCAATGCATTTAAATTGCAGATATTGGAATTGAAACATGTAGTCAGAATTAACAGGAATAGATTTGAAGCGTTTGTTCGCTCGTTCTGAAAATATTACCGGGGGCATATTGCCCCATAGTAGACTTTATGCTGATGTGGGTATAGTTTATGATGATGATGATGATGAAGTGTTGAAAAAAAAGAACTATAGACCCATAGATTTTATCTAAATATTTTCTGAAAGTAAAACATCAGCTTTTGGGCATATAACATGCCGATGATACATTTCAAACTAATAAATCAATTTCTATGCACAGGTTAAATTGAGGTTAAAAAAAGAAACTGAAATTGAAATTCAACCGCTAAAACTTGAAACGCTCATATAAATGGCAACGAACAAGGTCCTTAAACTTATTCCATTCGTAGTGCGCCGCAAACTACGTCAAAGTGGTCACGTAGATATGAGGGGTTCTATGGTAAATAGGGGTCGTGGTTATATCGTCAGCTTGAGTACCTAAATCTTTTCCTCATTTCAGCATCAACAAATAGATTTTTTTTTTGACAATGAAATTGTTTGCATGGTTTTCACACCTTGAGTTCAAGTCTAGTGTTAGCAAAGGTCACTCGATGTGGTACATACAGCTGAAAATCAGCGTTGAATTTAACAATATACTGAGTTGACGCTTTTTTGACAAGATGGGTGTAGGTGAGTGGGATTTTTTTATAAGCATTTTTAAAGTTCATACTGCTACATACCTATTATTTTAGTTTTTTTACAGGCCCACCCATGAATGTTTGATTTGCACGATTTTTATTATAATGTACCTATCTACTGTGTTTTGGAAAATAAAGTTTTTCATTTCAATTTATTATTTTACTAGCAGTTACCCGCGACTTCGTACGCGAGTACCATTTCCGTGTACATTATATTATCTGTGCGTGTACCGAGCGGATACTTCTTTCTTTATCTAAACTTTCACATTTATAATATTAGTAGGATTTCATTTGTTGTCTGCTCTGGCGAGTTCTTGAGAGGTTACGATAGACGTAACGATTCGCTACACAGGGTGTAATAACTCCACTCTCGAAAACTTATAAACAACTTTTTCTATGAAACCAACAGTCCAAGCGCAAATAAATCAATCGTTCCTTACAATATGATATGCAATAATTACTCAACAAAATGACAGTCGGGTGTAATACCGGGTGTTTTTTCAAAGTTTTTTGAATTTCGATCCAGCCACCGTGATAAAAATATTCAAAAGCAAAGTGATTGCACAAACACGACATACAGTAGCTACAAAACTGGTTCCCTGTTGTGACATTTATCGGATTTCCCTTTATGACCGCACATCGTCTGTATTAGGGCCGGTGCACAATTATTGTATCAAAGCGATTCGTTCGGTTCGTGTACACTAGGGTTTCACGGTCTCGACGTCACGTGGATAATACGATCAGGGTGCCGTGTCTCACTTTCAGTGCAATTGTATTCAGGAACTTACATCTGGTGTATTTATCCATCTGCTTATTTATCCCACTTATTTAGGATAGATAGAGAGAGATAGAGATTTATTTATTTGAAACACAATCACAACACAGGTACAGCACAGAACAAGCATAAAAAAAAGAAAAAAAAGGATAGCTACCGTTTGCCTACAGTGCTGGGCATCAAAAATTACAGCTAGTAATGTTTTTCAACTTGATAGGTACAGTACGTTCAACGAATCTTTATCCACCTGAAGTTAGGTGCAACAAACACTTGCGCATGTACTATTGTGCGGAAAAGTCAGCTTACCTCCAGTTCGACCCAAAATGAGTTCGGCGCAGATAATTCCGAGGGACAAAGAACCGTTGTGATTACTATACACGGCTATTATGCTTATGTAAAGGAAATGGTGGACGAGTCTGTTCAAACTTCCAGCAGGCTTTGCGCGGACAGGGTGGTGTCATGTGTCAAAACTTGGCGGATGACCCAGAGCAGTGCAAAATATTAATTTTTCTCGACGGTTTAGCAGTTGCCGCGCTAAGTTGTACCGATCCCTGTGAATTATTTAGTGTGACCGCTGGTTAGGATGGACTTGGAATAAAACTCAGGTTTGATGGTCACGTCTCAGTTTGGGCAGCGCTTCGCCTTCGACAGCTTTTATTTTTAGAATGAATGCTGATCTCTGTTCTCTCCTGATTTTATATAATTCCAAGAATCCCCTCTTTTATTTTAATGTAGGTAGCTTTAGCAAAATGTTTCACACTTCCGCAAATCGCAATAACAATTTTATGAAAATTACTAAATGCTACTAAAAGAACACATCTAAACACATAACAATTACTCAACCGATTTTAGATTAAATAGTATTATGAATACAATGCAAATTTGCTATTTAATTAAATTAAACGACAATCAAATGTTTATTTTTAAAATACTTCCGGGGTTCAATTTGAAGACTAATTAAAGAAAACTGTATCTATTGAGAAATTCCTAAAAGCAACTCTTCCTGAATATGCTAAAAAATATTATGATGAATTAGCAAAACTACTTTAATCATAATAATCAAATATTGCTTGATATAAATAAAATTAAGTAACTGTATTGTCATTACACGTGACTACCGACGTATATCATTGGCTAACACTCGGCCATCCTGCATCGGCCGTGTTCCACCACGGCGTTCGATCGCTGTTCTAGCTCCCGCGCTGTCCGTCACCTGAAGGGAAAAAAAAGAAGCAGTAATTTATATTCAAAATGTCGTAAAAGTTATCGATGATGATTGTGCAAGGCAATATACATCAAATTTAGTTTGTACTCGTACATTAGTTGTCTCCAGCTTCCTTGGTAAATAGGTAGTTATATTCTACTGCTAAGCATTGATCTGATGTAGGTCGCACGGACTACACCTACTTAGTGTAGACTACACAGACAGCTATTACTCAGACAGTTCAATATAGATAGATAGATAGATCACAGAAATATTTTCCTACGCAAGTCACACAGACAGTATAAATGTAGGTCACACAGACGGTATTTAATGTGAGTCACACAGACTGTATTTGATATGGGTCACACAGACTGTATTTGGTATGGGTCACACAGACAATTTAAATATAAGTCACACAGACAGTATTTCATCTTGAAGACATAGACAGTTTTAAATGTAGGTCACACAGACAGATTTGTCAGTTCAACGTAGGTCACAGAGACTTGTATGGTATTTTTAGAACAGCAATTAAGGAAATACATGTCACAAACTGTTTCTTTAGCAGTACTTATTTGTATTTAATCTCGCCTTTTCATTTCAAATCGCCACGAAGACTTCTCAAAAATATACTACGGCTAATTTCATCGACTTACCTACATATGGTTTCATTACTTCAAGCAAGACACGCAGCTGCTACCTTTCTTATTCAAAATTACCTACTCAAAGTTTTATGTACCTACCTACCTAGTAAATTAATTCATGTTCTTACTTCTCAAGTTTTATTTATGGATTAGATACCTACTTATCTACAAGGAGCATTTTATGTAAACAAAAGATAACTTTCATTTTTAATTACAAATAGGCAGGTTTCTAATTATAATATAACCTAATATTAAATGGTAGGTACTTACGCAAACACTTCAAACATCGTCAGTACCTTTACACCTACCTATACAGGATAGCTATTTAACTTTCAAGAAGGTCAATAAGATCGTCCCTATCTACTTCCTTATCACTGGCTGAACTATCTGCATCAGAAAGAGCAGATTTGTATGGTCTTAACACTTCACCTCGAACAACCGCGCTAAATTTCTTATAACCTTTCATTCCTTTAACGCTACAAATTGTATAGCGATCTATATTCGATTCCGCCCTGCAAACTTTATAAGGACCTGTATAAGGGCTCTTTAATTTTTGTGAAACCTTAGCAGACGGGTCCCTACTAGCTCCATCTTTCCACAAAACTAATTGCCCTACTGAATACTTTATGCATTTTTTTCGGGATCTATCAAATTGGGTTTTCATGCGGGTCATATTTTTATCGATATGTAATTTCGCACTTTGCCTTCTATCCTGAAGTGCTAGCTCCTGTCCTGCAAAATCTTGAACTTGCCCCGTGGGGTAAGCTGGCAAACGGGAATTTTCATGTCCAAACATGAGTTTAAACGGGGGAAACTTGGTGGTTGAATTAGGCGTGTTGTTTATTCCCCATACGACATCTGAAAGTTTCTCATCCCATGTACTCTCATTTTCGGACATAGTGTTTAGACCGTCTATGATTGTACGATTTACACGCTCGACCTGTCCGTTTGATCTAGGGCTTGCTATAGCGTTCAAAACGTGTTTAAATTGAGTTTCTTCAGCAAATTGTTTAAAATAGCGGCTAGTAAAAGCTTTACCTCTATCTGTAATAACTCTGGTTGGATTTCCAAATAGAGTTATAATTTCTTTAAGGTGCTTGATTGTTTCCACTGAACTACAATTTTTTACTGCTCGAGCAAATACGAACTTAGTGAAAGAATCTATAGCTACCAGAACGTACGTGTTTCCCTTTCTTGTTTTAACGAAAGGACCTAAGTGATCAGCATGCAAAGTATGCATAGGCACTGGTACTTTTTCGATTGGGTATAGCTCACCTTGAATCCTACCATAACCTGATTTTCCGTACGCACACTGTAGACACGAGTTAACATATTTCCTAATAAATCGTGTCATGCCGTTAAACCAGAACTGAGATTTTATAGTTTTCTCACATCTTTCAAACCCTGGGTGTCCTATCTGATCATGGTACTTCTGTAAAAGACCGTATTTTGCTAATTTAGGTATAACAAAACGTTCGCCATCAATGTTTTCCTGTATAGACTACCATCTCTTATGACATAATTATTGACGATATCTGGGTTAGTTGTTTGTTCTTTCAACTGTGTAAGTGTTTGTTGAATGTTATCATCTTGCAATTGAAGTGTAATTAACCAGTCAGATTCTTCAATTTGGAAAATAGGTTCTAAAATGGGATTTCTACTTAACGCGTCTACATGTCTCATCCTCTCTCCCGCCCGATATTCTATTTGCAAATCATAATCCTGTATAGCTAGCCACCACCGAGCTATTCGCGGTATAAGATCTTTCTTAACTAATGTGGTGCGCAGGGCTGCGCAATCAGTGACAACTTTGACAGGAATTCCAGTCAAATAGATACGAAAACGCTTCAGTGACTCTACTACAGCGAGAGTCTCTAATTCATAGCTGTGGTAGAACTGTTCCTCTCTAGAAGTTACTCTACTGAAATACGCTATTGGTTTTATTGTACCATCTGACTGATACTGCATAAGAATACCACCTAGACCTAACTTGCTGGCGTCCGTATGCAATTCCGTAACTGCCTTGCTATCATAAATACCTAACACGGGTCTCTCGATTAATCTTAGCTTTAATGTTTGAAATGCTCTTTCTTGTTCAGGCCCCCATACCCATTCTACGCCCTGTCTAGTAAGTTTTGTTAATGGGAGTGCGAGTTCAGCAAATCCACGTATAAACTTCCTAAAATACGAAGTTAACCCAATAAACTGCCGAATCTCGTGTACGTTCCTAGGCCGTCGATATTCCGAAACGCAATTGATTTTAGCTTGGCCAGGCCGTATTGTTCCTGCAGCTATTTCATGACCTAAGTAATTCACGCTCGTTTTAAGGAATGAACACTTAGACAAGTTTAACTTTAAGTTAGCCTTCTGCAATAGCTCTAGTACACGTTCTAACAACATTATGCCTTCTTCTACGGTCACGGTAGGTAACATGACGTCATCAAGGTAAGTTGCGACATCATTTCTAACTTCATTTAAAGCCAAGCGTATCAATCGAGAGAATACTGCCGGTGCGTTAGCTAAACCAAAAGGCATTTTTAAGAACTCAAACTGACCTGAAGGGATTACAAATGCCGTCTTATGAATTGAATCATCAGCAAGCCTAACTTGATAGTACCCCTGGGCTAAGTCGAGTGTTGTGAAATAACTTTTCCCTGCCACCTTTGAGACTTGATCATCAATATGCGGAAGAGGGTATCGGTCTTTGACAGTTTGAGAGTTTAGAGCCCGATAATCTATGCATAACCGATAATCTCCGCTTTTCTTTTTAATCAGTATAACCGGGCTTGCATATTCAGACATCGATTCACGTACTATTCCTGCTTCAAGTAAATCATGTACTTTTTCCTCAAGAATTTCATTTTCCTTGTGCGACACTCTGTATGGCTTAAAATGAACAGGTTTGTCAATCGTGGTCTGAATGTGCATTTCTATGAGATCGGTGCAACCTAAGTCTTTTGTACTCCTAGCAAACAAATGTTCATAGCTATTTAGTAAAGACAAAAGTTTGTTGCAATTCGTTCTGTCTAGTTCTCCTGAGTCTATATCACCTTTACTTAATGCTCTAGTACCACTAGGGGAGTCGCGGGATGTTTCAAGAGTCATGACGTTATGGACGTGGTCAGAAGCAAGAGTTACAATTTCAGCGCGTGCTATTAACTTATGAGCTGGTAAAGTGATAGCTAAATCACCCATATTCAGAAACTTCAAACGCCCTTCGATGCAAATAATTCCTCCAGGGATATCATAACACAGTTTACCTATTTGTACATGTACAGGTTTTGTTAAGAAGTAAAATTCGCCGTTAGATTCTATATCAACAAATACATCAACAAGACAGACACTCTGTGCTGGAATAGTTACATCACATTTTAGGTACACACCATATTTTGAGTTGAAGTCTGAATTTCCTAGTTGAATAGGTTTTAGGCAATCATTCACTATAGATGTTTCAATAATTCTAGCAGAATTTGATGTTGTTACTAGGCTAATTCCAGGCTGATTAATCATTGACTGGCCTATGATTAAATCTATATCTGATAGATCATAATCTGTGATTTCTACATTACCCTTCAAGAACACATTATCCAAACACACCTCTATTTCTGTCCTACCTAATGACTGCATGTGAGCACCGCCAAACCCTTTCATTACAACAGCAGAAGGAAGAATCACTAAGCCTAACATTTTTGCTCTGCTGTGCGTTAGAATATTCAGCTTACTACCCGTATCAATATAAACTACAAGTTTTACCGTGCCAATATAAGCTAAGCGTTTGTAGATGCTCACAGAGTTATTGGTAGAAGCGTACATTACACGACTCACCCGAGGTGTTTGGACGTCTTGCCCCGTCGTTGTCTTAGAAGACGCTCCAAACCAGCACGTGGCAGATGTGTGACCGGCTCGCTGGCAGGTCTCGCAGCGCTGCTGGGCTCTGCAGTCCCGCGCTTCGTGTCCAACCCGACGACAGTAGTAGCATCGTTTCACACCCGGCAGCTGCGACATCATGGGTTGGTTTCCACTGACAGTCCCTCTTCTCCAAGTTGACTTGCGTGATGATGCTGAAGGTTCTTGTGTAGATTTGTAGTCTTCCAACGAGGATAGGTAGCCGCTGTATAGAAGTTCTGGTGTTTCGCACTGATATGCTTTCGCATTCGCACGCAGCTCCAGGGGAAGTCCTCTTATAATGCACGATATTGCTTCCTCTCCGTAAATATTGCATTTCTTGAGTAAGAATACCTTGTCATGATAGTATTTGGTCATAGTTTCAGAATCTTTTTTTGTTCTAGCCAGCATACCCTCAAGCTTGTCCACGTGGTCAGTGGATCTTGGAAAAGCAGTTTTCAAGGCGTCTTTCCAACCTTCCCAATCGAGATCATAATCCTCCAGCTCTTCGTACCAGCGTCGTGCCGTACCGCGCAGACGAAGTTGCATAATAAATTGTTTTTCGGTCGCGTTCCATCCGTAGACTGCACCAAGCTGGTCGATTTTGTGAAGCCAGCTACAGACGTTGCTGGTGTTGTCCTCGGGCCAGAATTTTGGGATTACTTCTGCGTCAGTGTTGGTTATTCGATGCCGTTTTCTTGGTGTGGGCGCAGAGGCAGAAGAAAAAAAATTTTGGTCTTCCACAGCTTCTTCATCGTTCGACGTAGGATCTTCGCAGTATTTTCTCTTCACGCCAAGGCCAGATGCGTATGGGCCAGACATCCTTCACGATCCCACTTCTGAGATGTGACCGCTGGTTAGGATGGACTTGGAATAAAACTCAGGTTTGATGGTCACGTCTCAGTTTGGGCAGCGCTTCGCCTTCGACAGCTTTTATTTTTAGAATGAATGCTGATCTCTGTTCTCTCCTGATTTTATATAATTCCAAGAATCCCCTCTTTTATTTTAATGTAGGTAGCTTTAGCAAAATGTTTCACACTTCCGCAAATCGCAATAACAATTTTATGAAAATTACTAAATGCTACTAAAAGAACACATCTAAACACATAACAATTACTCAACCGATTTTAGATTAAATAGTATTATGAATACAATGCAAATTTGCTATTTAATTAAATTAAACGACAATCAAATGTTTATTTTTAAAATACTTCCGGGGTTCAATTTGAAGACTAATTAAAGAAAACTGTATCTATTGAGAAATTCCTAAAAGCAACTCTTCCTGAATATGCTAAAAAATATTATGATGAATTAGCAAAACTACTTTAATCATAATAATCAAATATTGCTTGATATAAATAAAATTAAGTAACTGTATTGTCATTACACGTGACTACCGACGTATATCATTGGCTAACACTAGTCAGTGTCCTGGTCTTCGAGATCTTCGAGATCCAATTAAAATTTTAATCTCATTGTTATTGGTATAGGTATCGACGGTCGTAGTAAAAACAGTCTATACCAAACCTCAAAAACAACCTTTTCGATTCAGAGCCGAAATCAAATAAAAACTTTTATTCGGAATTGCAAATGCATTGTTCAAAGTTCGTGGTTGCCAGTCAGATTTTTTCTTCATGCGGTTTAATTCTCCCCCTTTCAGTTCGTGAAAACCAGCGTTTCATAGAAAGCAGGAGTCTTGTTACAGGTTTAATATTACTTCTAATTTCCTGATCCATTTCCACACATCAAAGAGATTCTTACTTTTTTTACGTATATTCAAGTAGGTATTCCTAGTTATCTAGGTGAAGTGAATGATACCAGCTCGTCCAAGAATTACACTTTATTCAGTACACAATTTACCATGCTACTTCTCTCCACCAAGTCACATTTCCGAATGGTCGCTCTTTCGATATTTTTACACCTAACCAGCCTTTCCAAGCACAAAATGGCTACCTCATTACCTCGACCAATCACAAAACAGTAATGACTTGGTGGTCAACTCACTAACTAAAATACATAGAAAAATACTAAAGATAATTAATTTTGGCTTCCGCCGAACTACTATATAATCTATAAATTAGATTTATATTTAATCAGCTATAAAATAGTTTACAAAATTATCGAAATCATTACCTACAGAAAAATACTAAAAAATATTTAATACAGACTTCCGCCGAGAAACGACGCAAACAATAAATTCGATTAATATTTAATAAGGTATAAAATAAATTGCTAAATTATAAAAATCACGACATTCGGCCATCCGTCATCATGCGATCTCCTGACGCATGACCTAATACCATAATATATATACAGTGAGCGGTTTCTACCAAATAATTATAAGCAAAATATTACGAAATGATATCAAAATTAAATCTAAAAATCTAAGTACTTTAAGCCAGGAAAAACAGTTCAATAATAATTTGGGAGGGTATCAGTATATTTTTATAAAATTTAACGCAAGTGGGCGAATTTTTCGGACGAACTAGGACGTTGTTGTAATCGTCTGACGATTGCTGACAGCGTTACCGGACTATTGGTGGGTGCAAAAGGCTCTAGAACACAAGTGAGAGAGTCAGGCGAGCACTCTGCTCTTATAGGATTTTATCGTGAATACTGTTTTCGCTGATTCGGGCATTCTGACAGGTGGTCGACCTCGGCCACGTTAATCTATCACAGCTCCAGGAGATTCCCTTCAGTGGTACGGTCATCATGATGACGCTCAGCAAGTAGACTCAGGTTGACAGGGCTGCAGGCACGAACTGCGGGGATGACGCTATCATGTACTGGGCTCGAGCGCCTTCCATCAAAGGTGCCTGAACCTGGGGTATTTACTTCAACTGCAGAACAGAAAACACAAAGTTAAGATAACTTGCATATCTTTCGATAACAGACAGAGGTGCCAAATTTGTGTGTCTGACTGGAGATAAGCTAAGATGAATTAAAGTAAGACAGAGGTGCCGAATTAGCACGTCTTAGGTTCGTATGCTCCAAAGTTACTCAAGTCTGAATCGAGACTTTGCACATTTTCATCAAAGAAACGTGTTCAAAAATAATCCATGTCAGAGCACAATCACTTAAATCTTAATTCACTATCCAGCATAAGCGCCTTTAACAAAATCTTACGGATCACCTTGAACGGTCACACAGCTTACGTAATACCAGTGACTGTAGTATCCGTGTTTTACATCCAACGCGAGGCAGAGACGCAAGTTTGCATGTCATGGCAAAGCTACCTGGAAATTCAGATTCAAATTACAAAAATGCCCATAACCAACAATATTGTCACCAATTATAAACGAAATTAGTGAATGAATAATGTCTGTTTACGTCAGAGAATTAAATGTAAAGATTAATTACCTACGATTTATATCAATTAGTCTGTTTACCCAAAATGTCAAAAAAATGTATAAATAACAATAATAAAGTCTTATGTCCTCGAAATAAATCATGTCAGTGCAGCAAATAATCAGCCACGGAGCAGATGTTATGTCACACGATACAAGTCCTACATCTTGACCAAAACCGTTACGTGATTCACGTTCGTTTATCGACGAACAAGTCTGCAAAAGACATTCAGCTTTCTTTCGCTCAGTCTAGCCTAACCTTCAAAAACTGTACAGTCAGATACTGCTTCTGAGACCACGATACTTTTCTCTTACCTACTCGACTTGCAATGTCAGTGCTATTCTTGTGTTCTATGTATATTTCTCTGTAAAAGGTATCATACAAAAAAAACACTAGGAACTAGGCCGTAGTTTCTTGCCCGTTCTTCTAGGCTCTGGTCGCGTGGAACTGGCACCTAGAATCACCTAGTTATATAAGACGATTCTAAATGATCCTTGTGATTTTATTGAATAAAGAAATTTTGACTTTGACTTTACTACAAACAGCTCTACCAACAAAACTAAAGTGAACGAACTGTCATACACAAATTAGTCAAGTTCTTAATCAAAGCTAAATTGAGTCAACCAACATCATTCTTATATTTTATAATTGATGGCATTATCTAGCCGATTTGATTAAAAGTATTTGGAACCATTGCAGGATATTTTACAACTGTTTATGTCATGCTGAAAAATAGTATACTATCGCTTTCATCTTACTCCATTCCATCATCATCATCTCATCAAACCAATCCTCATCTCAAACACCATTTGACCAGCTTCCGTTCAGGTTACAAAACGAACACGTTAGTAGTAAACAAACCTTCAAGTTTAACAACTAGCTTGGTCATCCTATATAGGTACTTCAGATCATCAAAAGTCTAAAACCAAACCAAAAACGTCCGGTTGGAATGTCAAAGGAGTTGGGATAACTATCAGGAACCAGCACTTATAAACCTTGAATAGAGCTTTTCGCACGTTCTTTGTAACTTGTCTAAAATTGATACTAACACCAACACACCAATGATAGACCAAAGCTCCATCAGACTGAAATCGTACTCTTTGTGATACTCGAATAAAATATTGCGACTTCAACTCGCATGACGAAGGACCTTGAAGACTACGTAATTAAATTCTCTACCTTGAGGCTCTACAAGACTACATGAAACTCTATATCGACTCTATATCGACTCTACATCGAATCTTTATGGACTCTACATTGACTCTACTTTGTTTTTACATTGACTCTACATCGACTCTACATCGACTCTACATCGACTCTACATCGACTCTACATCGACTCTACATCGACTCTACATAGACTCTACATAGACTCTACATCGACTCTACATCGACTCTACATCGACTCTACATCGACTCTACATCGACTCTACATCGACTCTACATCGACTCTACATCGACTCTACATCGACTCTACATCGACTCTACATTGACTCTACATTGACTCTAATCATCAACTGCACTCGTGGCGTAGGAGTGCAGCTTGCTTAATAAATATTCACTAGTTATTTAAGTTAAGCAACGTTCTGCGCGGTCACTATTTGGATGGCTGACCGCTAGTGGCGTTTTAATGTGTGCACTTCCATGCTTTGGAGGGCACGTAAAACTTTCAGTTCAGGCTTTAGGAGTCGTCAAGACACGACAGAGGCCTTAAGGCGGCCTAAACACTCACGTAACCACAGTTGGCCACTAACCCATACGAACGAACGAAAATCGTGATCGTGACAGCAAGATGTGTGCAACGAACGACACATCAGATTATACAGTAGATACACAGTACACACAGTAGACTTACTTGTACTACACTATCTACACCAACGATTCATCTCGCTTTCATTTGACAGTTAATCTTGATAACATATTGTCCAACAAACAAATAGAAACTTCAGTGATGTCTGACCCACATGTATGTATTTCGATGGGTGACAAACATGTCAACCTCTCTAGAAGATTGCTAAACAAAATAATTAAGGAGCTTAACTCGAAGTTTTGGTTACCTTTTATCTCCTAAAACCTAATCGGTGGGTACTTGTAAATATCTAAAGTGTTATGCATCTATTCCGCAAATAAACACGTCCGCTATCTATCAACAAGTCTATAACAATAAGTAGACTTGCGACTATGTTACCATGTGAAAGCAATAACTGTATTAAGTAGGTATTCAATGTGCATAAAAAAAAGAAGCACGACCACAGTCCAATGCCTATATATTTGGTCGAGGCACACTTTAACTTTACATAAAATAATATCTGTTTTGTTGCGATAATTCGTAGTTTGGTAAAACAAACAGTGACGCCATGGCCTAGCTACTTACAGAACAAATAAAACTCTTTTGATGTTTTCAAACCTTTACTACCTGCGCACATGTGTGTGTTCAGTATAACAAATAAATAAGTCTATCTATCTATCTATCTATCACATACTAAATGTACTAAGCACTAGAAAAACTTTCAGTCTGTCAGATAGCACTTGTGCTGGGGATGATCAACACCACCATGGAATAAACATTTCGGAAAAAACAAATCTAATTTTTTGCTACTAACGGGTACCTACTTGTTTTATTTTATCTTGTATTTAAGTTTGTAAAACCTACGTTTAATAGTAAGTAATCAATAAAGATCTATTTACCAATCTATCTCAATTAATCAGGAAACCTACTAAGGTCGGTGTGTAGATAGCTCAACTGCTTGATGTGTATTTTGTATGTATTATAAATATTGTAAATACTGTATTAGTCATAATTTTCTTTGTGCTAATTAATGCTAAGGTCATAGTTTCGGACTTTAGGTTTAGGTTTCCAGGTAGGAAGGTAGTCACATAACTATGTATCTACAAATACAATGCATCAGTTATTCCATTTATAAAAATAACAACCATCGTATTCACTATTACGGTGATGTCTTGACATCACCGGCGCACGTCAGAGTGCAGGGCATAGTCTACATACTGTCAGCACGCATAACCTCATATAAAGTTTGCAATATTATCGATTCTGTGCGAGCAAAAATTTAGTTTCAACTCAGGTTTGAAAGGTTATAAACTAAAAACATTGCCCTTCAAACATTTCGCTATCCGGGAGCACTTAATTTTACGCACTCGTTTAACCTTGCACAAAGAATTGACTCATGCAAACTACGACCAAAGATTGAAACATAAAAATGGTTGGATCTAACCTTGTTTAAACCACTCAACACTCCAATGAGGGGTTCGGTGACCTTCAACGACGACACAGCACTCCTAAGACTGAAGTTTTCCATTTCCATCTGGAATGCTCGTGCGCTACAGGAAGTTCATCGTCAGGAATCATCGCACCATCAGAATCCATGGACTCGAAACAGAAGTAAATCATTGTAATTAGTAGGGTAACTACCTACATAACCATTCACTAAATAAAACCAGACTGAACTAATCTCGTGTTTTTTTTTTCTTTAATCTTCAATGGCACACTTGGCCTAAAACTATCACGCAGTCCATGTAATTTTTGCGACATACTTAGTCACGTACAAGTCCTGTGCGTAGTGCTATAAGAATCTTAAATAATGCACACATGGCATAAATAACGAGGCTTGGAAATAATTACGGCATACATAGCCGGCTTGCTTTCCAATCATTAAGTAATGTAAAACTATCACACAGTCCATGTAATTTTTTTGCGACATACTTAGTCACGTACAAGTCTAGTGCGTAGTGCTACAAGAATCTTAAATAATGCACACATGGCATAAATAACGAGGCTTGGAAATAATTACGGCATACATAGCCGGCTTGCTTCCCAATCATTAAGTAATGTAGCTCACTTGGCCGAACAGAGGCATACATAGCCGACTTGCTTCTAAATCATTTAGTAATAATCACTTTGCTAAACAGAGGCATACATAGCCTAGGTATTATGTAATAATTCTATCAGTAATCTAGTTGCCATACTAGGTACAAGCTTTGCTTAGTTTGGTACTACAGAGCGTTGTGTGAAATGTCCATGAATATATATATTTATTTAATTTATCTGAGGCCTAAGTAGGTAGCTAAGTATTTACTTAGCCCATATCATTCTATTTTAATTTTATTCTCACTTAGCACACTTAGCTTAAATCATAGCTATCAGCGGGTAGCATAATATTTTAAATATAAGGCAACTACCGACCTACAAAATAAGTAAACCATTAATCGAAGGGTGTTTGCATTACCGAATAGTCCCGGTGTATTACCGACCAGTCAATGCGAACAGCGATTCAAACGTATATAAAAAAAATGTAAATCTAAATGAATTTAATGCCACCCCAATCTATGAATCTCTGTACGTTTCAGGCTAGTAGGTACTGGCTAACCAAATATCTCAGTAGGTATTCAACCAATCTAAAATTCAATGGACAGTATAGGTAGGTACTCACAACTCCAAAAGAGAGATAAGTTTGCACGGCCAGATAGTCTCGGAGTATTCCCGACTGATCCGTGAAACAAAGTTTCGGTCTTTCAGAACATATTAGGTAGGCACCTATACTTTATGAAATCAGAAGTTAGCACGATCGGATAGTCTCGGGGCAATCCCGACCGACACATGCCAACAAAATCTTTCATTCCATTTAACATAAATGGCTGGATAATGTATGTACTAATAACTTTATAATGAAATTTAAATATATCAGGGGTGCACTAAAAAATATAAAATTATCACTTTACATACCGTTCATCCCACTTCTGAATTGAAGTGAATGATACCAGCTCGTCCAAGAATTACACTTTATTCAGTACACAATTTACCATGCTACTTCTCTCCACCAAGTCACATTTCCGAATGGTCGCTCTTTCGATATTTTTACACCTAACCAGCCTTTCCAAGCACAAAATGGCTACCTCATTACCTCGACCAATCACAAAACAGTAATGACTTGGTGGTCAACTCACTAACTAAAATACATAGAAAAATACTAAAGATAATTAATTTTGGCTTCCGCCGAACTACTATATAATCTATAAATTAGATTTATATTTAATCAGCTATAAAATAGTTTACAAAATTATCGAAATCATTACCTACAGAAAAATACTAAAAAATATTTAATACAGACTTCCGCCGAGAAACGACGCAAACAATAAATTCGATTAATATTTAATAAGGTATAAAATAAATTGCTAAATTATAAAAATCACGACATAGGTAAGTAAGTAATCTATTTTGATAAGTAATATAAAATTTATATCAACAATATCAACGATATTTCCGTGTCTCTCTGAAGTGTAGTGAGTGAGATTTCAAAGGAGATTGGTAGGTAGGTATAGCTCGTACCTATATTCAGTAAAAAGTATTATTAAGGCCGCTATTACGAAAACCCGGCCTTGTTCGGTACGTCAAATCAATGCTAAGCGAGAGTTTTGGTTCTGGGCCAGTTTCCGGGGCAATTTTATATGCGCCGTTCCACGGATAAAAAAATCATTTTTGTTACGTTGGTACTTAGGGTTAGGGAAATTCATTCTTATCTCATTTATTCAGGGAATACTCGGACGTAGGATACGATTTAGTTTTCATATTTAAGTATGAAGAGACGATTGTAAGGAAAAGGGTATTATTGCCCAGCAGTGGGAAGTGGGAATAAAAAATATATTCATGTAAAATGTATTTCACTGAATCGAGAATATTAACCCAGAATTATATCAGACTTTTACCTATAACTTACACATCTCAGTTCATCGCAACTTACACATTTTACACATATCGTATCTACTCCCACAAATCGTGCCATAACTCCAAAGTAATTATTTTCAAAGTCAACAAGAATCGGTGTGAAATTTTCTAAGTTAGCGGTTTATTCCCTGAACGTGTGGGTATCCCGCAGAGATTGCGGAAGTTTAAGTAATCACTTTCCGATTAACTTTGAATTATAGAACCGCTTGCAAAGTTTTTAATCATTAAAATTACGTGGTCCGTTTTTCGGGTTTATATTACAAGGGCTCGTCATGTCCAATTAGTCAAGTTTTGGTTATTGTTTACTTTCGTTTACCTACGGTTATTTACCGGTCTGTTATCACGGAGCAGAAATTACTCTATTGAACTTTGGCTTTGTTATGAAAAAATATGCTCATTACATAATTATCTACAATATGTAACTTGAAGATACTTTTCAGATCTTATCTCTAGTATAAAAAGTGAATAAAATCTACCGTAACTTTCAAGCACTCCTTAGTAGGTACTCATTTCTAGATTTTTTTATTTCTAAAGGTCTAAATCACGCCCGAACATTGCATTTGAAACACCGACATTTTGCAGATTTGAATCTAGTCCTTGGGAACATCATGGTAAGTTTCAAATTACAATCTCCTATTCCCAGACACGATAGAATTCCTTCAAATATTTTATCACATTGTCCATATTTTCCACATTGCTGCTGATAAAACCTTTGTCAAAATACCTTTTTTTACACAAATAAATTAAACAAGCCCATTTTCTTGTTCCTCCTTGGCCCACCTGATATTAAGTGGTTACCTCTGCCTATAACAATGCATTGCCTCACCGAGCACGTCCACTGAGAACGTGCCCTGTGATGCATTGCACTGCGCCCATCACTCTCAGTCATAGAGGTATTCAAGAGCTAATCTTGTACTGAACATATCAACGACCCGAAGGCCACCATAATGCATGGAATCGCTCTATAATAGCTCAGATCAGCCCCCGTATGCCAATCTTTTGCTGTCAAGTTATATTTCACTGCCCAGTGTAATTTCTTCAGGTCACGTGGTACAAAATTGTACCACGTGATCATTCTTTTTAGACACTTGACAGCAAAATATGCGTGAAAACAAATTAAATGACATCATAATGTCACTATTTAGTCACAGAATAACTATGAGTTAGTATAAACTGACTATGATTTAAAACTTTGTAGTTCAACTTTGCAGATCAACTGAGATTGGAATACCCACAGAAAAGAGTTCTGTGGGAATACCCCTGCAGAATGCCACTAGTAGTCTCTCAACCAAATAACAATGTGTCATGAATTATGTCAATAAATCATGATAGAAAAGCTGTAGAGCAGCTGCATAAAAATAAATTTATTACAAAGTAAATTGATCAATGGTCTCAAATTGCAATTACAAAATTGACAGCTCATTCACAAAGGGCTATTAAGCATTGTATAATATTTAACTGGAACATTACAGGCACAACGTGTGATATGTCGTTTCAATTTATTCCTGTCGAATTGGACGTCGGGTGTGCATTTTTAGAGCCGGAGTCCGATTGTTTTTTTGCGAAATGAAACAGCCTCAGCCCCCGTATGCCAATCTTATGCTGTAAGTTATATTTCACTGCCCAGTGTAATTTCTTCTGGTCACGTGGTACAATTTTGTACCACGTGATCATTCTTTTTAGACACTTGACAGCAAAATATGCGCGAAAACACATCAAATGACGTCATAATGTCACTATTTAGTCACAAAATAACTATGAGTTAGTATGAACTGACCATGATTTAAAACTTTGCAGTTCAACTTTGATTGGCATACCCCTGCAAGCCCTCTTACGAAGTTGAAATTCAACTACTTAAAATATATAAATAAATATTATAAATATTTGTAAAAATTATAAATATTTTTGTATATATTATAAAAATTTGTAAATATTATGAATAGGTATTGTAAATACTGTAGTAGTCGTAATTTCCTTTGTGATAATAAACTAAGTACTTAAAGAAAAAATAATATAAAAAAATCTTCTTCGCTATAGAGAATCTGAATCAGATCTGATTGTGTAATGAAGGTTTGGTTATCATTAACAAATGAATGTTGCTATACAGGGTATAGTAAGATCAATTTCGAGGGTAATAATAATAATAGGGAACCATTTTCACGCTAAACATTGTTCATATTTGAAGTTTTCTAGTGGTCCCATTTCTCCCGGTAAAAGTATTCCGAATGTAATGCCGTTTACCTATTTGAGACTTCGGTAAAGATTTCTAAAACAGTTAATTCTTAATTCGTAGTAATTCTCGTCCCGTAACATGACGTAAATAAAATGTTACTGGCTGCTGAGCTATTTATAATAAGTAGTTTTATTGTAATTATTCAAGTTATGGGTAATGCAACTCAATTCTGCATTAACGTATAGGATGTATACCTACTCAAAAAGGTTTTGACTTGTTTTTGGTAAATCGACTATAATGAAAATAAATTACTGAAACTCGTAGAAAAATGACGAAAATTGAATGCCTGTTCATCTACTGTCACATTTAGTAGATAGGTATTTTTTCGACCGTACCTATTGACTAAATACACGATATTGTTATAGAATAAAAAAAATGAAATTTGGCTCAAAATAAAAATCATCTAGATCTTATCACTTGCAGCAATTTAATACATCAGTATAAAAACACTAGAAGTTAAAAGCTCCCAAGCAAAATAATATTTTTACCAAATAAACATTTGCTTATGAAATATTCTCGCGAATATTCCGTACAAACACACAATTTGTGAATCAAGCGCGTCGCTGGCGAACATAACTAAGGCTACCAATAAAATGGCTGCTTTTCTAAATGCCTTGCTACGACTCCGTAGTCACACGAGAAAATATCATACAGTAGTCTGCATTACACTACCTACACCAGATTTTTTCAAGTAAAAGTTGTAAGCCCGTCGTGCCGCTGCCGCCGTTTCAGTTTGATAATAAAATTATGCGAGCTGCTTTGCTTTGCTTTTCTGTTTGTCATCTACTCGCGTCGACAGTGCTACAGCGAAATAAAAATGTGTTGTGTTATTTTTTGTGAGTGAAACTATATCCCAAATACTAACTTAACTATTTAGATAAATATTTTCGTGCTACAATGCTTAAGCCTGTGGGGTTTCCACATTTTATTTACAAAATCATATCATTTAGCGAGTAAATTATACTAGATTTGAACTAGGTCGTGGAATAAGTCTACCTACGCTATCAATAAACCATTCGGATGTTTGGTTGTTTGCATTTTCTAAACGACAAACGGTTTTAAAACCCACCGGGTTTTGGTTGTTACCAATTGATACAGCTTTTGGATTTTTACCCGTGCCTATGCGATTTGCTTTAAAAATAAACTTCCTTTGACAACGTTTCGCAGTACCGTTTTTGAGGGTGTCGGCTTGAGATTTAAAATGAAATTGCACTGCACTTAAAACGTGACCGGGGAGCAGTTGCGGAAACTTAGTATCGAGTTTAATTCGAGGCATTGTTACTTCAAGTTGGACCTTGCACGTACGGTACAAAAATACAGGGTGTAGTAAGAACAACCCTGAACACTTCAAAGGGTTGAAGTACAATATGAATCAATTTCTCTATGGAACTAACAGTGTGAGTTCGAATTCAAAAGTCAGCTGTTCCATACATTTTGCTTCACATTTTAGTCATACTGAAGTTTTCGAGATTGATTTTCATACATCCTGTATGAAAGGATCTAGTACATAGTACAGTGGGTTGGACGTGCACCTCGTCGCCGCGTATAATGTTGAGTGGTCTGGAAATATTGTATAGAAACACTCAGACATTCCCACCTTAGATAAAGTCAGACTGCATAACAAAGTGTTTCAAAAATTCCAAAACACTGCAGAAAAATAGAAGAATCTCATTCAATACTGAATTTGCTAACTTACAGACTGTTCGACAAGAAGGGGTAGCCAAAATATGGTTCTGTCTATTCACTTTTGGTTGCCTGAAAGATGTCACTCTCAGCAAAAAGGCCGCCTATTGTGTTAGGCTCCTTTTTTTAAGCTGAGTGTTTTCCTCTGTTTTTGTGGTGAAATACAAGGAGTTATCTAAAATTTAACAACCTTAGAAATACCTACATGGTAAGTACACGTTTCCATTTATTCTGTTTTTCATGTAAGTGAAATGTTATTACTTTTAAATATTCATTTACCGGAAATTAGTCCGAACCCTTATCGTGGCGGTTATAAAAGCTAAATAATTTGCGGCGTGTCTGCTTCTGGCATCGCGCCCAATCTACTTTATCATCGGGTGACTGCAAACTTTGTGGCTCAATTATTTCAACACGAAGATGCGCAAGTGTCCAATTTCGTGGGAAATATGCTTGCATTACTGGGGATGAACTTGTAAACTTTGCAGCCAGAGTCGGGTGTTTTAAGTCTTGGAGCATACTCGAACTTTAGAAGTAAGCCCCACCGGGCCAATGCGAACTAGTGTACCTATTTGGAACTAGAGGAATGCGGGGACTTCATCGCGTCGCTATTTTCTTACAACTTCCCGCTGCATTGCATCCTGTACAAGTTAAATTTCACAAATTCCTGATGTAGCGCATCTATGACCATTACAGGAACATGCCTGGAGAAACCAAGGTTATAAATTAAATTGCGTCGAAACAAATGATACGCGTCAATTAGATTTACGTGAGCATTTTCCTGACTCAAGTCTAGGGGCGGCTTGCACCAGAACCACTAAACGTGTTTAACAGCTAAATAGATTAAAATCTGACATATTTGTATGACTTGACAGCTCGCTAAATACTATTTAAGAGTTAAACGCGTTTAGCGATTCTGGTGCAAGCCGCCCTAGGAAATCAAAAGCTCTCCTAACAAGTGATCAATGTTTTTTCATGTCATGTTCTATAAACAAACCAATATTTCCTTGTCAGCACATTCAGGTGACAAAGTGTTAGTTATTCATCGTCAAATATGAAACAAGGATACAACAATATCAAGTATCAAGGAGCTTTTGCAATTTCCTATGTTTTGTGAGTAAAATATGGCTGTAGAATTCAAAGAGAAACGCACCAGTTATCTACCAGTTGGCAGTAATCCACTGTCACGTAAATAATGTTACTCTCGAGATCATAGAATTGGTTTTTCTCCCAACTTTATCTCATAGCTTTATAGCAAAATAAAATGAGATAAAACTACTGTCACTATTGTCCATCTTTGGGTGTGTGTTCTCAAACAGTGAACGAAATTGAATCGAAAGCGACGAGCTAAGTATGGAACCACAAACGCAGGAAGTAATGAACTATAAGTAAATATAATAAGTAGTGTGCTTTCTTGCAGAGAAGTAGAGAAGCGCTCTTTCTGACTAACGGCTCACAGGATAGATGTCTACTATTGTTTGACAGGCGTCACAGCTCAGTCGGTAATGGCTCTGCTTTCCGTGCTGTGGGTCGTGGGTTCGATCCCCACTGAGAACAAACATTTGTGCGTGGAAAACATAGATGTTTGTTCTATGTCCGGGTGTTACTATGTATTATAAGTATGTATTTATAAAAAAAATGTATATAAGTATTCTATCAGCCATCTAGTTCCTATATCACAAGCTTTGCTTAGTTTGGGACTAGAGGGCGTCGTGTGTACAGTCCATGAATATTTATTATTATTACTATAACCTCTTGGATGTTGGATGTTACATGGGGACTACAATCGTGAGCATATTTAATTTTACTTTTACCTACATGAAATGTAAAGCCCATTTTGCGCGGCCGCATTGTCATAATAACTCCTCAGAATAGATTACTCATAAATTGGAGCTTTCGTATTTAGTCTTCAGTGATACAAGCTGGTGGAAAATGGAAACCAAGAAATTAATTTTACATTTACGAAGCATTTTATTCAAGTAGGGCGTTTCAACACTCTCAACGACACGATACTTACACGATACCATCGAAGAGCTAATAAAACCCCCTGGCTTATAAAAAGGTAGAGTAGACATCTGTCTTAATTACTGGTAATCAAGACATGATGTCTACTAACTTTTTATAAGATACATCAATGTCGTCGGATAGACCTATACATTTTGTAATTGGTTTGTAAAATCGTTCTAATTAATGTAAAATAAATTAATGAATTTAGTACTTACCCGTCTGAAAACCAGCGCTGCATTATACCTGGGTAGGTATTACTTAGGTATAGTGCAGTATTATGCTGAGACGGGGACCATTTTGCCCCCTTACAACCACAAAGTATTTATGTTTATAACTGTATTTACTGTATTTATACTGGGGATAAATAAACATTTATCTTATCTTTATCTTATCTTATCTTACTTGACGCTTCCACACCCGTGTCGATGCTGATGCCGTTTTGTTCGAGCCACAGTCGCTGCGTTACGTGAATCTAACGAATTCAAGTCATATTACGCGTTAACGCCAGCTCGACTGCCAAATGGTGTAGCGTCACCGCGTAGTGTATCTCGGATACGCTGCCATTATAATTAGTTTACGATTTTCACATTTATTCATGCTTGACGGAATCGTGTAGGTGTCGGGCCAGTGTACAAACGCCCTTCGAGGTGCGGGCGAACCGCAATCGACATAATTGTTGAGACTTTAATTAAAAGTTCAAATGAAACAGCCACGTAATGGTATATTCCTTGGAATTATGAGGATTTACTACACAAAGCGTTCTGGTTTAGTGGTAACTGGCATACTCTGTATTTTGTTTCAGAGACCGTGGGTTCAAATGAGGGTCGTTCATTAATAATTATTTTATTACAAAAAAATATCAGCCCCCGTATTCCAATCTTTTGCTGTCAAGTTATATTTCACTGCCCAATGTAATTTCTTCAGGTCACGTGGTACAATTTTGTACCACGTGATCATTCTTTTTAGACACTTGACAGCAAAATATGCGCTAAAACAAATTAAATGACATCATAATGTCACTATTTAGTCACAGAATAACTATGAGTTAGTATGAACTGACCATGTTTTAAAACTTTGCAGTTCAACTTTGCAGTTCAACTGAGATTGGAATACCCCGGCAGTGTCGTAAAAATAAGGGCTAAAATCATCGCGAGGATGGCTCCACATGCTTTTTTTTAGCGAAGTACACCTACCATGTAAATGTAAATGCTAGATGGTATAGAGCTGTCGTGCAAGACAAGTTTCGTACTCAACTTTGTGTCTAGTATCTATAATGTCTACAATAGATGAAAGAGCTTGTTAATTCCCCCCTCCCCCCCCCCCCCCCCAAGAAAAGCCCCTGATAATTATTTCGAACCTGTTTTTATTTTACTTTTGGTCAAACATAAATTAGCCTCTTTGTACCTTTGATGGTCCTCATAAAATTAATTAATGTTAACCAAAGCTTATAATTTTATTACGCTCACTGTTTTCATACAATTACAAACTTAGAAATACAGAAGAAATATTTATATATTTGTTTTATAAATTTTTTACTGCTTACCTGTATCTAGCTAGTAAAATATTTGTATAAACCTATATATCTTATATAGGGTAGATACAGGGTCAAAACTAAGAATTCTATAATAGAAGTAAGTATTTTGTAATAAGATAATAATTATCTTATTACAAAATATGTTTTATTTTTATTACATAGCTACGATCTTTTCGATTGCTAATCCATTGCTGCATGACCAAATTTGATTCCACAACCTTATGTTCCATAAGCAACCAGGCTTCCTGCAATAACTCCAATTTCCAAATTCCCATTAGTGATTCCCATTTCCAAATGCAGCCGCAGCTGTTGGCTATTTTACACGTGGCGAGTGTTTCGCTAAAATAATTAAGCAATTTCCTCGATGGAGACGGGTCACAGATTGCTGCATAGTTAATTACTGCTATTTGTTTTCATCCGAACCGATGTTGCTATTATTTTGGGACCAATTTCACAGTATTATCCGTCGTCTGAATGGTCGTATACTATAATGTAGTGCTATAGTATGATAGTGCCGGTTTCAACACTCGGATAATAGTTCTAATGTTGGCTTATTCATATATACATTCCTATTGAGTCCACCAACCAGCCAACTAGTAGTGGCCGTTGTAAGCCATTTCTTGTTTCGTCACTTATTCTCATTAGAAAAATGATTTCCCAGGAGTTCCAACTAATGTTTTTCTCATACAATATTTATTCTGTGTCACCGGTGCTCACTTTCTGTAGCGGATCCTGAATTTCAATTTTTAGAGCCTATTGTTTTACCTATTTATAAGTAAGTTTTGAGAGTAGTGAACCAATAAAGAGTTATCTATCTACCCACAAATCGATAGTGTTCATCAAATCTTCTTGTTGTGTGGCAATTTCTTGCAAATCATGGAGGTTTCCGCATTGGAGTTCACTGAGCATAGCTTTGTTCTTCTTGAGGTCAGCCAAGATAAGCTATTTGGTCATCGATAAATCCTGATCCATTCTTAGGTAGATCCGGAGCTCTTGGTGGGGGCTTGAAGCTCCTAGCCCTCCTGAATCCACTAGAACTTAAGCACTTAATACACCCAAGCAAAGAGGTAGAGGTCGATCGCAGTTCTTCGATGCTAATACCAAACTTTTATTACCCGCATTAGAATATTGAGTGCCCCTTTGGTGGGTCGAATGCTGACATCATTACCATCTCATCTGGTTTTGACTGTGTTTTTTAAACATTTTACTTTACCCTTGGCCTCGACTGAGCGAAGAGCTTTCAGGTTTATTGTTGAGTAGCAGATGGCGGAGACAACGCATTGCACATCCAAAGTTTCGAACACAACCGCCGTTAAGTAGTTTGCCTATCAATCATCTACAGGATTCATTTCCACCGTCATCATCCGAACCGCTAAAGAATGAAACTTAGTAAGTATTTGTCTATCTTGCTTTAATTTTATCCCCCTAAAAATCTCCATAAATCTCTAACCAGATAAAATGAAACTAAAATGATAATGAGTTACTCATGTTATACTTTTAACAACTTTTTATAGTAGTCATCGAAGTTTTTATTATTTTTCAAAAACCAAACATGAAACTTTTATTGAGTGAGACGTAAAGATGTTGAAATTCTTCAGTTCTTGAAATTTTTATTTATTCGTCGGAAATGCATTCCGACTTCGCAACGCTCCGTGGGTATTTCTTTAATAAAACTTTGACCGGAGCAAAAGGAAGTTAGCTCGAGAAATATAGAAAAGTTGATTGAGCTAGTACGTAACTTTCTGTTTCAAGATTTATTTTTTATGCTGACTCAAATGACTACCTGAGGCATATAATCGATTTTAATAATAATTACTCGATTTATCTGGCTACGGTTGCCTGGAAGAGATTGCTTTTCCTGTAGTATTTTTGTGGTGAACAATAAAAAGCTATCTATTTATCTATTACTCTTTGAATCTTGATATTATAAATACCTTTATTATGTATGTTTTACCTACTTAATTCCACTGCTGGGCAAAAATAACTAAAAACGAACACCTCTTCTTAAATTTTTATATCCAAATGTTTCCTACTTGATGACTACTCAAAAGTCAATTAAGTTATCTATTTTGCTAGAAGGTTACCAACATAGGTAGGTACGTTATCGTTCTGCCTACTCAATCAAGATTGGAGGCAGGCAGACCATCCGTATAAAACCAATTTTCCGATTTATACGATGCCTCATTCACCACAGTTTTATCCATTTGTAACACATTACATCTACCAATAGTTTAACCGATTTGTACAGTTTAGATATATAGGGACATTTCTATTGCTGTTTTGTGATTGCAGACATGTCTGTACAAGGCTATGTATATCAAACAGGCAGATGGTGACTTTTTAAAAGTGTAAAACATAATAAAACAAAAAAAAATGTGATTATATTATTTTTATCTCTATCAATGTATAAACTGGTGCTTGTCCTCAAGGGAGCAATATACTGTTGCTGTGTTTCAGTAGCTAGAGTCATAATTCACCACACAGGGTCTGATAAAAAACCTATAAATTTTCCAACTAGCTACCTATCCGTTTAACTTGAACTCGTCGATATCCGCTAAAAATAGAGGAACTTTATAAAGTTCAGAAAAGCCATTGCCATGTTGTTGTACACTCCTATTCCAACTTTCATGATTTCATAAAATCTAAACATTGCTCTGTTATTTTGGTTAGTACCTCGTTATTGATACGCACTTTTTTTGAAATGAGAATACATTAAAATTTATTTTGAAAAAGTAAAACTAAAAACTTTTTGGTGAAAATCGACAGGTGTTTTCACGTGGTAGGCGGCTCGCGTCACAAAAGCTCGAGCTGAAACTGAAATTCAGCAATTTTCGGTTCAGCGAGTTTTCAAAAGGTTGCATTCAGTTACAAAATACCTGCTGTCGAATTCTTGCAATGAGTCAACCCACTTTAAATTCCATGTCGGTTCTTTTCAATTCGTTGTCATCAAATAATTTACCAAAATATAAACCTTATTACGACTAGACAAAAGTCATTGGATCTCTCGAATTAAATTGATTTGTGGAAAGGATGCAGAGAATTTAATCACAAATGAAGTTATAGTACGGCTTTGTATAAGCTGTTGAGTATTTATTTATTCAGCGACTTTAAAGTTGTATTCATTAAAACAAATCCCGCTTAAGACGATAAAATTAAATCACAAGCTATTACCATAACAGATACTTTGAGATGCTGCACAATAAGCTCAAATTGGGTTGCTTACAAATCGAGGGAAACTATTAAAATTCATAGAAGAGCTGTTCGCAATGGCACGGGACACTCGTTCTTAATAACAATAACAATCCATTACTTGCTTGTTAGGCGACGTCGTCGACTGGATTAAGATTTTGCTTGAAGATATGCAAAGCTTTAGAACGTGAATCTCAAACCATAATAATGAAATTATCGGTTATCGCGATACTATAATATTTTACCACCCAATGAAGCGCGGGACAACCCCTAGTTTACCGACATTGTAGAAATACTCGAAAAGTAACTTATCGTTCTTCTTATAGAAATCAAGGCGAGGCGTATATTCAGTAGTAGGCTTGTACAGGCCGATATGAAAATGTTTTTTTATACAAATAAATGATGGAACAAGCCGATGGACCACCTGATGTTAAGTGGTTACCTCTGCCTATAATAATAATGCAATAGCTAGGGCTGAGGTAGCTATCAGTAGAATATACTTAAGTGCAGACCACGTTTAAGCAAGCGTAGGGCGCCCTTCGGCAAGATGGGGCGATGATCTACGACATGTCGCTGGTAAACACTGGATGAGAAGACCCGAAGACCGAACTCAGTGGCGCATTTTGAGAAAGACCTACGTCCAGCAGGGGTATGCCAATCAAAGTTGAACTGCAAAGTTTTAAATCATGGTCAGTTCATACTAACTCATAGTTATTCTGTGACTAAATAGTGACATTATGACGTCATTTGATGTGTTTTCGCGCATATTTTCCTGTCAAGTGTCTAAAAAGAATGATCACGTGGTACAAAATTGTACCACGTGACCTGAAGAAATTACACTGGGCAGTGAAATATAACTTGACAGCAAAAGATTGGCATACGGGGGCAGCAGTGGACCAATATATATTGATGATAAGGTACCTATATTGGGTTTAATATTACTGCAAGATTATCAGCCCATTCTTTTATCTATTTACTCTAAGGATAAGGATTAAGGATAAGGATTATGTCTCAAAAAAGTTTAGTGGAGATTTATAATGTCTGTGGTGGAGATAAGGAAGTCCTACACGCTTGACCTGTAGATAATGTCATAAAACTATCATATTTGATGGAACCTTGATACCTTTGACTATAATATCACAGAAAGTACTCTATAAACCATGATTCCTTCTACATATTAACATTGTAATCAGGTCCTAAATCACTGGCCAAAAACCTCCAACGGACAAAGCAGAATCTCGAAGAGAAATGGAATCTGATAGGTATGATGAAATATTGGTGTAATAAAAACACAACAATATGGTGGGCACTTTTGCGATATTTCAGATAGGTATACGATGGGTATCGCTTGGCTTGTTGAACTGAATAATAGTTTTGTTTATCTCTATTTGTTTGGAGTGTTTATCCGTGGGAAGAAATATTAAAAATAGCTGTTTACAAAAAATGTTGAGAATTGTTTGTGAAAACTTAAAAAAATATGGTCATTGATTTTGCAATAGATATTTTTTTAAGTAAAAATAACACATGATAAGACTAGCTGGATATGCTGGTTGCACGGGTTAATTCTTTTAATAAAATGTAGTAAAAATATAATTAGATTTGTTTGGTAAAAATTCATGAAATAAACTCGGCTGCCATTTCGTGTGTCTAATTGCATCCCACCAAAATCATATTTTTTGATTTTAGATTTTATTGGTACTCTTTAGGATAGACAGATGCAAGTCCAAACCCATACGTTTGGCTCTTAACATTAGTTAGTAGGTATATTGATTATAAATTAGTTGCGAGCTCATCGCCGTTTAAAATTGTTGTACAAATATTTTTAATAAATTCACTCAACTCATAAAAATTCACAGCTAAGCCCACGAAAATCTACGTCGTAACTAGTTCACTTTATCGATTTTATATTTTACTCCATTTATATCAATGTTGCCAATTTTGAAAAACTCAAAGGATTATAAAGTTGTTTGCGTTTTATTCATCTAAGTAATGACATTTTATAGTATAGTACGTGGTCTGTGTACTATAACACTTTAAAATAAAGAGTAATGAAGGGTATCCAAACAATTTATTTCTATCATTGTGTATAAATTCTATTATTTATAAGTATTTTCATCGTTATTTACCTCATACGTCGTCAGTAGACGTGATCTTTAAAACAATGACAGGCGTCACAGCTCAGTTGGTAATGGCTCTGCCTTCCGTGCTGTGGGTCGTGGGTTCGATCCCCACCGAGAACAAACATTTGTGCGTGGAAAACATAGATGTTTGTTCTATGTCTGGGTGTTACTATGTATTATAAGTATGTATTTACAAAAAAAGGTATATAAGTATTCTATCAGCCATCTAGTTCCCATTTCACAAGCTTTGCTTAGTTTGGGACTAGAGGGCGTTGTGTGTAAAGTCCATGAATATTTATTTATTTATTTAATGAAATTGTTAGGCAGGGCTTCGCCACAACCGCTGCATTAGATGGATCATAGTTTGTTTCGTTACTCTCGTATTTAAAAAAAATATATATTTTATTATTACTCAACATGATTCAAAACTTTTTCTTACAAAGATTTCAGCTTTAGTTTTGGAGAGACGGAACTAAAACACGAAAAGAGATAAGAGATAAAGACAGAGATAAAGGCCAATCTGAATTTATAGCACCCTTCTATTTACGTGCGGGGTAAAAATAAACGAACAATTTTTTTGCAGCATCATCGGTTTCGTAGCCCCAATGCTAATGCTACGATCGCTGCTACGCCGTAGGCCTTTATACTAAGCACGTAGCAAGTGTAGCAACCGGCTTTGTAGAGTTCCAAAGCTAAAAACATAATAGAGAGATAGAGACTATCTAATCTAAAACTGAAGGCCTATTTGTTGCGTTCACACGTTGACGCACTTCAAAATGATCCTTGTATGTTTAGAAATAAGTAACATTTTTATTTTTGCTTAAGGTAGTGAGGCGTTTAGTTTAACTTTTCTCTAGTTAATAGCAGTGAATATTTAGAGCACGTCACAGCTACTAAAGAATTTGGGGTACAACGACACCTTATGAATTTGGGGCAGGAATTTGTAGGACAGGACAACAACCCCTAATCTATGTATCCTAATTGTGAGTATGCTACATACAAACAGAATTTGTAACATATAACATGCTGATTAAGTGGCGTGATATCACATCACACCGTTATTTTAAAATTTTGATCACAAAAACCCATATAATTTTGGTGTCAGTGTCTTCAAAACAATACCAACACACAAACTTTTCCATCTTCCCTCGCGGCGTGTGTAACGATTATGTATGGAGTCAACCAATCTGAAATATAGAGCATTGTAAAGCTGAGTAAAAGTAGAAACTTATCAAACTAAATCAATAACACAGGGATTATGAGTGGCTGAAATTTTCAGGTACACGTTTGCAATAAAAGAATGTCCAATGTACAATTTTGTACCACGTGATCATTCTTTTTAGACACTTGACAGCAAAATATGCGCGAAAACAAATTAAATGACATCATAATGCCACTTTTAAATCACAGAATAACTATGAGTTAGTATGAACTGACCATGATTTAAGACTTTGCAGTTCAACTTTGCAGTTCAACTGAGATTGGAATACCCCTGCTGGACGACGTTCGGGCTAAATGTAATCCGTGAAACATGCAGATGAGTGCTCTCCAGTTAGACAACTTTCCTTCTATTTTTACAGGTCTGACCGGACGTAGTGACATGATACCAATAGACAAGTTATACATAAGTATCGTTGATCCAGAAAATAGTTTAAATATGTATTATTTCCTGTGACGTTTTCAGTAGCTCAGTTTGGTTAATGTTACTCTTCAATCTATGCTCAAAATCTAGGATATATACTTTCGCATGCTGCATCTCACTAAGTACTTGTGTACACTACACAAAATATGATCATCTTTAGCCAATGTTGCCTCGTTCAACTTGTTTCCTCGGAGGGTAACAACTGAAAATCAGTGTTGCTTTCGAGCAATGTACGCTGAGTTGTTACCTTTTTGTGTACTGCAACACACAGAGCACGAACCATGCGAAAACATGTAGGTAGGTAGTCTTTTTTCTTATTTTCAGTTTGTTTTAGTTTAGTCTTAGTTATTAGTACCTATCCACTTTCATTTTCATTTTTATTGTAAATTTTGTGTGTGTTTGTGTGTGTTCAGTATAACAAATAAATAAGTCTATCTATCTATCTATCTATCTACATATCAATGCCTACTGTAAATATGCAAATAGAGGAAAACTAAATAAAGCCGTCATATTAAGCCACACCTGTTGTTAGAAAGAGATAAATACACTCAGATAGTTGTAGTGACGCGCAGCCGCGACGCTGCTCGGTGCGCGACTAAGGCAATTACCTTACTTTTCTCTTGTCATTTTGGATGGCGAGCAATGCATCCATACTTATACATCTTTGACTGGATGTGGATTCGTGCTTCTGTGTTTCGCTTCTAACGGAAAAGTTTTGCAAAAATAGGAATAGGATTAGCTCGGGCTATTTTACTAGAGAGCAAAATAAGCATTGTGAATGCATTGTAACGGAAAATAATTACTAAGAGATCAACTATTTGTATTTGGGTCTTCTTTGAAAATAGAATAGGGTTAAGTCTGTAATCCCTACGATAAAATCTCCTAAAGATCTCTTGGTATACAAGTAAGGGGCTAGATGGACGACATTAAATTAAAACACATATTCGTAAGTACATTTTAAAATACTTTCATAGCTATATCGTAAATATTTACGAATCGATAAATAAATCGACTAATCGATATTTGATGGAAATCATTTTCTAAAGAAAATTCAGTATTTTTTTGGTAATCCGTGTATAAAATAGAAAACAAAGGGGTTATTTGATTAGCTCACTTATCATATTTGACTATATATTGCTTATCAGTGAAATTAAAATTAAAAGATTGATAAATTAATATAAGACAACCACTAGAAAAAATAGAATAAAATGTAGTTTTTTTTGAATTTGACAATTTTTATAGAATTAGTTACGATCATCTCTACCCCTTTTTTGTTTTATGTCGTACATACATCCCCACAATCTGTATTTGATACCACAAAGACCGCTTTTGTGACATTATGACATCCCAATAAAATCTTTATAACATTTTCACTAAACATATTTAAAAGAAATTACCCTCTACAGTATAGAGTCTATACCTATTGTCAATTTCAAAAACATTTTTGCCTATTTTATGGTGTAATTTTACCTTGCTATTCAAATTCGCAAGCTAAAAAATGTTAATCACGCCGTTGCAAGCTGCAGCGCGCAATGAACGGCGAGATTGGGAGGATGGATAGCTCTCTTCGTTCACATCTCAGAGTAAAAGAATCAGCCATATCACACAAACTGGTGACGCTAAAGGTGCTTAGCCAAGTCGACCATTCTACAGCAGGGGTATGCCAATCAAAGTTGAACTGCAAAGTTTTAAATCATGGTTAGTTCATACTAACTCATAGTTATTCTGTGACTAAATAGTGACATTATGACGTCATTTGATGTGTTTTCGCGCATATTTTGCTGTCAAGTGTCTAAAAAGAATGATCACGTGGTACAAAATTGTACCACGTGACCTGAAGAAATTACACTGGGCAGTGAAATATAACTTGACAGAAAAAGATTGGCATACGGGGGCAGTTACTATGTAGAGAATTGAAATCTAATCAAACTATGAAAGGAAATGAATTTCTTAAAGATAAGTCACGAGTATCTGAATATCGTAACAGGCTCAAATGGTTACCAATTCGTCTTCGCCGGAATGTTCATACCCTTTCGCTCCTCTACAACATCCTTTTTCTTCCCTCCACTCCAGTCTATCTCAAAGAACGATTTGAATTCCTTCACCTTTCAAACCCCCGATCCCTGCGCTCATCTGACACCCGTCAGTTAAAAACTCCTGTCCATTCCTCGCAGTTCTATAGTAAGTCCTTTACACTACAGGCTATCAAACTCTGGAATGATTTACCGGTTGCTATAAGGCATGCAAAATCTCTTCCTATTTTTAAAAACATGGTCACTCAACATTACTTATCTACACTTTCTTTAACGTCATGATAATTATATGTATGTATAATATTATGGTATGTATGTAAGTATCATTATGGTTATTTATGTAGGTATGTTTATTATATAAATAGTTTTAGTATTTTATTTCTTTTTATGTAGGTATCTAAGTATTTATTTGATTATATTATATATTATTGAATAATATTTTTTAATTATACAAATTAAATTTATATTTATGTACGCCCCCGTCCTTGTTTTTGTGTATTAGATCCTGTCCATCCAAAGGTTGCCTGGAAGAGATTGTTTTTAGCAATAAGGCCGCCCATTGTACTTACCTCCTAAAGAATCTGTATCATTGTTGTATTAGTTTAAGTGGAGAGTACAATAAAGAATATATCTATCTATCTATCTATCTATCTATCACGTGACACTCCTAAAAAAATACCGTTTCCTTTATTAGTGCACTTTCGTAACGCAAGTACACTTCGGCACTGTACGATAATCTTATATTTTATATTCATTTCTTTCATTTGTTTACTTTCTTATAATGTATTATTATTTTTCTTATACCTTCCATTTTGTGTGTTTAATTTTCTGTAATTTGTTTAATTTTATTGTTACTTTTATTTTTAATTAATGTAGTTGTTTAATCGTTTTAAATTTAATCGTTCATCCTCTACCGACGCAATCTATAGCTACTATATCCCTCTCAGGACAGCGCGGCAATTAGTTTGTGTTGCTAGATGTCACTAGTTACCTAGTAATTAGTCTCTTGATTAATTTGCTGTTGGCACTATTATTAGTTATCCCCGGAGACTCACTGACACGTCTCTTGGCGTAAACAACAACATGTTTGTGTCTGCTCATGTTTCTTACCTAGTTCATATCTGTAACCTTGTTCGTTTATATTATAAAAACATACTCTTTGTAATTAAGTGGTACTTTGATTGAATACCCAAGTCCATACCTTTTCAGTATGCCACCCATTCGCACCAAGCGTTTCGGTTCCACCTTGATCATGTGAGCCGCTAAAGAATGGAACACGTTACCGGCATCTGTTTTTCCTGATCACTACAATCTGAAATGGAAAATAAATGAAAAACTTTATTTGACAAAGCACACTATTATAAAGTAAAGTAAAAGTAAAGTAAAAATGTTTATTTCGGAGAAAAAAGAGAATAACTCTAATTATAACCAAAATCAATCTGGATCTTTTCAAGACGAGAGTGAATAGGTGTTTTCTAGTCCGTTTTGCTCCATCGTCGGCTTCATCGTCAATTTCCACCTGGTGACATTAAAGTGAAAAGATGGTTTATCAAATGTAAAACAAAAGAATACAAACATGAATACATAACTTACAAGCTACAGTATTGGAAACCTAAATATTCTAAAAAATATGTATTGAAAAACACATTTTAGTGATGGAGTAGATATATAGCTAAATGGCAATTTTGTAGAGAAACAGAAATCAAAAATTAAATTAAATAAAATTTTATACAAACAAATAATTAGGTTGTTTTTTTATTCGTTCAGGAAAAAACAAGTTACAAGAAGCAGCTCTACCGCTTTTATAATACTTAGTAGCTACCTATAGTAGGTAGAGCCTACGGAATTAAAACTCTTCCAACATCAGATGTTTCATTAACATTTTGTAATTAGCCTTAAAAACGGAATAATCAATAAAAGCTATTTTGAAAGTGAACCTTACACCAACTGCATCTAGTTAGAAAGCAGGTTGGACTTATAACTTTTTTATAATCTCCTCTTATTTTATAACGGCTCTATAAAATATTATGTTAAGGCGATGGGTTTTCTAATCAGAAAATTTGCACCAATGTGATAAATTTTGGTACCTACACATTTTTGGTCAGAAAATATGTTTTGATCAAAACTATATTATTTGCTGAGCATTTGCATTGTTATTCTCTAGATCGTGTGGCTTTGCTATTTTGCGTAATTACATTCTATATTTTCAAAAAGATTGAAATGTGCGAGCAAAACGGTTGTTTGGCATTACCTATCGTCTTCAGTATTGGAACCTCTGATTGGAACAAAAAGATATTGCTATATCAGCCCCCGTATGCCAAACTTTTGCTGTCAAGTTATATTTCACTGCCCAGTGTAATTTCTTCAGGTCACGTGGTACAATTTTGTACCACGTGATCATTCTTTTTAGACACTTGAACTTTTTTGTTGAACTTGAACTTGACTTTTTTAAAATATGCGCGAAAACACATCAAATGACGTCATAATGTCACTATTTAGTCACAGAATAACTATGAGTTAGTATGAACTGACCATGATTTAAAACTTTGCAGTTCAACTTTGCAGTTCAACTTTGATTGGCATACATACCCCTGCAGTCGTAGTAAAATAAAGTTGAAAAAAAACTTCTGCTTCTTTTTCAGCATCATGACCATATAATACTCAATATTGTCCAATAGCACGCAAATAGCAACCAACGTATAAATGCCATCACTTCAAAGGAGAAAAGCCGAGGTTTTTACTGGGCAGAAAACCGGAACTTCCTCGTTGGTTGTCAGTCTTGGTACATGTCAACTATGAGACCACACCAAGGACTTAACTGGTGCTTATTTACTACCTACTAAAAGCCCTGTGCACTTAAAGCAAAATCTCAACTAAAATCGCCTGGACTGGACATCACCAAGTTTGAAAGCGGCTTACGAATAGAGTCTGAGCTTTCACAATGTGAATAAACCAAGCTGTTCACCACCTTTCCTCAAAACTTAACACAGGAGACAGAGAATCTATCAACTTAAAACTTTTATTGACAAAATATGGTGAAAATAACCATCCTTATAATAATAAAATAAGTTTAAAAAAAGTTTATAATACGAAATAGGTAAAGAAAATAAAGTCGATTTCTAAATGTTTTCTCTGTAATTGCACCCTTTCACTTTATATTATGCTAATGTTATGAAAATCGTTGTGTAAGACGGATTCTATGAATATTCATAATGAACCTCATTAGTGAACTTTTCTTTTAATTGTTGTAGAAAATTATTTGCCAGATAATCTCGATGAGACTGAAATGTAATATGAAATTGTCATGGTTAGTTTCATTTTGCTTAGACTTAGCACCTTTATGTCTCATAGCGATGGGGCAGTGCAATGCATCACAGGGTACATATTCAGTGGACGTGCTCAGTGAGGCAATGCATTATTACAGGCAGTGGTTACCACTTACCATGGGCTTGTTTCATCTTAAAGTTGAATAAAAAAAAACTCATTCTAAAAAATTATACATTCAAAAGCAAGTAGTAGAATGATAATAAGATAAAGTTTCAACAGTGTTTTATGAAATCTTTAGTGCTATCAAATTAGGAAAATGAAACAACAGAACATCATTGTGCTCCTTTAACATAAGTTATTAATTCAGCTGCTACTCGTAGCAAGCTCTTGCAGTAGGTACTTGTTTTCTCAAGATATTTTCCTTAACTGTTTGAGAGCACAGCTTTTTAATTTAAAGTGACCGTAAAACATCGTAAAATTCACCACGCAACAACAACGTACCTCATTTTTATTTCATAGTAGGCACATGGCACACAATATTAAATTCTGAGCACTCACAGTACATTTTTATAGGTACCGCTATGTAATAAAAATATTCCTGCTTCAAAGAAGCGTTATTTTTTTATGGGATTTATTGAATCACCATAACGGTAGATTATATTGAATGAAATATAGTTGGTTTTCACTAAAAACGGGATGTATATCATGTTGATATCATGATATGTGAGTTTGACTATTTCCTATTTTGACAAAGTTTTACAACAAAAATAATCAAAAATCTGTTTTGCTGAAAAATCAATAAGTAGGTATTATAAATATTGTAAATACTTTATTAGTCATAATTTTCTTTGTGAATAAATAATAAATAGTTATTAATAAATATTTTAATTTATAAGTAGGTACCTATTTTGATTGGATCAAAAATAATATAATAAATCGTTTGCAACGGTTTGTAGATAGCTCAACTGTTTCATGTGTATGTTGTAAATACTGTGTTAGTCGCAATTTTCTCTGTGAATAAAGTATCATATACTTACGCAAATATAGTAAACGCAAGTTATATGATGGACATTCGTCCACGATCAAAGATCCTCATGCAAGATAATTTTCGATTTGAATTTATATTAAAATACCAATTTATATTCTGCACATGAAAAAGACCAGCTCAACATAGCAATTTAAAAACAACTGTCGCTACACGGTTATCTTATCATTTAATAACTATGCTTTTTATTCTACTGGGGGAAAGATTTTCAGCTGATATTGTGCGTAACTTTAATGTTCGACATGGCCTTGCTTTTAAAATTTTCATGATGTTTATTATTCATGATAATCTTGATAATACATAATGAATATTTCAAAATGTTGGTAAAGCTTTATCGTGCTCTTTATGTAGGTAAAAGTAACTAACTAAAACTCTATTTCATTTTATACAGAGTGTTAGAAAGCTGCTGAGCAAGCTAAACGTTGTAAAAAATATGCATAAAATATATCAAAAGTAGTATTTAAAAGTCTTGGATTAATCCCATCTGACCCTGTTTGATCTTTCTTTTATTATAGCTAGCTATATTTATCTTTTATTTGATTAATTTTTGAACCAAGAAGTGGTGTGAGAGAGAAATAGCGATATAACTTGAAGGAAGTCAAACTTAAAGTCCAAGTTCTAAATACTTTACACCAAAATTACTTACAGCTTTTAATAAAGTATAACCCCAAAAGTTTCTCTACGTTTGACATAAACCCAAGATAATACCAACGGCTACTTAAAGGGCTTTAAAAAGGTACATAAAGACGCGAAATTTGCCCCAAAGTTGAGGAACATTGAAGTCTTTACGGTTCGATTTGCCGAGTAAAGTTTAGCAAAGTGAACCAAAGTGGTTGGTAAACCACCGGACTGAAGCAAGTGTCGTGTAAGAGAGGTATATTAGGTTTACGAGTAGGTTAGTACCGGAAAGATCCAGGTCGGGAATTTTAGGTAAGTACCCACTTTTGACGTAAGTGTTATTGTAAAGTGTCATACTATGTTGACGACGCTCGTCATTCATTCTTTAAAGACTACCCTCATAATTGTGGAGTAAAACAACGCAAGATTTATTATACTGAACCTAAAATCAGAATTACCTAGAGCTAAACAGTTCAATTGGTTGTCATAACTATACGCTGTTGCTTATGTAGGTTCGATTCCCTCACATATTGTTTATTGTGATAAGTTGGTTATCAAGTTCAGAACACAAAGGCACGTCTTTTCTAGCATTTGTTTTGATTTTTTTATACAATTATTTGATGGAACAAGCTGATGGCTCATATAATCACTGCACCTATCACTCTGCCCACAATGTGCCTGTAATAACACCGGCACCCATACTCTTCAAATAAATATTGTCATGGTTAAAATAAGTAAGTTGAAGAGCATTTTCTATCCAGGTACTCTTAAAACTCACAAATATTCCGCAACGGAGGTAAATATAACCCACCGTACACTAAAGTCAAATAAACAGCAATTTAAAGTACCTCGTACTGTAAAACAGTCCGGGATTATGAAATGTTTTACATTTTATAGTTTAATAACTAGTTATTTATTTACTTTGTTTATAGTTTTGGAGCTCGGTGGAGGCGTTTAATGAAATAGTATTTATTTGAGCTTTGGGATGCCTCATGCAAATATTGTTTATTTCAGAAGCTTCTCCAAGTCTTCAACGATGTGTATAATAGATTCCAGTTTGAATTTCACTTGGTGCTAGACAGGAATATTGAAACATTGTAATATATGCAGTAATAACCACCACCACCACTCACCACTCCACCACCACTCAGCCTGCATTCGTGGTCCGGTTGACCAAACTACTGGTCATTTTTTCCCGTGTTCCGCTCAACTGAGCACCATATTTCTTCACCACGAGTTGTTTGTAGTGCTAAGCTTGTGGTGGTTTGTCAAACTAGCTACCAACCGTGTCTTCGCTTTCGTGCAAGATAAAATGTATTTTGTATTCGGAATATGTCATTATCATGCTGCCCCCGTATGCCAATCTTTTGCTGTCAAGTTATATTTCACTGCCCAGTGTAATTTCTTCAGGTCACGTGGTACAATTTTGTACCACGTGATCATTCTTTTTAGACACTTGACAGCAAAATATGCGCGAAAACAAATTAAATGACATCATAATGTCACTATTTAGTCACAGAATAACTATGAGTTAGTATGAACTGACCATGATTTAAAACTTTGCAGTTCAACTTTGCAGTTCAACTTTGATTGGCATACCAATACCTACTGCTCCATTTTCAGTTTCATCTAAATAGGTTCGTTCATTATAACGCGATTGAGCCACGAGCATCCAGACTTTCACATTTAATAATACATCCTAGTAATAGATACTTACGTGATGAATAATTGGCACTAACCATAGAATTATAATTGAGCAGATTGGCGTCAGTACGCCACAAATTGAAAGCTGCATGCATTGTCCCAATAATTTCCGCAGCCCGTTCAAAACAATGTAGCCGTAGCATTAATGCTACTATTGTCTCACAGCTTTACTAAAATGGCTGGAACAGTTTTGGCAAACTAGTTGAATTGCTATAGGTATATCCGGTTTGATTGAAGAAGAGTGCCGGTGAGTACAACTGTACAGTGCATGAGACTGAACACCTTTACGTCTCAAAGTGGTGAATGCAGTGTTTTGATAATGCATCTTTTTAGGCAAAAGATACCGCTTCATTTACTGTACCGGCACTTTTTTACATATAAAAAGACTAAAACAGTCGTGAATTCGTGCATTTTGCCAGCTATAGCCCGTGACTGCTATGCACGTATACGAATATTTCCCATTGAGCGGATTCAATGAAGTATGAACTGGATAACAGGGATGCCGGTTGGTATAACAATGGACGCTGAGCACCTTAAGGTTGGTGCATAAAGATTCGCTCTACATAAAACGGTGTCAAGTATCGAGTTTAGCTTAACGGCTGCATTTTATGTGTGTGTTTATGGAGATAGGTGTGTGTAGTGACTGAAGATGATAGCGCTTCTGTTAGGAAGTGTACCTATGAATGTGTGTGTCATACTGTGTATCGACCCGATATCAGTATAATAGAAGAGTAAAATTATGCAATGAAAATGACAAACACACTACGATACCGCTCACGAGGTTACTCTTCCGTGATATCGCTAGCCTTTGTAGAAGTCTATGAAAAATCTCGTTGCAAGTCAAGCAGACTCGGTAATAGTCCACTCATCGCATTCCAATAGCATTTTGTATGCGTGTATTATGTTTGATTGCGTCTACATTATTATGTGCCACGCGACAGGCTTTTTCAACACTTTTCAGGTATTTTGTAGAGGTTTTCCGGCCGCACAAGTAGTAGATGGCATGCACTCGGAAATGTACAAAAAATGTGGCTGTATCGCTAATGATTTATTCAATTTAAATCATCGTCTATAGAGCTTTTCAAGTAGCGATATAGTGTAATTAATGTAAGATCAATAAAACATTAATCCCTACTGAACTTTCAAGGCGTATAGAACTTCTCACAAAAGTTCTCGCGGATCCAAACCTGTTAATAAAGAATTATTTCCTTAACTTGGATCAATGGCGGTCTTCCTGTTTGTTCAAACTTTTATGTAAAAGGTAGCGAAAATCCGCAAAAGATATAAACTGTCACAATTTTGTCAATACATATGTGGCGCCGTCCTAGTCGTCCGAGTTCGTACCCAGTGAGGCCCTGCACATCGGGGTGCGGTGCGGGGCGAGACGCGGTAAGCCGCGGAGCGCCACTTGCGCACCCGCCGTCGCCACACACGCTGAGATCCCTCGGACGGGGAACACGTACCGCTTTGCCTCGCGCGCGCTCATTGCAACCTACCTACGATCATCGCGAATCATCTAAATTAATTCTTTTGCACTGTATTCTTTCTGTATCGTTTCTATCCTACTTCAAACGCTTGTATTTCGGCTTCCTCCATTAAATCACGTCTATCATTCTTGCTGTTTCATATCATCGCCTCGCCTACTGCTACCTACTATCTGTAAGGACATAGGATCCTTCACTGGTGACTCCGTACGTTCAAGATGGAGAAGTCGGACAAGGAACAGCCCGGCCCATCGGAAAATATTGGGCATCAACCAGGATTGTGGCGAGTAGGAGTGCGTGTACCTCCATTTTGGCCCGAGGAACCTGCGGTTTGGTTTGCGCAAATTGAAGGTCAGTTTACGATTTCCAATATAACATCCGACCAAACGAAGTTCTATTACGTGATCGGACAACTAGAACCTCAGTACGCTGCCGAGGTGAAAGATGTAATTTTGAACCCGCCCGATACTGGTAGATACGAAAAATTAAAAACAGAATTGATAAAAAGATTGTCCGCATCTCAAGAGCGTAAGCTTCAGCAATTACTGACCCACGAAGAGTTGGGCGATAGGAAACCTTCGCAATTCATGCGACATTTGCAGAATTTAGCGGGACCGACTGTTCCAGAACATTTAATCAGGCAGATTTGGTCGAACAGGTTACCTACCCACATTCAAACGATTATTGCTTCGCAGAAAGAGAGTGGCCTCGACACCATAGCTGAACTGGCGGATAAAATTAATGACATTTCTTCGCCTGCGCAGCAAGCAGCGAGTACGTCAGCATGTGAAGCTCCAGGTACCGTGTCAGCCCTGCAGATGATGGCAAAACGCGTCGATGAACTGGCTAAGCAGGTACAAAGTTTATCTACTCGTAATTCTCGATCGAGCAACGACAATCGGAACTACCGAAGCCGTTCGACCTCCAGGAACCGATCAAGGTCACGCGAACGCCCTGATGATCATCCTCACTGCTGGTATCATTTTATTTATGGAGCTAGGGCCAAAAACTGCAGGCAACCGTGCACGTTCAAATCGTCGGGAAATGCGAACGGCGGTCACTAATGGCGGTAGCTGACTGTCCGCAATCATCAGGCCGCCTGTTCATCACTGATAGGAAAACGAAGGTTCAATTCCTCATCGACACGGGTTCGGACCTGTGCGTGTTTCCAAGATCAGCATTACGGGAGCCACGACCAAAGACCAAGTACCAATTATTTGCCGCAAACGGCACGCTAATCTCGACCTACGGGCATATTCAACTGAACTTAGATTTGGGCTTACGACGAGCATTCAGTTGGCGCTTTACCGTGGCGGATGTCACGAAGCCTATTATAGGAGTAGACTTTTTATGTTTTTATCACCTCCTGGTAGACTGTAGACAACAACGCCTCATCGATGGGATCACGAAGCTTGGCATCGACGCGCCGCAGCCGGGGTGTGCTGTCCCCGATATTTCTTCGATACGTACCACAGCCAACGACACAATTTTCGATAACCTGCTGCGTGAATATCCGGATATCACCCGTCCTGCTGGTAAGCCAACTACACCCAAACACACTACAATGCATCACATCCGCACTACGCCCGGTCCTCCTGTCTCGAGTCGCCCGCGCCGTCTGGACCCGGAAAGGTTACAGATTGCGAAGCAGGAGTTCGACGAAATGCTTCAAAATGGAACCGCACGCAGATCCGAGAGCGCCTGGTCATCTCCTCTCCATCTAGCTAGGAAAAAGAACGATGGTTGGAGACCATGCGGCGATTATCGAGCGCTGAACGCTCGGACGATCCCCGATCGATATCCTGTGCGCCATATCCACGATTTTACGAACCAGCTCACAGGTAAAACGATATTTTCTACTATTGACTTAGTACGAGCCTACAACCAGTTACCAGTCTTCGAGGACGACATACCGAAGACTGCCATCACTACTCCGTTCGGGATGTTTGAGTTCCCGTACATGACGTTTGGTCTGAGGAATGCGGGACAAACATTCCAACGCTTTATGGATGAAGTCCTCAACGGCTTAGATTTCGCTTACGGGTACCTAGACGACGTGCTCATCTTCTCTGAAAACAAAGACCAGCACTTAGAACACCTCCGTATACTCTTTGGACGCCTTAAAGACTACGGTGTTCTCATAAATACCTCGAAATGTCACTTCGGCCAGCCAAAAATAACCTTTCTAGGATTTAGCGTCTCTGCCGAGGGGATCAGCCCTCTTGAATCAAAAACGCAAGCGATACTTGACTTTCCGACGCCGAAAAATACGAAGGAGCTCAGAAGATTTCTAGGAACGCTAAACTTTTATCGCAGGTTCATTCCTGATGCAGCGAAGAAGCAAGCGCCTCTCAATGCTTTATTGGTCGGCTTGCAAGGCAAATCATCGAAACCGATCGACCTCACGCCCGATCAGCTAGAAGCCTTCAAAGACTGTAAGTCAAGCATTTCTCACGCCACCCTACTGGCTCATCCAGATCCAGATGCACAACTGGCCATACAAACCGATGCTTCCGATGTAGCCATTGGAGCTGTGCTACAACAGCGTAGAGGCAACGACTGGCAGCCCATGGCGTTTTTTTCAAGAAAACTTAGCCAGCCACAACGAAAATATAGCACTTTCGACCGCGAGCTCCTAGCGATATATGAAGCTATACGGCATTTCCGTTTCATGGTGGAAGCTAGACCTTTCATCATCCTTACCGATCACAAACCTATAACGTTTGCCTTCACCACTCGTAGAGACAAATGCTCGCCGCGCCAATTCCGATACTTGGATTTTATTTCACAGTTCACGACAGACATCAGATTCGTCGCGGGTAAAGACAACATCGTGGCTGATACTCTATCCCGTATCGAAGAATTGTCAACGCCCCTAGATTACCTCAGCCTTGCCCGAGCCCAGGAGACAGACGCAGAACTACAAAAACTACTCGTGGATGGATCCAGTCTACAGCTGCAAAAGGTTTCTCTACCTGACGCTGACACGCAAGTATACTGCGATACTTCTACTTCGAATCACCGACCGTACGTCACTCATGCATTCCGCCGGCAAGTGTTCGAATCACTTCACGGGCTCAGTCATCCCGGCGCTAAAGCTACAGTACGACTAGTAACTTCAAGATTTGTATGGCCGGGTATAAGGCGAGACTGCCGACAATGGGCTAAAGAATGTCATCAATGTCAACGCTGCAAAATCACAAGACACACGACTGCGCCATTCTCGACATTCAAAACACCGTCAGCTCGATTTCAGCATGTCCATATGGATATTATAGGTCCTTTACCTTTGTCTGCTTCCCACAGGTACTGCCTTACCATAGTCGACCGCTTCACACGTTGGCCTGAGGCGTACCCACTTACCGACATCACAGCCGACACCTGCGCCACGGCCTTCATCTCCGGCTGGGTCGCGCGCTTTGGCTGTCCCGAACGCATCACGACCGACCGCGGTCGCCAATTCGAGTCGCGCCTCTTCAAGTCCATCGCCGCCTTGATTGGAGCCACTCACCTTACAACGACCGCATACCACCCGGCAGCCAACGGTCTTGTAGAACGCCTGCACCGCCAGCTGAAGGCCGCCATTTCCTGTCACGCATCATCGCAGTGGACCGAAGCGCTTCCGATGGTGCTACTGGGTATTCGCAGCGCGTGGAAGGACGACATACAGTCTACGGCCGCCGAGCTCGTTTACGGCGAGCCGCTTCGCTTACCTGGACAGTTTTTCAACACTGCACCCGAAGTCGACGTTGACATGACAGACTTCGCTGATCGCCTCCGCAGCCGCATGAGTAAACTCGCACCAAAACCAACTTCGTGGCACTCACCCCGTCCCTTCTACATACCAAGAGACCTGAGTACTGCGACGCACGTCTTCCTACGCCAGGGTCCAGTCCGCCGTCCACTCCAAGCACCATACGCTGGTCCATACAAAGTCGTACGACGAGGGTCAAAAACGTTCGACATCAAAGTCAAAGAAAAGGTACTCACCGTCACAGTAGATCGACTGAAGCCGGCGTACAGCGCTAGCGACGACCAGACGCCAGCTCCGACGACATCACCTTCACCAACGCCCACCTTGCCTACACCAGCGCGTACGGCACCACTGATACCTCCGACCGCTCCTTCGCCTGCCCCTGTCTCCGATGATGTACCTACAAAGCCCGTTAAGAAGACAGCTAGTGGTCGAGTAGTCAGGTTCCCAGATTACTATCGATCGTAGTCACGATCTCGGTGGGGGAATACTGTGGCGCCGTCCTAGTCGTCCGAGTTCGTACCCAGTGAGGCCCTGCACATCGGGGTGCGGTGCGGGGCGAGACGCGGTAAGCCGCGGAGCGCCACTTGCGCACCCGCCGTCGCCACACACGCTGAGATCCCTCGGACGGGGAACACGTACCGCTTTGCCTCGCGCGCGCTCATTGCAACCTACCTACGATCATCGCGAATCATCTAAATTAATTCTTTTGCACTGTATTCTTTCTGTATCGTTTCTATCCTACTTCAAACGCTTGTATTTCGGCTTCCTCCATTAAATCACGTCTATCATTCTTGCTGTTTCATATCATCGCCTCGCCTACTGCTACCTACTATCTGTAAGGACATAGGATCCTTCACATAGTTGAGTAGTCTTCAAACGACGTGCTTTGTAGTTGACAGTGATATATAACTTGGGCGAAAAGTAGGCATGTGTCATATAAGTTTTATCTCACCTTTCTGAGATCAAATAGAGGCTTTCAAATCCTCAGAATCTGAGGGATCTATCACGCTTTGATTTTGCAAAAAGTTTAGGTACCTTCTTATTTATAGAACGCACCAAATAAAACACACAACTATGGTCTTTTTACTATAGTGAATACAGTTATCTCAGTTCAGTTGGATCAGTTGAGCTATCTATAAATCGTTTGCAACGGTGTGTAGATAGCTCAACTGATTCATGTGTATTTTGTATATATTATAAAAAATTTAAATACTGTATTAGTCGTAATTTTCTTGGTGAATAAGTTATCTCAGCAAACAAGTGAAATATTAAAAAACGGTGATTAAAGAATCACCGTTTTTTAATATTTCACTTATTATTTACACACATACATATTTTACATTTTACACATTTACATTTACAATTATTTATTGGGTTCCAGAACCTTGAATAAAGATTCAAGGTTCTTAAACCCAATAAATAATTAAAACTAAGCATTCCAACTTGGTGAAAAAGTATATGCATAAGTATAGCCATGATCCTTTAGATAACTACCTATTGACCTCAAACCTCAGCCCCCGTATGCCAATCTTTCGCTGTCAAGTTATATTTCACTGCCCAGTGTAATTTCTTCAGGTCACGTGGTACAAAATTGTACCACGTGATCATACTTTTTAGACACTTGACAGCAAAATATGCGCGAAAACAAATTAAATGACATCATAATGTCACTATTTAGTCACAGAATAACTATGAGTTAGTGTGAACTGACCATGATTTAAAACTTTGCAGTTCAACTGAGATTGGAATACCCCAAATGAGATTGCAGAGGGTGAAAGTTTTGTGTGAGTTTTACCGGGTTCGGTAACATTCCGATACCCTTTAGAACTGACCTACTTTTAATTTCTGTTGATTCGAAAACTTGATTTATACGTTGGTATCAATTTTGGTATTATTAGCAGCTTGAAATACCGACTAGACGTTAGAGCTATTTTGTAGATTTCTAAGATGAGTTTGAGTCTTCCATCTACTGATTTAAGAGAGTGAGTGGTGCTTTAGCAGAGATAATTTAATATATGCCTTCAGGGAAAAACCATAGTGTTGGATATTGTCGAAGATTATGACGTCGTAACATTATCACGCAATATTTTGATCGCATCAATAATTACTGTCAATAAAAACACACAAATCATGTTTCTTTGATCTTTTCCATCGTCAATATGCTAATAGTCTTATTTACTCCATTTACTCGTAATACCTTTTGACATTTATTGACGTTAAACTCTCAAGCGACTCAATAAAGTCCAAATTGGTGTTAACCTCCCGTCTTCCTCAATTGGACTCCTCACGAAAATATGACAAATTCCTCCGATTCTAAGAGAATTACTGCTATCGACAGTGCTCGCACTACGAGCAATATTTTCGGTATTAGAACCACAATACACAGGGATATGACAGGTGACGAATAACATGACAGCTCCATTCGAAAAACAAATTCACGTATTGAATAGAGCTTTTACAGTAATGGATTATTTTTTGCCGCGAAAATTGAGTGTTGCATTGTAAATGTACAGCTAACAGTACAGTTAACAGCAGAAGTAAATTAACCTCGTTTTATAAATCTCAAATATTTCTGGCACAATTAGGCTTAGATGAAGATTACTTAATACCTACCGTATTTGAAGATTTTGACCATTGTTCAATGAGTTTTGTGCAGTTAAAGAGAATACCGCAAGAACTTTTTTTTTGGTATATAGATTATCAAACTATTTTAAATGTAAATGACACGCTAAGTAACTTTTCTAAAGTGCTATAATAGTGGTTTAGATTAAATGTATACTAGGTTCTTTTACTTGTGTCTGATAGTCTTGAGTTAAGACCAAAATATCAAAGGTACATCTATAAGTAGAATCTAAAGAAACATATCAGCCAATAACCGACGTGGTTTATCTACTTTCGTCGCCGACTGTACCCGGTTGCAACGTGAACAAATATTTTAAGGCGTGAAATATGTCACTGTTTTTATTTCGGCGGCTGAGTTTATTGGATAGGGTTATTACGGAATACGGACACAAAATGCTTTTTGGTCAGTTTTACTCTGTTTATTTTCAAACACGCAAGTATGACCGAACAATAGAGTCATATTATCATGAGTTTGTATTATTATTCATCGAAATTAATGAATGAGATTAAATTGGAAAGCACCATGACATGAAAACCACTATAATCGGGTTTAAAAGCGTTAATATTAATCACCACGTAATTAATTAATAATTATTTATTAATTACGTGGTGATTAATATTAACGCTTTTAAATAATTATTAATTAATTAATCACCACATAGGCATTTTTTTGAACTTATTTACTAACAAAAATATACTTAGGGCGGCTTGCACCAGAATCACTAAACGTGTTTAACAGCTAAATAGATTTCTGACGTATTTATATGATTTGACAACTCGCTAAATACTATTTTATAGTTAAACGCGTTTAGCGATTCTGGTGCAAGCCGCCCTTAATAAATAAAATATAATTATAAGTTTAAAAACCAAAAAAACCGACTTCAATTCGACGACTGGCTTCATTATCAGATGATAATGATGATGGCAATTGATTGGGAATGTTCTAGTGACCATAAACATCACTAAAAAAGTCACAGGAAAGCTAAATACGCAATTTCGTGCACGTGGATAGCATATTTTTTTTCAGTTATTTCTATTTATAAGCCAAACTACTGAACCGATTTTGCTGAAAATTGAATGAGATCAACCTGGATCCTTTCAGATAAAAAAAATTGTTTACATAGGTTCATAAATGACGGAGTTCTGAGGTAACACACATTTAAACAAATAAATAAACATACAACCGAATTGAGAACCTCCTTCTTTTTGAAGTCGGTTAAAAACCAGCCTTTAGTGCTGTTTGTTAACAAGTTTTCTATCTAAATTATATTAAACTATTTACTTATCGGCAACCGGTTCTAGCACAGCTTGTCTCTCGACAAAGGCCTCCACTAAAAGTTTCCATTCTTCTCTATCTCTTGCAATGCAAGTCGCATTGCATAACAAAAATATACTTACTCCAACTTTAATGAAGAAACAGAGCAATCAAAGCGGGTCTCAATATTATACAAAAACATAAAAAAGCGCGACGCTCAAACAAACTTAAAGCATTAACTTAATAAAATTCCAATTACACGTCCACGCACTTCAAAGTTCGCGGAAAGCCCTAACGCGATTTCTTAGCCGTGTAGAAAAATAGCAGAGAAAATAGTTAAGGTTAACTAACTCGCAGGAAGTTAGTCGTCGGGCCGGACCGACGCGCACGCTGAACTGCCAGGCACGGACTAAAGTTAACGGGAATTTTTTATACATTATAGACGTATCTCACTTGATGGTAAGTGACGATACGGTCGACAATGTAGCACATTGGCCTAGAAGGAACCTATTCACTCTCTTTTTGAAAACATCCAACAACAAATTGGGATAAAAAAACAAAATAACCTGTAATACAGTCAGTCTTGCTTGGATCAAAAATAGTTTTGAGATCCGAACCGAATGTTTTTAGTTTTGGCAGTATTAAAGTTGATAACAGGATATCGTGTACAAAATAGTAGTGATGAGTCGGATAGACGCGCACGCTGAACGGAGAAGAAGAACGGCTCAAGGGGTTGATTCTAAACCGATAGACTTTTTGTCACGACTGATATATCTCCCAGAAACTGTCAAAATTATATACATTAAGGGCGTCTTGCACCAGAATCACTAAACGTATTTAACAGCTAAATCGATTTAAATCTGACGTATTTGTATGACTTGACAACTCGTTAAATACTATTTAAGAGGTAAACGCGTTTAACGATTCTGGTGCAAGTCGCCCTTAGAGTTTTACCGATCGTTAAAACTAGCGCTATCTTGCCTAACTTGTATTAATATATTCTGTGCCTAAAAGTCACGAAGAACGGGTTTGTTTGTTTTTTTTTATTTTTGATTGGTATCAATAAAAAAGATCCTGAATGCCTCCCTTCATACATTGATTTTAGTTATGAAGATATTTCTATATTACGAGTTATAACTAGGTACTTATTCCTTGACCTGCGTTGCTGGTTGATTTGACCTACCTTTAACTAAGTTACAAGCTATGACGGAGACCATAAAGTATAAAAACATTACTATTCGTTTTTGCTGGAGGTTCAATCTAACACGCGGAGACAGATAGAAAAATCCATAGATCCATCTCTATTTGAAGTTTGATCCAAATCTTAGCCGTTAGGACATAACGATGGCCAAACTGAAAAAAAAAAGCATTTAAAATATTAGTGGGATAGAGTATTATGAAAGTGGCCTACTAGTATCATCGTATGTATAATCTTTTGACAGATGCACCTAATAATCCCGGGAGCTGACCTAAACGAGAGCCATTCAAAACGAGGCCATAAAAGGTTTGCATTGGACTAATGAGTACACTTGTATGCAACTGGGCAATATTTTAAATGTGATAGTTTATCTAGATTTATTTTTTATACATTATAGACAAACGTGTTAGATTTTTAAATAGGTAAGTACTACTGGTTCTCAGACAGAGAACCAAAGTCGTCGACATAGCTCAGAGGATTAGCAGGCTGAAGTGGCAGTGAGCCGGCCATGTTTGCCGTAGAACCGACAATCGTTGGAGCAAAATAATACTCGAGTGGAGACCACGTTTAGGCAAGCGTAGTGTAGGACGCCCTCCGGCGAGATGGGGCGACGATCTGCGAAATGTAGCTGGCAGACACTGGATGAGAAGAGCCGAAGACCGAGCTCAATGGCGCGTCTTGGGAGAGACCTACGTCCAGCAGTGGACGAGTATAGGTTGATGATGATGAAGTACTACTGAAAAAACTTTCATCGAATTTTATTAAAAAACTTACAACTTCACCATATCACGTCTACGATTTCTACGTCTTGCAACTTCACCATATCACGTCTACGATTTCTACGTCTTGCAACTTCACCATATCACGTCTACGATTTCTACGTCTTGCAAGACACATTTTTACGCGTCATTGATCGTGTGATATATTGCTAACTGTTAAATGTCATGCTGTGTGCGACCAACGGCCACCATGAACCCTTATTTAGTAGGGCCGTCCTACGTCGCGCTATCCAGTGCGTGGCCTCTTTAGAACCTTTTTGGCTGGTTGTCGGTTCTTATATTTTTTCCAGACTTGTTTATTTATACTTTTTATGGGGGCATCACAGGAGCAAACCCGAAGGCGTGATGTTTGTTTAGCAAAATACTGAAACGTTTAGAAAACAGCTATAGTTGGTAGTCTTGCTGCTTCTGTGTCTTCTGCGAAGAAAGATCCCCTCCGCGGCCGCGTACCATTGAGACTCGTGAATTATTTACGACTTCACTCCTAAACTAGGAAAGAAATTACGAACACATGAAATATACCTCCTTATTTTTACTAGAATTTTCACCTTCGTTTTGAAGGTAGGTAGCTAAGTAATGATCAACAGTTTTTTCATAAAACCTTGAGTTGTTAATGAGCTTATGAGCCTCAGCCCCCGTATTCCAATCTTTTGCTGTCAAGTTATATTTCACTGCCCAGTATAATTTCATCAGGTCACGTGGTACAATTTTGTACCACGTGATCATTCTTTTTAGACACTTGACAGCAAAATATGCGCGAAAAGTTTTCGCGCATATTTTGCTGTCAAGTGTCTAAAAAAAGTGTCAAGTGTCGAAGAAAACACATCAAATGACGTCATAATGTCACTATTTAGTCACAGAATAACTATGAGTTAGTATGAACTGACCATGATTTAAAACTTTGCAGTTCAACTTTGCAGTTCAACTTTGATTGGCATACCCCTGCAGAGTATAGAATAGGTATTTATAAAACTGCCTCTCCCGTCCGATCGCCATGTCGAGTTACCTAACTGATTAATTTATTACTCGATTAAATACCTTTGAGCTGAACATATCATCAGTTATTTACAACAGGGTTACTCAAAGTGGGGTACGTGAACGATTGCTTCCTGTTTCAACCCAAGATTTCCAACCCAGTAGGTATTTATCTCCTGTCAACCCAAAACATATTCCTCATCCAACCCAATCCATAAAATGTGAGTCACAGTGTATTTCAAGCAGTAGGTACAGAAACAGTAGGTAGATAGGTACCTAAGGTAATACCATTAACGTCAAAGTTTGGATGTTTTTGATTGAATACTACTTAAATAAAGACAGGTTTTCAGTTATTTTTTTAATGAAAACGTTTTCATTGAGTATCTACATCTTGTTTTTGTCTACTGAACCTGCTGCTCTAGTGTTACACTGTGGCATTTATTTAAGTTTAAACAATAGAAATTGGGTATGGGTTGAAAGAAGAACTGTAAATCGAAAGTTTTGGTCGAACGAAGAAAAATACCTACTGGGTTTGAAAAACCTTGGGTTGAAACAGGAAGCACCCACGTGAACCCTTTGGGTTCGCCATTTGATGGTGTAGGGGGTTCGCGGCAACATTAATGTAATTGCTGGATTTTTTGGAAAATTACTCCCAAAATCGACTCAATTTGCGTTTGCGACATGAAACAAGCCCTCCCATGACATTAACACCTAAAACACATTTTTCTTTTTAAAACAATATTTATTAACTTTTTTTTAGATAATTAAACGTAATATACTTAAAAACGTATTTTCTTTAACAGTTAGATTTTCTTACGTTCGCTGTTTTCTAGGAAGTTTAACAGGGGTACGTGGCGTCATAACTTTGAGAAACCTTGATTTACAACCTAATAAACCTACCTTTGACACGAACCTTAATTTTATTAACAAGTCCTTTTAATTAGAGCTGCTTGTTATAGCGATTTTAAATATAATATCAAACGGTAACATCTTGTTATTTCAAAGACTAAGCTTATATCATAGACTTCCGTCAAAAAATTGTGCAGAAAATAACAGCTTTTTTCTTTTATTAACTCAATATTAATAACAATTGTTAGTAAGACATACGTGAATAACCCTGCTCAGTAATTCACTTGGTAAAAATAAGGAAACTACATGTTGTTAAATCAGATATGAATTAATGAAGCAATGAAATATAATGATTTTATTAGGATCCCTCGCTAAATAAGGTATAACTTCCTTTTCCTTTTTCCCGCCAATTTGCAGTATACAAAGTACCTTACACGGACTTACGGTAAGTAAAATAAGCACTTAATCACAGACTTAAACCAGCTGAACTATTTATTCTACTAAAGTTTATTTTACTAGTCTTCAATTCCTTAAAAGTTGTGTCAGTAATATGCTGGTGGTAATGGTGACGGTAATTTGAATTCTAACGTCACTTTTATAAGATAAAAAGTGAGACAAGTGGATTCCACCTGTAAGGCCGATGCTCTGCCTATAACAATGCATTGTCTCATTAAACTCGTCCGCTGAGAACGTGCCCCGTGAGGCTTGGCACTGCGTTTATTACCGTGAGACGTCTGTGAGTACAAATCATTTTTAAAGCTAGACTACAGATGCCGACTAAGTATACTGAGAAGAGGTAGGTTTATGTGCTGGGTAACCCTACATTATCGAAACAATGTTCTAGGTATTTACAGTAGCATCTTGTAAATAAGAGCGTATATAGAGGCCCCTAATCTCTAGCAATACGAAATCGAAAAAAAAACTGGGTATTTAGCACACTGGAAAGATTAAACCTGTATTGTACAGTTATACACAGTTGTGTTTGTGACACTTTTTCGTTTTCTCACGGCCTTCATGTAGCGGATACAACTTTTAGTGAATCAAAGCTTTAATCCTAGACTGAACTTAGAGGTAATATACTCTAAGTTTTAGAGTTAACAACTGGCTTGTTTTCTTAAAGAATGTTTGTATTTTCTTAGACGTGATCTGTCTGGAAGTCTCAGGGTATATACCAACCTACTTTTTATAAGGTACAAATTTAATTTTAAGATTCTTATTTAAACTTATTTTGAGCTCATATTATAGTAATGGTTGTCGATTATCCATTGTTAATTTTATTTAATTTTTGATTTACGGTTTTTTGCCTTTTCTTCTCTAATCAGTATCTATTTTCAGATTAATTATTTAGAGAGCTCTCATTTTTGGAAGAAACAATTTTCATGCTTAAATGATTTTTGTAAGTAGTAGGTAAGTATTTGCGCCTATGTTTAATTCTTCACCAACTGAGACTCAAATTCAAACTCTAGAAAAGTTTGAAATACGAGGACTTGTTATCTAACTTGGTCATATAAAAACTGAGCAAAACAGTTTTTTTAATACAGCGGTTACCTCAACCTATGATCATAACACCTCGCAATGCGCGTCCATTTAGGTCGTGCCCTCTGAGGTAATTATTACACCGATACAGCCAATTTAATTATCTTGTAATTGGTTTTTCCTGATTATTTTCTCACAAAAGAATTAGCCATCTCATTCTAAGCAATCATAATAATGTGTTCAGAGCAAACATGTACCTACCTAATAACTTCCCCTTCATGCGATGACGCTAGCTATCGGTAAACAAAGGGGCAGATCTGGAACTGTGTGCTAGATGCCGTATTTACCTACCAGTTCAGCTCGATACCACACAGGGAGGAATCTTCTTGAAAAATTTAGATTTATAAAGTGCCATTTACACCTAATTCAAATTATTGGAATGCAAAATGACAGTAATTGTGGCAACAATCACATGCCTTTACTGCCATTCAAGAACTAAAAGTAAGTTTATACGTGATACAGTAGGTAATAAACGTTTCCAAGTCAGTATTGATGAAGGTATAGTCAATGGCAGTCTTCGTGTGGCCTCTTCAGAGCAATAATGTTACACATTAGATGATGCTTATGCTTCCACTCTGAATTTAAAATGTAAGTATATACAATGAAAAATAAGGTGCGTTGGTACAGAGAGCATTTCAAGGCTGCCTTGAATAGTTGACACTCTATGATTGCTAGGGGATAGAAAAAGTCATGATACTATCGTTGAGAGATCATTATCATCATCATCATCATCATCATCAACCTATACTCGTCCACTGCTGGACGTAGGTCTCTCCCAAGACGCGCCATTGAGCTCGGTCTTCGGCTCTTCTCATCCAGTGTCTGTCAGCTACATTTCGCAGATCGTCGCCCCATCTCGCCGGAGGGCGTCCTACACTACGCTTGCCTAAAAGTGGTCGTCGTTGAGAGATATCATTCCCATAATTTTAATTCTTTTTTAATGTCTAGTGAATGTAGTATCAGCTCGGCTAGAGGGGCAGAGTGACTGTCAGTTCCCAGAATGCCTCTCTGTTCCAATGCCAATACTAAGAATGCTCGGATATCAACGTATCGAAACTTGGGTATGGCGATCGGCAAAACGCGAACCCGATTGCACTCCCAACGACTGTTTGTTGTTTTACAATTGTAGACCAGATTTATTGACGCTTGTTTAGGCGTCAAGTGCTGCGGACTGGATTATGCACCGGCATGGACGAATTGAATTGTGTGGTTTTCGGCAATATGTTTTGTCAACGATGTGTGGTATTAGATCGGTTTTTGTTCCTCTATTTAAATAACTTTAGATATTTTTAAAATTCTATGTAATGCTCGATCTTAGTATGCCGATGCAAATTACAGGTTGCTTGATCATCTCAGTTGGAAATAGGGCAATTTCTTTTTAGAGAGACCTAGAAATATTATAATCATAGTCATAATTCTTTATAAAATCGCAAGGATCATTTAAAATCGTCTTATATAACTAGGTAATTGTAAGTGCCAGTTCCACGCGACCAGAGCCTACAGAGCAGAGATGCCAACAGAAAAATTAAAATAAATTAGAAATGGATGATAGATCATACTTAGCCGTATTAATAAATCAAGCACTGTGGTTTTACTGTTCTAATTTACCATGAAATCATACAAGAGAGGAAATAGAAATGCTTTAAACCCGATGATTTGAATAAAATTTTCAACCAACGGCACTTATGGAGAGCATTTAGGGGACGCGAAAGCCGTTGCATAATTGAAGTGTAAGCGAACAACTTCTAGGTATCATTAGGTATGCCAGCAAAGATTCATCGTTGACAAACTACTAATGCGCTACTCATGGGAGCAACTTGGAAACGTAAAGCGCTATTTACACTGTGCCATAATTACCTCTTGCAGAGTCAAACACACATAGCACGACACGACATGACAGCCGGTGTTCATACAATATGGCGAATGACTACCCTTCTATTTTTTCCATGTTCTGTGGTCTAACATCATCCTCTCAGCTTAGTCGGCCTAACCCACAAAAAAGATAGGAGTGTGTGAGTAAAAGTAGAGTTGACTAAGCCGTGGGTTTCCTCATGATTTTATCCATCCAAGGTCAAAGAACCGCCGCTATTTCTGCCCGCTCTCATCTCAAATAGGCTTAGTTTGATGTGTATTTTAGGGGTCCGTACATATATTTTTTGCATTTTAAAGTAAGTGGTTTAAAAATACTCTATGTGCTTACAGTTGAATCTGAAAGTTGAAGCTACGTTTGAATTGACGCGATGACCAACGTTTTTGAAAAACAATTCATTAAAAACTGTGTCGCAATTTTCAGTTATCATCACTGGATGGACAAAGTGGTGACAATTGCGAATGACCTCTCCAAAGCTCACACAATAGACTTACTAAATGTTCCTACAGTGGCAGCCTGGTTTTGAAAGGATAATGAGTCTGTTCTCGCGATCAATACTCAAACATCATTTGAAATTACCACAGTTGACGTTTCCGCGTCAAAGGCTCTTGTTTAATTTACGCGTCGGTTTGTTTTGAACGCTTACATTACAATTGTTGAATATTTTTTATTAATTGAACAAAACCAATTAATTGTTTACTATAAACACGCTTTAATTTAGGTACCTACTTTTGTTGATCTGACTGATAACAATATTGCTTTTTTTTAATAAATAAAACTATTTTGTGAAACATTTTGCTCGTATCTGAATTTCAATGATTACTAAGTTTATTTTTATTCTTTCAGGAAACGAAGCTTAGAGAAAGCTAGCAGAAATACATCAGGTATCTAAATATATTGCCAGAGTATCTTACGGCAATGGCATAAAGCTCATTTTTCTTTAAACGCTGGGCTGTATTTACAGGGTCTAGTGCGAAGCGAAGGTTAGAAGCTAATGTAAAGGGCGTGTCACACGCCGGAAGTGCCAGCAACGCAATAACCAACTCTATACTATCTACAGCACAACACTTACCACAGGGTAAATAAATCTAAAAGTCGAGCTCTTACGGAATGAATATTCCAGAAAATGTTTAGGGTTTTAACCCTAGAACAATGATTTTGTAGCCTTTTCCCTGGCTTTGTTTTTTAGGGATCGGGTTATACAAAGACGGGACGGTACTATAATACTCATAAAATGTCGGTGTAGAATGTCATTTAAGTGCTAAAGTTATTTTATAGCTTTGATTTTGGCTCTGGTTATTCAGACGGTTATTCAAGGACGGTGATATAAATATCGGTAGACCTTTCACACCGCAATCTAGCCTCAGACTCAAACTAAAATATCTATTTTCAAGCGTAAAGAGATTGCTGATATGATTTGGAGTACCTAAGGCTGTAAGCACACTTGTTCTTCACAAGCACAAGCAGATCTTCGTTTTCCCTCATGTCGATCACCGCGGCCAGGCGGTCAAACGTCAAGAGCCGTCTCGGCGACGATTTTGACAGTTTTGAACTCTGGTAAGCCTGACGTGTGGACGCCCGATCACGTCAAACGACATATTGCAGAGAAAACAGATCTCTGGCCGCCACGTCTTGGATGCCAAGTGCGTTTACAGTTAACATGTAAAAAAAAAACATTTATCGACACATACATTTTTCTTCTGTAACTTCTGGCATTCTGTGTGTAATCAGCCTTTATAACTTTATTGGATTAGATCCATAAGTAGGTAGGTACGGCGAAGAAATATTAGCTAAGTAGGTACGTCTCTAGTGTCAGTGCTCTTTAATAATAGCCTACCTATTATAACAGCGTTCGCTCTTGAACTCACTTAGCCACTATCGGCTATCTGACCTAATTAATGAGGTACCTGCCTACTAACACACGTGCCGCTCAGTAGAGCGAAAATGTGTAAAACCAACCCTTAATGCCGTGATATTCGAATATTCAATTTGTATAAAACTATAAGCAGGTACTTAGGTAGGTATTTCATTTTAAATTTTGAGTACCAAGGTATGTATTTTTAAGACGTGAAATGTGATTTTCATCATTTTAAAACGCCTGGCTTTGTCTGAGTCATACACATTTTGCATCTACTATTTGTAACTTCACTGCAAGTACCTAAAATTTATCCTTTTGTGCCTTGATCACGAATAAATGTGACAATCGTAAACGTATCGTAACGCCAGCGTATCCGAGATACACTGCGCGGTGACGCTACAACGATTGGCAGTCGAGCTGGCGTCGACGCGCAATATGATTCGAATACGTTAAGTTTGCGTAAGGCGGCGACTGTCAAATTTCTGCGTGAACCTCTGTACTTTATTTACCTTCTATAGTAAGTGTAGGCCAGTTTTTGCACAATGCTTTCCGTCCCTAAGTGTTTTGATAGCACTGTATATTTAATATGCTTCTTGGTCAATAATTTGATGCGCATATCATACTCCAATACCTAATTATTCCGTTTACATTACGTAATGAACAGGATTGATCCCTAAAAAACTAAAGTCGTCTTATGACGTCCGTTATTTATCACGTTCAAAAGGTACTTTATATTATTTTTTTATTAGTTCATTTTGTAAACACCAGTGCTATGAATGCTGTGAAGGAAAACCTCCCGAGGAAACCCGCGGCTTGCACGCGGCTATGATCTTTTCTTATCTGTGATTTTTGTAAAAAAAAAAATTAGACCGACTAGTTTGGGAGGATGGTACGAAAAATCTACTCAGTAAGTATACCTACTCAATCTAAAGTCTAGCGACCTTGAGAGAGACGTTGTAAATATTGGTCCTTATCTATTTCCAATACCTACCTTCAGAATAAAACTCGCGATTGTGTGAATCAGTTCTTATAGAGCTGTTGATATTTAACTCAAGTGATAATATCCCACTTAAGCGTCCGTAGTAATCGTTATGAGTTTGCATTTACGACCGTCATATTCCAGCCAACGTATTTTTAAAAACCTGGGACATAACTGGGTAACCCACGCATTATTCGACCACTGAAACGGCAAATGTATTGAACAGATCACTGATTGTGCCTAATGAAGGCCAACGTTGTTTTGAAATCCGTAGGTATATTATAATGTAGGTATTGATAATATTAAAATAGACCTCTGCATCTAAACTAGATGAAACAGCGTTTGGGGTTACTTCATACGCCTGCCACAAAACGCTGTTATGCCTAAGACATATTTTAGATGGAGTGGCCTTGTCCAGAATATACCTTCCTTTCAGTCTAGTCAGCCTCATCCAAAAGAAAGACATAAGTGTTGACCTAATTTCTATCTAGCAATCCCCCACTGCTGCACCGCATATAGCATGCTACGACGTAGCTGGTGGGGATTTCAGAAAAAAAACTGATCTCCCCACTGGTGGGGATCTTATAGTGAGGATTTCTGGAATATACCTTTTACGACTGCTTAAAAATGCAAAACTAAGTAATGAAAATGTTGGTTTTCTAGATCAGAGTGAAAATGTATGCAAATGACAGTTCTGATGGGTAAGTCACGTGACCATTCCTACACTTTTCTGACTTTTTTTTAACCGACTTCAAAAAAGGAGCAGGTTCTCAATTTGGTTGTATGTTTTTTTTATTTCTCTTATCTAGTTATTGTAGAATATCAACTTAGTCAGAGGGGCTGCACACTAGATTGTACTCGTAGTTCACTGGGGTCAATTCTACAAAAAAAATTATCAGCTGAAACGCAAGTGAATCGTAACTTTTCATCTGTTTTTAGGGTATTACGTATTCTATTAGGTATCAAACTTGTCAGCTGAAACGCAGCTGAACTTTTCATCTGTTTTAGCATATTTTGTATTATACTATTTATCAACGACCCAACCTGCACAGTGATGTTTGAGCTAATCTGAAGATCGATCGAAGCATGGTTAGAACTGAATAGAACGTGATCCGTTGTTTTGTAGAATTAAGGCTGGTTCAACGCTTGCTCCCTGAATTTTGATTTACTAACGCGCATTATTTAAATGTTTGTCACGTATATCATCTACATATATAGTTAAATTTAGTAAGTGGGTCACGTCACACGTCACGGTCGTTTGCAGCTCCTACGACATCCTTAAAATATCGGTTGGTAAAACATTGGTGTGAACGACCAAAGGTCGAAATAAATAGATGATTTTGTAAGAGACATTTTTTAGCTAAATACTCAAAATCAAGGATTTTTTATTCAGTAAAATTGCATAGTTTTTTTGGTTGTATAATTGATTAATGAATTCATTAATCAGCTAATTATTTGTATAACCGACCTCAGATATAATATAAAAGCTAAACCGCTATATTTTATATCTAAACTAATTTGGTAATCTGTGATAAAAGACATGGATTTTTTATTGGATACTGAAACAAAAATTGAACTCATTTTTTGAAACTTTTTCTCAAATCATAATTTACTTACTAACTTAAATATTAGATGTTATAGAAAGTATTGCACACAATACTAAATAATATAGTGGAGTAACGGAGTAGAATAATACTTACTTAATTCGATATACCTAGCTTAGCTCGATTGAGCGGCTATGGAGCTATTGGGGCATTGCCATCATTTGCTTTCATTTAGACGTAGTATCATCTTGAATGGAACTATTACGAGTACTCGTATAGAAGCGTCTTTGTGGATTGGAATACCTGTAATCAACTAAATGAGATTACAATTCGTGGTGACTGCTTTGTTCGAAATCAACCCTTCTAGCAATGTTATTCCCCTTAATTCTAAATTTTTCCAAATCAAGGGGATTTTGTGACTAACCCACATCAAACAGCATCTATTCACCCAGGTCAACAACGTTGAAAATTGGCACAATTAAATCCGCAGAACTTTTCTACAAAATTGGGGGATTTGGAGGCCACAAAGTTCACCTTTCATCACTTGTGTAATAGCTCCTATTCACCCAGGTCATATTTCAAGAGAAAGCGTAGGAACATTTATTAAACTAATAAAAGGTAGCATTATACGTACTAATGGCCTTGCGAACCAACGAGGTGGCACACAATTGCAGGAGTTGCAGCGAACGGAACGGCCCACTTCGGAGACAATTCAGGTTCCCTCCACTCCAGGTGATTTTCAGAGGATATTTTATATTGCGAGTGTTTTCTAAGTTTTACTTTTCAAGTTAAAAATTCTACAGCGGCTAGAGAACAAATCTAATTAAAATGTATGAAAAATATTTTCTGGCTGGGCAATAATAAGTCACATGACTAGTCCCGTAAATTTTTGATAATTATTCTATTTCTTAGCTTTTGTAGAACATGATCTTGGCTAAAGGGCCACTTCTGGTTTTTCCTATTTTGTTTTTCAAATTAAAATGGTTCTTCATAGCGTTTAAGCGGATTGAATAAAACATTAAATTAGTATTAGATAATGAAATATCAGCAGGAAAAGCTCGAATAAATCTTTAAAAGATAAGTAACAAGGAGTGGAACTCTTTACCGGCGTCTGTGTTTCCGAACACTTACAATTTGAATGTTTTCAAGAGGAGAGTGAATAGGTTTCTTCTAGGCAAATGTGCTACATCGTCGACCGCATCGTCACTTATCATCAGGTGAGATTGCGGTCAAACGTTTGTCTATAATGTATAAAAAAAAGTAGGTTTTGTCTATTCAACAAAACACAAATTCAGAAACCATAACCTTACCCCAACAACAATGGCGTTGAACCATCAGCAAACGCACTCTCGCTACGTGACAAAAGAAAGCAATTTGTAAAATCCTGCAAACAGTATTTTTTCCACTGCGTCATGGGGTTGGTGAACTTACAGGTAAAACATTATTATATTGTAGAGATACGGAGTAAGCAAATCGTAGCATTAGGTCCATCGACCTCTGTAGAGTGTAGACGACCCATACCAGTTTAAGTCAATATTATGATTATAAAAGTCACATCAACTTTCCCGGGTGGACACCCGGATTAACTTATTTACAAACCAAGCCACATTCAAATCCGTAAAATGTAAAGCGTAAACACACCGCAGATTTAAACTCCGTCAAAAGATACGTCGTATATTCCCCGCTCACAGATTCTGCATATTTCATGGCGACACGTAAGTAATCCCGGATATATTACCTCCGCCGCAACCAAGAATAAAATAAAGGAACTCTTTGCAAGTACTTCTGGTAGGCAATAAAGATTATGTTCTTAAAGCCGTGTGTACCTGAGCATGTTTCGGCAAAGAGTAGGAGGGAATCTACCGCACCGCTGCCGTGTCGTCCGGAGCTCAAATATTACATGTAATAAATTAGAGAGAGACGTCCTAACATTCCCTCAGTCTCGTTGGCTTCACATAGCAATTGTCTAGATATTACTCGGCGATAAATTGAAGGTGTACGTAAACGCGCGGAACGTCTGCTAATACTTCGTAGTCGAGTTGGAGCAAATTTTATGATGATTATAACGTCTCGGTGGATTTTCGGGAATGATTCTGAAACCAGTAAAAAGAAATTGCGAAGGACATGTGGCCGGGAACGGTTTCTCCTCGTAACGCCGAGAAATATTGGAAAGTCTTTATTGAAATAGCTGAGGGGGCTGACTGGCTTTGATATATGATTATACCTTATCGTGAGCCATATCAAAAGTTCCAAAGCCGAAGCCGCAGTTAATAAGAGAATAAGAGGTTACGTAATGAAATGGTAGAAATAAGATTTCAAGAAAACGGACACAAAGGGAAAAGTGCTAAAATGACGAGCCGAAGCAGTCGACCCACTTTTTCGAAATTAAAAACAAACATTTCAAATTAAATAAACGTTACAAGTTACCGTAGGGTAGGTCAAAATAAATTAGGTTAGAAATATTTTTCTGCAATTTTCTTTCCGGTTTTACCTTACGTGTAGCAGCAGGTGCATTTAAAGACATACGTACAATTTCATAAACGTTTAGTGGGGTTCTTGAGGAAAAGGTTGCCGACTGACTTTATGAGTCTCGGCACTTTGGTAGATCACTGTTAAAGAGGTCTGAGCGATGTAGACTCTCCTAATTTTTTTCATTTTAGTATTGCGGATAGCCAGATTATGTTTTGGCAGTTCACTCGGTTCTTGTATTTGCGATGCTCTCAAACGGTGAAGTAAAACACCCATGAGCTTAAACTGCATTGTTAACTAGCATAGTTTTACTGGCTATAAGTTCAACGTTAGTCTTTAGCTAGAAACCAGAGGGAAGAGAACATTTAAAAAAAAAGTAAGTACCAGGTTCACTCCTGTATATAAAAACTATATATGGTAGACACTTAAGTATATTTTTGGAGTACTGATGTATTTAGAATCCCATAGAATCCCAGTGAACCTTTGATTATGGAACTCCCAAAGTGAAACTTGATCACTTTTCTTCAATAGAATCCAAATGACGATCAAAGTGCTGTAAAACGTGATGACTCAAAGCTTTCAACCTTCAATGAAACTAAATGGTGCTTTTCACATCAATCGGAGCGTGCAAATAATCCCGCGTTTTCCTATACCTTTAACATAAACCCACTTCATTTTATGGGCCGTAAAAGGTTGCTCCTGTACATAAAAATACCACCGTGACAACTATTGCTCAAAAACAATCTCTAAGCTCAGGTGGATACAGTTCAGAATGAAATGACTTTACTAAGTAACACTGTAAATATCTGAAACAAGTGAGTATCAGACTTTTAACCTAAGTTAAAATTACCGGTTCAATTTACAATTTTTTGAGAACTTCTACTAAATATTGAGGTGCTCAGAAACCTAAAATTCCACTATGGCCCCTCCGGTGAAACGCTCGTAGTAAACTTAATCTGATTTTACTAAATACTAACAAAGTAAAAAGGGTAGACGGTTGGAACTAGATTACCTACGATCTGTTTGACTGAAAATCCTGACTAGAGAAACTTGGGGACGCACAGCCTAATCCCCTACTAAGATATTTTACGCCCCAATTATAAACACCACTGAAACGAGCCTGGCTTTGTTCATCATCACCAAATGATAAAATAGGTGTGCCTGTTTCAACATCTCTGAGTCCGTCAAATAAAATATACCCGTCTTTGTTTTTGACAAGTCTAAAGTAGAGACGGAGATATAACTAACGGATAGCGTTATCATATGGTGAAATACACATATTGTTAAAATCCAAGTGTCTATTTCGCTATCTTACGACTCCAGATATAAATATGTCTGTTTCTACTTTCGACTAGTCAAAAACAGAGACAGAGAAATATTTTGTTTGACGGATAGCGTTACTCAATTATGATGAAACAGACCCTTCGTAAACTTTTGACATGTTTTCACTACACTTAGATACCTACTACCAAAGTTTCTCATATCTTGGACTTTTTATTCGTGTTGGACTTTTATAATGCGGACAGCCAAAGATTGGAACTCGTTGCCGGCGTCTGTGTTTCCGCCTTAATATAGATTGGATGTTTTCAAGAGATGAGTGAATATCTTCTGGGTAAGCGTGCTACATCGTCGACCGCATCGTCACTTAACATCAGGTCAGATTGCGGTCAAACGTTTGCTTATAAATTTATTAAAAAAAAAGATATCGTTAACGTAAGCGATTCGAAATTAACAAAAAAGCTAGTGCTATGGGAGCCAAAAACCCGTAGATTCCGGATGTTGGGTTAACATACATTAATAGGTACACAATCAAAGGTTGTAATTAAAGCACATTACAAAGTTATCCCAATTTATAAGGTTTTGCAATGAATAGGCTCTTTTGGGAATGTTTTATATACCTACCTAGTGACCCAAAATAAAGGTTTTTTTAATATACAAGCATTCCAACGTGGAAAAAGTGATTTTCGATGCTTTTAGAATATGTACATAAAATTAGGATACATTAACTCTACGCAAAAGGAGGTTGATAGGTTGAAGCTTTGATTGTCTGCGGTATCTTATTTTCGCATCGTTTTTGGGTAACTTTATAGACTTTCATCATCATCATCATCATCAACCTATACTCGTCCACTGCTGGACGTAGGTCTCTCCCAAGACGCGCCATTGAGCTCAGTCCTCGGCTCTTCTCATCCAGTGTCTGCCAGCTACATTTCGCAGATCGTCGCCCCATCTCGCCGGAGGGCGTCCTACACTACGCTTGCCTAAACGTGGTCTCCACTCCAGTATTAGTTTGCTCTAACGATTGTCGGTTCTACGGCAAATATGGCCGGCCCACTGCCACTTCAGCCTGCTAATCCTCTGAGCTACTTATGTCGACGACTTTGGTTCTCTGTCGGATTATAGACTTTATAGAGATGAAAAAATTCAGGCCGGCTTCCCATAGATTTTCAGAGAAATAAATTTTGAGCATGCATTATCAAAATTCCCGCAATCACATTAGTCTGTCGGATAGGAGATCATCACCCTTGGGTAGAAAGGCACCATAACTTATCCCGACTGTTAGCAGTCGTAAAATTATGAATGAAGGAAGCCGTAAGAAAATAACGTTTTAATTACTAACGACTGTAGATGAGTTGCATTCACAGTTCTGTTTTAACACGTTTTGCAGTAACAGAGCAAGCTAAGGCCAGTAGATTTGTGCTTCGAATGGGCCCCTGGGCAGGTTTTAGCCCGAGAAGCGACAGTGAAGATATAAAAGACATTCGTGCAAAGATTGTGCTTTCGCAAACGTTTCCTATAAAGTTTAATGGAGCCCAATGAAAACGTTTTGAGAAATAGGATGATAAATAGGTAAGCAAGTTTGTACATGTGAAGATGAAGAGATTAGATGTAATGATGAAGAGATATGACGTCATCCCTATTAGAGTAAAATCTCTGCCGAACTGAGAATAAGGCCCCTGGTAACAGGAGTTTTCAACATCAAATTCAAATTCTTTATTACTAATAATAAAATAACATTACAGATACTTATATCTAATGCGTTATTCTATTAAAAAAAACTATAACAATTATTTAAGTAAGTATATAAACACAATATAAAGAAATTAAATGAGATCAAGGTGGACATAATAAACTATTAACCTAATAAGACATGAGAACAAAAATAAAATATCTAGATAACTAACATCATTTTGACATCATCCTTATTAGAGTAAAATCTCTGCCGAGCCGAACTGAGAATTAGGTCCTTGTTGGTAGGTAAATGGTTACCTTAATTTTGAAACACTCATTATAATACGAGTGCTCGTATGGTCCGCTAGTTTATGACCAGAAGTGTTGACCGGAAATGAAAACTCAAATACGTTGTAGGTTACAAAAAAATGATGTAAGGACAATGTAAGAAGCACAGTAACCGGGGATTAGGCTGCGCGCAGATTTCAGCCCCCGGGAGATTTGCGTGACCGTCATCCTTTCCACGTAAAGATTACGGGAAATCCCCGCAGACGTACTGATCCTACGCTATTTCTTTACCTGAAAAATGATACGTCGAAGTCTGAAATACGTATTACAGGCTCTTATGAAACTTTAATGGTTACTTGCCTACGCAGATTTTTATGGATCAAGCCTATGAATATTTTTCACGAGATCATAATATTATTATTTTTTTTTGAGGCAATATTCTATCATTTATTTAACTCAACTTTTACCTGTAATACAACTAGTCGTTCGTAAGGCTAGTAACCAAACAGTTATATTTTATTTAAAAAATACATGTAATGTAACGAGTTATAAAAGCACAATATAATAATATAATTATAATATTATTTATTTTATATCATCGTGTATCATTGAACCTCATCAATATATCTTTGTCGTGTGTCTAGAAGCCTTTGAAAACGTCAGCAATTCAATAGCATATTATCGACATTCCAATTGCGAAGGAAAAGCAAAGCAGATACAAAACTAGGTGCTTGCTTGTATTTATTTTGTATTCGCTTGCTGTGAAGTTCGTTCCAGAAATCAGGTGTATTGAGAATCGCGAGGAACAACGAACGGGCGGACTTGATTTACATTCCAATTTAGTTTAACATTCCGAGATAGTTTTTGCCGAATGCGCTCGAATGCTTAATTTAATATGTGCCAATAAACTAAGTAAATAAAACTATTGGCGTAATTTAGAAGACTGTTTTTCTCTTTTATTTGAATTGCGACGAAGTTGCCAACTGTAGTGAATACTGAGCCGTGATTATGCAAACATAGAGTGTGCCACTTTGTACGAGTTGTAGAATAATAAGGCTTTAGTATACGTTTGGCACCAGTTTATAATGTTTTCGGGTCACTGGTAAGTCCGGGAGAAAATGTTAAGAACTTGACTAAAATTCTTTCCTATATAATTATAATTAAACAAAGTTAGAGGTTAACTTGCAAAGATTCCGTGCGGTAGTCGATATTTTTTAACATGTAAAATAACCATTCTTATTTAATCCAAAAACACTGCTCTATGAAGTAATACAGTTTTAGAGGTAAAGGTAAAGGTACTTTACATCATGGGCCATCTGCTAGTTCTATAAACTTTTCTCATAAAAAAAGAGACTAGAACCTGTCGTGCCATTTCTAGAACTTGTTTCTTATTTGGCTCTATAACTTTAAAAACTAGTTGAAGACAAAATCCATGTAGTTTTTAAAGGTCGACTCTCGTTATAAAGTTTTCTGTAACATCATTATAGCGACGTATCATCTGGAAATAATGGCAGCACGCGAGATGAAGAGGTAACAAGGTAAAGAAAAGTTCTACAAAACTAGGGAGTATGTATTATATACGATACGACCTTTTGTGTTACTATCGAGCCCTTTTAGAAGTTTCTTTGAAATTACTTTTCCGATATGGTAGGTAGGTAGTAGGTACTCTCTATGACCTTGGCGATTTGTGTTGCCTCGGCAATATTGGTTCACGTTTACGATTTTCTGATACACTTTTCTTATACTTTTTTGAGGATGATCAAAGGAGACAAATCGTTCTGTAAATACCAAAGCTAATCACGAACAGATTTGGCAGTTGCTACGTTACGTAAACCTAACTAAATAAATAATAAATATTCATGGACATTTCACACGACGCCCTCTAGTCCCAAACTTTGTTGTAATATGGGAACTAGATGCTGATAGAATACTTATATACTATACTTAACGTATTCGATACATATTGCGCGACAACACCAACTCGGCTGCTAAATGTTGTAACGTCAACGCGCAGTGTATCTCAGATACGCTAGGGTTACGATACGTTTACGATTGTCTCTCTCCCGAAAACTTCGGTGGGTTAAAATACTATAAACCACTTTTCCAGTGGAACTTTCCCATATGATCGCGTAAAAAAATTCAATGTTCCATACATTTTTGAAGAAAAACCCCTGATGTTTTTACACTACACTGTAAACCCAACCAAATCTATATCATTTTGGTAACTGCAGGGGCATTCCAATCTCAGTTGAACTGCAAAGTTTAAAATCATGGCCAGTTCATACTAACTCATAGTTATTTTGTAACTAAATAGTGACATTATGATGTCATTTAATTTGTTTTCGCGCATATTTTGCTGTCAAGTGTCTAAAAAGAATGATCACGTGGTACAAAATTGTACCACGTGACCTGAAGAAATTACACTGGGCAGTGAAATATAACTTGACAGCAAAAGATTGGAATACGAGGGCTGAACCTCAATGATTCCCACTTAACCTTCTTTGTTTTAACAGGGTAGAGCAAAGTTGCTTTAGTGATTCCAGTCATATTCTCTTCTCGCCTTGACCCAGAACAGAACTAACAATACATCTACCGAATAATTGCCACTTGAAGCAAGGTCACTAGTTATCTATATAGAGCAGCCACAATAACTCACAGCGACACTACACACCAAAAACCTCGTCAAATATTTGCATGAGCTAATAAACAATTTCTGTACTTGTTTGGTACGAGCGTAGGAAAATTGAAGCAGTGTACTAAACAAATATGGTCGAAATGTGGACAAGATACATGACGATGTGATGTAACGTTTTGTGTTTTATTCCTAACAATTTAGAACATTTTAAACTATTTTCTCGTACCTATTGACTGTTTTTTACACTGTCAACGACACGACACCTACGTACGTTATCCTCAGAGAACTAAATAATATCATACATTGCACTAGATGCTTTCACAACGACTCGTGTCGGTACCGACAACAATATTTTTGTTAAAGCTACTGATAATATATAATTATTAGTATCGTGCAGTGTCGGAGTTCTGTTTGTCAATAAATAAACAGATGAAACACTGCTTATTCAGTTACACTGTGTAAAAGGTCACAACCCTATAATGTTAGCTACACATACGATTGAACATGTTTAGACAGCGTAATGAAACCAAATACGAGTACGTAGGTATAATAATCATTTCGATTTATTGAGTAGCCTTATTTTTTTTTACATTCGGTTTGAATTTTTAGTTAGGTACAGTATTTGCGTTTCATTGCTAGCAAGTTATTTTTCAATTTATCAGAAACACTATCACAACTAAATTCTCAGTTTGAATTGGATAATAAAAAGTCAGTTCTAAGCTTTAATTAAGTACACAAAATAAGTTTTAATGAAAACCGAAAGTTGAGGTTATTATTAGCATGAGTTGATAAAATCATGTTTGCAGCTTCATAAAACTTTTCTGAAAATATTATGTGGTAAACTTAAATAGGTACTTATTCAATGTAGAATGATAGTTTTAAGCTTATTTAAAAGTATAATTTAATTTGAAATTCCAAATGAAAACTTTTGAAAAGGTGTCGAAGCGAGCGCTACCGCGGGCTACCGAAACTATTATAAACTTTTCTGGATACTTTTTTGTTGTAGAGATACGCAGAGGTACAGCAGGGGTATTCCAGTTGAACTGCAAATTTTTTAATCATGGTCAGTACATACTAACTCATAGTTATTCTGTGACTAAATAGTGACATTATTACGTCTAAAATTTCAGCCAAGATGTGACGTCATCCCTATTAGAGTTAAATTTCTGCTGAATTGAGCGTAAGGTCCCTAAGCCCTTACTAAAATCTCAGAGTAACAATAGTAACCTTCTGATTAATAAATAAAACACATATAAATAAAACTTCAAAGTCGACCCCTGCCGCTGGCCTTTGCCGCTAGTAGCATAGTGAAAGTTTAATGCAGCCGTGCATAAGTTCAATTCACTTTGCAACAACAGGCAACAATGCAAAGAAGCAACAATATTACCGGCTTATTCTCGATCATAAACTATGCAATGAAGAACACTGAATAATGTAGGGGAGGTGGGGGTAAATGTGCAGCTCGCTCATCGCTCCAAACTGCTTTAAAGTCAGTCCGTAAAGCCTTCTTACCATCCGATGCATTTCCGATAAGTCACGTAGAAAAGTTTATAAGTAAGCGTATCAGCGCTCACTGATTATCAAGAAACTTTTGTTCTTATCTTTATAGGCTTTAATTTTAGTGAAACATTCAGCGACTACTTTTTACTACAGAGTGGCGTGTTTCAGTTTTATTCGCAAAAAAAGGTATCAAAGACGCAGTTTTTGTATGGAGAAAAACAGTTTTCGATTTTTGAGACCGTATAAAATTCGGGCTATAGATACCTACGCTCTGAATACTACACGGCGACTACATTTGGAACTGTCTGTAATTCTTTTATTTTATCTAAAACCAAAGGCATTTCCTGTTTGTTTAAAATCGAATGTACGGTATATTTAAAAGCGTTTCGTCCCAACTGTTCTAGTGGAACGCATCAATCTCCGCGCTGCGTGTCCTTTTTACCGCACTGGATAAAGCCTATTTTGTGTACCATATTTATTCGGTGGGTCTGCTGATAAAAGTGTTCCCAATAAAAATTATAAATAACCAAACACCTACATAATTTGTTTGTTTATAAATCGACTGTCAGAGGGGTATGCTGGAAAATTACAACTCATCATCATCAGGCATTTTTCTAAAATAGTAATAAACATTTTTGGTAGTTTTTTATCGTGTCTATAGCCGATATCATAGTTATATTTAAAGCTATTACATTGTTAATGAAACAGATGAATGTTTATAATTACAGGCGTTCCAGTTTTCACTCGCAATTTTTTGACGAAAAATTATTCTGCGCAAAGAAAATAATCACCTCATTCATTTTTAAGCATAACACCATTCGCCCACAAACCAATGCGCAACGTCAGAATAAATACTACTTTATTAAAAAAATATTATACAGCAATGATCAAATATAATTATTTTATAGTTATCAGAATCATAAAGAACTGCCAAGGAATGAAACTGGTTGCCGACTTCTGTCTTTCCTGAAAATTACAATCTGGGTCTTTTCAAGGCATGTGAATAGGTGTCTTCTAGACTGTAGGTGACCTACTACTCTATCGTCGGCTTCATCGTCACTTACCATCAGATGAGATTGTGGACAAATGACATTCACACAATGAAATTGAAATGACATTGTGTTTTTTGTGTATAACACAAAAAACAGAGTTATTGATAGAGATTTTTAGTGCACGCTGTGTAAGTTCGTAAGATGTTTGGTAGGGATTAGTTACGCTAAGTAGTTCAGTTTTATCACTCTCAGTATAGACTCAGTGGTTACCGCTTAAAATCAGGTAGGCCATCGGCTGGTCTTGTGGAATCATTTAATTGTATAAAAATATGTACCTTTATTTTTCAAAATTACAGTAATTTATATTAGGTACTATGAGGTAGTACTGGTTTTTTTTATCAGTTTTTAGACCTCTATTTTTTGGTCTTTCATTTTCTTCGTATTTGTATTGTAAAGAAACAAAAAGTACCTTTGAAAGAAAGGAAATTATTGCCATTGCAAAATGTAAATCCTGGGAGAGTTCAGTAAAACTACTAGAAAATACGATTACTTCCTGTAAAATTAGCTTTTTACGTGGAAACTATCAGCGGTTGGGAGCAAAGTGCTGAAGTTAACGTAAACAATTTTAATCAAGCAGGATTTTGTACTCTAAACTCATAGCTGCAAGATTTTTCTTCGTAGTTATCGATCTGAAATCAAACTTTTTTTTTCTTATAATCAGCAACTTTTTTAAAGTGTTGGGCCAATCTTATAACTACAAAGGTTATATACGTGGCTATTACTTTGATAAGTGAACGTTAGTGGTAATATAGGTACATACTTAGTTAAATAGTATCACTATTCACAAATTTTGTGAATCGATAATTTAAAAAATACAAAAGCATTTAATGTTTTTTTATTTTTTAGTAGCTGTTTCTAATAACGTGTTTATAAAGAATATTACATTTTGTACAAAAAATTATTGATATACAGCAGTTCGTTTTTGAATACCGGTTCTAATACGCTTGTATTTTTCTTTTTTTGTTAGACAGACATACCTACCTCCTCTTTTTTTGAAGCCGGTTAAAAATGTAGATAAGTAAGTAGGTACAGTTTATTTGCATTAATATGAAATAAGCTAAAATAAAAGAACTTTACAATAAAATCATTTTCACTTTTTTTCGCCACAGTACTAACATTGATTTAGTGCATACATACTATTTGGTAATCTACATCGGGGAGAGGCCGGACCGGGGTTAGGCGGTACCAACCCTACAATGCGTCCTTTACACGATCAAGCCAACGATAGGAAAAAGCCGTAAGTTTAGCCGTGAGACCCTTTGGTCGCGTGGAACTGGCACTTAGAGTGACCTAGTATATGATAATTCTAAATGATCCTTGTGATTTTACTGAATAGACATAATTGACTTTGAGGCAAACAATATACCTACCAACCGGGTATGTGAGGCAATAATAAGATAATATACAAAAACATGTCGGGCGGAACGCTATCGAATCTTTTTGCGTAAACCCCATCCTCCTGTTTTCTCCGTTCTAGATTTTATCGCGTAGTGAAACTCCGAGCACACGTTTTTCCGTAGCTATGCGACTTGGAGCTTGAAATATTAAAATCCATAAATGCACCTGTGATACATTATTTAAGTTCTAGAAAGGAAATGCAGAATTTTTCTAAAGGCTGCTTACTTCCTTTGTGATCATTTTTTGAAAAAATCCACTTAATCAAGTAAATACTTTTTTATTATCCATAATAATTTATAATTTAAAAAACTAGAAAACCCGACTTCAATTCGACTACCGGTTTCATCATCATTTCGTGCTCGTGGATGGCATATTTTTTTTTCCAGTTATTTCTATTTATAAGTCAAACTACTGAACCGATTTTGATGAAAATTGAATGGGACCAACCTAAAAGAACATGCATTAAAATAAAAAAAGAAATTTTTGAAATCGGTTCATAAATGACTGAGTTCTGAAGTAGCACACATTAAAAAAAAATACAACCGAATTGAGAACTTCCTCTTTTTTGGAGTCGGTTAAAAAGTGAGATATTTGAGAAAAAGCGAAAGCTACCTTATTTTACTTTACAGTAAAAGCAAAGATGCGGGTAAATAAGTACCTATGTATAAAGTACAGCTTACACGGCCATTTATGCAAAAGCTTTAGTCCATTGGGGTCATTATTCCTTACTTACTTTAGCTTGTTTGCAAACGATCTAAATTATTTGATCTCCTCGGGCTAATGGACTCAATAATGGACAGTGAGATATATCTTGAGTGCTAGGCGTGGTGTACTTCGCTCGTTGTTACCGTCTGTACCGTGGTGCGAGGCCATATTTTACTGAAAGAAGACAAGCTACATGCGCACTTGACGGCCATACAAACAAGCGACCAGAGGTTACTTATTATGAAATTTATTTTTGTTCAAAAAAGCAATAATAAAACATAATTCCCAAAATGTAAACTTCACTAATTCATATGTACACACGGCCACAGGTCAGCAAGGGTATGCCAATCAAAGTTGAACTGCAAAGTTTTAAATCATGGTCAGTTCATACTAACTCATAGTTATTCTGTGACTAAATAGTGACTTTATGACGTCATTTGATGTGTTTTCGCTCATATTTTGCTGTCAAGTGTCTAAAAATAATGATCACGTGGTACAAAATTGTACCACCTGAAGAAATTACACTGGGCAGTGAAATATAACTTGACAGCAAAAGATTGGCATACGGGGGCAGGTTATACACCCAATACAACCATAACTACGTTACACAATGCAGAGAATCGTTGGAAATGGAGCGCAATAGGCGTAGGCGCGCGCCGCGCACGCAGCCCGTTTTACATAAACACAGTGTCGTCCTTCTCGCACGATTCGCAACGTTCGACTTCTAATAGGTCAACGTCCAAACAGTATAGATGGACGTGTCTTTGACTGTACATTTAACATTAAACTCCTAAATCTTTTAATCTATTTCACGCAGCCAAAGATGAGTAATTAGGGGTCCCCGCCATTCACAGCGATCGTATGTCATTTAGGTGCATGATTCTCACGACCTCTGTCATAACCCTATACCTCTTTTCAGACGACCTCTGGTGTGTGCCTTGTCAAATAGCTACCAATTTAATCTAGGGCTAGGTAGGTACTACTAAAAATTAAAAAAATCAACAAAATACCTTGCATTGACTTTTAATATATTAACCTGACATTATTTTCATTCCACGCTTAATTAAATTTTTTATATTAAGGGGATAGTCTATCTGTGCAAAACAGAAGAATCGAGTTGTCATGACATGCGCGGAAAGCAATTCGTAAATTTTATCGAATACTAAACTAAACTGAAAAATGCTTTACTGCGATCTTTATATTTATTTATTTAGTTAGTTACACCAATGGCATATTCACAATTGTTATTTAGGAGAAAAATATTACTTATAACATTCTACAGTGTGATATACCATTACAGGCATAAACAGATTTGATGTAGGTAAAATATGTCTTAAAAAATTTAGTACTTATTTTTTAAGGAAAAAAAAAAAGCAACAACTTGTAACTAAGTGTGTAATTGTATTCCAATATACGAGTAATAAGTGCTCATGATAACATTCATGATAACAAAATTAAAGGAACGCTATTGTTTGTGTCAAATAGTCAGTTAATTGGATAAAATCTGCCAAGATTGGTTTTAAATCATACAGGAATGAAAGTATTTATTGGTTTTTTGTTACTTTTGAATAATCAACTTTTTTGAAATTATGTGTGGTATATTTTTACCCTTTTAACATTTTTTGTATCATTACATTTATATCATACATTAATTATAATATCTAATGCAGGGTGATGAGGATCTAACTTACTGAGGGGTAGTTTATTTTCACACTCCGTTACACCACTAAAATTGCTTATCACTAAATCTACAGTTCTTTGAACAGTATTTTATAAACTACATAATATTTACTATTATTAGGGTTTGAATTTTTGTGTCCTTCACTAGAGGTAGACCGGTCAAAATTAAAATCTGCAACAAATTATAGTCTCTACTTATATCACTTGACTGTGTCACTTTATCTACTGATATTATCCATGACGAGAAACAAAGTCTGTATAGTCACTGGGGTTTGTTTGTATACTGCACATATCTAAATATTCTTGGCAGAGTATTATTGAGTTTTAGTGAGATCTATACTTCTTCATTTTTACTTCGCAGAGCCTGGTTTCATATCAGTATGGAGTTCATATCAGCCAGTGCCTCATAGTTTTTGACTTGCTTTGCAGGAGATTGGTCATCTCTGCGGATGAATATGCGACCATTCCTAGTCCACACATATTTTTGCGACGAGAAGACTTGACGGAGTTTCCCAAACGCAGCCCAGCCCAGCTGGATTCTCCGGTTTAGCTCTTTCTCAAAGTTGTGTCTACCCAAACGCAGGGTCTGCCCGAGGTAGACATACTCCTGCACAACTTCGAGAGGCATTCCGGCGACAGTGATTGGCTCTGGGGTTATACGATCATTGATCATAATTTTCGACATAGCTCAGAGGATTAGCAGGCTGAAGTGGCAGTGGGCCGGCCATGTTTGCCGTAGAACCGACAATCGTTGGAGCAAACTAATACTCAAGTGGAGACCACGTTCAGGCAAGCGTAGTGTAGGACGCCCTCCGGCGAGATGGGGCGACGATCTGCGAAATGTAGCTGGCAGACACTGGGTGAGAAGAGCCGAAGACCGAGCTCAATGGCGCGTCTTGGGAGAGACCTACGTCCAGCAGTGGACGAGTATAGGTTGATGATGATGATGATGATGGTTGTTAGACTCATCCATCTTTCTGACTCTGGAGCATGAAAGTATGTCCGCATTATCAATAGGGAGTTATATGACTGTGTCTAGTTGTTTAATTGTGTTCAGTAGATTTTCGGTCTCGTTTTCTGACACTCCATTTATCTCCAAATTGTATCAAATTTAAATTTATTTATCAAATTGTATCTTCAATTTATATCCCGTCTTGTGAATCCAAAGTAGCTGGGCGTAGACATAAGTACATTAAGTGGGTATGTTTGTTAATATTTAGGTCATAGTAAATTCTACGGAAACTCTCAAATCGATAAATAGTAGATAAGCTTAAAAACTAAAACCTTAGGTACTACTGAAAAATAACTCTCTAAATAATATGAAAAAGGATAGGGAGGGTACTGCTCCAAACTCATCTTTAACATTAACATATTGCGGAGAGTTTAACACAAATTGTGAGAGACAAATACAGATCATTGATACAGAATTGGATTTAAGTAGGTAATTTCAGAAGAAATAAGTATTCCAAAATATACGTGCAATAAAAACCAGCAGTATTTATTTTAGTTTTTTTTGCATAAATATTGTTAACTAGCAGTTACCCGCGACTCCGTACGCGGGTACAGTTTCCATGTACATTGTATTATCTGTGTTGTATTATTATATGTGCGTGTACCGCGCGGATACTTTGTGAAACTTGACATTACACCGAACCCGTACTTGAATGTCAAACGCTAGTCGTTAGACCAAAGAGGTAGTATTACGCCCGGTCAAACTGACGTGACATGACATGACAATGAAATCCTCTTGCCAATTGGCGCTGCTAATCTTGTTCGTTCATTTTATCCTGTAGATCCTGATAATTATTCGGGATAAAAAGTAGCCTATGTGCCTACTGGATTGGATTGAGTTTTAGGAAACTTGGCATATATGCCAAATTTCATCCAAGTTGGTTCAGTAGTTTAGACGTGATTGAAACACCTAAACATCTAAACTTTCGCATTTATAATATTAGTAGGATAGGATAGGATGTGGTTCTTTGCGTTCTGGCAAGATAAAATGGTAGATTTTGTCTTGCCAGAAGGCAATGTCTCTCTCTATGTATTCTACTTTCATCAAATGTTCCTCTCCGGTCCATGTTAGATCCTTCTTTAGAATAAATAAGGTTGTTCACAAAAAGGTTTTTACAAAAGCAATAAAATAGGTTGAATTAAATGCAATACAAGTATGAGCAGTAGCAAGATAATAATTAGGTACTTACTTATCCTAATTTCATTGGAATTAGGATAGAAAAATCTATTTTCCGTGTAAACAAATAACAGCTACTGACTGATTGGCGGAGTTGACTTAAAAGAAATAAAAACTAAGTTTACATTGGTATGGTTATTGTTGGATATTGTCATGTATACAAGAGAAAAAAGTAAAGCCACTTTCAATGCGTATTAATTGGCAAACCAGTAGTTCTACTCGATAAAATTTTATTGTGACTGTTCGTAAATGTCAAATGAGCTTATTACGCGGTCTGCTTACGCGTTACGCGCAGCCGCGAGAAAAACTGCCATGTTGCTACGTAGTGTACTCAAATGATACAATAGAACCATGATTTGTAGACTTTTGTCGAGTAGACGTTTGCGTTTTCTTCATTTAAAAATCCTGAGAAATTTGGCGTGGGCCTGACGTCCGAACGTTTCGGCCGCCTAGAGGCCACTGAAGAATTTTCTTGCGATATTTGGTTAAAAACTAGTCTCAGCGATTATTAAATATTAAAAAAAATAAGACTATTTAAGTAAAGATTTTACACTCTTTATATACTTAAATATTTGGCCTATACGTAAGTTTAGTTGTTTTGTAGATAAAACAAGGGAATATTGTGGAATAGACCATTTAAAATCCAAAATTTCGAAGATCTTCTGCCACCTGGATTAAGGAAATGAAAACAAAATCGCAAAATGTATTCAGGGCGTTTTGGAGACAAGGATATGTACATCAAGACGCGCTGAGTACTTTTTGCGATTTTGTTTTCATTTCCTTAATCCGAGTGCACAAACTTGACTCGAAACGGTTTGGGCGCGAGAGAGCTGTGTTTGATCCCAGATTTATCTATTATAAACCAGCTAAATGAAGCTAAATTAAATATGTAATTGTTACACATATCCTGAATATTGATTTGCAACCAAAATAAATGAAGTTACTATCTTACTTTTCTTTTAAACACACTTTGAACTTCGCTAGTTTTGGCAATTTGGCAGATCCCCAGCCTTAAGGTTATTTACATTTTAGACGCATTTAATTCATATTTAATTCAGTAATTTACTTAAACCTAGTTAAGAACAAATTTGTACGCCTTAGGGCAAATCACAGTGCACAACAATATCTATTATGTCACCATTTTACTTACCTGTGTTTACAAATAAATAAATTGAAATTGAAAACAGCTTTGTTAGGCTATACGCACACTTGGCGGCCCACACGCGGTCAGGGACAAGGTTACATTTTCCGTTTGACAAATTCAATGACTCTACAAATAGTCTCTACAATTTAATTATGAAAAGTAAATACTTGAAGACGGGTATTCTTCATTTTTCACCCTTGCGATTAAATATTTAACTAGCTAACGGTCGCTAACGCTGATTTGTAATTAGCGTGTATAATGCCTTTATAAATTGTGCGAAAATTAGTGCGTGATTATTTAGAATTAAGGTTTACTAATTGAGTGTGCATGGTGTACCTAATCAGGGTAATTAGGCTGAGCAAATAAAATAAAATGTGCTTAATGTTCCTTTGATTCAACCTACACGCATTAAAATTTTCTCTTGATATAACGAAATAAGATAAAAAATGTCCACAAGTTTTAGCGGTTTGGTACTTGATATATTTGACTTGTTTAAAGTAAGTGTATTTTTTGGCATAAACTAAGGGCGGCTTGCACCAGAATAGCTAAACGCGTTTAACTCTTAAATAGTATTTAGCGAGTTGTCAAGTCATACAAATACGTCAGATTTAAATCGATTTAGCTATTAAATAAGTTTAGTGATTCTGGTGCAAGACGCCCTAAATATCATATTTATAAAATCTTGTAAAAACAAAAAAGTCACCAGTTAATAGAGTTCCAGGCAGTCACAGCTTGTCATTCAAACTTGTCACGGGCCACGGCTGCAGTCGAACCCCAATCAGCGATGCGGATTTCACACAGCCGCTAATTGGTCGCTCACCTACCATACGATTCCAAATTCCAATTTAAATTTGGAATATTTCAGATTTTGCGATCCGATGGGATTTTTCCGTATTGGTTTGAGTATTTAGACACCTTTTAGGGTTCCGGGAAAGTCACAGGTTGTTTGTCTGCAACGGCTGTCTTGTCTATTCGTCCTCCATACAAAGTCATTTTACTCATAGACTGTTTACTACTAATCGAACTGTGTGGAAGTTTGGCAGGTTACAAGGAATTTTGATTTGAACAAAGTTGTTTATTTTAAATAGTTTGCGGACATAACCACGGCAAATGAATAAAGATAATGGAATCTGTAACAATGGCAAAAAATTCAAATCAAATTAAATATATATCAAAAATTTTGATCCCTGGTCATCATTGGTGGCCGTTTTTTGGGCCACCAAGTGCGTGTTTAGCCTAAGTGCTAATTTTGAAAGAATATAATTTTACTCCTGCTCACTAAGTCGCTAATTAAGAATACTAAATTCAAAGAACAAATGAATAAATGTGAATTTTCGTAGCTTCAATTAAAATAAGTTTTAAATAAACTTAATTTGTTATCTTAGTTTGACCTACTTAGATATGACTCTACTCTAAAATGAGATTACAGCGTCTCGTCAGTAAGTGAATCAGACAAATTATAATACCCAGCCATATAAAATCTTAGCACAAATTTAATAAAATTTGGCCTACAAAGGAACACTTCTTCAGAATTGTGGCAAAATAATTAATTCAGAACCGCACAGAATAATACTGTCGCGGTAGGGAATCCTGCCAGAGCGAATCGATATTCGTTTGATTAGTGAAAATTGTGCGAGTTGTTTTAAACATTCAACTGTAGAGCGAATTTTTGTAATAGTTTTTTTACAAAGCTACAACTGGTTTTTGCTAAAAACAAAAAATGTTATGCACAAAATATGAAATGGATAAAAGATTTAGTTACCTATATCTCTGGTGGAAAAGCATCCTAATAATCCTTTTCTTGTATCATCCACTAGATGTAAATACGTAGGTAGGTATCTTAAGGTAGAGTGTATGCTGTCTGCTGCAAAAGATAAAAAAAATATGAAGGCACCACCTACGTTCAGCAATTGTTTAAAAATATTGCGTTTTTGTACCAATATTGCTTCGTCGCTTATGTTGTATATTTTATTTTATAAACATTGAATATACGCGAATATATTTTTCTCGCTATAGTAACAATGATAATTAGAAAAAAAAAATTCTTACCTAGGTTTTGTTACCCGGCAAACACAGCGAAATAACGTCTGCCGCTCTAAGAAATATGCCGCTCTTTCTACACAAAGATGGTAATTTAGTTCTAGGAGTGGTCTAGACAGCGAGGTTTGAGGGGAATTACGTGGTCACTCTGACCTAAGCTTGTGTAGTAAGATTTCGTATTACTTATTTAAAAAATATATAGAATTTTCAAACGTATTTAGTTTTTAACCATGATCAACATAAATCAACACCGAGTTTAATTTAACCAAAAGATTTTTTTTTTAATTTGATTTTCACTAGACAGCAACAGCATTTTTATAGAATTGCTGTTTAGCAATATTTCCTTGAATAGTCAACAGTTGAAAATGCAAGTACCTATCACATAAAAAAAATTTGAGCAGAAATGAGCAGCGAGCCATAAATATGGTGTCGTTTGGCACACTCGCGCTCACATGACATCCACAAGACAGGTACAAGCGTTCCACTTGCAACAAATAGCTAAGGTAACGGCACCCAAATGCGTGGTATTTTCACCAAAACTCGAAAAGATGTCAAATATTAAGCATTACCTGTGACTTTCTGAAAATTTGGTTTTTGTCATCAGGATCTTTAGTGTTTTTACTTTTGATAACTTCTAAAGTTATGACGATTGGACCTTGATTTGTATTTTAAATAATATAAAATATGAGACAAGTCGGAATCTCCTGATTCCGAGGTAAAAATCCTTATTCCGTCGTATTTGGTACCTAATTCCGTGGTACAAAAATGTGATGGAAGAAATGGTATGAAAATGATACATGGTGTTCAAAAAATCAACTTTATTGTCAATAATAGTACAATTATATCAGTCACATTTTTAGTTAGTTAAGTATTATAATTTTTATAACAAATCACTTCAATAATACAATATACTTGTAGGTTATAACCAAATATGCACATTCTATGAATGAGATTATTCATTTTGTATAACTAATGAAAAACATTTGTTTTATTTTTATTGAATAAGTAATGAAATCCAAAGTCAAAATGTCCGTCAAAATTTATAATCAGTTTTTTTTTAATTTTTCCTTCCTCATTTGAATATCATGCGTATAAATATGTAATACCTGTACCTACTACCTCAAACTTAAGCAAATGATTAAAGTAGGTAATTATAATGAAATCAGTATTGTATTTGTAATTGTTGTACATTATTATATAGAAAATCAGCATCTAAATATTTTTTTAGATTTTATTTGGTATCTTAAATAAGATATAACTAATAATTTGGTATCCTAAATAAGATATAACTAATAATCATCGGAAACAAAACAAAGAATCTAAACAATAATCATCAAACAAAACAAACAAAGAAAAATAAATTAGGCATGACTATGGCGTATTAAAATAATATAAAAATAAAATAATGATAAACATTACCATCTTTGAGCCTCGTTTGACGTTCATCTTAGGCATTCAGATGTTTGAACAAACTTCAGACGATTCATGTCATTCTAATCATAAATCAAAGGTATTCAAATAAAAACCAACTTATCTGTATTATGTAGAAAAACTTGATCTGTGCAGGTATCATCAACGATGCATTTATAGTTATGAGAAGTTCTACATTATTATAAAACCGTAATAAAAAGGTGTTCTCTCGTATATTCGTTTACCTGGGAACCATACCTATATAATAATTACACGGAAATAAATGGTCTATTTACCAATTATAACTGGTTCTTATCAGTCCACAATTCCATGATGCATTATTGAGCTAGGCGTAGATGATAGCTGAACAGATCTTTTTAAAGAAACATATCAAATGCTAGTATGCAAATTCAACAAAAACCAATAATGTTGGTTTTGGTTTTGAGGGTTGAATAGCCTTGTAGATTTAAAAGTAATTAAGTACTTTGTTTAAATCTTACGTCAATTAAAATTTGTCAGAGATTCTAACTTGAATCTTCACCAAACAGATCTAAGAAGTTCTTTTTTATTTCAGTTGCTTTGATATTTCTCATTTGCAGTAAAGAGTCATTACTCTCTGAATCCTCTGAATAAAATATGCTGGGTCTTTGCATTACTCGAAGTTCAAGCGGTTTATTTATCCAATTCTTGTTTTCTTCATCACTTGTGCTATTTTTGTCCTCATTCTCTTTTGTTCCTTGATGTTCTGTCAATTCACTAATAGTTTCTAGCTTGGTAAATTTACTTGACAGTGGTTTTTTTATAGCGAATCTATTTTTTGTTACGTTTCCTTTATTTGTGGTAAAGCTGTTTGTTACATTCGTCAGTTTCGGGTTTTTAGCTTTTCTTTCATTTTGTTTCTGCAATCTTTCTGCTCGTCTCTTAAGAATTCCTGCAGTTTTGTCTCGCTTTTCTTTGTCAACTTTACGTTGATATTCTATAAATTCATCGGCAATAGCTACTGTTGGTGTTACTCTTTTTGTTTGTTTTTTATTAGCAAGTTTTTGCGCAGATTTTGGAAAGAAAAAGGCTTTTTTAAACGGCGTTGAGAAACTGCGTTCCTTTTTCAATGGTGTGTCAACCTCAACTACATGATTCGTGCATTGATCGTTGTTGCTGTCAGTAGGATTGAGCACATTAAGCGATAGGTCACTGCTTGACTTTCGCGAGCATGCTGTGAGTGACGGAAGATCAAGCGTTTTTGAGCAACACGGTTTTGGATCAGTATATATGCTGGCGGCAATCGAGCCAAACGAGGACTCTTCTCTAGCTGAAGCTGAAGGTTTATCAACATGAACCGAAAAGTCACTACTTGATCGTCGTGAATTTGCTCGAAATGCTGGAGGATCGAGCGTTTTTGAACAACACGGCTTTGGATCGTTATACAAGCTACTGGTGATTTGCCAAGACTCTTGTTTCACGTCTAATGATAGGTCACTACTTGACTGCCGTGATCTTGCTTTGGAAGTTGGAGGATCACTATACACGCTACTGGTGATCTGCAAGGACTTTTCTTGCAGTGTTTCGACATCTACGCTCTGGTTGGAAATTCTACCAGTGGAGTTAAAAATATCGATTGATAGGTCACTACTTGACTGTCGTGATCTTGCTTGGGAAGTTAGGGGATCACTATACACGCTACTGGTGATGTGCAAGGACTCTCGTTTAATCGAATTTTCATCATCAACGCTCTGGTTGAGAACTCTACCAGGGGAGTTAAAAATATCCACCGATACGTCACTGCTTGACTGTCGTGATTTTACTCGGTATTCTGGATGAGATCGTGACTGTAGATCTAAATGAGCGTTTTGCATCGGAAATGGTAGCTCACATGGTACATCAGTGCTTGAATTAGATGATTGTTTCATAAATCGTTTGTTTCTCGGTGTCAGTTGCTGATCAATATTTGGTGAAGTAATATTGCTGAAGTTAGTAGTTGGACTTTGAGGAAGTATGATGCTGCCATTTGATCCTATTTCTATTTGCATAACAACTTCAGATATATTGCAATCGCTTATATTGTTACCTATTGTAGCGTCGTCAAAGTTAATGGGGTTCAATTGTGTTTCTCTACATGGAATTCTCTTCCAGAATTCATACAGACTGCGGTATTTTTCCTCGCCCTTCCATTCATGTCCCGACTCCTTAAAAAGATTTAGTTCTTGTGGAGTCAACATTCTCTCAAACTGCTCGAGAAATCCGCCAGTTTGTTCAGTGACCTGTCTGTTTATTGGAGTGGGAGCTTTTTCTGATTCCTGTGAAATAATGACTTTAGAAAAGTCAACATTTTCTGGCCCAAACGGAAAGATTCCAGCACTCTTGAAGCTGTTTTTTATTGTCTCAACTTTGAGACTCTTTTCAAAGCACTTTTGCACTTCTCTAGCAAAATCTGTGCGTTTCAATTTTGCGTAGTTATTCTGCAATCTAAACTCATGTACTACATTCTTCCATGTGCCTTTGACTGGTCGAAACACTCCTACATCTAGTGGTTGCAATAAGTGCGTGGAATTGGGCAGCAATGCCACTAGTATTATGCCTTTTTCTTTGCAAAACAAGCTCAGTGGCAAAGAAATATGTGAGCTATGGCCATCCATAAACAAAACTACTGGTAGCGAAATATTTTTCTCCAAAAGCCACTTGTAAAATACATTGGCTATGTACTCATAGAATGCTTCCATGTTCATCCACCCCGTTTCTGTACATCCTACACCCCAAGAAGGTGGAACCGTCGGAGGCAAGTTTTTTGGGAGTCTTTTGTATGGATATAGTACCATAGGTGGAGCTACTTCACCTCCTGCAGAAACGTTCACCAAAACTGTGAGACATTCCTTTTCGTCATTAGCAACTCTGTTATATACACGCTTACTTCCTCTTTTTACTAACACCTCTTTTTCTTTTGGGCAGAGAAAAAATGCCGTTTCATCACAGTTATATACGCGTGACTCATCTTCAAGTACTTGTAGCAAGTCATTGGTTTCGAAGTAGCTTTTAACCCTATCAAACCAACTACGCACCTCTTGCTCAGTTATTTTGTTTCGGTGGGTTGGCAAAGTCTGAGCTACTCTTCTTGCTACAGTTTGGTGCCTCAATAAAAAATTTGCTAGCCAATGTTTTCCAGGAAACCCATCTTTGAACGGGTTGGGCCGATCCAAATTTTCAATAAATTTTGCCGCCCCCTGTTTTAATTGGTCTTTAGAAACCGGAAACCCTTGTCTTCCTAGGTAATGAATCCAATCAACAATCATTTTCTCTTCTGTTTTTGTAAAAACTGTTCTTTTGCCAGGCAACGCAGTACAGTATTTTTTATCGCGTTTATCTCGCAATGTCGATTCTGGAATGCTGTACTGTCGCGAGGCTTTATAAATAGTACAGCCATTTTGAATCGCTGTGATAGCGTCTTTGAGGTTCTCTTCAGTATACCGTTTAGGCTTCATGATCCTACAATAAAAAAGTTATGGTTAACACTATCTCATAGAGGTTTGTTTTAATTTGACATGCAAAATGCAGTTCGACAGTTTTAATTTTTAGAAGTGCCTACTGTTTGTTTTGGTTTTATTCATCTAAACATCAGTAAAATATTTGTTTTTTAAATAGGTAATTATTATTTTCATTATGTATGGCTGTCCTCTGAACATCATTATGTTCATAACAATTTCCGAAGAGAAAATTTTCTTGTTTCATACATTATATTTACAGAACATACAGAACGTCATTTTTCACTAGCTGGGTTTTAGTTTTCAAACTTCTCTTTACTATTTTCCAAATCTACCTACTTTTTCCCAAAAACTATTGATCTAAAGAACGCTGGCAACACAACACACCACAACCTGTAGATAGCGGCATTCTTTTTAAATACCAGCAAATTCAAACTCAAAAGAAACGCCGCCCTCGGTCAGCTACATGCGAGTGTCGGCACCGCTCAATCGAAAGTTTCAAAAGAGCCGCCACGGCGGCGGCTCCTTTGAGACGCCGCGTCACATCATACCGCCCACCGCTTTGCTTTTTGATTCGCCGCCGTGCCGCTCTCAATCAAAAGTGTCAAAGGAGCTGCCGCCGCCGCGTCACATCACACCGCCCATCACTTTGCCTTTTAATTCGCCGCCGTGCCGCTAGTTTCATGCAAGCAAAGGTACGGGTCGGACGCGCGGAGGACTCAAGGTACGGACTGGCTCATAACAATTCGCGTGAAATAACGGTGAAAATATTGGTGACAGTGTGTGAGAACCTAATGTATCTATGAATAGTGAATACAATGCTCGTCACTTTATGGTAAAGTGCTAAGCAATAAAATACCTACACTTTTCTACTGCCCTGCGTCTTTGGATCATGCACCCCAACCCCATGGTGCATTTGAAGTGAACACACATTAATGTTGTGTTAAGTTTAAAGCACTTTTCAGAGCTGTACTTGTGATAAAATGTTTCTAAATTAGTAAACGTCAACAAAACAGTAAGTACATAGGTTACTGACCTTTCCACACACTTCAGCTGTGTGATGCGTGTGATGCACCGACACCGCTGCCGTCTGGTTGCCGGTCCGGGTGAGTTCTGAGTTATTATTTGAATTGAAGCAATCCAACCGAAATTATGATAAAATTGGTGGGGGATCTTTGGGCGTGGCGTAACAGAAAACCCCCCCCCCACCCCACCTCAAAAATAAGCCGAGCAGTATATTTTTATCTGACAAATAAATTAATAGGTAGGTCTAGGTATATACGTAATACGTTTATCACAAATATATTTTTATACCCTTTAGGATTAAATCAAACTCATTTAGTTCGACTTGAACGAGTTTTTACAAGCTTTCGTTTAACTTGCAATGTTTGTTTGTGGGTTTGTTTGTGAGTTTGTTTGTTTAGGTCAAATCTTGGAAGCCTTATCTGAGCCACTTTGTAATTTTTGATTTAGCTGAAATTTGGCATACCTATTATTTTTCGGTGAGAATGCAAGAATATAGTGACGAGCTGATCTTATAAATGAATAATAATATTTTACTTCTTTTTAGAGCACAATAATAGCTTGTTTTTAAAAATATTATTTTTTATCATTTTATTTACGCTATGGGCAATAAAGTATTTTCTAACTAGGTTAGTTAGATTTTTGAACAATGATGTAGATGAAATTGTGAACACTGTAGTTTCTTTGTGTCTGTGCCCCGGAGAAAGGTGGACTAATGATCTGAATCACTACTACGGAATAGGGTTTTATACAAGAACCTCTTGTATCTATTTCCGAGTATATAAAATACGGGATTTTAATTAAAAATATAATGGTGACTATTGCAAAACTATAAAAACTACATAAAAATGATATCTTTTTATTACGAAAATCAATATCCTCAACATAAACTTTAATTTTCTTTGTTGGTTTTTTTAAACATTAGACCAAAAATTACGTAAATTGGGAACTTTTGATGATCTATAGTTAGTGAACCTGACTCAAAAGTGCACCTTGGAATTAGGTATTAACCTTCATTAACTATTTAACTAATTGTATCAAATGTTAAAAATTTAAAATCATTAAAACAAAGCATTCAAATAAAAAATTAAATCAGGTCTATGAAATCGCTATTCCGTTGGTACACCTCGAAATATGGAGCTTGGCAAAATTATTAGCTCCTTAGTCCGTGGTAATTTCAATACGTATTTTTACCTAGTTCTAATTAGAAAATCATGTGTAAATGAAACTTATCTGCTAAATAACATACTCTTTATAATGATACAATACGAAAAAACATATACATAGAAGAAAAAAAGCGAGAAAAACCTTATTTAAAAAAACGTGGTATTTAAGTGCACAGCGGCGAAATTGTATGGAGCAAGCGTTTCAAGCTGCCGCTGTTGCGTTACAGGTCGATTATTCAATAATTCTAACCCCTAACACACCCTTTTTAATATATTTATAGGCAGAAATATATTTTCAAACATAAAATATGGTTTGCATTACAAAATAGCTAAGCAATTAGTAGTTAATGCTGTTTTTCTAAACAAAGCGGATTAAGGTGCCATATTTGGAACCCCACGGATATGGGTGCCGTTACCTTACTTGCCCCAAGTTTGCGCATCTAAGGTAAGTGCCTTCGCTGGCACAATATCCAGGTCGTCACTCGCCTGCCATTTCATTTTTCACATTATTCCCGCAAACTGGACGGGATTTAGGACACCTTATTGAGAGGGTCAATGTTCATACGAGAACGGACGAACATAAATTCTATTCAATATTGGATTACTTCGAACATTATTGAAAACGATTCATTTGTGCACTAAATTTGCAGTTGACTAACTTCAGAAATTACTTCTTGTTCAAATATTATAATGATGAAAAGTAAGATCATAAAATACGTTAAATCATTTATTATAAAGGTTCAAAACTGCGGCTTAACGTATTTAGAAATACATCCTAAGTAATCATAAACTAAGTACCTAGTGCAGAATCAACCCGGGAGTTGCCCCAAAAATGAAATTCACCCCTGATGCTTTCATAACGGGTATTTTGTTGAGCTCCGTGTTGCGTACACAAAACGTGAAATTCGTGCATTTATTCATGACTGCAGGCTGCCCACTCGGCAGCGTTTTGTTTCAATAAAAAAATAAGACGAGGCTTCGAGGTGTAGAACCTTCAGCACAGCGTATAAAATAAAACAGAAAAATTATTTACTCGTAATTGTGTAATTGTGTAGGTACTTATTGTTTTCTTTTTTTATGCTTGTTCTGTGCTGTACCTGTGTTGTGATTGTGTGTCGAATAAATAAATATCTATCTATTTACCTAATAATTTGTTATTATTCCTAAAACAATTTCAGCCCACACACTTGTCTTGAAAATTGCTGAATTCTATTCTGGAAATACTGTCATGAATGCACGACGGCTTAAAAATCATTGAATATGTCGATTGTAATGACAGCTGACTTGACGAATGATTCTCTTATTTCAAATAATTCACTTGATACTGACAAAATTGTTTGTCGAAATGACGGACAGAGTCCATAATATATACGAGAAGAAAAAGAAGAAATGGTTATATATCATAAACGACCTCTAGTCGTTTGTCGCTTATTTGGCCGTTAAGTGTGCGTATAAACTAAGTTTGGCAAAAGACGAATTATGCAAAAATAAATATTATGCCAATGCTAAATTAAAATTCTTTGGATACAAAACAATATGAAATATGCAAACTTTTCCGCCCAGATTTATCTTTCTTGTAAGCAAAAACAATGTTTTGTGTGTTCAAATCTTTATCTGTACCTACCTATTTTGTAGACACGAAATCTGTTTTATTCGACATTGGTAGTCTACTGAGTGAGATGTTTACACAAAATATCAGTTTACGATGTTGAGTTTGTCATTTGTTTTGTTTGAATAGGTGTGAATCTATAAAAATATTATATTGGAATGTCTATTAACCTTTTTCTATATTAATTAAATCGCAACCAGCGTGATTTGATTGAGTCTCGAAAACCTTAGTTTTTTCATTCTTTTACACGGTTTTCCTTCCATAGTCCTCGAAAAAAATTTGAGTGCTCTCTCAGATTGAAGTTCCAAAATATCCAAACCGTATTTTATTTTTTTATTCCGACATCAAACAAACAGTGCACCAGCTGGGGAAACTGAAACGAATTACAATTAAGGGTGCTGAATAAATCCGATAAAACTCCGCCACGGAATTACTAGGTACTGAACACTGTTCCGGAAGGACTAAAAAAATGGTGGATATTTGCGGTTTTCACCAAGGCTGTATCGTACCAGTATTATTATTTAGCTGAACATGGGTTGCATATGTGAGTGAATTATACAGCGAGAGGATCAATTTTTCACCCTTATTTATATAATGCGGTCGTCCCTGGAACATGCTTTTAGACGGAATAAACTTACCCGTATCTATTTGTACCTACCAAGGGCACTAGCCAAGTTGACAGTCACTATGAGAATAGAAAAGTAATCACAATCTTTGGAAAATATATATTTACTTGTACATGCAAAGCTAACGTTCAGTTTCTCTTCACAATGATTTTTTAGTCTTCAATCCAAATGACCTAATTCAAACTATTTCAAACCCACGTCTTCAAACTGGATAGCAGAGCTGCTATCATTAGTCCACTTGAGAAGATAAACGTTATAGTAAAACAAATAGGTCCACGTTATACAACCGGCAATTCGTTTCCGCTATAATAAAAAATCCGCTCCCATCAACAGTCCGGTCCGTATATCCATTTGCCTCGTCGGAAGATAATCGTGTCGTTTTTAGAGATCGGCAGTGGACCAAATAACCTTTAGAAGATTGTGATACCTTTACAATGTTGAATAGTAAGAATGTAATGATGCGGGCTCTACAAAGACTCATTCACTGTCCCTATTACCGCTGGCGAAAGCTTTATGCTCATAGTAGATGGAACAAGTTATGTAGTCGTTATAGTAGTAGTAGACCAGTAAGTAGTAGCAGCATTTAAGTAGTAGTAGAACTCTTTGTGAAAGAGCTCGCCCGGGGAAGTACTACCACCGTACCTATTTCTGCCGCCAAACAGAAACGCATTGCTGTGTTCCGGTTTGAAGGGTATGTGTGCCGGTGCAATTAAAGGCACATGAGATTTAACACCTTTATGTCATAGAGTGGTAGGTGCAGTGCAATGCATCACAAGACACGTCCTCAGTGGACATGCTCAGTGAGGCAATGCATTGTTATAGGCAGAGGTAACCGCTTAACATCAAGTGGACCATCGGCTTGTTCCATCATTTAGTTATACAAAAAAAAAATCTTAAGAGTTGAAATAAAGTAAAATTCTAAAAGTAAAACTAATTTAACCTACTCTGGGCTCGCTGCTAACATTATGTCTCTTAGTTTTAATAAAAAGTTTTAAGTCCAAAAATAAAATATTGAAAAAGCAGTCAGGTTTTATCATTCTACTGGAAAATGAAAAATTGAAAAAGCAGCACCATTGTTCTCATAAAAAAAAACTTCCAAAGCTTTCTATACCAGCTTTACCATCAGATCATAATAATTTGAATATCTGAAGAATAGTGGAACTTGAAATAGCAGGACCCTACCACGCTCGATTGAAAACCTCTTGACAGATTTTTCCTTGCAAATCGAAGGAATTTAAAGAAGCACTTGGAATTTTAAACGGGGTTAGATTGGTATTGACTGAGGTTATGCTCAAATGGATCCGAATAATTGGTTTGATATTGCAGATTGCAAGCGTGGAGGGATCTCATTTGCACGGAAGTTTTACGGTATTTTTTGACAAAGCAATGAATATAAAATAGGTTATTAGCTACCAAGATAAGAAAAACAAAGCAGCAGTAGCTACATGCTGGTACAAAATAAAACTATTTATACCAGGCAAGTCTATTGACTTGCTAGGGATAGAGAGAGAGAGACATATTTATCTATCATACAACCACAAAACAGGTACTTACCTAAAACACAGGCAGAAAAACAATAAGTTTTGTTTTTAGTTTATTTACCATTTAAAAAAATTACATAGATATATTTTATACTATAGCACTAAAGAAAAAAGAAAACAAGAAGTACCTAAACAATAAAATTCACAGCTAAAAAGCTATTAAAAAAGATTACCTTTTTGTGACTTTTCTAACATCTAAATAAATCCCAATTACATTTTTACTAAGTTTTAATAAGATAAGTACTCCTCAGTTTTCGAAGAAACATCCATTGTGTTCAGCTCAAAATCATTAAAAAAAATGCTTGGTAAAAACAGCAAGTATAATTGTGAAGTTTCAGTGAAAATGTGAAGAAAACATACAGGGATCGAGCAAAGCGGACACACATCAACATCTTTTTATCTGAGTTTCTCATTTATTTACGTGTTTTTCCTCACAAATGTGTGCACAGAAATAAATAACTTGTCCTCTTAAACAAACGTTGTGTTATGAAAGCTTTGTGAAAACTTTGCTAAGTGATGATAGAATTTTTCTCGCATGTAAAACATTTTTAACACTAAAAGCTCTGATAATCCGAAGAACATTGTTTCAATTTTGATGATTGCATAATTTTTTTTGTGAGTTTTTCACGATATAATAACGCTTTGTTGTGTAGATATATAAGCTTCCTTTCTTTATAAGAAGTTTTAAAAAAGTGTACAAAATAGTTTATTGCGCAGTGCACTCTGCGCAGCACTAAATGTACAAAAAGTTCTGTACTTAAGTAGCATAGTGGGGGCTTGTCGTATCTCATTTAAGACAGTACATACAGTCACACTCAAAGACAAGTTAAAAGATAATCAATGCTTAGTTTATTGACATCTCTTACCAATGAGTAATGACAAACGGAGACACCACTACTTTAACAAATATTTATGTGATGTTTCTGATTATGGCAAATAGACTCTAAGGGAATCCTTGTGAGGTTAATAAATAAGCCTGTGATTCTACTTATGGAGTTTTTCAGCCTTTGTCATCCGAGGTCCTAACTACGAGTAAGTTGGTAATTATTAAATCGCTATAGAGAATAAAAAAAAACACATTTCCGAACGAAAAGTCACGTAACCATTGTTAGACATGTTTGACTGAGAATCTGCAAAAACTTCGTTCTAAAACTGAGGGCGGCTTTCACCAAAATCGCTAAACGTGTCAGCTAAATAGATTTAAATCTGACGTAGTTATATGACTTGTCAACTCGCTAAATACTATTTAATAGTCAAACGCGTTTAGCGATTCTGGTGCAAGCCCTGAGTAATATTGCTAGTGATATTTCAATATGATCGTCTGTAGAATAACCACTAAGCGGTAGAATAGAAAGAGTTAGCGCGTAGTTGGCGTTTTACCACCAATAAATTGGATCGGAACCACTGCTTTATAATTCTTTATGAGAATTGTCCCTTCCGGCCATTTCCACAACTAATGTTCGTAACCAGTTGCGAAAAGGGAAATATCATTCCTTACCCGCAACTGGTTGTGGTAGAAGAGTTTTACCTCTTCTTTCACAACTAGATGGTAACGTCCATGCATGATATTTGAAAATGAGAGACTGTCGTTACCGCTGCATATGTAATGCATAAATTTGCTGTTTTTACACTGCCAACACGACACTTACACGATATCGTCGGAGCTAATGTCATACATTTAGTAATAGACGCTTTAACACCACACGATATCGAGCCACTGACAGTCAATATCGTGAAGGTGTTGGTATCGACTAATTGCAAACGCACATTAAAGTCAACTAAAGTTCCAACAGTGCTTAAAATTATTACTAAAATCGAATAATTTATGTTACTTATAAAAGATGTAATAATTGATAATAACCTAAAAATAGATAAAAAGCTACGGTTCAGCTGCGTTTTACCTGACTAGTTCGTTAGTGGAGTTGGCCCCATGATACCAATAAATAAATACAATTTTGTGAATTTTACATAGGAAGCTTACAGCCAAATTGACATTCTATGTTCTCTATAGAGAAACATCTATACGCCTGGCTAGAATATGAATATTTGCGAGTTTTTTGCTCTTTTCCAATAGAATGTAAAATCACGGTTAAATCGAACTGCATTTCAAAGTAGTCCAAAACACTAACCTACATTGCAGAAACAATGATTCCAATGACCGCGCTTTTTCCATAATTAGGGCGCTCGGCGCAGCTGAGACCGTAGCAATCGTGCGCCAATTGCAGACGGATAGAAAGAAACCTTTCTATAGTTGTTTATGTTATAATAGATAAATAGATTTAAATAGATTCTTATTTGAAATACTTAAAGATTAAAAAAAAAACAAATCCAAGCTTCCAATTTCGGACGGACCGAATAGGCAGTTTTCTCCTTGATTCATAATCATACTTCAAATCCACGTAGGCAACTTCTAAAAGCGTTTGGTTTAACTTAAATCAAAACTCTCCAACTTAGACCATCGAAAGCTGTCAAAACTAAACGATTTAGTTATCTCTGAGCTTGGCAACTGACCCGAAGAGTGGAAAATCGATGGTGGCAGCCACCTTATAAATACCCGTGGCAATACGCCAATGGCAACTCAGGAAAACCATGTTTGGAACTACATTGTTAATAGGTACATTACGTTTACCTATATACGCACTAAAACGTTTTGCCCAACTGCCAACTTAACTCTAGATGTAACTATAAACTTTTTTTTTTGTACTTACACGGAAAAAAATAATTTTAACAATACAACCAGAACGCTAAGTAAAAATTAAATGTGTTACAGTAACGAGAATTTGTTTAGAGTAACTAAAATTATTGTTTAAGAAACCAATCATATTGTATTGCAAACGATTTAATTCTAGTTATATTATATATAGTAAACTTTAACAGGCAAATAGTAATTATTACTAGTATTTGTTAATTAATACAATACTTTATTTATTATTGCAATGTGCATCGTAAAGAATACGAAAGATGTAGTAATCAGGGGTGAGCGGGGTGTGCGGCGGCGGCGGGAAGCGGTAGGGCAGTACCTGTTCAATCTTGTTCCAGTCGACATTGTATTGACGCGCGAGTGCATTTTGTCAAATAACTGCCTTCAAAAAGAATAAATATATTTGTTTTTGTGAAATGGATTGCGACGACGAGGACGTTGATCTTAGAAACCTTCTAGAAGCATGGAATCTCGCACAATACGATACCGTATTTGCCAGTAAGTACTACCAAACTACCAATTAGGCTTAGTACCTACCTAGGTATAGGTACCTACTACTTACCTAATAAAATTGTTAATTCGTTTCAGAAAATTGCATAAAAATCAACAATTTGAATTTGCTGATGACCGAGATGATAAAAGCAATAATCCCCATTAAAGGAGACCGAATTGGGTTTATTAAACATTTAGAAAACTTGAAACTCTTGACACATCAACAGAATGAGGTTAGTATGTACCTAAATAATCAGTATAAATATACCAACTTGTACATTTTGAGATAAATTTAGCTACATATTATTGTTGTGTTGCTTGTTGCAGCCACTGGAGGTTAAAGATGCCATTGTCCGTGGATGGTGTGGACATTTGGTCCGAACATCACTATGAGTATCGGGGCACTTTATTAGATACTTACATCAAATCTAATTGGCAGCCCGTCATCATCACTAATTGCATCACCAGCGAAGTGGTAATGTCTGCCCCCGTATGCCGATCTCAGTTGAACCGCAAATTTGAACTGCAAAGTTATAAGTTCATACTAACTCATAGTTATTCTGTGACTAAATAGTGACATCATGACGTCATTTGATGTGTTTTCGCGCTTATTTTGTTGTCAGGTGTCTAAACAGAACGATCACGTGGTACAAAATTGTACCACGTGACCAGTTAGCACGCTGGTGACTTGGGCTAATCCCCTATTTTGCCACACAAACTTAGCTGCCTAATTAAAAGTTACAAAAAGCACCTTTTTTCTCAACTGTTTTACGTTTTATTCTATTTGTAGAAGGTTTTCACTGAAAATTTTTTTACGCCTGTACTAGTACGTGATGTGTGTTCGTACTGTAAGAATACTTTGATTATAAATACCTTTTATTGTACATAGTTGAATTAAACATAATGATTGAACAAGAAATAAAAATTAGTTTAGTTATCATTAGTGAATGTTAAAATATCCCTTGCTCATTCGTTGAGTTTTTAACTTTTTAATACGTGTCACTTTTGCTAAAAAAAATGCTAAATCTAGCTTCAAAAATCTAAGTGGCAACACTGTTGGTTGACTTACTCAATTGTCAATCGACAGTGTCATAATATTAACCTGTCATGTCAAACTGTGAAATTGTGTATATCGACGTTAATTCAGATCAATATGACCCGTAAATAATAACAAAATTGGTTTCAGTATGTTTTTTACAAATCAACGCATATGAACATACAAATAACATTAGCATTAACATAGCTGCAGCTTAAGAACAACAAGGTGCCAGGGGAGAACGGCATAACAACAGAACTTCTGAATGCGGGCGGGTTCCGAAAATATCATTAGCACCATAGACCACATCCACACGCTTCGGCAGGTTATACCTACAGAAGATCGAAGAGTTAATCGGCCACTTTGTTTATCGTTTGTAAAAAGCCTTTGATTCAGTTAAAACCTGGGCAGTGCGACAGTTACCTACTTCAGCGGTGCCAAATCAACTACCGGTATATCGAAGTGTTTGTATTACTGTGTACTGTACACCTATGTAGACTGTATAGTAATGCCACCACGTCGTCCACGTCCATTCGACTGCAATACCAGAGTACAAATCCAATTCGACTGCTAAAAGGCGTGAGCCTTGGAGATGTTATTTCTCCGAAACTGTTCACCTCTGCACTGGACAATGTGTTCAAACTCTTGCAATGAATGAGTATGGCATCAACATCAATAGTAAACGTATCGATTTGCCGACGATATAGTCATCTTGGCAGAATCACTGGAATATCTAAGAATATGCGTGAAACGAATATCATGTCAAATACTCATGGTGCACCTATGCCGGTACAGGTAGAGTTAGCTAGTTGAAGTTGCAATGGGCTGGCCACATAGCTCGCAGAACTGGCTACCCCTGGGGAATAAAGTTCTCAAATGGCGACAGCGAACCAGAAAGTGAAGTGTAGGATGGCCACCAACCCGATGGACCGATGACATTGTATAGATTGCGGGAAGTCGATAGGTGAAGATGGGCCAAAATAGCTTTTTCTGGAATACTATAAGATGATGATAATGATGATTTGTAACAATATTTGATATGATGGGTTTATGTGACCGTTTTGAATTGCTGCTGGGTTAATTATGTAACAAACATTGCGTTCAAAAACTCTCCTCGTGGTTGATCGTATTATTTTTACTCTACTTTAAAATAAGCTCATTGGACACATAACTACTGAAAAATGTAAGTAGATAAACGTCTATAAAATGCAAAAATTAAGAAATGTTTAACCAATCTGATCTAATAAAATGTACAGAGATCTAAAAAACCAAAATTCGTAATCAGACAAAAAACCGGTACTTCACACAAAAAATTGATGAATTATGTTGCGTAGTATCTGAAACGCACCATGTCAGCATTTCATGTATTTTGTAATTGTTCTGTGGTTTGGTTTCTATTAGTCTATGTTTTATTGACATTTGTTATTTGTTGACAGAAAAACAATATGTATATTTTTCTGAAAATGCTTTGTTATTAATATCTACCTACGTTTACCTATTTACTCAGTTTCGTGTTTTGTGTTGATGCTAAAAAACACCTCCAGCAATATACATTTTGCTTGTGTGTGCTCGTATGTTCGAATCGTGCCTACTTACCACATATTGATAGGTACCTACTTCGAACAAGACTACCAAGGTAAGAATTTTGTATTTATTCTATGAATGTGACTGTTAACTTTCCCATTTCAACATGATGAGAGGGAACCAATTTCAATAGGTAGGCATCTTTAAATTTACCTACCTACATATCTAAAACAAAAATTGGCTCAAACTTATGTAGATTCAAAGTTTCATCCAAATCGGCCAGTAGTTTTTGCGTGAAAGAGTAACAAACATCCATACATACTTACAAACTTTCGCGTTTATAATAATTAGTATGAACTATGATTAAAATGAAGTAGGTATGTCCCGCTGATATTTAATTTCAATAAACTTTTATTTCAGGTCTTCATAATGCATACCTATATAAGACATCTCAGGCGAGGCCTAACATGCTTGAGGTGATATACTATACTATACCGCAGACAGCCGCCAGCAGGCTTCAAAGGTACGCTGTGAAGCTCGCCGCGTACGATTTCAACATTAAATTTGTGCCGACGGAACGAAACGGCAATGCGGACGCATTATCGCGCCTGCCGTTGCAGCATTGCAAAGGGGAGTCTGACAAGGATGACGCCGCATACCTACATTTTGTGGAAGATAGTTTTCCGATCGGTCACAGGGATGTGGCTAGGGAAACCAAGAACGATTTAATATTAAGAAGAATCTACGGATATCTAATGAGCGGTTGGCCGGATAATCCGGAAATTGAGAACGAAAAACCATACTTTCACAGGAAAGACTTATTTTTTAATTATAGATTCTTACTCGAAGTGGATTGAGGTGTTTGTCATGACCGCGGGCACAACGGCGGCGAAGGTCGCGGCTGTACTGAGAGAGTGTTTCGCTAGATTCGGTCTTCCAAAGCAATTGGTATCAGACGGCGGGCCGCCGTTCACTTCGGTCGAGTTCGAAAGGTTCCTTCGGTGCAACGCCATTCAACACGTTTTGGCTGCACCTTATCATCCTTCCAGTAACGGAGCCGCGGAGAATGCCGTGAAGACGGTCAAAAAGGCTATAAAAAAGGCTATACTTGAAGGAGATAACGTAGACCGTGCACTAAGCAAGTTTTTATTCCAATACCGAAACACTGAGCACGCCAGCACAAAGCGGGCACCCGCCGCAGCCATGCTGGGCCGCCGGCTGCGCTCGCGGCTCGACATGCTGCGCCCACAAACCGCCGACTTCGTCGAGGCCGCGCAGGAAGCGCAAGTACGCAATGCAGGCGGCATACTTCGCGATCTCAAAGAGGTTGACGAAGTACTCGTCAAGAAACTTCGCCCGAACATCACCGTCAAGTGGAAGCCAGGCATAATCGAAACACGCACCGGTGCTGTCACTTATAAGGTACGTACCGAGGACGTGACTAAAACCAGACACATCGATCAAATTATGCCGATGCGTAAAACTAATCGGTTGTCACTCGCTAGAAGCGTTCAGAGTAGCACAAACGACGCTGATGAACCAGAACTAGCTACGGATCCAGCGCCTACTGGGCGCACCACTGAGGCGGCATTCCTCGACGCAGAAGAGTCTCCGTGCCCTTCGACAGCGACGTCACCGTCGACTCCACTGCCACCTACTTTCCGGCAGGTTGATGACGAGGGCGCTTCTGCAAGTCCAACAGCGGGCTATCTTCGTCCTCGTAATAAAAGGCCTAATTATGGGATGTGAAATATAGGTACACTTATACCTACCTATACGTAGAAGTTTTTTTTATTTTATTTTACTGTCGTTATGCAAAACGTTTCTAGCTAATAAGTTCATATCTTGTAAAAATCATTGGGTACCTACCTGGGTGGGTTGGGTACCTTACCTACAGTTTTTTTTTCTCTTGTGAGGGAAAGTACGTAGCTTAGTGCTGTTTGTGGTTTTACCTATTGCTATGTGCACTAGATTTACGTAAACTTACAGTAAGAATCTAGGTAGGTACCTAAGTTTAGAGTTGATTTTGCCCGTGTATCAAATAGGTAGTAATGTAGCTATTCTGATTCATTTATCCATTAGTTTTTATTTTGTTTAGCCACATAGTTTCTAAGAGGGGAAAATTGTAATGTATCCATGTTTACTTATAGATAGTACCTAGGTATGTGGGTACTCGCAAATACGGTTTGCGCTGCCTACCGCAAACTAACAATAAATGAATCTTGTTTGAATGGTGTTTTAATCCGCATACTATATATTTCATATACTTACACACTTTGCAAAACAAGGTACCACTGTGAGCTGAAATCCTAGCAATGCATACAATGTTTTTTTAATATATTATTGGTTTGTATCTAATAACTGAATAAAACCATGTTGATAATCATTTTAATTTATTTCAAGAGTTATGTCTCACTGCCACAGTCATAAACATTGAATAAAACTGAATTTTGCTTAGTTTTGCAGACAATAACAAATAATTCACTAAAAATAATTTATAAGTTAAAAAACTGGAAAAACCGACTTCAATTCGAATACCAGCTTCATCATCAGATGATGATGATGATGATGATAGTTCATTGGGAATGTTCTAGTGACTATAAACACCACATAAAAGTCACAGGAAAGCAAAATACGCAATTTCGTGCACGTGGTTGGTGTTGATTCTTTAGAGAAACAACTGGTGGGTTTTTGCTTTTCTCCAATTAAATGCGGTTTGAATGTACAAACGGGGTTTATAGACAAATTTAGAAAAATGTAAAAATTTAGGTGTGCACCAAAAAGGGTTCATCGTTGCTAGCAGTAAAATGGTAGGCGCTACGCCGCAACTTGACATATTGCATCGTTGCTAGTAGTAAAATGGTAGGCGCTACGCCGCACCTTGGCATATTTTTTTCAGTTATTTCTATTTATAACCCAAACTACTGAACCGATTTTGATGAAAATTAAATGGGACCAATCTGGAAGTATATCCTTTTAGATAAAAAAAGAATTTTTGAAATCGGTTCATAAATGACGGAGTTCTGAGGTAACAAACATTAAAAAAAATAAAAAACATAAAAAAAATAAAAAAAAATAAAATAAAAAAAAAAACATACAACCGAATTGAGAACCTCCTCCTTTTTTGAAGTCGGTTAATAAACTTTAACTCAAACATCACTTGTATGAAAAGTCCTCCCAGCTGATATTTGCTAAGACTGTGTGGTGGTTAGGTATTTTAAAGACTGAAACAAAATAAAATTTAATTTATTTATCAAGTTGTACATTTCATTATAACTATGCTATAGTTATTACTAATATAAAATGGGATTGGTTTGTCTGCACGGAACAAAAAGCTGGCTGAAGAAAGAGGAATGAGCAATAATAGCCTATGATTACCTCCATAACTAGGTAGGTACCAAATTTTCACAAATAAGTACTTAGTCACTAATGGGCCGGTCACGTGAGTCGCATGTCTCAAGACCGGTGGACTACCACCACCACAAAGTGGATACCTGAGGGTCGGCGGCGTCGGGGTCGGCCGAGAAAGCGCTGGAGGGATGACCTTGACGTGTTTGAGACGGATTGGTGGGAAACCGCCAAGGACCGAGATAAGTGGAAGGGTTTGGGGGAGGCCTTTGCCCAGCAGTGGGACGAGCCAGGCTAGCATAAAAAAAAAAAAAAAAAATACTTAGTGCTAGGAGCATTGTCTGCCAGCCTCATTTAAATGATTTAGTGCTCAATTATTCTGTAATGTAGGTAGATACTCACTTCCACATCATCATAGGCATGTTTTTCCTGGCTCAGTGTTGGGTAAGTACACATGTTTCCTGTTTAGCATTGTTTTGCCAGAAAGTATTTCCATCAGTTAAGTTAGGGTGTTGGGTACACTAGCTTCAAACTCTATTCAACTTTCTCTTCGTCTCAAAAGTGTTTTATGGTTCTAAGTTCTATTCCTGTAGAAAAAACACTTTGTTAGAGTGCATTTGACAAAATCATTTATATTGCTGTAAATAGGTAGGTAATTACATTACATACCTTTTTTTCTTCCTTATTCTACTAGGCCCTTCATCAAGTATTACAAACAACCTCCTAAAATTACGTAAAAATGTACAAAATTCATTTACAAAAGCATTTTGATGACACAACGCTTCAAGAATACAAATTATGTCAAAGTGGTCAAATGCATGTTAATGTCATGTCATGACGTAATGAATTTCATGTCGTTACCACCTACCTACCTATTTATACTTTTTAACCCTAAGTTAACTATAGAAAATCAAATGCGGGCTTTGTAAAACGGAGTTCAGAATTTTATTTATACTGAAGATAGCTTTTAACCAACATTAAAAAAATAAGGTTCTGAATTAAATTTTATTTTATCGAACTTAGATTAGATTAGAAAATTCTTTATTGCATCTTATAAAAACAGTACAGAGGCGGGCTTAATGCTAATTAGCATTTTCTTCCAACCAACCTTTGTGTAGTGTGGAGAAAAAGGTAGTGCTTATATTATGGAAAACTTGGTAGGGAGAAACGTCTTTAAAAATATATAAAAATTACCTACATAAAATAATAATACACTAACCAAATATATATATGTATACTACCTAAATACCTATATAAATACATACATGAATTGCTCAACTTTGTTGAGAGATCTGAATTGATAGAAAGTGGCGATATAATTTGGATTTGAAAATACCTAAAGAAGCAGCTTCACGGATATCCACTGGAAGGGAGTTCCACAGGCGTATCGCTCTGACAGTAAAGGAATCATTGTAGAAGGAGGTTTTATGAACTGGGGTTTTGAGGAGAAGATGTTGAGAGGAACGTACGGGGCGGTCGGAACAAGAAAGAGGGGAGAAATGTTCTTTGAGATAGTTAGAGAACATAGGGTTGTGAAGAGTGTTATAAAGGAGACAGAGAATGTGGGTATCACGGCGAAAGCGGATTTTCAACCACTTCAACTGAGAGCGATAATAGGAGACGTGGTCATACTTGCGCAGTCCGAAGACGTACCTAATGCAGACATTCAGTAGACGCTCCAGTTTATTGAGCTGATCTTCCGTAGCGTCGGAATAACACACATCGGCGTAGTCTATAATCGGAAGTAGTAATGAGTTGACAAGAGTTAATTTGGCTGTGAAAGGAAGGAAGTTTTGCATGCGTTTCATGGCATGCAAGGACGCAAAGATTTTCCTACTGACCTCCGTGATATGGTTATCCCAATTTAATCGAACTTAGTTAGTTTTTAGAAGTTAGTTCTGAGGTAACCAACATTTAAAAAAAACATACAACCGAATTGAGAACCTCCTGCTTTTTTGAAGTCGGTTAAAAATATGTTTTTTCTTCAACAAAGTTTTTTAATAAAAAAACTAGATATGAAGCTTTTTAGTTAAGGTTCAAGCTTATTTACATATCCCGTTTGATCCTCTTTAATCCCGTGTGACACGCCTCACAGCTCAGTCGGTAATAGCTCTGCCTTCCGTGCTGTGGCTCGTAGCTCCGATCCCCACCAAGAACAAATATTTTGTGAGTTCAAAAATATACACCTTAAGTTTGTACTATGTCTGGGTGCTACTATGTAATGACTGGTGCTATAACTCCTAAGCCACTAAGAGTACTAGATACCTACTAGATTCTAAATGAGGTTGGATAAAACATACCAAAACAGTAAAAGCTAAGAAACTTACCAACTGGTTATTTAGTAATCATAGTATTGTCTTGTTATGGTGATCTAGGGTTAAATGCTGTTTCGTAATGTAATCAACATAGATAAGAAAAACCCGATATTTTCCGAAAAAATTCGATTCGTACACCGTGACAAAAAACTTCTATCAGCTTTTTTATTGTGATTTGGTCTTTGGAATATCAAACAATTTACTGGTCAGCAAAAGATTGGCATACGGGCTTTCAACTTACCGACAGATAAAGTTGAACGGTAGAAAAAGGTAAGGCCTTCTATCACTTAATATGACTGAGTTTGCATGGGCATTTCCTACTTATTTTTTAAATCTAGTGTCACACATAAGTCCTTAAATTTTTTTTTAATTATTTGGTACTTCCCTATTTTACCTATATTCTCTACCTTTACCTACTGCCATGATACATTAAATCCAGGCATAAGTTTTGATAAGTGCTGGCAATTCTAAAAATAGGTCCTACATTATTGGCTTACTATCATTATGTATAAGGTACCTATTAGACATGGACTATGTGAACGGAGTGTCAAACAGAAGCCTGTATTTATAATAAGTAAACTTGTTGCACCCTACAATTTAGATAGAAAGACAAGCCGTTTTTTCACCTAATAATAACTAAGAACAACTTAGTAATTTATTTACAGTTACATGCTAGTGTTTTGCATCAGTTTTCATAGTTAACTCTCGTTTTCAGACTCCTTTGGACTTGCTAAAAACTAGTGCAGAAGGAAGAGCCATCCTGAAGTTACATCGAGCTGATGGTTTACTGGACAGCAATTCCAGAAGGAAAATATGCAAGCAACGTAATTATTTATGCATTTACTCTGAGAAGAACCCACAAAAATAAATGCTAATGTAGCAATGCTATCGTTTTTAAAGTAAGTTTTTATACATTTTTGGATATATTGTTAAGATTCTTAGACGTAGTTTACCGCCTTATTAAACTAGTTGTCCTGTGAGAACATAGACCTCGCGAGCTTTTATAACCATGCAATAACCGCCACTTTCCCTTTTACCCTGGCTAAGTAAATCGAATTTCAGGTGCTTGAATTTTCCAATAGGCCCATAGGTAGACTTTTGAGCAAAATAAGGGTATAAGTTTTAGCGATTACTCGCGTTCCCTTGGTCCTAGGAGGTCGAATCTGGTATCTACGGATTTGTCTCGTAAAGGCAAAGAGGACTGTGTAGTCTCATTGATATTGGTAGAAGTCAATTTTCTGGAAAAAAAATCCCCTTTTTTCCCCTTTCCACTCCCCCTTTTTGGAAATATTTTTACACCATCTTGTGTAGAGTAAAGTCTTTCGTGTGCTTCTCAAATTTGATTGAAATCCGTCGATAAATAACGCTACAGCAAACTTTCCCTCTTTTCTCCCCTATTTTCCCCCCAATCAAAAATCCCCGACGACAAAAAAAATCTAATAATTTATATAACCTGTGTACCAAGTTTCGTCCAGATCGGTTGAAAAATGCGACCTGTAGAGGAGAACAAACAGACATCCGGACAAACGCATTTTTGGCCAATGTGGAAACTGAGACGCTTCGCTCGCTTCGCTCGCTCGGTCAATTAAGTTTTGATTGTGAGATCTCCTGGATTAGTTAATCGTTACTTACTAATAATTACTATAAGTATGAATACCAAATAAATCTTTGATCACTGTGTATTAACATATTCTTTTATTCAACTGAAAATGATGTTGTATCTTTTGCTATTCTTATCTTGTTTTTTGTTTAGAGTTTGTTTAACTGGTGCACTAATTTATTAGTTAATAGCATATACTATACAGGGTGTAACATTTAAATCGGTCAGTATGGGAAAGTTTGAAACTATAAGACATACGAAGATCTGTTCTTAGGAACCATGTCATCGATTTTAGTAACAAGGAAAACTGTATTCATACATTTATTTAAAAAAACTTGGACGCAGCTCGGGAATCGAACCCGGACTTTTTGAAAAATAAAACTAACAATATAAACAACTACGGAAATAGTATAGTATATACTATTAGTATATGCTATTAACTAGGTGGCAAAAGGTACAATATAAACAATCCCCATTACAATATGTTCAGTATTTATTACAATGCTACAGAGTATTCAGAACTATTCTGATTATTTACTAGCACGATAGATCTAGTTACTACAGCAACATATTTATTTAATATTACATTACAATATAGTATTTAATACAACGCTACATTGTAGTGTGTACAATATAATATTGTAATCCCAAGTATTCTAATCGGTAATCTGTATTAAAGGTATAGTTACTACAGCACATCATTTATTCATCATTACAATACACTTCTAGTAATTCTAACCACATAATCATTTGCAACTACAATATGTTTTTACTAGAACAGACGAGTAGTTGTTACAAAATAGATGGTGGTCACATATATAACAAGACATTCTCGTTGAGCGTACGAGATTCTCGTTACTGTAACAAGATTTTTTTTTCCGTGTAATTTATAAACTACTATATAAAACTATAAACTACTTTTTATTTTGTACTAAGACTTAAGTCTTGAGTTCCAAATGAAGCATCATGAAATTCACAGTATCGATATCGTCCATTTGCGACGACAGTGAGACATGTTGAATAATGTTGTTAATTCGACTTTTCGTATATGTACTCCAAGCGGCAAAAAAATCCAACCTTTAGTTTTCCGAATGAAAGATACGCTGCACTTTACGGTGCGTGTTCTTCACCGCTATATCGCTTACACTAAACGACAAATGTAATGAAACTAAACTTGTTTCTACCTAGTTTGCTCTACGCAAAAGCAGCAAAAGACCATTAGTAGTTATATAAACAACAGAGCTTTGAATCAGCAAACGAGTAGCGATTGTCGATAATCCGATACATAACAGTGTGCCAAATGACAATGTGTGGATGCTCTCAAATCATACATCTGATTTTAGGGTATCGATGCTAGTCGGCTAAGTATGACAGTAAGGTCGGTAACAGATTCAAAGCAGTTTTTTGCGGTATTAGCTCTTCGCAAAACAATTAAAAAGAAGTTTTCATAATTATATTCAAAACAAGTAGGTAATTCATTGAACCGGTCAAAGAATACTTTGTAATAATTAAATTATTACGTAGACCAGGTATGTTCTTTTTGTAGCGGGTAGGTAAACCAAAAAATCAAATTCATTAAAATCTGGAATAGAAACGTCAGTCGCAAAATCAAATCATGTGCTTATCAAAATAACTATGGATTCAATTACTTTCCATCACAAAAAATCATTGGTTTGTACAGAAAAAGTAATTTATTTTTCAATTTCTGAATAACGTCAAAAATATCTTATTTGAATCTAAACACATTTTTAGCTTGCGTATGTGTGCATTGGCTTTTCATGGCACATAAAGGAAATGAAATCGCAACAATAAAGATTCGGGTATTCCCCTGATACGTGACGAAATGAATCGAATCCGATAAGGCTAAGATTGACGTGGTTTCCGGATGGTTGGGCATGTTCTAGACGTAAGAACTGATTCCTTGGTCGATCTTCAATCATATAGATTAGTGCAGTTTAAGCTATTATAGGTAGATATGTTGTCGATTCTGTTGTTGCATTTTTCTAAACTAACCTAATTTGACAGCACTAAAAATATTGCCGTCCCTTTCTCATAAATTGAAACGACAAAGTCAGCTATAATTTTAGCGCTGTCAAGGTTGCTGTTTAGGTTAGTTTAGAAAAATGCAACAACAGAATCGATACCACTATTCAACTATTCATTTATAAGTATCAGGCACTCTTTCTTGCTTGACATACTAAATCTGTACGGTATTTCTTAGAATCGCGTCTGTTTATGATTCTCTCTGTCACTATTTGTCACATCAAAATATTTGTATTATTTAGTTTATTTTGCGTTATGTCATTCTATCGTAGAATGACAGCTTGGAAAATGCCCTTGAGCAGAATGCCAACAACGTGGGTAAGACTGCTGTAGCCTAGTGGGATCTACTTGGCCTTCTAATCCTGCCCCCGTATGCCAATCTTTTGCTGTCAAGTTATATTTCACTGCCCAGTGTAATTTCTTCAGGTCACGTGGTACAATTTTGTACCACGTGATCATTCTTTTTAGACACTTGACAGCAAAATATGCGCGAAAACACATCAAACGACGTCATAATGTCACTATTTAGTCACAGAATAACTATGAGTTAGTATGAACTGACCATGATTTAAAACTTTGCAGTTCAACTTTGCAGTTCAACTTTGATTGGCATACCCCTGCGGGTCGTGTGTTTGAATTATGTGACCACATTTTTTTGCTACATTAATAAATTTACATGACTATGAGAGAGATTTTTCTCAAACAATGAAGAAAAATTGAATTATAACGTTTTTTTAATAGTTCTGCTTATTTGCGCGTATGTAGACAATTTTTTTTCAATAGATTTTTCCGCTATTTCTTGTAGATACAACATCTTTGCTCATCTCTTTTCATCACAATGTCTGCCCCTGGCAGCTAAACACAATTTTATTTCAGCTGTGTAGAGCTACTTTTTAAGGCCATCAAACGGTCACCATTACGATGAAAATTTTGGCTAAGTAGTTGTTGGTATTTTTTATTTTGGAACATAAAATATCAATTGTAAAAAATTAAAATCACATACAAACTTCAAGATAAATACAATGAAAAATACGCAAAAAAGAATGAAAAACCGAAAAAATATTCTTGGAAATAAGAAGTAGCCTAAAACGAAAGAAAAATGAATGTTAGGAAAACTTTTGACCCACTTCAGCAATTTATTTCCTTCCGACACTGAAAAAACAACATTGTCGGTAGTTCTGAAACTGTTTCCAATGACGAACGACCTCCGCATACTTTGTTCGATGTTACAAAAAAGTGCGCATCACCCGCAATCTTTTATGCGTTTGTAGGACTCTCGAGGGAGGAAAGGAAACCAGCAAACATTTTCCATCTTTGTCGCGGCAGATGGGGCCTTCACCAACACATGTACAAGTAAGTACTTACGTTGAGATGTCTTGTCTCAAGAGGCTTCCTAGTTCCGCTTGGACTGGACACACATCCAATAAAATAAGACGAGTGTTCCGGTTTCCTGGGCTTAGTAGCTGGTGCACAGTTCGTTTGTCAACTGTTTTCTGCGAATTCACTTCAGAATTTTCTTGTCAAGGCTGTTGAGTCATAATTTTATTATTGTTTCCTTTTTATTAGCTACAGCAAGAAAATATGATAGAATTTAATGTGTTTTACATTTTTTTTTCATATAAATATATATTTTAATTGATTCTCCTATTTATAGCGGCTCAAAAGATGCTGTCATCTTCACCTTCCATGTCAACAAATGGTCATTTTAGATAAAAGTCATTTTTAAAGCTTTTTAGCGACGAAAATGAATGAGAGGGTTTTCTTGATGCATAAATGATTCCCGCACATAATTTGCAACAGCAAATACAAGAGTCAGAGAGAAAATAAAACTGATTCCATACCCTGCGAAGTAATGGAACATTCTTAAATTATCTGGTCGTTTGCCCGTGTGGTTCCCCGACCTAATAAGGGCACTCGGGCAGGTAAATAAATAACTGAACCTCGCTGACCCTTCAATGACAGAACTATTCAGAAACACGACGTGCGCCCTGATTTCGGGACAAAATTTTACATTGTTTGGATTATTTGCGATTGAGTTTGAATTATTTCAAATGAATATGATCTGCAGGGGTATGCCAATCAAAGTTGAACTGCAAAGTGAACTGCAAAGTTTTAAATGATGGTCAGTTCATACTAACTCATAGTTATTCTGTGACTAAATAGTGACATTATGACGTCATTTGATGTGTTTTCGCGCATATTTTGCTGTCAAATGTCTAAAAAGAAAGATGTGTAATTTTTTCAGGTCACGTGGTACTATTTTGTACCACGTGACCTGAAAAAATTACACTGGGCAGTGAAATATAACTTGACAGCAAAAGATTGGCATACGGGGGCTGTAATCTTTTACAGGCGTTATAAGAAAATCTTTGTATGTTATAAATCCTGAAACCAGACGTCACAGATCGGTCGGTAAAAGTAATCAATACAAAGCAACAAATATATTTCTATATTTCATTCACAAAATTATGCACGAAAACTAAAGCCATAATATCCTTTTATTTAAATGATCTGCAGACACATTAAATATAAAGGATATGCTTTTAGTTTTAATGTGGCAGAAAACCGTTACACAAACGTTTATAAGAAAAGTTGTGGTAGTAGGTATCGTATGTTACGTGACTTTTTCATAGTTTTGTTTTGATGAACCAACTAATAAAAATAAGAAAAGCTATACAAAGAAAAAGTCTACCATATCTCTCACCTAGCGACTGTGTGGATAACACATTTTATTTTTCTACAAAATGTTATTTTCACAAAATTCTTTAGTATCTTAAAAGATTGTAAGACAAAACTGGTAGAGCTATTTTATTTCACAATGAGATGCTCAAATTATAATTGGGTTCGTCGAAGTCGAAACTTTCCCTTTCTCCGAAGCCTGCAAATATCAATCGGCAATCAAATATTGAGAATCCAAAGTACCTAGAGTTACTTTGTCGGGTATACAAATAAACTCCGCTACCATACAATATTAGCTACTTACAGTAGAAACTATTTTCTTTTCAATATGAGTTTTCTTATTGAAAAGGCAAAAATGTATTTTGGCCTACAATGACAGGCGTCACAGCTCAGTCGGTAATAGCTCTGCCTTCCGTGCTGTGGGTCGTGGGTTCGATCCCCACCAAGAACAAACATTTGTGCGTGGAAAACATAGATGTTTGTTCTATGTCTGGGTGTTACTATGTATTATAAGTATGTATTTACAAAAAAAAAAGTATATAAGTATTCTATCAGCATCTAGTTCCCATATCACAAGCTATGCTTAGTTTGGGACTAGAGGGTGTTGTGTGTTAAGTCCAAGAATATTTATTATTAAAAAATGACGAACACAAATGCAAGATTGAATAAAACGGTCAATAAACCATTTTTTTATCGCGAGAGTACCTCGTCCTTGCTGGTAGTCCATTTATAGAGTTTAATTTCCGTTGACACGTTCTATGTCGTGCTTCGGTCTCATACCGTAAAATATTTACGTAAAAAAAGTATTACACCCAACATAGGTGGCATAACTGTGATAAATGGACAGAACGGGCGTTGGGTAACTTAGTAGGTTACTAGTACCTTTACTTTTTATGCTTGGAACATGGCCGCGGTATATCTGCAATCTATAATAGAAGGGGTGAACGGAAGGGTGTTAAAGAAATATTACATGGGCTGTGAAATATTATAATCCCATGGACCCCGTATTTTTTAAGCGTTGAGAAAAATCTCACTACTTTACGAATGTGATCGTACTGTAGAAGGAATAGAATATCTTGTTTGCTTTATGATTAAAAATAAAAACTCTTTTATACATCAAGGCAAAACTAGACGATTACTTATTATAAAAGTAGAAGATTTTGATTGCCCTTCGGTAATAGGGTAAAACAAACTGCTACGTAATATTACAAGTAATTCCCAGTAAGTGCAAAATCCTTAGTTCGCCAATGTCATGAACGTTGACGCCGAAAAAGGGTCCCAAAGTCCTTTTTGTCATTACTTCGTAATCTACTTTTTCTAAGGTTGTAGAGTGGGGGTAGCTTTATACAGGGTGTAAATATAGCACTCCCAAACTGCGGGTACATGCACTGCCACTCATAGACAGGTCGAGCGAGACAGGTATACGTCAGACAGCTTTATTAGTTCACTTATGTTGGGCTGTATTTTTTTTGTCATGGCATTGGTTAGGTTGGGAGTAAATTGAGTAGTTACTCATTTGTTTTTCGTATTCCGTCGCATTGGACAGGAAAACTTTATGGCATTCGTGGGAGTAACCCTAATTATCGGGTACTTTCTTATCAGTACTATCCACTTTAAAATAATAATCGCTTGTTTGTAAAATATTTTTATACACCCCGCATGTTTCATACTTACACAGCACATTAGCGTCTACGCACATGATTAATTTCTAAGGTTTTAGATTATATTTATAATCTGATAATCTGATAATATACACACAGAGACACACTAACTTATTTTGTATTTAGACGTGTTGGCTGTATAGTCGGCTACACGTCAACCTGTCAACGGTTCGAATTTTGAACTATTTTAGTTTGAATGTTGCGAATCATACGAGAGGGACGACATGTTTTTATGTATGACTCGCTGCTTGCGCGCCACGTGCCTACACTTATTGCGATCCTTGATTCGTAACATTCAAATTATAATAGTTCAAAGTTCAAACAGTGTATAGGTTCATGTGTAGCAGACTGTACCTAATTGATAAAACTTTAATTTTTTAATATTTATAAAAAACATGATTCTTCTTGATTAAGGTTGGATAGAATTCTACTTAACAGTAAGTCTTATAAAATATTTTTAACTAAGAGTAATAATATATCTTATTCTACGAATTCATAATTAAAATCTTAATTAAGTAATAAACAGATTAGATTACAAAGGCTACAAATTGAAAAGGTATGAAAATAACATTTAAAGAATTTGAAGTATTTCGCTGCTGTTACAGAATAATATCCACGGTTTGTTAATTTATTTTATCCTACTTGAACAGAGAACTACGAAATATTTTTTAGTTTTTACATAATTATATTTTTTTGTATCACAGACAAGATTTTTAACACCAAACCAAGAGCTTTTATGTTGGGTTGTAGTGTTCCAAAAATCTAAACAACCTTCCTTTTTGAGATTTAACCGACAGCCAGCCCTGTAACCATATTTGTGAATAACTTTTAACTGTTGCAGGACCTGTGACTGCAGTTAAGATAAATCATGTACTTGCTTCAAAAATACTGCGGCTGGCTGGAAGCAGGTGTAATGGATGCTGGATGCTGGTCTGAGCACTGTCCTAAAGTTGCATTCATGTGGTTGCGAATTGTAAACTGGTGGTATATTACTAGGCTTAGAATTACTTTAGTTTAGATACGTTGTTCTAGTTCCATAAATTAGACATTTATACATTCAAAATAAGCAAATAGTTTAACCAACTTTTTTTTGATATGTTAACTGAATCTTTTTGATGTAGATGTTACAATGCGATTGTGCATGAGATTTACCTTCAAGGATTGAGCTATATAATTTTTTTTATATTTACATAAAGCTTATTGTTATAAAGTACTTTTTATAATAAAAAGTGATTAAATAATCAGATGACGACCTACCTGTCACATGATGATGATGATGATGAAGCTAACTGCATGCACTGACTTTCAACGTAGAAGCACCTTAATTCCGGAGGTTTTTTGTTACCTACCCCCTGTAACTTGCCAAGCTAAGCTCTCGCTATCGCTAGATGGATAAGTGCTACACTTAAAGTTTATCGTAAGCTGCTTGTAATAGCTTTTGTTGGAAGATTGTGTATACCAAAGCAAACAAAGTTATGCACCACAACACTGCATAATAAGTGCTTTAAGTTCCTGAGTGCGTTCCGAGATTCTGAGCTTTAAACTTCTGAGTTACGTTCAATTAAAGCAACCGGAAGAATTTATTATTTTTAATAAAAAAATAAGCTCGTATGACCCACGATGGAGTTTTCGCAGTTTTTACCTGGGCGGGACCTATAGCACTTGATTTTTAAAATGGAAGTTCTTAGAAAGGTAAAACAAATATTAGGTACAAGTCATCTTTAGGAAAACTTTAGTTCAAATTCATATTTTTGTCATCAGCATTTTATAATGTCAAAGTCAAAATTTCTTTATACAATAAAATCATAAGGATCATTTAGAATCGTCTTATATAACTAGGTGATTCATGACCAATGAAACTGAATGTCACTAGGACCAATGAAAACATTTATTCACAAAGAAAATGACGATTACTACAGTATTTACAATATTTATAATATTTACAAAATTGTATTGTGTGCGGTTCCAAATCACACACAGTCTTTGAGTAAAAGTACTGAACAACACGTGCAACGCCATTGCGAATGGCGTTACGGAAAGTCCAAAACACAAGAAAATTGCAGTTTTTGTTGATTTTTCCCGCGCGCTAGTAATGGTGGGTTAGGTACTAGCACAGTACCAGATGGCAGCATGTCTAGTGTGTACATTACGTTTTATGTTTAATATAAAGTTCAACTATTATTTTGTATAGAGTTATGAGCAGCGCCCCTAACGGGAAGTTTACCTTATGATTAAATGATTCTCCGTAAAAATGTAGTTTACGTGTAGTGTAGTATACGTAAAACGTAGATACTTGGAGGGGGGGGGGGGTGAGAGGGGGGGGGGCAGATACAATATTCTGTACTTAACTTTCTTAAAGCAAACCAAACAATGACATGACTGTCCTAATGGGGCCGATATAATCACATGGCATGTCAAGAAGACTCAAAACAACGATCGATGGTATAATAAAACGATTCGCTTATGATAAGTGCTATTATCCTATTTCAAAATAAGCATGAATAAAATAAGAAAAACGAACGAGAATAACTACAAAAGAAAACAAGTAACAAACAAGAACCCATTATTCGCACTTTTGTTCGAATGAGCTGACATTTTTCCGGATTCGACCTTTCATTTATAAAATACCTGAGTTATATCTTCGGATGAAATGGAGAGAAAGTAAAAGATGAAATACGATTGCTTCGTAATAGAACAAAAATCGAAGTGATGAAAACCCAATCGTTGAAGTGAAATTGTTTTCCCGTCAGTGGATTTCTAAATTGGTATCGTGCTTTATTTATTATCTTTTTGGATAATTATTACGGAAATAAACAATGGCTACCTTTTCCGGATATTAAACGAAGCGGATTCGATTTATTGTTCTATTTGCTTACTAAAACTTCATGGAAATTATTTTCTACAGAATAAGTAAAAACTGACCCAATTATAGATTTTTCAAAGATGCATTTCTCAAAGCTCCTATCTCCATAGCACTGAGTTGGTTCGTTTACCGACCTCCAGGTGACCGAGGCACATCTGTTCCAATACAGCTTTAGTAACACCTAAGGAGTTGCTAGCAATGTCACGTACAAGATACGTGACACGAGAACTACACACGGAACCCGGGGCCATGTTTGGAAACGGTCGACTAATGTCACTGTGAGAGATGATTCCACATCTCGAGCAAAAGAAGTAATTAAATTAAAATTAAAAAAACCCTTGAATCTTGGACCGATTTTCATCAAACATATTATCTAAGAACACTCCCGACTAAACTAATTCATCTTTTAAACAAAAAAAAACAAAATCAAAATCGGTTCATCCGTTCGGTAGCTACGTTGCCTCAGAAATACACACACGCACACACAGACACATCAAACTTATAACACCTCGTCGGTTTTGCGTCAGGGGGTTAAAAAAAGATGTATTCAAAAACCATAGTAGGTATGTACGATAGGTAGTAGAGAAGCTCACGCACTCCATCAAATGTTCCATTTATTTGTGGTAGATAGATAAATATATAGATTTTTATTCGTCCCCAACAGGTATGAACAGATAGGTACATGTGACATCATTTCCACTCTCACATCATTAGAAACACAACAAATAGCATCTCAATCTCATCATCGCAGCGATTCAGTGTTAGTGAGAAACAAATAAGCAATTTGAATAGTTATTCAATGTTTGATAGGTTTATTTTTAAAAAGCTAAGATTTCATGGACTTCGAGAACCTACATATTATTAACTTATTTTAAAAGTTGACCTTGTAAAACGATACTATCTTCTTGAATTGTCATAGTTATCTTTAGATCTTAAAATAAACCAAAGCTTTGTTTTAGAATTTTCTGAGAAAAACACAGTATGATGGAGAATGGGAAAAACATTTATATAGTTACCTACTCATTTGTGCTATTTGCCAATGTCAGATTGTATCCATTATTTCATAAACTCATGTAAGTATACAAGACTAGGGTGTAGGTAGGGGTAGGTATTTAAGATAAAATAAAAAAAAATAAGATGAAAAAACTCTACATTTAATTCCATTCTGTACTCAGTGGTACGTACGTACTTCTAAATAGGAAAAGCGCAGAGAGGCTATATCTGCCGTTTGAACTGCTGGGCACGCTCTTTTTAATTGAGTTTGACGCAGTGTGATACTAACTTTTATTTCTTGGAGTCGGTTTGGAGCTCTCCCCTTGAGGTTCTCTTGAAAATAACTAGATACATAACAATTTAAAACGGAAAGCAAAATGTACCAGTGAATTGATAACATTATTACTTGATTTATTATTAGAAAAAAAATCACATAGGTATAAATGTTGATAAAAATAATTAATATTTTGTAAGACATTGGATCGTACCAAAAAATTTCAAATGCACCAATAACCGTATGAGTACAAGGTATTTCTAGAACTAGTCACGTAGGTTATATTCTCCTATCTTGTGAGCCAACTATACGTGACCTATCTAATTTATTAATTTATTTATTAAAATATGGAACAAATCTCATCGTTCTATATCCTGTTTTCCCGCAGACATTTTATTAAAAACAACCATTTTATCTCAGCGATATAATGACGCAACATTATTGAGGGCAGAGAACAAGACAGGACGAAGGAATGGGAATCATTTAACATGTCCGCTCTAGGGCCTATAATTGGATTCATTGCCGGCCAGGAGAAATATAGATGCCATTTGTTGTACCCCGACATATTGACGACAACTTTCACGGGATATAAGCTATAAATAAGCTGTATATAGAAGCTAGCTGATCTAGAAGCTACGTATTGATTTTGTTACAGTCCCACTGAATTTTTGTTTTTTATATACAACTAAATGATGGAACAAGCCAATGGCCCTCCTGATGTTAAACGGTAACCACTGCCTATAACGATGCAATGCCGCACTGAGCACGTCAACTGAAGACGTGCCCTATGATGCATTGCACTGCGCCCATCACTCTGATTCAAAGTCAAAGTCAAAATTTCTTTATTCAATAAAATCACAAGGATCATTTAGAATTTGCCTGCCTGCCTTTGATTGCCTGTAATTGCACCGGCAAACCGGAACACAACAAAGCGAGCCTCACTGTTTGGTGGCAGAAATAGGTACGGGCTAAGTAGTAATAGTAAGAAATGCTAAAGTCTCACCAATAATACGTCTTCCGTTTGAAGAGATAAAACCGCTCATTTAATTTATTGATTGTGGAATTTTTACAGCATTTTTTATCGTACGTGATAAATCCGTTCATATGCGTTCCCGAAAGTGCTTGTCTTTAATGTACATTGTACGTGTCGTTTTTATAAGATACAAATCTCATTTCACATCGTTACATCAGACAAGTGGGTTGGTCTTTGTGGTTCACACAATATTGTGATCCACACCTCTTGTCCGTGGAAAACCTATTTATAATGATTGGTTTAGAGTCCTCTTGAAAAATCTATTTGGCAACTACTAAATGCGATCGTATGCTTGCATATACGATCAAAACTCTCAGCTTATCGCAATCAGAAATGCAGATAGATACATGGTGTAAGTTATGTAGATAGTTTTTTTTTTGGCAAAGAACTCTGCTGTAATATATCTGTTTATTACTAGAGATAACTGCCCCCGTATGCCAATCTTTTGCTGTCAAGTTATATTTCACTGCCCAGTGTAATTTCTTCAGGTCACGTGGTATAATTTTGTACCATGTGATCATTCTTTTTAGACACTTGACAGCAAAATATGCGCGAAAACACATCAAATGACGTCATAATGTCACTATTTAGTCACAGAATAACTATGAGTTAGTATGAACTGACCATGATTTAAAACTTTGCAGTTCAACTTTGATTGGCATACCCCTGCTGTAGTTACTGGAGGGCAACAATCTCTTACAAAAGCCAAACAATCCCGATTCATGCTAATGTTACTTCTCCCTCTGTCTATACTATAAAGTCGTATCTTGAAAACGGACTTGGTTTTAGTGCGAACTAAAAAGTAAACTTGCAATTTATGGTAACTATACTCTTGTGAGAATATTTTGAATTTCATTTTGAATTCACTTTCACTCCAGACTGATACGGGTGGTACGAGTTAGTGTCGCTTGAAAATTTAAATCAAGTTGGATGGTACTTCTAAAATATTGCTCTTGACGATAACCAGGCGATGTATGTGACATCTTTTCTATATACTTTCCTTCTTAAACATATAATATTAGTTTTTGGTGGGTAGGTATAGTTGTCACAGATCTTTGTCTCTCTGAATTATCTGCGCAAGTGATTTTTGGGTCGAATTAGATGTAAGCTAGTTTTTCCGCACAACAGTAAGTACATGCGTAATTGTTGATGCACCTACTCGTAACTTCATACGGATAAAGATCCGTTGTGCGTACTGTACTAAGTTTAAGTTATCAGAGCTACGTTTTATGTTTTATCATTTAAAAAATTCTGAGTACTATAACGTCGAATTGTTATAATTGTAGTCTAGTTGTTATTTAATACTTTTTTGTAATTTTTACAAAAGTTTAGGTAAATCTTTATACTAATTTCAATGACAAATATTATGCGATTGTATTTATTTGGTTTTAAAAACTTAATTTGTTAATATAGGTACTTATGTTGCTGATTGTATATTTGCATTCTTTTTTTTATTTTTTTTTGAAAAAAGCTTATAAGCCTAAAAAATTCTATAAGCCTTGTCCTATTTTTAACAGCCAATGAATATTCTGTCTACTAAATGTTAAGTGGAATCAATTCACCATCATTGTGATAAAGCTTTGAGCATTTTGCCTGCTATTATTTTCCAATCTTCACCGTTTCATTTCAAAGTTTGAGGTTGAATCATTTCACAAAACTCTACAATACAATTTTGGACAACGCAATACAATTACAAAGACAGATGGATTAATGTAATTGTTCAAGTTTTGCAAACTTTCTTTGAGAGTATTTTGTCTTTTACGTAAATTAAGTTTTAGCATAAAGAAGGAATTTATTTGTTTTAGTACTTACGCTGTTTTCAATTATTAAAACAAAATATGAATAAACTAGGGTATAAAACTGTCTACCTTAAAATTTCTTCTCTTGATTAAGTAATTTATTGTTTATCTAAATTAAACAAATAGTTCTGTAATACATAATGCCGTGTCCGCTTTTTTATAGATCTAACCAATCAATGCCACAGATTCTTAGAAAACCGAACTTAATTCTCATACCGTTTATACTATATCCGAACAATAAACTTCAGAATGAAAATTACAAAACTAGATAAAAAAACATAGCTTTATATCATTTAGAATGAAAGAAAAGTATTAAAAGTGCCGACGCATCATTATCGGAAATGGAATAACTGACCCTAGGAGGGTTTAATCTTAGCTGAGACGAGTAGACGAGATGAGTCATTGAACTCAAAACACAGACAGTTGGAATATGATAACGCCGGAGTCTATTTTTGAAAATACTCAAATGAACGAACACAAATATAATTCAATATGAAAATAACTTTTCCAAAACTAACCCGTATAGATTAGACTGGAGGTTTTGCTTTATTATAAAGTTATAGTAATACTTTCATTATTTTAATAATAAAATATACTTGGGTAGGTACTTTTTTACCTATTCAGTACCCTCAGATTATAGCTGTTTTCTATATTCTAAGTGAGTACCTAAGAATACGTGCTATACTAAGACAAGTTTTCACGGCCAGAACATTTGCTGACCAACTTTTTAATCATACCACAGATTATTAATTAAAGATTTACTTGATCCAAATAAGCGTGCTTGACGACTGAACGCAGATGTGCGTTCTCTCGCATTTTATCCGTCACTATCAATCAAACTGTCAAGCCATTTTTTTCGCCCAGACAGCCGAAGTTAGTCGAGTGGCATCCCTATAACCCAAGACATAATCTTGTTTATTCGCATCCTAAGATCGCAGGCTACATTATGCTGTGTCATGATGTTGAATAACTTGTCTTGCTTTCTTGGGAAAATGTTCGATCGGCCTTAGAAATAGATTACGGTCATCATTGTTTAACCTATACACAGAAGCGGACAGACAAGGGACTATATCAAATACCTATTTACACATAGACAGATATCTGTGATAACTCCTACAGTTCTAACGAAGGACCAGCGCAATGTTTTAAACCACAGCAAATGAAGAGTTTTCCGGACGCTTATTTGTGGGTAGATAGACGTTGCAGGGAGGTACTCATTTTCTTTCTTATGTTTGCTTGTGTAACTCATGTTTTTGTCAATTTATATGTGTTTCAAATTCAAATAAATATGTTTTGTTTTTTTTTATAGAGGCGGAAAAGTTGAATAGACATAAATGTTTGTTGCTACGGCTGCTACGACGTAGCAGCTCTACGAGCTACGCAGGACGTTTTCTAGCAGCCAATGTAACTTGCTCGTCAATTGTGCCAACATCTATAAACTCTAGTTTCATAAGAAACCGTTACAGTCCTAATAATCGTAATAAAGCTTATCTACATTTTATCTTATTTCTTATTGAATTGATGCCATTTTAATTGCAATTTAAATATAATTGTGCTCAAAGGGAAATTTTAAGTTTGTAGGAAAAGGAAATAACATTCTAATAAGTTTTATATTTTCATACAAGTAGAATAACAGCTCGGCTAATATCCGCTAATAATATTTGTCTAATAAAGAACAATTTGATCAAAAGAAATAAGATTGGTGCTAACTTGGGGCTATTCAATTTGGTATTTTTTACAAAATCCATAGCTTATTAGGTAAGTACGTTCATAAGCTGCAAAATTGTTTGATTTTTCCCGAATTTTTTGTCAGTAACCTCACATGATGCTATCGTGAAAGTATAATCAAAGCTTAATTAACTTACACTCCGATACACAAAATTGATGAGGGCCTGAAAGGTTGTGAACTCAACAAAGGTACTTATATCAGTCTGTGTTGGGCTTTTGTCTTTGAAAAACTGTCATTCACAATAATTTCTCAGTCAGAAAAATCCACTGCCAGTTAGGCACGACATAACATATATCATTATTCCATCAAACTTGTGCGTGGAAAACATAGATGTTTGTTCTATATCTGGGTGTTACTATGTATTATAAGTATGTAAGTATTTACAAAAAAAAAGTATATAAGTATTCTATCAGCCATCTAGTTCCCATACCACAAGCTTTGCTTAGTTTGGGGCTAGAGGGTGTTGTGAGTAAAGTCCAAGAATATTTATTTATTTATTATTTATTTAACTAAGTAATATTATAAATGTGAAAGTTTAGATGTTTGTGTTTCAATCACGTCGAAACCAGTGAACCAACTTCGATGGAATGTGAAATACATATAGTTCGTAACTTAAATTAACACATGGGCTACTTTTTATTCTGAATAATTAACAGGACCTACAGGATAATATGACGAATGTTTTTCAGTTGCTTCAGATGGCCTTGTACGAGTTTTGGTGTATAAAGCCGGTGTAAAACGTCTAACATGCGAGTAATGTCTCGGTGTTATATCAAGCTTCTCAAAGAATCCACTCAGAAAACGGGACACGTGTACGAAGTCACGGGTAACAGCTAGTTCCAAATAAATTTTTAACTACACTAGTTAAATCAATATTGTACGATTATCATGGAATAAATAAAATGTATGAAAATAACCCAAAGTTAGAGAAGGTATCTACTTGAAAAAATGCTTTCCTTATCTAAACGGCTTGCCATGCGTACTAATACCTATTCCATTGGTTCATTGACTCTCATCAACATTCATTTTGCACAATCTTCTAGCGTCCTCGCACTTTACGACCAAAACCTGCCTTATCAGGTAGTTGGCTACCTTCGTAACTAATTAGCAACAGGGACAAGACGATGCCCATTCCAGAAACTTTGCGTTGAATTGAACGGATGAATATTCATAGCAGAGTACGGTAGACCATCTCCAGCTTATCACAGCTTAAACAAAACAGTTAGGATGCTAACTGCTCATGACAAATTTCACCCGAACATTACCTACCTAAGTTCAGTGTAAAATTGTATACAATAATGCAATCATCGAAGTTCAAACTTTAAAAATTCGAAGCAGGAATCGCATGTATCATGTCAAATTCTAAACTATACGCGGATAAAATTGAGCGTAAGTAAGCGTAAATATTTTGTGCTTTATCTCCTTGTAGGTATCCACCAGGAGATTTTTTTATTATAATTAATCTCACACACTTAAAATTTTGTAGAAAATAAAATGTTGTTCGACTTATAAATTCGAATAATGGATTAGCGTAGATGTTTTATCGTAGTTACATTGTTACCTTTATTGTACAAAATTGTTTTGATAATCTACTAACAACTTGGTGGCTAGTTGAACAAGAACATACCAGCCATTAGTGATTCCTCAAACTGACTAGTCCCGGCATAAATAGGACCATGGATTTACCTACGAAGGACCACTTTAATCGCATCAGAGTTTCATCTTAAACGGATCGTAAACACTATAACTTAATTGTTGTCCTGGAAAATTATACATCAAACTTGGAAAAGGGACGAATCCAATTAGGGAAGAGAAATTGTAGAACTTTTCTGGAACTTAGAAATGTCTGCCTACTTAGTGATTGTTGAACTGTGCAAAACAAGGTGCTTTGATGGTCTTGATATGTCTGATCGAAAACCCACGCACGTTAAGTTTGTCCTCAACTAATTAACCAGTGAACAAACTTGTCTACAATTCTATAATATTTGAACACAAAATAAAGACAAAGACTAGTGCCGGTTTTAATAATCACATAATTAAAGGGTCTATTAATAGTCATGAAATTTTAAATTATAGACGCCCTCTAATTTGGCATCAAATAACTGACCTAGAAAACGGTGATTAAAGCAATAAAAAATAAACAGGCGCAAAAATGCTCGTGAAATAAAAGCAATTCGAAAAATAAAATAATCCTTACGATAATGATGCTTCTGGATAAAAATATTGTAGAATATTTATTATGCTTTTTTCTGTTGGCGCCATTATCGTTAGAGATAAGAGCCGGGAGAGTACAAAGGGGCGCAATCACAAAGGCCTACGAAATAATGACGTAAATTTTTGGCATAATTTTAATTAAAGGCTAATTTGCGACATTCACAAACCGGAAAATTGCTACTCTTAGGTAATAATTTAAGTAAAAAGACACAGCCAATTACGAGAATGTAAAACGAAAGGTGCGAGCGATATAATGCTATATTATAATGAAAAGATAGAAATCTATTATGTTCGTCTCGTCCTCTAATTAATTTTAATGTAACATTCATGATTTCCTTTTCTCTTGTTAAACAAAAATGTAATCTGCAGCTTTTTTCCCTTTTTATCCTTAGTTAAGAGGCTTTATTTACGCTAATTAAAACAGAAAAAACCATTTGATAAAATGTTTGAGGTGCATTAATTTTGGGGGATAGAGTCTGCATAAAAATACACGTTTATAGGAAATTCTCTGTATATAATGCTAGATATACATAGAGATAGTCTGACCCCGCTAATTCTGCAGCACATAAAACATGGCACTGCAGCGTCCCGTTCATCGGGGCATGTGTGAAAAGTGGTCCTTGACGCTGCATTTATATGCAGCGTCATATGCAACTTAATCTAGATGTTATCATCTTGATTAAGTTGCAAAGGCATGTTTATTAATTATAATTTTATGAATGTTTTGATTTATTAGAATTAAGCTTAGAGCTTTTTTTTATACAACTAAATGATGGAACAAACTGATGGTCTACCTGATGTTAAGTGGTAACCACTGCCTATAAAAATGCATTGCCTCACTGAGCACGTCCCAGACAATGTGCCCTGTGATGCATTGCACTGCGCCCATTACTCTGAGACATAATTATGTACCTGTAATTACGCCGGCACCCATACCCTTAAAACTGAAACACAGCAATGCGAGCTAATGATGACTTTGATGTTATACGCTATCGAGTTACCTAAGTACCTACCGGTTTGACAGAGTTCAAACTAAATATTATTTTCATTTTACATAATTCACTTTTACTAGTGCCAATTGACACTAGCAAAATTGTTTGCCGAAACGACGGACAGAGGCTGTAAAGTTTTGAAGGGAAAATACACCATTTTGAAAAGAGGTAGGAAACCATGAACATGGAGAAGCCCCATTCTACTATACAAATTAAATCGACACATCGTCTAATATTATTTTGTTTCTTTTTAACCAAACAAATACTGAATGTGTTGAAAGAGATAAACAATATTTTGTCCATTCGAGTTTTTTTTTTGTGACGTCATGATTTTATGTTTGCGTAACCAGCGCCGACATGTTTGGTTCCGAATTTGTGGTAGATCTGCTGTCAATACTAATAAGAAGGCAGCCATATTATGTTCCGTAGTATACACGCTTTTTTTGTTGGTAGGGCATATCCATTGGTTTTCTGAATCAAAGCCATTTTGTCTTCAAAACAAATGACTTGACGTATGACTCGACTTGACTAAACTTGATTCAAATAATTCACTTGACACTGGCACAATTGTCTGGATAGACAGAAGCCATATATATAAAAAAAGAAGGACTTTACATACTTACCCGTACTTTTTAAATTCACTTTATGACTTCACATTTATTTGCAAAACGACTAGTTTAATTTACTTTTCCATTTACCTGTACCCTTACGATAGTTTCGAAGGAACCGAGAAAGATTTTATCTTGTTATCCAGGGGTGTGCTTTTGGGTTATTTGTTCTACGCGGGTTATACAGCTAATCGACGTAAAGGGTCAACCCTAACAGCTCAACCGATTTATTGAGTCAGGCCTGTTTACGCACTCAACTGAACTAGAAGTGGGTGTTTTTGAAGCAAATAAACTGAGAATCTAAAAATGGTATGTTTTTGTTCCGAACTTTTACTATTCGGTAAAAAATTATATAGGTACTAGTTTCAACTGTATTGTATGTACTGTATCTCAATCTTACCTCTGAGATAAGTCTTACAAATATCATTGCCATTCTGTTAGAAGGATATCATATAATGGCTGTCAAATTAGGTTAGTTTAGAAAAATGCAATAACAGAATCGACGTCATTGTGGCTTTTATGATATAATGTCTAACTTACTAAAAATTTCCAAAAAACTTACAACTGTACCTAGTAGCAGTGATAATAACATAAATATAACTCCGTTTCCTATAATCATGTCTAAATTAAACATTAACACTCGTAAAAATAAAATCTATCATATTATTTCCCTACTCTAAAATATTTCATAGTGCCTTACAAACCCCAGACTGATATTTAAGCAAATTCTTTTAAAAAGATTCTATTTACATAACTTTGCGTCGTATAAAACCACCCTAACCTTACTACTAACATCTACTTTACTTCAGCACCTATAAAAACACAAGACTTCTCCAGAGATAAAACTCAGAAGATTTAAAATTTATTACACAAAAGAAAATATTTAGCAAGCGAAAGTTTCTTCGACTGTTATTAGCTGTTTAAATAAAACGACGAAGAACACGTAAAACGTATTTATTTACAAATGTAAATTAGTATTTACAGAGCTTACTAATTAGTTTACATTGATCTCGGCTTAAATTAGAGTCTTATAGACGATGAGTTTACGTTGTGCTAGTATTGAAAGAACCTATTCAGAATCTATTTACAATATTTATAACATTTTTACCTTAAATAACTTTCAAACAATCACGGTAATGAACATAGTTTTCACTAAAAGCGGTATGCACGGTAAGTACCCCGTTTTTAGTGAAAACTGATTTTACCTTATCCTAGGTTGTGTCGCAAAATGCTGCCATAATATAACATTTATCGTGATAAAAGCTCTACAGGAAGTAAAGGACATCTTTTTAAATTTTGACTAGGGGATACATTTATAGTTTGTTCGAATAAACACAAGAGAATCTACGGCAATCTTCATTTCTATTTCTTCTTCTCTTCTAAATGGCTTTTGTCCGTCATTTCGACAGACAATTTTGCCAGTTTCTTTGACTGTTTTCACACTGCTGGACTGACACGACATTTAGTACTAGCGTTCATCTCGACCAACACCGATATTTATGTTGTTATCGTGTGTCGGTTAATGTGCAAAGGCCCTTTACCGCATGTAGAGCAATTTATGCGCTACCGTAGAGCTTTTGAGGCGATCACATCGTAATGAAGTTACGGAGATGCGCTTTGTTATAAATTAGAAGAACATCGGCAAAATTGAGTTTTATGTCTACGTTTCAGATTTCATCGAAAGATACATTGTTTTTTGATTCTAAGGAGTACCAGGAAATGTACCTATATATATGTACAAATATTTGTTTGCACCGCTCAAAAAAAAAATCTAATTTATTTTCATGAGCGTAATTTTACCACCAAAAAATGTTAGGATTATTAAAATTGATTGATTTCTGGTCATCTAGTCACAAACCTTTTGATGTTGTAGTTGTCCCAAAAAAGGATATGTTTGAAGATAGAGTGCAGTGAAAAGATACTGTAAATGTTGTTGCATAACATTATAAATACGTCAGTCAGTGTTTCCCTATGGTGATAAGTGGCGCTGATGAGTGAGAGAGATAGAAAAGAGGGAATGACACGCATGGCGTGGCTCTGCATTGCCGCTGGCCGCTCACCGCTCACGACGTGAACGACCACAGACGCTGAATCTGAAAGAAAAACTAATTTTACTCTGTGGTGAAAATTCCAACTGAATTCAACGGAACAAAAATGGTAATGGACATTAAAACTTTTGGTGCTGACCAATTAAAAAGGTCATATTTCATTTTTCATATTAACAAAATCTAGAATGATTTTAACTTAAGTTTTTAACTTCTTTTAGCTGTATTTTGGTAGAAACTATCCCATTTGGGTGATGCTGAAATCGAAAAGTTCTGCAGTAAGAGAGCAAAACTGTTCTCCTTTGAAAAACAAAAACTGTGACACAGAAATAATAATATAGTAGCTACAACTTTGACTACGATAAGATGAATAGGGGAAAATACGAAACAAATGCGTAGGTACTGTCCTCATTATCGCATTTAATTTCCTGTAAAAAGTAACTTGAGTATTTCAAGGACATCGCCAAGTCGAATTCAAGTACTGTCAAGAAATCGGACTGTTGATCTTTTTGATAAGTAAATGAATAAACAAAATATTTTTTTGATGAAATCAAAGACATTTAAACAAAAAGATTGACGTCGTTGCCGTACTGCGTATCACAGTTTTTTGGTTAATAAAACCAATATTTTCTAAGTGAGCCTTCAGACGATAGGTAAAAGAAAATAAAAGAATTTATAACGGATTCAAACACGTACATAAAATTTTGCTACGGTTGTTATAAAAACAAACTTCCTCTAAAATACAAATTGCAGTGTGCTCAAACAAAAGCTAAAATAAAACAAAAAAATCAATACAAAAGCTATAAAATACGAAGCTACATTTCGTTTCACGAAATGAAATAGATTTAAAAATGATTGCGTCGTTTCCTGTTTTCATGTCGTTCGCGTAAATTGTTAACCTCTTGGATTTTTACGGTCAACACTTTTGGGATTTAATTCAATAAAATAGATGAATGGGGTGAACAAGATTACAAAATGGACTATAAGAGCCTGGGGTTGATAAATCACAGCATTAGATCTAGCTCGGACAGATTTGTTTTAGTAGCAAAAAGATAACACTTTGTTAAACTTGCCATTATTTGAACAAAGTTTATAAAATGGAATGGAATTTTATTTTTTATTAAAATAGGTGCAAATGGAGTGAAACTGGCTGTTTACAGTGTTAGTACAGTATGTTTTGGTAAAAATATTTCCCTTTTTATTTAATTCAGTGAAGTAGACACTGAGTTGGACACTTTGATTCAGTCCTCGAGAAGAGGGTGAAGACAAATGGCTGTTACAAAGAAGTAGACAGAGATGTAGTGTTGAGTGGTTTTATAAAAGTGGATGAAAAAAGTGAAAAAACACACCCAGCTTGAAGCCAAGTAAATACAAGTTGTTACATCCGGAAGTGAAAAAAACTCTTTCACGCGTAAGAGCTTTTCGATCTTATCCAGAATCGCCTCTCAATATGAATAAATGGCTTTGTTTATTGAATTTAATTGCTTATAGTACAAAAGAACGCAGTACAAAATATTTTAATTACAAGATAACAATAGAAAATGTATAGGTTGAAGGTAACAAATACATTAAGACCGTTAAATTGTGGCGAAACCAATTCTGCAACAAACTCGTATAATGGCTTAGAGCCAAAACACTTGACTTAAAAGAGCACATATAAACAGAATAGAGTTGAACCAAATACCTTCAAGCATGCAAATATTGTGCCACTGACTAAGATTACCATACGTTCCGGTATACCAGGACATGTCAGTCTTCATCCTATTTCTTTTTGATAACATCTTGACGTCTCAGTAAAACGCGTTTTCGATTCACGGCAGCTATCTCAATACTTTTTGCAATGAAGATAATATTATGGGTTTCTGGATAAAATGACTCACCTAGTAAAGTTTTTAGTCAAAATTAACAGGTTTGGTACATGCTCTTTTTTATTTTATTTTAATTTATAATTTTAGGAAAACTATCCTATAATGTTTAACATACCTAGTCATATTGGATGAGTGACCGCTTGTGGTATATTTGAGCGCTGAGCGCTTTTCTTTTTAGTTAGTGGGTAGTACCTATGTTAAAATATACTGGTCCTGGTAAGGCATGTTCGTCACCAGAATACCTATTAGTCTTAGCTACCTTCTACACCCAAGTTTTAACGTCAAAAAAGCTGCATCTTTTTGAGTCCTTGTCAATAAGTTTCTCATGGTCGTTCTACTAGATGTTCAAATTAGAGTGGGATTTCGCGGTACAAATCTCTTTAATTGTCGCTTCAGTAAAACAGTTCCGGTACGACTGTGTTGGCTTTCGAATCCCAAAGGTCTTGCTCGGTGTTCATTTAACCTGTAATAGTTACATAACGTGCAGTATGTAGTTTTTTCATTTCTAAAAAAGAAGTTTTGAGTTTGGCCACAAATTAATCACAAATTCAACTGTGAAGTACAATATTCGCTGACACAAAGGCTTTTTATAATGTTTCCAAGTTGTTGTTGTTGCAGTAATTAGTGTCAAAAATTAGTGTCTGATGTTACTATAGTTTATATTATCTTTGTTAGTACGCTGTACAACCAACCGAGTAGCCAGTGTCAGAAATTGTGCTCGGATTTTGGGAGCTTTGAAACAAAGTACTCAGATTAGAGAGATAAACTCTTCAACGTCAAGATGATTTTACTTTGACCTATTACTGTGGCACTCAAAAACGTAAGTGAAGAGATAATCAATGCTTAACCATTGAGAGCTCTGTGTCTATTCTGTAGTTTCCTTGTGATGTACAATAGTTTTCAATCTATCTATTTATTGATTACTTGTAAGTGACGTTTCTGAGTGCGGCAGAGATTTTTATATCATTTTAATGCAAACCCATTTAAATCTCAAACCACTGCGCACTATTTAAAAATTTTTTTGCAGCACAACGGGAGATGAAATGTCTAGAATTTCATAAGTAGTCAGAGGTATTTAAACAATGCCCGCATTTATGAACGTAACAATAATATTATACTTGTAGTAGGTAAGTTAGTGAGTCTATGAGCTAGTGACCTACTTGCATAACGACGGTCTAAGCTTTATTACTCTCTTCGCTGGAGGAATGTGACTATTTTGTATTCCGCACTTCTATTCTATGTTCCATACCTGAGAGGAGAGTACGAGTTTACAGTGTGCAATACGTCTGACGTCCAGCACACCGGTGTGCGCTGATTGGTATGAAAACACTGAGCGGAAGCTTGACGAGACCAAGCTTCTCAAAAAATCCGCTCAGCGTTTCCATACCAATCAGCGCACACCGATGTGCTGGACGTCAGACGTATTGCACACTGTAAACTCGTACTCGCCCCTCTGAAACCGACAGCTCTTCAACCACAGATAAAAAAAAATGATCGGCCACCCCCCCAAATGTTGACCACGCAATGTAATGACCAATGCCAGTCACCCATACAAAATGTTAACCGCGCGAATGTGACATATTACAATGTGATCAATGTCACAACCACGCAGAATAAAGCTCAGCCCCCGTATGCCAATCTTTTGCTGTCAAGTTATATTTCACTGCCCAGTGTAATTTCTTCAGGTCACGTGGTACAATTTTGTACCACGTGATCATTCTTTTTAGACACTTGACAGCAAAATACGCGCGAAAAGACATCAAATGACGTCATAATGTCACTATTTAGTCACAAAATAACTAGGAGTTAGTATGAACTGACCATGATTTAAAACTTTGCATTTCAACTTTGCAGTTCAACTTTGATTGGCATACCAATGCAGTTCAATAAACTCACCAGAACTGCTCGGAGCGCAAGTATAGTTCCCCGAATCGCGCGGCGAAGCTCGTGCGATCAGCAGCCGGCTGGTGCGCGTGCGCTGTTCAGTCTCAACGCTGATGCCGCCGCGCTGCGCGTAGTTCACCACATTCGTCCCTCGGTACCAGTAGATGAAGCTGTTGAAAAAGCTATCTTTTTACTTTTGGGTAGGTACTTTTAGTGTTTATTTTGAGGGATACGGTTTTTTCTTGGGAGAAGTGGCGGTTCCAGCAGATGTAAGAGTACGTTGATATAAAAGAAACTCTTTCACAAAGACCTTACAGCAGCTTTTACTTTACCATTTCTAACACAAACAAATTCTTCAACACAATGTCTTCACCTTTAATCGAATGATAAAGTGGGCTATGATAAAGAAAACTATTTTATTAAAACGAGATAAACCTACAAACCCACAGTGGAATTTCCATTCTTGGCACGCTAAAGCATATTAATTTTACACCTGCAATATTAAAAATACGGTGGTAAAAATACCGCTGACAAACCGATACGGTTGTAATGAAAACATGACACGCAACATAGGTAGAAGATGGTTTATACGGATTTCCATCGAACCAAACCAAAATAGTGTGCACGAGCTTTGAATATTTATCGACAAGCTGGAATGAACGAAACACTGATACATATCTCAAATTGTGAATGGATGTGGATCGAATATATCCTCTGAATACAAAAGACCGAATTTGAGTTCGTACTATTGAATTACCAGTAAGTACCTACTGAGGAATGAAATTGAATCAGAACGAATTTGTATTTTAATATAAATATTTGCGTGAAATATTTCTGATAAAAATAAAAAGCAGTGGTGAAGGTGGCTTTGACGAGAAAAATAGATTTAAATTCTTAAGCAAGAACGATGCGACCAAAGATTATAGGATAGCCACCTGGGAACATGACTGAGCAACACTGAGTCGTAATCAGATGAAGCTTGTCTTTTATTTATTTTATCTCATTCGCCAGTTTACAGAGTGTACGCTATAAGCTGAGTGGTAGTCGGTAATAATACAAGTTAATTTTACGAAAAAATTAAAAACCTCCGACTGCTAAATGTTTCAAACTCCAATTATGCCTAATAACATGTTTTCAGAGTTGATAAGATACCCTCATAACCTAAAAACGGCTCCACCAATTAATCTTCACCAAACATGACTACGAACTATGTACTTTGCACAGATTAATTACCTTTCTAAGAAAATAAACATATCATTATTATAAGTACTTTTTGTGACGTCCCCCCCCGCCGACTATGAAATGCAAATAGTAAATAATCTACCAATAAACTCCATCTAAGTATACCTCCTCTCTCTGTAAAGCTTTTCTTAGGTCGTCATAGAGTATGTCTACTTGAATAATTGAATTTAACTGATTCTGAATGAACTGATTACTTGAATAATAAAATTAGTGTCTTGAGCTGATATGTTTTCAGTGATAGAATAGGTAAGACTATGTTTTTAATTAGGCAATGGGCTGCTTCTATCTTTGGCGAATCAAATCCAGCATTAGTATAGCGTTTCTGGTAATCTAGAATCCCATTACGCTTACTTTTTGAAGTCTTAGATCAGAACTATGCGATGGTGGGGTTGTGTTAACGGGCATACAATGACAGTAGTGATGGGCCCGTGATAGTCTGTCTAGACTTGTTCGGCAGTCGATACAACACATCCGAAGCTTTGGCGGTGCTAGGAAATTGAACGCATCGAGATGAAGAATAGCCAATCACTCTTTATATTGCTAATTACAGCAGCCAACAAAAATGTATTATCAACCTCATTGATCAATATCTACTCAAGACATTCTATATATTTTAAACTGAATGATTCTGAACTTATCCTCAAATTAAACTGAATGATTTTACTTCTTAAACCTTTAGTAAATTAACTATCCTGTCCTAATTAGGTGAACTAGGAAATGAGTTTAAATGAAAAGATGAATTAGTCTTAAACGAACTCAGTAATTATTAATTTATTCATAAACCAAAAATGCATCATTACCATTAACAAACATTTACAATTTAGCATACACATAAAATGATTAGCAAAACCAACAAAACAGAACTTATATTTAATTCTTAATTTAGTGCTTAGGATAATTGGACATTATTAGGGGTTTTGATATGGTCCCACCCTTCTTAACTAGCAGCCGGATATGTTTCAATCCTGGCAAGCCGAGATTGAACCAGATCAGAGTGTTACGTTTTCCCATTAAACGCCTCAGAAAACTATAGAGAGGTCTGAAGGTTTCTCCAGGCTCCTATAATTCTCCTACATGACCAATCAAAGATAGCTAATTTTAACAGCCTGCTGGCTCAAGACTTAGACAGTCTTTAAAAGTTCAAAAGGGGACTTAGGCTCCAAAATGAGCGGACAAAGGCAACCTGTAGAAAAACACATATAAACAGTACAATTTCATACAATTGATTTGGGTAAACCTCTTTGTCTTTTCAATTCAATGTACTTCAAGATTATTAATTACTTTATTTTATTACTTTACTATTCTTTTCCCAAATCAATCATACAGGCTTATCAATAAGGACTTAGCTTTTCTCTACGACTCGAACTTGCACTAAAACCCATTTACTTTACGATACTCTCTTTTAGAGTTCAAAAACCAACAATTACACTGACGCTAATTTGTATGCGTAACAAAGACGTGACTCGCAACTCGCAACTCTCTCCGACTATCTCAACTTTCTGAATTTCCGAATGAATCTGAACCCCGAGTCCAACCCTACAATCGTATTTATGCGCCTGCGCAAGCCACGATCCCCTCTAGGGTGGGGTTGAATCGTGTGACGTCGTTGCGTCACTTCGTAGGAACGAAGGAATTTCAATCTCATGATGGCGAATACTCTCGCTTTTCTAACAGCAGATGTCGCTACCAGTCATCATTCCTGAAACTAAAATATCTATTTAAGCGCTGGTTTATTGCCATTTAACAGTATTAACTGTTTTGTAAAGTAATCCTGAAATGTCACATTTACATGAACAAGTAGATACAAGAGTTCAACTTATATTAAAGTCATCTTATAATTAAATATACTTAATTCTATTTGGTATTGTAAATTGCAATTTACAATCATGCACATAATCATAATTATTCTATCATTCCTTAGTATAGAACCATGCTTTAGTTTCTAAATAATATTACCAACATCATCCATGTGCTATTTTTGTACATTTTAAGTCAAACAACACACAATCCTAGGTACCTAAATGACCCTTTTTTCATAAACACTTCAATGGCATAACCTCTTACTGTTCCAAGAATGTCTAGCCATAAATTTGCCTTCGTTATCTGCTTTTAAAATATTATTGAGAGCTTTCTACTCATTTCAAAAGTCAAGCATCTGGTTGTAATAAATTTGGTAATTTATTTGAAGGAAGTAAAAAATTCGGGTTGGCAGAAAACGATTGTCTCGTCTCGCTCATTGATGACCATTTTGTTTTAATTTTTGTTTCTTGCACAACAAAGAGCCATATGCTGCTATGTGCCATCACATTCCACCCTCTGAAAATTTTGATATGAAGAAGACCATAGTCTTCGAGTATAAAAACTTTTCACAAACTCTTTGTAATCTTGATAAGTATTACAGTAGTAGTAGTAGTATAGTAGTACAACAATTAAAACATCTCTCACTCATGTGTATTTAAGACACAAAATAATCTTTGAAACTTCCGGCCACCCTCTGACTGAACTCTCTTCCTGAAAATCTAACTTTATCTCTACCTACTAGTCTATTTACCTATGTACCTACCTACACCTACCTACTTATATCTAGCTACCTATACCTACATAGTATTTAACTGATGGATAATTAAAAAATATCTAATACACCTTAATTAGCTTACATACATTTATAATTATATTTACATGATTGATATAATCATGATACCTTCACTTATTTATAGGTGTGTCCTATTATCTTGATAAATGAACTTCATTATAATTTCCTGGCAGTCTTCATTTACATATCACAACTATTTTTTTTTCCATCTTAAAATGATGAGTCGAGCGGGATTCGAACCCATGACTTTCAATCAACAATGTAAACTTTCTTGTGAGCTTTAATGTTTTGTCCGATTGAACTGTATTTATTTTTTCCATCTTAAAGTGATGAGTCGAGCGGGATTCGAACCCATGACTTTCAATCAACAATGTAAACTTTCTTGTAAGCTTTAATGTTTTGTCCGATTGAACTGTTTTTGTTTTCCAACTATTTTAACATCTGTTTAAAATCCTTTAACTGTGGACTGGCCATTGGTCTACCTGGACTTTCCTCCGGTATGTCTGTGCCTTGATAAAAGACCTGCAATAAAATCATTCATCCCTCTTATATACTCAATGCTATACTTAATTAAATTATTCTATGTACTTATGTTATTATAATAAACTCACTCAATCATCATCACACTTAGCGATAAAATCTTGGTAGTTATGAGGGAACAGACAAACATACATAGTGACCAAAATCATAACCCTCTTTTTGCTTTGCCGTAGTCTGATAAAAATGTAAGGCTTTCATGATCTTTTCGAATTACTAACTTAATTCCATTTAAGTAAGTCTCAAACTCGGTCAAACTATAAATGGTATCAAATAACTGCTGCTCTGACACTGGCCAATATATATCACGACACCTGTAAAAACATATCTGTAAAACCTTATATCTAGTTTCCGCCACCCTCTGACGGTTATTATATGTAACTCGTAATACCCATATATACCTCATATTTATTATTTTTATTACCTTATAAGTTTTTGTACATCCTGTCTAATCTTTCATACATCTAAAATCATCTTCATCCAAACTTTGACTGGAAGAAACCTGTTTCAGTGATAAGGCCGTACATTGTACCATCTTTAATCATTTATTATTTCTAATTCATTTGGTACCTATGTTGGTGTACAATAAAGTATTTTCATTCATTCATTCATCCATCACTGCTATTTATTTAAAAATATGTTGCATTAATATCGGCTTGTACTAACATAGCGGTATCTTAAAATATTTTTTCCATCCATTCATTCACATTTTATCCCTTATTGTAAAATTTTACAACTCTACACAATGGCTTTGTCTCTTCTTCGTATTTTGGAAATCTAATGTTCGGACATAAGTTAGGTACTGCTCTATTGTCATCTCGCTTACTCTGACTAACGCATCTATCGTTGTTCGTTCTAAGTAATTTAACCTTCATTCCTCGTCCAGCTTTCATAAAATGAAACAATCTCAACCCGAGTCCTCACTGCTGATTGATCTACTCTTAAACCTTATTCAGTCTTATAAGTAATTACAGGCCTTATCATCATCCTCATAAACAGGAAATCACTTAAAGTAAAATAGTATAAATACAATGTTCGTTCACGAATCTCACTCACATCACACAAGCATCACCTGATTGCTCACACAAAAGAACTGAGCTAGGGTCTCTCTCTAACAACAAATCAATTTTTTTTGCATTCAATCGTTGTCCTTTGGCGCGACAATACTCATAATTGGAAATCTATTACTGAGTCCACACTTTCATAACCCTTTACTTAACTTTCATCTCATTGTACATAGTTATATGAAACAATAGTCGCATTTTACTTATCACCATCATCAAATCCTGGCTCTATTAATAACTTATCTTAACTAATAATGCCTTTGTCAAATCACTGAGATCACTACATTACGTTCGTCACTTTTTGGTTTCTTGAATGTTTAACATTCTAAGGCTTTATAAATTAGTCACACAATTTTGCCCCTCACTCAATTTTAATTAAAGTACCTCTTTAGTTTTTCTAAAAAATGCCGCTATTTGATTCGCATTGTGCTTTCCAATAAGAATCGGTTTATCAATCGTTGGTCTTATAAGATAAAGACATCTGCTCTTATTTGAATTAAAAGTTTCAGACTATATTGACCTGTTATCTTAATCAACATCTTGTAATACGTTTTGGATAATTTGCTCGCTAGAAGTACTTAAAATATCATAAATTCCGCTATCCGTCACTGAAGCGTTCATCACACTAACATTCTTCTCTCTCGCTCTAACTTATCTATTTGTCGCATAATTTTACTTCACACTAACATTCTTCTCTCTCGCTCTAACTTATCTATTAGTCGCATAATTTTATCTAACTTGCCGTCCAACATCTGAAAACCTGAAAATTCTGCGGAGTTCATCTGCTGATTACCTTAGTTCTTCTCAGTATTTGTCTCTACGGAACCTAGATTGTGTGTTGCTCGGTTGCGACCACTGCGTAATGCGTTACCAGGCATTGTAGCTAACTTAAATTTAGCGTGCACAATAAATTAAAAATAACTGAGTTATTTTTAGATTTTACATAAAATTTAGTTTTGCTTACTAAAATGAAATTTATTTTATTAATAATAGTTCACCCGACAGGATAGCTAATAAAGCAATAAAAATCTCTAGACAAAGATAGAAAAGGAAACAATAGAATATTTACATGTAAAAATTCTGGCTTATATTTGTGATCGTCATTGATAATAAAGCTACGTTGTGTTATTTTTTATTTAAACCAGATACTTTTTAGTAGTAAAGCGTTTCAGCGATACTTTAACTAATCCTCGGTCATCGGCAACAACTGTGACGGCCCCGCCGCCTATGTAGAATGCATGTAGTGGATAATCAACCAATGAATTCCATCTAAGTATACCTCCTCTCTCTGTAAAGCTTTTCTTAGGTCGTCATAGAGTATGTCTACTTGAATAATTGAATTTAACTGATTCTGAATGAACTGATTACTTGAATAATAAAATTAGTGTCTTGAGCTGATATGTTTTCAGTGATAGAATAGGTAAGACTATGTTTTTAATTAGGCAATGGGCTGCTTCTATCTTTGGCGAATCAAATCCAGCATTAGTATAGCGTTTCTGGTAATCTAGAATCCCATTACGCTTACTTTTTGAAGTCTTAGATCAGAACTATGCGATGGTGGGGTTGTGTTAACGGGCATACAATGACAGTAGTGATGGGCCCGTGATAGTCTGTCTAGACTTGTTCGGCAGTCGATACAACACATCCGAAGCTTTGGCGGTGCTAGGAAATTGAACGCATCGAGATGAAGAATAGCCAATCACTCTTTATATTGCTAATTACAGCAGCCAACAAAAATGTATTATCAACCTCATTGATCAATATCTACTCAAGACATTCTATATATTTTAAACTGAATGATTCTGAACTTATCCTCAAATTAAACTGAATGATTTTACTTCTTAAACCTTTAGTAAATTAACTATCCTGTCCTAATTAGGTGAACTAGGAAATGAGTTTAAATGAAAAGATGAATTAGTCTTAAACGAACTCAGTAATTATTAATTTATTCATAAACCAAAAATGCATCATTACCATTAACAAACATTTACAATTTAGCATACACATAAAATGATTAGCAAAACCAACAAAACAGAACTTATATTTAATTCTTAATTTAGTGCTTAGGATAATTGGACATTATTAGGGGTTTTGATATGGTCCCACCCTTCTTAACTAGCAGCCGGATATGTTTCAATCCTGGCAAGCCGAGATTGAACCAGATCAGAGTGTTACGTTTTCCCATTAAACGCCTCAGAAAACTATAGAGAGGTCTGAAGGTTTCTCCAGGCTCCTATAATTCTCCTACATGACCAATCAAAGATAGCTAATTTTAACAGCCTGCTGGCTCAAGACTTAGACAGTCTTTAAAAGTTCAAAAGGGGACTTAGGCTCCAAAATGAGCGGACAAAGGCAACCTGTAGAAAAACACATATAAACAGTACAATTTCATACAATTGATTTGGGTAAACCTCTTTGTCTTTTCAATTCAATGTACTTCAAGATTATTAATTACTTTATTTTATTACTTTACTATTCTTTTCCCAAATCAATCATACAGGCTTATCAATAAGGACTTAGCTTTTCTCTACGACTCGAACTTGCACTAAAACCCATTTACTTTACGATACTCTCTTTTAGAGTTCAAAAACCAACAATTACACTGACGCTAATTTGTATGCGTAACAAAGACGTGACTCGCAACTCGCAACTCTCTCCGACTATCTCAACTTTCTGAATTTCCGAATGAATCTGAACCCCGAGTCCAACCCTACAATCGTATTTATGCGCCTGCGCAAGCCACGATCCCCTCTAGGGTGGGGTTGAATCGTGTGACGTCGTTGCGTCACTTCGTAGGAACGAAGGAATTTCAATCTCATGATGGCGAATACTCTCGCTTTTCTAACAGCAGATGTCGCTACCAGTCATCATTCCTGAAACTAAAATATCTATTTAAGCGCTGGTTTATTGCCATTTAACAGTATTAACTGTTTTGTAAAGTAATCCTGAAATGTCACATTTACATGAACAAGTAGATACAAGAGTTCAACTTATATTAAAGTCATCTTATAATTAAATATACTTAATTCTATTTGGTATTGTAAATTGCAATTTACAATCATGCACATAATCATAATTATTCTATCATTCCTTAGTATAGAACCATGCTTTAGTTTCTAAATAATATTACCAACATCATCCATGTGCTATTTTTGTACATTTTAAGTCAAACAACACACAATCCTAGGTACCTAAATGACCCTTTTTTCATAAACACTTCAATGGCATAACCTCTTACTGTTCCAAGAATGTCTAGCCATAAATTTGCCTTCGTTATCTGCTTTTAAAATATTATTGAGAGCTTTCTACTCATTTCAAAAGTCAAGCATCTGGTTGTAATAAATTTGGTAATTTATTTGAAGGAAGTAAAAAATTCGGGTTGGCAGAAAACGATTGTCTCGTCTCGCTCATTGATGACCATTTTGTTTTAATTTTTGTTTCTTGCACAACAAAGAGCCATATGCTGCTATGTGCCATCACATTTTCAACAATTCAAAATAATAAACGGTATTAGGAAATTATTTGATTTTATTGCGTCGGAATTGTTTTTTCTCTAAAACTATATATACATTAGAATATTATGAATAACAAAATAGAAGCAGCTGGAGGAGGCCTTCACCCAAGGAGGGGTCAAGGGGGGGTTAGGGGTCCAAGGGGGGTTACTTTTGAAGATGATGAAAAAGAAGAAGAAAAAAATTTATGTCAAACTTTTGTTTTATCTATATTGGAATAAGGAAATAAACGACTTTTTATTTAACAAAAACCCGGAAATTATACTGCTATCGTATTCAAAGGCCTTATAGATGACGCGTCATCGCGGAAAGAGAAAATGAACAAAGAACCTCCGAAAATGTTACAAAATATATGCCTGAATTTTAGGTAGAGTACCTGTAGACGTGCCAATGCGTTTAGATACATAGGAAGTACTTCCATTATAAGTTATTTACCTTGGTGGATCAGGTGCATGTCGAGCGATGCAAGTGAGGTTGATGTCTGAGCCGGCTCTCACGAATAACTCCGGTCCTGACAGGATCTCAGCTTTGGATACTGTAACAATATTACTAGCTTACTTTTCGAATAAACTGTCTAATAGAACAGAATTGACCGGAGATTCTAAGACCATTTTTTGAGGACCGCTATTCAAACAGCCTTAATGAAAAAAAATACCTATCGTTTTCAGACAGTTTAAATAAAATGACTGCTAAAATTCAGGAATTTTGCAGAATTGCTGTCTTAATAAAAAGTGCTCTAGGTAATAGTTTTTTAGGATCACGTTACTGAACAAAAGCGGGGCTACGAGTAAATTAAATAGTAATTAGAAGGAAATAAAACTACCTACCAAAGCTTAAAAAACTCAATTCAGGCTCAGGATAACTTAGTTTTTTTTTAAATCAATTACATTAGGTAAGTAATGTTAACTTTAGTAGGTACTAAAGTTAGTGAGCTTTACTCAACCTACAAAATGAATCGTTCCCTTAGTTTCAGTAGCCTCTTTAAAACCCCGCCTTGTATTAAATTATTCAAACTCTATAAAATAGGGGCGTGGGATATAATAAAACCAACGGCCAATTCACGATACAAGCAAATAAAGAGATTAGGAGAACAGTAAAATTACTAGGTAGGTACAGGTAAACTAAGGGGTTTCAATGGCGCAATTTGCTCCGCGTTAAACGGCTAAACTGAGAAAGTATTATACTCCCGCCGTTTAGTTCAAGTTGTGAGGGTATTATTAAAGTTGTTATCGGCCAGTGTAAGGTATATTGCGTCGGCAGGTGCTCATGATTGTTTTACCTAGTTTCTACTATTTATGAATTGTAGAGCTATAATCAAAGCTATGTATACAACAACAATCAGGTTACTTAGCACTCGTATTCCTAGAAATACTGAGTTATTCGTAAAATTAACAATCGTTCAAGATGGTGTTGATAACCTACCTAGATCGTTCTCTTTGTTGATTCAGGGTTCAGTGTTTACGCTGTGATCTGAACTATTTTTTTAGAGTTTTCAAGTCCTCTTCAGGGCCTGTCGGTCTGTCTTTTTTTAGGAGTAGCATAACCACTAATTTGAATAAAAACAGAAAACTTACACGACCTTATTTTTTGTATGTGGTAATTCGCTGCTACGCTTTTTTTCGTACATGTATGTATTAAGTAAATCTACGAAATACTGTAAAAATTTAGTACAGTTTCAGTTTTTTTTAAATATCATTTTGGTCCTGAAATAACACATATTTTTTTTTACGATACAAATAATTGTTATTTACGCAAAGCGTGCTTTGCGTAAATAACTCCTGCTTTCTCAAAATAACCATTATTTATAATTTATATCAGAAACAAAAAACAAAAACCTAAAGCTTTTTAAATAATGTAAGTAGTTAAGTACACACTCGAGAGCTTTCTTTGATGTATTACATTACTAAAATGCTTTTAAAAGTCAAAGTAGATTAACGTAGCTAGGTAGTTTTTTGTTTAGAAAAATTAAGAATAAGTTCAATAGTAGGTACCCTAATCTAGTTTATAAATATAAATTATAAATTACTTTTTTATTACAGCTATTAGCGTACGTTTTTGTTTGGAGAAAAATGGGATTATTATATAAATTAATGAACATTGAAGATACGCCAAACCAATCAGTTGAGCTATCTATAAATCGTTTGCAACGGTGTGTAGATAGCTCAACTGCTTCATGTGTATTTTGTACATATTATAAATATTGTAAATATTATATTAGTCATAATTTTCTTTGTGAATAAATTGAGATTGAGCGATGAATATTCAAATTGAATGTTTGGATTGCGTGGTAATAAAGATGGCTTCAATCCAATCAGAGTATACCTAGTAGTAGGTAGGTACCTACTTATCTAGGAACTCTATCTTTTAAATTATGTAGCTATTTTACAACATTATAACTATCATAACACCAACGATCGAAGTATATTCCAATTAGTATAGATTAGATACTTTCTGAGTCAAAGTTTGTTATACCAGAAATATACCTTTAAAAGGAATTTTATTTTTTATATATCTAAACTTTACTAAAAATAAATCTGTAGATTTTAAAAAAAGAATATAGAAAATATTATGTGCTTACCAACAACAGTGAGACGAAACGAAAGACTGATTTTCGGTTCCGTAGAAACTTGGCACTCATACGCGCCAGAGTCCCTCGGCTGGGCCGGAGCGACCCGAAGCGTCCACTCATCAGTGTTATCCGTATGCAGTGCAGCAAACCTCGCGTCGCTGCTGTATGTGTGCACTCCCACGGTGAGGATGTGGAGGTCACGCTTGCGAATCCAAGACACCTGGGAACAATAAACGGGGCTTTATGGGGTGTGACACTGCAGGTCTTCAGTCGTGAAGTTTTATCATTAGCACTGTTCAGAAGTTGTAGCTATAATTTAAAGATTTATCTATCTCTATGAAAGTTAAGTAACTACTAAAAAAGTAATGCTCATTTTTTGGTTGCTGATGCGTTTAGTTGCTAACAGCGAAAGCTGACGCCGCCGGCCGTAACAAGCTTTTCCTTTGTACCATGGCGTGTAGTGTGTTTTAGCTTTATTGAGCCAATTTTAAAAGATTTTGCCAGAAGCTTGGTAGAATCATCTCTATTTGTGTAAAAAAAACATGGTTTTGCATTGATTTATATGATTTAGGACATCTCTAAAACTCTGTCACAATTCACTGAAGAGTCAATAAAAATTTAGGAGCAAAAACTTTAGCGAAATCTTTGGTGGTACCTAATAGTAGTCACAACGGATCTGTGTCCCTCCAAAACCATTTGGAAGTAAGCAAATTTTTCCGCATCTTTACATGCACAGAACAATACTTTGTTGCACCTAATTTCAGAGAGATATAGATCCGTTGTGCGTACTGTATTTTGCTGTAAGCGTAATGGAATGGAGAAGCCCATCTCGCAGTAGATCTCTCGAGGCTGATTGATAATAATGTTCTAGTTGATACAATGCACACACTTCCCTTTCCTCATAAACTATTCAACCAGTATTGCAACACAGGCAAGTATAGCGTCCGATTAGTGACGTAGCTATTGTTCGTCTATCATCTGAATAATTAGGACATCCTGTAGTACCTATCTGGAACGAAGCCATTGTATTTGTGAAGTAAGCGCGCGGTTCGGGACAATGATGGAGCATAATGTGGAATAAAATATTGATTAGATCTGCAGGGGTATGCCAATCAAAGTTGAACTGCAAAGTTTTAAATCATGGTCAGTTCATACTAACTCATAGTTATTCTGTGACTAAATAGTGACATTATGACGTCATTTGATGTGTTTTCGCGCATATTTTGCTGTTAAGTGTCTAAAAAGAATGATCACGTGGTACAAAATTGTACCACGTGACCTGAAGAAATTACACTGGGCAGTGAAATATAACTTGACAGCAAAAGATTGGCATACCCCGGGGGCTGGAATATTCTGGAATAACGTGGCTTGATGCATTTGGGTGCATCGGGTATCATTATGAGCCATTAGAAAATATATTTTATAGACGATATTAGACGATACGAGACGAATTTTATTAATGATGCTTGATTATAAATTTAAATAAAACTTTGAGTTAAAATGAACTTTCAGAAATTAAAGTCACAGAAAAGACGACGTACCTACTTCTCAATTGAGCAGACTGAGCAGAGATTAAAAAAATAGGTAAAGCACTTTGTAAGTACCTACTCTAGGGTAAGCTTAAAAAGTTATCTTGTCATAACTTTTTTCGTCAGAAACAGAATTCTGATGAAAGTTAAAAATGTTTTGAAAATTTTTTAAAATAAGCAACTCTTAAATTTTTCTTTGCGCTTTGGTCTCGTTAAAAACGACTTCAGCGAAAAGCTTATTAACTACAAGCTTTTCAAATAGCTACAACTTAGTAAAAGTCGCAAGTTATTGAAATATACAACAAATACTTAATTGCAAATGTCTTTTAGCTGTTTTTGAACCAAACTCAAAATAGGTAGTTTTTATATCAAAAAGATTAAGTCCGAATCACGCCAACACCACCCAACCCTGTTTTACTTCATTTTCATTTCAAAAAAGATTTATTTTCCTGATCCTAAGTGTAATCCTGAACTAATCCTGGCATTCCTTAAGTTTCTACCCCAAAAGCCAGGAAAGGTATTAAAATGATCACTCTTTACTTTATTTCCAAGTGCAAGACGAATGATGAGATTTCTCGTCTGGCTAGTCAAGCTACATTCAAAGCACTCTTATTTATACACGTCTACCTCTAATCCCGCTGAGTGAACAGAGCAAACATAGCCCCGGTACACAATGAACCGTATTTTTTAAACACGATGAATACTGAAGTTCCTCCGTCTGGGCGAGTAAGCAACAGAACTTTTTGAATTTACTCAAAAAATATGAATATAATTTCGCCTGAGTTTTTTCCCCGTTTGGTACTACCGCCTCTGTAAATAAGCTACAATACAATACGGCGTAGACAGACGCTTGTTATTGTAACGGTCCAGAAAGACTGTCCGTGTTCCTTGGGTATCCCACAAATTATTTAGTTAATTTAACCTTAATTTAGCTAGATTCGGTCAATTTTCACCGGACGATGAAACTATCTTCAGTAAGACATACTGAATCTGTAGCAACCGTTAACTTCATAGTATAAAGAATGAATAATATTAACTGTACGAGTTTATCGAGAAAGGTTCAATATAATAGAAGGTATACATAGTTGTAGCAGTTAAATTATATCCACTAATTGTACTTAGTAATAATTCATTTACAATTTCGCAATGACATTTGCGAATTGCTCTGATAAAAATGTCAGGCGGTTTCCCTCCCAAAATAGGCTATCAGATTGATAGATCTAGGTACATTTGAGAGTTGGAAACTGAATAAATTGGTAGTAAATGCTTTAAACTATCTATGTTCAGAATCTCATAAAGGTCGGCTTCTTTATTGCGACACAGTAGGGAATTTTGATAAATACAGTATGAAAAACGTAACGTAGAATGTAGATATTTTCAAGGAGAGTAGATACAAGCTATTAGTGTCTTTAGACACCATCTTTCATTCAGAAAACGGTCTAGAACCAAAAGAAACATCCAAAAAGAACAATACTATTATAGACTATATGAACCAACTTAGGTATACATTGAGTTATATCTGGGGGTATATTTGGATGCCGGACGAATGGCACCCATCATAAAAAGTTGTTTTGATACGAAATGGTAGGCATCGGTTTGAGTTGGCGGTGTATTCGGGAGGCAGCGGATCGGCAGGCAACTAAACAGACGTGGATCGCATACTAACTATGAAGTAGGCAGTGGCTTTGTGACGCACGGAAGCAAAGATTATAAAAAGGCGTACAAATTGTAAATGAGGGTCATTAATTTTGAGAATTTCAGAGGAGTAAGAAGTAAGCTAGGTTCAAGCAGATGCTATTTTTAGTGGGCAAGGATCAGACAGTCGGACCAAAATGGATCTGGGTTCATTGCACATGTCTTGTAGCAAACGAGGATTGCTAAACCATTGTGCGGGACTGACTGACTGATATCTTGTATTTAGAAGTGAGTCAAGCAGATGCTATAGTAAGATTTCTTTACAGCTAGAAGTGATAGGGGTTAAATTCAGTGTTAATTTAAATATTTTCTTCAATTTTCCTTTGGTTAGGCAGAGTGACAAACCCTGGTAAGTACCTAACAAGGTGTAATATAGAGATTAATTGATTTAATTTAAATTCATTAATTATTTTGTTATGTTTTGAAAGTTTCTTAATTCATTAATTTTCTTTATAATGCATGCAATAAATTCTACTATATCGAGTAGAAGCTCTTGGTTCAATAATTATTTCAATATAGAATAAAGTAGATTACACCTTAGCTTCATTAGAAATCCAGAGGTTTATCTGGTAAAGGCTGGAAAACCTAACGGTGACATTGCTGAGGCCTTTTATTTGGTAGGTCCAGTACCTTTGGGTCGGGCTGGACGTTATTAGTACTTGATTGCTAATAGCGCAGACCCTCATTTCAAGTATTCTTGAGCTCAGTTGTGTGGATTGTCGTGAAGTGAATCTGCCAGTATGGCTCACACGCTATCTGAGTAATGGAAGACTTGTCTTGATCCTATTTATATATGTATATAATACACACACTAAAATATTGTCCCTGGTCCGTTTTGACGTCCCACCCAATCCACTGGACTGATAAACACGCACACAGTTATAGAGATAGGACAAAGCCGAGACTTACTATCTTGCATTCCCTTTTTAGAATATTTAGGTAATCCATCATTGCACTAAGATGGATGACAATCGCAATTAAATGTAAATGTGAAGCTTGCTTCTAGTTTTGCTCTATTTTACACATCTAGCTAGAATAGGGGGAAGATAGGTACACAATAGGATAGGGCGGGTTTTAGCTATAGGAAGGTAGCATGCGTTATCTTGTGCGTATATCAAGAAAGGATTCCATCTTGATGGATATAGGAAATGTGGCTAGGTATTTAAGTAGGATAGGTTTGCATTAGCTGTAGGGAGAAAGGTAAAGCCACATAGTACGAGATTCATGATTGGTTTCCGTCATGAAGGAATTCAAGGTAAGTCTTTGAATTATAATTGTGTGTTTGTTTCAGGATCTTTAGAATAGAAAATTAATGTACAGGCTTGCTCGATATATGTTCTGGGCAAACATCTAGTTCAAGCAGCAAGTACAAAAATGACAGAGGAATTCTAGGATAATTGTAATCTTGTTCGATTCAAGTTATATTATCCGATAAATAATCTTTCACTTAAAGATGAAACCGACGTTTACAGCACTATTTTAGTGAGTTAGATTTTAGATGTTATTTCTCCTTAGGTTCACAGCAAGCAGGATCTTGTAGGGAATTAAACTTCCTGAAGATCTGGAGTAAGAAGGAAGAGATCTGAAGGGAGGGGTTTACAGAGTTAGGGTTCCCTAGGTTCTAGCATTTGTTCCAGATGAAGATTCAACGTGGATTAATTCGAGGAATTTTATATTTTCAAAATACCTGCATTTTACAGAGTCTTGACTGTGTATATGTGTACCTAATTGGTTAAATGAAATATTGTGTTTTATGTTTTTCCTAACGTGTGTGTACCTCTTTATTTGATTTACCTGAGATATTGTGTGTTATTTTTAGTGTTTCTTATTACTTGTTTTATATTTCATAGTATGAGCGTTCAATTAATATTGCATTCAACAATGGAAGTAAGGAGAATTATTGTAGTTATATATTTACATACTACACTTGTCCTTACATACTTACTACCTTGATAGTACAGTTATTTTCCTAGAAGTTTATTTTAATGCCTTAATTACATATTCTTACTTATTTTACTTACTTTTACATACACTAGTAGATAGGATCAATACTTAGTTACGACTACTTCTATGTACTTACCCTCATAATACATACCTACTTATAAGACGAGCTATAGCTAGGTAAGTACATACTACATTGTAGAACAGCGTCTTATCTCCTATGTGTTAAGTGATAGCGACTTTGATTATTTGACAAATTCGAATTTTAGAAACATCTGCGACTTTTAAGCTTTAGACTTTAAACCTTTTAACCTTTAAGACCTTAGGATTTTAAACCCTAGTTTGAATTTCAGACTTTGAACCTTATGATTTTAGAAACTTAAGCTTTTACAACTTAACCTAACTTTATCTTATTTTACCTTCGGATATTAAGTCTGGATTAGAACAGATACATACACTACAATAGGTAGTCTTACCTACCATATCAGATTAAGTTTATCTAATTACTTTTATTGTTCAACTTTGAATTTAATCATAGTGAAGTCACTTATTATTCTAGTGGTAATATTTATTGTGCCATTGAGACAGCTTGAGTAGCTCTCTCTTATATCTTTCAAATTCAGTAAAGTATTTATTAAAATTAAAAGGAACCTTTATTCCTACTTGTCTTGTAGTCTTGCATTGACTATTTGTTTTATAGTGACATTTAACTTCAACCTTTTGTCTTTTACTGACCTGTCTGATTGGTTTCCTCAAACTATGTGCTTGAAGGAGAAACTATAAGGAAAAGTCATTCTCAAATGTTGTAAGGTCTGTATAGATACAATTTATCTTACTCTAGAGCGCGTGTCTCGTGGTTATTCTGAACTTATGGAAAAGGGATGATAACTACCTACAAAGAGTCTATGATCTATTCTATCTAGTCCGATACCTATTAATTTACATGAAGTATATGTGGTCAAGCTAGACACTTCCGTTGTCGAAGTACCCTAGGCCGATTCTAGCTAGGGTTACTTTATATTAGCTATGTGACTGACCTTATCTACTTCTATTGCTTTTATCTTGGCTTTGTCGTAGCTATCTAGAAAGATTGGTTTGAGTGAACCATGAACTAGGAAGGTTACTTAAATTTAGATTCAGATGTTAGAAGTGGTTCTCTAACAGGCTGCCTTTTAGCTGCAGCATAAAATTGCATGGATCTATCTTGGCTTTGAGTAACTAAAGTTATTTAAAGATAATTTAGTTTCATGATCTTTGTTAATCCATAGTAGCACTGATGTTGGATTCAGTTTAGTGAAATAGTAAAAATAGATTTTACTCATTCCCATATTCTTAATCACACATCCGCTAAAGTTAAGTGTACTGTGAAGAGGGGGTTTATTACGAATACATGTGAATAATATGTATTCGTAGTCTGGTGTCGAAAATCACTAGATGGCGCGGATGGAGGAGCGTCACTCTAATGTAAATACATACTATTGTAAATACATTAGCTTCATAGTACACAATTTATCATCATTCTAGTAACAAAGTTATAATAAACTTATATTCTGAGACTTTAGAATCATTCTATATATTTAATATTAATTTTTATAAGTAGTTTTCTACTGAAGGAAATATGGCTTTTCTATTTACGTGTATTTCAGCAAAGTCAAATATTTTATAATTCCGAACATGTATTTCTTCCTAAAGCTAGTACTTGATAAAACAATTGAGGTTTAGGTCTTCCATTCTATATAAGATTCATGAAAGGATCTCATTGATAATGAGTCGTACCTACTTAAGATAACTTCTGTTGCCTCTAATTATCTAGGATTGACATAATATGTATCTTTTAATTAACCTATTATATTTTATTTATCAGGCTACAATAGTAGGAATAACCCTCGCGATTAACTAAACTTCTACCTACGGTTACTCTTATTAGCAACGATTAGATAGATAATAAGGATTAGTGTAGATAGGAAAACGTTACTTTCATATTAGGTAGATTCATAGGTTAACTAAAAGAGATCTCATCATAATTCCTTTAAAGTATCTGAGTTCCTATCGGTTCATAATAGTAGGCGTCCTAATCACAACCACTATACGATCACAAGGCCATTAGAATAAGTTAGTTATTAAGATAGTTATAAGTCATAAGATTAAAGTAAAGCAACGTAGTTAAAATTAGTTAAATTGCTTAGGTTAAATTGATTTAGGCTCATCTCTCTCTTAGGTTAATATCTATATCTCTTTTAGGCTTTTAGTTAGTTAATCTCTCCCTTAGTTAGTTACTTAGTCATTCAGTTATTCAATAGTAATAAAAAAATTTATTAGGTTAGTTAGGGGGGGGGAGCGTTACAATTTGGTGCCGTGACCAGGATATCGATTTTAGGTTATTTACAGTAGCTTAAATCATTTTTATATTCAAATCATACCTTATACTTATTAAATTCATATATTATTTCCATTAAATTCATGTTTCATTTAATTTGTTGCTTACTTTAATCTTGTATAGTGCGATTTTTTCGCACAATTTGTTGCCGTAATAAAGGATGGGGTTTTGTGTTGAGATTTCTTAATTTTATTTAGATTATAACTGTTTATTAGGTGAATCGGTTAATTTTAGTTCATTCTGTTTAGAAGTTTTATTCTAGATTTTATTCGTTTAAATTAGACAAAACTAATACGTATAGGTAGTAAATAGGTAATGTAAAGGAATTAATTGAGTTTCATATTATTGCGTTGGTGAGGTAAGATTAAATGACATCCATATTTGTAAATGCGTGGGGTCGTAAATAAATAATGTAGGATTTACAAATAGTTATTTATAGTTTTATACTTTTATGAGCGGGGGGTCGTAAATAAATGACTTAGAATTTCAAAATAATTATTTATAGATTCGAGATTTCAAGAGTTAGAGAAAGGTCGTAAGTAAATAAATTATATTTACAGATTAGTTACTTTAAGGTTCATTTATTATATTAGCGTGGGATAACCATTGACTGATTGAGCTTAACTCTATTTAATTTAAATAAGTAGTTTTACTAAAATATTAGTTGAGAAATTAATAATAAGTAAACTAATAGGTAAACTAATAGGTAAACTATTAGGTAAACTATTAGGTAAACTATTAGGTAAACTAATAGGTAAACTATTAGGTAAACTATTAGGTAAACTAATAGGTAAACTATTAGGTAAACTAATAGGTAACAAGATAAAATTTTAGTAATATAATTAATAGTAGGTAATTTAGGTTATAAGTATTCAACTCTCATAGAAGAATAAGTCTAGCATAAAAATAGGGGTAGTTCTGAGATACCTATTGTCTGAGAACTAATGCTTGACTGGTTTATTGAATGCCTATGTTTTTGAAGATTACTAGTAGGTAGAATCATTATTTGGTGACGGCTATTTCTATGTCTACTTATCCTCGTACTAGATAGATAGATAGGTTAAAAACTCTTTATTGTACACCATTTTTACAGTACTACTTAGTGAACTATAGTTAGATAATTACATATCACATTTGGGCTTGTTCTTACATATCTACTACTCTGATAGTGCAGCTACTTACCTTTTTAGAAGTTTGCTTTAGTATACCTTATATCAATACTTAGTAACAGTTATTTGTACTTTCATTTATTTTCTATTACGTTCTTACTTACAAAGTGAGCTATAGGTAGATAACAACTTACTACACCGGGGTTTACATACTTACAACATTAATCGTTCAGTTGCGTCAGTTACTTACGTTCTTGATGCTAAGCAATTATGATCTAGATATAAAGTTTATTTACATTAGACTTACTTAAACATAGAGAAGTTTATTTTACTACTACGTTTATTTATTCATGCTTACTTTAGGATTTTAGAATCTTTGAATTTTAAACCTTAGATATTGAACTTTTATCTTTATCTTTAACTATTAACTATTAATTTTTACTTTGAACTTCAACTTTAAATTCTGACTTTGAATTTTAACTTTGAATTTTAACTTTAAATTTTAACTTTGAATTTTAACTTTGAATTTATTATTATTTATTAAATTCTGACCTTGAACTTTGAATTTTCACTTTAAATCCTTACTTTGAATTTTGACTTTGAATTTTAACTTTGAACTTCAACTTTAAATTCTGACTTTGAATTTTAACTTTGAATTTTAACTTTGAATTTTAACTTTAAATTTTAACTTTAAATTGTGACTTTGAATTTTAACTTTGAATTTTGACTTTAAATTCTAACTTTGAATTTTGACTTTGAATTTTAACTTTGAACTTTAACTTTAAACTATAACTTTGAACCTTTTGGTTTAAGAGTTCTTATCTTAGGCAGAGGCGTGTGTGACTTTTCATGTAATTAACATTCTCTAAAGATAGTATTTTATATATACTTAAGTTGATACGGTGTCTATGTAAATGGGGTTGTAAAAGGAAAGACAGTCATAATTATTCGAGACTAAGCTTAGTTCTTTACGTAGCTAGACTGGTCAGATAGACTGTATGTACATTGGAAGCATTTAGATAAAATTGTCCACAATTTTCACCTTGAGTTATACCTAATAAGCGTAAAAATAAGATTTAGATTTCACCCGCCCTAGCTAAGTTACAGCTATCTATCTAGGTTATGATACGTTGCCTATAATATATAAATAAGTAAATGTCACATTTTTGATGGTTTAGTTTCTTGATAATTAAAATTAATAAACATAAAGCATAATTAATAACATAATCATTGGATCGGTTTTAAATTTATTATCTTACTTTAGCTAATAGGTATTGAACTACTCATATCTACCAATAATCAAAACTAAATAGTTATAAAACCATAAACATAATATTAGAGTCTAATTAAAGCTAAAAAAAAAAAAAAAAAAAATGTATTTAATTCATGATAAATGATACAGATGTAAGGTTTCATTAGGTATATAGGTAAACAAACACTATGCGATGTGGTAAGTAAGTAGGTCGGTAAGTATAAAATGTAGTAAGTAACAATAAACACTCTAACGTAATAAATTATGACTATGCTTGAATCTGTGTAATTAGAAGCACTTCGGAAGACTTACGTACTAGGTTCTGGTATAAGTTGTTACGCAAAATATTGATTTTTTTACATTTATATCAATAGAAATAAGACCTTTGTTGGTTTAAAATATTGTCGGTAACGCTTAAGCATTAATCTCAACTTTTCAATGGATAATGCAGGAGGGCGCGAAGAATTGATATCATCCAGGAGACGGAGGATTTTTGCCGTTTTATGGGAATAGTATTGTGGGTGATTGACGTCCCATAATACTGGATATTTTCCCACCTTGTTTAAAAAAACACTATAATACGACATTTTTATTTTATTTTAAATCAAGAGTAGTGAATGTTACACAAGCTAGCACACGAGTGCACGAATGAATTTTTTTTTTATCTACCCTCATTATGTATACTTACTCGAATTTCTTGTTCATCATGTCTTGGTGACTAATAGCAAGAAGGTTGTAATATGTAGGTTCTATGTAGGGAGATTTTGAATAAGAATCTCGGGGTTTCATACTATCAGGATTGCGTACTAAAGATTTCTATTTATATGAAATATGATTCAAATTTTGATCTCTGTTTCGTACATAGTTCCGTTTTCAAGGACACAATTATAGTTCGAAAAATTACCAGGTTGATCAATCATGTATTCAAGGGAAATGGAACCTTCAATTTGCTTGAATTTTTTTTTAGTTTTATTCTTTAACCAATAATTTTGTATAATATGGGTAGTGATCAAATCTATACAAATAAGGAGGATATCAGTTAGTAATTGACGTCTAAGATATAAATTTTTTTTTTGTTCCTTTACAAATTCTTCCTCTTTTGTTCATGTTTTGCCTTTTGAATTGGGGTTTCAGGAATTTAACTTGTAACTAAATCATAAAAGTATCTAAATGAATATAAACAAATATGGTACCGATTTCTTAACAGTCTTACTTCTATACGATCTGTTGATTTTGCGGGTATAATGAATGACTACGGATGTTGGAGTTCTGAAAGGTTGAATGAATCTTAGTAAAATTTGGGATCGAGACATTGTGTGATGAACGAGTGAGAATTATGTTAATTTTAACTGTTTGAGGGGCTCAAGATTTCAACAGAATCTTGGAATAGGACAATATTTTTTGATTTCTAAATCTGGACAAACTTTACATTTGACAAACAATTTGTATGAAGGAGTTATTGGTGTTAGGTTAGGTCAGTTGACAATTTCATCAGTTTCGGCTGATTTCATACAAGTTCACACTATACAAATTAGGTTCTGATTAAGCACACTGCACATGCTCCGAATTGCAATTTGTTGTTATTTTGAGATCGGTTTTACGTTGGATGATTCGATCATGTTAAGTTATGGTTGCACGCCTTTGAGGAATCAATTTGGACTGTGAAGGGTAATGTATGATAAACTCAGTTACGAATTGCGAGAGTCAATAGACGGGCTAAAGAGCTAAATACATTATATCACTAGGATTGAGTCTGGATCACAACAGGCTTCCGTTACACAGTTTAACAATTGTTCTCGCTGCAATGATAATATTTCGTGGTTGTATTCATTTATAGCTATAAAACGGCATCAAACTCACATCATTTTGGGGTTTCGGTTTAAATTTGACACATCAAATAAAAAAAAAAAAAACATTACTTATGTGATGGCTAGCAAAGATCTAATCTATGCAAGTCATTGCAAAATATTTGTCTGGAACTAGAAATCAACAAATAAAATTTGTACCAATAATGATTGTTCAAGAGAGAAATAATTTGTGTTTTATTTTAATTAATGAAATTAATTTGGGAAAGTTTTACTCCGGTTCATAAGTTAATCACCTCGTATAACTTTGGGGTCGGCTGTAACGGTCCAGAAAGACTGTCCGTGTTCCTTGGGTATCCCACAAATTATTTAGTTAATTTAACCTTAATTTAGCTAGATTCGGTCAATTTTCACCGGACGATGAAACTATCTTCAGTAAGACATACTGAATCTGTAGCAACCGTTAACTTCATAGTATAAAGAATGAATAATATTAACTGTACGAGTTTATCGAGAAAGGTTCAATATAATAGAAGGTATACATAGTTGTAGCAGTTAAATTATATCCACTAATTGTACTTAGTAATAATTCATTTACAATTTCGCAATGACATTTGCGAATTGCTCTGATAAAAATGTCAGGCGGTTTCCCTCCCAAAATAGGCTATCAGATTGATAGATCTAGGTACATTTGAGAGTTGGAAACTGAATAAATTGGTAGTAAATGCTTTAAACTATCTATGTTCAGAATCTCATAAAGGTCGGCTTCTTTATTGCGACACAGTAGGGAATTTTGATAAATACAGTATGAAAAACGTAACGTAGAATGTAGATATTTTCAAGGAGAGTAGATACAAGCTATTAGTGTCTTTAGACACCATCTTTCATTCAGAAAACGGTCTAGAACCAAAAGAAACATCCAAAAAGAACAATACTATTATAGACTATATGAACCAACTTAGGTATACATTGAGTTATATCTGGGGGTATATTTGGATGCCGGACGAATGGCACCCATCATAAAAAGTTGTTTTGATACGAAATGGTAGGCATCGGTTTGAGTTGGCGGTGTATTCGGGAGGCAGCGGATCGGCAGGCAACTAAACAGACGTGGATCGCATACTAACTATGAAGTAGGCAGTGGCTTTGTGACGCACGGAAGCAAAGATTATAAAAAGGCGTACAAATTGTAAATGAGGGTCATTAATTTTGAGAATTTCAGAGGAGTAAGAAGTAAGCTAGGTTCAAGCAGATGCTATTTTTAGTGGGCAAGGATCAGACAGTCGGACCAAAATGGATCTGGGTTCATTGCACATGTCTTGTAGCAAACGAGGATTGCTAAACCATTGTGCGGGACTGACTGACTGATATCTTGTATTTAGAAGTGAGTCAAGCAGATGCTATAGTAAGATTTCTTTACAGCTAGAAGTGATAGGGGTTAAATTCAGTGTTAATTTAAATATTTTCTTCAATTTTCCTTTGGTTAGGCAGAGTGACAAACCCTGGTAAGTACCTAACAAGGTGTAATATAGAGATTAATTGATTTAATTTAAATTCATTAATTATTTTGTTATGTTTTGAAAGTTTCTTAATTCATTAATTTTCTTTATAATGCATGCAATAAATTCTACTATATCGAGTAGAAGCTCTTGGTTCAATAATTATTTCAATATAGAATAAAGTAGATTACACCTTAGCTTCATTAGAAATCCAGAGGTTTATCTGGTAAAGGCTGGAAAACCTAACGGTGACATTACTGAGGCCTTTTATTTGGTAGGTCCAGTACCTTTGGGTCGGGCTGGACGTTATTAGTACTTGATTGCTAATAGCGCAGACCCTCATTTCAAGTATTCTTGAGCTCAGTTGTGTGGATTGTCGTGAAGTGAATCTGCCAGTATGGCTCACACGCTATCTGAGTAATGGAAGACTTGTCTTGATCCTATTTATATATGTATATAATACACACACTAAAATATTGTCCCTGGTCCGTTTTGACGTCCCACCCAATCCACTGGACTGATAAACACGCACACAGTTATAGAGATAGGACAAAGCCGAGACTTACTATCTTGCATTCCCTTTTTAGAATATTTAGGTAATCCATCATTGCACTAAGATGGATGACAATCGCAATTAAATGTAAATGTGAAGCTTGCTTCTAGTTTTGCTCTATTTTACACATCTAGCTAGAATAGGGGGAAGATAGGTACACAATAGGATAGGGCGGGTTTTAGCTATAGGAAGGTAGCATGCGTTATCTTGTGCGTATATCAAGAAAGGATTCCATCTTGATGGATATAGGAAATGTGGCTAGGTATTTAAGTAGGATAGGTTTGCATTAGCTGTAGGGAGAAAGGTAAAGCCACATAGTACGAGATTCATGATTGGTTTCCGTCATGAAGGAATTCAAGGTAAGTCTTTGAATTATAATTGTGTGTTTGTTTCAGGATCTTTAGAATAGAAAATTAATGTACAGGCTTGCTCGATATATGTTCTGGGCAAACATCTAGTTCAAGCAGCAAGTACAAAAATGACAGAGGAATTCTAGGATAATTGTAATCTTGTTCGATTCAAGTTATATTATCCGATAAATAATCTTTCACTTAAAGATGAAACCGACGTTTACAGCACTATTTTAGTGAGTTAGATTTTAGATGTTATTTCTCCTTAGGTTCACAGCAAGCAGGATCTTGTAGGGAATTAAACTTCCTGAAGATCTGGAGTAAGAAGGAAGAGATCTGAAGGGAGGGGTTTACAGAGTTAGGGTTCCCTAGGTTCTAGCATTTGTTCCAGATGAAGATTCAACGTGGATTAATTCGAGGAATTTTATATTTTCAAAATACCTGCATTTTACAGAGTCTTGACTGTGTATATGTGTACCTAATTGGTTAAATGAAATATTGTGTTTTATGTTTTTCCTAACGTGTGTGTACCTCTTTATTTGATTTACCTGAGATATTGTGTGTTATTTTTAGTGTTTCTTATTACTTGTTTTATATTTCATAGTATGAGCGTTCAATTAATATTGCATTCAACAATGGAAGTAAGGAGAATTATTGTAGTTATATATTTACATACTACACTTGTCCTTACATACTTACTACCTTGATAGTACAGTTATTTTCCTAGAAGTTTATTTTAATGCCTTAATTACATATTCTTACTTATTTTACTTACTTTTACATACACTAGTAGATAGGATCAATACTTAGTTACGACTACTTCTATGTACTTACCCTCATAATACATACCTACTTATAAGACGAGCTATAGCTAGGTAAGTACATACTACATTGTAGAACAGCGTCTTATCTCCTATGTGTTAAGTGATAGCGACTTTGATTATTTGACAAATTCGAATTTTAGAAACATCTGCGACTTTTAAGCTTTAGACTTTAAACCTTTTAACCTTTAAGACCTTAGGATTTTAAACCCTAGTTTGAATTTCAGACTTTGAACCTTATGATTTTAGAAACTTAAGCTTTTACAACTTAACCTAACTTTATCTTATTTTACCTTCGGATATTAAGTCTGGATTAGAACAGATACATACACTACAATAGGTAGTCTTACCTACCATATCAGATTAAGTTTATCTAATTACTTTTATTGTTCAACTTTGAATTTAATCATAGTGAAGTCACTTATTATTCTAGTGGTAATATTTATTGTGCCATTGAGACAGCTTGAGTAGCTCTCTCTTATATCTTTCAAATTCAGTAAAGTATTTATTAAAATTAAAAGGAACCTTTATTCCTACTTGTCTTGTAGTCTTGCATTGACTATTTGTTTTATAGTGACATTTAACTTCAACCTTTTGTCTTTTACTGACCTGTCTGATTGGTTTCCTCAAACTATGTGCTTGAAGGAGAAACTATAAGGAAAAGTCATTCTCAAATGTTGTAAGGTCTGTATAGATACAATTTATCTTACTCTAGAGCGCGTGTCTCGTGGTTATTCTGAACTTATGGAAAAGGGATGATAACTACCTACAAAGAGTCTATGATCTATTCTATCTAGTCCGATACCTATTAATTTACATGAAGTATATGTGGTCAAGCTAGACACTTCCGTTGTCGAAGTACCCTAGGCCGATTCTAGCTAGGGTTACTTTATATTAGCTATGTGACTGACCTTATCTACTTCTATTGCTTTTATCTTGGCTTTGTCGTAGCTATCTAGAAAGATTGGTTTGAGTGAACCATGAACTAGGAAGGTTACTTAAATTTAGATTCAGATGTTAGAAGTGGTTCTCTAACAGGCTGCCTTTTAGCTGCAGCATAAAATTGCATGGATCTATCTTGGCTTTGAGTAACTAAAGTTATTTAAAGATAATTTAGTTTCATGATCTTTGTTAATCCATAGTAGCACTGATGTTGGATTCAGTTTAGTGAAATAGTAAAAATAGATTTTACTCATTCCCATATTCTTAATCACACATCCGCTAAAGTTAAGTGTACTGTGAAGAGGGGGTTTATTACGAATACATGTGAATAATATGTATTCGTAGTCTGGTGTCGAAAATCACTAGATGGCGCGGATGGAGGAGCGTCACTCTAATGTAAATACATACTATTGTAAATACATTAGCTTCATAGTACACAATTTATCATCATTCTAGTAACAAAGTTATAATAAACTTATATTCTGAGACTTTAGAATCATTCTATATATTTAATATTAATTTTTATAAGTAGTTTTCTACTGAAGGAAATATGGCTTTTCTATTTACGTGTATTTCAGCAAAGTCAAATATTTTATAATTCCGAACATGTATTTCTTCCTAAAGCTAGTACTTGATAAAACAATTGAGGTTTAGGTCTTCCATTCTATATAAGATTCATGAAAGGATCTCATTGATAATGAGTCGTACCTACTTAAGATAACTTCTGTTGCCTCTAATTATCTAGGATTGACATAATATGTATCTTTTAATTAACCTATTATATTTTATTTATCAGGCTACAATAGTAGGAATAACCCTCGCGATTAACTAAACTTCTACCTACGGTTACTCTTATTAGCAACGATTAGATAGATAATAAGGATTAGTGTAGATAGGAAAACGTTACTTTCATATTAGGTAGATTCATAGGTTAACTAAAAGAGATCTCATCATAATTCCTTTAAAGTATCTGAGTTCCTATCGGTTCATAATAGTAGGCGTCCTAATCACAACCACTATACGATCACAAGGCCATTAGAATAAGTTAGTTATTAAGATAGTTATAAGTCATAAGATTAAAGTAAAGCAACGTAGTTAAAATTAGTTAAATTGCTTAGGTTAAATTGATTTAGGCTCATCTCTCTCTTAGGTTAATATCTATATCTCTTTTAGGCTTTTAGTTAGTTAATCTCTCCCTTAGTTAGTTAGTTAGTCAGTCAGTTAAAAATAAAAAAACAAATTAGGTTAGTCTATGGGGGGGAGCGTTACATTATTTTTATCGTTGGAATATTAATCAAATGTTTATTAGACTGTTTAGACAACGAATAACAAAGACTATATTATATAAAAGCAAGATCCTATAAAATAATGAACGAAGTGCTTGCTGGAGGAACGATAATTTACTACTATTACCTACTTGAACTATTTCATTAAGATAGAAAATCAATAAATAGGTATCTATATCTACCTATCTAAATCTGAGAATGAAAAATACTTGTAGATGTAAATAAAATAAATATTCATGGACCTTACACACAACGTCCTCTAGTCCAAAACTAAGCAAAGCTTGTGATATGGGAACTCGATGGCTGATAGAATACTTATATACTTTTTTTTTGTAAATACATACTTATACATAGTAACACCCAGACATAGAACAAACATCTATGTTTCCCACGCACAAATGTTTGTTCTCAGTGGGGATCGAACCACGACCCACAGCACGGAAGGCAGGGCCATTACCGACTGAGCTGTGACGCCTGTCAAATAAAGTAGGTACCTAAAGGCACGAATATAATAATATCTAATTGCATAGATACCACTATAATAGTCAAACCACATTAGCAATAGGTACAATAAGATATATATTTATAGAAACATGTAAAACTTCGGATTTCTCTAAGCTTTCCTAGAGCCTTTTTGTAAGAAGACTGGCTACGGGATACCTAAGTTTACTGACTTGAAATTTTAAAGTGCTTCAAGGCGGTTTTCTCCATACTAAATACTTAAGGGGATAGTCTATCTGTGCAAAACAGAAGAATCGAGTTGTCATGACATGCGCGGAAAGCAATTCGTAAATTTTATCGAATACTAAACTAAACTGAAAAATGCTTTACTGCGATCTTTATATTTATTTATTTAGTTAGTTACACCAATGGCATATTCACAATTGTTATTTAGGAGAAAAATATTACTTATAACATTCTACAGTGTGATATACCATTACAGGCATAAACAGATTTGATGTAGGTAAAATATGTCTTAAAAAATTTAGTACTTATTTTTAAGGAAAAAAAAGCAACAACTTATAACTAAGTGTGTGATTGGATTCCAATATACGAGTAATAAGTGCTCATGATAACATTCATGATAACAAAATTAAAGGAACGCTATTGTTTGTGTCAAATAGTCTGTTAATAGGATAAAATCTGCCAAGATTGGTTTTAAATCATACAGGAATGAAAGTATTTATTGGTTTTTTGTTACTTTTGATTAATCAACTTTTTTGAAATTATGTGTGGCAAATTTTTACCCTTTTAACATTTTTTGTATCATTACATTTATATCATACATTAATTATAATATCTAATGCAGGGTGATGAGGATCTAACTTACTGAGGGGTAGTTTATTTTCACACTCCGTTACACCACTAAAATTGCTTATCACTAAATCTACAGTTCTTTGAACAGTATTTTATAAACTACATATTTACTATTATTAGGGTTTGAATTTTTGTGTCCTTTACTAGAGGTAGACCGGTCAAAATTAAAATCTGCAACAAATTATAGTCTCTACTTATATCACTTGACTGTGTCACTTTATCTACTGATATTATCCATGACGAGGAACAAAGTCTGTATAGTCACTGGGGTTTGTTTGTATACTGCACATATCTAAATATTCTTGGCAGAGTATTATTGAGTTTTAGTGAGATCTATACTTCTTCATTTTTACTTCGCAGAGCCTGGTTTCATATCAGTATGGAGTTCATATCAGCCAGTGCCTCATAGTTTTTGACTTGCTTTGCAGGAGATTGGTCATCTCTGCGGATGAATATGCGACCATTCCTAGTCCACACATATTTTTGCGACGAGAAGACTTGACGGAGTTTCCCAAACGCAGCCCAGCCCAGCTGGATTCTCCGGTTTAGCTCTTTCTCAAAGTTGTGTCTACCCAAACGCAGGGTCTGCCCGAGGTAGACATACTCCTGCACAACTTCGAGAGGCATTCCGGCGACAGTGATTGGCTCTGGGGTTATACGATCATTGATCATAATTTTCGACATAGCTCAGAGGATTAGCAGGCTGAAGTGGCAGTGGGCCGGCCATGTTTGCCGTAGAACCGACAATCGTTGGAGCAAACTAATACTCGAGTGGAGACCACGTTTAGGCAAGCGTAGTGTAGGACGCCCTCCGGCGAGATGGGGCGACGATCTGCGAAATGTAGCTGGCAGACACTGGATGAGAAGAGCCGAAGACCGAGCTCAATGGCGCGTCTTGGGAGAGACCTACGTCCAGCAGTGGACGAGTATAGGTTGATGATGATGATGATGATGGTTGTTAGACTCATCCATCTTTCTGACTCTGGAGCATGAAAGTATGTCCGCATTATCAATAGGGAGTTATATGACTGTGTCTAGTTGTTTAATTGTGTTCAGTAGATTTTTGGTCTCGTTTTCTGACACTCCATTTATCTCCAAATTGTATCAAATTTAAATTTATTTATCAAATTGTATCTTCAAATTATATCCCGTCTTGTGAATCCAAAGTAGCTGGGCGTAGACATAAGTACATTAAGTGGGTATGTTTGTTAATATTTAGGTCATAGTAAATTCTACGGAAACTCTCAAATCGATAAATAGTAGATAAGCTTAAAAACTAAAACCTTAGGTACTACTGAAAAATAACTCTCTAAATAATATGAAAAAGGATAGGGAGGGTACTGCTCCAAACTCATCTTTAACATTAACATATTGCGGAGAGTTTAACACAAATTGTGAGAGACAGATACAGATCATTGATACAGAATTGGATGTAAGTAGGTAATTTCAGAAGAAATAAGTATTCCAAAATATACGTGCAATAAAAACCAGCAGTATTTATTTTAGTTTTTTTGCATAAATATTGTTAACTGGCAGTTACCCGCGACTCCGTAAGCGGGTACAGTTTCCATGTACATTGTATTATCTGGTATGTATTATTATATGTGCGTGTACCGCGCGGATACTTTGTGAAACTTGACATTACACCGAACCCGTACTTGAATGTCAAACGCTAGTCGTTAGACCAAAGAGGTAGTATTACGCCCGGTCAAACTGACGTGACATGACATGACAATGAAATCCTCTTGCCAATTGGCGCTGCTAATCTTGTTCGTTCATTTTATCCTGTAGATCCTGATAATTATTCGGGATAAAAAGTAGCCTATGTGCCTACTGGATTGGATTGAGTTTTAGGAAACTTGGCATATATGCCAAATTTCATCCAAGTTGGTTCAGTAGTTTAGACGTGATTGAAACACCTAAACATCTAAACTTTCGCATTTATAATAGGTGATTAGTAGGATAGGATAGGATGTGGTTCTTTGCGTTCTGGCAAGATAAAATGGTAGATTTTGTCTTGCCAGAAGGCAATGTCTCTCTCTATGTATTCTACTTTCATCAAATGTTCCTCTCCGGTCCATGTTAGATCCTTCTTTAGAATAAATAAGGTTGTTCACAAAAAGGTTTTTACAAAAGCAATAAAATAGGTTGAATTAAATGCAATACAAGTATGAGCAGTAGCAAGATAATAATTAGGTACTTACTTATCCTAATTTAATTGGAATTAGGATAGAAAAATCTATTTTCCGTGTAAACAAATAACAGCTACTGACTGATTGGCGGAGTTGACTTAAAAGAAATAAAAACTAAGTTTACATTGGTATGGTTATTGTTGGATATTGTCATGTATACAAGAGAAAAAAGTAAAGCCACTTTCAATGCGTATTAATTGGCAAACCAGGAGTTCTACTCGATAAAATTTTATTGTGACTGTTCGTAAATGTCAAATGAGCTTATTACGCGGTCTGCTTACGCGTTACGCGCAGCCGCGAGAAAAACTGCCATGTTGCTACGTAGTGTACTCAAATGATACAATAGAACCATGATTTGTAGACTTTTGTCGAGTAGACCTTTGCGTGTTCTTCATTTAAAAATCCTGAGAAATTTGGCGTGGGCCTGACGTCCGAACGTTTCGGCCGCCTAGAGGCCACTGAAGAATTTTCTTGCGATATTTGGTTAAAAACTAGTCTCAGCAATTATTAAATATTAAAAAAAATAAGACTATTTAAGTAAAGATTTTACACTTTTTATATACTTAAATATTTGGCCTATACGTAAGTTTAGTTGTTTTGTAGATAAAACAAGGGAATATTGTGGAATAGACCATTTAAAATCCAAAATTTCGAAGATCTTCTGCCACCTGGATTAAGGAAATGAAAACAAAATCGCAAAATGTATTCAGGGCGTTTTGGAGACAAGGATATGTACATCAAGACGCGCTGAGTACTTTTTGCGATTTTGTTTTCATTTCCTTAATCCGAGTGCACAAACTTGACTCGAAACGGTTTGGGCGCGAGAGAGCTGTGTTTGATCCCAGATTTATCTATTATAAACCAGCTAAATGAAGCTAAATTAAATATGTAATTGTTACACATATCCTGAATATTGATTTGCAACCAAAATAAATGAAGTCACTATCTTTTCTTTTAAACACACTTTGAACTTCGCTAGTTTTGGCAATTTGGCAGATCCCCAGCCTTAAAGAAAATCCAGCAGGGGTATGCCAATCAAAGTTGAACTGCAAAGTTTTAAATCATGGTCAGTTCATACTAACTCATAGTTATTCTGTGACTAAATAGTGACACTATGACGTCATTTGATGTGTTTTCGCGCATATTTTGCTGTCAAGTGTCTAAAAAGAATGACCTGAAGAAATTACACTGGGCAGTGAAATATAACTTGACAGCAAAAGATTGGCATACGGGGGCTGTACTTGATATGTACAATCTTTCTATAGCTATATCGATGACAATAACAACCCAGAAGCAAAGCATATTTGTTTGTCAAACAACCCTTTGGCAAATAGTAATAGAGCGTACTACCTACGTATTTACAAGCTCGTTGTTCTTCCTTTTTCATTTTTGTAATACTCGCGATGTTGATAACTCTAAAGATAGAAAAATGTAAGTTTTTTTACCTAGCGTAAAGTAGGTAGGTACTATGCTGGAGAGTTACACAAGTCAAAAGTGTAAATCTCGTAAACATTAAGTTTATGGCCGGGTTCGACCAATTCCGAATAACGCTATTCGTCAGATAAAACACTATCCGTTTCTACTTCAAACATCAAAAACCAGGACGAAAATATTTTTATTTAAAGAGTATAGTTATTCGGAGTTGCTCGACAATCCCAACAAATCATCATAATATTTTTACTAGATTTTAGTAAGATAATAATATTTCAGAAGCACGTTTGAAGACAGACTATGATATACTCGTATCTTGGGTCCAAGACTCGTATGCACCAACTGAACCTAGTTTTTTGAACTCTACAATATCATCCTTCGCTTAGTGCCTGGGATCCAATTTCTCATTTTTCTAGGTTCGGTTACCCTGAACAAAGAATATTGACTTCAAATTATGTGACGTATTGTTTAGATCCATGGAAAAACACACTCTAAAACAATAGGTACCTAAAACATAAAAATAGAAAAGCGCTTACGTACTCGTAAATCGTAGGTATCAACTTGTTTCTTGAAATTACTTACTAAATCGCGACTTGAGAGGGCAATTCCGCTACAATTTTCCTGGTTTATCAACATCGTACATTTTGTGACGAACGCCGTACGTTATATGCAGTACCTACAATGTTGACATAATTTGACCTTTGGGAAATACACATTTTGTATTCTTTCTCCAAATTAGATTTGGGTTTAATGTATTACGTGGTATTAGGTATTTGAATTTGTTCTGAATTCTTACATGGCACGTGTTGATACTGTAATTTATTCTTACAATACGAACGGTAATCCTATCCTATACTATCCTACTAATATTATAAATGCGAAAGTTTAGATGTTTGGATGTTTGTGTTTCAATCACGTCTAAACTACTGAACCACCTTGGATGAAACTTGTCGTATATATATAGTTCGTAACCTGGATTGACACATAGGCTACTTTTTATCTCGAATAATTAACAGGATCTACAGGATAAAATGAACGAAAAGGATTAGCAGCGCCAATTGGCAAGAGGATTTCAATGTCATGTCATGTCACGTCAGTTTGACAGGGCGTAATACTACCTCTTTGGTCTAACAACTAGCGGTTGACATTCCAGTAGGTACAAGTTCGGTGTAATGAGGTGTAATGTCAAGTTTCTCAAAGTATCCGCTCGGTACACGCACAGATAATATAATGTACACGGAAACTGTAGACGCGTACGAAGTTGCGGGTAACTACTGTACAACCTAAGTATGGATATTATAATAGCTAGTTTTGTAGTGAATGGCTAGTTGTCATATAGCGTTTTAGTGAAATAAAATATATTTTGTGGTTCCTGGCTTCGTTCCAGAATGTAGGTTTTCGCGAGCCTCGACCCAATTCTCTTTGCTTTATTCGACGACGCCTCACACGACATTTTCTTTTGTACTTACCAAAGTTTGTTCGGGGAATCAAATCTTCACATGTAGTGTAGCTATACTCTATCGGATAATGTTTAAATGTGAGTTCAAAATAACTCATTCTCAAGGGTTTCTGGCATCGGTAGTACATTCGTTTATCATTATCGTCTCTGTCTTAGTCACTTAGAAAAAAACAACTGCACTCAAATTGATTAGAAATAAAGAACTCTTGTTTTTTTTTAGTACTTACTTAACTGGCAAAGTAAAAGTCAAGAAACTAAGAGAGAGGAGCCCAAAACACTAATCTGATCAGCATGCCAATCAAAGTTGAACTGCAAAGTTTTAAATCATGGTCAGTTCATACTAACTCATAGTTATTCTGTGACTCAATAGTGACATTATGATGTCATGTAATTTGTTTTCGCGCATATTTTGCTGTCAAATGTCTAAAAAGAATGATCCACCACCATAATTGTACCACGTGACCTGAAGAAATTACACTGGGCAGTGAAATATAACTTGACAGCAAAAGATTGGCATACGGGGGCAGTAAGTACCTATGATGTAATGTTCTGAACTGACTTGAAAAAAGAAAAAATACATCAAATGGAAGGCAAGTAAATGATTTATAAAATGGTTAAAAGGAACGGAAGTTGTGGATGCAACAAGAATTTATTGGCGTTCAAACCGGAAATCAAACCAAAATACACGAACGTAGTCCAAACGACGTGTTTCAATCGGCAACGTAGTAATGGAATTCCTTCGTGTTTATAACCTTTGTTGCATTTTCCAATGGATTGAACCGTTTGTAGTGGTAGTTCTTTTTGTATAAAACGTGTGCTACCAGTCGGTTTTAGGAAATAACGGCTGAAAACACGATCGAGCCTTTGAGCTTTCAAAAGATTCTGGTTTCAAAACGCAATGTTTAAAATCACAAAAACCTATTTGGGTCGTTTCAACCAACACAGTAAGGAATTCTAGGAGTACTGGCGACGTTATTTTATACTAAAGCTTTAGAGTAGTTTTGTGTCATCATCATCAATCTAAGTATATCAGTCCACTGCTGGACGTAGGTCAGTGCCCGGTCTTCGGCTTTTCTCATCCAGTGTTTGTCAGCTACATTTCTCAGATCGTCGCCCCATCTTACCGGAGGGCGTACGCTTACCTATACGCGGTCTCCACTCAAGTGTTCGTTTGCTCCAACGATTGTCGGTTCTTTGGCAAAAATGGCCGGCCTACTGCCATTTCAGCTTGCTAATCCTCTGAGCTATGTCGACCACCTTAGTTCTTTGTTGGATAACCTCGTTTCGTGTTCTATTCTGTACCAAAGATGATATAATACTAAACTAGTATCTTTACCAACTGTTTTCACCAATTTACAACACGGTAAACGTTTCATTCTGTTCCAACTATGGTTCGATCGATCTTCATCTTAACTGAAACTTAATGTCATTGTGTAATTCAATCGACAACGTTTCAAATAAATTATGTTAAATCTAGCCCATAAACCCTCCTAGTTTGTATGGTAATAGAAAAGCAAATTAGATACAATTTGCCAACAACAAAGTCATTATTTTGAAGCAGCTACCATAAAATTTGGGAAACGACTATGAAGAGCCTATTCGTTAGCTACACGCAACACTACATAATGTTACAAAGACAAACTTGTTTTACAACATTATGTTTTTTTTGTGAAACCTATTTTAGCGATAATAACATCGTTGCTTTATAATAACATGATTAGCAAAATTTAATTAATTTATTCAGAACCGAGGCTATTGAATAATATATGAATTTGCACTTGTGAATAATATACCGTTTGTTAAAGTCTATATAGCCTTAAATTTAATTAATTACTAAGTTACTTTGATAAAACAATGTCGAAATTTTACTTTCAAGTTTCAGTGACATCAAGGTTGTCTGAAAACATTTCATTGCAAGGTTGTCTACTTTTAACAATAAAAACGCACAATGTTTTTTGTTTTACTTTTAGGTTATACTATGTATTTATATATATATATAAAAAGAAAAATATATATATAAAAAGCCGTGTTGGCCGAGTGGGATTGTACCTCGACTTTCGATCCGAAGGTCGTGGGTTCAAATCCCGACCGTGCATCAATGCATTTTTCGTTCGGAAAATTTATATGCGCATTAACACGAGCTTTACGGTGAAGGAAAACATCGTGAGGAAACCCTTGGCTTAGTCAGCTCCGCACGTATTGACCTTGTCTTTCCTGTGGATACGGCTGACTAGGCTGAGAGGATGGTATAGGTGCTGGGCAAGCCTACTCCATCTAAACATTGTCCCAGGCACTACAGTGTCCCGTTAAGTGTAGGCATAGGTTGCCTCCTGACGCTGTATAAATCATCTTCAATAGATGTAAAGGCCTATTATTATGTATTTATATTATGAAATATTTTACCTTACAAAAGTCATCGTGGTCAATATAAAAAATTACCAAATATAGGCTTATTCTGTATGAGATACAATTTTTTCATAGTGATAGCTTTCCGTTCATTATTCGATTGAATATTTAGTAAGTAATTCGATTCCACATTCAGAAGTCAATTCTTTGTACCACCGTAAAGAGATAGACACACTCTTGCATTTATTATTAGGGTATAGAACTTGCTTACTTTTTAATAATTACAACTTGAACTTTTTTGTTTCGGAAGCTCTGTAGGCAAGTCTTTCCGCACTTGACCGTTCTTATTTATAATTTTAGTAATTAGTTATTTCTTACAACATTAGACAACTTGGTCATTATGACTTAGGTACTTACCACATAAGCTAAAGTTATAGCCCAGTAGTAAATGAAGCATCTGCAAACTATTTTCCAAATTTATAGCGTACACTGAACCTATGAATCAAATTTATGGCCCATGATAACGGTTTGGGTAGCTCGGATGAGTAGATGAAACCAATTAGTGGCGTCGGCGGTTTAGGGGTAGTTATAACTAGTTATTGTGTAAGTTTACTTCCTAATTAGCAATATCTGCTCCCACGAAACCGGTATCTGAAGAAGTAGTTTTTGACAGATGCGTTTCCGTGTGAACTAGAGGTGCGAAACACACAGAAAGCGTACGCAGGTCGGGAGCTAGAATTTGTATGGGTTTCAGCCGACCCGTGCACGAGTTCTGTGTCTTCTTATCCATATAAATTCAACGGAATACACACGCATCCGATCTGCGCCCGACATGTACCCGTCCTCTGTATGTTTTACGCTTTAGATTAGATCCGCTTTCGAAATTACTGCTCAAGAACTGCTTTAGACCATTTTATTATAGATTTTTCGTAAATTTTGTATGAAAATCTCTACTCAAATATAGGTTTAAGTCTGAGTATGAGTGCTAAACTGCTAGTGTGATGAGATTGTTGAAAACTAGGTATTTTATTAGGGCTGGACCGACGCGATCAAAACTTCTACAACAAAGTTTTACAAAAAAATAGACCAGTCTTCTTTGTTCTTAGTTGATCGAAGTCTTAGCAGAATATAGTTAAAGGAAATTATTGAGCTAGACAAACAAAAATTAAAATTAAAAATTATGGTGTACTAAAATGTTATGTCTGCTATTCTGTCAGAAGTTACTTCATTTAATTGTAACTCTATCAATACCTACGTATCATTTTGGTTACGGTTTACTTGTGTAATAGGTGATTGGTAAAGCTAAGTATGCAGTTTATAATTGGTATTATACTTGTAACAGTTTCCGCTTGAAAAACTTATTTGGAAAAAACAACAACTTATATTTTTGCTGAAACAATGCTGGTTGTTTGCGATTTTACATAATTACATTCACTGATTTAATATTTTCAAAAATGTTAATATGTGCGAGCAAGAAGTTGTTGAAGCGTAGTGTAGGACGCCCTCCGGCTAGATGGGGCGACGATCTGCGAAATGTAGCTGGCAGACACTGGATGAGAAGAGCCGAAGACCGAGCTCAATGGCGCGTCGAGACCTACGTCCAGCAGTGGACGAGCATAGGTTGATGATGATGATGATGATGAAGAAGTTGTTTGAATCCGAGGGTAAGTATTCTGAGGTAACATTTTCAAAAATGATTGTATACGGACGGGTTAGTCTCAAAATCCCCTTTGAGTTATCCCCTTTATTTTGAAAAATTTGAAATCAAGAGGATTTGATTTTGAGACAAAGAGTCTCAAAATCCCCTTGGGCAAAATTACACCGCATGGAGTTCCAGAACCTATAAGATTGTACCTACCTAAACTAGCATTCATAAAAATGAAGATTGGGCTTGATTTGGAGGAAATACACTATACTGAACCAACTATACTTACTATTGAATCTCTACAACAGTTTTTTATTTTCATATTAGAGTCTAGTGTTTTTTTATTCAATTTTGTTTGAAATACTTTATTCATTATTTAAATAAGTTTTAGTGTTTAACGGTTTGTAGATAGCTCAACTTTTTCATGTGTATTTTGTAAATATTATAGCTAAATACTGTATTAGTCGTAACTTTCTATGTGAATAAATTATGTTTGTAAGTGTGATAAACTTTTACAAGTTCAAAGTCAAAGCTACTCGAACCTACGCAAGAAAATTCACCTACTCTACATAATTTCAGAACTAAAGAGCCTTAGTATGGAATAGGTATGTTAGTAATTCACTGTGGAATTATCTCAAAGCTTTGAATGGATTATGTTCTTGGCTATGAATTTTACTACTTATACGACAACTTACACTACATAAGGTTTTCAAACTTTATAGAGGAGAAATTAATATTAGCAAAGTTAAGAGCTCATCTCAAGTTTCTAAAATGTTTACCTACTAGATTTTAATAGAGCTGGGATTACAGAGTGTGAAAATAAACGTATCATAATCTTAAAGTACACACTCACAGCTGTACCTACTGTTAATCTATAAAATAGCTATCATAAAATATAAAAATGTATTTTTTATTTTAAAAAATCGGTAAGTATCGTCTAACAACCCCTGGCCTGAAGGCCTCGTTATCTGGGAGTAATTTTTTACACCTTGTATAACAGTAATCTAAGTCCAATTAATCCAAATTGTTTAAATTAATTTCTAACTTATTCTGGATTCTGTAATAATGTGGTAGGTATTGTGGTTTCCATATTTCGCGCACCAGGGATTCTAAAATTAATTAGTTAGGTTACTATGATGAGCTTTTTGTCGTAGCGTGGTAAATAAAGACTGTGCTCGTATGCTGCGAGATAAAGACACTTTAGTTAAAATATGTCGAAAAATGTATGTTTATCTCGATTCGAACTTCAGTCAAATTGCAGTATCTTCTATGCTGCAATTTGACTAAAGAGTAATATAATAGTAATGCATTCTTGAACGTTGCTTAGCTGACATAAAATAATCGAGAAAAAAAATCGAGTTACGATTACGAAAGCATAAAACTCAATGAATCTGCGACAAACGAAAACGATGCTGTAAATCGATCGTAATAAAACGTTATGTCTCCCGGATGTTGTATCATGAGTAGGTATGACATCTTAGTCCGGCCATCTTAGTCGTGTTTTCAAAACAAAACTGCATCTTACTAATATTATAAACGCGAAAGTTTGTAGATATGTATGGATGGATATGGTGTTTGTATGTTTGTTACTCGTTCACGTAAAAACTACTAGTCCGATTTGGATGAAACTTTGAATAAATATAGTTCGTAGCCTGGATTAACACATAGGCTACTTTATATTCCGGAAAATCAACAGGATCAAACGAGACAAGGATGAAGTCGCGGGCGGAAGCTAGTATTTTATAAGAATATCTATCATTGAAAAATACCTATTGATAGAAATGTAGGTACTGCTATCAAAATTGGGTTTCATTTGTTGAGCGCAGGTTTCTTATAAATCTGTGGCAAACTTTGATCCAATATCGCCTGCAAATAGTTTTTTCAGTTTCAGGAAAAAGGAATACAAAAGGAAAAATATGTCGGTGTTCATGTGCAAGTTTAAAATCACAATCCAAGTTTCCTGCAATAAAACATTCCGAAGAAGTTTACAATGAAACGCGAATGGCCCGTCTTTACCCGCACTCCGCCGAGACAAACGCAACTTTACGACCAGTTACGTAAAAATATTCATGTATTCCGCTTATGTAACTCTGTAGTAAGTCTTTTGTATATTTTTACAGATATTTAGAGGGGAAATACTGCACAACGATGTAGTGAGTGTGAACTGAAGTCCAAGATATGACCACAATAATAAAGATCGTGTCATAAAAACACTTTAAATATTTTGTTTTTACAGCCCAATTTTATTTTAATCGGAACTCACCATCTATTCAGAACACTGCAATGCGTAAAAGTGTCATAAAAAATATTAACCAGCGTTATACGTTATAACCGTTATGTCGACTAAAATAAATATGTCAGTTTTCACACAATCCGACATGGTTCTCCACTCGGCCTCACTGAGCCCTTTCTTCATTATCAATAATTCTAGAAATAATAACATGGATTTGACTTGCCATGACGGTATGATGCTACAAACGTGAATTATTCATACATTTGGCATGAGGAACCGTATCCGAGAACATACTGTGTAATTTTATGAGATTAGTATGTAAATTGCGAGTTAATTCAGAAATAAGCTGAGTACAGCGCGGGTTTGTGCATTATCATTGTTTAATCAAGCGTGTGTTGTTTAGAATGAGGTTCGTTTGCGTTTCTAATCTGAAAACGAAATTATTTGTACATGTAGGTACGTTGGCATTGTAATGCAATGTGGCTGGGCTTGGATTGTAAGCAAACATTTGCTTATAATTAAATTCAACATTTTGGAAACAACACAGCGCGACTAACAGTTATCTAAACGTAAATTCATACATACGCAGAGCTACAACTTTAGAAATTTTATGCTAGGAGCGTCGTCTATGGAAAGTTTTGTAATGTTTTCTCTTCTGTCTGTACTGTAACTTTTCTAGAGTTTTACTATTACGTACATTACTTGGCATGATTCTACAGTAAACCTTAAACCTTAAACCTTTTCTAAAATTCTACAGTTTCCTTTTCTGTCAAGGATTTTCTCTTTCAGTATCGCTCAAGTACACGGCTTATTCCTGACAGATAACCAAGACTAGAAAACTGGTTATCTCAGAGGAGTATTTTTATATCAGAGTTGGATCTTTTTCGAGCCAACTTGTTTAGGGCGTATGCTAAAACTCAGCTCAAGCTTTACATACATTACACTAACCTAATATTTTTACGCATTGTCTAGTCAGCCGACTAAGCTGAGAAGAAAGTATAGATGCTGAGCAAGCCTACTCCATCTAAATCATGCCTCAGATACTGCAGCGTCCTGTTCATGGAAAAGTCGTCGATAAGCGATTAATTGCATTGAAATTTCCTAAAGTTGGCACTCCGTTACTATCTGGTATTGAATACTGCAAAAGTCGGCAAAGTGCAAAAATCGGCACTCCGCTCCGAAATCGTAAAAAGTAGCTGCTGACGCTGTATAAATCATCTAGATTAGACGCAAAGGCCTGATTTAATGATAGCGTTTACTTCAGCACTCAGGAAATCCCAACTGATTAATAAATAATTACCTATTAGTCAAATAACTATGACTCTATATACAGTATGTACCACAACAGCACCAAGATCCAGAATATTGTTTTGCTAAATAATGTTGTATAATAAAGTCCCGACGCGAGATCCGAATCTCATCTCGGGCACCAGTTGCACTGAATAGGTAAAAGGTAAAAAGAAAAAGTTAAAACGAAAAACTAGGTATATACTTTAGATCTAGATTTAACGGCAAATTGAAAAGTAAAACTTTTACTCAACAAAACCGAAGCTACGATTTCAGTTATATAAACGAGACCTTTATTTATCTTGTGACTGTAAAAACTTATCGAAAAAGAAAGTTTTGCCTTCGAAGCAAATACACAGAACCACTACTACGAAAAACGATACCTACCACTAGTGACATTTGTATTACACAACGCGGCCGTCTTGTGCGTTGACGCGGGCTTTGCAAAGTGAGTGTGTATACTCCGCAATGTAACTCAAACTGGTACGATGGATCTTCGAATATCAATTTTCGTAGTAGAAAAGCAGATAATTGAAATTGTTACAGCTTACGTTGGTTGATACCTAAGTAGTTACTGCAATAATAGAAAAAAACTTACTGGATTGCGCTGTATGTCTGACATTATACTTTACAATACTTATTTGAAAATGTATCTACGGGTAGGTATCATTTTGAATGAATACGAACTATGTACAAAATACACATGAAATAATAAAATACAGCTATGTAGATAACTCCAACAATCTAAGTATAGACACAACCACTAATAATGCTAGGTGGTGTAGCGTAAAGCCTTCTACGAAAACAAAACTATAATTTCCTTGTTATTAATATAAAAATCTTATTACTTTATATTCGTTATAAGTTATTATGAAAAACTCATGAATAATTATTTTAATTTATTTTTCTTACGTCTGCCTAAAGCCCTAATTCAAACGTCTAAGAAGATTTGTTATGTAAGTACCCACGCTAGAGTTCACAATTTCATTAAAATATGTTAGAATAAGAAATAAGTACCTACGTAAAGTAAACTTAAGTATTTTTCTTTGTTGAATTTTCAGTATTTACATTAGTGATGTTACTATCAAATTAACCTTAGCAATCTTTGTAGATTATAGCATAATTTATTTTAGTTTCTTAGTAATTCTGATTCTTCTTCGTAAGTTCGTAAAAGATCATTATTAAATAAACCTATGTGTAAAGTCCTGTGTTTTAACCTTTTCCCTGGCTCACCAATACACCAAGATCGAATACCTCGATATCGGTAGCTCCGCCATTCTAGTGTGTCTGTCTTTAGCCCTGTCTGGCATTTCCCCCCACGACTCCCACGTCATGTCATCCGGACGTACGGATGACATTGACAGGTCGGGAGATTGACACCGGCAGTTACCTCACTTACTTGTGCATGTGAGATAGGGTACAGTATCTACTAAGTAGATACAAACACTACAACCCCTTTCTTATTTAAATATTTTGAATCAACAAAACATAAAGCTATGCCCCATATAGGATCGTACTGTGGTGTGAGCGCACACCTCCGGACAAAGCCCTAGATTACAATATAATTATCATTAGCCTTATGCAATTCGGTACTTAACAAGACACAGACCAATAAAGACACACTCACATTGAATACATACATTTTCATTACACGCTTTCACCAATACCACATGTGATTACATTACAAACCATTTAAATTGGACTTTTGCGCACTTGACATAATATGTCTGAAATAGGTGTGAGTTGTCTACTGGCAACTCATTGTCCACTTGCGTCTCTATGTCCGGCTTCTATTGATCTTCTACTTCATAAAGACCAGGAAGTTTATATATCTCCTTAACTCTTGCAATCTCTTCTCCGCCTAAAACATTCTCAACTATAGGTAGGTAGGTAACTATAGGCGTTGGGTTGCAATACAGAGAGAGCTTATTTTTCTTTTCTATCTCTTCCACGTAAACCTTATAAATTATTATATTTTGTTACGTCTGCATCTTCAGCTCTTTATCTCCAGTCTCCATACTCCTTCCCCTTTTTCCTCTGTCACTTATGGCGATCTCTTACTTGAATCGTCTTAAATCGGACATTTTATGTCTAATAGGGCTCTAAGCACAGAAATTCCGAATTTATTTACCTCCGCTACGAATAATAGTCTAAAAATTATGGTTCACGTCACAGAACGAAGAAAAGAGCTACACTACGCAGGCATTACTTACTAAATCTATCAAGAATTCTATTTTATATATATATATATATATAGAGAATACTTTGGAGTCAGCCCAAACTTTGTTGTGTAACCGGATCTCCTAAAACTTGCTTAGCCAAATTCCATGGTAGGCTTCTAAAACTGTTCTTAGACGTCTTTTCTGATTTATTATGAGACCCTCACTGTGTTTCCTTATTTTAACAGAGAGTTTTCGTAATAAAACATAGGTTTTCTTTCTTTTCCATCCAGTTTGTTAGTTCGATTACAAAATTAATTTTTTCTTTATTTTTTTTGTTTAGTTACTTTCATAGATTTGTCCTAGATCCGAGCCTGACCTCCAGAATTCACATCCGCTATAACTTTACTAGGTATTCATTTACATAACTGACTCACAGTAGGTATCACACCAGATAGAGGGCACTGTCGCTCGTTCATACCTATGAACGACATCCATCGACAACAAGATCTCTCAAACGCTTGGAGGTTCTAGATTCCGCAAAGACAGAGTTTGAACTTCAGTGATATTTCGGAATAGGTACCATTAATACATTAATTGTGTTTTGACTTTGCCTTGTAGTTCAATAGCATAGAAGACTCGTCCTTTTCAGTAGGTAACTTCTCTAAATAAAAGTTAAGGTATAGATATAGGTACCTTGCTTGGGAATGGCTTTCTTTCCTCATTCTTGTATAAGTTGGTTCCCCAAGAAGCAAACATTTTTTTTTTTCTATGTACTGTATCTAAATCTTTCATTAATACTTCCACTACTTTGACAACTAGGTTCGGCAGTATTATTCTTTGTTGTTCCCACAAACCAGAATGTCATATATTACACAATTTATCTTTTTTTTTCGAATATTAAATTCTGGTAATCTGAATCTTTCACAGCGAAGTTAACTTTTTGTTTCAACATTCTGGAAACATTTAAGCACGCACGATACATACATAAAGCCTTTTGTGCTTGTACCATTCGATGTTATAATTTTACACTAACATCCGGTTGCCGCTCTATTATAAGGAAAGCAGTTTTAATGTTTTTCATGACATAAATACATTATTCGAGAATATTTCACACCACGTTATCCTAGTCCCCAACGAATCTTTGGTAGGTAGCAAATGTTTTATAAATATTGGTGATTATTCCAGAGTTTTGCATCGTTACTTAGTGTTTTTTACGTCTACCTACTCATATTTACACTTCACATCGAAAGTTGGCCAAACTAATTTGATGCAGGATGCAGGCGTACAAACATACAAGAGTATAGGAGTTCAAAAACCTCTTAAGTATTTTCTTGTTTATTTCGTCCCATTTAGTTAACACTGATTCCAAATTAAAATACATCTAGGTAAACTAAACCTACCATTTCCTTATCTCTTTTTTGGATTTTGTCATAATATCACGGGTTTTCTAATACAGGTAACCGTATTAAACAACTTTTAAGCTATTTTTTTTTTATTTAAGTACCTACTAATTTAGTTATGCTTAGTTTTAATTTTCGGTTTAAGTGTTGTCCGTTTTTTAAGCAAGCCCTGTCTGGTCACCATTGAACGTGAACGGGAAGTCTTGTTTCCTCCAACCAATTTTATGGTACGCTTTTGGTCAATCATCAGCAACCAATTTAATGGTAAGCTCCTAAGTCATATTATCAACCAATTTAATGGTACGCCTCAGGTCAATCACCAGCAACCAATTCAATAGTAAGCCTTCCTAGGTCATCAACCATTTAATGGTAAACCTTGACCGTGTTCAACCAATTTAATGGTAAGACTTGACCTCTGTGCAACCAATTTAATGGTAAGCCTTGTCCATCATGCAACCAATTTAATGGTAAGCCTTGTCCTTTGTGCAACCAATTTAATAGTAAGCCTGGACTCCTGTGCAACCAATTTAATGGTAAGCCTGGACCTCTGTGCAACCAATTTAATGGTCAGCCTTGACTTCTGTGCAACCAATTTAATGGTAAGCCTTGACCAACAACCATGTAACCAGTTCAATGGTACCAAGGGAGAGCTTAACTAGTAATAAGTTCAACTTAATTGCAGGTACTTAAATATTGTAAGTATTGTTTTAAAATGGTGTTTGACTTTGCATCCGCTTGTAGGTACCATTAATTATTGTATTGTATTGAAGCTTTTCCATTATTATTGACATTAATTCGGCTTTTAAAATGACACTTTATTATTTAAATTATGTAGGTATTCTATACTACCATTGCCACATCCTCACAGGGCACATGACCGCTCCTTTAACCAACTAAGACCTAAGCTATTTATTTAAACCATGTATGCAATGAATAAATGAATGAATATGAATAATTAACAAACTTAAATTGCATAATAAAACTTTTATAATTTTGTGTACCCTCCCAGTGATCGCCTATTGAAATAACAGTAGGTATCTAGATAGATCAAGATATTTAACTTACCTACTGAATTCATTTGTAACAGTTAACTAGTAGTAGGCCGTCAATAGGTACTAATAGTACCTAAGCCAGGAGTTAGTATATCAATACATACTAAACAGAATATAGGTAAGTAGTCAACCTCATATACTTATACTAATTTAAAGTTTTATGAAATGCAACTAAAATGTTGCGTAAAATAGACGTAGGTACTAGGTACCCATCTACTGTTCCGCATGACCTTTTAGAAAATCGCTTAAAAACTGCTTCTTCTTCTTTTATATAAATATTGTGGATTTTTAATATAGTTAAGTAGGTGTAATATCTTTCTCAGTAGAATTAGATAACATCATGTTATTGTCGTCCTTATAAAATACTATGGGATAGGTTCTTGTTGTTACCTGTCTACACACAAACAAAAGTAGCAGACTTGCTAACCATTTAGTAGGTACTCATCGGATAAGTAAGTAGGTACCTCTCCTATCCACTTGTGTCAGGCAAATCACACGTCTAGGTAGGCTATCACGTCTGGTGAAACTCTTGAATTATAACTTCCAACAAAATCGGTAGGTAGCTACACTGCACGATCAAGGCGGGTGACCAAAATTGAAATTTTATAAAAAGTAGGTATAGATAGACCCGTTCATTATTGGTAAAATATCAATCCCGCTTTTATCTCCTCATAACAAGTCCAAGTGATTATATTATAATAATATCCATTTTTTTTAAATTATTATTATTACTGCACGTTACGCATTGCCTGAAGGTTAATAAAATTCTACTAACGATTCTTTTAATTGCTGGAACGCAGCTCGACTGCCCCTTCATCCGTTTTAGGTCAATTCGCACTTTACCCTCAAGCCCCGACAGCCGAAACGCAACCGAATCGGAGTCCTTTTATTTTATATGCCTTAGCCAAGCCACAGATCAATCGAATTAGGTATAGTTGAAACAAACAGAAAATCAACCGTTGTAAATAAGTAGTGGAATTGAGCCCGTGAACTCAATTTTTTCCTTAGATTTTTATGCCATCTTGTTGAATTAAGCATAAGTATAAACAGATGTTGGCAATTTTAGTATTTTTATAAATTAGAGAACGATCAATGACATCTACCGTCGCAAAGCGGAATTAAACGTCTAATGCCATTTACCGACGCAAAGCGGAACTAAACGACCAACGCCATCTAATGATGAAAAGCGGAACTAAAGGACTGATGCCCTCCACCGACTCAAAGCGGAACTAGTTGTAGCATCAGATGACTGGCTGACGCTAATGAGCCAACGCGAATGAAGCAAAGAAAAAGGAACGAACGAGGAGTGAAGTGGAGGTTCATTCGGTCGAGGCTTCATGCTTCTTCTTTTGGATGAGAGAAAATACGGCAGCCTAATTTTGTTTTCATTATTGTAATGCAACGCCACCTGTGTAGTGGATGCGGAACTTTTTTGTGCTGTGTAAACATCTGTTTACTATCTAGTGAAGAAATACAATATTGCACATAAGAAAATGTTCTACACAAAATATAAGGAGGGACCCCAATAATAATACACGCTACTTTAACAAAAAAAACCAGCACTAATAATTATTAGGTAGGTACCTAATCAATGAAGAATTGTACAGCATCAAATTAAACAATTTGTATCTGTAATGGAGATCGCACGCCACCAATGGCCGAAACCATAATTTACACAAAGAAAAGACATACCTGAACTCTTCTTCCTCCTCCTTTTGAAAATTATAGTTTCTACAGACCTTTATCCTCGTCGCCACTGTAAAGTCCTGTGTTTTAACCTTTTCCCTGGCTCACCAATACACCAAGATCGAATACCTCGATATCGGTAGCTCCGCCATTCTAGTGTGTCTGTCTTTAGCCCTGTCTGGCATTTCCCCCCACGACTCCCACGTCATGTCATCCGGACGTACGGATGACATTGACAGGTCGGGAGATTGACACCGGCAGTTACCTCACTTACTTGTGCATGTGAGATAGGGTACAGTATCTACTAAGTAGATACAAACACTACACTATGATAGTAAATAACTAAATATTTTCCTTTCATAGTACTCGCATATTGAAAATTGATATGGACGTATTAATAAATATCAATGTTTTTGCAATGGAATAGCAACTGAGTCAAAAGATAATGATTTGAATAATACTTTATCAACCGTACCTTTACGATAAATCTAAAGTACTTACCTTTATTATTCAGACTTGGATCGAAACATCAAACTCTAGAAACTTTAAACACAAACGCTTATTTCCTAGAGATGTCAGAACGGATGATGATAGTAGTAAAATATAGCATGCGTTTAAAATAAGTAAGTACTAATATTGCAAACATTAGAAAATATTCTGAGACAAGAGTATTTTTAGTCCATGTCAAAAATAAAACGAGTCCACTAGACCGCTTTATAACTCAACGTCTCTGGAACACATCATAGATACGAATACAAGTTTTTGCCGAGACGAGAAGTGAAGGCAATTTTTCATTAAAATAAATGGTTTTCCTTATCTGGACGTGTCGTGTCGCAGAACCTAGAATAAGTTTTATCGCGAGTTAGGTTCGATAACGGTCATAGATCAGTAACACATCAGAGAATAATTATTTTGTGAAAATAATACGCTACAAGAAGTTAATAAAAAAGTAGTACTGCGAAAGTCTACAAATATACAAACGCTCTAGTTTGATATCTAAGTTGCTTACGTATAATAAAAATAACTAGTCACGTAAACAAAATTGACAAAACAGATAACCAAATTCTAGTTCCAATTAACCTAAGCAGTAAGCACTTTGCTAGATGAAACCAAGCAGGTATACACGATAAACTATTTACCACGCTGTAGGCACAGAAATGTAAGCTCAGCGCTCAACAGAGAGTTGGTATATCATCCTCTAAATAAACCCTTTTGACAAATTTCATTGAACAGCAGCCGACGAGACTCAACAAATTAACAACGGGTAATCTCAGATTTTGATTAGAATTTTAAGTGCAAAGTAATATCGTCCCTAAAAGATTGTCATTAGGTCGCTTATTGTATGGGTGGTTGTGGTTGGTGAAATGCGAGGGGCAATAGGGTGTCGCTTACCTCTTGATCAGTCGTGACACTCTAAGCTCGAGCTGGTGATGCTACTAAATGTAAAGGTACTTGACTATCAGCTGTGCGATACGGATACACACGTTGTTAGTATACGCACGATGCTTACGTCTTTTATTACTAGAATGAAGCAAAAATATCTTTCAGCAGTTTCGGTACCGTAATTTTTCTACCAGCATCGATATTAAAATCTACAAATAGGATTGTTACTTACCGCTCGGTCAGCCAAGTTTTTCACACGGCAGTGCAGATAGGCTGGTTGTCCAACTGCCGCAGTGTACTCTCGTTTCGTATTGTTATCGAAATAGGGCTGTCCCACGCTTTCGGTGACAGCGGTGATATTACCCGGATCAAGTGTGGTGGTGATGACATCTTCGTGAATGTCGGCACTCCCGCCTCCGGCCGATATTCCTAAAAGACAAATAAAAATCCTGATTATGTTAAAGGGTTTCCACTGTCTCCTGTCAAATTACTGATAAAATTGGCACTTGAAATTCTAAGAAAAGATTTGGTGGAGTCATACGATTTCTTCTTCAGTTCGCTGAGACAATCGCTTATTGTTATTGACAAAGGTCTTTGCAAAATATAAAATAAGCTTTATTTTAAGGCACCTAAGAAAAAAGAAAATTGAAGTATTCCACTGAAGTGTTACTATTCATATTTCAATTTATTATATTTTTTTTAATTTATTCATTCTTGAAAAAAAAACTATCGCTTGTCCAAAATGATAAATTTTGAAACCGTAAAGCTTAGCTTACGTGTAGTTTGTGTCCCATGTTTATATTTTACACTTAAAATGTCACTCCATCAGATTTGACAACTTTTCCTCATTTAGAGCAATCGGGTAATAACGTAACGTAAGGTAAAAATATTATTTTACCCGACTACGTTGTCTATAGTCTAGGCTGAACAGCGTAAACGTCTGTCTATCAAATAGACGGAGCCATTTTGAAATTTATAAATCGAGTTGAGCAAAGTCTGTGATTGGAATAAATTGGTCTGTGACAAAATATTTTGCTGTCGGCTCGAGTTTATTTTAGTTTTGATGATTTCTTGTCTTGTCTTGGTTTAGGGGTGCGCTATTTTTAATGGAATAAATCTTTTCATGAAAACTTGTACAAACCCGTGCGTTCATTTTACAAAAAATTTACATTAGGTACATAGTATAACTTGCCGACGTTTTTGAGTGTGATTTTTTAGCGTATACATAGTTTGTTAATGTCCTTAATTTTTTTTAATATCAATGCCCCTTTAACCTTCCCTAAAGAAAACATAAAACAGAAATCGAAAAAGCATCATTGAACCATGAAAACATCAGAAATTTGATCCAAAGATACATATTTCCGTATATGAAAAGATGGAACTGCTTTGAGATAAAATGAAGCAGTTTTTCAAGCAACTATTTAAGTCAAAGATAACGAAGTGACTTCAACAGACAAAGAAAAATAACTTAAATATGAAGTTACTTCTCCGAGATGCGAAACTGCGAGGCGCGGTAAATAATTACCTACTCTATTTATAAACAGACAGTTTTTGTGAATGAGAAATATTGTCAATGCTATACAGGCGACTGCGTTTTGTAGCAATGTGTCCTACATTTTTTTTAGTTTTAAGAAGCTGTTATGAAATCGTTTTTACTGTTTAGTTAGACCATCACATAAGCTCAACCGAAATTCGATGTAGAATCTAGGAATAATTTTTTTTTTGTTTAAAATTCAGTTTTTTAAAGTATTTGTATATACTTAGTTATTGTTTTGATAAAAAAAAAATCTAGGTAACTTAGATCCAACAATTCCAAATTAAAAAAATATTAAAACTGGGCACCCTGCCTGCAGTCGGTGATTTGAACTCTGTTTTCTATCTCTAGCATTTAGAATTCAGAGTACATTTTAATAATTTTTTTTTTGTTTAAAATTCAGTTTTTTAAAGTATTTGTATATACTTAGTTATTGTTTTGAACCAATAAATAAAAAAAAAATATTTTATTGTTTTTATATATCATAAATACACAACGTAGCTAAATCATAACTCAGTGACAATTGTTACCATTTTATCCTGAGTTCTATGTCAATAACTAAAAACCTGTGACTTCATGCGATTTTACGAGCGAACTATGAAATATCGGCCTATAACTGTGACAAAATGGGACAGACGGACGGACAACACAAAAGCAGCCAAAGCCAAAATGAAGCATTCCAACTTTTCAGATGTAAATCCAAAAGGTTTTCCGAATAAAATGTAAAGTCGTACCCAAATAGCCGAAAGCGCGTGGCATTCAATTGATAGTGAAGGTTATGAGGCTCGGTCGAAACCGGAGAAAGTTTATTGACAATTTACTATATACTTTTGCCCGAGGGTTTTCAGGAAAGTGCTCCCTTACCACTTTAACTTCGGAACATTGCTACAGTTTAAGTTTACATTTAAAATTATTTTGACTTTGTGAGACAAAATAGAGCAAACCTTTTAGATGAAGCAATGTTATATAATTTGTGGCTACTACTTACAGTTGCTTTACTTAATACTGCATAGACACATCTCTGCGCGAATAATTCTTTCTTAGATGGCGCACTCTATCGTATTTTTAATCTATTTCAGTTTATACCTAACTTCAGGATATTTTGGTATAGAATCATTTTATTTATAGGATGGTACTATACGTGAAATGCTAATTGAATGCCGTCATCTATCATGTAAAATCAACTCTCCCAATTTGAAAAACCTTATTTCCTTCACCAAGCAAAAATTTGGCGCATTTAGGGGCTGATCAAAAAATGTTTTATTAATTATGTACTTTATATTCTTTCTACTTTAAGTTATCTTCATTATTTTCCTTGGTAGTACCGAGGTATAGTTGATCGAAGGTAGTACCTAACAGCTTTTATTAAAAGCGCTGGCATTTATTTTACCATGGTTTTACTGACCATAGTAATAGCGTATTATATCACGGATGTTCGGTTGGTCCGTGCCTTGTAAGGTACACTCATCTTATACTACCTACTTAGATCACAATGATGATGAATATGATCATATTGATCAGCTTCTCTGATATAATACGGCAAATGTCTCCGCATTACCCTGATTCATATCCCTAAGAAGTTTTACGGCACTTTTATGTCATCAGACAATTTCATTTTACGATCCGGGTTTATGTCATCGAAATATCTAAACTGCGAGGCTTGTCGTGAAAAACGACATCAAAACAAAATGCCGAAACTGAAATTTTGTTAAAAAAAATCTGACAGGTTCGTAGATACTGATGATACAAGTGAAGAACTGCAGCAACAATTGTTGTGACAAATTTTTATTGAGAAGTGTCAAAAATACTCGAATACAATTTACTAGCTAGATGTATAAAATCCATATAAGAGTGAGAAGCCTCTTGTTAGATATTTTTTCCACTGAGTCGACGACCTAAAAGCCTTCTGCACTAAATATTGCACATTTCCGACGTAAGGTAAACAAAGTTATGCCACAACGCTGCACAGTGTATCCCTCGTTTGTTCATAAATAAGTAATTCTACCACTCAGATGCAGTGAACATTAGTGCGCGTATTCACAAAATTCAAGTTTTAATAATTATAACTTGATTAAAACCGTATCGCTTAAATTCTTTCTTCTGCATTTTTTGTATCTTTTTCAAGTCTAGGTTATTTTAGATAACTTTGGAACACCTATACAAAATCCTGGTCTAAAGATATTTGGCAAGAATTATTACACGTCAGAATTTATACTTAGCTGAGTAAAGAAGAGAAATAAAATATTATATTTCTCAATGAAAGGAATTCTTTGCAAACTCTTTCGTCAAACATACCTTCGCCATCGACATACGCCTACTGAAAGATCCTATAGGCATTCGCGTTCAACAAGGCTCGTCCATCATCGTGACGGACGCCAATCAGTAACCTCTTCTTTTATCATGCAAAATTGATAAAGAATCGACCCAATTTGTAACTGTTCGAAGATTAAATTCATTTGTCAATTTTTGACAGGTTCTTTATTTGAAAAAAGTTATAGTTAGCTATCTAGTCTCTATCTAGTTATTTACAGTACGCAGAACGGATCTTATCCCTCTAAAGTTAGCTACAACAAACGATTGCGAGTAAATTGTTGTGCAGATATAATTCGCTTACCTCCAATTACCCAAAAATGGGTTTTGCACAGATACTTCACAGGAACAAAGATTCGTTGTGACTACAATACCTATTTAATCGACTGTTAATAGATAATAATTTATCTCACTCCACACCTACCTACATAAAATTAAAAATACTAAGTACAGTGAATATGCGAGGAAAAAAAACTCCTTTGATATAACCAGTTATCTGAGAGGAAAAAAATTCCTCTGAGATAACCAGTTATCTAGTCTCGCCGCCGTAAGCATAAAACATGTATTACCCCAAATGGTTATTTTCTTCGATTACATAAACGTGACCCGTGGCGTTGCATTTCGTGTTTTTTAAATACTACTAAGGTAGGCAAACAAGCATACGGCCCTGGACGCCTGCAACAGCGGAGGTATCACATACGCCCTTTTTAAAGCGCCCCACTTCTGACACAAGTGTCTTAATAACTTTGTCTTAAACATAACTTTCACAAATAACTTTACTACTACAAGACACCGTTTAGATATTGTAGCTAGTCCCTGGATCGAATAATGTCTATAGGCAGAGTGCATATTTATATTGTATTGAATTGAAAGAATAAAGACAATAATGAATTATTAAATACACCTTACAATAACAAGTTACAAACAATAATAACTTTTATTTATTTGGGCTGTTTCGGGTTCATAAAATAACATTTTGACTTCGAATCGTATTTACATAGGTTACAACTTTCTAGAATTCATTAACATATAAATCATTTCAGCAGGGGTATTCCAATCTCAGTTGAACTGCAAAGTTTTAAATCATGGTCAGTTCATACCAACTCATAGTTATTCTGTGACTAAATAGTGACATTATGATGTCATTTAATTTGTTTTCGCGCATATTTTGCTGTCAAGTGTCTAAAAAGAATGATCACGTGGTACAAAATTGTACCACGTGACCTGAAGAAATTACACTGGGCAGTGAAATATAACTTGACAGCAAAATATTGGAATACGCAGTAAGTCTATAACTTGTTGGGTTGGCCACTTTTTTTGTCCTCTCTTATGTAACGTAAAAAGTATTTGTAAAAAGCGCGTGTCGCAGAGGCTGTGCGCCACTCCACTCTCGGCACCCCTGAAAACCAGCGCTAAAGGAGCCACCGTGCACCTTTAGCATTTGCTGAGTGGGTTCCTTTTTTACGCATGTTATCGTTTTATTATTAAGTAAATAAGTATGTACCTTATTGTGTGTTGCGTAAAATAAATAATTTCTTTCTTTCTTTCTTTCTAACGTAAGTACCTTCAATGTGTGAAAACGTCCATTGTCCCCTGAAAACCAGCGCTAAAGGATCCACCGTGCACCTGCCGCATTTGCTGAGTGGGTTCCTTTTTTACGCATGTTATCGTTTTATTATTAAGTAAATAAGTATGTACCTTATTGTATGTTGCGTAAAATAAATAATTTCTATTCTATTCTTTTCATTGATGAGCGCTTGGGCCGTAGTGTCTAAAAGCGAGCCGATTCCCGATTAAAGTTTTTATCATACAATGAAAGTACTATTTCTGTTTTAAAGAATATGACGGAAGTATTGGCCTAGGTAGTTTTACACTGTCCAAAACAGAATTGGGAGTGTGTACCGTTTGGAATGATGAGAAGTCTCTGGGATAGGGAGAGCGAGACAGACGGACTTGGCAATACTGGGGAACAGGGACACGCGTATGAGAAACTCCTGGGACTGTTCTGGCTAATGCTCCTATCACGTAGGCCTGCTACCGACAAATATAAAGTTCAATATAACGGAAATGTATTGTTCTAGACATGTAAATTTTTCAGTGTGACTTTACAATTAAATGTTTCTTTCATTTTTTTAATATTAAACTAGTTCTATTTTTGGCCACTTTACATATATTTTATAATGAACTACAAAATCTACGTGTATGCTAAAGCGTAGAATGTTACTAAATTAATAACAACTTGGTTTTATATAAAAAAAACTAAACGATTTCTAAAAGGCCAAGGTTCATTCTTCACAAACGTAAAGTATCTTTTAAAGACGATAAACCCCACTAATTACGTCACGGCAATTAGAACGTACTCCCAACTCGTATTTTGGCCTTAATGTGCGACATTAAGGAACGCTTGGTAAGGGCGCGAGTAGTGTATAATTGGGTTTTCTGGATCAAATAAGATCCAGAAAATCCCAATTATACACTATTCGATCTATTCATCTATTCATTTTCTTCGATTTGAAAACTTAGCATGAAGCGTATTTGAATAGATCATCGATTCAAAAACTTGACAGCACATCTATTCATTATCGTCTATTCAAGAACTAAATAGGGCTTACTTGAATAGATTATCGTTTCAAAAACTGAAAAGTTATCTATTCATTTTCATCTATTTGAAAACTTTATACGAAGCGTATTCAAATATATCATCATTTCAAAAACTTAAAAGCTCATCTATTCATTTATGTCTATTCAAAAACTTAACAGGTCCAACTTGAATAGGTTACCTATCTATTATATTTAAAAAACTAAACAATACCGTTATTTCAAAAAACACAGGCATTGTGATTTGGCGTTTTGTTCGGTAAGGATAAAAGAAAACTTATTATATAACTTTTACTTCATTTTATTTCATAATAACAAAATACTTACAGGCTAACACGGTTAAATTAAATTATGTATTAAGCTAGAAGTACATTAATATTATTATCATCATACCATTTCTTAATGCATAAAACATTTTTCAGTGCACATTTTTTCTTATGATGTATACAGTTTAAGCTATTATTTGCTGTTTCATATTTATTTAGCAATTTAATAAAATTAGGACAACCTTTTTCACCAACATCTATAATATCGCAGTTTTTGCACAATTCCTGAATCCACTTTACTTTTTCTTCACCTTTTGTAACAATTCTTTTATTTAATAAATATGGAATTATAACACGCTTAAAATCTTTATAGTCAATAAATCCTTCACTCCAAAAAAGTCCTCGATTATTCTCTAGCCATCGTACTTGTTTTTTTTCCTCCGTGGATAAACGGTTGTATGGATAGGGTGGTTTGATAATAAATATTTGTGTGATTCCTTTATATAAAATTGCAAATTCTTTAATTATAAAATGATTATTGACATCTTTGAATCCTTGAAGATCTACTATTCTTAGATCACAATTCATGATATTTTTTTTACAAAATTACTTAGTGGTCTATATTCTATTATACAATCATTTAAAATGAGACAATATGCTGCTGTCTGATCGGGTATCTCTGAATTGCTTTCAAGTTCCACGCGTACACTAATTACAGGGCCTGATTTAATGTTTTCGTTCTGTCTCGAGCAATCGATTACAAATAGTGGTGCTTTTTCTATAAACTCAGAACCACTTAGCAACGGCTCACTTCTGCTTCCATAATAAGACTGTTGAAATTTGGTATATTGCTCATATATTAAGGCAAATTTTGAATCATTGAAATTAACATTTAAACTTTCATAAGGAAAATATGTAGAATTGAGATATACTTTAACATTTCTTAAATTACAGTGATCAAAACGCGACATATCTTTTTCTGCTAAGTTTTTTCTGTTCGTTTGCAGACCTATTATAACATATCTAGGTTTTTCGATTTGTGATGATGTTTTAATTGACCATGTATGCTTAGTAGTTTGCGGTAGTAAAGGATACTCATATAAATCCCAATTTCTGAATGCAAAACGTAAAGGACGATCTTTTTCTAAAATCTTAAGCAAATTTACTTTTTCCTTGTCAGATACCTTAACATGCGGAACACGCCACACTAACTTGTTAATTATTATCTCTTCGAGAATCTCTCCTGGTGGAATTTTTACTGAGTTTATATCAGTATTGCTGCGTAATAATATTAATTCATGTTTACAGTTAATGATAATTTTCTTATAATCTTCAGCAAACCCTAAGAAACTGCTTAGTGGGATGGAAGCTGAGAAACTGCTTTTAGTTTTCGTTCCATTTACATCCCATCCCCAAGACTTTGCTATTTTGGCATCATTTTCATTAAAAGATAATAAAGCTTTCATAGTTGTAGTTATTCCGGCATTTTTTAATCTATCTATTTCCACTCCATTAAGTTCATAACGAATATCTTGAAAAAGAAACAACAATGGATTGTTAGTGAATTCTACACTTGTAACTTTTTGTTTTGTATCTTTTTTCACTATATTCACTGTTCCTTCTAAATAAAGGGTGCTGGCTGATGGTAGTATGTAAAGATCTTGTTGATTGATAGGTATACGAATTTCATCGTTTTTATTAAAACTTGTTACATATGGCTTGTATGAATGGTATTCGATACTATCAATGGTATTATCGTATATCGGTAAACATGATATATCTAGAATGCTCATTGTCGAAGTCCAATTAATTTCAGAAATCTTTTATTTTCTTCAGTTATTTTAATTAGCTTTTTAGTTGTTCCTTTTCGGATTGTTCGATTAACACTGACGTGTTTTGGTTTTGCATGACTATATTTATTGTAAGCAATCATCTTTTCTTAATATGTAGATATAGCTGAATTTCTTCTCCACGTAAATTAATCAAATTATTTTTAATATCCAATAATCTGATATTTATGCAGCTAACATTAGTTTGATTGACTGGAAAATATATAATGTTTTTTGGTATTTCAATTATTCGATAACCTGGCGCAACATTGGGTGAAAATTCGTGAATTATATGACTTGATTTTCCATTAATATATGATCCACTCACTATATCACACTCGATTCTCACCACGGTTGTTGATAAAATGTTGACTGGAAGCTGAGACTCGTGTATTATATTGGGTGGTAAAGTTTTTTCACTAAAGCCGAGTAACGTACCAATAGAATTGTCTTTTTCAAAATGTATATCTTTAGAACAAAAAATAAATGTTTTCAGAGTGTTGTTATTGCAAAACAAACTGAAAGTTGTTCCTTTTTTTACACTTGATTTTAAATAATCAGATATATCCTGGAGTTCATATGCACCTTCAGGTATTTCTACACTTTCGTTATCTCCATAGTGAAATTTATTGTTTTTACTATCAATATTGGGAATTGAATTAAAAGTGGATAAATGCAGCAGAGCACATTCATAGTCACCATCAAATTGTAATGCAGGGTAAAAGTTAGTTGATAAAGTAGATGAATCACCAGTTATAGACAGGGTGAAAGACATTTTGCAAATGAAAGAAATTAACCCAGTTCTCAAATTTATGTTATTTGTTGAAGTCAGTTAATAGGTAACCCACTAAGCTGTATTTCCATATAAAGTTTTTTCCCAAAATTCATGAAGAAATTTCAGACAAAGGTGTCCACAATTGAACGTATTAAAACTTTGGTAATTACAATAGTTATATGTTATATCATTAGTTTTCAAATATTTTAATATTTCTAATGGTGGCTTCAAATTTCCAAAGCTATCGAAATACTCGTAATAATCAAAATATTTTACAAAGGCTACCCAATGTGTCCCTCCATTCTTTGAACTGTCTAAATTAATAATAGCACACTCAACGTCTTTTGTTTTTTTTGGCAATGTATCTCTCATAAAAACACCTCTAAAATAAGGTATGTTTTTAGAAGCATATTTGAGTAAGTCTATATTAGTTAGAGCACGGTTGGGTAACCGTTTCATTAGTTTTTTGAGTTTTTTACAAATATACTATTTCCTTTCTTGTAAGGTTTCATGTATAAGCCTTTGCCTAATGCAATAGATTCCATCGCTCGATTATGTCTTTGAGCTTCTTCTAGATTTTTGGTTGCTGATTTATGATCATTAACGGCTTTAGCAATACCTGCCGCTCCTCCTGCTAATGCACCGAGTGCAGAAAGTCCAGCAAATATTGGTATCAGTGGAAGTATACCACCTGTTTTCGGTAATGGTATAATGCGAGGTAAACAAACTCTTTTTTTATTTTTTTTAATGAGCTTTTTCGCAGCAGAATATGCTATTTGTATAGCTTTAGAATTAGTTTTAGGTTTCAATTTCTTTAAGTGAGTGCGTACTGTAGACACAATCGATTTAAATGATTTTGTTCCGGCACCATGTTTTAGTTTGGTTTTCATTACTTTACTCACTAGCCATGAAGCTAATTTTTCTCCTTTTCCTGCATTTTTGGATTTTAACCGTTGTTTTGCCATGTTTAACAATTTTAAGTCGGCTTGGTGTCGATCCTCTAAACTATTCGAATTATATGCAATGTCGTGTTCCATACAAGCATTATCCAACTGATTAATTCCTTGATCACCTCTCAGTAATCGTTTTTCTAATCGTGTTCCAGGTCCACAATAATTATAACCGGGTAAATGTAGTTCAAAAGGTAAATTATTTATTAAAGTGTTAACTAGTCCACCACCTCGCATAGCTAAGTTATTAATGACCTGGTTACACTTGTAAGCATTATTATATTTTATACACTTTATTATTCAGGAGCTTAATATTGCATGTTTTTCAATCCAGCTATTTTCACTACTGGGGAGCCCTAACCATTTGACAAAAAGTTTTTTACCTTTTTTTCTTATCACTTTTTCAATAAGATAAACATTAGGATAGTTTGTTTTCTGCAGTTCTTGTTCATAAAAGGTTCCTAATATCGGTTGTTTGTGCAAATCCTCAATTTCATAGGTAAAAGGTACTGAATAAATTACTTTATTAACTAAAAACAATTCAGTGGACCAGTTTGGGGTATACCCTTTTCCGAAACTACCTTTATACTTGCTTATACGTACATAATCACCAACAGAAAATTTACTTTTCTTACTACTATTATAATTTTTAGTTTGAGACTTTTTTATATTAGACATTACTATTGCTTTATTTAACTGGTTTATTTCCTTTGGTTTATATTTTGTTGTCCGATGTATTGTATTATTGTAGTTTGTAATAACGCTTTGTAAAGTTTCTCCAATCCACTTGTAACTACCATTTAAACTAAAACATTTGTGTAGTTTGCTTTTTATAGTTTTGATAAGTCGCTCTACTATAGAAGCCTTTTTTATGGAATATGTAGAGTAATGATTAATTTCATTGGAGATCATAATTTTTTTAAAATCATCATTATAAAACTCTGTACCCTTATCCGTTTGTAAGTTAACAGGTTTTCTATGAGCTTTGGCAAGAATATTATTAAAAGCATTTGTTACTTCAGATTTACATTTTGTTTTTAATGGAATAGCCCAAGCATACTTTGAAAAGCAGTCTAATACTACTAAAATATACTTAAAGCCATTGTTATAACTTTTATAATTTTGGTAATCAATTAGGTCTGCTTGCCATAAATCATCGATTCCTTTCAATACAACAGATCGTCGAACAAAATTTCTACGTGCTGTTTTATGAATTTCATTAACTACTTGTAATTTACTCATTTATGAATGTATATCAAATGTTCTTATCCTTATCCTTTGCATAAAAATTTTCACTAAACTGTTGAATATGTTTTTCGAAGTCAGATTTAATTGTATTAATTATATCATTAAGTTCTTCCTTGCTTGCAAATGATTCACACTGCTTATCAACGTATTCTTTATTGACGGCGTCGTTGGCGTCTAGAGGGCTTGTAACACCCGTCAATCTTTTTGATTGCAAATCAATTTCACCTTTCAACAATGCTTTGTCAAGGACTTCGAAGAATTCTGGTAAACGAGATCGTTTGTGAATAAAATGACCAAATTTATCCATACTTTTATTCTATGAACTAATCAACGTTGAGGATTAAGATCAAATGAAACTAAGAATAAGGTATCATCTTATTTATTATGTTATAATACCGTTCTCCCGCAACTCTTCTATAACAGATATTATTTCGTTATCTAGCCCTGTGTTACCAGCTTCCCGAGAAGCTATCAATAGTTTTAACCTATCAATTAACTCGTTAGGATCATCCCAGTAAACGTAATCGACATGTTTCTTCCATTTTTTCAATGTAGGCAACCCTTGACCTTTATATAAGTTAGAATTACTACTGTCAGTAGTACTTGCTGATACCTTACGCATTTTGAACAGCGGTTTTATAATATTCATGTATTTTTGACCCCTATTACTTCTGATTGGTTTATGTGGATCATAATCTCTTCGATGAACATTCGTTTCTAGTAACATCAACTTATAATTTTCCATATCTTCGTTAGTTATTGTAGATAAGTCGGGCTCTTTTTTGAATAGCAGCTCATTTATGCCGATTGTTTTTTTAAATTTATCTGGCCCAACTTGTATATATTCGCCAGATACAGCTACATGTGCTGATCCCATCATGAGTTTACCTCGATCATTTCTTACACCAAAAGGAACATTAACTAGAGCTTCGGAAGACTTAGACCATGAAGACACATCAAAACTTGGTTCACTTAAGGCAGATTTAACTGTTTTGAATGATTCATTATTTCTTTCATCTCCATTGTCATCTTCAGAATGTTCAGAATTATCATAATACTCTCTTGAATTATCCGAATTCCATGTCGTAAACTCATCTAGCTCAGTATCGGATTCTCGCTTTTTTGAAGTTTTATTTATATCTAATGGACTTGATCTTTCGATCTTACCTTCATTTTCTTTCGAATGTTTTGTAACATCAACCATTTGATTTAGAGAATTGGTGATTGGTTTGAAAACAGATTCTAAGACAATGTTATTCTTAATTTCATTATCTCGCATCCGTTCAACTTTTCTTTTAACACTTTCTGTAGCTTTCGCAATTTGACTTTTCAATTTTTTTTCCATTTCTTTTTGTATTAATAAATGTTTAAATTTTTAACAATGATTAATTATAACACGTTCCAGTCTTCAACGGAGTGTTGCTCAACTGCGTTTAATATTAGCGGCTACTGTGTTATTATTATATACTTAATAAACTGATATTTATTGATGCAGTGCCCTGACTAATATGTCTTCTATTCAAAAACAACGAATGTGTCAAAGTTTTTTCTATAGCAACCCTTATTTTTTTCACAATCTTTATTTATCACTAAATAACTATAGGGCTCTTTCCAAATATTTGAACACATACTTCGAAATTCTTGCCATGTTAGATCGGTGTTAACATGCTCATTATAAATATGTTTCATATTTATATCATCTTGTTTAAAAAGGACTATTAAATTTGCATTGTCTCTAACCAGTTGCTTAGGTATTTTACTATAAGTTTGATTTAAATAAAAACAATCTATGTTTTTATGTCTACCCATTGCAAAATAACTACGTATATTATTTTGATTTTCACAGGCAACATCGTCAAATATAATTATGGAGTTACATTTTGCTGTCTCTGGACTTAAAACATCATCATTTGTATGATACTTAAAAAACTTTAAAGAAGGAACCTTTTTTAAAACTTGCTCTAAAAATATGTACTTTGGTTGGTAAAGAGTTTTAGAATACACGTACACATGTTGAAAATGTAATCCGTTTTCGTGTAGAAGTAGACCGATCATCAAATTAGTTTTTCCACAGTTTGATGGACCACAAATTATGCAGCGTATCGTGTTTGGTAAAAGTTTACCATGACGAGGGATGCGTTTTTTAGAATCAATGGTAACGTTATCGAGTTTTAACGTAACCGGCTGTTTTATGAACTGCATTGTGAGGCAATCTATGATTAAATGATTCAAAAATTATAATATGCACTAATTATATAGACATATTTACAATGGATTGATGTAGTTTCCCGAATATACAGAACACATTTCTGAAACAGCGAGAAACTATGAAGTATAGCAGACACGATCTTAATGTACTGATAACAAAAATGCATCGATATTGCATTCGGATTTCGAGTTTATCAAAGTGCACACGTTTCCCTAGTGGTTGAGGTAAGTTTATAAGTATTTTTATTTAAAGTTGGGAAACACCGAACTTTGATCTAATTACATGCTGTCTCTATATTTTTTTTTTTTTTACAGAAAATGAATAATACCTTTGATGATGATGACGATAACCCAATCACCAACCCATTTTATTACGCGCAAAATATGGATGCCGTATACGAAACTGAGATCCAAAAACTTCAAAAAGAAATACAAGCGGAACAAATAATAAAAGATTTAGAGGCTAGTACATCAAATAAAGATATTGTTGAAAACAAGAAGAAAAAGTCAAGATTGTCTTTTAAAAAACCTATTTTTAAGCCCTCCACTTGTAGCAGTACTGCATGTACATCATATGTTTTTCGTACGGAAGAAGGAAAAGCGCGTCATTTAATAAAAATAAGCATTGAAGATACAGCAGGTACGGATTTCTGTGAAACCAAAAAAACAAATATAAGTGCGCAATACGTAGTGAAAGACAGTTATGATGAAGTTCTGCGCGATGCAGAATGATTAATTGACAAAATGATTAAAAAAGTAAGTGTAGTTGATAGCAACATATCATATAAATAAAATATGCGCGTGTTATAGTTAAGATTAATACTAGGTGCTTGAATTTTATAATATACAGGGTGTCAAAAGCATACCTACATATAAAAATTAAATCGGAGCCTAGTCCTTCTTAGTCCATTTTTGAGGTTGGTCTTTAACACCCTGTATTTTACTAAACATTATATTCATAGTGTAGATACCTAAAGAGATAGAATATTTTGTATTGTACACCACTTATATAATAATTAGTAATGTAATATTACACAATTGATATTAAAAGACTCGAATAAAAAATGTTTGTTTAATTTAAGAAATATCAATTTAAGATAAGAAATTAAAAACAGAAATGAAGTAGGCTTATTCTATATCGTAGTGAGTAGGTATTCATTTTTAACTAGGTACAAGTAAGTACATAATAATAAATTGAATGATGTAGAAGACAAGATTATTTTAATTGCCTGCATGGAGTGAGTAATTTTGTACACCCTGTACATTAAGTAGTAGATACCTATTAGAAAAAGTATTTTCAAGCACTGCATTCGTTGGTGATTAAAACAGATAAATATAGTTGGAACAGTTTGATAAAAAATAGTTTTTTTGAACCCCTAAATCATGAAATCAACTCATTTTCATCACATGCCATTAGATTATCCTCGTAGCATTATAATAACCTTCTTTTGTTATTATAGTTAGTTGGATAAAATATGTCTTCAAACTAATGTGAAGCTTCTAGCGAATTGCAACCCGAATCACTTTCCCTACAAGGAAGTCGGCGACATTCTTTGTGCCGGTGTGCATCTTACTTGCGATCTTTATATCCGACTTTAATAATAAAGAAAGGTTATGATTTTAATTTATAAGTCGTCATCATCATCATTACGAAAAGATATTTTTTAAGTAATTTTAGTTCGTATTTTATAAAATCCAGCACATCTAGTACTTATAATAATATTGATACAAATTATCATAAATTATAATTTACTTTTAAAAACCTACCTACATAGCTAACATATCACAGGTTTTGGACATAAATATTAAAGTAGGTAGATACCATGATACAAATCATTGCTGCATTCCTGTAAATCTCTCTAAATAGTTCTCTAAATAGGAGGATGGCTCTACTTCATCGGTATATTTGTATAACACCTACAAACTTATAACTTGCCTACCATCTTCATTGTGAATGTAATTTCGCATATAATGATTAAGGTTCAAGTTACTTTGATTTGCTCTTACATTCGCTGCAATCAATCAATAAATCAGTTTTTGCTGACATAGGTTTTTAACACAAATGAAATGTGTACAGATAGTTTGCACACTAGTAAAATAAAAAAGCATAAATTGATCTTGGAAAGCAGGAGCGTCACCATTTAGACTTTTGTTGTCCAGCCAGAAACAAGTGGATTTTAGTGTTGTGATTACTGAAGTGTTAGTTACAAAGCCACGAGAAATGTGAGTATAAAAGTTCATTATTCAAATAATAAATATATTCGCTTGAATAGATCAGTATTCAGATACATAATCGGCAGAATAGTTAAACATACGCACACTTGTCCTCATGTGTTAAGTTTTAAAATTACCTATGGGGGAATTTAGGTGAATAGATAATAATTAATTAAAACTTACCTACTTATAAATACTAGTTTTATAGGAATTTAAAGTTTTACAAAATACAAACAAAAATAAGAGAAGTATTCTGAATAATTTTATAACTCGTTTGATGGATTCAAATAAATAGTTTTATAAAATTCATTTGAATTCAATGTATGTATTATTTATACCATACACGAACTCAGTATGAATTAACATATGAGTATTTAAATTTCAATATTATTATGTTTTAAATATTATGTTTTTCATTTCAGGTCTAAAATCGCGGATCAAGTTTTTCCATCGGACGAAGGGTCGGGAGTAGAAGAAGGAGAAATAATTGAAAAGAAAAAGAAAACCAAGCCAGTTATTAAGAAAAAAAAATTAGAAGAACCATCAACATCAAGGTATTTTCATCATTCAGTGCATTAAGTTTTTGTGAAAAGATCAGTAGTTAAGTAGGTATTCAGCAGTAGGTACATTTTTTCATAGGTAGTTATCTATCTAAGCCCTTTTGATGAAAATTATTATGTAGTGTGCTTGGTAATTAATTGTCTCACACAAACTAGTTCATCGTTCCTTTGTATTTATTAAAATATTTTTTTTTCAATTTCAGATCTAAACATGCTTATACTCCAACGGACGAAAGCGAGGAAGAGGGCGAAATAATAGAAGTGCCAAAGAAAAAAATAAAATCCGCTGCTCCAGCTACTGCAAAGAAGCTGAAGCCTTCGCAGTTAATCAACAGGTAATACCATGAATACTTAGGTAAATAGTGAAAACTCAGTAATCAAGTATCGTGGCCATCCGATAATTTACTATTCACAGCGAGATTATTTAATTTCTTGCATCAATCATCTCATACATAAATAAATAAGTAAGTATGAATAGTAAGTTTATACATAATAGTTTCAAAGAGTTAATTATCTATCGATTACGCGTACTGTTTCAATATTTGTTTTTTTATACAAAAACGCCGTGTATTTATTAAAATGTTTACTTTTAAATTTCAGATCTAAGCATACCGATTCACATACGGAAGAAAGCGAAGATGATGGCGAAGTAATACCAAAAAGAAAACACAAATTATCAGCTCCAGCTATTAAAAAATCGAAGCCTTCATCATCAACCTGCAGGTAAATACCCTAAATAGATACTAAAAAATCAGTCATCAAGTATCAACTCAATAATTATAATTTAGTATTCACAGTACAATTATTCTATTTGTTGCATCACTCATCGATTTAAATAAGTAGATTGAATTTTAATTTTGATTTTAAAAGGCTATATAATCATCAATTAATAAATCTTTTACATACTTACTATCGATTACAGCATTTCAATGATTGTTTTATATTTCAGACCAATGAAACCAACAATGAAAGATCTGTTCGGAAATGATAGCGACGATGATGACGCCTCCACGACCGTTGGTAAAGAACCCCCTAAACTTGCCTGCTATATTACACGCCGCGTGGCGAACGGCTACGCTAAACAGTTTCATCCTGAGAAAAAGGGGGCCTTATACGTAGAACTCAAAGTTTATGAATGCAGCGAAATCGAATCGATTTCGCCAATGAACAGATGGCGCCAAGCCATCATCGCCTTAAAAACACGTACCGAAAATACAGCAAAGAGTTGGGGGCATTTAGCTAATTATGTGAAAGAGGTGCGCGATGAGTTCAAAACTTGTCCTACGAACTTCACTAACTATTCTTAATTTCTGAAATAACTCATGATTAAGAATACTTAGTGAAGTTGCGTGCACGATGCGTGATACAATCAGTTCATTATTAATTAAATATACTTACCTACATTACTTTTTAAATCGTCTTGAATGAATAGACAGCGCCGAGCTGTCATAGCGTTGAAAACTCGTGGACACCACAAATAGCTGAAGTCGTTTAGCAAATTATGTAGAAGTGATACGTGATGAATTTAAAACGCGCAGATAGGTAACCAATTAGGTAACTTACTTATTACCTTTAAATAGATTCTAAGATCCAATGTATCGAAAACATCAATGAATAAGAATCAACACTCCTCAGATTAAAAGATTAGTAATTATTCATACTATTTGTTTTTGTTTTCAGCTAATTCAACCGCACCGTGTTGTTATACTGAATCTGATATTGAAATATTGAAAGATGAAATATTGAATAACAGAATAAATAATAACGAAAATAGCAGTAAAATGATTTTATGTAATGAATGCAACGTTCAAGTAGTTAAATCACGTTATAAATGCCATATACGAACTAATATTCATAAATCGAATTGTTTAATGAAATCTGAGTTTAAAAATATAGATATCATAGGTACCGCTTTTAAAAATAGAATTAGATCATATCGAGTAAATCCATACCCAGAATCTGAGTATTGCACTCCTGAGGCATTTTTATATGAACACGAAAATGACGTAATTAAACTAATTGAATTATCTCTTAAGAAACATACTTGCATAAAGGTGAATTTTGAATTGTTTGCTCTATTTATACTACCTAAAAACGAATATTTGTCAAGGCAGTTAAAATCATTTAACCTAAAATATTATACAGTTTATAATAATACTGATCTATCTGAACTTTATTTAGAAGTGATTGAAAATTTAAAAAGGAAAATGATTGAATTTGAACATTGTGAATCAGGTTGGTCTTTTGAAACGATTAGTCATTTAGAGATCAATATTAATAAATACTGTCCATTGCGAGGTGGATCATTCATTGACTTACCATCTTGTATAAAAAATACGAAAAGTTGTATAAACATAAAAACGAATGACGACTATTGCTTTTTGTGGAGTATTGTTGCTTGTTTATATCCTAGTAAAGTAAATGTAAATCGAGTAAACTCATATCCTCATTATTCAGAAGTTCTTAAAACACAAGGTCTAAACTTTCCTCTAGCGCCAAATGATATTAAATTATTTGAAAAAATGAATCCAAATATAAGTGTTAATGTATATGGTTTAGACGATACATACAGTGTAACTGGACCATTGTATGCTTCAAGTATTCGAAAAGATAATCATATCAACTTATTATATTTCGAAAAGTCAAGTAAGCGACATTATTGTTTGATTAAAAATTTATATAAACTAGTACGAAGACAAATTACTCGACATCAAGGTAAATCATATTTATGCGAGCAGTGCCTTCAATTTTTTACCAGCAATCAAAAATTTGAGTCTCATAATTGTTCGAAGGTTTTAACTGTATTACCTGACAACAACATCTTGCAATTTGAGCATTATGAACGACAACAAAAAATAAATTTCGTAGTGTACGCTGATTTTGAAAGCCTTTTAATAAATCATAAAGAAACAAGTAATACAAATACACTAAAATATAAAGTTCACGAACCGTCTAGTTTTGCTTATTATATATGTTGCGCACACGATCAATCCTTAAACAAATATAGGACTTACAGAGGTCCTAAGTGTGTTCAATATTTTATAAAGCATTTAATAAAAGATGTCGAAGACGTATATAAAATACTGGATGATATAAAGCCTATGACACCATTGACTATTGATGAAGAGAACGAATATAAAGTAGCAACTGTTTGTCATATTTGTCAGCGGTTATTATTAAATGACAAAGTTAAAGACCACGATCATATAACAAAAAAATTCAGAGGGCCTGCACACGCTTTTTGTAATATAAACTATCGTATTTGTTCATTTGTACCTGTGATCATACATAATTTGTCGGGCTATGACTCACATCTTTTTATAACAGAACTATCAAAACATCCAGGTGATATAAAAATAATACCAAAAACAAAAGAAAAGTATATCAGCATTACAAAATACCTCCCAAACTATAGAAAAAATAAAAGTAGTTCAATGCAAATAAAGTTTATAGACTCCTTTCAATTTTTAAGTACAAGTCTGGATAATTTAAGTCAAAACTTAGATAAAAAAGAGTTCGTTCATTTATCAGAGATAGTTGAAAATGAAAAGCAGTTGAATTTGATAAAAGTGAAAGGAATTTATCCTTATGATTACATGGATTCGTGGTCTAGATATGATGAGTTAAATCTTCCATCAAAAGAATGTTTTTTTAATAGTTTGAAGCAAGCGCATATTACAGACGAAGAATATCTTAGAGCACAAAATATATGGCTGGAATTTAATATTAAATCACTTGGAGAATTTACTGATTTGTATTTGAAAACGGATGTATTAATACTATGTGACGTTTTTGAAAAATTTCGAAATACTAGTTTGAAATACTATAAACTTGATCCCGCTTACTATGTAAGCTCTCCTGGCTTAAGTTGGGATGCTATGCTTCTTTATACTAAAGTTAAACTAGAATTAATTCAAGATTTGGAAATATATCAGTTATTGGAAAGAGGTATACGTGGTGGTTTAGCACAATGTTCTCTTCGACATGCTGTTGCAAATAACAAATATTTACCGAATTATGATGAGTCTTTGGATACCGAGTATTTAATATATCTTGACTGTAATAATCTTTATGGTTATGCAATGATGAAAAAGTTTCCAATCTCTGAATTCAAATTCCTGACTGAAAACGAAATTAATGCTTTTGAGATTTCAAGTTGTGCCATCGATGATGAATACGGTTATATTCTAGAAGTTGACTTAATTTATCCGGAACATATACACGATGCACATAGTGACTTGCCATTTGCTCCGGAAAAATTTCAGCCTCCGGGTGGTAGAACAGCAAAACTCATAGCGAACTTATACGATAAATATAACTATGTTATTCATTATGTACATTTAAAAGAATGTCTAAAACAAGGCCTAAGATTGAAAAAAATTCATCGAATTGTATGTTTTCGACAGCAAGACTTTTTAAGAAAATATATTGAACTAAATACTGAATTACGGAAAAAGGCCACATCCACTTTCGAGAAAGACTTTTTCAAATTACTAAATAATGCTATATTTGGTAAAACGATTCAAAATAAACGCAAACAAGTAGACGTTAAACTGATATCTTGCTGGAAAGATAATAAAAATAAAACTAATAAGTATTTGGGTGCTGAAAAACTTATCGCAAAACCAAATTTGAAAAGCCTGGCTATATTTACAAATGACCTTGTAGCAATACAATTAAAACCAGAAAAAATTGTTTTAGATCGGCCTATTTATGTCGGGTTTTCTGTTTTGGAGTATGCTAAAACCCATTTATATCAATTTCACTATGATTTTATAAAACATAAATATGGAAAACAAGCAAAACTTTGTTATACTGACACAGATAGTCTTCTTTATTTAATAAAAACTAATGATTTTTATGAAGATATGAAAAATAGTCTTGAATATTTTGATACAAGTAATTATTCTTTTGATAATGCATATGATATACCATTGATCAATTCTAAAATACCGGGTTTGTTTAAAGATGAGCTTGGCGGTAACGTTCTTTGTGAATTTATAGGATTGAGAGCAAAACTTTATTCCCTAAAAAGTCTTGACAATCATATTAATAAAGCTAAAGGTGCGACCAAGGCAGTTACTAAAAAAATTACATTCTCCGATTATCAAGATTCATTATGTCATAACAAAGATTTAAAATGCAAAATGAATATGATTAAGTCCATTCACCATACTCTCTATTCTCAAGAAGTGAACAAACTAGTACTGAACGCAAATGATGATAAACGTCAAATTTTTAATAAGATTCTAACCATGCCATGGGGTCATTATAAAGCCATATTGTAGTTTTATCAAGAGTAAGTTAATGTAAATTTTATTATTAATATGAATTTATGTTTATGTTAAATTACAGATTACTAATGTTACAGTTATAGTTTTATGTTGTATTGCATAACATTTTGTTATATTTTGTCATTTGAATAAAGAAATGGTATGATGATAATAATGTCAATGTATTTTAAGCTTATATTTAAGTAAGTATTTTATTATTATGAAATAAAATGAAGTAAAAGTTATATCTTAAGTTTTTTTTAACCTTACTAAACTAAAGACCAAAACACAATGCCTGTGTTTTTTTGAAAAGATGGAAATAAATAACAGAACTGGTTAGTTTTTTAAATAGATAAGTAATCTTTTCAAGTTGGACCTGTTAAGTTTATGAATAAACGAAAATGAATAGATGAGCTTTTAAGTTTTTGAAACGATGATCAATTTGAATACGCTTCGTACTAAGTTTTCAAATAGATGAAAATGAATAGATAACTTTTCAGTTTTTGAAACGATAATCTATTCAAGTAAGCCTTGTTTAGTTCTTGAATAGATGATAATGAATAGATGTACTGTCAAGTTTTTGAATCAATGATCTATTTAAATATGCTTCATACTAAGTTTTCAAATAGATGAAAATGAATAGATAACTTTTCAGTTTTTGAAACGATAATCTATTCAAGTAAGCCCTGTTTAGTTCTTGAATAGACGATAATGAATAGATGTACTGTCAAGTTTTTGAATCGATGATCTATTTGAATATGCTTCGTACTAAGTTTTCAAATAGATGAAAATGAATAGATGAATAGATCGAATAGTGTATAATTGGGATTTTCTGGATCTTATTTGATCCAGAAAACCCAATTATACACTACTGGCGCGTTTGATTAGAGCTTCATTAAGGCAAATCCGGTACCTCGCACCTTACAAAACGTTCAGGATAATCTTTGATCGCACGCCTTAATCGATTTACACTAGATAAACCTGCTGATATTTTTTGTGATTTTGTATAGCGGTTTTCATACTGCCACAGACACGATATTAATACAATATCATGAGAGAATAATGTTTTTATACATCTAGTAATAGAGGCTTTCACACAATGTCGGCGCCAATCGGTCAGTATCGGTCAGCGTGCAAACGCCGTATTTCACAAGTCTCTGAAAAGAGTTTTAATGCTCTTTTCCACTGCGTTGAAATCGGAGCGTAAGAAGCATCGGTATTTACAATTCGTATGCACAGATATAGCGATCTATATAGTGCATATATATATCTATATATCGATATAGTGCACGCTGTACCATAGAAATTAAAGCAACATTTCCTTTCGCTCTGCACGCTCCGATTCCGACGCAATGGACGTGTAGCTTTGGTCTCCATTACTACCGTGAAACTGGCTAAGGCATTTTAGTTTTGACTAGGTGACTAGGTTTAACCCTATGTTATTTATCTTGAATTTCGTTGAAAATATTTCAAGATCTGGAGTAGATTTAGTCATTACCATGGGACAATAGAAAATCCTTTGTGTCTGGAATCCTTGTAGCCACGAGTATATTCCTAGAAGTAATATAGAATACTTATATAAAGAAATTCCTTAGGTCTCTCAATTTACATAAACGTAAATAAAAAGTATCATAAAACTGATAGAAACCCTACTACTAACCAATAAGTCTAAATGTACCCAACAGACTCGCAAAGATTTTTTGCGTTCATAAGTGCTAAGCCTAAAAAGTTCCTATCGGAAATGGAAAAACCAAATCACAGGAAGGTGTTAGTGTGATGAAGGATTCTGAAGGCTTGGGAGAGACGTTCCGTCGATCAGCGTTGATCTTTTATTGTAGAGAGGGTTGCGAAATTGTAAAAATGTTTATCAGCGCTTAAATGTTCGGGCTGAGGTGTTTTTGTGGCTAAAAGGAAGTCTTTTATCACTTGGTTGTCTGTCTAGAATTTTTGTTTTCAAACCCGCCTGATGGTTCATATAATGGTACAGCAGATAATTCTCTTAATAAAATCTGGTTGACATATCATTGAGATTTTGTTGGAATTACATAAAAGAGACAAAAGAATCTCAATGATATTCTTTTTACAAAGAAAATTATCATTAATGCAGTATTTACCATATTTATAGCTATTTTCAAAATACACATGAAACAGTTGAGCTATTTACAAACCGTTGCAAAAGATTTATAGATAATTTTACGAAGACATGCGTTACAAATTAATTTATTTCTCAGTTTTGTATTGCCTAATTTAAAATGTTCTCCCAGCATTCTATTTTTATTGAACCAAACTTTAATTTCCATTTATATTTGTAATCGTAAAACGTTAACTGTAATAATAATCGAGTTCGAAAAATGACTTAAATAGGCCAAAATCAAAAGAAGGCCCCTTAACTGATCCAAATCAATACCAATCGGAAGCGTGGCCAAGAAACTGGTTGCTAAATAGCAGTTTTTTAAAGTAGATTTTTTGAAAAAGATTTGGTGTATTATATTTAACTTCAGGTATATTCAGGCTCAGGTATATTCACCCAATGCGCTGAAAATGGTTTTTGTTAAGCAAATAATAAAACCAGTAAGCCGTTCGTGCTTTTCCGTATTTACTCAGAGGGAATTATTAAATTTCAGGCTCCCCTCAACCACACATTAAGCATTCATGTTTACTACGTATCGGTTACCAAAAACTGGAGGTCACGTATTCAATTAAAAAACACCTATACAAATATTTAATGTTTGATCAATACTGGCACCCGCTGAAAAGGTTGTTGGTGTAACTAATTGGAGTTTCTGACCGGTGTGTTTTATGGTATAGTTACAAAATCATTTCTGGCAACAATAATTGGTGCAAATAAAACTGTAAAACTACAATAAGTACGTAATTAGAATATCATTAATAATATTCTATTAGTTAATCTAAAATACCAATGTGTTCCGTTTTCCTAAAACTGGATCCTTATAATTCAAATGATTGATATTCGAAATTACGTAGACATTACCATGTCTAAGAAAACTGAACAAAATGAATTTTTCAAATAAAATAACCATAATTTGCAAAAAAGGTACGATAATTACAACAGATCTTTGTCCCTTTGAAGTATCTGCGCAGAACCCGTTTTTGAGTCAAATTGGAGGTAAGCGAATTCTTTCGTACAACAGTACATCTGCGATCGTTGTTGCACCTAACTTGTGAAGGTTAGAGATCCGTTGGGCGTAATTTAATTCACAAAACATCAGGTGAGATTGCAGTCAAACTTTTACCTATAAAGTATAAAAAAAAATCTGAACAGCAGAACGTTCCATTCCAGTTTCAAAGCCAAATAAGTTACAAAATAGCGTGATTACTGATTACAGAAAGCCAAGCTAAAACGTTCGGTTTGCACATCAATTGCGCATTGGAAAACAGTACGATCGGCTTTGCTCTTACATTTAGAGAACAATTGGAATTGAACTCAAAGCAAGCACTTCTGAACCGCGAGCAGGATAACTGGATAAGCTCGCGGTTAGTTCTCAAGTTTCGAGAGTTCTATCTAATTCCGTTTAAGACTTAAAGCGCCAAATTGCACGTTAGCGAACCAGAAAACAGGCGCTTTTGTGTTCTGATAAATTATTTTGAAATTCAAAGGCTTTTAAATACTTTATTAAGATTACCGTCTCTCTAGCCAAGATAACATCGCTAAAGAATCTCATCCCATCTCAACCCTCTAATACCTATTGTAAATGTGAAAGTTTAGATGTTTGTGTTTCAATCACGTCAAAACTACTGAACCAACTTGGATGAAAATTGGAATATATACAGTTCGTAGCATGGACTATTATTATACAAGCTACTTTTTATCCTGAATAATTAACAGAACCTGCAAGATAAAATGAGCGAATGGGATTAGCAACGCCAATAACACATACTTTGACGTCACGTCAGTTGCTTCAGAGATTCTAGTATAAGTTTTGTAGATAACGCCGGTGTAAAACGACAAAAGAAAAGACACACGCGTACGAAGTTGCGGATAACAGCTAGTGTACACAAATGGTAAAGGAATATAGTATGAGGTCTGTTCTAGAAATGTCGTATTACAGCATCAAATTCTACTTCTACCTCTGGGGAATTGTGAAATACGCTCACTTGCACACGAGTGGTTTTTTGGACTTCAAAGAAAGGTAAATTCATTTGGCTAATAAATTATCGTGATTTATTACTTTTTTAACCCTAAAGCATACCGGCTTTATCTTTATTTCTTTTTTTTTAACTCACATAACAAACATCGATGTTTGCCATCACACAAATGTTCTGAGGACATCGAAAGTGTGATAAAGTAGGACTGACTCATCTCCAAAGAGTATAGTTATTACCTCATTAACCGTAACTTGTAGGTATACGTACAGAAACCCCTTGTAGGTACACGTACAGAGACCTTAAAACTATATTTAGTCAGAATAAACAAAGTTTAGCACAGACCCTTGGGCTGAGTCTGCAGTAAATCATATCGCTTGACGTAATTAGGACTGCGTTTGTACTCCGTGGATAAATTATATTTTGAAGAGAGATGTATTCAAGAGCATGCTCACATTTCTTCTCCTTTCTTTTCTATGAATTATTTTTTTTATTTAGCTCTTATTTAGCCATAGAGCGTGGTATCTAGCTGAATTTACTGTTAGAGAAAAATAATTCAGAAAGTTCATTATATTTTTAACGTATTTACGGAGCAAAATAATTCTAAAAGATTTAAACACACATGAAGCAGTTGAGCTATCTACACACCTTTGCAAACGATTTATAGATAGCTCAACTGATCCAAATCAGTACCAATCGGAAGCGTGCCCAAGGCCCAAGTTTTAAATACTTTATCTTTTCCAAAAGCATTTTTAAATATGTATATTTAATAGTACAATAGATAAAGGTACTTATAAGTTATGTTCTGCATTTTTCTTACAATATTTCTATGAAAGTGACTCGCTAGCCCCGTCGGCCTACCGTCCAAACTGCTAGAGGGCTTTCCCATTCGTTACTCAGAATAACAACCACAATAAAAAGGTCTGCTTGGGGATCACGGCTGACTAGGGTTAATAAGCTGGCATATCTATGCAAAAAGGTTATTTGTGAAAAATATAAAAACATCACATAGCAAAATAAAAATAAGAAAAATAGCACTAGTTTTTTTGATATTCCGTAATGTAAAAAATAACATCACGTTTTCACACATTGCATTTTTTTTTCCTTTATTTTTTTCCTAAAACCGTGTATAGAACAGTTGTTTTTAATTATGTAGCTACGTACTACGCACTACGTAAGTACGTAAGTATAATTTTTGAAACTGTAGCAGTAAATAATCCCTTTTTAGTGAAAATTATGCACCACAGCAGCGTCTCATTCATAGGAGCTTGGGTAATAAGTGGCTTCTGACGCTCTAAATCATCTAGATTAGATGGAAAGGCTTGATTATTTTACGTAGCTACTACCGTAGTTATTTTAATTTTGTTTTGTTGCAATACAAAGCTTTTTGTGGGTTTATAAAATGATTATTTAAATTATTGAAATTAAACGATGTCAACTCCACTTATTATCATGCAAATTTCTTATCTACAGCAAAATGAGGAGCAACATTACCATATCATTTTATTTTATGACGCAATTTCATATCTCTGACTCCGTTGACAAAGATCGCATTTACTTAAAAAACAGGTTAGAAGGACGGTTTGAGCACTCAAAACAACATTTTAGCAGAGCAGAGTGACATAGTTATTGACACAATTCACTTGATTCTGGCAAAATTGTCTGTCGAAATGACGGACAGATGCCATATATAAGAGAAGAAGAAGACACCTTTTTTCGTTTTGAAGAATCTCTACCAAAAAATCTGTTGGATGTCACCCGTGCTTGGGTTTTCTTTCAAATATTATGTTGCAAGGTTCTAAGCAGACAACCGGCTTTCATTGTTAATTCAGATCAAAAACACAATGGCTTTTCCTCGGCCGTATTTATTCACATTCACCGATATTTACAATGCAATAAAAGCTAACCACAATAAAAATATGTTGTTTCCGCAATAATGGACGCCATAAAAGGCATTTTATCGCCTTTGATGAACGGAGTAGCTCCGGACTAATTTTGATTTGTTTGCTGTGTAAATAGGAATTAGGTTCGCTTTGTTAATGGAAGTATCGGGGCAATGCATACGTAGTATCATGGTGTGGGAGTATCATTCGTTTAGTATTTGATTAATATATACGAATTGAGTGTATTGCTTCCTATTTGCGGTTGTGTTTACCGAAACGATGATATTTCGTATAATCAAACGGCGTCTGGTTTTACGTAAACCCTTTTCAGCCAGTTGGTAATTAAATTACTGTTACAACATTTACCTACTAATAATAATACAGTTCAATTGATTTATCAACATTAAGGGCGTCTTGCACCAGAGTCACTAAACGTATTTAACAGTTAAATCGATTTAAATCTGACGTATTTGTATGACTTGACAACTCGCTAAATACTATTTAAGAGTTAAACGCGTTTAGCGATTCTGGTGCAAGCCGCCCTTAACCCAATTAATTTTAATCAAGTCTGGTGACCTATGACCGTTTCTAGTTGTGACTACAATTTTTACAAGACCAATTTATTCAGAGAAAATAAAAGCCAGTTTCTGCTTTCTATTCATTCACACGGAAAGATTAACTTGCCGAGCAAAGAGCGAGAATTGTTTCGCTTCGCTTTGATTTCCCCCTATTTACCTGCAAAGTCAAAGGACAAATATTTGCGATCCGGTCAAACCTTGCTTTGCTAGCCAACTCAGATAACAAATCATCGATGCTAGCGGTTCCATTTTAATCCAACGAAACATTATAAACGGTGAATATTAATTGGTGAGAAGCACTGTATTGTTATTTTAATGGTGGAAAGCTCGGGGCTGCGCGCGGCTGCTCCCATTGTGTCCCTAACCCTACAATCGCAAACTGAATTCTAAATTAAGAAAGGGTTGCTAGCTACTGTGGAGCATTTTGCGAAACGATTGTGTTGTGACTGTATCTCAACACACCTGAAGCACCTGAAAGCTGCGAACTAAATCACACAATGTTTGATGTACACTGCCGTCGAAACGGGGTTATTAATGACTCCACTTTGCTCGCAACACCACATAAGACGCGTCTCGATCGAGAAAAAAGCGAGGGAGACGCGTAAACGAGTTCGTAATGGACTCGTTTTTGTGTCATTGAAGACTAGGCTCTTTCAGACTGGACCAAAACTATCTATGTACTCTCGTATTTTAATGACTACTAGCGATAGTGGTTGAAACTCATGAGTCATAATCTTATCACAATAACTTATACGTTGCACGGCTCTCATTCCATAAAGATGCCTAATCTAAATTGTAGCAAAAAAAACACGCCACACCATCTTTTTGCACGCCCAGGAAGACTGGCAGACAATGCTCTTAGCATTAAGTCCTCCTAGCACTACCTATTTGTGTGAAATTTTAAAATAAATAAATAGCACGATATCGTGGCAAGCCTAGACAAACAAGCAGTTCGTTACCGATGCATTGAAATCTGCGATACCAAAGGGGAGGCCCACTTTATTTTGACGTGTTGGTTTCTACCTACTCGCATTGTATCCATTTGTGAAGCTTATTTTCTTGACCAGTTATCCAAACTGACCGCCGCCGAGAACGTTATTTTTGAGGACGTCGATGGGATACTGATGTGATGACTCACTGCGGGTACTGCGGTAACCAATATTATTTTACAAGTACATTGTCATTATACTGGTTCAGTTTCAGGGTAGGGTCTTGGAAGCAGTTGCAAATTACCGTCTTGAAAAGGCTGGCTGGAAACATAATTTGTAAATAGTAGCTACCTAAGTAAATAATATTTTTTAGTTTTATAAAAACTGTATTTTCACAGAAACGAATTGTCATTGTACTTCTATTTTTGGTAAAAATATTTATACAAGTGCTCAGGATCGAAACAATTTACACACATTAGAATTTATAACTTATGCGTGTGTGAATAAGTATCATTATTGTGATTTATCTTCACTTTGCACTATCATTTCATCTTTAACATGTTCGTTACGTGTTTACCTTTCACAACATTCAAGTTAATAGCGTAATAAGGTTTTATAGCGCATTAACAAAAATGAACTGTTATGGGAGTGCGTCGTATTGTTTTCTATTCGGTCTCGATCGTTTGTTCTGCTTTGTTTTTGTTCGCTCTTGCTCACTGACTACCAGGGACTGAAAACCCGGTTCCAAATAAGGGTTCGGTTCTCTTAAAGGTTCTCATAAAGGTTCCAATAAAGGTTCGGTTCCTGTTCCGGTTCCGGTTCTTTTCGGGTTCCTGGAACCGGTTAATGAATTTATGCGTTTAAGTGGGGTCAGAATTATTTTATTTGCCTTGAGTTTCTGGCGCTTGTACTTCACGGTCACAGATTAGAACACTGTTCGCGGCACTGCAAGCAGATTGAGATTAGACGCGACTTAGTAGTACGAATAATATGGATAATAGTGAGTTTACTTACCTACCTACCTATCTACCTACCTAGGTAGTAGTAATTATGTAGGTGCTTATTGTTTTCTTTCTTTTTTTATGCTTGTTCTGTGCTGTACCTGTGTTGTGATTGTGTGTCGAATAAATAAATCTCTATCTCTATCTATCTATCTATCTCTACTTCGATTATAATATTATTGTTATAGGTAGGTATAAATTTAATAAATTTCATTTCATTAAAGTTGAAATATTTATAGACACTATGTCTTTTTTTGCCCCCCATTCTACAAGTCACAACGGGGCGAGCAGTCAATTAAACACAATTACACTACACTCAGTTGAATAAAATAACAGAAATGAGGAAAATGAGTTAGGAATTTTTTCCTGTTTTTTTTTAGCTTAAGAGGCCGTATTAAAATTTGACGACGTCAAGTTTAGGCATTTATGAATACGCGACGCGCTGCGCTACGCGTTTGCGACGCGCAAAGGACAAACGAATTTGATCTTTCGACATGTTCGTTCACTGGATGAGTACGATTGATTTGTAGTCTAATTACTAAGTTGGTATGTGGTAGGTACCTATCTCCACGTGACGTGTGTAGAACTGTTGTACGAATTGTAATAAAAAATTGTAAAAAATAAAATAAATATTGCAAACCCTCTATTATGTAGAAAATAAAATAAATATAGCAAACCCTCTATATAATTTTTTTATTGATCTGACAGTATTTATAATTCCAGTTTAATGCCCCATCTTCTCCTCTCAGAGATATTGTAGCCCCCTTCCCGTATCTCCGCTACTAGCAGAATTCGACCTCCATTATGTGGAGCCATTCGAATCGAAACATAAATATAGCCAAAATAAAGGAGCATTTTGACTCTGACAGAATTTATCTCCCCCACGACGTTTTCGAATCCAGGACAGCGTACTTGACTTTTTATAGTAAAATGATACAGGTGTCGATTTCGAAATATTTTGGGGTGCTGATTGCGGAAATGGCATCTACTTTGAAGTCTAAATGGCGAACGTTGATTTTTTTGAGTACAGTGATAGAAGTGTCGTTTTCAGGATATTTTGGAGTGCTGATTACGGAAATGGTATCCATTTTGAAATCCAAGATGGCGGACATTGTTTTTTTTTTGAGTAAAGTGATATAGGTGTCGTTTTCGGGATATTTTGGGATGCTGATTACGGAAATGGTATCCATTTTGAAATCCAAGATGGTGGACATTGTTTTTTTTGAGAAATTAGATATGGGTGTCGTTTTCGGGATATTTTGGGGTGCTGATTACGGAAAAAGTATCCATTTTGACATCCCAGATGGCGAAAATTGTTTTTTTTTGAGAAAATAGATATGGGTGTGTGTCGTTTTCGGGATATTTTGGGATGCTGATTACGGAAATGCTATCCATTTTGAAATTCAAGATGGCGGACATTGGTGTTTTTGAGAAAATAGATATGGGTGTGTGTCGTTTTCGGGATATTTTGGGATGCTGATTACGGAAATGGTATCCATTTTGAAATCCAAGATGGCGAACATTGTTTTTTTTTGAGAAATTAGATATGGTTGTCGTTTTCGGGATATTTTGGGGTGCTGATTACGGAAATGCTATCCATTTTGAAATCAAAGATGGCGGACATTGGTTTTTTTTGAGAAAATAGATATGGGTGTCGTTTTCGGGATATTTTGGGATGCTGATTACGGAAATGCTATCCATTTTGAAATTCAAGATGGCGGACATTGGTGTTTTTGAGAAAATAGATATGGGTGTCGTTTTCGGGATATTTTGGGATGCTGATTACGGAAATGGTATCCATTTTGAAATCCCAGATGGTGGACATTGGTTTTTTTGAGAAAATAGATATGGGTGTCGTTTTCGGGATATTTTGGGATGTTGATTACGGAAATGCTATCCATTTTGAAATTCAAGATGGCGGACATTGGTTTTTTTGAGAAAATAGATATGGGTGTCGTTTTCGGGATATTTTGGGATGCTGATTACGGAAATGGTATCCATTTTGAAATCCCAGATGGTGGACATCGATTTTTTTAATAAAGTGATATAGGTGTCGTTTTCGGGATATTTTGGGATGCTGATTACGGAAAAAGTATCCATTTTGAAATCCAAGATGGCGAACATTGTTTTTTTTTGAGAAAATAGATATGGGTGTCGTTTTCGGGATATTTTGGGATGCTGATTACGGAAATGGTATCCATTTTGAAAGCCAAGATGGCGAACATTGTTTTTTTTTTGAGAAATTAGATATGGGTGTCGGGCTCGGGATATTTTGGAGTGCTGATTACGGAAATGCTATCCATTTTGAAATCCAAGATGGCGGACATTGGTTTTTTTGAGAAAATAGATATGGGTGTCGTTTTCGAGATATTTTGGAGTGCTGATTACGGAAATGCTATCCATTTTGAAATCCGAGATGGCGAACATTGTTTTTTTTTTGAAAAATTAGATATGGGTGTCGTTTTCGGGATATTTTAGGGTGCTGATTATGGAAATGCTATCCATTTTGAAATCCAAGATGACGGACATTGGTTATTTTGAGTTAAGTGATATGGGTAATCTTTACGATGGCTGATTAGGACTCTCAGATATTGATTTCGAAAGCAATCGATTCATAAACAAAAACTTCAAAAAAGATAGGATCCATTTCCATAATCAGTACTTTACTTACCCCAAAATATCCTGAAAACGACACCCATATCACTTTACTCAAAATAACCAATGTCTGCCATCTTGGATTTCAAAATGGATACCATTTCCGTAATCAGCACCCCAAAATATCCCGAAAACGACACCCATATCACTTTATTAAAAAAATCGATGTCCACCATCTTGGATTTCAAAATGGATACCATTTCCGTAATCAACATCCCAAAATATCCCGAAAACGACACCCATATCACTTTATTAAAAAAATCGATGTCCACCATCTTGGATTTCAAAATGGATACCATTTCCGTAATCAGCATCCCAAAATATCCCGAAAACGACACCCATATCTATTTTCTCAAAAAAACCAATGTCCGCCATCTTGGATTTCAAAATGGATGCCATTACCGTAATCAGCATCCCAAAATATCCCAAAAACGACACCCATATCACTTTATTAAAAAAATCGATGTCCACCATCTTGGATTTCAAAATGGATACCATTTCCGTAATCAGCATCCCAAAATATCCCGAAAACGACACCCATACCTATTTTCTCAAAAAAACCAATGTCCGCCATCTTGGATTTCAAAATGGATACCATTTCCATAATCAGCATCCCAAAATATCCCGAAAACGACACCCATATCACTTTACTCAAAAAAACCAATGTCCGCCATCTTGGATTTCAAAATGGATACCATTTCCATAATCAGCATCCCAAAATATCCTGAAAACGACACCTATATCACTTTACTCAAAAAAACCAATGTCCGCCATCTTGGATTTCAAAATGGATACCATTTCCATAATCAGCATCCCAAAATATCCCGAAAACGACACCCATATCACTTTACTCAAAAAAACCAATGTCCGCCATCTTGGATTTCAAAATGGATACCATTTCCATAATCAGCATCCCAAAATATCCTGAAAACGACACCTATATCACTTTACTCAAAAAAACCAATGTCCGCCATCTTGGATTTCAAAATGGATACCATTTCCATAATCAGCATCCCAAAATATCCCGAAAACGACACCCATATCACTTTACAAAAAAAAACCAATGTCCGCCATCTTGAATTTTAAAATGGATACCATTTCCGTAATCAGCAATCCGAGCACCTAGATGCCTACCTAGAAAACTTAAAAGTAAAATTAAAAGAAATAGAAAAGAGTAGGTAGGTACACGGTTACAACAAAAACAGAAAACAGAGGTTGTACCTACCAGCAGGCGAATGGCCACATTACATTGTCATATAGTTACATATTTAATAAGAGGAAAACGTTACGTAAGTAATTAAGCATATTATAAGTACCAAGTCTTCGACTAACTAATGAGAGGAATAAAAAAGAAAAAGGTATATATATGTATACTGCGAGCATAAATAAATAAATGAAAATGATGCATCAATTTATAAATAATTTTTAAACTATAAAAACAAGTTTTAGACGTAAAAATCTATCGATCAACATTAAAAAATAAATACGCTCATCTTCCTCATTGCAGCGGGCACCGCTCGCTCGAGCGAGGTTCATAATTTTAGCTCCTACCCGCCACCAAAGCAAACAAATCACCTTAAATTTTGCTCAGGAACCTTTAAATAAAGGTTCTTAAGGGTTCTCATAAAGGTTCCGGTTCCTGTTCCGGTTCTGTCCAAGAACCTCTAAGTACAGGTTCCGAACAGGTTCTTTGGAACCCTTTTCAGTCCCTGCTGACTACATAAGTGCCCACTCTGCTTTACCGATTTGAATCAGCTCTAGTGCCACTTATTGGGCAATACAACTTCAAATTGTGCTGTAAATGTTTATGACAGGCGTCACAGCTCAGTCGGTAATGGCTCTGCCTTCCGTGCTGTGGGTCGTGGGTTCGATCCCCACTGAGAACAAACATTTGTGCGTGGAAAACATAGATGTTGGTTCTATGGTTCTATGTCTGGGTGTTACTATGTATTATAAGTATGTATTTACAAAAAATGTATATAAATATTCTATCAGCCATCTAGTTCCCATACCACAAGCTTTGCTTAGTTTGGGAATAGAGGGCGTTGTGTGTAAAGTCCATGAATATTTCTTATTATTGTTATTTATTAACATAAAAATTGGTAAACTTAGTTGTTTCGTTGGATAAAGTAATATTTTTCAAAGATGAAATCTTTTTATTTATTTCCAAAATGCATAAACAAATAGTAGTTTTTATTCGCATGCTGAATAGAAAAAGTACGAGTATTATAACGAGGGAGAACTAAGTAAAACAACAAAACGACCAAGCAAAGATTCGCGACGACGAGCGACGGTTCGTCTAGAATGTACCTAACCTACCTATCAGTCATATTATTATGTAGATGCGACGAAAGAGTTTCTATAGAAGGTAAGTACGATGATCGATCACATTCCCAAAGGGAAATTGAGTCGACTGCGTACACCTCTTTATCGACGAATACATCTTATGAACTGTAGGTAGATTTTGAAAAATACGCGTGAAGATAATTTTTTTTTTCATGCTAGTACTTAGCTACTATTTCTAAACACTGTAGAGTACGTACTAACCCGATAAAAAGTACTTAGTTCTTATTATACTGCATCACGAAATTAATAAATTCAAGTTTCATATAAACTGACTTAGCCACTACGGCGTGCTTGGTCGCAGATATCCAAAAACCTAAACGTTTGATGCATTTATAATATTAGTAATGTAGCTAGAACTACTTACCTACTCAAATTGAGGCAAAAGTTCTTAAAAATCTACAGCAATTCGGTAAACTTTCCAATATGACCACGTGAACAGCGAGGCTAAACATTAAAGTGGTGCTACCAATCTATGTTTTGTTTACATAGGTAGCTCCATTCCAATTTTATCGCTTACTTCGTAAATCGGTTTATTCTACACATTGTATGAACAAAGTAAAGAGCTTTTTTTGATCCTTTTGAACAAATGTTATGAACATTGAGTTAATGTAAAAGCTTCATTTCCTTTAAAAATAACTTTTGGCTACAAAATACGCGTTTTTTCGTGTTCTTTGTATTTGAAGCACAAAAAAGATAAGTTGTGCAACCACAAGTTCCGTTTTCCAGACGTTAGCAATCTCACAATAAATCTTTATAGCGCTTAGCTTCCTTCTGACTGTTACTTTTATTTATAGCCTAACATTATCGCGGCAAAACACTCGCACATTAATAAGAAGATCACAAACGAAACAAATCATCATTACGTTGTTGAGAGGCTCGGGACCGTCAAAGGCCGGCCATCTAAAGGCTGGAGTACACGCAACAAACGACACATTTCACGTTACATGACCCAAGCTTCCTCACGATTTTGTGAGCGAAATACACTGAGCCATTGCAAAGGTTTTTTTATACAACTATTTCTTAGGATATAGGCGACCTAATGTGAAGTGGTACCACTGATTGTAACGACGTTTTGACTCACTGAACACGCCCATTGCGGACACGCCGTATGATGTATAGCACGACTACTAAGACATGACTGTAATTGCATCGGCAGCCATACCCTTCAAACTGAAACACAGCAATGCGAGCATCAGTGTAGTAGGTACTTCCCCGGACGAGCTCTTTCACAAGAAGACCTTTTCTTTTTTTTTCGGGGGGAAAATGCCTTCGCGTTTCCCTTCCGCCAAGGGGGTGACGAAAGGGGGTATGTGGGACTACAACTAAGCTTATGTGGATAGTGCCTTACGGGTTTCGTCCCTTGCACCACCAGACATCCATTTACTCTTATTACTATTACTGTCACCGCATCCCATTACACGAACGAGATCTGCAGACGAATGGTATTTTATTTGTGGAAGGTTTTTGTTGAGGCAAAGGGAGCTTACGAAGATCTATCGAATTGATTCTTGGGTGCAAAACATTCGTTTGTAACACAGACATAGTGTGTGAATGTGTGTATTTTATTTATGAGAAGATGGATTGACTAGCTGTTTGGTTACTATCTGGAGAAACTATCAAACGTTTTGTAGGTAATGTTACCTGTAACATTATTAAGAAAAGGGAAGACCGTTGACAAGAAATAGAATTTGATATGTTGATGTTGAATACTCTTTTTTATACAACTAAATGATGAGACAGTGAATTTCCTAACTGAGGACGTGGTCTGTGATGCATTGCACTGCACTCTATGTGCTTGTAATTGCACTAGCTCCCATACCTATCAAACTGGAACACAGCAATGCGATTATGCAAGGCATCACTGTTTGGCGGCAGTATACGCACCTACTTAACAATTATCTACTTATTTAGCACGGAAAATACTGCGCTGACTGTAAAAAAGATCAAACATCTAAGTACCCTTTTAAAAAAGCTCCGATATGGTAATTCCAGGAATCTAGCTCTGACAGAATAATCTTTCAGTTCCAAAGTAAGAAAGTAACAGGGATTGGCACCGGCATACGGCTTGCAAATTTTTCAGTTTGTTTTACGAACAACCTGCCAAGTCGCTTTGTGTATCTAGTTGAAAGTTCTACTTTATTTGCTACGTCAAATTATACTTTTTTTCGCCTCTTTACGTGACTCTACTCTCTAGAGTTAATATTTAACTCTTTATTGCACAAAAAATAAAAATGTGATCATTTCTTATAGAAAAATACTTGTTTGACTCGTTATTTCGGGCATTGCTTTTATTTCCAATTTTAAAACGATGCCGTATAAGGATTAAAGAGCCTTGAATATTTTTGTGTTAGTTTATTTCCAATTCAGAAATCTCTATTATTCATAATAGCTACTTCACTCTCTAGGGGAATTATAACTGAAGTTGAACAAGTAAAAAATATTTGAATTAGCAAACAAACGTAGCTCCAAAGTATAACAAGATAAAATATTAATCACAACTCTTTTGTGCCTAACTTGTTAGGTACGGGAGGTAGGAAATTACTTATTGCCCGTAAAGCGACCGCTTTTCAGACGTGACCTCGCACGTACCCCACTTGACCCTTTGAGGTAAAATAAAATGGCTTTGGGTCGCCCGCTACCCCGTGACTTGCTACATAATGGTAAAAGAATAAGTCAATTTCCTCTATATGAACTGTTTCCTGGTAAAAATTATACATGAAAATTTATTAACACTATTTGAAATAAAAAAAAATATTCACTTGCGATCCTGGTAGCAACATTAACCCGTCGCAACTTCTTCGCTAAGTAACTTAACATTATTACCTGCTCTGTTTTTTATACGATTTCCGTTTGTTCCTAAGTAGGTTTTTTTTAAATTCAGTGAGTCTGATTTTTAGTTCAGTCGAACAATTTATTTATAATAAGCACGTGATTTGTGGGTCAAATAAGTACCTTTCTTTTGTCAGCCGTAGCAATGTATTACAGAACGAATTTACAGCCTGAACGAAGGGTTAAAGATATGAATAATTTATGATGTTATTTAACCTAGTCATAGTTTCGTCCCTAGCGAAGCATCTTCACGGACCCTTAATTTGATAAGGTATCCGCGCACTTGGCGACCAAACAGGCGGCTAGCGACTGAGGAACGATTCACATGCGACCTTGTTCTGTGTCTGAAGTACGGTGTTCTGTGGGACTTTACATTTCCTGTTTGATAAAATCTAATGACTTTCAGCCGTCATGCTATAGGTGTTCCGGACAGTTCGATAATACAAACCAGATTACAAGTCAGGTAGATATTATTCTAGTGGATACGTACTTAATCCTATCCTATCCTACTAATATTATAAATGCGAAAGTTAAGATGTTTGGATATTCAGATGTTTGTGTTTCAATCATGTCGAAACCACTGAACCAACTTGGATGAAACTTGGCATATTTATAGTTCGTAACCTGGATTGACACATAGGCTACTTTTTATCCCGAATAATTAACAGGGTCTACAGGATAAAATGAACGAACGGGATTAGCAGCGCCAATTTAGCAAGAGGATGATGTCATGTCATGTCACGTCAGTTTGACAGGACGTAGTACTACCTCTTTGATCTAACGACTAACGTTTGACATTCGAGTACGGGTTCGGTGTAATGTCAAGTTTCTCAAAGTATCCGCTGGGTACACGCACAGATAATATAATACACAGATAATATAATGTACACGGAAACGGTACTCGCGTACGAAGTCGCGGGTAACTGGTAGTTTTTTTATAATTTTAGTAGAAGCCTAGGCCGGTCGCCGCGCCGCCGGCGCTGTTCCCATGGTCGCTTATTGCGCGTGGTGCTGATAGTAACTGAGGTCATGTGATAGTTACATACAGCAAAGCCACTGGGGTTAGACAGCTCCACTGGATTAGAACAATGAATATCTTACACGTACCTCGTACCGTACTTAATGTTATGAAGTACATAGGTAATCTTTATGTAGTTTCGCGTTATATTATTAGGTAGATAATTTTTATTATTTTCAGTAAAAGTATTACTAAGGGCAGCTTGCACCAGAATCGCTAAACTATTTTACAGCTAAATCGATTTAAATCTGACGTATTTGTATGACTTGACAACTCGCTAAATACTATTTAAGAGTTAAACGCGTTTAGCGATTCTGGTGCAAGCCGCCTTAAGAATTATAATTTTAAGAGGGCAATCAGAGGCAGGCTTATAATTTACCACATGCTTATTGCAACTAAATTTTTTGGTAACAGAAATATACGTGCCTAATTCTTTTAAAATCAAGTACCTAACACAATATCAATGGGGTATCATTAAAGTCACAAAGATATTACCACTGCCATTTTTTGATTTTGATAACATTCTAACAATATCTCTACTAATTTTTTTAAAAGAATTGACCATATAACTTGTACTTATCTAAGAAATTTAATTTTAATATTCTTATTGTTGAAAAGTCTACAATAATTATAAAAAGATTGGGAAAAAACCACCTTGTATTTACATACAATTTTTCTGAAGATAATCACCAAAAAGAATATATCCGAACTAGTTCAAGAAATCACATTGCCAAGAATCTTGTGCCAAGATAACTTGCGGATTGCAATTTTAATTTTTCATATGAATGGCTTTGAACACAACGAATATGCTGTTTGACTTACTTACAAGGCAATGTGTCACGACTTTGCTTATGATAATAACGACATATTTTTACTATTACTTTACTAGAACGAAGGGTCCAAAAGTGTTCAAAAATAATGATTGTTGATTAGGTACCTTATGTAAAAACTAAATTGTAACGTAAAATAAAAATGAGGGATTTCCACACTGACACCTAAACGATACCGATATAATATGCCACTTTGTTTCGGTTGTTCATACTTAAATCCCTATAATATAATTACGTAACTTGCAACACACGTCGATTGAGCAACAGCAACAACTCATGTCTAATACCTTTGCTTAGTTTAGGACTAGAGCGCGATGTGTGAGGATTGTTTGACAAACGTTACAATATTTACAACACGCTATGTCCTTACGCGATTAGGAAATCGCCGCGTCACTGACCACTCTACTGTGTTCAAAATTCATGATTTTGCCATCATTAAATAGCACTAAAAAGCTCAAAAATCTTATCTACGTTACAAAACTGATCATAAAATGCAGGCCATTTTCGATGCCATTCCCATTCGCGCGCAAATACCTCAGCAATAGATTCCGAGCCATAGATGCCGCATCAAAATCTCGTTTACATAATCAGCGTTCTTTTGGAACCTAACGTGTCGTTTGATGTCCGAACGTTGGAGACACGTTTCGGAAAATATAGGAACACTATAATTTTTATAATATTTTTTTTTATTGAATTTCGCTACTTTTTTATAAACAACTATTCCGTTTCCGTTTCCGTTTGAAGGGCACTATGGATGGCGGTCCAATTATTTACAGTTCATTGCACATGAAACGTATAAGAGATCGTGTGCTGCCTCACAGGGCACGTCCTTAACATGCCTACTTTAAAACTGCTTGATGGGGAAGATGGGGTGTCTATGTGGGAAAAGTTAATTTAACAACTCAAAATACATCCAAATATTAATTTAGCACGGGATTTATTTTCCAGATTTTAATAATGATATTTTTAGTTGATTAGAAGTAGACATAGACATAGACATAGACAGGCGTTCATTTGCACACTAAGTAACAGACAGTACACTTACAGAACAGAACTAACAAAAAAAAGTAACAAAAAGTAGTATGATAGAATGGCATAATTGAGTCACAGATTATTATTACTAGCGTAACTGTATCGTATATTGATTTTCGAGTTACGAGGAACCTCACCAAACCCTAAATTATACGGGTTATGGCAGTTACTCACTGATCGAACCATATGAAGTAACATTTTCCTGCCCGTTACGCAAATCAACTATGTTACGTTACGAGGCAGTAAATCTGGGATCTGTGTTTGATGCAATCGTTTCTGCAGTGGGAATGTTGTGATGGCGCTCGTAATAAGGCTTTGACCGTATTTGTCAGCAGTCACAAATACGTCCATGTAAGTTTTATCACTGAAAGATCATCGTCAAAAAACAACTTAGATTCAAGTAGTAGCGATGTGCTTGCAGCAGTGTCAATACAAAAGCTGTTGCAAAAACTTTGGCATGTGAGACAATATATTTCGACATGGATTGTTAAAAATTCTTATAGACATTGCAGGTACATGCAGGCACGGATAGCATGACATCAGGCAAATTGGTAAATAATAAACAAGTCATGTTTAATCAAACATACAGTTGAGAGCAACCATTAAGTTTTTATAGATGACCTAGAATGTTTGCCCTCGAGTCTAGTTGGGTTAATATCCCTAATGAGTGTAAATGATATAAGAGGGTGGTATTCACACGACTCAAAAGACGACTCTAAGAATACTGTGTGGGCAGACAACCGCAAACGGAGGAAGTATACATGAAATACGGTCGAAGCCTAATGGTAAACCATTATGCTGCGAGCCAGAGTAAATCTCGTCAACTGGTAATAACTTGGCATAATATTTTTAGGATAAATTATATTTTTACGATGTTATTTTCTGATTTATTTCTATCGTCTCGGTCTTGTGCAATATGGGTGTATTGTATTGGAAGTCATATCAAAGTTACTTACTTTTATAATAGGACTTCACCCTAACGGAATTCAATTTCTTGTGATACCACAGAAATAATAATGGCGGTACCCACTATTATTTCTGTGGTACCTACTAAATAGTAGGTACTAATCTAAATATCTACCTAATAATTAAAAGGGTTGTTCTACTTAATCGGTTCCGTGAAATTGAACAGATTCAACTAAATTGAAGTAAACTCTAATATCTAGATTAGTGAAAACTCGATTCATTACACCCCTTGATTGAAATAAGCATTATTTGGTGTAGGTACATACGTATCTACTCATATAAAATTACTCATTATGTATGATAATTGTCTAATAAGCCTATAAACTATATTGGTGATTAAATAACTATATTCTAAAGACTTTTGATTAATTGTTGTAATGTAAATAAACAAAGCTAAGGCGTAGAATAACAATTTGGAGGTTGTAAAGATGCAAAGGTCAGAAGATCATTTTGAAACGAAGATTAAGGGTCAAGTAAGGGATCATCATTTCAGACCCTTTAACCTTTTCGTGGCAATTTGTTACGTTTTGTCTTAGAAAATAATATTTTATTTTACTTCTCATAAATTGTGAAGAACGACGTCTATGGAAAAGGTTTTTTTTATTTGATGAATGATAAAGAAAACAAAGATAAGTAGGTTAAGGTAGGTAACCAATATAGATAAGTAGAGTAAATAATTTTTCTAATTTCTAATTTTTTTTTTGCAAAGATTATTTGCAATATCAGGACAGTATTTTATCTTACATAATAGAACTTACATACGAGTAGCTATTGTTGAGTCAATATTAATAAGTATAGGTTCCCGGCGTATAGCATAGAGAGAATAGAGCAAGTGCTATTATGAAGAGGAATCATCCCCCAACAAAACAAAGCACTTGTCATTCTCATGTCACTTCAAACGACTGACGTACTATTTTAGTTCCCACTCGCACTCGGACCAACAATGTCCCATACACGACACGTCGAACCCTAAAACAGTATAGTCACGTAAAGACAATGCCACATACGGCGTTTGCACACTGACTGATACCGACACGATACGATACAAAAATGTCAGTAGTTCGAACAAAAATATTGGTGCTGCGGTCGGTGTGAAAGCGTCTAGTACTAAGACCCCTCGCAGTCTGCAGACTTTCTGTTGGCCGGCCCAGCCGTCACAGCTCAGTCAGTAATAGCTCTATTTTTCGTGCTTTGGGCCGTGGGTTCAATCCCCACCATTTGTGTGTGGGAAGCATAGGTGCTTGTTCTTTGTCTGTGTGCCTTTGTATGCTACTATGAATTATAAGTATTTACATTAAAAAAGTATTCTATCAGCAATATAGTTCCCATATTACATACAAGCTTTGCTTAATTTGAAACTAGAGGGCGTTATGTTAAATGTCCATGAATATTTATTTACTTAAGCACTGATCCGGACTAAAGCATAGGTTTTTGTATAAAAATCTCTATTCTTTATGCTTCAGTAACAATTTCTTTATCAGAATCCGTCTAAATATATGAGTTTAGCTATCCGATATTGTGTGTAGATGTCGTATCGGTGACAGTATGGAATACCAGCCATTCGACCCTGATATTGACAGATGGTGTCTGCCACCGACATCACGTAGAACCAATCGTATTGAATCAATAACAATTGAGAACTTTCAAGTATGTGTTTATGCGCATTCTTTTGTTTTCCTGTGAAAGTTTTTTAGACCTTTTTTCTGAAAACTTTTTATATTTATTCATCTTATTTACTTACTTTGGTAATTTTTGGTGTTTTTGACGTCTTACCTGTTGTGTGGTAGAGGAAAATTAATAAAAAAATAGAACAAATAAATAAATATTCATGGCCATTTCACAAAACACCCTTTAGTTCCAAATTCCAAACTAAGCAAAACAGCTTGTGAAGTGAAGTTATTCTTGTCATCTTGGCTAGTCTAAGTTAAAATAATCCTTATTTTTCGTTTTATTTATGGCTTTTCTTGAACACTCGAACAAGAAAGCAATGATAAATTACTACAAAAACGTGTATTGAATATTGTAACACTTCTAGCACACATTTCCAACCAACAATTACTTTACACAACATTCTTTGAAAGAAAAAGCGTGTTACAATAAAGCATTACTTTCCAAAAGTTGTAACAAAGAGCAATTTGTAAAACGTGAAATCAAAGTCCAATTTGTCACAAAACATTTTGTTCTGAAGTTAACAGATTCTGTGGTGAAGTATAATTTGAAGCAACGTTTTGAGTAAAACCGGGACTTTTGTGATTGCGAAGACCGTCACATTCATGGCTAATACGACTCTATTTAATCTGCCGTAGAGTTGGTAATTTCAGTAACCCATACCAACTATTATATATTCTAAGTTTCATCCAAGTTGGATCAGTTGTTTCGACGTGATTGAAACACAAACATTTGTTGTTTTGTATGATATAATAGTTCTCAGTTCACCCACTAAGGGCGCTTATCGTGATATCATACAAAAACGAACTGGGTTTTAAAGAAAGAAACTAAATAACTCGGACTGCTTGCACTCTTATATATAAGCTCGGAGAGTGAGAAGATTGTTCAGGGTGAACACACCTAACACATTTAGACAAATCCAGGTCATTTTCAGTATGTGAAAATAACTTTTATTCCATTTCGTAATAAAAATGTAGAGCATGTTTTTTACTATTTTGTACTCACTTCGTTATTCCTAGATTGTTATCAACATCACACTGACTGAGTGCGCAATAAAACACTACATGTATCATTTTTTTTCATAACTGAACCGAAAACCAACACATCAGATCTTTTTCATTCAATACATTACAATGAAACTAAGTATACGTACATCATTAGATGTTAATCGTACTCCTTGTACGATGGAGTGTATTAGGTAAACAAGATTGCGATTGGAATCTTATCAGCGATACTTATGAAGATGAAAACGTTTGTCGGAATGTTATTTATTTATCTGTTTTGGTATTGCTTCAAAGAGGGTGAGAATTTAGTAATAATAAAGATCGTCAAAGACTCAATGAAGTTTATTTTACAAATAATTTATTTATATATTTATATAATTTAAACGTCATTATAGTATTTGGTATTATGGTTTTGTGTATCTCTATTTTCTAATACCTAGAGTAGTTAAATGAAATATAAAAAAAAACAAAGTTATTTTAATAAAAATCTAAATATGAGGTTCTTTTAGTTAAGTTCTAAGTTTTCATTAGATACCCCACTCAATGGGGTAAAAAAATATTTTAGTTTTCATATCTCGTTTGACCCCCCTTAATAGTCCCTAATTTTCAGAATATTTTTTCCGCATGCAAACTCTGATATTGGGTTGTGATAAACTATTACTATTCCAAATTTCAACTTTCTAGCTTCTACGGTTCAGCTCTGGTGGCGTGTGACAGACGGACAGACGGACACCGGAGTGAGGCCTTATGTGTTCCGTTTTTCCAAAACTGGATCGGAACACTAATAAGTATGTTTCAAGTAAGTCCAAGCTTGTTTTTTTATCACTCAATGAAAGAAAAATTAAAAAATCTTTGCTTGAACCCAGATTCAGTTCAAGCCTTGCACCTTAATCTCTCTTATCTTTAGACTTATGATAAAAACGACAGGAAAGAAGAAAACCACACACAACCTTATTCATACAGCATCAAAATTGATATTCATTCGGCTGTTTTCAGAAAAAATATAGTAGCCCAAATGATAGACGGTAAATCCATTTTTCAACAATTCGTCAGTTCAAAGGCGAACTTAATTGACTTGGTTTAGTTTGAGCTCCGGCATAATGTTAAACATAGATAGGACGTGTCTGGGGTTTTAGTTGGATTCTTTCAGTATATTTAGGCCAAATTCGTGTAGCCTGGATTTAAGAACGCCTGGGAAAAAGCTTTACTGAACTGAAGCTTTGTAAAATATCTTGGAAATCAAAACTTCGTGAGTATAGAAGATTGGTTTTGTGTAACATTACTCATAATAATTGGATTTTTGTATTCTATTTAATTTTTATTTTATAAATAGATCGGTAGGTACTTAGCATACAAGGCCCTAAAATAAAATTATCATTATTACCATGAGCAGTACGTACCCATTAACAAAAATTACCTTATTCAAAGTTATTTACCACTTTGTTTTTCAGACAAAAAACCCTTGTTTTAATTTACAAAACAAACATCTACATTATTTAAATATCGAAAAAGATATTCAACTGTTTCTTCAATTTTAAAATAGGTAAAGTACGTAGAGTACGACCTCTTTTTACTTCTTCTTTGAACAGAGAATTCTAGCTCCGAATAAAGTGCTCCAAGGTACAAATAGAACGTCCGCCTCAGCAAATAACATGTCCATCCAAAACTGTATTTTGACCGTTTGTTCCACAAAGTAATTTTGAACAGTTAGTACTTTGTAGTTTTAGCACAGAATAATTAATAAGTAGTAGAATTACAGAAAGCTCACTCCCCGAACAACTATACCTTATATAGCTACATTTGTTAATTTGGACAGCGTTTTAAAGTATATATTCAAACGTACAAGCCAAATAAAACATCTTTCGCGATATCCATTTTTTTTGTTACGATTATGAAAATTTTGAGAAAATCACGCTCAAACATCTGACTTTTTCAGAGATCAATTTTTTAAACTTTTTAATTATAATTAGATAATGTGTGTTCTTTACTGTAGCTTACTTGAAAGTATATACGATAAAGGCAGTATTTGTACAATAAAGGAAGGGTTTCCAACGTGACGCATCACGCGGCCCGCCCACCACTACCGCCTAAGCGAAGTATACCTTCATACATGGGCAGTGCACCAAGCCTTTAGTACTTAGTAACTGGCAGCACGTCATGTTTGTCCAAAAGCTTGAGCAGTAGTTATTTGATCTGTGGTTTGCAGTCAAGTTCCTAACTCGCTCCAGCCCCGAGAGCAAATATTGTTTTGCTAACACCACATATTTATGTCTATGTCCACAGCGACTGTTCCTTTGTTTACTGAAGCTGTTTATCATGCGACGCCTACTGGGAGTTTTATTGAACAGACGGGTGATTCTCTTAAAAAAGTTAATATCAATGCGATTTTGTTAGTATAACAAAAGTCACAATTTTGGCAGCCATTTTGTAATTCTTATCCCATCTGTTATAGTTGTCCATCCCAAACGAAAATCTATGATATTGTTACTAGAGCTTATTAAGAGAGTTAACTTTCTGATGTTGCTAAGGAAAATAATAGGTAAGTACTTTGTTTGTATTTTTGCTTTCATAGTGGTTTAGTTTTTATATTGTAGCAGTTTTTGTGGTACAAGTAATCCTTATTATTTCATTTTCTATTTTCATTTTTTATTTTCATACCTATATGAAATCAATCAATTATTTTACTCCAATTACTTTAGCTTCCTCTCTTAGTTTCACTTTTACAAATAAAGTTATAGCACATTTTGAATACCCCAACCTAAAAGTTAAGTCGGAATTTCTATAAGGGTTTAGGAATTTCTAGTTTGTATAGATAACTATGTCAAAATAAATACAAGAGAGAAACTACACTTGCGAGCAATTAATATGGGTCATGAAATGAATTCCGATGTCTTAGGCTTGAAATAAAGTTTCATAAAATGTTCAATAAGTTGTAGGGATTTTATTTTGGTGGTAAAAAGTGGACTATGAATCAGTATTTTATATCAATGAGTTGGCGTTGTATTTGAGGGTATCGAGCTTTGTATTAATGATCCAGAATTTTTTATATGAAATAGAATGTTCTTTGGCCATAATCTCACCTGATGGTAAGTGTTGATGAGGCCGAAGATTCATTGCTATCAAGTGTAATTACGATAAAGTTTACCTAATTGCATCCTTTACCTACTACACTTGCGTGAATTAATAAAGCTTTTAAAAGTAAACAAAAAGAGAGCAAATAAATAGAAAAAAAAACTATTTCACGAGAAAGGTCTTGACACAAAACCTTGAGACTAATAACTTTAAACTAAATCTCTAAATTAGTTTTAGAACTAAAATCAAATTCTTCGAAAGTCTAAGTCGCCATGAGAGCTCTTTAAAAGTCAATGAATGATCCCCAGACACTAAAAAATATACTCATATATAAGTGAGTATATTTTTTGTATATTTATCAGCTATTTGACATCTGAGACAGTAATGTTTTGTACAGTACTTTGTACCGATAGCAAACTCAGTACCAAACTTTGTTAACTAGTAATAAATGGAACAAAATATTATATTATCCAATCCAACTCACCCGATTGGCAGAGCAAACACACCAATGCCGACAGCCACATCATATTGTCTTTTTCACATCATTAGCGAAAACGCACTTTAATGACACACCACCTCATTAGGACAGTTAGAATTCAAATGTCATTCTCAGTTCACTTCGTTAGAATTCAATTGTTATTCAGTCACTTCACTGGCGGCTTTCTCACTCCGTGGTTGACACTGTAACAAAGAGAAAATGTTGAAAAACATGGCCTGAAAAGTAAATAATGTAAATTGTAGAGATTCTGTGAATTTTCATACATGAAAATATTTAATTTATTTATGAGATATAAAGCTTTGTCTGACTAAGCAGTAGCTGCCATTTGAACAATAAACTAGTTTTCGCTTGCGGGGTTCACTTGCAAAGTGCTCGAAAAAAATTGTACACAGTCAACGAAAAGAGATAAAAGATTTTAAATACCTCAAATTAGATGATATTGCTGTCGATTCTGTTGTTGCATTTTTCTAAACTAAACTAATTTGACAGCACTAAAAATGTTGCCGTCCCTTTCTCATAAACTGAAACGACAAAGACAGCTATAATTTTAGCGCTGTCAAATTAGGTTAGTTTAAAAAAAATTAATAACAGAATGGATACCATTGTCGATTTATATTAGGAATGTTAATAAGACTGCAAGTTATAGCATTAGTTATGCCTCCTAGGTGTAGCCACGATTTATGTCACTAATTTGACAATGGTAGCAATTCTGTTATTTCAGTTTCATAAACTAATCTAATTTGACAGCACTAAAAATGTCACCGTTCCTTTCTCATAAATTGAAACGACAATGACGGGTATTAGCGCTGTCAAAAAACATTAGCTTAGAATAATGCAACAACAGAATTTGGGACAATGTCAATTTATTTCAGGTAACATAAGAAAAACACCAGATGTTATATGGCATATTGGCAGTAGAGCTTATTTAGAGTATATTCTTTTAATCACACTACTTCACGTGGTAGGCGGTAATGATGTGTGGGCTAAGTCTAAGGCTATATTCTCACATATTTTGTAACACCCACACACTGTCCCACATAGTATGTATTTTTGTCCGAAAGTTGCGGTGTGACCGCGGACGTAACTATCGGCAAACACTAACAAAATAACAAGTTTAGGAATCGTGGGCAAATATTATTCAACTCGTTATAACAGAACGAAATACAAATAACAGCGCCGAGAAGAAAGCAAAATATCCAGCTTCCACTTTTAGTTAAATACTACTTTTACCAGCAGATGTAGGGATGCAACTTGTGGTCAATAATTGGCTTAGCACTCACAATATGTATACAAGACAATTTGTGCGAGTATAAAAAGTATCTTCAGAGTACTTTATCCACACCAGTTGTGAGCAGCAGAGTTGTATGTGAGAAAAAAATCCACCAATAGGGTGACTGGGTACGCAGGTAGAGGAAGGCCGAAGAAGAAGTGGATGGATTGTGTGAAAGAGGATATGAATGTGAGAGGAGTAGATTCTGAGTTGACGAATGATAGAAGCGAGTGGAAGAAGAAGACATGTTGTGCCGACCCCGCCTAGCGCGGGATAAGGGCAGGGAAATGATGATGATGTTGTTACTTCACATGACCACTATTGGTTGATTTAGTCCTCATACATCTCTGGTATATACGCAGCCTTATTTATATTTAGTGATGAGGTATCCATCTGGACTTGTGTCTGATTCCAGGATCAGGTTGAAGTAGAAACTGATCAGAGAATGTTTTATCATCGGGGAATACTTTTCCAAACGCAAATATCTACATACTCGTACAATCAACAAGATAACAAATACACGCACACAGGTAAATGCTCAGATGATTCTATGCTCATTTTGCGTGAAAAGCTATTATGAACATCTAATTTGCTCAGTTAATTCTGATAGTATACTGTATTATTTTATTCAGTTAGTACTCTTTGTAGAGTTCCAGTCTACTGAGAGAAAAACTTGTTATTTGTGGTGCCAATTACATTACTTAGATAGTTAGTATTATGAAAATGAATGATCAAGTTGAGGGAAGTTGCGCCCAGTTTTCCAATTCAATGCAAACTGCTTTCACAGTATTTGATTTTATTAAAAGTTTCACTTCAACAATGTACAGACCGCGACAATACGAGAGTAAACAATACGGATTATGGACTCTTTAAAAGCATTGTTGCGAAAATATTCTTGAGCACTTCGCTATTTTATTACTACTTTGAAACTTGTTATTACTTGGAGAGTCTATTAAGTAATAAATATTTTTATTACCTTCCGCTCTGTCCTCTATAATTTTGTAAACGACCTTCATTACCATAAGATCAGCTTTATCTTCTGACAGCTCTATGATTATTTAATAACTCTAAAATCTTCAAGAAAACGTGCAAATTCCTTCATTTTCCTTTAGATACAAGAAGCGGCAGAGTGTGAAACTATTTATCACAACAATGGCACCAACGCCACACGTCTTTGAGCCTTATGAAGATCACAAGTAAACATCGAAGTCCTTGGTCAAAGTTACGCCTGACTGGGCATTCTCTAACAGTTTGATCAATATGACTGAGCGCACTAGCGCCCGTAACCTGCCTACACACGTACATAATGTATGCATGTACTACAACCAACGTGCCCGTAATGCCCGTTCGATGTAAACAGGCTGCAACTTAACTAATTTCAGCCTGTGTTTGAGTTGGTCTCTGTTGTTTAAAGGGATCGGCAGTCATGGTACTGCTTGGTCTATTCATATCCTACAATCCATATATTTATACTTAAAAAAGGTTTGAAGCCACAATTTACTTTCGAGTAAGCAAAAACTCAATAACATTGTGTAAACACCATGAAATGAAAACATTATACGTGGATGTCTGTATCCTTTAAACTTTTATGTTCTGTGCTTCATTCTCCGTCGTTGACCGCAACATGTTGTTGTTTGAAACTCTCAAATATCCCCGTACTAGCGTACACGGCATGCCAAGCTCTGAACAAACGAAAGGTACTTAATGTGTTTAGCCACGGTCGACAAAATCCTCTCAACAATGTTAGGTAGGCCTGGCCATGAGAGCTGAGTTGCTAAGTCATCTAGCTAACGACGTTGTTACAAGGTTTAGCAAAAACTAACGCACAAACTTGTGCCCAAACTAATTTACGCAAAAGCCCGCCACTGTCGGCACATTATCTTTAAACTATAGTCCCCTGCAAAAAGATCCCTTCTCTAGCACAAAGGCACAAAATTTATTCTTCGCATGAATCCGCTCGGAGGAACCTTACAAAGAGCCATGAATTGTGATATTCACCTCAAAAAAAGACATTAAAATATTCGTAGAGGCTCGCAAGTTGGCAAGTCTTTTCATCAAGGGTGTCGGATGTAAAGCTCTTCCATACGCGTTTGTGCAATCACCTTTTGAAAGGAAATCTGTATCGTCAGCGACCTGAAACGTAATCCCTCGCATATTATAATGGAAACTTTTTCTCTTACGGCATCGTAAAATATTGGAAAAGTTCAAACCCTTTGTCGCAAAGTATCGAGAACTCGGGGCGTATTTACGAATGGATAGAAACGAGGACATGTAAAGGGCATAAGAGAACAATACTCGTAAGAAAACACGACTGTTTTAATTTAACATGATAAGAAAAACGAGGCATGATATTATGAGGAGCCCGTGTAATTGGCTTATTTTGGGCGTAATATCATACCATGAAGTAGACTCTTTATCTCGCATAAAAGACACCGGGTGGTGTATTGTTATAATCTTCGTGAGGCTAAGATGTCTTGTGGAATTAACTTGAAAATTTGCGTGATGGACGGCGACTGTAAAAATGTTAATAGACCGTAATATTGTCTATGAAAGTGCGATGAATCTGGTTGGACGGAGGCCCGTCCTCGATAAAAAAAATAATCTTCGGTCGTCCGTTGCTCTATCGACGCAGTGGGAGGCTGTAAAATTTTTACGCTTTGGGTAAAGCGTTTGTGCAATCAGAGCGGATTGTGCCGGGAATCTAAGCTAAGCCGCGTTAAGCGCCGTAGGCACCGGAAAAATATTTCAACCCGCCTGAATCCTATTACCAATTTTTTTTAAAAGGCTTCGCCTATTTTTGTTCTTGGCATAGGCGACGTATTTTAGTCTAATTGGTGGCACCTAGCCTAGAGCTGCTGTGAAATAAAGAGCAAAATCAAACGGCAAAAGATTCTAAATACTTTTTTTATATAGGTATTCCAGAACATTTTGCTGAGTATGTACCTAGGCAAAACTAAGTAGTATCAGGAGAGTGTCCACTTGGAAGTTTATTCAAATAAATACAGCGCGGATATAACGCAAGTATTTAAATATTTTAATCATTAAATTCAGCATTGTAAAGCTATGATTTTTTAATTTTTTTTTAAATCATCATTATGCTTCGTTTACATAGTTAATACAAAAACCGTGTATTCGATTTTCAGTTCTCATCAAACATTTATTCATATCTCGATACCCTGATAGGTAAGGTACCTATCGAAATCCTTTTGCAAGTCCTTGTAGGTAACTCTTCATATAAATCAAAGCACTTATATAAGTGCTTTGATTTATATGAAGAGTTACCCATATGGGTCCCATATGAGAGACCCATATGGGTCTGATCATACCCGAAGCAATCAGTAAATTAAATTATAACTGGAGGGATAAGCATGCGATTCGATATCGTATCGAGAGTGTTTTGACCAATCACAGGGGTTCGATTAAGCTCTGATTTAGTTTTAAAAATTCATAATCTCAACCAATGTTCTGAATATGAATTTTAATTGAGTTTTTTTTATTTTGTCTCTGTTCTTTTATTATCTTTGACTTTGTGACTGTCAGATATATAAGCTAAAATCGTTCTTCTAGATCAATATCTAGAAGTTCTACGATTTTAGGTTACCTACATTATTTGGCAGTCACACAGTCATAGATAATAAAAGAATAGAAACAATATAAAAAAACGCATTTTGAAACGCAAGCTTTCAAAATTAACCCAAATGACCAAAGTAAGCTTTGACATTATTTACATAAAGTTTATACCACACTGTAATATATTTACAACTGGTTACTAATATAATTCAATAGCTATCTTATAGTGATGGATGTGATTTTAAGGTTTTGCGAGCATTAGGTATCGGTGCCTCATGAATTATTAAAACATTGCGAATTGGATAATGCCATTTCGCGGGAATTTTACCATTTCTGATCAAATTCAAACGCCCTTTTTCTAATTTTCTTTTTAAATTATAAAATGGGTGTAACATGAAATAGAAATCGATAATTTTTATTACTGTAATAAAACTATTGAGAATAGAACTTAAAATGTGTAAGAAGAAAGACGTATCACCTAAAAAAATCGATGTTTTAATATAATGTTTGGACGTGCCTCTGTCTACCTCTCTTAGATACCAAGATGTGTCTATCTTACATGAGGATTACCGAGCTGTGCGTTTTATTTTATTAATAACTTTTTGGTGCAATTTCTGTGATCGACTGTACATTTGATGGTGTTTTTTTATTAAAATGGAATTGCAGGAACTACTTAGCAGATGGCCCAGATGGTGTTAAGTGGTACCTTGGACCTCTGTCTATAAAAACACTTTGCTTCACTGAGCACGTTCACAGAGGATGTCCTTTTAGGCCGATGCCTAACAGGACACGATATAATACGAGTACCTATGTATAAATATTAAGCACATGAGACATAACATCTTTATGTCTGATCGTCCTCAGTGGACGTGCTCAGTGAGGCAATGCATCGTTGTAAGCAGTGGTTCCTACTTAACATTAGGTGGGCCATCGGCTTGTTCCATCATTTAGGTGCATACGTTTTTATTATTGAATATTGCTTTCACTAGGTTTCAGTCTTGTGAATTAAACTGAAATTGCTGTCTCTGTAACAGGGTTTACCTATAAATAGCAGGCACCCCATTACCAGCTTTCACACTTGGCCAGCCCTGCCACAGATGATTTAGTACTACGCTTAAACTAAATAGATAGGTACTTATGATCCCTTCCGGTACATGAGGCAGGATGTTCGCATTTCAAAATTCATCCGCAGCGCAGCTTAAACGGGATAGCATTGTATAAAAAGTTATAATTCAACTTTACTAGAAGGATTTTTTAATGACTTTCAAGTTTTTCAAAATTTGAATTTCTAACGTTTTTTAAAAATTTAATTCGAATGTTAAAGTTTCCAGAAAAAATCGAAGCTTAAATTCTCTGTGGTCTTATTCTGGTCGGTGAGGGTCTGAGGGTTAATAGAGCTGAAATGATCGATAAGTCCTGTTGGCATCTCTTTTCGTTGACATGAAAGTGACAGTGACAAAAATAAATGTATAGAATAGAACCACTATAAAATTAGTAGGTACCTAAAGGCATTTCAGAAGTAACATTTTCAATGTTACGTCCTCTGTGGTATTATTTGGCAATATACCAGCAACCTCAATAAAAGCTTCTACAAATTAACTTCATACGATGCAAGTTCACGCTGATATTTACTGTTTTTTTTTCCATTCGTAACACCTACTTGCTACACTATTACCTACTTTTTCTACCATTAATTCTTAAAAAAATTATAAGTAAGAAGTTCTACTTATCTACAGTAAAAACCCCAGATTGAGTAAGTATTCCAAACCGTATCCATCTGGTTAGGTACATAATATTTTTCTAAATGCTACGATTGTAAAAACGCCCTTAACTAAAAAAACTATTAAAACCAACTCTATCTAAATAATTATATTCCCTTACCCAGTATAAAGCTTAATCTTAATTCATCCGAGGGTAAAATATCACAACACAACTCTGAAAGCAACTAATCGAACCAATAAATCTCAATAACAGTCGTAATCAAACTTGTTTACTGTTTCTTGACACGATCACACTTTTTTTAACAAACTCTTTTTTCACGCACGCCCGTTTATCAAACTTCTTGGTTATTTTTTTAATATTGCGTTTCTTTCGAACCGCGTTCGAGTTTTGAAATTTGAAATTCGCGCATGGCTGGGCTCGTTTGGGAACAACACGAGCGCAGAGCGGACTGGAGGGATCTGAGCCTCGGCACGCAACGCGCATGTGCCTGCAACCTCTTATAATTTGATATCTCACATCACCGCCCTTGTGACATTCCGTGGTAAAACCTAGTCGTAAATTATTCAATTTTATTTACTTATCCGTGCGTTTATATTGCTGTAGAATTTTTAAGTGCGTGGGAGAGCGTGAAAAATTACGCCGTCGCACGTCGTACTGAATTCGAATGACAAGGGGTGGTGAAGAATTACGAATATCACGGCGAGGAAATTGACAGTTGCATTTGAACTTTCTTGATCTTTTCATGGCTAAAAAACTTCAGGTTCTGTCTGCTGCTCAACTAACTTTCATAAACATAATTTATAAGTTAAAAAACTGGAAAACCGACTTCAATTCGACTACCAGCTTCATCATCAGATGATGATGATGATGATGACTGTTCATTGGGAATGTTCTAGTCACAATAAACACCACATAAAAGTCACAGGAAAGCAAAATACGCAATTTCGTGCACGTGGTTGGTGTTGATTCTTTAGAGGAACAACTGGTGGGTTTTTGCTTTTCTCCAATTAAATGCGGTTTGAATGTACAAACTGGGTTTATTGACAAATTTAGAAAAATGTAAAAATTTAGGTGTGCACCACAAAGGGTCCATTGTTGCTAGCAGTAAAATAGTAGGCGCTAAGCCGCAATTTGGCATATTGCATCGTTGCTAGCAGTAAAATAGTAGGCGCTGTGCCGCGCCGGGCATATTTTTTTCAGTTATTTCTATTTATAACCCAAACTACTCAACCGATTTTGATGAAAATAAAATGGGACCAATCTGGAAGTATATCCTTTCAGATGAAAAAAGAATTTTTGAAATCGGTTCATAAATGACGGAGTTCTGAGGTAACAAACATTAAAAAAAAAAAAAAAAAAAACATACAACTGAATTGAGAACCTCCTCCTTTTTTGAAGTCGGTTAATAACTAATTAAAAACACTCATTTAGATCTAAACTATAGAAAAGCCTCAGCAAAGCTGTAGGTATATTTTACTTAAAAACCTTTAAAAATCATCTAGGGTAGGTACTGATGACCACAGTGACCGTTTCCTAAAAAAGGCACAACCAGGCAAAACTTTTGTTGCGACAAAATAAGGGGCAAAGTCTGAAGGCAAAAAAAACTGCCCGTATCTATAGCAGCGCAGTGATATATTTTAATAAATAGTTTCTTAGATATCCTTGAATTTATTTTTAAAATGGAAGCTAAAACTGCTGTTTTCATCCAGTGTATTTTGTACCTAGGTCTTACCTAGAATCGCCTCTCAAACATCTGTCAGAAGTTGAGAGGTGATCAGAAAATTTTTCATTTATAAGCCCTTCTCAACGTTGAGAACACTAAACAAAGAAGTATATAGTAGCTTGAGAGCGACCCTGTTAAGAGGTCGGTGGTTTCAACGATTTTATCGAAATAGATTTGTATGCTCTTGATGTAAAATCATTCATTGATGTAGTTTTTTATTAGCGGGTTCAGTATTTATTTACCTTACGTACTTTTTATGATATAAGTTCTTAGTGTTAATCTTTTATAAACCTATTTATTTGTTTTAAAACGGTCAATCTGTAAAGTTTCCTATGGAAATGTAATGGCAGAACGCAATTATGAAACTTTATGCCCACCACAATTTCATTTTGCATGCATTAAGGCCAACAGAGGATAATAAAGTCAAGAGTTGCCGAGTAGCTCCATTTATTTTCGTAAATGGAGCTTAGACTCACATTTAATAGAACAAGTATTTATTTTAACTTGAGTCTTCGATGCCACATCTATCTATCTAGTCTACTTTAATCTCCTTTCACTGCCATAATAGAAGATGATAAGGCCAGACTAAATCCTAAATGTTGTTAAAATTTTTTTGCCGTCATCTCTATTCAAGACCTCTCTAATATTCTTCTTGCAAAAGGTCCAGAAAAAAAGAAATGTCTACAAAGGTCAATTTAAAGCGTCGATAGTCCAATTTATAATTCCCAAAAGGCGAGACTAGAAAAACTATTCCAGTATAGATACTTTATTGGGAACGTTATCCAAATGTATTGGAGTAAGTGCGGGCAAAGAGATTGTCGCACTGTAAGCCGACTACAAATACAAAGGAGAACAGTGAAATGATACCAATAGACAGGTTACACGCCTGCATCGTTGCTACAATAAAAAAATTTTTACCTCCGTACAGTCAGCATCTAAAGTAGATTACTTTTTCAGAATTTCAAAACTGTTTATTATTTGTGGGCTCTAATCATATTTTTTTTATCGGAATACTACTTTTAGAATAGTTTTTACTTCGTAATTGATCGAGTGAGCGAAGATCTTAGGGTCACCTTGAGTTAATCAGCGTTATAAGTTTGCTGTACACGAAAAGGAGGAAATTCCTTGATAAAGCCGTCATACGCCGCACCTGTTGCTAGAAAGAGATAAATATACACGAAAGCGGTTATTACATTACACAATCTCAAGCACGCTAACTAGCACGCTAACTAGCACGTGCTTAGAATCTACGTAGACTGGCTTGCTACTAGTAAGTCAGTCTACCTGTCTTTCCCTTATTACACTACGCTTGATGCTAGTTAGCGTGCTTGAGATTGTGTAATGTAATAACCGCTGAAGACAGCTGTAGTGCCATGCAACCGCGACGTTGCTTGCCACGCGATTAAGTAAAAGCCAGGCACTTACCTTACTTTTTGCATGCATTTTACAGATGGCGGGCAACGCATCTACATTATAAAAATATTTTGGGGGCGGGAAGCTGTACGATCGGTTTTGGCAGTGAGCCACCGTACTACGGTATCGAAACTAAAACCATTCGACAGTTTTGATGGCGCATCATTTACAGGAGAATTGAATAGTCGGTGTAATGAAAAATACTGGTTAACGTTTATTCATAAATCACAAAGCACAGACAATATAACACTACTAGGTATACTTTGAAACGGTATTAGGAAATAAGCGAAGCACCAGTCGCTAGATCCATGCCACCAAAGCCAGAGAAAAAAAGTACAGAAGACTCACTTCTTATAAATAAAATATCTAAATAAATAACTGCTCACGCTAAAATGCAGTAAAGTACAATTTCATTCTCAAAACGCCGGATTTGCTCGACGAAGATAAAAATTCTGTCACCAGAGTTAACCACTAACTTATACGAACGAACGAACGCCGTATGCTACATACGCGGACCACAATCTATCGATTCTGTTGTTGCATTTTTCTAAACTAACCTAATTTGACAGCGCTAAAATTATAGCTGTCTTTGCCGTTTCAGTTTATGAAAAAGGGACGGCAACATTTTTAGTGCTGTCAAATTAGATTAGTTTAGAAAAATGCGACAACAGAATCGATAGCAATTAATGTCATCGTGGCGGTCTATGTTGGTACTTACTTGAAGTAACATTTCTAAATAAACTGCGGAGTACACAGGACTGCCAAAGTAAGAAAAGCGAACAAGAAAAATAGCGTAGCTTTAAAGAAAATTCAAATAAAACAAATTTTTTCATGTAGGCACTGTCTAAACTTTCTTGGAACACCCCGTAAGTACAGTAATTATTTTTAACTGCACAAAAGTGTGAACTAAAGGGTGTGATTCAAAGTTTTAATTGTTCTCGATCGTATCGATCAGAATCGCTTTGGACTTCTGATGGCAGCTATCAGTGGTAATGTGTTACTTGCTACGAACATACTGACTATCAAGCGAAAGCTAGATGACGCACAGTCAATCTCAGAAGTTGAAAATTTTAAAATTTGCCCTAGTTGTACTTTTCATCTTAGTGTTTGCTACATTAAAATAAAAAAAATCCTTTTTTAATTACGTGGTGTTGAAAGAAGAAAAATGAAAAGTGGCTACATTTCAGTTTTGTCATAATTTATTTTGTCTCATCATTATTTTTTTTATATGTGTACTTGTTCTGTTTTCTTTATATTTAGTTCGATTAGGTAAGTATGTTTAAAAAAATTATCACAATCATAATTATTAGTTATTTATTAGTGCACAGCAAAAATTCCTTCTCAAATTACGTACTTTTACGACACAATCTAATGTAATTTATAAATATTATGGCTGTTTGAGACATGTCATGTCGTCTATATCGACTCGGTTCTTTCTACTTTATGAAGCAATCACTTTAATATCCACCGAATGGTACATAATGACCGGCGTTTAAAATAATTGACTGTCTTTATCAGTAATTGCCACACGCAACATTTTTTTGTAAATCAAACCCAAAATGCTCGGACGCATTGCTGACAAAATACTCAAATCTGAATGGGTACTTAGTATAGATTTAATCAAAATTTTGTAAAGATCTACTATTTCAGTAGAGGTTTTTATACTTGAGTCACTCTTAATTATGAGTTTCTTGTGGACATACGGTCCTCGATCGAAATTTTCGATCGGCGTGTTTTATAGGTTGGTAAAAACTAGAATTGTTTAGATCTGCAGAGCATTAGGGCTATCAAAACTCGGATTACCAACATAATTTGAAAAAAATTATGATCTTTTCAAATAATTATGTTGAGCCGCAAGCCACTTAAGGCGCGTATTACGGTCAAACCGTGAAAATGCCCATTTTTGACGTTCTAGATCTCTGAAACTGAAACTCTTAGATAATTTCGATTTATTGTATGGTGTAGAATAGTTATTCGCATTGACCGTAGCGGCCTCGCTTTTTGCAATTTTTTCTTATATATTTAAATAAAGCCAAAATTCCGAAACAAGTTTTTAATAAAACTCGCACAGACACTTTTTCAAGCTCCTGGATTGAACTACTCTGCAAAGCAAACGAAATGAAAAATATCTACAAATATCTCTTATATACTGCCATTGACCGTAGCGGCCCCGGAATTTAGAAATAAGTATGGGATATGTACAAAAAAAAATCAATTCAAAACCATAAAATTTCTAAAAACGTTCAGAATTAGCCGTTAATTTCTCCATACTACATTATTATTATTAGGTAAAAATTATACCAAAATAAACGTTAGTTCATAATCAATAAAATTGTATACTTTTTATTTACATAATTTATTATATTAATTTGAATAAACGTAATTTACAACTGCATAAAATGCGATGCGTTGGCCGCTCGAATTCAGACGCGCGCCAGCGCTCGTGGAAGTCGGACCTGTGTCGATTTTCTCCGCGCCAAAAAGATCGAGCATAACCGTGCGTGTACACGTGGAGTGTGACTGACTACCTAGTTTTGATGTTAGTAACTTTTTTATTCATGACAATCATTAACACCTGTACATACCTATTGGGGACAATTAAAATCTTATCTTATCTTACCATTTATAATATTAGTGGGATGGGATGCAAAAGTTTAGATGTTTGGATGTTTGTGTAGTACATACAAAATCGATTGTTACACCTAACTTCAGAGGGATGAAGATCCGTTGTGCGTACTGTGCCAAACAGTAAAATCTGCAGTGCAATGAAGAACGTGTACTTGAATAGAATAGAAATTCATGATGATGAGCTAAAATGAAAAGATATTTTGATAGGCCTCAAAGCTCAGTCGGTACTAGCTCTCCCTTCCGTGCCGTGGGTCGTGGGTTCGATCCTCACCAAAAACAAACATAATTATTTTTGTGTGGCATCATAGACGTTTGTTCTATGAGTCGTCTAAAGGGCGCCGTGTAAAAATGTCAATGTATATATTTTTATTTGTACCTATTTGTGAAAAATCATAGCCGCCATTTTTAACTTTCCTGTTTATGGACCGATTGCTTTCAAAATCGATATCTGAGGGTCCCTTTCGGCCATTACCAAGAATCTAATGTCAAATTTGAAAAAGCATGATCGCCATTTTGAACTTCTTTGTTTATGGACCGATTATTTTCAAAATTGATATCTGAGGGTCACCCTCAGCCATTATCAAGAATCTAATGTCAAATTTGAAAAATCATGGCCGCCATTTTTAACTTTTCTGTTTATGGACCGATTCCTTTCAAAATTGATATCTGAAGGTCCCTTTCAACCATTACCAAGAATCTAATGTCAAATTTGAAAAATCATGGCCGCCATTTTTAACTTTTCTGTTATTATATTACTAAATGACAGAGACAACTAAAATCTACATTTTTGATGTCAGCTGTCAAATTCAACTTCAAACCGTCATATCTTGGAAACTACTTATCCTAGACTACTCGTTTCATCACTAAATGACAGAGACAACTAAAATCTACATTTTTGATGTCAGCTGTCAAATTCAACTTCAAACGGTCATATCTTGGAAACTACTTATCCTAGACTACTCGTTTCATCATTAAATGACAGAGACAACTAAAATCTACATTTTTGATGACAGCTGTCAAATTAAACTTCAAACGGTCATATCTTGGAAACTACTTATCCTAGACTACTCGTTTCATCACTAAATGACAGAGACAACTAAAATCTACATTTTTGAGGTCAGCTGTCAAATTCAACTTCAAACGGTCATATCTTGGAAACTACTTATCCTAGACTACTCGTTTCATCACTAAATGACAGAGACAACTAAAATCTACATTTTTGATGACAGCTGTCAAATTAAACTTCAAACGGTCATATCTTGGAAACTACTTATCCTAGACTACTCGTTTCATCATTAAATGACAGAAACAACTAAAATCTACATTTTTGATGTCAGCTGTCAAATTCAACTTCAAACGGTCATATCTTGGAAACTACTTATCCTAGACTACTCGTTTCATCACTAAATGACAGAGACAACTAAAATCTACATTTTTGATGTCAGCTGTCAAATTCAACTTCAAACGGTCATATCTTGGAAACTACTTATCCTAGACTACTCGTTTCATCACTAAATGACAGAGACAACTAAAATCTACATTTTTGATGACAGCTGTCAAATTAAACTTCAAACGGTCATATCTTGGAAACTACTTATCCTAGACTACTCGTTTCATCACTAAATGACAGAGAACACTAAAATCTACATTTTTGATGTCAGCTGTCAAATTAAACTTCAAACGGTTATATCTTGGAAACTACTTATCCTAGACTACTCGTTTCATCATTAAATGACGGAGACAATTAAAATCTACATTTTTGATGACAGCTGTCAAATTAAACTTCAAACGGTCATATCTTGGAAACTACTTATCCTAGACTACTCGTTTCATCACTAAATGACAGAGACAACTAAAATCTACATTTTTGATGTCAGCTGTCAAATTCAACTTCAAACGGTCATATCTTGGAAACTACTTATCCTAGACTACTCGTTTCATCACTAAATGACAGAGACAACTAAAATCTACATTTTTGATGTCAGCTGTCAAATTCAACTTCAAACGGTCATATCTTGGAAACTACTTATCCTAGACTACTCGTTTCATCATTAAATGACAGAGACAACTAAAATCTACATTTTTGATGACAGCTGTCAAATTAAACTTCAAACGGTCATATCTTGGAAACTACTTATCCTAGACTACTCGTTTCATCACTAAATGACAGAAACAACTAAAATCTACATTTTTGATGTCAGCTGTCAAATTCTTCTTCAAACGGTCATATCTTGGAAACTACTTATCCTAGACTACTCGTTTCATCACTTAAGATATGTCCGTTTGAAGTTGAATTTGACAGCTGACATCAAAAATGTAGATTTTAGTTGTCTCTGTCATTTAGTAATATAATAACAGAAAAGTTAAAAATGACGGCCATGATTTTTCAAATTTGACATTAGATTCTTGGTAATGGTTGAAAGGGACCTTCAGATATCGATTTTGAAAGGAATCGGTCCATAAACAGAAAAGTTAAAAATGGCGGCCATGATTTTTCAAATTTGACATTAGATTCTTGATAATGGCTGAGGGTGACCCTCAGATATCGATTTTAAAAGCAATCGGTCTGTAAACAAAAAAAATAAAAATGGCAGCCATGATTTTTCATCAAACTTGACGTTAGATTCTTGATAATGGCTGAGGGTGACCCTCATATATCGATTTTGAAAGCAATCGGTCCATAAACAAAAAAGTTAAAAATGTTGGTCATGATTTTTCAAATTTGACATTAGATTCTTGATAATGGCTGAGGGTGACCCTCAGATATCGATTTTGAAAGCAATCGGTCCATAAACCAAAAAGTTAAAAATGGTGGTCATGATTTTTCAAATTTGACATTAGAATCTTGATAATGGCTGAAGGTGACCCTCAGATATCGATTTTGAAAGCAATCGGTCCATAAACAAAAAAGTTAAAAATGGCGGCCATGCTTTTTCTAATTTTACATAATATTCCTGATAATGGCTAAGGGGGTCCTCAGATATCGATTTTGAAAGCAATCGGTCCATAAACAAAAAAAGTTAAAAATGGCGGCTATGATTTTTTCTAATTTGAGATTAGATTCTTGATAATAAATAAATAAATAAAATAAATATTTATCGACATTTCACACGACGCCTCTAGTCCCAAACTAAGCAAAGCTTGTAATATGGTAACTAGATGCTGATAGAATACTTATATACCTTTTTTTTTTGTAAATACATACTTATAATACATAGTAACACATAATGGCTGAGAGGGGCCCTCAGATATCGATTTTGAAAGAAATCCGTTTTTAAAATAAGACTGTACTTTATAATATTGTGCGCACGAGTTGACGACAAAAAAAATAGGTTTAATTGGAAAGTGCCAAATCACGAGTTTCACGCTCGCGAGTTGACGAATAACTCGGCCGTTTGAAGTTGATTTTGACATAATTACCTAATGTGTGCAATGTACCTAATGTTGATCGGTGCTATAAGCTATCACCATGATACGATTCATCAAAATCTGTTCGGCGGTTTCAGCGTCAACTGTGCCCAAACGACAAACCGACAGACATACTTCAACTCCTTCAAAGAATTTATCAAAAAATAAATCAATGTAAGTACAGATTTGTAAAAGTTTAGATAGAAATTCTATCTAATAAAATAAATAAATATGAATATTCTTGGGCTTTACACACAACGCCCTCTAGTCCCAAACTAAGCAAAGCTTGTGATATGGGAACTAGATCTGATAGAATACTTATATACTTTTTTTTTGTAAATACATACATATAATACATAGAAACACCCTAAATACACTCGAGAGCAATGATTCCGGGTCACTTAAAGAATGTTAAAAATCTCGGAAACTAAAAATGATAGGTTAATGCAATAAATTGTATTTAATAGACAATGTAATACTCCTTAAATGAAAGTAAAAAAATATGAGTCACCATACATTTTATTAACACAAAATTACATAAAGAAAAAAACTGCTGATCTCTCCTTAAAACAAAAATAGGAAACATGAAATTTTTGAACTTTATTACGATTTGACTTGAATTTTAATACTTCGTATTGCCTCCTCGTGCTTCCATTACTGCGTTTACGCGGTTTGGCATGCTGTACACCAAGTTCCTTATACGATTTTGGGGAATATTCTCCCATTCCTCTGTGAGAGCAATTTTGAGCTCACGAAGCGTGATTGGGGGAGGGTTTCGTTGTTTTACGCATCTGCCTAGCTCGTCCCAAGCATGCTCGATCGGGTTGATATCCGGGCTGCGCGCTGGCCACTCCATACGAGTAATGTTCATCTCTTGAAGGTAGTCATTCACAATCCTACCTGTATGAGGTCGGGCATTGTCATGCATAAATATAGCATCCTCACCTAAATTGACCATAAATGGACCAACATGATCATTGAGGATTTCTTCCACATATCTTACGCTAGTTAAAGAGCCGTTTTCTATGATCACCAGCTCTGTGCGACTTTCAGAAGAAATTCCGGCCCACACAAGTACAGACCCACCACCGTAGGCTACTTTTTCTTCGATGCATGCTTGCTTGAATCTTTCCCCTGGTCTTCGATACACTCTGTGTCTTCCATCGTGCTTGTAGAGCATAAATTTTGATTCGTCGGAGAACATAACTTTTGACCAATCTTCAATACTCCAATTTACGTGGCTCTGGGCATATCTTAGTCTTGAAATACGATGCCCACGCTCCAGTTTAGGGCCGTTTGCAGGTCTAAGGGGTTTTAAGTTAGATTCAGCAAGCCGACGTCTTACTGTCCATGCACTTGGGTTACTTCCTCCGAGGCGTCGAAACTGATTTGTGAGTTCAGTTCCTGTGAGAAAGCGATTTCGAAGCATGGTGTTCACCAAGTATCGGTCTTCTCGTGCTGTGGTACACCTGGTTCTGCCCGTTCCTGGTCTGCGTAGGTTAGAACCAGTTTCTTCGTAACGTCGGAGAACTCTTTGTACTGTTGACAGCGACACACCGACAGTCCTGGCTGTATCGCGCTGACTCCGGCCGGTTTCCAGCATTGTAAGTATTCTGGTGCATTCTTCAGGCGTAAGCGACATAATTTCAGCTTGAATAATGAATATAGAGCACTATCAACATGGTTTATATACCCACATAAATGACAGATTACAAACAAAAGCAAAACCAAATGCTGTAATTTCGTAGTTCCATCTTCGAAAGTGGCCCTTTTTCAAATTTGATTTTTTTAAGATATAACTTTACAATAACTAAGAAGTTTTAATACCTTCATTTAAGGAGTATTACATTGTCTATTAAATACAATTTATTGCATTAACCTATCATTTTTAGTTTCCGAGATTTTTAACATTCTTTAAGTGACCCGGAATCATTGCTCTCGCGTGTAGAAACAGCCATCTAAACTATTATAAATCTTTAGGTACATTGAAAATTTTTATAATTTTAATGGCTTTACTTACCTAACTTCCAAGTACCAAGACTAGTTAGTTAATGTACAAACTCGAGCGGAAAGCGGCTTCAATTTGTGCGTGGGCATTTTTTTTTATTTTGGCGGCTCAGAAACCGGAATTCGAGTGCGGCCCAACTGCGATAGCCCTCTTAAGTTCTGGAATAAGGAACTTTCGTAACAGGGATTAGCATGATCCACTACAAAGCTAATAGGTAGCGCTATTAAATAAGTATTTTCCTTCGGCACTCGAGTTTGGTATTTATCGTTTGAGCTATTTATCGGAGTGTCTTTATTAATTACTAAACAAATAATCATAATCTCATTGATCTGACTGTTGGTTTGCTGAGATTATACAATTTGAAAGTTATTTATGTAGTAACACAGATGCAATGGTAATTTGTCCAAATCAACACCTAGATCTTCTTGAAAACTAAGCTGCTGTATCCAGAGAAAGGTTCATTTTTGTATGCAGATGAACAAGTACCTATAGTAAACGGCCAAAGTGACTTTTCAAGTGCATCAAATAGCTTGGCTTACGCCTGCCTCGAATGGCTCATCTGCGCTTTACGACTTCTTAGCGGACGCAGTCTGCATTCTCACAAATATAGGTCAAATACACGATAAACCATAGAGATGTCAAGAAAACTACGATACGATCGTGCATAAATCGTGAAGATAAAAAACACAAAATAACTCGGAGACGCTATAGCAAAATGTTGAAATATCGCTAAAATTTGATAAATAAACTTCAAGTTTGTTGTGCTCTTGGCTAATTGAAATAACAACACCTTTTGCTCCAAAGCAATCAGTCGCAATGAATTATTTAAAACAATCTGGTCCATTCGTTTATTTAAACTCTTAATAATCCTGCCTTTAATTTACAGCCTAATTATCATAATTACTTTTAACAACTCGGGGAAAAAACACTTCATTTCGGGCGCTTGCTCCAAAATGAGGTCTTCGGTGGATCTTTTTCAGCATGTTTCTATGCAAATGAAAGTATTAGATTTTTTCGGCCTTTCATTTCGCATTCCTTATTCAAAGAAATCCGTGTATTTTTGGCTGGGTGTGCTTTTACGGATGTGTGTAGGAGTGCTGGTTTTTGTTATTCCTACGGTTGGACAAATCGTCTATCTGATACGCCTTATTTTATCTGGCAAAGCGGAGATCCAGAAGGTGGCTGCGATGTAAGTGACATCTATCTAGCTAGGTATGTATTTTTAATTTATTAAGTCCCTACGTAACTTTTTGTTGGACCCCACAAACAGCATTGGCGCTAGGTAAAGTACAGTATTCCGAAATAATTTCAGAGAAAATACATGCTTGTAAATATTTTGTTGTTGGGTGTAGACCCGGTTTTGACCGAGTTCGGAGGAGTTTTGTAAAACTTCGGGAAAATTAAGCCTCTATTTAATTATCCCGAATTCCGGAGGATCAAACACTTAAGTAGATTAGTTTAGATGTGATGATTATGAGTTTTATCCCCAATTTTTTCCCACATTTTTGTGCCACTGACGACAAAATAAAACTCAAGGCCTACCTCCTGTGGATTTATATTTTCAGATCGAAATTAAATCACCGTATTTCTGAATCCTGTAATCTTTTCTGTTTTGTTATCAAATATAAATAAACAGTATGCCCACCTAGGTACAAATAGGCAAAATATCGTTTATTAACACGTTAATGCTACCTTTTTATCTAATGAACAATTTTCCAAATTTTAATCCTCTTATAATTTTCCAGCTCCAATTTGATACTCACAGAAATGTTGGCTTCGTTCAAACTTCTAGATATGCGCTTACGTAGAAGCACGCTCGATAAACTACTAGATCAGTTTACCAGCGAAGAGTTTGGTTTCAGTTCTGAGCCTTTACAAGCTATCCTAGGCAAAGCCGTTAGGACTTCTCGGCTCCTGTTCATCGGCTTATTGTTCAGTGCTAGTATGGATGTTTTAGGTACGTACGTGTTACAATTTATTTGTTTATTTATTTGAAGGTGAAAAAAATAGTAGTCAAAGTTCTAAGTGCAATTGATTTAGCGCAACAATCATAGGAGCACACTGCGAATATCACATCTCGTATGAACATAGACTAGACACACTTTATAAGCTCGACTAGCTAGTTCTATATTCAAAAACCAGAATTCTTATTTATTCTCCACATATTTATTTATTTTCTTAATTTTTTTGTTTTTCTAGCCAGACATATATGACTCACTAATACTTTATTATTTTACAGTTCACGTCGTTGTAGTTCCTGCACTAGAAGGGTTCGAAACACTGCCTCTGAAGATGGATCTAATATTTATCGACGTAAACGATCCAAAATATTTTAAGTTTATTTGTGCCTATCAGATTTTATACAAACCATGCATGGTGTCTACATTTGTAGTAATGCTCTCACTGTCCTGGGCTTCGATGATCTTTATAGGTATGTATTTACTATAAGAAAACATTCTGAACGTCAAAATTGTTGAGAAATAGTGCGATAAATTTCATGTTATTCCGAAGATCAACCGCAAAAGCTTACCGACGACGAACATAGCTATACTTTCATTACATTAGATTGAATGACAAAGCCTAAAAGAAACAGTAGGTTGGTACACTTTATGAAATTACGTAGGTACACCTACGTTAAAGGGACCACGATAAATCTCCATACCAGAAATTGAATCGTAACTCAGCCGCGTAGACACAGAATTTCCATAAACTTGAACGAAATACCAAAATTTGTAGCAACATACAAAAAGCTCTTGCTCGCAAAAGGAACAAATAGAAACGAAAAATATAGCAACATCTAAAACCGTCATTTTAACGACGATTTATTTACTTTCCAGTCAGCCAATTGGACGTTTTAATTTATAACTTTGAAAATATCAAAGAGCTCGTTAGAGCAACTAGGAATGAAAGGCGCTGCGATGAAAACGAAGCTTTCAGACAGATATTCAAAAGTTGTGTCCGTCACCATTCTGCTATTAAAAGGTAATTTTATTATCAACAAATAATCCTAACCAAATACACGGAGTTTTAAACCAAACAAAATATTCCTTCTTAATTTGTGAGCGGAACTCTGATCGACTTCATAAAGTTGTAGTAACGAAGCAGTAAATATTAATTACCGTTGTGACAGCGAAATCGTTTCCTTTCCAGATTCATAAATATCCATCAAGATACTTTTAGCTGGCAGCTTGCCTCGTCTTTGATTTTGAACACAGGTATTATTGGGACTACTGCGCTGCAATTCCTTTCTGTGAGTTCATCGACCCTTTTTATTTTTCATCCCTTTTCCGGGTATAATAAGACCAATCACGATAACTTCAGGGGGTTATAAAATCAGATGATCCATTGAAATGTAATACTAATAGTAATAGTATATTTCCTTGTAAGAAGGATCATAAATACAATTAAAGGCTAGGAACCAGGCCTCAGTTTCTTACCCATTTTTCTGGGCTCTGGTCGAGTGGAACTTGCACCTAGAATCGCCTAGTTATATAAGACTATTCTAAATGATTCTTTTGATTTTATTGAATAAAAGATTTTTGACTTTAAAAATGGAACAGCAAATTTTTTTTTCGCACTCACATTATTGTTTCTTGAGTATTGAATACTTTAACCCCCTAAAAGTTTTACACCCTGTATAAGTCATCTCTGCCATAGTATTCCAACATTTCCAACACATTCGCCAAACGGGATCTATTTTGACGCATTGCCATCTCGCAGAGTAGTATAATAGCTGCGATGACAATACAATCTGGTGCAATGACGTAGAGCTGGTGCTAAAGCTGATTTTGACGATAACACAAAGACAATAACTTCAACAATGAAAAATTCAATAAGGGTTTTAAATGCAGAAATCAGTGTTTTACAAGATATCAATTATTTAACAATTTAATGTTTTGAAATTGAACGAACAACACCAACAACAAAACAAATGTTAGACACACTCATTATGTTTTGTTTAAGTTATTTAAAACATATACCCACTGTATTCTGAGATACCGTATACTTCATAAACTGTTTATTAAGTTAGTTCAATTATTTTTTTTACAGATTGAATCGCCTCTAGAGAACATTACTGAAGTTTTATGGGTGTTTGCATATATGGTTATATTTATAGGAATGCTTTTTGTGGACTGTTATTTTGGAAACTCAATTACTGTTAAGGTAACCTAACGTGTAATTCACAGACAAAGAGTTAATTTACACGCACATTATTACAACGCTGGTAAAACTGGTAAAAGTGTAGTACTTACCGGTAGAATTACAATGCGCGGCAGCGACGACTCGCCTGCGAACATTGCTACCGCGCAATGTAACTCTGCCGCTAGGCTGCTACTTCACTCACCGCTACACTTATGTGTGTGTAATTCGACTCTAAAAGAATATTACAGCGCTGAAAAATGAAAATTAATTCGCAGTGGAAGGTTGTGTGGTATTATAAAAAAATGTAACGTGTAATGATTTTACTTTTTCTCCGAATGATATTTGATTATTTTTCAGTGTGCTTATCTATCTTCTGTTGTGTACGCATGCCCGTGGGTGAATTTAAATATGGGCCAAAAGAAAGACTTGATTATGTTCATCGCGTGGACACAACAATCAGTGGTCATCACAGCTTCGAAGCTTATTCCAATATCTTTGGAAACATTTACCAAGGTAGGTACACACGGGCACAGGTCAGGTTATACACCCAATACAACCATAACTGCGCTACATACAATGCCGAGAATAGTTGGAAAGCCCGTCCTACACTAACACACTGTCGTCGTCCCTCTCGCACAATTAGTTCAAACTCCAAGCAGTAATAGGTGGACCTTCATATTTTTACGTAAAAAAAAATACTTATATGTAAATTTTAAAGTTTATTCAAGGACGCTCTCACAGATCGCTGGCAGTAAGATGTTTATACAGGTGTTACAAGATTAATATCGAAAACTTGAGAGGGTTAATTTAAGTACCCATCAATAAGAACAACTTTTTTTTGAACCAAGAGTAAACCCGTCAAGAAAATGAATATTCCAGAAAATTCAATATCAACTTGGAAAAAAATATATGGAGCAGTTGTAAAAACTCACTGTTGCATCTGAAAATGTCATTGCTAACTATTTATTTAAGCACTCTTAAATTAAATAGTACTTAATTTATCTTTTTGTTAACATAATCTCATTGGAATTCTACACAAACATCTTTTGGTGGTACTGTGATTTCTACGAAATGTTTGTACGAATAAGTAATTGTCTGTTCACGAGTACTGTAACGAGCAAAGTATGCAGAAGCAGAGTAATAAATAACTTGTCTGTCCACGTACCTTAGCGTTATTTAAATTCGGGATCAAAAATGTTTTTGAAATCTGAAGAACGGAGGTACGTAAGTACCTATTTGCATGTTTGATATATTTGTTACATATTTGTAGCCAGCAGGGTATGCCAATCAAAGTTGAACTGCAAAGTTTTAAATCATGGTCAGTTCATACTAGCTCATAGTTATTCTGTGACTAAATAGTGACATTATGACGTCACTTGATGTGTTCTCGCGCATATTTTGCGGTCAAGTGTCTAAAAAGAATGATCACGTGGTACAAAATTGTACCACGTGACCTGAAGAAATTACACTGGGCAGTGAAATATAACTTGACAGCAAAAGATTGGCATACGGGGGCTGATTAAATTAATAAATAAATATTCATGGACATTTACAAACTAAGCAAAGCTTGTGATATGGGAACTAGCCTGCTGATAGAACACTTATATACTTTTTTTTTGTAATTACATACTTATACATAGTAACACCCAAACGGAGAACGGAGAATATCTATGTTTTCCACACACAAATGTTTGTTCTTGATGGGAATCGAACCCACGACCCACAGCATGGAAGGTAATAGCCATGTTTGATATATTTGTTACATATTTGGAGCCTGATTAGGTACTCTTTGTGGGGTAGACAAGTATACGTACAGTTTTTGGACGTTTTTTACTCTGAGTTGACAGGGACTACAAATGAGTTTTTATAAAATAAACATGTCTGTCGTGGCAGATAATCGTTTATATGAAAAATAATTTTTTCATAAAAATATAGAGAATTACTCGTAGAAATCTTAGGTAAGTAAGTATATAATTCGATCACATTTTGAAAATGTAAACTCCCTAATAAAACTTACAAACAAACAAACTTACTCGTAGCTTTAGAAAACTTGAATCAAATAGCGAGTTTTCTTAAATCGATTTACTAATTCATGATATTTATTCGAGAAGTTTCAGGTATAAGTAAACTTATTACGAAATTGAATATTCAGAAACTTAAGCCAATCAGAATCTCCCTGGAAAGTATTCTGGATAATTTGAGTTACTAAGTTTGTTAATTGAAAACTTTTTTGTGCTGTTTTTTTAGTGTCTAGTAGATCGGTTGGATACTAAAGGTCACTTAACCCACCTTCTTCTTCTTATTCTCAGGGTGCCTCTCCATTACTGAAAGTTGGGCAGTAATCATTTTATCTTTATCTACGGCAAGCCTAAGTCGTCATAATCTATTGCTTGATGTTGCAAAATACTTACTTAAACTTACTTAAAACGGGTCAATATCTTTGCCAAAAAACCCTACGATTACGATCCCCGTAACCTTCGATACCCAAAATGACGAGTCTATGGCATCTGATCCTAGGATCATAATGAAGTAAAAACCGATCCCAAATTGTTTTGTAATCGGATCCTAGGATCCGTTTCCAAAAAAAAATTATGAAAAAGTATAGAAGATACCTCACGTCTCGTCGACCTACGCAAAGATACAGCACCCATAAATTATTCATCAGCAGCTTCGGGCCAAGACCTACGGGAATTACTAGATTCCTGTATAATCTCAATTAAATAGAGGTCCAAACGTACATACACAACGAAATAAGGCAATGAATAATCATCATCAGGCAAGGAGTTTCTACGAAACCTTAGAAGTAAACATAGACCCGTATTCGAATTTACTGTTCAAGCACTGATCCGTACTCAAACATAGATTTTCGTATGAAAATCTCTACTCAAATTTATGCATGAGTAATGATTTCTTGATCAGAATACAAGCCATAGACAGACATCTTGACTAGAATCTTGACTTGACTTCAGACCTCTGAAGCTGCTGTACAAATATTTGATTCGTTTTGGAAAGACCTGCCCCCGTATGCCAATCTTTTGCTGTCAAGTTATATTTCACTGCCCAGTGTAATTTCTTCAGGTCACGTGGTACAATTTTGTACCACGTGATCATTCTTTTTAGACACTTGGCAGCAAAATATCCGCGAAAACACATCAAATGACGTCATAATGTCACTATTTAGTCACAGAATGACTATGATTTAAGACTTTGCAGTTCAACTGAGATTGGAATACCCCTGCTTGACTTGACTTTAGACCTCTGAAGCTGCTGTACAAATAATTGATTCGTTTTGGAAAGACCTGTTAATTTCATTTAACCTAAATAAACTTTTAAATGCCTTATATTATTATGTTACCGACAATGTCGAATGCCCGTATTCTATATAGAATGCTGCGGGGTCGTTTAGGCAATGTCTGAAATATTTGTTTCATGTCTATTCATTCATAACCCTTGATATACATACTTGTAGTTTTATATGGATACCAGATTTTGTTTTAGTTTTTCAGTTAAATATTCGTGCATGAGCAAACCAAGCTTTGTGCAATAAAAATTCTCATTTTCGTGAATTTATTTAATTTATGTTAGCGAATTCTCGTTTAATGTTTTGTACAGTTAATTTCATTTAACACAGCTTTAATAAAACAGCTGTTAATTGCAATAATACATTATTATTCATATTAAAATTGTACCTAAATGTAATTCATTTTTTTTCAGGTAATGAACTGGACTTACAAGGGGTTCGCAGTATTGAATCAAATGAAATAATTATCATAAGAACTTACTGGAATTGTGATTAATAGTAAAAATCGTTACGTTAACTTAATTCACCTGAGCTAATAGAAATATATAAATTTCGTGTAATTCAGTTTAGTTCCTGTATCTACCTATTTTTTTTTATTTAGGTTTATTTAATATATATTGAGCAGTCATAAAATATAATAAAATTAAATTAATAGTTTGATTTTCATCCCCTAGACTGGCCTAGACGCTAAACCTAATTGGCACTGAAAAACTAATAGGTATTTCTTTTATAAATGTATTTTTGCAACATCGTCAATTCTCAGTCAAACTCAGACCGCCAGAGAGGTAAAAATGTCTGCAAAGCTCTAATTTGCCCACTGACACGAACTGCATCGCACGTAGGCACAGACAGAAGCAAAAAAACGAGAGATTGCAATTAGTTCGCTGAAAGACACTTGACATGCTTTTTAAAATAATGCAGCAAGTGACCTTTGGCTAGAATACTATGTTTTTGCAGTATTTGTTTCAAAATATCATAGCTTAAGGCTGGGGATCTGCCAAATTGCCAAAACTAGCGAAGTTCAAAGTGTGTTTAAAAGAAAAGTAAGATAGTAACTTCATTTATTTTGGTTGCAAATCAATATTCAGGATATGTGTAACAATTACATATTTAATTTAGCTTCATTTAGCTGGTTTATAATAGATAAATCTGGGATCAAACACAGCTCTCTCGCGCCCAAACCGTTTCGAGTCAAGTTTGTGCACTCGGATTAAGGAAATGAAAACAAAATCGCAAAAAGTACTCAGCGCGTCTTGATGTACATATCCTTGTCTCCAAAACGCCCTGAATACATTTTGCGATTTTGTTTTCATTTCCTTAATCCAGGTGGCAGAAGATCTTCAAAATTTTGGATTTTAAATGGTCTATTCCACAATATTCCCTTGTTTTATCTACAAAACAACTAAACTTACGTATAGGCCAAATATTTAAGTATATAAAAAGTGTAAAATCTTTACTTAAATAGTCTTATTTTTTTTAATATTTAATAATTGCTGAGACTAGTTTTTAACCAAATATCGCAAGAAAATTCTTCAGTGGCCTCTAGGCGGCCGAAACGTTCGGACATCAGGCCCACGCCAAATTTCTCAGGATTTTTAAATGAAGAACACGCAAACGTCTACTCGACAAAAGTCTACAAATCATGGTTCTATTGTATCATTTGAGTACACTACGTAGCAACATGGCAGTTTTTCTCGCGGCTGCGCGTAACGCGTAAGCAGACCGCGTAATAAGCTCATTTGACATTTACGAACAGTCACAATAAAATTTTATCGAGTAGAACTCCTGGTTTGCCAATTAATACGCATTGAAAGTGGCTTTACTTTTTTCTCTTGTATACATGACAATATCCAACAATAACCATACCAATGTAAACTTAGTTTTTATTTCTTTTAAGTCAACTCCGCCAATCAGTCAGTAGCTGTTATTTGTTTACACGGAAAATAGATTTTTCTATCCTAATTCCAATTAAATTAGGATAAGTAAGTACCTAATTATTATCTTGCTACTGCTCATACTTGTATTGCATTTAATTCAACCTATTTTATTGCTTTTGTAAAAACCTTTTTGTGAACAACCTTATTTATTCTAAAGAAGGATCTAACATGGACCGGAGAGGAACATTTGATGAAAGTAGAATACATAGAGAGAGACATTGCCTTCTGGCAAGACAAAATCTACCATTTTATCTTGCCAGAACGCAAAGAACCACATCCTATCCTATCCTACTAATTACCTATTATAAATGCGAAAGTTTAGATGTTTAGGTGTTTCAATCACGTCTAAACTACTGAACCAACTTGGATGAAATTTGGCATATATGCCAAGTTTCCTAAAACTCAATCCAATCCAGTAGGCACATAGGCTACTTTTTATCCCGAATAATTATCAGGATCTACAGGATAAAATGAACGAACAAGATTAGCAGCGCCAATTGGCAAGAGGATTTCATTGTCATGTCATGTCACGTCAGTTTGACCGGGCGTAATACTACCTCTTTGGTCTAACGACTAGCGTTTGACATTCAAGTACGGGTTCGGTGTAATGTCAAGTTTCACAAAGTATCCGCGCGGTACACGCACATATAATAATACAACACAGATTATACAATGTACATGGAAACTGTACCCGCTTACGGAGTCGCGGGTAACTGCCAGTTAACAATATTTATGCAAAAAAACTAAAATAAATACTGCTGGTTTTTATTGCACGTATATTTTGGAATACTTATTTCTTCTGAAATTACCTACTTACATCCAATTCTGTATCAATGATCTGTATCTGTCTCTCACAATTTGTGTTAAACTCTCCGCAATATGTTAATGTTAAAGATGAGTTTGGAGCAGTACCCTCCCTATCCTTTTTCATATTATTTAGAGAGTTATTTTTCAGTAGTACCTAAGGTTTTAGTTTTTAAGCTTATCTACTATTTATCGATTTGAGAGTTTCCGTAGAATTTACTATGACCTAAATATTAACAAACATACCCACTTAATGTACTTATGTCTACGCCCAGCTACTTTGGATTCACAAGACGGGATATAATTTGAAGATACAATTTGATAAATAAATTTAAATTTGATACAATTTGGAGATAAATGGAGTGTCAGAAAACGAGACCGAAAATCTACTGAACACAATTAAACAACTAGACACAGTCATATAACTCCCTATTGATAATGCTTTTGGACATACTTTCATGCTCCAGAGTCAGAAAGATGGATGAGTCTAACAACCATCATCATCATCATCATCAACCTATACTCGTCCACTGCTGGACGTAGGTCTCTCCCAAGACGCGCCATTGAGCTCGGTCTTCGGCTCTTCTCATCCAGTGTCTGCCAGCTACATTTCGCAGATCGTCGCCCCATCTCGCCGGAGGGCGTCCTACACTACGCTTGCCTAAACGTGGTCTCCACTCGAGTATTAGTTTGCTCCAACGATTGTCGGTTCTACGGCAAACATGGCCGGCCCACTGCCACTTCAGCCTGCTAATCCTCTGAGCTATGTCGAAAATTATGATCAATGATCGTATAACCCCAGAGCCAATCACTGTCGCCGGAATGCCTCTCGAAGTTGTGCAGGAGTATGTCTACCTCGGGCAGACCCTGCGTTTGGGTAGACACAACTTTGAGAAAGAGCTAAACCGGAGAATCCAGCTGGGCTGGGCTGCGTTTGGGAAACTCCGTCAAGTCTTCTCGTCGCAAAAATATGTGTGGACTAGGAATGGTCGCATATTCATCCGCAGAGATGACCAATCTCCTGCAAAGCAAGTCAAAAACTATGAGGCACTGGCTGATATGAACTCCATACTGATATGAAACCAGGCTCTGCGAAGTAAAAATGAAGAAGTATAGATCTCACTAAAACTCAATAATACTCTGCCAAGAATATTTAGATATGTGCAGTATACAAACAAACCCCAGTGACTATACAGACTTTGTTTCTCGTCATGGATAATATCAGTAGATAAAGTGACACAGTCAAGTGATATAAGTAGAGACTATAATTTGTTGCAGATTTTAATTTTGACCGGTCTACCTCTAGTGAAGGACACAAAAATTCAAACCCTAATAATAGTAAATATTATGTAGTTTATAAAATACTGTTCAAAGAACTGTAGATTTAGTGATAAGCAATTTTAGTGGTGTAACGGAGTGTGAAAATAAACTACCCCTCAGTAAGTTAGATCCTCATCACCCTGCATTAGATATTATAATTAATGTATGATATAAATGTAATGATACAAAAAATGTTAAAAGGGTAAAAATTTGCCACACATAATTTCAAAAAAGTTGATTATTCAAAAGTAACAAAAAACCAATAAATACTTTCATTCCTGTATGATTTAAAACCAATCTTGGCAGATTTTATCCAATTAACTGACTATTTGACACAAACAATAGCGTTCCTTTAATTTTGTTATCATGAATGTTATCATGAGCACTTATTACTCGTATATTGGAATCCAATCACACACTTAGTTATAAGTTGTTGCTTTTTTTTTCCTTAAAAAATAAGTACTCAATTTTTTAAGACATATTTTACCTACATCAAATCTGTTTATGCCTGTAATGGTATATCACACTGTAGAATGTTATAAGTAATATTTTTCTCCTAAATAACAATTGTGAATATGCCATTGGTGTAACTAACTAAATAAATAAATATAAAGATCGCAGTAAAGCATTTTTCAGTTTAGTTTAGTATTCGATAAAATTTACGAATTGCTTTCCGCGCATGTCATGACAACTCGATTCTTCTGTTTTGCACAGATAGACTATCCCCTTAAGTGCACCAAACTGTGATTTTTTTTTAAGTTAGCCTATCTAGCGATTGTTTTGAGAATTAACACCTTATGTCAAACAATCAAACAAAAGGTAACCAATAATTAACTAAGTAGGTACCCACCTATTTTTTAACCTAATTTGAATGTTCTATTTTAACACTGTTGGAAAATTAAAACCAAATCAAAGAGATAAAACAAACGTAGTTCACTTTAGCAAGAACTAGATTGCAGTTAACTTATTTAAAGCGAACTAAACTAGTTAGCAGCTACTGTAGCAAACATAGTTTCCAGTAGTGATCTAGTGACTGTTTGATCAGAGTAGGAATTTTAGGCTGCAGACGCACTTGGCGACCAGAGATTAATTTAATTATTTTTGTTCGTGTTTATTTTTGGTTATTTCAGTTTTGTTTTTTTTTCGTTTAGGTACTTATGTAAGTTCAAGTTTTGGAGTACTGTTCACACGCCTTAATTGTAAAATGTTACGGTGGAAACTTCACTGGTTTTAGAGTTACCTTAAACTAATTATTTTTAATTAATATAGTACTGTTTGTTTCCCTAATAAAAAAAAGAGATCTTTTGTTTTCCTTTTGAAATATCGGTCGCCGCAGCTGGCCAAAATCAACAGAAAAGATTAGTGATCTGTGCACAAAATCTAGGTACACATTTTCAGTCGCAGTCGCGACCGAGTGACTCATACTCTACCACATCCATTATCTACGTCAGGCTGTCAGAATTATCAGAATCAGTCGGCGACCGCTTTGGCTGCTTTACGTTTGACGTACGTTCGACTAACATTTTGAAGTCAAAACAAAAGCTCTCTCTCGTGACTTGCCCGCTATAGTGCGTTTGCAGCCTTATAATAATGATATGTTCCATTCACAAGCAAAACAATACTCGATGATATCGAATATCGTAGGTTATGACTATACATAATTAACCCCTGAATAAATAAGGCTTATTCTTTTGCTGAAAGTATTTCCCGAACGAAAAAAAGATGTGAATTGAATACTAAACGGGTCTTGAGTAATAGCAGCAAGTAAGGGAAGTAAACTTACGGTGTATTCACGCTCATATGCTGACAAAATACTCATGTGTAAATTGAGATTTTATGCCAGTTAGTCTTTATGCCTGAGTCACGCTTTAGTCAAGAATCTTTGGTGGAATACTTACAGCTTTTAGAGTATCCAAAGCCATGAATCCATTAGATTTGCAACTTGCAACGATTGACGCGCATTTTGTTAAAGAAAAACTAAGTACACTCTTGCGAAAATAAAGTGTTCACTGTGAGATAAAAACAAGATTTAAAAAACTGTTATTGTATTTACTGACTTCGACATTGAACGTACTCAATAAGCACAAACTATCTAAACCATTGGTTCATAAGACCTAAAGGCTTTTATTAATAAAAAAGCTTTGTTTTCACATCGAGGATAACTTTTTTAAAGTAGGTATTAATTCCATTTCCATACAGTTTCCATTGTGACCATTTGTTCTGCAATATTTTTTTAGGTTCATACCCACAGTTTGTTCCTAACAGAACCATAGTTTGGTTAGCGTTTGCTTTATGAAATGAACTAGCTGGATAGATCAGCTGAAGAGGTCAACTGTGAACTAGTTTTGAAATGGGCTATTAATTTTTAAGTAAGTAGGCAAATTACAAAGGCGATGTTGTAAAATTATCTTTGAATAGCTGTGCTTATCGTATTTAAAATTAAATAGACACTAGAGTATTCGTGTTTTGTGAGCGTATGTCACGGGGAATATGAACGCATTTTAGTAATTTTAGTAGTAAAATAAAATAAAGGTTCCAGAGGTCATCGGAACCTCGATTTTATTTTATTTTATCAACATTTAATAAATCTATCTGTTGACTTCAATCTCACGATAGTAAATGATATTGAAATCGACTTATTTTATTAAATCAATCCTTTATTTTTTGTTTTTCGGGGTAATTATCATCGCCGTGTATTACATTCTGTCCAGCCGCAGAAATTGAATACCTACGTACACAGCCAGTCAGTTGTCCATAGCCCCAATAAACCAACATAAAATTACCTCAAATAATTCTTAATTCTTTATTGCACACAAAACAGGACATAAACAAAAGACAAAAATAGATGACATGTACAGAGGCGAGTTTAACTTTAACAAGAGTTTTCTTCCAGCAAACCTTTGAGGCTAGAGAGTTGACTATAGAGGTAGGTTCGTGTATTACAAAGGTTATTACGGTTCGATACTTACTAAACTAACGAAATAAATAGACGTTTGACAGCAATAATGAAAGCTATGATATCAAATTAACAATTACACAAACGAGCATCCTGTGGACAGATAGTTGGAACATCGGAATAATCGCTGGTGTCGAATTATGAGGAATAAGCGATTCGGCCATTAGTAGGGTTGCCACATTTATTGTACAGGATAGAAACAACATAGAGCTAATATTATTATTAAAATTGACACGATTTCATTTTATTAAAACTCTTGTTATTAGTAAAAATAAGGGGAAAACTAGTTGTTCAAACAATTCAATAGACTCATCGAATTTAAAATATTTCAGGGGTAGTCACGGCACATCTTAACATTGCATAACTTCTATGAGTTCTAGGTTTATATTTTGCAAAAGTAACTGCTTTCATGAATCTACCTGCCCCCGTATGCCAATCTTTTGCTGTCAAGTTATATTTCACTGCCCAGTGTAATTTCTTCAGGTCACGTGGTACAATTTTGTACCACGTTCAAACGTGATCATTCTTTTTAGACACTTGACAGCAAAATATGCGCGAAAACACATCAAATGACGTCATAATGTCACTATTTAGTCACAGAATAACTATGAGTTAGTATGAACTGACCATGATATAAAACTTTGCAGTTCAACTTTGATTGGCATACCCCTGCTGTGCTGCTCTAATATGAGTCCATGATCTCAAATCAGTGATTAAAATACACACTGTGACTGTTATTTTAAACAGACAATTTTTTTCCTAGATTAGTCGCTTTACCAAAAAGATCGAAATCGAGACACATTTCCGAAAACTTACTGTTTACGTGTCTACTAGACGTATTTCTGGTAAGACTTGATAGTTGAAATGCAGCTTGTCCCATGAAACTCAAGATTCATGGCCACACCAAAGAGTGACAAATGTTTGCTGCAATCAGACGCGCTGCGACCGCACGCAATTAATCAACGAATATAACCGTTCGTGTAATATAACCGTTCGTGTAATATAACCGTTCGTGTAATACCGTTGTACTGTAGTGCGATTTATGGGGTTTGATGGACCTAGCTATATTTTAAACTCGAAATCACCTCTCATTATCATCCACGGCAATGTGGAGATCACTTCACTTACATACATACTTCAGACTAAAGTTATTAGTACATGTTACGGCGTGTAGGGGGTTGCTCTTCAATTATGACGAAGATGAACGCAACTTATACTATTTATTCAGGCTTTTACAATATTCATAAACTTATGGGAAATTTATTAGCACTCGCGCGCAGCCATGTTGATTCGGAAGTGTTGCCATCCGCTATTTTCTAGGATGGCCACTGGCCCTGGTGTTGCCAGCCTGTTGTGATAGATTATGTCGTGCTACGACAGTACATGATGGACAATATTGGTACCCACACTACACTATAATTACCCTGCAATGTAATAGCATTTTATTTAGCAATCTTATTTATTTCCCAGTCAAGGCTTTATGACTGTTTCTAGAATAAGAATTTAAAATTTTCTAACTTATCGTTGTAAGCCTTGGATGTAACGCGGCTATTTTTACCTCGATATACAAACAATATCGATATACAAACAATCCGTCGAGACTGTAATAGATCGATTTACCGATCCGACGTTTTAGCGTGCATATCGTAACATATCGAATTAGCTTCACGTTTAGGATCTCATCAAGGTCTCGTATTTACTTATTTGCTTGATTTTATTGACAGCTTCCGCCTTTGATTTTATCGGTATATGTGAAATCTTCATCCTTCGTACGCGTGGAAATTACCAACGTGAATTTTAAGGCACTTTCTATCAAGCCATCTTTTTCGTAAAGATTCTGTTAAATTTCGGGACAAAAAATTACCTATATTAAAATTTTTATGCATTGATGCAGCCATAACGGCGTCATTAAATCACAAATTATACCGAATCATTAAAAAATATTTCATTAATATTCCTACTAGTAGGATAAAATATCAATATCATAAACTCTAGCTTTCTCTGGATTCCGAAAACCTGCAAAAGATGGGAAAGCAATCCTGCAATTCTACCAACATTTATTTAGATATCTTACTCTGAAAATAGCTGTGAAAATCTGCACATCTTAACGCGCTTAGCTAAGCTCGTTGGTGGAGAATTGGCACGGCACGATCGGTGCATTCAATCGAAAGAACACGTACCTACCTAATACATTACTTTTGGTACTAAAACTACGAAATCAACATTTCCTAAAGCAAATTCACACAAACTAAAAATTCAAAATACAACTATTCAAAATGCTTGTAGTAATGTAAAAACCCATTAAATAGATTGCGGAACAAATGTTCTAGAAAGTGTGAACATTAACAAAACAAAATATTTTCAACAAAGAAAACGACCAGCATTTTTCTTTCAATACGCAACTTTGCCGCTTGTAAATTTACAAATCGCGTGTGATTATAATAAGGCAGTAACTACACAGTCTGATAAGGCCTTCTGACCTCCCATTATGTCAACCGGAGCTTATCAGATGAGAGCGGGCTAATCACGAGCTTAAGGCGGAGACACACGGAGCGGTGCAACGTTTTAGCCCTGCAATTTACTGCGATCAAAAATACAGGGTGTTACCAGACCACTTCCGAAAACGAAAGGACGGGGGGGGGGGGTGTACAGCACACCCTGTATACCGAATCACCTGCTATTTCATACAACAATGAAACCTACGCTACAGAATAGTTAAGCGAGCTTAAAACACTGAAAACCATAGATTTCTAATAAGATAAACCACACTAAAATTGCCGTTTCAGTTTCAGAAAGTAGTAACGTGACAGCACAATGTTGAGACAAACATAGAAAATGAAAGAACCAACGAAACACTTACCTGGTAAAAAATAGACCATATTGAATAACTAGCCATGTCTTTTTAATTTTTTTTTAACGGTAATTATTTATTCACAAAGAAAATTACGACTAATACAGTATTAACAATATTTATAATATATACAAAATACACATGAAGCAGTTGAGCTATCTACAACCGTTGCAAACGATTTATAGATAGCTCAACTGATCCAAATCAGTACCAATCGGTACTGTCTGATTAATTATGTGACTACATATCTACTTCGTCACTAGACTTGTTATGTTTCTTGATACGCTACAATCTATTTAACATGCTACGCATTTTAGGCATTAGGCATCTGGCTACACGGTTCAAACTAGTGCTACGCAACGATTTATGGTAGGGTTCTACGCTTCATGCTACGCTCCAAGCTACGGTTCGTGCTACGCTACTCTACTAAATTCTAGTTACGCTACAAGCTACGCTCCAAGCTACGGTTCGTGCTACGCTACTCTACTAAATTCTAGTTACGCTACAAGCTACGCTCCAAGCTACGGTTCGTGCTACGCTACACTACTAAATTCTAGTTACGCTACAAGCTACGCTCCAAACTACGGTTCGTGCTACGCTACACTACTAAATTCTAGTTACGCTACAAGCTACGTTACTCACATCTACGTTTCTTGCAAGTAAACACCACATGTTACTCTACAGTCTTCACATTATTGGCTACTAATCTATGGAAGCTATGCCAGCTCCGTACCGTGTGTTGCTCCTGTCAGCAGTTTACGACCAAAGTTAGTTAAGTATGGTAAACACGTAATAATTATGATTAAAAATTAGTTTCTTGACCCGTTAAACCTTTTTTGCATATTTCATTTTACACAAGCGTTTTAGTTTAATAAGTAATGGCTATGCAATAAACACTAAAATTAACTGTTATGCTTTAAACTTGGAAAGTAATTTCTTTACTTTATTTTTAGACTCTTAACGAATGAACACTTACCTTTTATGGGATTTTTAAAGTTATCACCCAGTAAAATGAGACTTTACAATGCACTTTAGAATTTACCGATAGATAACCGGAGAGCGAGACAATTCCCTCGATACAAAAGTTGGAGGAGTGTGAATTGCAACTTTATAAATAAGTGCTTAGCTATCAATATTGTTCGATCCTTTTATACATGGACATTGACCCTATATATTAGAATTTCCACGCGTAAAAACTCGAGTCAGTAACCCCGTCCGCTTTGTTAGCTTTTGTTCTTTTTTGGTTGTCCTATACAAGGGATTTAAATTAGGTCCAACACAGAAAGAGCGCACAGCAATAAGTAAAGTTTTTAAGGAAGCTCGTAACTCGCGCGAACGAAGCCAGATTTCCGATACCCCATAAATAGATCTACGTACAAAGTTTTAGTTTATTCCATCCACTAAGCTCCCATTTCTATTCGCTGGTGGAATACGCAACTTTAGAACTGCTCTCGAAGTGAGATCACGGTGCCATCACCGTCACAAGAATACTTAAATTCTGAACCCGAAACAATCCACTGGGGAATTCCTGTTCAATTTCACTAAACGACTGTGACGTACCTCTAGACCCTTTTCACACGACTCGGTTGCCGGGTAACCGGTGCAGAGTATCCAGCGGTGAAGTGTATGGGCATGTACGTTATCTTTTACACGAACCGACAAAAAAAACTATATATTCCCCGCCGGGTATCCGGCTTCCTGATACGTGTGAAAAGAGTCTTAGCCGGAAAGTTGGGTTACTATTGGTGTTGGACCGCTGGTCCTATGGAACGAACGATTTTATAGCTTCACTAGCTTTTGTCTGCGACTGCTGCCACATAGGAAAGTTTAGGTCAGCCATAGTATAAAATAATCTGTGAGTACAAGTCAGAACCACTTAAAACCATTAGGTATAAGATTTCTAATAAAACCCCTAATTTAAATTAAAAAAAAACATATTCTTTCTGAAACCAATGTCCCTACACGTTTCGACAACACTGTTTCACAAAAAGGAGATAATGAAAAACTCTTTATTGTTTATTGTAACTTTTTATTTAAACACCTTACAAACTAATGAAAAGAAACAAAGAAGAGTTGCCATAAAAATAATATTACCCAAATCTAGCTTCAGAATTGACTTAATAAATTGAATGTGCTTCAACAAGAAAGAATTTGTTTTATTTACCTTTATATGATAAGACCTGGCTCATATATATAAGGTTTTATAGCTACACATAGTAATCAACGTAGGACAAGTCTTTCTATTTCAGAGTCGCACCCAAAACGGCCGTTGAACCACCGCTGAACTTTTGACGTCTCTTCCATCTTCGGCCATTGTATAAATATTTCATCCGGGTATAGGTACGACTGACGTTGATACATCCCTCTTTCTAGTTGGCAAGCTGAAAACAAGCTCTCATGTTTCGGAAACAGCTTAGGATATAAGTTACCTGAGGATAATTCTCTTAAAAAAATCTAGTAAAGTATCATAGCGATTTTGTGGATTGACAAAACAAAGGCACAAAATAGCAGCCTTCGTGATTTTTATAAATTCAAATTCTTTATTATTATAATAAAATAACATTACAGAGCGAGCGTTCCAATTCGTTATTCTATTTATGACTAGGTAAAAAGTAGAACCAAGTATTTACAAATTAAAATTAAAAGTAAAGGAAAATAATGAGATCAGAGATACAAATTAAAACTAAGATAATATCCCAATGATATTCTTACTAGACTTTATTATAAGAATTAACTCAGATATGGGTTTTCGGGCACACACAAAGTAAATCATACTTGACATGGCATTTTCTCGATCATTGGTAATTAAACATGCATAGTTATATTCCAGAAAACCCCACTGAGAAATCCCCATCCGTGAGGATTTCATTTTTTTCCAGAAATCCCCACTAAATCTAAAGGGGGTATTTGGATGCCACCCGTTTTAAGGTACATACAAATGACCTAGTAAAGATACCGAAAATCGATGTTTTCGGGCGCAAAATGAATAATTTCATTTTATCAGTAGCCTGGAGTAATCCACTGAGGATATAAGCCTGTCCCATAAACCAGAACAAACGTTCTTAAGCCACCTTCAATTCTTCCAATCTTAACAATGCCATCGACCCATGGGGTGAGTGGCCGGATTCGTTCAACGCCTTCGAGTTCGTGGTCGCCATACGAGAACCTTCACTCCCAAGCGGCTATATGATATTGCCCTTGCCAATGCCTATCAAGCTCAATGAATATTGATAGGTAGGTACTTGATTAAGACATGCCAACATGTAACAATACAATTGTATTGTTGTAAGTAGAGGTTACCGCTTAACATTAAGGTGGGTCATGTTCACAAAAAATTAAAGGTTTGTGAAAATTGAAAATGAGGTTACAAATGTTTGAATTTTACAAATTGTTTTCTTTCACTGGCTTCATAATAATTTGGAATAAAACAACGGGAAAATAATTGGTTGACCCGGAAAATATGTCGGGAAAAATACACACATAGATAATTATGTTGTAATAACACACACAATGACTCTACCAAGCGCTCGAAAATTGTTTACCTAACATAACCTTTGCATTTTATCCTTAATATTTTTTTTTACCTATTTGTTTATATATTTCTTTATTATCAATTGCTTGTTTGTGTTATGAAAAAATTCTTACCAAACGACGGAAAATACTCGGGTTCGAAAGACCAGGAACACTAAATGTACAGTCAGCATCAGAATTCAGAAGTAGATCGCTTTTTCAAAAATTCACCATTGTATTCTGGTTGGCTCTAACCATAACTTTTTACCTAAATACTACTTATACGATAGAGTTTACTTTTTAATCATAATTGGCAAAATGAAATAAAATTCTATTTTTCAGTCATAAAATATTTTTAAAATAAAGCACGTAGTATTGTAGTGCAATACACGAGAAGATGTATTTTTTTTTTGTAGCTACCTATATTGATTTTCCCGGGCTATTTCAACGAGCTTTATTAGCACCCCGTGTGTATGCAGCATTCAATGTGTTTGAAAATCAGTTTATTCAGCATAGAGAATGTAACTAGCTATGTTTTCAGCGTATTTGTGACGGGGTGTACGCCGCAAATTGAATTGTCGGCTGCTAAAGCGTTTGCAGACTCGCCGATATCGACATCTACCACCTACCTCTACATCTGAAAAATTATAACGAAGATTTTTTTTTTTTTTTTTTTTTTTTATACAATATAGACAAACGTTTGACCGCAATCTCACCTGATGGTAAGTGACGATGCGGTCGACGATGTAGCACATTTGCCTAGAAGAAACCTATTCACTCTCCTCTTGAAAACATTCAAATTGTAAGTGTTCGGAAACACAGACGCCGGTAAAGAGTTCCACTCCTTGGCGGTCCTCAGGATAAATGTTGAGGCAAAGCGCTTGGTGCGGACAGGTGGCATGTCGACCATGTATGGGTGCCGCGTCTCCGTACGTCTGGTGGTCCGATGATGACATTCGGTAGATTGAGATTCGGTAGTGACATTTGTGTTACACTACAAGGTAGCCGTTTGCTTTGACGCAGGCTCTTGCGAAGTGATGATGTCACTGCGCAGTGTAACCCAAAACCTTCAAAATATAGATTTTCGAAAAACAAACGGAAAAAAAACCTAAATAAATATTCATGGACTTTACACACAACGCCCTCTAGTCTCAAACTAAGCAAAGCTTGTAATATGGGAACGAGAATATGGCTGATAGAATACTTAAATACTTTTTGTTTTATAAATACATACTTAAAATTACATAGTAACACCCAGACATAGAACAAACATCTATGTTTTCCACGCACAAATGTTTGTTCTAGGTGGGGATCGAACCCACGACCCACAGCACGGAAGGCAGAGCTATTACTGACTGAACTGTAGAGGTGTAACTAATATAACCATAACAGGTATACGGAACAGCGTTATTTGGCCTAAAGCGTTATAGCAGTTATACGCGTCGCCGCTGCTATGTTATTTTATAACAGCCAAATAACAGTCTCGCGAAAAACGGGTGCAGGCAGGTGGTCGACGCAAAAGTTGTCTTCTATAAAAAATATCAGCGAATTTCGTTTTGTATTAAACGCAAATTATGAAATTTTGACCATCATGTTTCATAGATCGTTCATTTTTTATGAGCTCAAGTCTGGTTGGAGAACATGTTATTTAATAACATGATAACAGCCAGTAGCAGGGATAACACTATAACTTTGGCCGTTATAGTCCCTGTTACTGGCTGTTATTAAATAACAAAATAACAAATCATGTTATTAAATAACATGATAACAGCCAGTAACTATTAACGGCATTGAATCTATGCCGTTCCGCAAATAACAGTAAAACAGTTTAACACTATAACTTTGGCCGTTATAGTGTTATCCCTGTTACTGGCTGTTATCATGTTATTAAAATAACATGATAACAGCCAGTAACAGGGTTTCATTCAGCTTCGACAACAGAACAGACACTGACAGGACATGACAATGTGACAGTGATAGTTTCATTTCTTCATCGTGATCGCCGTTTGCTCACACCTCCGCGCCATGCCTCCGGTGGTGTGGCGTTGGCTTGGCTATACGTTGGTTTGTATCAGGCGAGAGTGAAAGGAAAATAATTGAGTCCGGTTATTGTACAACCATGGAATGCACAGCCTGGGAAAACACAACCATGGAAAGCACGACCAGGATTGCACAACCCGGGCATTCATTAATCACTACCTACCTATAGAAATCCGTAGCCTTGCCTGTTATTTGACTGTTATTTTATAACAGGTATGATAACATAGTATCACCAAACCGTTATATTCAATAACACGCATATGAAAATTTGACTGTTATATTACACCTCTACTGAACTGTGACGCCTGTCACCTAAAGTAAGTAAGTAAAAAAAAGTAAAAATAAGTAAAGTACGGGGAGACCGTGTTTAGGCAAGCATAGTGTAGGAGCCCCTCCGGCAAGATGGGGCGACGATCTGCGAAATGTAGCTGACAAACACTGGATGAGACGAGCTGAAGACCGGGCTCAGTGGCGAGAGAACTACGTTAGTGGACTGATATATGTTAATGATGATGATATCGTGAGGTGTCGTGACGATGGTAGTGTGGAATCCGCCAGAGGGCTGAAGGGGGGAGAGGTGAAGGGGGGGGATGGGAAGCCATGTGTCCAGTCCGCATGCTTTCGACAGCCAGCTTTTCATTTCTATATTAATTTGTGGAGTAACAGTGGTCGCTTGCGAAAAATATTACAATGGTCACGAGCACATTTTGTAATTAGATTTTTAATATACCTCCGCATTTGAGAGAGTTTATTTTTCGCAGGAGTTTATTTTTCTTATTGATGGTACCCGTGGTGTGTTTCCACTTTCCAGTTTATGGCTACTTGGTATAAAATATGGAAATAGTTTTTTTTAAATAATCAAATAACACTTTAGGCTACTTTTTACTCAACTTCATCATCTATGCTAGCATTATTTGATAAAGTTTCCATGCCTAGATCTTATTTTAAATGCACTAGGTTTTACTTAGGTCTCTAAAGACCAGCGCATCAAAAGTTAAGTACCAGGACGCTATAGAATTTTCATAATGTATGCTCAGTATGAGAATGCATCCCATTTGCAGTAAAATGGAGATTTTTCCCTTAGAAAAGTGTACGCTGCTAGTATCATTATGAATATCGCCGTCGATAAATATCCGATAGAAGTAGGAAGCGAAGCGAATGTTGGTTCAATTGGTTAGGAACAAGCTTGTTCAAGTCGAATTTCACTTTTAGAAAAGTTTAAAAGTTGAACGAGAATCCACTTGCTCAGACGAAATTCGACTTTGGAAATTTTAGACCAGTTTTACTGTTTTACTTTAGATTTTTTTATCAATTTTTTGATTTTTCAGTCATATTTTAGATGCTAATTAGGTATCATCCCTTCACATAGCCTCACAGAACATCTCCGATGAGAATGTAAAATTCTCGTCTCATTTCAAACTTGGTATACGAACTCACCGCTTTGAATTACACAACAAATAGCTACGTATTATTTAGTTAGAGGGCATTTACCACCCGTGACATCTGTTTCCGTCACATTCACATAACAAAAGTTACCACTTGACGTCTGATGTCGTCCGCAGCAGATTATTCGACCTTCCGAACCTTTGAACCAAATGATAAGGTCTAGTCAGTTTCCACCCTGTAACTATTTCACTCGGCTGATCTGTCTTCGTCACATTACAAAATTCCTTTTCATGCAACTAGCTTTTGCTCAGAAATTCAAATGCGTAAAAAGACTTCGATAAAATAATTTTTCATTTCAAGGGGTTGACGCTATTTGCTCCAAAGCAAAACTATTACAGTCAACCATACACCTTTTTTTAGGAATGCCTATTTTCCCTATGCTAAACCATAATCTAAACGAAAACCGCATTTCTTTTGAACAACTACATTAGAACTAGGTACATTTATTGAACGTCAAACACGATTGGCTTTTGATCTATTCCAAGTTTGATCCTATTCAGTCAAGCCACTACAATCTAATTGAGGTCTAATTATATAAACTAAATACCCGACCTAAACTAGAAGACGGAGAATCAATATTTTTACCTAGAAAGTTGAATTAGGCACTACTATTTTTCTTCTTCAAGACAGAGGAGACTGGAAGGAGGCCTAAACCCAGCAGTGGGCCACTGCGGCGTTTGTGCCGCAGACAGATTTAGGGGTAGACTGGGTCCTGTAAGGATGTGGAATGAAACTAGCTTTTCACAGACCACAGCTTTACTTGTCCATAAAATATTGCACAGCCGCACACTTAGTATGGTAGATTGAAAACGTCACTGGCCTTGTCCTAATGTCACACAGAGTAGGCAGCCGCAAGTCCAGCAGTTCCAGTTTGAGGAAGCACCTTCGCGCATCCGCGCGTAGATGAATGTATGGGTAAGTGATGTTGCCAGTAGGCTTCCAGCACCAATCATCCAGCCGTGGAAGAAGCAGCTGTCTCAGCTTGTACCGGGCTGAAATGATGATGATGATGACAAAGATTTTTCTCCTTCCAGAATAGTGTGCAATTATAATATTGTTATATCTGATATTTCCTTTCAGCGTTCTCGTGAAAGCCACTTCACGCCGGCACTTTATTCCCGGTTAATGTGTTTGCAAATGGATCTACAGCGAGGAGATTAGGTGCGGAAGCGGGATATAATATCATAAGCGATTATGGTTATCGTATTCCGTGCAGATTTTCTTTGGCACTGTGGAAAAATAATTGCTCTAAAACTACACGTTAAAATACAAACGTTCGTTATAACCTCTAGCTGATCCAGGCTCAAACTTCCTGCGATCCTAACAAATGTAGTCGGTCCATCGCATGGGGCGTCGACAGTCTAGCTATGTTAATTGTTTAGGTATTCTGAGGTCTAATAAAACCGTAACTTGTAGTTTAAAGGAAGGTAGGTCATTTTGTCATGAATTTGTACGCAAATAATAGGGCAACTCATGCCCAAATGACAAAATAGGTACCGAAGCCGTATATTCTCTTTGTAGCTACTAAGAAAGGAATTTCCGAAATTTCTAAAGGGTACAGTGGAAAGCTTATGTTGGTAGTAACATGAACAAGGCTCCGGGCATTCAACTACTTAGTTCTTGTATAAATATGTGACTATTTAGTTTCATCGTAAAGTTTTGGAAGGAAGCAATGGAGAAGTTGTAAGTCAAGCTGAGTGTCAAAAACGGAATGACGCACTTTAAGAGAGGCCTGCTGTGAACAGTTAGGGCTGATGATGATAATGTTTAACCTGCCTTATTTAATGGATTAAATACAGGGTGTAATAAGACGACTTCCAAAAACATCAGTGTAAAATTGAAAGTTCCATCCAAAGGTTACCTGGTAGAGATCGCTATCAGCGATAAGGCCGCTAATAGTCGTACCTACTTTTTTGTTTTTATGTTATTTTCAAGTTTGTAAAACCTGTATTTAGTATGTAAGCAATCAATAAAGAGTTAAGTATCTAACCACTTTCTCTATAGAACCAACCGAGTGAGCACATTAAGAAACTATTTTTCCATACAATATGCTATTCTTAGCAAAAATATACATATACCAAAATACCTACATTTTACTAAATAAAACAAAATTGCTAAATCTCATTCATTGTTTTAGCTCGAACGTCATCAAAAAGTTATTCTGGCGAATCCACAGGGACCCTAATTAGGTTGTCGCGTGTAACCGAAAGTTAGTCGACCAAAACCCCGAAAAGAAGTTTTACCTCTCGCAGCACTGTGTGTAGGACATAAAATTAATTACGTAGGTATTGTAGGTACTCACCAAATATCAAAAAAAGATTACATTTTTAAGAGTACCTTTATTATTTTTTGAAGAGCTTCACTAAGTAAAGTAATTATAAGTATTTTTTTTAATTAAAGTTAGCTAGGTACTCAATTATTCCGTTATATAGGAAAATCATTTCTTAAAACACAACCGTATCAATTTCCAACTGTCAAAATGATTTACGATTGTGTTTTTTGCTACGAATACCTACCTACTTAGATGTATATTTTGCTTGATAAATTAACCTAAACCCTAAACCACATATAGTTCTATTTTCTTTACCCGAAAACTTTGCCATTTTTTCCTCAGTTCGATGAAACAAGCGTACTATTTTCCAATATTTCTCTAAAACCCCGCAGTAATTCCGCATCTAGAAAATCCCTGAAGCTTACTTTTTCTTCCTTCGAACAATAAAATACCGATTCGAGTTAATACAGGGGGGTTAGAATGAATAAATCTGACAATCGATACGTCTGCGTTTTCGAGTTACACTGCGTGTTAACTACAATTCGATAGTGAACGATGAAGCGTCACCGCGCTGTGTAACTCAAATATGCTACTGTTACGATACGATTGTGGTTGTCAGCATTTTTCGTGCTGATTCCAGTCTATGTGGAATCTATTGGCCTTAGGATGACAGCGATCCGACAGGCGCGAGTCGAGTGGTCGCTGGAATCCCAGAATCCAATCGTTTGGTGCATGTGACAGTTCGAAAAATACCTATAGGTATTCGTTAATCCTCCTTTATTTTCTACCATTGGAAACATTTAAAAAAAAAAAAACAAAAAAACTTTTATATTTTCAGGTAGGTACTATAAATTTTCTTTAGCGATTATTTAATAAAAATTATATCAAACTTAGAAATCAAAACCCGCTTATCTTATTTTGATCCCGTACCAGTGCACCGTATTGTAAATAATATAAATTCATTTCAGTACCTACTTATTGCGAAGTTTCTAAAGATTCTCCGAAAATGTCAGGTATCCAGGTTCACTGCTCTACAGTAATTTCTATGACAATTCAACCAACTTTATACAATATTAATATCCTTTTGTCATTTTTCAAAGCGCGCTGGCTTCGAGAATACTGAAATGAGAGGAATTCACGTGTAAATTTTCTACAAATTATAACTCAACATAAGCTTTAAAGGTTTCTTCAATAAATATTAGATGTAAACCTATAAATATCTATAAATCGTTTGCAATGGTTTGCAGCTAGCCCAGCTGCTTCATATTTATTTTGTATATATTATAAATACTGCATTAGTCGTAATTTTTTTTGTGAATAAATGTAAATATCAGAATAACCTACATAATTATCTAATATCAAGTAGATATAAACTAGCTAAGTATAAAAATTTCATTAATTTTTTTTGCTATTACAAAATGCTTTGTTTTTATGTGGATCGAACCCATAGCCCACAGCTCAAAAGACAAAGCTATACCACCAACTGAGCTGTGACAGCTGTCATAACATTGTGGTTTCATTGCAGTCCGAGCAAGTGGACAGCATTTGCGTGATTCGCCTTTGTATGTAACGTTATTTATTATGCCATGCCTGAAACGGCTACGGATAAAATAGTAATTTATAAATGCACAACAGTTTTAAAACAGAATTTAGCGTAGACATAAATAATCCAACGACAATAATCAGTCGAAAACATGGTGTAATAAGATTACTTGTTAAAACTTTGATGGTTTAAAATACCTATCAATACGAAGAACTCATTTATGGAACCAACAGTGAGGATATAAAGTAGATAAGTATTCTATCAGCATCTAGTTACCATATTACAAGCTGTGCTTAGTTTGGGACTAGAGGCGTTGTGTGAAATGTCTATGAATATTAATTTATTTTATTTCTGAAAAAATAAATCCAGAGATCCCTACTGCTACACCGTATGCTACGACTGCAGTAGTTTTTTCCACAGAATACTTCCCCTAGAGGCCCATTCGTGAAATGTTAGATGCTCAACGCTTTTTAGCGGCAATTAGCCGGTATCTGTACGGGAGTGTCTTATTAGTACTCGTACTACTCATTATTAAATCTAACTCTCTCTCGGAGAAATAGCATGCAAATTGGTTTAGCCCACCGATGAGTTGGAACGCGAGAGTAGATTATGTCCTAACTGAAACGTCCACTTATGTTATAACCGGAGTTTAACCGTATGGCAAGTTGGCAGCAGACGTGTAATTTACCAGCGCTTTCCTAGAAATACTCTACTTAAATGTAGCATTCATGAAAATGGTCCAGTTTTCAGTTTTGTGAAAAGTTTTAAAGAATATTCAAACGGCGTGTTTTTATGTAAGTATTTTTAAAAAGTAGAGTTAGCTATATAACTGTGGTTAGTTCATCTATCAACTTTCACGATCATAACAATGTTGAGACAAAGTACAAAAAAAACACATTTTTGTTCTAACTAGCGGATATTTAAGATTGAATTTAGAAACTAATTTTCTTAGTAAATTACTTACCATGGGATCAGAGAAGCCTTAGTAATTACCGGTTTAAAAAACGAAATAAAATCTATATTTTGCTCAAATCTTGTGGTGATTTTGAAACAATAAGTCTCAAAACCTCCTTGGGGGAAAACTTAAAGGGGATTTTGAGACTAAACTGGAACTACATACATACATCCTTATGAAATTAAATCTCTATTTCTTTCAAACGGATTTTTTTCTGCACGAGATTAGTTATTACTGTGTATTTATACTGTTTAAATACACACATCTGAAATATTTATAGTAAGCGAGAGTCAACAAACTACTTATAACAAATATTGGATTATATTCAAAGGCAATAATTTATTATTGAATCATTTATGTTTTACGATTTTTGGTGAAAAACACAAATTCTACTGCTTTGAGCTCGAACTCATTTGAATTAATTTTTTCAGAGCTAAAAAAGATAATATCATTAGCACTGAGACCTAAACGAGTTAAAAAATATATCAAACAAAAACATTTTTTTGTATCTCTGTGTTGTAATTCTATGTTCTTAACCGACTTCAAAAAAGGAGGAGGTTCTCAATTCGGTTTTTTTTATGTTTGTTACCTCCAGAACTCCGTCATTTATGAACCAATTTCCAGATTGATCCCATTTAATTTTCATCAAAATTGGTTCAGTAGTTTGGGTTATAAATAGAAATTACTGAAAAAAAATATGCCAGCTATGTGCACGAAATTGCGTATTTGGCTTTCCTGTGACTTTATGAGCGTTTCACTGGAAGGACCATAGTGGAATTTTATGTTTCTGAGCACCTCAATATTTAGTAGAAGTTCTCAAACAATTGTAAAACTGAACCGGTAATTTGTAAAAGTTACCAATCAAAAGTTATAAGCATTTTAAAGTGGTCCCTCGGTTCCACACATGCAATGCTGGGTTCCAAGGATCTAATCAGTATTCACATCTTCTTTCACTGTCTATATTTAGTAGAAGATTTGTAAAAAAAACCTACTTAATTTCAGCCCTTCTTCTTCTTGCAGAGAGACGAAAACACGATAACAAAGTGGTCCCTCAGTTCTACATTGACGAAAATGTTTTTGCGGTTTTACAAAAAAACTAACTGGAATTTTAAGTTTCTGAATCAGTCAATATTTAGTAGAAGTGCTCATACAATTTGTAAAATCAATCAGTAATTTGTAAAACTTACCAATCAAAAGTTATAAGCATTTTAATGTGGACTTTCGGTTGAACACTTTCCAAAACGCAAAAGTAACTTTAAAAAACAACTATAAAACTTAGAGACGTGTAATATAGCTTATCATTTAGTAAAAATTTTTACTAAATATCTACATATAGCAATGAACAATAGACAGAGCCATTATCGAAATATAGCAATTTTAGTTTCCGGCATAGAGATGCAGCCGCAGGGTGACCACACGGCTCAAATTTTCGGGACAGGGAACAGCATGACAGCCGCGCGACGCGACGATTCCACTCTCTGCTGATGCGGGTGTGACTCAATGAAGTCAGCGTTGGTACTCTAAGTACTTATTTATCCATTGTATTTTCAATAGGTGAGTAAAAAAAATTCGATGATTGTCAAATAAATATAAGATCATACGAAAACGGAACGTCAGCGGAAAATCAATACTATTTATACTTAGGTGCTTACCTATCACACTATTCAAACAACTTCGAGAGGGCTTTCGCTGCCCAGTTCAACAATAGAATCTACAAGATGCTTACCTAAAAAGAACAATCGCTAGGAAAACTTCAATAACCACTATCCCACTACTATTATAAATGTCAAAGTTTAGATGTTTGTTTTTCAATCACGCTGTTACTACTTACTGGTCCGATTTGGATGAAACTTGGAATATATTATAGTTCGTAACCTGCATCAAACACATCGGCTACTTTTTTTTTTTTTTTTTGTGGACGAAGTCGCTGGTAACTGCTAGTAATATTATAAATGCTAAAGTTTAGATGTTTGTGTTTCAATCACGTCAAAACTACGAACCAACTTGGATGAAACTTGGCATATATATTATAGTTCATAGCCTGGATTAAGACATAGGCTACTTTTTATCCCGAATAAATTAGCAGGATCTAGGTACGGCATGAAATGAACAAACAGGATAAGTGGCGCCCGTAAAACATTCTTGACGTGTTTGACACGAGGACGCCACGCCACTTATCCTTTTTGTTCATTTAATGCCGTACCTAGATTCTGCTAATTTATTCGGGATAAAAAGTAGCCTATGTCTTTATCCAGGCTACGAACTATAATATATATGCCAAGTTTCATCCAAGTTGGTTCGTAGTTTTGACGTGATTGAAACACAAACATCTAAACTTTAGCATTTATAATATTACTAGCAGTTACCAGCGACTTCGTCCACAAAAAAAAAAAAAAAAAGTAGCCGATGTGTTTGATGCAGGTTACGAACTATAATATATTCCAAGTTTCATCCAAATCGGACCAGTAAGTAGTAACAGCGTGATTGAAAAACAAACATCTAAACTTTGACATTTATAATAGTAGTGGGATAGTGGTTATTGAAGTTTTCCTAGCGATTGTTCTTTTTAGGTAAGCATCTTGTAGATTCTATTGTTGAACTGGGCAGCGAAAGCCCTCTCGAAGTTGTTTGAATAGTGTGATAGGTAAGCACCTAAGTATAAATAGTATTGATTTTCCGCTGACGTTCCGTTTTCATATGATCTTATATTTATTTGACAATCATCGAATTTTTTTTACTCACCTATTGAAAATACAATGGATAAATAAGTACTTAGAGTACCAACGCTGACTTCATTGAGTCACACCCGCATCAGCAGAGAGTGGAATCGTCGCGTCGCGCGGCTGTCATGCTGTTCCCTGTCCCGAAAATTTGAGCCGTGTGGTCACCCTGCGGCTGCATCTCTATGCCGGAAACTAAAATTGCTATATTTCGATAATGGCTCTGTCTATTGTTCATTGCTATATGTAGATATTTAGTAAAAATTTTTACTAAATGATAAGCTATATTACACGTCTTTAAGTTTTATAGTTGTTTTTTAAAGTTACTTTTGCGTTTTGGAAAGTGTTCAACCGAAAGTCCACATTAAAATGCTTATAACTTTTGATTGGTAAGTTTTACAAATTACTGATTGATTTTACAAATTGTATGAGCACTTCTACTAAATATTGACTGATTCAGAAACTTAAAATTCCAGTTAGTTTTTTTGTAAAACCGCAAAAACATTTTCGTCAATGTAGAACTGAGGGACCACTTTGTTATCGTGTTTTCGTCTCTCTGCAAGAAGAAGAAGAAGGGCTGAAATTAAGTAGGTTTTTTTTACAAATCTTCTACTAAATATAGACAGTGAAAGAAGATGTGAATACTGATTAGATCCTTGGAACCCAGCATTGCATGTGTGGAACCGAGGGACCACTTTAAAATGCTTATAACTTTTGATTCGTAACTTTTACAAATTACCGGTTCAGTTTTACAATTGTTTGAGAACTTTTACTAAATATTGAGGTGCTCAGAAACCTAAAGTTCCACTATGGTCCCTCCGTTGAAACGCTCATGTGACTTTTAAATGGCGTCTATAGTCACTAGAACATTTCCAATGCACTGTCTTCATCATCATAATCATCTGATGATGAAGCTGGTAGTCGAATTGAAGTCGGTTTTTCCAGTTTTTTAAACTTATAAATTATTTAACTGTCAAAGCAAATTAATATTATACTTAGTTATTCAGACCGACATATAGCGCAATACGCCTATTTATTCTGTGCCTGTACTCGAGGCAGACACCCGTGGGACATATCGACGCTGTCTTGCTTATTTGCCGATCGTGTTCCCAGGAGCAACACCAACAAGCTACGGGAATAAGATCAATAATAGTTGATCACAACAACTATAGATAAAAGGAAATTGCTTATGTTGTTTGAATGTAAATCATCCCTAGAACTGAAGAATAATGATACCTAATATTTTCTTCGAATCGCTTCAAAAGAGCGACTTCATCAGCTCCCTCGTGAATTGTGTATACACTGCCCGACTCAAATTATATTATAAATAAAATAATAAATATTCATAGACATTTCACACGACGCCCTCTAGTTCCAAACTAAGTAAAACTTGTAATATGGGAACTAGATACTGATAGAATACTTATATACTTTTTTTTTGAAAAACATTGAACAAACATCTATGTATGCTACCCACAAATGTTTGTTCCCAGTGGGGATCGAACCCACGACCCACAGCATAGAAGGCAGAGCTAATACCGACTGAACTGTGACGCCTGTCAATATCTGCGGCTTGAACAAAAATATCGTTATCGACGACTGCTCGGTGTGACTAAATGTTTGACATAAGCTCTATGCCTTGATCGCGACAATCGTAAGCTTATCGAAACGCTAGCGTATCCGAGATACACTACGCTGTAACGCTACAACTTTTGGAAGTCGAGCTGGGCTTGACACGCAATATGATTCGAATACATTAGGTTTACGTAACGTGGCGACTGTCAGATTTGTTCGTAGTTACCCTTCTGTATCGTGTATGTTTCGTGTCGTTAGTAGTATAAAAACAGCTATTCATTGACAATATTTTTTTGGAATCTTCAGGAGAAAGACATCTTATTTTTCAGAATACCTATTAGTGCTAATTTTTTTTCGTTTCTATTACTTCAAGTTTATTGGGTTTCGCTTCAAATAATAAACATACTGTACGCACTATTAAGGTTATTACAATTTTTCTTTTAAATAGAGTGCAATAAACAACAGCCTTTTGAGATTTCATAGACAAAAGTAGAGTGATTGCACGCCCGTTGCTAGTAGCACTGTTTGATCACGATCTTAGCAATCGAATAATCCAAACGAGGCCGAAGCGATTCAGTCTTCCCTCAGGTTCTATGTCCACAACTATCCAGTCTGCAATACAACCTCCCACGCGAACCAAAACCTCTTCAAACTCAGCCATATCACAATGCAGTAAGGCTCAACATAATTCAGGGCTTAGCTTGTGACACCGGCTGTATATCGCCTTCGACTTACCGGAAATTGTAACGGAGCACAATTGAAACTCCTATATATTGGAATTGCCGAAGCTTGTAATCGTGTTTCGGTGTCTTTTTTGTTCGTGTTTTATAAGTATGACATGTTTTTATCTTTGGAGGTTTTATTCTCTGTGCTGTTGATGATGAAACGAGAATTTTAATTTGTTGAACCCTAAAACATAGGAACAATCACTCTCACAAAAATATCCTCGTTTCATTTAAATATTTGAGCAAAATTCAACACAGCTTTGTTCTGGAATAATCACATACAAAATGTGAAGTAAAACTTGACGCAAAAGATATATCGTACGAACAGATTAGGGTAATGAGATTTCCGTACCTCAATCCCCGTATGTGTATTTATATTCATCGAAACGTAGCAATCTCTAAGGATTAGCTGGTAAATAGGTAACAATGGCGCTTGTATAAATAAATTAGCAGTTTACCACGAACTAGGAAAACAATTGTCAGTACCACAAACTAGGAAAACAATTGTCAGCTGTTTTGTGCCAATTTTACGATAGGTTTCAGTTTATTAGAAAGTAAATAAAAAATTGGGAAAAAATTGCGTTCTAAATTCAAAAACAAAATGAAAGAATTTTTTAGAGACACAAAAAATTTAAGATATTTGTAACTTTCAGGTAGGTACCTAGAGGTGAAGAAACATAGGTAGGCGGGTAGGTATAACTAGGACTATGTTAAGTTAAAGTTAGTGCATACTGCAAGTTATATGGATGCATGCTTTCACCTACAACATCTTTTAATTCTGTACTATTAACATTTTATAAGAATGCCAGAACTTACAAATTATAATAACTTTCTAAAAAATGAAAACTTTCATCAGAAATCTTTGAATATGTATTCGCACCGCAGGCCTGACTTGTCGGCTCCGAATTAGGAGGCGTTAGTCGGTACTTATAGGCGGTTTCCTTCAGCTCCAGTCATGAATATTAATTGTGAGATATCGCCCCGGACATTCCGTCTTCGGCAATACGAGAATAATTTGCGAATTCTATTCAAAAAGCCGCCATGTTTTGTGGTTAGTCGTTCTAAATTGGTAAAGACCTTCACAACCTACGGCTTTTTTGTGTCATGAAAAATACAAAAATTGCAGACGTATCAACTAGGTTCTCGTGATGCTGGAATCAAAACCACGCCACTATGTGTGCAGGCTGTATGGTTCAATATTTGGCAAGGGGCGTAAACTATTCATTATTACACCCGTGATTAAGTACGACCGAGGACGCTAAATAGATCGAGGGTATAATTGTCAGTCGCGTACACCGGAGTATAACTCATGACTTTTCATCATGAATGCGAGTAAAGTAAAAAATCTTTCAAATTATTTGAATTTCTTCATCACTCGAAATCATATTTCCCGATACGTAAAGAATTAATTAAAGTAATTGCCTAATGCAATAAACCTGTTCAATGTTCAATACAATATGCTTACTGAATTGCTGACCCATTTTTACAAAGATTTTCCGTCTCACAAAATAACATGATTAAATTTTCCTAAAAACATTCTGGGAAATATCGCGACATGTTTCCCGGCTTTTATCTCCGTAATTTAATTAAAAAATATCGGTAGCGTTTCTCTGCGAGTGGAGGGTTCGGTTATTACAGGGGGATTCCTTGTAATTCCACAGTAGAACCATAGACTGAAATCTCCGTTGGTACCGCAATTCGTCCGAATAACGTTTTCTAACGAGCATTCGAAACGTTTCTGCGACTGATTCCGTACAGCTTTGAGTTCATAAAGGGTACAGTAGCAGTAACATTTCAGTTCGGTCATTGAACGGTGAATGAACTGCAACAAGTTAATGTAAAAATCCAACGCCTTATTTTGTTAGGAAAATCTAAATTAATTAAAAATAAAAAAAATGTTTCAGCGCAACTGTATTCTTTATTGCACAAAACAAAAATATTTGATTAGGCGAACTTGCTACAGAGAATTCTCTGCCAGTTTACTTTTGTGATTTACCTATTTAGTACCCAATACGGAGGTATATATTTTTTTAGGTTTTAAGTAATGCACCTAGTTATTTCTGGTAAAAGTTCCTTGACAAAAGGCAAGAGATAAGACGTTCCTGAGCGAAAACGCCTTATCTTGAAGATCTTTCACAGTCTTGAGTCAATTCATATTTTACTCTTAGAATCAGGCTGCAGACCGTATCCGAGTGCTCACGACCAATTGCGTCTTTTTATAGCACGGTGCTATTATTCGGAGGATTCCTTTTAAAAGATTTCTGCTTATTCAGGAAGGCTAGGAGTTGTAAGGATGTGGAATTGTTTGTAGGTAATTTTGGTGAGGTGCGCCTTTCTCTTACCTTACTTTTTTATAGATATTTACATGTTATAGGTTGTAGGTAAATTGTGAAAAAGACTTAAAATCATTCAGAATATGTACGTCTCACAATTTTGTTTGACTTATCTAATATAAAAAAAAACTTAGTTGTAAAAATACTTTGACGATTGATCTAAAATACATTAAGCTGAATAGATTTTATAACATTTTTTATATTATGAAAGCTCCAAGACTCAGCCGCACCCAGAGACGTACCTACGTCAAAAAATAATCAATACTCTATCTATTTACATCTTTTATCAATGACAATGAATAATAACAATAATAATATTCATGGACATTCCACACAATGCCCTCTAGTCCCTAACTAAGCAAAGCTATGGGAATTTCATTGCTGATAGAATACTTATATTATACTTTTTTTTGTAAATACATACTTTTAAAATACATAGTAACACCCAGACATAGAACAAACATCTATGTTTGTCCACAGTGGAAGGCAAAGCTATTACCGACTGAGCTGTGACGCCTGTCAATGAAACTTCCTCTAACACGTACCTACTTATCACGTTATGACGTTTCTGAGTGAGGCTGTAAACTTTTTTGTAATGCGAGAAGCTTTGTCGGTCAGAAGTTTTTAAAAGTTACTTGATTTTGTCCAAGCACTTGCCAAAGTTATAATTATGGACGTAAAAACGTTTTCATCAGGTAAGTATTAAGGTAAGGATATTTTTATTAAATGTTAAGGACGTAATAAGACTTTACGATATAAAATAACCACCCTAAAATCAACGCCTTAATTAAAACTTTGCTCTTTGATTTTTTACTGTATAATAAGTATTACATACTTTTTTATAAAAAACGTTGTTGCATGTTAGATAAAAATCAGTTTACGCAAAAGCTTTTCTTTTTCGTTGCTCTAACAATTTTGTTTATCAAATTAATATACTTACAATTAAGCATTAAAAATAAAACATGAGTTTTCGATTCACTAGTTTTAATTTTATTATTATATCTTGTAACTAGATCAAAATCTATTTGATAAATTAGGCAAAAAAGTATTTCTTAGTACCTACTAACTTACTTACGTGTTTTTACCGTTTTTTATTCTTGAACCCTCATAGACACACAATTCGTAGAAATTCCTCTCGATTTCGTCCATATTGTATTGGTATTTTTATTACCAATACAATATGGACGAAAATACCAATAAACTGTCAACCCGTAGCAGGGTATTCATTTCGAGAGGTAACTGGCATAGTTATAAGTACTTACTTACAGTAACAACTACTTCCCAAATGGTGCGGCTTATGCGTTTTCAGAAAACCCTCCTATTTTGAGATCACTTCAATATACTCTGGCTGAGCCGTCCGTAAACAGCTTTATGTACCAGCCAAAATCGAACTGCAATTCAATACACGTACAGTTATAATCAGAAGTCATAATGTTTATCATTTGTTTTTACCTACTACTACTTGTAACATAGAATGAAATGTTGCTAGTTTTAAAGCATAAAACCTTTTTAAAACTTCTGGTCATCATAAAATCTTGATGTCGACTGTACCTTATCTTTAGTGGCTGGCAATTCATTAATTAAGGGCGGCTTGCACCAGAATCGCTAAACGCGTTTAACTCTTAAATAGTATTTAACGAGTTGTCAAGTCATACAAATACGTCAGATTTAAATCGATTTAGCTGATAAATACGTTTAGTGATTCTGGTGCAAGACGCCCTAAAAGTTAAGCAACCTTATACTTCATTGTCGTATCATACAATGATGATTGCCGGATAGACTACACTGTTGTAGGAAGGTATTGCATAGCTTGTGAAACAATGCACAGCACACCTGCATCATTCATAGTACCATAAGGAGCAACCTCTTTTGAATAACGAGGACATTCTATAAGTAAAAATTGAAAACAAAGAATTTTACTAAAGAATCTAAAAATAAGCTTCTTTATGACACCTCAAAAACAATCGTTTTGCGAGCGATCAGCATAACATAAAAAGACAAATTTATCAAACGCCGGAGCAAAATTATATTCCCACTTCGCTCAAATCCGAGTTAATCTGCGTAACCGAACGAGGGAAAATTTAGGGAGCGAATTTTGTGAGGCATCCAATGAACTAGGAGCGGTCGGATCGAGCGGAGCCTACATACTGCGGCTATGCGGGTCGATGATCACAATCTGCATCAATAAAGTCGTACTTTTTACTTTTACCCATCCGTGAAGTGTGAAACTCCGGTATGCACACGCGATTTCATTGCCCATCTGCACAGAACCCACCAATAAAAGTAATAAAGCTCTACCAAGCTGCGGTCCGCGCTATCGTCCCGTTTTATCTTCGAAAAACCTGTCTCACGATTTACCGAAATAAAACATTCTCCACATGTGTTCCCGATATGATGTTATTGTAGTGGACTGTATGTTAAGGGCTCGGCTGATGGTATGCCGATGGTGGTGGTAATAAAAGGCCGGGGTTACAATTACACAGCAAGGTTCCGGTCAGGTAGGCTCGGGCAGAGCGACGGCGTTACTATCGCTCGTGGAGCGCGGAAAGCAAGTGAGCACACACAGTTAATGGAGCGTCCACAAATATATATAGTAAAGCCGTCTCCCCCGCTCCCAGGCGTACGCGGCGGGAAGCCCCTTAGATCTTTATTAACAAAATAATACTATCCGTAAATATACTTTGTACAATTGTTTCCTACAATTCTTACTCATTCAAACTAATGCTTTTACAATCATAAGCAGTTTAGTCGGCGCGATTACAGAGGTTGGTTTACGACGTACGGCTTGCCTTGCTAACAATATCCGTGGAACCCAGAGCGGTTCTTTGTCCATCACAGCGATCCGTCATAAACCTTTGCACGTGTATATCTGTTCTTCGAAGTACATCGTATCTACCTACATTCTTTGTCTAACTTTCCTGCCTTTGTAGGTAGGTGTTCTGTCCCTTACAAAGATTTAACTACCTAGCTAGGTGAGGCATACAAGTTCCTGGCCTGACTTAGCTTTTCAACTCTACTAAAGGGATCTCTACCTACCTACTCAGTCTCTCAGTAAAACACTAGACAATGGAATCGTATAATTTAGCTTATCCTATCTGACCGATAATTATTCTACATGCTTAGGGCTACTAGGTACTCTTATCTCTAACTTCTATCCATTCTGTCGTGCACATTCTCCCGCCGTCGCGCTCTCGCGATCAACCGGTAGCACGACAGCTTTTTCCGTGGTACGCCGTAGGATGTGTCCGGCGCTGGTAATGACGTCCGCCACCCGGGTCGCGCCGTCTCGCCGTGGATCCAGTATCGCAATCCGTCTCCATGGCCACGCATTGCTGGGTAGGTTCTCCTCGCAGACGATGACGAAGTCGCCGACCTTCGGCGCGTCGCCAGCAGTATGAGGCTCCCGCCGGTGCTGCAAGGTGGGTAGGTACTCGCGCAGCCACCGGTGTCAGAACTCGATTGCCAGCTGTCGTCGTGTGCGCCGCCAGTGTTGGCACGCCTACTCGTCGTCGTCGTTGAACTCCCCTGATGCAGGAACGTGGTCGATGTCCTTCAGTCAGTTGGTCAGGACTGAAGGCCTCTGGATCGTTGGGAGTCACGCCCACATGACTGTGTGAGCGTGAGTTCGCCATGGCTTCTACCTTAGCCAGTAGGACGCCGAAGGTGTCTTCTATCGGGCTCCTCCCATGAAGCGTCGTTACGGGCGCCTTTTTGTCAGGGCGCACCATACGCTCCAAAGCGCCACCTACAGCCGGCGCCACTGGTGGGATGTACCGCCACTTGACTAGGCGGACATTGCCTTCCTTTTCTGTTGCCACAACATTCGTTGTCTGTAGCTCGCGATCGGCAGCTTCGAAGCATGTGGTACTGTCGGTCGACGTCTCTTGCAGGCAGCCGCGCCGCACTGTGTAGCGGCGTGGCACGATAGCGGAGTCGCTCCCGCCGATGGAAACCGTAGGATCCTCGGAGTGAGCCGTGACTGCGCTAATCGTCGGCTCGTCGTTCGGTGCCCTGCCATGTAGCTTCAAGCAGGCCCGTCGATGTACAAGGTCCACCTTTCTTTTGACTTTCTCAGCTTGTTCTATGGACACAAAACTAGTTAGGTGACAATCCATAAAATTATACCTCTCGAATGCTGCGGCCTCTTCAGGGTCCTCTTGGTTGATGTCTCGTGCATTCCCGTTCGTCATGACGAGAGCCGTGCATGGTGATGATGAAGCCCCCAGTGTGACGGTTGTCACACGATACTCTTTGGGCGCCTCTTTCTCTCCTTTGTCACCATGCCGCATGAATCTCAAACCATTCCTGCCCTGGGGTAAAGCTCTTACCTGCATAAACATTTCTTTTATGCCAGTTGACATCAATGCGTATTGTCCAAAACGCATTACCACTCCCGGTAGTGACCGTAACAGGTCCGGCCCTGTAGATAATGTGCCAGTCAGACTTATTCCGGCTGACTTTACCGCGATGTTGTGACCCATCCTTATCTTCGGTTTTCCTAGGTTCATTACAGCAAAATGAGACCAACGCCATGTCTTTCTGTTAGTGAGAGGTGACTCAGCGCGCTCCGCGATATCCGAGATAAGCAGGCTATTAACTCGTTCACTGTACTTAGCTTTCTGTTTGCTTTCTCGGTCGAGCTTGCGTTCTGAGTGCAATAACCTTTTCAGTGCATCGTCGTGCAGAGCCGCGTGGTCATTTCGCCGCTGAGGTTCGGTCTTGAATCGTCCATGAGGCATCCGTCGGCCTTTTCCATCTAACGGCCGGACGGCCCTTTGTTCGGAGTGACTCACCGATGTTATCTCCTGTATCGCTAGCGACTCTAACCTGACAAAATACTTCGTGTTTTCCTCGAAGTCGTCTATTTGTTGCACCGCCGCTATCGCCGATACATATTCACAAAAGGCTTTATCGTCGGATGCGGCCTCTGTGTCTCTGTCATTGTTTGGTACCTGATCTATGTGCGTGAGTGAGGAGACGGCTTGTTCGCTCCGTCCTTGTCTTACCTTCTTTGCGCACACTTGTTTCACCTCATTTGCGCACACTCGTTTTACCTTTTTCTTGGCCGACTGACCCTCGGCATTATTCTCAGATGTTGCCTCAGGTAGTGTGTACGCTCCGCGTTTATCCGCTTCTTTGTTCAGAAAGGCGGAGATCTTTCTCAGCTCTGGGACGTCGTCTTGACTCTTGATCGCTGCATAGTCATACCATTTCTTGCTCAGAATGGCTGGTAGCTTATCTACAATACATCTTACCATTTCCCGACTATGTAGGTACTCCTCACGCCCCAGAGTTTCAACGGTAGTCACTGCATTGGCCACTCGTCCAGCGAAGACGCATAGTTCTCTCGCGCCATCGCTTACCTTGGGTAGATGGCGTAGCTTTTCTATCTCAACTATCATCATCGCCTCCGCTCTCCCGAACCGTCTCTCGAGAGCCTCCATGACGGCTCTAAGTTCGGGTTGACTCACCAACAGACTGTTTACAGCCTCGTACGCATCACCCATGAGGTTTTCTTGTACGAGCGCTACATTCTCTGACTTCGAGAACACCGACTCACTGTCTCTAAATGCTGCTTTGAATGCTGACCCACTCACCTGCCCATCGTAGACGGGAAGTTCTTGTAGGTCCCTCAGCGGGTCCCTCTTCGTGGCGATCTGCGATAGCACCTCTGCTGGCTCCTCTGAGCCGACGACAGACCTCTGCACGGGGGGCGGCTCGACCACCGGTCCGGGTCGATTCACGACACGGTCCTCCCGCACTCCTTGGTCCTCCTTGGCAGCAGGCGCCTCCTTAGGGATACCCACACGGTCGGCAGGTAGCAACGGCCGGTTCTCTGGCCGTCGCTGCAGCCATATGCAAACGGGGGCGAGCTCTGTCTGCACTCCTCCGTCCTTTTCTCTAGAGTCCTCTTCTTGTGCTCGCTGGAGAGTAATCTCAGCGAGCGCTGTGGCTGCTTGCGCTCTCGCTAGTTGCTCACGAGCTGCCCACACTTTTTTACATTTCTTTGATCTATGGGAATGTGACTGCGTGTGCGTAGGCCTATGTCCGGCTTGCACAACTCCGTCAGCAGTCACCTCCGTAGTTGCCGACTTCAACAAACCCGGTTCATTGTCTCTAAATGCTGCTTGGAATGCTGACCACCCACTCACCTGCCCATCGTAGACGGGAAGTTCTTGTAGGTCCCTCGGTGGGTCCCTCTTCGTCGCGATCTGCGATAGCACCTCTGCTGGCTCCTCTGAGCCGACGACAGACCTCTGCACGGGGGGCGGCTCGGCCACCCGACCGGGTCGATTCGCGACACGGTCCTCCCGCACTCCTTGGCCCTCCTTGGCAGCAGGCGCCTCCTTAGGGATACCCACATGGCCGGCAGGTAGCAACGGCCGATCCTCTGGCCATCGCTGCAGCCATCTCGAGATCTGAACGGAGGCGAGCTCTGTCTGCACTCCTCCGTCCCTTTCCCTGAAGTCTTCCTCTTCTGCTCGCTGGAGAGTAATCTCAGCGAGTGCTGTGGTTGCTTGCACTCTCGCCAGTTGATCACGAGCTGCAAGCACTTTCTTAGATTTCTTCGACCTATGGGAATGTGACTGCGTGTGCGTAAGCCTATGTCTAGCTTGCACAACTCCGTCAGCAGTCACCTCCGTAGTCGCTGACTCGGAGAGCACCGACTCGCTGTCTCTAAATGCTGCTTTGAATGCTGACCACCCACTCACCTGCCCATCGTAGACGGGAAGTTCTTGTAGGTCCCTCGGCGGGTCCCTCTTCGTCGCGATCTGCGATAGCACCTCTGCTGACTCCTCTGAGCCGACGACAGACCTCTGCACGGGGGGCGGCTCGGCCACCCGACCGGGTCGATTCGCGACACGGTCCTCCCGCACTCCTTGGTCCTCCTTGGCAGCAGGCGCCTCCTTAGGGATACCCACATGGCCGGCAGGTAGCAACGGCCGATCCTCTGGCCATCGCTGCAGCCATCTCGAGATCTGAACGGAGGCGAGCTCTGTCCGCACTCCTCCGTCCCTTTCTCTGGAGTCTTCTTCCTCTGCTCGCTGGAGAGCAATCTCAGCAAGCGCTACGGCTGCTTGTGCTCTCGCCAGTTGCTCACGAGCCGCCCACTCTTTTGTAGAGTTCTTCGACCTATGGGAATGTAACTGCGTGTGCGTAGGCCTATGTCTGGCTTGCACAACTCCGTCAGCAGTCACCTCCGTAGCCGCAGTCTCTATTCTTGTGGCGGCTCCCGTGCTTCCGCTTCCATTCGTGGTGATTTTGGCCGCGGTCCTGGTCACGCAAGCTTCTGCTCGCGCTCGCGCTTCATCGCGATCATGTTTGCTTCTAGTAACCGGCATTCTTGAATGGCTGCTTCAGCGGTCCGACTCGTTAGGACCACTGTTCCCAGTAGCTGCTTCAGAGATCCGGCAAGGACCAATGTTCCCGTAGCTGCTTCAGAGATCCGGCTTCGTAAGGACCAATGTTCCCGATATGATGTTATTGTAGTGGACTGTATGTTAAGGGCTCGGCTGATGGTATGCCGATGGTGGTGGTAATAAAAGGCCGGGGTTACAATTACACAGCAAGGTTCCGGTCAGGTAGGCTCGGGCAGAGCGACGGCGTTACTATCGCTCGTGGAGCGCGGAAAGCAAGTGAGCACACACAGTTAATGGAGCGTCCACAAATATATATAGTAAAGCCGTCTCCCCCGCTCCCAGGCGTACGCGGCGGGAAGCCCCTTAGATCTTTATTAACAAAATAATACTATCCGTAAATATACTTTGTACAATTGTTTCCTACAATTCTTACTCATTCAAACTAATGCTTTTACAATCATAAGCAGTTTAGTCGGCGCGATTACAGAGGTTGGTTTACGACGTACGGCTTGCCTTGCTAACAATATCCGTGGAACCCAGAGCGGTTCTTTGTCCATCACAGCGATCCGTCATAAACCTTTGCACGTGTATATCTGTTCTTCGAAGTACATCGTATCTACCTACATTCTTTGTCTAACTTTCCTGCCTTTGTAGGTAGGTGTTCTGTCCCTTACAAAGATTTAACTACCTAGCTAGGTGAGGCATACAAGTTCCTGGTCTGACTTAGCTTTTCAACTCTACTAAAGGGATCTCTACCTACCTACTCAGTCTCTCAGTAAAACACTAGACAATGGAATCGTATAATTTAGCTTATCCTATCTGACCGATAATTATTCTACATGCTTAGGGCTACTAGGTACTCTTATCTCTAACTTCTATCCATTCTGTCGTGCACAACATGGTTGAACAGATAATAAAAGCGGCGATTTGTCCGTTTCCTCGATTTTCCAAGTTGTTTACTTATATCTATGGATGTACGTGCCTTTTTCTCGATGTTTTTCAAGGCTAGTTACAGACGCAAAGCAATTCCGAAAGATTTAAGATATAGCGGACAGTCGTGTTCGTTTACAATAGGAAATAAACATTCGTAGCACGCGTGGAGTCATGAGCGAGCAATAAAATTGCGTTGTTCCACGTAACTACGTAGTACCATTCAATTTACAACAAATACACACACATGTGTGTTTGTCACACTTCGCTAAAAGTATATACATATCAGCGAAACAATACAGGTAAATATGAATGATAGTCCCGCGGGAATCTCGACATAGCTAGGCAAATCCCGGGTGGTTCGCGGCTTTGCCTCGCTCGAGTGGTTTGTTTGTCGTGTCATTGTACCTTTTCTAGAAGCTTTGCTTTCTAAATAACCATTACAAGCATCTAGCTAAAAATAAATAAGATCTCTACTGTAAAAAAAAACAGCAGTAAGTGGGAATAGAGCAACTGAAGAACCTACTATGTTCATTTACTTGTTTTTTTTTATTACATAGGTATTTCTGTTTTCATGAAGAATCAGTAATTTTTTAGCATATTCTATACTTACTATCTGTAAAAAACCTATTGAATATTTTCAGCATACGAGTTTTTAATGATTACCTACATTTGCACGTTGTTGAGCACAATCTGTGGGGCATGCGGTTGCAGGACAACTTTTGTGCAACTCATATGCCACTGTTCTCATGGATTATTTTTGCAACTCTACATACCAGTGCATGCATTTAGCCATAATTAATTTATTATTTCATTTATTTTTTTTAATTATCAGCTAGCTATTTATCTACAATGGAGTATTCGCTGAAAAAATACCCTGAAAAATAAAACAAGTTAATCTCGCCCTTGTACTCAATTTACCACTCAATTTACAACTACAGCTTCCTCAACTCATACCACCGGGAAACACTAAAGATAGCAATGCGAGATGAATCCGCAATATGCAGTCGAATTTGCATACATAGCATCGCCCTCGGTTATGAACGTTATGTAATACGATTGGAACATGCAATAGTTAAATGTGCTATAGATACGCCACTCATTTTTCACCTGTAAAATAATATACAACAAGAAATTAGACGGGCATCTGACGCAGGAAGTACAGCAAACTATCAATAGCGATGGAGTCTCAACGAGTGACACTGCGACACTCTGTAATTACGATATTTTTTTCTTTTTTAATGTGATTTAAAAATCATAACTAATCATAATCATAATTTGATTTAACATCAGGTGGGCCAATGGCTTATTCCATCACTTAGTTTGAAAAACTCGTTTGAGTCCACGTTGGGAACCCATCTCAATCCTATGTTTACAAGTAGTACAATAATAGTAGGTACATGACTACGATTATCTCGTCACCGAGCTAGATATCTAGAGCCGTAACTCTAGATTAGAAAACTCTGTAGAAACGTAATAAAATAACATCTTGGCGTATTCTGTATTTTCTAAAAAACTGTAAAAGTGTGCTGTTCCCAATTTTCTATAGTCTTTTGATATCGATTTTGGAAGGTGTGAGTTTCAATTCTTGGTAGAACTCATCCATTATTAAATGATTGAGGCGTACAAGACGCGTTGTATTGCTTAGAATGCGCACGGTGCTGGTGTAAGCGGCAATGTATGCAGAAATGGAGATTTTATCGTCCAAGCTTGAAATAACGTTATGGAAATGAGAAAAATACGCATAAATTTATGGGTAATAGTTTTCAGCACGCTTGTACTGATAATTTTTTTTTCTATTTTAAAAGTAAGCTAGGGGTTCCTAAATGCTGCCTAGTGCTCACTGTCTAACTTTTTTTTACAATCTGTTACTAGGTTTTTAGTGAATATGCGTGGTCAGATTTTTTTAGTTTTTGCCATGTTTATGAGATAGAAAAGATTCATAAAAGTGTAGGTAAATGAAAAACACTGCATTTTTTATTCAGGGACGCCTATTTTGTATCTAATTCTGGTCTTACCATGAGTTAACTATCAAATTCAAAATTCAAATTCAAATTGTTTATTTAACATAGACATTACCATTACAGAGATCCAATGCGATAACGCTATTACATATTTATCTATTATCTTATTACATATTTATATTTATCTATCATCAGACCCTAGGTTGAAAGTAGGTAAGCACCGGGTTACCTAACCTGAAAAGAAAACCTGGCTTTGAAACACACTCACACAGTCGTGCTTCCAAGAAATGCAAGTTTCCACGAAATTGTGGACATTTGCTTTGATCGCATTCACGTTTACGAGAAGTTCGCTTGCAATTGGACCCAACCCAAGTTCATTATGTGGCATCTGTCACATCACACTACCTGCTGCAGTCGGAGCATGTAAATTGTTCCTCATTATGCTTATTGGAATGGGTGCCATCCTGTTCTGTTCTTGTGCAATTGATAATACAGCGGTTCGTTAACTTTTCAGAAGAGAAAACAATTTTGTATCCTACCAAGAGTGACACGAATATAATGTTCTTGTACTTCCTATGTATTAAATATAGCATAGAATATTAGTACCATTGTTATCGTCTAATTTGGATAACTTTACATTGTTAGTGCGCTTGAATTTAAGTATCTGGACCTGCCGCGCACTACAACAAAGTACTTGGATTTTTTAGATTTCCTAATGATTTTTATTGAAAGTAGTCGAGAATTCTCAGCATAGGGTATGCCCCATGCTGAGAATTCTGGACTACTTTCGGCGTAGAGTATAGCATACTACACTCTACGCTATATCTACTTAGTCACGCTGCTTGAGTCTGTGTTTTTTAAGCAAACGAGCCCTGAGTATCATCATGATACACTCTCGCCCGTAGGTACATGATCCCAGAAGCAAATAGAAGTAAAATAAGTTACCAACTAACGCATACAAGTTACAAATTTGCTTGTCCTAATTTACCTAATAATGATAGGCCGATCTAAACTTGGCATTCTGACAAGGTAAGTTACAAATTGTAGCGCGCGATATACCTAGCCTATCAGCGATCCAGCCGGATGCGAGACGTGTGGGTGTGTCATGCGACGAGAATGACATTTATCCAAGGCGCTCCGAAAACGCCGAAGCACCTAGCGCCACCTGCCGTGAGGGGCGAGTAATAAGACGGCCCGCGCGCTATCGAGAGTAGTCTGTTCACTCACATTGTCGCGCGCGCATTACGTACATATTAGTTGTAAATTGTAAACCATTGTATTTCTTTTATTGTTTTGTCTTGCTTGTGATTTATTACCTCATTATACGTCTGAAAGTGTTATGAGCGTTGTCCTTTCTTCGAACCCCCGAAAGAACCTAGTAAAGCCAGCCGGGCATCGTTAAACTGGCTGCCCAAGCGAGGGCCTGTAAACAGTGAAAAAGTGTTACAGTGAATCCTGAGACAATAGTAAGATACAATGCCGCGTACGCGCCGACAATCGCGTCGTCAATCAGACTTTGAGGATGCAATCGAAGCTGATTTGGCGCCGGCCACGCCGCCGCCCACAGCGACGCCGAGTTTCAACGCCGACGCCATGGCGGCCATTATGACGACGATACAACAATCTCAAACTACGGCATTTGAACGCCTTCTCGACAGAGTGCTCTCACATGAGTCTCGTCGCGAATCGCTACCACCGACGCCAGTGGCGGCGTCTTCGCCCGCCATGGTGTACGCGCCCGCTCATCATGGGACCTTCGCGTTATGTACCGCGCGGTTCAGCGGAGCGCCCGGCGGCGACTCGCTCGATGGCTTCATTGACGCCGTGGAGGCATTTAAGGAGTGCGCCTGCGTCGGAGACGAGAACGCCCTACGAGGACTGGCCATGCTGATCACAGGAGACGCAGCAGTATGGTGGCAGGGCATCAAGCCCACCATCACCTCCTGGAGCGAGGCCATTGCCTCACTGCGAAGCGCGTTTGGCGACAGCCGGCCACCTCATCGTATATACATGGAGCTATTCAGCATGTCCCAAGGTCCTACGGAAAAAACAGAATTGTTTGTTGCCAAGGCGCGAGCCCTACTGGCCCGCCTTCCTCACGGCGACGTCACCGAAAAGGTCCAGCTTGACATGCTCTACGGCCTTTTACACCGTAGAGTTCGTGAGCGCCTGCGCCGAGACGAAGTGAGCTCTTTCGACGTGTTGCTACGCAAGGCGAGGCACGTCGAGGACGCAACCGACGAGAGCACCAACGGCTTCCAGAATCGACGTCGAACGACGTCGGTCCCACAGTCATCGACACCTACCGCGGGCGAAGTCCCCAGTAGGTCAACGCTGCCACAACCTCAACGGTACGCGCCGACGACGCTGCGTGAGACACGCGGACCTAGTACGTCGAGCGCCGGCGGCAGCGCGCATGGCAACAGGGATGCCACCGCGCCGCGCAGCTACAACGCCGCAGGCGGCGGTTCTCTCGCGCCGCGACTCTCTTCGCGGGACGCCCCTCTCTCTGCGCCTCGACCTACGGTCGCCGACGGAAATAGCCCTTCTACTTCAAACAATAAATATCGGTTTTGTGTTTACTGTAAGAAATACGGACATCAACGTGATGAGTGCCTTAAATTGAAAGGAAAATCGGACAGCGACGAGAAACAAGCTATAGCTACTTGCTACGGGTGTAACGCGAAAGGTGTAACTAGGTCACAGTGTACAAAGTGCAACGCGGATTATTACGCCGTTGACGTCGCATGGCCCACCCCCGCATCCGTTCCACCGGCCGGTAAGGCTAAACATTTGGTAAGTACGTCAAAATGTACTAAACGCAATATCTCGATAACTACGGCTTCCCTTCCGAGTTCTATGTTTCATGTTCGTAAACTCAGACAAGTAGATACGTTTGTGTACCAGCCTACACATTTTAAAGCCGTCATACCGATGTTATTTTATAATGCAAATACGGTCGACGTAGTCGATTATTCTCCAACCGATTTCACAGCAGTTCTCCCTCCGCACTTTTTTTGTGCCGAAAATAAAAACGCGTTTAGGTCTAGGATTAGGTCTAGTGCTTCCGTTGAACCTACGCGTTATTTAGATCGTGCGGACCTGCAGTGTAGTTACGATCGGACGCCTAAACTTATACCTGCGGAAAAAAGTAGTGTGACCATATCGCCAAAAAGTAGGGTGACCATGAAAAAATTAGGACATTTTCCACCGATTAGTACCGGTCCGGAAAATGGTTTTCCGAATGACTGTATTGAGTATCGGTCTTTTTCAACGGTCCATACCGATTCGGAAAGTGGGTCTCCGAACGACTCTATTGAGCGTCGGAATAGGTTAAGGCCTATTTTAAGTGTACAGATCCTAGGTATAAGAGGTAGAGCGATGTTAGATTCCGGTGCTAAGAGCAGCATTGCTGGTGCATTGCTCTACGAACATTTACTGAAGCACAACCACCCGTTCGTCGGAGCCACTCGACGGGTAAGGCTTGCGGACGGGTCCGTGAGTATCCGAGAGGTACTGCTCACTACCTTAGAAGTGAAGATAACCCCGGAAAGATCGGTAACTTTAGAATTCACTATCTTTCCTGATGCAGAAAATAACGAGACCTTGTTCGGAATGGATTTTTTAGTAGCGGCGGGTATTGTCCTAGATTTTGCTGCTTCAACCTGGTGCTTTTCGGGTGACCACATCACATACCCCATTGAGTATGAAACACCTCCCAGGTTTGTTACATCGGTTGCTGCCGCTGACTTCTTACGCGATGACGAAGGAGTCATGCTGAACGATGATGATAGACAGCAGCTGTCGGACTTGCTTCAGCATAACAGCGATATATTTGAAATGCAAGGGGAGCCTACCCCTTTCGCTGAGCATCACATAGATACAGGTGACCACCGTCCCATATCAGTTCCTCCGTATAGGCTCAATCCTGCTAAAAAGGAGCTGATGAAGGTGGAGCTTGACAAAATGCTAGAGGATGGTATCATTGAAGAATGTGAATCTGCTTGGACCTCCCCCGCCGTGCTCGTCCCAAAAAAGGATGGAAAAGTAAGGTTTTGCGTGGATTATCGCAGACTAAATGCGGTTACCAAAACAGATGCTTATCCCATGCCTCACATTGATGATTTGGTTCAGTCGACTAAACGTAACTGCTTCATGTCTACGTTAGATTTGAGAAGCGGGTTTTGGCAGGTCACCGTAAGAGAATGTGACAAGGATAAGACGGCGTTCCAGACGCCTTTTGGTACGTACCGTTTTTGTAGAATGCCGTTCGGGCTCAAGAACGCTCCATCCACGTTCCAGAGGCTCATCGACAAGCTTCGCTCGTCTTTAATCCGTGATCTCTGTCAAATCGAGGGTGACAATGTAACGCTTCTAGCTTATCAAGATGATCTCCTACTCATCACAGAGACTTACTCAGGTCATATTGCTGCCCTAAGCGCTGTTATGGAAAAGCTACGCGCTTTTAATTTGAGAGCCAATCGCGAGAAGTGCGTCTTTTGTCGTAAAAAGGTAAAGTACCTAGGGCACGTAATTACGCCAGACGGCGTCTCTCCTGATTACGACAAGGTACAGGCTGTGGTGGAGATGACACCACCACTAAATTTAAAACATTTAAGAACGTTTCTGCAGACGTGCTCATGGTTCCGCAAATTCGTGCCTAATTTCTCTGAAATTGCTGAACCACTCACACGCCTGACTAGAAAGAATCAGCCTTGGGTGTGGAAGAGCGAGCAGGCCGACGCTTTCGCTGAGTTAAAGAAACGCCTCACTTCTGCTCCCATTTTGATACAGGCTGACTATTCTCAGCCGTTTATACTCAGAACGGATGCCAGCGGTTACGCCCTTGGTGCAGTACTCTTGCAGGGCGATGACGTTCAAGAACGTCCCATTGAGTACGCTAGCCGCCTACTGACGTCCGCTGAGAAAAATTATAGCACCACGGAGCGCGAAGCTCTTGCCGTCGTCTGGGCTGTTGAGCGCTTCAGAGGGTATATTGACGGACACCAGGTGATCGTAGGAAGTGACCACCAGCCGCTGAAATGGTTACTTACGCTGAAGTCACCCTCAGGTAAGCTGGTTCGTTGGGCACTCAAGCTACAAGCTTTTAACATTACCTATCAATACACTCCTGGCAAGGTCAACGTGGTGGCGGACACCTTGAGCCGCCCGCCATGTACCGAAGGAGATGAGGAGTGTGGTGTGTGTTCCGTCGTGGTGAACCTACCTTCTACGAGTCCAGTTGATCTCCGCGCAGCTCAACTCGAAGACCCAGACCTTCAAAAGATTATTCAAGACCTGGAAGATCCCGACGAACTAACCCTTAGTAGATGGCTGGAACGAGGGTACGTTTTGTCTCAGGGTGTTCTCTACCGCTATGATCCAGACATGGATTCTGAAGAAGCGCAGTTGGTGGTCCCGAGCTCTATGAGGATCGAAATCCTGAAGGAGCTACATGATTCTCCCACCGCTGGTCATCAAGGTGTAGATAGAACCCTTCAACGACTAAGGGAGCGCTACTTTTTCCCAGGGATGCGTAGGTTTGTAACCGACTATCTGAAAACGTGTGTTGAATGCCTCCGTTACAAACCATCAAACCAAAAGCCTGCTGGCTTATTGCAAACTCCTGTGCTTCAACAACGAGGAGAAGTCCTAGCGATCGATTTGTTTGGTCCGCTACCGGCAGGAGACCAAGGGGAGCGCTGGGTGCTCTTGGTTGAAGATGTAGCTACCAGGTGGGTAGAGTTATTCCCGCTTGCTGAGGCTACTGCCGAGGCATGTTCTCGTGTTCTTCTCGAGGAGTATTTCCTCAGATACGGATTGCCGCGTAGAGTCGTATCCGATAACGGTACACAATTCGTATCTGCCGTCATGCAGCAGTGTATGCACTTGATGGGTGTTAAGCAGGAGCTCATACCCTTATACCACCCAGAAGCCAATCCAGCTGAGCGCAAGAATAGAGACTTAAAGGTACAGCTTTCGATATTAGTTAAAAATACTCACACCGATTGGCCAAAGCATTTGGCATATGTCCGGTTCGCTATGAACAGTGCTTTGTGTTCGACAACTGGTAAGACGCCTGCGTACTTAACCTTCGCACGCGAGCTGCGAACACCATTCGATGTGCATCATGACCTGCGTAGTATTCTCGACAAAGAAAACTTTGTTCCTCAGGTTACACCCTACTTACGAACATTTATCTCGTCCCTCTCTGACATTAGGGAACGTGTGGAAAGGTCACAGGATATCCGTAAGGAGTTAGCCGACGCTTCTCGTCAGAAGGAACCTCAATACGGCGTAGGTGACTTAGTACTGGTCAAAACGCACGATCTTAGTAACGCGTCTAAAGGTGTAACGCGAAAGTTCATGCCTAGGCGTGACGGTCCATATCGCATCGAAGAAATCTCTAGCCCTACTACTTACGTTTTGGCTGACCTCTCAGGCAACATCATAGGAAAGTACCACAGTACGGACTTGACCCCATTTACTTCTCCTGACACCGCAGTACCAGTCAGGCCAAAAAGGCGTAGAGGGAGACCGCGCCGTCGCGTTGTAAGTCCCAAGTTGGACTCGGGACGTGTTCCCAACTTGGAAGGGGAGTATGTAGCGCGCGATATACCTAGCCTATCAGCGATCCAGCCGGATGCGAGACGTGTGGGTGTGTCATGCGACGAGAATGACATTTATCCAAGGCGCTCCGAAAACGCCGAAGCACCTAGCGCCACCTGCCGTGAGGGGCGAGTAATAAGACGGCCCGCGCGCTATCGAGAGTAGTCTGTTCACTCACATTGTCGCGCGCGCATTACGTACATATTAGTTGTAAATTGTAAACCATTGTATTTCTTTTATTGTTTTGTCTTGCTTGTGATTTATTACCTCATTATACGTCTGAAAGTGTTATGAGCGTTGTCCTTTCTTCGAACCCCCGAAAGAACCTAGTAAAGCCAGCCGGGCATCGTTAAAAAATTAATTTGACTTTCCAAGTTGTAAAGTTGTTACTTACCTACGTAGGTACCTTCTTGGGAAGGTAGCCAATATTTCTATCAAACATTGGCGAATCTTGGGAATAGTTTGAGGTGCTTGTTTACCAACTTTGAATGGATGCTGAAACCGAAAGGACGATAGTTTTCAGACCTGTTTAATTGAAAACCTCCTTCTTAGGCTACTGATTTTCAAACTGAGCCTCATAGTTACCCAGATTGTAGGCCGTAGATATCGCAATTCCTAGACAGAGTCAAGAGACGTTGAAGGCCCCTTCAGCCAGTAGAAGACTTGGGTATTTAGGTTCCTATCTAGGTACCTATTTTTACTTAGTTATCATTTTCTCAAGTAAAGCGTGTGACACTCAGAAGTTCACAACACAAACTAAACTCCGGACAGAAGCGACGTAGAGGCTACATTGTAAGTAATTCCGTTCCGTCTATAATTCATAGTGAAATTGAACGTGGAATGAAGGGCCTGGACATATACAACCCACATTACTTAAGAGCCTTCGCGTTTTTTACGTTTATTTATAAAATCATAACACAGAATATTTTTCTCTCGTATATACAAAAACCATGCTGTTTCATCGGTGATAACTGACAAGGTAAAATGAGTTAGGTACTTAAGTACTTACATAATTTTAATCCACATGTATTATTTTTATTATTTCTTAATTAATATTTTGCCAAGCAATGTTATACTTAGTAGGAGTTAGTAGGTATAGTCCAGACAACGATTCAAACTTAGTTTTTTAAAGATATAAAATACCATCCTAACCTAAATATAAGTACCTACCTAAGTTTTAAAACTACAAGCACTGATAATATAAAGCTACAAGCAAAAATACACCTACCCTTAACAAAAGGTAATTTCTGACCTCTATTTATTTAAGTTGTTTGCACTGCTATTAACAAAATAAAGGCTCTACTCACTCTGACTAAAGGCTTTTGAGGACCAATGAAACTAACGGAACTTATGGTTCAAAGTTCGTAGACTACGTAAAACTGCAGTAGGTAGGTAACTGATGTTGAGGCCTGCACCCGTCACGTCACCCGCCAGTCCGATGACGACTGTATTGGTTATGAACTGAGTATGACGTGGTACGTTGGCTACCTACTTAAACTAAAGTCATGGAGGTACTTACGGTAAGCCAAGGTACCCACCGTGTAGATAGGATACCCGCCTAGATAGGTACCTACTAAGTACTTATTAACAAAGTAAAAGACTTCGTTTACCATGCATCACATTCCTCAGAACATAAAGCAGTGATTTTGGTTTAACGTTCGGTCGTTTAATTTGTTACCGTCGGAACCCTCGTAAAAAACTTCCTTTTTATAGAGGGACGCCTGTTGTCACGGAAATTTGATTTTACGAATGAGTGATTTACCTTTCTAGAAATTAAACGGGCCCACAGTTAGGGTCGTCCTCTGTGTGTGTAGTCAATTAAGTAGGTAAGTATCTACTTACCGCACGAAGGTAGCGTATCATAAAAATGATGGTCTTGATTAAATAGTAGGTAAGTGCTTTCAGTGTAGCGACGCAACTAAGGAAGCAATTGAACAAACTGTGAAAAAGTAAAACATTTTTTCAGGTACCTGGATTTTGGCTAAGGGTAAGTAGCGCTAGCTAGAGGCCCTTTCCCAAAAGCATAAAAACATAGTATGACACTGACATCCAGTGTCAAACTATGTTGACAGTGACAGTGACATTACTGACAGTTGAAGTTGACATGACACAACACAACAAATAAAAATGGACGCTGCGCGAGCGTTGTGCGAATAAGTTTTGTTTGGATAAAATAATATTTTTAGAACGTTCTAAAAAACCAAACTGAAAAGGAAAGTACAACTATGTTCACACATCACGTTCACATAAAAAAAACACCCAAATCAATAATATCAATATTATAATAAGTTCGACTATATTTTTGTGTGCATCTTGGTGTTCGTATATTTTTTCTGGTGATTCTTTGGCAAGTCACAATGGAGGGCAAGAAGATATCGTTTGGTTTTATGAAAACCAAGAAACTGGAGAAGTTCCCGGTGCAGGAAAAGAAAGATTTCATTGAATGTGTAGAAGAAAAGTCAATAAAAGTCATCGGGTAAGGTATCACTCATCATAGGTGAAATAACTTTTTTGTTTTAGTTACCTACCAAAGAAGTTATTTATTTTGTTATGTATATTTTTACACTAAAATGAAGTTTTATCAATCTGACGCTGACCCTATCACTCTTGAGACAATATCACTCAACAAAACATAGGTACCTACCTAGTTCATACTCTCTTTACATACTTTCAGTGGTGAAAAGGTCAATGAAATTGTCCCTCTGGTCATCCCAATGAAGCCCAACATGCTTATAACAACGGAAAGATTAAGAGAAATTGCTGAAAAGGTAGAAAGTGCCCTTGAAGAACCAGTAACAGTTGAGCCACCTAAAGTGCAGGAATCGATTCCTGAGAATGAAACGTTAGATCAGATGGCTGTCCGAGAGCTCCTAGAGAGCTCTAAAAAAGCAGTCAAAGTGGATACTTCACAATTGACATTATTATTGCCAGCAAAATCTGTGGCAAGTGGAGAGAAAGAGGTAAATAATATGTACTTACATTTTTAGATTTGTTCTGTGCAAAACTATTAGAATTTGCCACTTTTATGTTACCTACTTTTATGTTAGACACTATTATATTGTGCAATGGGCAGGTACTTAGTTTTCTTTGAAATAATTATTTAAAAAACCTATTGTTTTCCCTTACATTACTGACAATACCTATTATGCAACAGTTTTATCTGTGTAGGTCTGAACACTTAAGTAAAATATATTATTCTGGTTTCAGTCCACTTTAGATGACTATGAATCGGTACCAGTTCAAGAATTTGGGCTGGCCATGCTCCGAGGTATGGGATGGACAAAGACCAATGACAAGTAGGTATTTTTACTCTATTAATAGATTATCATTACCATGGAAATAAACTTCACTGGTAGACAGGCCTTTTTCATAGATTTCTAGAAAAATGAAATTAAAGATAGGCAGTTTTTTTATTCCTTATTCTCACAAAAAAACACAAGCATACATAAAATATATACGAGTATTTTTTTAGCATTCAAGCCTAATAAATATTGTACTACTACAATTACTTGTTGCTACTAGTTTTATTTAGAGTACATAGAAATATTTGGAAAATTATTCAAAAATAGTAACAATATATTCTAAATAATAATTTCAGGTCTACATTCAAACCACCTCAGCTACGTCCAAAAGGTCTAGGACTAGGCGCTGATAAGATGGTCAAAGATAAGCAAAAAGTCACTAAGAACAGCAAAGATGAGGAATTAGATATTATCAAGAATGCCTACATCAAGATAACATCAGGAAAATACAGTGGTTATTATGGCAAGGTAAGAATTTGTTATTACATGCCTATGCATGCACTTTGAAATGGAACATGTTTTATAAACAAGTAAATGGAACAAGCCAATGGCCCACCTGATGTTAAGTGGTAACCACTGCCTATAACAATGCATTTCCTCGTAACATCAGGTAGGGCATTTGCTTGTTCCACCATTTATTTGTATAAAAGAAAACTAAGTACTTATTGGTGAGAATTCTTGACCTAAAAATGTTACAATAAAATTTTAACTGGTTTTACATTTCAGGTGCTAAGTTTGGATGAAGACAATGGCAGAGTAATGGTAGATATCACTGTGAAGAAGGAAACAGTCAGCCTGAGTGAATTTATGATGCATCCCGTCTCTAAATCTGAGTTTGACAAGGAATCAAAAGTTATAAGTAAGCGTTTTTCACTAGAATTAAATACTTATAAGTACCTATAGACTGATTGCATAAAAGAGATGTGTCATAATCAGCTGGAAGAATTTCTCTATTGGACAATTTGGACATAAACCTTCCTCATAAATTTCTAGAAAGATCGACTGCTCGCGCTCAATACCATTATAGCGCCAAGCGTCGGTCCATTCGCAATTCAGTCCCGTTTTTTTTTTAAATCAAAGATTTTTTATTTAATTTTGGTCGTATAGGAAAATGGTTGTCCAAGTACTTCTAAAAACGTTTTGTTGCTTTACAGATGCAATTTTTGAGGAGTTGTCATTGAGAACAAATCCAGTTGTGTTTGTAAAGAGCCATTCAAATTCGTGGAGGGGTCTATGAGATATCTACTTGGACAATCATATTTAAAAATGTAGTTTTTGCTGTATGTATGTCACCTTGATTTTGTGTTACTTGCACTTATTCAAACTCAAAATTGTAATGTATATTGATTTCTGTTATAGATGCAAGCTCGTTTGAACAATACAAGAAGAAAGAAGGACAGTCAACATCAAAAAACTCTGAATCATCTAGCAGAAACAACAGAAATGAAAATCCTAAGCGTGATCGAGAAGATAACAATAGTAAAGATAATAATAACTACAAAGAAAATGAAAACAAAGGTAGTAGAGAGAGAAATCGCGAGAGATCAAATAGAGAAAGGTATAAAGATGACAAATACAGAAAAAACAATAGAGACAGTAGCCATGAATCTGTAAGTGATTCAGATTCGGAAAGGAAATACAAAAAGGAATGGAGAAGTAAGAAACAATACAGCAGTTTGGAATCCTTAAACTCTGACACAGAAAAACATACTAAGAAGGATAAAAACCGAAATTCTGATTCAGAACCAGATAGGCGTAAGAAAAATAAGGGGAGAAAGCAAGATTCTGATATTAGAGAAAAGAAAAGCGAACGCAGACACGATTCAGATTTAGAATCCGATAGAAACAAGAAAGTTGGTACAGGAAGATACAGTTCTGATTCAGAATCAGATGACAGAATAATAAAAAAAAATAAGGAACGAAAGAGACGTGATTCAACAGATAGAAGAAATAAAAGAAGTGAAACGCCGGAAGGGAAACGGGATATTGATAAAAAGAGGAAGGGAAAGAAAAAAAAGCGAGATAGGGATCGTTCGCCGAACTATAGGAAGCATAGGAAATAAGTTTGAAGTATAATATTACAGAAATATTGATTTATAATTATTGATCTCCAATAAATCATGGATAGGTTTTATAAAGTTGTTTGAATTAGAAACTCCAGTAAGCAGGTATCTATGTGGGTCCTATACCTAGTGTTGGTGGTGCATGGTGATATATATTATCTGTGGTGATACCTAGGCGGCAACGTACTCTTATTACACCCGTACATACAGAACTAGTATACAGGATGTGATAAGACCACTCATTTTCTATGGAACTAACTTTTTTATTAATTTTTGTATTTTTTATTAACTTTTTTTAATATGGCTTCTGTCTGTCCAGACAATGTTGCCAGTGTCAAGTGAATTATTTGAATCATGTTTATTATATTTTTAAAAGAAGCGCCATCTAGTTTAAACTTAAGATAATAATAATATACAGATCAAGAGGAGGTTCTGCGATCTAAAGCGTTCCTGGAAACCCTGAAAACTCCAGGACTCAAGATCAAGACATCTGTTACAAAAGGATTATAGATGGCGCTCTTACTCGAGAGGTATGCAACATCCTCTATTCGATTTTTCTTTCATTAATTTGGTCTTGCACTCTGTTTCTATAATATCACTAGCTTCTACCCGCGACTCCGTTCGCGTCTCGTTAATTTTTCGAGATAAATCGAATCAGCAGTTGCTGCGTGATTAAAACAAACATCTGATTTATAATATACCTAAGTAAGTAGGTAGGTACTATGCAACAATAATCACTTACCTAGGTATGATTATAAAACAAAAAAATATATGAAATCGCTTACCAGCTCTCTCATCTCAATTATTTTGTAAAATAATACATTAGGTAGGTATTTTATAAAATTCAATTCGACTAGATATAAAGGACAGTTGAAAATGCCGCACTTGTATGCATGTAACGTACTGCGGTTGACATTCCAATTAACTTGATTGCAGCCTCCGTTGCTGACCGATCGCAAATAGGCACCCACTCCATTACTTACATAATAATTTCCATAGCATAGTGTGGACTATTTAATGCTACGAAGGTTTTATGTAAGTTAGGCATCGACGAGGTACTAAGGTACCTACCTCGTCGAGGTATCTCTAAGGTAGGTATGTAGTGGGGAATCTTCATCGGTACTTACATATGAAGGGATTAGGTACTAAAAGAGACTGTAGGTTGCTTACCCCGAAAAACGCGTAAGTTTTTCATCGAGTAAATAAAGTGGCCTAAACTACTGCTGAGCCCAACGTTGATAAAGGCATTGGATGAGCCCATTTTTTTAAATTACTTTTTATAGACCATGTTTGACTTCCCTAGCCGACGATGGAGCAAGACGTGGTGGCAAAACTGACGAAACCTGTAGCCATGATAGAGTAACACTTATTTTGTTAAAATTCAAACTGATAAAATATAGATTACGGCTTTTACCTCTGTGACTAATAGACTGACGGTCTTACAGTTTCTTGCACCGCTTCTTGAAGTCCTGTCGGGACCGGCACCAAAGTTCATTGAAATCTTTAGCCGACTCCATAATCGGTTTATGCCGAGGCTCGTCACGGTAAATCTAATTTCCTTTTTATATCTACGGGTCAAGTCCGGCATCGAGCTAAGAAATAGGTCAATACAGGCCTCGTTATATCGCTTCCACAAGCATGATAAGGGCCCATCCTTTGAATTTACCAATACGCCAATACTTTTTATGCTAATAGCAGCTAATAGGTACCGATAAGTGTCTGACTGACATAAATAATAGCACAAAATAAACGAATGGTCCTAAGAACACAAAAGGTGTAGATACACCACACCCCTGTATTCCTGTTGTTAATAGGTAATCTTTTTCGTTAAGTACCTGATTACCGAAATATGATCACAAACACACGCGAACCAAGTCACGGGCTAAACTAGTCAAGTATAAAGGGTGGATGGGGACGTAAGAGACGATATAGAATTGACAAATTATGTAGATTAGGTAAATATGTATTTACCTAACCGGTGACTTACATACGAGTATAATATACTCGTATGTAAGTCAGCGCTAATATTTTAGAATGTACTAACGAACATGTGTTTTAATTTAATGTCTTCCATTAATTCCCACCCTGTTCGTAAAAAGGATTAGGTACTACCTACTCAAGCGAAAGAAAATTCTCTCTTCATTGTCAGAATAAAATGAGTTGGAAATGTTACAGTGGTAACCTTTATTGGGGCTTTTGTTACAGAAATGGAAGCGAATAATCATACCTACCTTGTACGTAATTTTGCCACTGTTATGGTACGTTAGTTATTAGGTACGGCTTGGGGATGACAGAAACAGGAAAACCGGGATTGAAATAAAAATTATTCTGTCTACGTTACCACATTGCAATATGATTTATATTTACCAGCTTCCGCCCGCCACTTCGTCTCGTTTGATCCTGTTGATATTCCGGGATGAAAAGTAGCGAACATTTTCCAAGTTTCATCCAAACCGAACCAGTAGCTGCAGCGTGATTGAAACACAAACATCTAAACTTTCACATTGATTGAAGATTGTCCCACTACACTCTAAGAGTTAACTGTAAAATTTTGGGTTTTATCAACAAAAACAGAAAAAAATCGGTAAAAAAAATTGTGAGACTTCACTTAACATAACTAGGGCCTAAATGGTCTAGACTGCCTTCCCCTTTCAGCTTTGCACCCACCTTCCAATCATCCTGTATTTTCTGTGAAGTATCATTTCATTACTAATCTGCTGTCATTTCGTAACTTTGCGTAGTCAATCTCGTAGCACTCGTAGCGTCTCGTAGCACTCGTAGCTTTTTACTGTATACAACCCTCATATTTTATTTATTCACAAAGGTAACTTATGAATATGACCCTGTAATTAGATATTTTACGCTAAAGTAAAAATCATTACGTTCTCAAGTTATTTGAGAAACATCTAGGCGCTTCTATTTTTTTATCTTTGCAAGATGAAAATAAAATAAGACTACTGAATTTGGTTTCCTGTCTATGTACCTATGCATAGAGATTTGAATCAGCGCGACTAGGTTAGGTACACTTAGGGAGAACGCAAACCAAAGACAAAACGTCTTGTCGAACAGTTAGTGATGTGAAACTTCTCAGTAAAACTTTTTTAGTTACGATATGTTTCTTTTTATTTGCTGTTTTCGTTACTTGCTTATTTAATGAGAATCATCCTAAGTACTTAATAATATTATTAAGTACACTACATAATTACTTTATATTCTTATTTATTAAAAAAGCACAGTTCATTCTCTAGGTATGTGCGTATAAAGCAATGTTTAATAGGTAGGTACTAAACAATGCTATAATAGATAGGTAAACATAATTTTATGCATGCGTCGTGTCAATTGATGTGAATTTCGTTACAACGAAAACAGCATATGACGAGGAAGCATTCATCATATGCTGTTTTCGTTATAACAGAAAATTTATTTTCACGTCACTAAGTACGCGACAAAACAGTTTTGTCGATAGATGTGCGTTGGCCCTTACTCACTAGATATGAGCGCCGACAGCAAGTCGGTCGGCGGCGGCGCGTCGGCCTCTGAGGGTCGGCGGCGGCGGCGTTTTCGGCGCGGCGTGACTCTATAGCGCCACCTAGCGCCCTACATAAGAACTACTAGAACTACGCCCTAATCGACACAGACAAATCCTAGATTGCGCAATCGAAGTTATTACAGAGTTTGAACATAAGTAATACCATCGAATACCATCCATTGGTCCTCGGACCCCAAGCCAAAGGAAGTAAAAATCCCTGTTGACGTAACTGCGAAGTTATGCATAGCAACAGCCATCATCATCATCATCAACCTATATTGGTCGTAGGTCTCTCCCAAGACGCGTCATTGAGCTCGGTCTTCGGCTCTTCTCATCCAGTGTCTGCCGAAACATTGACACATTAACATTTCGCAGATCAGCGCTCCATATCGCCGGAAGGCGTCCTATACTACGTTTGCCTAATGTGGTCTCCACTCAAGTTTTAGTTTGCTCCTATGATTGTCGGTGCTATCGCAAAATTCGCAAACATGGCCGGCCCACTGCCATTTCCGCCGGGTAAGTTTCTAAGTTGTAGCGACAACCTTGGTTCTCTGTCGGATGACTTCGTTACGGATTCTATCCTTGAGAGAAATTCTGAGCATAGCTCTCTCCATAGTTCCCCGAGTGACTTTCAGCTGCTGGACCGGCCGTACTGTCAGTGTCTACGTTTCAGCAGCGTAGGTCATGACAGGTAGGACGCATTAATTGAAGACTTTCATCTTCAGACATTGCGGAATGGGTGACTTGTCGGAGCTTTCAAAACACAAATCAGCCCAGCTGAATTCTCCGGTTTAGCTCTTTCTCAAAGTTGTGTCTACCCAAACGCAGGGTCTGCCCGAGGTAGACATATTCCTGCACAACTTCGAGAGAAATTCCGACGACAGTGATTGGCTCTGGGGCTATACTATCATTGATCATAATTTCCGTCTTATCCAAGCTCATGCCAATCTGTGGTAAAGCATCAGCTAAGCTGTTTAGCATCTGTTGTAAGTCCTGCAACGATTCCGTAAATATAACGATGCCATCCAGCAAATCGTTAGTGTGAGATATATTTGCCGTTAATGTCCATTCCATTCCATTCCAACTCAGCGTCTTAAACCAATTTTCCAACGCGCTCGTATTTAAACAATTTCTAGACTTGGACGGACATAGTGGCATCGATATATAAAGCGTCTCAACTCTTCGATGCGATGCCAATACATCGCATCGTTGTAAGAACTGTAGAACAGCCCAGGTTTCAACAGAGTCAAAAACCTTCTCATAGTCCATAAATGCTAAGCACATGGGCTGATTATACTCTTCTGATTTTTGTATGATCTGCCGCATTGTGTGAATGTGGTTTATGGTGCCAAATCCGCTATAAAACCCAGCCTGCTCCGTTGTAAAAAACTAGTCAAACCTTCACGCAAGACGGTTTGAAATAATCTTGGAAAACAGTTTGTAGACAAGGCTCAAGAGTGAGATTGGTCTATAGTTTATCAATAAAGCTTTGTTGTCTTTCTTGATAAACAACACAACGACACTCTTACTCCATAGCAACAGTACGTACTAGGATTAAAATAAGAATTCCTGACTTTAAATGAAATGAAAAACTTTATTTGATAAAACACAGTACCTACCTAGTAGGTACATTAGAATGTGTAAATCAAACATTCATAAATCTCTATAAAGGACTAGGCTCTGATATTTAGGTCAGAACCGGGACCTACTATGCCTCATTTAGGTTTGAATTGAACAATTTCTTTCGCTCGGCGCGCCGACTGCCATGGTCGGCGGCGGCGGCGCGAGTGAATACCCCGGCGGCGGCGGCGCGCCGGCGTGGCGCTCATACCTATTACTCACACAAACTAGAGGTGTAATATAACAGTCAAATTTTCATATGCGTGTTATTGAATATAACGGTTTGGTGATACTATGTTATCATACCTGTTATAAAATAACAGTCAAATAACAGGCAAGGCTACGGATTTCTATAGGTAGGTAGTGATTAATGAATTCCCGGGTTGTGCAATCCTGGTCGTGCTTTCCATGGTTGTGTTTTCCCAGGCTGTGCATTCCATGGTTGTACAATAACCGGACTCAATTATTTTCCTTTCACTCTCGCCTACAAACCAACGTATAGCCAAGCCAACGCCACGCCACCGGAGGCATAACGCGGAGGTGTGAGCAAACGGCGATCACGATGACGAAATGAAACTATCACTGTCACATGTCCTGTCAGTGTCTGTTCTGTTGTCGAAGCTGAAACTGGCTGTTATCATGTTATTAAATAACATGATAACAGGGATAACACTATAACGGCCAAAGTTATAGTGTTAAACTGTTTTACTGTTATTTGCGGAACGGCACAGATTCAATGCCGTTAATAGTTACTGGCTGTTATCATGTTATTTAATAACATGATTTGTTATTTGTTATTTTGTTATTTTATAACAGCCAAATAACAGTCTCGCGAAAAACGGGTGCAGGCAGGCAGTCGACGCAAAAGTTGTCTTCTATAAAAAAATATCAGCGAATTTCGTTTTGTATTAAACGCAAATTTAGAAATTTTGACCATCATGTTTCATAGATCGTTCATTTTTTATGAGCTGAAGTCTGGTTGGAGAACATGTTATTTAATAACATGATAACAGCCAGTAACTATTAACGGCATTGAATCTATGCCGTTCCGCAAATAACAGTAAAACAGTTTAACACTATAACTTTGGCTGTTATAGTGTTATCCCTGTTACTGGCTGTTATCATGTTATTTAATAACATGTTCTCCAACCAGACTTGAGCTCATAAAAAATGAACGATCTATGAAACATGATGGTCAAAATTTCAAAATTTGCGTTTAATTCAAAATGAAAATCGGTGATATTTTTTATAGAAGACAACTTTTGCATCGACCGCCTGCCTGCACCCGTTTTTCGCGAGACTGTTATTTGGCTGTTATAAAATAACATAGCAGCGGCGACGCGTATAGCTGTTATAACGCTTTAGGCCAAATAACGCTGTTCCGTATACCTGTTATGGTTATATTAGTTACACCTCTAACACAAACACTATCTTACCTACTTACTACCTACCTAAGGGCCAACGCACATCTATCGACAAAACTGTTTTGTCGCGTACTTAGTGACGTGAAAATAAATTTTCTGTTATAACGAAAACAGCATATGATGAATGCTTCCTCGTCATATGCTGTTTTCGTTGTAACGAAATTCACATCAATTGACACGACGCATGCATAAAATTATGTTTACCTATCTATTATAGCATTGTTTAGTACCTACCTATTAAACATTGCTTTATACGCACATACCTAGAGAATGAACTGTGCTTTTTTAATAAATAAGAATATAAAGTAATTATGTAGTGTACTTAATAATATTATTAAGTACTTAGGATGATTCTCATTAAATAAGCAAGTAACGAAAACAGCAAATAAAAAGAAACATATCGTAACTAAAAAAGTTTTACTGAGAAGTTTCACATCACTAACTGTTCGACAAGACGTTTTGTCTTTGGTTTGCGTTCTCCCTAACCGGTTTTATCCACTTACAGTGGAACAATTAACTTCTCACGTAGCACCTTGGAGATCCTTTTGTCATCAAACAATACAAATCGTGCTACTATTGAGTTACCTACTCATTTCTATTGAATATACCTAGTATAATTACAGTCAGCATCAGAAGTATAATATTAGTCCACTTATTCAGAATTTTAAAATTGACTATTTTTAGTCTGATTAAAAATTTCTTCTTAATCATAGCTGAATAAAGGAAATGATTTTTTTTTAATTTTCAGTCAAAACATTCCTCATTTATAATTCACTAAAGAGGTTCACTGTTAGGTACAAGGGCCAGGTAGAATAAATAAAACGAACACGTTTAAAAAAACATTTTATTTAAAGAATTTTCAGTAGAATCACACCGGAAGAAGGTTTACAGGCAGGAGATATCACAACATTTATTTCGAAAGATCTAAATTCCACATTTATTATAGGTAATATACAATCCCTGAAGTACTTAACTCTTATTTTTACTCTACTGAATTACACTGAAACAGTCTACGACATAAAACGACATAGGATACGATTACCTTTGCACGATAAAGAACCTAAGATACCTACTTAGGGAGGCCACATACGAGCAACTTTTGTCTCCGCTACTAATACGAGTATGTCTGTCACAGCAAGTTTACGGGTTTGTATGAAAAAGTACCTACACGCACGCACGTAGCGAGCGACGACGACGCGACGACGACAGCCGATAGAAGATCTACAGAGAGAGACAAAAAGAGTTGACTTAGTTGCGGAGACGAAAGTTGCTAGTGCGCGGCCTCCCTAACCGACAGATTGTAAACTTTAATTTTTGTTTAGAAGTAGGTAGGTAAGGTACATCATGTTATTTTTTATTAAAAATGGCTTTAGATATTATATGTACAAAAACTTGAGCGATAAATAAAACTTCATTGTGCATTCATAAGAACAAGCGTTACAATAAAACTAATAGCTATTTATCAAATCTTTTACTTACTTTTTGATGTGGGTAGTGGGTAGGTAAGGTACTAGGTACCTAAACCTTATCATTAGGATTAGTAGAGGTCACTGACAGGTCTCTCTTTTCTGTGGTAGGTAGGTAGAGTAGGAGTAGGTGGGTGGGTACCTCTACTTGCTTGAAAAAAAAATGACTATGTACCTACTTAGATTAAAACAATAAGATTTACAAAAACTTGAAAAGATTTTAGACAACCCTAAGCTTACTTAAATAAACATTCATAAAACATCAAAATATTATTGTGTAGAAGTCAGGTAGATAAAATATAGTTTTATCAAATTAATTTACGTACATTTTCAGTGATTACATATTTTTATAATACTTATAGAAGAATATCTACTTACTCAAGACCTTAGAAACGCATTTTCCGCTTGCAATTTCAGGCGACAAGTTTTTTAATTGGTTGTTGCTGCGATACTATTGCTGTTTGATTGTATCGACCGTCCCTCAAAAAATATTTTGTATCGGTTTTGTATCAAAGACATAATTCATTCTTCTGTGGTTTTACTGGCAAAATTAGGTGCTATTTTTGACAAATAGATATTATTTTAAAAGTAAAAATGCAAGAGGAGTATGCGGAACTTATTGCTAATGTACACCTTAATTTCTATAAGCGTCATCACACCGATCACATAACACCATGTTACATACTTAGGTAAGGGAAAATACAGATCAGAGTAACATAACCAAGAGTTATTAGACATTTATGTCAGATTTTGTCAAATGCCTACACAGGTAGGTACCGTATCTACGTCGATAATAATGTAAACACAGTCTAGATTTATAGGATTGCAAATTCTGCAAATCAGTTGCTCGTACGTAATTTACTTCGTACTTGTCTAGATAGTTTATTTGTATACCATTTATCTTGTTCATGTACTCTGATCATTACACAATAGGGATACAATATATATCTAGGAAGACACAATGGGGGATAGACAGTTTCTACGTGTATTTTTCGTAAGTACTTACCTATTTATCAAGATTTAAAGTAGGTTTGTACACTCATAACCTAGTTGGTTTGAAATGTTATCGTTTGGTTCCATAAACGTTAATTACAGGTTTAAATACCTTGTAGGTAGGTATGTAATATTTCTGTAGAAATGTAAAATATTTGATTTCAATGAAGGTAAATAACAGAATTATACTTATGGTACTCGTTCGTACCAATTTCAGAATAAGAAAGGTATTTGGTCGATAAAAATAAGATTCATTTGGTAGAATTCTTTGGTCGCAGTGATCCGAATTCAGAAACCAATAACAAATTAAAGTCTGCCGTCTGTTAAATAAACCTAACAATCGTGGAGACCTTTTTCACTGTCCCATAAACAAATATTTCTACAACATTGGAGCCACAGACATTCCACTGCGGAGTTTGAGTCGTCACTTAATGCTGGAATGCGCGTGGGTGTAGCAAATTAACGCTAGATCGCTATGACATAGTCACGAAACGATGAAGTATCGTAGCAAGCGAGATCTTCATTCTAGAGTTTGTAGCTTTTGAGAATAATGAATGACAAATGATGGTTGAAGGTGTATATGATCGGTTAACGCTTGACGAAGGGGTTATTGCGAGCGTGCGTCCTAGCTGCAGCAGCCGCTGTCTGAGTGCAGTTGCAAAATGCGTCAAACATGCGTAGGACGAATCCGCGCGCTCGTCCAAACCGCCTCTTCATATTACCTGCAACAACAGTAGAAGTTTCTGCTAAGAAAGTTGTATCGTTTTGGAAGGCTTTTGGGCAGTCTAATAAATCTGTCACAGAGTCGAGTCAACCCAGCTCATACGAACTTCTTTCCTAATTGCTTTCTGAAAAGTGGTCATTCTACAGTTTAATCTTTAGCGGTCAATATTCATTCAGATTTCTCCTATTCTACGCTATCTTGCCAATGCTCCTTACAACGCTTATGTCAATAACTGACTCAGATAGACAAACCTTCTTGAAACCCGTTAGGTGGTGAATGTCGTGCCAGTTACCATACGCCCCTTGCTAAACCACTGATTATGAATTAGCTGTGCTGTAACTCTCCCCTTTCTCTTTCACATTCCATCGCCCGGGGTGCTTTATGGGGCGCAATATCGATTCTTACACGAAGGGTGGCGTTATAAAGGTTCGGGAAGATAGTTAACTATCTAAGTTTAGGATTTGCATAATTTGTAAAGTTTCCAGACAGAACAAAGTTTTAATCCACAAAGTAGTAAAGATGTACGGGATTATCCCTAGGGGCTTAGGGCACGTGCCGAAGATATTACTTAGGTCAAGATCTATCAAGCTATAATCAATCAAGCAAGACACAAAATTCATAACAATTTCACTTTTTTATACCTAACCATTACTAACCAGTATAATAAGACCATCTTGTGATGAGGTTTTAAAGGTTTCGACTTCTGAATTTAATGTTTTCGTTTTCGTTGTTTTCGCTTTTTCCTGGGTAATAATTATAATTATGCACTTAGGCATTTGTAATGTTTTTGTTAATTATCTCTGTACCCGTGCCCACCTAATCTACTTACCTAGGTACCAAAATGTTCTTGTTATCATGAGCTCGCGACGTCGTCGCTTGTTTGAAAAGCGCTTACCTACTACCTGCAACTCTCCGCGATAATATCTGACATTCTTAGCTTCTGTTTAAGTATTGATAAAGACATTATGTCCCTCTTTTACAACCTATTCGATGGTTTCTATCTAAATAATCCTAATTTTTATGAGAATTTCATAATCGGTGGGGTCATAATAAATAGTAGGGTAATAGGAGCTGGTCGATATGTAGGTAGTTATTACAAATTGCAAACTCAGTCATTAGCAGAATCGCTGTGGTGCAACGAACTGGAAAAATGACTGCTTTACAATACAATGGAATTGCTATAACGTTCAACGTATTGGCTTTCCTCGGTTCGGAGAACAAGTGGTAAACAATAAACAAGTATATTCAGGAAACTCCCAAATTATAAGCTATTTTGCAAACGAAATTGCTATTGTTAGTTTGGGTTAAATTGTAGAAGTAGATGAAGTGAATACATTCACGCCCCAGACCGCAGTTCCTTGAGGATTCGATTAAAATCAGAACTAGGCTAGCTAGTTTCCTCAATAATACAAATCACCTCTTCGACAGCAAGGTCATCGCATGTGTTGCGTGTAAATTGGGGCTCTTATGGTGAATCTATGAGATTACGAGTTCAACTTTTATATGAGCCTATCACATCCTTTTGCTTCATTTTATGCTCTCATACTAAAACAACGTTTTTTAAAAACTAAAAATAATCCGTATACCTATATAGAACAGCTCAGAAACATTCTTTCAGTTTCCAAAATCTAATCTAATGCGAGGACGTTTGAAGGACGGGTCCCTTTGCATCCCAATTAACCTTTCGACCGTAGAAAAACCACTTTCCCTCAAGACGTTTTCCCTTCTCGAGTGACGCTGACGAGTGGAAACTGTAGAAAGTACTGTCTTCAACGAAAGTAGCTGAGCAACAGTTTTGCAGATAGCTTAGTGCTCCAAAAAGTTACTTTGTCTTTTGACAGTAAGTTGTTAGTGTACTTATTACAACAATTTATTTTGGAAGAATTTACGTGGCTTAGCTAAAGAAGGGTGGGAAGAAGAAGCGTTAGCTTTTCATAACAAAATTTACCTTGTTTTAAGCATTTGTGCATCACCTCTAACTTTGTAGGAAGTGACATAACAATAATATAAACCTAGGTAAGTTCCTAGGTTGTCTACTTCTCTCGTGATCAAATTACCAATAAGATTCTGTGGTCGTGCTTTTACGTCGTAAGTTAGAACTCCATACCGATATTCCTTGGATTCGGGTATTATTTAGCCAAAGTTTGCCATCCAATTTTAAGCTAATATTGACTCGAGAATTTCGTTACAAACTTGCAGATTTATTTGCTTACCAAGATGTATTACGTATTCTGTGCCAAGCAACGATTTATTCTCAAATGTAAGGGGAAAAAACGTTAAGATAGAGTTCCAACTATCTCTATCATTCTTATGTAGAGGGTAGGTACTTCGATCAAATACCTACCTAATATCATAACTAGACAAAAAATGCTCTTACTAGATTAGTTCAGTACTTCCAAAACATTAAAAATTGCAATTAAGCGCTACGTAAATACTGATTGTTCTATAAACAACAAAAACCAATTTATTTCTGGTTGTTAATTGAATAAAGATTCAATTTACTCTAATCTTCCCGTAAATCATAAAGCAATTTAGCTGTAAAACGGTATAAAGTCTTCGATTTGGCAACTTAATTAACCAACCAACTTTATAACTTTTGATCAGCGAACAGCGTAGACGGTAAAGTTTGTGGTAAATAGTGTAAATACTGTAATTTATGGTAGTATTTAGGCTTTATAAGCCTAAAGATTTAGAAAAACTATTTAAAGCAATATTTATTTAGTAGTACTTTGAAGTTATTTGACTCAATTATCGATTCTTTCAAGGGTTTTGAAGCTATTACTAATGCTGTTATGCATTCAAATTCGTACGAAACAGCAAATAAGTCAAATAAAAGGTTCATAACACACCCATAAGGCCATGAGCTCTGCTTATATATATCGTCGTAATCTGCATATTAATAACGCACTGCCTAGTGGAACGGCTTCAGTAATTGGGTGCCGCAAGGCAGTACCATAGGACTTATCTTTATTAAAATGAATATTGTATAAGCACAGCTCAGTTCAGGTTTCTCGTTCAGCATCATGCTTTACAACGTTTATATATACGTACACTCAAACTCAAAAAAAACCTAACTATCTTACAGAGCAAGGCACCTATCATTCTAGCCAGGTAAGCCAGTCGTGCATCGTCTCAGTTATGTGTTGGTCTAATAGTATTAGTATACTTTTGTGTTTGTTTCCCGAAACTTGAATAAAATGCCATGCTTAATACGTATACCTACTAACATAAGGCTACAATTTACGAGGGCTTAGCGTGCATGAGACCTAAAATAAGCTCAGTAGCATCGTGCCCACCTACTAATGAGATTGTAACCTAGTTCCTACTTATTTGACCTTAGATAACCTAGATATTCCTCATCAAACCTATATCAAAGAAGCTCCTAGCAATGAAATCAGAAAAAGCATGAGCGAAGTTCTAAATAGGCTGAATTTGTTGACCTAATTCCACAATAGGTATTCTTGCTACTTGAGGAAGTAGGTAGCATCAAAGCTTTGAGATTGATAATGAAAGTGTGATCGTTTCAAAAAGCACTTGAAAGACAGAACAGGCATTGTTTGCAAGCAAACTTCGGGGTACTCACCGGAACCTGGATCCTGTGAATCCTGAAACAATACAATGAAACAGATTATTGTAAGCAAATGATAATAAACAAATAATAGATCAGCTTTCAAAGCTTGCAATTTAAACACTCTAGTGATGTCATAATATAATGAGGGAATTCATATTCTGCAATGAGCATTTTGCTGTTATATCGTCGTTAAGCTCGATGGATGTTTTCTTTATGCTTTCTTATCTTCGTGTTCTTATGTTGTGTTGCAAAATTTCTTTTTATAGGTACTCCTGATAAGAAGTTTAACAATTCATCACCGTATTAGGTACCTATATAATGTCTACTCGCACCTACTGAAACTCCCACAAACTAGCTAATCATAATATTTCAACGTCGAGACGTTGGTACTTATATTGCGATAGAGGAAATGCAGTGCTGATTCAAAAATAGGATCGTGTGTGTTTTGATGAATGGCAGCGTTTAGTCACGCGATCTAACTATAGGTACCTACTATGCCTAAGTAGATAGTAAGTAGGTAACTAAGGTAAAGAGGACCTAGGTACATACTTGCTAAGTAAGGTGCCAGTATACCCTAGGAAAAAGAGATTAGAGCAAAAGCCTTACCAAGGAGCCATAAATAAATCAAAGCGCTCAATAAATAATAGAGAACATTCTGTAAGACCCGGTGACAAACCTTGAGTTATCGGAATTTCATTATTTTGATCGCGCCACTGATTTTCCACATATTGAGCAGTTTATCCAGTCGACTTAGCAACATTATATTTTCTTACTTTGACGAAATCATTTTGCTGACACAAAGACTGCAATTTCATTTAGCTATTTGCATAAATTGCTTTGTCGTCGTCAACAATATTTACATAATACTTACCTACACCCTACTGCAATGGATGTTATTCTTGTGGCCCTATAAGAAACTGGACAGTAATGAACACTCCAATCGATCAAAAACTCATCTGTTAGGTACTCTCAAACTTTATCAGATATAACATAAACCAATGGACACTATAATCTCAAACAGTTTTACCAAAACACCATCATTGTTTGTGGATCAACAATCGATAAGAATCGAGGAGATAGCGATGCAATGTTGATCTAATTGGTACCTACGAGTTAACCCAGCTAATGAGATTGGGTATAGACTCCAGAATAAGATGGACAAGGAGACTTGGCTTTGAAATTATGCGTTGGAGATTCGTACCTATCAACAGCGGTTGTGCTGTGTGAGACCTTAGCTTATTGATCAAATAATTATCGTGGGAAACTATGAAATGGTGAAGACATGTCTCTAACAGGAAAATTAAGAGCATGCTTTCAAAATTGAATGTGTTCTAAAGAATCAAGTCATGATAGCGCTGCTATTGAAGAAGCCGTCGCAATCTACAGCATCTACTCTCCTTGCAACACTTACCGCCCTATCATATCCGATCAGTCCTTACGGAGATAAATATACAGTGATACTTACGAATTTACTTCTGTCTTTCTCTTTTTGTTTTAATTCAGCCTGTTTTTTTGCTTGCTGTATGAGTTCGTCGACAAATTCTGTAGCTTGTCGGAGTTTCTCCGGGTCGCTCTTGTAAGCTGCGACTCGTTCGGCAAGAGCAGAAGCATCGCTGTCGTGCCTCATTTTATGAAGTTTTCAGTACTATCCGTACTGATAGTACACAGGTGTGTTCAATCACAATCGATCACTCACTCACTGTTTAGGCGTTGGCTTCGATTTTATGTTTTGAGATGCATAATGTTAGGGGTGCGTTTTTAGAGGGTGGTGTCAGTCATTATTTTATGGGGATGTCCCGGCGACGGAGGGCGTGTGTCGGCTTCGGGAGAGATTTGTACACTGACGGCGGCGGTAGCGGTGGCGGCTGTGGGTGGCTGGCCGGGCCGGCAGCATGACGGTCGATCATGCGCCCAGACAGCGACGATGCACGGCCGGTAAATTATCTCTCGCTTATCATCTCAATTCTACAGCTGATATTGATATACCTACTAGGTACGTATCAACCAATAGTAACCTGGCTATACTAACCTAAGTCGCACCTTTTCACATTCTATCTAAGTACTTAATAGATAGAAAAACAAAGATAAAAACCAAGGAAGATCCTACCTAGGTAAAGCATTTTTACATTTCCTGTTATCACGCTATCTGTGGTTGCTTTACCTTTATATTTTCAGTAGCCTACGGTAGGTAAGGTACTCACTCAGGTACCTACCTAATTATTCAAGTCGAACTCAGGCCAAAACGTGCAAGTGTAAATTATAATTACCTATCACACTTGCCCAATTAGCAAGAAGGTGCTAACTTCACTATGGAGTCATCGTACTAATAAAGGTAGGTAGGTACTTTATCTAAATGCCAAGGGTGACCAAAATTCGTTAGGTCTCAATTAGGCCTCACCCAGGTTATTGTAATGACCAGCAGAGCACTCACCTTGCGATTATCAGTGTGCTTGAATACAAAAATCTAGGTCATTATGCTTAGTCCACATAGCATAATAAAGTTCGTAACATAGGCGACAAAAACATTGATTTAATTGCGATACAAAAGTCCCAGACACTGCTCTAAGTTATACAGGACGTAACCACTGCCAAAAACTAGCGAAGGCTTTCTACTTTGTAGTAGTAGGTAGGTACCTACCTAAAAACCAAACTCTTTGACCACCTACTATGTTCAGATGACAACAGTTTCCAACGGGACCTCATTACCTAGAAAGAAAAACTCATGTTAAAAAATATTACTCATGTTTATTTCATCAAGAAATTTCCTAACGTGGCGGGCACGTAGGCGGCCCTGGGCGCGGCTCACAAACTGGTGGCGGAGGGCTTTCTGGTGGGCTCGGAGAAGGTTCATCGGGAATGCACTCGTAGTAGCAATGCCCGTCCCACCACCAAGGCAGGCCCGGAGTAGGGGCGCAAAGGAAACAGACCTGCAAATTGGGCATTGGATTTTTTTTTGTTCAGTGTTGACGCATGGCGTCGCACGTTTAGTGCATTTGCCATTTTACAAGGTTTATTCGTTATAAAAATTAGGGAAATATAGGGCATTGAGTTTGTATACTTTGTATATTTTTTTTATTTTTATTTTTTTTTATTTTATTTTATTTGGGAAACAAACAGTACAATGAACTTATAAATAATAACTTAAAAAAACACAAAAACCAACAAAGTTTCCACCGTTACATAGTACAGAGTAGCGGTGAACAGAGTTAATGTACATAAATATAAGGAGAGTATAATATGATATAAACAAAAATATAACACAAGAACAGAAAAAACAAAAACTAAATTACTACTAAAAATTATTATTTATCGGCAATGCTTAACATAACTTCTCGGCGGTATTTTGGCAATGATAGGTGAAAAATATCAATATCTGGCAAAATATCATTGTAAACCTCGCAAACTGTTATTAATTTATTTTTAATTATTATATATTTTTAATTATATTAATTATCTGTTATTAAATTTAATAACTTTTTTAGGCACATATTTGCAGATAATGCTGTTTATTATTTCATAGAATGAATTCGAAGCAATTTCAATATTATCGACATCCAAACGGCAATACCAATCAACGTCATTAAGAGCTTTATGGATAGAGTCATGATCAGCAGAATTATATAAGTAGATCGTCCGAGGAGCTGGGCAAATTATCCTATATTTAAGATTAGAGAGCAATATTTCAAGTGCAGGATGATGAACATTTTCTGGAACTAGAGGTGTAGAGGATCCGTTTAAATTACACGAGGTATTGCTTATTATCAGATCAAGTAATCTCCCATTCTGATTGATAACGTTGTTGTATTGTTGAAATCCAGTAAAAGCAAGGAAACTATTTATATTATATTATATTATATATTATTATAATATAGTTTTTTTCGCAATAAGTAGGTAGGGTACGCTGTAATTTTTAATTTATTGTTTTTTGATTATTTTCATTTTCTGAATGAATGTTAATTCAACACAAGCTAGCGCTTTTTTTTACCGTCGTCTTAGCAAATTATGTAGCTTTGCGAGGCAACTCATCATCATCAACACTTTATCAGCCTAAAGAAATGTACCTACTTACTAAGTACCTACTGCAGGCAGCATTATGATCTCATGCTGACAACTCGGAAGGACCCTCCCCAATAATATTTTTCGTAAACTTGATTTTGGGTTTCCTATTCTCCATCAAAACTTTCTACGATTTTTACGTTGTGCTTTGTTTGAGTTGCTTGGAGTCTCATCAAACGAACATTACCTACCATACACTATTGACATGTTTCTGTATATATTTACCTAGGTAAAGAATAAGAACATACCGAGTCAGGTTTGATCCCCTTCCCTGGTTGAGGGATTTTGGTCGGATCTCTGATCAAAGCTGGTCCTTCAGCAATCGGAGCTATCACTGGTGGTTCTACAGAATTCATTGCGCTGCGCCGGAAGTAGTGCTGGTTTGAATACTTGTATTCCGGTCCTCGGGGTATATCCGGAGGGGGTATGGTCCTCGAGGCTAGTTGAGGAGGGAACCGCCCGTGCAATGTGTGTGGTCGACCGAGTAGAAACTCTCGAATTATTCTGAGACCAACGGATACATCTCTGAAATCAAATCTCCATCTCTTCATACTTTTTAAATTAAACGACTGATAGGTATCAGCAGTTGACAGCTGGATGACCAGGTGGGGTCGACTTTGTTTGACGAGTGCGGTACCTCCCACAATACCTACTTGGGGCTGCAAAGAATAGGGATAGCTGTAGCTCGGTCTCGCTCATAGTAGTTGCCTCATCAAACTGCACTAAAACTGTGCAGTTTTGTTAAGTTAAAATATTTGTTAATTATTTTTACAATTGATTATATTTTTATGTAAAAATAAACTGCACAATAAAATAAACCATTTAAAAAATAATCAGAATATTTAACATTTTAGTGCAATAATTTTTAGGCAGCGTGCATTTCTCATCAATTTTTTTATTTTTTATTTTTTTCTGGCGCTGGATAGGTACTAGTCCTTTTGCCAAATTCTCAACAAATTACTGTCCAGTGTTTCCAGCCAGTATTAGTTGGGAAATTCGCCCTTCGAGATACGAGTAAATATTTTGATCGAACCTAATATTCGCCAACATCATTGTCACTCACGCCAAACTCCCGCGCCATTAGATGTTTGAGATAAAAAAAATGATGTGGAAAGCTAAACAGCATTGCCATTGATTTGACAGAGATGGCAAATAATTTACCTATTGCGGCCCGGAATACAACGCAAATTGGAGTTGGTGGGTTCAAATGTCTCGTAGTTGAGCTAAACAAATTTTTGAGCGTGGTGATGCCGTTTTTAACTAAAAAAAGAAAATGAAAAAAAAACTTTATTTCCAGCAAAACATACAGTAGGTAAGTAAAGGGTATGCAAGGTACATAGAAACCTAGCAGGTACAGTGAGTATCAGATATGAGAGAGTAGGCAGAGTTATTTACCTAAACATTTAGGGGGGTGCCTAGCTAAAGAAATTAGCGCCTCGGTTTACCCATTTTGTTATATAAAGCAATAAAAATGTTTAGTTACCTACCTAAATGGTTTTATTTAACCTGTCAAGCCATCTTCTGCAAAAAAAGATCCGCACTGTCAGGTCACGGGGGGGAGGGGGAGGGAGGTGTACTATGCGACCTAGGGCATTATGGAAAAAAATTTTACAGATACATAAGAGTAAGTTTGGAGTGTTCTAAAGCATGATAAGCCAAATTAATAGCCAAGGAGATGGATGATTCAAGATCGATAAGGTTGCCAAGAGGATAAAAGATTGAATAATGTAATGTAGCAATCGTTAAAATAATGGGGTAAAATTGAATTGTGAGTTAGTAGCACTGCAACTCCATGTTTTTCTTTTCAAAAACATGTCCGTCATTGTCCGTTGGTGTTGGCTTTTTTTACTTTCGTGAAGTTTGGTTCAAAGAAAGATTTCCTATGAATAACATTGAGTTGAGCATCTGCTCCTCCGTTTTCTGTAGTGAAATCTGTGTGTTGTGGGAGATAAGAGACTCGTGGTTGAGACAGTGACTCTATTTAGTTGCAAGGGCTTCGCCCTCCATTTTAGCTGTAGTGAAATCCGTGTGTTGTGTTGTGGGAGATACGAGACTCTTGGTTGAGACAGTGACTCTATGTTATAAGGGCTTCGCCTTCTATTTTAGCTGGAGTGAAGTCCGTGTGTTGTGGTAGATAAGAGACTCGTGGTTGAGACAGTGACTCTGTATTTAGATTGGAACTTTGTGATTAGATCTATCTTTCAAATATGAAAGAAAATCAAAGGAAGTGTGTCAAGTGTGGGGCTTCACCGTGTGAAAACCCTGATACCATATTACATCGTTTTCCTAAGCCGGGACCAACTAACATTAATCGGTAAGTAGTCTACTGAACACAACCTGATTGTGTCTTGTCTCCATGGGAATTCCCATCATATTTTTTCTCATAAAAACTCTGACACTGATTGTTATGAAATGAATATAATAATGTTACTAGGTATAAAAGCCCGATCTGCGGTAAGTCTTTTAAGATTTACCAATTTGTACGGGTAAAAGTTCCAATAGTTCTATGATCATCGTTCATTAGGACTTTTACCACCATTCACTTGGTAAATCTTAAGATTTACCTCAAAAGTCACGGTAAATGTTGAAAAAGACATCTCAGTCATGTGATAATATAGGGTGGCATAACAAAGCACATTACAAATCTATTGTGTTTCGTTACTTCCAACGTTAAGACTCCCTAAATAACATAAAATTAGGAGAAAATAAAATAATAGATAGATAATTATTTATTTTGTTCACAATCACAGGTAGGTACAGCACAAAACAAGCAGGAAAAAAAACAGACAATAAGAACTATTTGGAACATTTTTGCTTTGGAATGAAATAAATACTAAATGATGCATGTAATAAATTTCAGATGTGTGTTGAGGACCAAGTATTGTTTTCCACATGGTTCCTGGAGCTCTCAAGAATTCCATCGCCGACTTCACAGTGAACATAGAATGCTGTGCACTAGACATTTTGAAAGGAAATGGTTCATTGATAATGCTGGTATTAGGCTATTCAAAGCTGCAGTACCAGATGCTGAATGTGACAAGGTTAGTGAGTTTTTTCTATTATAATATACTAGCTTCCGCGCGCGACTTTGTCCGCGTCCCGTTTGATCCTGTGGATATTCCGGGATAAAAAGTAGCCTATGTGTAAATCCAGGCTACGAACTATATCGACGGTTAAAAGGCGACTTGACTCAAGCGACATTTTTTGCAATATTGAGTTATGAAACTTGGAATAAATTATGTATTCCAAGTTTCATTCAAATCGGACCAGTAGTTTTTGTGTGAAAGAGAAACAAACATCCATACATAATTACAAACTTTCGCGTTTGGTATGATAACTAGTTGTTCACCCGAACTAAGATCTTATGATGTTCCCGAAAAAAAACACAAAGAAGATATATAATTTATAAGTTAAAAATACTAGAAAAACTGACTTCAATTCGACTACCAGCTTCATCATCAGATGATGATGTTGATGACAGTTTACTGGGATTGTTCTAGTGACCATAAACACCACTAAAAAGTCACAGGAAAGCAAAATACGCATTTATATAAGTTATTTATAAACCAAACTACTGAACCGATTTTGATGAAAATTAAATGGGACCAACCTGGAAGTACATCCTTTCAGATAAAAAAAAGAATTTTTGAAATCGGTTTATAAATGACGGAGTTCTGAGGTAACACACATTAAAAAAAAACTGAATTGAGAACCTTTTCCCTCTTTTGAAGTCGGTTAAAAAGGGCACACAGTTTCTTAACACTACTTGTTTGTTTATTTCAGGTTTTGACAGACCCTGTGTTGGTTACAATTGAGCCTGTGGCTGGTCCATCTTTAACTCTACCTTTAATGGAAAATATTAACTTATTAAACCAGAGCCAGATGAATGTCGATGGTACAACTACAGGATCGCTGATTACCCAGAAACCAGCAGAAGATGGCAAACAAAATACCTACAATTTGGTATGTATGTATGAAAAATGTATGTAGGTATGAAAAATACATGGACCTATATGGCCACCAGCCATGGTGGTATAGTAATTCTATTCTTACTATACTATCTACGTCTAATAAGACAACCAGCTTACCACACGAAATAGTAGATTGTGTCATAAGGGACCAAAATTAGAGTAGAATCCTGAACGTAGCGAGGATTAACACTACACATAGGCACACTCTGCTTTTCATCCCCCTCTATGAGAAAGATAAATATCATAGGCTTTTAGATATTATTCTCACGATTTGTTTGGTAGTAAATTGTTTATGACAGTTTCTGTGTTTAATTTTACACTTTCTGGTGTTAATATGGTGTTCTTGGTGGGGAATAAATAAATATATTGAATTTTTTTTGTACTGAGAGTTTGCTCACTTGGCTAGTTTTATCGTTGTTTGTTTAGTTAATAATAGGAGTAGGAGTAGGAAATTTGGGATAGTAAGAGGTATCTTACTCACTTATTTTTTTATTATTTCAGGAGAACTATCGACTTCAGCGACAACGACGGCAGAAGTATTAAAAAAAATGGATGAACTATTTGACAGCGTCAACGCTTATACGCCAGACAAAAGAAGAGGAAAGCCGTTAGCCACCAATATCCAAAACAATAAGCGTCATATAGAATTATTTGGGCAAATGAAAGAATTTTTTAAAAAACTGAAGTTTTTGGGGTGCAGAACACCACCCCCTTCACAACAAGGATGGATATGGACCATTAACGGATTGGAACAAGTGTGGAAAAATCTTACAACTAAACATAAAAACATAAAAAGTCTAGCCTCAAGAAGGCTCCAGCAAGACCCACTAGAAAACTTATTCGGGTGCATAAGAGGTAACTGTGGGTCCAATTCTAATCCAACAGCTGGACAGTTTGTGGCAGGCTTGAAGACAGCAGTCCTCAGCAACCTGTCCCACATTGACATTGGAAACTGTGAGAATGACGAAAATGCGGTCATGATAAGCAATTTTAAATCATTGATAATGCCAGGCACATTATTATGCACAAGCAACCTAACGGAAATGGAAGCAGTAATACAAGAAAATATTAATTATTCATACGATGATAGTATAACAGAAGCAAATGAAGGAGAAAAAGAAGCTTGTGCATATGTATGTGGTTTCATTTTGAAAATATACCAAGCAAAAACTGTCAGTTTTGCAAAAGAATATTTGTAGCCGACCGAGAACTGCCAGAACACATATTTACAGAATTTAAAGAATATGACGAAAACAAAAAGTCTTTGATGTATGCGAGTAAGGAATTTATTGCATGTGTTGAAGGCAGTGCCACAATAATAAATGGTTTTTTAAACAAGGAGGCGTTTAAGAAGAATTTGAAGAAAAATGCTACAGATATCTTGACCGCATCTATTGATTACAGTTTCCTCAACAATTGTGATGCACACAAACAAGCAAATGTAGAATATTTAATAAAAAGCGTATTTTATATTTGTATAAAAAAAATTTTGTACATTAAAAAACCGCCAGTTTGCTGAGGAACATTCAAAAGCTGCTCTTAAAAGAAAAATTGATATTCTGCAACACAAATAACTATGCATTACTATAGTTGAGTATGAGTATTTTCTTGTTTGATTAATGTAGGTACGAGTACAGTCTTTATTTGATAAATTGTAATAGTCATACATTAGTACATTAGACAAACGAGAAAATAGATAATCCATTTCAACGACATTGTATTGTAGTTCAATGATCCATTTTGTAATTTATTAGGTACTTAAATAATAAAAAAAATCAATAAACTTGTGACTTTTAATTTGTTAGGTACCTGATTATTTTTCGTATTTCAGTGCTAGGCCAAGAAAGACAGATTGCTTATAAACAGTTTCTGCTGTTTGGCTTATCTTTTTGTCAAATGCTGACCTGATAAAACTAGCAATGATTAATAATTCGGTAATAATCTTATGTCAGCATTTTGACAAAAAGATAAGCCAAACAGCAGAAACTGTTTGTACAATTTTAATCCCTGCCAGGTCTGTTCGAAATTTAGCGCTAAAATAGTTTGAAACTTGCCACCAAACATTTTAAAAGTTGGTGCCAAAAATAACGCCATCTAGTTACGAACCCCCAAACAAATGGTCAATTTTGTCCTGCCATATTTGTATGCAGTAAATGTTCTTCTTGGGTAACAGTATTCTGTGTGGATGACATCCAGTTGACGCTGTGACACTGACTCAAAGTTCAAAAACCATTACATACCAAAGAGGTAGAAAACCATAAACATGGAGATGCTCCATCTACGCTTTTTTGTTGTTAGGGCATATCCATTGGTTTTCTGTATCAGAGTTACATACCAAGGTAACTACAAAATAATACATTTTTGTGTTATTTTTGTTGTGTTTGCTTTTTTGTGTTCGGTCGGTTTGACCAGCAACCTTAAAAATTTTTAAAAAGTGAATCAGATTTCTCTGATTTCGACCATAATCAATGAAATACTTAGGTAAAACCTCGGCTTGGTTGTATTCGTCCAAGGCTGGACCTCATTTCCAAATTTTCCAATCCATTTCGTAATATTTTTTTTCCATCTCGTTATAGTAAAATGGAACGTAAATAAAACATAGTGAAGTGTGTTCAGAAACTGTTCTCTCCTATCCGTAGAGCTTTTATTTACATCAGATGTAGAGCTCTAAATAACATCGGAATTAGATTAGATAATAATTTTTGTTATACAGAATGCCACATTTTATAAAATGCTGTGTTACGAATATATTGTTTAGATTGAATTTGATCTCAGTTTGTGAACGTAATGGGCTTATTAGACTGTGCAATCTCAAGTCAGTCTTACTGACAGTGATGTAACGTGACGAGTTGAATTATTTCGAACTCGAATTATTTAGGTTAAATTGAACCTTGACTCGAGCCTCCAATTAGGTTGACTCAACTAAGTCCGTATGCAACGTCACTTACGTTAGAGAAATTGGTGCTAGATTTTCACTTGTATGACTTTATATGCATGCAAATCCTCGATACGAGTCAACTCAAATTACTTGAGTTAGAAATAACTCAACTCGTCACGTGACATCACTAGCAGTAAGCCTGACTTGAGATTGCATAGTCTAATAAAGCTTTGATAAACGTCAAAATAAAATTCCCGCGTTTTCGTTCGTCTGTCAAACTAATCTTTGATTGATGTGTTTTGTGGAGATAAATGTTTTTATTATATTTTAATTTTTAACTTATTCAGAGTGTTTTGTTGGATAAAACTGCTGTTAATGTTCTCTATTCTTGGTTTTGTGTTATAAACATGAAAACTAGTAAGTCGCCGAAGAGCGAAGAGGCGACTACTTCGAAAAAAACACTAAAACAAGCACGGCTTCCATTCAAGCTAGTTAGTGAAGTATTACCGGTTTCCATCACTCCCCCAAGAAGGAAAAGAAAGCTTTCAGCCTCTGATGTTGAGCCTGTTCCTAAACTAAATAAGATAACAAAGGAAAATGATGTTGCTCTTGTAGAAGTGGTGATTAGTGATGATGATAGCAAGGATGGACAAACAGCTGATAAACAAATAAAAAACCCATACGTCAAGCTCGTCAATGCGGCTATAAAGAAAAAGCAGAAGTCTAAAACGCCTAAGAAAAAGAGAAATAGCAGGAGAAAATTAGATGTAACAGAAAACTCTACTGCAAAGGCCGCGGCTGATGGTGATAATGATAACTGTGAAATGGAGGTCGATGAACCTAATACTAACCAAGATGACAATGGTTCTAAATCAGATTCTCATAAAGAGAATCGGAAACTAGAAATTCAAAATGAGACTGAAATTGTAAATAAATCATCTGTAGATATTGTAGTTTTAGAAGATTCTAATAGTTCCTTACAAGTAAAACTGCCAGAAAAATCGGAAGCCCAACATAAAGATCATATAAAAACTGTGAAGCAAGGTACTAAGCATTCAGATGATGAAGAAATTAAAGTATTACCCAACCAGACAGATCTAGAGTTGTCAGATAAAACCACTTATGAGGTAAGAGAAGAAATCAAATCTTTTACACCAAAGAGAAGTGACCGTAACAAAGCAAAAGCTGAAGAGAATAACAATAAAGGTTCTAAGCTCAATGAGTCAATGACCTCAGATCCAACGACCCCTGAGAGAACCTCTTCGGTGACAAAGTTAGATGACACTCTCAATGAGTCTACTGCTAATTTAACACCCAAACAGGTATGACATATTTATTTTTATATTTAGCATATTTTTTGAAGACATTCACTTCCTGGATATTGAAAAGGCTTTCTAATCCTTCTCAAGAGTCGTCTTGAATCTTCAATTCAAAACTAATACATGGGCAGCAGATTAGAGAAAAACAAGTGTCTTGGATTAGAAAAGCACTGTCTGAAAAAGGGAAAATATAAATCAATAATATGTTAAAAACAAAATGAATCAGGTAAATATTTTATTCATTACAATAAGAACCTTCAATTTGTCTATTTTCAGCTCCAGAAAAAACTAGAATCAGCTAAGAAAAAAGAGAAACTCGAAAAAGAGAAACAGGAACGAGAGCGTAAGAGACAAGAAGAGAAGGAAGAACGAGCCAAACAGAGACAGGAAAAGGAAGATTTAAAAAAGAGAGAACGGGAGGAGAAAGAAGAGGCTAAGAAAAGAGAGAGAGAGGAGAAGGATGAAGCTAAGAAAAGAGAGAGAGAGGAAAAAGATAAGCAAAGAGAGTTGGAAAAAAGTAGGTAACTTTAGCTTGTTCATATCATCTGTTGGTTGTAAGGTGGGTTTGTCATTATGATGAATTTTATGAAAAGCATGCCTCTGACAAACTCGTCTGCATTCCATCTAATCCTGTTGTTTATCCACGATCAAGAGTAGCCTATGTGTTAATCCAGTTTACAAACTATAATATAATGTATTCAAAGTTTTATCCAAATAGAACCAGTAGTTGCAACATGATTGAGGGACAAACAACTAAACATAATTTGGTAATATTAGTAGGATAGAATAGGATTACTACATCAGCATCTTTCAGGGGGATGATTCTTGATATGGCAGAGATTTTACTCTAATAGGGATGACGACAAATCTCGGTCGAAAACTGGTTTCACCCACTAGTGTCAGAAGTTTTCAACGTCAATTTGACATCATCCCTATTAGAGTAAAATCTCTGCCGAAGTGAGAATAAGGCCCTCTTTCCACATGTCTGATTAAAGGAGAGGTCAAATTTTAAATTAAGGTTGTGCTGTATGTTAAAATTTTAAAATATACAGAGCAGAGAGAGGAAAAGGAAGAATTGAAGCGCAAAGAGAGAGAAGAAAAAGAAGAACAGAAAAAGAAGGAAAAAGAGGCCAGAGAGGAGGAGAAACGTAAGAGGCAAGAGGCTCTGGATTTGGAGAAGTTAGTAAGTAGCATACTAATAGTAATTCCACCGAGTACTCAATGGGCAGGTAGGCTGTCTTGTTTTAGTTGTATACATTTGTGTGTCACAAAAACATAGATGTTTGTTCTGTGTCTGGCTTACAAGCTTTGGGGCGAATAAAGATCTATCTATTAATTCTTATTCTATGTAGAGTTTCCACAATCTTTCTAGCGCTGACCACAACAGAAGGGTTTCATCAGAGAGTTGGGTTTGTTTACCGTGGTGGCACCAATGTTTGCATTATCTGTAATATTTTACAAACATCAAGAATCCTTGTTTTCGTAAATAGTGCTAGCAGATCTGGCTAGCTTTGCATGTATTCAATTATATTACAAAAATCAACCTTATTGATGGAAATCTGAGTAAAATATTTTTAGTACTTTCCTGAGATTATCTCTACAGTCAAATGTGGCGGGAAAATATATGATAACAAAATTCAACAGGAACAAGAAGCTAAAAAAAAGAAAGCTGCAGAAGCATTTGCCAATTTCTTTGTGCCAAAACAGAAAGAAAAGGACCAAACAGTTGGAGCGGTCAACAACAGCATGCTATCAAGTTTCACTATCAAATCGGACATGAGATTGGCTCCAACCACTAGAGTACAACTTTCGAATGAAAAGGTGATAATTCTTGAGAAGTTATTGAAAGAACAAAGTGTTGAAGAGAGTATGCTGTATGTGAAGAGTCTGAAGAATACTAAACCAATGTCTAGTTGGAAAACGTGGCCGTTGAACGATCTGAAAGATGATGACGTCATTTTAGTTGGTAAGTAAATTAGGAATATTTCATTTGTGTGGGTTAATAATAAGTCATGGTACTTATTGAGGAGTTCAGAACTGGTGCTGAACGAAAAACCGGGATTTTCGGTACTTATTGTCATTAGAACCGGGATATTCGTAACCTGCGTCTGTGGTCTGAATTTTGTTTTATTGATTATCGAAAAGTGATAATCGAAACTCGCACTTTTCATATGGAGAAAAATCGGTTTCGTTTCTCACAGTGTGTTCTCCCTTTCTCTATTCTTGTGAGTTTTCCTGATCCGCTACTAAATACTGCCATAAGACTCATAACGTCCTAACCCTTTAAAAATTTTCAGAAGACGATCTTCCCCCATCGGACGGGACTGGTGAGATCATCACGTGTGACCTCGTCCCGCGCGAGAAACTTCGTCCAAAACTGTTTAGTTTTCACGAAAATCGCCGTCCGCCATACTGGGGTACTTGGAGGAAGAAAAGTGAATTTGTGAAGCCGAGGAAGCCGTTTGCACAGGATGAGGTAGGAAGCAAGATCATTGAATTTTTTCAATGAAGGAGAGCTCTTTCTACAACTCCACAAATATTCATAGTTAATTTCTCGCGTGTTTCTCACAGATGTATCGATGGCATAGGTAAGGCTAATATCTTATTGAAAAGAAATCATCATTCTAGCCGTAAGACTCCACGGGCCCCATATATATCAAGGATATATTTAAATATATCTTGATAAGAAAAAATACGAATTAGTCATGGCTTTTTGAGAATCAAAATCATTTGCATAAAGTGTTTTCTTTCAAATTCCAGAAGCAACTGGACTATGAAGTGGATAGCGACGACGAATGGGAAGAAGAAGCGGAGGGTGAAAGTCTTGATGGAAGCGCTGCGGGCAGCGACGACGAACAAGATCCTAATGACGACTACGAAGTGGATAATGAAGTGTTTGTGCCGCACGGGTACCTTAGTGACGAGGTAATTACTATCTTGAAATGAGTTCCAATCTTAGAATTTCAGACTCGTGCGCTTTACCACGCTATTGCGAATTATTGAAGTCTGAATGATACATAAAATTTTAGAGAAACTTGGGAGAACCTTAGGGAGGGCAGACGCTATTTGCGAATTATCAGCTTGTATGAAATTATTATGTAAAGTTTTTCCGTTTTCTCTACAGGAAGCAACGATAGACGAAGATGACGTATTATCACACTCGCCGGAAACACAAAAAGCTCGGCTGAAACATCTTGAAGATGAATTCGAGTCTGAAATGAAAAAACCTACAGAAAAACTCAAACCGCGCTTATACGGCTTACTTTGGGAGAGCGCCGATGGTGGAAAACCGGCAAATTGCGTCGACAACATTTGGACCTACTTTGGAAAACTATCCATGATCATGAATGATGCTACTTCATTACTCCAACCTTCAAAAGAACCCGAAGAAACAGAAAAAAAGAAAGTTAAAAATAAAAAATCAGTAAAAGAAGGCGAAGAGCAAAATACTAAAACGGATAAAAAGAAAAAAGCTAAAATTGAGGAAAAGGAACCGAAACCCGCTAAAGCTGAGAGTAAGAAAACTGGTGGGATGCATGACACAAAGAAAAACCAACCGGGCATTAACATGTTCTTAAAAAAAATGCAATCCTCGAAGGATTTAAATGATGAATAATTTTAAAAAAGCTTAGTTTAAATCAAATAAGTACTTTCGTCATCAGAAGGCCGTGAGTTTAACGCGTCCGACTGATCTTTTTTATTTCTTATGACACAAAATATAGCCTCTACTAGATTCATTCTGTAATTCAGATGGTATTTTAATTTATGTTCAGTCTTGTAAATAATGTTTCAATCTATAAAAAATACATAACATAGTGTGTAATCAGAATTTTTATCCATTATAGCAAATTATATTCTCCATTGAAATGGCTCTTTTATTTAGTTATTTTTGTTTTATACCACAATAATCACCATAAATAATGTAGGTAGCGACCTACATGGTCAAAACATTTTAGCATCTCAGTTGTTTAGGTAGTAGTTCCTAATAAAATGGATTCGGCAAACCAAATATGTATTTCATGGGTTTCAGCGCCATCTGTCGACCATTTATCATATCACAGTTTTATTTAGTACTGCTATTCGACGCTAGATGGGGTTATCCCGGATCAAGTTCGTTTTCTTTGCCCATTGATTGATGCAACTAATACAAACTAACTATCGAGAATGGCGTTTTTAATCCAATGTCATGTCATCCAAGAAATGTTAAAAAACTGTCAAATTATATTTTGTCAATCAATATACAGACAGACAGACTGCACTAAACTAAAAAAAACAAAGGAGTGGAATTTTTGCAAATTCAATCGAGGTTTTTGCAATTTTTGTGTTAATTTTTCCAGATTAACTTATTCTGCCTAAATATTCTATGAACACGTCATTGTTAGTATGCCGTGATATTGAGAGAAATATAGGACAAAAGTCGGTAAGTTTTTCTGAGTAGAATTTGCGAAAAGGTCTCTGTCGATAAATAGTAAGTAGGTAATTGGCCGACTACTCATACCCGGTGACTAATAGTAATAACGCTTTGACTAAAAGAAGTTTCACCAGTATCTGTAGGGTGTACCTAAACCAAAGAGTATGACCTAAATTGTAACTGAAAGAGCGCACCATCTATCCTTTCTTTACAGTTCAGTATCACACACCTACCTACCTACATAATATACATATTCATTTATTAATTCCAAGCAGTCTAACAATAATTAATTTACGCTCCGACACCCAAAATCCAATCGGAATATTTTTTCTTTTTGGATTCAAGAATCAAACTTATTTTTCCTTGCAAGCGAAGCTATACAAACCTATACAAAAATATGAAGGCTTCCTATTGTCATAATCTACCATGAATCAACTTTAAGTATACATGTGGAAAAGGGAGTCAATTCAAATTTAATTTCACAATCTACGTTTTTAATATAAAAATCAAGGTTTTTATATATTTTGCTTATTTCCTTTAGTTCTAAGTCCAAATGTATCTTCATGGGACAGTGAAGTGATAATCCGCCACCATGAGTAAGATGTCGAAGAATAAACTCAATTTGACCCTGCCACCGGGGTCAATTGACACAGCACCGGCGACCACACCATCAAACATGACTCCACAGTTAAAATCTGCTACTGCTACTGAGTAAGTACCTACATTTTATTATAGTCTGGACAACTACCACCACACATATGTCACCCATGTTGATTTCCAGTATTGTTCCATCTGTAAACTTACAATCATGATATTCATTTGAACTTACAAGAAGCATACAACACTAAATTATTTAATAGATCTGTTATTTTAAATGATGATATCCATAGCAGGAGGCAAGGTCTAGCCGGGAAGTCCAAGACCAGCATAGAAGCTCTCACAGAAAGATTGGAGCAGATTGAAATGGATGACACACAGAGGCGAAGGATTGAAGTATTTCTCTGCCAGAAAGAAAAGATTGGCGAGCTTAGTGATGATGATTTTGAAAAGTTGGGAGAGCTAGGTCTGTATTTTTTAGTTTTTTTATTTACCTACATTCCACAAAATGAAAGGCGCCGCTCCGCCGCCCGCCATTTCATTCTGGGACCCAGAATGAGATGGCGGGATGGCGGATCACAGCGAAGAGTGAAAAAAGGGAAGGGAGGCCTTTGCCCTGCAATGGGACAATAATGGCTGAATAATAATAATAAATTCTGCAAAAGATGGATGGTGACTGGCACAAACTAGGCAAGGCTTACATTTATAATGATTGCTTGTGTGTTTCATGGATATGTAAATGTTTTAAGTATATTAAGCCCACAACTTTCAGATTATGCTAGACATTTCCTCAGATCTTGGTATTCAAAACTCTTTGATGTCTAAAAATGGTGGCACAGGCGAAAATTCGTGTAACATATTCGGCGTACCTACTCATTTCTGTAAATTTTTACTTACAGGGCAAGGCAACGGCGGCGTTGTAATGAAAGTACGCCACAAGTCCACCGGACTAATCATGGCTCGCAAGCTGATCCATCTCGAAGTCAAGCCGGCAATCAAGAAGCAAATTATCAGGGAGTTGAAGGTATACGGTATACCTTTGAACCTCAGATGGTTGACAGCTCTGTTGGTACAGCTCTACGGCTTGACCGCCAAGTGTATTGAGTTTAAGTGTATTGAGGCCGTAATTTTACAACCGAAATCACATAAAAGTGAAAAAGGGGATTGTTTTTAAAACATTGTAGATTGCATCTGTATAACGGTGTAACGTTATACAGTATCGGTATAACGGTGCATCTGTATCTGGGGTGTCGTGGGATGTTAGCGGCCTGTTTTGCCAGCCGTCCTGTCTGACAGGAGGTAGAATGGGATTTAAATTCGCTGACAACCCACAAACTCTCACCAGTGGCTCCCAGCAGCTGCCTTGCATGCAGCGGCCACACCCTGGTAACCACATCGGCTTGTGGGCTAAACCTGGTGAGGGGGGACTTACTGCCTTGGCACTAAGTCCTGACGGACGGCTGACCCCCGTCTAGTGCAATGAACCTCGGCCTTTGGCAATCCACCCACGGTGGCGAGGCAAGTCGACGACAGGGCTTTAGCGATCGTCGACTACCATTTTAACAAGTATGCCCAAGGAGGGTTGACGTCAGGCAGGCGGCCGGTCATAAAACTACTAGCCACAACTTAAACAACATGGATTTGAACAGATATGGAATGCGCGATAATGTTAGGGCGTACCCCCGAGGCGACGCGCAGGTGCAGCACCCGGTGCCTGTGGGAAATGGACAAGGGTTGTCGTACCAAGGACGGGTGCGACGTAAGAAGCTAGTCCGGGAAGTAAGAATGAGGATGGCAAGTTGGAATATAGGAACGATGACTGGAAGAGGAAGAGAGCTAGCGGATGTTTTAGAAAGAAGACGGATAAATGTTGCATGTTTACAAGAGACGAGATGGAAGGGTACGAGAGCTAGGGAAATTGGAGTGGGTTATAAGTTCTTTTATTGTGGAGGTGATGGTAAGAATAATGGAGTGGGAGTGGTTCTAGATAAAGACTTAAAAAAGTGTGTGACGGATGTTAAAAGAGTGAATGATCGAATTATAGTAGTTACAGTAATGTTAAATAATTTAATAGTGAACATAATGAGTGTGTATGCGCCACAGGCTGGATGTAAGGATGTAGTGAAAGAGAAGTTTTGGGAGGACTTTGATGCGGTCTTGATGGGTATCCCACAGAATGAGGATATCTATATTGGAGGAGATTTTAACGGGCATGTAGGAAGAATGAAAGGAGGATTTGAGAATGTACATGGGGGATGGGGTTTTGGGAATCGAAACCCGGAGGGCGAAACACTGCTGCAGGCTGCCACCGCTTTTGATGTAGCGATCGCTAACACCTACTTCAAAAAAAGGGACGAACATCTTATAACCTATAAAAGTGGCAACCACAACACCCAAATTGACTACTTCCTTCTCCGAAAAAGTAAAATTTGCGCAGTAAAGGACTGTAAAGTCATTCCGAGTGAACCACTAGCATCACAACATCGACTGCTTTTAATGGAAGTGAAGATGACCTCACAAACAACCACATTTAAACCTAAACCCCCACCAAAAGTTAGATGGTATATGTTAGAGAAAGAGAACTGCGCAGAAGAATTTCGAAAGAGTGTGGTTGATAAAATGATTGAGATGGATGATAAAATTGAAGGAATGTCGGTGAATGAATGCTGGAATGAAATGGCTTTGTGTATAAGGAGTGTGGCGAAAAACGTTTTTGGTGAGACAAAAGGCAAGGGTAAGATTGATAAGGATACATGGTGGTGGAATGAGGATGTGCAAAAGGTTTTGAAAGAAAAGAAGAATGCTTTTAAAGACTGGAAAGGTGTGAATGGTAGTGACTCTAGGTTGAAAGAACAAAAAAGACAGGTATATGATGAATGTAAGAAGAGAGCTAAGAGAGAGGTAGCTATCGCAAGAGGTAAGGTCCAAGACAAGCTGTACAAAAATCTTGAAAGCCCCCAAGGACAGAAGGACCTTTATCGCTTAGCGAAAACGAGAGAGAAGAATGCTAGAGACATTATACATATGAAATGCATAAAAGATGAGGGTGGAAGGGTTTTAATGCAAGATGAAGAAATCAAAAATCGTTGGAAGGGATATTTTGAAAGGTTGATGAATGAAGAAAATGTTTGGAGTGGAAAACTAGAAGACGTATCAATGAATTTGGGTTTGGTAGAAGAGATAAGTATGAATGAAGTTAAAATGGCTATACAGAGCATGAAAAGTGGCAGAGCGATTGGTCCAGACGGTATACCAGTTGAAGTATGGAAGTTTTTGAAAGCGGATGGATGGAAGTGGCTTACTTTATTCTTCAACAAGTTGTTACATGAAGAGGCGATCCCGGACGAGTGGTGCAGCAGTTCACTGGTGCCTATTTTCAAAAACAAGGGTGATGTACAGGACTGTAACAACTACCGAGGAATAAAGCTTATGTCACATAGTATGAAAGTCTGGGAGAAAGTAATAGATAGAAGAATGAGAGAAGAGTGCACGATTACCCAAAACCAATTTGGTTTTATGCCAGGACGGGGGACAACGGATGCAATATTTGCTTTACGCCAACTCTGCGAAAAATATCGCCGTGCACATGAGAACCTGCACTTGGTGTTCATTGATCTAGAGAAGGCGTACGACCGAGTCCCCCGGAAAGTCCTGTGGTGGGCTTTGAAAGAAAAGGGAGTGCCAGGTAAGTATGTTAGGCTTGTGAATGCGATGTATGCAGGAGCACGAACGAACGTCCGGTCCGAAGCTGGCGTCACTGACGAGTTCAATGTGGCAGTAGGTTTGCACCAGGGATCGGCTTTAAGCCCTTATTTGTTCCTCCTCGTTATGGATGCTTTGACATTAGACATACAGGAGGAGGCACCTTGGTGCATGCTGTTCGCCGATGACATCGTTCTCGTCGGAGAGCAAGCAGTTGAGGTACAGAGCAGACTGGGAAAATGGCAAGAGAAATTGGAGAGAGTTGGCCTTAAGATCAGCCGCACTAAAACCGAACATTTGTTCTGCGACTTTGGTGGCTCCTCCAATTTCTCACCAATTGCCTTAGATGGTGTAACCCTACCAGTCTGCTCCGACTTTAAGTACCTTGGCTCGCTTCTCCAAAACGACGGTAATATTGACCGAGACGTTAACAATAGGATGAATGCGGGATGGATGAAGTGGCGACAGGTCTCAGGGACGATATGCGATCCGCGAATGCCCCTTAAGCTTAAGGGGAAAATTTACAAGACGGTAATTAGACCTGTCGCGATGTATGGATCAGAGTGTTGGGCAACGAAGAAGACGGATGAAAGGAGAGTGCATGCTACTGAGATGCGAATGTTAAGATGGATGTGTGGGGTAACGAGGTTAGATAAGATAAGGAATGAGTATATCAGGGGAAGTTTGAAAGTGGCGCCTGTTGTTGAAAAGGTGAAGAGTGCTAGATTAGCATGGTATGGACACGTAATGAGGAGGGATGAAAGTCATATCACGAAAAAAAATTATGAACATGAGTGTGACTGGGTACGCAGGTAGAGGAAGGCCGAAGAAGAAGTGGTTGGATTGTGTGAAAGAGGATATGAATGTGAGAGGAGTAGATTCTGAGTTGACGAATGATAGGAGCGAGTGGAAGAAAAAGACATGTTGTGCCGACCCCGCCTAGCGCGGGATAAGGGCAGGGAAATGATGATGTAGATTGCATCTGTATAATTTGATTTCCTTCGCTTTGTTGTTAGACCGTCGCTTTCTGTCTTAAATTTACTTCATATTTAGATTATCGCGGTGGTCGTAAGTGCTATGACGGGGCGCGTGCTATTTCGAACCTTATTCCAACGATTATATGACCGCAGTTTAAAATCCTACAAGAACAGAAGTTTTAACCAAGTTTTATCTACAGGTTCTCCACGAATGCAACTTCACACACATAGTGGGATTCTATGGTGCATTCTACAGTGACGGAGAGATTTCTATTTGCATGGAGTACATGGACGGTGGATCTCTGGACTTGATTCTGAAGAAAGCTGGCAGGATTCCTGAAATCATTTTAGGTATTTTGACCAAAACATTATAATATATTGTGTTTATTGAACAAGCACAGTGAAGACAAATAAGACAGAAGTAGGTAGGTAAGGTATAAGAAAATGTTAAAGATATAACAAAACATACTGTGTATAGTACACAAACTGCGATTTCGTTCAGACAGGAGGCCGGAAAAGGACTGGTAGAAAATAAGCAAGGAGCAGGGCAAATAGAGAAGTTTTAAGAGATACTTTTGATTTCTGAGCGCCCTAAACAATGATTTTCTATGGACTAAAACTATTTTTGTTTTCTGTTAAACAAGAGGGCGAACTAGGTTTGATTTGTCTTCTCTTCCATAAACAAAAAACGTTGTCTAGGGCGCTGCAGCTCGACATAAACGGCAAAATAATAAATAATATTTAATTTTTAGGAACGATAACTTCAGCCGTTCTCAAAGGGCTAAGCTACCTGCGCGACAAGCACGCCATCATGCATCGTGACGTGAAACCATCTAATATTCTCGTCAACAGCAACGGGGAGATCAAGATCTGTGATTTTGGTGTCTCGGGACAGCTGATTGATTCTATGGCCAACTCTTTTGTGGGGACTAGGAGTTACATGTCTGTAAGTTACTAAAGTTATTTTGCCCAGCATCTATACAACCCTCTAGTCTAATCTCCCTTATTGACTGTGTCTTTCCTGTGACACCAGGTGGGCCATCGAATTGTTCCATACTTTAGTTGTATAAAAAAACGTGTCATTTTGCTCAGCACCATTTAGTTGTATTAAAAAAAAGCCTTGAGAACATTGGCATTGTGCACATAAATTGTCTGAATAGAAAAATAGGTGTAGGTACTATCGAATTTGATACCATGATCTCGATCTAAAGCCGGGTTTGCAACTTCTAGACCAACACTAAATATTAAATAAATAAATAAATAAATATTCATGGACTTTACACACAACGCCCTCTAGTCCCAAACTAAGCAAAGCTTGTAATATGGGAACTAGATGGCTGATAGAATACTTAAATACTTTTTTTTTGTAAATACATACTTATAATACATGTAACACCCAGACATAGAACAAACATCTATGTTTTTCACGCACAAATGTTTGTTCTCAGTGGGGATCGAACCCACCACCCACAGCACGGAAGGCAGAGCCGTTACCGACTGAGCTGTCACATCTTAAACTATTTGACATCCGAGAAGGTTATTTGGAGGCAAGTTTTATAACAAATGTATTATTCCAGCCCGAGCGTCTCCAAGGCACGCACTATTCCGTGCAATCCGATATCTGGTCGCTCGGTCTCTCTCTCGTTGAGATGGCAATCGGAATGTATCCCATTCCACCACCGGACGCAAAGACCTTGGCTGCCATATTCGGAGGGCAGAATGAAGATCATTCGCCTGGTCAGGTATGTATATTTTTTCCTACTTTTTCTACGAGCCGTATACTCGTAGTTCAACTGGCGATATTGTTATCGCAAGGAGTCTGAATTGAAAAGGTGCTAATTGTTCTCTCTAGAAATTCACATTAATGGATCATAAGATAAGACGATGATCCGTAAGATGTTATTGAGTAAAAGTTCTCGATTTTCATTTATTTTTTATTGTAACAGGCACCAAACTCGCCCCGTCCGATGGCAATATTCGAACTTCTCGACTACATTGTGAACGAACCACCGCCAAAGTTACCTTCGGGGATATTCACCGACGATTTCAAAGATTTCGTGGACCGCTGTCTCAAGAAAAATCCGGACGAACGCGCCGACTTGAAAACTCTGATGGTATGACACAAAAATGCAAAAAATTTCATATTGAAGATACTAAAAAAAAATTATAAGGTTAGGAAAATCCCAAGTTGTCCAAAGATAGTCTGTGCTACGCCAAATAGATTGTAATATTTTTTGGGACTTGTTGGTGTTTTATTCTGTGTGAGTTGGCATATTTTTTGTTAATAAATGGCATATTTGTGTAATATTTCCAGAACCACGATTGGATCCGCAAAGCGGACATCGACAAAGCTGACATAGCGGGCTGGGTGTGCAAGACTATGGACTTGATCCCCTCCACTCCTAATTCTAACGTGTCTCCTTTTTCTTCATAAGCTGCAAGAAGTGCATACTTTCATCAGCGAAAAAGGGTACGTTTAACCCAATAATCAAACTAAAACTTTTACCGAAAGTTAACGCGAACAGGTTTTTGGCGCACAACGTGGGGCTATTCAAACAAAACAAATTCCTGTGATCGCGAATAAATGTGACAATCGTAAACGTATCGTAACGCTAGCGTATCCGAGATACACTGCGCGATGACACTACAACGTTCGGTAGTCGAGCTGGCGTTGACGCGCAATATGATTCGAATACGTTAGGTTTACGTAACGCGGCGACGGTCAGATTTAATTTTGTTCGTGATTACCCCTCTGTAATATATTCGGGAACGTATTTGGCGCAAACGTTGGGACTATTCAAACACCAGCGTTTTGTTCGGAGTGTTATTAATTACATCTATGGTAAAACCCTAATAATATGCAATATTGCAGGTCAAAACATTTCCCAAGAGAGAGCGGGCGACACAATAAGCGAGGACGCGTGTGGGGAGGAATAACGTCGCGGCGCTCACCGTAAGCAGTATGTCAACTCTAGTACCATTGTCCACTACTATCGATTCCGGCGTGACGTCCTTACTGTGCCTTCATCACAAATACATCTGACAATCGTAAACGTATCGTATCCTAGCGTATCCGAGGTACACTGCGCGGTGACGCTACAAAGTTTTGTAGACAAGCTGACGTTGACGTGCAATATGATTCGAATACGTTAGGTTTACGTAACGCGGCGACTGTCAGATTTGTTCGTGTGTACTTTATTCACCCAGTCTTGCTGATAACAAAATGACGGTTTGTTCCTCATTTTTGCAATATCGCAGATAATGTGCGACCAAAAGTGTAGTATGCTGATTTATACTGATTTGTAAAATTACAATGATCAGACATGTTATAATATCCACGGTATCGCCTTACAGTATCGTGGCAGTATCACGGAAATTCGATAAGAGTGTGATATTATCGTGGCATATAAAGACGGTTTTTAAATCCGTGATATTATCACAATACAGAGAAGTTTTAACAGGCTGAGATTTTAGCGTATCTTATTTTATTATTGTCAAATCACAGGGAAAAGATAGTTATTACAAGAAGTCATGTTTATACAAAAAGGACGGGCACGCCCCAAACAATTTAATTCATCACTTTGATAGCAAACTAGAACTCTTAGTGACATGTATCGAGAACGAATCAAAATTGAAATGTTTTCATTTATAGAATTGGCTAAAGGTTAAGGGTATTAGGGGTATTCGAATTGCATTACGATACACAGCGGAATCGATTAAAAACTTTTACGATTAGTCGTCGATTAATTCTCTTGTCAAAGTTGAGTAGATCGATAGACTACACAATTTTGACAGATGTTTAAGACGACAGTAAAATATTCCCAAGACTTTCCTGTTACTATTCGTGTGATATTAACACGAGAGAAGTCCGATTTCAACGCGTGTATCGTAATCATACGGTGTCTGAATAGATAGGGGTATACTAAAACATAGTGCATTCGTGGAACTAACTAATCGAATAATTAATCGAATGAAACAACTTAATCGATAAATGGTCAAGTAGAGTTGATTTCACTAGTCGCAAGTCGAAAAAAAATGTTAGTAGTGTTTTGACATATTTTTCTTTGCTGAAAGTGCGTAATTCATGTCAGCTGGTACTCGTTACTTAGTTTAAATACGTTTTTGACGCGTATATCGAGAGTTGGAATACTCAAACGATTGCCTCCCTCAGCTATCGTGTGAGCGTTCAAAATCTCGTCGTCATGTAAAATAGAAATGCATTTTTAGATCTAAAAATCGAAAAAAAACTAAAAAATATAATCGTAGGTACGTTTTTGTATTGACGTGATGCACTTACTTCGTTTGGTTTATTTGTGTGAATCGCTTGGTTTTAGTAGTTTTGTTTCCCCGCCCTATTCCTTGCACATGATTGTAGATAGTTGACACTGTTTCAAAATATTACGATTCGCTTTTGTATAAGTGAGTTTTATAATCTTCTATAGATACGTCCTATTTGGAATATTATTATAGACAAGTATATTGAGCGACATATAATTCATTTATATCTTTTTATGAAAAAAACAACAATTTAATAAGTGGTCTATGTATGAGTATAATAGAGGCATGCATGTTTGTCCCATAGCGCTTTCAGTCATGAATATCTGAAGTATTAAGAGTCTTTGTATGTACTCAATGTATGTTATTTTTTCCTACCGCTTTATATTCGCCATTGTTCCCGCTAGCTTTTAGTTTAAAACAATTATTTTGTTTATAAAAAGTGAGTTTGCGAAGTGTTTTCCCTTTCATTCGCGGCATTTATTATTTAGTTATAAACAAAAGGTGCTCGTGCGCTAAAAAAAGAAAAAAAAATAGTAAATGAAACTGTAGTTAGGTATTGTTTTAAATTAAGTTATTGTGATAGTTTGTGAAAGTTATAAATATTTTAATGGATTCCAAAAACATATTAGAATTTTAAGAGTAGGTAATCATCATTATTTTATTGAGATCATTGACAGTTTTCTGTAGGTATTTTATCATTATATTTTCGTACATAATATTTTGTATTTAGTCATTCAATTATATTTCATAATAAGTCCTAGTTTTAGGTACTGGAGATAAAAAATACCTATTAGAAATAGCCAAATGTGCAATTTATTTTCATTTTTAAAAATATATAGTAAGTTGTAATCATTATTTAATGTTATACAGGGAGTCTCCCTGAAAATATATACTGGACATGTATGCGTAGCGTTTTCGGAAAAAAACATTATAATCTTAAAAAACCCTATTAGCTACTTTAACACCAATTATTTTATAATTACAAGAGATTTACGATGTTCTGGTCAATTAATTATTTTAATTTTTTAAAGTCTTTCTGAATTCATTGATTTCGACGCACTTTTTATATAATATTAAAAATTGACTGAACTTTTACTATGCGGCAATGTATGAATAGGTATTCTCAATTTGTCAAAGATAAATCTAATTAATATTGGTTTCTTAAACATACCTATATCTAATCTACGTATAAAATGTATGTAGGTAATTTAGAAAATAACTATATAGAATTATAGAAATGTTTACTATCTCTGCTAAAGTGAGTGAGAAGACTATAAATTGAAAAGAAAACTATGTTTGTTTCTCTCTAACATTGCTGAATTCACCTGCTGTCGTAAACATTTTTTCATCTACATGTGAAACAGGCATATACTTTGTCGTTAGTTGTAGTTAGGTACTTCTGTACAAAATAAATGTTTAATTAAAATCGATACTTTCTTTTAAATATACAAATATACAGAATGTAACAAAACTACTTTCGAAAATTTCGGGGGATTAAATTGTCCATCAATATATAAATAGGTAACTTTTTTTAAAGAAAAAAAAAAGAACCAGCAGTGAGCGCGGATTTTTTTTAATATTGATAGGTACACCCATTTTAATCCACTATAGTGTTCGGGAGTATTTATAACACTCGGTATAAAACCTATAGTAGTTATAGTATTGCCTCAAAAATGTATTTTAGTGTGATTTGGATCAACACACATTCAGGCTTTTCTTGTGTGCTATTGAGGCTGAATAGCTCATAATATGTGCTCTACGCAATTTGCAACAGACGTAAATTGTTCTATCACATCTCAAACGACTGTTGGTAACTTTATAATACCAACTACCGTATTACCTACCGATGTATCGTCACAATGGATCTTTGCCTCTCTGAAGTATCTGCGCCAGAACCCATTTTGGGTCAAAATGGAATTAAGCGATTTTTTCCGCACATCAGTAGGTACATGCTCAATCGTTTTGTACCTAACTTCAGAGGGATAAAGTTGTGCGTACTGTATGTTTTTCTACTTTTCTGTATCTAAGCGTTATTATTAGAAATGTTAATTAAAACGCTCATAAATACGACTCGTAAATCAAAAAGCCTTAAAAGCAGGGGTCGGTTTCCACTAGCCCTCAATTACACTGACGTTTTGTCCGTAATTATGTGAATGAAAAACTTAATTACAATTTTGTAATTAACAAAGTTGAATAGAGCCGAGAGGCGAAGTATTGCTGCCCGTTTATAACTCAAGCTATTTTATTTTTTATTTTACTCATTTCCATTTTATTTATTATGATGGTGTAAGGGGCGTTCTACACTCGATGCGGGAATCTCGTACGATTTTCGTCACGGATGACGAAGTTCCTACCATTCTCTGTGATCACGGGTCGAACTCTCATGAATTCAAACTTGCTATGTTCTCATGTTTACAGTACTTAGGTAATTTTCAGACACTTCTTTAATTCAAAGTACGTACCAAAACAAAGAACAAAGCGGAAAACCTATAAAGAATATTCGAATCGTCTCCACATTCATGTTTCCGGTGTCGTTCTAACGTCGCGTTTTATTTATTTTAAAATTTTGTTCAAATAAGTAGTGCTAGGAGGACTCGATGCTAAAAGCATTGACCAGTCTTCCTGGGCGTTCAAATACATGGTGTGGCGTTTTGTCATGTAATGTGTAAAGTCCCCTTTAAAATATGCAGTACGAGCCGTGGGGCCACTGTCACATAGCTAGCTAACCCATTCGCACATTGTCCTAGCATTCCATCCTCTCGGGCACATTAAAATGAAATATTCAGAGTTGAATTGCAAAGAGGTAGATCAGGGTCGTACTTAAGGCAGTATATTGGGGCTTAATAACCTCCTGTGCCCTTGACGTGAACAGAACACATTCCACTGTGTCTTGAAGAAGATTGCGTGGTGTGAATTTTAGTTTGTACTAATAAATGGCTGATTGGTTTTTAATAACGATTTATAGTAATCAGACCTTTGCATCTAATCAATACAATTTATACAGCGTCAGGGGTCACTTTTCACCCATACCATTTATGAACGAGACTGTAGTGCCTGGGACATGATTTTAGATGGAGTAAGCCAGCACCTATATCATCATCTCAGTTTAGTCGGCCTTATTCACAGGAAATACTATGTCAATACGTGCAGGAGCTGACTAACCCGCGTGTTTCCTCATGATATTTTTCTTTACCGTTTGAAAGCACTGGCATTGCGCATATAAACGAATTAAAGCTCTTAGTTTAGCGTACATACCCAACTGCTAAGCTAGCTATGCTACTAGTTTCGGTTGATTTGCGAGTTTGGTTTGTATGTATTTTAGATGAGCGTTCATCTTACTGGATCATACTATAGAAATAAGAGTAAAAAATGGTCTTCTGTTTTGTGGATCACACAGTTACAGCATAGAGAAATAAACCCACAGATGTTCTTATAGCAAGATCTGCGCCCTGGGATATCCCTGACTTAGAAACCCTAGTGACGCTCCTGTCTAAGGGGACTTCTTGCTCTCTCATTATAAATGTGCGTAAATATTGTGCCAGCGGAGCCTTTTGTCGGTCCTCATTAAGAAGCCATTACGACTCTGAATAATCCCGCGACTTTCCAAAACTCTGGGACTTTTTTATGGTAATACGAAGCGGTAGTAATTAGGAAACTATGTTGAAAAGCTGACCTGAAAGCTATTTTAACGCTGGATATTTATGTCAAAATTTAGTCTGTTCGGGGTTTTCAAAGGTTTATTTGTCCGCAATTGCCTTTGACCTACTTTCTACTGCGTACGATCCGTCGTCAAGACTCTTAGCAAGACGTAAATAAGTACCTAGTGTAGGTACGTATCGTAGTACGCACGTAATGATTCCTGGCCAACCGTAATGAAACCGGCCACTGATTTTCAGGTTGTTATTGAAACTGTTCTGCAAGCATTGTGCTACTAACATTCAATCACAATGCTAACCACGTGTATCTTGGTGTATAGTTATCTCATACTTAATTGAAATATTTTTTTTTACATCAAATACAAGTGTCCAAATTAGTAAACGATGTAGTTTCCTTCTGAATAGAAGTACAGGATAATAGACATAGATAAGTACGGGATAAAGCATGTAGGTACCTACTGACTGTAAAGAAAAAGGTAGCAATAAAGCTTTCCACATTTTGCTGAAGGCGCTCACAAAAGACTTGTTCAGTCAACGGAAAGGGGCTAATGAAAACCACTTAGTTGAAGATTGTTCGCTACGAGAAACTCTTAGATCATTAAAACTGTTACAACTAGTCCTGTCTGTTACACGGATTATGAACCTGGATCTCTTTTATTTATATTAAAGTGAGGTGACAATTCTTTATGCATGCCTACCTTCGTGGATCATTCCCAGTTCTCACCACTTTCAATGTCTCTAGGGTAGGCGAGTGTGGAGATGTCAGACTTCTTTGACTAAAACTTTGTATGAGTCCCTTGGCCCCATACCCACGAGGAGTCGCGGGTACGCGCTAGTATTTTTCTGTGAAACGTACCTAAGTATTTTCCAAGTCTGCTTCTCACAGCGAAAATCATTTTTGAAGGAATTTTTTGTAGGATGAGCAATGGATTATCCAACAAAAATTTCATCCTAGATAGGTAAAACTAAAAATAATTTGGTGGCATTTACAAGTATGATTTTCCGGGAGATTAATAATGTTCTCTACCTGCGTAGTTTTCCTACATGAGTGAGATATTATATCGCATAAAGTGAAGGCAATGTCACAGAAACCTGTTATTACTTTTAAAACTGAACTAATTTGAGTCCATCTGTCCTTGAGAGGACTCCCGTTTTCACGGTAAGTGCCAAACTTCCCAAAGTTGGACTTTGCGACCATTGGCGAACTTTGACATTAGCTCCGCCAGGCAGCCTGGCTTTCATTTAGTATGTGGTAAGTACCTATGTTACACAACTGCATTATTATACCTGCACTTGTGGACGTAAGATCCTCGTTAAGGTATATTGAATAGTCCACAACAGAAGGGTTTCTTCACATACATTTCCACGACCAACTTCTTCGTTGCAACGGAGTGTAATCGGATACGACCCAACGAGATCCTTTGACTGACTGCAAAATATAGTAAAACTGGCTCCGCTTCTGGAATTCTACTAGAATGCATTCTAGTAGAATCTGCTTTGTTCTGCTAAATTAGCTTTGGATGAGTTTTACCTACTATAGTATGCAGTCAGTTAAAGGATCTCTTTAGCTCTGAAGTAGATAAGGCTTTATGATTCAGTAACCTACCGGGTTGCTGATTCGATAGAGCCTTGCTAGCCGGTAGCAAGTAAAGCTTTCGCTGAACAAGCCTCTGTCGTGTCGACCTGTTGTTTTGCACAAGATGTCTACGAACACGACAGTGATGCAAAGTTAAAAAAACAACGTATTACAGGAGCGTTGAAGTTCTAACACTGCTTTGAGTTACAGTTCGGCTGGATACTTGCAAATAATCAAGAGGCTTTTGGATTTTATACGTCTGACAAAGTCAAGGAAAAAATTACATGCTAGATATTTAGGTATACCCTAGTTTTAACCAGATTTACTACGCCGCAAAACGAGGGTTTTTGCAGTACCAGTATTTCTCTCAATTTATCTGGTAGGTAGAAAACACCCTGTTTGATTCTCTCCCACTTACATCTCTGACATTCAGACTAAAATCGAAGGTTCATTAGCAAATGTTTGCAGCTCTTTGTTGCTCCGAAGCTTTCAATTTAGTAAGTTCTGACTGTAGATGCCAATTTGATCCCCACAAAAAGACCTGTCGATCTTTCAACTTTGAACATTTAATATTGTGTTTACCTAACATATTAATAGAAATATTTGTGGAGTACAGTACTGTGCTTTGTCTTACGTGACAGAGTCAAATAGGTTTTATCTAATTTATTCAACGTTTAGACCGTTTATTAGTTGGGTAGCCTAGAGTGACTTTGGCTTGTTGCATTTCTGTGTTTTGTACTTCGAAGGTCACTTTAGGGACACAGCAGTCGATGTAGCAAACTTAAATGAAAAAGTAACAAAACAAGCACATGGCCCTTCTGATGGTAAACGGTTACCTAACCATAAAAAAGTCTTCTTCCCGCTCCAATGTCGCGAGCAGTTGTAAAAAAAATTATTGCATTAACTCACAGTTTCTTCCCTGGATGAACTCTTTCACAAAGAGCTCCACTTCATCCGTGCTACCAACGTATCAAATAATATTTATGCTTTATAAATGAAATTGGCTCAAAAGGCCTCTGCTCTTTGGTACCTTCATTCTAAATCCGTACGGTCTATTTTGAAGCCTTGGTATCAGAACAGAGAAGTAGGCCGATCAATATGCTATAAATCAGATTGGATGATTACAATAACATTGTACTCGCATGCGATATCAACTTTTCCCATTCTCCAACATGTTTAAGTTGAATGAACTCTGCTCCAATAACATGGGTCAGTTCATACAGATAATGTATTTCCTAAGAACAATGAAGCAAAACTAGTAAGTATAATAGCTTTTCTGTTATAAATCTAGTATCTACTTACATATCATATTTTTACTAGTCTTAAGACAGCTCAAAGAAAGAGTAGACTCGAAGTCTACTAGTCTAGTAAGACTGGAGAAACGTTAGTATTTCGATGATGTAAAAATAATAAGTCATTTTGACTCAGAAAAAGCTTGTCGAGTCTCAAAAACATTAATTTTTACATGTAAAAACTGGTTTTTTCCATGTATATTTAATTTAAATCTCGCTTTAGAGTTCAGATTACAGATATTCACATATACATTTTTAATAGACAAAAGTTGTTACTATATTTACACTAGGATGATACACAATAATTAGTTAAACCTTTGTTTCCTGTGTAAGCTTTTTCGTATATTAGTTTGTAAAGTGTACTTACGTATAATAAAGTATTTTTCATTCATTCATTCATTCATACACAAAAAGATACTAGCTCCTTTTTCTTTCCGTTTTATTGTTTTAAATTAGTTCAGTCATACTTTGAAGATAGGGTCGCTTAGTTTTATTTTTTCTTTAGATATACCGAGTACGTATGAGGTAGTTTCAATAAAACTGTGAAAGTAAGGTTCAACACGGACTCGAAGACCTTCCTACTTTTAGACCGTACTTCCAAACTTATTACCTGAACTTTTTTAGATTCCTTGGAAAGACAGGACGTTCATTTAGAATTTTTATGTCGAGAGGATTCTTTATTTAACCACGGATTTCCATTTGCATTCTGATATTCTCTTTCTTCGTTTACTCTCATAACCTTTTTTTATACTGACGGCTTAGAAGTTTTCAACCTGCCGAAATGAAAATTTGTTTTTGGCCGTCTAAAATGAAAGTTGTAGTACTTTAGTATTTGCTACATAACAATACTCTGTCTTATATGAAAGTAAGTATAAAACGGAACCTTCAAATGATATACCTCCTTTAGTTTCGTAAGAATCCTTTACTTTTATCTCCAAAAAAGCTCTTTGTAAAAGTTTGTATCCTTCAGAACAAGGACATAAAAAACGTTTAAGAATAGGGGGGATTGCGTTTGATCGCGTTATTCCGTATATTTGATTATATTTATTCATTCTAGAATCCAGAAGCCCAATAGGTGAAAGTAGGTGCTTGAGATCAAAGTGGCTGTAAATTCGAAACTGTCTTTTGGGCAATATACATTTACAAGTAGGTACTCACTTTATTCAAGCTGTCTCGCTTATAGAATCTTGAATATATATCTGGTTCTGGGAATGTAATATCAATGCAAGAGATCGTTTCGTTCTGAACTTCCAGTTTCAGAATACAAGATAGCTTTTTTTCGTACAAAATGTAAAACATCTAAATATTTATTTTGCTATTTCCGTTTTTGGTTTCACGTGTACATTTTGAGAGTAGCGTTGACAGACCATGCATATTTTACCATCTAGGGTTGTCAGATTCTTATTATTTTTCTACTTTTAGATACAGAGGGTAAAAATCCTGATTTGAATTGTTGGACTCTCGGGATTAAAAACTAGGTCCTGTAGTCGATGAGGTAAAAGTTACCTTCTTTCCTGAAGGTTACAAAAATAAAACCAAAAGCTAATGCAAATTTTGTGCTCGTTTAGTTTAATAAAGAGCTCTTTCCTATTGGAAATGATGAACCAGTTTTAGTCGTCTCCTGCGAAAAAGCTTTTCTTTGGCAACGGGTAGGAAATAGCAGGGGGTAGCCCTACTTCCCGGTTCCAACAATATTGCACTCGACGGGACGTTCATAAGATGGGTTTATGAAAAAATACGGCTAAGTTTTGAGTAGCAAATCAGGAAAGTTGAAATTGAGACGGTTAATACGAATATTTTACGGTCGAAAGGTAGAACTAAATGGTTTAAAACCTTGATTTTTCCGTAGAGGCCAGTCTCTATGCGGCGTTTGAAAATCGAACATGGTGTCTTTATACTCTAGCACGTTCTATTTGTTTTTTTTATTGTAGTGTAGGTGTCTGTAGGTTTTTGAAAAAAAAATGGTTGAATTTGACACTTAAAAAAACTTACAAACCTGTTACTTTTGACCTTTTTCTTTAGCGTCGTAAAAAAAGCTCTACCACAAATGTTTTCTACTAGAATAATTCAAGCGGATTTCTCTAATCCCATAACTAATCAGACAATAGCACGGCAGACACGACTTAGATTAATGTGTGTTTGTCATGCAAACATCTGTTTCTGCGGAAATCAATATAGCTTCCATAGCTCCTGATTTATTGTTCTAGAACAATACTATAATTCTTGACTAATTTAATTAATACGTGCTGTTATTTGTGATCAGAGTCAGTAGAGGTACCTACTTAGGAAGACACGAACACTAGCTAGAACTTTACCTATATACATATGACGATCAAGACTGCTTGTACAGTCGGCTACAGATCAACCTATCAACGGTTCGAACTTTAAACTATTTATAATTTGAATGTTGCCGATCATGCGAGAGGGACGATATGTTTTTATGTAATACTCACTGCTTGCGCACCACGCGCCTACACCTATTGCAACATTCAAATTATAATAGTTCAAAGTTCAAACAGTGGATAGGTTGATGTGTAGCCGACTGTATTCATGCTTCATATTTTGTAGACTTGTAGGTCGGTTTATGCTTATGTAAGTTAAAGTGCATTACTGGCGTGATAAAAATAAAAACCTACGTAGACTGAGACACGTAAGTTGCGGGTTTGATTCTCGTAATGGGGCAAATGTTTATAATCAACCTGATTAGGCTGTCAGTCAGTGCTGTTATAATTTTACTCGCAGTTAATACCCACGATAGACAGAAGTGTCGATTCTGGGTGGTGATTCTGGGTGTGGCAGATATTTTACTCTAATAGGGATGACGTGAAATCTCGGTCGAAAACTGGTTTCACCCACTAGTAACTGGAGTTTTCAACGTCGTTTTGACGTCATCCAAATTAGAGTAAAATCTCTGCCGACGTGAGAATAAGGCTCCTGTTGTTGTATTTTTCTAAACTAACCCAATTTGACAGCGCTAAAATACTCCTTTTTGCATTCAGAGTACAAACCACGATAAAAGGTATCTGAATAAAATATACGCTTCCGCAAACTCTAAGAATTAACCTCTGTTCTGCAGACGGTACAATTTTACGCCGGAGAATAATTGCGTTGTCATTGTTTTAAATAAAGTGTAGTTACCTACCTTACCTGTAATTTTTTCATAGAGACTGCATTTTTACTTGTTTTAGTTTTAATGCGGCGTATTCTCTACTTCGGATAAGAAGATAAAGTATTTTCTATAATACTGATACGAAAACGAATACGAATAATCCAAAGACAGATGAATAGCTACGATTCAGTTGCGTTTAAGCTGACAATGTTTTAAGTGAAATTGAGCCACTCTAGGGCTAATTCTATTTGCAACGGTGGACGTTCTCTTTAGTTCCAACTATGGTTCGTTCGATTTTCAGCTACGATGGTATATATCGTTGATAAATGATCGTCACAGGAAAATTGTCTATTTCACGACTGCCCGAGATATATTTTATTCCTTTTGTTTAGTAGCAACGCGCCCTGACTACCAATCTCTGAAAGCTGAATCAAAATACTCAAATACCTACTTGCCAGAATATAAAATACGACAAAAATGCCTATTCCATCATCAACCTATTATAAATTGCAGACCGGTGGCGTGCATGACGTGCTCCATCGATTAACCGTGTAAAATAGTAAAAATAGAATATGAAAGTGTGCGCTGTGTGAAATAAATATTGATGTGAAATAGTCAAACATATATATGACAGTCCTAAATCGTCATTTTAACTTTTGTTTAGTCCATTGCTGGACAACGGTCTCTCCTATTTTTCCAGAAAGAACAGTTTTGAGCATTCTTCATCCACCAAAAAAAAGGGGGTAAAAGTGCCGAAAGTTGTTGTCGAAATCATGGACACGCAAGAAGAAGAAGATTAGCCGGGGCCGTCCTACGTTTCGCCTTTGGGTTCGTGGTTCAAGAAGCTTTGTTTCAGCGGTTCCAAATAGCAAAACAAAACTCGTTCGGCCAATATTGCAATAGGTACGTGATTAGTTGCGACTTCCTTATTGTAACCCATAAAATTCTAAACACAACCCTACGTATGGTTCGTATTTTACGTGCTCATGAAATAGGGACGTTTTCAATACCTAACCTATTCCTCCACAGGGTGTCTCGGAATTAGTATGTTAAGCCTAATCATGGTGATTCAGACCATGAAAATGAACAGCTAGAGGAGTTACATTTCTAAGAATTTTGTTTTTGCATATTTACTTTATTTTTTTTTAATAAATAAGTTTACTATATGAATGTGACAACCTTATTTTTTCAACATGTACCTACCTGCACGATCTGTCCCAACATAATCCATTGTATTGAGATATTACAATTCCTATAGCAATTGGAACAAACTTTGCTGAAAAAAACATTTCTTGAATAATAATAGTTTTAACGAATGCCCGGCTGGCTACTAGTTATTTCAGGGGTTCGGAGAAATGATAAACACTCATAAACACTTTTAGACGTATAATGAGGTATATTAAAACAAGCAAGACAATAATAAAAGGGAATACAATGATTATAAACAGTTTTCACGTAAATGCGCGCGCGACAATAATGCTACCTCGGACGGAACTGCGCGGGAATAGTTAGTTCACCCGCGTCAGTCTAGGTGGCGCTAGACGTTGCGGCGTTTTCGGAGCGCCTTGGAGAAACGTCATTTCCGTCGCATGACATACCCACACATCTCGTACCCGGTTGGCTAGGGTATCGCGCTACAGACTCCCCTTCCAAGTTGGGAACTCGTCCCGAGTCCAACTTGGGAATTAAAACATGACGGCGCGGTCTCCCTCTACGCCTTTTAGGCCTTACTGGGACTGTAGAGATCAAAGGAGAGGTTGGCGGGGTTAAAACCGTGCTGTGGAACTCCCCTAAGACGTTATCAGAGAGGTCAGTTAAAACGAAGGTAGTAGGGCCAGAGAATCCCGTGATACGGTAAGGGCCCTCATGCGTAAACCTTCGCGTCACACCATTAGACGCGTTATTATGATCGTGCGTCCTGACCAACACTAAGTCACCTATGTTGTACTTTTCTGACGAGAAGCGTCGACTACCTCCTTACGAATGTCTCGAGACCTACCCGCACGTTCCTCAAAGCCTGAGAGAGAAAAAGACGGTGCCACTTGAGGAACACAGTTTTCTTTGCGAACTTTGCGAACGTTTGCCTTTGCGAACTTCTTAGTGGGGTTGAACCTACACGGAGGGACAGCAGGTGTCGGATGATGATCCCCTGTGTCTATGAGACATTCCGCAGAAAAGGTAGGCTCCCCCTGCATTTTAAGATTTTTACCCATATACTGCAATGAATTGGCCAGCTGCCGTCTCTCATTGACGTCCAGCATGAGCCTTTCATCGTCGCTCAAGAAGTCAGCGGCAGCGATGGAAGCATAACACCTAGTTGGATTTTCGTACTCCATGGGGTACGTGACAGGGTTACCTGAAAAGTGCCAAGTTGATGAAGCGAAATCAAGCACAATACCAGCTGCCACCAAGAAATCCATCCCGAATAAAATCTCATTGTCTTGAGCATCAGGGAACACGGTTAACTCTAGAGTTACTGACTTTTCTGGAGTTATTCTCACTTCCAGCGTGGTGAGTAGAATCATCCGTGTGCGCGCGGAACCATCCGCAAGCCTTACCCGTTGAGTAGTCTCCACGAACGGGTGGTTGTGCTTTAGCAGTAGTTCATAAAGCAACGCACCGGCAACACTACGTTTTGCACCGGAATCTAAAATTGCCCGACCTCGAACACCCAAAATTTGGACACTTAAAATAGGCCTTAACCTAGCCTGGTGCTCAAAAGAGTCACTCAGGGAAACCTTTTTGTCGACAGGAGTCGCTTTTGAAAAATGTCCCAAACTTTTTGTTGTCACCCTACTTTTCGTGGACATGGTCACCCTACTTTTATCGGTAGGTGTCGGTACAGGTTCAGATATTTTGGCGTAATGAGGAAGATGAGCGTATTTTTTTTTAAATGTAGATCTATAGATTTTTACGTCCAAAACACAACAGTGAAAGAATTTTGGCGATAGCTCAAAAACTGAATTTTCTACGATTTTTTAAAGTTTGGATTTTCAAAATGTGTTTTGAGCCCGGCGATTTCGCGTGTGACGTCAGCCGGTCCGACCGCTCACCCGCGCTTTCTAAGCGTTTTCTGCCTTTACGTTTCTATTTATATTTCTGAAAAATGGGGAGAAAAGTACCAATATTTTTATGTAATATTGTGCCTTTAAGTCCTAAGGACACGTTTAACGCTTCAGATAAACTTTTTAACCACCGACTGAAGAAGAAAGGTGTTCTAAGTTTGAGGCTTTTTTGTGTCTATGTGTCTGTACCTTTCAAGGCTCGTAGCTCCAAAAAATCACTCGTAATTTTTTTATAACTATTCTTGAAATGGAAAGCAGATAAATCTGGCATAGTTCTAAGCCAAGTTTGGTAGAAATCGGTGCAGCGGTTTCCAAGTTATGAGGATGTTTATCAGCCCTGGACACGCATTTTGAAGGGTTCTCAGGCATATATTGATTGTAGTTTGAAACATTTGGTTCTTATACCAGTATAACGTGAGCTACTATTTCTTAGTGTTTCATTGATTTTGTATATCAGGTAAGACTGGTAAGAGCAAGATTGTGTTATCGACGTGATTAGCAATGTTTTTAACCCCCGACGCAAAAACGATGGGGTGGTAAAGTTTGACGTGTGTGTGTGTCAGTGCGTGTGCGTGTGTCTGTGCGTGTATGTGTGTGTGTGTCTGTCGAATGCGCGCGTTGGTGCGCGTGCGGATGCGGATGGTAGTAGTCTAAGTCACATTGTCTACTAAGGACGTGCCTAGTGAGACATTGTACTGTCAAGTACAATGCCTCACTAGGCACGTCCTTAGTAGACAATGTGACTCGCTAAGAAGAAGAAGAATGTGACTTACACTAGGACGTGCCTAGTGAGACATTGTACTGTCAAGTACAATGTCTCACTAGGCACGTCCTCAGAAACTAAGGACGTGCCTAGTGAAGCATTGTCTACTGAGGACGTGCCTATTGAGGCATTGTCTACTTAGGACGTGCACGTGCGGATGCGGATGGTAGTAGTCTAAGTCACATGACAATGACAATGTGACTCGCTAAGAAGAAGAAGAATGTGACTTACACTAGGACGTGCCTAGTGAGACATTGTACTGTACAAGTACAATGCCTCACTAGGCACGTCCTTAATAGACAATGCCTACACATACATATAGTGCAATGCCTCACTAGGCACGTCCTTAGTTACGAAGGACATTGTACAGTAGGTACAATGCCTCACTAGGCACGTCCTTAGTTACGAAGGACATTGTACAGTAGGTACAATGCCTCACTAGGCACGTCCTTAAGCAATGCATTGCTAATGCCTCACTAAGCACGTCCTTCGTAACTAAGGACGTGCCTAGTGAGGCATTGCACTATATGTATGTGTAGGCATTGTCTACTAAGGACGTGCCTAGTGAGGCATTGTCTACTAAGGACGTGCCTAGTGAGGCATTGTCTACTAAGGACGTGCACGTGCGGATGCGGATGGTAGTAGTCTAAGTCACATGACAATGACAATGTGACTCGCTAAGAAGAAGAAGAATGTGACTTACACTAGGACGTGCCTAGTGAGACATTGTACTGTACAAGTACAATGCCTCACTAGGCACGTCCTTAATAGACAATGCCTACACATACATATAGTGCAATGCCTCACTAGGCACGTCCTTAGTTACGAAGGACATTGTACAGAAGGTACAATGCCTCACTAGGCACGTCCTTAGTTACGAAGGACATTGTACAGTAGGTACAATGCCTCACTAGGCACGTCCTTAAGCAATGCATTGCTAATGCCTCACTAAGCACGTCCTTCGTAACTAAGGACGTGCCTAGTGAGGCATTGCACTATATGTATGTGTAGGCATTGTCTACTAAGGACGTGCCTAGTGAGGCATTGTACCTACTGTACAATGTCCTTCGTAACTAAGGACGTGCCTAGTGAGGCATTGTACTTGTACAGTACAATGTCTCACTAGGCACGTCCTAGTGTAAGTCACATTCTTCTTCTTCTTAGCGAGTCACATTGTCATTGTCATGTGACTTAGACTACTACCAGCCGCATCCGCACGTGCACGTCCTTAGTAGACAATGCCTCACTAGGCACGTCCTTAGTAGACAATGCCTCACTAGGCACGTCCTTAGTAGACAATGCTTCACTAGGCACGTCCTTAGTTTCTGAGGACGTGCCTAATGAGACATTGTACTTGACAGTACAATGTCTCACTAGGCACGTCCTAGTGTAAGTCACATTCTTCTTCTTCTTAGCGAGTCACATTGTCTACTAAGGACGTGCCTAGTGAGGCATTGTACTTGACAGTACAATGTCTCACTAGGCACGTCCTTAGTAGACAATGTGACTTAGACTACTACCATCCGCATCCGCACGCGCACCAACGCGCGCATTCGACAGACACACACACACATACACGCACAGACACACGCACACGCACTGACACACACACACGTCAAACTTTACCACCCCATCGTTTTTGCGTCGGGGGTTAAAAACATTGCTAATCACGTCGATAACACAATCTTGCTCATTACCAGTCTTACCTGATATACAAAATCAATGAAACACTAAGAAATAGTAGCTCACGTTATACTGGTATATGAACCAAATGTTTCAAACTACAATCAATATATGCCTGAGAACCCTTCAAAATGCGTGTCGAGGGCTGATAAACATCCTCATAACTTGGAAACCGCTGCACCGATTTCTACCAAACTTGGCTTAGAACTATGCCAGATTTATATGCTTTCCATTTCAAGAATAGTTATAAAAAAATTACGAGTGATTTTTTGGAGCTACGAGCCTTGAAAGGTACAGACACATAGACACAAAAAAGCCTCAAACTTAGAACACCTTTCTTCTTCAGTCGGTGGTTAAAAAGTTTATCTGAAGCGTTAAACGTGTCCTTAGGACTTAAAGGCACAATATTACATAAAAATATTGGTACTTTTCTCCCCATTTTTCAGAAATATAAATAGAAACCTAAAGGCAGAAAACGCTTAGAAAGCGCGGGTGAGCGGTCGGACCGGCTGACGTCACACGCGAAATCGCCGGGCTCAAAACACATTTTGAAAATCCAAAATTTAAAAAATCGTAGAAAATTCAGTTTTTGAGCTATCGCCAAAATTCTTTCACAGTTGTCTTTACAATCTTCTAGACTTTTGATTTAAGCTATAAAAACAGGAAAAAATGCCTAACTCATCTTCCTCATTACAAAGTAGATCCGCACGATCAAAATAACGCGTAGGTATCTCGCAAGCACTAGACCTAACCTTAGACCAAGAAGCGTTCTTGTTTTCGGGACCGAAAAAGCGTGAAGGGAGAATCGCTGTAAAATCGGTAGGAGCGTAATCTTTTAAATTTGTATCTGCGTTAGAAAACAGCATGGGAACAGCGGCTTTAAATTGCGTAGGTAAATAGGACACATCGTCGTACCTATCAGCTGTTTGGTTGTTTTTATGAACACGGAACGACTTTACGCTCGGAAGGGAAGCTGTAGGTACAGGTATTGAGCGATTGCGCTGAGTACATTTTAGCGTACATACCTGCTGATGTTTTACCTGACCGGTAGATAGATCGGATGTGGGGGCGGATCCTGCGACGTCAACGGCGTAATAATCGGCGTTGCACTTATCACACTGAGACCGCGTAACACCTGTCGTATTGCACCCGTAGCATGTAGCTACCACTTCCGTACTAACACTATTATCCGGTTTTCCCTTCAATTTGAGGCACTCGTCACGTAAATGTCCGTGTCGCTTACAATAAACACAGAAACGATTATTGTTCCTTGAAGACGGGATATTACCGTCGGCGACCGTAGATCGCGGCGCGGAAACATCGTCGCGCGAAGAGAGTCGCCCCGGAACGTCCGCGTCGCCGTAGCTACGCCGCGCGGCGATCTCTCTGTTGCTATGCGGGCCGCCGGCGCTCGACGTATGAAGTCCGCGCGTTTCGCGCGGCGTCGTCTGCGCGTACCGTTGCGGTTGCGGCTGCGTTGACCTACAAGCGGGGGCTTCGCCCGCGGTAGGTGATGATGAGGAAAGGACCGTCGTTCTCCGTCGATCCTGGGGGTCATTGACCTCGTCGGTTGCGTCTTCGATGTGTCTCGCCTTGCGCAGTAACATTTCGAACGAACTTACTTCGTCTCGGCGCAGGCGTTCACGAACTCGACGGTGTAAAAGGCCGTAGAGCATATCGAGCTGTACCTTCTCGGTGACGTCGCCGCGTGGAAGGCGGGCCAGCAGGGCTCGCGCCTTGGCGACGAATAGCTCGGTTTTCTCAGTAAGACCCTGGGACATGCTGAAAAGCTCCATGTAAACACGATGAGGTGGCCGACTGTCGCCGAAGGCGCTTCGCTGTGACGTCAGGGCTTCGCTCCAGGAGGTGATGGTGGGCTTGATGCCTTGCCACCACACTGCTGCATCTCCTGTCACCAGCATCGACAATCCTCGTAGGGCGTTGTCGTCTCCTACGCAGGCGCATTCCTTGAATGCTTCCACAGCATCGATAAATCCATCGAGCGAGTCGCCGCCGGGCGCTCCGCTGAACCGCGCGGTACACAGCGCGAAAGTTCCGTGATGAGCGGGCGCGTACACCATGGCGGGCGAAGGCGCCGCCGCTGGCGTCGGTGGTGGTGACTCGCGACGAGACTCGTGTGAGAGCACTCGGTCGAAAAGGCGTTCAAATGCTGTGGCTTGCAATTGCTGTAGCGTCGCCAAAATAGACGCCATGGCGTCGGCGTTGAAGCTTGGCATCGTCGTCGGCGCCGGCGATGCGGGCGCGGAATCCGCTTCGATCGCGTCTTCGAAGATGGATTGACGACGTGATTGTCGGCGCGTACGCGGCATTGTTATTGTATTTTTATTGTCTGGGGATTCACTGCTACACTGGTAGATCACACACACAGTTCACAGGCCCTCGCTTGGGCAGCCAGTTTAACGAATGCCCGGCTGGCTACTAGTTATTTCAGGGGTTCGGAGAAATGATAAACACTCATAAACACTTTTAGACGTATAATGAGGTATATTAAAACAAGCAAGACAATAATAAAAGGGAATACAATGATTATAAACAGTTTTCACGTAAATGCGCGCGCGACAATAATGCTACCTCGGACGGAACTGCGCGGGAATAGTTAGTTCACCCGCGTCAGTCTAGGTGGCGCTAGACGTTGCGGCGTTTTCGGAGCGCCTTGGAGAAACGTCATTTCCGTCGCATGACATACCCACACATCTCGTACCCGGTTGGCTAGGGTATCGCGCTACATAGTTGAATTTATGAAAGCCGTAGATTAAAATATTTATTATTATAAAAATTAAACCCCGTCGTTTTTAGGAGTGGTCTTATTACATTGCTATCGATTCTGTTGTCGCATTTTTATAAACTAACCTAATTTGACAGCACTAAAAATGTTGCCGTCCCTTTCATAAACTGAAACGACAAAAACAGCTATAATTTTAGCGCTGTCAAATTAGGTTAGTTTAGAAAAATGCAACAACAGAATCGATAGCACTCTGTATACGTGACCTACTAAAGGCCCCACGTAGAAGTTGTTAACCGCTATTCGACCAGTAATAACCCAGCTTTCCTTAAAGACGCAAAGATTGTGTATGTTTACGACGTAAATGGAACAGTACGTGCCAAATGATCGTATCTACTGAGTTGGACTATCAATAGTGGCTTGGAGGACAATCAAAAGATTTTTAGTATTTATTAGCTTCCGCCCGCAACTTTGTTCGCGCCCCGTTTGATCTAAATAGAAATAAAATAAATAAATAAATATTCATGGACTTTACACACAACGCCCTCTAGTCCCAAACTAAGCAAAGCTTGTGATATGGGAACTAGATGGCTGATATAATACTTATTATACTTTTTTTTTGTAAATACATACTTATAATACATAGTAACACCCAGACATAGAACAAACATCTATGTTTTCCACGCACAAATGTTTGTTATCAGTGGGGATTGAACCCACGACCCACAGCACGATCTGGTTGATTTTCCGGGATAAAAAGTAGCCTATGTATTAATCTAGGCTACGAACTATATGTACTATCAGCAAAAGTTCTACCTTACCACCTTAAGAGTGCATTTTCTGTAAACCGACTAGCCGTTCATTTTTGAATACCAATAGAAGCAAATTATTTCGGGTGTAAAAGCTATGAAAACAATGGTCAAAATAAGAAGACAAAAGAAAAAGGCGGGGTCAGGTAGCTAACTGCTTGCAAGCGAAACAGTTTCAAAACTGGTAAGGCGGAAATTTTGCCGATGGTATTCCAAGTTTCATCCAAATCGGTCTAGTAGTTTTTGCGTGAAAGAGTAACAAACATCCATATATGCAAACTTTCGTGTTTATAAGGGTGGGGGAGAGTAGCATAGTAGGAAGTAGAATTATTCCAGTAAAAGCTCATATTCTGTTGTAAACGTTAATTCTAAGGGGTAGTACATACTCAAATGTAAAAGATTGTATGTTCAATTTAAAGTTAGCTCAAATTGTCAGGGGTGATTCTTGTTCCCGATATGATGTTATTGTAGTGGACTGTATTGTTAAGGGCTCGGCTGATGGTATGCCGATGGTGGTGGTAATAAAAGGCCGGGGTTACAATTACACAGCAAGGTTCCGGTCAGGTAGGCTCGGGCAGAGCGACGGCGTTACTATCGCTCGTGGAGCGCGGAAAGCAAGTGAGCACACACAGTTAATGGAGCGTCCACAAATATATATAGTAAAGCCGTCTCCCCCGCTCCCAGGCGTACGCGGCGGGAAGCCCCTTAGATCTTTATTAACAAAATAATACTATCCGTAAATATACTTTGTACAATTGTTTCCTACAATTCTTACCTACTCATTCAAACTAATGCTTTTACAATCATAAGCAGTTTAGTCGGCGCGATTACAGAGGTTGGTTTACGACGTACGGCTTGCCTTGCTAACAATATCCGTGGAACCCAGAGCGGTTCTTTGTCCATCACAGCGATCCGTCATAAACCTTTGCACGTGTATATCTGTTCTTCGAAGTACATCGTATCTACCTACATTCTTTGTCTAACTTTCCTGCCTTTGTAGGTAGGTGTTCTGTCCCTTACAAAGATTTAACTACCTAGCTAGGTGAGGCATACAAGTTCCTGGCCTGACTTAGCTTTTCAACTCTACTAAAGGGATCTCTACCTACCTACTTAGTCTCTCAGTAAAACACTAGACAATGGAATCGTATAATTTAGCTTATCCTATCTGACCGATAATTATTCTACATGCTTAGGGCTACTAGGTACTCTTATCTCTAACTTATATCCATTCTGTCGTGCACATTCTCCCGCCGTCGCGCTCTCGCGATCAACCGGTAGCACGACAGCTTTTTCCGTGTTACGCCGTAGTACGTGTCCGGCGCTTGTGATGACGTCCACCACCCGGGTCTCGCCGTCTCGCCGTGGATCCAGTATCGCAATCCGTCTCCATGGCCACGCATTGCTGGGTAGGTTCTCCTCGCAGACAATGACGAAGTCGCCGACCTTCGGCGCGTCGCCAGCAGTATGAGGCTCCCGCCGGTGCTGCAAGGCGGGTAAGTACTCGCGCAGCCACCGGTGCCAGAACTCGATTGCCAGCCGTCGTCGTGTGCGCCGCCAGTGTTGGCACGCCTACTCGTCGTCGTCGTTGAACACCCCTGATGCAGGAACGTGGTCGATGTCCTTCAGTCAGTTGGTTGGGACTGAAGGCCTCTGGATCGTTGGGAGTCACGCCCACATGACTGTGTGAGCGTGAGTTCGCCATGGCTTCTACCTTAGCCAGTAGGGCGCCGAAGGTGTCTTCTATCGGGGTCCTCCCATGAAGCGTCGTTACGGGCGCCTTTTTGTCAGGGCGCACCATACGCTCCAAAGCACCACCTACAGCCGGCGCCACTAGTGGGATGTACCGCCACTTGACTAGGCGGACATTGCCTTCCTTTTCTGTTGCCACAACATTCGTTGTCTGTAGCTCGCGATCGGCAGCTTCGAAGCATGTGGTACTGTCGGTCGACGTCTCTTGCAGGCAGCCGCGCCGCACTGTGTAGCGGCGTGGCACGATAGCGGAGTCGCTCCCGCCGATGGAAACCGTAGGATCCTCGGAGTGAGCCGTGACTACGCTAATCATCGGTTCGTCGTTCGGTGCCCTGCCATGTAGCTTCAAGCAAGCCCGTCGATGTACAAGGTCCACCTTCCTGTTGACTTTCTCAGCTTGTTCTATGGACACAAAACTAGTTAGGTGACAATCCATAAAATTATACCTCTCGAATGCTGCGGCCTCTTCAGGGTCCTCTTGGTTGATGTCTCGTGCGTTCCCGTTCGTCATGACGAGAGCCGTGCATGATGATGATGAAGCCCCCAGTGTGACGGTTGTCATACGGTACTCTTCGGGCGCCTCTTTCTCTCCTTTGTCACCATGCCGCATGAATCTCAAACCATTCTTGCCCTGGGGTAAAGCTCTTACCTGCATAAACATTTCTTTTATGCCAGTTGACATAAATGCGTATTGTCCAAAACGCATTACCACACCCGGTAGTGATCGTAACAAGTCTGGCCCTGTAGATGATGTATCAGTCAGACTTATTCCGGCTGACTTTACCGCGGTGTTGTGAACCATCCTTATCTTCGGTTTTCCTAGGTTCATAATAGCAAAATGAGACCAACGCCATGTCTTTCTGTTAGTGGGAGGTGACTCAGCGCGCTCCGCGATATCCGAAATAAGCAGGCTATTAACTCGTTCACTGTACTTAGCTTTCTGTTTGCTTTCTCGGTCGAGCTTGCGTTCTGAGTGCAATAACCTTTTCAGTGCATCGCCGTGCAGAGCCGCGTGGTCATTTCGCCGCTGAGGTTCGGTCTTGAATCGTCCATGAGGCATCCACCGGCCTTTTCCATCTAACGGCCGGACGGCCCTTTGTTCGGAGTGACTCACCGATGTTATCTCCTGTATCGCTAGCGACTCTAACCTGACAAAATACTTCATGTTTTCCTCGAAGTCGTCTATTTGTTGCACCGCCGCTATCGCCGATACATATTCACAAAAGGCTTTATCGTCGGATGCGGCCTCTGTGTCTCTGTCATTGTTTGGTACCTGATCTATGTGCGTGAGTGAGGAGACGGCTTGTTCGCTCCGTCCTTGTCTTACCTCATTTGCGCACACTCGTTTTACCTTTTTCTTGGCCGACTGACCCTCGGCATTGTTCTTGGATGTTACCTCAGGTAATGTGTACGCTCCGCGTTTATCCGCTTCTTTGTTCAGAAAGGCGGAGATCTTTCTCAGCTCTGGGACGTCGTCTTGACTCTTGATCGCTGCATAGTCATACCATTTCTTGCTCAGAATGGCTGGTAGTTTATCTACAATACATCTTACCATTTCCCGACTATGTAGGTACTCCTCACGCCCCAGAGTTTCAACGGTAGTCACTGCATTGGCCACTCGTCCAGCGAAGACGCATAGTTCTCTCGCGCCATCGCTTACCTTGGGTAGATGGCGTAGCTTTTCTATCTCAACTACCATCATCGCCTCCGCTCGCCCGAACCGTCTCTCGAGAGCCTCCATGACGGCTCTAAGTTCGGGTTGACTCACCAACAGACTGTTTACAGCCTCGTACGCATCACCCATGAGGTTTTCTTGTACGAGCGCTACATTCTCTGACTTCGAGAACACCGACTCACTGTCTCTAAATGCTGCTTTGAATGCTGACCCACTCACCTGCCCATCGTAGACGGGAAGTTCTTGTAGGTCCCTCAGCGAGTCCCTCTTCGTGGCGATCTGCGATAGCACCTCTGCTGGCTCCTCTGAGCCGACGACAGACCTCTGCACGGGGGGCGGCTCGACCACCCGTCCGGGTCGATTCACGACACGGTCCTCCCGCACTCCTTGGTCCTCCTTGGCAGCAGGCGCCTTCTTAGGGATACCCACACGGTCAGCAGGTAGCAACGGCCAGTCCTCTGGCCGTCGCTGCAGCCATATGCGAACGGGGGCGAGCTCTGTCTGCACTCCTCCGTCCTTTTCTCTAGAGTCCTCTTCTTCAGCTCGCTGGAGAGTGATCTCAGCCAGCGCTGTGGCTGCTTGTGCTCTCGCTAGTTGCTCACGAGCTGCCCACACTTTTTTACATTTCTTCGATCTATGGGAATGTGACTGCGTGTGCGCAGGCCTATGTCCGGCTTGCACAACTCCGTCAGCAGTCACCTCCGTAGTTGCCGACTTCAACAAACCCGGTTCATTGTCTCTAAATGCTGCTTGGAATGCTGACCACCCACTCACCTGCCCATCGTAGACGGAAAGTTCTTGTAGGTCCCTCGGTGGGTCCCTCTTCGTCGCGATCTGCGATAGCACCTCTGCTGGCTCCTCTGAACCGACGACAGACCTCTGCACGGGGGGCGGCTCGGCCACCCGACCGGGTCGATTCGCGATACGGTCCTCCCGCACTCCTTGGCCCTCCTTGGCAGCAGGCGCCTCCTTAGGGATACCCACATGGCCGGCAGGTAGCAACGGCCGATCCTCTGGCCATCGCTGCAGCCATCTCGAGATCTGAACGGAGGCGAGCTCTGTCCGCACTCCTCCGTCCCTTTCCCTGAAGTCTTCCTCTTCTGCTCGCTGGAGAGTAATCTCAGCGAGTGCTGTAGTTGCTTGCACTCTTGCCAGTTGTTCACGAGCTGCCAGCACTTTCTTAGATTTCTTCGACCTATGGGAATGTGACTGCGTGTGCGTAAGCCTATGTCTGGCTTGCACAACTCCGTCAGCAGTCACCTCCGTAGTCGCTGACTCGGAGAGCACCGACTCGCTGTCTCTCAATGCTGCTTTGAATGCTGACCACCCACTCACCTGCCCATCGTAGACGGGAGGTTCTTGTAGGTCCCTCGGCGGGTCCCTCTTCGTCGCGATCTGCGATAGCACCTCTGCTGACTCCTCTGAGCCGACGACAGACCTCTGCACGGGGGGCGGCTCGGCCACCCGACCGGGTCGGTTCGCGATACGGTCCTCCCGCACTCCTTGGTCCTCCTTAGCAGCAGGCGCCTCCTTAGGGATACCCACATGGCCGGCAGGTAGCAACGGCCGATCCTCTGGCCATCGCTGCAGCCATCTCGAGATCTGAACGGAGGCGAGCTCTGTCCGCACTCCTCCGTCCCTTTCTCTGGAGTCTTCTTCCTCTGCTCGCTGGAGAGCAATCTCAGCAAGCGCTACGGCTGCTTGTGCTCTCGCCAGTTGCTCACGAGCCGCCCACTCTTTTGTAGAGTTCTTCGACCTATGGGAATGTAACTGCGTGTGCGTAGGCCTATGTCTGGCTTGCACAACTCCGTCAGCAGTCACCTCCGTAGCCGCAGTCTCTATTCTTGTGGCGGCTCCCGTGCTTCCGCTTCCATTCGTGGTGATTTTGGCCGCGGTCCTGGTCACGCAAGCTTCTGCTCGCGCTCGCGCTTCATCGCGATCATGTTTGCTTCTAGTAACCGGCATTCTTGAATGGCTGCTTCAGCGGTCCGACTCGTTAGGACCACTGTTCCCAGTAGCTGCTTCAGAGATCCGGCAAGGACCAATGTTCCCGTAGCTGCTTCAGAGATCCGGCTTCGTAAGGACCAATGTTCCCGATATGATGTTATTGTAGTGGACTGTATTGTTAAGGGCTCGGCTGATGGTATGCCGATGGTGGTGGTAATAAAAGGCCGGGGTTACAATTACACAGCAAGGTTCCGGTCAGGTAGGCTCGGGCAGAGCGACGGCGTTACTATCGCTCGTGGAGCGCGGAAAGCAAGTGAGCACACACAGTTAATGGAGCGTCCACAAATATATATAGTAAAGCCGTCTCCCCCGCTCCCAGGCGTACGCGGCGGGAAGCCCCTTAGATCTTTATTAACAAAATAATACTATCCGTAAATATACTTTGTACAATTGTTTCCTACAATTCTTACCTACTCATTCAAACTAATGCTTTTACAATCATAAGCAGTTTAGTCGGCGCGATTACAGAGGTTGGTTTACGACGTACGGCTTGCCTTGCTAACAATATCCGTGGAACCCAGAGCGGTTCTTTGTCCATCACAGCGATCCGTCATAAACCTTTGCACGTGTATATCTGTTCTTCGAAGTACATCGTATCTACCTACATTCTTTGTCTAACTTTCCTGCCTTTGTAGGTAGGTGTTCTGTCCCTTACAAAGATTTAACTACCTAGCTAGGTGAGGCATACAAGTTCCTGGCCTGACTTAGCTTTTCAACTCTACTAAAGGGATCTCTACCTACCTACTTAGTCTCTCAGTAAAACACTAGACAATGGAATCGTATAATTTAGCTTATCCTATCTGACCGATAATTATTCTACATGCTTAGGGCTACTAGGTACTCTTATCTCTAACTTATATCCATTCTGTCGTGCACAATTCTAGACCGATAGAACTTTTGTCTCGATATATATACCTATCTCTATTATAGTTTCAGCAAATGGCAACCCGCAACTACTTGAAGATGAGAATTTTCATAATAATTCCTAGAAACTTTGCAGACTATCTAAAACTTGTGAAAAGATGACATTGCTTCGACTAAAGTTGCTGTCTGCACAGCGCTGAGGAAAGCTATAGAAAGTAACTAAGCCTAGTACTCAGATTATAAGAAAAGTAGCCTAATACGATTAACGGATCTGTGCAATCGTGAAGTTAGCCGTTTATAGGCGCAAAGGAGCTTTTTCGAACAAAATTGTGTTAGCGCATCACAAACGGCTAATTTCACGATTGCCATGATCAGCCGAGCGTACTGTACAATGACCATCATTAATTAGTAACTGGAGAGGTAAAGTTTTAAAAAAGTTTTAAGACTAAATCGTTTTTTTTAACTATAATATAAAAACTAAAGATTAAGGGCGGCTTGCACCAGAATTGCTAAACGCGTTTAACTCTTAAATAGTATTTAGCGAGTTATCAAGTCATATAAATACGTCAGATTTAAATCGATTTAGCTGTTAAACACGTTTAGTGATTCTGGTGCAAGCCACCCTTAAAGTAAGTATTTAGGTAAATACACAATTTTGAAATCCTGAAAATATGATCTATTACAAATACTGACTGTACTTTTAAATCAACCGTAGAGAGGTTATCGACTCCTATTTATACTTCCAGAATGTTCTAAATAGATATACTAAATCCATTTAACTTGCATTTTATTTCATTGGATGTTTTTTTATTAGGGCCATGACTATTAAATGGTGTAATCTGTCCAAACGGACACAACCATTGTGTGTAATTAAATATTAAAGCTACGGTCAAGCTGATAACAACGTGGTACGAGCTTTTTTTATGGAGTTTTGGCTTTATGGTTTACACAGACTTTTAAATTGTCAGTTAAAAAATAAAACACAGGTTTTGTCTCATAGTCTCATCAGGTGAACTGTCATGTTTTAGACAATATAAAATAAGATTTATTAAAAAAGAAAATTACTTCTAATACAGTATTTACAATAAGTATTTATAATACAGTTGAGCTAAAACAAACAATATAAATAGAAAGTATCATTATTTAAGGCTAGGAATAAATATCGCAAAATTCTGGATGTTCTAAAGTCACTTAATTCGGACGAACTTACGTTAAGGGCGGCTTGCACCAGAATCACTAAACGTGTTTAACAGCTAAATAGTATTTAGCGAGTTGTCAAGTCATACAAATACGTCAGATTTAAATCAATTTAGCTGTTAAATACGTTTAGTGATTCTGGTGCAAGACGCCCTAAGTATTTAAACAAACAAAACGTCACTAGTTTTGCTAGTATCTGCAGAATTTTCAGCTAAATCAAGATATCGCTAGATTCTTGTAAAATCTTCAAGTAAAAATTCAACTTTGTTATTTATTATAAATTAAACATTTTATAGTATGTATTCATAAAGAAAATTACAACTAATACAGTACATAATATTTATAATATATACAAAATGCACATGAAACAGTGAAGCTATCTGTAATATTATATGTAATATGTAATATTTGCAACGGTTTGCAACCCGTTGCAAATATTAAAAAAAAAATGGGGGAGACCTTTGCCCAGCAGTGGGACAGTACAGGTTAGAGAAAAAAAAATTACTGAAAATATAAAGAAAAAAATTGATGCGCGTCATTTTTGCGTTCTGTTAGAACGATCGCAGTCGTTTGGCTGCGGTAGTTAATGGGTGTCAATGGCGTAAATAAAACAAATGTCTGTTATTTATGTTTATTTAGCGTCCCATTGCGACCCAGTAGCATGGTTTATTTGTTTACAAGGTACGCCTGGACAGTTGTAGATAGCCATCAATTTAGTTAGAAAACAGCAAATTCCATTCCATAGCTCATTTGGGAAGCTCTGCTGTTGTTGTAATGGTGTCAATAACAGTTTAGTTTGTAAATTCACTAGCCTTTGACTGTATCCACGTGGACTTTGTTGTTTTCATCAATATTTATGCGTTTTTTTTCCAAGTCCGTTCGTTCTTTGTAGATTGTTATAAATTTTTTGGGATAATAAGTAGCCAGATAAGGAACTGTAAACATTTTAAGTTTATCCGAATCGGTTTGAGACGTAATCGAGTAACAAACATTTAATATGCATTGTATTTTTAAACAGCCTAGCATTTTATAAAACTTTTTATTAGATATTTCAAAACCGTGTTCGTCCGAAACGTTACGGTTAGATCAGTTCGTTGGTTTATCAATTAGATAATTTATTCTTGTCTTAACAAAAACCTTTACCTACATGTAGACCTTTCGCACAAGAACGAAAATATGCTAAACAGAATCCGGGCTACGAAACAATTTTCAAAAATTCCGTAAAAATTATTAAGTATTTCAGTTATTGTCCCCTGCAAGTATTTAAAAACAATTTTGTATTTTATAGAATCCTTTCTCTTGTTGCACAAATGTGAAGCTGAGCAGGAATTTTGTTTTCTCTTCTCCAGGCTTGCTAGGCAAAGTCTAATAAAATAATATAGCCTCTGAGGAATACTGTACGAGTTTCCTACTGTCCTTTTAGCTAATGCGATTCAACTATATCACTTTAAACTTTGCGTTCAGTATGTTTTGGCTGTAGAAATTATAGAGCGTGGGAAATTTTTACTCTTTCTTGTTTACTCACGGGATTTAGCTTAATTTGTGAATTTAATTTAGATGGTAATGGTTTGTTTGAATTTTTGCTAAAAAATCCTTTAATTACATTTTTAGCATAATTTTCTGCTCGCATGCGCACCAACAACAAGGTATCTTGTTTTGAAGATATGACTTGAACTCCGACTATGACAGGCTATCGACTGATGATAGTCTTGTTGTTGGTGTACCCACTCGCTTACACTTAGTGACTTAGGTTTAGAAGAAGGATAGAACCTTTTATTCCCTGGTTATCAGTTCTGCAAACATATTATATTACATAATGATGTGCAATCCAACTGCTAAGATACATATCAACCTTTAGATGCTTTAGGCTATTTAGTTTGCAGTTCTCGTGCTGGCAGTACCGGCAAATATGTTTGACCTGTGGATTTCAGGAGCTGGTTTAGTTTAGCCGAAATGTTGTTAGAACAACAGTTCGGGCAGATTGTGCAAGGTACAGTCGGTGACAAAATTAAATTATATTTCAGTGCTACTCTTTAACGTTCCCTTTTACTGTCCTTATCACCAGCTGCGTTAGCAGGACAAGTAGGCATTTGTGTGATAAATAAAGATGTTTTTTCTGTGACTGAGTGGATCCAAGTTATGTACTTATTGTTTAAGAATACTTTGTTACATCCAGTAATAGTTATTGTAGAATTATTTCCCGTTCCGGTTTAGACCTAAGTCGCACGATGTGAAAAATCCGACAGTACAAAAAAAATATACATCACGGCGTTTTTGGACGGATTAAAAGACCCTTCCTATTCGTCAAGAAAGCTTGATTACAACTTACGACTCTTCGCAATCTTAGGATATTTTCGAGTAATATCTCATTATTCAGCAATTTTGTCAGACAAATTCGTAATCAAATTAAAAATTAATCCTGATTTGCCTTGAGTTTGAGCGAAATTCGTTACCTTCTACAATTTCGGAATCAATGCGGAGGTTCTTTCACTGAATTAAAAATACCGTCAGCGGCAATATTTTTAGGCTAAACGAGTATTAAATATTCCATAAAGTTATTAAACTCCGCGCGAATTTCTAACTTTTGATTTATTTGTGGTACTTTTGTTTTTTAGCTGTTTGTGGTTGACTTTTACCCTTCCTTTTAACCTTTTTGTTTGTTATATTAAGATAAATGCGAGCGACATCTTTTTCATGCAAATATAAAATTTTGCTTCAATATTTTCTTTGTAGATCAGACCAATTTATCTAAGAACTTTTTTGAACTTTTAGAACTTTTTGTTTACTCGTATCGTCAATTCATTGAATATCACGCACCAAGTTATTTTTTCATAGAAGTATACCTATCAAAAGATAAACAATGCTTAAACTGTTTTAGTCTCCTAATATAGTGGATAGGTAATAAACACAAGTTCTCTGCTTAACGTTTATAAGTATGGGGATAATGTTTGCTATTTATAACGGTACAACCTTCCATTTCCTGTCGTCCAAATCCAGTGGTTGAACCGGGTGGCACAGTGACAATTTATCCCGTGGTCGGGTGGGACTTGGGATTATGCTAAAAGCCAAATATTAATCTTATTATAATGCCTAAATTGTGGTAACCGTTTTATGACGACGGTTAAGTGATTTTACTGATGTAGGTACTCAAGGTATTTCCAGTAGGTAATGCTTAAATGTTTTTCCAGAAATCCCCTCTGAGAAAGTACGATCTCAACACGATAGATGAAATATAGTCAAATTAATAAATATTCACGGACATTTTCATACAATGCCCTCTAGTTCCTCTCTAATTTGTTCTGAGTGGGTATCGAGCCCACGACCCGGAGCATGAAAGGCTCAAAGTAGAAACGAAATATTCACATTTTATAGCCTGGTTTTAAAATGGGCGTTAGATTAGCTCGCCGCTGCTTTGAAAACCAACGTTTTAGGTAAATTGTTATTTGTTGCGACGTAAAAAATTAATGATCAAATTAATGGTGCTATTCCTTTTGGGAGGAATAAAAATAATTATTTTATTCGGGGCAAGAGTAATAGCTACGATTTGCGTAGCGATTATCTACGATACCTCGTAGCAATCAGCTACGAACATTAGGTCTACGACGGCACCCATAGGTTTCTCGTTTTTTTATGTATAAACTTCAGTTTGATAAACCTTAATAATGTTTTATGAGTACGTAACATCAGAATTATAAATTATAGGATAGGATCTTACTTGTTTTATTTAACTTTTGTAAATTAACTCTTATTTTAGCTTAAAAATGTCTAGATTTCTATCGACTAAGTGCGGCTTGCACCAGAATCACTAAACGTGTTTAACAGCTAAATCGATTTAAATCTGACGTATTTGTATGACTTGACAACTCGCTAAATACTATTTAAGAGTTAAACGCGTTTAGCGATTCTGGTGCAAGCTGCCCTTAGTATGTAAAGTTTCTCTTTTGAAAAACTGAATAGTGAATCCATTTTTCACATGTAGAGCTATCCCCCAGAAATAGCAAACACAAGCTTCCTATTTGTATGTAAAAATCGTCTATTTGCCGTTTATTTTCCTGTAATTACATAATAACGTTTACTTTTATGGATGCTGGACAGGTTTGCCCCATTATCCCCGGGGAAATTTGATTATCAGGCTTCAGCTTCGAACCCACATGCCCGCATGTGTTCTCTCATTGCAATGGTACCTATTGTCATCTAATGCGCACAAAAGATTTCACAAATAACACTTGATTAAATAACTGTTTGATAAAACCCGTTGAAAACAGGTATATAGGTAGTAATTATTTAAAATTCAACGATCATAAAGTATGGTAATCAAAATTAGCCCTTTCCCTGTTTGAAATTACCCATTAGCACGCGCGTGTTATTTCATATTACACACGTTACCAAAACCAACAAAATACAAAAAATACATAGCATAATATCTTATCTCTTGATATTATCTTATTATTTAAAACCTCTGTAATTTCTCAAAGGGATATTGCCTACATTGTATTTAAGAGTGTATTGCATCTTATAATCGCGGTGACCACTGAGCATGACCGAGGATGTGTGAGGGAATTCAGGAAGCGTGCATATAAATAGGGTTGAAGTTGCACGGATGACCCGGATTGGGCTGTTATTTCACCCTTACACAAATAGAATCTAAGGTGCAGGGACCTGTGAAATTGACGGCCCGTTTCGGGAAACCCAATTAATGCTGGACAAATATTAATGAGTTGATACCCGAGCAATGAGTAAAGTTTGTACGGAATTACTATAAATTCCTGAATTTTGACATAAATAAATAAATAATAAATAAATATTCATGAACTTTACACACAACGCCCTCTAGTCCCAAACTAAGCAAAGCTTGTGATATGGGAACTAGATGGCTGAATATAGAATAGTTACATACTTTTTTTTTTGTAAATACATACTTATACTTATAGTAACACCCAGACATAGAACAAACATCTATGTTTTCCACGCACAAACGTTTGTTCTCGGTGGGGATCGAACCCACGACCCACAGCACGGAAGGCAGAGCCATTACCGACTGAGCTGTGACGCCTGTCAGGATCATGTCGGAAATCAATATTTTTGCGGAAACCTAATAAGTGAAATAGCTAGGGTAGCTTAAAAATGTAGCAGACACTTTATATACTGCTTTATAAGGAAATAATAATATATCTATTCTGCAATAATTTTTTTGGTTTCTATTATATTTTCAGGATACATTTCTGGGAGTGCGATAGAACTTCATAACTTGGTTCCTTCATCCCCGTTCTACCATCGGACCACCAGACGAACGGAAATGAGACATCCATTCATGGTTGACATACCACCTATCCGCATTAAGCGTTTCGCTTCAACTTTTATAATGCGAACAGCCAAAGATTGGAACTCGTTGCCGGCGTCTGTGTTTCCGCCTTAATATAGATTGGATGTTTTCAAGATATGAGTGAATATCTTCTGGGTAAGCGTGCTACATCGTCGACCGCATCGTCACTTAACATCAGGTCAGATTGCGGTCAAACGCTTGCTTATATAAATAAAACTTCAAACAAGACTTTACTCATCCAGACATTTTAAAATCCTATGAAATAAAAGTAACAATCCAGACAATACGATCTTAATCCAATTTTACCAAAATTCCTCAAATTTAGATTTGTTAGTCAATCCATTACTGTCAAATACTTTTAGTACTACGATTGTGTCGTGTTACGTTTATGTCTTATTACATTTATGCTAAGGTCCAAATTAGGAGCTTACCACCTCAATGGCAATCTTAAAATTACCTATAATTCGAATTTTTCTTTTACTTTTACGTCAAAGTAACCGACATAATTTTGATGCTGACTTATTTAATTAAAAAAATTATTATTTTAAGGGCGTCTTGCACCAGAATCACTAAACGTATTTAACAGCTAAATAGATTTAAATCTGACGTATTTGTATGACTTGACAACTCGCTAAATACTATTTAAGAGTTAAACGCGTTTAGCGATTCTGGTGCAAGCCGCCCTAAGATTCATAAGTGTTTATGGCGATTTGAACCTTAGTAGTGTATTTTAAACATTTTTAGTTATATAACCTTTTTGAAAAAGGTCACCTATATTTTGCTTTAAAGGACTCTTGCTTTGGTCTTCAGACGTTCTGTCACGGGACTGAAGTCACCTTGTAGCTATGTATTATTGTACAACCAAAACTACAAGCCATTACGTTTGAATAAGCTTCGCAAAAATTGTTTTAGGCTAGACACATAAATCATGCAAATATAGTTGTGGAGATAAAACATGGTTGTGGTACACAGGGTACGAATGGTCCGCCTCAAGGGTTTTTCGGATCACACCAGTAAACTCGACTAGAAAAGCAGATTAAACTTGACTACAAGGTTATACAGGGTGTAATAAATACTAGTACATCTTTGCCTAGTAGTGCCTAATACCTACTAGGCGAAGATGTATGGAACAGCCTAACCCATCCTAATCTTAACCTTATCTATATAAGGAAATAAATGCTATTTTACAACACATTTAAACTGGATATGAGCCAAACAATATTTGGGCGTCTGACCTTCAGACAGCTTTATATCCAAGCCAAACCAAGGTTTTCTGGAAGAGATCGCTCATTAGCGATAAGACCGCCCATTGTACAATTAGTTAAGTTTTGTTTTGTATGTTATAGTAGTCCCTAGGTTAAGGTGTGCAATAAAGTATTTTCTATCTTCTATCTATCTATCTATATCTTTAATACCTAAAGCCCAGTGATGAATAATCAAAGCTTTTGGTAAATACATACGTCAGGATTATTGAGGACAAAGGATTGATTTATAAAAAAAATTGGTACGCCTACCGCCTAGTCTAGTTGAAATTCTACAACCGCTAGAGACTTTTTGTTCAGAGGGGTAATCACGGACAAATCTGACAGTCGCTGCATTACGTAAACCTAAAAAAACATATCAAATAAAATTTATCTTATCTTATCTTATCTTGCGCGTCAACGCCCGGCTAGAGTTACGATACGCTTACGATTGTCACATATATTCATGCTCAAGGCACAGAAATGTAATTTCTGTATGTTTATTTAGTTTTCGATTCTCTAGCTTTTATGTCAACTTGGCTGATGGTACAAGTAAGCATCGCCGCCTATAGATACTGGAGTTTGTTTCACCAGCTATTCAGTTCAGCTATTTCAGCTTTAATTTTATTGAAACAATTGTCAGGAAACCCAGGATACATTTGCGAGGACTGCGCGAATATTAGCTTTTTGGTGACAATTGCACCCGCATTCGAGGCTTTACGTAAATTCAATGGCATTATTCAGGCAATGCCCTGCATTTCCATACAATTCGTGGTCAGCGAACAGCTATAGACCCATTTTAACGGTGCCACAGTCACAGTTAAATCCCACAAACAGAAGCATCACTAATAAATAGTTGCCCCTCTACCATTAAACCCCATGTTAGGAAAAAAATTACCGTGGAAGAGGAATTTATATCCCGAATTTTATTTTCCCAAAAACGTTTCTCATATATAAAAAAAATTGCAACCATTGGTAATGTTAAGATAGTGTGTGGCGTCGTCTATATTTTTGACGACTGACTCACTAACCTGAGAGAATTCTCCATCAGAGTTCTGTAGTCGTAGTATTTATTATAAGTATTTATTTACAAAAAAAAAAGTATATAAGTATTCTATCAGCCATCTAGTTCCCATATCACAAGCTATGCTTAGTTTGGGCCTAGAGGGCGTTGTGTGTAAAGTCCAAGAATATTTATTAATTTATTTTATTTATTAATATTTTATTATAATAGATACTTAATAGTTCTGCCACTCTCTGACATCCCCCATCGATAATTATCAATGTGATTTCAGAGAGTGACAGAACTAGTTCAAACCACGTGCTTAGCTTTATTAGCTTTTGTATGATGTGATAAGTGTACTTACTGGCTTATGAGTACTCTGTGCCATAGCGCCGGTTTATGCTAATAATAGGCAGTATACCGCTGAACCAGCATTGAATTTTCGGTAACTGTTCTGCGAGGTTGGGATTTTAGTCTACTTAACAGCTTACATTCACATGTGATACTTATAGGCTTTGATTTAAGACTCTTATGCTCTTTCTAGTACATGTACATTTGAATGTTTTCAAGAGGAGAGTGAATAGGTTTCTTCTAGGCAAATGTGCTACATCGTCGACTGCATCGTCACTTACTATCATGTGAGATTGCGGTCAAACGCTTGTCTATAATGTATTTAAAAAAAAATTAAGTACAGTCAGCAGGGGTATGCCAATCAAAGTTGAACTGCAAAGTTTTAAATCATGGTCAGTTCATACTAACTCATAGTTATTCTGTGACTAAATAGTGACATCATGACGTCATTTGATGTGTTTTCGCGCATATTTTGCTGTCAAGTAGACACTTCAGTCAAGACCTGACAATTTTGTACCACGTGACCTGAAGAAATTACACTGGGCAGTGAAATATAACTTGACAGCAAAAGATTGGCATACGGGGGCAGTACCAATTATGAAATGAAATGACAATTTTTTTAAAACTTTGCCTAATTTACTCGTGACTCCGATGGAAGTCTTTATGTTAGTGTCTTAGGTAGAGAACATGGAAGTTGTATTATTGTAGAAGAAACTATGTCAATCTTTGCAAGAATATTTTGTATGTACTACCTACCTAATGTTTCCAGGGTTGACGCTTTTACATTTTATGTCCGATTTTATAAAAAAATTTAAAAACCCCCGAATCTTAGACTGATTTTCATCAAACATAGCTAAGAACACTCCCGACTAATTCACCTTTCAAACAAAAAAAAAATCAAAATCGGTTCATCCGTTCGGGAGCTACGTTGCCTCAGACAGACATACACACACACAGTGACACGTCAAACTTATAATACCCCGTCGTTTTTGCGTCGGGGGTTAAAAACATTGATACTGTATAATAAAAAAAAGAAAAATGTAGACTTTAAAAACTCTCAAATTAAAGCTTTCTTTACAAAAAAAAATATTTTCTTCTACCAAAATTTAAATTAATTAATTGTGTTACGCTCCTATCAATGTCCATCAGCAGTCGATCTCTTCCTGGCTTTACCGATTTACCTCGGTTATTATAATATCCGGTCGCGAGACGCCACGTCCGGCGGCGGTGACGCTATTTCCGGGTGTCAAGTCCCGCCGTCAGCACTTCCGGTGGCGTCACAGTCGCGTCTGACTGCAAACATTGCTTATCATTTTTGTATAAAAGATTGTATGACAATATGTACAAAATAAATGGCCTTATAGCCGTTTAATTATAATTACCTTATAATTGCTATTTCTTGCCCTATCAAATTTTATTCAGGTGTTTGGAAAAAAAAAATGTTTAGAGGTGCAAAATGAAATTCACAATTTATTTCACACTATACTAACAATAAACTAAACTCGAACTAGAGTTGGTACAAATTGTACTATGTGCCGAATCGTCAAAAAAGTTAGTCGTCCAAAATCCAAGTTTAATATCCAATGGGAATTCAATGCCACTTCTTTTACCATTTATTTCATCAAATTCAAAACTGGCTGGGCTTTGTTTATATTTGCAAAGTTTTTGCCGCAGGGAGCCCGGCGAGGTACTACTTTTAGTTTAGCCTTTCGATCAGAGTTCAAATCAAATACTCGTATCGGGAAAACTTTTGTGGCGGAAGCAATACAATCTAAAATCTTTGTTTATTGTTGCTTGGAAGTTATTAAAAATATCCTTTTATTATTTTTATCATAGATGGCTTCGATACGAATTATTGTAAGATTTTATAAGTAAGTACCTATGTATTTACAAAAGTAAAATATTTAAATACACATAATTATCTATCATCATCATCAGTAAGACACACTTTTCTTTGAATATTACGGCTCTGAATCGTTATCTGCCGTAACACAGTTAAATCTACCACAGAGGGTATGATTCTCATAACTGCCTATTTATTGCTTAATGATATCCTATAGGTACCTAGTACCTAGAATATAACCATCTTGAACTATGATATTTGTGTGAACAGCAAAATACGCTAGACTAGGTTTGTTTATAACATAAAAAATAGATTTAAGTTACGAAAAAAAAAATTAATTTAATAGTACATTTAAAAAATTGCTAACTGGTTGCTTTCAAGATCCGTGATTACCCTTATCCATCAGAAATGTGTGAGGCAATGAACGGTGTACGAAAAAAAAAACAACCAAGAGAATCACCTTAATACATCAAGTGAAATAATTCTGTTGATGGATTTTTCATCGCACATCTCTAGTGGATATGGCTGAGTATATGAGCTATTTAGGTACTTAGGACTGAACCTAATTATTCTGACAGCGATCGATGCGTTCGCTATGTAGGCTACCTACTGCGGTTATCGCACCCAACCGCACCGCATCTACCCAAGTACCAACTAATTGGACAGGTTTATCGGAGCCATCCTACATCAATAGTGTGCGGTAATTCCACAACATTCTATCTGACCGCAACTACTGTACGTAATACTATGCTCGTACCGCAAAAAAAGTAGGTACAGTACGCACAACGAATTTTCACCCCAAGTTAGGTGCAATTACGATTGCGCATGTACTGTTGTCCGGTATTTGCTTACCTCCAGTGCGACCAATTCAATTCAATTCAATTCAATTTATTCAGAAACAATTTGATTAATCGTATTTGAAATTTAAATATAACTAACACATAAAATCAATATAAATTCAATAAAATGTCAACATCATAAATTACTAATATAGGTACAATAAATAAAGTTATTCTAAATTATTACATTTTAAAAACTCATCTGTCGTATAGAAGCACCCTTTCCAACCCAAAAACCGTTACTTCACAGGGACAAAGATCCGTTCACGGATTATATATTCTACTCACCTTACGTCTCGACATCTTAAATAACACTACACGATATGGAAAAGTCTCAACTTCTGAGTTGAGACTTTTCCATATCGTAGTAATAAATATCCTGTTTTAGAGAAAACTAGACATCTTATAAATTACTCTCTCTCTCTCTCTCTTTAGCTTCTCGTTACACCTGAAGAGAAATCTCAAGTCAGCTTTTATAACATCTGTTGCATGCTCTCAGAATTTTACATTACCGGGAATATGTTAGAGAAGGAAATTGAATTGCAACCTTTACTTGAGAAAAGTTGCAATAAGACTGTAGGTACAGGAATTTGTTATGTTTATTTTCGCCATTTTTAAATAGCATACATTTATTTTGTAGTTTAAAAAGCATACACAGTTTGATTTTGTGCCGTAAAAGACTACTAAAGACAAAGTCACTTTTCACTCAATAACGAGTCACTTTGAAGCGTTGTCCGAAAAAGTATTTTAATAACAATAACTTACAAAGAAATTAAAAAATAACTACATTGAAATTAGAATAGACATAGAACCACTGAAACCACTATGTATAAGTAAGTATTTACAAAAAAAAAGTATATAAGTATTCTATCAGCATCTAGTTCCCATATTACAAGCTTTGCTTAGTTTGAGACTAGAGGGCGTCGTGTGAAATATCCATGAATTTATTTATTTTATTGTAATCTAAGGGAGAACGCAAACCAAAGACAAAACGTCTTGTCGAACAGTTAGTGATGTGAAACTTCTCAGTAAAACTATTTTAGTTACGATATGCTTCTTTTTATTTGCTGTTTTCGTTACTTGCTTATTTAATGAGAATCATCCTAAGTACTTAATAATATTATTAAGTACACTACATAATTACTTTATATTCTTATTTATTAAAAAAGCACAGTTCATTCTCTAGGTATATGCGTATAAAGCAATGTTTAATAGGTAGGTACTAAACAATGCTATAATAGATAGGTAAACATAATTTTATGCATGCATGTTTGCTTTTGAAGGCCGCTCGGCCAATTTAATTAATTAATTAAATTGTTTTAACGGCTGGTTTGCGAACCTATTAATAAAAAAACGTAAGAAAAGACTGTCGTGTCAATTGATGTGAGTTTCGTTACAACGAAAACAGCATATGACGAGGAAGCATTCATCATATGCTGTTTTCGTTATAACAGAAAATTTATTTTCACGTCACTAAGTACGCGACAAAACAGTTTTGTCGATAGATGTGCGTTGGCCCTAAAACTCAAAAAAATATATAGATAATCTGTCAAATGGTTAAAAAAAGTCATAGCATCACAAACCATTCCAATTTCAAAAAAAGAAAATTTAGGAAATCGGTCAAATGGCTAAAAAAATCATCACTTCATTCCAATTTCAAAAAAAGATGATCTCTGTATTGGTCCTCAAAAAAAAACAAGAGATATAATATGACGCGGCGTGCGGTACCGTGTTTTATCCGGGAACAATATTACGTGCCCACAATATTATTATACAGCGTCACATATATAAATATTTGTATATTTCGTACTAATCAAAAGTCGTGTCTGCGGGTAGAGCATGCCAACACGTGCGACGTTCATCTCGGTATTAGAAAATTCCACAAGAAATTATCTATGCGATGAACGTTCACTTATGTTGTACCTACAGATACTAGAGTTTTATCGTAGAACTATTTGTTATCGACGCTCTGCAATGCTACAGCCCTTGCTATAGAACAGAAAACTAATCAAAATGTAAGTAAATTACAATTTAGTAAGACAAAATAATGGGATCTAGAAAACGCCCTATGGTACATAATTCACCCATACATTAATTAACCACAATTATTAGTATTCATATTTTTTTAACATAATTTCTAAAAATAATCATTTTTGGTGTAATTTCTAGTATAGAACAATATTATTTACAACAGTAAAAATTTTATTGAAGGCCTCATCTTAATGAAAACCGCGATAGCACGTTCAAAAGTTCTATCGAGTTAATTTTCACGAATTTAAATATTTAAGACATTCTATACATATTAATGCTTTTGAATTAGTTTCTAAGAAGCGTTTTATAATTCCAAATGTGCGGTAATAAGTAGGCTCAATGAAGAGGTACCTAATTTGGACTGAAAAGGTTCAGAAATTTCATACCTTTTTGTTGTTTATATATTGAAGTTGAAGGCGCGACGAGCTTGACCGTTATTTATCAGATTGGCAAAGTATAGCCCAGGATCGGAGTGTGTGGAGAGAATGGGGGGAGGTCTTTGCTCAGCAGTGGGACACAGAGGGCTAAATATAATAATAATAATATTGAAGTTGCAAGTGGCAGTTAGTGCAGATCAATTTTTTTTTTGTTGTTAAGATTGCAGGGAATTTGTTGCATAGAGAGAGCTCGCAATTTTCATAAAAAGGGACTTGCAGGCTGAAGACAATACTTACCTAGTCTTACTGAGAAAAAATCATGTTTCAAGAAAAGAGTTTTCACATGTATTTTCATATCTTGATACAATATAAACAGGGTATTAAACCCCTAGATATTACAAGACTCTGTACACAGTACACTCCATATTATCATCTTCAGTGTCCTGTACAAATATTGACCTTGTTCTACCCCCGTCGTTTGAATATTATTTTGTAAGCGGGAGATTGACTTTAGCCCTTAGTAATAAACCCAGCGTAGGTAAGACAGAAATTTTGGAACAGAATAACCATTGGTCAGGCGTCACAGCTCAGTCGGTATTAGCTCTGCCTTCCGTGCTGTGGGTCGTGGGTTCGATCCCCACTGAGAACAAACATTTGTGTGTAGCAAACATAGATGTTTTTTCTATGTCTGGGTGTTACTATGTATTATAAGTATGTATTTACAAAAAAAAAGTTTATAAGTATTCTATCAGCATCTAGTTCCCATATTACAAGCTTTGCTTAGTTTGGGACTAGAGGGCGTCGTGTGAAATGTCCATGAATATTTATATTTGAATATTGATTTCGCTTTTTGCATCGACAAACAATTTTGATTGAAAGTGATCAAGCATTGTATAACTAACTGTAAACTGTAAGCTTAAACTGAATGTATTAATAGCAGACTAAGGTCTATACAGGATCTCTTAATAAGACGTGGTGACAGATAAAATCAGGTTTTAGTCTGGCAAATTACAAATTGTTATTATTATTATTTTTTAGTAATTATTGGTTTGCTCTTTGAGGTGCTCCACGCTGCTTATAAGAACACCCGATATTTATAATCTCATGTGGATATTAATGTACTCTCTTTGTGTACTCTCTTTGTCACTTGCGTGATAAAAATAAGAGATGCCAACAGACTTATAGGTCATTTTAACCAGTGGAACCCTCAGCGACTTTATGAATAAGAACGTTAACATTTATTGCTTGTATGCTTTGCGACTAGACTATTACATCCCATCCTAGAATAAAAAATATACTCTGAGAAAACACTATAACATAAAATTCTGGAAAATAGATACCGGAGAGTATTTCTCTTAATAAAATATAATAAAAATATCGTTGGAATTTGGTTGGGATATCGTAAAAGTCATAAAATCGGCAGCCTTTGTGACTTTTATGATACGTCAACAAAACCGCAATTATATATTAACTAGATTTAATTAAGAGAATTCTGACTTAAGTTTTTACTAACACGTTCTTTGCTAAATATTCCGAAAAAGAAAAATTCGTGAAAATTTCTGAAATTGAAAGTTTGCTGAAACTAAAACATGCTAGTTGCTAATTTTTACTTGAACAGCCTCCAATTAACAAAATTGCTTTGGTCAGTACTTTTTATTTGCCGCTCAAAAATATAGACCTATTTTTTTACTTTTTTACTTCAACGCTCGGGCAATTATGTTAAAAGGCGAGGCTGTTGGGTTCATCAATTAATTACGGTGTATGGCGTGCACTAAAGGTCAATTTTTGTTTTAAAACTTCACATTTTTATTTATTTTTCAAACAGTACCTACTGAAGGGAATTATTTTGAGTGACGTCATTATTTTTCCTCTGTAAAAATATATTATAATCAAAATATATGTTTAAAGCTCGTAGCGCTGCTATTGAATCCCTAGAGCAAATAACTTTCTAAATAAGAAATCGTAATAACCTAAACCAAACACATAATTCAAATATGGATAAAACAAAAAAAAAGTTCGTAGCACGGAGCTACGAAAACCGTAGAGCAACTACGTCGTAGACGCAAGCACGCTAAAGAAAAGAGTTCAACGCTCGGCTTCCATTTCATTATATTTCTTTTATGAAAAAATACATTCAAGTAAATTATTTGCAAAACTTTCTTTGAAGAAAAGCTTAACTTTGGATAAAATACTTTTGTTATTGAATTGAACATTCATTACTAAAAAGGTAAATAGTAATATCTTTCGTTTCATCATAAAGGGTCAAAATATAAAGTAAATGGCATGAAAAGGTAAAAAGTTACGCAATGATTCTTGTTATCTTCTACTTACGTAACACATAAAAAGTAAACAGGCCTTTTACATCTATTTTAGGGGATTTATACAGCGTCAGGGGCAACTTTATGTCTATGTTCCTATTTACGGAACGTTGTAGTGCTTGGTTCATGATTAAGGTCTGTATTCGCATTTACTGCTTAAGGTTGTTGCTCGTGGTCAGCTAGGTATAGCAATGACACTAGATGTCCAAATTGTCCCAGTATTTGTCCATGACTTCGTTTGCAATTTTTCCTGGGACCAGAGTAGGTGTACCTTTTGATGATTTTTGTATTAATTTTCGAAATTCGTGACTCCATGGTTTCTACACATTGACTATGTAAATAATACTTCGTATTATTAATCAATGAAGTAGAAAGGGCACTCTTTTTTCACAGTCCTAAGAAAACACAAAAATTCATGGTAATCAAGAATGAGCGGAATGACATTAGGTACCTACGTATTTGACAATTTTGACATATTGTGCGGAAATTATGCGCAGCGCAGCGAAATGAGTTCAGTGAGGCCATGCCTTGCCAATATGCTATTCCTGAAATCATTTATCAACGTAATATTTTTAATATATATCTTAAAATCATTTTAATAAATATACATTATGATCCACTTCTAAAATAATTCATAAGTACATAATGTTTTTTTAGAGCAACATTTTCTTACTTGTTCGATCTTATTTGTACCGTAGTTGTTTTCAGAGCATGTAGGTCTGCTCTGAAAAGAACTACTTACGAAGCTTGCATTTTGAAGGCATATTTTAATAATTTTTATGTACAATATTTTCCCCTACAAAATGTAGTTTCTACCTAATAATATTAGGTATAGGTAGATTATTCGTAATTTAATTTTCTCCCATAATTTATTCAAAAATCATAAACTGGCAGCACTCTATTTCCTATCCTATAGTCTGATTTTTATGGTATCAAAGGTACATTTCATGTATTTGGAGACAAGCAAATTATGAGAGAGAAGACAGGAGAAGATAGAGGAAGACAGACAAGATCGAGAAGATCGGCAACAGCTCATAGTCCGCGAGCTGGCAATGTCGCAGCAACACAACCGTACATTGTCAGATGAGCGTACGACATTATCTGTGTTCACTCACACATTGTTAATTTTTAACTAAAATTTCGATTTTAGTTTAGCTATTTATCGACTGTATTTTTCAACTAAATATGATATACAGCAAGTAAAAACCGATATAAAAGCCAACAACAGGTTATTTTAATTCAAAATTTTATTCTCTTCGCCCATAAATGGAAAAATCCGTGTAGAAAAATTTGTATGAAAATCGTTCCGCCTTAAGCACGGATTCGGACTCAACCACATTTGTATGAGAATCTCTACTGTTTATGCTCAGAATACAAGTCGATTCAAAGTGGTGCTTAAATTACTATTGAATACAGATTTTTTTGCTCTGACGTGAATGGTTTAGGTTTCAAAAACTGTAAAAAAAAACATCCTATTTTTCCAGTTAGTTTATTTTAAAGATACAACATTTTCAGTACATAATACATAGGTAATATCATAAATACATGGCTATAGAGACGAGAATTTTTTTGACCAAACAATCATCTACGTGAAAAGCAAAGTCACTTTTGAAAAACCTGTAGAACCCGCACCTTTTGCATGTCAGTTAGTCACTCACTGCGCCAATCGTCTCGTAACAGCCTTGAAGTCCTTCCAATGTTTCCAATCCCCCGTTTTACGATCAGCCGCCTTACCACCAAGTAATGAAGTGGTGAGTGAGGTAGTGAAAAACGAAAACTTTGGTTATCATTCAAAAAATATTTCAGAAATCTACAATGTTACTTAATAAATTAAAACCAGCCACCAATAAATATCCCTTATTTCTTTTTTAAATTATTTGGGTAATGCTATGGTTCTAAACATTGTAAACAAAGTTTTTGATTTCCATTAAACTTGGCGGTAAGGCAGTGGGTTGGGAGCACTTCGTCATGAAGTGTGAACTCGAACACATTTTATATGCCGTAAAACTTGAGTTGTTAAGACGAATTTTACTACCAAGATCCAGTGACTCGTAGTTTCATATTAAAGTGCTCATGTACGTGTTATACTGGGGTAACTTATTGTTTGCGATGTTCGAGAAAAACTAGTTTTACGTGGGTTTTACAGATATCTACCTACTTTTAATATTTGTATCATCAATGCGTTTGACCGTCCACAATCAATACTGAAAAAAAACCTTGAAAAATTTATGTGAATAAATAATCACGTGACATTTATTTAGTATTACATTATCGTTTAGGTATTTTCATTTCCAATCCACCTATACAACCCTCAGTCACGAGGAGTACGACGCGAGGAGAAGTCACGAAGACATGTTGACATTTTCAATGACCATTTAGGTACAAGAATTTCTAGTATTAGGGCGGCTTGCACCAGGATCGCTAAACGCGTTTAACTATTAAATAGTATTTAACGAGTTGTCAAGTCATATAAATATGTCAGATTTAAATCTATTTAGCTGTTAAACACCTTTAATGATTCTGGTGCAAGCCGCACTTATAGTTTTTGTTTCTACCTAAGTTTTAAAGTTTCCTTTTGATTTATTTTGCAGTTCATACTAACCTATAGTTATTCTGTGACTAAATAGTGACATTATGACGTCATTTAATTTGTTTTCGTGCATATTTTGCTGTCAAGTGTCTAAAAAGAATGATCACGTGGTACAATTTTGTACCACGTGGCCTGACCTGAAAAAATTACACTGGACAGTGAAATATAACTTGACAGCAAGAGATTGGAATAGGGGGGCAGAGTTGGCGTTTAATGGCACAACTGTTTTTCGCCATAGACTACGTACAAGGTAAGTTTTAACGATTATAGCATCTGTGCCTTGATCACGAATAAATGTGACAATCGTAAACGTATCGTAACGCTAGCGTATCCGAGATACACTGCGCGGTGACGCTACAACGTTCCGCAGTGGAGCTGCCGTTGACGCGCAATACGATTCGAATACGTTAGGTTTACGTAACGCGGCGACTGTCAGATATGTTCGTGATTACCCCTCTGAAGTTGGGATGGGTCGCTAGTTACGGTAGTTACACATCAAGGTGAACCAAACTATCGTAAACTCAGATTTTATGCAACGCACAAGCGCAACAACACACATTGTAACATTATAGGGACGTAGCTCAAATATTACAGTATGTTTGTGTGTTTTAGTAAGGTGATGCCACATTTATGGCTTAGAATGTCCCCTGACATTGTTTGGATTTTAGTTACGGTCATTCCCAATAATATCCTACTAATATTGTAAATGCGTAAGTTTAGATGTTTGGATGTTTGTGTTTCAATCACGTCGAAACTACTGAACCAACTTGGATGAAACTTGGCATATATATAGTTCGTAACCTGGATTGACACATAAGCTACTTTTTATCCCGAATAATTAACAGGATCTACAGGATAAAATGAACGAACCGGATTAGCAGCGCCAATTTAGCAAGAATATGATGTCATGTCATGTCACGTCAGTTTGACAGGACGTAGTACTACCTCTTTGGTCTAACGACTAACGTTTGACATTCGAGTACGGGTTCGGTGTAATGTCAAGTTTCTCAAAGAAGTATCCGCTCGGTACACGCACAGATAATATAGTGTACACGGAAACGGTACTCGCGTACGAAGTCGCGGCTAACTGCTAGTATTCAATATATCTAAAATAAGAACACTGCAGACAAACTAACCGCCATAAAACCAATTTGAAAAAGAAGTAAAGATAATATTATTAAAACTTGCTCTACGACTCAGCTAATACCGTATATCCAGTGTCTAGGTTTACTGAAATGTACACTGAAATATAAAACTAGATTTTAAATGAACTGGTACATAAAAGTGAAAAATTGCGCGCTTAGAACGTTCCACGTAGCCGAGTATATTTTATAAGCGAACTGTTCATCCGAAACCGGGTGAATAGAACCTAGAAAATCTACCTTGAATCCAATGAAAACTTAAATAAAGTCACATCCGTGTCATTTGGTCACCTTTCAAGACTTGAACTTATGAACTTTGGTGTAAATTGACCATCGATTGCAAGAAATTCCGATCGCATAGATATTTTCTCCGATTATATTTTGGAGTTAAATTTTTCGTTCGAAAGCAGTTTTTTACACGTCGTTTAGTCGTGTATTTTAGCCGGGTAAAATACGTCTAAAATCCGGCTAAATTCAAATGTGTGCCCAGCCCACCCTAATCTAGGGTCATTTGTCCTCGTAATTGTAGACGCTTGGCTCATTTCTACGGAACGACAGACAGCCTGTTTAAAAGGACCCTCTTTTTTATCTACACCGATTCTTTACTCTCGCAAAAAATGTAAAATAAATAGGCGTAATTTGTAAGAGGGCTTCGAAAGTATGATTGATTGCTGGCGCGATTCTGAACTTTAACACTGTGGTTATAACGACATCATTTTGTGTAGACATATGCATAAAAATGTATCATTCGTCACTTCATAAATGAATAAGTAATTAGACAGAGTTGCGACAGAATTTGGTAAACACAATAATAAATAAATACCCATGGATATTTCATACAACCTAAGCAAAGCTTGTACTCTGGTAAATGCAATTATTTATCCACCAAAATCATAACAACGAATTTCCGTTTCTAAGTAAAAAAACTCCAAAACCGATTGATCTAAGAGCTTTTTAACTTCTAAACAAACATTAAAACCATACTTTTGTAACGGTCCAGAAAGACTGTCCGCGTTCCTTGGGTATCCCACAAACTATTTAGTTAATTTAACCTTAATTTAGCTAGATTCGGTCAATTTTCACCGGACGATGAAACTATCTTCAGTAAGACATACTGAATCTGTAGCAACCGTTAACTTCATAGTATAAAGAATGAATAATATTAACTGTACGAGTTTATCGAGAAAGGTTCAATATAATAGAAGGTATACATAGTTGTAGCAGTTAAATTATATTCACTAATTGTACTTACTTAGTAATAATTCATTTACAATTTCGCAATGACATTTGCGAATTGCTCTGATAAAAATGTCAGGCGGTTTCCCTCCCAAAATAGGCTATCAGATTGATAGATCTAGGTACATTTGAGAGTTGGAAACTGAATAAATTGGTAGTAAATGCTTTAGACTATCTATGTTCAGAATCTCATAAAGGTCGGCTTCTTTATTGCGACACAGTAGGGAATTTTGATAAATACAGTATGAAAAACGTAACGTAGAATGTAGATATTTTCAAGGAGAGTAGATACAAGCTATTAGTGTCTTTAGACACCATCTTTCATTCAGAAAACGGTCTAGAACCAAAAGAAACATCCAAAAAGAACAATACTATTATAGACTATATGAACCAACTTAGGTATACATTGAGTTATATCTGGGGGTATATTTGGATGCCGGACGAATGGCACCCATCATAAAAAGTTGTTTTGATACGAAATGGTAGGCATCGTTTTGAGTCGGCGGTGATTCGGGAGGCAGCGAATTGGCAGGCAACTAAACAGACGGGGATCGCATACTAACTATGAAGTAGGCAGTGGCTTTGTGACGCACGGAAGCAAAGCTTATAAAAAGGCGTACAAATTGTAAATGGGGGTCATTAATTTTGAGAATTTCAGAGGAGTAAGAAGTAAGCTAGGTTCAAGCAGATGCTATTTTTAGTGGGCAAGAATCAGATAGTCGGACCAAAATGGACCTAGGTTCATTGCACATGTCTTGTAGCAAACTAGGATTGCTAAACCATTGTGCGGGACTGACTGACTGATATCTTGCATTTAGAAGTGAGTCAAGCAGATGCTATAGGAAGATTTCTTTACAGCTAGGAGTGATAGGGTTTAAATTCGGTGTTAATTTAAATATTTTCTTCAATTTTCCTTTGGTTAGGCAGTGACAAACCCTGGTAAGTACCAAGGAACTCAAGGTAAGTCTTTGAATTATAAGTGTGTGTTTGTTTCAGGATCTTTAGAATAGAAAATTAATGTACAAGCTTGCTCGATACATGTTCTGGGCAAACATCTAGTTCAAGCAGCAAGTACAAAAATGGCAGAGGAATTCTAGGATAATTGTAATCTTGTTCGATTCAAGTTATATTATCCGATAAATAATCTTTCACTTAAAGATGAAACCGGCGTTTACAGCACTATTTTAGTGAGTTAGATTTTAGATGTTATTTCTCTTTAGGTTCACAGCAAGCAGAGGGAGGGGTTTACAGAGTTAGGATTCCCTAGGTTCTAGCATTTGTTCCAGATGAAGATTCAAAGTGGATTAATTCGAGGAATTTTATATTTTCAAATACCTGCATTTTACAGAATCTTGACTTTTGTACCTACTTTTGTACCTAATTGGTTAAATGAAATATTGTGTTTTATGTTTTCCTAATGTGTGTGTACCTCTTTATTTGATTTACCTGAGATATTGTGTGTTATATTTAGTGTTTCTTATTACTTGTTTTATATTTCATAGTATGAGCGTTCAATTAATATTGCATTCAACAATGGAAGTAAGGAGAATTATTGTAGTTATATATTTACATACTACACTTGTCCTTACATACTTACTACCTTGATAGTACAGCTATTTTCTTAGAAGATTATTTTAATGCCTTAATTACATATTCTTACTTATTTTGCTTACTTTTTACATACACTAGTAGATAGGATCAATACTTAGTTACGACTACTTCTATGTACTTACCCTCATAATACATACCTACTTATAAGACGAGCTATAGTTAGGTAAGTACATACTACATTGTAGAACAGCGTCTTATCTCCTATGTGTTAAGCGATAGCGACTTTGATTATTTGACAAATTCGAATTTTAGAAACATCTGCGACTTTTTAAGCTTTAGACTTTAAACCTTTTAACCTTTAAGACCTTAGGATTTTAACCTCTAGTTTGAATTTCAGACTTTGAACCTTATGATTTTAGAAACTTAAGCTTTTACAACTTAAGGTAACTTTACCTTATTTTACCTTCGGATATTAAGTCTGGATTAGAACAGATGCATACACTACAATAGATAGTCTTACCTACTATATCAGATTAATTTTATCAAATTATTTTTATTGTTCAACTTTGAATTGAATCATAGTGAAGTCACTTATTATTCTAGTGGTAATATTTATTGTGCCATTGAGACAGCTTGAGTAGCTCTCTCTTATATCTTTCAAATTCAGTAAAGTATTTATTAAAATTAAAAGGAACCTTTATTCCTACTTGTCTTGTAGTCTTGCATTGACTATTTGTTTTATAGTGACATTTAACTTCAACCTTTTGTCTTATACTGACCTGTCTGATTGGTTTCCTCAAACTATGTGCTTGAAGGAGAAGCTATAAAGAAAAGTCATTCTCAAATGTTTTAAGGTCTGTACAGATACTATTTTTCTTACTCTAGAGCGCGTGTCTCGTGGTTATTCTGAACTTATGGAAAAGGGATGATAACTACCTACAAAGAGTCTATGATCTATTCTATCTAGTCCGATACCTATTAATTTACATGAAGTATATGTGGTCAAGCTAGACATTTCCGTTGTCAAAGTACCCTAGGCCGATTCTAGCTAGGGTTACTTTATATTAGCTATGTGACTGATCTTATCTACTTCTATTGCTTTTATCTTGGCTTTGTCGTAGCTATCTAGAAAGACTGGTTTGAGTGAACCATGAACTAGGAAGGTTACTTAAATTTAGATTCAGATGTTAGAAGTGGTTCTCTAACAAGCTGCCTTTTAGCTGCAGCATAAAATTGCATGGATCTATCTTGGCTTTGAGTAACTAAAGTTATTTAAAGGTAATTTAGTTTCATGATCTTTGTTAATCCATAGTAGCACTGATGTTGGATTCAGTTTAGTGAAATAGTAAAAATAGATTTTACTCATTCCCCTATTCTTAATCACACATCCGCTAAAGTTTAGTGTACTGTGAAGAGGGGATTTATTACGAATACATGTGAATAATATGTATCCGTAGTCTGGTGTCGAAAATCACTAGATGGCGCGGATGGAGGAGCGTCACTCTAATGTAAATACATACTATTGTAAATACATTAGCTTTATAGTACACAATTTAACATCATTCTAGTAACAAAGTATAATAAACTTATATTCTGAGACTTTAGAATCATTCTATATGGAGGAGCGTCACTCTAATGTAAATACATACTATTGTAAATACATTAGCTTCATAGTACACAATTTAACATCATTCTAGTAACAAAGTTATAATATACTTATATTCTGAGACTTTAGAATCATTCTATATATTTAATATTAATTTTTATAAGTAGATTTCTACTGAAGGAAATATGGCTTTTCTATTTACGTGTATTTCAGCAAAGTCAAATATTTTATAATTCCGAACATATATTTCTTCCTAAAGCTAGTACTTGACAAAACAATTGAGGTTTAGGTCTTTATAATTTCTATATAAGATTCATGAAAGGATCTCATTGATAATGAGTCGTACCTACTTAAGATAACTTCTGTTGCCTCTAATTATCTAGGATTTACATAATATGTATCTTTTAATTAATCTATTATATTTTATTTATCAGGCTACAATAGTAGGAATAACCCTCGCGATTAACTAAACTTCTACCTATAAGATAATAAGGATTAGTGTAGATAGGAAAACGTTACTTTCATATTAGGTAGATTCATAGGTTAACTAAAAGAGATCTCATCATAATTCCTTTAAAGTATCTGAGTTCCTATCGGTTCATAATAGTAGGCGTCCTAATCACAACCACTATACGATCACAAGGCCATTAGAATAAGTTAGTTATTAAGTTAGTTATAAGTCATAAGATTAAAGTAAAGCAACGTAGTTAAAATTAGTTTAAATTGCTTAGGTTAAATTGATTTAGGCTCTTCTCTCTCTTAGGTTAATATCTATATATCTCTTTTAGTCTTTTAACCTTTTAGTTATCTCTATCTTAGTTAGTTAGTTAATCAATCAGTAAAAAGAGCTAGTTAAAAAAAAATTAGGTTAATATGGGGGGGAGCGTTACAATTTGGTGCCGTGACCAGGATATCAATTTTAGGTTATTTACAGTAGCTTAAATCATTTTTTTTTTTATTCAAATCATACCTTATATCTATTAAATTCATATATTATTTCCATTAAATTCATGTTTCATTTAATTTGTTGCTTACTTTAATCTTGTTTAGTGCGATTTTTCGCACAATTTGTTGCCGTAATAAAGGATGGGGTTTTGTGTTGAGATTTCTTAATTTTATTTAGATTATAACTGTTTATTAGGTAAATCGGTTAATTTTAGTTCATTCTGTTTAGAAGTTTTATTCTAGATTTTATTCGTTTAAATTAGACAAAACTAATACGTATAGGTAGTGAATAGGTAATGTAAAGGAATTAATTGAGTTTCATATTATTGCGTTGGTGAGGTAAGATTAAGTGACATCCATATTTGTAAATGCGTGGGGTCGTAAATAGATAATGTAGGATTTACAAAATAGTTATTTATAGTTTTATACTTTTATGAGCGGGGGGTCGTAAATAAATGACTTAGAATTTCAAAATAATTATTTATAGATTCGAGATTTCAAGAGTTAGAGAAAGGTCGTAAGTAAATAAATTATATTTACAGATTAGTTACTTTTAGGTTCATTTATTATATTAGCGTGGGATAACCATTGACTGATTGAGCTTAACTCTATTTAATTTAAATAAGTAGTTTTACTAAAATATTAGTTGAGAAATTAATAATAGGTAAACTAATAGGTAAACTATTAGGTAAACTAATAGGTAACAAGATAAAATTTTAGTAATATAATTAATAGTAGGTAATTTAGGTTATAAGTATTCAACTCTCATAGAGGAATAAGTCTAGCATAAAAATAGGGGTAGTTCTGAGATACCTATTGTCTGAGAACTAATACTTGACTGGTTTATTGAATGCCTATGTCTTTGGAGATTACTAGCAGGTAGAATCATTATTTAGTGACAGCTACTTCTAGGTCTACTTATCCTCGTACTAGATAGATAGATTAAAAACTCTTTATTGTACACCATTTTTACAGTACTACTTAGTGAACTATAGTTAGATAATTACATATCACATTTGGGCTTGTTCTTACATACCTACTACTCTGATAGTGCAGCTACTTACCTTTTTAGAAGTTTGCTTTAGTATACCTTATATCTATACTTAGTAACAGTTATTTTTACTTTCATTTATTTTCTATTACATTCTTACTTACAAAGTGAGCTATAGGTAGATAACAACTTACTACACCGGGGTTTACATACTTACAACATTAATCGTTCAGTTGCGTCAGTTACTTACCTTCTTGATGCTAAGCAATTATGATCTAGATATAAAAGGTTATTTACATTAGACTTACTTAAACATAGAGAAGTTTTTTTTTACTACTACGTTTATTTATTCATACTTACTTTAGAATTTTAGAATCTTTGAATTTTAAACCTTAGATATTGAACTTTTATCTTTAACTATTAACTATTAATTTTTACTTTGAACTTTAAACTTTGAATTTTAACGTTAAATTTTAACTTTGGATTTTAACTTTGGATTTTAACTTTGAATTTTAACTTTAAATTTTAACTTTAAATTTTAACTTTGAATTTTAACTTTGAAATTTAACTTTGAATTTTAACTTTGAATTTTGACTTTGAACTTCAACTTTAGATTTTGACTTTGAATTTTAACTTTGAATTTTAACTTTGTATTTTAACTTTGAATTTTAACTTTAAATTTTAACTTTAAATTTTAACTTTGAATTTTAACTTTAAATTTTAACTTTGAATTTTAACTTTGAATTTTAACTTTGTATTTTAACTTTAAATTTTAACTTTGAATTTTAACTTTGAATTTTAACTTTAGATTTTAACTTTGAATTTTAACTTTGAATTTTGACTTTGAATTTAAACTTTAGATTTTAACTTTGAATTTTAACTTTGAATTTTAACTTTGAATTTTAACTTTGAATTTTAACTTTGAATTTTAACTTTAAATTTTAACTTTGAATTTTAACTTTAGATTTTAACTTTGAATTTTAACTTTGAATTTTGACTTTGAATTTAAACTTTAGATTTTAACTTTGAATTTTAACTTTGAATTTTAACTTTAAATTTTAACTTTGAATTTTAACTTTGAATTTTTACTTTGAATTTTAACTTTGAGTTTTAACTTTAAATTTTAACTTTAAATTTTAACATTGAATTTTAAATTTTGAATTTTAACTTTGAATTTTAACTTTAAATTTTAACTTTGAATTTTAACTTTGAATTTTAACTTTGAATTTTGGCTTTAAATTTTAACTTTGAATTTTTTTTTTTACTTTGAATTTTAACTTTGAACTTCAACTTTAAATTCTGACTTTGAATTTTAACTTTGAATTTTAACTTTAAATTTTAATAAATTTTAACTTTGAGTTTTAACTTTCAATTTTAACTTTGAATTTTATTTTTGAATTTTAACTTTAAATTTTAACTTTAAATCTTAACTTTGAATTTTAACTTTGCATTTTAACTTTGAATTTTAACTTTAAATTTTGACTTTGAATTTTAATTTTGAACTTCAACTTTAAATTCTGACATTGAATTTTAACTTTGAATTTTGACTTTGAATTCTAACTTTGAATTTTGACTTTGAATTTGAACTTTAACTTTAAACTATAACTTTGAACCTTTTGGTTTAGGAGTTCTTATCTTAGGCAGAGGCGTGTGTGACTTTTCATGTAATTAACATTCTCTAAAGATAGTCTTTTATATATACTTAAGTTGATACGGTGTCTATGTAAATGGGGTTGTAAAAGGAAAGACAGTCATAATTATTCGAGACTAAGTTTAGTTCTTTACGTAGCTAGGGTCAGATAGACTGTATGTACATTGGAAGCATTTAGATAAAATTGTCCACAATTTTCACCTTGAGTTATACCTAATAAGCGTAAAAATAAGATTTAGATTTCACCCGCCCTAGCTAAGTTACAGCTATCTATCTAGGTTATGATACGTTGCCTATAATATATAAATAAGTAAATGTCACATTTTTGATGGTTTAGTTTCTTGATAATTAAAATTAATAAACATAAAGCATAATTAATAACATAATCATTGGATCGGTTTTAAATTTATTATCTTACTTTAGCTAATAGGTATTGAACTACTCATATCTACCAATAATCAAAACTAAATAGTTATAAAACCATAAACATAATATATATATAATAGAGTCTAATTAAAGCTAAAAAAAAAAAAAAAAATGTATTTAATTCATGATAAATGATACAGATGTAAGGTTTCATTAGGTATATAGGTAAACAAACACTATGCGATGTGGTAAGTAAGTAGGTCGGTAAGTATAAAATGTAGTAAGTAACAATAAACACTCTAACGTAATAAATTATGACTATGCTTGAATCTGTGTAATTAGAAGCACTTCGGAAGACTTACGTACTAGGTTCTGGTATAAGTTGTTACGCAAAATATTGATTTTTTTACATTTATATCAATAGAAATAAGACCTTTGTTGGTTTCAAATATTGTCGGTAACGCTTAAGCATTAATCTCAACTTTTCAATGGATAATGCAGGAGGGCGCGAAGAATTGATATCATCCAGGAGATGGAGGATTTTTGTTTTATGGGAATAGTATTGTGGGTGATTGACGTCCCATAATACTGGATATTTTCCCACCTTATTTAAAAAAACACTATAATACGACATTTTTATTTTATTTTAAATCAAGAGTAGTGAATGTTACACAAGCCAGCACACGAGTGCACGAATGAAGTTTTTTTTTATCTACCCTCATTATGTATACTTACTCGAATTTTCTTGTTCGTCATGTCTTGGTGACTAATAGCAAGAAGGTTGTAATATGTAGGTTCTATGTAGGGAGATTTTGAATAAGAATCTCGGGGTTTCATATTATCAGGATTGCGTACTAAAGATTTCTATTTATATGAAATATGATTCAGATTTTGATCTCTGTTTCGTACATAGTTCCGTTTTCAAGGACACAATTATAGTTCGAAAAAATACCAGGTTGATCAATCATGTATTCAAGGGAAATGGAACCTTCAATTTGCTTGAATTTTTTTTTAGTTTTATTCTTTAACCAATAATTTTGTATAATATGGGTAATGATCAAATCTATACAAATAAGGAGGATATCATTTAGTAATTGACGTCTAAGATATAAAAATTTTTTTTGTTCCTTTTCAAATTCTTCCTCTTTTGTTCATGTTTTGCCTTTTGAATTGGGGTTTCAGGAATTTAACTTGTAACTAAATCATAAAAGTATCTAAATGAATATAAACAAATATGGTACCGATTTCTTAACAGTCTTACTTCTATACGATCTGTTGATTTTGCGGGTATAATGAATGACTACGGATGTTGGAGTTCTGAAAGGTTGAATGAATCTTAGTAAAATTTGGGATCGAGACATTGTGTGATGAACGAGTGAGAATTATGTTAATTTTAACTGTTTGAGGGGCTCAAGATTTCAACAGAATCTTGGAATAGGACAATATTTTTTGATTTCTAAATCTGGACAAACTTTACATTTGACAAACAATTTGTATGAAGGAGTTATTGGTGTTAGGTTAGGTCAGTTGACAATTTCATCAGTTTCGGCTGATTTCATACAAGTTCACACTATACAAATTAGGTTCTGATTAAGCACACTGCACATGCTCCGAATTGCAATTTGTTGTTATTTTGAGATCGGTTTTACGTTGGATGATTCGATCATGTTAAGTTATGGTTGCACGCCTTTGAGGATCTAATTTGGACTGTGAAGGGTGATGTATGATAAACTCAGTTACGAATTGCGAGAGTCAATAGACGGGCTAAAGAGCTAAATACATTATATCACTAGGATTGAGTCTGGATCACAACAGGCTTCCGTTACACAGTTTAACAATTGTTCTCGCTGCAATGATAATATTTCGTGGTTGTATTCATTTATAGCTATAAAGCGGCATCAAACTCACATCATTTTGGGGTTTCGGTTTAAATTTTACACATCAAATAAAAAAAAACATTACTTATGTGATGGCTAGCATAGATTTAATCTATGCAAGTCATTGCAAAATATTTGTCTGGAACTAGAAATCAACAAATAAAATTTGTACCAATAATGATTGTTCAAGAGAGAAATAATTTGTGTTTTATTTTAATTAATGAAATTAATTTGGGAAAGTTTTACTCCGGTTCATAAGTTAATCACCTCGTATAACTTTGGGGTCGGCTGTAACGGTCCAGAAAGACTGTCCGCGTTCCTTGGGTATCCCACAAACTATTTAGTTAATTTAACCTTAATTTAGCTAGATTCGGTCAATTTTCACCGGACGATGAAACTATCTTCAGTAAGACATACTGAATCTGTAGCAACCGTTAACTTCATAGTATAAAGAATGAATAATATTAACTGTACGAGTTTATCGAGAAAGGTTCAATATAATAGAAGGTATACATAGTTGTAGCAGTTAAATTATATTCACTAATTGTACTTACTTAGTAATAATTCATTTACAATTTCGCAATGACATTTGCGAATTGCTCTGATAAAAATGTCAGGCGGTTTCCCTCCCAAAATAGGCTATCAGATTGATAGATCTAGGTACATTTGAGAGTTGGAAACTGAATAAATTGGTAGTAAATGCTTTAGACTATCTATGTTCAGAATCTCATAAAGGTCGGCTTCTTTATTGCGACACAGTAGGGAATTTTGATAAATACAGTATGAAAAACGTAACGTAGAATGTAGATATTTTCAAGGAGAGTAGATACAAGCTATTAGTGTCTTTAGACACCATCTTTCATTCAGAAAACGGTCTAGAACCAAAAGAAACATCCAAAAAGAACAATACTATTATAGACTATATGAACCAACTTAGGTATACATTGAGTTATATCTGGGGGTATATTTGGATGCCGGACGAATGGCACCCATCATAAAAAGTTGTTTTGATACGAAATGGTAGGCATCGTTTTGAGTCGGCGGTGATTCGGGAGGCAGCGAATTGGCAGGCAACTAAACAGACGGGGATCGCATACTAACTATGAAGTAGGCAGTGGCTTTGTGACGCACGGAAGCAAAGCTTATAAAAAGGCGTACAAATTGTAAATGGGGGTCATTAATTTTGAGAATTTCAGAGGAGTAAGAAGTAAGCTAGGTTCAAGCAGATGCTATTTTTAGTGGGCAAGAATCAGATAGTCGGACCAAAATGGACCTAGGTTCATTGCACATGTCTTGTAGCAAACTAGGATTGCTAAACCATTGTGCGGGACTGACTGACTGATATCTTGCATTTAGAAGTGAGTCAAGCAGATGCTATAGGAAGATTTCTTTACAGCTAGGAGTGATAGGGTTTAAATTCGGTGTTAATTTAAATATTTTCTTCAATTTTCCTTTGGTTAGGCAGTGACAAACCCTGGTAAGTACCAAGGAACTCAAGGTAAGTCTTTGAATTATAAGTGTGTGTTTGTTTCAGGATCTTTAGAATAGAAAATTAATGTACAAGCTTGCTCGATACATGTTCTGGGCAAACATCTAGTTCAAGCAGCAAGTACAAAAATGGCAGAGGAATTCTAGGATAATTGTAATCTTGTTCGATTCAAGTTATATTATCCGATAAATAATCTTTCACTTAAAGATGAAACCGGCGTTTACAGCACTATTTTAGTGAGTTAGATTTTAGATGTTATTTCTCTTTAGGTTCACAGCAAGCAGAGGGAGGGGTTTACAGAGTTAGGATTCCCTAGGTTCTAGCATTTGTTCCAGATGAAGATTCAAAGTGGATTAATTCGAGGAATTTTATATTTTCAAATACCTGCATTTTACAGAATCTTGACTTTTGTACCTACTTTTGTACCTAATTGGTTAAATGAAATATTGTGTTTTATGTTTTCCTAATGTGTGTGTACCTCTTTATTTGATTTACCTGAGATATTGTGTGTTATATTTAGTGTTTCTTATTACTTGTTTTATATTTCATAGTATGAGCGTTCAATTAATATTGCATTCAACAATGGAAGTAAGGAGAATTATTGTAGTTATATATTTACATACTACACTTGTCCTTACATACTTACTACCTTGATAGTACAGCTATTTTCTTAGAAGATTATTTTAATGCCTTAATTACATATTCTTACTTATTTTGCTTACTTTTTACATACACTAGTAGATAGGATCAATACTTAGTTACGACTACTTCTATGTACTTACCCTCATAATACATACCTACTTATAAGACGAGCTATAGTTAGGTAAGTACATACTACATTGTAGAACAGCGTCTTATCTCCTATGTGTTAAGCGATAGCGACTTTGATTATTTGACAAATTCGAATTTTAGAAACATCTGCGACTTTTTAAGCTTTAGACTTTAAACCTTTTAACCTTTAAGACCTTAGGATTTTAACCTCTAGTTTGAATTTCAGACTTTGAACCTTATGATTTTAGAAACTTAAGCTTTTACAACTTAAGGTAACTTTACCTTATTTTACCTTCGGATATTAAGTCTGGATTAGAACAGATGCATACACTACAATAGATAGTCTTACCTACTATATCAGATTAATTTTATCAAATTATTTTTATTGTTCAACTTTGAATTGAATCATAGTGAAGTCACTTATTATTCTAGTGGTAATATTTATTGTGCCATTGAGACAGCTTGAGTAGCTCTCTCTTATATCTTTCAAATTCAGTAAAGTATTTATTAAAATTAAAAGGAACCTTTATTCCTACTTGTCTTGTAGTCTTGCATTGACTATTTGTTTTATAGTGACATTTAACTTCAACCTTTTGTCTTATACTGACCTGTCTGATTGGTTTCCTCAAACTATGTGCTTGAAGGAGAAGCTATAAAGAAAAGTCATTCTCAAATGTTTTAAGGTCTGTACAGATACTATTTTTCTTACTCTAGAGCGCGTGTCTCGTGGTTATTCTGAACTTATGGAAAAGGGATGATAACTACCTACAAAGAGTCTATGATCTATTCTATCTAGTCCGATACCTATTAATTTACATGAAGTATATGTGGTCAAGCTAGACATTTCCGTTGTCAAAGTACCCTAGGCCGATTCTAGCTAGGGTTACTTTATATTAGCTATGTGACTGATCTTATCTACTTCTATTGCTTTTATCTTGGCTTTGTCGTAGCTATCTAGAAAGACTGGTTTGAGTGAACCATGAACTAGGAAGGTTACTTAAATTTAGATTCAGATGTTAGAAGTGGTTCTCTAACAAGCTGCCTTTTAGCTGCAGCATAAAATTGCATGGATCTATCTTGGCTTTGAGTAACTAAAGTTATTTAAAGGTAATTTAGTTTCATGATCTTTGTTAATCCATAGTAGCACTGATGTTTGATTCAGTTTAGTGAAATAGTAAAAATAGATTTTACTCATTCCCCTATTCTTAATCACACATCCGCTAAAGTTTAGTGTACTGTGAAGAGGGGATTTATTACGAATACATGTGAATAATATGTATCCGTAGTCTGGTGTCGAAAATCACTAGATGGCGCGGATGGAGGAGCGTCACTCTAATGTAAATACATACTATTGTAAATACATTAGCTTTATAGTACACAATTTAACATCATTCTAGTAACAAAGTATAATAAACTTATATTCTGAGACTTTAGAATCATTCTATATGGAGGAGCGTCACTCTAATGTAAATACATACTATTGTAAATACATTAGCTTCATAGTACACAATTTAACATCATTCTAGTAACAAAGTTATAATATACTTATATTCTGAGACTTTAGAATCATTCTATATATTTAATATTAATTTTTATAAGTAGATTTCTACTGAAGGAAATATGGCTTTTCTATTTACGTGTATTTCAGCAAAGTCAAATATTTTATAATTCCGAACATATATTTCTTCCTAAAGCTAGTACTTGACAAAACAATTGAGGTTTAGGTCTTTATAATTTCTATATAAGATTCATGAAAGGATCTCATTGATAATGAGTCGTACCTACTTAAGATAACTTCTGTTGCCTCTAATTATCTAGGATTTACATAATATGTATCTTTTAATTAATCTATTATATTTTATTTATCAGGCTACAATAGTAGGAATAACCCTCGCGATTAACTAAACTTCTACCTATAAGATAATAAGGATTAGTGTAGATAGGAAAACGTTACTTTCATATTAGGTAGATTCATAGGTTAACTAAAAGAGATCTCATCATAATTCCTTTAAAGTATCTGAGTTCCTATCGGTTCATAATAGTAGGCGTCCTAATCACAACCACTATACGATCACAAGGCCATTAGAATAAGTTAGTTATTAAGTTAGTTATAAGTCATAAGATTAAAGTAAAGCAACGTAGTTAAAATTAGTTTAAATTGCTTAGGTTAAATTGATTTAGGCTCTTCTCTCTCTTAGGTTAATATCTATATATCTCTTTTAGTCTTTTAACCTTTTAGTTATCTCTATCTTAGTTAGTTAGTTAATCAATCAGTAAAAAGAGCTAGTTAAAAAAAAATTAGGTTAATATGGGGGGGAGCGTTACACTTTCAATGAGCTTACTCTAAAATGGTATTTCCAAAAAATGCTTCGTTTATTGCTCTTTATTATTAAGTGAATAAGGTTTATTATCGTAGGTATACTTGCGGTGTTTTATTTCTTTCCAAATTGCCCTTTTTGAGAAAGATGGAGAGCCCATTACGCATTTTCGCTCCTTTGTCATGATGACGTCACTCTAAAGTTTGTAAGTGACACCAGTTGACGAGCTTCGTTATAAACAACTTGAAAAACACGCAAGTATTTTTGGAGATAATAAACTTCCACTGTCTCGTTTTAGTACTCTGAGCACAGGTTTTTCAAGTAATGTAGGTTTACATAGACATGTCTGCAGTTTCTGTGTCTGCAAATGGTAAACAAGTAATTAAATAAAAATTTTAAAAACCCCTGAATCTTGAACCGATTTTCATCAAACATAGTTAAAAACACTCCCGTTTAATTCACCTTTCAAACAAAAAAAAAACAAATCAAAATCGGTTCATCCGTTCAGGCGCTACGTTGCCTCAGACACACACATACACTCACACACACACTCACACACACACGCACTCAGAAAGACACGTCAAACTAACACCACTAATCGACTGATAGTTTATATCAGCCGATCAAAAAGTCTGCGGTCTGTGAAGGCTCTATGTCGATGTCGGGTTGTGTGCAAACGCCTTTTACCAGCCGCACATCCAGTTCGCCACATGTTGCGGAATAGCTTTTACGCTTCAGCCGACCGCAGTCGTTTTATCATACAAATGACTTGGATAAAACCGAAATTCCGAATGCATTGCTTATTTTCGCTATTTAGAACACTGTAATTAGTATTGCAATGCTGCGACGGTTCAAATGTTCCGTTGGGCTTATTGAGGTATTTGTGGTTGATTTTGTGGGGCATATTATTATGGTAGCATAACTCATGTGTTAAAAAATGTTTAGTTTTCGGATAGTGCAACTTGAAACTTCATAAAAACTCTAAAAAAAGATGAGCTCATAACTTCGCTCTACTCGAGTCACGACTACCAAGGAGTCAGTCGCGCTAACTTTAAACATTTCCTTTGTTCATAATACGGTCCTGTCTTCTTCTTCTTCTCTTATATATGGCCTTTTTAGACAGACAGTTTTTCCAATGTCAAGTGGATTATTTAAAATAAGTTTAGTCAAGTCAAGTCGAGTCATTCGTCAAGTCGGCTGTCTTTTGTTTTGAAGACCAAATGGTGGATTTTCCATTCAAAACTTGGAAACGAATTCTAAATAGCAATAGAATTCTAAAACTAAATAGAAAACAGTCTGTTGCCATTGTAAATCATTCTTAAATAGCATGATTGGTACTCTAGTAGGTACGGTATTTATTTTTGAATGTGGCGGCAGTAAGCTGACGGCACCGTTCGTTTAGCAATATCTTATGAAATTTCCAGCTTGCTTGAGCAGACTTTAGTGCTCTGTCTGCACTAAAGTCTGCTGAAGCCGGGTCTTGTCGCCTGAATGCATAAATCCTGGTGAAAATTGCCAACTTAATCTATGTTAGCACGGTGATTAAAATACCCTTTCTTCCTCCATTTAGTAAGAACCATGTGGTATGAAAGTTTGTTTCAATAATCATTAAAAAATAAGGAAGATGAATGATTTTTATATGAAAAATGAAAATATGTTGGTTTTATTTGTTAACTTTTGATACGATTGGCTCTGGTAACCAAAAAAGCATAAAATTATTAACCAAATCAAAGCTTTAAACGGCTTATCCAAAAATCCTTTCCGCGTTTTCTGCCTAGTGTAAATTCACTAGCGGTCACGTAACACCCTCCATAGATATTATGTTACCGAAAGCAAGCTGCGCTATATTTTTAGTTTTTATTCAGCTCCAATAACGTACGAAAAAAGTGGCCATAAATAGGTATAGCCCAATCAGACTCTGCCGTCCGCGTCCCAGTCTCAAGCGACCGGTCACGTTGCGCCATTATTTTATTCTGCAACAGCGGGCTATTACAAAAGCAAGGAGATATTATAAATTCAGTTAGAATATTCCCCTCTTTGTAAAGATGCTTCTCGTTATTAATGTACCACCTGTAACAGCTTTTACAGTAACCTTTATCTCACTTTTTTCATTAACATTTCGCATTTAGCAGATAACTTTTGCCACGGCCGAGAAAGCATTTGGTTTTCACCTTTTTTGGAACTTAAAAAGTTGTTTTTGATGAAAATTCTTTTGTGGGACTTTGAGAGTTATGTTTCAAGTTCAGGAAAGGGCTATGGTAGAAAGGGAGCGTAATTGAATTGAATTTATTTTTTCATGATTTTTATCGTACTTAAAATATTGCTGGTTAGCAAAGTATTTCTAGCAGGCAAGCAAGTAGTTCTAAATATCATTATACAATCTAAATAAGTTCTAATATAATTCAATTTCAATTTCAAAGCGTTAAAGGTTAATTGAAATGAAATACTAAATTATGAAACCATGGCACCCAAATTATACTAATCTAGTTTAAGTTATATAGTAAGCGAATAGATTGACCCGAGCTTTATGTCCTTAATTTGGATCGTAGAGCCGATGTGTCCAATGCTACCAGAAGCGAGTAGAATTACATTGCGCGGCAACGACAATTCGACTGCAAGCGTTGCTGCGTTGGCGCGCAATGTAATGCTACTCTCTACTTAACTCCTCACTGTGTGTAAACGGTGCCGTAAACAAACAGAATCAGTTTAATTTGGCCGGGGTAAGAAATGGCTTCATTCCAGACGTCAATATCTTGAGGGCGGAATGCTTCGGTTCAAGGATTTCTTACTGTAATTTAGGAAAATTGACTGTGTACGTTACGTAGGAGTAGGGTAGACTAATCTTTGGTGTCCGGGCCTTTTGCACGTGCTGGGAACTTGCTGACATCACTCTGTGATTTCCCCAGCCGTCGTTTTAACACATACCAACAATGAAGGGTGATTGTCTTGATGAATTCTAACAAAAATTCCATTGGACCTTTGTTAGAATATCCTAAAAGTCACAAAATGGCAGCGAAATGTGACATTTATGACATTTTATCGTAATTGCAATATTTTATTAAAATAATTATCCCAATCAGTGAATCTACCACAATTTACGAGTACATACTTATTTTCTGATAACAAAAGCTGCTGGGGAGTCATTGAATGCAGGTCGTACATTATAATCAAAATCGGTTTAGTAGTTTAGCTTATAAATAGAAATAACTGTAAAAAAATATGCCATCCACGTGCACGAAATTGCGTATTTTGCTTTCCTGTGACTTTTTAGTGGTCTTTATGGTCACTAGAACATTCCCAACGAACTATCATCATCATCTGATGATGATGAAGCTGGTAGTCGAATTAAAGTCGGTTTTTCTTTTTAAACTTATATTATTTCAAGTTATATAGAACAATGCTCCAATTAAGTGTCTATTCAGCTTTAGGTAAATGTCAGGCATGGTACTTAACTGAACGTAGTATTAGTCTCATAGCTCATCGTTAAGCCAACATTAGGACAGTCCGGTTAGAACAAAGATACTCGAGTACGAACATAAATTACATTTCTGAGACCATTCATATTACAAATTCTGGGACGCATAGTTCTAGCGGGTGCTCGGTTCGTGATAAAAGGTTTATTTGCATTTTGGTTCATATCTGGTTGGTTTTATTTAGCTGCGGTGACTTGTACAATTTATAAATTCACAAAATGTAGTTTTACGGTATTATGTGTTTTACCGTTGTACTTTACTTTTTACGCGATTATGCAGAGCGAAAAAGGAGTTATAATTTTTATAATTTAATTTATTTAAAAATTATGTTAAGTGTTAGTAAGTATGTCTACTTATAGTACGAGTAAAAGATCTTGAACTTTTATTGTGTGTGACAAGTGACATCAAAAGTTTGAAGCGTGGACAACCCTTCCTGCTATTTTTGTGGAACGAGCATAAGGACGAGTTTTAAAATAGGTAAACTACTCCGGAAAAACCTGACAAAAAATACTGATGAATTCCTAAAAGCAATTATTGCTGCCTGCCATAAAATCACCTCATAGGTAACATGTGGACGTACGTTGCCAGGTTTAATTCGTTTAAATTTTAACAACACAGAGATGACAAAAAAACACAGTGTCCATAATACCCAATTAGCCCCATTTTAGGAGTCGACAGGCGTTTGCAGATTGACCGATACACCCCACACGATACCGATATGTTAGTTGTTCGAACACAACTATCGATATCAGCGCCGACACGGTTTGTAAAATTCTAGTACACACCGCGACAAAACATAGTAGACTATCTGGACTTTGAACTATTAGAAGTACGTTTTGGGTGCCATTGACGCCATTACGCGTTACGTAGCGTAAACGTAACTTAAAATCTGCGTAGCATTACCGTTAAAGCGTAGGTGAATCGTGCGAGAGGGACGTCGCGATGTTTGCGTGTCGCGCTTCTAAACCCACTGCACTCCTATTTCAACAATTCTCTGTATTGTGTACAGCGTAATTAAAATATCTATATATATATATATATCTTATTATGGATATATTGGTTATCTAACTTGATGTGTAGCCGCGTGTACTGTGTATGAGATTAGCTCTCCTCCGATATTGCGTAGACGTCGTGTCGGGGCAGTGTGAAAACAGCCAAAAGTGAGGTCATACATGAAATTGGACCGCTGCTGATTCCAAATTCTAATTCGAAGCAGGAAAACAGTAAAACGAGACAGTTCATAATTTATTCGTGCACCGTAATGGAAGGCATTTCGGTATTAATCGTAGACATTAGCATAGAACGCGGCGCCCTTCGGGAATACCTGATCATGTATTAGCTGCAGAATCTATCTGCGAAATTGAGATAAAACTATCACTGTTGAAACATCTAACACTTGACGGCTCAAGAAGCAGATGAATGTTATTCAAAGAAATATGATATTAAAAAAATGTGTATAAGATTGGTATACAGGGAATGAATAGTATTGACTTCTTTTATTTAAAAAATATTTGTCGGTGTATAAAGAATTGCTAGCTTAAATAATTCCAAAAAAAATAATAGATTGCTTTGCAACGAACGCGTCATAATTATGTAATTCTGAAAAGCTGTCAAGGGTCATTTCGTGGCATTCTCTCGCGAGACATTTTTTTGCCTAAGTCGGCTGAGTATTCCTTTACTATAATTATTATAACTGATGTCATTGAAACTTACTTTACTAACACTATACCAATTTATACTCACCCGAGAAACAAGTGTTAATAAAATATATCAATCACGGTCGCCTGTCGCTCGCCCCATCCACAGTCTCCCGATTCAAGCACTGACGATGCAGCTGTCTTGCTAAAACTATTACTCCTCGGGATGCCTGCACCAACGTAAGCGAGCTGTTGGCCTTCCTGGAGGACATCGGGTGGCTGGAATGGTGGCCGCCACCGATCACCCAAAAAGGGCCCGTCTGCGGCCTAGTTGCGGAAACCGCGCTTTACAAGTACAAGTAAGTGCTTCTACTACAGTGATCATTGTGCCCCATCTGTTTGTTTTCTTTAATGTAGAGTAGTAGAGTAAATGTCGGTGAGTTAAGTACTCTAACTTAACTACTTATTACTACTGTTTGAATAAAAATGGATCTATCTTATAAAAAGTTAGATTTGACATTACGTATGGTAATATACTTGTGTCGATTCTGTTGTTGAATTTTTCTAAACTAACCTAATTTGACAGCTCTAAAATTATAGCTGTCTTTGTTGTTTCAGTTTATGAGAAAGGGACAGCAACATTTTTAGTGCTGTCAAATTAGGTTAGTTCAGAAAAATGCAACAACAGAATCGACATGACTGTCTACTTTAACTTGACAGGGGGGTTGTCTTTATCATAATGTTCCATATGCATCTGAAATATTGTGAAAGTCATGAGTCTACATCCACGCTCTCGGTAGCTAGCGCTAGCTTACATTATGTATTATGCAATCTGCTTGTTACATTAAAAAAAAAATCAGCCGAATCTAGCGGTCCTGTACTAAGGGAACTGAAGGCGAGCACGTTGAAAAATTAGTTTCTCGACGAGTTTTGTTGCGTTGGTGATGGAGATTATTAATACTTTACTAACTTTTTTGTTACGGACTCCAACTACCTACTGAAAAATTCCGTAAATTTTTATACAATTAAAAGCCGATTTACGTACTTATAAATACTTTGCAATGGCCAGTTAAATAGTAGAGTTACATAGCGCGGCAACGATGACTTGACCGCAGGGCTTTACCACGCGATCGCATAAGTAACGTCTCTAAATTTGGCAGTAAGAATGTGTAGGTACGGCTCTTACACGTGGCTCTGTCGACCCTGTTAGACTTTTAAAGATATAGTATACTAAGAAATCTGATAGCGTGTCTAATATTGGTCCTAATATATTCTCATATTGATCTGTGGTAAGGTAAGACTATTGTGGGGCTCAATTTGGTAAGTAAAATTGCATGGTACATTTTTTTAATTTTGGTTTTGTTGTACCATATTACAGTACGCACAACGGATATTTTTCTCTCTGAAGTTAGGTGCAGCAAACGATTGCACATGTACTGTTGTGCGGAAAAATTAGCTTACCTTGAATTGGACCCAAAATGGGTGCTGCATACTTCAGAGAGACAAATATACCTTGTGTCTGCTATACTTGTTTCTAATCATAGCTCATGTGGATTAGGTATTTTGGTGTATGTCACAGTAGTAGAATTACAAAAATTCCACATCATATTTTTATTCATCATCATCATCATCATCAACCTATACTCGTCCACTGCTGAACGTAGGTCTCTCCCAAGACGCGCCATTGAGCTCGGTCTTCGGCTCTTCTCATCCAGTGTCTGCCAGCTACATTTCGCAGATCGTCGCCCCATCTCGCCGGAGGGCGTCCTACACTACGCTTGCCTAAACGTGGTCTCCACTCCAGTATTAGTTTGCTCCAACGATTGTCGGTTATTTTTATTAGTTTTCGTTTAATCCTAGTAAAATAATTGCATTAATCTTTATAATTTTAAATTGGTGCTCGTTTTGCATGCAGATGCGCTCGCCTCTTCGTAGTCTAATTTCACAGTAGCTAGTTAGTTGCATTAGGAATGAGATCATCTCCGTAACAAGCGCCATATCAAGCGGACAAATCTCAGCGGAGTTGAGCTTTGCTTTTTCCAAGCGGTAAACTCGGCGGTAAAGTGTAAAATGAATTACGTAGATTTATTAATTTATTATTTTTGTCCGACTTCAAAAAATCTTTTTTTATCTGAAGGATGTATTTCCAGGCTGGTTCCATTCAATTTTCATCAAAATCAGTTCAGTAGTTTGGCTTATAAATAGAAATAACTGGAAAAAATATGCCATCCACGTGCACGAAATTGCGTATTTTGCTTTCCTGCGACATTTTAGTGGTGTTTATGGTCACTAGAATATTCCCAATCAACTGTCATCATCATCATCTGATGATGGAGCTAGTAGTCAAATTGAAGTCGGTTTTTCTAGTTTTTTAAACTTATATTAAAGTGTGATATGAAATACGAAGTACTTTTGCAGTAGGGCACTTTGTGAAAAAACTTATTCGGGGAAATACTACCACAGTACGTATTTCAGCCGCCAAGCAGTGATGCTCGCATTGCTGTTGTCTGGCTTGATGAGGGATGGTGCTGGTAACATTATAAGCACATGATACTTACGCCTTTACGACTCTAGAGTTATGAACGTAGCGCGATGCCTGACAGGCCACGTTTTCAGTAGACGTGTTCAGTGAGGCATTGTTATAGGCTGAGGTTACCGATATGTTATGGAATTTCCGCTAGATGTGCAGTCAGTCAAACTTAGCATTATGCTTATTGATTTCCGGGATCAGGGTTAACAGCTAGTTTAACTGAGGTTGCTATTTAGAACAAAGTCAGTTAGTTTAGTTTTAATCGCTTAAAGTTATGTTGTTTTATTAGGTAAATAGTGCATCTAAAACGGATAAGAATAGACTTTACCTATCTCAGTTTTTTTTAACTGACTTAAAGAAAAAAGAGGTTCGCGTGTTGCGTTGTTTTTTTTTCAAGACGCTGCCGATCATTGATTTTTTATACCAGCCATAGACATTGGTTTCACAAACTTAATGATAAAATAAAACAATGAAGTAGGAACAATGGGTGAATTTAGTGAAGTAGGTCGCTGAAGAAAAATAAATTTTTTTGACATTATTTCTGTTAGTAAAATTATTGCTTTTGTTTCCCGTATTAGAACAAAGTTAGCTCATCGGAATACACTTGGAATAAACACTTGTCTGGGTCTCAAAAGTGCCCGCCATTGTCCCAATCTAAAGTTAGGTGACATCCGCAAGTTATATGTGCTGGAATAGGTTTTGGTTTAAGCTAAAGGCGATAGTTTTAGAAGTAAACGGAAAGGTTTAAAACTTCGACGCGAATAGAATTCTTGCAAGCTTTGTTGGAAGCATATAAATATTTTCCCACGTTGCTAGTTTTATCATAAAAGCCTTAAAACACTGGACTCACAAAAAATAGGCGATTACCGAATACATTAATATAAAAAAGATATCTATCATCGTTTTATTCTGAACACCGCTCGACGACATAAAAATCATTGAATTTATAATGGTAAATAAAATCTGGATAAATCGATGGTAAAACGGGGATTATTTTCTTAATAAAATCTGTTTAGTAAAAATTATCATTGCTATTTCGTTGGGATGATGTGACATTCCAACAAAACAAGATTTAGGGCGGCTTGCATCAGAATCACTAAACGTGTTTAACAGCTAAATAGATTTTAATCTGACTTGACAACTCGCTAAATACTATTTAATAGTTAAACGCGTTTAGCGATTCTGGTGCAAGCCGCCCTTAGTTAGATAATCCCTCAGAGTAAACTTTTCAGGACTACAGTTTGATTGTTGCAGTACCAAAACCGCTTTGAAACTGTCACAAAGTCATTACACTAATCAACTTAGGTGATTCTATTACTTCCTACCAATTCCCAGAGTTACTCAGACTCTCGTCCCTTGCGACGTTCCTCGGATGAAATATGAACGGCGGTCGGACGTGCTTTTCCGGATCACCCCGAATATTGGGTCTCAGCAGACTGCCTACATTACTATCATGTGCATTATTTATGTGAGCAAGCTCTAACGCATAGCATTTGTATTCACTTTTGTAACAATATCTCAAAGTTATGAAGCGATTGGGATTCGAACCCACGACCTGCGTTAGGTCGATGTGATCCAGCATCGCATCACTTTGTACCAGCTCGGTATTTTTTGAACAGGTATTTATGCTGGTGTTTTGACGATCACCGACATGGTATATTGATGGTAATAGTCGAATGAAAGTGGTACATTGACTATTACTAACGATAGCAACAAAAGAGCGCCGAGTGTAGCTACGGAACGACCCGCGGTGTAAATGAACCCATCACAGGATTTCTAGACTTTTTGTCCAAAACTCGTGACTTTTTTTTCGCAAGGGGATCACAGCGGATTTCTGGAATAAGACTGTCGATCGACACCTAAAACTTAACCACAAGTGAGAGCAGAAGGCAACTCTACGTACCTCCATCTACAGGTTAGACCATTGTGATTGGTACATAAGTATAGGAATGTTATCTGCAGCAACTACATAGTTCTAACAGTATTACCAACTTACCTGATAACTCTTGACAAGAATAACTTTTAACAAGGTAGGTTTATTTGCCGAGTCCTTGTGACTGAACCTGAAGCTTTTGGCTTTTTTGTTTCGGGATCTCCTATTTCCTGTAATATTGTTTAGATGAGATTGCTCTGAACATTAGTAGTACCTTTCAAGTAATGATATTCCTAGATATAATATTTCAAACGAAGCATTATAATAAAATTATACGCAAAAAAACCATTTTATAAAATACCCTGGCATCGGATACCTAATATTCATCTAATATTCTTTACAATGCGGTAAAGGAAAAATGATATTCACATTTCGAAGTAGGTACAGATACCGAGAAAATTGAATGAGCATGATATGTGGAACGTAAATTCTACGAAAAATAACTTGAACAACTCATAAAAGTAAAATATGTTTGTACTTATTTGTACCAAATAACACGTGCGTGTCGTTCTTGTGTGATTATTATCGTATCTAACGATGTCATGTATTTATTTGATAACAATAAACCAGTTCACGAGTAAACCTTTATTTACCTACCAAATAGGGTTGGTGTATTTTATAGACTACAAAACACGCGGAACAAGAAGAAAAATTGAATGTTTTGTGTGAAAAATTACAAAACATGAATAAAAAAGACTGAAAAAGTTATTATTTCATCATCATGCCCAACTTTATGAGAAAAATCAAAAGTACCACAACATTGTAAGCACATCTGGCATAGGTTGTACCAAATTGAAACGTTTTTGATGAAACTATTTTCGATGCCGACTGTACCTCGTTGTTGAGGTCCATAAAATATTATTAGGACTTACTATTTGATTCTCGCCACTATTTACATAGGTCTTTATAAATCACAAGTAAAAAACATTTTCGAATGTCAAAAAGAGAAAATCAGATTCCTTACTATTCGAAGGATTTGGGTGGGTACAGGAAACCTAATGAGACACGTAATCGTGTTTTTTATGTTACATGATTCTGACTTTGAGTGGTTTTCGCTTCGGTATTATCTTGATTTTGTAAAGATTAACTTAAGATAAAAATTAAATAATTTATTAACAGTCTGTGCCTAGTGTAGACTTTTTACGCATACAAACATTATGATTTCACATACAAAATATACATAATAGGTAGTTACGTGAACTTTGTAGTATGTTTTTAAATGTACATACTTACTACGTACACGGAGCAGCTATTTTATTCAGTACATATTGCTGTTTGTCAGTTTGTCTAGCAAAGACTAAAGACTTAGTAAAAATATCATGTAAATTCTTAGTATGAATAGTATTTAAAATACCCCAATACCTAATCTCAGTACATAAACAAAATGGGTTAACCAAAATATAGCAAATATTTATATGTTCAATCACACCCACCACACTACAAGTATGTTGAGAGTTCTCTTAATTCAACAGGGAAAAGTCTGAAACTGAGAATTTGTTGACACACTTAACCCCTAGCCCCTATTATAAAAGGTTTATGTTGGCTTGAGAAAGTTTGTAATTTGCCTAAAATTCAGCGTAGCTGAAGGGAACATTTTTATAGTACGGTAATTTTGTATTAAATGATTTTCAATGGGCCTTAAAGTAAGATTAAAAAACAGCATAAATTCAACATACTAATAAATAAAACTGTTGTTTGCCATTTTTACTTATGTTATCGGCTAACATCTGCAGCAATTCTCAAACTAAAACTTAAAAAAATTTTGTTTATGTTACAAATAAACTAGACGTGAGCTCGGAATTGCTGTTACTAACACAAATCACAGAGACAGTGGTTATTAACAATATACAAGACAATACCCTCACATCACTGGCTAGTAGTATGAAGTTCATCCGCTTGAATGAGTAATCATTTGACACTGGGAGTGTCAAATTGAGGTGTTTGGGCCCACCTTACCAATAAACTGACGCTACAACCGATGTTCTAGGGGCTATTTACATAAAGTAGTACGCTTCACTCTTTACTATATACTTACAGCTTGCTTAAAAAAGTGACCAAAGATAGCCTTCGCAAGGTAGTATTGTTTGGTTTGGTATAATAGATAGTTATCAGTAAGAATCATCTTAGGAAAAATTTAAGAGCCCGCATCAAAAGTTATATCAGATTTTTTTTGGCAAGTTTTTATTTCATAGTTGATCAAAAATGAAGGGCGGCTTGCACCAGAATCACTAAACATGTGCACGCTGTGGCGTCCTGTAATTAGTGAAACACAAAGCATTTCCTTTAGATTTAAGAATGTACCTGATAATTGTGATTTCCTTGTTGGATGCTCTAAATAAAATAAATAAATAAAAATAAATAAATAAGTAACAGCTAAATCGATTTAAATCTGACGTATTTATATGACTTGACAACTCGCTAAATACTATTTAAGAGTTAAACGCGTTTAGCGATTCTGGTGCAAGCCGCTCTAAAAGTTGTTAGTTGTCAGACTTTTTTTTTATTTATGGACATTTCACACGACGCCCAAAAGTCCCAAACTAAGCAAAGCTTGTAATATGGGAACTAGCTAGATTACTTATATACTATTTTTGTAAATACATATTTGTTATACATAGTAACACCCAGATATAGAACAAAATCTATGTTTGCCACACACAAATGTTTGTTCTTGGTGGGGATCGAACCCACGACCCACAGCATACATTATACATACTTGATACATTTTTATGATGAAGTTGTCTACCATCAGAGTTTTCTGGCTTCGTCGAAACAAAGCTTAAAATACGACATTTGATCTAATGAGTGGTACATGTTAGAACACTGAGTGATCGAGGACACTATTCGAATTACTGCCTCGAATTGTTTACTGTTGCTTGACGAGTGTATCAATTTATGTCAAGTATCGAAGTGACGAGTAGAGTTGGTTCCAGTAGCTACATTTTAAAACTTGTTTGTTTATTTGTAAGTGGCCAACTTTGGAGGTTTTGGGTCGCCTTAAGTCCTCCGTCGTAGCTTAACGATGCTACAGCCAGGACCGATAGTTTAACATGCCCTTCGAAAAATGAATGCGCTCAGATGGTAAATGCCACTTGCGGTCACCCATCCAAATAGTGACTGTGTCGCTTAACTTAGATAAATCGGTGATCTCTTTTTGTTCGTCATTGCTATTTGAGAACTTCTATCTTCGCAGTGGTTAATTTTACAGAAGAACATGCTAGCTACTAGTAGTTCAACGTCAAAAGTTTGTAAAATATTCAATACCTAATGCTATATTTATTTGATTATATTCGTTTCAAGTCATTAAAGTCACGAGGCAGACCACAAGCCAGGTGGGTGGACGATATTGTAATGGTGGCAGGAGCACACTGGATTCGGTTGGTAGGTACAGGATCGGAAAGGATGACGTGTTAAATAAATAAATAAATGAATCTTTATTGCCGACACAATGTAGTCCATAGGTTAGGTGTACAATATAAAACAATATGACGTAAAAACTAAAATAAAATAGCACTAAAATAAAATAAAATAGAGATTCAGGTGGCAATTTATATATATTAAAGTATATAAGTATTCTATCAGCCATCTAGTTCCCATATCACAAGCTTTGCTTAGTTTGGGACTAGAGGGTGTTGTGTGTAAAGTCCAAGAATATTTATTTATTTATTATTTATTTAATTTCCACCCATCGTCTGTATGTTGTTAAAGAGGAGGCCTATACCCAATAGTGGGTGAGCATAGGCTGATTAGATAGATTAGTTTAAACACTCCGTGAATGGCCGGTACAAAAGCCATTTCATATTACACACAAACTTTAGTGATGTCACGATTATCGGCTGCAACAGATTTTCGGCGTAGTGAACCGTGAACCAGATAAAACTCAAGTTCCGTCAAGTGATTCCAGATTAAAACGGTTGTGTGAACACAGCTGTTCTTTTCAAAATCAACGATGTTGAAAGTTAGAGATTATTTTTCATATTATTTTGGAGGCGGATTGAAAAGTTTCATTTTCCTGATGGATGACAATGATAGATAACTAAGATGTTGTGTTTATAATGATGGTAAAATCTTGTATGAGTAGAGCACTGAGCGAAAATCGATATGATAGCTGTAAAGCTGTTTTTCTAAAAGGAAAACCAGCTCCGAATCGATCGACCGAACATTTACAACTCGATTTTCCCTTTGATAAAAACAAACATCGAAAATTCATCTACAAATGTTCGGGTATGAAAAATCCCAAGTATTTTTGTGTAACGATTTTTGAAGTCGTTACGCACAACGGCACAAACGGCCTGAAACCACCTTCAAGCGAAGTACTGTCATTTCATATCCAATTTTTGACATGACAACCAATTTCCTTTATGTATATTGTGTAATATGTAATTTTTTTTTATTACGTTTGTAACAGAATAATTTCCGTGATAAAAAAAATAAGCGCTTTGACACCACAAAATCCAAAAATCCATAAATTTTTATTTGCAAACGTAAGTAGTTCCATATTCAACAAAGCCGTAAGATTTATGGGTACGAGTGCTTTCTACAGCCAATTATGATTGGGCAGTGGTCAAACTACAACTAGAGCTAGTCACGGTGATACCGGCGTGATAAACGACGTGTCCCATACAGCTCGCCATGAGTGATGAACCACGCTTCTTGTACGCATCTACCCCTTTGTCGCTCCTATGAAGTTTCAGATTTAAAATAACCTTTATTTTTGCTAGCTAAGGGTTGAATATGGCTTTGGGTGTAAGAAAGCTTTTTGAGAGAAACTGAGTTTTTGATGGATTTAGTGAAACATTTGGCTAGAGTTCCGAGACCTTGAGTACGGACTCAAAACCAACTTTTTACTCGCGATTATAAAAAGGTCTGAAGGGCACATTGACAAAAAATGGTAAGTGTGGTAAAGTTCAATGAGACGACAGAATTTCAGTTTATAAGATTTATAATTTTTATAAAGTCCCAGGAGGTAGAAGACGTCGCGGCCGCCCGAGGAAGCGCTGGCATGACGACCTGGATGCCTTCGAGCAAGAATGGGCGAAACTAGCCAAGGCTCGCGAAGAGTGGAAGACAAGGGGGGAGACCATTGCCCAGCAGTGAGACAGCATAGGTTAATAAAAAAACTTGCAAACAAAGGGCAGCAAACTGTAAAATGTGGTAATTTTTTTTAGCAAAACATTCTCATTTATCGTAGTTATTGGAGATAGAAAAACATGTTATGACTGTTGAGGTTTAGACTAAAATGAAAACCTAGGTATAAAAACAATCGTGAAAATATTTTCACAGACTGTCAATGAAATATCAGACATAAATCATAATAATTCATTTCGCATTCAAACTGCAAACTATTCAAGTTGTATAAGTCAAGAGGCAAAAAAAAGCGGCAGACAAGAACAAGAAAAAATGATGAATGTCTAGAAACAAATACCAATACCTACATTTTTTCTCTTTGTTTGTAAAAATATCACATGCGTCACAATAGCCAATTTATGGCCAACTGTTTTGAAATATCAAGCGGCTCTCTTTATACTGGTTACGGTTTCAAGGCATGTTAAATATTTAATTTATCCGCATGAATGTAATTGTTATCTTAGGTTGTTCTATTAAGTTAATAAAAAGCGATTTTTTAAGTTTTCTTACAATATCAAGAGTTATTGATTAATCGAATATCATTTTGTACCTTATCAAATGAACTTATTTAATTAAGCTAAGTTTCAAAGCTATTTCTTGAAGTTAATTGTACGTTTTCGTGTTACTTTTTTTTGCTTGATACACAATATTCGTTAAAAGTTATGAGGTATTTGAAAAATATTTTAGACAGTTATTTTATTGGTCACAAAAACACATTCTAGAACAATGTAGCTAGTAGGAATAGCTTACAAGTGGAAATAAATTTTTTCATTTTCATTTAGCATTTTTTTCCAATCTGCCTTTACTAGTACGTCGCGTCGTCCCAATTTGCATTCTGAAAATGTTATGTGAAATGACTGGAAATATTAAAATATGTATTTCGATGAATTTATCGACACTACAGTACAGAGGCAAAGTTTGGAACAAGCGCTATTATTTATCGGCATAAAAACTATTTATGAAGGAAATTTTCGAAGCATCCAAACAAAGTTAGGGGTGTAACTTTTTCGTAACTACTGCAGAACTACTGAAGGGTATTTTGTTCGATTGGGTCTCCTTGTTATTGGGGTCTTTTTTTGAGAATTTCTTTTGTTATTCTTGAGACTGTATTTATGACGTCACGTCGACAAATTAGTAGTATTTTGACTGACATCCATTTCTAATAAACTAATCACATTTAAAAAATACCGCATTATTGAAACCCTACTTTCAGAGCTACGAGAGCACAAACAAACAGACAGACACTTAGCTAGGTGTATTGTTTTTGGTAATGTAAAAATATTTAGACATCGGTACATAACTGTGTATAGTTACTCAAAGATATTTTGTTACACGATCGTTGTTCGTTTCACAAATAAGAAAAAACCTACTTAGCTATATATACGAATAGCTCTAGGTGCAAAGTCCGAGGTATGCAATAAAATATGGACCAAAATTCGTCTGATTTATCACAAACTTCTAAGGTTGGTCTTGTGGGAATATGGCCAAACTCGGCCAAACACTGACGGCTATACTTATGAACGCTGAATAACAGCTCAATGCCAAAATCAAGATATTTTAAAGGCCTTAATAGATGTAAACCATGAGGCGATTCTAAACACTACAATTCTTAAAGGACCTTCTCATTGCATTGAATAAAAGATTTATGGCTTTGACTTTTGTGTGAATGAATTGATCCTCTCTATTCTGCAACTGTAGTATAGCAACTTTTAACCCCCTCTCCTGCGCCCTAGTGATAGTGGTTATGTTTTAAACTAACCCCCTCTCCCCCATCCAAAATCACTGGTATAATGTAACATTTTTAAAACTAGCTAAATATATTAATATTCAGTTTAAAAATCATGCGGTCAAAGTAAATAAATACACGTTATATTTCACCCCCCTTCCTTTTGTGGTTTTTGACAAACCCCCTCCCTCCTTCGAGTCTCACGTGGTTAATGGATGACCCAAAACATCAAAATATATGAGAACTGTCGAGTAACTTCAGTCATTTCTATGCTTTGTATTTTTTCTCTAGTATTTGTGGAATATCAAAGGGTACTAAATAGCGCCGTTCATAAGTAAGGCCGTGAGTTATTATGGACAGAGACAAAGATAATCATGGCATAGGGCCAACTAGCTGAATAGGCGGTCGTGAAGCTCCGTGCTCTATCTGGTTAAGCCATCTTGGGTACAGGGTGAATCAGATCGCCCTATTAACCTCAAGTGGAAGGGACCACTTCAAGTTCATCTCTTTCGTAGGGGTAGTTTACATTGGCGACAGTGAGGTTCGAATTCGGTATAGTTCTGATTCTGATTGACTAAAATTTTTTTTTTCTGGATATCTATGAAAGCTTATGTCACGTAGTGGATTAATTAATTAAGCTGTTAAGATGACGTTCTGCATTCTTACAGATTTTTAAAAGTCGAAACGAGTTTAATTTGGATAGGTGGATGAGATACTGAATTTTTTATACACTGTAAACAAATGCCTTTAAACATTTTCTTAAATCATAGAGATTTAAAAAAAAAAGGTTAAAAGTTTTTCGAGTAATAAACATATGTTTGTATGTTTTGCTGGAAAAAAACATTTTTTTTTTCATTTTGTTTCATTGACTTTCTTATAGTGGTTTGTGTAATTTGCTACCTTTGTTTGTTTTAGTCGATTAAAAACTTGGTGGTAAGTGGTAACATTAGAAAACATCGTAAACGTGAAAAGTAATGAAATTAAGGTAGAAATAATCCATTTCAAGCAGTTCTTTACAAACAGGAGTTTTTATTCCGTGTTACATATTTCTCTTCCGGCCGGAACGAACCTTTTAAACCGGTAAATACACTCGAGAGCAATGAATCCGGGTCGCACCTTAATATCTCAAGAGGTAAGGTACCGGCTTGTTTAAATAGAAGGTATTTTACACAACATTATACAAGGTATATTAATCGTTTTAGAAGTAAATACTAAATTATGTATATATGTGTTTACCACTATTAGGCAAATGAATTGAGAATATGTTTAGTTAATTAAACCAAATATAATAAAACAGAGCCAGTCTTATTTTGCTTAATAAATAAAAATTAACTTTCAGCCATGGGATGTTATGCCGTAAAGAGTTAAAGCGCTTTTAAGAAAGTGTTATGCAAAGAATCGGTCTATATCTATCAGTGACTTCTTCAGGATAATACTGATGATGATGTATTTAATTTTCACAATAAACGTTTTATTTCCGTAAGGAATCTCAAACGTTTCGAACAAACAAAAAGTTTATTGCTGAGACAATGTTTACACGTTCCGTAGCACTGTAGCTCTACGACGTGCTACGCGGTTACGAAACTGGCTACGAAACAAGCTACGCGGGATTTTATTTTGTTTCTAAAATACTTGAAGAAGCGATTTATTTGGGAGATACCACATCGTGTCAGTTTGTATATTTCACATTTTGTTTTAAAATATTTACAGAACTCTCTTAGATTTTTAGCATGAAACAGGGACTTGAAACAGCTACATGTATAGAATGTGATACAGAATAAAGTTTTTGAGTTTTACTATTAATTTCTTATATCGTTAATTTTACTTATACTAGTATGTTTTATATTCATCATCATACCAGCCTATATAAGTCGACTGCTGTACATTGACCTCTGCCGTAGATTTCCAGAAAAAGCGATTCTGAGACTTCTCCGTCCCCCGTTATCTTATCTTATCTTATCTAATGAGTTGTGAGCTGTTCTACGCCGCGTTATTCAGTTGGTGGTCGCTATTCGAAAATTTTTACATTACAATCACCTTTTTTGCGTCTTTATTACGTGATATCTTGTCTAATATTGTGACGAGCTCACCATAAGAAATACGTATTTTTCACTGATGAAAGTTTTCTAAATGAAAACTAAAATAATTTTGAAATTGCATCACACCTCGAAAGAAGCAAAAGAATTCACATTTGCCGATGAAAGCGAGCCATCTCCGTGCAGAGGCATTATCATAAAAGGTCCATATTTCTCACTTCGTTGTGGCCACTGTAAGCTTCAGATCCAGTAAGTTATGTTGTACTTTTGAAACATATTTATTTAACTATTTATTGCACAAAAAAAAGTGTACAGTTTAAGCATTTTCTGCCTACCAACCTTACAGATCTGGAGATATAAATAATTAGATTTCGTTCACTTAATAGTTTTATATGAGGAAAAGTAATGACACAAACTGATGGCCAACTTGATGTTAAGCGGTTACCTTTGAGGACGTGCTCTGTGATGCACTGCGTTCGACACCCTAGACGTAAAGCACAGTTTTATTTATAAGTAGGTACAGCTCTGACTTTTAATCTTCAAGTTGTGGGTTATGTTTGTTCAGTGTTTGGTTGTCATAATGCAACATTTGTCTTAGTTTGGCGCTAGATGGCGCTATAAAACGTATTAATACAATACTTTTGGATTGGGTAATAATATAGCATTAGAAATCTGAGATTAAAAATGCAATTTTAATGAAAACTGCAAACACGCGTTCATCATCATCATCCACATACATTGTGTGCAGTATTGTATTGTACTACGCCATCGGTACTAGTACAAAGGGTTTGCCGCTCACACGTAAAGTAGGTCAGGTGACGGATGAACAGTTTCACACCGATTTGTCTGCGTCGTTGAGTGACAAGAGTTTAATGTAACCGTACCTTTTGTTCGGTGTGTGTCTAATGCTGTGTTCATTTGAGTTGATGCACTACTAATGCATTTACTTTGTTGGTTTTCCTTTTACGGCGAATTCGAAATTTGAACATCCTATGCTTGCAGTTTTTGGGACGTGAAGGAAAAACTTTGTGTTTAAAATATGAAGTCTAATTTCTAAAGATCGAAGAAAAAAAAGAAGACTTGGAAATATTTACTAATAAGAGTTCTATTTCATTCTTCAAAGGTAGAACCAAAACATAAATTCTCCCCGCAAAACTTCTCCGATAAAAGATGATTTGTATTGACATTTTGAATTACATTGCGGGGCAAGCGGCAACGTGGTTAAACTTAGTACTTACAACGCCCAAGGCTATCGCGCAGTGTATAACAATATCAGTAGTAAATGAGCTTTTGGCACCGGTTTTTCAGAGTAGAACCTCTGTAAGTTGCTTCACTTTAGTTTCTGCATAGTTGTAGTGCGACCAAATTAAAAATGCATTTGTAGTGAACACCATAAAGTGAATAGATCCATTAAAATTAGTCGCAGTAGCACCTGAGTCAAGTTTGCGAAGTATCAACTAACTTTTGTCCGTCGCACCGTAGTTTAACCATGATAAATTATTCATAGGATATCGTTCTTTATGTACACTCAAACTATGTATTTACATAATACATCTAAAGTAAAAAGAACTGTATTACGTACGTTATAAGGTCTAAATTCCTGTTAGTTTTTCTCCTATGAAACAGTTTGCACTATACCATGTTGCGTATAAGTAGAGTAAAATATCAGGGTTGAGTGAGGGTAGCCGCAAATCGCTCATAAACCCTGGGCATTTTATGGGATCATAGGAAACAATGTGACAGACCCTCATATTTTTATCAAATAATGAACGTTCGTATCCATCATCATCAGAAATTTGAAGGTTGCGCGACCTCCATAAATATGATTTCCCACCTTTTCCCACGATGACTTTTGCACGAATAAAACTGAGCCTTACCTACCCATTGCCACATAGATAAATATCAAAATGGCAGACGTGTATTGGGAGAATCAACAATGTTGAACTGTTCAAAATTACAATACAAATTGTAAATAGTTTTGTCACGTTTCGATGTTTTGACGACAAATAGAGATATTCCAAATGATTGAACAAACTGATGAATTAAATTATCGTTTTCAATATTTAGTTGATTGAATTTAATACTATCGTTTACTTTACCACCAAAGAAATTCGAAGTTAATACTTACTCAAGTAGTTAACATTTTTTTAAATTTTGGAAGGAGAATATTACTTACAGCCATTGAATCACAATACAAAGGAATCAGCATTTCATTACGAAAAACGCCAGAATTTTGGAACTTTGAAAATGTCATGTTTTAGCGCTTGTCAGTAAGTATGTTTGTTGTACATTGCAGATTGGCACTCAAGCCCTTCTAAGTGTCCGCTAATCAAGCTGTTAATGTATAACTAAGAAATGTGATCACACGCTCGTCTGAGCACAATTGTATCGTGCCATTTTCAGAGCGCCAATGCAGAGTCTATTGTATAAAATATCGTTGCCTACAGCTAATGTAAGACCAGTTTTTTTTTTTCAATTAGTTTTTTTTTAATAACTTTATTTGATCAACATAAACATTTTTAGAATTTAATATGGTATTTTCTTTATATATGCCTTTTATTGTTATTTTTCAACAAGATGAAGAAAATAATGTTGTCAAAACGAGTTTCTTCATCTTGTAAAACGGTTTGTCAACAAAAAATCATTTCTATAGAATCGAAATTCGGATAAATATCGTGCTATTTATAAAAATCTTACGTAACTACGAGTACAGTGCCCTTGACAATATCACAAATATTGACTGCCTCACGTACGTAGAGACGTACCTTAAAAAATTAACAACGCTTAGTCTATTGACATCTCTTACCAATAAGTAACGATAAACAGAGACACCGCTAATTTTATGTTACTTATATTGAAGTGAAACTGGGTATGGTAGTTGGTTCCATTCAACACTCGTATCCAAAACTCGACTAGGCTGAGAGGATGTTATGGCTACTCCATCTAAAATCTTGTCCCAGGCACTGCAAGGAGATTTTGATTTCAATTTTTTCTAATTTTTTCTTATGGGGGAAAACTCAAGGGGGATTTTGAGACTAACCCATTCATAGGAGCATGGGTAAAAAGTCGCTCCTGACGCTGTATAAATCATCTAGATTAGGGGTTATTCAATGCGAAATCCATTGTTCTCTGAATTTTAAACTTCATACATTGAGTCCCAAGAAATGCGACTACATTTTAAATCGACCAATACTTATAAAGTTATTAGCTTCCCAGTGAATGCCAGTAGATGCAAAGGCATATAGTTCAAACCATATTTTTCTGACCGATTTCCATAACTTTTGTATATGATTTGTTCGATAGTTATTTGCAGATAAGATTACGCTACGTCCGTTCACATGGTTTATTTCAGTACACTGTCCAAACAGGTGACAGGCACTCTGCCGATACTGCTCCAAACTATTACACAACACATTGATCCAGCAGTTATCTCGACAACTTTATGGTACTATAATTGTAGGTACGAAAGCGGTATTCTATATTATAAGTTTAGCTCAGAATAATTGCACGATTTTTTTTACATTTAACTTAGAAAACATACGAAAATCTCTCAGAGTGGTGACATCATTTTGTTTATCCTGAAGATAATGTGGGTTCAAATCCAATTCAGGTGAAATATTGTTTACGTAAAAAGAACTGTCCCCGTATGCCAATCTTTTGCTGTCAAGTTATATTTCACTGCCCAGTGTAATTTCTTCAGGTCACGTGGTACAATTATGTACCACGTGATCATTCTTTTTAGACACTTGACAGCAAAATATGCGCGAAAACACATCAGATGACGTCATAATGTCACTATTTAGTCACAGAATAACTATGAGTTAATATTAACTGACCCTGATTTAAAACTTTGCAGTTCAACTTTGCAGTTCAACTTTGATTGGCATACCAACGCTGTATTGAGAAAGTTCTCCTTTTTTGAAATCAGTTAAACAGGAAATATAATCTGACCTTAACCACACCTAACTACAAACTACTAACTTTTTTTAAATCCTACTAAAACGAGTTGAGGATGATAATGTATACTTGCTTAAAATAAAGGTGGTCAGGGCCATACTAGAAGCTCATAATATGCAGATCTTGCTCCTTGCTCCAAACTTCGTCTTGCTACCTTCAACAAGCTTCTAAAGTACATAGGTACAGTCAACAATTTCTGTATGTTTGAGGTTTCTAGATAACATGGTACAGTCAAAGCCATTAGAAGCCTCTGCAATAATAATAAACTCATTTTATAAAAAAATGTAAGCTTATGTATATTTCTCTGTAAAAAGGATCATACAAAAAACGATGAGAACCAGCCCCCGTATGCCAATCTTTTGCTGTCAAGTTATATTTCACTGCCCAGTGTAATTTCTTCAGGTCTTTTTAGACACTAAGGTCGGCTTGCACCAGAATCGCTAAACGCGTTTAACTCTTAAATAGTATTTAGCGAGTTGTCAAGTCATACAAATACGTCAGATTTAAATCGATTTAGCTGTTAAATACGTTTAGTGATTCTGGTGCAAGACGCCCTTACTATTCTTTTTAGACACTTGACAGCAAAATATGCGCGAAAACACATCAAATGACGTCATAATGTCACTATTTAGTCACAGAATAACTATGAGTTAGTATGAACTGACCATGATTTAAAACTTTGCAGTTCAACTTTGATTGGCATACCCCTGCTGGCCTTTGTTCCTTGCCCGTTCTTCTAGGCTCTGGTTGCGTGAATCAGAGAGCAACTGAAACAAAAGACTCACGAGTATCTCCGAACCGAATTACTTTTATAAACATGGACATTTATTTTATATCGTTTTGTAGCTCAAAACAGTGGTTTGCATTATTATTATGTACATATTTTAATGAAAGTGTATTATTTATAATTTAAAATAAATGTACATAAAATGAAAGAGTTTGTGATAATCACGGAAGTTTATTGTTCGATTGTGTGAATGTGTAAAATGTAAATGCCTTATTTACATTATCTTTGTTATAAATAACCGTTGAAATATGAGTTTTATATTTACTCGTACTTTAAACGCATTTCCAGAATTGAGTTAAATATAATTGCTTGCTATTAAAGTTATCATTCTTTGCACTATGAAAATGTACCAAATATGAAATGTTAAATATTGTATGAAAGAATGGATTTACCGAAATCCTGCACATATTTCTACCACACTGACTTGATTTCAGACCTCTCCATCATGTAGACGGGTAGTTGTTAGCTTTTTAAAATTATTTCACTGCACTGGCATCTTAGATAGTAATTTCAAACAAATATTATAGATATTTTTTTATAATATCCAAAATATAAGTCGAGCAGAATTTTTAGGATATTACGGAAAGTCGTAAAGATGCTATAGTGAAAGAGCTCGTTCAGAGAAGTACCACCATCATACCTACAGTGTAAGTCTATGAAGCTATGTACTGCCTCCATCACTTGAGACGTAAAAGTCTCATGTGCCTGTAATTGCACCGGCACCTATACCCATCAAACCTGAACAAAGCAATGGGATCATCACTGGCTTGGCAGCAGAAATAAGTACATTGGTAGTACTTCGCGGGCAAGATCTTTCATTTCATACTACATTCATATGCATTGATGCATACTTTCTAGAGCCTTACGTACAGTAAGTACTGTCAAAAGTAACTTCTTACAATACACTGCAGTAGCTGTAGTAACTCATACGTCAGATGTGCACAGCGCGTGGTGCATTTACGCTGCAATATTAAAGTGTTATCCATCACGCCGGCAAATCCGCTTAGAGTTAGTCTGGCGTGCCATTAGTTTTCGGTCCACCGCTAAATAATCTAGGAACGATCTAGGACGTTACCTATATAGTACATCTATGCTGAATTATGAATTTGATCGGTGTTTAAGCAATAAATACTTTGAGCCATGCCAGGCATGGCGTTTGCACTAAAGCCACGGACTCCGCGCGCCCGCAAGAGGGCAACACTAGACTTCACTTCCCACGCCTCAAGCGCATGACGTGTTCTAATTTCATTCTTTTATTATCAAATGTACTGTCCATACGTTGGCGCTTGTAAGCACTCGCCCAACTAGGCCGAGCGACACCGAGCCATGGCAAGGCAAGGCAAGCCAAGGCGAACATGCCGTCCACATGTTGGAGCTGGCCTTCACTCGTCGACGTTGGCCCAACATGTATAGGCGCTTTAAGAAAGTTATAAACAAATGTTTCTAACAAGTTTCTTTTATTTTGGAAGACTATCTACAACAATCGGTTTTTGAGTAAGTTTCACTGCGCGATAGAATCCGTAGAAGAACCAAGGTCAACGGCATACTCGTAGCTCTAGGAATTAGCATGTCGATGAGGCAAGGCTGGCCACACAGCTAGCAGAACTGACAACCGCTGGTTTCCCAGCAGTGGTAAACGTCCGTCCTACATTTCGTTTTCCGATTCATGGTCATTTGAGAACTTTTGTTACACAGGGTGTTGCTGATCTGAGGGGCGAGTACGAGTTTACAGTGTGCAATACGTCTGACGTCCAGCACACCGGTGTGCGCTGCTTGGTATGAAAACACTGAGCGGAAGCTTGACGAGACCAAGCTTCTCAAAAAATCCACTCAGTGTTTCCATACCAAGCAGCGCACACTGGTGTGCTGGACGTCAGACGTATTGCACACTGTAAACTCGTACTCGCCCCTCAGATATCATTGATATAATATCAACGACGGTTATACAAAGAACATAATTCATTTTTTGTAAGGTTTGCTTTTGTATATATACTTAATCATAATTAGCTAATGGATACCTAATGACTACCTAACTAATAGGTAGTCATTAGGCACACTTTACTGCAGTTAAACCCTTATCCGCTAAGTAATAAAGTTGAACTACTCACATAATGAACGTCAAACACATCACGAGAGTTAGTGAATTACTGCCAGGGGAATAACGCGATAGCCCTAAGCAAGGTACTGTCTGATACCGGCATTGTTTTGTAGTTGAGAATTAAGTACAAAGGCGTATTGTTTAAATTGTACCTATATTTACCTATATTTTTTTTTATATTATTTTTGTATTTTAAAAACTACGTATTCTTATGAAAATAACCGAAAATTCATGACTCACTGATTGACTAGTTCACTAGGCCTTAGATGCAGAGGCCTAATAATGTAAAGAGGGTGAAAATTATCACTGAAATCATCCTGTAGCATAAATGACATTGTATCAACAACCACGCTTGTGAAAAAGTAAAAAAATGCACAGGCTATGGAAATGTTACGTGGTCTGTCAAACAGTAGACGATCAAATGCGAGCTTATTAAATGATTTTCTTTTGTCAAAATGATCTCTTTTGTTTAAAAGTTGCCTAAGCCCCATGTAATATCAACACTCACATTACGTACTCTGAAAAAAAAAACTAGGTACAAGAATCCACTGAAAGTTACTAAAAAACAACTTTTAGTGACGATCAACATCAGATAGATTTGCGATGAACTTGTCATTAAAAAAACTCAGTTAAATCCAGACCAGTTTCGCTCCGATAAATAAAATGAAAGGCTTCAATTAAAGAAGGCGACCAAGTGGAAGTAAAACCTACAAGTAAATTGGTTCGTTAGCGGCAAAAATAATTAATAGCTACAGAGGAGAAAAAGAAAATTGCTAAATTAAATTTACTTTTCAATTCCTTTTTTAACACAGAGGAACTTGAGCGGGTTAATAAGATGATTTAATGATGATGATGATGATTTTTGCGGATTTGGTCATCTATTTCTATTTAAAACCACTTTGGTACAGATCAGTTGGGCGATCACCAATTTTGTCAGCAATCAATCAGTAACATGCAAATGTCAGTAACACAAATCTTAAAATGAACATTGACTGCGTAGAAACTTAGTGTACAAAGAATAGTGTAACTGTTGGATGCCAGACGTGTTACTGACAAGATCCGTAATACATTTTTACCTTATTAATAATGAACTCGATGGAGACTTTTACAACGTGTTTTGTCTCTTTCAATCGAATTTGAATTTGCTAGCCAATGCAAAAGACATAACAAGGTGTAACTATTCTCAGAATAACGTTTCGTAACTCTTAACGTAACAAATTACAAATAATGTAGTTGATATCTACTGAATTTTCCTTGTAAGGAAATTATAAATATAAACAAATCCTTTGACGCTCAATGCCACTGTTTATACACTCTGAAATCTGTTCTAAAATTACATAATAAGCAATTTAATTCTAGAATTTACTTGCATTTAAAAATAAAAATAAATAAATATTCATGGACTTTACACACAACACCCTCTAGTCCCAAACTAAGCAAAGCTTGTAATATGGGAACTAGATGGCTGATAGAATACTTACATACTTTTTTTTTTGTAAATACATACTTATAATACATAGTAACACCCAGACATAGAACAATTTGTGTCTAAACAAGGCCTTTCTATAAACAAAGGGCTCTAAGCTTGTAACATTATCCACGAAATATGTTGAGAACGCCTGAGGGAATTCTATTGTAAGGATGGGCCCCGTCAAGATGACGTGTATTCAAAACTTCCACTCAATTTTCAATGAAACACATACCACATCACGTTCTCACAATAAATGTCAAGTTCCATGACTGTCGCAGAGTCCAAAGAGGATTCTGAATATTTAATTTCAATTTAGGACTGTAAAATGAAGATAATATAGCATTTCATTTTGTAAACGGTCATTTTATACTGTTTATTATTTTAACCTTTGTTTACAAAAGAGTCAAGAAGCTGGACATTTGAAAGCTGACCACCTACCACTTACCTACGAAGTACTGAACGAGAACATGCTTTGGTAGCGTGTGCATGGCACGTGGTCAACAGTCACTTAGACCGCGATTTATCACGTGGCCGTGGGTTCCGTTGCATGAAGTTGTGTTCAGACTACACGCTACTCTTCTTTTTGACCTAATTTTCACTTATTTTTGTTCTAATTTCTTCTGAAGATTTTGACAGCCCTACAACCAACGACAATATTATATCTACCCACAACAGCTGTGAGAGTTTTTGCTAGATTAATTAAAATTAGGCCTTTACTCAAGGAAAATAAACTTTTCTCGAATTAAAATCACTCAAAGCGTTATCAAGCGTTATTCGTAACGATAAGGTCAATGACCCTCTCTCCGGACATTTTATATTTTTTATAGCTCGCCGTGTGAAATCGACTTCGCTTTTTCAAGCCCTTTTGGAGCATGTATGTGGCATATTTTGCTGAAAATTTACGGGCTAAGTGTTTGCTGGAAAATTCGTTCGATGAAAATTTTATACACGGTGAAAACTTACATAGGTAAGTAGGTACCTGTCATAAACACTAGTTTCTGACGAGGTGTCTCTTTCTAGTATGTTTATGAATGTTACAAATTGAGCGTTGAGTCTCACTTTTGGCTGTTTATTATTTTTCTGATACTTTAAATTTAGAAACGGACATTATTACAATATGCCCAATTTACAAGACGTTCAAAAAACAATTCGTCGCCATACCTACATAAAATAATCTAAAATGTTTCAATCTTATTCATTAATCACAATGATAATTTAATTTCACAAACTTCGAAGTAACTTCATTTATTCAAAAACAACTAAAACGTAAACATGTTAAGATCGAATAATGTTGTTTCTAATTAGTGAAATGTAAGACGAAGTTTAAAATATTTACAACTTCGATCCGAGCTTCTCCATACAACAGTAGCTCATCAATGTTGTATTAAGCTCGTGCCTGTATATGCTCTTACTTGGGGCCAAGGTTATCATGGCATGCTTCAGCAGCACAGCTGTCATCTATGATCGATGACGACCTCTGTGGTGCAATGCAACTGGTCCATCTAAGTCAGAAGAGGGTTCGATGACACAAATGTAAATACTTTTTCGGGATCTCTAAGCTATGTTCTGAGTTTCCAATATTTACGATACATTTAAACCATGGGATTCATTTATTTTTTTAAAGTCCTTTTATATTTATTTACCTACATAAGTATTTATTTGAACGTAGTCGAGTTAAACAGTATTGGTTTAGTTTAGTTAACTTTGTTCTAAGTAACATTGTTTATAAGTAGCTAATAATGTAAAAATATTTTTTGAACGAAATGCTGAAAGTAATCACTGGTATGTAGTTGCACATATACCCTAAGAAAGTGTGACGTATCAGAACATGGATTACGAAGTAGCTTGCATTATTTAGTAGTTTTAACTTCTTTGAACTGAAATCAGTTTGATCTGCTAACAATAATTTAGCTATCTAAGTAATACAAAAAAAATTATCTACCTAGTAAATACGATACGAGTAAGTAGGTACTTAATACCTACAGAAAATAAAATAAAATTGTAATCAAACTAAAAAAAAATCATTTCTTATGGTGGTTGAATACCTACTCATTATTATTTAATAAATTATCTCACTATTCCAAATCACAGCAATTAGATTAAACCCTTTTTTATAAGGTAAGTAGGTAGGTAAGGTAAAGTAGGTAGGTAGGTTTTGTAAGGTAAGGTAAGGTATCTAAATGATCCTTGTGATTTTATTGAATAAAGAAATTTTGACTTTGACTTTGAGGCTCTATCAAAGAAAAAGTCTAAAAATATCTACCAATCGGCTGGAATTAAAACACGTTTTCCTGGTATGTACGTTCGCAGCATTGGGTAGATAGGGTGTATCTCATCTTGTAATAGGTCCGTCTGCAGAAGCCGAAAAGTAAATTAGATTCCGGAGAATGGCCCAACCGCAGTCTGCGTTCTGATTAAAACTAGTGTAATGGCCAATTACATTCATGGGTCCTGGTTTGTGAATAAAACTTCAGTCTTCAGTAAATTACAATAGTCGTGTATTTTTCAGATCAAATCCAATCAGTACCCGCTACCAAAAATTATGTCAGAAAAATAATAGTTATGCCTCTTCTTCTTTTTTTAGAATCCTACGTCTGGCGGTTCTGTAACTATTGTCATGCATTTGACATTTGACATTACCGCAACGGCATGTGGCGGTGTATGCATTCTACTAAGCCAAAAATAATTAATGTTATCGTTACAGTATCTATTATAAACCAAAATAATTGTTTAGGTGATAATTTAGAATAAATGGCTCAATATAATTCAATTGAGAATGTCGTCACTGTCTGCTTACGCGATGATACCCAAAGGGCATTACCTACTACCTAGTACGTACATAATACATCTATCAAAATACATTATATGTCTACTGGTGGACATCCTTCGCTAACATTCGGCCATCCTGCAACGGCCGTGTCCCACGGCGCCGGGGTGCGATCTGCATCTTGGTTTCCGCGCCATCAGTCTTCTGGAAATGAAAATATAAGAAGCAGTAATCTGTATCCAGTAAGTAGGTATATACGAGTTTATTAGTGATACCACCAATATTATAGATGTGAAAATTTTGATGTTTGTGTTTAAATCACGTCGAAACTACTGAACCAACTTGGATGAAACTTGGAATATATTTATGGTTCGTAACCTGGTTGACACATGACCTACTTTTTATCCCGAATTATTAACAGGATCAAACGGGACGCGGACGAAGTCGCAGGCGAAAGCTAGTTGTACAATAAATTATATCGATTTCGTTTATTTTAGCCGTTTTATATTTTTCGTCATTCCTGTCCATGCCTCCAAAGGTTGTCTGGAAGAGATCACTTTTAGCGTTAAGGCCGCCCATTGTACTCTCTATTTTTATGAGTCTCTCTTTCATGTGATTTCTTTCTTCCGTGTGTGCAATAAAGTTTTTATCTCTCTGCTTTCCAAACCAACCAAAAGCAAACACTTGTGTGTAGCAAACATAGATGTTTGTTCTGTATATAAGTATTCTATCAGCAGTTCAATTCCCATATTACAAGTTTTGCTCAGTTTGGAACTAAAGAACGTCGTGTGAAATGGCATTAATATTAAATTAACTGTTTTGATTTTTCTTATTTAGTAGCAAATTTATACAGGTGTTGTTACTTCGCATGGCAGAAGGTAATTAAATAAAATAAATAAATAAATATTCAGGGACATTTCACACAACACCCTGTAGTTGTAGTTGTAGTAGTAATTACTACTATATTCCTCTTTTAATATTTTGCAGTAGGCTTTGAAGCAATAGTGGATGATCTCCTCGTCACACAGACAATTTGTGTTTCATAATAATATTATAAGATGTACTATTCATAAACGGGCAGTATTAAACGGTGGTCACACAGACTATATTAGGTCACAAAGACAATAATCAGGTCACACAGACTATAATTAGGTCACAAAGACAATAATCAGGTCACACAGACTATATTAGGTCACAAAGACAATAATCAGGTCACACAGACATTAATCGGGTCACAAGGACTATATTAGGCCACACAGACTAGATTCGGTTACACAGACTATTTATTATTAATATTGCCTCACACTTCACCATTAATAATTCATAATGTAATTGGTTTTAACACCGTGTTAATTAATTAAATGAATAAATAAATGAATAGCAAAAATAATAATAATGTAAAATGTGTAATTTATAATCAGGCAGTATCAAATGGTGGTCACACAGATTTTATTAGGTCACACAGACAATAATCAGGTCACACAGACTATATTTGTCCACACCGATTATATTTTGGTCACACAGACTATTTATTTTGCTTAATGTCTGTAATATTGTTGCGAATGCTGTGCATGCCTGTAATTGGCACTCATTCTATAGTATAAAGTATAATTATGGTTTTTAAGTGTTATTTTCGAAAGTGTATTATGTGTGCTGTTGGCGATGCCTATTAACTATATAAATAAATTATCAACGTGGCCTAAAACACAAGTCAATCGTTACTTCTACTTTTCCCAGGTATTGGAAAGTTGCATCTGTGAACCATGTACCAAAAGTTCCTAGCCCGTTTGTTATCAAGGATCTTAGACCAATAAATATACTATCAGTTCTTTCTAAAGTTATCGACATACATAAGGATTGTCTATAATCTCTATCTGAGTAAGTTTAATAAACGTAACTAAATTATACCAGATGTTCAGTTGGGTTTCTGGAAATTTAGAGATGCAACAACGGCTATGCTGGATGTTCTGGATATTATATTAACAGATCAAGATCAAGGATTGCGTTCAGTACTGCTAGAAAAACTATGTGCGTTTCATTTATATCCTGATAACGTTCAATTGTATCTGCCTATATGTCTTAATAATTTAAATCAAATTAGAGCGAAGGTAAACGACGACTTGGTGCTTTTTGGTCACGGAACAATGCCTTGGTTTTAAACCCATCAAAGTCAACGTTGTTGACTTTGATGTTATGTTGTTGGATAAAACACGACTGGTAGATGATTTAACAAAGCATAGTCTTGATATAAACATACTTAAACAAGTTACTGAATCCTGGAAGTGTATTTGATTGCACACTTTGATTCGAAAGTTACATGTAAAGCCTAGTTAAAAACGGTTTTACGCTTTATTATACAAATGTTGCAGGGTTATTACTTCACTGTTTGATAACGTATATTCAAAGTTATGCATGATACCGAATGGTCTCGTTATCTACCCAGGCTTGAAGCCATATTTTTTAATATAATAGCTTGAAAACTATGAGCCTTGAAATATTCGCATTTTAACGTAATTTTGTTCGTATATAAATAACACAAGGAGTATTAAATCTCAAAATCAAGCCCACTGTCGGAAAAAATACCACGCAAATTGGTCTCACCCACCGATGAGTTGGTGCGTGTAAATTGTGCTCTTTAAGCTACAGTTCAAGATAAGAAACTTTATCAATGAGAGTATCCGTATTTAAAATATGTGATTCTTCAATATTGTCTAAATTGAATTATAGCATCTTGGTGTACGGCCCATGTTTAACAGCAAAATCTTCAAGCCTTGTTCAAAGAATCCAAAATGCATGTAGCAGGTTTTGTTACAGTGTTTCACCACGTACGCACATCACGCCTTAACTGAATAGCTCTGATACGCTCAACATGGCGTTATCTTTTAAATTAATTTTAAGCTATTGCTGTTGAACCATTAAAAAAAACTGGGTTCTCTGGTACCAATGGCTATAGCGCACCTTTCACCTGCTGAGATTATTGTGGTTCTTTTTTATTGATTAGGTATATTATTATATATTTCTTTAGTATATTTAAATTATGCATATTTTTATTAAAAGTTTAATTATTATATATTTTGTCATTTCTAATTAACCAATTATTATTATTTTGTATTATTTAACATGACAACACTATAATTTGACATATTTTCTTTTTCCTACAAGGACATTATTTTATTAAGTCGCACATACACCCTTAATTATTAACATTAACTTCGATAAGTATCTGTTGTTCTCACGAGGCTTAGGGATGATGGCTCGGCAGAATATCAGCGTCTGCTGCCAAAAATGTAGAGTAATGCTGAGCCGAAGCCATTTTACAGTAGTAAGTAGCACATATTCTCCTTAGGTGGGTTCTAACTATAATTTGTCTTTGTTATTTTTTTATTTGTTTATTTTTGGTTACCTACTTTACCTACTTAATCCGTTTTTTATTTAACTGTAATTAAGTATGTGTATTTGATTGCAAATGAATTTATGTATATGTCTACTATATTTCGTCATTTTCGTCACAGACTATTTTCGGTCACACAGACTATATTTGGTCACACAGACTATATTCGGTCACACAGACTATATTTGGTCACTCAGACTATATCCGGTCACACAGACTATATTTGGCCAACGAAGGCAGCATCGAACGCATGTTACACAGACAATATCAGAGGACTTAGCACGAATAAATGTGAACGGCACGAGTAAAAGTGTCGCAACGGTAACTCCCAACGGTAGCTCATGACGCCGCGCCGCGCCGCCGCGCCGCAACATTCGGCAGTCGAGCTGGTGTTGCCGTGCAATATGAGTCGCATATGCCACACAAAGCGGTGTCTGACAGATTTGCTTGGTCACGCAGACGGTACTTCCGTGTCACACAGACCACACTAATTTCAAGTTAACTGTTGCCACAGATTACCAACAATATTCCAAGACTGTTGCAACCAAGTGAATGCTGTGTTCACCTATTATTGTTGCTTGCACCAGACATAAGACCACTTGAACATATATCAAGCACATAATGTTTCTGTTCTGTAATATAAGATGATTCTAAATGATCCTTGTGATTTTATTGAATAAAGAAATCTTGACTTCGACTCCGTACCCAATACCGTTAGTGATCCTATTTAACAAATAAATACACCGTGTACTGTCGGCAACGTAGACAACAATATCATTTTGTCATCAAATGTATATTATTGTGAACCTTTGTGTAGTGTGCTTGCATTAAACAGATTTTTTTTCATTCTACACTATAGTTTTCTTTGTTTCGGCTCAGCTCGAGATTTTTCTCAAGAATTTTTCCCAAGAAACTCTAACTGTTATTTTATTAGAAGAATAGTTCCATGCACCTGCACACTTAGTGAGTAAAATTAATATTTTAACCCCGCTTGTTCACTCTATGAATTGTCAGATATAGTCAGGCAGTTATAGTCCAGGACTGACACAGACCACTTCCATGAGTGAATGTGAGCATATTCAACCCCTTCAATATATCGGCCAAACAGTAAAAGCACCTAGGTACCTATACCTACCTACTGAGATTACAAACTGCATCGCTTTATTAAGATTTTGTGCTCAATGTATGCAGCTAGATCTTTAGCGCCTATGTATGAAATACGTTTGTAGCTGCTCAGATAAGTATTTGTAAAAGAGTAGGTACATAATACAACTCACCAGAGGTGCCTCATGCCAGACATTCTTGCAAGGGACTGCAAACCAGCAGCAGGTGGCGGTTGAGTGCCCGATGCGCTGGCAGGTATTGCAGCGTTGTTGAACTCTCCAGTACCGCACTTGGTGTCCGCTCCGGAGACAGATGTAGCACCGCTTCATTCCCAACTGCTGTGACGTGATGGAAGATCTTTCATCCTTGAGCGTTTTTCCTCTTTTTCAAGTAGACTTTCGTGACGTAGTGGCTTCTTGCATCGTTTTATAATCTTCTAGTGATGAATGTGATGATACATATATCCGTAGTATATGTAGAAGCTCTGCCGTTTTGCATTGGTAAGCTTTGTCGTTTGCGCGCAGCTCCACGAGTAGCTTTAATAATTACTTCTTCTCCATGAATGTTGCACCTTTTTGCAAGGATAAAATAAACCACACAGTGGTCAGCCCTGTTCCAGTACTCAGCCTTTCCTGCCTTTACGTTCTTGTCATGGTTTCGGAGTCCTTCTTAGTTCATGGCTGAATAACTTTGAGCTTGTCTACGTATTCGGCAGATCGTGGAGAAGCCGGTTCTCGCGCACTTTTTCGTCCTTTCTAATCGAAGTTAAAGTCGTCTAGATAGTCGTACCAGCTTCTAGCATATCCTCGTAGTCGAAGTTGCATCGCAAACTGTCTATACTTCGCCAAGCTGATCTATTTTAAGTAGGTAATTGACCAGCTGATGTTACTGGCGTTGTCTTCAGGATGACCCTTGGGGATAACTTCTGCGTCATTAGGTACAGGTATCTGTGTCGTTCTTGGTTCTCGGTAAGGGCGTGGTGTCATAGGAAGAGAAAAAAAAAATTGGTACTTCTTCGGTTTCTCCATCGTCGGTCGTGGCTTCTTGGCAGCTTTTCTCTTCCGGATGCCAAAATCAGCAGCGAACGGGCCCGGCATTCTTCGGCATCCCACTTCTGAATGTAATGGCCAATTACATTCATGGGTCCTGGTTTGTGAATAAAACTTCAGTCTTCAGTAAATTACAATAGTCGTGTATTTTTCAGATCAAATCCAATCAGTACCCGCTACCAAAAATTATGTCAGAAAAATAATAGTTATGCCTCTTCTTCTTTTTTTAGAATCCTACGTCTGGCGGTTCTGTAACTATTGTCATGCATTTGACATTTGACATTACCGCAACGGCATGTGGCGGTGTATGCATTCTACTAAGCCAAAAATAATTAATGTTATCGTTACAGTATCTATTATAAACCAAAATAATTGTTTAGGTGATAATTTAGAATAAATGGCTCAATATAATTCAATTGAGAATGTCGTCACTGTCTGCTTACGCGATGATACCCAAAGGGCATTACCTACTACCTAGTACGTACATAATACATCTATCAAAATACATTATATGTCTACTGGTGGACATCCTTCGCTAACACTAGCGACAAGGGAAGATTCACAACATTACATTGAAAGAAGGGTTTTGGATCCCCTTGATGAATGAAAACCAGACGGGAATTGAAAACTGTATTGGAAAAAGATCTACTTATTTTATTCCAGCCAATTTACTAATGGCCGATTTACACACTCATAAGAGGCGAGTTAGCTAAGTAGTGTAGAGTTACCTAAAAGCAACGTTGCAACTCTGTCGGATTCTCAGTTCTATTTACGCAGTTTCCACTGTACCGCTGCTTACTCACTGTACTAATGTAAGTGTAAATTTTGCATAAGATATGCTTCTAACATAGGAGGTGTATCTCTGATTTTCTTTGTAAAAAGATCATACAAAAAAACGCTAGGAACCAGGCTGTAGTTTCTTGCCCGTTCTTCTAGCTAGGCACTGCCACTGGTCGCGTGGAACTGGCACCTAGAATCACCTAGTTATATAAGATGACTGTAAATGATCCTTGTGATTTTATTGAATAAAAGAATAATGACTATATTTTTTTACCTTTTGTAAAGAGTTTTTTATCAGTCAATTGCTTGTTTAAAAATACCAACAAAAAATAATCAGCTATGGCTCATCATTACTAAAGTAGTAATTTTCCAAAAGGTTATGATTAGCCAGCCTTTGATCAAAGGGATCTGTTGGAATTTCCGCAAACTCCGAATATTATGAAATATCAATAAAATTAATAACCCGTAAGCTTGTAAGATTATAAGTTACTTTAATTGCCTGAATTCAAACGATCCTTAATAAATATTTTGAGGCGGAAAATTGGTCCTTTGATACAACTAAGTTTTGATAGACAGACATCAAAGAGATGTACCTATTGAGTCCGAACTCAATAGAGCTTCAGTTTTATTTCTCCATTTATAACAAAGGGAAAGTTAAATGCCGAAATTAATGGATCACTTCAGAGGGGATTTAATTACCTACATCTACAACAGGTTTTATTCTCGCTAGGTAGGTACTACGAAAACTTTTAAAATGCATGGGACTTGCTAAACTATCTAAACCCTGGCGTCAAAGGGTTATTAAACCATTTCTGGAAATCAAGATTGGTAAAACCTTTTAAAGGTTACTGGGTTCAGTACCACAAATCTGGTTATTAACAGTCCATCATCAGTAAAACACGCTTCTCTTTGAATAGGTATTGAATTTGTATTGAAAGTGATCAATGTACATTTTAAAGGTCTTTAATCGCCTCTCAAATGTAACTCAGAAGTTGAGAGATATCAACGATTTTTTTCATAAGAACATCAATGATTATTACTGAGATTTGCATGTTGCTGATTGGTTGCTGACAACATCGGTGATCGCCCCACAGGTCGCCAAAGGAAAATTTTTTGTTCGTCCTACAACAGAACCGATGATAATGCTGATGACTTACAACGGATAATTTACGTAGCTATAAAGGCCCAAATAAAGTAATGTAGGAATTTTTAAAGCCCGCAAAAGTATTTTTAAGCCGCTCCCGTAAAAACGATTTGCAAAGGTACCTTTACACGGGAAGTTTAATAGGGTTAGGACATTGCATTGAGCTACAAACAAAGGAGCCATCATTACCAAGCACGCCAAAGATTTAGCATTGCTATGTTCCTGTTTGAAGGGTTTTGGTGCCGGTGCAATTTCAGGCACATGCATAGAAGACGGAAGAAAGGCACATGAGACTTACCTTTATGTCTCAGAGTGATGGACACAGTGCATTGCTTTACAGGGCACGTCCTTAATGGACACACTCTGTGAGGTAATACATTATTACATGCAGAGGTAAATACATCAAGTGAGCCATCTGCTTGTCCTATCACTTTTCACATAAAAAAATCTAAATGTCTCGTTTTTACTCATGTCACTATGTTTGTCGTTCATCGTAGATTGGCATTTCAAAGTTTTCGATGATCAAGCCGTTATTAAAATGAGCTCAATGTGTCTGAGCACCATTGTACCGTTCCATTTTCAGAGCCAATGCCAAGTCCATTGTATAAACCTGTCGTTGGGTTAGGATAATGACTACGGGTTGCAAGGGACGGATTAGAGAACGATTATTTTTTGCTCACAGCGTTGATTCGGCGCTCAGTCAAGCATTATTAATGGGGTTTGAGATTTAGGGGAGAGAAAGGATATTCTGAATTAGGTATATTTATCCGTTTTACTGCCTCTTGATAACATTATCCTGCAGGGGTATGCCAATCAAAGTTGAACTGCAAAGTTGAACTGCAAAGTTTTAAATCATGGTCAGTTATTACTAACTCATAGTTATTCTCTGACTAAATAGTGACATTATGACGTCATTAGATGTGTTTTCGCGCATATTTTGCTGTCAAGTGTCTAAAAAGAATGATCACGTGGTACAAATTGTACCGCGTGACCTGAAGAAATTACACTGGGCAGTGAAATATAACTTGACAGCAAAAGATTGGCATACGGGGGCTGTACTGCCCTCCTTATTGCAAACGCAGTACTTGCAAAATGGCGGTTTCGAGATAAACGCGCGAAACATATTTCTTGATATCTAAGCAAGCAATCTCCGTTATATAACTTTTAAAGTGTAACCTAAAAATAGTAAAAAAATCAAGCTTTCTATTGACATATTTTTATCTTTACTTTATGGCCTTGTTTAGATAAAATGCTTAGTACTGCATTTTCATCAACTTTCTGGGCTTGCGGGTATTACAGTATTACTAAGATTAAACGCAGTACTTGTGTTTATTACTGCAAAATCACCTAGCACGTGCTCAATTCTGCGTTAGTAGTAAGCAATTATTTTCTATTTTCATGCCTGGTACTAGTTAAAATTACCTACATTTTAACTTCTGTCAATTATTTAAGCGACTAGGAGACGAAATAAAACAGAATTTAGGTAGGTATTCAAAAAATAATTTTAATTTTTTTATTAATCTTCTTATCACAATCAAATTTTAGTTTCTTTGTCCATATTTATATTACTCAGTCTATAAAACTAGATTCAAAAACATTTTTATTATTATATTTTTATTATTATAGTCTTTAAACGTACCTTTTTTACTCATCAAGTTATCATTCTTTTGAAATATACAATAACTTATGTTATGGCACTTAAAATCTAATCTAGGTAGGTACTCAAAATAGCAATTCTTCTTATAACAAACTCTTAGAAATAAAAAGTTTTAGCCCCTAAATATTACCTCATTTTATTTATGTATTTTTATTTAATTATGTACGTCCTTTCATCATTTTTTTTAATTTATATTGAGATGAATGATCTTCATACTTGTAAAAGTCCGGAACATCCATGGACTTTACATTCACCTTCTCTGAATTTATTGTGTATTTCAAAAGAATGATAACTTGATGAGTAAAGGTACGTTTAAAGACTATAATACCTAAAAATGTTTGTGAAACTAGTTTTATAGACTGAGTATAAATATGAATAAAAAAACAAAAATTTGATTGTGATAAGAAGAATATTAAAAAAATTAAAATTATTTTTTTAATACCTACCTAAATTCTGTTTTATTTCGTTTCCTAGTCGCTTAAATATTTGACAGAAGTTAAAATGTAGGTAATTTTAACTAGTACCAGGCATGAAAATAGAAAATAATTGCCTACTACTAACGCAGAATTGAGCACGTGCTAGGTGATTTTGCAGTAATAAACACTAGTACTGCATTTAATCTTAGTAATACTGTAATGCCCGCAAGCCCAGAAACTTGATGAAAATGCAGTACTGTACAGTAAACGTAGCAAGTACTGCATAATCTTCTAGCACATGCTGAATGCTGCAGATCTTTTTAGCAAAAGCGACATTTAGGTGCAAGTACTGCGTTTCATGTTACATAAAAAACATGTTTTTAATAAGAAACAACGTGTAAATATATTTTTTACGTATAGATTATCTCCTTGGGATGTCATTTTTGCAAAAAAGTGAAAATCACAAAAATGTCGATTACTGCAATTACGATTAGCAGGGCAGTGTACTTGACCCGTATTATTTACGAAGTACCCTTACTAGAGCTTTTTTAATAGTAAGCACATTGGAAGGATATGAAAACTTCGAGGAACCATAAAACATTAGCGGTCCTGAAATAAATTAAAATTCATGGACATTTCACACAACGCCCCAAACGAAGTAAAGCTACTGGGAACTAGATTGCTGATAGAATACTTCTATAATTATGTTTTTGATAAAACATACCTTAGAATATTCTAAAGGATGATTAATTTTTGACAGAAGTTGAGATGCGATTCTAAGTAGAGAAGTCAATGTTTGTTATTTTCTAATTCTTCAATACTTGTTTCAATAATGCAATTCGAATTTGTTTTATAAAAATAGGGTTCTGAAATGTTTTCTACCTGTTACAATATAAAAAGAAACTATTTCCAAGGTTTGCGATTACAATGTCATCTTGAACCTCTGGATGTGGAAAACACAGGGTAATAATCCGTAGGCATACAAACGACGTAATAAAAGTCTGTTTAGTCTACCAGAGTTGGAATAAAAAACCTGTAGGATAAGGAAAATAACTATTTAGCGAAAAACAATAGTAAGTACTCAGTACGAAAATCTTTTACATTTCTGTCATGTTCTACTGCTTAATAATAATATTTTCCAATTTTACTAAAAGTAGTTTTTTTATATTATTAACTTTATTGATCTCCATTTTAGCTAAAAATAGTTTCTTATAATGTATTTTATACTATCCTACTAATATTATAAATGTGTATGTCTAGATTTTTGTGTTTCAATCACGTCGAAACTACTGAACTAAGTTGGATGAAAATTGGATTGAATATAAATCGTAACCTGAAATAATTAACAAGACCTACAGGATAAAATGAACGAACGGGATGACGTCACGTCAGTTGATTTGCTTCAGAGCGAGCTCCTTCTTCTTCTTCTCTTCTAAATGGCTTCTATCCGTCATTTCGACAGACAATTTTGCCAGTGTCAAGTGGATTATTTGAATAATGTTTACGTCAAGTCGAGTCATACAGAGTTCAGGTGTATTCTGACATGCGAGTAGGTACGGGCTCTGTTTCAATTGTAATGTCAAGCTTCTCAAAGAATTCGGTCAGAAAACGGTACACGCGTACGAAGTCGCGGGTAACACCTAGTAGTCTCTATGTACCTACATGAAAGATTCTGACTAGTTTTTATTGTGTTGTGGTTGATGTGATGTTGAATTTACGCTGTTTTATACTTATACCTAGTGATTTTTGTCTTTTATAGTTCAGAAGCCCTGCGTATTTTTACTCTCCCTTCAATGTTTTTGCATATTGCATCTTGAACACAATCGTTATAACCACATGCGCGCATATTGGAAATACTTCGTTTAAAGCGCCTCTGGCATGTTGTTTGTTCTTGGAAGTTGGATAAGTAGTATGAAATAATATTGCTATATAAAACCGTTCATTTTTATTTTATTATTATGCTTGGGTAACACTTCTTTTTATTAGCTTTTTGCGGCTATGATATCACTGCGGCCTTCTGACCTATTGTGATCGCCACTTGTGTAAGTACCACCCCTATTTGGGGCGTTCATAGTTCACCACTAAATCCTGCAGCTGCTAAAAACTGATGGATTTTCTTAGGGGTGAGGTTTTTTAGCTCATCTGGGCTTAAAATATGCTTTCCCAGATGTGTGCTGCGTTTTTGCATCAGCGGCCCGCACTCCCCTAGCAGGTGAAGAGGCGTTTCTTCCGCCTCCTTACAGAGCCTACAGGTTTGTGTTGTGTGTTTGGGTACCATTTAGACACACATAGATTTCCGAACGATTTAAAAATAAAAGAAAATATTTACAAACGCAACTGTTTATCAGTTGGCCTTTGTATGCCCCCTTGTAGCACTGAATAAATAATAGCCTCGTAGTGAACCAGCAATGCTTATCGTTCAAAGCACTAAGTACACTCAGCATCAGAAGTAGATAACTTTTTCAGAATTTCAAAATTGTTAAGAATAAGAAAATTACGACCAATACAGTATTTACAATATTTATAATATGTACAAAATACACATAAAGCAGTTGAGATATCTACACACCGTTGCAAACTATTTAAAGATAGCTCAACTGAAATTGTTTAGTTTTAGTTAAAGAAAATGGATGTTTTCAGTCATAAAACATTTTTACTTTGTCTTATAGTTTCTTAATAATAATAATAAATAATATATTCATGAACATTTAACACACCGCCCTCTAGTCCCAAACTGAGCAAATGATACTGAATATCCAAAATAACATATCGCTAAACACAGCCTATTGTACCTCTTCAGAGTCCATTGTTCCAACAGCTAGTTCAATTTTAATGACCGCCCAAATACCTAACATTGTAACAGCGTCTATTTGGGCTATAGTTTTACATACTCATATTTACGTTTTACAAACGTTGCGGTTGGTAATTTAATATGTGGTTTTCGGTCTGGGCAACTTATTGAATTAAGTTAGTAGTCTAAATACTAGACTCGATTAAGGGGCTAATTTAATGAAGTCAATTCTGTGCTTTTGACTGAAATCTCGCTAAACTTCATGGCCGGTCACTGTGATAGTAGGTACTTAGATCAAAACATAAGAATAATATAACTGATAAATAAACACTATAGATAGAATGTTCTTTCTATTCACCACTGAAATATATATTGAAAATACTAAAATTGGTAATAAAACGCTTTAGGAGTTGGGTACAATGGGCGGCCTTATAACTCAGCCTTATTTCAGCTGTTAAAAACTGAAGGATTTTCCTTTCCGAGAACATTTTGTTTCTCAACATAACCTAAGTTGTCTTGTAGTTACGTTTTATTTCTCTAATAAGTACCCTACCACAAGAAAAAGCCATACATTTGCCTTCTTTGCATTTAGCCAGTGTTTAGCGCATTCTGACTCACCACTTCTTTATTGTCAAAGGTTTTGTCAAGTTATATTTCACAGCCCAGTGTAATTTCTTCAGGATCATTCTTTTTAGACACTTGACAGCAAAATATGCGCGAAAACAAATTAAATGACATCATAATGTCACTATTTAGTCACAGAATAACTATGAGTTAGTATGAACTGACCATGATTTAAAACTTTGCAGTTCAACTGAGATTGGGATACCCCTGCTGGTCAATCTGAAAGTCGTTTCACATTGTGCTTTGTTTACGTAGAGTAAAGCCAGTCTTACAACAATCGTCGAAGCCGACGAGAACAATCAAAGGGACGAAGCTTGGTGCTTGACATGCCAAATAACTTTATTTTCACCCCAGTTTTTATACGAGGACGTGACGGGAATCCGCACTTGATTGTGACGCTCGCTCTAGTGTTTAGTGAAAACGTGCTCGGCTTACTCTTTAATGTAGTAAGTTAGTCTTCATAAACTAACGGCAGGACGAGAACAATTGTTTATTCGGAACTTTAGGTCTCGGCAGCAAAATATTCTACAAAAAGATGTTTTGGGTATGTTTATAAATGAACCCTCAAAACACATGGATGTTGAGAAACAAAACATATTTCAGGAAGAAATCTAACAGTACTAACAAGTAATTAAATAAAAATTAAAAAAACCTTCGAATCTTGGACCGATTTTCATCAAACATAGCTAAGAACACTCCCGACTAATTCACCTTTCAAACAAAAAAAAACAAATCAAAATCGGTTCATCCGTTCAGGAGCTACGTTGCCTCAGACAGACACACACACACACACACACACAGACATGTCAAACTTATAACACCCTGTCGTTGCGTCGGGGGTTAAAAAGTCAGATAATGGTGGTTATTAAAATTTTAAATACAACGACTTATTATTATTACCTACTGAAAAATAAAATACTCTTATAGTCACCGTAGGTATACATTCTAAAATAATTTCCCGTTGCCAAATCGAGTAGATAAGATACGTGGGTACCTACATACCGTAGCCACACATGTGGAAACATCACGATCGCGCGTCGAAGCCTTATTTCCTGTCGGCATCGGCTGAGTGCTTGATCGAATTTGTTGATTGTTTTTGCTGTTATTTACTGATAGGTAACACTCTTGTAACAAAACTCATACGAGTGGAATGAGTACAGAAAGAAAATTACTTTTATTGCGTAGTGGGACCTAAGACATATCCAATAAGTGCCGGTTCAGCCCCCGTATTCCAATCTTTTGCTGTCAAGCTATATTTCACTTCCCAGTGTAATTTCTTCAGATCATTCTTTTTAGACACTTGACAGCAAAATATGCGCGAAAACAAATTAAATGACATCATAATGTCACTATTTAGTCACAGAACCACTATGAGTTAGTATGAACTGACCATGATTTAAAACTTTGCAGTTCAACTGAGATTGGAATACCCCTGCAGCTGTATATATAATAGGTAGTAGATTCTTGTTAAGGGGATAGTCTATCTGTGCAAAACAGAAAAATCGAGTTGTCATGTCATGCGCGGAAAGCAATTCGTAAATTTTATCGAATACTAAACTAAACTGAAAAATGCTTTACTGCGATCTTTATATTTATTTATTTAGTTAGTTACACCAATGGCATATTCACAATTGTTATTTAGGAGAAAAATATTACTTATAACATTCTACAGTGTGATATACCATTACAGGCATAAACAGATTTGATGTAGGTAAAATATGTCTTAAAAAATTGAGTACTTATTTTTTAAGGAAAAAAAAAGCAACAACTTATAACTAAGTGTGTGATTGGATTCCAATATACGAGTAATAAGTGCTCATGATAACATTCATGATAACAAAATTAAAGGAACGCTATTGTTTGTGTCAAATAGTCAGTTAATTGGATAAAATCTGCCAAGATTGGTTTTAAATCATACAGGAATGAAAGTATTTATTGGTTTTTTGTTACTTTTGAATAATCAACTTTTTTGAAAATATGTGTGGCATATTTTTACCTTTTTAACATTTTTTGTATCATTACATTTATATCATACATTAATTATAATATCTAATGCAGGGTGATGAGGATCTAACTTACTGAGGGGTAGTTTATTTTCACACTCCGTTACACCACTAAAATTGCTTATCACTAAATCTACAGTTCTTTTAACAGTATTTTATAAACTACATAATATTTACTATTATTAGGGTTTGAATTTTTGTGTCCTTCACTAGAGGTAGACCGGTCAAAATTAAAATCTGCAACAAATTATAGTCTCTACTTATATCACTTGACTGTGTCACTTTATCTACTGATATTATCCATGACGAGAAACCAAGTCTGCATAGTCACTGGGGTTTGTTTGTATACTGCACATATCTAAATATTCTTGGCAGAGTATTATTGAGTTTTAGTGAGATCTATACTTTTTCATTTTTACTTCGCAGAGCCTGGTTTCATATCAGTATGGAGTTCATATCAGCCAGTGCCTCATAGTTTTTGACTTGCTTTGCAGGAGATTGGTCATCTCTGCGGATGAATATGCGACCATTCCTAGTCCACACATATTTTTGCGACGAGAAGACTTGACGGAGTTTCCCAAACGCAGCCCAGCCCAGCTGGATTCTCCGGTTTAGCTCTTTCTCAAAGTTGTGTCTACCCAAACGCAGGGTCTGCCCGAGGTAGACATACTCCTGCACAACTTCGAGAGGCATTCCGGCGACAGTGATTGGCTCTGGGGTTATACGATCATTGATCATAATTTTCGACATAGCTCAGAGGATTAGCAGGCTGAAGTGGCAGTGGGCCGGCCATGTTTGCCGTAGAACCGACAATCGTTGGAGCAAACTAATACTCGAGTGGAGACCACGTTTAGGCAAGCGTAGTGTAGGACGCCCTCCGGCGAGATGGGGCGACGATCTGCGAAATGTAGCTGGCAGACACTGGATGAGAAGAGCCGAAGACCGAGCTCAATGGCGCGTCTTGGGAGAGACCTACGTCCAGCAGTGGACGAGTATAGGTTGATGATGATGATGATGATGGTTGTTAGACTCATCCATCTTTCTGACTCTGGAGCATGAAAGTATGTCCGCATTATCAATAGGGAGTTATATGGCTGTGTCTAGTTGTTTAATTGTGTTCAGTAGATTTTCGGTCTCGTTTTCTGACACTCCATTTATCTCCAAATTATATCAAATTTAAATTTATTTATCAAATTGTATCTTCAAATTATATTCCGTCTTGTGAATCCAAAGTAGCTGGGCGTAGACATAAATACATTAAGTGGGTATGTTTGTTAATATTTAGGTCATAGTAAATTCTACGGAAACTCTCAAATCGATAAATAGTAGATAAGCTTAAAAACTAAAACCTTAGGTACTACTGAAAAATAACTCTCTAAATAATATGAAAAAGGATAGGGAGGGTACTGCTCCAAACTCATCTTTAACATTAACATATTGCGGAGAGTTTAACACAAATTGTGAGAGACAGATACAGATCATTGATACAGAATTGGATGTAAGTAGGTAATTTCAGAAGAAATAAGTATTCCAAAATATACGTGCAATAAAAACCAGCAGTATTTATTTTAGTTTTTTTGCATAAATATTGTTAACTGGCAGTTACCCGCGACTCCGGAAGCGGGTACAGTTTCCATGTACATTGTATTATCTGTGTTGTATTATTATATGTGCGTGTACCGCGCGGATACTTTGTGAAACTTGACATTACACCGAACCCGTACTTGAATGTCAAACGCTATTCGTTAGACCAAAGAGGTAGTATTACGCCCGGTCAAACTGACGTGACATGACATGACAATGAAATCCTCTTGCCAATTGGCGCTGCTAATCTTGTTCGTTCATTTTATCCTGTAGATCCTGATAATTATTCGGGATAAAAAGTAGCCTATGTGCCTACTGGATTGGATTGAGTTTTAGGAAACTTGGCATATATGCCAAATTTCATCCAAGTTGGTTCAGTAGTTTAGACGTGATTGAAACACCTAAACATCTAAACTTTCGCATTTATAATATTAGTAGGATAGGATAGGATGTGGTTCTTTGCGTCTCAATGTCTCTCTCTATGTATTCTACTTTCATCAAATGTTCCTCTCCGGTCCATGTTAGATCCTTCTTTAGAATAAATAAGGTTGTTCACAAAAAGGTTTTTACAAAAGCAATAAAATAGGTTGAATTAAATGCAATACAAGTATGAGCAGTAGCATGATAATAATTAGGTACTTACTTATCCTAATTTAATTGGAATTAGGATAGAAAAATCTATTTTCCGTGTAAACAAATAACAGCTACTGACTGATTGGCGGAGTTGACTTAAAAGAAATAAAAACTCAGTTTACATTGGTATGGTTATTGTTGGATATTGTCATGTATACAAGAGAAAAAAGTAAAGCCACTTTCAATGCGTATTAATTGGCAAACCAGGAGTTCTACTCGATAAAATTTTATTGTGACTGTTCGTAAATGTCAAATGAGCTTATTACGCGGTCTGCTTACGCGTTACGCGCAGCCGCGAGAAAAACTGCCATGTTACTACGTAGTGTACTCAAATGATACAATAGAACCATGATTTGTAGACTTTTGTCGAGTAGACGTTTGCGTGTTCTTCATTTAAAAATCCTGAGAAATTTGGCGTGGGCCTGACGTCCGAACGTTTCGGCCGCCTAGAGGCCACTGAAGAATTTTCTTGCGATATTTGGTTAAAAACTAGTCTCAGCAATTATTAAATATTAAAAAAAATAAGACTATTTAAGTAACGATTTTACACTTTTTATACAGCGTGTAGCTACAATGGCGACATTAAATGAACACACGGGTAGAGCTACTTATAAGTATTCATAAAAAAAATAAAAAAATAATTAAGGTAACGGCACCTGTTTCCGTGGTATTTTCACTAAAACTCGAAAGGATATCAAACATTAAGCATTTACTGTACCTTTCTGAAGGTTCGGTTTCTGTTATCAGAAGCTCTAGTGTTTTTACTTTCGGAAACTACTTAAGTTTTGACGGTCCGACCTATATTTCTATTTGAAATTAAATAAAATGTAAATCAAGTCGAAATCGCCCAATTTCGTTGCAAAAATCCTTATTCCGTGGTATTTGGTACCTAATTGCGTGATATGAAAAATGTATACGAAACAACAGTAACAAACTGATAAAATAATGTTAGAAAGATTAACTTGATTGTTCTCTAGGAATACAAGTCACTTTTGGTGGCAGTACTATTATTATTTAATAAAACTTTAAATGTGGTTAGGTATAAGTGCCATAATGCTATTAATATTATCAATGTAAAAGTTTTAAAATACCTCTTTGGATGTTTGTAACTCAACCTCTCACACGTCAGCGGCGTCAACTTTGCTATTATCTTCATCCTGTGATTGCGAACCCGGATAAAAACACAAAGTGCTGATAACGGGAAAATCTCCCCGTGTGATATATTAAAAAAATATTTTTGCTGTTTCCTAAGCACACACACACATACACATTACTCATTAACACATTAACAAACTATTAACATTATTATAGTATTCCACATTATAAATACGACATTTCGCGAAGAATTAAAACCAAGCGTGCAAATGGTACAAATATCACCGCAAGACTGAAGCGTAGTCGACCCGTGTAAGGCAAATGAGTGTCGGTGCCGACAAAGGAAACGCCGACAAAGGAAACACCGCCAAAGACGCCAGCGGCGCGTCAAAGACACCGCCGCCGTGCGTCGCTTCGAGGCGGTCTCTTTGACACTTTCGTCACTCGTGCCGCCGCCGCCACCGCAGTGCAATTCGAAGGGCGACTTTGCTTTGACGGCATTTATATAGAGTGCCGCACAACCCACAGCTGTGGGAGCTTAGCTGAGACTAAAAACTCATGTTTCCTAATTTCCATTACCTACTAAAAGCCAAAATGTTTTATATACCTATCATTCTTAATGTTAGTTGATGCTAAATTGTTAAAACTTTTGTTAAAGATTAACTTCTTAATAAAACATGCAGCCAAATGTGTGGAAACTAAATATTTTCGTAACATAATTTTCTATACAACCAATAAACAAAATACATAAGTAGGGTACTTTTGATGTGTTATAACTCGTAAAGATTATTAAAAAGTATACGTCGAAATAAGGTTTTAGTCTCAATCGACTATTTGATTTATCAAATCTATCGTTAAAATCACAAAAACCTAATCCCAGTTTGTGAAATTCAAAAATAAAAATAGGTCTTTCAAATTGCTATTCCGAGGTAAATTTTTCACATACCTCGGAATTTGATACTAGGTGAAATATTTGACCCCTAATGCCGTGGTTTTTTCAATATGTAATTTTACCTCATTATAATTAAAAAACCACTTAAACATGTATGACATACTGTAAAGAATATACTTCTTTCGAAAATTTAACACTAAAAATCATAATCTAGAACAGAAAAAATCATAATAACCCTTATTTAAAATAGCTTGCTACTGTCGTGCACAGAGGCAAAAATGTATGGAGAGTGCACTTGGACCAGCCACCGCTGCGAATTTAGCCAATTATTTTGGAATGTAAGCCCGTTCTAAGTCTCGTTTTTAGATTTATATATAAAAAAATATATTTTCTAATGACTAATAACTTTTGCAACAAAAAATAACCTAAGAATCAGAAGTAAATGCTGTTTTTCTAAATACCACGGAGAAAGGTGCCACTTTTGGAATACCACGGATTTGGGTGCCTTTACCTTATAGTCCAAAATAGAAATTTCGAATTTTTCAAACAAACTTAATAATAAAATACGCAACAAAAATTAATCACCCTATGAGTGTCTTTACCTACGTGTTACCGCGCCCGCGCCCGCGCCTGCCTGCCCGGGCGGCTCGGTGGCGGCGGCGGGGCGCGGGGCGGAGCGCGGGGCGGGGAAATCAAGCGACACAAGGAATTCAAAGAAATCAAATAATTTCACTTCACCTTGTTCACTTTACTATTAATTTTATTGTGACCTATGCACCTAGCGCCTTACACTTATTAAATCTTCAAGTTCTCAATGTAGCCGCCGCGCCGCCGCCGCCGCCACCACGTCGGACACAAAGATGTAACCGGCGGCGCTGAATATTTGCCCTCACTTTTGATAATACATTTTATTTTATTTTAGCATGAACGTAAAAGTTAGCCCCATAAAAAAATCGAGGGGCTTGAGGTCAGGTGACATTGGGCCACCTAAGAGCTCCGTGTCGTGTCGTCCTATCCAGTATCCACTGAGCACCAAACATTTAATTTACCCGCTCCCTAGTCGCAAAGGTAGACAGATAAACAAATAATAAATCAAAGCGTCTTTATCGCTGTACCTACGTAGACCTGATTGGGTACTTAGAATAGAAAAGCTAAACTAACAAAACCAAGCGTCTTTTTCGCGAAACATTGAGAATAGGTAGATAATTAGCAAAATTATTAAAATAAAGTGTGTCAAGGACACCGGCCCGCGTATCACTGGCTAGGCGGCAGGACGAGTCGGTCGAGCGAGCGGCGCGGGCGGCGGCGCGGCGGCGCTAGCTATCCCTTTCATGCACAACGTCGCAATTTCGGGTGTCCTATTCTAACAATACTTTCTTGCTCTTCATACGCGGTTACACGCGGTTATGACCCGTGAACCCGACAGATGACCTCTGCTCTTACGTACAGGTTGCTCCGAGGCGTTATTTAAGAAAATTGATTTATTTCGATAAATCTTATGTTTAATGAAATAAAAAATATGTCTATATTCTGAAAACGCGAAACCGGATACGCTGGTTAATTTAATGTCGCCATTGTAGCTACACGCTGTATACTTAAATATTTGGCCTATACGTAAGTTTAGTTGTTTTGTAGATAAAACAAGGGAATATTGTGGAATAGACCATTTAAAATCCAAAATTTCGAAGATCTTCTGCCACCTGGATTAAGGAAATGAAAACAAAATCGCAAAATGTATTCAGGGCGTTTTGGAGACAAGGATATGTACATCAAGACGCGCTGAGTACTTTTTGCGATTTTGTTTTCATTTCCTTAATCCGAGTGCACAAACTTGACTCGAAACGGTTTGGGCGCGAGAGAGCTGTGTTTGATCCCAGATTTATCTATTATAAACCAGCTAAATGAAGCTAAATTAAATATGTAATTGTTACACATATCCTGAATATTGATTTGCAACCAAAATAAATGAAGTTACTATCTTACTTTTCTTTTAAACACACTTTGAACTTCGCTAGTTTTGGCAATTTGGCAGATCCCCAGCCTTAAGTACCTAGGAATCGATTCCATTGGAAAAGTTGTTAAAAGTGATGGGTAGTTCCGAAGTTTTCGCGAGTGGTCTTTTACAGACACTATCAGAGTTCCAAGGAAAGGTACACACGGCGATAGATCAACCTAGACTGTTTAGACTTAGAACTTTATGAAGTTGAACGTTGCGAATCGTGCGAGAAGGACCGATATGTTTTTGTACGGGACGCACTGCTCACGCGCCGCGCACGTACACCTAAATTAATGCGCTCCCTTTCGGGTATGTTGAGTGTCTAGCCTGACGTGTAGCAGTGTGTATTTAAATAGGTTAACATTCATGATGATTAAACAAGGCTTATCGCTGTAGCGACAGATGCATTAAGCCAATTGGTGCTATCTACCGATTGAACTGCGCCCGGTTTCAGTCAACATCAATTAGGTGATTAACAACCTTCCGTGTTTCCGGTTCCGGGACGTACAGTCGCGGAAATAAAACTTTGAAATGTCTAGAAAAATTACTACACCTAAACTATTCAACAAATTATTTGGGTAGGTTCTACGTTTTACGCTTCCACGCATGGTGTCCGCCAAGTTCAGTAATTATTAGTAAAATAATTTAAATAAGAATAATTGGAAAGCAAACGTAAAAATATAATTTATAAAATACCAGTTGAGAGCGAAAAACGCAGTGCATGTCTTCGGTGGGCTAGCTCTATGAGATATTGCAATAGTTGTAGACAGAGGTAACATAACGTTTTGGATCTACATTCATTATGCGAACTGCCAAGGAATGGAACGCGTTGCCGTCTTCGTCTTTCCTGAGAAATATAATCTGGGTCTTTTCAAGGCAAGAGTGAATAGGTGTCTTCTAGACTGTGCTGCTCCATCGTCGGCCACATCGTCACTTACCATCAGGTGAGATTGTGGCCAAAGGACATTCTATATTATATAAAAAAAAAAAACCGCTCAACATGAAGAATTCATCGGTTCCGTCACCTATTTCTCACAGTCAAAGACCTACGAGTAGACGGTTCACTTCTGAACATAGATCTCTCTGAAGTCTTCGTCCGGCGATACGTCATCAAAGTCAAAGTCAAAGTCAAAATTTCTTTATTCAATAAAATCACAAGGATCATTTAGAATCGCCGGCTTCTTCTTCTTAGACTTCTCTCTTTTCACTTTCATATATCTCATTCAGTGTTTACATTTCGCAGATCGTAGCAATATTGCCGGACACTTTTTCTCATACAAAATGCTTTAAAATACAGTCCTGAGTATTTCAATAATATTAAAATGACATTTTCCTCCACAGTACCGAATGGTTTGCAGTCCTAGTACAACATCCAGAGTAATGCTCGTTTCGACTGATGACCAATTAGGGTAATAGAGTACTCTAGTTTTACGTATTGAATGTGTTAATGTTTTAACTTACTATGGTCAATGAAGTTTGTTTTAATTTTAGCTAAAATATGTAGAAAAAGAGATAAAAACTTACAAAAGATTAATTACATACAAAAATCAAACAATCTTTTATGTAGCTGACTCTGAATGAGAAAAGCCGATGACTGAACTCAATGGCGCGATTTGGGAGAGACCTACGTCCAATGGACCAATATAGGTTGATGATGATGACGATGACATACAAAATAGACACATGAAAACAGAAAGTTATGATTTGCGGCCTTATCGCTAAAAGCGATCGCTTTCAGACAGAAGCCGTAGGAAACTGACTTCGAAAACACAAATCTGAAAGAAGAGCAATACTTATACAACGCCTTTTGTGAAAGAGTTTTTTTTTTGGTAGTGTCAAAATAGCGGTGTAGGCGTGGTAAGACTATTAGAGTCTTTCACCATACTAATGAATATATCCATAACTTAGGCGTATGTTTGGAAGTACGCCAACACTTCGCCACAAACCTAATTTACTTTGAATGACACTAACATGACCAACAATGGAGAGCGATTTGAATCACAATGAGTTTGTGTGATACGTGACTTCCAAAACTCGTAATGAAACGAGTGAGGAGTTTCAGCGAGACCAGAACTACCCAGTTTTTCAACTATTTTCTTTAGTTTTTCAACCATTTTTAGGGACTCTACGGTCTCTAAACGTGCTGACTGAAGGGAGCTTCCATTTCTAGATGATGATATAGTTTTTGAGACGCAAGTTTCAAAGTTGTAATGGCAATGGGCAGATTATATAGCTCGCAGAACTGACAATCGATGCGAAACAAAGGTAATTACGAACCAGAAGGCGCAGCGTTCAAAAGCCCCACACATGATGGGCTGATGGCGAAAAATCGGTGGATGGAGGAGTCTCAAAACCCTTATTTTTATAAATCTATGTTAGGGCTATGTCCAGCAGAGGATTTCAATGACGATGATGTTTCATTATGTGGAATAGTTTTATCAACTCGGACTTATTCGCTTAGTCCTGTCTCAGATAAGGAATACAAATAGGTGCTTATGATTTCCATCACTCCATCACTCTAAGATGTAAAGGTCTCGTGTGCCTGTAATTACACCCATATCCTTAAAACCGGAACTCAACAATGCGAGCATCACTGCTTGGCGGCAGAAATAGGTACCGTGGTAATACTTCCTCGGACGAGGTCTTTCACAAAAAGCCTTACTACCACTAAGTCTGTATTACTTTTCTATTCCTAATAAATATCTATGTAGGTAAGTAAGTAGCTTGAGATAAATTCTTAGATTAATCTTGTAACTTCCCTCTAAGACTTCCATTTCGTCTGAGAGCTTTTGATTGTCGACTCAAGTATTTTCGAACCGATTACATCTGGGTAGTTCAGTGCAATATACCGTAATCCGAGTAGTAACTACGTTCATAAACGGCAGTTTCCTAAAGCTGCAGTTTGTAGAAAATGGATAACGTCTTATGTGGTCCGTCACCCACTACCAATTGACAGCAATAGTTCTGCTGAACGGAACCCCTGCCCTTATGATATTGTGATATGCATTCTGACGGAACCCAAATATTAATTTGACATTACTTGTAGATGACACCGGCAGAATTGTTGCTGTCAATTGTGACAACAAGTCTTAGGGCCAACGCACATCTATCGACAAAACTGTTTTGTCGCGTACTTAGTGACGTGAAAATAAATTTTCTGTTATAACGAAAACAGCATATGATGAATGCTTCCTCGTCATATGCTGTTTTCGTTGTAACGAAATTCACATCAATTGACACGACGCATGCATAAAATTATGTTTACCTATCTATTATAGCATTGTTTAGTACCTACCTATTAAACATTGCTTTATACGCACATACCTAGAGAATGAACTGTGCTTTTTTAATAAATAAGAATATAAAGTAATTATGTAGTGTACTTAATAATATTATTAAGTACTTAGGATGATTCTCATTAAATAAGCAAGTAACGAAAACAGCAAATAAAAAGAAGCATATCGTAACTAAAAAAGTTTTACTGAGAAGTTTCACATCACTAACTGTTCGACAAGACGTTTTGTCTTTGGTTTGCGTTCTCCCTTAAAAGTCATAAACATAAGAAGTTGAAGTTGTTGAAGAAGATTTTAACTTGACGTTCTATAGAAATTTATTTGGCGATTGATCAGTATTCGAGCTGTCAAACTTTAGTCTTGAAAATTGTGTTGACCGCATTATTACAGACAAACTTTTTGAGCTTCTTTAGTCCAAAGAAAACCAGCGACTATCCTTTGATTGGAGAGCAATACCGTTCTGCCATTGTGCGATACATTAGATTTATTTTGCGAGACCGTGGACCGTTCAACTTGTGTATTCTGAAAACCGACCGATTTTATTTAAGACCGAATAAAACTATTTCAAATCGAACTATCTATAAAAAAGTATTATGTTTAGTTTAGACTAGGCTTTATCAAGGTAGTGTGGCCCAGGAGTAACTCTTCTAGAAGTAACACACTACCTTCTTATTTGTATTTGCATTCATACAATAGAATAAAAGCTATTGAGGCGCATGTTAAACGCAATGCTTTTAAATGTTAATTTTATACCTCACGTTTTAACAATCTACCGGAAATATTCATCAATAGTTTTCTGGCGGTAATCATTTATCATGAATTCAGCTGATGCGGCAATATTTTGTATATTTTGACCTGTTGTGTGCATTAAAATAACGAGTATTCTCTTTTGTGTTTTAATAACCTTTAAATAATGAAATCCTATGTTTTCTATTGATACCTGCTTCTGAAAATTGGCGAAAAATCTATTTTATCTATCATGGGTACCAATTGCATCAAATTAATAATGCAAAACTATTATAATACTCTTTAAGTGGTCATAACTCTAGATTAATCATAGTCTATTATAATTTATAAGACAGTTGGTTTCCCCTGGAAATAAAATTAATTAATTAACGTAACTAGATGGATAATTTCTTCAACGGGGAGAATTACTAATTATTTTTTCTTATAACAGAGAACAAATCAACAAAAACTTTTCAAAGACTTACGGGATACCTAGAAGTCGTATTTACATATAGAACGACGAACTCATAAGTGCCTCGTACTGGAAAGCGTGGTAATCATAAGTCGTGGATAATCCGTGGCAGATGTCATGTCAGACTGTCGGATGAACGGCGAGAGATGAGAGTTTTACCGTCAACTCATATTTTGTGGAGGGGGGAATGTTAAAAACACTTTAGTTAGATCATCTAGTATTTTTGTTTATATAGAAATTATCATAGATTAGAGCGCTAGAAAATATCTAAGATCTTTTACAGTTAGGAAAAATAAAAAACATTTCTTTGTTTTGTATCATCTTTGCTATAATAGGTCCTAATCTATGTCTGTCTTTAAAATTTTAAGAGGCGCTTGAGAAGCGACTCTAGGTAAGACCGAAAATTTTTAGTTTAAAAATTAATGTGTACTGCATTATGTCTTTGTTTGTTGATGTTATTGACACAGAACAAGCTGGAAAGAAAAAAAAATATGTGGGGAAAAATATGCTGAGAATAAATAAAATTAAAGTTGCAAAGGATACTGGGATTAAACAGTTGGTGGTTTTAAGTAAACAACAAAATCCAGCATTTGAAACTTTGAAAGAACTATAGCGACGACACGTCACGTTCACATCCGCCCACAGAGGCTGCCCTGTGGCCTTTATGCTAATTGAGCAAAGTTGAACAAAGGAGTTGATCCCTGTTTGTGTTGGGACACGATGAGCCTGTTTTATACCGGTTTGGGAATGAGCCAGGTGAGTAATTTAAGGGTGTTGTGTGTGATGCCTATAGTGTGAAGACGCAGGTAGCGGGTTACAAAATGTAGATTCATCCATCACACAAAAGTAAATAATCGTTGGTCACCAAATGCAAGTACAAAGAAAAAGAAACAACATTTCATCCAAGATAATTTCTTCGGATGTTTTGATATAAAAACATTTAAGTATGTTTTGTTTAATGTGTTTTTAAACATCAACTAAAAAACTACTTTTTCTAAAATAAACCTTTTGACTGTGGCAAAATTTTCCGTAAATTAAAAAAGACGAAGTAAGTACAGTGCCACAGAAAAGATCAGCAGGGGTATTCCAATCTCAGTTGAACTGCAAAGTTGAACTGCAAAGTTTTAAATCATGGTCAGTTCATACTAACTCATAGTTATTCTGTGACTAAATAGTGACATTATGATGTCATTTAATTTGTTTTCGCGCATATTTTGCTGTCAAGTGTCTAAAAAGAATGGTCACGTGGTACAAAATTGTACCACGTGACCTGACGAAATTACACTGGGCAGTGAAATATAACTTGACAGCAAAAGATTGGAATACGGGAGCTGACGTCTAAGGGAGAACGCAAACCAAAGACAAAAAGTCTTGTCGAACAGTTAGTGATGTGAAACTTCATAATTTCGTGACAAACCATGTCAGTATAACTTTTTTCGTCACAATATGCTTCGTCTTATTTGCTGTTTTCGTTACTTGCTTATTTAATGAGAATCATGCTAAGTACTTAATAATATTATTAAGTACACTACATAATTACACTATATTCTTATTTATTAAAAAAGCACAGTTCATTCTCTAGGTATGTGCGTATAAAGCAATGTTTAATAGGTAGGTACTAAACAATGCTATAATAGATAGGTAAACATAATTTTATGCATGCGTCGTGTCAATTGATGTGAATTTCGTTACAACGAAAACAGCATATGACGAGGAAGCATTCATCTTATGCTGTTTTCGTTATAACAGAAAATTTATTTTCACGTCACTAAGTACGCGACAAAACAGTTTTGTCGATAGATGTGCGTTGGCCCTAAGCTATTACAGAATGTTACCGCCTGTACTGAAACTGGACGGCGGAAACCGTTTAATTTTCTTTGGGTATTTAAGTACTTCTATCCATTTAATTCAGTTTTTTATTAATACCGTCCGAGGCAATGAAGATATTTCAAACGAATTTATTCGGCGATTCAGTTAAATGGGTCATAATTAACACCAGTTTAATTGTGGAGTTAAACATGGCTATTAATAATGTGGATATCAGGCTTGTAACCTTTTTAGGAATACGCTGAAATAAAATATCAGAGTCTTTTATAAATAAATGAAAAAAAAAATATTCATGAACATTTCACACGGAGCCTGGTGGGAAGCAGCGGGTGATGGAAGGAATTGGAAGGATATGGGGGAGACCTTTGCCCAGCAGTGGGAAAGTACAGGTTAAAAAAAAAATAAAAAAATTCACACGACGCCCTCTAGTCCCAAACTAAGCAAAGCTTGTTATATGGGAACTAGATGCTGATAGAATACTTATATACTTTTTTTGTAAATACATACTTATAATACATAGTAACACCCAGACATACCTAAGTATTTAGATAAATTTTTATTTATAACATTGATATGTTACAGTGGTTCAAACATAAATAATCGTTGTCGTTCCCCACGATATCGTGAAGGTGTCGTGTCTAGTAGCAGTGTGGAAACGGGCATAGCAGTTGAATTTGTGACCTCAAACACTGCTTGGCCCGACGACTAAACAATCCAGTGTAGGCTGAGTAAACTTGCCTGTGCTGGTAGATTAGGCAGCATACGTATTGTAGAGCTTTTCACATAAACTCAGTGAAACGGATAAGCCAGATTCTTATGACTCAACTAGCTGTTACCCGCGACTTCGTGTACATTTTTTATGCAATATATCGAGTACACATAATTCATTCACGTCATTTTAGAGTCTTAAAAATAATGAATGGTGATTACTTATGAGAATTTTGTAGCCGAAACTTTCCACATTTTTTTGAGATTTGCCATTTTTTAAAACTAAGTAAGTAATGTCAAATTATATGAAAATTACATTTTTAAAAGAGTCATGTGACCATATATTTTTTATTTTTTATATCTAGTTTATAGAATTTCAACAAGTGGTTTAAACTTCACTGATGAAAATTACAACAGATGGAATAATAATGTTGTCATCTCTTTCTATTACCCTTGCTTAAATGAGCCACGAGTGACAAAGCGTGATACCTAAATTATTCTTTAGAAGTTACAGAGATGAGAACTTTTTAAGTTCAGTCAACAAATTACTAAACGAAAAAAGACCACGGGAAACCAGATCGTGAAAGTTCAACTTTTTCAGCGTGGTCATAACTTGATCAAAAGAAAACATCGTTAAGAGAAAATCGCTGTACCCCAGTGTGCATCTAAATCATTTCTGTTCACAGATCTGACCCCGATCCATGAGCTCTTGATTCGGCTGACTCATTATTATTCAGAGCAAGCAGATTGCAAATATCCAGCACGGCAGACTTTCACGTTCTTCCATGTTTTTTACTAGTAAGAGAATATTCTTTAGATTTTTCTCCAAATCACTGTAAGCATCCGAATACCTCTAAGGCTACTAAATAAGCTTGCAAAAAAAGTTCAAGATATTGAACTATTGTTTAATCTCGCAGACTGCAGACTCTATGATTGGCCGACAGTTAGGTCGGGTTGAAGAAGAAGCTAGTGCAAACTGGGCCAATACTGAATCGGTGTTATATTCGCACTTGCATATTATTATATCTTCATACTGATTAACTCCTCGACCAACCTAACAACCGATCAAAAAGTCGGCAGTCTGCGAGAGGTCTTAGTATCTACAAAAATATAGATTTTAAAGTGGCGCACAGAGGATTCTGAATCATAAAAGCAGTCGACCAAGCGGTCTTTTATCAGGGGTCGGTAAGGCCGTCTGGTGCTTCTGTGGACGAAGCCTTAGTTAATCTCTGAGAGGTGAGAGTGGACTGCCTTAATGGATGGATTGGGACTATCGGGCCGTGCAGGTTTACCACCTTTGACGAGAAGGAACAATGACGTACGAATGTGTGTCTTATCCCTATCTACATATTTAGGGAGACTTTTGCTTTACATCAAAACTATTTAGTGAAATTGGCTCACTTGTAATTCCATTGCACCGTAAACACCTTTCGTTAAAATATTATTTAGAGCAAAAAATATAATCAAGAAAATTATGACTAATAAAGTATTTACAATATTTATAATATGTACAAAATACACATGAAGCAGTTGAGCTATCTACACACCGTTGCAAACGATTTATAGAAATAAATTAAATTTATAAAAAAAATCACGTTGAATAATTTTGGTATTATATTCTTGTGGTAAATTATTGCTTAACTCGGGGTTAAAGAAAACTTATCTTTGATGTTGGGTTCATTGAAAAATAACCCACCGATTTTGAGCTACAGTGAGTTTACTTCTTTGATGTTTAAAGCTTTCGTAGGCTAGGCACTTATTTATTTAAATTCATATTAGCTTGCTCCATAATGCTGCTTAACCTACGCAAGTATGGCTGCCAAGTGAAGGTGTCTGCTGCCGACGACTCCTGTGGTTTTTGAGTGACGTGCCCCAACCACGTGACCACATCAAATGTATCCACATCTGTAAGATTGTAATTTGCATAATAATTATAATCTAGAGTCGACCATTTTCCGTATTATTTAACAGAAGGGTTTCGGTAAAACTTTCTAACACGACTTTGTACGGCACCCTGTAAGTATATTAAATTATGTGCTTCGAAAAGTCAAAGCATCAATTAATAAGACTCACAACTTATTATAATCCCTACTAGGCACAGTAGTGAACGTAGTAGAGCTACTTCCGAAACTAACTCTACTGCGAAAGTAACTCTACTATGTTTTGAGTTTTGACTATTGTAAACTTTGCTTTCTCCGCAAGATTTCCCTGCATCCTGCAGCTGGGCCTGTGTCGTCACTACCGGTAATACCTACTTAAATCACGATTTTTCAGCGAACTTAAAAAAAAGTAGCTGTGTTTTGCGAGGAAACATTTTAGAACATCAATTTTCTTGATTACTTACTCGTACCTATTATAAGTTGTACATTGTGAAACTCGCGCAACAAAAATACCACCTTATTTTAATACCACGAAAGCATTTTCAACAATGTAGTAAAAACATTGTACTTTTTCTACACAATTATTATTATCATTTATTTTACGGGCAGGCATTTGCAACGTTGTATTTTTAATTCTGATATTGCTTGTTTACTCTCGCGGAGTCAGGTTTAATGGTTACAGCGACTAATAACGATAACAGCATCGTCGTTGGAAATGTCGTTAGAGCGTTGTTTCAGTGGAGCCTTTATCGTGTCTGCACCTGTGATAGTACTACAAAAGTAACTAAATTGCAGCTTGATGTGCTTTATTTTATTGCGTTATTACACTTGTTACCTAATTTATTGTTTGTATTAAACCTATCCTTCATCGCAGTCGGCGTCTTTGTTATTTTTTTAAATAACTCTTTATAAAATGTATGAAGTAATATCTTTTTGCCCTAACACTGACTTGTTTATTACTTAGCTTGAATAAAAAGCTTAAAAACGCAAAACTATGCTGACATTGAAGCTACCTTTAAAATAAATTGTGAGAAGAATGCAAATTTTGTTTGCATTGAAGCTAGTTTTAATATCTTCAGAGGAATTTAGAAAAAATACTATAAATTCTAAGCAACAAAAGACGAAAACATACACAATCAAACAAAACATTGTGCATAAAATATCATGAGCTTTCTACCAATTAATTATGTTTAACTTTCGAAATGAGGTTACGTTTAGAAGTAGGCCAGGAGAAGTTTTGCATACCTAATACCTCCGATGAGGACCGAAAAATTGCATTTTCATGTAAATAGCTATGTTACGTACGTAGTTTGTGGGTAATGGGCAGTTTAGGTAATTGATTGGTCTATGTGGTCTATGGTAAAGGGCGTTTGCATACTAGCCTACACCGCCATCTACACGACACCGATAATTATAATTAACTAGTAGTTACCCGCGACTTCGTACGCGTCTACAGTTTCCGTGTACATTATATTATCTGTGCGTGTACCGAGCGGATACTTCTTTGAGAAACTTGACATTATACCTCATTACACCGAACTCGTACCTACTGGAATGTCAAACGCTAGTTGTTAGACCAAAGAGGTAGTACTACGCCCTGTCAAACTGACGTGACATGACATGACAATGAAATCCTCTTGCCAATTGGCGCTGCTAATCCTTTTCGTTCATTTTATCCTGTAGATCCTGTTAATTATTCGGGATAAAAAGTAGCCTATATGTCAATCCAGGTTACGAACTATATATATGCCAAGTTTCATTCAAGTTGGTTCAGTAGTTTTGACGTGATTGAAACACAAACATCTAAACATCCAAACATCTAAACTTTCGCATTTATAATATTAGTAGGATAGGATAGGATAGGATAGGATTTAGAAGTAACATATTTTGTACTAAAGTATGATACAGTCGCGAAAAACGACATTCATTTTATATACTGTTAGTAAAAGTATCAGTGCAAGAAGATAAAAGTGCGCCGCAAAAAATGCACATAAGGCTTTTGTGAAAATGTTATTTCACAAAAAGAAACGGCTTGCCTTTACACGGCAGTCTCGGTCTGAAGAGTCTTCGTAAAAAAACTACAACATTGTTAAACGTGGCTGAGATGGTAACAACTCAAGATGGAACAAAGGAGGAGACAGTTTAAATAAACAGTCATAATATTTTGATAGTGTTTCATATACAATTAGTAGCGTATAATGTGGATAAGTAAATTTGAAAATATTATAAGGACTAACCCAAAATAGGAGGGTTAATATTATAATGACATTGTAGACATCTACATGCATAACTCGTGTCATTCTATCCGAACATAAATATTTTCTCTATAGAGAAAATATTCACAGCTATAGCTATGAATTTTAAAATTCAATTTCTTTAATTACAATTTTGTCGGTTTAGCGTATTTTATTTACGCTACGTATCCAAAGAGCCCGACGTAGAGATAAATTTTGGCTTATTCAAGGTATTCACTGAAAACCGTTTAAATTCCATTCGCAGGAAATAACATGGAACTTTACAAAAGGGAATCAATATCTGGTATTACTTCGCATATTCAATGCATTCACATTCAGATTCACCGCAGGGCATTGACGGGTGGTTTTGCGTTGTTTAACAGAAACCCAATTCTCATTGTAAAAAGCAGTCATAATATCGTCCCGGTTTTGCCTTAGATGTCATAAAAAACCTCAAGACAAAATAAATTCTCATAAATTGTGCCGTTTTACTTTTGAAATAATTGTTAATTATTACTTAGCCACCTTTCAACTGAATCACCCTCAAGCTGACCTACGACATCTAACTTTTTTTTTTCGTTTAGTTTTAGTAGCTTCTCATGGTTAAGACGGGCAGGTGTGAATTTTCCTGATCAACTGTATGTAGGTATCTTTCTTGTTTGGAAAATAGTTCTAATTTTATTCCACTTCCACTAAAATCGAGCCTCCCGACCATTTGGAGACATCGTACCATTTTATGATATTTGTAAACAACAAAGCTCTTTGTTCTGAAACAACGCTGAAATAAAATTGCTTCACTTTTGCATTCCATCAAACTCGTCAACATGAAGAAATAAAACGGGACTCACGTTGCGATACGGCACGAATTTATCCGTATCATTATTTCCCATACGTGATTACAATGTTTTCTTTTTTCCGTTTGATAATTTCCAATGCTTTATGATGTTGGGTTAGAATTTATATTTTGATTAAAAATTGTAAATAGCTTTAAGTACTTTTCTAATACCTAAGCTTAATTATTCTAATAGTAAGGACCAGACTTTTTCCGCTGCGATTAGACATTCTATATCTCATCATTTACTTACTATCTTGATTATACAGCTGAACATTATTAGTGCTATGATAATACTTTCACCACAGCGCAATGCATTCAAATTACTCCACTGAATTGCATTACTAAATCCAACTTAGCGGAATTGCCGCACCGCACTGTGTGCTACCAGCTTAATAAAGCAGCAAGTACACTGTTCGGATCGTATCTCGCTTTTATTGCACTAGTTAAGAATTTATGATGCTCTCAAGAAAATGGCTTCGATTTAGGCGTGCCCTAAGGCATGGGTATTAAGTTATACAACGCAGAACTGATATTCCAGTTGCGTACGACATACTTTTGCTACAAACTGTCTTGAATAAAATAATGTTTAAATATGAAGATGAAGAACATAAAGATCCATAGACATAATATCTAGACTCTCCAGGAAGTATAGTTTCAAATCCATTATTATTACCTGCCTTATCTGTGGGGGTCCTGTTCCATTGTGTCACGATAAGTGGGTGCTATACTCGCCAGTAAATTTCACATTTGCATTTTATTACTTCACCGTTGAATCTTGTTTTGTGACGCGTCGCCTTACCGCCAAGTGTCGTAGTTTTTACAACCTTAGTTACCCAAAGCTTTTAAAACTTAAAAAAGGGAGTTTTTAGATGGTTTTATCGAGTTCAAAACATTTTATATTTTACTAAATATTGGCAACCTAAGTTTCCACAACAATTACACTTGGCGGTAAGACGGCGGAGTTTATGGGAGAAATATAGCACATTCAAAATATTTATACTTTGAAATAAACCATGAAATATTGGGCATTTATTCATTGTTATAAAGTTCATAAACTGTTAAGAACTCTGTCACTTTCGCATAGCGTTTGGAGCTCAATTTCGAATAAGTATTCGTTTCTAAGGGCGTCTTGCACCAGAATCACGTATTTAACAGCTAAATCGATTTAAATCTGACGTATTTGTATGACTTGACAACTCGCTAAATACTATTTAAGAGTTAAACGTGTTTAGCGATTCTGGTGCAAGCCGCCCTAAGTGCATCGTATTAATTTTAAAATATTGATAACCTGCTCTTTATCATGCTGTCGTTTAGACCAGTTTTGTCATTCCATAGCAGACTTAGTCAAACTTTATATGGATTAACTTTCGATAAAAAAACAAGTACAATTTGAAAGTTTGCGTTGAAATATCCGGACTAACCCGGGGGCATAAATAACTCTGTCATAGAAACTACTAAAAACAAGTTTAATTTAATGTTAGATAAAGCTTTTTACTTCTTCATTTAGTTTAAAAAAATATATTTATGGGTAAGTATATTTCATAAAACAGTATCAATTTTAATATTTAAATTTTACATAGGTCACCTACATTTACGATGGTTTGTGAATATATATATTTTTAGATTCTTCTTCTTCTCTTATATATGGCCTCTGTCCGTCATTTCGACAGACGATTTTGCCATCTAATGGTTTTTTGATGTGACAGCAAAAGCCGCTGTCAACGTCAAAGAAATAATTTACGTCTTTTTTCCGCCATGAAATGGTTTCCGTTGGATTTTCGATTTCTCAGATATGGTTATTTTACAGAATATAGCTAGCTATAGTTTACAATATATTGTTACTAAAATTTCGTATTTGGTAGGTACAGTCGCTAAAGTTACCTATAGGTACGTGACGTAAATATCGAGTCATAGAAAGAATGAGATGTAATCTGTTCTCCCATTTCAACTTTACAAGACGAACGAATCACACCACATATCGGCAGGATGGAAAAGAAAAAAAAAACCAGTCAAATGGGATTGTTCAGTTGGTAAGTTTAGCATGATTGAGATGTCGTCTATTGTCACTGGATCTTCAGTATTTAAGTATATATCTTTGTAAGAAAGATCATACAAAAACGCTACGAACCAGGCCGTAGTTTCTTGCCCGTTTTTCTAGGTTCTCACGTGTAACTGGCATCTTATTTTAAATGATACTCGTGATTTTATTGAATAAATGATCTTTCACATTGACTTTGACATACCTTACCTCTAGTGGAAAAGCACCTTAACTAGCTAACTATGCAAAATAAAAATGTGTGTAAATGCAGCTGAATTTTATCCTCAATTATTAACAAAAAACGTCTTTATTATAAACAATTTTACGTTGTCTAAGCCCACTCGGAAATTATCTCACGCAATAGGTATAAAGTAAACTCAATTAAGCTTCGCCCGTAAAATGTCTTGGAACGAACCAAGCTCCCTTCTTTGGTCTTTCTTTAGCTTCCTGTGGTTTCTGACAAAGTAAATTATTATACAGTGATACATCATTTTACATAGTACACTATACCCCTTTTTCATTTGATTTGGAGTTGAAAAGTACATATATTTCACAAAAGAAAAAAAATTAACTGTCACCTTTTTAGTTATATTATCAAACGAATGTTACTAACAGACATTTGTAGATTAAAGGAACAAGGTTTTAACTATTCGGTATTTTATACTGGTAATACAAAGAATATTTTATTTCATAGTTGAAAAGACGACGTTACAACACTTATTTACTATGTACGTCATAGGATTAAATGGGAGCTTATTTTAGAGAAAGCTGTACCTATTTATAGTTTTATCATTGAGGCAGCTTATTAATTTTTTGTAAAACCACACTCGCATTTATAAAGACGAAAATTTCCGCGCACAACAATAAGATCCTCTCTACGATTTTTTTATTAAATAATATGCAAAAACAACGATTGTTTTGGAATAGTATTTAAAACAAGTCAGTTCTGCGCAACCACAAACTTTTTACAACCAAAAACCGAGAGAGCTACTTTGCAAGAATAACAAACATAGTTGCAGAGAAATTGCAGTCCTAATGACATGAGATAGAAGAATATTCAAGGAGTAGCGTGTATTTTTCTTAAACGAAGTCCGCGCTTGAAACGACGTGACTGAAATGCGTAGGTATGGAGGTAAGCACGAACAAATCTGACAGTGGTCCCGTTACATAAGCCGTATTCGAGTCACACTGCGCGTCAACTCCAGCTCGGCTGCCGAACGTTGCAGTGTCATCGCGCTGTGTATCTCGGATACACTACCGTTACGATATATTTCATTTATTAACCCCCGACGCGAAAACGACGGGGTGTTATAAGTTAGACGTGTCTGTGTGTGTGTGTCTGTCTGAGGCAACGTAGCTCCTGAACGGATGAACCGATTTTGGTTTTGTTTTTTTTTTTGTGTGAAAGGTGGATTTTAGTCGGGAGTTTTCTTAGCTATGTTTGATGAAAATCGGTCCAGAATTCGGGGGTTTTTTAAATTTTTAATTTAATTACTTGTTCAAAACAGAATACACGTTAATAGATACAGTTTTAGGATGAATCTTAATAATTATAATAATGATTTATTTATTTCTTATAAACACCAGCCGTTCTGCATTCCTAGAACTTTTTAATTGAGTCGTGAAACACGGACCATGTAAGTTGTTTTCTTTCTAAAGCGGAATCGTTAGAAATATTGGTTTTTGTTCTGAACTTTCAATTGAGAATGACTTTGGTCAAATTACTAAGTTCGAAGGTCTCACTTTATTACTGCTATAACTTGTTTTAATATTATGAGTCCAATAGCTATTTTTGTTTTTTTTAATGTTAGATAATTACAGTACCTGTCTGCCTTCTGATGTTGTGAGGGCATGGTCACCTGCTCAGTAGAGTGGGCACTGGCAACACTGGAGATGTTATCATGTTTATAGGTAAATAAGTAAGTATATAATAATACAATTAGGTATCTATTCCATTTTTTAACACCCCTACCTACTACATGAATCAAGAAAAAAACAGATGCAACTCAGAAAGTCTTCTATTCATTTGCATGTCAATGATTTATGAAATTGCTCTGTTTTCCTCAACATTATTTTCATAATTTGCACATTTCTGCTCCCACTCAGCAAACTAAATTATTCTGCTTTTATATTTTAGCAGAGTGCATATGGTCATAAAATTCCGGTAAAATGTTCTATTTGAGGAAGTCGCCTTACATTCTTTGTATTTTTGCTGTTTGTGTGGCTAATTTCCTAGGACGAATCCAAGGACACACTGCCGACATGAGACTGACACGAGATCAACAGAATATCGGCGGATAGCTAAACTCATACATGTAACACTAAAGGCGGCTTGCACCAGAATCGCTAAACGCGTTGAACTATTAAATAGTATTTAGCGAGTTGTCAAGTCATATAAATACGTCAGATTTAAATCTATTTAGCTGTTAAACACGTTTAGTGATTCTGGTGCAAGCCGCGCTAATAGTGTGAAAGTGTCTAACCTTTTTTTTAAGGGCATAAAATACCTTCGCCGTTCCTTTCCGCCATGGGGGTGACGAAAGGGGGTAACCTAACCCATTTGTACCAGACCAATAAGTATTTAGACCCAATTTATGAACTTCGAGTAAATTCAGACAAAAACTCATTGAAATATTATTATGAACTTGACGTGTGGTATCAGTTTTTACCATTAGTCTTTACTTATGTATGTATTTAAAGCTGGTTAATAAATATTACCATAGATAATTAAGAATCAAACTAACTTACCTAGTGACGTTTGATTCCAATTATGCGAAGGTCTCGTCCGAAGACCATTATTTACTTGCAGCATTACGAGTTATGGTGCTGTCTCTGTCACACTTCAGATCCAAGTCATAAAATACAAAACCATCTTCTATCTCGCTCTCCTGCGCTCGCGCCTGCAGCCGCGGTGGAACACTCCTGCAACTTGTCATTACATTCAGAGAACCAACCCTGTCTCAGTAACTTGTATTTTACTTTTCCGCGACGTAGGGGTAAGTATGTTAAGTCGGGATGGGTGGGATCGTAATGGTCTTCGGACGAGACCTTCGCATAATTGGAATCAAACGTCACTAGGTAAGTTAGTTTGATTCTTAATTATACTTCAGGTCTCGTCCGAAGACCATTATTTACTTGCAGATGTTTAGAGAAAGTAAGGTCTTATTCCTCACTCTTATGAAAAGTAAAAATACAATAGACACCTGTAGTTTCGATTATTGATATTTATATTTTACATCAAAAATAAATTTAATATCATTATAAACATAATGCCAAAGGCAAAATAAATTTTAATACTAATTTAAAAGTTATTACCAATTAACCTTCTCATGATACATTTATCCTTTTCTAACAAAATTGTTAATACAATAAGTGTACCTGATTAAAGGTTATTAAATATAACTTCCGCAAAATCATTATTAACTGAACTATTAACTTCTCTATTATAATATTTAAAAAATACATTTGATGAATTAGACCAAGTGATGAACACCGATATGTCGATACCACTGTCTGCTAAAACTTTTTTCACCCAGTGGCTGAGAGTTTGAGAACAAACTCTTTTATATGGTTTCCTTACGTTTATGATGAGGTAATCATCTGCATCACTGCTACGTAAGGTTCAGTTTCTTTCAATGTAAGCTTGTAACACGGTAGCAGGACATATCTATAGATTTTCGCGGATGAAAGGTAACCTGATTAGTGGTTGGAGGGCCCCAGGTCTCGATGTTTTGATTAAATCTGGTATTTTAATTAGAATTATATCATTTTTTACACAAATATTTTTTAATATAATTAAACTTAGAGTTTGCATTCTCTGTGCAGAGGCTATTGCTAGTAAAGAAATTGTTTTATATGATAAGGCTTCTAGAGTAATATTATCAGCGTAAGGATAAAAATCAGATAAATAATTTAGTACATCATTGGTATCCCAAGTGGCAGCGTATTTAGGTTGAGGTGGTTTTAATCTATACACACCTTTTAAAAATCTATGAATGCTATCAAGTTATTCTTGATACTAAAATAGTGGATAAATCGGACCGATGTGTATTTAATGTACCTACTGTAACCGGCTCCATCTTTTGTTTGTTAGGAAGGAAATTACTTCGGTACTTGTAGCATTAAAGACATAATAGCTGTTATTTTCGCAATATGTCCACCACGATTTAAGAGAGGAACTATACCTACTGGTTAAGAGTTTTATCCGCAAACGATGCCATTACAATACTCAGAGATGATTCTGGGACACCTCGAGCTATCATCGCCTGCCTGATAATTTCGCCGCCACCACAACAAGATCTGCGTGAAGCGGGTGGCAAGTTCTGAAAGCTGAATTTAACAAATATTTATTAGGCCCAAAATAGACTTTTTTAGAAATAATTAGTTTGGTCCATAGCGGATACCAAGATTGTGATCGCCAAAATGCTACAACTAAAACGCCTTCCGCCTTGTCCGTGACAATTTTTTGTAAACTATAGTTATTAAGCTGAACGGAGGAAAAGCATAAAAAAAATACTTTTTTCCAAGTAAAAGTAAATGCATCTACTATTTCAGAATAAGGATCAAGTTTCCATGATGCGTATCTTGAGCATTTTTAGTTTTGGGAGCTTACAAAAAGGTCAAACTCGGGTGTACCAAAGTTGTTCGTTATTTCGGTAAAAGCTAGTTCTGCGAGTTCCCATTCAGTATCGATGATAATTTTTCGAGATTCGCAATCGGCAACAGTGTTATCAGAACATTTTACATAAGATGCAAATATATTGATATTTCTTAACTCACACCATTGCCAAATAGTGCGAACTAGATCGTTTAAATGTGTATGTTGTATACCGCCAATGCGGTTTATGTAACAAATAGCAGTAGTATTATCTATCCTTAACAATATATTACAATCACGAAGTTCCGAAGCAAAAATCTTGAGACCATAAAATGCGGCTTTTAATTCTAATGTGTTGATATGCAAAGACAGTTCTGATTGCGTCCAGTTACCGTGAGAACTTTGTTTATCACAGACTACACCCCAACCTATAGTTAACGCATAGCTGTATTCAAGGCAATAATTACTAGAAACAATAGGGCTCTTAGAACGTAAAATATTATGTTTCCACCATTCTAAGTCATTTTTCAAGGAGCTTGGTATTACCATTTTCTTATAGTAATCATCTGAGTTTCCTAAGGCTAAAAAACTTCTGTCTTTCGAATACCTTGGTGTACATCCACCCATATCTTACGGCAGGGCATGCAGATGTCAGTAGACCAATGAACTCAGCGAAGTACATAATCGTTTTTTTTTTTTTTTTTTTTTTTTTTTTTTTTTTATAACTCGATAGCTTTTTGAAGAATGCGCTGTTTCTTCTCTTTAGGAAGGTAAATGGTCAAATTCCTGGTATTAAAAATAAACCCTAAGAATTTACATTCAGTTTTTGGCGTTACTTGACTTTTTTCGAAGTTTATAACAAATCCTCAAGATTGTAAAACATCCACCGTTTTTCTTACGTTAGTAACGCATTCGTTGTACGTCTGTCCTATTAAAAGAAAATCATCTAAGTAATTCACTGAAATAATGGCCCTGTGATCGTAAATATTGTAAAACAGGTTTCATCAGCTTAGTAAATACAAAGGAAGCAGTGCATAAACCAAAACATAGAACATTAAATTCATAAAGCTGTGACTTCCACTCGAAACGTAGCTTCTTTCTATGATTTTTATCAATAGAAACTAAAAAAATAGGCGTTCTTTAAATCCAGGGTTGCCATGAAATTATTTTGATTCTAAAATCTTCCATTTTAAAATTTTCTAGTTGAACAAATTTATTTAGATGCTTCAGGTTTCAAATAAAACAATGTTTGCCATTAGGCTTGGGTACCGTAAAGATAGGTGAAAGGAACTGGCCTTCATACGGTTCAAAAGTTGATATAAAATCAGACTGACAAACTCTCAATACACTGATCAATTATTTTGAATTCAGGTATGGATTTGGTTGAGTTGAGTAAGAAGATAACTGCATAGGCTCGCTTTTAAAGGGAATATTGTATCCTCGAATCCAGGATAAAACAATAGGATCATCAGTTATGTTGCGCCATTGATCATAGAAATATTGCAGCCTGCCTGCGATAGGTACCTGCAATGACGAAGTCAACGCTTCGTGGTCCTGTGACGCGATGAGTGGCTCCGACGATAGGTGTCTCGGTGGTGATCCCGTGTGGCTGCTGCCGGCTTCCGGGAGCTGGGATACGGACGGGACTCCCCGGCTGCTGGTCGCGACATCCCCCTCAAGTTTAAAGCACCCCGCTGGGTTTTTCTTGTAGGAGGCGGAGGTTTAAATGCGGCGCGCTGCATCGCGCTATATTTCATCTCTGCCCCCGTCTGGGAGATAGCTTTTGATGATTTCAGATGATCCGCAAGGTTAGCGCCGAATAAAGATTCATCAAGCTTTGTATTCCGGACGACATCCTGGCTCTTTTTGTTCAGGTTGTTTATAATCGCGTAACGTCTAGACTGCGACTCTCGATAGTGGCTGTCGCAGAGTAATCTTCCAGCGTCACTCAAAGGTTTTATGATTTTTTGTGCATGAGGTAGCGCATCCTTAGATGACAAGGCCCAGTTTAGTGCCGCTCCAATAGCTGATAGACAGCTAGATAGCTGATTCTGCTGGTTTTGACTGAATAAGTCTTTTTTAACATTTAAGGGTGATAATGCCGCCTCGATCTCCAGATTGAGCTTGGGCGCCTTCAAATTGGTACAGTTCGCTGCTGGTAAATAATTTTTCAGAAGGTCTACCTTTATCTCTTTGGGCAATCCATTCGTTAAAATATGTGACCACCGGGCAGCGATATCTGTGTGCAAGGCATCACCATGTTCTTTTTGTACTGAAGGATTTTCGCCTAACATTATTAAGATTTCAGGGTCAAGAATCTCATCAGGTTTATCCTGAACAGCCGGTGCAATCGGTTCTGACGCCGGAACATCGATATCAGTTATTTCACCTTCTTCCTGATGTACATTTTCATCTGTAAGAACATAAAACGTAGAAGAAAAAAACACTAACAAATTCTCAACACGATTTACGTGGAGATTCGACATCATCGTACGTAAGTACATAGGTAAGTACTTAGCTGGATACATAGTTTTATAAAAAACACAACCCTGAAGTAGGAATGATTGTAAATCATTAGGTAGGCTTTTATTGCTCGACACGATTTACGTGGAGACACAACAGTAGGTAGGTATGAGTACCCTTTAATCACCACATGATATACATGCGGGCATACATTCTTGTATGTACCTACTACGTTCAACGCGATATACGCGGAACGATTTGCAGTTGATATCTACACTACCTTATGCTCAATTATTTTGTGCATAGGTATGCACGCTCGTCACGATATACGTGCGAGGATATCGACTGATACCCTCTACGCGATATACGCGGAGGGATTCCAAGGTAGGTACGATTATTTTTTAGCAATACTTACACTCAACACGATTTACGTGGAGAAAATAATACGTACTCTCAACATGATATACAAGTGAGACCTTGGTAGGTACACTAGGTACCTAATATGTATATTCCAAACCTCGATTAAAAATTTAAATATCGAACACCGTTTTTTGGTGCGGTGTGGGTAGGAAAGAGGTAAGTACCTAGACTGAGAATGCCGCGACAAAATCGCTGTTGTTTCTTAGAAATATAGGGCTTACATACCATGTACGTCCCGAAAATTATCATTAAACTCATCATAATTTATCTCCCGGTATGGGGAACCTTCAGGGCAAGAATGATCCGAGTCTGATGACGATGAGCTACTCAGTCTTTTACATTTTTGTAGTTTGCGTTCCAGTTTTTTAACTTTCCTTTTAATACTTCGATAATCATCATCGAGCTGCGAACGCTTTCGTTTTCCCATTTCAATTATACCTGAAAAACACTTTTGAAGAAAATTGAAAAAAATTTTGTGTGACTTCGGAAACACAAAAACACGTAATGACAAGTTGCAGGAGTGTTCCACCGCGGCTGCAGGCGCGAGCGCAGGAGAGCGAGATAGAAGATGGTTTTGTATTTTATGACTTGGATCTGAAGTGTGACAGAGACAGCACCATAACTCGTAATGCTGCAAGTAAATAATGGTCTTCGGACGAGACCTGAAGTATAATAAATAAAACAGACATACGTTCGTATTGTAATGCAATAAACCTGGATCTCATCTCATACGATACTAAAACAGCTATAAAACTGCATCGAATCCGAAACTATGCGGAGTATGCACAAGTAGGTAATATTTAATAAACCTAGGCAGGGGGTTTATTCTCAGAAACGTTCGACAAATGACATTTTTTTTCTTTTTTCTGCTAGGTAACTTACTAGTTTCGGTTGTGGGAACACAAGAGGTACTTATACTGAAGGCATCGAAAACTAGACTCATGCAACGTATAACTATCGATCTTTGATAGCAGTTTCCTATCTCATCGCAAGAGCCCGCGTCAACGCACGAAGCGCAAACACAAACACAAACGGAACTACCGAGTCTTTGTTAGTCATTATTCGGAGTAGAGGCCTCAATTCTCTTTTTTTCAGTCACGTGGAGCCACGTGGACCTAGCGGCTGATACTGTCAACTGCGTAGAACTTCATTGGATTTCGCCCGAGATTTGGCATCAATATTCCCAGCTACATTTATCGAACGTTTTCAAGCATAGAGCCTTAGCCCGTAAAACCTGGTTTATTTGTTTATCTAGGCACGCCTGGATGCTTTTAGGACACATTCAAACATACCTAAATCTAGGCTAGGTAGTCTGCATCAGAAGTTAGATAGCTATTTAGGAGTTTAGAATAGGAAGAGTTAAATTATAGTTTTGAACTCATCGTAACAAAACAACTTTAGTGAGGTAAATGGTAACAGTTTGCTAAAATCCGAGGAGTGTTAGAGGTACTGACATTTTGACGGATTATTATATAGAGTTATAGGTAAAATTCTATGTTAGCGGCATATCCGTCAAACATTTTTACCTATTATTATGATTAAGACTGAGCAGACGAAGTCTCCTCAATCTACTTAAACTTAGAAACCTATTCGAAAAATAAACAAGATAGTTAACATTGATTTTCGTTTCCATGTGTTTACTAAAGTTATTTATTTATTGTACGGTAGGTATACGGTTACTTACCGTGCATCGCCGTAAAACCCAGCCGGTGATAAGTGCAGTGCAAAATTTATGTTTTCATTTTGACAATGCAGTAACTTTTGTTCAGCAGTTTTTTTTTAATATTTTTTAATTTAAAAATATGTTTATTCACAATGAAAATTACGACTAATAACAGTATTTACAATATTTATAATATGTACAAAATACACATGAAGCAGTTGAGCTATCTACACACCGTTGCAAACGACTTATAGATAGCTCAACTGATCCAAATCAGTACCAATCGCAAGCGTGCCCAAGACACTGGCTGCATTGCCGCGCTGAATAGCTATATAATTTTAGTTGATAACTTTTCGTTTACTTGCTGTTTTGAAATGGGTTTTAAATTTGCAATTTGTGTTTGTCACGCCAACAGTTTTTATGTGCTAAAAGTAGACTCTAACTTCTATTTTTACAGATATTTAGCGATCAACTTTTTTTTTCCATTTCGCTGAACGTCGCTGTAATACCAAACCATTAACTTAGTACAGTCGGCTACACATCAACCTATCAACGGTTCGAACTTTAAAGTATTATAATTTGAATGTTGTAAGTCATGCGAGAGGGAAGATATGTTTTTATGTGAGACTCGCTGCTTGCGCGCCACGCGCCTACACCTATTGCGATCCCTGATTTGCAACATTCAAATTATAATAGTTTAAAGTTCAAACAGTGGATAGGTTGATGTGTCACCGACTGTACTTATTACACTAGGTGTATTTTGTCAGACCCTTTCACACAACACCAACGACATTTTACACTGCCTGTATACGTCCTCTACCAAGAGCTAATTTACCTTAATTTTCTGTATACGGAGCCTCTCGACCAGTAAATTTTAGGGTACAGCGAAGCTTTTGTAATAAATAACCCGAGTTTGGTCCGACTCAATTAACTTCAGTTGTTTAACGGGGAATTGCTTTTAAAAAATATAGAAAGTTTCAGAAAATGCGCCCCCTAATTGCTTTCTCTTTGCTGGAAAATTTGGACAAAGCTTTGTTTCGTAAAAAGCTGAGGACATCTTACGATCACAGTGATCGTAAAATAGCAGAGGCAAAGAAAGAATTTATAAAAGAAAGCATCAAAAAAACAAATAGGACATTTTCTAAAAACAATTCCCAGCTGTCATCACATGCAACAGAGAAGGTGGTTACAAATGGGAATGAACCAATTTGTGCCATAAGTAATAATATTTTTTTTCAAACGACATCGAAATCGGTAGATGGGAGAAAGTCAGTTATTGTCATTTCTGAAAATCTGTGGAAGAAGTTTAGGTATGTCCTAGTGAATTTCAACAATCTGCCTCCGTATGCCAATCTTTTGCTGTCAAGTTATATTTCACTGCCCAGTGTAATTTCTTCAGGTCACGTGGTACAATTTTATATCACGTGATCATTCGTTTTAGACACTTGACAGCAAAATATGCGCGAAAACACATCAAATGACGTCATAAGTGACGTCATATTTAGTCACAGAATAACTATGAGTTAGTATGAACTGACCGTGATTTAAAACTTCGCAGTTCAACTTTGCAGTTCAACTTTGATTGGCATACCCCTGCTGGTATGTAAATGATGTAAGTACTTTTTAAACTACGGTTGTAAAGTGTACCTATGCTCCGCTATCTTACTACCGTCAATATCTGGTCATCGCATTAAGAAAACTGCGACTTTAATAAAATTTGTTGTCCATCAACTTCAGCTTTGATTTAGAAGTTTTTTTTATTAGCCCCATTTTCTTTTTAGCCAATCAGTCGACGTTAATTTATTTTAGGTAAGTATTTGGAGGTCCTTTGACATTTATGTTAGCTATTTTTTCTTTTTGTGTTATTGTACACAGAAGAAAAATACAAAAGTCACTAAATGTTTTATATTATGTGATAACTTTATAGAAAAAAATCCCAAAGTTACCTCTTGCACAGCCTCTAGTTTTTTAAGACTGTCTGAATTTCGAAGATAGTGCATTAGCACCTACCTATCTACCTATCTATAATCTATCTATCTATCTATCTATAATAATTATATTGGGTTGAAAATTAGATAAACTGATGTCATTATCTGCTTTTTCAAAATTATCTCTATTTTACTAGATAGGTATCATCAAAAAACTGTTGATTCGCGCATTTTTGATGTCACTGTGGCCGCACGCGGACAAAGCGCGTGCGGCCTCGTTATGATCGCAGTTTGAAATCACACGCCTGAAATGCTACTTTACATAATACACGCGCCCGCGTCATAATTATTATACAATTAATCGGCTTTAAAGGACTTATTTGACGATGGATATCAATCCTTCCCAGAAAACCTTACCAAAAACTCGTTTCATTCTAATGTATTCAAAAAACTTCAATAAAAAGATAGCAACGTTATTTATTAAGGCACTTACAAGGTATAGCAGAGTTTACCCGTTCCTTATCAGTTTTTGCCTCGCTAAGCTTCACGAGGTAAAATATTAAGGTTCTTTGCAAGGAGTTGGTTTCACAAGTACTACTTCTTTACCTCCTTTTAAACTTAGTCTATAATACTCATAAAACAAGTTCACGCAGTTCATAATGAAACTAAATTAGGCTCTGTTCTGTTATTTAAGTTTGTTTCGAAACAAAAGTTTACTCATTAAATACCCATTTTGTAAAGTTATCCGCGGCCTTAGGGTGTTTTTAGCATGTACACGACACCTAGGTGAACGTTATAGATGAAGAGAAATTCTGTTATAACAAACTAAAATTACGTAAATATAATATAGATGTTATTATGTTTAAGACAAGGTCCAAATTAGCATACCACCTCAATGACAATCTTCAAATTACCTAAATTTTGAATTTTTCTATTCAGCTGCGTGCGAGTAGGTGTTTTCAGATTTGTCGATATCTTTTTGGGAGCTATTCGTCAACTCGTGAGCGTGAAACTCGCGAGTGCGCCCGAGTTTTTTTTTGTCGTTAACTCGCGCGCACATATAAAGTTCAGTCATATAAAAACGGATTGAAACTAGTTAAGTAGGTAGGTACCGACTTTTGACGTTGTTTGGTGTAAAAATTATTATTTTAGGATTGGATTTAGGAGTGTTTATGCTAATTTAAACCTTAGCTTAAACATTATAAGAGATTTTTTATTCTAAACACTTGTAGTAAGTTACTACGGAACAACAGAATTTCTACCAATGTCATCCATTTAGTAGTAGACTTTCATACCGTGTCGGCACTGCCGACAACGATATTCGCATTCGAGCAACGACATGACGATATCGTGTAGGTGCTATTATCGGCCAGTGTGAAAATTGCGGTTGTAAATTGTGTTAATATTTAGGTTGGGTTAGGTTTGTTTGTGTTTTATTGGGAAGAGAAAATGGCTTCCGCTGTGGTGATTCTGAAATTAATTATCTCTAAAGTGTGTGCTAATAATTCTCCAACTTTCTTGTACACAATTAAAATTAAGTTCTAAAGTCAATTTGGAGATTGGTTTTCAGGCTTGGGAATATTCATGGGATGTGCCTATTAAATTCCAAAACGATGTTTCTCTAAAACAGATTTCACGGTACCTAAGCATCAAGACGAGGCCAGTATAATTCTACTTATATGATGATGATCTAGTTACAAGCAAAACTTTTAATTTTCCAAAAAAATTCTTCGTTTCCCTCAGAACTTCTAAGGAATTTTCCTCAAAATGATGAGCATAAGCTAGAGTATTTTTTTATGTGGTTCCCACAATAATCCTCTTAGGAGACCTCACGTTCAAAACATAATTATCCAACGACGAATTTGCTATGGCAGCAATCTTTTTAAGATTAATTTCGGGGTGTGAGGTCGCTCTGATTTTATTTTGCAGGCTGCGAATCTACAAAAATGATGATAAAAAAAAAATTATTTAAAACAGACATGAAAGCGTTTTTCGTCCCAATGTTAATAAATTGCTCTACTTGCAACTAAATTACAAATAAAAATGTTTACTTTATTAATGTCGGTGAGGTGATTAGGTAGGTAAGTTTAGTTCACTTATATAGGTAGTTTCTAATACGACTCAGGGAAAGTTGGTGGGTCATTTTAATTAATAGTCATAATCAATAGTCCTAACTCTCCATGCAAGATTAAATAAGTGTCTTCTAGATTGCTGCTCCACCGTCGGTTTTATCGTCAGTTACCATCAGGTGAGATTTTGGCCAAAGAACCATTCTATATAATATAAAAAACTAAACGTATGTATTCAAACCTGCATGTAAGAGAGGTGTTACGATTGTTGAGTGCTTGAAAACATTGTTATTTCTAAACCAAAAGCTCATATAGATTCGACGAATAACAAAACCTCACCCTAGAATCAATAAATCTAGATACCTAGAGCTTTCAATATCATCTTTGTTTTATGGATACAATAAACGTTTTATGAATGGAAGCGAAACAAATACCTATTGTATTCTATTTGTTTTTCATTAATGTGAGGTTTTTCTGTTTGCTCGATTGAGTATATTGAAAGTGCGGTTTTTATTTGCATCAGTTAATATGAACCCTTCTTTTAAAATTTATATTTTATTGATATTAAATTTTTTTCTACTCGTAATTCTAGACAGAGCTAATTTTCACAAAAGTTCTTTTAGGTCACACAAAATACTGGAATCAAAGTTTCTAGGTGCGAGCTCTTCGTGAGCTAAAATGTGGTGATAAATACTTAAAAAAGGTAGGTTAGAGATTGTAACTATTCTGTGCCTGAGTATAATCAGTCAAATCCAATTATCTAGTAGGTATCTATGTATATTTACGTAAAACAATTCAATTTTATGTTGGTATTATGTACTTACCATTTTACCAACCACGTTGATAAAGTTTAACAGGTCATAAAAGATATTTGTCGTGCGTTCAACGCGGGCTTGAGTTATAAAGGCAGAGCCTATCTCCAATCCTTATGTGAACATGAAGCCTTTTATGGACTTACCGAGGGAAGACCATCCAATTTCTTGTTATCATGATGACGGGCGCAAACTCCAGAGGTAAGGAGAAGGTAAGGTTCACGGTTTGTAGGACATTGGGAATTTAAACAGGTGATGTGGAAATAACTAGGTCACGTAGTATAAAAAAAACAAATCAAAATGTGTTTATTTAATAAAATCCTACGATTTTCGTAGGAATTATCAATGCCAGTTTCTTGCCAAAATTCGTTTGTATGTTTTACAGTTTTATGATAATCGTAAAAATTCTAAATAGTGAGAACTATAAAGTATAATATCATTAGAATATTTCAAAGATAAACACACCTCTCTTCTCCCTCTTCGCAAAATATTTATTATAAATAAATAAATAAATATTCTTGGACTTTACACACAACACCCTCTAGTCCCAAACTAAGCATAGCTTGTGATATGGGAACTAGATGGCTGATAGAATACTTATATACTTTTTTTTTTGTAAATACATACTTATAATACATAGTAACACCCAGACATAGAACAAACATCTATGTTTTCCACGCACAAATGTTTGTTCTTGGTGGGGATCGAACCCCCGACCCACAGCACGGAAGGCAGAGCTATTACCGACTGAGCTGTGACGCCTGTCTATTGACATCAAAAACATTTCAAAAACATATTTTGGTTCTCCCTGGACTGATTTGAAAGCGCCGTTATTTTTTATCACGATGCAACGTCACAGTATTATCATGGATAAGCATTTGGACCTAATCCCATAGTAAGATTTACATTGTCCTTTTATCACCAGCAGAAGACACCTGCCCCCGTATGTCAATATTTTGCTGTCAAGTTATATTTCACTGCCCAGTGTAATTTCTTCAGGTCTATTTTATTCTTTTTAGACACTTGACAGCAAAATATGCGCGAAAATACATCAAATGACGTCATAATGTCACTATTTAGTCACAGAATAACAGTTCAAATTTGCAGTTCAACTGAGATTGGAATACCAATGCAGCTATTTTATTCTAAGCTGTGGCATTATTACAGGATACAACTTTACATTTCGTATGCAGAAACTAAAGTAGACGGTTTATGAACGATACCAACAAAAGGTTTGCAATAAACGTTGATATTTATGCTCTTGCCGTACTATTTTGTTTACTGAACAGTGAATATACTCACCGTAGGATAGTGCGTACTGCGGACCTTTAGTTGAGATGAATTTCAGGAATGTTATAAACATTCTAATGGATGTTTTCTGTTAGAAAAATGTTTTTCGAAGTAGATAAGTATGATTTAAACATAGATAAAAACTTCACAAAATATTTTTATCAATATGGTATCTAGCTATGTCAAAAACGTCCCCAAGACTGGCTGAATCACCTCGTTGAAATGGCATTGGTAATCATCACCATCATCAACCTATATCAGTCCACTACTGAACGTAAATCTCTCTCAATTCGTAAAATGTACCACATTATCGGGCGTGGTTTTTCGGCCTTTTCTAGTGTTTGTGCTGCAGCTGAATTTAGCTGTAATCCAACCTTGCCGTGGCAATTTGTTTTTCAGTGACCATCCGAATTCTTGCTATACCAACTAAATTTACCCTAAATTACCTTAGTTTAGTTGATCGATTGTTGTCATACCAAGCTTTTACGCTTCAATGATTTATCTAACAGCACCAGTAATACAAATACCTACCTACCTGTACCTACTGTATACCTATCTGTACATACTTACTTGTTGGGGACGAATAAAGAACTAAATATCCAGAAATCAAGCTGAGAATCAGAATATCAAGCTGAGATGCAGCCCGTTTTGGCTCCCGCGCACACCGGCACAAGGACGATGACACCTTGCACCCCATCTTGCCCACACGGTTGTTGGTGGTTACCTGCCTCGTAAGTGCACGTACCCACCACTACCTTATTTAGTTATAAGTAGTTTTGTAAGTTAGTTATTGTATTGTTAGTGTGCTAGTGTATTGTTGTGCTGTTGTGTGTGTTTCAAGATAAATGCTTTTTCTTTCTTTCTTTTCTGAAATAGAAATAGTAAAATAACGTTACCGAAAACACACAGCCCGTAGATAAGGTTGAGCTCTCGAAAGCCTTTTAGTTCGAAACGGGTCACGTGTTCAAAAGACGACATGTGGAACCAATCTAGTCGATTATTCGCGGCAAATGGGCCGCGAAATATCGGGGAAACCTTTCGTGTCTAATTACCGATATTATTATGGTGTGGGCGTTATTTTATCGGATAGAAACCTAAGCCCGCCCGCAATATCGTCTGCGTTTCTCAGAATTGATTTACAAATATTGAGATTAAATAGGAAGGTACTGAAACCTAATTTTAATACAATAAGGCATAACTTAAAGCACAACCTCTATAAGTGGAAAAATTTACAGAATCAGTTTAGTAAGTTAGTTCCAGACAAACGAAAAAATATTTTAAGAATTTAAATATAGATAGTTAACTCTTTATTGTACACCATAGAAATATTACAGGAAACACATAACTTAGAAATAGCACAATGGGTGGCCTTATCGCTGAGAGCGATCTCTTCCAGACAACCGAAGCGAGATAAATATATGTAACGTTAAAAAAGACTATCGATCTAGAATCACCCCCACGTGGTATCCTGTTTATTTAAACAGGATAAATAAATATTTACCATCCAAAAGTGACATTTAAGGCCCCTCGCCCACGACGACTTTTTGCACCGATGCTGTAGCGCGTTTGGTAAACGCGCGACGGCATCGCTACAATCGCGCGTCAGTTACGACTTACGAGGGAAAAGGTACACAGCCAGCGACAGAATGACTGTATCGATGCGAACGCGCGTCAGCATCGCTGCAAAAAGTCGTCGTGGGCGAGCGCTCTAATGCAACGCGATATACCATTTCCTACTCGGAGTCATTACTTTCGATGACAGTAATCATGTAGGTGCAAGAGGGTTGGGGTGAAAAAGAATATTTTCTTCTCCCCTACTTACAAAATTATTGTCATTTTGGATAAAAATGTCCAATTTACGAGACTAAAAGTGTGGGGGAGATGTGCGAATATTGCACTGCGAAAGCTAAAAGGGGCATGTGCTTTTTGTGGACGTAAGTATTTTTACTTTTATTCCTAGGGGACGTTTCTGCGCGTGCAGAGCAATACGTACTCTCACCATGCCATCTTTAATTGAAATAATATTATTTGTTTAATGAGGAAATAGTTATATACGGATCAAATGATGTTAAGATTGATGTTAAGTGGAACTCTGATTACAACTATTCCCTGATCTTACGGTCTGTTCCCGCATTAGGTAGTTCTATTGCTTATTTTTAGAAGTCTATTTCCACACAGTGATAGTTCGAGCTTTGACAATTCTGCACTAGACTGTGACAGTGCGCCCATGAAGATTGACACTACATAGAACCATCATTTATATTTGCAGCCCCGTTCGTAGATGTACTTAGTACTTACCTAAATGTTACTGGTGACAGTCAGGTGTAGGCCGCGTAAAATAAGTCGCTCTGGAAATCTATTGAGAAGGTTTATTTTCAACATTGGATGGTTTAAGGCATGTGTTTAAGGCTAAAGGTGTCAAGGGAATGTCCCTACCTGGTAAAGACGTTATATTATTAACCGTCACTATAAGCTGTAGCATAAATGGCTGACATGTATTGATAAAGCGAATTTACGAACAATAATGCTCACAAAATAGGATCAGATAAAATAGTGATGAAGAGTAACGTGAGATTTATCGACTGTACGAGTGAGAGAGATACTAAACTAAGTCTTGCTAAGGCTGACATCGACACTTTCCTAACTTGAGAAAATCATTAATAATGTTTATTGAAGCCAAAAAAGGATACACGGATATCCGTTTAAGTTACATTTTCTTATTTCAGACGGTATTTACATAATTTCCCATTAAAAATAAAGTTTCCTACCTAGAGCCATTGAAATGAATTTATACTTGCAAATCCATTATTCGATAAGGGACATTTAAGGGCCCTTCCAGCACACTTTGGTCGTTGTTCGGGCTTCTATTGCCCAATACATTAGCTCTAGGTATTGATCGTTTGAGGCGAACTCGTTTATTTCTGGGACCTTTTAATAATAAGTATCTTCAGACGTAAGATACTCGTAATACAGCTCAGTTTGTGTGCATTCAGATAAGCGTTAAAAAAAAATTATGCTTTGTCTTTTGACTAATGCTTAGTTATTTATACGAACGAAAACCCGATGATTAATTTAACCACCCTACGTCTGCAAATATATAAATGGATAGCCCCAAAAAGATCTATCGGTGCATGGACGGTAATTTTGCCATATTTTAAATGTTGCCGACTGCTATGGTCTCTACATTTTTCTAAATTTATGAACTCTACATTTCTTTTATAATTCAAAATATTTTTTATTATACTTATCTAATCTTAAGTTCTACTAATTATTCTGTGTCACAGATAAGTTGATACTTATAAGTGCATTTTGAAGTAGGTACCTACTTCTTCAATTCGATGAGATGCGTAATTTTCAAAGACGCTAGAGCAATTTCAGGGAACCCACAAATTGATGGAACTTAATGTAATTACACTCAATGGTCACATTTGGCGCCCCCTTAAATGGGATTTCCTTGAATGACCTTTTGATATTGGACCTTCCACTACCTACCATAAGGTCTTCATTAGATCAGAGAGGCTTGCAACCTCTAACATGGATACTGTAAGTATTATACATAACATAAACTTGAACATTTGGAGCTATCACCGATTGTCAGCCACCAGTCAGCAACGTGCAAATCTTAGTAATCTTTTAAAATGTACAGTATAATTATTGTTTAATGACATTGTTTTGTAAGCCGCCAATGTATTTGGAATACCAACATTTGCTAACTGCTTGTTGACAACATTGATGATTGCTCTATCATCATCGGATCAGTCTGAGGGGATGTCTACCGTGAATCGAGATTTCATATTTTTACAATTCCTTGATACGCAACTTTTTAAAGTTTTATTTGCTTTTTTGGTGAAGTTATTACGTTGAACAGTTTTAAAACCCCATCTTACTTACAATATCAATTAAAACATGCAAAATAGCAAAACATTTGTAAATAAAAGCAAAGGCAATAAAACAGCTTTCAAAAATAGGAACTCATTTATTTACATTTACATGTATTTACATTTAAAAAGTGCTCAGTACATACTAACGAAATGGCAACTTGAGCAAATGTTATATTGTTTTAAACATCTTATTTTCTAAAGATATTATGCTAATTTATTATGCTTTTTTGTCGTATCTTGTGAATTAATCTATTTTTCTAGACTTACCTAGCCTAACTCATTCAGACATGGCTTATACTGAAAGTCAAAATTAGTATGAATTAAGAAATAATTTCCGCTGTTTCTAACTTATGTCTTATTATTAGGACCGATCTACGGCAATTATTTAAAATTAACGTCATCTATCGTCGGCAAATTTATACCTTGCGAACATTCTACAATCTCATCAAAGTGCGATGAATTTGCTGTGATCACGTCATAGCCTAAACTAGCAACTTATAGTAGAGAAAACTCAAAAAATAAATCTAAGGATTGAATCAAATTAAACCAATAAGCAAAAAAAGTTGTGTGCTTCTGATCAACTATTTAAATGAAACTAAGCCTCAATATTTGTGAACAACCTACCTAAATACGTTGATAATTTAAAATAATGTGGAATGCGTAGTACCTTTTAAGAACAACCTTGTTTTACAATAATAAGCACAACCAACAGTTACAAAAAGTAGTTAATTTCAATACTTGAGCATACTACAGGCTACTTAAAACTAACGTTCGCTAAAAGAGTGATGATGATCGAAATGGAAAAGATTAGTTATTAGATATCGAAAAAAAATAGTAGTTCTTTGGGGATTTATTAACCAAATCTTTGTACCTACTTACACAAAATAATTTCATAGTTTTAATGTAACTAAATAAAAATGTTGTGAAATGTTGTGACCGTCCATTAAGGTAATATCACAATTTGAAGCCCTGCATACAGTTCTGAAAACCCTCCCTAAACACTAATATTATTTTTTACGATAAGCTTGTAATATTTGGGTTCGAATGTCAACAGATACTATAAATTCAAGTCATCCTCGGATTCACTTTCACTGTAATCCTTTAGAGCCCTAGATATTTCATCTTCAACCTCCAAGGCACTCTGTTGTTTATCATCTGCGGCCAGTTTATTGTAAGTACCTAAATTTGAGGCGTAATAGGGACCCCAACAGCAATATCTTTTAAAAATACAGGACATTAAAAAGTACAGACCTATAAAACAGATTACGAATAAAACAACCGAAAGTGCGACATTGAGTCTGTAGTGCCAATTAACATCGCCAATTTGCGACAGAACAGAGTTTGGGTAGCAGTAGAATTTCGGTTCGATGTCCGTTAAATTGAAGAGTTGCGCATCGTCCAAGCATGTTAGACATTGATTGTTGTGGGGGCCGGCGCACGTGCCGCAAGTGTAATGACACGGGAGACAAGTGAGGGGAGCTATGACGGCCGTGGCTGCAGGTTCCAAATCTAGTGCTTCGATAGCAGTAGGCTTGCCACTGTCTTGTCTTTTCGAAACGGCACTTTCAGGAAAGTGCGTGAGATTGCGTCTCCGCGAGCTGCGTTGAATGGTGATTTCGCTGGCATATGTCCTTTCTGGACAGTGATTGTAGCACTGACCGTTGTACAAATGCAAGCCTTTCGCGCATTCTATCGGAAAAAGAACAGATTTGTTTAATTACAATGTGGAAAAGGGATCGAGCCTTCACCACCAGCACCTTCCAGCGTCCATGCAGCTTGCGATCTCTTGCAGGTGGTATGTTGAGCCGCATCCGAGTACGATGATATTTCACAGGAATGGATAGTTTGGAAAATAAAGGATAGGTACAGAATCTTGTCACTGATCTCAAATAATTTTGTTCAAAAATTTTCAATTAGAAATACAAGAAAACAGACTGTCATAACTCATGCAAATAAACGTGCACAAAATTAGATGAAATCAGACATATACAAAACTACTAAAAGAATGAGTGTATAAAACTAATAGAAAGAAAGAGATGACTCGTGCTTTGTGCTTCTACTATTTATAGTGAAGTTAATGAAGCGTGGAAAGCAATGTTAGATAGTATAAAGCAAGCACCTTTAGCAAAGCAAGCATGCAAACATAAATTACAATAAACAAAAACGTAAAACAGTTTGTTTTCATAAACTTAATGCGATTTACATGTGAACATTTAATTTCAATAAAATCAGAGACAAGACTCGTGAACGACTGCATCAAAATGAAATAATGTGTAAATTTTGTAATAAAAGGTTTTTTATTGTTATTCCCGTTCACATTAGATTCAATATATACACATTATGCAACATTTACATCATTACATTACACGGAGCAGAGTCACTAAACTCACTAGAAAACTTTAAAAATAAATCATAAAATGAGTTTCAACAATAAATATACCAATACTTAGTTGAGTCATTGCATTTATCAGAAGCTGAATGAATGAATGGATTTTGATAGCAACCATATAAAGTTGGCAATTTCAGTCTAGTGAAAATATTGTTGTTTTAAATAACTAAATAAATCAATAAAAAATATTAAAGAAACCTTTCCGGACTAATACCAATTTTTGTTTTATGCCCAAGCTTTTCTCAAAACTATTAAATATTTCGAGTAACCAACTATCCTGTAGTTACATTTTACAAATACAATAGTTACCTACCAGTCGATGAAAAATTTATCGATCAGTCGTTTTTCAATTTACATCTTGTGAGCAATTTGTACAAATACTATCGATATATATATATATATTTACAACGTCTAATCATTAGGTATAGTTTACACTAGTTATGGATTGGCAATCTCCTCTATGATCACAACCACAATTATGAATTACGTTTTAGTACATTATCTACTACATGGAACTACTATGTATATTTTGGCTTTAGGGTTCGTGGAGAAATGAAATTGAATTTCACAATATTTGTATCTTGCGAAACAATAAGGTATACTAAAATATTTGGGCTCCGTGGACTATGAAAACGGGATAGGTACGAATTTTAATTCATACTAAAGAGGAACAAAATTAAAATAGAAATAATATTGGGATCGGAGCCAAAATATACAAATTATTTTAGATAACGACATCTTACAAACACTCAAACTTATTGTAACAGATATGTATGATTTTTATAAACGACATGTAATGACGATTATTAATGAAAGCTACAAATATTAACGGTTAAACTGTCGTTCGCTATACTTACTGTTTTCTTTTACTAAGTCTAGGAAAAGTGGATAAATGTACTCCTTACTATTAAATTTCAAAATATGAAGAAGAATTGGATGTACTATTTTATAACAATCAAGCACGACAATGTGGGATCGATATGCACAATTTCTTTAAAAGGTTGGTATAATATATAGCGAACGACATTATATATTAGCAGCACTAAAATAAATAACAGGACATAAAGATGGTTAAGTAAAACGCCTTCCACCGAATGAAAAGACATTCGGTTTCAATTAATATGATGTATAATTTGATTACTTAAACTAAAACTGTATAAATACATAAATAATTTACAGTCCTAACCTTAAAATAAATAAAAGGGCAATGATATAAATACTCTAGAAAAAACACTTTGGTAATGAATATTTTTATCATTGCTCCTTTTATTGAAAGTTGATCTCTTCTCTAAATGCGTAAACTTTTGGTATAATTTAAGAGGCATTTAAGCCACTTATGTAAAATAACCGGAATTTAACTATAACTGTTAAAAAAAATTGTAATTAATTCATGAAAAGTAACTAATGAAAAGAGTTAATTAATCTAGTAAACAAAGATTTCATTAAAACTTTAAAAGTATAAATCAATTGTAAATATAAAACACTTACGTAGGGTAAGTAACGTGTGGGTGAACTCAAAAAAAAAGTTTGGAACACTATGTTTTTAAGACGACATCTTAACATTTTTACATCGAATGCTTTCATACGCTCCTTACCCATTCACATTTTTCGTCTCAATTACTCATGAATATGGACGTCTTCATAGTAATATACGAGTGACTTTGTATCGTAATTGCACTTGTTATCAATAAATAATCATTTATTTTTATTCTCGTACATTTTTGTCAAGTTGAAATACAAAATGGACAGTAAATTCGTGATGTGTTAAGTTTTAACTGCCTTAGATATCACAGAGAAAATAAAAAAGGACTAGTTATCGTCTCTTGAATTACTATTTTATTTGTAAGTCGAAACAAACAGGTAAGTGATTATAAATAAAAAATATTAAATGAATGATCAATTTAGCTACCTACTTACGTTTTATGTGCCTATACAAAAGGTAAACCGTAGTTTTAGCAGCACGGGATTATATCAAGTTACAATGTTTACTAAATACAATATTTCTAAATAATATATAATATTATGATTTTTTACATGTTATTATGCTTAACACAGTGCTATGTTTAATTTTGAGCTTTAATCTTTTTAAGCAAATCATTTATAAATATATATCACTAAATTCTGCCACGTCTGCTTAAAATAAACTTACAAACTTGTACTTAGATAATTAATTAAAATCACATGCCATAGCGTTGGGTACGGTAGTACCAGCGCGCTGTAAGGTTTACATTAGTAATTTAGGTAGAACTACCTTAGAATACTTTGAATGTAATGTAACAGTTTGGTATAAAACAATTCCCATTAAAAGATCTCATATACAGAAGTGCATTATTCAGTCCAAATGCCAGTCGACAAAATTAATAAAGACCAAATGATGTTTATATTGATTTGAAAGACACAATAAAATAAAATAATGATCATACAATGGTTCAAACTGTACATTACACCTAAATATCCTTGGTCAGTATACGCTATGTCTTAAGCATGGAGCTCTTTCGGGCCTTGGTATACTTTTAGCAGTTAGTGCACATGTACTTATTCTAGAGGGCGGTCTGCTTTGGTAGAAAGCTTCGGCCGTTAGTAACATTAGTAATAGGCACAAACCTAGGCAGACGACCGGAGAGGCGAACTTGGCGCATCCTGTAGAGCTGGTGTAGGGGCCAGCGTTTCCGGGGTCAACATCTGGGGGACTTTCCTCGCGAATCTACAAAAAAGCGTGTATAATAAGTTAAAAGAGAACAAAATAATTAATGGTATACAAAATAATTAATGGTATGTTTCAGTTTCAAAAGGTTTAGGATAAATTAGATAATATTTACTGCATTAATATTTACATTGGTTATACTTATTTTTGATATAAACTATTGAACCATGAAAAATATAGGACTAATTAATTTTGTTGCTCAAATTACGGATGGAAAATTTATATACAAGCGATTAGCAAATATTTTGTGAAACATTTCTATAATACAAGATTCTGTACATTTTGAAATCGGGGAAACACTACTAGCAAATTAAATACTACAGAAACAATCTAAATGTTATATTTTAGTGACATGAACACTAAACATTTTTGTTTCATACCACGTGGAGTACTTGCTATCTTCGCCATTTGCAGCAAAGTTGAAATATCTATGCAACGAGACATTTATCGGTATTACTCGCAATTATATAGTAAAACCTACTTAAAGGAACTTGAAAACCTCCTTGCTTCCAAACTGATGAAGTAACGTAAATGTAATACTAAGAAATTCATGAACTGTGGGGAGTAAATAGGAGTAAATAACAAGAATAGATGTCGTCGGCTCAATGACAAGGGTGTATGTTTCGGAATAAAGAAAACAAATGAGGGTGGTATTCGGTTTACATAAAATTTTGGCAAAACCAATCAAAAAAAGGTACATAAAAAGTTTTATTTTATATTAGAACATAAGACATACACGATTAACTAGAACTTTTAAATTGGTTAAGTACATAAGAAGTGAAAATTTAGAATTTTGTAAAACATTTAATGACATTTTTCTTATTGATAACATTCATAATATTGATTTATTAATTTAGCAGCTGTGTAGCTAGCTAGATAAAATATCAACTTGGTTGACGGGTAAGGATATTCTAATTTAGAAAGTTTACAATTGCTGGGAAGGTTGACACTTTTTTAACAACTTGTGAGAACTGAGCACCAAAACAAAACAAGTTCCGTTTATATTCTGCGACAAATAACACACGTGCCGGGATCATTACTCGCTTGTATCACGTACACCGCAATATGAGACTGTCACACGCGGTAATCTAACGCATTATTCATCTATATTGGCGAGGCTTTGTACGGATTTATCCTAAGGTTTATGATGCAGGTCAATACCTACCATCAGACGTCAGTAGATTAGAGTTTTCATTTCGATTTTAATTTTACGTTTTCTATATTAATTTTGTGAACTAATTTATTTTAAACATATTTTTGGTTATACGAATAAAACATTTAAGAAATAAGTGCTTGAAATAATAAAAATTTTAAAACCAGTTGCTGAGATTTTGGTTAGTAAATCTAGCCAGAATTGTTTGATAAATAATTACATTACGTAAATACCTAACATTAATTTAGGTAAAGCAAATAGTTGGGAATACTTTAATAAGTCTAGTGATTGGGTAAATAATGTCTTCGCTCTGAAACATAGACAAGATAATTGAGTTAGTCTCATGGGTTCGTTATTTCATCATAAATCTGTTTTAGTTTAATTAGCTTTGGAGGTAATTATAAATTTACGCTAGATTGAACACGCTCGGCTCGTCATAAACTCAGATATATTAACCACAAATTGTTTTGTCAAGTCATCAAGTAACTAGAGATCAAATGTAGACCGTATCGAATTAATACTTTAAGGTACCTAACCACCAATTTAGGTTGTTTTACTAGTGTAACAATAATATAATATAGCCAAAACATATCATAATACAGCCGAAATTTATCGAATAAATATATATAAATAACTATAGTAGCTGTTACCTACGTAAACCACTTACTAAATCATAGTAAGAAAGTATGGGAAAACTTATCAAATAAATTGTCGACAAAATATACTTAGCAAAGAGTAACAACGTACGGGAAACAGAATGGACATAGAACTTACCGCATGAGAGTCGTGCCACACGAGAGCTAGATCGTCGTCGATCGCATTGTGTCGGACTTCTTCGATCGATTCAGTATCAGCTGGCGACTTCCACGCAGTGCTTCCCGCGCCTCCGTTTGTCCCCAGTGAGTTACTTTCCGGCGAGGCATCGTACTCTTGTGGGGGAGTTTCTGTCCCATAAAATATCAGCTGCCATTGCGTCAACGGCCCAGCTGCATAAACAAAGTGATATAATGCACATAAAATTCCAATCCAAACTTTATGTAAATACTACACACGTAAAATAAAAATCGTAGCAAACAAAAAGTTATGCAAAGCGTAAAATTTACAAACGCAGTGCAGTCGACATTAAATTCTAAACGACATTAATCCTGTTTACTGCAGATACACAAAATAATTTGCAAAGCGAATTTTTCGAAACAATGTAAAAACATACGGAAAAAAAATTTCAACTGGTTCACTGATAGCTAAATCTAAAACGTGTTCTATTAAATAAATCCACTACGAAACAAAATAGTAACAATGCAAACACGACATGCATGGAACGGCGGGATCCGGAACAAAGGTAATCGACGTGCAGGCTCTAACAAGGCGCCAAATAAAACGCTGCGAACAGAGGACACAACATGCACATATTGCACAGCCGTAGTACCGTGGGCTTGGAGCGGCGCCGGGTATATGCGCTGGATTTTCGGATACTGCTCGAATAGATTGGACATCTTCCTGCCACGGGCATCCGTCGCCAGCGGATCTGCTAAGTCTCCGCGCAAATTGAGGCTCAAATCCGTCGAGGCTGTCGTCATCCGAGCGGACGTGCTCTCGAGCGGAGAACGCGTCGCCGGCCGACTCTGCTTTGACTTTTGCGAATTCCTATTCGGATTCTTTGAATTTTTATTCTTTTTCCTTTTGACGAGTCCAACGGTGTAGGTGGGCACGATGGGAATGGGCTTGCCTCGGTTGTTTTTTCGTCCCGCCTGCAGTACGACAGGGCGCGTGGCGTTGCCCCGAGTCCGTAATATTGGATTCCGGAACGGTATCGGATCGTTTTTAGCTGCCGGTGTGCTAGTTCCGTACAATGTTATAGACCAGTCCTGCAACGTTGCTCGGCCTACGTGCGAAAATCATTGTTTTACAATAGAATTGGTTAACTGGAAATGTTTACGTTAAGATTATTAATTTACTGATTCGAAATGTCATGCATGAAAATTGAGAGCCCCAAACGTTTCGGTTAAACTTCAAGCTTGTTAATAACAGACCCAGTCCCATTATATTTCATTAAGACGCGTGTTCACTCACCCATATATCTTCCTTCGTTGGAGACCTCTAATTGCCAGACGCCAAGTGGTGACTCCCCCCACATGTGCACCGACATGAAAGGCCAGGAGTTGAAGCCAGCTCGAGAGGAATCATGCGCCCTGTCGGAAAATTAACTGTATAATTACAGTGTTCTCAGATATAAACATTTAGTCAACTGGACACAACATTATATAACCATATTATAATACTACTTTTTATTAAATTAAACAGACAGGTAAATATAAAGGGATTGCAGATTTACGAGTATGTGGTTGAAATGTACAGTATTTCAGTATTACGTAACCTTAGAATCTGCATATGATTAGGCTGATTGTCCTTTATCTGAATAGCTCCATTAAAGCATTGACAGGGTACTTCATGCCAATCAAACTTTAGATTGGTACTCGCGAGGGTAAATAAATGTAGTCCTGTAGCTAAATACTTTGTCTCAAGAGTGTACCTAGTTAGTCGCTCCTTGTGTTCTAATAAAGTTAGAGAGAGAGCCTATAAATAAGTCTGTCTGCAACTCCGGTAATTATACACAGGTATAAATTCAGTGTTGACTACTGTAAGTTTAGTGAGTCAATGCTATAATTTGTAAAATAACTTTAGTGTGGAACTATTTGCATCTGGAGAAATTAGTTTGCACTTATGGGTTCGAACACTTAACATAGACATTTTTTTTAATTGTCAGAATTATTACCATTCTAATAACCAAATACTTTGTCTAGAAACTAACCTTCGATGATGTTTCGTAAATTTCAAATGAATTAATAATGAATTAAGGCTTCTATTAGTATTTTGATTTATAAGGAAAGGTAGGTAGATACCTACCTTTCCTGGTTTACAGGAATATTGAGGTTACGATTTGAAAGGTTCTGTTATAGATCAAATTCGTAGTGAATGTGATCTTTAGAGTTAGCCCTCTAGTGATCAAATTTTTATACTAATGAAGGAAATTTGGAAGCACCCGGACCCACCCATGGTTGTGTGAAGTAATTATTATATTTTTAAATGAAAATTAAATTGTCACACTAGAATATTGTGTTGAGTTGTCTTTCAATAAAAATGCTTATAAGGATTTTTGAGTTTTGTGTAAAAATATAGCTAGGTATATTTTAAAATAGATTAACTAGTTTTAAGGTGAAATAAGGGTCCATACAAACCTGGGCGCGAGTAGCGTGACGCGTGTTCCAGCGGGTGACGTCAGCGCAATGCGTAAATCTCCGCGTCTCGCCGCTGAAAGAGACACGCGCGCTTGCACGTGCTCTATGTAATTCACTCCAGGGCATGCGTTTACGTCCAGCTGAAATAACGCTTAGTGTAAATAATCTAGCTATCAAGTTATATACAGGCCCAAAAACAACGACATATTGATTTTTTTGCTTCGTAACAATGTTATTAAAATATTGCTTGAAGTTTTTTTTCAGGTGGTCTACCTTTTTAATGAGAAAAAGTGATGGAGTAAACAGATGTCCAACCTGGAATTAACCTCTGACTGTAACAGTGTATGCGCACGTTCACTAAGGTGTAGATATAGAGTGAGTTAAAACAATGGAGTGAGAAGGAGATGAGTGAAATATACCACGGGAATACCTGTAACGTGACAGTTGAGCGAGGCGGGACAGTTCGCTGCGGCCGGGGCGCTGCCAGCTCACACCTTCTCTGCGGCGGCACACTTCGCCATGACCGCGCCAGTCTGACCATTCCTGCTGCATCGAGTAGCCCGTAGCCGAATGAATGCGAGACGTTACGTCCGACGCCGTTCACGCGCCATTCACCACCGATGCTGAGACGTTCGGGACGTGCGGTTCGGACCACTAGTGTGAACAGAACCTTATTTATTTTACGCATTGCCGGGTGGGTACTTTTTAATTGGTTTTAGATAAAGACAAAGTTATAATAGTTTTATTAAAGGTACCTACGGAAGTAGGTATAAATCTTAAACTAGTCAAATTGTTTAGGCAACCTCATTCACCAATATGAGAAAATTCCAAATGCCTAAACTCGACACAGTTTAAGGAAGGACTCTATAGACGGCTTATTCCTGACAGATAACCAAGACGAGATAACTAAAATAAAAAACCATTACAGAATACGCAACGGGAACATCCGTATGGTAGTAAAACCTTACCAATATGTTGCATATCCCTCCAGGTGAGATCTCTGTTCGCTTGCAGCGCCAACGCACAGATACCAGCCGCGAGTGGCGCAGATGCAGAAGTACCCGTGTGTCCCGCTGTGCATGAGTGGTGGAGATCTGTCGTTATTACCTGTTGGGAACAAAACAAACTTACTAACCAAAGATAAGATCATTGTTACTAACTAATAAAAATGTATGGAAATTACATTTACGAGCGAAAATTCACATGATTGTAGAACGTCAACTTGGATAGGGGGACTGGTATGAGTATAGAGCACCGGTGACCTATTGGTAAAAATAAAAATTTCTACTCGGAAAGTTTATATGCGCAATGCTCTCAAACGGTGAAGGAAAACATCGAGAGGAAACCCGCGGCTTAGTCGGCTTCGCACAACCTTGTCTTTCCTGTGGATAAGGCCGACTAGGCTGAGAGGATGGTACAGGCGCTGGGCAATACTACTCCATCTAAAGTCGTCCCAGGCAGCGTCCTGTTCATCGGGACATGGGTAATAAGTGGCCCCTGACGCTGTATAAATCATCATATTAGATGCAAAAAGCCCTGCTCATGAGTGTGGTTTTCTAAAATGATTACATAAGCCCCAACAGCCGCATACATCCCAAACCATTTTCAGTATATTAAAATTATCTAATGGTTGAATTAATTTATAAACGTTTTACTAAAATATCAGCAAGTACTTACCCGATAAAAGCTTTTAATGTTTACGTAACCGGTTTATAACCCATTTTACTAACACAGAGTTTATTTAAAAAACGTTGGCCGTCACTTGAATACCGTCAATTTTATGCAAAATATTGTTTTTGTAATTTATACCTACTGCTATTTTGGATTTAAGTAAGTACGTCAAAAAAATAAATGACTCGCGAATTTTATATTTATAAAATTTGACTTTATAGGTACCTACTTTGTACTTAATATCAACCAATTTCTCATGGTAAAAACTAACCATTCTACATTCTATAAATCCATATTGTCATACTTAATTCAGTTGAATGGGTTTATGCTCCATGCCAAAAAAGTAGAAATCGGCCTTCTGTTCAGCTAAATAGGTTTTGACGATGATTCAAGTGGTTTTACGGTCAATATTTTGCCAAAACCGCTTACATAAAAGCCAAAGCTGATGTGAACACGCTACATCAATACCTATTTGACTATTAAAACAAATAGGTTTTATTAGCTTATTCCATCCAGTTTTTTGAATCCTGAAGTTTCAGCTATCAGAAACATTTTTTATGACCTAAAAGTTGGGAACCTACTCATTCGTAATATTTCTGTAACACGAGTAACGAGTACACAATAGTTAAAGCTATAGAAGTCTTCTGAAGTAGGTAACATGGGAAAACGTAGGTATCCTTATAGATTAATTTAGAACAACAATTAAATTAAAAATTAAAAAAAAACCTCGAATCTCGGACTGATTTTCATCAAACATAGCTAAGAACACTCCCGACTAATTCACCTTTCAAACAAAAAAAAACAAAACCAAAATCGGTTCATCCATTCAGGAGCTACGTTGCCTCAGACACACACACACACACACACACAGACACGTCAAACTTATAACACCCCGTCGTTATTGCGTCAGGGGTTAAAAAGAAATATATGTTTATATATGTTTTTGTTTATATAAAATATATGTTTTTTTAGGTAAATATTTATGTTTATAAAACAAAAGTTTGTTCTGAGTGAAAATCGAACCCACAGCGCAAGCAGAGCAGAGCTGTGAGGTCAGTGAGTTTGGGCCTAAGTGGCACCCTTGCGCTAAGTTGACCAAAAGCGGGTTAGTTTTGGGATGAAAAGGATATTATTTAGGGTCTCTTTAAAGTTAATTTGTATGGAAAGTTGGCTTTGTGGTTACCGGGTTGAATAATAAACAATGTATACCGCAAATAGTCTGCTTAGACATTTCAATAAACGTACTTAATTCCGACATGATACGAAAACTGTACTAAAAGCTGTTTAAGAATCAAAAGGCGATTTTGTTTCGTTTACTTCATTTAGTAATCATAAATTACGTAACCAACCACATTAAAGAACTTAATTCATGTAGAATTCAAAATGGTCTGCACGAAGTACGATTTAAAATATTTTTTCTAGTAACCAGTATATAGGTAAAATGCGACTTGCATATAGAACTAAAGAGCTATAGGACCTTTACTATTCATCTGCTATTATATGTATTAGCGCGTAACAGAAACCACTAATCTAATTTATTTTATTACCAACTAGCTAGTTTAGCTGGCATAAGCGTAATATTTAACACGAGATATAACTCTTTATAAATATTAGTAAATGCAGAGTTTAAAATAAACAAATAAGTAAGTACTTACTAAACAATTTTTTTTAATGTTTTTGTTTCTTACCTGCTTTTCATTGATGGCCCCGCTACTATATGTAGCTGCTAACGTTGAACTGCACATTTCCGAATACCACGGGACTTCTCCTCGCTCAGTAGCTGAAGAGATCGACAGCGTCCATATAGAGTTGGTGTAGCCATCGCAGTTACAGTTATCCTGCTCTCGTCCTCCGTTCCCTGATGCCCAGACGAATATGGAACCTTTGCCGTTGCGACCCTGGGTAGAAAATTAATTGTCAGCAACATTTTTAACAAGATTCACTGATGTATGAGGGTGTGGCACCCGCCAGACAGTCTGGTGGTATGCTAGACTTGCATCACCAGATTGACGACTCCGATGACACTATTCTGAGATGGTCTAGCAGACTACCAGACTGTCTGGAAACCTCTTAACACCCTGACCGAACTTAAAATAAGTAGAGCGGTATGGGTCATCCGACAACCAACATAATAAAAATCGACTGACCCCTTTTACATCCTCAAGAACAAAACTGAGGCGATGTTTGGGATGACCTAGCCGTGAATATTTTTGTTTACCATCTAAATTTTATTCGTATATGTTTAGCATCACATCGCAATATCACATTGTTGTCTTTATATTTTGACCTATTTATCGCAATCAGGGTCTCATTAGCTCGCACTTCATTATGAAGCTCTTCTGGCTGTTGAATCAAGTAGGTAATTAGTTAGTGGGTCGTGTCGATTGCTCTCTAAACAGCCGCTGATGATCCCGGCGTTCATGCTTGACCGGACATACACTTGTTTCATTAGGATTTCACTCAACTTGTTTTGTAGTTTTAAAGAATGTGAAATGTAGATGTACCTACGTATTTACAGCTAAGTCAATATTTTAGTATTACTATACCTACTCATAACTTCATAACAAGGTTACATTTTATTTATTATTTTTCTAATTAGTAAAGACACAGTACAGTGAAAAAAAATTGAGATTAATCTAGAATTAAAATGTTAATAAAGTTGAAATGTGTTTTGGCCCAATGCAATGGGACGAGATACCGATAGTCCTAAACACGAATAACTCGACCATGATATTGAGGACCGATTAGAATTTTCTTTAAGATCTCAGATAAAGCTATTTTTATAACTCAACGCCACATAATAATATACTCCTGACATTAAATCCATAAATTGATTTATTATATTATCAGAAATAAGAATATCCCATTCCCTCAAGAAATAAAGTAAACGGTCCTGTAAATAAAACACAAAAACAATTTTAGCACGGTCGAGATCCCATTACCGCCAAGAAAAGAGACAAAATGAGGAAGCTAAGGCGCAATACACAAAGAAGAGACGAACTAGGAATAGACGAACATACTAGGTAACATTTCAGTTTGCGTTCAATCCTAGGTCCTTCAGTGGACGACCAACAAGTCTTCGTCGTTGTTTCTTTCCCATTCGTTGTTTGAACGAATAAAGGTGGTGTTCTGACGACTCAATCGCTACCGAATACCCTACTGGCAAGTGCAGAAGGCGCTCAACCGGTAAAGGATCTCTATCTCTCCGTGTGCATTTAGCCTTACCTAGATGCCACCCGAGCAAGTAAATCGCGACGATATTATCGTCGTGCCACACATTTCTCACGCTTTTACGAACGTGCTTCCGTACGGCGATGTTCTTCTTCTTCTTTCGTGTCAAAAACACTCTTCCAACTTGGTATACCTACTTATTTATATTATAAATCTGGGCTCGAGGTCAGGTTTTTTTGGCCCAGAAAGTTGCAGCCGCTATTGTGGCATTTGAGTCACCCCTGGCCTTATCCCACGCTAGGTGAGGTCGGCACAACATGTCTTCTTCTTCCGCTCACTCCTACCATTCGTCAACTCTGAATCTACTCCTCTCACATTCATGTCATCTTTCACACAATCAATCAATCCAACCACTTCTTCTTCGGTCTTCCTCTACTTGCATACCCAGTCACACTCGCACTCACAGTCACCATCGGCAATTTGATCGCGACAATTTGTAAAAAAAAACGTGGTATCGCCTCGATTCATTTGCTCGTGGAAGTAATGCCTAAGTTGACATCGAAATCCATGGGGGAGCTGTTAAAAAGGCTCTCACGCATAAACAAGAGTCCTCAGAGGCGGTTCCGAGTTGAAAAGGGAACGAACCCGTGTAAATTTTACGCTCAGTGAACACTTGACCATATAGTGTAGGAAATAAAGAGAGTAATTGCATGATTAAAAATGATTAGGGTCGTGTCACTCGAAGCCAGTGGTCAGTGTGATATGAGTAAAAATCTGCACCAAAAAATGCTAAAAAAATTGCAAAAAATTTTGCACCATATTTTTTCTGAGAAAAAGTAAACAAGCTGATGGTCTACCTGATGTTAAGGGGTGACCTTACCTTCAGAACAGATTTTTCGAGTACTAAAACGGGAGCTACCTATATGAAATTCGATAAAACACTCATAAAGGGACTGAATTTGAAAAACTTTTTGGTCAAGCAAAGACGGATGAATGAGGATGGATGAAAGAAGAATAACTTTGAAGAGAAGTTAGAAGACTTCTCGAAGGAAAAATGGATTAATTGCGTGAAAAGAGAAGTGAATGGAAAAAACATAATTCTGAAATCCCATTTAGAGGTATGAAAGCAAGCAGATGATGATGATGTGTGTTTGTAAAATACAAAGTGAAGTCTCTGTTGGTAACTGTTACTTCTTCCACGATGGAGTGCTGCGTCACGTCGCTGGCTACGTACGTACCCTTTTACTAACTTTGTTACACAATCGACACGATTTACACACCATCTAAACTGAACCTTATAACTTGTTGAATAAGCGTCAATATAAAGCTGGTACGGTGACCAATTAAAGTTGTGAGTTCACAGCTGTTGCGAATTTTCATTAAAACCTACATAGCGAGACGACGGGTGAAAATTTTATGAATAAAATTCTATTCATTCGCACGAACACGTTTTAGAGCTTGGTTATAATTTGTTTTTGATGGGAAAGTTGACGTGACTGTAAACATTAAGAGGATCTACAAGTACCTACGTGGCACCGCACCTTTTTCAAGTTAACAGCTACTTGGTTTCGTTTTTAGGTCAACAAGTTTCTAGCGAGACAGAATTACCTAGTTCATGGAGAAGTTTATTACGGGTTTTAGTTTTCTTTTTTCCTTTTTACCCTTTTAAATAGTTAAACGAACTTGATTTGCCTTTATTAACGAACATCCTACGTGCTACGTGTTCCTAGACTTCAACAAAGTTTAAATTACTCAAAAATATACCTTATTAACTCCCTCAATAAAGGCTCTTGTTGCCAGCTCGCCGGGTCCATCCACCGTCTTCCCATCATCATCCGGGCCCCACGATGCGCTGTAGATATCCACATGCTGAGGGTTGAGGCTCAGTGACCTAGCTTCTACTGCGTCTGTGACGTCTCCATCTAGCATTCTCACACCTGTAAGAAAATAAAACATTAATAATAATAAAGTTACCACGGTGCACGTTCACTGAGGTCGTATCATGTGAGACATTGCAGTGCACACTAACTCTAACCTTGACGAACAGAGTATTAAAAGCTTCATGATTGTATAATTGCATCGACTCCCATATTATTTATACCTCCTTACCACACTACACTGACTCTTAAATTCGTCGGCCTAGCCTTTTGGTTGACCCAAAACAAGAAGAGAAGACAGGCAATAAAAGAACCAAGCGACGAACAAAAGAAGGGAATAAACTGTAGAGATTTTGCGAACAAGAAAAAGCACTGATGAAAATCCGCCAAGCTAAGTCGCTAAGACAATCTATTATCCCGAAGAAAATGTTCAGCCAAGTGAACTAAGCACACACCCGAGTTATTATGGATGCGAACCGCAAAATACTTTTTCTAGGGGTATTATTATTTATTTTATGCTTGGGGTTCAATTACTTAAGAAACGCAAGCATTTGTGATTATCATCACAGTAACAAAAATAAAAAGAGACGAGAATTCAACGCGCTCATGCACGCTTCAGTGTCTCCCTGCAATGTTTTTTATGGGTCTGAGCGAGGTGATTTCATCATGTGATAGTTTCACGCGAATAAAACATCTGAAGACATGTACAGTAAAGTGATTATCAACACTATTTGTGGGTAAAAAACACGCCATCCTTTTAGATTATAAAAGCAACAGTAGAAATGGTTTGCTAATACGAGTGCAAAGGTTATGTTGTCGCGCAACGTGGACAATTTTAGCACGATGAAGCTTATTGCATTACTATCGATATTATAATAATATGTAAACGTAAAAAGATATACTCGTACTACTAACTAATCATTATGAGCTTGCAAAAGTCCGGTACATGGATATAAGCTTCTCCTATTTCCTGCAGGGGTATGTCAATCAAAGTTGAACTGCAAAGTTGAACTGCAAAGTTTTAAATCATGGTCAGTTCATACTAACTCATAGTTATTCTGTGGCTAAATAGTGACATTATGACGTCATTTGATGTGTTTTCGCGCATATTTTGCTGTCAAGTATCTAAAAAGAATGATCACGTGGTACAAAATTGTACCACGTGACCTGAAGAAATTACACTGGGCAGTGAAATATAACTTGACAGCAAAAGATTGGCATACGGAGGCTGGAAGGAAAAATTCCCGCTAGCTTATTATTGTAACTGTAACACTCTTCCAGAGATTTATTTTAAACACATTTTTTATCCAACCTCCATAAATTATGTATGCTCCATAAGCAGCACAAGATTTTCACGAAAGCCTTCTCTTCAATATTTTAACAAAATGCTCCATCGTGCCTAATTGTATGGAAAGAGAAGCCTACCACACATGCCGCTAAAGATATTAGACAAGTTACAGAAACCTCGGTGTTCAGAACCTTGCCGTGCACGAACTTTGAAACCTACAATAGTTACAGACTTCGTATCAAACTGCATCGAAGTTTGACGGTAAAATTAAAGTGGTAGAAGTTGGTTTTATACTGTCGAATTTAGATGCAAGCTTTAGGAACTTATTCGGTCTTGCTTATGAAAAAATCGTTGATCCTAAGCTACTTCTCAACTGAATCACTCTCAAGCTGCTGACGTTTATTATTCTTTTTTTGTTTAGTTTTGACACTTAGTAGCTTCTCAACGTTGAGACGGGTTTATGAGTGTGAATTTTCCTGATTATTTGTTTATACGTCTTTCAACTTTGAGAAACGTTTGAGAGGCTATTTTAGGTAAGACCGACTATGTTTAAAAAAACGTTTTTTGTAACATAGTAAGCCAATGTCGGATGACATAAGTCGTAAGTATATGTATCAGTGGCTCCTATTCAACACGAGTATCAGCATTACCGCCGACATTTATTATAGTGTAAGCGACTAAATGTATGAGACGGTATCTGCCAATATCGTGTAAGATTCGTGTGAAAACAGCTAAGTTTGTGGAACTCTAGTTTTCTAAAATACCTTTTGCCGTTCAAAGGACATAAGCTAGAAACACTAACTCGGCTTACTAGACAAGCTTAGTTGACTTAGTTCATACGAACTTTTAGTAAAGCTTCTAAATTGAGTGTAAGTTGGAAATGTTTAGTCTTTGAACTTGTATGTAAGACGGTAACTAATTGTCTACGAAACTTAAACGTCACATAATGAAGTTGAATTGAAACACATGTACAGAGAAGAACTTTGTCAGCGTAGGATCAATCAATATTTTAAATAAGTCATCACTAATTGTCATTATTGAGTCTAGAAGTACAGCACCGGTGGTCTAATGGTAGCAACCCCGCCTTTCAATCTTAAAGTCGTGGGTTCAAATCCGGTCGTGCAACATTGAATTTTTCTGTTCGAAAAATTTATGTCCGCAATGCCCAGTGCTCTCAAACAGTGAAAGAAACCCACGGTTTAGTCAGTTCCACACGTATCGTGGATATCCTCTGGATAAGTCCGAGTAAGCTGAGAGAATGGTACAGGTGCTGGGCAAGTCTACTCCATCCAAAATCATGTCCCAGGCACTACAAGCGTCCCGTCTAGAGTCCCGTTCATAGAGCTATGAGTGAAAAATGACCTCTGATAAACACATCTTGATTAGATGCAAAAAGGTTTGATTATGAACCTAAAAGCTGTTGGCCAGTGGCATTATTAGACATCTCACATAGATTTTAATGAGAACGATCTTGGGTCTTCTTTGTCCATCTAATCCACTTATTTGCCGCAAACATAACAATGTCGTTAGACCATCGGATAGATACCGTCTTACGCTTCGTTTTTCAATTCATAGTCAACATTTGAGAACCTTTGTTAACCAGCTGTTGTCAGTGGTTCGAAATGGTACAAAACAAGCAAAATATGAGATGCATGGATACCGATTCGGGTAGGAATTGTTTTTCTATGTGGGTGTGGCTTTGTGAACACTCCTATAATAAATCGTACAAAGACTTTCTGCCATGATCAGACAAGTGAGCACAAAATAAGAACAAAAAGCTAATTTTGGCAGATGAAAAGAATTTTTGTGAGTATTCCCTCAATACAAGATCATTGTAAGTATTCCCTTAAAGTTTTTTTATTGTGTAGCGTAAGAGAAAAGATTGCTTCCGTCCTTGGCCTGGGTAATATAACGCTTGGTATAAACATTATGTTTCAATTTCATAAAATTACCATGTACGTAATTTCGTCATGTCTCATTTTCTCGCTCGTAATAACAATAAAAACAATGGGAAACATGCGACAAAATGACAAAAAAAACAAACGACTGCTAATTTCTTTGTTAGATTACTGACATAAAATAAAAGTGCGCAAAATACATTTAAATAGAATTATGCCATAAAAAGTTATGATTGGATATAAAAGTACGTAGACAATAAAATTGGACATTTTTGTAAGTGCGGTTAGTGACTAAAGTAAGTGGAGCTTGAAGTGAAATAATTTTTCGAGTAATATAGTTTTACAGTCAAGTTAATCAAATGACTTATTTGATAGCAAAACAATTTCTATATAGCCTTTGATACACAGCTGCACAGTGTGCAACTAAAATAGTAGCTACGCAGTGCTACGAAGTGCTACACGCTCTACGTCACATCTACGGAGATGGTAGCATACAAGCAGTGCTACGAAAAAATAAAAAGAAGTCGTCGTATCGTAGAAATGCTACGAAAAAAATAAAAAGATGTTTATCTAGATCGATTTAATAGGTGACTACTGGCTAAACGCGCAATTTTCAGGTCTGCTAGTTGAGCACAAAGTTTATAATAGCTGTTGAAGACGCCATGCAGTCAGTAAAAGTTTGTTGAGTATTTCTTTGTTGCGGCGCGGGCATTCAACGTTGTTGATATAGTTATTTTTAAAAGAATGTTCTGGAGCGGAATTCTTTTCTTTTTTCACACTTCGTGATGATGTTAAATTTTCAGCTGCACAGTGCACATGGCATATTCGTATTTTTCTTCACATAGTAGGTACTTTAGTTTTGTACGGTACTCGCTTTGCTTTTAATTTCCACTTTGTTTTTGCATTTCTTTCATCACAGACGTCATGCCGGTTCGAATAAATCATGCCATACTACTGAGAATATTGTTAGTGGAAATTCTCACAACTAACACGGTGCGGTGTACCTTCTGTGCCCACCGTACCTATTCTATTATGTAAGCTAGTTTTTAACCCCTACGCAAAAACGACGTGGTGTTATAAGTTTGACATGTCTTTGTGTGTGTCTGTCTGAGGCAACGTAGCTCCCGAACAGACCAACCGATTAAGATTTTGTTTTTTTTTTATTTGATAGGTGAATAAGCCTGGAGTGTTCTAAGCTATGTTTGATGAGAATCGGTCCAAGATTCGGGGTTTTTTTAATTTAATTACTGGTTCAGTACTAAATTGACTGTACATTGAAGTGGTCGCTTGTTCTGCGAAGACAATGAACAGTCACTCTCTTCTTGAAAATGCCATATTGTATTTTATTTATTATTTATTTATTTATTATTAAATTCAGCTGCTTACTGCACTTACAGTGTTAACCAACGCGCGCAGTAAGCCATTTAACAATTATAATGAGGTATAATACCTATAAAACTGATACACAATCTTATGAACTTATTAAATGTAGATGAAAATACGTCAACTTCCGGCGTGTGAGCAAGAAAAGCGTTAAACAGTAAACATACCTCCAACACTGGCACCAAAAGCGACTCCAACAGCGCACAGAGAGTTGTTCGCTGTTGCTGCGACCTCACCGGCGCACCTCGTCCCATGCCGGTTCGAGTCGATCATGTCATACCGCGGCTGAGGATCACTGTCATGGGAATTCACGTCGTATGACGCCATCGGATCCTGTGGAGAAAAACCGGCTTATTTTGTGTTGGTAACTCTCCTTGAGGAGTGATGAATATCGAAGTCTTGAATTTTGTAAAAGCTTATCTTGTCCCGGAGTTCTAGTAGCTATGTGCCGTCAACTTATGATAATATTTTTATATATTGTAAATAAAGTCGTAATTTTGTTTGCGTAAATATTATACCACAGAATTTAATATATACCTAACTACTAACCTACCCAAAATTTTTATGGTCATATAAGAATTGCTCAAAATAAAAGATTTTCTGCCCCCGTATGCCAATCTTTTGCTGTCAAGTTATATTTCACTGCCCAGTGTAATTTCTTCAGGTCACGTCATTCTTGATCATTCTTTTTAGACACTTGACAGCAAAATATGCGCGAAAACACATCAAATGACGTCATAATGTCACTATTTAGTCACAGAATAACTATGAGTTAGTATGAACTGACCATGATTTAAAACTTTGCAGTTCAACTTTGATTGGCATACCCCTGCTGATGGAACCCCGTATAATAGCTTAGAATAGCATATTAATGTTGATTAATTTTGTAACCTCAACAGATTATTTAACTACAGTTTAGCTGTTATCTAAATAGGTCGTGCAAGTCTATCCTTATTTCCTCATAAGCGGTATCTAATGAATACTTCCTAAAGATCCAGTTAAGCTTTAAGCACTCGATTATGATGTAAATTGACAACGAAGCTCACATGCTCATTATCTGCAATCTCATCTTCATGAGCTTAAGACGTTTAGAGACCCTTAATAGCATATCTGAGTACCCTCAGAGATGTGAAGCAAACTATAGAGAACCCAGTAGGTATGAACCTTAAAACTCAATCACGTTATTACATACAGTTTATGAATCAAAGGCTCAGTGAAAAGTTTATCAATAACAACGTGTTTTATGAAAAGGACCAAAAAGCCACAATAAAATTATATTACTACCACATCGAAAAAAAAATCGCCAGAATGCATTTAATCATCATCAACCTATATTTGTCCACTGCTGGACGTAGGTCTGTCACAAGACACGCCATTGAGCTCGGTCTTCGGCTCCTCTCCACACACTATTCATATATTGACAGGCGTCACAGCTCAGTCGGTAATAGCTCTGCCTTCCGTGCTGTGGGTCGTGGGTTCGATCCCCACCAAGAACAAACATTTGTGCGTGCAAAACATAGATGTTTGTTCTATGTCTGGGTGTTAGTATGTATTATAAGTATGTATTTACAAAAAAAAAAGTATATAAGTATTCTATCAGCCATCTGGTTCCCATATTACAAGCATTGCTTAGTTTGGGACTAGAGGGTGTTGTGTGAAATGTCCCTGAATATTTATTTATTTTATTTATATTATCACGAGTTGTGTCTCTAGTCTGGCTATTTCATATAGCGAAAAAATGTGTCTTGTAACTCTCTCATACATTTTCCAAGTTTCCTATTTTCTAACGGTTTTACAATCTTAACTTGGTTATTGGGGCCGAGTGATTATGTTCTAACTTTTAATACAGCTTTAGTACCTACAGGACACCTAACAAATATTACTCTAACGTTACATCGATGTTTAATAACATTGAACACGCTGTAAGGCTGATCCGCAGCCTCCACAGCCTTGAGATAATGCTAACCAGGAATACATTACCACGGATGATTGATACCCATGGTTTTTAATCCCGGATAAGGGATCGGGTTTTCACGAAAATGTATATAATCACCGTACTACATAAGCGGTAATTATTCAGCCAATTTGGGCTGATCTTTCTGATCTTTTTCATAAGTCAATCAAAAAAAGGGGACTTTTTTGACTTAGAATAAGAATCATATTCAAAGTTTATCGCAATATTATTTATTCATCGTTTATTGGTATCAATCGGTACCGCCGAAGCGTAACGTTTTACGACCACTAATCTTTGAAATATCTCAATATTCTTTAGGTACCTATTGACTAAGACGTCCTCCGCTTATCTGTATTAAGTACCTACGCTACGGCAGCACGGCGTAATATCGCTAGCGTGATTTAAATCGGTATTTCCTCAATCCGAGCCAAAAACCGAAGCATAACTAGCCAAAACTACGCTCCGCAATATAAATCGGCGAGGAGCGACCCAATTACCCTTTTTCTGAACGCCAACAGTGAAATTAAAGCCGAGGCGAGATGAATCGTGTAATTTCAAACGCGACTCTTTTGTTCGAGCACAGATGTCACTACGAGTCCTTTTTACTCGGTTTTCTGATTACATCGGGATTTTTTTTAATATTTTTATGTTTCTTTTTTTACACCTTTGGAAGTTTCCGAACAAAAATACTTAGGTTAGATTGGTTTATTGCGCTAAAAGTATTTTTATACATTAGTTCACTGATTAAAAAAATTTAATAAAGCGTGACTTTTCTTTTTCAAAGGTAAAAATCTAATAAAGCGTAACTTTTCTTTTTCAAAGGTAATATATGAACAAAGTGGGAGAATTACAACATTTTATTATAGCTTTTTTATAAATATTTCGTATTATTATAATGTCATTGACTTTTTTGGTCTCTGTTTGGATTACACTGGGCTTTCCTTACTCGCACACAATATATATTGAAACTTCGAATTCAAAAAGATTACCCCCATTCTTGAAAAGTAAGTCCAGCCCCGTTTGAAGGATTTCCGAAGATTTTCGGGATTTTCACATCTGTTTTATAATTTTCAATTCAGTGAGAGTAACTTTTACATTTTTGGTGATTTTACTGTAATAAAAAATGTGGCAGGTGTTCAACCATTTTTAACCGACTTCAAAAAAGGAGGAGGTTCTCAATTCGGTTGTATGTTTTTTTTTATTTTTTTTTTTATTTTTTTTTTATTTTTTTTTTTATTTTTTTTTTTATTTTTTTTAATGTTTGTTACCTCAGAACTCCGTCATTTATGAACCGATTTCAAAAATTCTTTTTTCATCTGAAAGGATATACTTCCAGATTGGTCCCATTTTATTTTCATCAAAATCGGTTGAGTAGTTTGGGTTATAAATAGAAATAACTGAAAAAAATATGCCCGGCGCGGCGCAGCGCCTACTATTTTACTGCTAGCAACAATGCAATATGCCAAGTTGCTGCGTAGCGCCTACCATTTTACTGCTAGCAACGATGGACCCTTTGTGGTGCACACCTAAATTTTTACATTTTTCTAAATTTGTCAATAAACCCAGTTTGTACATTCAAACCGCATTTAAGTAATTGGAGAAAAGCAAAAACCCACCAGTTGTTCCTCTAAAGAATCAACACCAACCACGTGCACCAAATTGCGTATTTTGCTTTCCTGTGACTTTTATGTGGTGTTTATAGTGACTAGAACATTCCCAATGAACTGTCATCATCGTCATCATCATCTGATGATGAAGCTGGTAGTCGAGTTGAAGTCGGTTTTCCAGTTTTTTAACTTATTACGTCAGTATTTGCACAACCATAAAATTCCTTTTAATAAAACCGACATCTAAATATACGAGACTGGTGAATGCCCATATCTAACCCCTGCCTGGATGGGTATTGGTTCGCAGAACCGATTTTTGAGTCAAATTAATGGAAAGCAAAAATTTCCGCACAACAGTACATACGCAATCGTTTGTTGCACATAACTTCAGAGGGATAAAGATCCGTTGTGCGTACTGTACTTTGTTATTTTTTATTGTTTTTGTATCATCTGTATTACCTGATAATTTCGTGTTGCGTTGTGTGTTTGCCAAATAAATTATTCATCTATCTATATATACTTATGAACCTAAAAAGGGAATACGATTTTCTATATTCTGTAATATTTTATCAAAGAAACAACTAGCTCTAAAACATTTTTGGATCCGTTCCCACTAGGGCAATCAGTTATATGAGAAACAAAGGAACTGACAATATTTAACTGGCAAGGTTCACTGGATTTGTCTTACATTTCTTTGAAAAGTTATATTCTTGCTCCACGATTATGCCGACAGCATTTCCTAATTTTTTTCTTATTGTTTTATTCAAATCTTTTGAAATAAACAATGTCTAGAAAAACAAGTTTTGTTACACTATTCATTTTGCTAGACCATGTTTTGACTTAAATCTCACTGAAGCAAAGTGAGGATACGATAAAGCCGACGATGGAGCAAGACGGTCTAGAAGACACCTATTCACTCTAACTTGTTTATTTTCAACTTGTTTACGGTTTACTAAGCAAGACTAAATAACAAAAAAGTCCAGTGTAACTACGAAACGGACGCATTTATCTAACGGTGTAAATGAACTCATCAAGGGATTTCTGGTAAGTTACTACATAAGTTAGTGCTTTGTTATAATTTTAATTTTTTTTATAAGAAGTTTCTATTATTTTGTTTTGTTAATACTTGTTTAAAATTTATATTTGTTACGCCTATTTAATTTTAAGTCATACGATTAAATAAATAAGGGATTTCTGGACTTTTTGTCCAAAAGTCCCCTGCTGGCAGTCACAGGGCACGCTAAGGCGATTTCTGGAATAAGCCATATTAAGCTAGAAGAACCCATGGTTATTAATTTTACTTACATAATTGGCGATTAAATCAGGATGATCCGTCTCCAATCCATCATCCAGGATCGTGACAACCACTCCTCTACCGGTAATGCCTTCCCGCCATGCAGGGATCACGTTCATGTCTAGTCCACCACCGCGATTCTATGGAAAAGTAAATCAAAATGATCCTTGTGTGTATATAAATAAGTTACATATCACTTTTAATAAGAAAAGTAGTCAGAGCGTTCAGTATAGACATTTTGATACGTTTACTTAATTATAACCTTGACTATTGTAATGTAGATTCCTTCAGTGCAAAGCTAAGCACATATTAAAACGTATAAAATATATTAAAACATAATAATAAACATAAATCCTAGTCGTCAGTTCTCTCACTGCTCCTACCTATGTCAACCATTGAACTACAACAATACAAAGAAACTTCATTTCATTACGACGAACGTCGAATGGCAGTTTCAAAATGTCATGTTTTTACGCTTGTCAATAGTATATTTGTACACTGCATCAGATTGACGACATGTTTGACGACCAAGCCATTAATGTATAACTTAGAAATGTGCTCACGTTTTCGGCTGAGCACTATTATACTTTTTAACTACCTCTTAAGTACAAGATACATTTTCGGCAATGATTTTATACATATTGATATTCTTAAGCCTTTTATCCACTGACACGAAAGTTGAAGAAAATAAGTATTTTTATTTATTTGGAAATATTTTTCATGTTCGTTGGGCGAGCTGAATCCATTACTTTAATGTATTAAATAAACCTCGTATGAGTCGGTATCCGCATATGAGTTTTTAATCTATTAGTAAATGTTACCAAAAAGCTTGGCTAAAATATTTGCAATGGTTGCAAAATAAATTGAAAATGTCTGTTTGGTACTGCATCGGTACCGGTGGAAAAACTGCTGATGGATCGCTACGAAAAATTGATTACAATACAACATACTTTTAGTATTTACAAAATACAAACGTGAAATAGTTGAACTATCTGGAGACCATTGTAATCTAAAGTTAATCTAAGGCAAATCCTAATCTAATCTAATCTTAATCTAATCTAAGGTAGTTAAGTTAATCTAATCTAAGGCTAATCTAAAGTAGGTACTTACCAATCGCATAGCAAATACCTACTGTATTAGTCGTAAGTTTCTATGTGAATATATTATGTACTTATTTAAATTCATGGTAAGTAAAAGTACAGTATATAAATTAATTAATTGTAGCAACAAAAAATATAACAGAAAATAATTTTCAATGACGTTACCAAGAACTTTGTGTAACATTTCTCAAGTAGACCCAAATTACTCTTATTACATTGAAGTCCGAAAAAGTTAGAATTACATAATCTTGTGAAATCAACGGTAAGAAAATGTTTTCTGGTTTCCTCGTCCACGAGATGTTGTATATCCAAAAATATTTAAAACTGAAATATACGAAAAACATATTTTTGTTTGTAGCTAAGTTTGTAATGCACGGTTTCTTGGTTGCTGCAAAAAATAGCTTATTTGACCGAAAATAGAATGACCTGTAAATCTGTTACCAAAACTTGTATGTATTTTTTTATAAGAGAGACCATTATTATTGTCATGAAAATAAAACAAGAGCTAAAGTTAAATAATATTTTGAAACATCCCGTATAAATAGGAAGGTTCCATAAAGTACAGGATTTAAAATTAAACTTCTTGGATTCACAGAAATCGGTAAAGAAAAACAAACGAAGCGAAATGAGTGCTAACACTCAGTAACTTTATCGCTTCACGGCAATTTATAATGAAGTTGGAGAGGTTCTTCGCAACGGTTCATCATGATAATGGTTTTGGTACTTGTTTTGAAACAACAATTTGTTTTTGAAAACAAAACTTGGCAGATGGTAGCCATCTCTTGAATTACATTTTCTTCAAAAAGGGAGCTTTCAAGACTGCGGTGTTATTAATCATACAGATCAATCACGTTAATAGAACCATAGTGCTAAAAAAAGTCTCTTTATGTATAAACGACTACTAAACTCAAATGAACTAGAAGCGTCAAAAAGGTTTAAAAATAGTACTAACGTACTATTGATCTAGTGAAAATAAGCTCGTATTTAAACAGCCTTCCCAGAGCCGACAACCGCCACCCATAAGAAAAAAGGTAAAAACTACTTACTAAGTACCACATATGAGGCCATTTGGGGTCGTTCAGTTGAAACTTAGAGTCGGCAGAACGCGGCCGCCCTTTTACTCGCTGTGACTGGTACTCTCGTTTAGAACCAGTGTCTCGTTTGGTGGCTGATGATGGCGACTGCGTGTCTGATGCTTTTGTTTCAGCTGTTGGATAAAAAGGTTTTTTTTTTCGAATGGACTACTTAAATGCTGACGGTCGTATGACGACTCTCACAGGCGCTAGCGAACACTGGTGAACATAGACGGCGCTCAACCGGTAAAGTTAGGGCAACTAGCACACGAGCATCGCTATGGTACGACCTCGGCTTGGGCTGTTGCCAGGGGGGGAATTTAGATCTAGATTAGGCCCCGCATGGGCGGGCACTAAGAGACGTCCTCGACCACGCCGGCGAGGTCGGTGTATCTGTGCAGTGTTTTGCTTAACCGAACTGGATGACTCGATCTTCTCTGCGTTCGCAGAGGTGATCCTGTCATCGGGAATATTACGTTCAAACTCCGTGATAACTTCGATCACGCGATCTAGGATTTGTCTGTGTCGATTAGAGACAGTGATCTATCGAGCGTAGTTCTAATAGTTTTTATGTAGCGCACTAGATGGCGCTACAACAAACATCAAAAAGGAAAAAACCGAACTGCAAGTGACGACAAAATTGGCCTAGACGTTATACAGGCATGAGTTATTCCTAGCACATACCAGTAGAAGAAACTTCTATAGGGATGAAATCTCTTTTCCGTCGGGACAATGCCTTCTGTTGCTTCGCCCACCGCACCCTGGTGTCTCGCTGCAGCCTCCCGTGGTGCTCATGCGATGGCGCTGTCGATCGCTTCGACACCGAGCTGTGGTGGAAGTGGTAGTGGTTGTCAAATATCTGTGGACAAAAAGCTGGTTTAAATATAGTGAATAACAGAAACATAAGTAGGTAGATGAATAGTTAGGTAGTAGAAACTATTCAACGAGTCCTTGTATGGAGTCAGGATCCCAACAATGGGGAAATAAAGAAGATGATATTAAGTTTAATAAATTGTGCACGTTGTATAGAATGTATGTATAGTCCGATTTTAACTCAATGTTTATTTTAATTGTATTCTGTAACTAGATGATGACCAGTATAAAGATAAATGGAATTTAAAATGCTAGGTTAGATAAGAAATAGATTTTTATGGTTGAAAAGTTTCATTGAGACTTCATATCACTGAAGTAGATGACAAAATAGAGCTATCATGGTAGTTTTAATTTTTTTTTAATACTTAATTACATTGATCTATCACTTTATAGCTACAAATTATTAAAAACCAAATAATTCGAGGTTCGCAAATAATGAGATAGGTACTTATTCATTTCATTCAAATAAATGTTGTCCCTTTGTTTGAAACAAACAAATTAAACAGTCACTTGTATAATTTATGATCCAATTTCAATTAGCAGTTTAAATTCATATAATTTGCTAAAACCGCACAACGGCTACCGACCGAATTAAACTTTGACCACGTTTCAAACAATGCATTTTTATTATGCTGAGAGCTAACTTTCCTGGAAAAGTTGAACAACTAATTTAGTATGTGGTAGGTACAGGATACAAAAATAACCTGCAGATTATAATAGGAGCCCTAGGTACAGCTTCTGTATGTACCTACACCAATTCGAAAATCACAATTTTAAAAATTTAATTTAATTTTTTAGTTTGGGACTAGAGCGCGTCGTGTGAAATGTCCATGAATATTTATTAAATTCATTTATTTAATTGCAATAGGTAATAACAAAACAGTCATGTCCCTACAATTTATTTATTTTTTAGGAAAACTCACAGCTCATTCATACATAAACAGAATCATTTAGAAACAAAAGACTAATGACAAGTTTTCAATGTAGAAACATTTTATATTTAGTAACAAGCTTCAAAATTTCAGCTTGAGAAAATATTCATTAGAAGCAGGTTTCAGGTCAGTTAGGTCCTAACACGCCCCGGGCAGAACAAGCCCCCATTTGTGAAGTCAACCAAGGAACGGGATGAAATGCAGCCTGACCCAACTACCTAATGCGGTCAACTGTTACAAGGCTTATCCATTAATACACTGGCTATAACAACTTTGCACACAGACAAAGGAGAACCGGAGATGTGTGTAATTCGTTTTGGACATTGATCTCCATATCTCTGTTATATGCTGACTAGAATTATACTAGTTAGGTAGTCGACAGTCTTCTGCACTCAACATAGTCAGCAATCGTTAGAAGATTGCAACAGCATACTAGAAAAATACGCGGTATTTTCTGTTTCCAAAACAAAAAAAAGTTTGGATACTTATCTGTTTGTTCTGTGCAAAAGAGTTTGTAAGCAATTTAGATGTAGAGGTACTAGTATAATGAAATTCAAACACCACCTTTACGATTTCAAACATTTTGCATACAGAGTATTTACGATTCTGCAATGCAGACGGAGATACGAACATACTCGAGTACGCATGAAATATAGTACTTTATTCTTTTTAGGTTTGATAATAATCTTTATTACAACGTGATATGGTATCTAATGGATCGATGATTCAGTACATTGGTATTGAGCAAAATGTGATAGTACTTTGAAACTGCTGCCAAAATACCTGCGTAAATCAGCATTTCAGCACTAGGTAGTAAACCGTTCGATATCGCACTTTTGGTTTATTTTTAAAGTTTACAAATAAGCTATATTTCCAGTAGATGTTGAGCAATGACAAACTAAAATTTTTCTATAATTTTTCATGGAGGATATAGAATTTGCAGAAGGTGATGCTAACTTCTGCCGAGACACCACTAGGTATCTGGAAATATTACCTATATTCTATTTACGTGCTCACTTCTACTTTACGTAAGATTATTTAGAGATTACGTTCCTAAATGCACAATGCACAAGCTCGTTTCAGTATCTCACAGCAAACAACCATTCACCACATTGTACCTGTCTACCTACTAGTGGAGCAACTCCATCATGGATCACACTTTGTGTGGAACGACTGCGAACACTGCAGCTCGCCAAGAAAGCTTCTGCATGACGATCCTGACGTTTATGAGGAGAAATGGTCCGACATCGGACGTTGCACACTGGCCGATACTGTAGAATGTTATTTTTCTGGCATTAGGGGAAAAGTACAAATCCAATGAAATTTTGACTGCCAGAACGGTGGGACACGCAATCTCTACACTCATCTAGCTACTGTCTTGAGTCTATGACATAAGTGGCTCGAAGAAAACCAAGATGTCGGCACCAAAATGTTGTGAAAGCGACCAATATGACCAAATTTTTTTGGTCAGAAAACTTGTTTGGATCAAAATGATATTTATTGCTCAACCTTGGCTGAACCTATGCATTGTTATTCTAGTTGCGATTTTGCATCTTCAAAAATTTTCAAATGTGCGAGGGAGAAGTGGTTGGACACTCTTCGTTTTACTTTTTTTCTTTGTTTAGTTTTGACACTTGACGAGTGATCATTCGTTTATACGTCTCTCAATATTTGAAAGAGTATGGGGGCGATTCTAGGTAAAACCGTAAATGTATTAGATTATCTGTGTCGTGTCGTTGGCAGTATGTTAGCAGCCATTCTTCCGTACCATAAACAGTGGCAATTTATTTGAGAGGTCAGCTATATAACAAGGAAATGTTGCACCCACATTGGACGTTTGTTTAAGAGTTTTACCGCTCTTTAAAAATTTCTTACAAATTAAAATTTAAGTCACCTAGCTAGCTAATTTTATTTATTTTTAAGTTTAGTTTTAAAAATCAGAGTATAATCCTGATTTTTTTACAATACTCACTAGCGTATAATACTTATTCCTATTTTTACCAATGCAATCAGAATTACACATTTTATTTATTTATTTTTCTATAGCGCCACAAGTTGATTTAGTAAAAACCTTGCTTTCTTTAGAAAATAGGCACGACTTAGTAAAAATGGACAACTACCTACATGAAGATTTAAAATATGTAAAAAACAAGCATAAAAATCCAGTTTTCAATTATTCAGATTGCTTATTTCCAACTATGAAAGAGTTTAAGTATCGTTGCTTGCTAAGTTCCAAGGCGGGGCAAAAGCCAGTGCAGCGCTTTCAGAAGTAAGCCTTTAGGGCAGATCGTGACCTACGCTTAGCCTACAACCGACACGTACTCGCAGAAATATTCTAAAAGTGCACTCGAGTGAAATGTTAGTGTTATTTCCTTGCAAAGCCTTTGGAGTGGTAACGTTCATATTTTTTAGCGTTATTTTTAACATTAGCATGTTAGTTTCAGTGATAGCAAAATAACTAGCTTTATTTACTTCGTTATTTTTAGCAGGTTATCTAAGTTATGCAACATTCAGAGCTATATAAATGGAGAATTTTAATCTAAGCACTATCCCATTCCTATATGAATATCATCGAAATAATCATGGCCAACCATCTAATCACAGAATACCATTCTTGATAAGTAACACATGTATTATTTTTTGCGACACAAAAATTAATTTATAATATCAAAATCTTTCTTTAATAAACCTAGCTAGATAACCGTGGTTATCTACGAGGAAAAAAAATCCTCTGAGGTAACCAGTTATCTGGTCTTGGTTATCTGTCAGGAATAAGCCGCTATTTGGAATAGAAAATCATATTTTATTTGGTATCAATCTAATAGAAAAAGAAACACAGGCATTTATTGCCAACATTTCAATGCCAGTGATCTGTAATATCACTCTGCGGGGAGTTATAGCAAGCATTACGTCTTATACACGCAATAAAACTATCGTGCCGTATTTTACTTTGGATTTGCTGAATATTTACTGTATTTGCAATAGATCGTATCGTAATGGTAGCAATACACTACGCGGTGCCGCTGCATCGCTCGGCAGTGGAGCTGTTCGTTGACGCGCAGTGTATCTTGAAAATGATTTATGTAACGCGATTCTCAGATGTGCTCTGTAGTCAGCCCGATCTGCACTCTACGTTTTAATTCAATGTTACTTTATTTTTTACCAGCAATCGGCTACAGACTTCAGCAGTTTTTCTTTTAGTCATATTTCTATTTCCTATACGTAGAACGTAGACCATAATATTATACATTGTTACAGACAGAGTTTACAATTTAGTTATTTATCGAATCGACACAAATTCATTTTTTCCGTTTCATTGTTTCTATTTCAGTTTCACTGTGTTAGTCCAAACGTTGTGTACATCTACGCTTATGGCGTCCCGTTGCCATAGCAACCTGCCTCCACGCACCTCCCTCTCAATATAATAGTAATACTCTCCCTCCGCACTCAAACTTGTGAAAACACCCTCACAAAAGAAGTGGCAGGTAAATGCGAAACGTGACGTTCTATTTTTTCACCGTTTTCAGATACCGTTAGAACAATGTTTTTAAGAAAAAGTTTTTGAAAGCTTTCGTAATGTTTGTTTATTTAACAGGGTATTTGGATCTTGTTATAAACAGCGATGTTTATTTCAAAGTTTCTCTTAGAAGTTTTTTTTTTTAAACTGATGAACTACAGATCAGTCAGCCCCTTCTAGTCAAGTTTACTTTTTATAATCGTTATCTTTATCCCTCTGAAGTTAGGTGCAACAATGATTGCGCATGTACCGTTATGCTGCAAAATTTGTTTACCTCCAATTCGACCCTAAAACGCAGATACTTCAGAGAGACAAAGATCTGATGTGACTATACTTATACTTCCTTGCTTGAAACTCAATCTGAAGAAATTTTCGAGAGTGTAATTCTCACTAACTCTTAAAGCTTCTAGAGTGAACGCGTATCATAGTAAACTAGACTTTTTCTGTAGAAAGCTAAGTGTGTTCATACAACGGCTTTACATAAACTCCGTGGCGATAACGCACAGTGGTTTCAAATAGTGAGCCTACATTTTCCGGGCTATATCTCGCGAGTGGAAAGCTTACGTATTTCTTAACGAGGTGTCTCAGCTTTGGGAAATGGTTTACCAGAAGTATTCAACGAATTTGTTTGTGAAGCCACGCCGTTACCTGAGCTATTCGGGTTTCCATTAAATTAACCAAAATATTTTTGAGGGTAATCCAAGATGAAGCTAAATATATTATAATCGTGAGAATTTAATCGTAAAAATTAACGAAGGGAAACATTACCTATAATATTTACATATTGAAGCACAATATTAAAATAGCTGGTAAAGAATACCTACTTAGTTTAAATTCTGAAGCAAAATTGTATCAATGAAAATAAAATCATCTTATTTGAGAGTCATTGATGAAATAAAATCTCAGAATCTAATTTAAATTCAAAGTTTCACTTATAAGATTTTGAATGTTAAATAATTTTGAACGGCGACGAAATGCTACCAAGAGCTTATATTTATTCTGTGCTACGACTATCAATCTAACTGAAAATGCTACTAGTAGTATTCTCTTCTACTTGTAGGTGCTTAAAATGTCACCTACAGAGGTGTAGATCGGAATTCGAAACGAAAGCAAGACGGTTCCAATTCTCGAGACAATTTCACCTATTGAATAAATTCTGTGACCTCTAGAAAATAGCACGAACAGTTTCCAATCCACCAAAACACAAAGTAGGTATCCAAACACGTCACCTTCACCCGAGTGAGAAAGTGCTGACAGACGGACTTCCTCGGCACATTCTATTAAACCTCAAGTTTGCAGTAAAGTAAGTAAGCAAGACTGACGTCACTGTGTCAAATGCTCTGATAGCACTGCTAGATTGCACAGCCAAGAAGTCAAACAGAAGAGCGCGACTGCAAACATGCGGTCCGTCTAATTACGAATTGAAACGCTGAACTACGAGTACACACTAAACTTGTCAAAAGCGTGCAGTTTGCGGGTGCAATATAGCGCGGCATTCGGATATGCCAGTGAAGTCCGTCTGTTCCCACCCTAGAACGACTGAAGCATTTTCAATACGCTGCTCGCAAAATCTATTTCTCGTGCTATTTTTATTGTGGAGCATTTCACACTAAAAGATGGTTGATTTATTTACTCTTTTTTGAATTCCAAGACGTGTATTGATGTGAAAACACAATATTTACTATTGTATTTTTATAGGCAGTAATAACACAGCGTCTGGTCTGATCTTCTGAGCCCAAAACCATAGGTGCGAAATTGACAATGAATTTTGGGCACTTACGCAATCTAAAAATGTATTGCGCAAGTTTAAGAAGATTCTCTTAGCTAAGCTCTCAAACCATTAAAGAAAACACGATGAGGAAAGCAGTTAATAATCTAGAAGAGGCTTGAAAACTGCAACTTTTCACGTATGAAATAAAAACTAGACACAGCAAAAGTCGGCTTGTTTCAATAAAATTATCCACATAGAGCAAATGAGTGTCTCACTATAAAATAGCCTGAGTACGCTGAAATCAAAATAACGAAAATAAAACAAGTAATGTTTGAATCTAATAGGGGCTTTGTTACTTTTATTGGAGTTTGTAAATAGATCAATACTGTCCGGAAACCGGTATCGTTTTGAACTTCTTTCAGGCTAAATAGAATAGATAGTTATAGAAAGTTAGTTTTCAACTCTGAGCCGATTACAGAACTTCAAGCTTACTGTAAAAATTCACACAAATATGAGCTGTATCGCCACAAAATAAAAGTAATGGAAAAACCAAACGAAAGGCCCGGCGGCCTGCCCTTCGCTTAATTTTGACAACCATTTCACTGCGTCAACTGCGTGGCAATGAAAGCTCGACAACATACCGTGGTAGCGTCATCGCGCAGTGTAACTCTTAGTTTACCAGCCATCCCCAAGTTTTTATTTTTGTTCCTGACTGTACAAAATCTAGGTTGGTAGGAAACAAACAGAATTTGGGACCAAACAGTAATAAAAATTATTAATAAAGGTCTCTCGTCCTACTGGGACAAAACACTACCTGTTTCGTCCCAGTGGGACGAGAGATCTTATTTTATTGACTTTCTCAGACCCCTCTGTGCAACTGGTGTTTTTCGATGAATACATTTATAAACCAGCAATAACTTTCTGGAGAATTACTCCATAAAAACAATATTTACATTAACCTTTCCACACAGGTGTCCCATAAAATACAGTAGCAAATAAACCCACATTTCCTGCTCGTCTCGCACACAAAAACATTAAACCAGAGGCTCTTCGATCTTCATTTACGTAAGGCGTCGTTATTACCCACATCTCGTGAGATCTGCTTCTTCTTCTTCTTCTTCTCTTATCTATGGCCTCTGTCCGTCATTTCGACAGACAATTTTACCAGTGTCAAGTGGATTATTTGAAATAAGTTTAGTCAAGTCGAGTCATACGTCAAGTCATTTGTTTTGAAGACAAAATGGTGGATTTACCCTCTAAAGCTTGAAAACGAATTCCATCAAATAATAAAAACACATGTCATTCATAATACACATTTATTCCAATGGCTCACACTTTATGCTATGACTGCAAGTATTATTGGTTAAAATTCCACCTAAATTAAAGAACAATACTCACTATAACACCAAGAAAAACAATTAAAATAAATGTGCTATGTTGCTTTCACAAATGACAGAACTCAAATCCGTGAGATCTACTTACATATCTACAAGGAAATTATATGTCTATTTATTTGACAGCTTTTGTAACAGTTAAATAGCTTTGCTTAGTTTGGAACTAGAGGGCGTTGTATGAAATGGCCATTTATTTTAATTATTTTAGCTTACGGAGACGCAAGAGCGTGGCTTCTACGTCCAACGCTGGACTAATGTTTGCAGGAACTGTAAATTACTGAGAGATTTTGATGGACTATGATAATTAGTTGATCGAAGATGATAATGGTACTGATGCCTTGATACAAGGAAACCGAATGATGACTCAAAATGGCAGAAAAGCACCCTAGTTGCAGTACTTAGCTAATACCCTCTTAAAGCTTGTTTTACACAGCTACACAGCTCTCACGATTACAACATACCAATTCAATTTGATCTTCAGATCAAGTCCACAGCAGGAGTTGATTTCACAGGAATTCATTGAGAACAAGATCCGTGCAAACGCGATGTACTGAAAACGTGCGCTATTGTTGAAGGCGAGGCTTTTACGGTACAACACCCGTCGGACCGGGCTAAGCTGATAAAGGAAGTTGGGAGCAAGCGGTAGCGATGTGGTACTAAATTAAAAACTATGCAATTTTTAATCATGCTGTTTAAAATTTGTCAAAAATACAATAGAGATGAAAAGTTATACAATTTCTATTTTTTTAGTAGCTTGTCCCGTCCCGTTTATAGGTGGATAGGTAAATTGTAGCTCTTGATGCCTCCAAAACCTGTTTTACTTTTAGACTCCTTTATGTCTCAGAGGACGTGCTCAACGAGGCAAAGCATTGTTATAGGCAGTAGTTACCACTTAACATCAGGTGGGCTATCGGCTTATGTTTCATCATTTATTAGTATAAAAAAAGAAACAAAGTTTCTCAGGGACCGGACCCATTGTTCTAGATTTTGCTACTTCATTTTAATTTGCAATAGCATTTATCTTTGTAGAAAACATCAGCTTTTGTTGCTGACTGTACAAACTCCCGGCATTTTCCTTTACAAAAGAAACTCACAGATGCATAACAATTGGAAGTTCTATGCAAGCAAACACAACCAGCGACAGCACGACATCTCCTTTTAATATTCGCACACAATACATCGCTTTATTTGCATTTGAATATTTCACTAGCTAAACACTCTTCACGCGATGTACGGCAAACGATAAGAGATCGATGCTTATGACTTTATGCTGCGTGTAGGTAAGTATTCTAGATGTTTCTTTTTTTCGTTTTGTTTTGCACTTTTGCAGGCACGTCTTTGACTTCATTTGCGAATGACATTGCTTTTATCACACCTTGATCTTTGTGAATAGCTATTAAATTCAATTTTATTTAAAGTGATCTTTGTGAGTGACTATAGAATAAAACTCGATAGACTTTGCATTCCAATGTGTTGCACCCTTGAATATTATACAAGACGAGAATTATATTCTAAATCCAGAATTGTAAACTCAATGTACGGTCCCCAGAAAGGCACTAAATACTCCAAATACGAATACATATTAGCTTAGAACTGTGAATTGGTCTGTTGAGACTTGAGACTGGGACGGTAATTACTTTGTGACCGACGAACGGAACCGTCACATTGAAATAGCAAACATAAGTTCAGTTACCTCGCAGTGGAACCATTTATCATGTTTCAACAAGTAGTTATAAAGACGAAAGCATTCGAGCGACCTAAAAAAAGGCTCGAAGTATTAGAGCATTATGTGAGAGAGTTTCGTCCAGAAATGTATAGTCTATGTATTGGTATCACTAGACACTATAATTTTATTTGGAGGGTGCCAAAGCAATTTAAAGGTCAACACATGTAACATCTATACCTACAGTTCAGAGTATGGAAGCAGTACAATACGACACGTAGTAGGTACTTCCTCGATTGATGTGCTCTGCGAAATATGTAGGCTCACTTTGCTTCAGAAAAAAAACTGTATGTGACTACAATTTTTTTGTGGGTTAGTCTTTCGAGTTTTTATCCCAGAGATTTTCATAAAATACACGGAGATGCTGCGCAAAGCTTGGTTTCTGTCGTTTATGTATGTGCATAAATAATGGACAGATAACGGTACGTTTAGGTATTCGCGATACGATGATAAAGCGATCTAGGTCTTTAGTGTTAGAAGTTTTCTTATAAGAGTATTTGTTTCTAAGGATTCCATTGTTTGTATATTTGAAGATAGTTTCACAGGGAATTTGCATGAAATAATATAGTGAAGTTAAGCTATGGATGATGATGATGATGATGATTCAGTAAAGCAGTATATCATAATTCTAAATAAAAAACCATTTTACTAAGTTATCGTTTACATACGTTATCGTACGTTTCAACACATTTTTAATACATTATTTAATTATGTAGAGGCAGGTGGTAGTTTACTTGCTATTCATGAGAAATATAGGCTGTCGTTGGAATATAGTAGAACAAGAAAGAGAGAAAAGTATTTTGTTTGTAACTGCTAAAATAAAAAGCCGAGTGGCCGTTTGCAGGAGGGAAAAAACGTGCAGAAAAGCTGATATTATTGGCCCCAAGTTAGTTGCGTTACGACCCAAGACTAAAACCAAAGTTTAGCAAACCGAACTTATTTTACAAAAAACAAAACTCTCAAAAAGAAACAAAGTACTGAGTACCCGCAAATCCAGCGATTCAAAGTAAATACTGACATTTAGCGATCCTGCTTCCCTGAATCGGTTCCTGAATAGATTCAAAGTATTCATGCATTCTAAGTGTATTCCACTTTTCATACATTCATGAGATTATGGTTCGCATGTCGTCGGTATAATTGAGTTTATGGTCACGGATTTGTATGTTTATAATAATTTTCATCAGACTTTTTGTCTAGGTATTGCAGACTTTTCTTTTTTCAAGGTCACCATGTTCTTGGGTTAGATAGAGGAGTAGTTTTGACGACAAGTATCTGGCTAGATGCCAAAGCATGGCATTGTATTGTGGCGTCAAAATGCAATGTTTCGTCTTGCCTCTAACTTCCATCTAGATCTCTACAACATATGTTTTTACTCTATATCCTATAAGCACAGCACAGCTAAGCCATTCCTGCCTCCGTATGCCAATCTTTTGCTGTCAAGTTATATTTCACTGCCCAGTGTGATTTCTTCAGGTCACGTGGTACAAAATTGAACCACGATCATTCTTTTTAGACACTTGACAGCAAAATATGCGCGAAAACACATCAAATGACGTCATAGTGTCTTTGTTTAGTCACAGAATAACTATGAGTTAGTATGAACTGACCATGATTTAAAACTTTGCAGTTCAACTTTGATTGGCATACCCCTGCTGTTTAGTAAATATAATAAGTAGGTTTTAGTAGTAAGGCTCTTTGAGAAAGAACTCGTCCGGAGAAGTACTACCACTGTGCTTATCGCCACCAAGCAGTGATGCTCGCATTACTGTGTTCCGGTTAGAAGGGTATGAGTGTTGGTGCAATCATAGGCACATGAGGCCTAATACCTTTATGTCTCACAGAGACAGGCATCACAATGCACATCCTCAGTGGACGTGCTCAGTGAGGCAATGCATTGTTTCATCAAATAGTTGTTTAATAAAAAAAGTAGACAAGTGTATTGCGTACATAACTGAAGGAGTATTTTTAGCTCCACAAATACGACCATATCAATTTATCGTAAAAAAACCACAGTATTTTCACACACCTGTCTATCCACGTGTCCATTAGGTTGGCACGTGTCCTGCCAAACTAGGAGCTTCCACACGGTTTTTCAGGTGACTTCTGTTATGATGATGGGCACCACCGTAAAATCACATATGTCACAGCTGTCAACTAGTCACCAGCTCATGTGGAAAGCTCTTAATTGATATAGACGGGTCCAGGGGATTTCTGGAATTTTGTCCAAAGATCCCCTGCCGGCAGTCGCAGGGCCGACTAAGGGGATTTCTGGACAAAAAGTCCAGAAATCCCCTTCGCAGGGGCAACACGCAGGGGATTTCTGGGATAAGCCTCCTATTCGTAAGGATACTAATACTAATCAAATACTCTCATGTATTGTTTATACTGACTGTACCTTAGTTAAATCTCATGGACCTATTGGGAATTAATGTAAGAATATTTTAAATTCTATAAATATTTTTCATGGACCTGCTGGGAAATGGAGAACAATAGAATCATGGACCTCTGGGAATAAGCCATATAAAATAGTATTCTAGCAGCGTTGCAACTAACGGAATTCTGACTACTGCAAAATGTGAGTATGAGCGCTAAATGTACTGCGTGGATATTTCTTTGACTTGCTTAGACATATCCAAAGATCAATGTCTGAGAGGATGTCTAGTACAAGCTAATTGCAATGTATGTTATCGGTGGTTATTTGCTGGCCCATTGCACCCATAACGAAGCTATGACTTCGGATAGGGTTGTACCTAATTAAACGGCTACATAGTTTTTTCCCCAAGTTCGTAAAGACACCAACGAAGGAACCCCTATTATGTTTAAAAATGCATGACAGAATATCAGAATACCTTTTCTCCACACTACACAAAGGTTGGTTGGAAAAAAATGCTAAATAGCATTAAGCCCGCCTCTGTACTGTTTTTATATGTGCAATAAAAAATTTTCTAATCTAATCTAATCTTTTAACTTCTAAGCATGACCTACTCCATGTACTATCCATGTACTTAACTAAAGTCCGTTATTTCGGTTAACAAAGTGTTTAATAACATAGCAGCGTTTTTTAATCATAATTGTTATTTTTATCCTTCTTATCAAGAGGAAGAGGTTCTGCAGGGGTATGCCAATCAAAGTTGAACTGCAAAGTTGAACTGCAAAGTTTTAAGTCATGGTCAGTTCATACTAACTCATAGTTAGTCTGTGACTAAATAGTGACATTATGATGTCATTTAATTGGTTTTCGCGCATATTTTGCTCTCAAGTGTCTAAAAAGAATGATCACGTGGTACAAAATTGTACCACGTGACCTGAAGAAATTACACTGGGCAGTGAAATATAACTTGACAGCAAAAGATGGGAATACGGGGGCTGGAGGAGGAGGAGAGGGTACTCTCGAAGCTCTCGTGGCGTAGCTTGCTTAGTCAATCTTCACCGATTATTTTCTGCGCGGTCACTATTTGGATGGGTGACCGCTAGTGGCATTGACATTTGAGCGCTTCCGTGCTTCGGAGGGTAAGTTAAAGTCAATCTCGGCTCTAGCAGTCGTAAAGCCTGAAAACCTAAAGACCTAAAAACTCACCACCAGACTCCGCTACCAGAGTTGGCCACTAACGTATTTCTTGTATTTAAATGTCTGTGAAATTCTTGTCTGAAAAATATTTCCTACAGCCCCCGTATGCCAATCTTTTGCTGTCAAGTAATATTTCACTGCCCAGTGTAATTTCTTCAGGTCACGTGGTACAATTTTGTACCACGTGATCATTCTTTTTAGACACTTGACAGCAAAATATGCGCGAAAACACATCAAATGATGTCATAATGTCACTTATTAGTCACAAAATAACTATGAGTTAGTATGAACTGACCATTATTTAAAACTTTGCAGTTCAACTTTGCAGTTCAACTTTGATTGGCATACCCCTGCAGACCACGTAGTGCACCTACGTGTACTTGTGTAGTTAGAGTATAGTTTCTAATTGCTTTAACACGGAAATCCAAGGTAAGGTCAGACGCTTCAATAAATTTTTTCGCATGCAACTCGCTCGCGCTGTAAAATAAGAATTTCGTATCGAAGTATCAAACGAGGTACCTAACAAATGCAGTTCGTAGTGATCGGAAACACTTCTACATGTTACTTTTCGTTTGGGAATACTTTTATTTTGTTTTTGAGACGTGTATTGGCTCTGAAGTGCCTGAAATATAAATTTCACGCCGAACAAATACTGCAGAAAGTACTTGCCAGTTGAAAACAACAGCCCATATTTATATTTCATTTTTAAAACGGTTATATTCTAGTAATAAAATTTTGAAAAAGATGGAATAAATCTATGGGGCAAGCATTTTAGGGGGTTTAGTAAAATGGCCCAGTATCTATTCTTTTGTTACCATGATGTTGCATCTCATTCTTTGATCAAAACGTGACAATGAATAAGAAATTTGTTCCATCGAGAGATGCAAAATCGAAAACCTGTTGTTAGTTGCTTTTCAGTAAATTACATAGTTAGCTTGTTGGCGTTGTTACACAAATTAATATCATTTTTATAGGAATAAAACTTTTGTCGTTTTAATAGAAGAAACACGGTAAATTAAAGCAATAAATTGTGGCGGTACTACAACGACCGGTGCCAACAGATTCACGCAAAGATTGCATTTTAATTTTATCTTGCGGAAAACAATTTCAACGATGCAGTTGCTGAAATTTATGAACTCATTAAAATTTGCCGTTTGGAAAACCAACAAATTACATAAAGTTAATCTTCCGAAACGGGAAGAATGCAATGCAAATGCAAAAATGCTAAGTAATTGCCTAACCTCGTAGGCAGGTAGGTCTTATTTTGTCTTATAACCGCTGTGAATAAAACGACGAGATTAAAGGCTGAAAAATTAGTCCTATCAGTGTTTGACATTGGTCATTGGTACTCATAGAAATATCTACCATAAACAGGTGATTAAATTAATCTAAAGTTTCTAAGTATGCCCTACCTACGGCTCTTTTTTATTTACCGTATTGATATTTCTGGCACGAGAAGTGTGATTTGTAGTTTCTAAAGAAAGACGAACAGTTTCGGGAAATGATTTCCTAATCTCTACCATCATTAAGTTTACCCAGCACTGCACTTAGGACGATTAACGACCCGCAAACATTATGACCCAGCTCGGCTACCTAATGACCACGAAGGCTTTTATAAAATATGATGCTGTATCCAGCCGTAAGGGTTGCCAGACGCAAATCAAAAAGGGCGGGTAAAAGAAAATTTCTTTCGTCACTTTTCCCTAAATTGTATAATGTTGCCAATTAACTGCCTACTTTCTACCTAGGACGTTTACCTATCTAAATATTTCAAGGTTTGTTACAGTTTTAATACTTAAAAGATCTCTAGTGTTGCAATAAAAATATTTCGAGTAGATGAGAGTAAATTCCGGATAGTATTCAGTAAAAACCGGACGTCAACCTTAGCATATGCGAGAAAATGTGCACATTCAACGGACTACAAAGTACAAAATGCAAGCTGTTATCGGCGCCACCACAGAAGAATTTTGCAGTAATAATACAGAAGTTCCGCTTCGGGACACCAAAAGCGACATAGGTATGGCACGCGCTCAAACGATATTGAATTTTTAAGTTAGCGATCAGTCGCTATCTAACATAAACTTTTATTTAATAAAATTTGAGCTCTCAGGAGCTCAAATTTTATTAAATAAAAGTTTATGTTTGGGCCTCTGCATCTTCCAATTTTAATAAAATCGATGCAAAATATCTGATTTGAATCGAAACACCGCGGTACAAAGTGCAATTTCCATTAAAATCTGTTAAAAGTAACAGAGGTTTAGCCACATTGTCCGCTAGCTGGATAATAAATGTTCAGTTTTGTGCGGCCCGCCATTCAGAATTTAGTTATTTTGCTGTGTTGCCAACATTAACAATTCAGAATAAGCTGGGTGGACTATTCATTGTGTGTAATTGATTACTTAGCTGGTTTGCTTGCCAATAGGTTGCGTTGCAACAATATATTCTTAATAGAAACGTTTACCTACTAAATGCATTATTTATTTTTAGATGATATACCGGGAAAACACAATAAAACAAGTTCATACCTAAAATATTCTGAGCTCTACCGTATTGCTTGCCACGAAAGCTCTACGACTGCTAGTATGAAGTATAAAGAATTGTTACTTTCAACAGTCGATATATATCTGAAACAATGAATTTGAATGATTGTCTCAGAGATACAAAAATCTACATATATATACATATAGGTATGTTGATTATTACTTTCAAGCTTCAATATCAGACGCGGCAAGATAAAAAATATAATATATATTACATACTTTGTTGTATTTAAGATAATTCCTGTAACACTTTTACCTAAAGTCTAAGATTGAGTTATGACGATGCGGTTAAAATAAGGTGCGAAAATGCAATTTCTCGGGAAACCGTTTAATAGGTTAAGTGGCCGCCCTGGCCTTCGTCCAACGCCTAAGGCAAGTCGAACTTTACAAATACACGGCGTACGATGTGTTCGTCTACTGCGAAAACTTTGTAAAAAGCAAATAGCAAACATGGTGTTTGAACATACAAAATCTCTTAATCCAAATGTAGGGTCTGCCCCCGTACTTATGCCAATCTTTTGCTGTCAAGTTATATTTCACTGCCCAGTGTAATTTCTTCAGGTCATTTTTTTTTAGACACTTGACAGCAAAATATGCGCGAAAACACATCAAATGACGTCATAATGTCACTATTTAGTCACAGAATAACTATGAGTTAGTATGAACTGACCAATGATTTAAAACTTTGCAGTTCAAATTTGCGGTTCAACTGAGATTGGCATACCAATGCGGTTACCTATCTATACGTTCGACAGTGAAAATAAATTGCTATAGTTTTTGCTTGTCTTTTTATTTATTTCATTTATTATTTATATCCGAATTTTGGTTCGCTGCTGTTTACAAATTCATGAATGTCTTATCTACTATTTGTTTTTTTTACAAAACTGTTGACCATGTTAGTTAGGTATATCTACTTCAGAAACGCGTAGTTTGAAAAGCGCTTGACACAAACGCTAACCTGTTTTATTTAATAAAAACATCCTGAAAGATTACTATAACTTTTCTTCTTCTCTGTATATTATTCACTTGAAAAACTCGTTACTAAAGTTTATCAAGTCCAATTTGATTGAGAACTCGAAATGAATAAAATAATTGTTGTCGATTTTTCGTTTAAAAGTTCTTGAGCGCGTTCCAAAACGAACGAGGGAAAATTTTGTCACATTCCTTTTCATCTACTCATGTTTAAATGTTACCTAAATCTCACTTTATTCTGATAAGATTCTCATCCACCTCGATATATCAAATCGACTAGATAATAAACGATGCTTGAAAATGCCTGCTCATATGACTTGAGATAAAAATACTATTATGAGTTGAATTATAACGTTTTTTGGGTCACATTTCAGCGAGTTTTTTTCCAAACATCCGGAGTGCTTGAATATTTTAGTAGGTCAGTGCCTCTATAAGGACTCATGTTGATTTTAAGCCTGAAAAACTTTTTAATAAATCACTTAGCTAATGCCTGAAAATCTCGGTTACCGTTGGTAATTAATTATATAAGTAAGTTAGCTACCCCAAAGTTCAGAATTCAAACAAGAATTCGTACCTTTTAATCGTTTTCCATTATTTTTCTTTATAAATCTTCCACGCGCTCATCAGAGTGCAGTCAACTAAAAACTTTTACAATCGTCGCCGACTCGGAAGCAAAACAGAAATACTAATAATTATCGAGGCATAAAAAAAACCAGCTAGTTCCGATGTTAATTTTATTTATCACAAACCACTTCTGCGAACTTTAAATTGATGTTGCCATTGAGTAAATATGTATGAGAGGAGCTGACGCACTCAATATCGTCCCATTTATTTGTAATGCATGTTATCCAATTCTCTAGTAAAATGTGACGCTATTTCTACTTCCTCATACTTTTTACTATGTATTTTTAAGCGCATCTTTCAGAATATGAGGTTTGTATGTCATTTAATAGCTACATTATTTTATCTGTAGATGTTGAAGATTTTCTTGTAGAAGTAGGTAGGGCGCTATAACTTTGTCAAGCCGAAGCGGTTTTGCCTCTCAGATTTTTTTTTGTGCTTAGCGCAAGCAGCTGGCGACATTCCAAGCATATATCGATCGGATTTCGTTCTTCTCACGACTGCAATGAATCTTTGGTGACGTAATTCGATAATGTTGCTAGTTTCTACCTTTTTCTCTATAGTTGATATCTAGTAGAGACTGGCGTTCATTTTCTCTGCACAAGTGTACAGTCAACGTCACTAGTGAATGATGTGTATGTTCTAAAAAAGATTATATAAAATGACTGAAAACCACTTTTTTTCCTACCACTACGATAAACAAGAAATTAAACTTATTTAAAAAGTTATAACAATACGATATAAATATATAATTATGTAGATCCAATTTGACGCTGAATTAAGTTACGAGTAGTACAGTCAGAAATATAAGATGATGAACAAATTGAGTTTTATAAACCAAGTAAATGCAGTAGCAAAATGTTATTTGAAGTAGTTTTATCATTGTGTATAAATATTATAATATAATATATAAAGATCTACTTACTTACCCTTAAACTTTTGCAAAACCTTTGAAATATAAGTCTAAAGTTCTCTTGGACAATCTTAAATTATTCATCAACTTATGTTGCATACTGTACTTTATAAATGATTTATGAATCAAAGTTCACGTAAGATCAACCAAAGTTCATCTACTCACCAATACTTTTCAGCTATAAGCTATAACGCAACTTTAATTGACTGCAAACAAATTTGACGGTAGGCAGCAAAATTGGCAATTCAATGGGAAATAAAACATGATTATCTTAGACGTTTCAAACACCCCAAAGTTATATTGAGTTTGGAACTGCTCCGAGCCTCTACGTCACTTATTGCCACACTCACAGACATACGTTAAAAGATAACGCTTAGTCCATTGACATATTTATCTTACCAATGAGTAATGAAGAACAGAAACATCGCAAATTTTAAGTAATATTTATGTTTAAGTGACATCTCTGAGCATGGTAGTTAGTTCACTCTTATAGTGTTATTTGATTTATCAACACAAGTGTTGACCTGGAACTTTGATTATTGAGTGGATTCAAACGGTAATTAATATAATGTCAAAAGATCAATAATGTCGATTTTTGCTGGAGGAATGTCGAGATACTACTAAACAAGTAGGCATAAGGTATCATTAAAATACACATAGAAAAACATTCTCAGAAGGGGTATTCCAATCTCAGTTGAACTGCAAAGTTTTAAATCATGGTCAGTTCATACTAACTCATAGTTATTCTGTGACTAAATAGTGACATTATGATGTCATTTAATTTGTTTTCGCGCATATTTTGCTGTCAAGTGTCTAAAAAGAATGATCACGTGGTACAAAATTGTACCACGTGACCTGAAGAAATTACACTGGGCAGTGAAATATAACTTGACAGCAAAAGATTGGCATACGGGGGCAGCAGTGGATAAATATAATTAATTAGATAAATCTAGACTAAAGCAATGAGCAAAGGTCTGATGGCATGTTTGGCAAAATACGCAATATCCTCTCCATTCAACGCTCCTTCCAAGTAATTAATAAGAGATAACGTTATCAAATATGTACCTATAGTATTGAAGAAAGGGTCAATGCGGTCACAACGCCGCACAAAAGATGGACGCAACATGTCTTCGTACAAAAGACCTTTTCCAATAACAAATCTATCTTCGGAGACTTTCGATGACGAAACCCTAAAAAGGTAGGACGTGATTGTTTGTCGAAAATTAATAAAAGATTTTCTTTTGAAATAGTGCCCGAAAGGGGTTTACCCCTTTCGGGCAAAAAAAAAAAAGAAAAAAAAAAAGTTTCGGAACTTTCGGAAAAAAAAGTTACAACTTTTTTTTCTAAGAAACGTTTTGAAGGTTACTTAAGAAATAACTACAATTTAGTGCTGTAGTAATTTTTCGAGTGTATTATGGACTCTCGACTAGTCTCGACTAATCACACTATTGCGAAGCACGCTAGTGCAATAAATCGCGACAAACGAAATCTCGATACTCGTTATCCAGATGCACGAAATCGCGACAAAGGTTTGTAGGACAGAACTAATGATTTTTTAAAAGGGGTGCAAATGTAGCTTATTAGAGGTCAAATTTGTATCTCTGAATACTCCAATAGTGCTACAAATCTGCCGCTACATTTTAATAAGGTTTATTACGCGAAAAAGCAAACAAACCTATCAAATACCACTTCAACCAAGAAAATGGGTCATTAATTTCATTGAAATACCATTCATCGCTGTATTAATAAATATTCATTTCTTGTTTACATTCTACAATTCCGACATTGACCTGCCCTACAAAGTTACCAGACAGACAACTTTTGAAACACAAACAATCGTTACCTGTGCTTTGAGATAAGTACGCAGTGTTCGTAGCGCAGCGGGTGACTAACCGACTCAGATGCCGGGGACGCTGGGTCGATTCCCGCAGCGGGACACTTTTTGCATCCTTCATAATTGTTTTTATATTTTGGAAATAAACATTCAACGAGTGAAGGTGAATTTAAAGTAACATCGGTATATCTTTGTTTATAGATTACTACCCGAGGGTTACCATCGAGGGTAGGTAAATAACAATTTGGTATATTTGAATTTCGAACCTTTTCTAAATTCTACATTCTGTCAAGGTACTGATTGATTTTTTCAATTACACGCGAGCAGACAAGGTACCTAATCCGTGGAATTATGCAAATTACAGTTTAATACATCAGATTAAGTTTATATTCGTTCAATCAAGGTCCGGATGACAAAATACGCTGAAAGAAGTGACCCGGAAGCTTTAAATTACATCAAAATAAATGAATATTTTTATTTGGCACAGAAAGATATTTGCCTTCGTATTCGCTTGTAGTATTACGGGGTTTATTTTGGTAATTTTTTTATGTTCTTTTTAGATAATAAATAATTTCTTTGATTCGGAGTTTGGTAATCCGGGACTTACAAACTAAAACCAGTTTTCCTCGCAAGTCCATGTTTTTTTACCTGAAAAAGAAAAAAAAACCATTAGAAATAAATAAGGCTTATAACAAGGATTCTTACATGATACATATACTTTAGTCATTTGTTATAAACAATAATAAAAGATTACGAGTAAAAACAGTAAAATAAATATTTAAGTAAGTAGGTACTACGTACCCGTAAGTAGTACGTAGTGAGTACCTACTTAAATAGGTATCAAAAAGAGAAACGAATGAAAAAATATTTTAACCAACTTCAAAAAAGGAGGTATAGTAGGTAATTTTCAATGCGGTTGTCTTTTTTTTAATGTTTAATGCCTCAGAATACGTATACGTACCTAGGTAGATATAGATATTTTTGAGTACAAAGAAAATAAGACGATACTTGTTATTGTTTTGTTTACTCGCATTTTGTTCTAGGCAATAAATACTAACGTAGATCCGATTCCAGATTTCTATAACTAGAGTTTGATATTTTCGCATTCGCCAAAGTAAAATGATTTGGCAAGAATACTGTATTATCCAAACTATTTTCATGAGTTTTTTTATGATTAACTAGGCCACTGCGGATATTTTACAGATAAAAAATACACATGAAATATGAAATGTTCGCATAATATCTTGTTATAGTAACTTGCTAGATTTTATGAACGGTATTTTCAAGAAAGGAGAGCGAAAAAATACACTATTTCAGATAATTTTTTTTTTATTTTGCAGAGAGTTTACTTAGAAAATTGTTATTCTGCTACTAACACAACAATAACTAATTTAAATATGACAGTCATCCAACCTCAAAAATAGGAGAAATTTCCCAAGTCATCTGCATTTCATCTTTTAGTGTTCCGGTCCAGTTTTTTTTTCTAAATTGCGCTAGTATTTAGGTCATGGATAGTCAAAACGTCTATCCTTTTATCTCCAACACACTTCAGTAGGTAACTTTTACGTACCTACTGTTGGGCGTCACGTTTATCTGCTAAGTCAACCGCGGAGGCGTAACACAAGAACCGAGCTCGTACATCAAAGGTTAAGATTCACTTGATTCACTTAGGGCTGTCTCAAGAACTCTGGTTTAATGACTGTGACTTTACTTTCTGATCGTGCTTACAAGTTTTTAAATCTTTTTAAGACTTGGTGAAGCAGAACAGAGTCAAAACTAAACTTATAACATTATTCTCGTCAGAAGAAATGCACACCAAAGTACCCATAGTTGTTTATTAGTAGAGTGTTTACTCAAATGGATATATCCTACCTAAGATTTTTTTATTTCTACAGCAAATAATTAAAATAAGCGTACCTATATGTATATACTTTGGTAGAGAACTTTTATTACTTTTGGTAACAACCATTTCCGCCGTATTTCGACTGAAATGAGTTGCTTAGTATAAAGATCTATTCCAAAACACGATAAATCTCAAAACCGTAAATAAACCCGACATCCTTACAGCCATTATCAAGTTGTTCCTATAATGACAACGAGCTATCCGATGCGCGCCACTGGGTGGGACATTCAAATGAAATAACATCGCTTGGATTCCTTGCCGTCCTCTTAACGTCACAGAAGGGTTAATAGTAGCTACGGATATGTTTCACAGTACTAAATGGTCATTATACTCGAAATAAAGTTAAACTGAATCAAGATTCAAGAACTAATAATTACTCAAAAAACACAAATCGCGAGAGCTTCCACGCTATTTTTAACCGACTTCAAAATAGGAGGAGGTTCTCAATTCGGTTGTAATTTTTTTTGAAAGTTTGTTACCTCAGAACTCCGTCTATTTACTATAAACTGATTTCAAAAAATCTTTTTTTTTATCTGAATAGAGATACTTTCGGGTTGGTCCCATTCAATTTGTCATCAAAATCGGTTCAGTAGTTTGGCTTATAAATAGAAATAACTGGAAAAAAAATATGCCATCCACGTGCACGAAATTGCGTAGTTTGCTTTTCTGTGACCTTTTAGTGATGTTTACGATCACTGGAACATTTCCAAAGAACTGCCATTATCATCATCTGATGATGAAGCCGGTAGTCGAATTAGAGTCGGTTTTTCCAAGTTTTTAAACTTATAAGGTATATTTTTTTAAACATTACTGTACCTATTCTCTTTTGTACATGAGCTTAAGGTAACATGGAAACCGAATCGACGTCCTGCAAACACAGTCTCTATATAAAACCCGTAATTACTCACGCACGACCCTTGATCACGACTCTCAAATAGTAAAGTTAACGAAGAAAGGAATTTGCTAATCAGAATTATCTAAACTTAAGCAAAGCCTTAAGCCAAGGAGATTAAGCTCATTTTGCATTAGAAGAATAATGAAGTGATGTAGGTAACTGGATTCCCGAGTTCCAACAGGGTTTCTTTCTTCCTGCTCGCCTTGGAGCTGGCCTAGTTTATCCCGTAATTAAATTGGAATATTTTCAAAGGGTCGTGTGGACATGTCATTGTTCTCTACATAACTATAGTTTGTACATTCAATTTACAGTACACTACCTACACTCAGCAACAAAAATATGTATACAAATCGAAATTGACTAAAATATGTCTCGGTTCTCAAGGTGAGAGTTTCACAAAAACCTTTTTTGTACCCAACAGGTAGGTACATAATAATAATAATGTAAGGTAGGTATACAACAAAAACAGGACAGCCTACCTGCCCATCGAGTGGGCATGAGGGCAAATTGGCCCCTGTCTCAGCTTAATGCTGCACACTACACTAAAGTTAGGTAACTAAGTATAATACGGCGCAGGTTTTCAGACGGGGCCGATAAATTTTTATGAAATCTTATTAGTACCGTAAAATCTCATTGAACATTTAGATTTGTACATAATAATTGTCGCTGAATGTACTGCGGTTCTACAATTAACCCACTACTACCCAAGGGCTTGGCTGTTTCAAGGAGTTTGGCTGATTAGGGTCAGGTTATCGCGGGGAATGCACAACACGCTGATATGAGGACATTCGCTACTGATTAAACTATCTAACCCTCGAATTTATAAACAACTAGCAGTTACCCGCGACTTCGTACGCGAGTACAGTTTACGTGTAGATCTATGCGTGTACCGAGTGGATACTTCTTTGAGAAACTTGACATTACACCGAACCCGTACTCGAATGTCAAACGTTAGTCGTTAGACCAAAGAAGTAGTACTACGTCCTGTCAAACTGACATGACATGACATCATCCTCTTGCTAAATTGGCGCTGCTAATCCCGTTCGTTCAGTTTATCCTGTAGATCCTGTTAATTATTCGGGATAAAAAGTAGCCTATGTGTCAATCCAGGTTACGAACTATATATATGCCAAGTTTCATCCAAGTTGGTTCAGTAGTTTAGACGTGATTGAAACACAAACATCCAAACATCTAAACTTTCGCATTTATAATATTAGTAGGATAGGATGTTGAGGTACCTCTAGTCTAGAGGAAGGTTCAGGCGCTGCTGAGTATGACGGAAAATGCTGGTTGAAACGGTAGCACCAAGCAATGTAATCAAAAGAAATAATTCATTCGTGGTACCTAATAATGGGAACATGAAAACCACCCAATACGATTGGCAACTGTTTATTTTGGGTGTAAGAAACGTTACTATGAGTTCCATATAATGCCTCTAGATGGTAAGAACCAATTTGAGTTCCATTCCAACCAAAAAGTAATGATGAAATCGAAATAATGTGAAAACTAGAATTAATTTGAAAAAGGTTTTTGGGAGGAGTCAGAAAGAGACAAAATCTTAATTAAATTCGCAGACTCACAAGGTTACAACAGTGTAACGAGAAATGTGTGGTTGATTACCAAACTCTTGGTAACTTGGAAGTACTTATATACTTCTTTCCTGAACTATTTACAAGATCCTGAAGGTTCTCTTCCATGATAAATCATACTTGTATATTCCTTTTACTTATCACGTCTACTAACAACTAGCTTTTAAGTTACTACTATCAAAATGGAATGTATACTTATCCGAAATAAAAACTTTTGATACGCATGAAAAATGTTTACCAACCTGTGTGTGTTATTGTGTGTGTTGGCGAACCAGTTATTTGGTGTGCGATTTTCATATACCTACTTACATAATTATTGTCATTTAGTTTAGCTACGATACTTGCAATAGTTTGCCCAGAGATACATTTTTATGAATAAGATAACCGACTCTAGAGTTTATCTTCATGTCACAGAGTAATGGACGCAGTGTGTTGCCTCATGGAACACGTCCTCAACAACCGTCTGTTGGGCCAACTACTTGTTCGATCACTTCTTACTAACTAGTTTTACAAATTTTATTGTATTTACATAGCTACGATTCTTTTGCTTTTCAGCATACGCCGTTCGATCACTTACTTTCATAAAAATACTCTAGTGTCCGTTATCTCAGTCATTAATATTTTTTAACTGCTATACGAACTTCCTTGTCTAACTACACAAGGCTATCAAACTCCGGGCTGGCTAGTTCAGGGTTCAGTTTGCAATTTCGAAGCGATCAGCCTCTCCGGAACCAAATGAAGGACTCGCCAACTTGGCCCGGAATGCTGAAGTGAGATGGGCTAAGTTTAATAGGCGGCTATTGAGGTACATGGCGTATTGCGAGTAATCGCCTTGTGTTTCGTGGGTTTGATACAGGCTCGTAGTAAAAAACTTAGAAAAGTAATCTTCTCTGTATATGACAATCAAAAAATTATCAGAAAGACAGACAATAAGTACCAAAAACTTCAGCAAACAATTTGACTACCTTCCGGCTTCATCATCAGGTGATGATGATGATGATGATGATGATGATGATGATGATGATGATGATGATGATGATGGCAGTTCATTGGGATTGATATTATATTGACCGTAAACATTGAAAAGTCATAGGAAAGCAAAATACGCAATGTCGTGTACGTGGATGGAAAAATTTTCTAGTTACTTTTATTTTCAAATTATTAATTTTATTTTAAAATGTTACCTAAAAACAGTTTTCCTTTCCACAGGCGGTTGATTTGTAAGCCTAGAGGTAACATTATAATATAGCTAATAAGCATAAGAATTATTTTCCATGAAAGCAAAGTTCAAAAACAAAAAGCAGTCTCTGTATTCTGTGATACACACACATCCATACAAATTCCTTTACTAATTAACATTTACGCACATTCCAAACTTAATTAATGTAAGTCGAATACGGCCGCAAAAACGTTTCAATTTGCAAGAAGCGAGCTTTTAGAAGCGTTATGGAGCTTTACAGAAGCATTACGAAGTTCTTTACATTTGTCGGCTCCTTCGTAAATGAGACAAAATGGCGCTTCTGGTTAACCACGACGTCGTATCGTATGTTTGTAGTAATTCTTCTTTGGCTAGGTTTTTTCACAAATAAGAAGCTGCGGTGGTTCTTTATATATAATTCTTTATTGTACATGAGGAATAGATACATACAATATCTTAAAATCTAACTTATTAGTATAATAGGCAGCCTTATCGCTGATAGTGATTTAGCTTTAGTGACTTCTTGTTTGACATTCTAAAACCTACCTAATGCTTTATTTCTTTTATAGTTTACTTTTGACTCTACGTTTAGATATTGACATCATGTTAGCAGTTTCACCTCAAAAATTATGCTTTGAGCACTTTCAGCGGTTACGCTTTGCATTTCGTGGCAAATACGGATATAGAGTTCGTAAACTATATACCATACAAATAGTTATATGACTTGACTACTTCAGCACGTATTTTCATAGACTCGGATCGGATATGGCGTAGAGCCGTTCTTAGGAGGCACTTTAAAAAAGGCATTCTTGGCTTTGAGTAGGTATGACGATAATATCATCTAGTATTAAAACTTAGATTGTATCAGTTTCAGTATCGGCTTTTGCGCCACAAAGTTGCATTTCCTTTAATATTATAGAGCTTTTTCATGCTTTTAGTTTCATCTTCTGCACTTCAGAAGTCTCTAAGAAAGAGGGTTGTCTGTAAATAAATCAGAACGACCAAGGTAAAATAGACACTGAATTCAACGACATAGATACGAATATACAGAGTACCAAACTACCTACAGAGTTACTATGGATTGGTCTAGATCGAATCGTATTTCTTGGCATCTAGTCAAAGTCAGACAAGGTATAGAATACATCAAAGCACAAGACAAAGCAATGTGCTTATTACTAGGATCTTCCGCAAATACTGACAGGGATTATAAGCTTATCATTCAGATAAGCCACGATGGAGGTGTTAAGCGCAATCAGCTAAGTTGGATGACACAATGCAAATGAGATAGCACTGAATATACATAGTAATGCCAAAGAGATAATTACTAGTGTGATTTCATAACGCAAGTGGTCTAGCCTCATAGCTCAGTTGGTAATAGTTTTGCCTTCTGTACCGTGGGTCGTGGGTTCGATCCTTACCGAGATCAAACATTTGAGTTATGAACATAAATAGAGAGATAATAATTTATTTTGCACACAACACAAGTACAGCACTGGCAACAATGAGTAGGTAGGTACACGATAAAAAAAGACAACAAAAAAAACACAAAATTAAAAAGTATCTAGAAGTGTTCTATCAGATAGAGTCCGACCAAGCTAATTCTGCAGCACTTGTACCGCAAAATTTACTACTTTAAGATGATATGTACAAATCTTGACTTTACATGGTTGGTTCCCATACTAACAAACCCTCGTAAATTCGGAGTTGGCACTGTGAGAAATGTCAACCAATAGTACTGAATCATTAGGCTAGTGTGAGTGTGACACCGAAACGCAAGTCAGTACAGTAATATGCTGCGGACAAGTTAAGTCGAGATTTAGGTCTGCAGCTGTTAGCAACTGAACTAGGTCGCAGTCTAGCAAAGCGTTGCATAATTAATAGTTCTATCCATATTATCTCTTCGCGCTCAGAATCAATTAGGTACTTTTAATGTAGTGTCAACACTGGATTATTACAAGCTTTTATTTATCTTGCAACGTATGTTTGTGGGTTTGTTAGGTCAAATCTTGCAAGCCAAATTTGACCCACTTCGTGAGGTCCAATTAAGCTGAAATTTGGCATACCTAATACGTCTTCGGTAACAATGCAATAATATGGTAACACCGAGCTGATCTGGTGATAGAACCGGAAGATGGCAATGGAACAGGAACTCTATAGTAAAACTACGTAATCCCATCGAGTTTGAGCTCGTTTGATTTGTCAAAGACTCCGGTACTAGATGACGCAAAATTTGAAATAAAAACTTACCTATGTATTTATAAGTTTTGTTTTTACTAAGAAAACTTATTTCAATTTGACTACTTTCCGGCGATGATGATGATGGCAGTTCATTGAGAATGTTCTGGTGACAGTAAACACCATTAAAAAGTCACAGGAAAGCAAAATACGCAATTTAGAGAATAACTCCATTGTAACTCATAACGTAAAATGTACGTAGAGTTCACGGTGAATTCAGTTCAATAACTGAATAAGTTCAAAAGTGAATAAACTAGCTAAATTCTGATTTCAATTTCAAAGAAGAATTTGTTTGTTCAATAAATAAAGAATACTATTGATGAACTTTTCAAATATTTACATAGCTAGCTACATTTTTGTAATTTCAAATAGCTATATAAAAGAAGATTGACAGGCGTCACAGCTCAGTCGGTAATGGCTCTGCCTTCTGTGCTGTGGGTCGTGGGTTCGAGAACAAACATTTGTGCGTGGAAAACATAGATGTTTGTTCTATGTCTGGGTGTTACTATGTATTATAAGTATGTATTTAGAAAAAAAAAGTATAAAAGTATTCTATCAGCCATCTAGTTCACATATCACAAGCTTTGCTTAGTTTGGGACTAGAGGGCGTTGTGTGTAAAGCCCATGAATATTTATTATTATTATCTAAAGAGTTACATGTTTGTAGGATATTTTGAAAACGAGACAGGGAATTGAAGGCTTCAGAAACAACGGTTCATGCCTCCCATAGGACGCTTTATTTATTTGCTACCCGTCATAAACACCGCCAAGTTCGGCACGCGGAAGTTTTCAAATCAGTCTTGCGTGTGACACTTTTACGAGATTCCCGTAGACATTTCTATTCCGTTTTGTATTAGGATTCTTATGAAATGCTCATTTGTACATTTTTTTCTCCCTCTTTAAATATTTATTCGGGGAAATGATGTTAGGGATTTTTATGTAAAATACGTTCTTAAAAAAACACGTGTAATTTGTGCGCTGCGTTGGCTTTTTGGGAATATTTCTACATAATTTGTTATGTAACAAATACTGATACAATTTATAAGGCTGAAACTTTTGTTCTGTGAAAAATTGTCGTTTTTAATACGGCCTACTCGATTTTTCCCGAACCAGATGATGATTAAAAGATACGTGTTCAGCGATTCTCTGAAGTGGGTCAAACTGGGTCAAATTGGGGATTTTGCCAGCGCATACTTAATGCCATTGCACACTGTCTGTTCCTCCTCAAATCAGATGTAAAAAACGTCTCCTGGCATTTAATGAAATAGTAAAATAAACCGGGCAAAACGCAAGTTTTATTTGCGCATGGTAGTGTTCCGAGTGAAAGATTTGCTTTATAACAAACTCTCTACTTTTAATTGAAACCTATGTGACAAGAGCTCCCAATTATGGTTTTTATTTAATTTCTCGAATTCAGTTAACTTTTAGAAGTCTCTTTTTTTTTCTTTTCATGATACCATTATGGTGCAGGTTATCTGAAAATGATTTTGTGTCGTCTACAGTGAATCTTCCTTGGGTACTATTAGATATTTCGCCGCTACCAGAACAAATATCTGAGGATTACAATACTTTAGTATTCCATACCAACTAAATAAAACTTACGCTTTATCCTTTTAAATTAGAATGAAACAAAGACAGTTATGAGTAGCATGAAGCTTAAAAATGATATTACACAAGAATGTAATTTAAAACAAACAATGCTGAAAAGATATAAGCAAAGTTGCCTGTTCCGTCAGTGGCACCTACAATAAGATAGAACAATAGAGTAGTTATTTCACTGCAGACAAATGCTACGAGTAGGTATACCTTACATACTTAGTTAAGGAGTATCGAGAACCAAAACTCGATCAACGTCATGATATAAGCCTGTAACCTAAGGCAACCGGGTTTAGCACCAGTTAGGATTTCACGTTGACTCGATCGCCAGAATCGAATACAATATACATATATTATTAAGTAAGTCTAAGTCTAGCTTCTATTTGCATTGGTCATTCGATATGCACTGTAAATGCGGGACAATTTCGTCATGATCTTTCTTGATCGCTGTGGGCTTCACTAGCTAAACTACCCAATTCTGTTAAATTACTATTCGAAGTGTGTTGTGAACTGGATGTCCAAGAAGTATTCAGTAACACTTGAATAAACGAACATTCGAAAAGTTATAGTAAACTTGGATCGATTTTGTATTGGTCTGTAGACTAACTTTAAATTGAGTTGAGTGTAGTTTACGTCATTCAGGTACCGCACCAATAATAACATTGCGAGGTTCCTGGATGTTGAAAATATATTTTTTCTAATAAGTAAACAATCTCAACATCTATACACAACGAAATAGCAAAAAAGATAGCTGTAAAAATAACAAGTGTTTAATTTTTCTTAGCTTCTAAAAGTGTATATTTTTCTCAAAACGCACATTGAGCGGATAAATCACAGCGGACATTTTCAATGGACAGTTGTTTCTAATAGATGCGAAATCTGACTAAATTATAAGACAATTCTATAGACACAATATCATCTAGGAATTACACTAGTACGATGGCACAACATTACTCAGAGATTTGGACTATAAATTTATTTACTACGAAAGTCGTCCTTTTTAATAAGAATAATCGTTAATCCAAATTGATTGAAAACGTTCTAAATGATTATAAAGTACACAATTACGCAGATACACATTTTAGTATTCGCTGAACTGACACCGTGATAAATGTTTGTCTTGGATAGTGGCGACGTTGTCACGGTCTCCCGAATTAAATATATGGATAAAATGGAAAAACCTTAGCTTTCCAAAGCTAAGTGGATAAAACTCAAAAGTCAATGAAGTGGAAAACTATAAAGATTTTATCAGCATTACATAAATTTAACAAACCTTAAAACTGAATTATTGTAGATAAAGACTTTATTATTGAAATTATTCTACGAACAGGATATTTAATTAAATTACCAAATTCGCAACTCGATTCAAGCGTCCATTACCATCGATTTACAAAAGGATTCGACGTTTCGATTTTAAAGTTACATTATTTACTTAATCGAATCTGAGTTCTGAAGAACTCTTCTGCTACGCACAAAAGAGTCAAACTTTTCAGAGTTATTTCTCTCTACTTATGAGCTTTTAAATTCTTTATTGGTATAAAAAAAAAAGTATTTTGGTTTTAGTCTGATGTTTTTAGCTCATGACTGTACTTTGATGCCTTGTTCTATCAAGATCTACTTTTACTAGTAGCACAGAGTATTATTGCAAATACTAATATATGCTGATGTTTTGGAACATTGAGTGAGAACATCGATCTTGGCGAGCCATACTTACTTAAAAATGCTTTGTCAGTGTCAATGACAATAGATTTAGCGGACATTTTAGCTAAGCGCAGCTTTTAAAAGGTATTGGCCTTTTAAAAGCTGCGCTTAGCAAAATAATGTTGGTTTGGTTTGAATAGTTTATATTGGTAGCGAAACAGTTCTTTGCATAAAATAATGTCTTCATCAGTCAAATGTCACCGAAACGGAAGACCGAACAATTTCAAAAAGCAATTTGAGTGTATCGTTCTCCGTCGCCGCCGGCTCGTTTCACTTAGTTCACTATCAAGGAATTGTGGTCCGCGCCGCTAAACTTTTCCAATAGCAACGCCAAGAAATTTTCAATTATCAACTTTATCCACAAATCGGGATAAAGCGGGCATAAAGTTTCATAGAATCTTTTATCGAGTAAAATTACTTAAATGAACTCAAAGGTACGCTTCAGCCCCATTGTACGTAATCCCGCAAAGGATTTGTTCTTTTAATCCTATTTCCTCCCGTCCTCTGAGACACAGATTCCTTTTATTTCCATCGACTATTATGTAGGCAAATAGGATTGTCTCCAAACCTTGGAATACAGTAATCTTAAGTAATACGTTACTGAGTAAGTAACGTTTGCCGTCCCCTATAGCCTTTCACAATGATCAAAGGAGACGTGAAAGTTAAGAGGGGCTTGTTAGGAATGTCAATATTAAGGGCAAAAATTATTTTCTTGGCGAATGAACACATTTACAATGTAATGTGCTAAATTGTAAACCGGGGAAGCGTGAAGGAGATGGAAACATACGCGTGAAGAATAATAAGAAACGAACGAGTACCTACTAAATAAATTCTGTGAAATACTGCGTATCTTTCCATCGGGAGCATCCCTCTTTATGACCTAGGATTCTAGATTATAAGAGAGGTTCCAGATACGTAACCAATTAATTCAGACAGATAAATAAAATTGGTTTCTACAAGCACCAAATTTTGAGATTGCTTGTTTTACTTCGGATAGCGAAATCTCAAGGTATCTAATTTATGTCACGGGGCATTTACTTCGTGAGGAATCCTTAATTGGAACTCTAATCCCGGAGGGAGCGACCCCTAGTTGTGTGCCCGATAAAAATGCACTTACAACGAAAATAGGTAGACATACCAGCGTTTTCCGAAAATCATATATTTTGGATATATCCGCTGTTTTGTAACACGTCCGTTCAGTAGGTATACATAAGTACTAGAAACCGACTACAATAACCATTTAAGTAGCACTCAGATTGAAAACAGTAAAATATTGTTGGTAGGCCGAGTCGAAGAACAGTTACTTTCAGGCTCCAGATTTTCATTTCGTTTGTATTTTGTTTCAGTGTTTACGGATATGGTCCGAGATGAGAACCCGGTTTTAAGTATCAATTCCCACCGCGTAATGTATACAAACCAGGAATAAAAGGCAATAAACGGTGAACCAGGATAAAAATTACCCGAACTGAAATATTGATGACACGAATTTCACATGGGGAGCGCGCAGAATATTGTTTTGAAAATGAGACGCAAACTCGGTCGAATTCGTAATAAAACTTTCATGTCTACATCCCCATATTGTTTTTTCTGCGTGCCCCGATTGCAATGAAATAAACTGTAACATTTTATAGAACAAGTTTTCTAACTCAACTACAGCCCCTTTAATCAATTTAACATTTTACTGAGTATTCTACAAACGCTATAGAAGAGAAAATGTCAAAGATATTTAAGAATGGTCACGTGATTACATTCAGAACGTTCTCTAGCAATTGTCTAGCAAATGTCAACTTGCTTATAGGGGCAGGTGAAAACGGAAAACGGAGTGAGTTGCTAATACACCCTCGATCTAATAATAAAGTTACGTTTGTAATTATCGTAACTGCCAAAGGCAACTGCTGGCTAATTAAAATAATAATTAGACACGAAATGAAAAGAAAACAATTGAACAGCCAATAATCCAATTACGACAAACGCTAAACATTTTCGACGTGACCTTTTCGAGAATAATTTATTCGGATTCCAACAGAAATTGAGAAAAGCCACGAGGACGTTATTCATCAGCTTGTTCTCTTCTTGTTTACCATCAACGAGTCAAACTGTCCCCCAATTGTTTTTCTTTTGATACCATCAAAAGCATCAAAATGATAGTTCAGCGGATCAGCGACCAGTAAACTGACATTTGATTGTAAATTGATTGAGTAAATTTGATTGTAATTTTATCAATAATGCTACTAAAAAGATAGAGGGGGCTTTCGAGGAAAAAAATTCCTCTGAGATCACTGGTTATCTCGTCTCGGTTATCTGTCAGGAATAAGCTATGTTGACATTCTATATACGAGAGTAGAAAACGTCAGGAATTTATGGTGGTCACGTGAGTCACCGTTAACCAATGTCAATCAATACATTTTGGTTAAGATTTCTACTCGATTGTAGAATGCCAACTAGAGGGGCTGATCCACTTGAGTTGCTTCAACTCCAATCGCTGTAACATCCAATCATACTGTAAAATAATCTACGTCAGCCCCGCCAACCTCAGGCTTATGTAAAACCGTTAAATCATGAAGGGGCTTATTTTTTCCCATTAATAACGAAAAGGCAATAAAATTCGTAGTCAGCACCGTGTAAAATATTTGGAAGCCAATAACGCTTAAATTGTCAGATCCTTCGTGGAACGTCCAAGGAACGTTTATTTTGTCGTGGTAAGAAGCTCCGAAACAATATTAGGCTGCCAACGCACTTGGCGGCCAAGTCGCGGCGGCGGCGGCGGCCAGAGATCTTTCTTTTCCCTTTTAAAACTGTCGGTCCCTGAACGCCAAGTGGCTAAAGTCTATCCACTTGAGGGCTTAGTACGATGGTGTAATAAGTTGCTAAAAGTCCGAGGCCCAGCACACCAGTGCTGTCACTGAACAGATTCTTTGAGAAGCTTATTAACATGCGAGTACTGTCTTGGTGTAGATCAAGCTTCTCAAAGAATCCGCCGCGGCCATGAACTGTCAGAGTCAGTCTCCGCAAACGCTCTGGAGCCTGAGGTTAGGCCACCCGACTGCGGCGACAGATATTATAAAGGGGAAACGAAGTACTCTGACTGTCGAGTTGGCCGCCGTTACTTGGCCGCCACAATTTGGCCGCGATAGTGCGTTTGCAGCCTAAGGTCCACGGAACGTTTATTTTGACGTAGCAAGCTCCGAAACAGTATTAGAGCTATAAAGAATGGTATGGGGAAGATACGAGGGTGCTCGGCTTAATGAAAAATTTTGCCCCTTACATAAAAATTGTACACTTCCTTGGGAACGGTTTAGGCAGAGCAAAATAATTGTCCATTTTGGGCCAGCCTCCCTAAATGTGTTGGTGTGTGGTTTTTCGATAATACTTTTTATACATAGCTATAAATCTAAAGATAAGAAAATATACATTAACGAAATAGACTTTGGTCTAAAAGTATGAATTAAATCTTAGTAGGTAGTTATTCCATACTAAAGAATGCACCCATTAATTGTCTAAGAGTTTCATCAGCAATCTATTTATCTGTTTATTGTTATGATAACTAGTTTATTTGTTTAGAAAACTGTCAGTCGCTATATTTAATCATAATTATAATTAATCATGCTAATTAGTACCCTCGCTTCGGTGTTCCTTTGATGATGTTCATGGATAAGTGTCTACACAATAAATTGCGTGTCACGAGCACTTTTGAGTCGTTTACGAATTCTTTTTTCATATATTTATTTTACTTAGCTTTCTCTAGGGAAAGAGAGCAGTAAAAAGTGAGAAGTTTAAAATAATATTTAAGTATAAAATAAATAAAACAGCTTTAGTACTGAATTTTTAAAATACATCAAGCAGCATAGTGACTACGATACTAAATCTAGTCGCCTTTAATTGAACATAAATAAATTAAAAATATTGCGACTATAAAAACGCATGACCCAAATAAAGTTGTCGTCCAAAATCATATTTAGCAGATCAAAATAATCAAAATGCCAAGATGCCGGTCAACGCACTACAGTTATATTTGTACCGGGATAGAGTTTTCAAATGACATTTGAAAGAGTCCGATTTGGTCGGATTTTGCATTCACGTTTTGGATATGAAACGATGAAATTGTGCTAATGTCCATAATCACGACTGAACTTTTGATTGATTTATCGATCATCGAACTCAAAAATTGGAGTTGTTCGAATTTTAAGTAATTATGATAATCGAACACAATTGAAACACTACGTAGGTAATACCCAAATACAACAAGGTCACTACAGAAAAACCTAATAAAATTGGTGGCTTTTCCAAAGCGCCTAATCTACCGTTGTTATAATGTATTGTTGTTATATGAAATGGTAGGTAGTCATTTAAATATCACTGGTGTTATTAACACATTTAACTTTGAACGTTTACGGTTCCGAGATACTGTTTTCCGCTCATAGTAATTTTACTATTTTTCTGTTTATAAATAACCCAGATTATAGATAGATAACTCTTTATTGGTACACCACATGAAAACATTACAAAAAAAATAAAGAAAGCTTATAGCGTATCACAATGGGCGGCCTTATCGCTGAGAGCGATCTCTTCCAGGCAACCTAAGCGAGATTAGTGAAGATAGAAAGGAAGGCTGTGTAATTATGTAGATTATCTACACAAAATGCCGGTAGCGAATCAACGCCCAACCCTACAGACGCTTGTGTATCATTATACATCAACTGGACATCTTTCGTCAAAGTATAAAGTAACTGCACTTAAATATGTTTACACGAAAGTTATTTCAGAGCTTGATGAAGTTCTCAGCTTTTAGTAAACAGAGAGTTTGGCACCGCTTTCTGGCTTTATTGAATCGTAAATTAGGGTAAAAATAAACTTACGGAAAATTATTTGCATAAGACTGCATATGTTACCGGCAATCTGTGTAATCCGGCATTCTATAGAATGCCGAAACCCCTAAATGTCATGCATAATTGATGTTCCACGAAAAAGTAAAAATCTTAAAATTTGAAATGAGTGTCATTATCGCAGTGACGTTGACGAGAATATCTAAATTGTGATTTAACATTTTTTTATTAATAAAAAAATATAAAGTGCAATCAATCATTTTAGCCGAGTTGAAGTTGATTTTTAAAATTTACATGCAGATTTCTTCCTTATACCTACTTAAAGATTATTTGATTTGGTGATTGATAATTTAATTACTTAAAGTCTGTTGTTAACAAACAACATAAATATATATTTGACGATCATTTCATACTTGGCCTAACCTCCTCACGGCATTCTATAGAATGCCTAGGCAATGTATGTAATAAATAGATATGAAAACAGATATGCAGTCGGTGATTTGAACTCTGTTTTCTATCTCTAGCATTTAGAATTCAGAGTTCAATTTATTAATTTTTTTTTTGTTTTGTTAAAAATGCTATTTTCTTAAGTATTTGTATATAGTTAATAAAAGTATTTTGATATGAAACAAATATTTCATACATTGCCTAAAGGATCCCGGCATTCTACACATTGCCGGTAACACATATACTTACCAACAAAAAATGAGTTTGGGTGCGAAACATTTGATAAATATTCATTTTGCTTTACAATTTTATTTTAACAACAATCATAGCTCTAATTATGTTTGATATAGATTTATATGAACCATTACTATCAGTAACTAATCACTAATATTGTTGACATGATTTATTCACAAAGAAAATTACGACTAAATACAGTATTTACAATATTTATAAAATTAGAAACCGCGCATTGTAAATACGCTTCGTACTCGTACTAGAGTGTAAATGGGCTTAATGCAAAACAATTCATTCACAATGACATCCAAGTTAGTATACAAGTCTTAAGTATTGAAGCTATCACTGTAAGTCATGCGATCGTGCCTGCACCTTATGCATTATTCAACGCACAATAAGCCTGTACTTTGTCTTCTAGCAATAAAATATATCCTACCTCAATTGTATTTTAGCTCCAGAAGAAAACTAAGAGTATAAATTATATAGAACATGTAAGTGTATGAACCGTAAGCAAAGAATTTACTCTTGGTAACAATTAAAAACGAAATACAAACGGAGTTGCATAGAATTATAGCACTCTCGTACTATCGAGTGAGTTGAATCACAGAAATTATACCAAGAGCTTGTTTTAAAAGTTCTACAGCAAATACAGTAAAATTCAGAACTCATGGTTTTTTTTCAATAAGGTCAAAGTATTATCAGTTTTACTTGTAAACCCAGAAGAGCAGCGAGGGAACAAAAAGAGCCATGTTTTAACGTACCTGAAACCAAAAAATATATAATTAATTCTTTGTTCTTCGCAGTTTAGTTCAATTGTCGATATGTTCATTAAGTGTGACCACAAGTGTTCCCCTTAACGATTTCATCATTATCATCCTCGGCCCGATAAGCCTCTCTGTGTTTGTGCCACTCAACTATAACACAGTTAAAATATAATCCTGGTCATGGGCACCACATTTTGTTAGTCTTACCAACTCTTATGCTACATGACCCTCGATGCTGCATGGCGTTTTTTTGTTCGTGTAACTTTATTTATGACATTGACGAAGAAATGCAAATACTTACATAAAAACCCACCACACCATCTTTTTGCACGCACAGGAAGACTGGTAGACAATGCTCTTAGCATTTAGTCCTCCTAGCACTACTTATTTATGTGAAATTTTAAAATAAATAAATAAATTAACATGGTCATTTCTTACAACGCTATCTAGTCGTGTAAAAGATAACCTATAACCTACTAAACATTACTCTGCTTCAAAGCCTGGGTTCCCAGGAGAACCTTTTATGGAACCAACTGGTTAGTCAGCTCCTAACTCAGATGTTCTTATGTTAACTTATGTGCACAATTAGCCATAAATTTGCTATTTATAAATCTCATTCATATAGTTAGCAAACCGTATGTTTTTTGAAAGACCATTCTGACATTCTGCAATCGCTGGAAAATAGAAAACTAACCAAAGTGTACAGAAATCGAAACTTCTGAATGATTCGTGACCATTCCAATATATTTTGTTTGAACTTACCTAAATTGCAGAATATATACTTCATCTGAATGGCACTGCAGTCCGAAGATACGCGCCAGTTGGAACGCAAAAAATGCAACAAACGCTGATTGCTAAATTAAGTTACAGTTGGCAACATTAAACGGGAACTTTCAATCTTGGACTCCTGAAGAATTGATTGGAAATTCTATTTAGATCGTTCTCAACTTACAGAGTTTCCTCTTATTTCTTTGATTCAGTTCAGATATAAATATTGAAGAGGAATAAAGTTCCTCAACAATATCGAATTATTAGTTTGAATTTAATTTGTACAATTTATATTCATTTTAATCGACACCAGCAGTAAGGAACTATATTGGCATAGTTTTCTACGTGTTTCTCTGTTTGTATAAAAGCTACATAATATCTATTAGACTCCCCAGTCTGATGACTAGGTAAGTTTCTTTAAGTTAAGTTAGGTAGAGGACCATAATATTTTTTTTGTTTGTTTGTTGTTAATTTTTCTTAGTGTTTGTTTCTAGTTTTCTTTTTGTTTCTTTTCTGCTTGTTGTCCGTAATATTGTTGCGAATGCTGTGCATGCCTGTAATTGGCACACATTCTATAATATAATTATTGTTTATAAGTTATTTTAGAAAGTGTATTATGTGTGCTGTTGGCGATGCCTTATAATAAATAAATAAAGTCTTACAAAATTACCATATTATTGGATTTAAAAAAATACGACATCTCTATCGTGCAGTAGGTACTTAGCTGAGATGCAAAAGGGTTATTCTTCTTGTACAGATGCGTATTACCGATTATAGGGTTGCCAAAACTAGTGTTATGTTTGTTTATAATGAAATCATTGTTAGTAATTCCTTGGATTTATAACATGTCTATCTTCTATCTCATAACTCATGGCGTAATTCCCATGGTTGTTTACTTAATAATATATTCCAGACACATTTACCTTATCTACACACTACGATATAAGAACTATATGAATCTTTAGATTTTTAAATCTTTTATCTGGACAGATATAAGTACCTATAATAAAGATTCTTCGCCGAGTTACAAAGCTGTACAGAAGTTAAACTACAACAACTCAAAAGTTAAAGCAATTAGAACTCGTATTACGAAGCTAAATTACTGTTGCACGTATAATGTGCGAAAAGTTACTTTTTAAACTTTAACTGGTATCGTAATTACAAACACTTGTGTTTGCAGTGCAGTGCTCTAACTTTGTTCTCTTAAACAGGAAATATTACCTTGAACGTAGGATTTTACACTAGCTATATGTACCTATTAAAACTAGCTTCGGCCCGTAGTTAAATAGATATTTAGTACTTTGAAAACATATAGCTACGAGCTTAACTACGGACAAAACCTTCTTTCACAAATTCACAAATTTCATTTAAATTGGTCTAGCCGCTGTATTGAGTTATAGACAGAAATCTCAATATTCGCAATATTAGTAGCAAATAGGACTGGTTCTTGTCTATTGTAAAGAGAAGTAGGTAGAATGCACAAGAATTTCAGTCTTTTATTGTGTTTCTAATTTTAGTTCGTCAAGGCGTTATCCAAATGCTACCTTTGTGTGCACCTTCTTTTGAATTTGCAAGCTCATCCTTAGATGTTTAAAGAGGGTAGTCAGTAGTCTAAATAATTACCCAATTCAATGACTATGCATTGAGGCTGCTTCCTTTCAAGAAATGCCGTCAAAAGCTTTCAAATTAAAAATCTGGTCGAGCCGTGACGGGTCGCTAACGGCCCTCGTGCAAAGAGCCCTTGTGAACTATTCTTTGAAAGAAAGTTTAGGCCCGTACTCAGCTTTGCAATGTAAGAACTCAAACAAATCATAGAAGACGTGATTTGAAAGATATGAGGTACATTTTCGTAACTCCAAAGAATTTCAAGGTTACTCTCTTTAGCTTGAGAGCAATCGTGACGAGAATAGTTAATAGAAAACTTAGTTGAGAGACTACTTTGTAGAATAGAGACTACTTAGTAACTACTGAGCTTAGAAACTGGTAGCCTCATTCAGGCTTTTATATACCCTTGCTTAAACTATAGCCAAAAGCCTACAGCCCCCTAGTCCTAGCTGGTTAGAAGCATAGCTCTGATTGAGTCAGTATCACGTCGTTTCATCGTTGGCGCCATGCCGACGGCTAAATCTCCGTGCAGAGTGGAAATCCCTGCATGGCAGGCTCTGTGTAAACGTTCCCGAAGTCTGGGCCCGTTCTAGAGGTAAATTGCGCTTTAAGCTTCATGCTTAAAGGCTTAAAATCCGATGCCTGACGCTAAAGTGCAAATACACAGATATAAATAAATAGGTATCCTACGTAGATGGATTTAGCAGCAACGCAAATTTACCACGCAAACGTAGTTTAGCCGTCATGCGCATCGTAACTTTGTGACAAACACGATCGTAATTTGACGAGTGCGGCTTTGATGGATGGTTCGATTGGTCATTGTCATGATTTATAAACGCTAATTTCATACAACGAACACTACTTATCACAAATATTTCAAAGCATTGTATATGCGACGAAAAGGTCGAACGCAAAGACAAAAATTTTTTATTCAGTAAAATCACATTCTTGGTAACAAAATAATTCTTTTCTGTTGTTTAAAAACCACATTAGTTTAAATTTTACGTTTAAAAACGTTTAAACACCAACTCTACTCTCGTAAGTCGTTAGTAGAAAATCTTCAAAAGTCAAAAATCTAAACCGATCATCGGTGTATCATCGGAGTGCGGTTTATAGTTCGATTTAATACATCGCCATGCAGCTCAAATTGATATCGTTCCTAATCCCGTTCAAAACAGTTTAATCCAAAGCCGAGTAATACAATAAGCTTCAAATTGGACATAATACAGAAATAACAAAGGGAGAATTCCGGAGTTACTACTCGTCGTTTGTTTTCATTTAGGATTCACACAATTCTACTTCGGGAACACGAATAGCTACTCTCACAATTCGCCACAACTTCTGGTATCGCCTAAGTTTAAAAGTAACGAAGTTTGCAGTCTTTGACGACCGTAAAACAGCAGCGGTCGTAGCCTGAAAATCATGTAAAAGAGTTAGATGACTGTTGTTGCAGATGGTTAATTGGTAACTGTCCATGCTAATAACATTGTAAAATGTTGAATAGATAGACAGAAATTGTTATAGGCAGCGGAAACCGGTTAACATCAGGTGGGTCTCCTTGTTCCAGCACTTCAGATATTTTTTAACCGACTTTTTTAACATACGAACGAAATTACTTACTACTCATACGCAGGTCTTTTATGTATTTAACCCTTCAATACTTTTTAACTTTTAGTTCCGGCAGCCGTAATAAGCTTAGTCACCTTTCTAAGAAAACCAAAAGTTTAACCTCTTCAAGTATTTATATTACAAGTTTATAGCTCAAACTTTACCTATAGATAGATGGTAAAAAGCGGTACTAAAAACTCTTTTAGCAAATTTTCTGTGAATCTTGTTTTGAAAGTGGGTTTTCCCCCGATACTAGTTGTAAAGAACTTTGTAAGTCTAGACTTTATCCGATTAGCTCTCAGCGCTTTTCAGGCGGTCCCGAACAATACTTTCTAACGGGATTAATAACCAGATCACACCGTTAAACTCTTGCTTAGCTACGTTTTGTACTAAGGATCTGGTTTTACTTACGGCGACATCAGTGCGAGGCTTTTATGCTGAAACACAAAGATTTTTATTACATCCCAAAAGTTATGAGTCAAGCCCGCAGCTTTCCCCTTGATTTGCATGTTGATATTTGAATCGAAACTTAAGCTGCACTCCACCATACAATGTTGGTATTCTTAATTGACCTCTTACTTACTTTTTACATTGGCTCAGTGACCCAAAGTGGTTCTTGGCCTTACACAAGACTTCACCAAGCTAAGCATCTTTGTTCTGTGCAGTCTCTTAGGTACCAGTCGAAAGGTCAGCTCAGTTTGTACTTACCTTTACAACAGTATCTTGAGCGATCTAACGGGTCTGTGTCTAGAGTCTTGTGCAACGTACGGGTTTGCGTAGTCAATTTCACGTCGAAAAATCTATGAGTCTCGCTCCAGACTTGAGCCATCATACCAATGGATGCTGTGAGCGTCAGATAATTGCAAACAGCGGGCTATAACTGGCGAAAACAGAAGGCGCTCTGCCATGCAAAGTTTGGTTTTTTGGCAAGAAACGCAAGGGCATCACTTAGGTCTGAACCTTGGCTTGGGCAGTTGCCAGCGGAGACGTTGGAGCGATCCAACTAGGCGGAGTGGTAATATGAAAATCGCGCATTCTGAAGCACTAAGTGCTTAGTTGAATATGCCTCTAGCACCAGCACTTTTGCCACGAAGCCTAATGGACATCGTGTTTTTAACAATCTTAGCATCGTATCGACCATTTAAAACTGAAATAGGGGATAGTTTATATTAAGTGTTCCATTCTGGATCTTGTTAATGTTTTCAAAAAGTCTACCAAAAATTCTGAAATCCACCCATTACCTGAGTGCTTTAAGGCCCACGTGGCTGCGCAGAGCAATACCAAGTTTTGTGTATTTTGAGCACTACGACGTAAGGCATGAGCTGTTTAAATCGGTATCAGGGACCACAGTGGGACCAAACCCTTTTACGAACACTGTACCTAAGTTGGGGCTTGATCGCCGTGCCGCGCCGTTCAGTTAACAAAAACAAGATTAAGTTCCTAACTCAGTGCTCCCAGTCAAGATTAAGTTTGGTTACCTTGAATAGTTTCGGTAATAAACGGGTTGTAAACCCAACAAGTTAAAAGATTGTTGGTAATTGTGAAGTTAGTGGAGTCTGTTTCTGTACTAAAGAATTATAAGCGACATAATATATTTTTGTTAACATTCAAAATCCCAACCAAACACCAACTCCCGCACTTATACCTAAGGTCTTAGCTATAGAAGTGGTAAAAGACGAACGGATAGGTATACAGAAACCAGACAAACCAATACCTAAATGTGGTTGTGTCCTCAAACAGGGACCTTATCTTACGCTCAGTTTTGCAGAGATTTTACTCTAACAGGGATGACGTCAAAATGACGACGAAAACTCGTTTCACCAGTCGTCATCCCTAATTAAAGTATAATCTCTGCCGAACCGATCATAAGGAAGGCCCCAGACACCAAATGAAGACTATGAGTATAGCTTTCATGTGTCCTAAATACAAACAAAAGAGTCTCGACTCGGCATGCTTAAGTACGGCTTACTAGAGTAAAATCTAAGAAAATTTAGAAATCGTCGTCAGGGCTTTACGGAGTTGCCTTATTCATAGGACGACAAGCGGCGCAGATTGGACGTGAACACAGTTCTATAGAAATCAATATAAAGCAAGCAAATCCGTATGATGCGTACGCTCCGATGCCAAACTGCGCCTACCGACTGGCCGATGGCCTACCAGTAAGTCAGTCGACAAAGATTCGCTAGAAACTTTTGATTTACATTACTCGGCCGGCTTGCGCGTTATGCGGTTTTTTACAAAGTGGTCGCACAATGTAAATGAAAACGAAAAGCAAACCTTTTATAGCTTTGAAATTCCATACGTGGAATTTACGATTGCGTGAAATTTTACGAGGTTTATCCTCAATGATGGAGAAGTTCAAAAGTAAAATGCAAAAGTTTTTCCGATTCTATGAACGAATAAAGCGTACGACTACTTCCGTACATTAGCCAAGTGACACGTTTTACAAGCGCTCCACATGCCATATGGTGAGCTTTTATCATAGCAACAGTATCGCACGCAATAATAGACCTTAAGTGCAAGCTTCTAAAAAAATTTTTCATTTTCTATTGTTTAAGAAATCCAGTTTTTGATTATAGAAAGCAGTAATGTCATTGGTTAGGTCTTCCTACTCGTAGTTAATGATGTACCTTTAAACTGGATAAGATTTGGTAGGTAGGTATTCTTAGTGGTGTGGTGAGCTAAGGTAGGTAAGTCAAAAAATCACTCAAGTTGGTATCAATTATTCTTACCTCAATTGATATCAAAATTGGTAGACGGAAGGTTTGTATATATGCACTCACGTCCAAGAATACCAGCGGTTTGACCGCCAAGTGTAATAGTGATGTTCAAAAACTTTGGTTGTATGTTACCCAAATCATAGTTAGCGGCACATTTTAACTTATTAATATTGTAAACATCATTGAGCGTTGCTGTAAAGAAGCAGAAAAAGCTCTCTCATGTATAAACACCATAATTATAACCCTCAAATTGCCCAAAATGAATCAAAGAGCCAAAACAAACGAGCGCGGAACCCGTTACAAAGCTCCGTAAGCTGGCGGCACTAACCCTTATTTGTCATCCCCGTATGACCCAGTATCTCTAACCCCTCCTGCATTATGTGGTCCAACTTTGTTAGTATTTTTTCGAGCTTGCACATCATCATCATCTCTAGGTAATCTGCGATGAAATTATAGGAAAACCCTAAGTAGCTGTATCACCCTCAAAAACTGAAAATCCTAGGTTAAGCCCATCTCGCCCCCCAAAACCGAAATCCTGGATATTTTTTTTTATTCTATAGGTTTCAATTATGGCTTCAGCTGGTAGTAAACGTTCTGTATTCACATAAAACATGACAGCCCAACTATCGAGAAAATTGAAAAGCCATTGAAACATTTCCACGTTCAAAAAGCCACGTTTTTAATCAATGGGAATGCGAAATAGTGGAATTCAGAATCAAAAACCTATTGAATTTCTTTTTCCAAAAGTACAGAAAACTCTAACACTTTTTTATAACTTAGAGCATATTTCAATCAAAATATTATTAGTTATATTCTGTCCTATGAAATAATTAGTCAAAATCTTTAAGAGCCGACTCACAAACATGACGTAGGTAGGTACGTTCTACCGAAACTTGCTAAGTGAACAAAACTAAGACAGGTAGGTACAAACTCAACAGAAACAGTTCTTTAGAGACAATAACACAACTTTAGGGTTAAAACTAACTAGATAGGACGATTAGTTAGGTACCAACCTACCTACCAGTAGGTATAGTAGAGTACCATCAGTATATCTACCAGTTACAGTTACTAGATAATTTTGTAGCTTATTTGATAGCTTCAGACGTGCTTCAGACTTTGTAGCGACAGAGCTCGTCAATGATAATTGTTTTGAAAAAGAAACTAGCCTCTCGTAAAAAAGTGTGTCCCAAAATACGAAGAAATCTCTGAATCACAGACCATTCGTCTAAACTAAACGATGCATACCTATCTATGTATCTTGCGCTAATCCGTCTTAAAATATACAAATGGTTAATGTTACGTTAGTGATAATTAATGTTATAAATAATAATAAAATTCATTTATTTCAGGCAACACAGTAAAAATAACAAGGCCCATATTATAAATACCACTATACTATGCTATGCTATGCAATATATATATGTTATGCTAGGATTATAGTTCTTTTATTTAAACTTAGCACCGGAACCTCCGGAAAATAATACTGAAACAGGATATTTCACGTAGAAATATTTCACGAGTGTATTGACCAGATTCATAGCTATAAAACACATTGACTGACGGGCACCACGTTATTTCCTATCAACCATCATTCGCAGCCGTGCCGAGTTTGTTCTGTCATAGGTATGCCATTTTTCATACTAGACGTTCTACTGCATCATAACCTAGTCCGCTTTTTCTATACCTACTTCCATAATAAAATTATGACTAATAAAGTATTTACATAATTATATTCAAAAAAGTGTTTTTGACTGGCCCTCTAAAACAGACGCCCTCGAAGATTTGAATTTTAGTATAAACTTGTATTGAGGGTAAATATTTTCCCAAAATATTATGCTCAACAAGCTCGTCTGTCTGTCCGTTTGTTGTTGCGTTTGTAAATCTATTAGAAATCAAGACACAAAACAACTGGGGCCTAATTCTCACTTCGGCAGAGATTTTACTCTAATAGGGATGACGTCATATCTCGGCTAAAATCTATCTCGTTTCACCCACTAGTTAAATGAGTTTTCGATGTCATTATGCCGTAAAACCTCTGCCGAAGTGAGAATAAGGCCCCTGATAACATACTACACTTAGTGCGATCTGAAGTCAGTTATGTTTAAATCGTTAGTCCGAATTGGTTCCATAATTTATTTGGAATTGGTTCAATCCTCGCCCACTATTTACTCTTCTCTAACCCTTGATAAATTAGTACCAACATTCTCGTTAGCAACACTAATTTAACATTGTGTGGTCCAGTAATTAATGGCCAACGCAGGCGCAGAAAAGGACCGAAGATGGCTGGTTCATTCTCGTGATTGCTTGCCAAACTTTTATTTTCCAAGGGCCTGCTCTACATAGCGCGTATATAACTATCTAGTAGAAGCAGTAGAACCTTGGACGAATACACGGGACACGTAACTCGGACGATCTCGCCTTTACCCCCGCTCGCCACATACCAGCCTTTTTGCCTAACAAGCAAAATTGTTGCGTCAGTGTTGACACGACCACTACGTTGATTCTCAAGACAAGATAATGCAAAAAAATGACAAAATGCGCCGTATTATTTTGTAAAAACTACAGTGATCGCGTAACTAATATTTCTTTTCACCTGTGAGTACAATTTTATGCCGATAAAGTGGCTAATTTTTCATAAAACTAATAAAATTGAATATAATTTTTGCTTATATGATGCCATATTAACGAGTACTCAATTTTTTCTGCAATGTAACTATATTTATGACTTACTGAAATGAGTCGGGTTTTACCGTTCTTTTTTCATTCGTTCAGTGTTCGTTCATTACAATTCTTTCAAATAGGGTTTGAAACTATCGATGAAAAATATCGATGTAAATGAACGAACGAATTTATTCTCACTCTTAGGTTTCCAACTAATCCATTAAAAAGAAGAGAATGGGTGAAAGCAGTACGCAGAGAACAGGCATGGATTCCAAAAAAACATAGCAGTATATGTAGTATACATTTTGAACCAGAGTGCTACAGCAAAAATTTAAAAAAAAAGAAAAGACTCTGGAAAGATGCTGTTCCTACATTACACTTGCCTGAATTTGTAAGTAGAGCTTGAAATGCCGTTATGCAATTTTCATATTCATCATCATCAACAGATTGTCAGGACAAGGTTTGTATGTATAAAAGAAAGTTTTAAAAAGTGAAATCGAAACTTTTTTTAAATCTCACAATATGGCACAATAAAAATCCATTCGTTGCCAGCTCCCAAAGTCTCAAATTACCGCAATACCAAACTTGAACATTCAGATTTGACAAACCTGAGCACATACTCCAGGGTCTGATGATAGGTAGCACTGATGAAGAGGATCTCTGAAGCTATTTTTAATTGTTGTAAAAGTGGCTTATGGTTACAATGACATGTCTATGTAAAATTATCAAGTAAAATGTTTAATGCCTAAGTTTATTTCCTTGTGATTTTCCATTATTATTATATCATCAACCCAGGCATCATCTTACCTTACTACAATTTCAAATTTAATAAAGTAGGTACCTACCTAATTCAACTCCTTCGTTTCCCGTCATTCATTCATTTTTATCGATACTATTTCATCGAATGCGTCAATCACTAGTGTCAATTTACAATAATTGTTAGACAGTGACAACGCTATATGCAGAACTAATGCAGCAATAGATTACTCCTCCCGAGCCCCGCAAAAAGTGGTCGACGGTGTTTTCATACTTTTTTCGAGCATGACGTGTCCCGTGTATTCGTCCAAGAGTAGAACAGATGCAGCATTCTACTGTTGTGCGCAAGGACTATAATAAAATGGGACATTGAATGAGTAAGAGGTAACCACTTAACATCAGGTGGGCCATTGGCTTGTTCCATCATTTAGTACCTGAAAAAACGTGTTAGCTTCTCCAGTGCGAAGTGCATTTATAGGCATTTATAGGGAACTTCAGAAGATGATCTGAGGGCTTATTCCAGAAATCCCCTGAGTGTTGCCCCTGCGAAGGGGATTTCTGGATTTTTTGTCCAGAAATCCCCTTAGTCGGCGACTATTGATTTAACAATTTTAGATCTAGTCTGAGGGCCAAAACTTTATTAAGTGTAGAATATTTTTTGACTCTACACAAACTTTACACTGTGTAAAATCATCATTTCCCTGCCCTTATCCCGCGCTAGGCGGGGTCGGCACAACATGTCTTCTTCTTCCACTCGCTTCTATCATTCGTCAACTCAGAATCTACTCCTCTCACATTCATATCCTCTTTCGCACAATCCAACCACTTCTTCTTCGGCCTTCCTCTACCTGCGTACCCAGTCACCCTCACTGTGTAAAATGTGCTCTAAAAATGTAAAAGAAACTAATGCGCAATTTCTGTCATCATTGATGGAGTTACTCAGCTATGTTTAGCTCTTAGCTGTGAATCAGGTATGCGATATAATGGGGTTATTATGCAATATCCTGTAGGACAATAATTGGAACGAATTGAGCTCATTAGTTTGTATCCCAGCTAAGCGATGCAGACAATTGACCGGCTAGAGAATCAGCCCACACGCCACACTAAGCATTTTCAGCGGACATATTGGATAAGGTATCTATGTAGTCGAGAATAATATTATATGACGTAGTCCTCAATAAGTAAAAGTTTATATTGTCGATAAAAGCTTTATAGTTTTCCGGGATGTTGTAATAACCCTTTTATTAACTTAGCTTTGACCATTTACTGCACCTTCAAATAACTTTGATCAAACCCAGGCATGATCAGTTTTGTTGGAACGTGTTTGAACGCTGATAAGTCTGTCTTCACATTTTTCAGATTGCCTAATAAGATATCATAAATCAGAAAAATTTTATTGTTTAACTCTACCTGCCCGTACATATCGGCATGACCTAGCACCTAATCGTGATGTGATGACTTATAAACTATTACAGCCCCCGTAAGTATTCCAATCTTTTGCTGTCAAGTTATATTTCACTGCCCAGTGTAATTTCTTCATCATTCTTTTTAGACACTTGACAGCAAAATATGCGCGAAAACAAATGACAAATGACATCATAATGTCACTATATAGTCACAGAATAACTATGAGTTAGTATGATCTGACCATGATTTAAAACTTTGCAGTTCAACTTTGCCGTTCAACTGAGATTGGAATACTCCTGCAGCAGTATTAAGACGACCTAAGTAATATACCGAGGTAGGACACAGAATAGATAATACATTATCTGTGTATACAGTAAGTATAATAATAGGCCTTTACATCTATTGAAGATGATTTATACAGCGTCAGGAGGCAACCTATGCCTACACTTAACGGGACACTGTAGTGCCTGGGACAATGTTTAGATGGAGTAGGCTTGCCCAGCACCTATACCATCCTCTCAGCCTAGTCAGCCGTATCCACAGGAAAGACAAGGTCAATACGTGCGGAGCTGACTAAGCCGCGGGTTTCCTCACGATGTTTTCCTTCACCGTAAAGCTCGTGTTAATGCGCATATAAATTTTCCGAACGAAAAATGCATTGATGCACGGTCGGGATTTGAACCCACGACCTTCGGATCGAAAGTCGAGGTACAATCCCACTCGGCCAACACGGCTTATACAGTAAGTAGATACGAAAAAAGGTTCATTTATATTTCAACAATACATGTGAGATTCTTTATGAAGTAATGAACGTTGGCCGAAAAGAGCCTCTTCATTCAAATCATTGATATTTCTTATCTCCTAATCAGGATAACAATCAGCATGTTCCTACAAATATAATGAGCAATCAGCGTCTTACGATTGCAATATTTACGAGTGAGTACAAAATATTGTTTTGTAATATTTAATGAGAAAAAATACCAACCAACCGTGATTTCAACGACGTACAAAAAAAAACACGGCAGTATTTTTCTTTTATTAATTTTACATGAAAAAGAAACGATGAAGAAATATTCAACAGTTACTTTTTGGTGACCGTGTGCATGTGTAAAGGCCACTAGAGTTATTCACACCCCGTTGAGGATAAGGAAGAAGGATAAATAATATCAATTTCCCGGGGAATTACACCATTCTGGTTTCGATGTGATAAAAAAAAACAAAAGAACCAAGCTTAGTTACAGAGTGGTCACAGAATAGAAATGTTACTACAGTAGCGACAATTATCGGCCGTAAAATAGTGGAGCTTAGCAGCCTTTATCTAGTACATAGAGTGTTCCCGAGTTCCTAAACAACTGGGTTCTATAACATCATCATGGCAAAAAAAAATATTTACCAAAAAAATAAATTTATTATATTAATCGATGGTAGTAGGTACACAATATATCCTCAGCGCAGAATCAAACCTTTGAAAATCGGAATAGCTTACTAATGTTGTAGCTCCGTAAGGCTTTGTAAAGACAATAATAGAGATTGGTTTCCATTCTACCAATGACTTGGACCAATTCTGTCTGACAATAGCCTGTGCTAAATTACTTGAAGGTATAATTTGACGACTGCACGACGCACGTAGCAGCTGCAACACTGCGACACTAATAATTTATTTATTTACGAAGTTACGGAGAGTAGAAATGTGTGCATTCTCGTGTGTATGTGCATATGTGTGTGTGTGTGTGTGCGTGTGTGTCATGGCACGGTACCACGCCGCGTGGTGACTGCTGTCTGCAGTCGGATACGTAATTGTACCTTTACTGCTCCAGAATATACTTTTGCTGTGTTTTCCGAGCAGGAAATGCGCCAATATCAGCGGGGGCCAAGGGTACAATTTCCTGTGGAAAACAATCAAAAGACGTTTTTGGCCAGCATTTGGGTCAAGAATGTCCTCAGGGTACGAAATCGTTTAAATCTGCACCGTATTTACGAGATGCGACGGTGTTGTTTTCATTGCAATTCGAAATCGAGATAGCGTGCGTTCTTATCTGGGTAATTCTCCCCTTTACCGTTGTGAAGATAAGTTTAATTTGACCCGACATAAATTGTTCTATTGTACTTTATATTTATGCGCTATTTACACCATGCAAGTTTCTTCTATAAAAAATATAAAAATGGACTAAGTAAAACCACAGTTCGTAAACAAAAAAAAATCAATTAGCTAGGTACCAATTATGAACTGAAAGCGTCTGCATGCGATAGGTAAACTTTTTCTTGTGTGCTTTTAAGTAACTTTTGATTACCAAAAATTTAATTGTGGACATAAGGACATCAGAAAGAAAGAGGTGTCAGTGTTATAAGTTCTATATCAAAACAGACAGACAAAAACCAGGCATAGGTATAGCACTGCATAAGCCTATACCTGGAAGCTTACTGAAAGCTGGAGGAATTACCCACTCAACGAACTGATATCCTATAAAGGCGCTGTTGAGCTTAAGCACACGTCGGTTTTAAGCGTTCTAGTGTGACCAGGCATGATTGAAAATCACTTTACAAAACGTAGACTAGGTACGACAAGTTTGTTAATAAAATTGTCACAGTTAAACTTCTTTTATACCAAGACTTCTGTGAGTATATTGTAAAGAAATAACCGAATATGAAATATTCCATTTTCAAAAATAAAATCTCATTCCATATTCAGCACCAGTGGTAAAATTATCACCAATATTATTCCACCTAGAGCACCAGTCAATTTTGAGTACCTATCTGAGTAGTTTATTTTTAAATACACAAACTAGTATCTAGTGCTAGGAGGATTTAATGCTAAGAGCATTGTCTACCAGTTTTACTGGGCGTGCAAAAAGATGGTGTGGCATGTCGAATACGAACCTATTATCAGTTAAATTAGAAATATTACTATTTTGTTTCATCAAAACCATAGGTACGGTACATACAGCGTATGCGTGTCATCATTAGCCCAACAACTTGCTAGCGTTTCAGCAGTATTTGAGCTGATGCTCAAAATATTTGCAATATCTCAAGTTACCATGTGCTCATATTCACTGAATGCAAGCTTGAAAGGACCACAATAGAAAATCCTTGAATACCATCCGCCCTTAGAAATATACAAACACCAATACCTCTCCAGATACAAAAGAACGGGCTTTTGTGAGGAAACATAGCCACCCTACGGAGGAGTTAGGCGGACCGAAGTGCACTCTGCGCGATTTAACGATCAGACTATCGGTCCAGCACAAACTGTAGTACAGAAGATTTGCTTTCATACTAGGAGTGCGGTAAACCGTGACAATGGCCTCCACCTGGACCCGTACTTAGTCTAAAAAATAGTTTTCGCTAGTCCAAATCTTTCTACATAAAAAACTTAGAGTCACTTTTCGCGAATCATCAAAATAAAACTCAAACTACGGGCTCTGCTGTCACGAGTGTTTGAAATCATCTGAGGCCTTAGCCAATGTACATTAGCTAGGAATCGATTCTATTTCTACAATCTTTATCGCTGCAACGATACCGAAGATAGATCGGGAGACCAATTAACATACAAGTAGAAAACTCCATATCTCCATCCTCTTCTATCAGTCTTTCGAAGGTCTTTCGCTACTTGATGTCCGCCGACACCACAGAACAATAAATAATATATTTATTATTTATTATTGTGTGGCCGACACATTGCGTTGGCCAAATTGTTGGTAATTATTCTTTAGTATAAATAAATGCTAATTTTCTAAGAAAAAGTTCTTGTAATATTCAATTTTATAAAAGTAGCCATCGTAATAGAGTCAGTGTAGCCAGTAATGTAGCATTGTTGCGAGCGCGCGGGGTCGGCCACACTCAACAAACGCCATGTCTGGCATGGCGCGTATTTGTTTGCCTAATCAATCTAGTTTAATCTATGGTTTTCTTACATCCAATGTCAGTGTCTTTCGAACATAGAAAAAACTTCTAATAGGCAGGTACTACGTAATAAGAAGCGGGACTTCTACCAAGAAAACAGGAAAGTATGAAAAAGAAGTTTACCATGCTCGCCACCAATGGCCACCATAATAACAGAAATAATTTGCCAAAAGAATAGTAGCAATAGCACCTGATAATGACAGGAAATCTTGATTTTAAGTGGTGCTAGCCTAGAGAAAATGAAATAGGTGTGTACGAGGTTAGGAATTTAGATTTTTTTATCGATATCGATAAACTTAGAACTAGGTTTTAAAAAAAATACATAATTATACTTACTGCAAAATATAAGATTTATTAGTGTAGGTTATTTGCACATCGTTTACATTGTGAATACTAATCTTGACTTTTTATAGAAGACAAAGCGCTCGTGGCGTAACTTGCCTAGTCAATCTTCACCGATTATTCGAGGGTGACAAAAAATCGGCGAGAGAGGGCACTCTATTCCCAATTATAATATTCCTCTATGATTCTATTTCTACTATCTTGATCGCTTCAACGATGACGAAGTTAAATTGGTAGACAAAGTAACATAATGAGAAATAAATGCCTACTCGATCAATAACTTCGCTAATTCTGTCAGTCTTTCGCTAGAAATCACGTTTAGTCTATGGTTTTACTACATCCAATGTCATGTCAGTGTTATTCGAACCTAGCATATTAATTTTGTTTATTTATTTTATTTTTATGTAAGAAACGAAAATTTATGTTTTATTGTGAAACATTTAGATAAAAAATGGAAAAGTGGGCTACCTAGTAAATAAAGTACCCACAAAACCCTGAAAATATAAGGTGTGATTGGATGCAATGTGCGAACACCAGAAAAATGAAATAAATGAAGAAGAACTCTGGCTATGGAGAACAATATTCGATTTTTTTGGATTCCACATTCCAGATCACATTCATAACATGCCACATTGCAGAGGTAAAATATTGTTTGTAGGTAGATACCTATGAGGAAGTGATTTTAGTTTCAATCCAAACAGTCAGTGTAAAGCGGCTTACCTGCCTACAAGCATAATATCAAGGGTTATTTATTTTCTTGTTACAGCGGTGTCCTTAACCTCGATACACTGATGATATATTAGGTTTTATAACTTGTCTAAATACGGTATGTGGAAGGTAGGTAATATTAACATCTTTATATTTTCAGATATCATCTACCTACATATTATGTACTGCTGCACTGAGCCTAAACAAAACATACAGTTATTCTACCAAGTATTCCTACTTGAAAGTTACAATTAACATTCTATGATATTGGAATTTTCGTGGAATAATATTTTTGTGCTCTTTTTTCTGTGTTAATTTAATTCTGAATAAAATATTTTTTTTTTTCAAGTACTTATGTACTTTTATTTTTTAACTGCATGCAGGTTAGGTCATGTGTAGGTATTGCTCTTAATAAAATCAGTAGCGAACATCGCCCTTTACTGCAAGGTTTAGTGTAGTAGTAGGTTTGAAAAAACCTAGGATTATTTCGCAGTCACCTCGGCAGTCACCAAATCGATTGAAACGTCAAAATTTCACCTAAAATCGCCATTTTGTTTCGATATCTACAGGGTTTTGGTTTTCGCTGGCTTTTCTATCATGCTGATAGAAAACGAAGTGAAGTCGCTTGTCAAAAGAGCCACTTGGCTACGCATTTGTATGGAGATAGTCGTTCGGCTGTTGTCGGTTCGTGCGAGGGAATCGACAGGTATACCAATATTCGTTTCGTTGATCACAGACCACGTGATACATCTATGCCTTATGTCAATCCCATACATTTTTGTACTTTTGAAGTCGCCTGTCAAAAGTATTATTTGTATGGAGGTAAACGTTCGCTACTGTCGATTCGTGCAATCGAATGGACATGTATTACATTTGGCTACCAATGTTCGTTTCGTTGACTACAGACCACGTGATATATCTATGCCTTATGCCAATCCCATACATTTTTGGACTTTTCTACTGCCGACTTCGCTTGTCGAATGTTACCTTGGCTAAGGCCTCTGTTCTTTTGAATTGCTCTAGTAGCGGAAGTCACAAACTGTTTGGTGCACGTATGAAGCGGGTCTTCTGTAAGTACCTATGTATTGTGGCAACTGTCTGAAGATGAAGATACGTGGATAGGTATATGGATTACCTACAAAGTACCATCGGAAAATGCGTTTGTGACAAATTGGTAGGGTGGTTAGTCGGTTATGATATTACATACATAATAGCATAAAAATCTAAAGAACATAAGAAGAATAGATGAGATTCACAGGCGGGTTTTACTTGTCAGTTTTGAAATGGGAAACATTTTGCAATGTAAGCACACCATGTTAATTGAGTGTATTCGACCATAATATTTTTCCATAGTGACGTTCGCGTATAAAGTGTTAATTTATACCAGTTGATATATCAAACAACTGTCTGATAAAGGTGTGAACTACCGCGAAATAGCATGAGATATTATGCCAGCAGGGGTATGCCAATCAAAGTTGAACTGCAAAGTTTTAAATCAGGTCAGTTCATTCATACTAACTCATAGTTATTCTGTGACTAAATAGTGACATTATGATATCATTTAATTTGTTTTCGCGCATATTTTGCTGTCAAGTGTCTAAAAAGAATGATCACGTGGTACAAAATTGTACCACGTGACCTGAAGAATTTACACTGGGCAGTGAAATATAACTTGACAGCAAAAGATTGGAATACGGGGGCAGGCCACGTTTTACAACCAAAACTAAAATCTATTTAATTTTTTATTCACACAACATTTTTTGCAATTTCATTTGTTGATTTTGAATATTAGCTATTGAAAAATAAATGACGGCTAAGAAAAGCCCAGGGCCCAGGGATTATAGCAGTTCACACGATAGGTACCAGAGGGATAGACAAAGACCACGTACTCTTATTTCATCTCATCTTTACCACAAATAATATACCCTACTATTGTTTACTTACCTACTCATTGTAATTCCATAGTGTAATAATAAACATGTCCTTGGTCATCATTTACAACAAAAGCACGAAAACAAAATTCCAACATGTTTTCTTTATAAATATAACGATCGTTGGTCATTTTAATTGATATCATACAAAAAAACCGGCTCTCTAGGTTAGTTTGATAAAATACAGGCTGTGTTCAAATAAAAAGTTATTTTTCTCAAACTATTTGTAAGTTTATTACCTAGGTAGCTAGAGTTAGTAGCAGAGAGATCAAGATTTATCTTCCATTAATTTAAAGCTTAATAAAAATATTGTTTGCATGTGGTTTACTTTTTAACTCATGTGGCAGGCATTATTTTGTTTTTAACCAAATACGTGCTGATTATAATTTAAATTTATCACTGAATAGATCACTTTCTGATCTTAGTGGAATATGATGAGTTCGAAGTTTCTAAAAGCAAAAAACTATTATGTATAGAATCCTTAGATTATTATTTCCCTACCCTTATCCTACGCTAAGTGGGGTCGGCACAACATATTTTCTTATTCCACTCACATCATTCGTCATCTTTTACACAATGCAACCACTTTTTCTTCAATTCTCATCTACTTGTGAAGGTAAAAAACTAAACTTTATTATGAGACCGAACCGGCGAAGTGCACAAAACTGTAACAAAATAATCATGCTTCATTGAATACTCCATAAAAAGTAGCTCGTGGTTGTGTAAAAGTCAACAGCCTGTATTAAAACGCCGATTCGCAATGGCATAGAATAAGTTGTAGTACGAGGCTATGGGCCTCAATTTCTCAAGGCCGCGTCACACGGAACTAGTGGTAGGGCGAGTAACAAGTCAAGTGACATTCAAGTGTAGAGCACCTTCACTTAGCCTTAAGTTCACCATTGTATGTAGATGGTTTTTCTAGATACACTGGTTAAAAGACATAGCGGATAATGCAACTATTCTGCTCATAGTGGATGGTTCCTATTAAAAAGTTAGGTATCCGCTACAGTTTTTCTTCATAACTTACATTGTTTTTCATGTATTTAATGACGAAATAAAAATCTGAATTCAGGATCGATTTAATTTAATAGTAAATTTACAATTAAATTATACCTACCAGTCGAACCAAACAAAACACAAGTACAGAAAGTTAACCTTTCGTAAATAACTTTGAATCCGCGGGTTTATTAGAAAACAATTTGGTGGGTTTAATTGGATAAGTACCTATACTTTCTATTTGTATAAGTTTGTGAGTGCCCAAAATGAACAAATTCCGAGGCTATACCGTAATGGGTATTATCCTGTCGTTAAGCAGCTGTTGTTGTCCGGTTAATGTGTTGGTGAACACTTGAACAATGACTTTATTCGTAAAGTTCACTAGAAGGGCAACTACTTACCGAGACTGGATCAGGAAGGAGTTCTTTGTTTATGTTCTTACCTGCAAGAAACAGAATGTGGTTAGCATTTAAAAATACTCCAACACATAATACGTATTGCAACCTCCAGCAAAGTTCCAGGATGAACATAAAATTTTAACATACTGAAAATAAAAGGTTTTATAGAAAAATCAGAAAAATTATATGCAAGTGGACCATGATCTTAGAAGTAGATAACTGGTAAATAAGGTAAACTTAGGAAACACTTTAGTCACTGATCGTACGGAAACTGTTTAATAAGAGTTTGGTCCTGCATTGTGGACAATGTGGTATTCCACTTTCGGCACCAATGCTATTCCGCTTACAACACTAGTTTGTAATTAATTATTGACTCGCATTTGGCTGACTTACAAAACAAATCATAACATTTTTGAAGTTAGGTATTTTGATTGGAAGTTCACCGGACACAAAGCAATTTTACAGTCGGTTACCCTTATCAAAAAATCGTATAGCGTGATGAGAATCAAAATGAGATATCGAAAAACAATTTCGCGAACCAATGTAAACTTTACTTTTGAATTTTTACTCTCTATTGAGATAAATAATGAAACATTTTTTTGAAATATAGCTTTATTCAGTTCACTGTTAGTAAGGAGTACTGACCAGCATGCAACGTGCAACTTACTTACTTGCCTAAGACTTGCTATCACCCAAAAACTTATTAGCGGCTGGGCTTCACTTTCTTAGGCTTTTAGCAACTTTCAAATATTGGAACGTTAGTATGTAAGTTACATAATACTAATCTGTGATCTGAAGAAATAGTCCTCTTGAAACATGCCTTTTACAGTTATCTTATAGGTATACTCAAAAGTATGATAGAAGTAAACAGCTAAGGAAAAAAAAATAAGTAAAGTAGACTGCTGATGCAAACGTAGGTATACAGTGCAAAACTTTATTTGATCGAATTTTCGATATGAAATTTTCGATACGATACCAAACAAATTAAAACATTTTTATAGGTTTACGACTCTAATTAAATCTAATTAAATTACATAGTTCATTTATTTTCAAAATCCAAATACATTGTGTGCTTCTTCCGCGTGCCATTATGTGGCTGCAACTTGAGCGTTAGATAATTAGTACGGAATGACATTAGCAAAAGAAAAATCATGTTTAATATGATATCGAAGCTTTAGAGAAATTAATGAGAAAACTTTTCTATAGACTTCATTGAGCTCTCAAAGTGTGGTATATCTGCTATCGAAGTGCGGGTAGCTAGATATTTCGGCAGTTGGTTTGTGACCGAGTTCGAATACACAAGTTCATTGAGATTTGGTGTTTCATTATTCCTCAAAATACAGAACATTTGGCGACGAATCGTTATTCACGTGTGTTATTATCCACTTTAATATAAGTGGAAGTGTTTTCAATGTCGAGTGAACACGCCAAATCCAATATGATGGTATTCGGTGGCAACCTCTCATTTGATCACCGCGTTCAAGAGTGGAACATTTTTAGGAGTCGTTTTATCCAGTACTGCACGGCGAACGACATCGGAGACGACACCGATAAGTCTGGAATGAGAAGACGAGCTCTTTTGCTCACTGCGCTGGTGGAAGATACTTACCGCGTCGCAAGAGATTTAGTTTTTCCCGACGACTTGGATACAGTCGAATACAAAAGCCTTTTGGAGAAGTTGAACGTTCATTTACAATCAAAGAAAAGTACGTTCGCCGAAAGGTACAGCTTTTACAAGGCTGAACAACGTCCAGGGGAAGATTTAGCTGAGTGGGCGTCGCGAGTGCGTAACTTGGCTCAATATTGCGGGTTCAAGACCGAGCTAGAAACCGCTTTGCGGGACAGGTTCGTCTTAGGTTTGGAGAACACTAAAGAAAAAGAGAAGCTGTTCGCGGAGAGCATCGAGACTTTGACATTCAACAAAGCGTTGGAGATGGCGCAAAGCGTGCGCTGTGCACGCGCCGCGCTGCAGACCGCGCGCGTTGGCAACGCTGCGGTCGGCGCGGCTGGCGGCGGCGGCGCGGGCTCCACGGAGGCGGCGGCGCAGGCGCAGCCTGTGTTCGCATTGCAGCAGCGGCCCAGTGGATCATCATCTAGTGACAATTCACGAGTGTCAAAGTGTTGTGATGTGTGCGGTTATAAAAATCATTCGAAAGATAAGTGCCGGTTCGTAAATTACACCTGTCAAAAGTGTAATCAAAAAGGTCACCTAAAACGAATGTGTAAGGCAAAGATAAGTGATAGCAATTTTTTGGGGACGGAAGATGACGACGCTGAAGGTATTTACAATTTATTTAATTTAAAAAACTCAATTAAAGATGAACCGATATCGCGGAGGATCAAGGTAGATAACAAAGAAATTCTTTGTGAGATTGATTGCGGTAGTGCCGTCTCAGTCTTACCGGCCGTTATCTATCAACAGCTGTTTAGCGAAAGTGATACCTATAGGTTGCAGCCGTGTAAAGAGGTTTTTAATTTTTATACAGGAGTAAAAATTTCTCCAATGGGCTGCTTATCGCTATCAGTTACCTTTGAAGGTCGCACGAAACAAGTAGTTTTTTTTGTTATTAAAACGAATGAGAAACGTTTGCCCCTATTAGGTCGCGATTTTATGAGATCATTCAACTTGCATTTGTGTAGCTTGAGCTGCAACAACCTCTCGATAAATGATAACACAGGCGATTTTCTAAGGGAGAAATACTCTAAGTTGTTTTCGGACGAGTTAGGCAAGTTTAACAAATATAAAGTAAGTTTGAAAATAAAACCTGACGCGCAGTTAAAATTTTTCAAGGCCCGGCCCGTACCCTTAGCTCTGAAACCAAAAATAGAACAGGAACTGGACAGGTTATTGGCAGCAGGAATTTTAGAAAAGGTAGATCACTCGGACGTCGCTACGCCGATTGTTCCAGTGCTACGTCCCGATGGAGACGTTCGAATCTGCGGGGATTTTTCGGTAACTTTGAACAAGGTCCTATACCTAGACAATTATACACTTCCTCGTATTGAAGACTTGTTTGCTAAGCTCCATGGCGGCGTAGAATTTAGCAAGCTAGATCTAAAGTTAGCTTACCTTCAATTAGAGCTTGATGATTCAAAGAAATGGTGTTGTATAAATACTCATAGAGGCTTATATAGGTATACACGTCTCGTCCTAGGTTTAGCTAACGCGCCATTTATTTTTCAACGAACTATGGAACAGTTGTTGGGCGACATAGATGGTGTATGTATATATTTAGATGATATTTTGATCACTGCGCCTAATAGGGTACTACATTTAGAAAGATTAGAACTTGTCATGCAAAGACTACAAGATGCGGGTTTACGTGTGAAACGCGATAAGTGTGAATTATTTAAACGCTCAATCGAGTACTTGGGTTACGTCATAGATAAAGACGGGTTGCATAAGTCTAACGGTAAAATAGAGGCTATTGTGAATTGCCAACCCCCAAAGAACGTAAATGAGTTGAAGTCATTCCTAGGAATGGTAAATTATTATCGTTGTTTTGTGCCAAATACATCCTCGGTACTTAACTCGCTTAATAATTTATTAAAAAAAGGTATAAAATGGGTTTGGGGCAAATCACAGTCAGATGCTTTTGAAAAAATAAAGAAGGAGTTGGCGTCAGATCGTGTGCTAGCACACTATCACCCGGAATACCCCACCATCGTGACGTGCGACGCGGGTCCCGAGGGGCTGGGCGCGGTGCTCGCGCAGGTGCAGCCGGACGGCTCCGAGCGCGTGCTGGCGTATGCATCTCGCTCCTTATCGAAAGCCGAGACTAATTACGCACAAATTCAGAAGGAAGCTACTTCTATTGTATTTGCTATTAAAAAGTTTAATCACTATTTGTATGGCCGTACTGTTCCTTTTGTATTACGTACGGACCATAAACCGCTTCTGTCAATTTTCGGAAAGGAAAAGGGTGTGCCCATTTTAGCAGCGAATAGATTGCAAAGGTATGCATTGTTCTTATCGGCATATAACTTTAAAATTGAATATGTAAAGAGTGACGACAATGTGGCAGATTATTTGTCTCGGTCTGTGACGACTCAGTCAAATGCGCTCGAAGAGATAGAATTTTCCCGATATATTAATTTCATTGGAGAGTCCGTGTTGCTCCCTATAACAGTTGAAGATATACGAGTAGCAACTTCACGGGATGCGGTCTTGCAAAAGGTAATAGGTTTTATTTTAAGCGGTTGGCCTTCAAAAGTGATAGACCCGGAATTGCGTCCATTTCATTTGTGTCGTTTGGATCTGGCTGTTGAGAGCGGTTGTATTTTGCGTGGCCACAAAATGGTTATTCCTTCCTGTTTCCGCGAAAGACTTTTAGATGAACTGCACAGTTCTCATTTTGGTGTGGTAAAAACAAAGTCTGAAGCTAGAATGCGCATGTGGTGGCCCAATATTGACAAACACATCGAAGAAAAAATAGGTACGTGCAGTGTTTGTAACTCACTCCGCAATAACCCACCGAAAGTACCGCTGGCGCCGTGGCCATACCCTGAGCGCGTTTGGGAACGCGTACATTTAGATATGTTTATGTTGGGCGGCAAACAGTTTTTAATCGCCGTTGACGCTCATTCTAAATGGGTAGAATGTTTCGTTTTGCAAAAGACCGACAGTAGTACGATCATTAGTGCAGTTTGTGAGATGTTTAGCAGATTCGGATTGGTGCGTACTTTGGTTACTGATAATGCATCAAATTTTTGTTCAATTGAATTTGAGACGTTTTGCCGACTTAACGGAATTCAACATTTGACTGGAGCTCCGTATCATGCAATGTCAAATGGGCAGGCAGAAAATAGTGTTAAAACAGTAAAAAATGGGTTAAAAGCAATTTTAAACAGCGGCGCAAACCAAAAGGTGTTTTTAAAAGTCTTAAATAAGTTTTTGTTTGACTATAGGAATTCCATTCATTTGACAACTGGTTTTTCTCCAGCTCAATTGATGTTGGGACGGCCGCTGCGGTGTCGGTTCGATTTATTAAACCCTGCACAAGCCTTTCCGTCGTCTTCGTCATCCGATGCCAAAAATAATGTGATCAGATCACAATCCAAACAATGTAAACAATTTGGTGGTAAAAGAAATGTATGTTTTTCATTAGGCGATAAAGTCTTAGTAAAACATTATTATAATAATGGTAATAAACATAGTTGGAAGCAGGGTGTAGTAAACAAATGTTTAGGTACGCGTATGTTTTTAATTTATATTCCAAAAGAAAATGCTTATGTTAAAAAACATGTAGATCAGCTACTAGCGTACAAAGGGAACTCATCATTTGACCCGGATGAAGATGATGATATTAGTGTTTTCGGAGATTGTTTAACCGAAATCTCGGGTCAGCCTAAGGAGCCTCACGCTGGTTTAGCGCCTGACTCGGTTACGTCTTCACAGGAGCATGTTCCTGTCTCCCCCACATCTCCTGCGCGAGATAGTAGGGAGGACGATGCTGGAGCAGACTCAGATGATGAGTTTCACGACGCAGGCTCTCCGGTGGTGCAAAGTGATGATCCTTCTGATCATTCTATTGAAAGCGATAACGCACAACCGAGACCTCTCGTTGTTCGCCGGTATCCGATTACAAAAACTAGGAAACAATTAAATTATAAGTTTTAAGAGATAAGTTTTATAATAGTGGTGGAGGGATGTGGTATATCTGCTATCGAAGTGCGGGTAGCTAGATATTTCGGCAGTTGGTTTGTGACCGAGTTCGAATACACAAGTTCATTGAGATTTGGTGTTTCATTATTCCTCAAAATACAGAACACAAAGACGGTCTGACCTAAGAAAATCAATAGATTTCGTACACTTAACTTTTCAAATTCGACTTTAGCCTTACAAATTAGGTACTTTACCTAGGTTTTAGTACTTATAATTTTATTATGAATTACAATATGTTTTAAATTATAATCCTCGCGATTTACCTACCAAAAATTAAAAGACTCGACCGAAAGAGACGGCGGAATAATTAGTTGAATATTAAAATAGAAGCTATATCTACTCACTAGATTTAAGTATTTTTCTTTTATTATTACAACTAAAGGATAGAACAAGCCGATGGCCTACCTGATGTTAAGTGGTTACCTTGGTCTATACCAATTGCATTGGCTCACCGAGCACGTTCAATGAGAATGTGCCCTGTGATGCATTGCACCGCGCCCATCACTCTAAGACATAAGGCACCCATAGGTACGCTTCAAACTGGGACACAGCAATCACTGCTTGGCAGCAGAGATAGGTACGTAAATATCAGAAAAAACTCGTTTGGAACCCTGCACCACACTATTGTTGCTAAAAACGAACGAGTAGCATATAGAAATTGTAAAACCCATTTTAAGTACTTAATACTTAGTTTACCTACCTAGAAAAGTAAAAATTGAATAATCGACATTGTTATAAAATAACCTCCTTTTTTATACTCACCCCCGTAATACCGCCTTCTCTTACAGTTAATAGTTTTCCCGCGTTATTGAACAAATTAATTCCCAAACAACCACCAGACTCTGGACTTGACGCGTAAACTAGTTCGCGTCTTGGTTTTTATAAGTAAAGAGTAAATGTACCGTCAAATAACGGTGGTACCAAGAATTCTAGCGTCACTACAAAGTAAAGTAGACCTCCACACATTTCAAGCACCGTTTACACACTCTCACATACGTGGTGAGTTTAGTAGCGATAACACTACACTGTTATACTACACTGTTACTAGTTACACCGTAGTACTTGGAAACGACAACGAACTACTAAGTAAACTACTCGTTACTAAACGAGAAGTGTAGTTACAAGTTCGTTACTAAACTACTTGGCTTATGTGTATGTAAACCGGACACGGAACTGGGCGATCGGTGCTCTAAAAATTGGTGCTCTTCGTGGAATACGTTTCTGAGAGCGGTTGTAAATTCCACTATGGTCCCTCCGATGAAACGCTCATGTCTTATTTATTGGATTTTATTTAACGAAATCGGTACTAATTCATTTTTGATTCTAAAACTTAAATATTCTATAGACTACTAGTTTGATTAAGGTATTTATTCCATTTATATTTTTGTAGACCATTTTTTCTAACAGCACGCTATTCAGTAGGTAGGTACTTAATTGGTTGATAATATGAATATTATTGCTACCAAACTAGTCCATAAAGAAGTTACACCTGACGAAATACGATCGCATGGCGCTCGATGAGTTCAAACTAATCGTAATTAATTAATCGTAGTAATTTGTATGAGCCCAATCACATCATAAACACCATACACGACGATAAGCGTCTGGTTTCATTGCGTCGCGTCGCGTTTCAAAATGTCGTTTGTTTACAAACATAATGCACGCGCTCAGACACACGTAGGTACCTACTCCTGAGTTTTTAGAAGGCGATTTTCTTTTTTTTTTAGCCAACAAATAAAAAAAAAAATGATAATTCGCGCTTGTATAGTCAAATCAAGAACAAACAAAAAAATTACGACGACGTAACGTGAACGTTACGCTACGGTCAAAAGAGTTTTCCAACCGTTTAAAAACTTACAGCGAAATCTGACTAAAACACACAGCAATAAAATATTCAAACAATAAGCTGTTCCGTCTTCTTTGTCTAAATTATTAAATTCATAAAAGGTAAACTTCAGGGTACACTTATTTTTGGCTTTTAGGTGTTTCTAAGAAAAGGCAAATCCCTGACGCAAAAAGGTTCGATAAGGTAGGATAATGTGCATTATGTAAAGGTGCGAGCACTGTTAATACTGAATCGTGGTTGGATGACGGATTTCAAAACCATACAGATAACTCGCGATAATAATTTTATTATCACGATCCAGTCAATACCGTCAACTTTTTCTTGATATGGACCGTGCGTGATACGTATCACGTGATATTACTGACAGTGTGACATCATGCCCCATAAATGTACCTAAACAAACACGAGCGGATACTCTTCAAATATTGAAATAGCTATTAATAGCGGAAACTCTAAATTCAAGCTAGGTAATCTGAGTTTCTAGCACAGTGTCCAATAAAATACCTAGGATTAGAACTAAGTCCGATTAGTGCGCGGTATTTATTGAAACTAAATACCGATTCTGGATTTATTTGTTAATTTGAAATTAATATTGAAGACCTGAAAATTTTAGTTTTCTAAAGCGATCGCTGTATTGCGCCTGGGACAGGATTTAGGTGTAGGCTTGCCCAGCACCTGTACCATCCTCTCAACCTAGTCGGCCTTATCCACAGGAAAGACAATGTCAATACGACACGTGCGGAGCTGACAAAGCTGCGGGTTTCCTTACAATATTTACCTTCACCATACTACACTATCTACTACTAGGTGTAACCTAGTAGGTATGTAGTACTTAGATACCTATTCACTATAAGATCATTAATTTTATGACATACCAAACTGTTTTTGACCGTTGATTTAAAAATTGTAGCTAAGTATTTAAAAATTGCGTTTCTGGTTTTTGGCGAGCGCAGAACTAAGCGTTTTATATCACGTTAGTAGATATAAGCCCTTATAATTTTATTATTACATTAAATAATAACATATTTTCTTCCTAATCTAATTTTCCATTTCCTTTTAGCATCCTGAATCGGAAAGGATCATCCCTCCACAATAGACGGATAATACCCACTGAAATCAGTAGGTAATTTGATAGAACTTCCGAAAATACTGATAATAACCAAATCCTACCGAACAATAACAGCACGGTGGCAATAATACTGGGCAAAATAAACTAATCTATCTCTTTTGTAAAAGCCTTGTTTTTAAAATTACTTTCGTGGTAATTACGGTCGTAATATAGCGAGTAAGCGATTATAAAGATTTTCAATCAACGGTTACGTTTGATTTCTAGACTACGAGTACAAATACATAGGTACGTACTCGAATTTCTAAGATGTAATTTTAAGTTAGCCTTTAGAATATGAGGGAAACACGAACATACAACGTGTCGTCTTCAGATTTTTTCACATCCCTTTATTAGGTATATGCCGGCCGTCGAATAACGGAGACTGCTTTATAAAAATGCATAAACGAAAATGGCGTTTTCAGCAGTTCAGTGTTATTGGTGAAAATTGAATTTTTCAATTAATATGCAAATGCGTTTATTATCCTGAAATAATAAACGCAATTGTTAGCGCCGCATACTGTAGATAGGTATTTCATAAATAGATAGAGGTATCTAGCATTGTGCATAGCTGCACGCCTTTGGTAAGGGTAGAACAGCCACTGAATACCGATTCTGAATTATTTTCTACCAAGTTAGAACCACTGGCAGTCCTACTTGTTGGTATGTCCTGTACATTATACAACGTGTAACATATTGTCCTTATAAGCCGAAAAGGGGCTTACTCAGACCAAACACGACAATAGATTGGCATATGCAAAAGTTGAATACAACATTATTATTTGAAATTTCTATTTTTCTTTTTATCTTAGAAAGCGACAACTCCAAGGGCGGCTTGCACCAGAATCGCTAAACGTGTTCAACAGCTAAATAGATTTAAATCTGACGTATTTATATGACTTGACAACTCGCTAAATACTATTGAATAGTTAAACGCGTTTAGCGATTCTGGTGCAAGCCGCCCTTAGTGTTTATTTACTGTGCGTAGGTATCCAGCTTGTTAGTACACATACACACGCACCCTGCTGTCACGTCGCAACCACACATAGACACTATAACGCGTGTGAAATGCTATTTTTAACCGACTTCCAAAAAGGAGGAGGTTCTCAATTCTGTTGTATGTTTTTTTTTTTTTTTTTTTTTTTTTTTTTTTTTTAATGTTTGTTACCTCAGAACTCCGTCATTTATGAACCGATTTCAAAAATTCTTTTTTTATCTGAAAGGATATACTTCCAGATTGGTCCCATTTTATTTTCATCAAAATCGGTTGAGTAGTTTGGGTTATAAATAGAAATAACTGAAAAAAATAGGCCCGGCGCGGTGCAGCGCCTACCATTTTACTGCTAGCAACGATGCAATATGCCAAGTTGCGGCGTAGCGCCTACCATTTTACTGCTAGCAACGATGGACCCTTTGTGGTGCACACCTAAATTTTTACATTTTTCTAAATTTGTCAATAAACCTAGTTTGTACATTCAAACCGCATTTAATTGGAGAAAAGCAAAAACCCACCAGTAGTTCCTCTAAAGAATTAGCTGCACTCCTTTGGTAAGGGTAGAACAGCTTTAGCAATTCTGGTGCAAGCCGCCCTTAGTGTTTCTTTACTGTGCGTAGGTATCCAGCTTGTTAGTACACATACAGACGCACCCTGCTGTCACGTCGCAACCACACATAGACACTATAACGCGTGTGCGATGCTATTTTTATGGAAAGTTTATGACAATTTTCATGTATGAAAAACTTCGAATACTGTTCTACGACTTTAAATTTGTAGAACAAACGTTGTTCGCCATGACGTGTAGAATACCTCCCTTCGGGCTTATAAGGACCTTATGTTGCACCCTGTATCTATAGGCTTTTACGACAGCAATAATAACTGCCACTATCTGTTATTGCTAGAACGGCAGGCACCCGTGTGAAAGGGTCACTGCGGGTAAGCAATAAATTCGCTTCGATCCAACGTTCATCGGTTTCTACCACATTCGACACCATACAATTCGACTGTAAAGATTATAATGGCTTCCTAACTAGTCACATTTTTTTTTACTCTTACAAATTAGTTATAGCGATCAACTTAAATATTGTACCCTAAAACCACAATAAGGTTTGTGTGGGTACACACACTCGTCGTACATGTTCATAATACGTAGCTCTAGGTACACATAGACGACTCCAATTCAGTAATATTATGATCCGCTATGAAATAAAATCTTAACTAGGTCATAAGTATATAATATACCTACACTGTAAATTGACGCAACTTTTTTTTCAAGTTCTCTTGAGTCGCGCCGGCTGTGAATGGAGAAATCATTTTGTGGTAAACTCTCATCTAAAGAAGGGTTACAATTTTAGTATTCCTTTTCCGGTGCAGTTTTGTAAAAACGGAACACTTCACACGGAAATAAGTGTTCCATTTTTTTTACATTGTATAGCTAGGTACCATTAATTACTGAAGCAATTAAATAGATTGTTAAAAATCACTTCCAGAAACCTCGAGACGATGCTGAGCTGCGTGTTATCCAGGACCTGACGGAATTCAAGAGCAGTTTTTTTACACCCTGTGTATAAGTAAGTATATAGAAAAGAGCTAGAAAGTTAAGTCTTTATGTAAAAGGATTCGCCATGTACTCTTTGTATTAATAGAAGTTGGTAGTTTTTTATCAATTTCCTATGCCGAATCGTCTAGGTCAGAATCCGAGGTCTGATATAGTAGCGTGAAGTACGCCAAGTTCTGTGATGCCCCGGAAAGGATGGGCAACTGAAAGAAATCCTCGTTATTTATCACCTAACTTGGAAAGTAATTACCTATAGCTAGTTGTTCTGAGTAATAAAGACAATATTGTGAATGAAAGCAGTTTTATTTATTTTCTAGGATTTATTTATGTAGGACACCCATACAAAAATCAGTTCAACACTGAGAAAACTTTGACAGGCGTCACAGCTCAGTCGGTAATAGCTCTGCCTTCCGTGCTGTGGGTCGTGGGTTCGATCCCCACTGAGAACAAACATTTGAGCGTGGAAAACATAGATGTTGGTTCTATGTCTGGGTGTTACTATGTACTATAAGTATGTAGGTATTTACAAAAAAAAAGTATATAGTATTCTATCAGCATCTAGTTCCCATATTACAAGCTTTGCTTAGTTTGGGACTAGAGGGCGTTGTGTGAAATGTCCATGAATATTTATTATTTATTTAACTATCCGGGAGTTTATTAGCGTGTAAATCTTAACCATATTCTAAAATTTACCACTTTTTAATAATTTTATTAGCAGTAATAATAATCAATTTTTTATACAGATACCCTTTGTCTATAATACCTACACAATTTACATGTCTATTGAATATTTAATACTTCAACCTAATTGGGAGAACAAAGTTTTCTCGTCAGCACCAAACACCGAAGTTCATTAATTTTACGAAAATATCTGATGTCTGTCGCGAATGGGGTTACGAGGAAAACAGATAACTGATATTCTTCTGGACTTTGCCTTCATATTCCGAGTTAATTAAGTAGTTACATACGTTAATTAATAACTTTTGTTTGTGACACTTTTCTGATAGACCGGAGTCAATTTTGACTCTATTATTGCATTTTATGTACTTACCTACCGTAGTAAAATATCTTGTGTGACACTTGCTTTATTTGAAAGAAAGAAAGAAAAACATTTATTGCCTTAACTACCTACCTACTTACAAGTACTTACAACTATATACATAATTTGCGTATCCATTCCATTTTCTGTGTTGTATTAAAAATCGTGATTATGCCTTGTATCATGCATGTAGCTTGAATAATGCATATAATATCTAAAGTATTTTGGAATGGTTGCATTTCTTGAAATTTAAAAGCGTCAAGGCTTAATTAAATAAGCGCTAAGGAGACAACGAGAGAATACGGACGTAGCTTCAGCTAAGCCAGCAAGTCGCGCGCGTCAGTACCTACAATTACAAGGGCGAAGGAATTTTTAATAACTGGACCCTCTTCTTGAGCAAGAATCAATTTGTTAAATAATATTGTTTGCCGTAATCCGGATCCCGTCGAGTTTACCAATTACTCCTTTCCCCCCCAATAACTCTGTTTCGTTATTTTTGATCCGGGATTCTGTTTCTCTTTTGTTACACTCCATTGTTTTCATTTAAAATCTTTGAGGGAATTGATGCCATGAATAACAGTCGTATTTTCATTATCTGAGCGCTTTTGTGCTTTGAGGGCACTTTGCGTTGTCTGTTCCGTTTTGTTTCTAACAGACGTACCTAATAGTATGGTAAAGGCATTTTAAGAGTTGGTCTGTAATTGATATTATGCCTTATTTTACTTCACCTTAATTTTTTTTTCTAAATTGGCCCAAAATTTCTCAAATAGAATCAAACACATATTATTGCGCATCAGCTGCTTTAGCCAACCAATGCGCCTCAGAGGTGAAGCTTTGGTGAAGTGACCCTTTTATTTCAAACGTGTTTTCGGAATTCTTTTTACACCTTATAAGTATATCTCCGTAGCTAAAAATTAAATAGAATCACGTAGGTATGTACCTATACCTAAAGAGTTATTTCATTTGTTGGTTAAATTAAAAAGTTAGTACAATGGATAAATGAGATCTCATTTTATCTCATAACACAAAAGCTCTCTTTCAACAATAAATGAAAAACAGAGCGTGAATTTTATAAAATCAACACATGAACCTTTTGTACTACGTATCCTTACCACTCCAATTTAATTACAACTTAAACTGAATTCTAACGTGTTGATTTATGATACATAATAAAATAATTTGATACGAAAGATTTACCTAGAGTTTGAAGTTATTTGGATAATTTTGGGGCCTGTCAGCGCTGGTGGCTTCATCCTCGTCACGAAGAGGTTTTCCTAACTTCCTTTAATCTTCACAATGTCGCTTTTCACTTGTTAAAAAATGTTAAAAAACTGAGCGTTTGACCTAATGCGTATTTTACCTTCAGCGTATGATCCCGAAATAAGTCTAGTGTTGGTATGGTTTTATAGTAGAAGATAGAATAGAGTTTGATTCATAGGTATTTCTAATTATAAAATAGGTATATGGCATCACGTAGGGTTTATGTAGAAGTTTTCACAATGACTTATTAATATTCAATCTAATTTACATAGAGATGGCGGAGCGGTGGAGCCTTACATTGATTGGTAGGCGTCCATGTTTGCTATGGTTCTGTGTAATTAATCCAAACATGAAACGAAAACAAACATGTCTGACTATAGGTACCTACACTGCAACGCTACAGTAGAGTACAGCCGGACAGAAAAGTCAATGCCATTCCCCGAGGAACCAACAAACACGATATCTTCAAATGTAAAGCTGTTTGGCTGATTAACAACACAAGCCTACTAAAAGCATGATATGGAGGATGGCATCCTTTTGTGGTGTAAATGTGCAATTATAAAGAAATCCCGTAAAGTCAACCCTAAAAGGATGCACCGGTTCAAGTTTGTAAGAAAATAGCACAGACGAAGCCGCGGCATACAACCAGTACAGAGATAAACACGAAATGTAGGAACGAGGAATATAAAACGTGAGATTCTACAGCCAAAGTCCACGTTAAAGCTGGAATTCTGTCTAACTATAAAAGATTCACAGAAGAAACCGAATACAAGTTGAATTTACAACGAAACTCCCTAAAGAATTCCGAAAACCTAAGAAATAAGTATTACATCAAGATTAGGTAAAAGAAACCCGTTTTGGAGAACATTTTCTTATTTTCCATTCCCATTTTCGTCTGTCACTACAATCTAGATTTCTTCAATGCAAAAGTGTTGTTCCATCTCTTCGTCTTCGAAGTCACAGAGTGAGGTCCGTGCTCGCATTTACTGAAAATCTCTATTAAAAATATTTCGGTAACGATTTATTTATCAGAACACGAGCCTAAGAGTTCGCATCAAAGTAAAAACATGATCAATTTAATTCCAAAAGAAATTCCTGCCAATTCTGTTATGATGTTAAAAGAATAACAAAAATCTTGTTACAGCAGAGGAGACAACCAAATATCGTGCAAAATCCCGTACGGAGCAAACGGTCGTTCGATAAAGGCCAATTGTGTCGTCTCATTTTGACACCCCACACGTTCAAATCACCCCATGATTCTACCTACGAGTAGGTACAATCCACATCTAAATCTACGTGCTCGCTACGCCACACACTTGCGTTTAAGATCGATCCCCCATTGAAAGGAAAAACGGGTGGTTGTATTATTCTTTCTTAAATTGTGTGGGATCCTATATGAGACGTAATTTTATGAGTAACAGAAATATGTATCGATACATCTAAAATACTATCGATTGTAAATGATTTTCAGCGTTTGGTAGCGCTATAAATCAGCACACAACTACCAGAATTGTTTGACTTTAGGCACAGTAGGCACAGTCTCTAGATTAATAGTAGCTTAGGTACATTTTTTCCGTCTCTTTTCTAACTCACAAGTCTGTGAAAAACCAATTTTGCCAAAAATGCGGCAATGGTTTCGGGAAAATTGTGGGGTCACACCACGCGTATCGACAGACATCATTAATTTAATTGATATCGAGGGGTGCGATAGGTTATCGATTCGGTATTACAATAAATTAATCTAAACATGGCTTCAGAGCATGACCAATGAGCTTGTAGTTTGTTTTACACTTGATAACATTACGATTCGTGATGCTAGGTAATTATTTTGTTTGTTACTTGCCTAAGTACATATTCTGATAAATTATTTTTATTTACATTTTTTCACGTGAATCCACTACCATTGTTAAGTGAGTTTTTAAGGGAACTACCTTATACATCTATGAAAAAAAAATCCCTTGCCGATTCACGCAATAACAAATTCAAACGTTGAATGAATGACCTACTATTTTATAGAGCAGCATTGGTATGCCAATCAAAGTTGAACTGCAAAGTTGAACTGCAAAGTTTTAAATCATGTTCATTTCATACTAACTCATAGTTATTCTGTGACTAAATAGTGACATCTTGACGTCATTTATTGTGTTTTCGCGCATATTTTGCTGTCAAGTGTCTAAAAAGAATGATCACGTGGTACAAAATTGTACCACGTGACCTGAAGAAATTACACTGGGCAGTGAAACATAACTTGACAGCAAAAGATTGGCATACGGGGGCAGCACGTTTTCGTCTCAACTGTACCTCGCATGCTGTAGGTACGTACAATACAAACAATAATTACCTACCGAGTTTACCTATTGTTTTGGACGTAACGTTTACAAACACAGTTGCTTAGTAATGCAAATGTGTGAAGGAAGACACATGCTACTTAGCTTGTTGTACAGATGTATGAGCTTACGTTTATTTCATTCATTGAGATCTTGTCCGAATGTGCCTGTCCCAAGCATTTACTTTATCCTCATAGCCAGAAAAATAATCATTTTAAAATAATTAACTACTTTTTAATTACAGTCACTGGTATTTTATCAGACCAGTAAAAAAATTATACATTATTAGTTTAGTACTCGTAAATCTTGTTTCTTGCTCCAAGAGTTTTATTCAAAAGAGGTATTTTCTTTGACTCATAATGTAACCGATTTCTTACATCAAGAATCTTGATCTTGATTCAAGATAGAATAATAGGGTTCATCTCCGGAGAACGGGGTTGGCTTGAAAAAGAAACCAGGAGGCAAGTTCACATTTTACAATCGCTAGAGGAAATGTCTGCTACCAAGGCGACATGTTTTGGCCGCTCGAAATGCAACCAACAAAGTTAAAACTTGAAAAGTGCGACGCACGAATTGCTACCATATCGAAGGATTGTTATCTTTAATTGCGATATACGGTCATCTCAGAACTGAGGGCCATATTCTAGTAAACAAATCATTACTCAACCATGTATTGGAGTAGAGATTTTTATACAAATATCTATGCTTGAATCTAGATGTGCTATATAATAAATAAATAAATAAATATTCAGGGACATTTCACACAACACCTTCTAGTCCCAAACTAAGCAATGCTTGTAATATGGGAACCAGATGGCTGATAGAATACTTATATACTTTTTTTTTTGTAAATACATACTTATAATACATACTAACACCCAGACATAGAACAAACATCTATGTTTTCCACGCACAAATGTTTGTTCTTGTATATATTGGAACGCTCGCTCTGTAATGTTATTTTATTATAAGAATAAAGAATTTGAATTTGTGCTCGAGAAGTAAATACGGATCTAAGTGTAGCTCTGTGGAGCAGTGTCTTGTGACAGTAAATATTTTCTCAATACATTCTTATCGGCGGCGGATGCATAAACTCTAGTTCACGACTTCTGTTGTTTATGTCCCATCTGAGTGAACGGAACTTGATACTCTACAATTACCCACAACCTTGAGAACCTTTAGAAAATGCTGACACCCTCTGGGTACCTAGTGAACGCATATCGGTCAGACGATCATACAAAAATCTCTTATGTCTGACCCACAGAACGGAACTCTGTGGGTCTTTGTTTTCGATTTTAGTGCAAATTTAGCATTTTAACGTCTTAGATACTCACATCAATTAGAGTAATTGCTCCACTTACTTAAGATGTATTTTAAAACGAAGCCTTTTTTGACAAATAATATAAAATTCTGTTTTTTTTTCAATAGAAGAGTAGGTACCTAATCGTTTGACTCTACATATAAAACGATTGCTTGAAGTAAAACACGATGTTCTCCTCACGAAGTTATCCGTTACCGTTTTAAATGAAAATTAAATGACTTTTAAATTACGTTCTATCGTTATGTTCGTTATCTACGTTCTGTTAAATTGTAATGTACACGAGTTAATCTCATGTGTTCACCTGTCGTAAAATTATAAATGGTTTCATGTCACCCGTGGACGTAATAACACCCATTTCGAAATTGAACACACGAATATTAAATTAAACAAACCATAGACATGACTATTAGACTTGAGTAGGGTTGCCACACTTGCCACGATGAACAAAGAAAACTCCACATAGAGCTTAAATATATTTAGCTTCATTTTTTTTCAGAATAATCACTACGAATGAACATTTCAAGTAGCTTATTCAAATGAATGCTTAGAACACAAGTTTCGACGTGCTTAGGATACAGTTTCAGCTTGTTAGAAACAAAGTTCAACGTGAAGCTGATCATTCAAGAAAACTTGGGCCGTCTGTTAGTCGGAACTAATTAGTCTAGTGGATTGTGGTAGCCCTACCAAAGTACGCATTATTGATCGAGTGAGCGAAGCGAACGAAGATCTTAGTAGCAACTTGGGCAAATCTGCTTTGTATGTTTGTTAGAGCACAACTTTCGAACCGCTTTTCCGATCTTCATAGAATTTGGTAGGTCGACACGGATATAACTTTTAATTTCCACTGGTTATGATTATTAGGTAAATCGGTCAAGGGGTTGTAAAGTTATGAGAGTCCGCCCCACCGGGCTGCTTAACCTACGTCTTCCGGTTCATGGTTGTCATTTGAGAACTTTTGTTTCTCAGCGGTTGGCAAAGAGAGATTTTTGGCTTGCTGGCGTCACGCTTCAAACACAACGAAGTTATAATCTTTAAACGCACGAACCGCTACTGACGCTACTAATAAATACTGTTCTGCGAGCTTTATGCCACTCCCTTCCCATTTCCACCTCAATTACTAACCTAACTGCAAGTAAAAGTAAACAGAAACCAATCGAGAAAACTCAGCGACAGCATCAATTCATCAGGATCAGAGTTAATTAGAGTTGAGTGGATTGTGGCATCCCTACAATGAAAGTACACAGGCATTGTTATAGGGCGCGAGATTGTAGCGTGCGGTTCGCATCCGGACGCACACAATGCTCTTTTCGATAATCACGATGATGCGATCCGCACGCGCGTTCATTACACATCCTGGGTAACTATGTTGCCCTGGTACCTGTGATAATTCCAATCTGTTTGGCAGCGTCCGTTTCAATTGGATTTCGCTATTGCCAGTCTGTTTCGCGAGTAGATTGGAAAACCTAATTACGATTTGAGCAACGCGAGCTACGTGATGGCTTCATCATTTTCAAAAAGTTATCTCAAGTTTGGTAATCTGTGGCTTGGTTTGACAGGATGCATGAAATGAGAGATGGTACGTCGTCGGTACAGCAAGCTTTAATTTATCCGACTATTTTGGTTAAATAGCCGGATTTATTTGTGTAAAGTGCATCCTAAAATGGTTTTTTTATGTAAACAAGAGATGCTTGTACTAGTAAAATAAGAAACGACCAAAGTCAGGAATAATTACAAGATACAACTTCTATAAAATGAGGAACAACGCCGATATCTCAAACCGGCACTATCATAAAACACCTGAGTTCGACGCGTGTGAGTAATATGAGACGGAAACTTTAAATTTGTGCTGAGACGATGCGGCGGTGGTTCAGCCAAGCGTGTGTCACTTTAAATCCGCTCTTTTATACGTTTTTAAACGAGCTTTATAGCAATAGCTTTGGATTCGTTTACAATTTAACAACTAATACGTAGGTAGGTAATGAAATGTATGTAAATGTAAGTATTAGTAGGTTGGTTTTAGCAAAAATTTTTGATTCAGGTTGTATAATTTATGTCTCTGTCACACATTAGAAAAATAGACTGCTTACTTCACTCACTATTTGCTGTTTCAAACTTTAAAGCTATGAATGCCTTCATTACCGTACAGTACCTAAAAGTTCCACCCTACTCCGTGTGATCTAATTCTTGTTTTTTGTAAGTATTACAAACTTTGCACTAACTTCTCAACAATCCTTTGATAAAACTTCTTTGTGATTCTACATAGACACTTGAAACATTTTTAGCATAGTCGGTCGTTGACCTGAAGACACTAGACAGCCGCAAGTGTACCATAGAGTCGTCCACGGTCAGTGATTTCAAGGAGGTTAAAAAAATATTTGAGAAGCAACTTACATTAGAAAATTGTAACAGTTTCAAGCCATTGAGAGAATGTCGAAAACCTTCGGCAGTGTTTAGCCTTGCTTTTTATCAGTTGGAGTGAGTATCATAATAATACTTACAACGTGATACCTAAATGCCATAAAGCATTTTTATTTACATAAGTAGGTACTAGAAATGAGGGATTTTTGCGGCCATGTTTTGCAAGTTTAAACTACTTCGGTGGCACAAGGCAAAATGGGTTTTGACATGTATTATAAGTAGGTATGTTTTTTTTTCGAGGCATTTTAAACTATTTTGCTTCTTCTCCTTGGTGAAATGAAAAACGCACATTACATGAATACAAAACTATTATCAAAATATAATCTATTACAAGCTTATACTAATGAGCTAATATTTCAAACCGAATCTAATTCCCACAACCTTGCAACACTATTGGCGGAACAAGCGTTTCCAATCAGTGAGTCAGCACTAATCCGAACTAATTGTCCAATAAGCGGACTAAATGTTCTCAGACAATGACACTAAAATAGATACGCATCGTGCATTGTGATTCAAGGCGGACCTAGTTGGCAAGACATCAAACCTGCATTGAATAGATAGAGGTAAGACTGATAAGTTTTAATCAAAAAATAAATATCCCAAAAATTATATTCAGCTTATTATTTTTAGTCGATGGCAGAAATCCTACCGGCACAAAGAAAGAAAAAGACAAAGCCATAAACTAAGTTAAATTTGAAAAAAAAGACATAGGTAAGGTACTTACCTGTAAAAAGCCGGACTATTAAAAATAGATCAAAAATGCCGGATGACTGTAACTCTACGCTCCGTAGCGCAAAACGTCTGTTTACATATACAAGTACCAACCTTCAAAACTGAATTTCGAGGTGCGAACGTAATGTGAACACTGATGTTGTAAAGATGTCTGCGCTGAAAGTGCTGCATTTCTGCTTGCCTGGATTATTTTATTCCATGAATTTTAGGAGCAATAATACGTCAAGCAATAAGAGATTTAGCCTCATTAAAAACCACCTACACAAAACTGCGACTTATTTTTACTGTCACTACCTACTTCCGACTTTGAGTAAATAAAATTGCTTGAAATATTATTATACTATATCAGGAAAGGAGAAAATAACTGTTTTATTTGACGCTTGATTGTCAAATCATGAAAGTACGAATTCTGATTCAAATCACGGGCGACGCGTCACTGAAGCCCAATTTATTTCTACCTTTACTCAGAAGCAGGCTTCGGACTAAATTGTATTCCATGCTATTTTATCCATCGTTTTCATTACAAAAGTGAGTAAAAATATAATTTTCAAAGCTGGACACGTACGTGAGTGGTACCCGGGGCTCAATTTTAAATCGCTTTGAGAAGCGTAACTGCACTTTGGGGTTGTGTCAATCAATCAATCGATTGGAACAGGCACCCGATGGATTGTGTCAAAGGAAAGCTTTGGTGCTTTTCACCAGTAGGTACATATTGTTCATCGATTGCGGGCCCGTGTGGACGTATTATCGAATGCTGGTGACTAACGCAAATATTTTTGGCACACTCGAAGTTCTAGGTATCGTAAGTACATAATTAAAACTTACGTAGGTACATAATGAAGCTGACTATGTTGTGGACTGTGCACCAAAGACTAATGTCAATGTAAACAGTCGTTTAAAACGCTGACAAGTGACAAACCACTTCTTCGGTAAGTAAAAATATCTAAAAATGTTTCCATCCAACCGAAAAGTAGAAAAAAATTACAAAACTAAGAATGAATTTTTCGTCGGAAAACTTGTTTGGATCAAAATAATATATTATTTTTGCTGAACATTTGTACCATTTGTTATTATCTAGGCACTGGTTCTTTGCGATTTTTCATAATTACATTCAGTGATTTTATATTTTCAAAAATGTTTAAATCTGCGACCGAGAATTTTTTCGACGCTTTTTCCATGCACCATGGATGTTTAACCTCTGGTCAGATGTAAAACGTTACAACAGTTCAGTTACTTCTGGATGTTCGTCAAGTTCTCTTCTTCTTTTCTTATAAATATGATTTCTGTCCGTCATTTTTTTTACGTGCCCTGATGACCCTGATACGACAGGAGCTACTTACATACGCAACGTTATCAAGCAGATAAAAATAACTTGAAATGAAAATAAGCATTATACCAAACCACAGCCAACTATCATCATTCGTTTTGTCACTAATTATTGTGATCTTTCCAAACTAATGAAGCCAAATCAATAAAAATTGAATTAACCAGCTGATAAGAAACCTATTCTAGTAATGGACATAGAAGGTGTTGAAGATAAAATTACGTCTATATTTAGGTTAGTTGTACAGCGACTAACCAGAGGACCAACTTTTCATCCATGCTCCTATTTACAAGACGATACACTAGTGCCAAAGCCTATAAGGACCTATAAGCTTTCGCTCTACAGTGTCTCGTAAAATGGTTATATTCATGTTTGAAAATAATGACTTGCAGACAATGATAAAAATATGGCGAGCCAGCTTCAAACAGTAAAATGTGTCTGCGGAAAGTACGGAATCGAATTCCATGTTTCCATAACTGTGTGACGGTCATTTTTATTTATATTGCTTGTCAAGTCTTTCTGTTCAAATCGATTCCAACTAATTATTTCTCACATACTAAAAAGCAAACTGTTTCGATCGGTGGCGTGTACAAAATATTTTGTCGCGTGTCGTCAATAGCATCGCGTGCTATTAATTCGCCATCCCTGCTATAGGACATACAATAGTTTACCAGATTCACTATCCTCACAGTTTAGTCGGCTTTATTCATTAAAGTAACACGTGATTGTTGATAGAATACCTAATTTTCCCAGTTTACGGCGTAATTGGCGGCGGCGGCGGCGTACGGTGTATTTTCACAGTCAATCTATTGAATACGCCATCGACTTGGTGAGGAAGTGTATTGCTCAATTCAATGTTTTAGTACAAGATTTTTCCTGTTTACGTTGATATAAGTCAACGAGATCTCTCTTATTAAGAAAAATGTACTTTATTTACGCAACATTTTCTGCTTACCTAAACAAAAACATATTTTGATGTATTCAAGCTCCTTGATTCCCCTTGGTTCAGCTCTGAAGACTACATAAACACTGACGTATTCAGAATCAGATATGAAGCAGAAACAACAGTTATGGCTGTCATAGTAAAAGTATACGCTAAAATATACTGCCCAACCTAAGGACACCAGTACTAAAATGTGTTTCAAAAAAAAGTTTTCAACAGCTATTGTGTAATAACCAGTAGGTACAACCTGCGTCAGCATGAGTTGAGGAAAACATGACTAACGATTTAGGTTACCTGAGTATTACACTCTGCGATATAAAAGAAACCATTTTCTTTTTTACTCTCATTCGAACACATAATCGGGTTCTCTTTCAAAGCGATCGCTGGACTTTAACAAAATGTTCTAGTCGCAAAAACTTCAGCGCTTGGGCGGACTGCTCCAAGTTTTATTTATTGCGAAACTTGTCAGACCAATCACAATTATTGCTTGCTTTTTTATTACCAAAACTCAGACTAAGTAATACAGAATTACCGATAGCTCTTACTGTGTAGACCGGTCACCTTTACCCACCTCGATATCACTATATCTTATCTACAATAATCTACATATTTTTGTCCTTTCCGTCACGATGGGTCAGTATACTTACAATGTTCCTTATCATCCGTAACTATCAGTATTCGGTTGCTAGATAAACAGTAAAATGATAGCAACCAACACCTCAAGTTGACGAAGGTAACAAAGCATCTAAGATGCTCAATGCTCATGCAATGTCTCGATAGTGATCAAATTGATAATGATCGCCTATTTTTAGAAAATAATGCGCATCAAACAACAATCAGCCCCCGTATGCCAATCTTTTGCTGTCAAGTTATATTTCACTAATTTCTTCAGGTCACGTGGTACAATTTTGTACCACGTGATCATTCTTTTTAGACACTTGACAGCAAAATATGCGCGAAAACAAATTAAATGACATCATAATGTCACTATTTAGTCACAGAATAACTATGAGTTAGTATGAACTGACCATGATTTAAAACTTTGCAGTTCAACTTTGCAGTTCAACTTTGATTGGCATACCAATGCAGGCGGCTCGCCGCGCTGCGCCGCCGGCGCCGTAGCAATACAATTTTGTCTTTCTCAAAGAACAATGAAGTGTCTTACAAACAATGGACCAAATTCAATTAATTCGCGCAGACTTCGCTTTTTCTTATGATCGTTGACTAATTAAAAAGAGCGGTTCTATTAACTTGAGACATTAATGTTAGACCTTAAATATTTGCTTTTTTTTCGCTTACTTGTCTCTCTGAATTTTATTGAAGTGCCTAATTAGGGTACAAGAATAATTTCTTCTTCGCTTTTCTGTAAGTTTTTTGCCTTCTCACTTTTCTTTTATATTATTTGAAGCGCGACAGGAAAAAAAATACGTTTCGTAGTGCTATTTTACTTTTTAAAAGTAAATTAATTATGTTTCTATAATGCCTTCAAAGAGTCTTGTAATTTCTTTGAAAGCAAAACATTTGGTTACCAGGTAGAGAGTACCTTCAAGTACTTTAATTAATGATCATATCCTACATAAATGTGACATCTAAAAACCACATCAGCCCCCGTATGCCAATCTTTTGCTGTCAAGTTATATTTCACTGCCCAGTGTAATTTCTTCAGGTCACGTGGTACAATTTTGTACCACGTGATCATTCTTTTTAGACACTTGACAGCAAAATATGCGCGAAAACAAATTAAATGACATCATAATATTTAGTCACAGAATAACTATGAGTTAGTATGAACTGACCATGATTTAAAACTTTGCAGTTCAACTTTGAGATTGGAATCGCTCCCCTGTCAGCCATATTTCACCAACTACCTACATTACATGCAGTTATAAAGAACAAAGGGCATTTTGGGCATATTGCCAGATTACAACACCTATAGGTACAGAATGAGCAGGTTTGTACCTTCCGTACATGCAATGTAAACAAACAAATCATACGTTCCGATTCCGGAATACGCAACGCAATAAACCCAGCTATTTGTGGTCGCAACAAATCGCTGTTTAACTCTTTCAAACTGTTTAGTACGCCCATAAAAGAAGTGAACCCCCGACTGAAAGTCTATTCTTAACGTAACCCAGAAGCTGTCGTTAAAGCTCATTATCGTACAACGACTACTTTCGCTCGAGTTATGTCTCGAGGATATTTCTAGGGGAGTTTCATTACTATACTGAATCAAGAAGTTGTAAATAAACATCTATGAACCCTCCTTTGAGAGCGGTTTTAATTGAATCGCTTTGATTGGTTTCATAAAAAAGAAATGGATAAGTAGGTATTAAGTACGTGATAAAAATTGTGTAACAACTAATAACAAGACGATAGGAAAGTTAAATAATGTTGGAAATTGGAATGTTTTAATTTCTTTGTTAAAACCTAAGTAACAAAGCATAAAGCGTCCTGCAGGGGTATTCCAATCTCAGTTGAACTGCAAAGTTGAACTGCAAAGTTTTAAATCATGGTCAGTTCATACTAACTCATAGTTATTCTGTGACTAAATAGTGACATTATGATGTCATTTAATTTGTTTTCGCGCATATTTTGCTGTCAAGTGTCTAAAAAGAATGATCACGTGGTACAAAATTGTAACCTGAAGAAATTACACTGGGCAGTGAAATATAACTTGACAGCAAAAGATTGGAATACGGGGACTGGATCCCAATTTATCCCAGGATCGGAGTGTGTGGAGGGAATGGGAGGAGGCCTTTGCTCAGCAGTGGGACATAGAGGGCTAAATATAATATAATAATAATAATAATTTAAGTAGTTTCCAATCCACATTAACAGTAGTGAAGTGAGTGAAAAAAACATAATGTCCCAGTATTGTGACCATACAATTTTTTTTATTTCAACTAATAGGGCTTTATCGAACATGCGATGATGAGTACCACTAAGTAAACCCCGATAAACACTATTGTAAGTCTTATGCGGACAGCCAAGGATTGGAACTCGTTGCCGGCGTCTGTGTTTCCACCTTCATATAGATTGGATGTTTTCAAGAGACGAGTGAATAGGTTATCTTCTAGGTAAGCGTGCTACATCGTCGACCGCATCTTCAATTAACATCAGGTGAGATTGCGGTCAAACGCTTGCTTATAAATTTATAAAAAAAAACCCTCGACAGTCATCAACTTCAAGATTATTTCGATCGATAAAGGTGCATGTCTATCCATATGCTTCGAATCTTTGAAATAGGCATAAAGGCAGTGCCATAGTGAATTGAATAAAGCAATTTGAAACCAATCCAAACATTTGCATCTATAGTAATTATCTACTAACAACGTGACAAATTGTGTTAATGTTGTAGTATCTTTGTTCGTGGACATCGACTCCGCTTCAAATCGTTGCCAAGTAGGTGGCGTGTTGCAGTTCAAGAAACTCATTTTGAAAATTAGCATCGATAGCTGTAAGTACTTTTCCTGAACAGGCAAAAATCGTGCAGGTTAATAAATTCTGTTTAAAATGATTGATAGGCTATGAATCATCTTAAACAGAATTTAAGTATCGACAAAGCATTATTTAAGTAAGTGCTTATTTCATTGAGTTCTCGAATTGTTCGTACCTACCTACTTACTTAATTAAATTCTGGAAATTGTTGAAATAATACAGCGTTTGGAACCAACACAAAAGGCAGTAGCTTAGATCTATTCACAGTAAATTTAAAAAGTGGTAAGTATATGCATCAATTCAAGATGATTTTAATAGCGTTAAAAGACAATGATAAATAATAGTAGCAGTAGTAGAAGTAGCAGTATCCTTGGCTTGTGAAAGAGTTTGTCTCGGGACGTGTATTCCTACCACCATATAGATACCCAGTTCTGCCGCCAAGCAGTGATGCTCGCATTGCTGTGTTCCAGTTTGAAAAGTATATACCTATGTAGATGGTACTCAGAGCGATGGACACAGTGACCTTATGTTGGAAATATTAAATTTAGAACGTTCGTGCCTAAGTAGGTACTATATTATTATCTGTGCTAGAATTTATTCGATTTTTTCTCAATAAAACATCGATACTGTGCACATCTCCGTTTAATTTATAATTAAAAAACTCATCCAAGCCACCCTGACCATAGTGACCATACATAGGACCTGTTTCTTCCACCTCACAGGATACGTTTTCAATGAACTCTGAATTGTTATAGAAGAGGAAAAAAGTAGGCCATCTGCTCCATCACTCTTCTCTCATAAAATAAAAATTGCCTAAAACATCTGTCAGCTTAAATGACTAAGCGATCACATTTATTATTAATCCGGCTCAAGTGTCTCTAGAAATAATTCATTTTTCAAGACACTTTTGTTTTTATGTTTTTTACGCAAAACGAACGATACTTCACTAGCAAGATTGAAGTGGGTAGACGGTAGATGACATCAAAGTCACAAGCCACTATTAAACATAGGTTTTAGAGTAGTTTAATTTAGACTAGCTAGACATACCTACTAGTTTTAAAAAAAGTATTTTTGATCCGGTCATGAAAATCGAGGACCCCACTCGGCTATATTATAAGTAGGTACCTACCCGGCGCACGGATTTCAGTCACTAGTAGGTACCGATCGCCCGGCGGATGCACTTTTCATAGTAAAAAAAAATACGAATGGGAGCTTTTTTGTTGCGGATCTCCCGGACCCGACCAATTAGACTCCTACCTTTACAAACGACCAGAGTCAGCGTTTTTAAACAGAAAATGCAAATGGCAGCGGAAAAACCACCACAAATAAAAAAGTAGATTTTTAGATAGATGCTATAGAACAGCCCGCATTCTCGCACCAGTAATCTCTTTGTAAACCCACATAGTGTTCGGGACGTGTCGATATACGTAACAGATAAAATAATAGTACCTGCACAGGAAACTTTCACTACTATTAGGTAAATAAGGTGACGGCTACTGAAATGACTAGCACCTACCACCTGAGTATTTTTGACACCTAGTGCCCTGCCTAGCGAGGCATGTCAACTAGCTCTAATAAAATAAGGTGTATCTACTCGTTTAAAAATACCTGGAAATAATTAACCGGTAGATACCTAATAGTGCCTAGGCCTACTTAGGCTACCCGCAGTTTTATCGTCAAGTATAATGACGATGAAAATCAAAAACTTTAGTTAGGTACTTACCATTTTTACAATATTAATGAAATCTACAACTAAAAATCTACAATGTTGTGATGCGCATCCAAAGTTTTTGAACTCCATTACCATTTCACTTGGCAACAAGGCTGCATGTACTGAGGAACGAGATTTGTGCTCGACACGGAACACATCGATTTTACGAGTCATGTTTATGTAAATCTACTGAACAAGACACAAATTTGGAGTGACATGACAAGGCTTTTATCACGCATTGCCGGAAAAAACTCGTTAATAGATTTTTTTAGAAGCATCGGAGCGAAACTTTCAATCAATTTTGTGCATTGATGAAATATGTTCATGCATTTTTGGTTTTGGTACGTCCTATTATTGTCAGCAGGGGTATGCCAATCAAAGTTGAACTGCAAAGTTGAACTGCAAAGTTGAACTGTAAAGTTTTAAATCATGGTCAGTTCATACTAACTCATAGTTATTCTGTGACTAAATAGTAACATTATGATGTCATTTGATGTGTTTTCGCGCATATTTTGCTGTCAAGTATCTAAAAAGAATGATCACGTGGTACAAAATTGTACCACGTGATCAGGAGTACCTGAAGAAATTACACTGGGCAGTGAAATATAACTTGACAGCAAAAGATTGGCATACGGGGGCTGAATATCTCTTTACAATTTTCCTTCTCAAGATTACATAACCAAATCTATTAGAGAAGCAATTCATTGCGACAAATAACCTAAATAGCCGAAAAAAAAAATATTAATGACCCGCAAAACAACATGCACGCACGCATCTCCACATTCTCCGCAACCAACCGAACAACAATATAAAAACTGAGTCATAAAAATCGCAAGGTGGCCTCGAACACAGCACAAAAGGAGTAAAAATACACGAGCAATCTTGTTGAAGACATCATTCGTCATAGGTGGTTTTCACACTGCCAGCGACACGACACAGTATCAGCGACGAGTTTGTCATAAATTAGGCTACAAACGCATTTGGCGGCACAGTTACAATGGCCAGCTCGGCGCGGCGGCGGTCAGAAATCTTCATTTTCCTGTTAGAATGTCGGAATGCTGGCTGCCGCGACTTGGCCGCCGTTGTTGACGCTACCGTCGCTACCACACCGATATTTTATTCGAGTTACTGACAATATCGGTATCGTGTAAATGGCTGGAGTATCGGCCAGTGTGCAAACGCTCAGGTTGGGGTACACGCTACCATAGTATTATCTGTGACGCTACATAAATATACTTTAAGATCTCGTAACATGCGACACGGAGTGAGTGAATTGATAGCACAGGGGACAGAAGACACTCCACTCGCGACCATTGTACTCGTAATGCCGGTAAATGTGTGGGTATATCTTGTACTTACGATGATTCTTTACTGTCATAGAACTCGAGGAATGTTTGCGAAGGTTTTAGAAGCGAAGCCTACGTGCTCATACTGTTTAACAAAAGTTTCAGATCTTTTGTATTGGCTAATGGCGTTTTTATTCCTTAGGCCTTAGTTAATCAATTTTAAAAGGTAAAAAAACAGGAGCATTAAAGACATAATACTCGTATATGCTAGATAAATATGCTAGAAATAGCTACTTATAAATAGTTATAAATTTAAGTAAGTAATACCGTTTTGAAACTGTTTCTTATCAAGTTCTGTGCGACGCACGAATCCCAACCATACCGTTTCAAAACTCTTTCTTATCAAGTTTTGTGCGACGCACGAATCGCTGCTTACCTCATCATCATAATAACTGTATGCCTATAGAATTCTACTGCTGAACATGGGGATGTTCAGCAGGGATGGGGAAATCTATAGATGGGGGCATCCATAGATTTCTAACCAGTTTCCCACGATCTACCTAATTCGTTTTAATTCGAATCAAGATGAGAGCGACGCAAGAATTATTTGCTTGAAATTGTTTTAATTTTCTACACACGAATTTTAGTGTAAATAAACCGTGCGCCGGGTGTAGTTCCAAAATAATTAGCTCGATCGTTACGCAAATCAAGACCCCAAAAGAAACATTAAAGTTTTATGCCTGCTACAATATTTACGTAGACTGCTACGAGGAGCGATTAATTTTACTCAGTAAGCAGGTTGTTGCCATTTTCAGCGCTGAAGTTACGAAGGTGTGTGTTAATTCATTAAGTATTAACTTAACGAACCTTTAATTTCTAAATTATACCAAAAAAAGATGGGTATCTAAAAAATTTACTAATAATATTCTTTTGAAAATAAAGGTCGAGTATATTCGACCTTTATTTTCAAAAGAAAATCAAAGTTGACTCTATTAATTTTCTAGTCATAGGTACCTGCAATAAACACTTTGGACGTCATTCTTGCTTCCATCTTAAATCATTTGATGATGATAATGATATCGGCTCCCCGCATTAGATACCGTTATCATCATTGCTCAGAGCTCTTCAAAACCCTGCTTTCCACATAAATACTTACAGCGGCAGTAAGAATTTCCTCATTATGCGGGACAAGCTTCATTAATATGCAAATCAAAGAAAGAAAAGCACTTACTGAAGCCGTGCTCGTAACCTACATCACCTTTCTGCCTGGCTTATTTCGAAGGGCCAAAATGTCGAATTTACATTAGGTTCTCGGACTAAATATTACTTTTATGTATTAGAATGGAACTCCTTGCCGGCGGTTGTGTTTCCGAAAAACTTGAATGTTTTCAAAGGAGTGAACATGTATATATTTCTGGTAAGCGTGCTATATCGTCGACCGCATCGTCATTGAGAACGTGATCAAACGCATGTAAAAAAAATTTAAAAAAATATTATATTTTTTAGACTTTTGTGAAGCTACTCAGTGTAATTACAAGAATACCGTGATAGCAGCTGATAAACTTGTAACCACAAAGGCTTGTTTCGCAACAGTTTCAAAGAACCGGACATTCTCACGATTCATTCACTTTGACATTGCACCGATTGTTTCTAAAACAGAAAATAATATTTACATTCAGCGCGTGTGCGAGTCACAGATTCCACAGATGGCAAATGGTCATGTTTCTCGGAAGGGTGAACAATAAAATGGCAAATACGAGCTACGTGTATTGTCTTGTCTACCTCGGCCTCCCCTTGTCATCGGAGGTACCTTAAGTGGTATAAATCTTCGATAACCGATATTGCTGTGTCACGACACGACATTGATGTCAGAGATGGTTAATAGTTTCTTACATTACTGATTAGAATACCGACCTGGCTGATAAGTGCTTACTTATTTCAAAATTGACTTACAATTTTACTGAGAATTTCCCAAAAATGAACTTACTACCTTAATTTTTTAAGGAAATTCATAATAATTTATATCAATGTAGGTAAGTATTGTAGGTATAGGATAGTCAAGATCTTCTGGTTTCCCAATCGGCACTTATGGCTAGAAAAAGTAGCCATGTGTTAAATAATGACAGTCTGTCTGCTTCAGCCGTCGGTTTATTTCAGGTTTCTAAGAATATTACAGATAGTCTGCTTTTAAAACTAGCATAAGAATATGACACTGAGCTCCCGGGCCACATGAAAAATGTCATATCACCGGGTGACACAGAATTTTGCGTTTGCCCCAAATATTTCCCACCTGTGCGACTTGCCAATGTGTTCGGGATTATCATATTCATGTGTCAGAATGGAGCGGAGACTTTGCTAAATCTTCGTTATTGGGAAGACGGTGGAGTAGAAATGCTTCGAACTAGGACAGGAGGTAGGTTTACCTACGTTTATAAGATTATTCTGTGGTAACGTTAGTTTGAGCCTAAGCCTAATGCCTATGTTATGAATGAGCTTCTTGAACCGCTGTAAGTACCTTGCCTTTTATATCTATTTTGTGCTGATGGGCTATCGACGACATTACAAGTGGATGGAGTTGGCTCATTGAAACTCCTTGCCTTGGATACCTATAGGGAAAGCTAGCAGTATGTATTCTTTTAAGCCCAAAACACACAGAGGTCGGGTGCAGGTGTATTGTTCAAGTCCGAAAGATCCGTTGAGTTGACAGGGACCATAAAATTACTATGAGTACTCATAATAATGTAGTAATTATTCCACGTACGGTACTGCACGGTAATGCCGACCATACACTATTCTTCCTATCATCCAATCGGCATGATCAAGCCAAAAGAATTGAAATTCGATTGTGCCGTTAAGTTTGTCATGCCAATCCACGCCCACACACGGTCAATTCTAACTGATCCAATCGGCAGCGTTACGCCGATTGGATGATAGGAAGAATGGTGTATGGCCGGCATAAGGTGATCGTTTCCAACTCCTCCATTCAAGACAATAACTTAGAATTTACTCTGATCTTTTTATTTTTTATAGTAATCTACCTGCGGCGGCCCAGTGTCTCGAAACGCTGGATTGAGATTATTTTGATATGGAGCGAGTTCAGGTTTTATATTTTTAAATCTCAACATAAAACTGGCTTCAGAGCGGACCAGCAGACAGGTAAACGTTTGTTTTTGCTACCTACGGACGACTGATTCGCTCATAATTAAACCACAACATAGTATACTACACATACATGGTTATTAATTAAATACGTAGAATTGAATCTGAAAAACAGAAAACGACTACTAGTAAACAGAATGAGATCAAAGAAAGACCAAATGAGAAAAATAAAGCAAGACAAGTGTTCTTAGGGTCACGGTTGTACTAAATAGAAGAAGTGAAGCGTATCTTTTTGAGAGCAAATCAAGGCACTTCTCGGGTCTATAGCATGACTACATTGGCTACAGAGATCCTAACGAAAACCGGCTTAGAATAAAAAAGCTTACCTACCTCGCTTCTGGTAATGTAGCTTGATACTATATTACCGGCGTGGGTAAAAAGTAATATGATCATAGGAAAGGGCGTATACCCGAAAGGATGTAAGTACATTTAAATGGGTCTATGTGGGTCAATGAAGGTAAGGTTACTTAAGGGGTTGGAAGGGTTGGATAATTCGTAGACAATTTAAAACTAAGTATTGTTGTTTGTATTAAAAAGTTGACTTACGATAATCACGATGATAAGATAATCAAAGTTGGGTTAAGATTTGGAACAACGCGGTTGCAAAAGAGTACTAAATATATCAGATTAGCTCCTGCCGAGATCGTGTATCGGTGGTAGCTAATTATTAGTAAAAAGCCAAAAGCTTGACCTTCACACACCCTATCACTGTCACCAAGGTCACAGATAATATAAACCCAAGGTCGACCAAGTGCCCCGTGGCTTACACGAGCTTAGTCAGCTTACTGCGTACTAGATACAATGTATTCTGATAGATGTTAGGAAAGTAGAATTAGGTTATCGAATTTATCGACCTTAGGTAATTAACTCGAGTTTATTTACTGAACTGCTCTCAATTTCAGTAATGATTAGAGAGTAACTACGAATAATTAGCTCCAATTACTATCAACTTGTTAGCAAGGTTTGATTTACCAGTAAATTATGTAATAAGCTAAGCTACCAACAATGCAGTGACTCGACCTACAAACCAACACCAACACAGTTTGAAAGGTGTATTAGACACTTCTGCTAGTAATTAACTAGCTAGTATAAAACGAAAATGAAAAAACACAGTGTTTGTCAAAACACAGTACCCACATTAGAACAAATATCGTGCAAATCAAACCTTCATGGTAAAGAACGGGCTGGTCCGTACGGAAGCTAAATATTATTACTTGGTCTGAAACAACTTAAAACTGCTTTTCAAAAACACCCACTCATCTACCGCAACAAGATAAGTGTTAGGTATGTCAAAATGGTGCCATTAGTTCATTAGTACACTAGTTCTTTGCCGATATTGTGTGTAGGTGTCCCATGTCGTGTCGTTGGCAGTGTGAAACAGCCAATTGTGGATCATCTTTAGCTCTCACTCAACTCTAATATACGTAGCGTCATCAACCAGACATTTGTAGGTAAATTGAGGCGCTGACTGCTTACGAAATTTATTTAGCAGCAGTAAGAAAAGTACTTTTTAGCAAACAAGGGTCGCCGTAAATAACGGCGCCCGGGTGGGAAATATAGACGGTACTTGGATGAAAATAGAGTCCTGATTAACAAATTAAAATTTACATATTTTTTCGGTGAAACTTTTCCCGTCCATTGGGGATTCGCGATAGGATTACTTGATTGCTCTCTCGTTTCGTCTGCTTCATGCCAAAGCCGATGAAAGCTATGTTAAAAGGATCGAACGGGAAATTAAAAAACTAAGGATTTAATTTCGGTGATCGAGCTGCCATACGTGCTCGTATTATAAAATAAAACTTGAATTTTTCAATAAAATCACGCTGACTTTTGAAAATAAAAATTTTGGGGGGTTAAAGTACCCTTCAAACGTTTTCTATGAAACCAACAGTGTAAGCTCGAGGAAGTTGTTCGTATTGATGAGTAGTTATGTAGGTACTGTTTTTGACCACAAAGTTTTCGGTGCTGCCCGTTTTTCGCGACTATTGCGTTTAATCGTGAGGGTGGAAAAAGATTTTGAAAATAGCGTAGAACCCATATTGCTTTCCGCTTGAAGGTAGCTTTGATATGTTTTCTTTAGCAACACACAGAGTAAAAAGCCCTCGAAAGCGAGTGAAAGAGCCACGTTACTAGCTTGGCGCCCTTTGACATGAGAGCACTTCGTTAGCTCACTGCGATACGTAACTGTGTTATGATCCTGCACGTCTCAGGTTTTGAGGTGGTCAAGCGAGGATCGGATCCGGTTTGAGAGTTCCGTCCTTTGAACGAATGTAGCTCAAAGAACGAACGTGAATGGGATGAAGGTACAGGCAGGAACAAAACTGTTGTCTTAGTAAAGAATCACGATTGAGTTAAAACTGGCAAGTTTTTGTAAAAAGTGTAAATAATTCAGACCTTACTGAATACAGTTTACTAAAAAAAGACCGGCACTAAAGAGTTCTAACAAATGAATAAGTAGCAACTTTGTTAGGACCAAATTCTTAGAAATTGCATATTTAAAATTCGCTTGAATTACAAAATTTTCTCTACTACCTAATTTGATGATGTCAGTTTTACCATGATATCATCGACGAAAATAAATTTTAACTTTTAGTTTTTTAATTTCAAGATAAAGCTTAATATTGATCTAAAAAATGCTTACGCTTACTTAGGGCGGCTTGCACCAGAATCGCTAAACACGTTTAACTCTTAAATAGTATTTAGCGAGTTGTCAAGTCATACAAATACGTCAGATTTAAATTGATTTAGCTGTTAAACACGTTTAGTGATTCTGGTGCAAGCCGCACTTAGTCTGCGAGTAAAACAACTCTATCTAGAGACCACTACTTACCGACGCTTATTTTACAAAATCCTACAAGTTTTAGCTGAAGTTTGAGCATTAGGCTATTTGCTTGCTGTCGTAACGTAAAGCCCACGTAGAACCCTAGATAGGCAAGAACGTACGAGGATGCAGATCGTCTGAAGCACTCTCCAGCAAGCAAAATTACCGAATCGGACGCTTGTTACAGAAAGAAACGTAACTTGCGAAAGTTCGCTCGACTGGATTTTATTTTCATATATAGGGTGGAAGACGAGGGGGAAGACCTTTGCCCAGCTGTGGGACAGTATAGGTTAATTAAAAAATTTCTTCTTTCTTCTTCTTCTTTTCTATGGCCCACCTGATGTTAAGCGGTTACCTCGGCCTATAACAATGCACTGCTTCACTGAGGATGTCCACAGAGGACGTACCTGTGATACATTGCACTGCGCCCATAACTCTGAGACATAAAGGTGTTGTCTCATGTGCCTGTAATTGTACCGGTACTCATACCTTTCATTTTGCACCTACCTACCCTAGTTTTCAGTGCTAATGTGCTTATCTACCAAATAGAAAAAAAATTCTACATGTCGGTTGATTCTTGATCCCATACTTTATTATGACTAGGATCAGTTTCCACATGTCTATATAACTCAGCTTCATAAGCATGCACGCCTAGGCGCCATAAACTATCTTTGATTAATAGCTGTCCTATCGTTATAGGATCTAATCTGAATAATAGCCGTCTCGTACGTTTAATAACCTATCCTTTGTATGATGGACGTCATTGGACGTCCTTTGTTCTGGTGTTGGTTTTATAATTCAAACTTGAAGCTTGCTCCGACACTGCCGTCAAGATGATTGCGATCCTGAAAAACTGAGGGCCCAGCCAATGTCATTGCATTAGCTTCAAACTTGGTTCAAACTCTCATATTCTTAGTTATGACCTCGAACAATCCTCGCCTCGACTCGACCTCGTAATCTTGCTTTGGTAATAATTTTGACAGTTAAATTGACTAAAAACTATCAAAGCACGACTTTTATATTTCTCCATGCAACTTGCGAGTTTCGAGGTTCTCGCTTTTCGGAGATCAACAAAATAAAAGTCAGGTTACGAGCTCTGATCATGCCTGGGTTGGATCTTTATTTCAACACCTTGATGAGGGGCTGAAGGTTTGTAATGAATAAACCGCCTTACACCTCCAAATAATCCAACCCAGGGATGAACAGTTTTATTGGAAGGTGTATGGCCGCCATAACACGACGACATAACTCAAGCTTTCAAGTCAGAAAGTTCTAAGTTTCTAACCGCAGTTAAAACATTTCATAGAAGCTGATTGAGTTATAGATTTGACCCCACAAGAGGCTAGCAAGCGTAACTAAGCGAAACTAGCAAAACTCAATTACCTAACACATTGCCAAGTTTATATTCACTATCAAAGGAACAAACTTTAGTTTGCAAACATCCGATCATCATCATACAGCCCAAAAGATTTCCAAAACGATACCTATTAATTCTTCATATTTTCCGCGATTTTTATCATCATCAAAGTGTATAAAACACTGGGTAGAAGAATTTCTATTGGATTTCAAGAGGCTATCGATCTTAAACCTTCTCCGTTTGAAAACGATCCCGCGGCTTCAGCCCGGACCAACACAGTTTCAGACGAACACGGCTCAACCGTGACTTCCGAATTAGGTATGAAAGGAAATAGCTACTCGATACCGAGGGTTTCTCGCATCTGATACTAGTGATACTTCAATCAAATTAGGTACCTACCTAAAATAAAAATCGATCACATAATGTTTTATCATTGGATCTCGAGATTCGAAAACGTGCCGTGATGAATAAGCTATCGATATCTACTTGAATGTGATTGTAAAACGAAAGTAAATAAAAAAAAATCTGGCATCCGATTGCGAGATGAAAAATAAACGACATGTCAGTGGTTTGAATAAATGTATGAGATTATTCTCCACCGATATCCTGTAGGTTCGTGGCAGTGGCAGTGAAAACAGCCACTCCCATTAATAAATGAACCAAGCAGAATAGTTAATTGTACAATTTAATCCATAACTGCAAATTCATTACTGCGATAACCGACATAGATAAGCCCTTTGGAATCATAATCACGATTCTAAATAGTAATGTCTGCGAAATTGTGGTACAGTCGGCGACATTCGTTTCCTTGCAATCAGAAACCGCTTGAAGTTCTGCTTACATTATAGCCGATTAAACCCTTTTAAGTAAGTTAAACACATACAGTGCCATTAAGTTAGGAAGAGATTACACTGCGCGACAACCACGTTTTGACAGCGGATCGTTGCATTGTTGCCGTGTAGTGTAACTTGAAATGTAACATTTTCCTTAGTGAAGCTTTTTTAAATTAAAATTTAAAAATGACATTCTAGTTTCGGAGTATAGCCTGGATAATAAATTGCTGGACACGAGTCACTGAATTATTTAGATCGGCTAAGAATTTTCAAAATAGGTACCTAAGTAGATACCTGCCCCCGTATTCCAATCTTTTGCTGTCAAGCTATATTTCACTGCCCAGTGTAATTTCTTCAGGTCACGTGGTACAATTTTGTACCACGTGATCATTCTTTTTAGACACTTGACAGCAAAATATGCGCGAAAACAAATTAAATGACATCACAATGCCACTATTTAGTCACGGAATAACTATGAGTTAGTATGAACTGACCATGATTTAAAACTTTGCAGTTCAAATTTGCAGTTCAACTGAGATTGAAATACCCCTGCTAGTAAATTATGCGTACTTAATTCGAGTTAATGTTTGCAGGCATAGTTCAAATAAACCCATACAAATCCCAAAAATAAATAAAAATATTGAACATTTTGCTAGAAAAAACGTTTTAGTAGAGGTAGTACATAACTGAAGTCTTAAAAAAATCTGCTGTGGGTTAGGTACTTAGTTATTGTGAAGTTTGTTTTCTCAAATATTCAAGAACCAAACAGGAAAGTTGCGCTAATTTCGAATGAAATCCTGTTGACGTAAAGCGTAACTTTTTAAAGCACAGTTCCCAACGATTTAAGAAATTCCCATTTTACAGTTCGTCCGCATCTCGTGAATAATTCCGGCTCTTTCTAGCCGAAAGCCACTAGACACGGCTTAAACAAATGTTTCCCTGTTGTCTGAAAAACCGGGAATTTATGTGTCTAAAACCTTATGAAATTCCCTCTACGTGGTGTGATGAAGTATTGTAAAAAAACATTTTGTAGGTGTGTGTACGGGTGAGTTTTTCATTATTTATTGGCCGCAAAAACAGACAATACTAATTGAGTTCCCACACCAAAAAATATTCAAATATTTCTGGTATCATCGGCCTCACAATTATACATACCTAAGAATACGTAAACTGACCATAAGTGGGACATTATGGTGCGAGGAGTGAGTATGAATAAACCATTTCATGTATATGATACCTTCGAGGACAGTACCTCCTAAAAATGCTCTCAAATCCCTTTAAAAAGCCATGCCACCCTGTCTAGTTTTTTTAGGTATTCTACATGGAGCACCAACACTTCTATTTCACAAAGGGCACAGAGTTTAGCTTGGTGCTCCTCATGGAAAAGTTTTAGGCAAAGATAAAAAATGTGCTATGTATGGCATACGGTATAGTTTACAATGATGCGGTAAAACCGCTTTTACTAATGATAATAACATCAATTAAAACAAATCGATAACATAATAAAATAAGCATGTTTTCTTTTAAATATTTGTGTAGAAGCAGTTGACGCAGCGCAATCTAACCCCAAACTTAGTAAAACTCGCATTTTTGACCGGATAGAGATGCAACATGCAACGCTATTCGTAGAGTATTCGGCTGAGCTAAATGCATTCATATCTGGCGTCAGCACTCCTTGTAACATCTCTTTGTCCGACGGATTGCTTGTTATATCTGCCTCTATACCTATCTACAGACACTGCTCTGTGATCCAGTTTCGCTTCTGTGTCTAGATCAAAACAATGATGTTGTGTCGTGTTTGTACCTATGTCTTTGCCAATCTATGGTTGAGAAGATGCATTTTTTTTATCACTTTAACAGTATTTTTAGTGAAAATCTAAATATTGGATCATTCTGACCTATAACTACCATTTACTCTTTTGTCATTTATTGTACCTATTCACTAACCGATTATACAACCTAATCACGGTAGCATAAACGGCAATTCAATTCCTTGATTCCATCCTTTATCCACAACTATGCAAAACTATTCAAGCAGCCCCAATAAAGGCATACGTGAGCATTGTTATAAAAGTCCATATTAATAACCTCAATATTAGAAGACCCATTAACTTGATGAATAGCCATATCGCGTTTCGACAATGTATTTGATTGAGCCGTTAATATAGCTTTTGACCTAAATAAGTACGGTTGCGCCTCTGCATATAACTTTTAATGCAAAATGAGCTCCATTCCTTGGACATTAGGATTCCATAAAGAAAAAAAAACAATGAGCGTGTTATACGATTGTTCGAAGGTGTAAATGTAAATTGAGCTTAAATGCCCTCAGGTGGCTACAAAATAGAAAAAGTACCTACCTAACTGCAGGCTTTAGAAAGAGCGAACGTTTCAACTACGCGCAGGGCGGCTGCCGGATTATAGAAAATTGTATTAGCAACAGAACGCTTTGAAAAGAACTTGTTTTCTCATTTCCATACTCGGATGGGATGAGCAGTGAAAAGGAAAAGTGCTGTTTGAGCAGTTTCTAGGCAGCGCTAGTGACTACCTTGCTTAGATTACAATCTTTTCAAATGTTTTTGAAGAAATAAAGCTAGACTTCTGTAATGGAGATTAGACTGAGCACTCAAACTAGACCAACGATGAATACTAAGCTAAGACAGTCTTAGTGACTGACTGTGGATTAAGATAATCCTCGAGTACCTAAATTGAAACTACTTTGTATGGAATCAAAGCTTTTATTCACAAAGAAAATTACGACTAATGCAGTATTTATAATGTTTACAGAAACAGTTGAGTTATCTACAAACCGCTGCAAGCGATCAAACTTTTTATTAAACTTAGTATTTCAGCTTTTGAAAACTACGAAAAATAATACAAAAAAAATACTATAGTCCCTACTTATAAGTACAAATACAGACAGAAAAAAAACGAATAGAAGGAGACGGCAACAGAAAAAGGAATAAAAACGGAATGAATAAAGGAATAAAGGAGGCAGATTGTTTGAAATGGACTTATTATGGGCGGCGAGCGACCTACCGCTGACTAGCCTTGAGAACATGAGGTATCTGGTCAGGTGATCGAAACATTATGATTCAACAGAAACTTACCTATATCTTTTAAAAATCCTACAACTGATTAGGAACAAAGGTTCTCGAATGACGAACATGAACTGGAAGCGTAGGATGGGACCCGTTAAACTTGCTGATGGAGAAGACTCTTTATGAAATCTATAGATGAGGCAGCAGTGAACTTCTGCAGGCTGATATGATGAAATTATGAAATAGTTGATTAACTAAATGACTAACAAACGCAAAGGCTAAGCCTAAACTGAGTCTGGGACGCATGGTTCATGTACTTTAGTAAGCTATACAAGTGCGCAGAAAGAACCGAATATCAAATTTAAAATTTAGCAGGAGGGTTCAATTTTAAGGATGAAAATGCGAGCGAATTCGCGAGCATCCCGCTAGTATTTTGTTTAACATTCTTGCAGTTTTTAAAGTAATTTAATCATGCAAAATGAAGCGCGTTTATACATCTAATTTGAATTACAAAAGTTGTTGGTATGCAAAAGGAGAACGAGCGGGTTTAGCAGGGTACCCTGGGGAAGACCTGAGGGATAATTCTCTTCATAAAATCTATTATAAATATCATTGGGTTTTTGTCGGGATAAAATTGAATACCATTTTGTGACTTTTATGACATCCCAGCAAGAACCCAATGATATTTTTGTACAATTTATTGAGAGATTTGTCCCTTAGCTTAGAAAGTTGTTTTCATTTAGTTTCAGCCCAATTTAAACTAAAAGAAAATGTATTCAGAAAATAAAACGGAGACTGTTCTCGGTAGAGAATCTCTACTAGATTATGAAAAGGAATGCAGAGAGGATCAAGTACCTTGAAACTGCTTAATCTTCCTTTATGTTGAAGCTAGTTGTTGTACTGCAGACTTGTTTTTAGATTAGAAATGTTATAGCTGAGCGTGCTTGACTAATTTGTTTCTTATGTTTGCCCATCTCATTTATTCACTACTGTGGTTTTTGCTCACGTTTTAGTTTGGTAACCGCACAAAATGAACTCCGCAGAACAAACAAAACTGGATTAGCTTATTGACTGAACCCTATAAAATTGTGATACCATTCTACTAGGGTTGGTAAAACAAACTCAAAGCGTTATTAGAATATATGAATACGTAACCGAATCAATGTTTTCGACAACCTACATCACGTACTGACCTATTGTAGATGCGTGAGATTTTTTGTGTTTGCAGTAAATTATGTTCTGTAAAAACAGGCCTTTGCATCTATACTAGATGATTTATACAGCGTCTAGGGTTACTTCTTACCGATGGATACCGATTACCTATGACATATCTTACTAACATATTTATAGGCTTTCATAGTAGGTACGTTCTAGGAACGAGCTATATGGCTCTACGGTGAGCAAACTATCACATATTTCGCCTAGATGTTATTTATTTTACATAAACATAATATGCATAACTTAGAAGTATTTTTTATTTCTTCGTCATCTATGACTCGTAGAGTCGTCAGACTACCACAAGATCATTTGAAAAATATTGTAGCATAATTTGCGTTGGCAACCCTACATGTAGGTAATAATTTTCTCCACAGCGACCTTCATTAGGACAACGGCAGGTAGGTACAAGTTTTTTTCAACTCGGTCGAACGTCGGAGCTTATTATCATCTTGTAATCTCACCTTTACATCCTTACAATACGACTAAGTTTATTATTATTACCCATTTTATCCAGAACCACTACGAATTAGCTTGTGATAAAAAAATAATGGCTGTTAGGAGTGGTAGGGTGAATGATTGCCAAGTTTTTACTTCGTAAAGTCACGGTGTATATTAATAACTTGGAATGAACCGATTATTTTGTAAATCAACACCGTCTAGTAAACTATGCTTGCGGTCCATGGTCTACAGTTTTGTATACTTTGTAGTTTTATCAAATAGAAATAGTACCTACTTACTTGGAAAGATCGTAAGAGACAGTGATTTGTGTCATGAAGATGAATGAATGAATGAATGAATGAAACTTGTGTTTATTCAGAGTTCTAAAATTTCAAGGTACTTAGTTACTTACATTTACTATAATATTATACTTAGGTAAAGATAATTCTAGGAGACTGTTACAGACGTCTATATTATCTAAGTTAAGAACCTAAGTCATTACCTACTATTAATTAACCGACATGGAAGCTAATATCCATCGGAATAATAACTTATTTAGAATAGGTACCACCCACCTCTTCCCACAAATCATCATCAGTCCTATGTGACACGTACATTATGTTATTATCGAAGTTTGTATACCTAGTCCTTTGAAAGAAAATGTCTCGTAAGTAAGAAGTTCAAACAAGCTAGACATGTAAAGAAAAAGCGAATTAGGCGTAACTAGGTATATAAAGTTTGAGATAAAAAAAACCTTTAGATCTGAATTATTCGTCTAGAAAGGACGAGATTCGAAAAAATAAAATACATTAGAGCTTGGAACATTTGAGTGAAATGTAAGTACCTATAAATAGAATAAATAAAGAGCTTTTAGGTACACTTATTACCTTAGTAGATACCTACATAGGTATTTGTAGGTAAGCTAGACATAGCTGTAACTAGACTGTAGTCGTTATAGCTTTGAATGAACCATATCAATCTTATTTACCTACTTACTGCAATGAATGAATGAATGAATGAACAATCGATTGCGATTTTCTCGTGACTTCGTACCTAATGATATTTGTTCGTAGAAATCCTCTTAGCGAGAATTCCGATCGTTTACTGATTAAATTTGAGGATTCAAGATTATTTATGTAATAAAATATTCAAGCAAGATCGTAATAGCAACGATTTATGATCGAGATGTCCAGAATTTCAAATTGCGAATTTCCATCTCAACGCTCTTGGGATACCCGGTCATTGAAAATACTAGTTATTGTCTATTTATTTGTAGAAATTTACAATTGAAAAAGTCCTATATTTCATTTATACTTGAATAAAGTCGGTATGATTTTAAAGCGAGTGCAATGGACCTCGTCTATTGCGCGTCCATTCAAGCCTGAACGGCCATTATGTGAAATCAATTCAATAACATCTCACATTGTACTGGGTTTGCTTACAATCTAACGAGCTATCTTTAATATACTAACTATTGTCTTTTCTATACTTTCAGAAAGTCTCGTCCATTCTTATATCTTTATTTATAAAATAAACGTCGATATTAGAATGGAATGGTAAAGGCTTAGAGCCCATTCTAAACGAATTGAACGACATGGTAAATACGATACATCCTGAACCATTTGATTTAAGCACGCAAATACTGCGGAAAAGAACATGAAAAAGCCATATCGGACCCCTTTGGTTCGAATTTTCGGTAAGATTGCCGGGAAACTTTCCATTTTCGTCCCAAATCCCGGGCCGAATGAAAACTCGTTTGCATAATATAAAGACAAGCCTAGTATCGAGACTAAACGCAAATAAATGGTTCCCTCAAGTTAAGACGACAATTTATCGGGTCAGCGGAGCCAAGATAAATTTGAGACCGAACCTTTTCGAATGCACAATCTGTCGTTCACTCTTTTGATGTATGATCCCTTAGGTAATTCGAAAAATTTTGACCAGTTGACTGAAGTTTAATATTTTCCAATCAGGTCAAGTCTGGTTAGTTTCCTGTTAGCCTTGTTTACATTAGCGTGTAGAAAGATAGCAAGCTAAATTATAGTTTGAACTGTAAATACAAACTATTCACTGGTTATCTCTTAGTTTTATGTCTTGCCGTTCCAGAATTTATTTATGTTTCAGTGTGGGCTTTAGTATTCTAAGACTGTTTTGGCTCGCAGACAAAGTTGTGGTCTAGACAAACATTGAATTCGAAATCAGAATTAGGTATGTATAATCTGAGCATAGGTAATCGTTTGGCGTAGTACCAGGGCTTAGAATATAGTTCTATAATCTGAGTACCAGGGGCATATGCTCAGTTGGGTAGAGATTTAACTCTAATATATTTCGACGTCATCCCGTCGAAAACTAGTAGATACAACGTCATCCCTATTAGAGTAAAATCTCTGCCAAACTGAGCATAAGGCCCCAGTTCGACAGATTGGAGTTGTTTGCTAGTAATCAAAACCTCGTCAGTGATCCACACCGTAGCGTTCCGATGAAGGAAATGAATGTCTTGTCATTTGTCATGGTTCAGTACTCGACGCAGTGAAGTCGGTCAATAACTCTCTCTCTTTATGCTCAATAACTTCTTAAGATCCAGTAGGTACTAAAGTTCGTAGCCCACCTAATTCAATGCAAGTTCATGATTGCTAATCTCCCCTTGCGAATGTAAATCTATGTCGATTACACTTTGTGCTCTCATTACTATTTACTACCCATAAAATATTATCATTGTTTTATTACGATCGTAAGTAATAAATTATTAGTCCCGAAGAAGTTGTGAATACTTTTTTCTATCGCATAAAAATTGTTTTTCCACAAAGGACTCTCGATTCACTGGGATTTTTTTAACAAGTCTTTCAGTATAGGTACTTTATTGGCTATTTAAGGCTTCAGTAGGTAAATCTGTAGGTAACTAAGGTCTATATCGCTAGTATTTAATTTTAGTTCAAAGTTTATGGAAATAAGTACGATCATTACGTACCATCTAATTCCTAGTTCAAATAGTACCAATGTATGTCCAAAATCCATAAACAAGAATAAAAAGAAAACGCGGTACTCTAGCAGAGCATTTATTTGAGCTCATGATGATGATTTGATGTGTATCGACAATGGAACAAAAAGATTTACCGACCAATGGCCGAACCTATCGGCAATAAATATCAATTCAATTTCCAAAAGGTTTCCTAAAGGTAGGGTCTCAATTCCGTGACCCCTCCGCTGGGCATTAGATTTTAACACCATTAATCTAAATTGATGAACCGAACTATCTGACAGATTCTGTTTATCTGTTCTGCACCCGTGTCAATGTTGTTTATAGACACAGTGATATGAGGTACACAAATACAAAAAAATACAATAGATACGTTTGACTACAGGAATCTTTGAAGGTAAGTAAACGGAAAGAGAGGGCTGGGCATGAAGACCGCAGATAAACTTTAGGAGCCAAATAAAGAAAAAGTACATCTTTATCTGGCCTTATTTAGCAGTCACGTCATATAAGGAGGCCAGGAGGCTGCATGAACGGAAACAGGTGAAGAATAATGCATCAATTGCACTGACAAGAGCTATAGTTCTTTTAATTTGGAGGAAAACTAATTTGTGAGCAGAGTCTAAATGCCAAACTTCTAGAGCTACCTATTCAAAGTTCCTAGCTGTTACGTTTGTACAGTCGGCTACACATCAACCTATCAACGGTTCGAACTTTGAACTATTATAATTTGAATGTTGCGAATCATGCGAGAGGGACGATATGTTTTTATGTGAGACTCTCTGCTTGCGCGCCACGCGCCTACTACACCTATTGCGATCCCTGATTCGCAACATTCAAATTATAATAGTTCGCAGTTCAAACAGTGTATAGGTTGATGTGTAGCCGACTGTACCTTGTTACCCCGTAACAACAGAAATCTCCTTTGTATGGAAAAGACATTTGCAATCGGTTTGACTGAGGCCGGCGTCTGTTAGCGCTCAAGATAATGCGCGGACACACAAAGATGCCCGTGCTCTTCTTAGTGCTATAGGGCTGTCGCGTTATGTTGAAAATAGCAGCACACGATAGTAATTTGCTAATGTTTTTAATAATGCTCAGTGGAAATCCCCCACAACGATGCCCATACTCTTTTACTGCCTTAGACCTGCCACTTTATGTTGAAAGTAAGCTCCAAGCCGAGGCTAATTATCGAACTGTCAAACATCTTTTCTCACGCACATTTCTACTTCTACCCTTTTGAAGATATAAAATCACTGAATGTGATTATGCAAAATCGCAAACATTCCATTTCTAGATAAAAACAATGCAAGGTTCGGCAAAAATATCATATTGTTCCAAACAAGTTTTCCGATCAACCAATGAATTTTTAGTGTTCTAAGACTTCTTTTACATTTCGTTTGGTTGTTTGGATCAAAAAATGATATATTTTGCTAAACCAATGCATCTAATAAAATCTAGTAAAAATATAATGATGGGGATTATGATAGAATGTCATAATGGCAGTCAAATTCTACAAGGTAAAATTTAGTTGAAATAATTCACGACCGACTCACCTTCAGACCGCTCTGTGTGATTAGGTAAGTAGGTCTGTGTTGGACAAAAGTCTAGGTTCTTTTTATACTTCACAGGTTAGAAGCCCATTGCTAATTTTTACCCTAGTAGTAGGGAGTACGTAGGTCCAATTGTGACGCATACCACCTATTTTTATCCATAACTTAGTTCGCAACTCAAGTTCTATCAAGCCTAAAATATGAATTAATGATCCAATATCACTAAACTAGCTCCAGACTGTTAGCAGCTAGATCTAAGCTTGTACGCAACACACAAAGATGTCTCGCCCCTTAGGGCTGTCAGACTGCTGATGACAGAACTAATTAGTGAAATCTATCGACATGAATTCAGAGGTTTTCACTTTTCAAGCTATATTTATCACGAGAATTGGAGACACGAAAATGTCTTAGTCTGATTCAAGAGTTCAAGACGTTTTGAATAGGAGTCGCGATCTTACCGCGAAACTTTTGGGAATGGACATCATTTTTTGCAATATCTTTAAAAATACAAAGCACCTACTAGGTAATAAATTCGTTACAACTTGGGGGATATACAGATAACTAATTGTACTAGTCAAATAATGATCTTCGAGGCAAAGGATTGTAAAGTCTCTCTGAAGCATCTGCATCTGCGCAGAACCCATATTTTGGGTAAGCGAATTTTTCTGCACAACATGCGCAAACGTTTGTTGCATCTAAACATCTGAGGGATAAGGATCCGTTGTGCGTACCTACCTGAGCTTTCCCTGAGAAATATGCATGTTGAATGTTTTCCACAAATACATCTCGACCTTCCACGAGATAGGGTTGGATATTGAAACAGGGAGAGCGTTCCCAGAATGCTTAAAACTATTGGAAACACCTGGAAAACCCGCTTGAAATATATCTGAAGTTATATGAAAAAACAAGTTTATGTAAAGTACAATAGACTTATTACTTTTTTATATTGTACTTATTACAACAATGGTGGCAATTCTGTTGTTACAGCAAACCAAGTAAAATTACGTAAAAAGTTTCAAATTAGCATACCGCCTCATTGACTGACAATAAACTACCTACCTAAAATTAGAATTTTTCTATTTTGTAAGTACTTTTAAGTTTTAGGTCAAATTGATCGACATCTTTTTAGCGCTGAGTTGTTTGACGTTACTTTTTAGAATCATCATTTAAACCTTGGTCTAAACATAATTAGAACTTATATTATTATTTCAAAACACTTTTACAATGTAAGAACAGAGAGTACACCATTGTCAAACGAACCGACATGTATAACAATTTGAAACAAAAAGACTCGAAGAAGCATTCAATTAGGGAGCTTCACAAGCTCCTAGGACACAGAGTACAGACAGAGTCTGGTAGGTATTAGGTAATGACACAAAAACTGGGGCAAATCCACGAGGCAGCCCTACCGGAGGGCGTTTAAGCCAACGACGATTGCCCCTCGCAAAGGCTCAGCATTCCCCGTTCAACTGCAGAATGGATTCGTAAGAAAACGAAATCTCATTCCGAAGCGCTCATTGTTTGAGAATTTTTCACAATTGCTTTTTCGATTCGCCAATCCTCATCTACGGTTGGCATTATTGGCGATGTGTCATCAGCTGCGCTATTTTATCGCGAACCGTTGCTGTAATGAGCTTTAGATGGGAATGCAGAATCGGATTAACTTCGATCAGTAATGAATGGAACAAGTGGGCTGTTTTTAGAAGCTTTAAAGGTAAAACTTTCATCAGAATACTTACTATGTTTGGCAAAATAAGTGATATTATAGTTAGTTTTGTACAGGGTATTTAAGCTTCAGAGTTCAGATATTCAAAAAGGATTGAACAATTTTTTGTTATCCTATAGAGGTCATATTGCAAATGTCTCAAGATACATAGGGAAGTAGGTAGGTAAGTAACATAATAGTTACTTTAAAATATTTAATAACTTATATAATAATATTTAATAACGGTCCTATCATAATTATCAAACACTACAATGACATTGAGATTTTACCTTGAAACGATGTCAACCAGAAACAGCTTGTGTCTATAATTTAATTTTACCTATTTACTTATGATTTAACTTCACATTTTAATTGCATGAACTAAATGAACTATGCTTTATTTGGTGGGTAAAATAGATGAGAGCAAAAACGTACGTGTTTTTGTTGGCTCTAAATAATTTGTTAGGGTGTGTAATTCCCTGTCCAGTGACGCCCTGACGAACTCACTGCCCTAGATTTTTATAGATTAGCTACCTTGTTTTTGATTTCGATAGCATTCGTTTATAGAATTTTGTGAGCGAAATAAATTGGCATTGACCATTTTCGCATCTCCTTCCGCGCAAGTTTCGTTGCATTGTGATTGTGTTGTTGTCGAATTGTCAATGTCTCAGAACCTTCTGTTACCTCTTTTGTGTTCTCTGTAGTTACAACATATTACCGCAGACTGAAGACCTATAAGTTTCGGGTTATTTGTTTTTCTTTTGTCAAAATCTCCAGAAGACTACTGCTTCTAACGCAGGTTACACATCGCTTGTTCACCCAAGCACAGCCTGCAGTGTAACAAAGAAGACCGTATACAATGGACCTACCATTTGATTGTACTTCATTGTTACTTAACTTTTTTACTATTTTGATTATCATCTTTATTGTAAACGGCTGTGATATCATTGAGGCATTATAGCATCATCATTATTTATCTAAGGACGTATCGTCGTAAACCACAAAGCGGAAAAGCCCACAGCACAGATCAAGTACCTAAGTGAGTTATTGTTCTGTGGTCCACAGAATGGGAATCGTTGCAAAACGGCCACGTCAAGGTGTCTTCGAAGTTTCCAACCAAATTAAAACCAACTATGTCTCATCGATACGTATAAAAATCCGTAAATAACCTACCCACAGCACTACATATTAGTTCGATAAAACTCTAGTTCCGAAAACTACTAACCAATAAAAAAACAGTCAGCATGAAAAATCAATTTCATGCTAGGTAATTATTTTCATTGGAAAATCCAATGATGTGTGATGGAAATCGTGATAATATTTTCTACTCGCTCTACATTTCATACCGCACATTATTTATCTACCGGTATTGGAGACGCCTTTGTGACGTCATCCATGTTATCGGACGTCAGTTGACGTCACTGTGTGATACCCCACCTACTCAACCAAGGCATCAAAAGGTATTCTTATCAACGCCAGCGGCCAACGTTGACATTTAGCGGTTTTCACACTGTCAACGACACGACATCCGACACACGATATCGTCAGAGAACTAATATTATTTGACACTGTGTCGACATTTTTGATTGAGCAACGGGGGCCTAATTCTCACTTCGGCAGAGATTTAACTCTAATAAGGATGACGTCAAAATGACGTTGAAAACTCCTGTCACCAGGTTGTAACGGTCCAGAAAGACTGTCCACGTTCCTTGGGTATCCCACAAATTATTTAGTTAATTTAATCTTAATTTAGCTAGATTCGGTCAATTTTCACCGGACGATGAAACTATCTTCAGTGAGACATACTGAATCTGTAGCAACCGTTAACTTCATAGTATAAAGAATGAATAATATTAACTGTACGAGTTTATCTAGAAAGGTTCAATATAATAGAAGGTATACATAGTTGTAGCAGTTAAATTATATCCACTAATTGTACTTAGTAATAATTCATTTACAATTTCGCAATGACATTTGCGAATTGCTCTGATAAAAATGTCAGGCGGTTTCCCTCCCAAAATAGGCTATCAGATTGATAGATCTAGGTACATTTGAGAGTTGGAAACTGAATAAATTGGTAGTAAATGCTTTAAACTATCTATGTTCAGAATCTCATAAAGGTCGGCTTCTTTATTGCGACACAGTAGGGAATTTTGATAAATACAGTATGAAAAACGTAACGTAGAATGTAGATATTTTCAAGGAGAGTAGATACAAGCTATTAGTGTCTTTAGACACCATCTTTCATTCAGAAAACGGTCTAGAACCAAAAGAAACATCCAAAAAGAACAATACTATTATAGACTATATGAACCAACTTAGGTATACATTGAGTTATATCTGGGGGTATATTTGGATGCCGGACGAATGGCACCCATCATAAAAAGTTGTTTTGATACGAAATGGTAGGCATCGTTTTGAGTCGGCGGTGATTCGGGAGGCAGCGAATTGGCAGGCAACTAAACAGACGGGGATCGCATACTAACTATGAAGTAGGCAGTGGCTTTGTGACGCACGGAAGCAAAGCTTATAAAAAGGCGTACAAATTGTAAATGGGGGTCATTAATTTTGAGAATTTCAGAGGAGTAAGAAGTAGCTAGGTTCAAGCAGATGCTATTTTTAGTGGGCAAGGATCAGACAGTCGGACCAAAATGGACCTGGGTTCATTGCACATGTCTTGTAGCAAACTAGGATTGCTAAACCATTGTGCGGGACTGACTGACTGATATCTTGCATTTAGAAGTGAGTCAAGCAGATGCTATAGGAAGATTTCTCTTTACAGCTAGAAGTGATAGGGGTTAAATTCGGTGTTAACTTAAATATTTTCTTTAATTTTCCTTTGGTTAGGCAGTGACAAACCCTGGTAAGTACCTAACAAGGTGTAATATAGAGATTAATTGGTTTAATTTAAATTCATTAATTATTTTGTTATGTTTTGAAAGTTTCTTAATTCATTAATTTTCTTTACAATGCATGCAATAAATTCTACTATTTCGAGTAGACGCTCTTGGTTTAATAATTATTTCAATATAGAATAAAGTAGATTACACCTTAGCTTCATTAGAAATCCAGAGGTTTATCTGGTAAAGGCTGGAAAACCTAACGGTGACATTACTGAAGCCTTTTATTTGGTAGGTCCAGTACCTTTGGGTCGAGCTGGACGTTATTAGTACTTGATTGCTAATAGCGCAGACCCTCATTTCAAGTATTCTTGAGCTCAGTTGTGTGGATTGTCGTGAAGTGAATCTGCCAGTATGGCACACACGCTCTCTGAGTAATGGAAGACTTGTCTTGATCCTATTTATATATGTATATAATACACACACTAAAATATTGTCCCTGGTCCGTTTTGACGTCCCACCCAATCCACTGGACTGATAAACACGCACACAGTTATAGGGGTAGGACAAAGCCGAGACTTACTATCTTGCATTCCCTTTTTAGAATATTTAGGTAATCCATCATTGCACTAAGACGGATGACAATCGCAATTAAATGTAAATGTGAAGCTTGCTTCCAGTTTTGCTCTATTTTACACATCTAGCTAGAATAGGGGGAAGATAGGTACACAATAGGATAGGGCGGGTTTTAGCTATAGGAAGGTAGCATGCGTTATCTTGTGCGTATATCAAGAAAGGTTTCCATCTTGATGGATATAGGAAATGTGGCTAGGTATTTAAGTAGGATAGGTTGCATTAGCTGTAGGGAGAAAGGTAAAGCCACATAGTACGAGATTCATGATTGGTTTCCGTCATGAAGGAACTCAAGGTAAGTCTTTGAATTATAAGTGTGTGTTTGTTTCAGGATCTTTAGAATAGAAAATTAATGTACAAGCTTGCTCGATACATGTTCTGGGCAAACATCTAGTTCAAGCAGCAAGTACAAAAATGGCAGAGGAATTCTAGGATAATTGTAATCTTGTTCGATTCAAGTTATATTATCCAATAAATAATCTTTCACTTAAAGATGAAACCTGCGTTTACAGCACTATTTTAGTGAGTTAGATTTTAGATGTTATTTCTCCTTAGGTTCACAGCAAGCAGGATCTTGTAGGGAATAAAACTTCCTGAAGATCTGAAGTAAGAAGGAAGAGATCTGAAGGGAGGGTTTACAGAGTTAGGATTCCCTAGGTTCTAGCATTTGTTCCAGATGAAGATTCAACGTGGATTAATTCGAGGAATTTTATATTTTCAAATACCTGCATTTTACAGAGTCTTGACTGTGTATATGTGTACCTAATTGGTTAAATGAAATATTGTGTTTTATGTTTTTCCTAATGTGAGTGTACCTCTTTATTTGATTTACCTGAGATATTGTGTGTTATTTTTAGTGTTTCTTATTACTTGTTTTATATTTCATAGTATGAGCGTTCAATTAATATTGCGTTCAACAATGGAAGTAAGGAGAATTATTGTAGTTATATATTTACATACTACACTTGTCCTTACATACTTACTACCTTGATAGTACAGCTATTTTCCTAGAAGGTTATTTTAATGCCTTAATTACATATTCTTACTTATTTTGCTTACTTTTTACATACACTAGTAGATAGGATCAATACTTAGTTACGACTACTTCTATGTACTTACCCTCATAATACATACCTACTTATAAGACGAGCTATAGTTAGGTAAGTACATACTACATTGTAGAACAGCGTCTTATCTCCTATGTGTTAAGCGATAGCGACTTTGATTATTTGACAAATTCGAATTTTAGAAACATCTGCGACTTTTTAAGCTTTAGACTTTAAACCTTTTAACCTTTAAGACCTTAGGATTTTAACCTCTAGTTTGAATTTCAGACTTTGAACCTTATGATTTTAGAAACTTAAGCTTTTACAACTTAAGGTAACTTTACCTTATTTTACCTTCGGATATTAAGTCTGGATTAGAACAGATGCATACACTACAATAGATAGTCTTACCTACTATATCAGATTAATTTTATCAAATTATTTTTATTGTTCAACTTTGAATTGAATCATAGTGAAGTCACTTATTATTCTAGTGGTAATATTTATTGTGCCATTGAGACAGCTTGAGTAGCTCTCTCTTATATCTTTCAAATTCAGTAAAGTATTTATTAAAATTAAAAGGAACCTTTATTCCTTCTTGTCTTGTAGTCTTGCATTGACTATTTGTTTTATAGTGACATTTAACTTCAACCTTTTGTCTTTTACTGACCTGTCTGATTGGTTTCCTCAAACTATGTGCTTGAAGGAGAAGCTATAAGGAAAAGTCATTCTCAAATGTTTTAAGGTCTGTACAGATACTATTTATCTTACTCTAGAGCGCGTGTCTCGTGGTTATTCTGAACTTATGGAAAAGGGATGATAACTACCTACAAAGAGTCTATGATCTATTCTATCTAGTCCGATACCTATTAATTTACATGAAGTATATGTGGTCAAGCTAGACATTTCCGTTGTCGAAGTACCCTAGGCCGATTCTAGCTAGGGTTACTTTATATTAGCTATGTGACTGATCTTATCTACTTCTATTGCTTTTATTTTGGCTTTGTCGTAGCTATCTAGAAAGACTGGTTTGAGTGAACCATGAACTAGGAAGGTTACTTAAATTTAGATTCAGATGTTAGAAGTGGTTCTCTAACAAGCTGCCTTTTAGCTGCAGCATAAAATTGCATGGATCTATCTTGGCTTTGAGTAACTAAAGTTATTTAAAGGTAATTTAGTTTCATGATCTTTGTTAATCCATAGTAGCACTGATGTTGGATTCAGTTTAGTGAAATAGTAAAAATAGATTTTACTCATTCCCCTATTCTTAATCACACATCCGCTAAAGTTTAGTGTACTGTGAAGAGGGGGTTTATTACGAATACATGTGAATAATATGTATTCGTAGTCTGGTGTCGAAAATCACTAGATGGCGCGGATGGAGGAGCGTCACTCTAATGTAAATACATACTATTGTAAATACATTAGCTTCATAGTACACAATTTAACATCATTCTAGTAACAAAGTTATAATAAACTTATATTCTGAGACTTTAGAATCATTCTATATATTTGATATTAATTTTTATAAGTAGTTTTCTACTGAAGGAAATATGGCTTTTCTATTTACGTGTATTTCAGCAAAGTCAAATATTTTATAATTCCGAACATATATTTCTTCCTAAAGCTAGTACTTGATAAAACAATTGAGGTTTAGGTCTTCCATTCTATATAAGATTCATAAAAGGATCTCATTGATAATAAGTCTTACCTACTTAAGATAACTTATGTTGCCTCTAATTATCTAGGATTTACATAATATGTATCTTTTAATTAATCTATTATATTTTATTTATCAGGCTACAATAGTAGGAATAACCCTCGCGATTAACTAAACTTCTACCTACGGTTTACTCTTATTAGCAACGATTAGATAGATAATAAGGACTAATGTAGATAGGAAAACGTTACTTTCATATTAGGTAGATTCATAGGTTAACTAAAAGAGATCTCATCATAATTCCTTTAAAGTATCTGAGTTTCTATCGGTTCATAATAGTAGGCGTCCTAATCACAACCACTATACGATCACAAGGCCATTAGAATAAGTTAGTTATTAAGTTAGTTATAAGTCATAAGATTAAAGTAAAGCAACGTAGTTTATATTAGTTTAAATTGCTTAGGTTAATATTTAGGTTAATATCTATATCTCTTTTAGTCTTTAAGTTATTCTCTCTTCTCTCTTAGTTAGTTAGTTAGTGAGTCAGTTAGAGAAATAAAGTTAGTCAGTCAGTTAGAAATAAAAAATTAAATTTAGGTTAGATAGGGGGGGGAGCGTTACGATTAGGTGCCGCGTGACCAGGATATCGATTTTAGGTTATTTACAGTAGCTTAAATCATTTTTTTATTCAAATCATACCTTATATCTATTAAATTCATATTTTATTTCCATTAAATTCATGTTTCATTTAATTTGTTGCTTACTTTAATCTTGTGTAGTGCGATTTTTTCGCACAATTTGTTGCCGTAATAAAGGATGGGGTTTTGTGTTGAGATTTCTTAATTTTATTTAGATTATAACTGTTTATTAGGTAAATCGGTTAATTTTAGTTCATTCTGTTTAGAAGTTTTATTCTAAATTTTATTCGTTTAAATTAGACAAAACTAATACGTATAGGTAGTGAATAGGTAATGTAAAGGAATTAATTGAGTTTCATATTATTGCGTTGGTGAGGTAAGATTAAGTGACATCCATATTTGTAAATGCGTGGGGTCGTAAATAGATAATGTAGAATTTACAAATAGTTATTTATAGTTTTATACTTTTATGAGCGGGGGGTCGTAAATAAATGACTTAGAATTTCAAAATAATGATTTATAGATTCGAGATTTCAAGAGTTAGAGAAAGGTCGTAAGTAAATAAATTACATTTACAGATTAGTTACTTTTAGGTTCATTTATTATATTAGCGTGGGATAATTATTGACTGATTGAGCTTAACTCTATTTAATTTATATAAATAGTTTTTCTAAAATATTAGTTGAGAAATTAATAATAGGTAAGCTAATAGGTAAACTATTAGGTAAACTATTAGGTAAACTAATAGGTATCAAGATAAAATTTTAGTAATATAATTAATAGTAGGTAATTTAGGTTATAAGTATTCAACTCTCATAGAGGAATAAGTCTAGCGTAAAAATAGGGGTAGTTCTGAGATACCTATTGTCTGAGAACTAATACTTGACTGGTTTATTGAATGCCTATTTCTTTGGAGATTACTAGTAGGTAGAATCATTATTTAGTGACGGCTACTTCTATGTCTACTTATCCTCGTACTAGATAGATAGATAGATAGATTAAAAACTCTTTATTGTACACCATTTTTACAGTACTACTTAGTGGACTATAGTTAGATAATTACATATCACATTTGGGCTTGTTCTTACTTACCTACTACTCTGATAGTGCAACTACTTACCTTTAGAAGTTTGCTTTAGTATACCTTATATCAATACTTAGTAACAGTTATTTTTACTTTCATTTATTTTCTATTACATTCTTACTTACAAAGTGAGCTATAGGTAGATAACAATTTACTACACCGGGGTTTACATACTTACTACATTAATCGTTCAGTTGCGTCAGATACTTACCTTCTTGATGCTAAGCAATTATGATCTAGATATAATGGTTATTTACATTAGACTTACTTAAACATAGAGAAGTTTATTTTACTACTACGTTTATTTATTCATACTTACTTTAGGATTTTAGAATCTTTGAATTTTAAACCTTAGATATTGAACTTTTATCTTTATCTTTAACTATTAACTATTAATTTTTACTTTGAACTTTAAATTTTAAAATTTTAACTTTTAATTTTAACTTTGAATATTAACTTTAAATTTTAACTTTGAATTTTAACTTTGAATTTTCCCTTTGAATTTTAACTTTGCATTTTAACTTTGAATTTTAACTTTATATTTTAACTTTAGATTTTGACTTTGAATTTTAACTTTGAATTTTAACTTTGAACTTTAATTTTAAATTTTCATTTTGAATTTTAACTTTGAATTTTAACTTTAAATTTTAACTTTTAATTTTAACTTTGAATTTTAACTTTGAGTTTTAACTTTGAATTTTAACTTAGAATTTTAACTTTGAATTTTAACTTAGAATTTTAACTTTGAATTTTAACTTTTAATTTTAACTTTGAATTTTAACTTTGAGTTTTAACTTTGAATTTTAACTTTGAATTTTAACTTTAAATTTTAACTTTGAATTTTAACTTTAAATTTTGACTTTGAATTTTAACTTTGAACTTCAACTTTAAATTCTGACTTTGAATTTTAACTTTGAATTTTGACTTTAAATTTTAACTTTGAATTTTAACTTTAAATTTTAACTTTGAGTTTTAACTTTGGATTTTAACTTTGAATTTTAACTTTGAATTTATTATTATTTATTAAATTCTGACCTTGAATTTTAACTTTGAATTTTCACTTTAAATCCTTACTTTGAATTTTGACTTTGAATTTTAACTTTGAACTTCAACTTTAAATTCTGACTTTGAATTTTAACTTTGAATTTTAACTTTGAATTTTAACTTTAAATTTTAACTTTAAATTGTGACTTTGAATTTTAACTTTGAATTTTGACTTTAAATTCTAACTTTGAATTTTGACTTTGAATTTTAACTTTGAACTTTAACTTTAAACTATAACTTTGAACCTTTTGGTTTAGGAGTTCTTATCTTAGGCAGAGGCGTGTGTGACTTTTCATGTAATTAGCATTCTCTAAAGATAGTCTTTTATATAATATACTTAAGTTGATACGGTGTCTATGTAAATGGGGTTGTAAAAGGAAAGACAGTCATAATTATTCGAGACTAAGTTTAGTTCTTTACGTAGCTAGGGTCAGATAGACTGTATGTACATTGGAAGCATTTAGATAAAATTGTCCACAATTTTCACCTTGGGTTACATCTAATATGCGTAAAAATAAGATTTAGATTTCACCCGCCCTAGCTAAGTTACAGCTATCTATCTAGGTTATGATACGTTGCCTATAATATATAAATAAGTAAATGTCACATTATTGATGGTTTAGTTTCTTGATAATTAAAATTAATAAACATAAAGCATAATTAATAACATAATCATTGGATCGGATTTAAATTTATTATCTTACTTTAGCTAATAGGTATTGAACTACTCGTATCTGCCAATAATCAAAACTAAATAGTTATAAAACCATAAACATAATATTAGAGTCTAATTAGAGCTTATGTTATTAAAAAAAAAAAAAAAACAACACATCATTAGAAAAGTATTTTATATCAATATTTATTGTCAATAAAAAAAAAAAACCAAACTTCTAAATTTAAATAATCAATAAATCACACCGTGAGCATCTGAAAGAAAAAAGAAATATGTTATAATTATATTACTACTAATTAATAAAACACTAAAGGACACGAATAAAATCGTTGAGTAATTGTGAGTACCAAACAAATAATTATAAGGAAAGGAATGATTGTAATTAGCAAATAATAAACAAATAAATTACAAGTGTTGAACTATTAAAATGAGTATCTTAATAATGTCTAGCATATTTAGTTGAATAATAAACGTTAAGGAAGCTAGTCAAAGACTTAAAACATAATACAAATGAGTTAGGAGGGAAATTTCCAAAGAATGCTTGACCAATATATAGTACTAGTTTTTCATATTATAAAAAGGGGGTATGCTAAGGGTTATGATGACGTAATGGATTGAACTTGCTTTCACGGTGGACCAGGTCACAGACCGGCAGTATTGTCGTCCGATCAATGGTGACCTATGGTGAAGGTTGAGTTTACTACTATAATACTTTTGCGTTCTTCGTTTCGTTGTTTATCGAAACACGGCAAAGTAAAGGAAGTAATTGAAACAATCTGCATTTCTTGGAAACTAAAGAAGGAACTATTATTAAGTACTAAACTGTTAATTTAATTAATACTTACTTATAATTATAGCGAATAGAATCAACCTTAGAACTCAGAAGTGAGCAGCAACCTGAAACCAAAGAGATAATGTTCCTTGTTAAAAGGGGAATATATTGCGAAATCGTTAGATAGATTATTATTTTTTTTTATGAAAAAGAAAAAAAAGAGGGCAAATTCTGTTGAAAGTTAAAAATAAGGAAAAAAAAAAAAAAAATAGAAACTCACTAGTTTCGGGAGAAATCCGGAAATAAGTCCACGTTGTCATTGAAGAACTCCAACGAAAAGAAATCAGCATCGGAAGAAGCGGTGATAGTAGTCTAAAAAAAAAAAAAAAAAAATATATATATATATATATATATCTTAATTATTGTCTTTGTGTGAAAACTTAAAATATATAGCATATTACAAAATTAGGACATTAGAATGTTAGTATCTTGGTACATTAGAATATCCATACATTAGAACATTTTTACTTTAGGACGATAGGACTTAGACTTCAGTTCACATTTTTGAAGTTAAATCTATAACTAGATACATTACAATCTTTGTAATTTTAGGGATTCAGAATTTCATTTTCTTATTACTTTATCCAATATTGAAATTTACCAATACTACAAAAGATTACTTACAATAGTTGTAGAAGTCATCATTGGTTCTATAACCAGAGGTTGAGGTGGTGAGGATGCTACCGTTGAGGGCATTGGATTAGGCTCGGATGTAGCCACAATAACGGGTCCAGCGGCATTCTTTTGCTAAAAAAAAAAAAAGGGGAATGTATTTAATTCATGTTAAATGATACAGATGTAAGGTTCATTAGGTATATAGGTAAACAAACACTATGCGATGCGGTAAGTAGGTAGGTAGGTAAGTATAAAATGTAGTAAGTAACAATAAACACTCTAACATAATAAATTATGACTATGCTTGAATCTGTGTAATTAGAAGCACTTCGGAAGACTTACGTACTAGGTCCTGGTATAAGCTGTTACGCAAAATATTGAATTTTTTTTTCATTTATATCAATAGAAATAAGAACTTACCTTTGTTGGTTTCAAAGATTGTCGGTAACGCTTAAGCATTAATCTCAACTCTTCAATGGATAATGCAGGAGGGCGCGAAGAATTGATATCATCCAGGAGACGGAGAATTTTTGTCGTTTTATGAGAATAGTATTGCGGGTGATTGACGTCCCATAATACGGGATATTTTCCCACCTTGTTTAAAAAAACACTATAATACGACATTTTTATTTTATTTTAAATCAAGAGTAGGGAATGTTACACAAGCTAGCACACGAGTGCACGAATAAATTTTTTTATCTACCCTCATTAGGTATACTTACTCGAATTTTCTTGTTCATCATGTCTTGGTGACTAATAGCAAGAAGGTTATAATATGTAGGTTCTATGTAGGGAGATTTTGAATAAGAATCTCGGGGTTTCATACTATCAGGATTGCGTACTAAAGATTTCAATTAATATGAAATACTAGCAGTTACCCGCGACTTCGTACGCGTCTGCAGTTTCCGTGTACATTGTATTATCTGTGCGTGTATCGAGCGGATACTTCTTTGAGAAGCTTGACATTACACCTCATTACACCGAACTCGTGCCTGCTGGAATGTCAAACGTTAGTTGTTAGACCAAAGAGGTAGTACTACGCCCTGTCAATCTGACGTGACATGACATGACAATGAAATCCTCTTGCCAATTGGCGCTGCTAATCCTTTTTGTTCATTTTATCCTGTAGATCCTGTTAATTATTCGGGATAAAAAGTAGCCTATATGTCAATCCAGGTTACGAACTATATATATGCCAAATTTCATCCAAGTTGGTTCAGTGGTTTTGACGTGATTGAAACACAAACATCCAAACATCTAAACATCCAAACATCTAAACTTTCGCATTTATAATATTAGTAGGATAGGATGATTCAAATTTTGATCTCTGTTTCGTACATAGTTCTGTTTTCAAGGACACAAGTATAGTTCGGAAAATTACCAGGTGGATCAATCATGTAATTAAGGGAAATGGAACCTTAAATTTGCTTAAATTTTTTAGTTCTATTCTTTAACCAATAATTTTGTATAATATGGGTAATGATCAAATTTATACAAATAAGGAGGATATCATTTAGTAATTGACGTCTAAGATATAAAAGTTTTTTTTTTGTTCCTTTACAAATTCTTCCTCTTTTGTTCTGTTCATGTTTTGCCTTTTGAATTGGGGTTTCAAGAATTTAACATGTAACTAAATCATAAAAGTATCTAAATGAATATAAACAAATATGGTACCGATTTCTTAACAGTCTTACTTCTATACGATCTGTTGATTTTGCGGGTATAATGAATGACTACGGATGTTGGAGTTCTGAAAGGTTGAATGAATCTTAGTAAAATTTGGGATCGAGACATTGTGTGATGAACGAGTGAGAATTATGTTAATTTTAACTGTTTGAGGGGCTCAAGATTTCAACAGAATCTTGGAATAGGACAATATTTTTTGATTTTTAAATCTGGACAAACTTTACATTTGACAAACAATTTGTATGAAGGAGTTATTGGTGTTAGGTTAGGTCAGTTGACAATTTCATCAGTTTCGGCTGATTTCATACAAGTTCACACTATACAAATTAGGTTCTGATTAAGCACACTGCACATGCTCCGAATTGCAATTTGTTGTTATTTTGAGATCGGTTTTACGTTGGATGATTCGATCATGTTAAGTTATGGTTGCACGCCTTTGAGGATCTAATTTGGACTGTGAAGGGTGATGTATGATAAACTCAGTTACGAATTGCGAGAGTCAATAGACGGGCTAAAGAGCTAAATACATTATATCACTAGGATTGAGTCTGGATCACAACAGGCTTCCGTTACACAGTTTAACAATTGTTCTCGCTGCAATGATAATATTTCGTGGTTGTATTCATTTATAGCTATAAAACGGCATCAAACTCACATCATTTTGGGGTTTCGGTTTAAATTTTACACATCAAATAAAAAAAAAAACATTACTTATGTGATGGCTAGCATAGATCTAAACTGTGCAAGTCATTGCAAAATATTTGTCTGGAACTAGAAATCGACAAATAAAATTTGTACCAATAATGATTGTTCAAGAGAGAAATAATTTGTGTTTTATTTTAAGTAATGAAATTAATTTGGAAAAGTTTTACTCCGGTTCATAAGTAAATCACCTCGTATAACTTTGGGGTCGGCTGTAACGGTCCAGAAAGACTGTCCACGTTCCTTGGGTATCCCACAAATTATTTAGTTAATTTAATCTTAATTTAGCTAGATTCGGTCAATTTTCACCGGACGATGAAACTATCTTCAGTGAGACATACTGAATCTGTAGCAACCGTTAACTTCATAGTATAAAGAATGAATAATATTAACTGTACGAGTTTATCTAGAAAGGTTCAATATAATAGAAGGTATACATAGTTGTAGCAGTTAAATTATATCCACTAATTGTACTTAGTAATAATTCATTTACAATTTCGCAATGACATTTGCGAATTGCTCTGATAAAAATGTCAGGCGGTTTCCCTCCCAAAATAGGCTATCAGATTGATAGATCTAGGTACATTTGAGAGTTGGAAACTGAATAAATTGGTAGTAAATGCTTTAAACTATCTATGTTCAGAATCTCATAAAGGTCGGCTTCTTTATTGCGACACAGTAGGGAATTTTGATAAATACAGTATGAAAAACGTAACGTAGAATGTAGATATTTTCAAGGAGAGTAGATACAAGCTATTAGTGTCTTTAGACACCATCTTTCATTCAGAAAACGGTCTAGAACCAAAAGAAACATCCAAAAAGAACAATACTATTATAGACTATATGAACCAACTTAGGTATACATTGAGTTATATCTGGGGGTATATTTGGATGCCGGACGAATGGCACCCATCATAAAAAGTTGTTTTGATACGAAATGGTAGGCATCGTTTTGAGTCGGCGGTGATTCGGGAGGCAGCGAATTGGCAGGCAACTAAACAGACGGGGATCGCATACTAACTATGAAGTAGGCAGTGGCTTTGTGACGCACGGAAGCAAAGCTTATAAAAAGGCGTACAAATTGTAAATGGGGGTCATTAATTTTGAGAATTTCAGAGGAGTAAGAAGTAGCTAGGTTCAAGCAGATGCTATTTTTAGTGGGCAAGGATCAGACAGTCGGACCAAAATGGACCTGGGTTCATTGCACATGTCTTGTAGCAAACTAGGATTGCTAAACCATTGTGCGGGACTGACTGACTGATATCTTGCATTTAGAAGTGAGTCAAGCAGATGCTATAGGAAGATTTCTCTTTACAGCTAGAAGTGATAGGGGTTAAATTCGGTGTTAACTTAAATATTTTCTTTAATTTTCCTTTGGTTAGGCAGTGACAAACCCTGGTAAGTACCTAACAAGGTGTAATATAGAGATTAATTGGTTTAATTTAAATTCATTAATTATTTTGTTATGTTTTGAAAGTTTCTTAATTCATTAATTTTCTTTACAATGCATGCAATAAATTCTACTATTTCGAGTAGACGCTCTTGGTTTAATAATTATTTCAATATAGAATAAAGTAGATTACACCTTAGCTTCATTAGAAATCCAGAGGTTTATCTGGTAAAGGCTGGAAAACCTAACGGTGACATTACTGAAGCCTTTTATTTGGTAGGTCCAGTACCTTTGGGTCGAGCTGGACGTTATTAGTACTTGATTGCTAATAGCGCAGACCCTCATTTCAAGTATTCTTGAGCTCAGTTGTGTGGATTGTCGTGAAGTGAATCTGCCAGTATGGCACACACGCTCTCTGAGTAATGGAAGACTTGTCTTGATCCTATTTATATATGTATATAATACACACACTAAAATATTGTCCCTGGTCCGTTTTGACGTCCCACCCAATCCACTGGACTGATAAACACGCACACAGTTATAGGGGTAGGACAAAGCCGAGACTTACTATCTTGCATTCCCTTTTTAGAATATTTAGGTAATCCATCATTGCACTAAGACGGATGACAATCGCAATTAAATGTAAATGTGAAGCTTGCTTCCAGTTTTGCTCTATTTTACACATCTAGCTAGAATAGGGGGAAGATAGGTACACAATAGGATAGGGCGGGTTTTAGCTATAGGAAGGTAGCATGCGTTATCTTGTGCGTATATCAAGAAAGGTTTCCATCTTGATGGATATAGGAAATGTGGCTAGGTATTTAAGTAGGATAGGTTGCATTAGCTGTAGGGAGAAAGGTAAAGCCACATAGTACGAGATTCATGATTGGTTTCCGTCATGAAGGAACTCAAGGTAAGTCTTTGAATTATAAGTGTGTGTTTGTTTCAGGATCTTTAGAATAGAAAATTAATGTACAAGCTTGCTCGATACATGTTCTGGGCAAACATCTAGTTCAAGCAGCAAGTACAAAAATGGCAGAGGAATTCTAGGATAATTGTAATCTTGTTCGATTCAAGTTATATTATCCAATAAATAATCTTTCACTTAAAGATGAAACCTGCGTTTACAGCACTATTTTAGTGAGTTAGATTTTAGATGTTATTTCTCCTTAGGTTCACAGCAAGCAGGATCTTGTAGGGAATAAAACTTCCTGAAGATCTGAAGTAAGAAGGAAGAGATCTGAAGGGAGGGTTTACAGAGTTAGGATTCCCTAGGTTCTAGCATTTGTTCCAGATGAAGATTCAACGTGGATTAATTCGAGGAATTTTATATTTTCAAATACCTGCATTTTACAGAGTCTTGACTGTGTATATGTGTACCTAATTGGTTAAATGAAATATTGTGTTTTATGTTTTTCCTAATGTGAGTGTACCTCTTTATTTGATTTACCTGAGATATTGTGTGTTATTTTTAGTGTTTCTTATTACTTGTTTTATATTTCATAGTATGAGCGTTCAATTAATATTGCGTTCAACAATGGAAGTAAGGAGAATTATTGTAGTTATATATTTACATACTACACTTGTCCTTACATACTTACTACCTTGATAGTACAGCTATTTTCCTAGAAGGTTATTTTAATGCCTTAATTACATATTCTTACTTATTTTGCTTACTTTTTACATACACTAGTAGATAGGATCAATACTTAGTTACGACTACTTCTATGTACTTACCCTCATAATACATACCTACTTATAAGACGAGCTATAGTTAGGTAAGTACATACTACATTGTAGAACAGCGTCTTATCTCCTATGTGTTAAGCGATAGCGACTTTGATTATTTGACAAATTCGAATTTTAGAAACATCTGCGACTTTTTAAGCTTTAGACTTTAAACCTTTTAACCTTTAAGACCTTAGGATTTTAACCTCTAGTTTGAATTTCAGACTTTGAACCTTATGATTTTAGAAACTTAAGCTTTTACAACTTAAGGTAACTTTACCTTATTTTACCTTCGGATATTAAGTCTGGATTAGAACAGATGCATACACTACAATAGATAGTCTTACCTACTATATCAGATTAATTTTATCAAATTATTTTTATTGTTCAACTTTGAATTGAATCATAGTGAAGTCACTTATTATTCTAGTGGTAATATTTATTGTGCCATTGAGACAGCTTGAGTAGCTCTCTCTTATATCTTTCAAATTCAGTAAAGTATTTATTAAAATTAAAAGGAACCTTTATTCCTTCTTGTCTTGTAGTCTTGCATTGACTATTTGTTTTATAGTGACATTTAACTTCAACCTTTTGTCTTTTACTGACCTGTCTGATTGGTTTCCTCAAACTATGTGCTTGAAGGAGAAGCTATAAGGAAAAGTCATTCTCAAATGTTTTAAGGTCTGTACAGATACTATTTATCTTACTCTAGAGCGCGTGTCTCGTGGTTATTCTGAACTTATGGAAAAGGGATGATAACTACCTACAAAGAGTCTATGATCTATTCTATCTAGTCCGATACCTATTAATTTACATGAAGTATATGTGGTCAAGCTAGACATTTCCGTTGTCGAAGTACCCTAGGCCGATTCTAGCTAGGGTTACTTTATATTAGCTATGTGACTGATCTTATCTACTTCTATTGCTTTTATTTTGGCTTTGTCGTAGCTATCTAGAAAGACTGGTTTGAGTGAACCATGAACTAGGAAGGTTACTTAAATTTAGATTCAGATGTTAGAAGTGGTTCTCTAACAAGCTGCCTTTTAGCTGCAGCATAAAATTGCATGGATCTATCTTGGCTTTGAGTAACTAAAGTTATTTAAAGGTAATTTAGTTTCATGATCTTTGTTAATCCATAGTAGCACTGATGTTGGATTCAGTTTAGTGAAATAGTAAAAATAGATTTTACTCATTCCCCTATTCTTAATCACACATCCGCTAAAGTTTAGTGTACTGTGAAGAGGGGGTTTATTACGAATACATGTGAATAATATGTATTCGTAGTCTGGTGTCGAAAATCACTAGATGGCGCGGATGGAGGAGCGTCACTCTAATGTAAATACATACTATTGTAAATACATTAGCTTCATAGTACACAATTTAACATCATTCTAGTAACAAAGTTATAATAAACTTATATTCTGAGACTTTAGAATCATTCTATATATTTGATATTAATTTTTATAAGTAGTTTTCTACTGAAGGAAATATGGCTTTTCTATTTACGTGTATTTCAGCAAAGTCAAATATTTTATAATTCCGAACATATATTTCTTCCTAAAGCTAGTACTTGATAAAACAATTGAGGTTTAGGTCTTCCATTCTATATAAGATTCATAAAAGGATCTCATTGATAATAAGTCTTACCTACTTAAGATAACTTATGTTGCCTCTAATTATCTAGGATTTACATAATATGTATCTTTTAATTAATCTATTATATTTTATTTATCAGGCTACAATAGTAGGAATAACCCTCGCGATTAACTAAACTTCTACCTACGGTTTACTCTTATTAGCAACGATTAGATAGATAATAAGGACTAATGTAGATAGGAAAACGTTACTTTCATATTAGGTAGATTCATAGGTTAACTAAAAGAGATCTCATCATAATTCCTTTAAAGTATCTGAGTTTCTATCGGTTCATAATAGTAGGCGTCCTAATCACAACCACTATACGATCACAAGGCCATTAGAATAAGTTAGTTATTAAGTTAGTTATAAGTCATAAGATTAAAGTAAAGCAACGTAGTTTATATTAGTTTAAATTGCTTAGGTTAATATTTAGGTTAATATCTATATCTCTTTTAGTCTTTAAGTTATTCTCTCTTCTCTCTTAGTTAGTTAGTTAGTGAGTCAGTTAGAGAAATAAAGTTAGTCAGTCAGTTAGAAATAAAAAACAAATTAGGTTAGTTAGGGGGGGGGGGAGTGTTACAAGGTGAAACGAGTTTTCGGCCGAGATATGACGTAATCCTTATTAGAGTAAAAGCTCTGCCGAACTGAACATAAGGCCCCTGATATGTCGGTAGCGTTTCGATGTCGGGCAACTAGGGCAGTGTACAAACGCCTATCGTTGATATTCTGAAGCTGAATTGCAAGTCTGGCCCTTTTATCCAACGAACCCCAGAGGCCTCAGTACTAGTCTCTCTATGTGAACGACGTCGGCCATGATTGCATGTCTGATGCACCCTCGAAAGCCTATTTGAAAGCTTTTGTTGCGAAAGCTTTGAATGTTTTTGCTAGGCAGGCGGTTCGTATAACAGGCGGCATAGCAGCACAGAGGATTGTAGTTAGCGTGTAAATGTATGAAGTACCTTGCCTATCTAGGCATGTCCTATCAACACACCTAATCGTAAGTGTAGAGTCAAAGTCAAAAATCTTTTATTCAATAAAATTACAAAGAAGACCTTTGTAATTTTAAACCGTCTTATAGGCGTGATTTTAGGTGCCAGTTCCATGCGACCAAACCCTAGAAGAACGGGCAAGAAACTACGGCTTCCTAGCGATTTGTTGTAGTGTAGGTATAGGTACAAAGAAAATTTCCAGTGTGGTGACATTTCATATTAGTGCCTAACGCTTCAATATAAGTAAGAAAATTATATAAATTCAGTCATGTCCGAGACATACGTTTATGTGCAACAAACTAAGTACCTATACTTAAAAAAAATCTTTGGCAACAAACAACGCAACCTCGATAGTCAAACCTGAATTACAAAAAAGTAACTCAAAAAAGGTATGACCACAAAATATATTGATAACCTCAATCCCCTCAGTAAGTAGGTAAGCGAACTGACTATTAAATTCCCTCGTGATTCCACAATCATTAGACTTGGAAAGCTTACGGCAACTCATCTATTAATTAAATACCCAATACATTCCTATCAATTGTGCCATGCCAATCCTTGAATCATGCCTTGATGTATATTAGGTACCTACTTTTACCTCAAAGTGAATGATGACTGTCATCATATCAGCCTGTGTAGAATACCACTGCTGAACATGGCTTAGATTTCCAGAAGGAACGATTCTGAACCATCTTCAGTCACGGGTGGGGGGCCGTTCTACGCTTCGCCTTCCCATTCGTGGTCGCCATTCGAGAACCTTTGCTCCCCATCGGTTGTCAGTTGTTCTGCGAGTTGCAACTGTGTTCTGATTTAATTATAGATTTTATATCCACAAATAGACCGAAAGCCATAAGCGAATGAAATCCTCGTGTCACTCGACTAAATAATGCCTGCTCATTTAAATTTCCTGTTTATTTTTGTCCCCCTGCGGCTGTCGCGAGGGCTATCTAAATATGGATTGTGGGCTTCACCATTTTAAGAATCAATTACTCTGTATTTCTCGAAGCTTTGATATTTAAAACCAACTCTTCAAAGCATGTGCTTAGGAAACTCGATAGAATATGTTTTAGGAATTAAATAGGTGCGTGAAATGGTGAAAGTGAACATGAGAAAAATAAAATGGCACCTACTCATCGACCTTGAATTTAGGCAGGTATAGGTAGGTAGTAGGTACCTAGATACCTAAAAAATAGGTAGGTTCTGGTATAACAAAAGCTACCCAGCAAATGAGCATGTAAAATTATTTTTCCTCACGCACCAGAAGTCATTTACAAAAGTTATTTTACCCTCTGTCGGATAATGACTTGAACTGTGTAACTGTGAACTTGAAATGGTAATGGTAGTTTCTGTTCGTGGAATATTCTAGTTTTCTCGGACTTTTGTCAGAGGTTTTTCTGAAATCGTGACCGTTAATGACGGAAATTAAAAATAAAAAGTTGTTTTCCGGTCAAATTAGTTGCTTCCGATTTCCGGTGCACGAGTTGCGCGACGCGTTTTTATTTTTCTTGGCTGTCGTTTATAACGTAGGTATTTATTTACGCAGCTGGTGTATTCTAGATTTTGTATATTTTGAAGACTACATAACATACATAGTTTTATTTCGCACGGCTACGTCATCGGTCATCGATGTACGTTTATTTACCTGTTCGGCAGCGACATTGAAAATAGTGCGTGCGTGCATTATACTCGGGGTTGCTTTTGAAACTGACCGTTTAGTGTTGCCAACGGTGATTATGTTAATTACCCCATCAATTTGATGATCAGAGAGAGAGAGATATTGATCATAAAAAATAATGATTAGAGTAGCTAGGTTGTGAAATATAAGTTTGAACATACGACGTAGGTACACTACGTACCAACTACAAATTTTCGTTTTAAAATGATTAATTGTCTGCAAATGGCAGATAATAAATTACCTATATATTTTTCAACGCACTAAAGTTAATTAAAACAACATGTGTGTTCTTTCTTATTACCTACCATAACTATTAACGATTCCTATAAGCACTATTTAAAGTACTACGCCTAGGTGCCTAAATTTTGTAAATATTAGACGTAAAATTTTGTAGGTAGGTAATAATACCTTTACAAAACATTACAATTTTGCAACAGAACAGGAGTGGGCGCCACTAAATAGAACGTTTCCTGAAATCTGTTGTTACAACACAAGTTTGCAACGTCTTGAAATAAACCCACTAATTTTATCTCGGTGCAGTAGGTAAACGATGCTTCACTTCACGTTGCGTGATCACGGGATTTGTTTGTGTTATACCTACCTACAGATTATCAAACCCGTATTCCTAATATCTTTCAACATCTGGTTTATTGTAAGCTGTAAAGTTTACCACATCACAGGATTATACGCCGTTATTAACAATTTCGATAATTTTATATTGCCCATTATTTTCTACTTCTTTTTGTGCATTTGACTAGCTTAGAAAGGTATTCAATTTTAGTAATAATCGTCATTTACATAACAAACTAAAACAAAGTTATGTATGATAAGAGGTAAGTAAGTAGGTAAAATATATATAGTATAATAGGCAAACATGGGGTTTTGAAATGGTCTGCTATTATCATTCAATATACCATGATCAAAACCTACAACGACCCTACTACATCGGGGACCTCAGATGGCGACCTTTCTTAAATACCCTTTTTAAAGATCTCATAGGGTTTTATTGTATTAGAAAAGGGTTTCCATCTATTATTTATTATACTTTTTCGTCGTAACTTTTGCCTTTTTAGTATATAACATAGATATTATCAAAAAAAATTCCTAGACATACAAGATACAAGGCGTGCTTGATTAAACAGCTCATATGTAATCAAGTGGAGATCCGAAGTACATATTACCTATAGGTAATACCTATATAATTATATCATATATTAAGATTGTCCATCATAAATAGAGTTATTTGAGGTGTTTACGTTCCTGCGAAGTAAATTATGTGGGATATTAGGGTCGATATCACATTAACAGCCGAAATGAATGGCGGCTAATGACCAATTAATACTAATTAATGGTGCTTTTTATGTGAAGATCATAATGATTTATTTCAACCATTACGGAGTAGTAGCATACCTTGGCCATAAAGTTTTATGTAGGAGTTTGGTGCAGAAATACCTACTTACCTAAAATCAGTAAATCTAGGTATCCTATCTACCGGGTTAATTCTGTTGCAAGTTTTGGCTAAAGGTACCTAAACTACAACTCGAAAGAAATATGTAATCATTCTACACAACGATGATTACACTAACGAATGAGAGTCTTCATCGTTGTATCACCTCACCTACTGGGACAATGACAGGATGCTAAAACACTTTTTAGTGCAACCTCGGAACAATAAATACAAGTGCGACATAAAAAGTATATTTCTGTAGGTATATTTTATCCATTATGTATAATAATAATTAATAATATGTACCTATAATAATAGTAATAATAATTTTATGATACGATTTGCCAGAATTTTGTGACGTGGTTGATAATAAAAATTGTTTTATCTGTGTACGTGAAATCAGCGTAATTCCTTAACAAAGACTTAAGAGGGCTATCACGGTTTGGCCGCGATTCAAGGGCTGGCGCGCGTCTGAGTTCGTCTGAGAGTCTGAGATCGCATTTCATGCAGTTTTAAATTACGTTTATTCAATATAATAAAATGAATTATTTAAATAAAAAGTATACAATTTTATTGATTATGAACTAACGTTTATTTTGGTATAATTTTTATTTAATAATATTAATGTAGTATGGAGAAATTAACGGCTAATTCTGAACGTTTTTAGCAATTTTATGGTTTTGAATTGATTTTTTTTTGTAGATATCCCATATTTATTTCTGAATTCCGGGGCCGCTACGGTCAATGGCAGTATATAAGAGATATTTGTAAATATTTTTCATTTCGTTTGCTTTGCAGAGTAGTTCAATCCAGGAGCTTGAAAAAGTGTCTGCGCGAGTTTTATTAAAAACTTGTTTCGGAATTTTGGCTTTATTTAAATATATAAGGAAAAATTGCAATAAGCGAGGCCGCTACGGTCAATGCGAATAACTATTCTACATCATACAATAAATCGAAATGATCTAAGAGTTTCAGTTTCAGAGATCCAGAACGTCAAAAATGGGCATTTTCACGGTTTGACCGTGATATCCGCCTTAACTCGGCCAATGTCAGCTTTGGTGTTCATTCTTGTTAAACAATGGGGTGGGTCATTGATTTTGAATTCGTAATTATCTGTATCAGTGGAGGTCAAGACAGCGGCAATGACCGTTTTGACTATCCGCCGTCTTACGGCCTATCCGGTTCAGTTTCATTGTCATTCATAGCTACGGCAGTTGTTTGCACAATTAATATTCAGCATGATTCAACTGTCTACGGTAATAAAGACTTCATAATGCATACGTGGTTGGCATGAAAGTACCTATGAGCATCTCAGTGACTGACAGCTTGAACTCGTTCAGAACACCTTTGGAAGTTCTCACAATCAAGGTATTTAGAGTTGAGAAATAACCAAATGTGCATAGGATCATTTATTTCTACACCTACAAGCTTGGGCGTGGTTTTGCACCACGGTATTAGCAATAAATCCACTGACTACCTATTTATCACCAGTTGACGGTGAAGGAGGAAAATGAAATGTTATGGACGCTTTGTATGTCAGCATTGTGTAATACACGGAATGAAAAATGCCTATTTTTATTGCTTTGTTTGATCATAGAGTCACTTAGAAACAAGTAGATCCACGGCTATAAGTTTTAGTACCTAAATACTAGAAAAGGCTCACAATGTTAATGACATTTCTGGTTGCCGTAACGCCATTAGGTAAACCTGTTATATTTTGTGGTACAAAGGAGTTATTTGAAATATTGGAAGAGATTGTTGGTGGTGGTTGGTATATGTCTACTTTATACCACATTTTTAGACCACAATCAGATTGAAAAATCACTCACCTCTCCAAGATTGATGAACCCATGGTCCCAGGCTACAGCATCCGCTGCCTCTTTGCCTCCAGGCACGTGAACTGCCCAGGTGGGAGTATAATGCGCGAACACAGCCTCCAACAGAGAAAGAAAACACACCACAGCCGCCGTCGACGCCAGTACACCTCGCGCCATCGCACACATTCACTCACCGATTAGTACTTGTCAGCATTTCACACACACAAACCTAGATGACTATACAACTTCCAGTGAAATAATACTATGGATAATACTAAGATGCTGCTTCGATCATGGATTTGGAATCTGAAAGATCAAAGAAAGCTTCAGTGGATTACAAATCCACAAACGCACGGAATCTTGGATTGAAAAATTCGCTTTTCCAAGGGCTTCTTATTAGGATTACTTCATTATTTCGAACAATTTCTCAAAAGAATCATTAAGCTTACAGAACGACTGATGGATAGATTAAAGTGATGGTTATTAATTGGCCCCAGTCCAGACCGGAGGCATTAAATTTTTTTAGTCTGCAATTGCGCTGGAGAACATTTTGTTTTTCCAGGACCTAATGTGTTAGGTATCTTATTTTTATTTATTTATTTATGTAAAACACCCCTTGGTCATGTTATATTATAACGACTTAGTCATAGATAGTCATACGAACACCTGAAGGTCAAAATAGCTTAATATTCTGAGCGGTAGTAACAATAAGCTTCTCTTCGCATTTTTGTTTTTGCTGTTCATAACGGTTTGTTTTGCAGTTCATGTGCTTCATTATTGCGATCTATCATCTCTTTTTTAAACTGTATTTTTAATTGATTCCAATGTTCAAACTTATCCTGTTATCTTTGTTGATTTATTTTCATAACTGTGGACAAAAACATCAATGCTCTATTCTACCTATTGCAACGCAGGCTGCACATTAAATTTGATTATGTATATACCTCCATTAGCATTTAAAAACTATGTGTAAGGACGTAAGGAGTAATCTCCATAGGTCCAATAAACCACGCCCTTAAAAAAGATGGCACCAGATATCTGTAAGCTTTCACAACCTGAAATCAGAATTGTTATACGAAAAGGGGTTTTGAGGTATTCGTTTATGTACTACCTGTCAATCAATATCAATGTGGATGAGATATGATTTCTGATTTGAAACTTGATTAGACATTTATTGATATTAAAACAATAATACAACGGAACAACATCACTTTTAGCTATTTCTTTAACCTTTATTTACATTCTTGTTTTTTTAGTTTTAATAATTCCATGTGTACAAATAGAATAAAAATATATAAATAATTCATCATAATCAAACCTAAACAGCTACGTAAGAAATAACAAGTACCTAACAATCAATCGGGTACCTATAGGTTTCCGGCAAATTAAAACTTTGCCAAGCGTATGCCAGTGTTACCAACACAATAATTGGGTCAAGTATACAATGAAGGACATCGTCGGAAGAGCTCGAGAGGCCGCCAGAGGGTCTGTTAGACAGCTCTTTATCCTCGTATCACTGGACGATCATTAATCATAATGCCTTTCATCGATATACAACCTTCTTCGTGTATTGTTATGACTGACGCCTGTCCTACTTTTGGGATAAACAAGACATACATCATTTCCTCACATCCGGTATGGGGTTTCCTATTTTTTTAAACATCCAAGGACGGGGTTTGTTAGTTTTATCAGGTCCGTATTTTCTACGATTGTGTCAATTTGTGTCCTTAGTGAATCGAAGTAGCTATGTGGCCTTTGTTTATCATTTTATGTTTCATATTGAACTTCCATAACCAGAGAACATTGGTCTCTGTTTTACTACTCATTCAGTGAATATTCTCAAACAGACAGTATCAATGTACTCTGGGATTTCTTTATCATACACACGCCGATTCCTATATTTATTGATCGTAATCATAACAAAGGATATTCTGAATAATGAATCATCCTGATTCTTATCTTTATGTGTTATTGTTTCCTTCCATTTCATAGCACTTGTATTACTAAAGGTTTTTAACCTTTTGTCAATTTTGATCTTTTGATGTGTAAAGGCTTAATGATATTATATAAAAGTTAATAAATAAATAAATGATATATAATACTCAGGGCAGTTATATTCCATCAAAATAATGAGGAATTAGGACATATAATTTAAATTCATATCCTATGTTATGGCCATTGAAACCAACCAACCAAGTATACTTTTTCAGTTTTATTAGCTTAACACAGTTATTAGTCAAAAGTTAACCTTAGTGCTTAAAAATTGTAGGTAGGTTAAACATTATCTGAGTATATACTTACCAAGGTACAATTAAATGTGGTTAGGTACTAAATTTTCCTGTATAACCCTGCTATTATTGCTGCTATGTCAAACCCTGTAAATTTTATTATTGACAGGCGTAATGATGTTCCTAAGTTAATGGTATAAATGAAACTGTACGAATTATTTTCTCGTCTGTTACACTAAGATAACCTCATTGTCAGTAGCACTGTAGATAATATTGTTGAGTCTTCTACTTCTACACACTGTTGAGATGATATCATTTTATGTATGATCGGTGTTTATAGTTGATAAATATGCGTTTTGTGTATAATCCACTGCAAAGTGATTATTATTTTGTTCAACAATTATGCGTTATTGACACAATATAGGTGACTAGGTATACATACACGTCTAATATGTAAGTCATTGTAAGTCGTTAGAAATGTGTTGCAAATTGGCGCTTCAGCTAACATTCTATACCTAGCTTGCGTTGTATACAAACAAAACAATGACAGTTGATTTTAAACTCATTTCTACTGTCGTTGCTAAGGCTCTCATTTTAATTTTAGCTTATGAATAAATGTAGGCCAGTCACAATCACGCGCTCACCTAGCTCGATGAGTCTGTTATTTACAGTTAGAGTTGGCAATTATTTATCAAGCAATCGCATGCCATACCCGCTCATTAATTGCATCTTTGTACTATTAATTTGAAAACATTTATATCTTAAATAAGTTTTCAACAGAACTCTAGTTTGTAATCTTATCTATGTCCATCAGTCTGCAGTGTAAACATTCGTCTTTGTGAATTGTGAGTAATCGGGCTAACAATTCGCGTGCAGCCCACGTCGAAAAGCGGATGCTTCATCGATGGAATCCGATGGGAAGGACCAAGATTCCGTGGCACTTAGACAATAGTGGCCGGTGAGAGTCGGCGCCGCTGCGACGAGCGTTCACCTCTCGCATCCCGTCTCCTGTTATCACTTTTTTAAGATACAGGTTTCTGTGACAGGTTCCTCACGTTTTGTGTTTTGAGCTATTAGCACTGCGTTTCACTGTGTTGCACTACAGTCATAGTAGGGCACGGCACAACTGTCAAATGGCGCGTGAATAATATTACACCCGGGAGTGAGACACGGACACGGGCGCACACTCGCGCACGTGATGCTGACTGACCCAAGTGCTGACTGACTGTACTGAGTCGCTCCGCTCCGCTCGCCCGCTCACTGCGCCAGCGCGCTCTCTCGCCGCTGCATCCGCCGCCACCGCTCGCTCTCCGCCCGTCACGATTGAAGATCGACTCGAAACTGTTTCGGCCTTGCTAACTTTGAAGGATTTACCGGAAAATGGGGACTTTTTTAAAGGTGGCTACACCAACAACGCAATTTCCGGTATTATAAGTACCTACCTAACCCGCTCCCGTACCTACCTACAAAAGCAAATACTTACCTACAGAAAACCCCACCAGGCCGGTGGTGGTGGAATCGAATCCCACCCCACCCAATCTCGTTCTTTTGTAAATTATAGCTAGGTAGGTAGGCTAGGTACCTATCTACTTTAATCTACCTAGTTTAATTAGATAGGTACCTAACCTACTCACTGGAGTCTTCTATGTGTACCTAGCTACGTATTATAAACATGCACGACGAGTGTGAGTACCCACACAAACCTTATTGTGGTTTTAGGGTACAATATATTTATATCAGTTGATCTCCATAACTAGGTAATTAGTAAGAGTAAAATAAACTAAAAAAAAATATTTTTTGAAAATCTTTGTTTGGTTTTGTACCTATTTTATCTTTTTTATAACCTACTATAGGTAGGTAAGTACCTACCTACCTAGTATAAAATACGCCCGCTATTGGTACTGTATAGGCTGTTGAAACTTTTCATAGGTGGTAGGAAAAGTTACCCAGCCTACCCAGTAGGTAGGTACCGTAAGTAAGATCAGTTTTACAATAATCAAACTGGAGTTATTGAGTTATTTGAGTTGACTCGAATCGAGCACTCGCATGAATATAAAGGTCATACACGTGAACACCAATTTCTCTAACCACTTACGTTGCACAGCACACGGGTCAACCCATTAAGACATGTGGCTCTAGACAGTAGCTCGAAGTACCTAACTCAAGTAACTCAACTCGCCACGGGTACATCACTATCAGTTAGTTTATCGAGTAGGTAGTGTAATGATATGCATTTCTATGCCCGAGCATCGGAAAGAAAAAGGTTTATGGTTTTCAGTTTGTGCATTTATTTTGTCTAATCAACAACAGATTTGTAGTCGGTCAATTTTTCAAGACGTAAAAAGAAAAACGTACAACGGAACGTAGTGTGTTCTTTCAACAATTAGTTTCAAGCTAAATCAATAGGTGGCGCTAGTAGTGCTTGTTTCGGCTCTGTTTTATCAACATTCTCGACCAATCAGCTGTTGATCAGTGTCTTTTTTGTGACGTCATTTTATTCCACGTTGGAAGTTCTTCTGAAACGTCATGTTTTCTCAATTTGCGTAAATGTTTTCTGAAAGAAAATAATGGAGAATAATTATTAAATAACAAGTGCATCTAAAAGTGGACCAACAAATACAGGTGGCATCAAGGTTGTGTTGTTATGTAAGATGACCTCTGCGAGGATCACCATCATCAGACCAAAATGACTAATCTTGATGCTGACATGAACAGGATCTTGGAATATCTGAAAAATGACCAAGACAACGGAATAGGTCAGAAGATTAGCAAAATGGAGAGCTTGCAACAGGACGGTTTATTGGTGGGTATCTACACTTACGACATTTTTATCACAGTGTGTGTCTTACCGATAAGAATCGCGCTCGTTGCTCGCGTTTGTAGAAAGAAATGGATCGGTATGCGCAAGTTGTTGACGAGCGGTGAAGTAATAATGATCGGCAGTGATCGCCACGGCCGGCGAACGGAGCCCGTTCAACAGCTTTCGTGAACTCACGCTCCCACTTTTACCGTTACCTTCACGTTCATTTCGTTTCGTGATCTGCTGTAGTTCACTCGTTACCTGCTATTTGCATCTGCACTATCCCGCGTCGTAATTAGTTCACATATAATTAGGTCGAGGGGTTTCCCTTGCGTAGGTGTTATTGTGAATTAGCTCAGTACGTCATTGATAGGTACGGCGGCAGTCGCGCGCCGTGTTAGATCGCGTCGACAACTCGTTTTGCCAGCAAGGCACCATGCGGTCGCTGCTTATGCCATATGCCTCATAATTTATCATAAAATTTCACCGGTCAAGCAGAGTTTCTTGATAAACAATACAGTGAGGATTGGTTGTGATTTGAAAACTTGTGTTGGTGCTATTTACTGATTGAAAGTGATGGGACTGTGTTGATCCATCGAACTGAAAAATTGACAAGATGGATAAAAAGCTAGATCTTCTGTCACTATTTGAGGTAACTTAGAGCATAGACTTTTATTTTATCTTGAATATTTCGTACATTTCGGTGTTAGCAAATACTTTTGAAAATATCTTGTTGATACAGAAGAATATTGTATCTATCAGGATACCTAGATATTTTTGTTTTGATAAGATAAGGCTGTTAAAGGTTTACAAATCTTACTCGATTACTTACAATATTTTTACAGGCACTTATGATAGTTAATGGCTGCTAAAAATACTTTGAATTCACCTTTCTATTTTAGCCATTTTAATTCGATATTGAGAAACTTTTACAGAAGGTGAGTAAAGTAAGATTGCTGAAAATATATACATATTTACACAGACCCCAAAAACATCTGATTGAGATATAATTCTGGGCTTTATTCATGCTCTAGAAAGTGATTGTATAAAAGTACCACTTCTCCAAATTAACTGAAGTCACTTTCACTATGTGCATACAAAATTTTACTGAAGCCTTTCACCGTTTATTTTTCACCAAACATAGGACAAATATTTCTTGTTCATGTCTACTTATGAAACATACACATTAATCACTCAATAGTTCAATCCAGACTATTCCAGAGGGTCCAGACAGAGAAAGACAAAAAACCAGTTTCATGGCAAACTTTCACTTTGTTATACTGAAATGAAAGTACTTAGTAATACCAAACTACAAACCCAGTTTGGTAAAATTGGGTTGATGCACAATACAGATAGATAGATATACAAGTCAGTGAATATTTTTGCTTTAATTAGTAGCACACAGTATCAACAGTCATTTAACGTAAGTAGACAAATACAGTCATAAAATGTTATAAGTAAGCAGTTCTATCATTGAAATTAGTACAAAGATAATATAAAAAATTTACAATTAAAAGAAAAATCTAGTCAAAAAAAAGCATTTTGAGTTTGAGCTGGACAATCTCAAATGGTAATCAACCTATTTTACTGACTGTACATACTTTAACAGTGAATCTTTGTTTTTCTTAGTTCACTTTCTGTTGTCCTTCTGTAATTCTGTAGTACAGGCGTCATACATAGGTCACCTTTATGTAAATCATTAATTTTATAAATGCAAATTGTATTCTCTATTTATATACATTGTCTATGCTCTGTGTGAAGAGGCTTCGGTGGAACTAGCTGAATAAATATTATTGCACAGTTTACATATAAATAATTTTACGAAGTACTTACATGAAACTGTTTTTGTTCAGTTGACAGAAAAGGGTATTCTGCACAATAGTATTTATTTATTAATAAAATAAAATTGGGTACCAATTAGCATTTATTAAAAAAGAAAAAGTATTCACTTTGCTTCAAGTAGGTATCAGACTGATGAAAGAATTACAAATATTTCTTATTCAATCTGTGAAATTAGGTACTCATATACTTGATAAAATTTAAAGTTATACAGGGTATATATTAATAATTATTTTTTAAATATTTATTATGGCTAATGCCTACTTTAGGCTACATAATCTTTATGGTAAATAACTATTAACTAATTCGCTCATATTACTGGTACCTCGTTTAACTAATTTGAGAGTAATTTTGTTATTACCTAGGTACGTAATATTTAACCAACTTCACAAAAAAGAGGAGGTTCTTAATTCGGTTGTATTTTTTAAATGTTTGTTAGGTACCTACTAGGGCATGCAGTACCGGTACTATTCTCAGTACCGGTAATTTTCGGCCGGTACTGGACCCGGTACCGGTAATTACCGGTACTTTCGATACTTTCGATACTGACTGGATTTTCACTAAAAAAGGACTAAAATGAAGTAAAAACCTATAAAAATAGAGAACTTTGGTTATTTCTAATTGTATTATTACACTGGCAGCCTAAATTAGTCCACTGGTGGACATTAAGGTCCACCATAGATTTGCGGGAAAACCGATTTTAAGCGTTCTTTATCTACTGACTTTACACAATCGATACAAAGTCGGTTCTTTGGCTGTGTAGTCATTCTTCGCACTTTCACGTGGCTCCATGCTATAATATCTTTACCCTAACGAATATTAGTTCTACTAGCTATGCGCCCTGCGCCAAAATACAATTCCTCCTCTTCCTTATTCGTTTTTCCGTTGTTAGGGATCGTGACTCCGTGCATGGCATCTTTAGATAGCTTTTTTCCGTCTGTCACGGGCCACGATCTACGGCTTGATAAATCGCGATGCTGACGGAAGTTTCTAGCTGTTCGGACACCTGGTCAGACCTGCGCTATGGGCTCCTCCCTCTTGCTTTCCGTTTTGCCTGTTATCAGAAGTTTCTCCATGTTTTCCGCATTTCTGCGCGCACCATGTCTGTACAAGTATCCGGTGAAGGCAAATGAAAGACAGGCACTGGGCACGTTCTTTAGTATAAATACGTTGGTTCTTTTGTCATTGGCTTTCATGGTTTACGTTTCAGTACCGTAGAGAAATGAGGAGAAGACCAGTGTGCGAATCACGTGAACCTTCGTCTTCTTCTGAATGTTGCTTTCTCTCCATATTCTGTTAAATTGGTTCATCGCTGTCTGATGAGCCTAGGTATGGGACTTCCTCGACAATTTGATACTCTTCCAGTGCATCCGACAATTGGATGGACTTAAAACGATCGACAATCATTAACTTGGTGTTGTTTTTGTTAAAATCAAGCTTAGATCGGCACTAGCCGACTTTAAACGCTGCCTTAGGGCAACCATTTCGGACTCCGTGGATGCGAGCAACGTATGATCGGCGTATCGTAGGTTAGAAATTTTGACGCCTCCAACTTTAACAATGATTATCCAGTCATCTCAGGTCTAACGCACGGTGGGTTCGCCATATATACCTATTGTATAGCATGGGTGAAATGATGCATCCTTGTTCTACTCCTTTCTCAAAAAAGAACGGCTTAAACGTGCAATTCCCCAAAGTTATAAGTTGTAGTGTTTTTATATATGTAATGTATTTATTATTATTTCTATCTTCTATTCGGCTGCAAACAACAAAATTTTAGGCTAACTGATTAACCTAGGACCTTTTTCAGATGAGTGGATACTTTTTACCTAGGTGGTGAAGACTCATTTGAAATTGGAATTCAGGGAAGTTCTGTCAAGATGGAAAGTAAACAGGGCCGTCAGTCGACTCCGGGTTTTTGTTGTGAATAATCAGAAAAGAAAGTGGATACTCTTGTGGTTCAGGGAATCTTCTGAAAACCCCTGGTAATATGTACTAAAAACCTGAACCCAACGCTTAAATCTAGAAAACCACTTAAAGCCCTAAAAGTCCACAGAAGCAGTTTGACTTCCACCAGCTCATCCCCAAGAAAGAGAGCGAGATTGGGAGTGCAGAGCGGGTGTAAGACACCGCACCCTATCTACCACCTCCAGGATTGGCCCCTTCTTCAACTGCGTGCTGGTCATCTCTTGACTTTTCTCCGGCAGCACATTGGTATCCTCCTTTTCCTCTCCCCTCAACAAACCTCTTCATCCCCGCTACCTCATACAATAGTGATCAGTGACTGTGATAGTTCTAAATTAGGGACTGGTAATATTAAAATTTTATAATTAAATCTGTATATACACCCACCACCTACCACTTTTCTTTATTAGGGTTCTTCCATAATTAGGATAGGTAGGTCTCTCTTTCTAAATTATAACTTGTGATGTTCAGTGGACCTCAATTGGCCCTGTAACGTTACAAAGTAGCATAGCTGGTTTCATAAAGGTTTCTGATGAGGGCCTCTATATATTTGGGTACTTCAGATTCCTCCAGAACAGATCAGAGGTATTGCCATCTGATACAGTCGTGTTTCAGTTCGTGTTGAAAACCAATAAGTAGTGACTATGGCTCAGTCCTATAGTCTTCACTGGTAATCAGGCCTTTGCATCTAATCTAGATAATTTATACAGCGCCAGGGGCCACTTTTCACACTATGAACGGGACGCTGCATGCAGTGCTTGGGACATGATTTAGATGAAGTAGGCTTGCTCAACACTTATATCATCCTCTCAGCTTAATTAGCCTTACCCACAAGAAAGACAAGGTCGATATGTTTAGTTAGGTAAGGTTTGGTGACCTCTTTATACAAAGCTGGACCTAACTATTAAAATATTTTGACTCAAATCAATAATAGCGGTAAACAACTCTGATAATATTACTCGATATAACGTTTTCTATGTTATTATTGCGTCAAAACATCTTATAATTCAAAAAGTAAGATGAAACTTTACCCAGAGTGTATGTTTTTAAGTAACAAATCGACAATAAATAACAGAAAAGTTGAGTATCGAAAGTATCGAAAGAACCGAGACCGGCTTCGTGAGTACCGGTACTGAAATTTTTCAAAAGTACCGGTAATTCCCGGTACTTTCGATACCGAGAATTACCGGTTGCATGCCCTAGTACCTACTACCTACCTTATAACTCCCTCATTTATAAATCTTTTTTTAAACAAGGGTATTTATACTATATTGATCCTACAAATTTCATCAAAATCGGTTCAGTAGTTTGGCTCTTAAATCAAAATAATTGAAAAAAAATTCCATCCACGCACACGAAATCGCGTATTTTGCTTTCTGTGCCTTTTTAGCTATTGGTGTTTATGGTTACTAAAACATTTTCAATGAACTGCCATCATCATCTGTTGATGAAACCGAAAGGTTATCAAATTAAAGTCGATTTTCCTAGTTTTTCAAACTTATAAATATCTCCTGCCCCCTATTTCCATAACTCACTGGTACAACTCTTTCCAGTCTGACACATGGCCAGCGCCGGACGATCTCCTCGAGAACATATTCTCGTTGGAGCAGGGCTCATTGGACTTCCTCGGCGATGCCATCCCCGACTTCAACTTGTGCCAGGATCAGGATCTGTCACCGAGCGAGAATCTTAGCAGCTCAAGTTCTGACAGCGGAGTGTCTACCGACCAGGCAGAGTTGTAAGTACCCCCTCTTATAGATTTTTTGTTTTAGGTTCAAAAAACGGAAACGAAATCCTCAGACCATGCTTCGATCGAAAACAATTGAAAAAGTGGAAAGTTTGAAAGCCAATAAGCTTGGTCCTTTGATCCAATCAATGTAACGAATGTTTGTTAGACGAAGTGTATGGAAAAGCCTGTAATCCACTTACTAAAAGTGGTTTAATGGAGGCAGTCTATTAAGAATAGAATAAACTTCAGCATGAGTATAAAAGGAAGGTTTTCGTGGAATTGTTCATTTTATTTGCTTACTTTTAAAACTTACATTCCTACTCAATTAATTTTCATTACTTTCATGAGCAAGCACATGCTCCGATTGTTTTGATGATTAGGTAAACATTAAATAACCTAGTCGTACATAATCTACGTAATCTAGATTCTAGAACGATCGCTTCATTTTCAAAGTAAAACCAGTTATCTGCCACAAACATGTGCTACTTACACAACTTAAAACTAACCTAAGTGCATAGAAAAAAATCGGTAGATGTTTTGTAGGACCAATTATTTTCCATAAACATGTCTTTCTATTCGTTGACCTTTTCTCTGTCAAGAAACTGAGATTATAGAATAAAACATTGTTCTTACTAAAGTAGCATCGTTAAATAATTTGAATATTCTCACCAGACAGGTTCTGTTATGGCTTTAGATAGTGAACTCAAGGTTTTAGAATATCAATGTTTTTGTAAGATTATTCAATGTTATCGTCGTAATAGAGTATCGAAAAAGTTGTACGGAAAAACAATATCGTAAACTCAAGTCTCTTCATTGACCTAAATCATAATCGTTTTCTATCTGTCGATAACTAACTTCCGAGTTTAAACAGTAAATCTTGGTAAATTACCTTCATGCAAGCTAATATTTATTCTTATCAAAGTGTTTTGATTACCAACCAAGACTAATTTGCTGATAGAGAAAATATTTACCTTCAATTAGCTTAGTTTCAAGACGTTATTTGTGCGTTGTTTTTCTCGATGTTTTTCATTGCCTATTCGAAACTTGTATTTTTCTTTTGTAAAATCTATGATGGCTCATACAAAAATATGTACAGAAAGCCAGTAATCTTGTTTGGTATAGATAGGCTAAATTGCATCAGCATCTGCAGATGATTCAGACTCCGTAGGACAGCCAATCGTAAACAAACCACGTGGCTCATGCAAACGTGGAACTTTGCAGAAAACACTGACCTTAGTCATCCTCTTTAGACCTAGTGATTTAACCTATTTGTACGTAAACAAACCACAGATAGCCGATTTCTGAGATCGGGGTTTTTGTCTTCGCAGTAATAATAAAAACTATAAGTACTTGAATTGAAGATTTGGATAATTGTGTAGTGAAATTGCGCAAGGTAATCGAGTTTTAAACAGCTAGAAATTAAAGTTCAGACGGATATTGTTGGCATGCCTTTCTATTCCTTTAAACCGAAACTTGCTTGGAACAATGAGTCATGCACAAACGTCGAGCAGTTGATGCAAAATATCTCGCTTGTTCTATGACCGATTTATTTATTGAAGTGTTATTGACACTTGTGTTTCACTTAGTATTCGTTGCGGGATCTCGCGACTCTATATGAGTAGTTAGAAGGCTTGATTCAATATTTTCCGCGTTACAACTATGAGCTTGAGGAAATTCTCATTGTTTATTGTTATCCTTTTATTCTTCTTCTGTAATGTCGGGTTACAACATTTTACTATTTAAATCCACTTTACCCAGTGTGTAGTTAGTGTAGCTACATCTACAGCACTGCCTGAGCAGGCCATAGCTCCCCTAATGTGTCCTAATAAGTTCTAGGGCATGTTAGACACACAAGAACGTGAGACATTGACTGCACCACAACAGCACTGCGCTTCGTCCTTGCCAATCCTTCTATTGTTATTATAATTATTTAAAAAAACATATCTTAGGTAGGAATAATAACGAAATTATTGCACATTGATTACTGCAAGGACCACGTCCACAAAATCCACGTGGAAGATTACGCAAGAGCTAATCACTACCACTCTAAGTCAGATTGTTTCAAAGCCATGCTAAATCGATTGTGTATCATAGTTGATCGAAAATTGTGTAACATAATTTATTATTAAATAAATAAATATTCTTGGACTTTACACACAACACCCTCTAGTCCCAAACTAAGCATAGCTTGTGATATGGGAACTAGAAGGCTGATAGAATACTTATATACTTTTTTTTTCTATAAATACATACTTATAATACATAGTAACACCCAGACATAGAACAAACGTCTATGTTTTCCACGCACAAATGTTTGTTCTTGGTGGGGATCGAACCTACGACCCACAGCACGACTTATTATCTTTAATAAGTACTTCTTACAAAAACCTCTAGCAGACAGAAGTCAAGAGCACAATCGTGAAGATGTCTTCATAATCATTTATGTGTTTAGCAGGCGTGAAGTATTTTAATGGACATAGCTGTTTATGGATTAGAAAAACACGTTTTCCGTGCGCTTGGGTCACCACGTGAGCTCAACTCATGGGGAAATAAGCGTTGTTGTGGCGGAATAAGAGCTAGATTATCAATACGCGTGGAATTTCAGATTACTCACGTCGTTGAATTGATTTTTGAAACACGTTCCATGTGCGTGTAACTAAGTAAAAATAAACGAAAAAAAAAATAGGCCTGTGACTGTCCCCGAAAACTCAAGGTTCTTATATTATGGTATGTTCCTATTCACAACAACTTAGTATTATGCTAGACAGATAGCAAGCCAATCGCAAGAATTCTTACAATTTTTTCTCCAATCGTTAGTGTGGTCACGGCTAGCTAGCAGTGCTCGGAAAATGTTAATCCGATCTTGAACTTCGTTCCATTGGACTTGACATGAAGTTTTCCATGAAGGTCTTATGATATAATTGCGGCTTTCGCGATGTCTTAATCATATGCATGAAATCAGAACTGTGAAACGCATTAGAGGTCATAATTAGACTGAGCTACAGTACGAATCTTGGCGATCGTGAAGATTGTCATGCGCGAACACTATATTATTCGAGAAAGCATGGCGCATCGTAACAGCTAACTTCACGATTATTGCCAAAATCCGCTCACCGTAGGTAGGTCCAATGAAGTCCAATAATAATGATTCATGAACGCAAAACTGGTCATGCTGCGTTTTACCCTTTCGATAACCTTTCTCTGTAGCAAAGGACAACTCCTTTACTTGCCAACTTGTCTTTCTCAGGGTTGAGGAAGTTACTGCGACGCTTATAAGGAGCCCATTTATTTCTGCTAAATTATTAAACTTTAACACGGAAGACACGGTGGTGTCAATTCTGTTGTTCCGTTAACTAACTATAATTGCTCAAAATACAAAACTTCTATACTTACCAAAAGTTCCAATTGGCATAAACATTCATGGATGACAATCCTAAAATAATCATTTTTAAATAAAACAACGTCAAATTTTAATCAAGCAGCGTAAAATAAGTCTGCATCAAAATTATGTCGATTGATGCTAATTTTAAAATTTACTAAAACTACCTAACACAAAAATCTTACTACTTAACTCAAAAATTCGAATATTTAAACTAAGAGAAAGCAAAACTTCTAATAAAATGGAAAACTAATTCAAATGATATACGCTTTTCTTTTCCCTTCTTAAAATGGAAACCTTCACGATACTTTGTAAAGAAATGTTTATCGCTATTAGCGCACGCGCATGTGTGCTATCACTATGTCGTAAACAAGTTTATGTATAACTAGTTTCATATCTCTCCCTATCTTTCTTTACTTAGCAACTATAGATACTACGACTCTTATGAAATTTTTGTAATTGCATAAATCGGAGGAAAAAAAACACAGGACATAAATTAAGAAGATGAACTGAAAGGGGCATTAAGTTTTGTTGCGATGATTTCCATGCAATTATTTTTGGATATATTTCTGGCAGACACTTTTCTCTACCAAACATTTCATTTGTACTTACACACAACACATCACATGAACATATTGTCTTCCCTTAAATCTTAAATAGAGACAATAAGAAACGTGTTAATCAACACGTTCTTAAATTAAGCAATACTAGCAATTTAAGTTAATTTTAAATTACTTTGTTTGCCTACGTTGTGGCTAGATTGTTATCATATTAGGACATTCTTTAGAAATTAAAGAATGTGCACTGAATAGTAAATAAAACAACACAAATTCCGGTGGTAAAGCTAGACAAAGCATGAGTGAAGTTTCGAAAATTATAAAGAAGATTTCCTCAATTGACAATTTTATCTAAGTATTACACATTTTCTGTGCACACATTATGTGTAATATTTCTGCGATATGTAGCTGGCAAATGCTGGATGAGAAGAGACGAAGACCGGGCTCAGTCACGCGTTTTGGGAAAGACCTACGGTTGATGATTCTAATTTAGGGGAACCAATTGTCATAAGTAGCTATAGTAGTCACTTTGCGATAAAATTTCTTAAATTTTTTGCACTTTGCTGATGGTAATCGGCCAGTAATATAAACACTCATGTTTTTTATGTAAATCTCATGAATATACGAATTTTATTAGGTTTTTCCTAGTTTTTCTTGAAGTAAAATACCCAAATTCCCAGTTACGCAGTAATTCCACGATGTTTATAAAAATCCAAAGACAAAATGTGCGACGGACGTCACGTAGACTTGTATTTGACTAACGGTATTTGAGGCACAGACAACTGCATAGCAACACAACCTAAATACTTCATGCGTACTGAATGCAACGAAGAATATTATTGAGAATCGACATATCAAAACATTACGATATTGGTGTTATGTCATGGCTTTATGCCATATTTAAAAGGCCAGTCGCCGACCTAATAGACTAGCATTATATTACGGTAGCCTAGGTTTAAATAGCATACGTATTTAGGTCCTAATAAAATCGTATTTCTACTAAGGAGGTAGGATTTTGTTGTTATCGCGGAGAGGAAACAGTCCCTTTCACGATTACCGTTAGAACAAGTAATGAACGTTGGTCAACGTACTCTACTCATACGTGAACGTAACGCACACAAGTATCTAACAGCGAAAACTGCTACAAAAAGTCGCAACAAAAACATGAATCATTAATTTATTCCAAGTCACCTGCTGGGGTCACGCCCACACAATGTAAGCAGGTAAAAACCTTTACAGAATGTCTCTTTTGTAGGTTTTAGACAAAAAAAAGATGGGATAAAGCTATAGAAAGTACAGTCAGCATCAGAAGTAGATTACTTTTTTTTACCTAAATATTACTTTTAGGATAGTCTTTACTTCTTAATCATAGTTGGAAAGAGAAAATGGAAAGTTTCTAGTTTTCAGTCATAAAACATTTTTGAAACTTTGTCTCATCATCGTTTAGGTACTAATGATGCTGACTGTACCAGAAGTCTTATTCGTTGTTTCTTTTCAGTGACTTCGAGCAACAGCTATCTCCCTTCCTCATCCAGAATTCTTGTGACGATGACGTCAGCACCTCGGAAACCAGCCCTGTACATGTTCAATCTAGCCCCGTACACAATCAGACACAGGAAAACGATGTCTCAAACAGCTCCAATGACGTCATCGAAGAGGCTTTCGATATGCTCGACTTTGAGCAAAACGTCGTTCCCGGATTTATCAATAATACGAATACATTCCAAAGTCCAGGTAAGTCCTGTGATGCTTTGTTCTAAAATTAAAGGCAATGAACTTTTTTCTCTGTGTCTTGAAATTGTATGTTTAAAATGAACCACAGCAAATGGAGGTTAATTTTAGACGTGGTTTTAATTATATGGGCGTCTTCTGTTTTGGTTTGAGGGGATTGTTTTTATACCGAAAGTATTCGTAGATTCATGTTGAAAATATTTTATTATCATGTTTTCAATATATTTCAAAAACACATACAACGTTATCTCTATCACTCACAAATTTCGTCTCTTATCGATGTTTGTGGCACATCTTACTAAACACCAAATATGTCTTAACATAATTACTTCATTATCTGATAGAGCTTGGCTAACAAGACATTCTGTTCATCTGATGTGCCGTAAATATAATCAAACGTTGCATCACCTTATCTGCCTATCTAAATCGGAAATCCTATTAATTTTGGATAAGTACCGTCGGCGATCCAACCTTTGATTGTGCCGTGATTACAATAGTGTGTTTATTTGGCTTTTTATTGGTTAAACCATTAGTTTTATGTTTTTATTTGGTACCTGCCGCTTTGAAACGAATTAATAAATATCTCCAATTTGTTCAGCGTTCTAGCACCCATAGAACCGTAGCTTATCATTAGAAACGTATTTTTGTGTCCGGTATTTTCTACTCTGTGGTAAGAAAAATGACTTCACGTTTAAAAGGAGTTGTAACATTAGCACTTACCCTTTCCTTTATAGCACTGCTTTTGGCTCGTCGTAACTTTCTTGGACTTTAGCCAATCCCCTCTCCCGAATTGGTTTTAAGTTTCAACTAAGTACTCTTTTTCCTTTTACTTTATGAACTTACTAAGTGTAACTGATTGAGTAATTCCAAAACTCGACCGGAATGTTGACAGAATTCTTATCTCGAATTAAAGTCCTATATTCTGTATCAGTTTTGAATATCCAACTCTACAAGTAGTGTAAAAAATACAATCGTATGTGATAACCTCGCTATCACAACTATTTTATGTAACCGTTTTAATCAAGTTACATTGTAAAATCCAACCCAAATAATTTTCGTATATAACCTTCGTTTATTGAATTTATACCAGACTTATTCGCACTTGATCAAATATTTGTCCGCTCCGACATACAATATACCAACAATCGAATAGTTAAAATTTCTGGTATTGTTGATAATTTACTAAAACTTACTTGCTTTTTTATGTCCGCTCAACGGTTTTTTGCTTATATTGCATGCCTCATTTTTGTTTTGCTTTGGTTGACTGTTTACAAAAAACGCTGTACAAGTTATACGTCTCGTTCAGGCTTGCTAGGATTTTATCCTTTTTGGCGTGATGCGAAAGATAATATAAATGGAGTATCAACTAGTATTGTTTGAGGATTTGATGTTATGCAAGAAAGCTAACCTTTCGCATGACCAAATAATATTTACACTGGCCTTGAACTCGACGTCTTCCTTTTGCACTGTTTGACAAATTCCCAAGTTTACCATAGTTATTTCCTTCGTACCCTGGTGTCCCAAGCACTACAGTTTTCATAAAGGCCTGGGGTAAAAAGTGACTCCTAGTTATATCGCATCTAGATAAGATGCAAAGGGCTTTATTACCCTGGTGAACTCAAAGCTATGTTTCCTCCAGGTAAAGGCAACAGAAAACGTCGCCTATCCCAGACGCCCCATATCGTGGTCCATCCTAAAGTACAGAAGGCAACAGTCAAACCGACCACACCAAAACCCCAACTGGTAGTGAAAGCCCAGCCACAGCGTCCCGTCAAAGTGTCAAATATACAAGTACTGAGTCCACAGACCAAGGTATATTCAAAACCTGTTGAGACGGTCGCCCCGCAGAGAAGGGTTATTCGCGTAGCGCCCATGGCCGGGAACCCGCGGTCAATTCTCCTCCCCGTTACGATAAAAGACATGAAAGACTTGAAATCTATTAAAATTATAAATGCAGCGGATCTAAAGCACGGATCGAGCATAAAGTTAGCGGCGGCGAATCTACTGTCGCAGAGCAAGGCGCATACCTACAGAGATGACAGGAACGAGTATGAGTACGATCATGGGGGAAATAATTGCGGTGAGTCCTAACTTTACACTTAGTGAGGTAGGTGGAGTTGGTGTCACGTTAAAAGAATGCTGGCGGATTTACGCAGTAGTCGTTTTTGGCCCAAAATCGACTACTGCGTAAATCCGTCAGCATTCTTTTTACGTGACGCGTACTCTATGCTGAAACAATACTCAACTGTAAGCGGTCCAAGCCTGGGTAAGATGGGATAGCAGAGAAAACGAAGGAAGACTTTAAAATAACTAGGTATATTAGAGAAAGAAAAAACTAAGGCTGCCAAGGCGCGTGCGGCGTACGCGGGGCTCGTATTACCGACGACGACAGACTGATTGGTGGGTACTTTTGAATCCTCTTCTAATGCTTTCCCCGCGCCCCGCGTACCCCTCTCGCGCCCTAGCGCGGTCTAGGATGCACACATTTTTACATTTAGGTAGGTAGGCACTCCTAGGCAAACATTAATATTTTAGCTAAGTACTTATACTAAATTCGCGTCGCTAACACGCCCCACCCCAGTGTTGCTAGCAACACTCATCCACTGACGGGGGTCCATGCGACGCGTGCAGCTGATTGGGTAAGTACTTCATTCATTATTTTATCTCTTTCAGGGTATACATCTTGTATAAAACCCTTCGGCCACTTACTCCTGGGCCCATATGGGTCAACCAAATGAATCAGATTACCCATTTCCGAGGGTCTTTGATCCTGGTTCAACTTTTGGTCTCGCAGCAATCTCTCTGTGTGCACAAGCGGAAGTGACGTCTTAACGCTGCGGATGAGGCGCTCCCAGGCCCCACCCCGGTGTGGGCTTGCAGGCGGTATAACTGTCCATTTAGTGCCATGATTCCAAGCCTCGTTCGTCAGATCGTTCTCATCTAAGTCCTGTATAGACTTTTTCAGCTCAGCGTGTGCTCCTCGAAGATTAAAGCCGTTGTAAGAGAAGAGCTGCTGCGGCCATCCTCGCTGCGCGGGTATGCGGCGCAGCGCCGTGTTGGCTGGGCGTTGATGATGAGCCATTCTGGCATCACCATAAGGTAAGTCACCAATTCTTGGTATTTCTTGTTTACATTTTTTCAATTTACATTTTATCACATTTTTGTTTTTTACAGTTGATCGTAATCGTATGACCCAGTACTTCTGTTTATTTTCATAAACTACCATTTCTTGGTTTCCATGCGCAGCGTTTACGTGGTAGTGTCTTACTATCAGACGAGTAATATAATTTTGTTCATCTAAGATTGCAGGTCTCTTCACGTCGGGCAGCACGTCGGCAGCAGCATCGATCCGGCCAGCAGCGCGCAGGACTCCGTGATCGTCAAGGTAAGGTGATAAGGTAAGTAGTTTACTCGTAGTAGGTAGGTCCGTAGAACTTCTTAGTGGCGTAATTTCTTCACTAAACGACTGAGCTTGCGAGTATCGTACTAGTAGACGCTCGGCTTTTTCCATGACGTCATCATTTAGATTGTAGGTACGCTGTTTCGGATCAAACTTCCAGTTTACGGCCTCAAGTGCCTTGTCAACGAAGGTGAGTACTCGCGACGTTGCTCGAAGTAATCGTAGCCACGAAGAAAACTTGGTAGGTTCTGGTACAGGTAAGTCATAATTTTGTATGTTTACGATAGTCAAATATTTTAATTTACATTCTTTGTTCACAGGTACAACCAATACAGCGGGGTGTAATTCCAGTAGTGCGTGTATTGGTTTCATTCCCGCAGCGCGGCATTTGCTCGAAGTGAACGCTACGCGTGTCTGAAACCGGTTATCTATCCAACGCTGGCTGCAAGCGACCGCGCAAGATGCTTTTGTAGATGCATCGCAAAATATATGCATCTGTAGGTTCATATAACCAGTTCTAGTAGGGATCGCTTTACGTATAGAAGGCAGCGTAGCACACGTAGACGTCGTAGCACTATCCTGTTCTGCTACGAGCGTAGCACTTTCTATAGGCGGATGCTTGAGGTGCGACTGCGACGGCAGGTAAGTTTCACTCTCCGTCTCACTCATGGCTTTCGTAGCCGCTGGATACAGCTTCAGTAATGTTACATCATAATGGAAAGGACTGACCTTGTCGGTGCTCAAGACTTGCGTAGAATGATTCTCGTGCGCCGGGTACGGGGTAGGTGCGTGCGGCACCTTACCGTGCAGGCACCAGCCCAGCGGCGTGCGAGTGGCGCACGGCTCTCGTGCTTCACTCACAATCACTTCTAACGGTTTCAGTAAATGATAATTGTCTTGTCCAATAAGCACTTCCGGTTTGGTGAGGCCGGAACTCAGTTCACCACTTAGTTTGCGTAAATACTTATAGTTCTCACATTTCACTAAAGTTAAATCTTGTTTAGGCAAGCTTAGTTCGTTAACACTGCGTACACTGATGTTGTATTTATCACCTTGTTTATTTGATAAACTTAAGTCCACTAGTTCAGTGTCACACAATAGTTCCGTATTGTCCCAGGCACCGCGCACTCGCATAGACAGCTTGCGGCCGCGCAAACCCGCGCGGGTCGCTAGTCTTGCACTGATCATGGACACGGTGGAGCCGTCATCGAGCAAAGCACTGCACTGGAAGTTACCGTTAGGTCCGTTAATCACTATAGGTACCACTTTTAATAACACTGAACAGTTCTGAGCGGTATTTATGTGATTAATATTTTCCACTGTGGTTTCAGTCTCTGTCGTTGCCGGCGGTGGTGTCACCGTGGCCTGTTGTGGCGTGGTGGTGGCGGCGGTACCGGTATTTTGTCGCGAGCTCGTGGGGTAATGCAGGAGGCGGTGGTGCAGCTCGCCGCAGCCGTCGACGTCACAGGCGGCGGCTGGACAAGTTTGCCGATCGTGCTGGGCTAGTAGGCACTTGAAGCAAATACCTACGCGCTTTACAAAAGACCAGCGGTCCTTACGTAACGACCTTTTAAACTTCTTGCAGTCTATCAGTTTATGAAAAGATGACTCACGACAAAAACGGCACTTTTGTTCATTTTGTTCAGTTTGTAATAAAACTGTTTGGCGTTGAGAAGAATTATTATTTTCACTGTATTTACGTTTATTGTCCCATCGTACGTTGATCAGGCTAGCGCTGCATGTAGATATTTTAATAGCTTCTGCGCTTAGAAATTCCGATAGTATATCTAGTCTAGCCTTCTTACGTTCAGTTATGAGCGGATAACTGTAGTCCGCCCACTTAGATAATAGCACGGTAGGTAATTTAGAGAGTACTATGTTCACGACACCAACACCGTGTAGGTACTCTTCACGTTTTAGTTCACGTACCGATGCCACATAGTTTTTTATTTTTACTGAAAATGTAACTATGTCTTTATAGTATTCTTGCGGTAGTGGGTTGAGCTTTTTGACGTCATTCAAAATTCTTGAAATAATAACGTCCGGGTTTCCATACTGTAGCTCGAGAGTAGATATTACGACGTCGGGCGATGTAGTGCTAATCAGCAGCGCTGACACTGCTTCTTTAGCGGAGCCACGTAGACACTTGCGTAATCTCCATAAGTTTTCTTTTTCACTAAAGTTACATATTTTGGTTGATTCCTCATATGCGTTTTTGAACGACAGCCATTCCATTGGGTCACCAAAAAATAAAGGAAGTTCTTTTGGTGTGCTGATGCGGCTAAGTAGGTTGGCGTTGTGGCTAGTGGATGCTGTAGATGCAACCAAGTCCCTCAGTGCGCTGGCCAATTGCTGAACTGGACCGTTAGTGCCGTCGACATCCGGCGGCGGAAACAGGAGGCCTTTATGTGTACCATGATCGCTGGCCTTCTGCTTCTCCAGTTCGTGGTGGCTGCGCTCGAGCCACTGTTCAATATCCTTGCCATCACCTTGGCTATCATCGGTCTCCGATGCGTGTGGACTGTATTTATGTTCCACGGCTGCTAAGTCAGCCGCTAATTTCTTGTCGATTAATTCCAACTGAATACGAGCCTTTTCCTTTGCAGCTTCCATTTCGAGCTTTTTCTTTTGTGCCAGTATCGCAGATGATGAAGATGAAGATTTTCGAGTTTTGAATGATTTCGATGTCTGGGAAGGCACGGTAAGTATTTTTTCTTCGACTTTTATACTTTCAGCACTAGTTCCAGGTAATCCAGCATCCATCACTTTTAAATTCACTTCACTGCATTCCGTTTTGTTCTGCGGTTGCACTTTGTCCTTTACTTGACTTTCATGACGCGTCGTACTGCGCGTGCTAACCATCTTTTTGCTTGGAGGCGTTTGGAACATTGAAGATCCGGCTCGATAGGACCAATGTAAGCGGTCCAAGCCTGGGTAAGATGGGATAGCAGAGAAAACGAAGGAAGACTTTAAAATAACTAGGTATATTAGAGAAAGAAAAAACTAAGGCTGCCAAGGCGCGTGCGGCGTACGCGGGGCTCGTATTACCGACGACGACAGACTGATTGGTGGGTACTTTTGAATCCTCTTCTAATGCTTTCCCCGCGCCCCGCGTACCCCTCTCGCGCCCTAGCGCGGTCTAGGATGCACACATTTTTACATTTAGGTAGGTAGGCACTCCTAGGCAAACATTAATATTTTAGCTAAGTACTTATACTAAATTCGCGTCGCTAACACAACGTTAAATCGAGACTCAAGTATACGAGTAGATCTTCTTTTCAATGAAAATATGTTCAAAATCTACGCTTGAATCTTGATTCAAACTTGAACATTCAGCATACAAGGCCAAGTATTTTCAACAACATTCTAATCAAAAAAATCTCTAATATAAGAGTCAAAAAACCCAACATTCAAGTTTATTTCAATTCCAGTACTTTTATGTTCAAATAACTCATATAGAAATAGCGAAAGTACCTCCAAATCTTAGTATAAGGCTGCATCTCTACTAGCAATGTGTTCGTCACGTGAAATGACTATTGGTAGATTTATTCTTCCAATACCGTTCGTCTGGCTTGTATATCTCAGGTGGATACGCAGCCTTATGCCCACCCGTGTCGAATAGTTGGTTCAACCGCCTCGATTTGGTTGATTGGAGGCAATTGGCCGAAGTGTCATAACTGGTTTTGGCTATTGACAAATGTGGGCATTGTACCCATCTTAATAAATTACCAGTTCAGTAACCAAGAAGATTTTATTTAGACACTTATAATTCAACATCCTAAAAGTTATTTTATTTTTAATGTAGCTAAAAACCTACAAGAGTTAATTCAATTAAATCTAAATTGAATGTCCTTGTATCGGTCAATAAGAAGGAAAATGTATGTAGTGACATAATATTGATTAAATAATTGTTTTTGTTTTTTTATGTTTGTTAATTAGCTGCACTTGTAATCAACACGAGGAAGGAAAATTTGCGTAGAGGCAAATTGTAACCATCATCCCGAAATTCCACTAAATTGTACCTATTTATAGGGTTTATACAGTTGGTTTGATTGTAAATACGTTAAAAATAGAATTGTTTTTGCATAAAAACTGCCTTTACGTAACAAGTTAGTTTATAATTTATTTTAGTAAAAAAAAATGGAAAATAATAAATGTTATGTGAGCGCGATTTTCTCAGAAATGTCATACCTACTCGTATTAAAATTCAAAAATGTTTAAAGGCCTAAAAGTTTATACCTATTAGAACATCTTTTATTTTGCTTGTAGAATCTATCATGAATATTAAATCTGGTTTTATCTCCAGATGATTCTGGAAGCGGCAGTGATGACGACGACGACCACAAAGTTCACGACGGTCGCAACGGCTACCCCCGTCTCGTTCTAACATCAGAAGAACGCCGTTTGCTTGCAAAGGAGGGCATCACCCTACCCACTTCCTACCCTCTAACGAAACACGAGGAGAGAGAATTGAAGAGAATTCGCCGCAAGATCAGGAATAAAATCTCTGCTCAAGATTCTAGGAAGCGCAAGAAGGAATATGTTGATGGACTTGAAGATAGGTGAGTCCACACTAACCGCTTAACATCAGGTGGGCCATCAACTTGTTTCATTACTTTTCTCAAAAAACAAAACTATCCAACATGAGAGTAATTATTTCTACCGAAGATAATAAAACTACTCTTTCGTAGACATGGAGAAAAATCGTTTTCGATAGCATGTGAATCTATTTTCTTCATACACAAAAACTGCCAACCACTTTTGCCAAAACAGCAAAATAACCGCATAATATTATCAGATGAGGCCATCTGCTTTCATCATCACTTCTCGTTGGAAAAGTAATAAGTATTTCTACAGTAGGTACATCGCGCAGGTTAGAAAGTGCCTTGACTTTGCTTGACAAGACAACTAGGCTATCATACTTCGTTGTATAACCAAGACAGTTACAAATTCATTAGGTACTTGCTCAGAGCTAAAGAGCAATATTGACTACATACTTACTTTGATTATTCAATTATTCATTGTGAAAATGATGAAATTTTATGATTGAAAATTAATTGCATTTCATTTTTCAGTTATGATAAAAGAGAGAGAAAGAAAAGAGAAGTCGTTTTAAAATTATCATGAAATATTATGATTAAAACCAAAACACAAGTTTATACGCAAATTTGAAATTCTGAAAAAGTGATGATTTCTGATGTTGACTTTTTTAATAGCTTCGTTGTTTTTATAATGTTTATTTATCTTCTTTGTAATTTGATAACTTTAAAATGTGCTGTTCTCTTCGTTTCAATTCATGATAAAGGGATAGCAACAGTTGCTGTCAAATTAGGTTAGGAAAATGAAACAGAATCGGGGGCAATGTCGGTTGAAACGCAGTTATAATTTTATCTAAATGTCACGCACACGTAATATCTTACTGAAAGTCAATGCGGTCGAGACAAGTAGAACTCACCTTTTGCCAACTCTTATCTCAATACGAGTACTTTGTTTTATCTCAGTATCAGGGGCCAGTTGCATAGTAAAATGACTACCAACTGAACGTTTGAAAATCAAAATAATACTCATAGTAATTTTCAAACTGAATATGTTATTATAAAGAAATAAAAAAATATTCATGGACTTTACACACAACGCCATCTAGTCCCAAATTAAGCAAAGCTTGTGATATGGGAACTAGATGGCTGATAGAATACTTATATACTTTTTTGTAAATACATACTTTACTTATAATACATAATTACACCCAGATATAGAACAAACATCTATGTTTTCCATGCACAAATGTTTGTTCTCAGTGGGGATCGAACCCACGACCCTCAGCACGGAAGGCAGAGCTATTACCGACTGAGCTGTGACGCCTGTCTCGGAGGTCTCAAAACATTTCTACGTTTTTATCTATGATACACAATCTTTAAGCAATAAATTGAGCACATTTGAAATAACTAAGCCTACTAGACTAGTTCCTAATAGTGTTTTTGGATAGGGGAACATCCTTATACTACGTGGCCCTTTTTTAACTTTTTAACCCCCTCCCCGCCCCCTCCGTGACCACCTGTGGTCATGCCAAGACCCCCACTTTCTAATATTCACGTAGTAATTCATAAATGTGGTTTTAAATGATTTGCAAACAAACAGTTAAAATAAGTGAAATCTTATTTGTTCGGATAGAGATAATCAATTTTCTATTATATAGGCACCTACCTGAGTTTTATTTATTTACAACTAGCAGTTACCCGCGACTTCGTACGCGAGTACCGTTTCCGTGTACATTATATTATCTGTGCGTGTACCAAGCGGATACTTCTTTGAGAAACTTGACATTACACCGAACCCGTACTCGAATGTCAAACGTTAGTCGTTAGACCAAAGAGGTAGTACTACATCCTGTCAAACTGACGTGACATGAGATGACAGCATCTTCTTGCTAAATTGGCGCTGCTAATCCCGTTCGTTCATCTCCTCCTGTACTGTGTGTTCGTCCTGTAGATCCTGTTAATTATTCGGGATAAAAAGTAGCCTATATGTCAATCCAGGTTACGAACTACATATATGCCAAGTTTCATCCAAGTTGGTTCAGTAGTTTAGACGTGATTGAAACACAAACATCCAAACATCTAAACTTTCGCATTTATAATATTAGTAAGATAAAGGAGCGTAGATATAATAATTCGGGTTATAAACTATCCAATCCAGGCTACAATTTCTTAATATACAATTCATTTATTCTAATTTGTATGTTTCAGAGTCAAAAAATGCTCTGTGGAAAATCAGACGTTAATCAGAAGGATAAAGATGCTGCAGTCACAGAATCAAAGTCTAACTGCACAATTGAGGAGATTACAGGTAATTACTATTTACACGATGAACGAGAACTACATATAGATGTTCTAGAAACGGCAATGAGCTTGCAAAGAGTGAGCACGTGTCAAACAATTGAACGTGAAATTGATTACTAACTGGTTTTAAGTTTTTACTCATAATCTCAATTCAATACCTAGTCCGTTTGAAAGGGTTTCCAAAAATCTAGCTTTAGTCATGGTCAAGGTGCAATGTCACGTAGGGCTCGTGCGGACGTGCTCTGTAAGAAATTAGTAAAGCTAATGGTGAACAATCAATTAGGATATCTGCTTCTGCAATTTTTTCTCATAAAATTATAAAATCACAATTTTACATCTCAGCGTGATACACACAAGGCACATCCTCTGTGGACGTGCTCTGCAAGGTGTGGCAATTTCATATGCCCAACAACTATAGTTTTTCTTCAAAAACATAAAAAACAAGTGGTGCTTGTTTCGACACTGTCTCATAAATGATTTAATTTGCAGAATGTGCTGTCAGGCGTGACGAACGGCGCCAGCAGTAAGTCAACGCAGCCGGCGACGTGCCTGCTGGTGCTGCTGCTGTCGGTGGCGCTGGTGGCGCTGCCGTCGCTGCGCGAGGAAGTGTTGCCGCGACACGAGCAGCGCGCGCACGCCGCGCCCAGCGCGCGCGCACTACTCTCCACTAGTGCGTTATAATTTATCTCTTCTTCTTCTAACTTAAGAGCTATGCTCTTGTCGGCGTAATGTATGCATTTCCCGCCAGGTTCTAATATAAATACAGGTTATAATTTATACAAAGTCTTTATTCACAAACGTTTTTAAGAGCCTACAATACTCCAGCTCAAATCCAAGTTTCACGGCCCATTCGTGCAGATACCGCGCCGCGCACTCGCAACTATCTCACTCGCACAGTTCATCACGCAGCGCAGAGGTCACGAGTCGACCGCACGATAGAGTAAATATAAATACACAGTTATTGTACATCGTGACAGGCGTCACAGCTCAGTCGGCAATGGATCTGCCTTCCGCGCTGTGGATCGTGGGTTCGTTCCCCACCAAGAACAAACATTTGTGTGTGGCAAAACATAGATGTTTGTTCTATGTCTGGGTGTTACTATGTGTTACTACGTATAATAAGTATGTATTTACAAAAAAAAAAGTATATAAGTATTCAATCAGCATCTAGTTCCCATATCACAAGCTTTGCTTAGTTTGGGACTAGAGGCGTCGTGTGAAATGTCCATGAATATTTATTATTTACTAGCAGTTACCCGCGACTTCGTACGCGAGTACCGTTTTCGTGTACATTATATTATCTGTGCGTGTACCGAGCGGATACTTCTTTGAGAAACTTGACATTACACCGAACCCGTACTCGAATGTCAAACGTTAGCCGTTAGACCAAAGAGGTAGTACTACGCCCTGTCAAACTGACGTGACATGACATGACATCATCCTCTTGCTAAATTGGCGCTGCTAATCCCTTTCGTTCATTTTATCCTGTAGATCCTGTTAATTATTCGGGATAAAAAGTAGCCTATGTGTTAATCTAGGTTACGAACTATATATATGCCAAGTTTCATCCAAGTTGGTTCAGTAGTTTCGACGTGATTGAAACACAAACATCCAAACATCTAAACATCCAAACATCTAAACATCCAAACATCTAAACTTTCGCATTTATAATATTAGTAGGATTTATTTATTATCTAGTACCGAGGTATGGATATAAAAAAATAAGTTATTGTACAAATATACTAAAGCGCCGTAAGTAGTTATGATACACAGTTATTGTACACCCAGTAGGTATGGAAATAAAGTGAAAGGAATATTGCAGAAAAGTGGTCCATAGTTGGCCACTTTTTCTAAGGCCTGTGGCACGGCTCCTGATCATGCTAAATAATTTGTATTATGGAATGGACACAGTAGTAAAAAACAAGGAGAAATCAGAAAAATTTATTGTATTTCAATAGGGAGATCTCGATTGTATTTTGTTTGTTACCTCAGAACACCGTTCGCTTCTCTCACTCGATCAGATCATCATCATCGCTTCAGATCAAATGGGTTGTATGCTTATTCGAAAAATGGGAAACCTCAGGAGGAAGCTTATTCCACATCTTATATGAGAAATATCTCGCCTATTTCCATGCATTTCTTTATTTACATGCACATCATCGGGTGGGTAGAATGCTTGTTTGCCTACTCATCATCAGGTGGGCTGAACGCCTGTTTGCATACACATCATCAGGTGGGCTGAACGCCGGTTTGCCTACACATCATCAGGTAGTGCTGATTACGGAAATGGTATCCATTTTGAAATCCAAGATGGTGGACTTTGATTTTTTTGAGAAAAGTGATATAGGTGTCGTTTTCGGGATATTTTGGGGTGCTGATTACGGAAATGGTATCCATTTTGAAATCCAAGATGGCGGACATTGATTTTTTTGAGAAAAGTGATATGAGTGTCGTTTTCGGGATATTTCGGGGTGCTCATTACGGAAATAATATCCATTTTTAAATCCAAGATGGTGGACATTGATTTTTTGAGAAGTATGGGTGTCGTTTCAGGATATTTTGGGGTGCTGATTATGGAAATGGTACCTATCCATTTTGAAGTTTTTGTTTATGAATCGATTGCTTTTAAAATCGATATCTGAGAGTCCTCCTCAGCCATTATTATTATTACCCATATAACTTTTCTCAAAAAATTGATGTCCGCCATCTTGGATTTCAAAATGTATACCATTTCTGTAATCAGCACCCCAAAATTTCCCGAAAATGACACCCATATCACTTTATTCAAAATAATGGATGTCCGCCATCTTGAATTTCAAAATGGACACCTTTTCCGTAATCAGCACCCCAAAATATCCCGAAAATGACACCCATATCACTTTACTCAAAAAAATAAATGTCCGCCATCTTGGATTTCAAAATGGATACCATTTCCGTAATCAACATCCCAAAATATCCCGAAAACGACACCCATATCACTTTACTCAAAAAAATCAATGTTCGCCATCTTGGATTTTAAAATGGATACCATTTCCGTAATCAGCATCCCAAAATATCCCGATAACGACACCCATATCATTTTATTAAAAAAAATCAATGTCCGCCATCTTGGATTTCAAAATGGATACCATTTCCGTAATCAGCACCCCAAAATATCCCGAAAACGACACCCATATGACTTTTCTCAAAAATCAATGTCCACCATCTTGGATTTCCAAATGGATACCATTTCTGTAATCAGCACCCCAAAATATACCGAAAACGACACCCATATAACTTTTCTCAAAAAATCAATGTCCGCCATCTTGGATTTCAAAATGGATACCATTTCTGTAATCAGCACCCCAAAATATCCCGAAAATGACACCCATATCACTTTATTAAAAAAACTCGATGACCGCCATCTTAAATTTCAAAATGGGCACTTTTTCCGTAATCAGCACCCCAAAATATCCCGAAAACGACACCCATATCACTTTTCCCAAAAAATCAATGTCCGCCATCTTGGATTTCAAAATGGACACCATTTCCGTAATCAGCTCCCCAAAATATCCCGAAAACGACACCCATATCATTTTATTCAAAAAAATCGATGTCCGCCATCTTGTATTTCAAAATGGATACAATTTTCGTAATCAGCACCCCAAAATATCCCGAAAACGACACCCATATCACTTTACTCAAAAAAATCAATGTCCGCCATCTTGGATTTCAAAATTGATACCATTTCCGTAATCAGCACCCCAAAATATCTCGAAATCGACACCTGTATCATTTTACTCGAAAAAGTAAAGTACACTGTCCTGGATTCGAAAACGTAGTAGGGGGAGATAAATTCTATCAGAATCAAAATGTTCCTTCATTCTGGCAAAATTCATGTTTCGATTCGAATGGCTCCAAATACTGGAGGTCGAATTCTGCTAATAGCGGAGATACAGCAAGGGGGCTACAATATCTCTGAGAGGAGAAGAGGGGGTTAATGCCCCCTCTGGAATTATAACTACTGCCCCCGTATGCCAATCTTTTGCTGTCAAGTTATATTTCACTCCCCAGTGTAATTTCTTCAGGTCACGTGGTACAATTTGTACCACGTGATCATTCTTTATAGACACTCGACAGCAAAATATGCGCGAAAACACATCAAATGACGTCATAATGTCACTATTTAGTCACAGAATAACTATGAGTTAGTATGAACTGACCATGATTTAAAACTTTGCAGTTCAACTTTGATTGGCATACCCCTGCTGTTAGGTATAAGTAGGTCAATAAAAAAAATGATATAGAGGGGTTGCAATATTTATTTTATTTTCTACAATCGTTTTATTACAATTCGTACAACAGTTCTACACACGTCACGTGATGTACCTACCACATACCAACTTAGTAATTAGACTACAAATCTATGGTACTCATCCAATGAACGAACATGTCGAAAGATCAAATTCGTTTGTACTTTGCGCGTCGCAAACGCATAGCGCAGCGCGTCGCGTATTCATATATGCCTAAACTTGACGTCGTCAAATTTCAATACGGCCTCATAAGGTCCTAACCAAAATGCGTACCCGCGGGCACCCAGGTAGATAAAAAACATTTTATGACTCATTTTAGATACTTACTTCAATATATTATTCATGTTTTTAGCAATTTCTTTTCTCCAATCCCTTCTCTTTTTTTTTGTATTGGTTTTTACTTTACTTGTAATTTAATAATTTTACGTATCTACGTAGGTAGGCGTGCGAGCAAGCGACGCGGGTTCCCTGTTCGACTGCCGGAGTTAGACTGAATCTGAGCGGTTGCGACGTCTCACGCGCAATATTTGAGAATTTAATTTCTTAAAATGCAAAAAAAAACATTTTAATAAATCTAAAACATATGATGTACGTGTATTGCTAAGTTGAATTTATATACAAAGTTTCAATAGTATAGGTAAAGTATTGACTGACTTCTGTGGTTTCTTAGATTGATTCAGAGGGAAGTTTGGGATTTTTTTCTATCGAGAACATTTTTAGTAATCGTGTTTTCACATCATATGATGTATCACAAATATTCTCAACTGTAATATATATTTTTTTCAAAATGATTGATTGAATACTTTTAATGATATGCGGGATCAAAAATGAGAAATTGGGGTACTGTAAGCTCTTAAGTGTTTTCATACAAAACGTAATTTGCAATAGGTTCATTTTTTTAGTAAAATGGAGATCCCGCAGTTTTATCGCCTAGTGAAATAGTAATATGGAGTTCAAAAACGTAGAACATCATTTTTACATTTAAAACTGAAATAAGAGATACTATTGTAGTTTTATAGATACTATTTGTATATTAACACTTTTATTCCATATGTACCTAACCTTGTTACAAACTATGGGCCTGGCCTACCGTGGTAAGCCACGGCACGGTGCCGTCGTCGCGCCGCTGTGGTGATGGCTCCAGGCCCTAAGGGATTACCTACTCTCAATTCGACAGTATTTACCTATTGGTTAAGAACTTCTTACAACTCTTTACCAAGAGTGCATAAAAAATCTTCGCTAACAGTAATTTGTTTTAAAATCATGGCGCTTACTCCAATATATTATTGAGATGATAATTATTCTGCTCCAAATTTGATTATGTTCATATTGCAAAACCTAAACGAGTAACTTGAGTACTTGATTGACATTTTACGTGTCGTAATGTTCCAACTTACGCACGTGACCATTACAACCACATTGTAGGTCATTGTACACACGAAAGAATCGAGCTATGGCCCACACTTAACTAAAGTTTGTAAAAAAATCAGAAAATACTTACGAGTAGGTAATGGAAAATCTTTTTTCTTCCACAGAAATGGCGTTAGACGAGATCGTAATCGACGACGGCGAGTTTAACATGGAAGAATTGATCACATTCAACCGACCGCACTCCGACCACGATTACCAGGTCGTCAAGAACCTCGACCTCAAACCACTGGCCAGTGGTTACATCGACCTACCCATAGATGAGGACTGGCCACCCAACTTGAAGAAACGCATGAAAAAACACGAATTTGACTACGGGGACGGACGAGACTATATCGCCCCTATTGTCAAAGACGACAGCTACGCAAACTTCAACACAAAATACAAAATGGACACCGATAACGCCTTTGACGAAAAATCTTTCTTGACCAACAGTCTGATCTCCACGGGGAGGAAGCTAGGAGAACTGCTCGATATATTCCCCCCCGTACCAGTCAACAGCGAGGATTTAGTCATAGAGGAGATCTCAGATTACGATACCAGGAACTCTACGGAAATAAAAAGCTTCGTCGTCAATAACGTTGAATGAGTTCTAGTTTTATTTTTCTCAGTTAGATTTCGTTCAATAGGTACAGATTTATTTTGATATAATTTATCAGATAACTATTTTTATTGTGTTGACTTTTCTATCAAGTGCCGATGATAACAAACACATCTTTCCTTTCTGTCTCTTGAGAGCGAAATGTTATTTGATAAACATATTTTGTAGAAAAGGTCCTTTGTGAAACTATTCCTTTTTTGTTAGTTTTAAGAAAATGTTTATTTTGCGTCAGAATGTCGTTAAATATAGTTGATGGAATCCTCTTAGATGGGATTTAGTTTATTTTCGTAGTTTGTTAGTTTACTACGCTAGTGGAAAGTCGTTGATGATTTTATTTAGGGTAAGTATTATTTAGATGTATGAATTTAGCCACACGGAGTGAATGATGTTTTAATTAATTTTATTGAGCAATCATAATATATTATTTAATTCGAGACATATTGTTATTTACATTTTATTTTATACTTTTTACGTGCGCGGTATTTTAAGCATTTTACGTAATATTATCTTGGTGCAATTATCACGAAGTATCTGTTTTCAGTCTTAGTTTTAAGTCTTAAGAAATTATTTTTGATTACTACTTATTTTGACGAAGCATTGTAACACTAGAATCAGATGCAACTAGTACGAATAAAGTTATTAAGTAAATGGTTTTTCATTTATCACTCATAGATAAATAATAAATACCAATTTTGGTAAACGACTATGTAGGCCCGTTTGGCGTGGAACTGACGATCATTGGAGCAAATGGATACCTCAATGGAGACTGCGCTTTTATACAAGCATAGTGTTGGACGCCCGCCGCCCTCTCCAAGTTAGTGCAGCTACTATCACGTAGCGCAAAAAAAACGAGTGGTACAGTACGCACAACGGATCTACTGGTTAAGAAGTTATAGGTAATCATTCTATGAATATTTGTTGTCTACCTGTTTGATAAGTCTTATATAAATGCATACTGTGGCATCCTCTAATTGAAGGAACACAGTAGTTTTAAGCCCATTGCCATGACATTTCTGTTGTTATCGTGTCACCTTTGTTGATGTCCTATGAATAAAAAAAAATTGAGTGAGTGTGGGGGATACTGTGCGTTGTTTTCTCAGTGACCTAAAATTTTAAAATAGTTAATCACAAAGAAAAAAGAGTAAAACGAATGTCTTATAATAAGCTTTATTTAATTACGAGTTAACAAATTTTGAATAGGGTTGTGACCTTAACTGAATACATGTCAATTGCGTATGCAAACTTTACCATACATCATACTGAAAAAATAAACACTGAGAACTGTTCTATGAATATTAATATTTATTTATACTTACAATAAGAATTCATTTTCAAAGCATCATCATGTATTATATTATAATACATAAAAGTTAATAATTATACTCTTGCTCAAAACTTCCCCGTGCGTCCAAAGCCGGCCGACTGAACATTACTTACTTAGTAAGCGAACATTTAAAATTAAATTTAACTACAAAGTACACTAGAGCCCAAACAGTTACCTTCCCGACTCCTACCCCTGACATCGTCAGCTCTCATTTACCCCCCCTACTATCTTTGATGGAGCATAGGTACTAATAAATAAAGTTATGATAGATTTTACAAGTCACAAAATAAACGCAATTAAACAACATAGTGCCACGTTGCAGTGACGAGTCGTCATTATCCCGAGAACTTTGCACTAACAATCCGTGATCACTCCTACTATTGATAAATTGTAAATATGTTCAATTTATAAAACAACGCACGAAACATTTTTAGACTATCAACACGCTAGCGTTATTTTTATACAATAATTTAGGTACAATACTTCAATAAACACACGCAGAGCTCGAACCGTCCATTGCAACAGATGACACAATTTGACTTCGATTTCCAATATCCAATCTAATTCGATTATTCTATCTAGCAAATAGAAAGTAAAAATTAGGTACACTATGGTATTCATTTGTATCTGTAAATTATTACATTCGAATAAACTGCAATGATTGTACATTAGTTAACGATCCATTTAACGAGAAGAATACTTCAATGTCTCACAATAATAATTTATCAAAAACCATTATTTCATGACCGGATTTAATAAAACCCTCATTTATATGAATTATCGACAATATTTGCATTAACTATACCTTTTCTAAAAATATGAAAACGACAACAAGATGTTTTGTTATACACAATGATAAACGTTACAGTCGAAATGGATAACTCCTAATGTGGGAATACAATTTTGTGATGACTACATATCCGTGACTACTCCAAAATACCTTACAAAAATGCTATCATCATGGCGGAATGCAGACTACGTAATAGGTTTTTATACAGCTATTCACACAATATCTTAATTACAATAGTGTATTGTTGCAAGTATTGAAATGTAATTTATTAACAGGACTGTAAGAGTTGCTAGTACAGCGTTCCGCTCATGACAATAACATAAAACCTACGCCTACACAAATCACGCTTTTCGAATCTTTGCCGCTTCCAGCCGAAGCAAAAATATACAAATGTGTTTTCTTAAGCTGTACAATTTATACACCATCAACTTAGCGACCGCTCGGATGGCCACGAGTACGATACGACTCGTCTATTTACTCTTTAGGGTTTTCATGGCCACACGTGTGCAGTAGTTTAGGACGCACGCTCACCGATGACGTCTTACTCAGTCTATTCGCAATGCAACTCCTATCGTCTCGTCTCTTTGAACCCGATAACCATCCCGGCAGTTCAGTGCTGCCAAAGTCTCCATCAAATCATATCATCCCGGATGACTTAAGCTGCAAGAAACCACCTCCTGACTACAGTATATTCAAAATGATATACAACGACCGTAAGACTAACTAAGAAAGGCGAATTGTAACGATACGAATTGACAATGAGTCCGGAGCCACGTGTTTTGTACACAATGTGAAATGTTTCATTCAGTCTTGTAGGAATATTAAAAGCCAGTTCACTCGGGACTCGATAGGATACCGATTGAAACAAATTACATTTTAATATACTGCTGTAATGTAATGAATTTTATACATAATATTATTGCACTTTTAAATTAACATTCATCTCATTCACTTTCACTTGAAGCCATTTGTCACAAATTAAAATAAATGAATTTAGTTGATGCATGAAATCGCTTTAAACTAATCTACGGGTATAAATAAAGATAATGCGGCGTTACTATAAGAACGGAGCCAATTAAATAATTATCATACTTCGCACGAACTGAACTTAGGTTTAGAAATGACTAAATAAAGTTAAACCTTAGCAATAACACGTTCGCGCGGCGCGGCGGCCGTCGCGGGCTCCAACGCTTTCCCCTTTCAGTAACAAACATTGATTCATTGAATGATCCATGTAAACTTTTGCAAACACACTTGACTATTTAAAATGTTCAGAGGGGCGATTACGAGTTGACAATGTAAAAACCTGTGTGAAACGTCTGACGCCAACCACACCGGTGTGCGCTGCTTGGTATGGAAACACTGAGCGGAAGCTTGACGAGACCAAGCTTCTCAGAAAATCCGCTCAGTATTTCCATACCTAGCAGCGCACACCGGTGTGGTTGGCGTCAGACGTTTCACACCGGTTTTTACATTGTCAACTCGTAATCGCCCCTCAGGAATCTGATTCGCATTAATAATAACCTCTCAAATGTACATGAATATTATCAAACCAATCAGTTATCACAACCTGCTTTAGAAATAAATAAAATGGTGTGAGGCCGCACCGGCCGGCGCGCCTGCGAGGATCGACCACACAACTTATTATAAAGTCACGATATTTTCTATGCTATGGTAATTCATTACATAAGTAACAAAATCAAATTACACTCGCTGAAATAACTCTTGAGATGACGTAAAAAAATATTTAACTGCTTCGTTTATATGTAAGCTTTACACAACTACCGGATAAGTATCTATAAACATCTGTTTCATAAATGTTCAACAAACCGAGAGATTTGTTCATTTGTATGCCTTGGAATGGACATCATTTGATTGGAAATAGATGAAGTGAAAATATATCCGTTCTTTTCTCAAAAATATAGAATTTACAGTAAAAGATGAGAAATAAAACACTAGGGACGGGAACACAAAATGAAAAGCTAGTCCACCGCGCGCGCACTGGTTGTATTAGCGACATTATCCTACATTTTCTAACACCCACGTCTCGTGAAATCAATGATCGTTAAAATTTTAAACATCTACTCTAGTAGACACAATAGATTAATCAGTGCAACAATTACGACATTTGTAACTAATCGACGATCTCAAACGAAACGATTATGAAAGCGCATCGTCGCGTTTCAAATAAAACTTCCGTTCAAACCCCGCACACAAGATGAAAATTCAACGAATTGCTCTATAAATGTACAATCGGAAGCCAGAAAACTTACTGTTGACGAATACTATAATTCCTCATAAACACCAATAGTAATCACAACAGAATTAGAATAATGCGTGAACAATAATAAATGACTATACGAATTAACAGGTCATAAAATAACAATGAGTTTCACGCGAAAATGTTTCCGATTTCAGACCTTATTCGAATTCTATTAAGAGTCGAAAACATTACGGTGAAATTATTGATAGTATCTGGCAGCATTTTCTAATAGTTCTAGGTATGTAACCCATGTTGAATCTTATGTTCTATGTCCTTTAAACAAGGTCGAAAATAGGTTGAATCTTCAACTAGTCGGGTCGGACAGAGCATTAGCTAAGTTTACGTATAACTGAGACCCAGTTGCTTATAAATAAAGGTAGGGTTAAAAATTAAGAGTTTTTTGCACAATGAAACCCTGAACAAACTGTTATGGCAAAATAACTTTGCACACGAAAACTATTTAAAACACTCTCTTTTTCAATAGCGAACATGCTTTAAAACACTTATACAATCAAAATGTTACCTACTCTTTCACAGTAATATGTTGTCATATTGCTTATTTTTACAGTCGAATTCAATAATACATTTATCTAGTCTAATAGCAACTGGGTATGCAGTATGGAATAACTGCTCCCGAAAACCTTTAACAGCGACACTGGCTCAATGCTAAACTGATACATTTGCTATGAAATTGATGAATTCTGTCGAGTAGGACGGATTTGAAGTTTGGATGGATGTTCAAGAATTTACGAGTATCTCTTACTTACGCAACTAATCTCATTGGAAATCGTTAAATTAAAACTTCTCCATAGAGTGACTTCGGAGGTTCACTCGTTACGGTTTCAGACATTTATATAACTCATCGCAATTTTAGAGATGTTTGTATACCCGTTGCGATTTTCGTAGTATTTTACCCGTTAAACTTTGCGAGCTTTATAGCACTTTTAGGGCGTTTTATCTTTATAGTTTACAGGACAGGACAATTACCTTTTACGGTCTTCGGGACATTTTACCTTTAGTTTTCGGGATATTTTACTTTTAGTTTTAAAGATATTTTACCGGAAATTTGAGGGATATTTTACCTACAATTTGCGGGATATATTACCTACAATTTGCGAGATATTTTACCTACGGTTTCCAGGATGTTTTACCCACGGTTTCCGGGATGTTTTACCTACGGTTTTCGGGATGTTTTGCCTACGGTTTTCGGGATGTTTTACCTACGGTTTCCGGGATGTTTTACCTACGGTTTCTGGGATGTTTTACCTACGGTTTTCGGGAGCATTTATCCATGTGTTAGCGGGTGAATGCGGTGCGTGCGCGGTGCGTTTTTGCGCGTCACTTGCCGGCGCGGGCGGCACACTTCTTCTTTTTGCGCTTGAAGAAGCAACAGCATCTGGAATACACGGATTGCCTGTATGAAGATTTGATGGGTCTGCTGAGGGCTTCGTTGTTGGTAGAAAAATAAGAAATAGGAAAGAATAACCTAAATACAACCTACTGTCACAATATTTTATTTTCAATTATAATCGTTTATAAGTCATGTAAAATTTATAAATAGATACCAAAAATGGATCTTTATAACTCTGAGAAATTCTGCCTCTGGTTTTAGCAGGCCTTTGCATCCATCCAAGATGATTTATACAACGTCTGCTTGTTCAACTATTTATTAATAATGCCCATGTTAATGAGAAGCTGTTATGCGGACGCAGTCCAATGCCAGTCATGTGCCTCGGCAGATGTTCAAAAATTATGGGCTTTTTCCATCCTTTATGGATGGCAGGTACTGATTTACATAATTACAAGTGATAGCCTTAAATATATCAGCCTTTAATGGGTTAAATATGCGCAGTTAATATTTTATTTTAAGTTATTGTTAGTACAAGCATACAGCCACAAAACTCAAACCAAATGATAATGAAAAAACAAAAAAAAAGTCGGGCTCATTTCTACGCCACCCAATATAATTTTTTATCACTTAGCTAAAGTTGGAACACCATCTAGCACCACATTTACTACAAGGCACAACGTTTTTACACGACTACGTGAAGCAAAAATAGTTATGTGTTCAGTCTATAGCTACGTATTCAATGTACCACTCTATTATTTTAATCCTAGTCTGCACAAAGACTCGTTTTCGCTATGAAAATCTCTATTCAAATGTATGCTTGAGTACCGATCTTTTTATCAAAATATGGGCCTAAATGTTTGTATTAATTTGAGCTCTTTTTCCCGTCCACTTCACTACTTTATCGATGCGTTCTCTCTGTCCAGTTAGTTACAAGCCCCAAAGCCCTTTGGTTAGTAGCCACTAACCCGCATAAATAATCTCCATATCTACCGTTAGCTACAAGCCCTACTTTTAGTAGTTGGTTAGCATCACGCAAAAAGGGCCCGCTTGCGGATTAATTGCGGAAAATGGTCCACCCTACAAGTACAAGTAGTTGGTTAGTAACCGCTAGCCCGCATTGTTAAATGCAAAATAAAATGAGCCATACAGTTGGATAACTGACTTAGTGTCGTCCGCGATTATGAGATATAGTGGATTTAAGCCGACTACGCGAAGTCAAACGGAAAGGTTTAATCTATGTAAGGATCTAATTTTTTTTATTAACCTGCCTCGTCCCACTGCTGGGCAAAGGTCTCCCCAGAGACTTTTATATAAAGGATCGAATATACTACTTAAATCCTATCCTACAAACTTCCCACTACTTTATAAGCGCAATATCTATTGGTCTAATAAAGCCTAATAGTTAGTCCCAAAGCCCTACATTTAGCAGCCGCCAAACCGCATTGTGATGCACATAATATATCTACAGTTACTCGTATAGTCAGTTACAAGCCCCAAAGCCGTTAGTAACCGCTAGCCCGCATTGTGAAGCGCAAAAATAAAATAAAATAAAGGAACCATACAGTTGGAACACTGACTTGGTGTCGTCCACGACATCAACTTCGTGGTGCGGTGCGGTTATTGGCGTGTTGCTGTGCCCAGCTGTGGGGTCGTCGGCGCCTAGCTCGCCGTTCGTTGAGCTTACCACCTGGAAGAACATATTCAACTATACATACTAAATCTATAGAGACAACGAAGACCAAAACACATAGAAGACGTTTATGGCGTTGCGTTTTTTTTTTGTGTGTCATACCTTCTCGTTTCTTCTTACTGTAGAAGGTATCTTATGTAGGTAATTTTAATCTTACTTTTAATTTTACTTTTCCTCTTTTTTTTCTGTTTGTTTTATTTAGAAGTTAATGTTTCATGTACGAGTACTTGTGGTTAAATAAAAATCTATCTACATGCTCGACCATTATACAGGTTTGGGTGATTTCCATACAAATTCCCGTACCCGTCCTGTGTGTTTTGGCCTTAATGTAATGCAAGGGTCGTAAGGTAGGTTATTACAAACGAGTTGACATCACGAGTAAAATTGTAAAGTTACGTTTAAACTAGCAAGTTCTTGAGCAAGCACTAGATGTTATAGCACCATACAAAGAAAATTGCTTACGTCAACTTCTGCAAGTTTATACCTAGTTTATGTTAAGTATACCTTGTAATAAGTATAGTTTTTTACGATTAGGAAGTTTAAAATCAATTGGTTTTTTTTTAATTTAATATTTTAGAAGCAAAGGCATCTACATCTTATGATTTATGCTACCTACTGATTTGTGACTCAATTAGTGTAACATCTTTTTACTGATTTTTAACACACCAAATACATACCTAAAGATAAATATTAAAAAAAAAAATAAAAAAAAAAAAAAACTATCAATATGGCGGCAATGCAGCCAGTGTCTTGGGCACGCTTCCGATTGGTACTGATTTGGATCAGTTGAGCTATCTGTAAATCGTTTGCAACGGTGTGTAGATAGCTCAACTGCTTCATGTGTATTTTGTACATATTATAAATATTGTAAATACTGTATTAGTCATAATTTTCTTTGTGAATAAATATTATATAAACATCAATATACACAAAAATTATTAACCTCACATTGAATTTACAACATCAAATCTAGCACACAACAACGTTCTATCGTAATACTCAAGCTTCACCTCCGAAATATTAAAACCTAGGAGTGTCTGAAAATGATTGATGCAGTGAAGTAAATGAAAGAAGCTTGAAAAACTCATAGTTTAAGAAAACTAACTCAATTGTAAGTAATAAATGAATATTGGCGATGTTTATTTAAACTTGTTCTGAATAAAGCTGTGTTCACAGAGCAATAAGGACCACTGTCGACTAAAGCGTTACTAATCACTGGCGCTGGCGGTTAGGACGAATAAAGACCGTGAAAGGCACCGTTATAAGTATCGTATATGATTTACATTGCGCGGCAATGATAGATAGATTGCGGAGCTTTGCCGCGTTACTGCGTAATGTAAATCAGATCATACGTTACCTTTTTTCTACGTTTGGGTGTACATCCCGCGACAAATGAGCAATTCTCTATTGTACAAAATATAGTTAAAACAGTAAGCCTCTGATCAAGATTTTAACACACCAACCACTATCTGCAAGAATAAGATATCATTTCTATGCTAAATTCAAAGATAAATACATTGTCGTTGACTGTATTTCACTTTGGTGGACAGTAGGCCTAAAGCGTCATGCAAACGACCACACATTGCCACATAATCATCAAAACTGACCGTGGAACTAGATCCGGGAAATTTCACATACCGAAAATGCTTATTCTTCAATAGCTAAAAAATAAATACACCAATATACATTCACATTACTGAATTGCTGAGAAAATAAATAAAATAACGTACAGAAATATTAAACACATGCAAATTGCAGAAGAAAAATATAAATACAAAAAACGAGATTGTGCAAAGTTTATATAATATAGGTATATGTATCTTTACTTCAATATTAATTGATATTCGTAAATATCTTTGGAAATTGGGTGACTAGTTTGCTTCGAGATATCGATAATTTCCTAAATGGATACCTGGGTGTTGCGTATTTCTAGTCCAGTTTGACATCTGAATCCTTTGTTAAATTTTTGTGCCGAATCAATATTTTTACATGCTCTTACCTGAACAGAATCTACCAACCGCAGCAAGATGTTATTCTCCGTAGTGTCAGGCATAACTGTTGTGGTCCTTCGTTTAAACTTACTTTGAAATTCAAGCGACAAAATAGTAAATTCCTAAACGGACACTTGTCGTTGCTGGCCATATTTGAGTCGGAATGTCTAGTAATATTAGAGTATGCCCTCACCTGAACAGAGCCATGTCTATCGGCCGGAGTGAGATGGCCCGTAGTGATAGGCGTAGCTTTGCCGCTGTGAGGCCAGTTGCTTGCGTTAGTGGCGCCCCCTGCGCCAAACTCTTTGGCAGCTAGTGCCGCCATCTGGAAGGAGAGGCGCTAAACATGCGGAAGTTTCGTCATGTCGGTACTTTTTAGGGAAACATTAAAGTTAGCCTGAAACGTTAGCTTAAATATACTAGCAGATAGACTTGATATCATTTTACAATCGAAGATGTAATCGATACGAGTTATCTTATGATTCAACTGGCCTGTACTTGAAAATGAATAAGTGGGTAGATAATGTAGATAATTTGAGTTTAGCTTATATATTTCAATTCAGTTTTGATCATTATGCGGTCAAAGTTTGTATAGATTGCTGGTAATAAAAAAATCTTACAGATAGATAGGTTCCATCCTATTTTTATGGAGTTTTTTTATTGTTTTAGAATAGCAGCGCTATTGGATCACACGCAAAATATGAGTTAGCACTGCTTTTAGGATAGAAAAAATTATATGAAATAATGTGATCTTAATGTACATTAGACACAAGACTTGAAAATCTCCACACAAAAACATTAGTCACTAGCAGATCTAAAAGCGAAGCTTTTGAACAAGAATTAATTATGTTAGTAGCTTTTCAATGATGTATGTAAAGAAATACGACAAATACGAATGTCTCTGTAATGCTATTACTTAATTTTATGTACAAACAATGTAAGGGTCGTACGTATTCCAGAAATAAACTATTCGCAGAACTCAAGCAAACTTGATCCCTCTTACGAATAAACTTGACGTAAGCTGAAAATTGTCATACCATGTTTTGTCTCTTTCAATTGAATTTAATACTGTTTATCAATGAAGAAGACAAAATACTGTTTTGATAGTTTATTGGTAGCCAAGTAGACAGGGCATAAATTGTTTAATAATTTGAATAAAATAGTTCTAGTTTTGATAATTTTTAAGTTTATTTCTAGGATGCGTGTCAATGTTTCGAGCTAGCCTTGGATAGTATTTCGAGTAAACACAGTATGGAAAGATTGGAGGCGATCGGCAAGGGTCAGCAACTATGATAACTATTCAACAAATGACCAAACCTCTCCGGATATAAGCGCTGCCTCATCGTCCTCAACCAAACCAATCATATAATCACACAAATCATCCTGTAGCGACAAAAAAGCTGTGTGAGTTACACCGCAAACACATCATCTCTTCCACGTCAAAGTGAATTCGCATTTATTCATAAAATTCATAAGGATTATTTTGAAATGCCACATAAAAAAACAATTCGAATCTTTTTTTAACCCGACTACGGCGACGCTAAAAGGAGGGTTATGATTTTGACCAGTATGTTTTACAAAACAGTAGGTTAAGTATTATGTTGAAGCTAGTGTGGTGCCATTAAAATCTGATGCAAAAGGAAATGAATCAAAAGCTTCTATGGTCCACCTTTGAATTTTGACAGTTCTTGGGATATATATCTATCGTGATAAAATGTCTATCGGTCTAGAATCGCCCTCCTGATTTGTGGCCGTGTGTACCATGGTGCTCGTTACTAACACCAGGGCATTCTGGTAGAAATGGGGTTAGGCAAGACTATTTATAATGTTCCGTTCTGATTTATTCACGTATTTGAAAGAATCCGGTATATTGTCACTACGAAACGATGCGATTGCGGTTTCACTGAATAACTATACACTAAAGACACGTTAGAGAAGGCAGAAAGTATATTTTTTTAGCTGAAATTCAACTTTATTTAGACGTATTTGGTACAATAGACCGATCTCCTGAACACGTATCTCGGGACAAACCATAATTGTCTGCTAACAAGCGCTGTTTGTTTAAAAAAAAGTGGATTTCAATGGAAAAGTAGACTTAAGCTTGTTGCAGACCTCTACTTAACAACATTGCTTTCAAATATTTGTCACGAGATGATACATTTCATGAAGTAGAGTAATTACTACTACACTGAGAAAACTGGCAATCATAAAAGAGGTGAATTCAGCTTAAAGTATGATGAATTCACTCCAAGGACGGAGCATAGTGATTCACCAAAAAGAACGATGATAATACTGATGTTGATGATAACAGCATTTAAGATGACGTGTCACCATGGATTTAGTAGGACGAGCATACATTATAATAATATGTCCCACAATTTTTCAGTGACGTTATCATATATCCAGTTACGTACTACTATTTTCCCTACTATTTTTCGGTGACTTCCTCAGATATCCAATTACGTCCTGCTATTTTTCGATGCCTTCCTCATATAGCCAGTTACATTCTATTATTTTTCCTACTATTTTTCGGTAACTTCCTCGTATTTTAGGTTAGGTCCTCTAACTTTTCTTACTATTTCCTCATATCTCTGGTTATATCCTATTACCTTACGGAGGTCGCCGATCGTCCAGTGGCGCCCTCAACAGGAGGATTGTGTTTTTTAATAAACCAATTAATATCTCTATAATACACCAGTGATTAGTTGTAGTCCTTACTCATTCTCCATCAGTAGGACTACAACTAATCACTGGTGGATTATACAGAAATTGTTTGGATTATTAGAAATCACAATCCTCCTATTGAGGGCGCCACTGGATTTACATGATCCCCTTATTGTTAAGTATCCAATATTGGTTATTTCCTTTTAAATATTATTCCAGGTGTGAGCTCAATATTTAAAAAAAACTGAAGAACCTTATACTTGAATCATTTATTACCGTCACAAATTGCCAATGTGTCAGCTATTTTTCGACGAGGAAACTTGTCCTTTGTGGTGTTAAGCTTCTGCTGAGCAGATTTTAGTATGTTTTCCGATGAAGCATTCAAGGCGTCGAGGCCCCTGGATTTATCAGGGAACAGTGCTTCGTAGTCATACGTCAGGAGTCGCCATCCATCACTTGACTTCAGGATAGGATACTTATTGAAGTACTCCTGTAATGTCCCTTCCTCGTAGTACAAGTACCGGAGGCGAGCTCGCACCGTCTCCCGCCAGAGGGCACTGACCTCCTGCCACGGACCAGCTGAAGGACTTGACAGCTGCTCTAATGCTGACGCTACGTCCTCCACTTCACCTGCACACAAAAATTAAAACGATTAATAATTAGTACAATAACAATAACGGTTCTTAAATTCAGCTTTTTATAATTTGTAATGAAAACTTAATGTAATTCAGATATTTTTCTCACTAATTTCGTTCTTGATAATTTAATTCAATCTGAAAACAAAAGCCTAGAAAAGGAGTTACCTTCTTTAAGTCCAAATTCCACTTCTTCAAAGATCACGCGTAGCCATATCCATTTGGTGCACTGATCAAACCCGTTCACTGGCACTGATAGAATTCTTATTACCTAATTTAATAATTATACGAGTCGTGAGTCGTGCGTGACCGGCTGACTGTAGAACTAAAATAAAAATGCGTTGGCTTGGCTTTGGCGCGGCGCGGCCCGCCGAGAGAAGAAGATAGATAATGGTTGCTCAAAAATTCAGTCATCTTATATTTGTAGGACATCATTCAAAATTTGATGTTACTCATAAATGGGTTTCTATAATAATAATTTAGTAGGATTCACTTAAAATAATATGAATAGAATAATGAACTTTGATGCTTACTCTAAAAATATGAGATTATTTAATCGTATTAACAGAGGATTCACATAAAATAATATGACTGTAATATTAAAAAATGATGCTTACTTAAAAATATAAGGTCAAAGCATTATAATTTATTATTGTACACTATGGGGAGGTCATCGTAATTTTAGAGATACTTCTTCATAATAAACTATGAAGTCTATTTAGATTACGGTGACTGTCATTGTGTTTTTTAACTAAAATCTTATTTATAATTATCATACAAATTTATGGGACAGTGGACCATTTTCTATTACATAGTGTTATTATTTGGAGAAGACAATGTTATTTTAAAATTACAAATTTTTACAATGACAAGTATCATATTATTGTACTATTTACCCAAACAATTCATTCCATCTTTACACATTTCAGTTCTAGCGTAATATTGACTTATTATCAACATATTTTAGGACAACGCATCTATTTTAAACCAACGTCACGATATTTTAAGATTATGCCAAAATGACATTTTTCTCAGTGTATACTAACGAAGGCTCATATTTTTACTTGTCACTTCGAATAATCCTCGCCTCGACTCCCACCTCGAAAACATCCTTCGGTAGTAATTTTGACAACTAAACCTACCAAAAGCACGATTTCGAGATGACGACATAATTGGACCTTCGTGTCTATTTCGCCATATCATGATTACGGTATCCGTCAGTTATAAATATCTCTGTCTCAACTTTAGACTTGTGAAAGACAAAGATGGGTATAATTTTAGACGAATAGCGTTACTCGGGAGATAGTGAAACAGACCCTTATTCTAATGAGTATTTTGATAGTTGATTATTACCTTGTGGAAAGGTTGATGTAGATCCCTGTTTGGCGATACCACGATCTCGTGGCCGGTCTGAATCGATCCCACAGGCGTCGACTGAAAAAATACAATACAGTATAAAATATGATTATACACAAAATATTACAGAGATGTTGGTTTACCCTACATTTCGATAGCGTCGATGAAAACTAGCTAAATAACTTGAAAATTGATACTAATGGGAACAAAGTCCAAGAGTTTGGACGGGTGATTTTTGGTATTCCGATCCGGTTTTGGAAAAACGGAACACATTAGTGCTGGGTTTTAATGTCTAGTGAGTGATACAGAACCGCAGTGAAATCTAGCCAATCTTAGTAAACTGTTTGACAAGACAACTGAAAAGAAATCAACTGTTTTTGAACGAATTCATGATAAATCGAACCCTTATCTACATTTTAAATAATACGTTACATACGAACTGTAATACAAGTTTCCACTGTCGTAACATTACAGCAAAACATTCACAATTTTGTACATATTATTATCGAACCGCGTTCCCACTGTCAATACATAATTGAAGAAATATGTTTGACATTTCAGAATCTTGTGCAAGTTTACAAAGGATTGAAACATTTTCTTGCAGTGGAAACGCAATCCCGACAAAATTGTGTGTAAAATTGTATTGTCAATGTTTTGTTTTGTGGAAACCTAACGTTACGAGTATACTGAATACACATTGGTGTATATATTTGAGAAGACTAAAATTGTTGCCAATCCTGGCTCATACACCAAGACAGCTATAATTTTAGTTCTCTTAAATTAGTGGATAAAATGCAACAACAGAATATGGATCACTAACACATTCAAAATAATGCGCAATATGAGTATGCATTAAAAAAGCGCCTATTAAATTAGTAATAGAAATGCGAGCTTACCACAATTCGAACACTTTCAAAATCTCACTGACCTTATCAGACTTAGTTCTAACCACATTCGACGGAGGTGCGTTGCGGAGTATTCTCATCACATGAATGTTCTTAGGCTGACGGAGTAAGCGTTTAGTATGCGGCATGCAACATTTAAAGTGGAACTTTACTAAAACTCAGAACCGTTCGACATATATCACTTGTGGGAATAACTCTGGCGGAACTAACGCGATTTCATTTTGCTGTTTTATTTCAGTGTGTTTAAAGTTATTTTAAAGTTATTTATTATGTTAGTTTAAAGTTATATTACGAAGCTGATACATATAGAGAGTAAAAATAATAAATTCTGATGTAAAAAAATAATCAATTTTGGATAGTAGAATTACACTTAGGTAGTTTTTGACGACAAAATCCCTAATGACATTTTGTCGAACGTTTCCCCAAATAAGACCCATAACATTATACCAATTTACGTCTCAATCTAAAATCCGAAAATAAATATGACATTATTTGGATGCAACTATACGTTTTTGAATCGAATTTTAGATTGAAATGCTTGTAAAATGATAAACCAAAAATAAAATGAGTTTGATTCATATATATTAAAAATCTTAAATCATGTCTACCATCTAGATTTAATAATAAGAATCTTCTCAGAGCAAGTCTACACAAAAACACAAACATAAGCAGATATGTTTTATTAACCAAACTCAATAAATATTACCATCAGCATATTCTAAAAGTAAGATTTAGTTAATTGAATCGCAGAACCATAGCTTTAGATGAAAAATATGAAAATAAAAATGATAATTATGTCAAAAAATAAATGAATAATAAACATTTTCGAATATAAAGCATTTCATACAATTTGTGCAATATACAAACAGTGCAGTCTTTGTAGCTAGAATTTAAGAGCCTTAGTTTTACTAAAAGTGATTTTGATTCACATTACTACAGTATCTTTGGGAAGGACTTTCTATAGTTAAAAGAACATTATTTCTAAGTTTTAGTAAACTAGAAGGTTAAAATAACGTAAAAAGAAAATTCCAAAATAACGCTTAATTTTGAGCAGAAAAATAAATATACCAAAGTATTTTTTAGCAGTGGGTTAAGATCCAACCAAATTTGATACCAACTCGACAAGAATGATGTCTACATTTTATGATACATTCTAATACGATTTGTGTCATGCAATAAGCAAACTTAATTTTAAATCATTTTAATGGAAATGATCTAAAATCTTTAGAATAAAATGAGTCGTACAGAATCAAAGTCGGCAATCTGTCAAATTTTTTAAAAATGAAGACTACATCCTGTGTTATTATTTATTTACTACAGCTATTATACAACTATTTTAAATTTGATTGTAATATTATTTTCAAAACAGACTTAATAAAACGTTTTTATTGGATTTCCAAAAATCATCGTAAGTACTGATTGTCGCTTTTGATTCTAGACGACTCAAATATAGGAAGAGCCAACATTTAAAAATTTGTGTCCTTTCTACAGATATAGCATAAATCAATGTTTTTTTTTAATATCATCAATCATAGAACAGAGAAGTATAGAAATTTCGCTCGAAGTTTACTAAGAATAAGTTAATTTAAAATATGACCTATTTAATATTAAAATTTATTTTATCTATTAATCTTTTTCTTGTATAAATCGCGTTATTTACATCGAAATAACATTAGATAAATGCAAACATAAAATATAAAACTGCAAGGAAGTTTCGAGATTTCTAAACATCAAAGTATCAAATGCAGACTAAAGTATTTACAGAACAAAGCTTATGAAATATAAAATACATGCACAGCTTGGATAGTATTCGTGCAGTGTTACAAGTGCTGGATTACCGAACCACACCCATAATTACTTATGCAACTACTTTTTCAGAAACGTCTTTCAACTTCTCTCAAAAATCACTGTTTCAAAATGGTACTATCTCGTTTCTTTTAGACAGTGACAGGAAGAATCTTAAACAGTGTTCAAATAAGTAAAGAAGAAGATGTTGAGAGGTGTTTCTAAGTAGAGGGATTGTGCTGTACACCAAAAAATTAACAAGTGAAAAGATCTTTTAATGCCTATTTCTCCATGTTATGATTACGGTATCCGTCAATTATAAATATCTCTGTCTCTACTTTAGACTTGTAAAAGACAAAGATGGGTATAATTTTGTTTGAAGATAGCGTTACTCGGGTATGGTGAAACAGGCCCTAAGACTCACGAAAGTTAATCAATCGGTTAACATATTGGTGAAAACTAGCATTATGGAGTAAATGCAATAAACGGCACAATAAACACACCTTGATTTTTACAGTTTCAAAGCATGCCCGAGTGCAAAGCATATTTTTAGTTCAGGCATTACAGGAGGACGCGTCCGGTGACTTTTATGCCATTGGTTTAAGAATCAAAATGCAATGATTCACGCGTCTTCGTAAAAAGTATGAACCAAAGGAATCGTCAGTGATACACCATGCATACATTGTCAGTTTCAGAGATGTGGTTACGTCATTGACTGTGAGGAAAACTATCAATCAAGGTGAATTTAGCCTTTGCAACAAGTGCGTTCCAGCGACAGAGTTATCTACTATTATATAGTCTTGCTGGTGCAGTCATACTCTCAACAAAAAAATACTCAGCACATCAAGCGCAATTTTAAGCTCAATTCCTTTTGCAACAAGTGCGATATTTAAGCGACAGAATTATTAACCTTAGTCTTGTCGGTGCAGTCGAACTCTCGACACAGAAAACAGTTAAAGCACGATTTTAAGCCCAATTCCCTTTAAAACAAGTGCGATATTCAAGCGACAGAATTATTAACCATAGTCTTATCGGCGCAGTCGAACTCTCGACACAGAAAACAGTTAAAGCACGATTTTAAGCCCAATTCCCTTTAAAACAAGTGCGATATTCAAGCGACAGAGTTATTTACCATAGTCTTGTTGGTACAGTCGAACTCTCGACAAAGAAAACAGTTAAAGCACGATTTTAAGCCCAATTCCCTTTACAAAAAGTGCGATATTCAAGCGACAGAGTTATTTACCATAGTCTTCCCGGTCCAGTCGAATTCTCCGTCGTCGACGTAGCCGCGCCGCTCGAAGAGATCTCTGAACATGCGTCGCAGCTGATCGTAATCTGGAGTCTCGAAGAAATCCAACCGACGGACGTAACGGAGGTACGTCGCTAATTCCTCCGGGTGGCCTTCGCATAGCACCTGGCGATGCAGACGAGGAAATTGTGCTATTAATTTGTTAGGATTCTACTTGAGCAAATTAAACCTCATAGAGGTTGAGCCAACACTTCACCTCCACCCATCGACAGCTAACTACTCGACTTGCAATGTCAGTGCTATTCTCGTGTTATAAGTATTTGTAAAAATACTTATAACACGTTCTTTGTAAAAAGGATCATACAAAAAAACGCTAGGAACCAGGCCGTGGTTTCTTGCCCGTTCTTCTAGGCTCTGGTCGCGTAGAACTGGCACCTAGAATCATCTAGTTAAGACGATTCTAAATGATCCTTGTGATTTTATTGAATAAAGAAATTTAGACTTTGACTTCCTTTAAAGGTTATAGTTTTAAGATAATAATAGAATGTACCTCTATTGGTGTCGCTCGCTTGGTGTCGCCAATTTTTTGGTATCTCTCTTTCAATGTGTCAGCTTTTAAGCCCTGCCAGGGCAAGGAACCGCGTAAAAAATACATGAACATATGCCCGAGAGCTTCCAAGTCGTCGCGTCTCGATTGTTCTGAAACCACAAAGTATTAATTTATTATTAATCCCTCCCTTTATATTTATAACCTTAACTCCTTGTAAAAAATGGATAAATTGCTAGCTAATCCGTTCGTAAAGTACAGCTCAGACAGAGAGAAAAACTCACAAAATCTTAGATGGACGTATGAATGTCGTTAAATGGCATTAGACTAACCATCGAAGCTGTTCTCTGGATTACGGCTTATATAACTGCTTATTTGAGACATATTCTAGGTAACTGTAGGCTAACACATGCTTCCAGTGAAACCATACTTAGACATGTCCTAGACAAGCAAGCAAGTACTAGCTATTACGTATCGATTGTATCCACGACGAAATATTTTATTCAGCTCGTGTTTCTATGAAGTCTGCGAACGTTACTAGGGGTTAAATGAAGAACTAACATGAAACGAAAGAGGGCGACATTTATGTCTCAAACTACTCCAGCTTACACGTAGCTATACCGATAGAATGCTGAGATTAAGTTTTTTTTTACTCTTAGAACTGTACTGAAGTAAAATAATAGTCTAAAATAGGCTAGATTTCTAGACAGTCTGAATAGAGAGGTAAATTCAAATGACATCAACGCAGTTTGAAATATTGGCCCGTGCAATAAATTAAAAGCCAGACAGTTTGGCTCCATAAACTAGCCGAGCGAGCCTACGTGTTTGCGACTAATTGACCTAATCTAGTAATATCGTGATCTGGAATACTGTTGTAATTGCAATATGACTTTTAGATCGTTAATTTTACTATTATTCGACTACTATGAATAAGGCCTGTACGATTCTCGCAAGGATCGGAAATTACGAGAAACAAGATTCTACCACACACAAATAATTGCAGATAATGCGTGTATAAGTGCAAATATTGTAGATATCGAGTCAGTCATATATTCGAGATGGACAGACACTGATTATTTTTAAGAATTAAAAAAAAAACTGCAGGCGTTTAATACATCATCGATTATAAGATAATGAAAGACTCACCTTTTCCTAAATGTGTGTTTATTGACATGTATCTCGCAGTCCCAGTGAGCGACTTGTGCTCCCGATATGGGATATGTTTGTTTGTCTCTAAGTCTATATATTCTTTGGCCAAACCAAAATCTGAAACCAAACATCATCATCGTTCAATAATTAAGCATTTTACTTAGAAAAATCTCAAAGATTATTTTGATACGTTTTGTATACCAGCCTTTCCAGTGAATCAGAGTGGCGGCAAAAATTATATGGAATTGGTCATGTGACATATCGTTTATAAATGACATTTCCAAACTTTTGTAGTTTTAACTTAGCTAGGAATATAAACAAACGGTTTGTTTTCTAGCGTGTTTTTGTTTCTAATCATGTGTCCAATCTTGGTATGTTAATATTTGAATCATAAATCTTGACATGTATTATCTTAGATTGGACTTGATCGTGTTGTTTGCACATAAAATGGACAAAGCCTTGTAAACTCATGTTTCTCACATATTTGCCTCTAGAATTACTCTAGCATATAAAACAATTTCCCTGACAATAGTTTGTCAAACTGATAACATAAACCGGATCCTTTTTGATTTGGAATGATAAAGTATTAATCATACGAAGATACTGATTAGGCACTAACTATCACACTCAAGAGACGTCACATATACATAAGTATTAATTAAAATTAGCAGTATAGAATAACGCTATCTGGCAAATAAAACTACTTCCGTCTTTGTTTTTCACTAGTCGAAAGTAGAGACAGACATATTTATATCTGATGGATAGAGGAATCATAAGATGGTGAAATCGGCACTTAACGTGTATGTCTATGAGTAAGTAAAAGTAATAATTAATTCAGAAAACAAAACACATGTAATACATCGTAATAAATTTAAACCACAGACCTCGTTGAATGTGTTGTGTTACTTATATCTTGTTACCTAATGTCTCTTGTCGGCGAAGGCGTATGGTACCTACTGAGGAATTTGTTTCATTCGCTGTTTTTGTATGGAGAAAAACAGTTTTGACAAGAAGCGGGTGATAAAAAGACTATTTTAGTCCATACAAAAACTACGAATCAAATTTATTGTTTGATTCGTAGTTTTTGTATGGGACAAAAATAGTTTTTGACTAGTAGCAGGTGAAAAGCACTACTTTTCTTCATGCAAAAACTGCGAATCCGTTTTCGCGGATCAAACAAACAAAACTCAAGACTATTGTCCCAGAAGTTACATTTTATAAAGTTAGAACTTGGGTCTTTCGCCCCGTCTAGTATTTATTTACGTATTAGTTTTGTATAAACTAATTGTCAACTTTTGGGTAAGTAAAGTACTGAACGGGGTTTACCGCTGTTATCATCACGACTAATATGTCAACTACTATTTTGCTTACTTTCTAGAGTTGTAGGTTCGCTACTTTTGTCAAAAGATTATCACAATTCACTTAACAAGAAAACTTATGCTAATACTAAACCCAAAGAGAGTAATATGGAGTCTAATATATACTTAGGTAAAAGTCAATAAGTATTGACAAACTCACCAATGATGTGAATGATTTTTTCCCTTTTAGTTGCAGTTCTACCTATTAAAAAATTCTCTGGTTTTACATCACGGTATATTAGATGTCGCGTGTGGACATACTCGATGCGGTGTAACTGAAATGAGAAAAAAATTTATTAGTTTTTTTATATAATGGCAGTTTGATGCTGAAGATCATAAGATCTAAAAGCATTTATTCAGTAATCCAAGGACAGGCGTCATAGCTTAGTGGTATAGCTCTGCCTTTGTAGGTCGTGGGTTCGATCCCCAATGACAACAAACATTTGTGTAAGGCAAACATAATATAAGTTTATGTCTGGGTCTTACTACGTATTATAAGTAGATATGTTTATAATTATTATATTAACCCAAAACCTACATATGTGATGTCTGAAGCACCTGAAGGTTTATGGTCAGCCTAATTCAACTAATATCAATTTTTGACCAGCTCATAAAAGTGCCCTTCTCTACCGTAATATTTTTGTAGTTATGCATTTCACGAACTATACATTTTACGACTCTTTTAGGTGTCCAAACACTATGAGTATACTTCAAAAATAATAGCCTTATCTATACTACTTATATGGAGCCATTCATCAGGCAGCTTTTTGGGCACCCTTTCGATTAGCAGATACTGTATCAGTTTTCTCTGTTAGTAATAGTAAGTCTATAACATCTTCATCATCGTAATTACTGTGTTCTAGTTTCCAACCTAACCTTCACCTACATTTTGAAATCAATACCAGACATATAAAATTTCGTAGCATTTTCTTGCGACCCAGATGTTAATAAAACAGGTGTCAATGTGTAAACACGCAAGCTGTATTTAAATTTTCTTGATTTTCTCGGTGTTTTAAAGAAACCCATCTATATTAGTGGATTAGCGTGCCGATAACAATGCTTACTTATTTTGTGACATTGAACTAGAGAAAAACCGTATCTCAACTCTAAAGATAGCTAATTGAAATATCTCCGTTCACACTCCCTGTTTAGTGTTCACTACACAATAATTCATTAACTTGGTGCGCTTGGCAAAACAATCTGTGATAGATGTGGCAATGTGTGTTGTGTATTGAGTAGCTGTTAGGTTTTAGACATTGATTTGCGCTACTCCATGTTTTATTTTACTACGTTCGATAGCGACGATCATTGCATTGACGACGTCACAGCGACCTACAACTCCTCGTCAGTAGCGGATCCAGGATTTTGGATTGGGAGGGGCTTGACCCAGCTATTGGGGTTTTCCCTGACGAATCTTCGTTCACCACCTTTGGGTAGACACAGAGCTTTTGGGGGGACGGGACTTGAACCCTCAGCCCCCTCCACCCCTGGATCCTCTTAATGTAAACTGGAGTTTGTTAGATCTATTACATTAACGTTCATTGTTTACAGCTGCACTGAGTAGGTTATAAACAATCGATGAGTGTTCGGACGTCACAATAGGAACTAAACTTGTTTATTAGAAACTTTCCTGTTCGTTGAAAAACTTAAATAGATGAGAGCCACGCCCACTTTTACAGTCGTCATGTATTTATTGAGTAAAGATTCTCGAGATTTGTATAAAGCAGTTTAATATAGTCTAACAACAATGGAATTTTAACTTATTTAACAATTAACATACCTACGACATATACATCAAACGTTTGTGCTTACATACTCGTACTATTGATAATGTGACAAACAGTACATAGTTTTGTACGAGTAGGTGTAGGTAGGTATGTCCTTTATGCATAAAACCATAACAGTGCCATTTACTTTATATACTCGTGAAGATAACTGTGATGATTTCAATAGTTACTGAGTTGACGCACTCAAATGATAAATTTCATGTAAACTAGATCGTCAGGGTTTTGCCACAACCGCAAAATCGTTTGCCACTATCAGCTTAAAGAAGTTCACTACCAAATATAAATAGACATTTAAAATTATAGCGATGTAATGTTAAAGGGCATTCCCTTATTGCAATTTAACCTGTTAAATCTGGAGCTAAGCTGGCGACCTTGGTATGTCTACGGATTTCCTCGTTTCGGATTTTATCTTGTTTGCTGACTACTGCTGGCATGTAATTCTATAATAATTGTATTAAAAATCAAAGTATTTAACTAACCACTTTCTAAAGTCGACCAATAGCGATAAGGTGAATCATCCCGTCATCCGGTTCCCAATGACTCACTCATCCCAAAGAGTGTTTACGTCAAAAGTCACAATAGAAGTTATAAGCAAGGTGTACGGCGCGTCTAAGTCTGAACCGTATCGGGTATGAACAGTGAATGAAGTCAAAAAATAATTGAATACGTGTCGTAAGCCTTGCTAGTTCTGCTTCTGTAAAGATAAACTCACCAACTGCATAGCGATCATTAACACAGTCTTTAGAGAGAAGCGCCGGCCGCAGAGGTCAAAGAGATCTTCCAGCGACGGGCCAAGGAGTTCCATGACCAGCGCATTGTATTTACCGCACGGGCCGAAGTAATACACCTCGGGGATGCCCTCTGCTGTCGACGGCGCTGCACAAGCCAGGAGAAAGGATAGGGGCAGGGGGGGAGGGAGGGAAGGAATAACAACCATTAGTACTCACATTGAACACGGACATTGCTCTCGCTCGCACCTGTAATACGCAACACCGTAGCCGATATTGTCGGTGCACGCGAGAGCATTGCTGTATTCAATTTCAGATTGGCAGACCTCGGCCGCGGTCAGACGGTAAGGATGCGTTTTTCCTCGTTTACAAACTAAATCAAGGTGTTACATTTAGGGCGATGATTGAAGCCGCGGCACCGTCTGACCTCGACCTAACAACGACCATGACCACGGCGTGCGAACCCTCGCGCAACAAACGATTAGCTTTGAATATCGGATACGGTGGTGCAGAGGCAAACTACACGAGTATTGTGGCGTCTTACTAGCTGCATAGCGATCATAAGGACCGTCTTGAGTCTGAACCTCCGGCCGCAATGCACGAAGAGGTCTTCGAGAGAGGGCCCTAGCAACTCCATGACCATGGCGTTGTAGCGGCCGCCACACGTTCCCAAGTAGTAAACTTTCGGAAGGCCCTCTGAGTAAACTGACATTGTAAATTATACAATAGATGCTTTGATTCAAGTTTAAGGACTTGCTAGTACGAATCCAACCAATAGGCGGTTAAGGGCGCGTACACGTACAAAGCCAGTCTGCTAGGGTTTTCATTATTTGAGCGGAATCAGCCAGAAAACATACGAGAACGCACCCTTACTAAACAATAAGTAGAGTACGTGTAACTTCCCGTTAATTGTAGAGATTTCTCGAGCTTTGAATAGAAAAGCGAGCGTCACACACCGCACCACATGCTAACTTGAGAACATTGTAAGCGGCTTACACGACCCATTTCATGGTTCAATGAAACTATTCAATGCGTTATTGACATACAAAAATAACTATGATTGCATGTGACAATCTGAACTCATTATTGGCATGTGCTTGAGAGCACTTATTAACCCGACACTTGGCAGTTATGAAGTCTATACAATTACGGATCATAAAACTATGGCTACCGACGAAACGGTACTTATTTCCGTAACATCGCCGCATTCGCCACGTTTTGACCATGATTCATCAGCTTAGTGTTTTAAGTGAATTTGGGTCTTATTGAACAAGTTATACGGCAAGGTAGTAACCGTCTTCGCGGCAAAAAATACAAAACAGTGACTGCGTAGTATCATTCAACATGTAGTTTTTAAAGTTAATGTATGTAATAAGGGTAGCTTACCGTGCGTTCCTAGTAACTTGTAAAATCTGTACTCTAGGTGCAATTGAGGAGCCTTGGATTTCATAGGCTCCATCTTTATTGCTACATGTTCATTGTTGTATAAATTTTTTCCTGCAAAAGAAAGAGAAAACACACCTTAGTATTGATAAAAATCCAATGAAAGCCATCAGGCTTACGAAGCAGACAATAACTACTAATTTATAAAAGAAGTTCAAACCGTAGCCAAATATAGTCTTAGAGCAAATAACTTCTTGTAAATACATACTTTAGAAGTATAAGAGTGAAATGCTTACTTGTTTTTACTTTTACAAGGGAATTAGTATACTTGTTAGTTTTGTTCAAAACATAGGAAAGCAAACGTCAATTTTGTTGGTTTAATCGTCGATATCAGCTTTTATTATCTTATCAGTGGCCAATACACGGAGCGTAAAAGATCAAACAGATATTTGGGTAGACTACAAACAATGTCTAGGATAATAATCAGGCCTTTGCATCTAGTCTAGATGATTTATACAGCGTCAGGAGCCACTTTTGACCCATGCCCCGATGAGCGGGACGTTGTAGTGCCTGGGACGTGATTTAGATGGAGTAGGCTTGCCCACCACCTATACCATCTCCTCAGCTGCCGTTAATACTAACCTATTACGAGAGCGGGTTTTATTCTTGTCTTTAAAATTGACAAAGAGACCGAGTACCAGTACTTCTTTTTCATAGGTTTTATCTACAGGTGCTGCTGATAAAAGCTAACAAAAAAAAATAATCGCCATGATTGGCCCTTCACTGGCGCCACTTTAGATCACACTCAGTAAATATTATAAGGCTCATAATAGCACATGCAATAAGTGTAATTGATATGCTGCTCAATCAACGTACTTATAGAATATTCTTAAACATTGCATGACACTTGGCTGTTTATACAGAGTTCGTCCGGGGAGATACGACCGTCTAGCCTATTTCTACATTTTCTACCGACAAAATTGTTTTTGTTGTTTTGTAGGTACCTGAAATGAAAGGAACAAGGAGAAACCTGTCCCTTTAGTATAGAGTAGTTCAAAGATGGTACGCGTGTTATGTTTTCAAAGAGAAACTTGAGAGGACCTAATAAGCAAGAAATTGACCGCATTCTTAAAAACAAAAAATATTATGAAGTAGCCGTTAACCAAAAATAAAACTTCTGGAACGAGATGAAAAAAGAAATGCCACATTGCTCCAAGAAGCTAAATAAAATTTCTCCGATCTGCCCAAACATTTGTGGGAATGTCTACCGTGCCTGGGAATTACAGTCGTGAGTCAATTCATATTTTAACTGCCACTCACTATTTTGAAAGGAATACTCGTACCGAACAGACGACCGTACCGTAAGAACAGATTCTGAAAAATACCGATAACTAATTTGAATGTCGTCCCAGAACACATGTCTCGAATACTAATCGACTAAAGTCTAAAGTGTAGGCTGACGTCAAAAATCAGCAAATGTATTTTACCAATGAAGCCGATCTACAAAGATCGTCACAGTTATTAAATTAATAAATAAATATTCAGGAACATTTCACACAACACCCTCTAATCCCAAACTAAGCAATGCTTGTAATATGGGAACCAGATGGCTGATAGAATACTAATATACTTTTTTTTTGTAAATACATACTTATAATACATACTAACACCCAGACATAGAACAATCATCTATGTTTTGCACGCACAAATGTTTGTTCTTGGTGGGGATCGAACCCACGACCCACAGCACGGAAGGCAGAGCTATTACCGACTGAGCTGTGACGCCTGTTAATTGATATCAATATCTTATCTCAACAAAATTAATTAGACCAAAATAAAAGTAGCAATGTGTCATTATAATAGCCGGTAACGAGTTAGCAGTACGGTACACAATCTAGACATCGGCTTTGATAAAAACGTGGTAGCAGAACATTTCCATGAAATCACAATATCCATTGGCCTTCATACATATATTTTTAAACAAGAAGTAACTTATGGAACACCCTTTCACTGGCAAAATAACCGTTTGAGAACAAAGTTTCAACTTATCGCAATGTCGTTAATCAGAATATTGGCAAGATTGATAACTTAAAATTAACTTTGTTTGTTCTTTTAGACAATTAACTGATATTGGGCTATTATACAATATTTACTTTAAAAAAATTAATAGAACCAAATTCTGAACGTGGATTTTGAATAAAGACTCTCTGCGATCAAGACAAGATCCGTGTGTAATATTATTCAGAATATTGAATAGTTGTTTCCTTCGACGACTACTTAGGAGTTATTATTCCTGCGTTACTATTACGATGATGATCATACATAATACATCATCACAGTAAAAAGCGAACGAGGAAGCAATTAAAAAACCCACGCACAGTTAATTTCTTAGGCAGACCTGGAAAGAATTTTTGGTATTCCTTTGCTCATTTCATCATGAAGGATAGCCAAATGACTTCTTGGCACTTCCCATACTCCGTTAGCTTGGTTCAAAAAGTTGACAAGCTTGATTCAATCTATAACTCTAGGTAGGTCCATTCCGTCCAAGGTTGCCTGGTAGAAATCGCTGATTAGCGATAAGACCGCTCATTGTACCATTAATTAAGTTTTGTTTTATGTTGTTGTAATCCCTAGGTGTGCAATAAAGTATTTTCTATCTTATAAGTTTTTCTACACATTTTTTTGTTGTTTAAATTGAAACTGGAAGCATAATAATTTCAAATTGGTTCTGTTATGGTACGGTCTATGCTAGAATACTGTTTTACAACGAATGACGACACACAAGGTTAGGACATATCGATCACGCTAATACGCGACTAGTTCCCCTCAAATGGAAAGTATGTAATGTATTAATCACTACACGCACGTGCCCGTAACGTTCTTTCAGTGACACGAGGTCGAATCCAATTCCCATCCGCAGCCATATAATCTCCAGGCTTATTAGAAACCTTATCGCTTAAACAATAAGGCACAATCGCGCTTGACAAAGGCAACGTACATGCATCACGATTGTTATAATTGCAATGATACGATTATTGTGCCTGTGTGAACATTGCCTAAGCTGTTTGAAAATGTTTCCGAATATACTGGCGCGGCGGCAAAAAAATGAGTCATGTGCTCAATTTTATGAGAAGCCTTTTGTTGCACGTCTGCTTTTACCTGTCAACTGGCTCTTGAACCTTCTTCACTTTAAATTGACTCGAGTCCGGAAGTAACACTCAAAACAGATCCCTCATTCCACAACACGCGATTCGACTGACAAACTAAACGACAACTAAGACCTAAATCCACACTTTTTACAACCCCTAGTTTTGGGAGTTGGCAGGCAAAGAGTTTTAAAACTAGAGTGTGACACTTCCAAGCTTGCTGGAGTTTTGTTACGAACCCGAAACAATGCATAATTTAGAGCCTAAATAAAATATTTTTCCCAAGACCAAGACTTGTTTCAGTACAAAATAGCTTGCGCGAGACAGGCATTTTTGGGCCTAATTATTTTGGTAAGATAACATAAACAGTGCGCTATCGTAAGCAACGATCAAATCAAAATAAGTAATTGAAATAACCATGCCAAAAATAACCTTATGTGTTATTTCGTTCTAAATACGGAGCACCAGTGAACTTCTTTGGCGCATTGCGTTAATATTAAAATCACTTATAATTCTTTTATAATGCAAATCTCGAAGAATTTCCGACGATTCCGACGACAATAATCCACTAAATGCGAAGAAGGCCAATTAGGACCGTGCAAGTATTTTAGTCGTTACAAGGACACTACTCCAACTGGCCCAGTCCAGTATAGTGTAGTGAATACTTGACTAAAATACTAGCGTAGTCCAAATTAGCCTTTAGCCAGATGGCATTATGAATAACGGTTGTCTCGCTTAGAAGTTACAACTGCAAACCGCCAAGGACACCACATCTGCAATGGCCTACGCGGCGCGTAGTACTTTACTTGGGACGGAGGTCCCTACTCCACGCTACTCAAGTTACTAGCTAAATAAGTTTATTGATAATTACTTCGTACATCAGACAGATAAAAATCTGAGAACACAGATAAGTATATAATAAAATTATTTGTCTGACTGTACTCTTACGGTTTACATAGAGATGTTTGGCTAGGAACTCTACAATTACGTTGAAAAAGAGAGTTCATTACAAGAGTAGCCTGCCTCTTGACTTTCTTACCTGGAAACTTACTTCTTTTCTTACTTTTTTTCTCTTTTCTTCTTCTTTTGTTCTTCTTTCTTTTTTTAATTTTTTATACACCAATCTATAGTTCGTTTATTAAGCCTATTCTTACTCCAAAACCCATCGACATTTAAACCTTCATAGTACTTTTCTCGTTGCATACATTCTTCTCTCCGTACTTACCACTCCTGCTTAATGTTTCAGTCACTGGCGCCAGTTTCATACCTCTAATATACAAAAGAACGTTAGTACTAATTCCGCGGATTTCTGAATGCGTTTATGCATACCCGAAAATGTAAACACAGTTGTAGCGTTTCAGTGATTTCAACACAAATCATTCATTTCAGAAGAGGCTATTAGAAATACACTTCAGATAAAATGTTTACGTCATACAAGTTCAGAAATCGGACAAGTGTGTCTAATTTTCTTAAAATCCTGCCCACAGACATTCTTACTTTAATTTGTATTATTGACTTAGTATTTCCAATAGCCGAGCAAGGTCGCCCTAACGACTGTATTGTTAGCTATTTGCTGTCAAGTTCATTTGCTGAGTTATTTACACAATACAAGACGCGGTTTCAAGATGTTTGTTATTGTACTTATCCGATTTATTGTATTGTTTAATAATTGATTATTACGCGATTTGAACTCATCGTTATACAAACTGTAATAGCTAAATCTAGCAGATCCCGCGGTACGTTTCCTCGAATCATGATCTAATCCGAAATACAACGTTCCACGATAACCACAATACCCAGAACAGAACAAATGTATGCAGCGCCTGCAAACATGTATCTCCACGTGAATCAACCCCTCAACCTATTCGTCGCCTGAGTCGCCTGATCATCAAAACCATAATGTTATCAGTCTGAAAGCATTGGTGCGGTACCGCCCTGCCATACTAATGGCATAATCAGCTATTGATTGATTGATACCACTGAAGTTATTCGATAAAATCAATTCGGTACCGCAAACCTTGCATTGAATTGGAAACTGAATTCGAAGAACTTGTTGTAAGAATTAATATTGGTGCGTTAGAAAATACGAATTAATGTTAGAAAAAGGTTGATTGAACGACCACTCTCACTTTATAGTTGGGGGTTCGATTATTGATGCGGAGCTCGTCCCTTGCAAACGTCAACTCGTTTGCAATAACCAATCTACGATGCTAGTATCATAATGTACCAACTATTATTGCCTTTAATGATTTCTCTATTTATTTCCTGTATCTTTCCCATCATACATCACCAGTTATGAATGGATGCCGCAGATATAACCAATGCTGATTTATTCATAGAGTAAGGGGTTACCATGCAAATTGAAATGGTAGGAAGCGCTAGAGATAAGCCACGCGTGAAAGCCCTGCATGATAAGCTAAAGTGCAACTAAATAGGTGAATTGTGGCAGAAAGGTTGCTATTTAGTTCCTTCTCAGCTGCTTTTAGGTGTATGAATGAACGAAAACTTATAGTGAACTTGGGTTCTTTGTTGACATTTTGTATGTTCGTAATCTCTCTATTTCTCAAGGCCATCCCCAGGCACCAAGAGATCTGCTCTTGGCACTGTAACCCTTAAGGGCGGCTTGCACCAGAATCGCTAAACGCGTTTAACTCTTAAATAGTATTTAGCGAGTTGTCAAGTCATACAAATACGTCAGATTTAAATCGATTTAGCTGTTAAATATGTTTAGTGATTCTGGTGCAAGACGCCCTAAGGATATCAAGATTCAAAAATTAAATTTGAAATTAGAACATGCCCAATTCTTAAGGCCAGCTTTTGAATGGTGGATGAAGTATGAAGGTAATGACGGTGTACGGACGTAAACTAGAATGTCAATTACGGAGCTGCGTAAAATGACGTTGTTTCCTTGGCACACATTAACGGGCAATGCAGTGGGTCAGTCGTTTATGGGAAATTCATGAGGTAATACTACCCCATGCGGATCGGGCAGTTTAGGTCTTTGCATCCCCTTTGGAATTATAATTAGATAGATGTCGCAATAATGCATAGTAAGTCGTGTCTGCTAGGGACGCAACTGCAACATAATTATATTTCATCTTACCGTAGCGCGTTGTGTATTTCCTATAGGCAAATACTACTGTCACTGGCAAGATTTTTGTACGGTGGTTTACCACGACAACTTTAGGATACCTAAGGTTGTGGCACAGTCACTTATTCGTTTCCCGAAGTCCCTCGAAGCTTTCGCCGACGCGAGTTGAACCTCACTAAGAGAATAGGCATTTTTAAAAACCATATCGTATCGGTGTACGATAGTGTTCTGCTGTGACGCTTGACGCTTCATTATGAGGTAGGTTTGAAATAGTATCGTGTCAGTCAGTGTACGATAAAGTTTTGTTAAGAAAAGCTGGTGCTACACTCACCCTACCTAATTTAAGCAAAAATACAAAGAAATCTCACCCAGTTTAAGTTTCTCTTACTTTTATTGATACGAGATGTGCTCTGCCTTTCGGCACCATTGACGAACCCATGTCCGACAAATTTGAGCTGGCAGTTCAGACACTAGCGTTTTTTATTAGCTAAGACATTAGCCACGTGTACATGAAGACAGTCCAGTGATAATGAAAGTAAAGGCCTAGCCTATAAGCCTAGACTCACTGTAAGATCGAGCCTACCAGACGCAATAAGGCTCGATATATTTACTGCATACTGTCTAGACAAACTAAAGTTGTAGCACACTCACCGAGTCTAAGTTCACCGAAGTTCCCGCATCCTATTTTCTTGCCGACGCGGAAGTTGGGCCCGACCATAAGAACGCCAGAGGACGAGGTGACTGAGTGTCTCGACGTGTGCATCGCGCTGCTTCCGCCGACGCGCCCGCCAACCGCGCCGGTTGCGCTGCAATGGACATACACCTTTATATCGGGAAATAGAAGACCAATAGTTTTATAATTAAGAGTGACCTGCAGAGAATCTGTAAAACAGTGATCTTTCAAATCAACGCAGTAAAACCAACATTTTTGCGATACCCGAAAAGGGTGAACAAGTTTTAAAGTGCTAAATTATAAGACTTATTTCAGCAAATAAACGTATCTTGTATTTCATCAAACCTGTAGGTAGTGTACTTCTAAAATTACTTTTGTAGTACTAGTTCCTTTATTAGGAACATAAATGTATGGGAAAAATACGTAGTAAGTACATACCGAATCATAAAAAAAATCATTTTGAAAATAAGCTAATAATTTAAATTTATTATCATAATATTTAAATGTACAGAAGTTGTGATTCACATCGCAGCCACCCGTTATTGGCATTGAGTCTAAAAGTGAAAGTAACAATGCACTTCGAACTGAAAGCACGGAGCATGATCATCTAGCTGTGAACTAATAACTACGCTCTTGTGATGTTTTCATGGGCAAGGCAAGGCAGCTCATGTATGACCGCTGTCTCTTCAATCATTGACCCTGCCGACTGGATAGTCCTGTGCTTATACCATGATCCAGCATCCCGTAATACGTAGACTATTTACGGCTGATTAGTTAGGATAAATCAAATGGACCTTTATTTTATTGCGCGAAATCGGTTGATGGAAAAAGTCTAAAAACGTTCTGAAAATATCTGGGCAAGGCCTATGCCCAGAAGTTGTTGGTCAGTTTAGGTCTTCAATGAAATCGCCACGAAATGTTGTGGTTGATCTCTTTCCTGATCAAGACACGCGAGTGAGTAAGCGTCGCGCTTTGCTACACAAACCATCGGCATCCGAGAGATAAATTATTGCTTATTATGTTCTTTAAATTACGACTAGATAGCTTGACTAATGCTACATGCAGATTTTTAAAGATTTGGCCGTCAACTCTCTTGGTGAAGAGGGAGGCCAAGAGCTTATCCAAACGACTATGAAAACTGGACGCAACGTGATATTATGAATTTACGATCAGAACTTTGACATTTTCAAATACCTACACGAAGGCACTTTTTCCACCAGTAGTAGGTACGGGTATAAACCGCCAAAAACTCGTCTAACCAAGTAGGTGAATGATGAGATGTAGAGTAGGTACAAGGTTAGTGCCTGGTAGAAAGGATTTCTAATTTTATTAGCCTGACCCTGTTTTAGATTTGGATTGGACTATCCAATCAACTAACATAGGCTCAAATACTACTCAGGTTGCTGGAGAAAAGTTGCCATTTCAACTCTAGGTAACACAGACTTCATCCACATTTATTTTGAAGCAAATCCACAACATTCTAGTGCTTTCTTAGATGAATTGCATTTAATACGACGAGGTTGGTAAGTAGATGTATAGTGTATATTTAAACGCTAGGTAAAATACTTTGACTTCTAAATAGATTATTTGCCACTTAATAACATTTTTTTTGTGGGCACATTATGATAATCGAGTTTAGAATCGTACTATGAATAATATGTGATCAATATTAATTCTAGCGCGTTTTTCCTTATTACATGCATTATAAAGGGCGATATAGGCGAAAATAGATTCATTCGCTAAAACATGCGAAGGAATGTGAATGCATTTGACAAAACATATACTATCCCGCGATGATGTGGTCAGTTCACTCTTGTCTTGTAAGTATGCTCCTGCAACACTGATAGCATAAACCGGCGAATCACTTACTATTTTCTATGCATTGTGGCCGGTGTTAAAGTAAATACAGGTCCAATCCCTCTTATGCATATTCATTATTAGAAACTAGTTACAAGGTGCAAAGTTCACTTGTCAATTTCGTGACATGGTGTCGAAACTGTCGAAGCAGCCCTGATTTTGTAAAAATACTGTCAATTTATCAGTTTTTCAGATCATTGAATTAATGACAACACAATACACTGGCGGACAGAGATAAATTAATGATTGTGTATTATTGTTTTTATTAAGAGCGTCATTATCAGTATGATTGTGTCAGTTAAGATGTTTCCATCATTGTGATTTATTAACTTGATAAAAAATAATATTAGGTATTCAATATTATACAGATAATCCTTCAGTAGGTATTATTGTTATGTTAATTGGTGAATTTATAGAAGTACCCCAGTACCTACCTACCATTTGAAGAGGTATAGGTACTCTACTGTCTAGTTTCCGTTTTACAAAATTCAATGTTTACTCCGTCGGGATAACGTTTGATTATTTTGATCATTACTCCTACCGACCTGATCAACGAAATACGCGCTGCTGTGAGGTCAACTTTTAACTTTTTTTTATATATATATTTACATTTAAAACCTACTTACTAGTAGGTAGTTAGGCTACGTTTTAGTAAGTATTCTTGTCCAAATTTCAGTTAGTACGTATACTAATATTGCTTCGTACCGGTTTAGGTACTGGTTAGGTAGTTTAATACTATGAAACTATGATTCAAGAGTTCATTGATTTATGACGCACTTAATCTGTCATTGCCTTGCCCACAAGATACAAGGGACAGATTTGTGTGCACTGAGTAATTATCAAGATACGTCACAAAACCAGGACATAAACACTGTGCCTTATGTTGAGATTATTCACCGATTACCTATCTTATAAACTATGCAGACTAGGTACCAAAACCTAGGCATTAAAACTGTTTTTAATACAACTAAATGATGGCATGATGGAGTAGTAACCACTGCCTATAACAATGTACCTATTGCCTCACTGAGGGAGGATGTACCCTGTGATGCCTTGCACTGCACCCTTGACTCTGAGACATAAAGGAGACATAAAGGTGTAAGTCTCATGTCTGTAATCGTACCGACACCCATACCCTTCAAACCTAACCCGGAGGTATCTATTGAGAAACTTGTTGCTTGCATTTTTAATTGAAATGAAGTAGTAGTATGGCCTTGGCTAGTAGTATGGCACTAGATTTGGAAGACATGTGTGAAGTCTTTAAAAACTTTGTTTACATTTAAACTGTCACACTGCTCTGAGTTCAAAAGGTTATTGATCCTGATCATCTATTTGGAATACTTTTTGATGAGTTAATTAAGATTCCTATCAATGATAGTTTAATAGAGCATTTTATTAGATTGTATAAACCTCAGTCAACTAATTCAAAATTAGACTTAAATATGATAAATATTGTAGATCTTTTAAAATTTATTATTTTTTCCTAACACAGTGAAGTACAAGAGGTAGGAATCTAACTCCTTTATTTATATTCTGATGTCATTTTAGTGCTGCTTTAAAAAATGTTCTGTCATTGTCGCTTGCATGACAACAAAAAGAGATGACAACAGATTTAGAATCCATTTTAGCTAGCATAGTTTTAGAAGCCCAATATGAATAAGACAATAAGCATTTTGAACCTTGCTAAGGCCATGTTAAGGAACTTTTGCCAACTTTTGAACTTTAGTTTACTTACTAGACCTTGGCTGACTTTACCTGGATTAACTAATTTGGAAAGACCATAGAACCAAGTATCACATTGTCACATAATATGGATAGATTTATTTTTAACTTTCCAAAACCAGTCCAGGTTTTGGTAGAAAAGAACAATGAAAATACATGATTGAAATTGTACAAAATGCTTTGACCTAGGTATCCTTAACTGGGTGGGGCAAAAGTGGTCTGTGCATGCATTTCGTGAAACAATTGACCATAAATGACCCAATGCCTATATAACGGTATAATGCTAGAAATTTATTGATACTAGATATCTGCATATCATAAGATAACAAATCAAAATGTGTTATCAAGGAATGTATATATTCAAAGTTACCAGAAAACTTAATATAAATGTTTTTTGAGCGGATATTCAATGGACTACTCATTTAAAAATAAAAAATAAAACCAATTTCAACAGGGGTTTGCTTGAACCAGAAAATCACATCTAACCTACTCAGATTATAAAGGTAATCATTGATAAAATGTGTCATTCCTATGATGAATGTCCAGGGGGGTGATTCTAGACAGATGTGACTTTTTGTTTTGACAAAAAAAGTCTATTGGTAGATTCACCCACTGCTCCTGGCACATTCACTGTATGTTTCTGGGCCTACCTAGAGTTAAGCATCCCAAGAGCATCATTATACCTATGTAGGTCTTTAAAGTAAAAACTAAAAAGATTTGTGTAAAAACAAGTTTCACTCTGTGAAGCTAGCCACAAGTACAACACAACATCAATGTTAACCAGGTTCTGAGTGCAGGTACCTTGAAAACTTTAAACATTGATATAGACTATGGATTTGATAGACAGATCAAACGTAATTCAAACGTAATTTATTCAGAACTAGATGGTGTTTATTTTCAATGTAATTTAAGAATTGAAGTCCGCAGATAAAAGAGTTAGGTTATGTTATTTAGTAGATTTTTTTGCAAACCAAAATGAACAGAGATTAATGTCATGGGCAAACTTACTAAAACTAGATGTTTATGATGTTTCAATAGGCTAAGTTTAGTAATAAATGATTGGTATCTTACGTTGAGGTTCTTTTATCGTCACTCTGACGTTCTTTGTCCTTGTTGCTTTCTCGTTTATTCATATTATAGGATGTGTGTGCAGGCCCTAAGCCCAGCACTCCCACTCACTCCCAGAGGCGGGCGTCTGCAGGGGCCGCGTCACAGCCCATGTCACCACAGCATCAACGGTAACCACCACCCAAACTCCATGCTACAATCCATTAACCCACACTTTTTGGAATATTGCTATTTTTTTATCGTTTTCACACTATTTACACTGCACTGCCACAATTTATCTCAAAATCATTTTCGGTCTGCAACACACAATTTTGATATGTTTCGGCGACACTTGACACTTATCAAATTGATAATTCCAGGTAATTGGTGGTTCACGCGAATCTACGGGGAAAATAGAGTGAGAATGAATAGAGGTCGCCGCCGTACCAATGTTATGCTCATTGAAGAGTAACAACAAGCAATGTGGGTGTTACAACTGCTAACTAAATTACCTAAATTGCCACGCACTGCCGATCGATCCTTTGGTGATTAGTGGTATTCCTGATTAGCAAGCTAATTACTGTTTATCGGTTTCGAGACAAATGTATTCGAAAATGTAACAATTGACTGACAGTTCCTTGTGAAAAGTCAACCCCAATATTTTGTTGGTCGGCACGAATCGTTTTGAATTGCTTTTTTGTCGGAGGTCCTGCCTGAATAGCTAGACAAACAGCACCTGGAGAGTGGAAACCGAACAATTAACAACACGGGACACGATTTACGGTAAGCTTTCTGTAGGATTAGTCACAAACGTCGCCGAAACATCAAATGGACATTTGTCCTGATAAAAAGTTTAGGTTTTGTAATGGCCACCAATGTTGCACTTAGCACTTCTTTATTTGTGAAATGAGATAACTTATAATATTTTTTAATCTAAGGCAAATTAAAATCACCGTTTACCTAATTAGATTATCAAATATCATAAAATTTCTTACAAAATACTAAACTCAAAGAATAGTCACTGATTCGCCATTCGGCGCATGCGCAAACTTGCAGCAGTTGGTGTTGACATACTAAAAAATGAATGACTGACTAACCACCTAAAATAAAAAACTAAGCACTGAATTATATTAGTACCAGTAAAATGCAGTGCTACATTTGACTGGTACTAATATAATTCAGTGCGTAATATTTTAATTACTCTTCGTGTCTTAAGTAGAGCAAACCTTACATACTTTACCTTACAATCTATTATTCCTTAGTTCCTTCCCACGAAGATGTCGTGCAAAATATGTAACGACTTAGATGTGATGTTTTTGAAATCGGTATACTCTCTAGTGTTAGAGTTTTTTTTACTATCTATAGTAAAAAAACTTCTTGTCAGCGTCATAGACTAAAGAGTCAATAAATCAATTTAAAAAAATAGATTAAACCATGGCTAAAGTTAGCTTGGCAACATTTTTTCTTTTGACAGTTCCGTGTCAATGCACTGTTACCCGATTGGCTGTAATTATTCGGTATGATATTAGTAACGAACTCTCAGATTGGTTAAAATTCTAAATGCATTCATTTAAATTCGGAAGCGCGCCATTTTGAACTTCTAGGTACCTACATACTTAGTTGATTGTAGTCTCTAATTGTAGTTCGTCCAAGAATTGTAGATAATATTTATTTACTGTCTGTAGTATAAATTAAACAGATGGGTATTAAAGCAGGTATGTATAATAAATAAATACAACATGTTCTAGTTACAATGCCTGGGATTAACGGTTTTGCGAACCTACTCATTTCAAAATAAAAGTTATTTACGAACAATTCACATTATTTGTTAGGTAATGCAGGAAGCAGGTGTTCAATAAAACCCATTATGGGTCACTGGTTGTGGGTTAAAACATGACGTTGAAGAGTTCTTTTATCAGCATACTTTTTATCACATCTGTCACATGGATATGGTTTTTCTCGAGTATGTTTCAACAGATGTCGTTTAAAAATACTTTTATGATCAAAAGTTTTATTACATTCAAAGCAGACATAATTGGATGGCGTCTCTCCTGTATGCTTTTTCATGTGTGCTTGGAGATTACTACTTTGGGCAAATGTTTGAAAGCATCTGTCACAAGCATAGGGCTTTTCACCAGTGTGAGTTCTGATGTGTCGAGTTAGATGACTGCTTTCATAATAGGCTTTACCGCATCTAGTACAAGCGTAAGGTTTTTCTCCAGTGTGCATTTTGATATGCCTTTTTAAACTACTCTCCTGATTAAATGTCTTTGTGCATTTGTCACAGGCATATGGTTTTTCACCTGTATGCATCCTAATATGCCGTTGTAATGTACCTTTCTGACTGAATGTTTTAGAGCACTTATCACATGCATATGGTTTATCCCCAGTGTGAATTCTCATGTGAAGCCGTAAAGTACCTCGATGGTTAAATGATTTATTACATCTGTCACATTCATGTGTTTTTTGCACTGGATGTATTCTCATATTATGTTTTTGGGCAATGTGAATTTTTAAGCTATACTTTGAGATAAAGGCTTTGCCACACTTATCACAGATGCTCGGCTTTTGTCCAGTATGTTGTAAATTATGTTTTTGCAAATCACATTTGGTACTGAAAGTTTTAACACACTTAATGCAGTTATAAGGTTTTATATCTGTGTGAGTTTTCATGTGCTTTTTTAGACTATCATTTTGTTTAAATAGTTTCCCGCAGATCTCACATGCATATTGCATTTTTTCAGTTGCCAACATATTTAATGTTTTGATAAGACCTTTCTTTCTCACTTTTTTATTTTGCCTTTGATTATATTCATTACATTTTGCTGTTCTCTTCGCTTGATTAAACACTGAATATGAGGTATTTATTGAATCACCATCAAATTCTGGAGAATAAAGTTCTTCTTTGAGCATTTGTGATTTCATCTTTTTATTTAATTCTTTAGTTGTTTCAGCCACTGGATCAGCTATAAGAAAAAAATCAAAATTGGTTTACTTAAATTGAGAAATGTCACATTTAACTTGTTCAAACTTGAACATTATTTTGAAATACAAACCTAGATTGCCAACAATTTCACAAAGTTAAATGTACCTTCAGTTTGTCCTTCAACAAAGCTTTTATCAAGGGTGAGTATTTCTTCTTTGATGAAAACATCAGGGCTTTCATTCTTTATGTATTCGGGCATGGATACACATTTTGTTTTGGACTTGGCCAAGGTATGAGCATTTTCTCCAGATATCTTGATAATTTTCTCCTGGGAAAACTATGAAGTGGAAGAAGGAGTTAATAACTTTGTAAACAATGAATCTTTTAATTTATTGTTTGACAAAATACCTACCTGAATGTCATTTCGTATGATTTCTGTAAGAAGTGTTTCTGATTTGTTAGACATTTCTTTGATTTTCCAGCACTTTCGCAACTGTGCAAAGCAAATGTAACATATTGACACAGGTTTTCTATCTTCAGTTACGAGCTGAAACAAATTTTTACTAGATAATTTAAAATGTTGGAGGGATCACTAACAAAATACTGAAACTATGCTTATTGATTGGTTATATGCCTCTTAAGTTTTTGCATAAAATATTGGACTGCTTCATGCATACAATGCATAGAACTTTCTTGACTATGTAGTAGGTACTCTTGAGCTTTTAGGCACTACTCCTACATATCAGTGGGTTTAAAGTCGGTATTTATGTACAGCTACTGTTTTGCTTTAAAATGAAATATACAACTAGACAACTGGTACACACCTGAGTGCCCAAAAGTATCTCAAATATTGTTTGTAGTGGAGTGTCTGCAATGATGTGCATTTTATTATTACGAGCTAGACACACTCGACACACAGCTAAAACGGTCATTTTGAATTAAAACTGGTGCAAATTCACATGAAATGACTGCTGAAAATAAAACCTGAAAAATATTTGAGAGCTATTAGGTGAAAGAAAAGAAAACAAAATAAAAATAACAAAATAAGTAGGTAGGTAGTACCATCGATTAATGAATACACGAAGATTGCTACACCCTATATATTAGAGCGTGACTCGCAAAACCGGCTAGTTCCCGGTCGTATTTCCAGATGACGCTACCGTCGACGACGACTTAAGCTTCAAGTAGCCGTTAGAACCAAAGAAACGCCATTAATTTATTTTTGAAATTCATCAAAAATTATGTCCTTATTTTAGAATCTGTAATGGTGTTCATTTATTTAGTTATCACGATTTTATTTCATACTGATTATCTAACATATTTTTCGCCACGCCACCTAGGCGTGATCACCTAGGTGGTCATCAAATTGAAAGATAGTGTACAAATTAATGACATAACTTTACTAATAGGTGGCGTTTATATAAAATAAGTTTTCACCTTCTTGATTTACGGCTTTTGCGACAGGTCACAATTTTGTCAGTGTCTGTTTACTATAGTGTCAAAATTATAATTTGAATTGTTAGTCCATACCGCTCACTCGTTCCCCAAATTCTAGGGTGGCTTTAGCACAGCAATTTAGTCTGTGCATAATATTTGGACTACGAACAAATGAACCTTCTAAATAAAACACCTAGGGCGGCTTGCACGAAATGTCGTTTAAATTCAGCCTAAACACGTTTAACTAAACACGTTTAAATCGTTAAAAGTGTTTAGCAAAATTACGTTTAGTGGCATCTTGCACCAAACTGTTTTGACGATAATTTAACTAAACTCGATTAGTGTGTATATATCAGTACTCTATGGTCGGTATAACCACAGAAAACAGTTCCCCTTCGTTAAACGTACAAAACGATTGACGCATTTCTTTTCTAAGAAAATTCATCTTTTCCACGCATCAAGTAAGCTAAAACGGAACGGTACTGTCATTTTTTGATACAAAGTATCATTGGCCTGCGTGTTGTGTTGTATTCTCTTTGACGATTTTATTTACATGTACAATTATTTCATTTTCTTGTTTTGTAGTTGATTGGTTGTGTTGTGGTTGTGATGAAAATAGTGCTTCCCGTTATGGACTATAATACTGTTCAATTTTTTAACTCGTTGGTATCGAATTTTAACTGATTATAGATTTGATGTAAAAGTATTTGTGTGGTTTCTTTCGATAGTCTGAACCTTCTTATATATTTTTTTTATCACTCCTACGGTGCTCAGACGTGGTCGCTGACTACTTTGCCAAAGAGTGATGGAGCGAAGTATTTTAGGTGTGAAAAGAATAGATCGAATTCGGAACAGAATACTTCGCTCCAAAACTGGAATCGCCGATGTACGTCGTAAAGTAGCGGAAAGGTGGGCTCAAGGAGTCACAGGCTGGATACCCCCAGGGGGTAGAAGACGTCGCGGCCGCCCGAGGAAGCGCTGGCATGACGACCTGGACTTTCGAGCAGAAATGTGCTATACTCGGCAATAGGTACTGAGGGGTAATCACGAACAAATCTGACAGTCGCCGCGTTACGTAAACCTAACGTATTCGAGTGATATTGCGCGTCAACATCAGCCCGACTGCCGAACGTTGTAGCGTCACCGCGCAGTGTATCTCGGATACGCTAGCGTTACGATACGTTCACGATTGTCAAATTTATTCGTGATCAAGGCACTGCTAATGAGTAGACAAGCCGTTTTACCACCAAGTTTAATGATAAGTCGCAACGCAACTACGTCCTTGAAATTTTTAGAATCCTACTAATATTATTAATGCGAAAGTTTAGATGTTTGGATGTTTATGTTTCAATCACGTCAAAACCACTGAACCAACTTGGATGAAACTTGGCATATATGTAGTTCGTAACCTGGATTGACATATAGGCTACTTTTTATCCCGAATAATTAACAGGATCTAAAGGATAAAATGAACGAAAAGGAAAAATTGAAATTGAAGGGACTCCCTTTTCCGCATTTAGGCTCAAAGTTGGCCCATTATGCGTGGGAACGAAAAGGATTAGCAGCGCCAATTGGCAAGAGGATTACATTGTCATGTCATGTCACGTCAGTTTGACAGGACGTAGTACTACCTCTTTGGTCTAACAACTAGCGTTTGACATTCCAGTAGGTACACGGAAACTGTACACGCGCACGAAGTCGCGGGTAACTGCTAGTCAATCATATACCTACTTTAGAATATTTATATTGATAAATATACCTATAGGTACCTACCTACCTTCTTCAGACATACCTATTCCATTATTTATAAGTAGGTAGGTAGTAAAACTAGAACAGGATAGCCTAGGAACAAAAGACCTAGGCAACACCCGCAGAAAACTTATTTGTTCGTACCTAAATGGTTCGTAATGTATGGTAATGTTTCAGTACATAACTAAACAAGTATCTATTGGGTGTGATATTTTAATAATATATAATTAAAAGTCTACCTACCTTTTATGTTTTATTTTATCAAGCTAAAAACATTTAAGATTTCATATAATATTATTGTATTTTTTTGTTACCGCACTTGGCGGTAAGGCGTCAGGTTTAAAATCGAAACATCTATTATTTTACTAGCTTGATACGACCAGAGCGCTGTTGCCGCTCTGCATCCAGACTCTATCTCGCTCGTTCGACATTGCATAGCACAAGCTGTCAACGTCGCGCGCGTTGTAACCGAATTTTGGTATACGCTTTGCAAAATTTAGAAATAGCGCCATCTGACGTTTATTTCCGTACTGCTTATAGTGTCAGCGCGCCAGAGGTTCAAGAAAATAAACACCGTTTTGATTTATTACCGATTCGATACACCCAGCGACATCTCACGCCTTTGAAGGTAATCCATTTTCGGGTTACGATATTTTCTAAACGTCTGCTGGTCTATTTTTTTATTTGTCTATGGTAGTACGAAACGAAACACGAAACGCAGCGCGAGATGAAATCGATCGATCGAACGAACGATAGCTGCTGTCTGTCTAGTCTATCTGTCTGTCAATCAGTCACAGTAGCCATGCCATGTGTCAGTCAGGTGATCTGTGTGTCAGTGTCAATGTCAACTATCAAGGACAGTAACACAGAGTATAAAAACCAAGAGCAATTGTCAATTGTCAATGTCTATGGTCAGTGTGGGTGACTTTTTACTCATTTCACCAGTGAGTGGGTGAACAGCATCATACGTAGCATCTATTAGTCTGTCTGTGGTGAACAGGGGTGAACCAAAATTTCAAGCTTTTTGCTTGGCCCTTGATTGATAGCACGAACTAAAGATGCTACGCATATTGATAGATACGAAATAAAAATTATGATGAGACAAAGTTTCGAAAATATTTTATGACTAGAAACTTTCCATTTTCTTGTTCTAACTAATACGATTAGAACTACCTAACAGTCCAGAATTTTGAAATACCTACTGTGTACCTACCTACTGAAGTAGTGATTTACTTCCTGTAAAGTTCTGATGCTGACCATACAATGTACGTAGATAGGTAAGTGAGTAAATAAATAAGATAGGTAGGTAAGGTAGGTACCTAACCTACCTATATTTATACTCGTAGTCTTGGTACCTATAGGGAAAACTTTCAGATATAAGGAGTACCTAGGAGTACTTACTTATATTTTAGGGATTGTATTTTTTACAACCTGTAGGTACCTACTTATATTGTATAGGTGCTTATCAACCATATTATAACTAACTAAACTACTCTACCATACCAATGCTAGCGCTATAATTGCACAAAAAACGTAGGTACTAAGTACCTACACTACTGATAAAAATTCATTTTGCCAAGTTCGCCATCAGCTGACATTCATTTATTGCAAATTGCAAGGCCGCCAGTTGAATTGAAACAAGCTCCATCGCATCGCCTCCACTCCATCAGTCAGTGGCCAGAGGCCAGTGGACGACAGTCGTCTGTGCTCCTATGACGTGCTTCAAGCCGGGTTCGTTTATTTCGTTTAGATAAAGTTTTATCTTTTTGCTTTACGAGCCACGAGATTCCGGTGACCTGCCTATAATTTTATGCCGAAATTATAGTTTTTGCTGGCAATTTGTGCTAATACAACAGGTGAGTTTTTAGTACCTATGTAGTTACTTTAGTAGCTAGGTAAGTAGGTACCTACATGTTATTGTCGATAAAATTTTGGAGGTGCACCTTTTCATATTGTGTTTGTTTGAACTGCGGTTTTTCCTCGTAGTGCGTGAGAGTCCAATGTTTTCATTATTTATTTAAGTTTCCGTTTGTTTGGTTTTATGCTTGGCATCCCATGCATAGCATCTAATTTATTCTTAATTAAAATTAATTAATTAAATATAGGTATTTACCTAGTTACTTAATTAAGTAGTTAATTGAGAAGTAGATAAATTATTACTTGATTATAAATTAGTCACCACATTTAAATGATGATGGTATGTTTAGATATTCCGTGATGTAGGTAATGTTAAAAGTAGGTACCAAGATGGTAGGTTAGGTAGGTACGACAAATTGTAAGTACCTAGAGTAGGTACAGTTTGTCGTCGGCAGGAAGAAACCGGCAATTCGATTCATACTTCGCTTAAATGTAGTACAGTAAATAGCCAATAGCGTGGCACTTGACGAGAAAAGATAACGTTCATCATCATGCTGTAAACCTATTGTTAAATCAATATAAGTAATTAATTTTTTATATTGATTGATCGTTTCGATTCAGATTGACCTACATGGCTCTGCTTATTAAATATCGACTCGAAATATTTTATTAGGTACCCACTTATATTGACAGAAAAATCTAAACAAAATCACAACCCGTTGACATATATAGGTACATATAAAACGTACGAGATTTTTTATTACGTGCCAATTTTATGGTCGTGTACTGTAACGACGACTCCGCAGCACTTGATATCATAATATGGAACAACTCGATTTACAAAGCATTTGTTGGTAGAATGTTTCATATTATCATATCATTTTATCGATGGAAGTTTTATAAGTGCACAATAATACTGTTCTGTAGAGATTTCCTATTCTTACAAGTTGTTTTTTTTCTGCTTTATGGATGGTTCTTAATTCTTAATTGCACACAACACAGGACATAAACAAAAGACAGAAATAGATGACATGTACAAAGGCGAGCTTAGCCCTAACAAGAGTTTTCTTCCAGCAAACCTTTGAGGCAAGAGAGAGGCAGGTCCGTGTACTTACATAAAAGGTTATAATATAACGGAGTTTCGATACGATGGTTTTGATGCCTTAGTAATATCGTGCCATTTGAAACACTCCGATTGTGATAGTATTCTAGTCGAGTGCGTATGTACACTTCGTTGAATTTCTTATCAACCTGATACCTACCGAATGTGCACTAAGCGTTGCTCTACCTACACGACTTTAAGATCTGTGCCACAAATGATATGGTCCTAATTTCAGCGTCCCTGCTCTCATTCGCGCGATAGCTTTGGCGAAGCCTATACCTATAAGTGCCTTTATGTGAGTAGATAGGTAGTTACCCCCAAATTTATAAACAGACGCTGAACAGCCCGCCATACCAGTTACAATCAGCAATATTTTTTTTCATTCACACATTTGAGGATAGGATAATAATGCGTGCTGCGCTTCCACTTGGTTTCTTTATTCAGTGGTCATTATTGACTTGCAGTAAAAAACTATAGTTTTTAGGAAGAAGGGTCCTCTAACCCATCATAACGGAGATGAGTGGGTTGATCTCTTGATAGAGTAATCTAATCGTGTAAGTTGTTGTCATGGTAACTATCTACACTACAGGCCGTTGTGCCTAACCTACCTAAACTTATAGAAAGAAAGAAATAGTGATAGGTACTTAGATAATGTACTTACTTGCACAATGCTATCGATTCTATTGTTGCATTTTTCTAAACTAACCTAATTTGACAGCACTAAAAATGTTGCCGTCCCTTTCTCATAAACTGAAACGACAAAGACAGCTATAATTTTAGCGCTGTCAAATTAGGTTAGTTTAGAAAAATGCAACAACAGAATCGATAGCAATATCGTATCAGAAACATTAAATTTAACAGTGAACATGATTCACAAAGTATCCTTTGATGTAGGAAAAATACATGTTATAATAATAAAAACCGGTTTTGGTTTAGGAAACAAGGTTGGTCGGTTGGTACCTAGATTATTTTGTGTGTTTTAAAGCCTTGACCAACGATATTTTTATTGTATAAAAACTTGATTCGCAGTCACACATATAATATGTATGTATGCATATGTGTAATGTATCTACATTATATCTATAACAAACGGTGCGGGTAAACTTGTCTGCAAAAAAGTGGACGCACCATTTGGTAAAGCTAACCACAAAGGCTCTTTTAGATGGAAATCTAATCCAGACATTTCTGTTATTCCAGGAAGCTTTTCGTCGCTTCAAAATGGAGCAAAACTTGCCAAGAGAAGCCCAACAGCAGTTGGTTGAACTGCGACAATGGATTAATAGTCAACCACATTTCCCAAAAAATATTGGTAAGAATACTCGAAATAAGTTCACCAACTGAACAGTAGAGTCCGCTACGAAAGTGCTACAACGACGGCGTAGATCAAAGTCGTATATAAGTGACTTGCAGTTTTTGCATGGAGAAAAATAGTGTTCGATTCATCAAACTATTTTCAGCTTGCAAAAATTGCGACTCACTTTTCGCGAACCAACCAAATAAAACTCAAGAAGCGAGGGCTCAGGAGCCTTATGCTCAGTTCGGCAGATATTTTACTCGAATAGGGATGACGTCATATCTCGACTGAATCTTCACTCTGTGGAGAGCGGGTGGCCCTAACTCAAAACAATAACTATTACCCCAACTGTTTTTCCGACTTTGCTCTACGCCGTCGCGAGGGTGTAGAGCAAAGTCGGAAAAACAGTGAAAAACAGAGCGTCGTAGCACTCTCGTAGCGGACTCTACAGGACTTACCATAATTTTCTTTACTTGAAATTGTGCAGTATTTCCTCTATCTTACAAATGGTTTGGCTTTATCTTTATAGCACAGATTATACAGATATGAACCTCCAAAACAGTCAGATAAAAAATAATCAAGTGCCTATTACGTACATACCTATACGTACCTACCATTGTCGAGTAAACAAAAGACGTTGTTTACGAACCATAACGAGATATCGACAGGGTTTTAGGTTATCTTTAGGATAACAAAATGGTACTTAAATGTTTATTAGAACATTAATAACTAAAATAATATGCCTAGAAAACAGATACCTAATTATTTGTTACAACGACCGTAGCTCTACTGAGCCGTTAAAAGTGTAGGTTCGATTCCCACACATTCCTGCACAATGATTTTTTGCTAGAGCTACTAATAGTGTAGTGGGTTAATAAACCCTGTATAGGTCGTTTGTACTTAGACTTATGACCTATACAGGGTCTAATAAAACCACTCCCGAAAACTTTGGCGCATTAAGTTCCGATCACTATGAATAAGAGTTTATGAGTTTTATTAAACCCGGTATTTTTATGCTAACATCTCAAACATTTTTCTAGGTGATAAACTGGTGATAAGGTTCCTACACAGTAACTACTATAATCTAGAAAAAGCTAAGACGACCGCGGAGATGTTTTTCAACATACGAGCATCGGCACCTGATATTCTGACCAATAGAGACCCCTTCTCAGCCAATGTTCAGCGGACATTGAAAATTGTGTGAGTTTACTTTTCTGTATCAGGCCTTTACATCTAATCAAGATGATTTATACAACGTTAGGGGTCACTTTTCACCCATACCCCATATGAACGGGACGATGTATTGCCTGGGACATCATTTTAGATGGAGTAGGCTCGACCAGCACCTACTATCCTCCCAGCTTAGTCGGCCTTATCAACAAGAAAGTGTATTGGTACTTCGTAAAACAAGAATAATAAATTTAGCTTGTTCTGTATCTGAACCGCGTATACTCTGTTTGTACCCTGTATAGTCTACTGGGTTTATACAGGATGTCCTTAAAACTGAAGACAAACGTGTACATTACTGGACATGCTCTATACTACCAAAGTTTCACTTCTAAAGATTTTCCGATAATTACCTATGACAATAAAATTTATTTCATTTAATTTTGTTATACTTATTTGGAAACTTTTGATACACCGTGCTATTTTACTAATATTAACACAATTATTGGCAAGTAGGAATTTTCGCTCGTACCTACATGAAAAAAAAACGGTATAATAGGTAGTAATTGTATTTTTATTATTGGCTGATTCCCACGAATGCGATGCCTATACAAATTATTTACCTGCCTCACATTAAAGTTGCTTAAAACAGCTTGAATCCTTCTGACTTATAATTCGGTTTAAAAATGCACTCGGTAACTCGTTAGGTAAGTTACTGCAGCACGCAAATGAATCTAGATAAACGTATCAAGTATCAAGGTAAACTAGTCATGACAATTAATACATAATGCACAATAATCATATGATCAACGGTCACAATCTTGACATGACATGACAATGATTTAAACTGTGATTTCCGAGTTCATTGTAGACAATTGAGCAACATTATTTTGATAAATAGATTCATTTATGGTTTTATGTTGGTATAAGTATCTTTTGATAAATATAATATGATCCCTCTGGGGAACTACAATTTTTTTTATAATTACATATGTGGTTCGGAGCGAATTAACCTACCTATACGTGAAATCAGAGATAGAAAGAAAGAAAGAAAGAAAAAGTTTATTTCGTGTCACTAAATAATTACAATATAACTTAATAAGTACAGTACGCAGTACAGAGATAAGTACAGTACGCACAACGGATCTTTGTCTCTCTGAAGTTAGGTGCATCAATGATGCGCATTGCAGGTGCTGTTGTGCGGAAAAATTGCTTACCTCCAATTCGACCCAAAAATTGAGAATACTCAATACTACGTACAATAGTACGTAGCAAAAAATATGTTACTGGATTCGGCCTTAGCGCATTCGATCAGGAGCTACTTTCGCTCTCAGAATATATTTCAGTAGGTATTTTTTATCGCATACCATAATTCTCACGGCGTTGGCGAGACTGCTATTACAATAGATGGTCACAAGCAGATTTTATCGTCGTGATCAGGAGAATAAAATTATAAATATTAGCAATCAATTGTACCAACAACGTGAAATTAATATATCTACCGGCCTTGTCGGTTACACACTGGTTTAGGCCAGTTATGATTGGGAAGCCCTCTAAACTTTTGAGAGCAGTTTCTGGACCCCGTATCCTCTGAACTTAGTTTGTCTTATTTTATTAAACACCCTGTATAAATCATCACAGAAAGATCTGTCTCGTCATCATTATTACTTAACAGGCGTCACAGCTCAGTCGGTGAGAGCTCTGCCTTTCGTGCTGTGGGTCGTGGGTTCGATCCACACCAAGAACAAATAATTGTGCGTGCAAAAATATATGCTTTGCTTAGTTTGGGACTAGAGTACGTTATGTGAAATGTCCATGAATATTTATTTATTACTAGCAGTTACCCGCGACTTCGTCCACGAAAAAAAAACAAAAAAAAAGCGGGAAAAGTAGCCCATGTGTTATCCAGGTTACGAACAAAAATATATTCCAAGTTTTATCCAAATCGGACCAGTAGTTACAGTGTGTTTGAAACACAAACTTCCGAACATCTAAAACTTTGACATTTATAATAGTAGGTAGTGGGATTAGCCTGTATAAATCCACTGCTGGAGTACCTACATTCCCATAAATACGATTTTGGACCTTCATAATCCACCGACTTCCCGCGATTTAAAAAAAGTTGTAATTTATTTTCAGAAATCTAGCACAATACCCAATTTCGGGTAACAAAAATCTATGGATATGGCAGCTCAACGACCCTGGTTTAGAAGTCTACGACTACTTAGAAGACGCTAAATTGTTCTTCCTCAGCACTGACGCCTGGTTATTGAATAATGAGGTTTTGGAAGAAGAGGATATCGCTGTTTTGGACGTAAAGGACATATCGATCAAGTTTCTGACGAAGTTTAACGTGTCGATTGCTAAAAAGCTCTCTAAATATCAAGAGGTGAATAACTGATTACTTAGTTTGACTGAATATCGCAATAAGTAACTCTTTAGTGGTCTTAGATTCCGACTATGCATAAGATTTTATATTCAGAGCCCGTAGACTGAGTTTTATTTAGTTGATTTTCTAAAAGTGAGAATCGAAAAACTCGAAGTTTTTGTAGGTATAGAGAAATGTCATTATTTTATTTTTTTATTTCATTTAAAATAGGACTCTCAACACGGGTTTACACTTTAGTATCAAGTGAACTAGTCGAGAGTCATAATAATAGTGCTCCCATACTTATAGGGCGTCACAGCATGCGATGAGGTACAAACAACAACAAATTTGTGTGAAAATGTTGTATAGAATCACCCAGATTTTTATCCTTCTCTTTAAATTAGAATATATTATCTTTAATTTTTTACAATAATATCTCTACATTTATTATTTCTAGTGTCTAAAAGTACTCCCTAAAAAGATTGAAATCCGTTTTCGCGCCGTTAACACAAATGTCTCATACAAAAGATTTTGGGTGAACTTATTACCTACATCCTGTATGACGTTAGCTGGCGACTACGTCTCAGTTTTCAATGAAGTGGCAAGATAAAGTCTCATCAAAGAAATTAAAAAAAGTCAGATGAGTCCATTGTTATACCTATTTTTAGGTTTATCCTGTAGTATTTCTGTGCTGAACAATAAAGAGTTATCTATCTATCTATGAGTCTGTTTATTATGTTTTTGATTTGTAATGTATTATTGACTATTGATTTCAGGATGCGATGCCAATCAGATTAAAAGCGGTCCACATCATAAACTCACCACCGATCATAGACAAGCTGTTTGGACTTATGAAGCCATTTATGAATAAGGACATGACCGGAATGGTAAGCTTACACTTTTGTAAAATTCTGACTATTCCGGAAATCTACGAAAAAAATTGTTAACAGAAGTAACATTGTTTACAATGCTAAGTTGCCAAGTTATATTCTATTTTGTAATAAAATCGAATCAAAGGGCTTATTCGCAAATACAGAAAAGAAAAAAAAAAGGTATAAGTACAGTAAATAGTAATAAATATCTCTGAATGGCTGTATAAAGTTAGAACTGAGTGGTTTGTAATGTAATGAGGTACACCATTCATTGTAAAATAATGACAACCAAAAGTGTTAATTTTCATGACTATTCGGTAAGACGCCTTGTACTTCTTCTTCTCTTAATTCTGGCTGTTACTGAACAGCCAGCCACTGGGCTGGGGCTGCCACGAATTTGCCAACGTCAGTGTTTATTGGCGTTTACTAGTTTACTAATCTTTTAGCAAAAGGCGGAGATCTGAGTAGGTGATGAATATGACCGGTGAAGAAGGGAGAAATACACCACTACAAGGGAAGAGGTGGTGTAAGGAAGAAGGGAGTCTCCAAAAAGTTGATTTGTCCACCTAGTACCTTACATATCATTTACCTTATTATAATTTCACAGATACATTTCCACACGCCAAAATCCACAACTCTATATGATTACATCAGCAAGGAGGATTTACCCTCCGACTATGGGGGAAGCCGGAATTCAATGGCCGAGTACATGGAAGAGACTACCAAAGTTTTGATGAGCAAAAGGTATAGTCAAAAATGTAGAATAAGATTTGGTCCCAGTACTTTGAGGTGTTTTTTCACACCCTATCCCTATCCTTTACTAAAACTACTTATTATCAAATCAAATCATTATTTGCGACCACGTACAAAAAAGAAAAATAATAAAAGTTACTATTTTAAATTAAAACTTAAAATTAACATAGATAAATTGATATCTACATGTCTATGTTTATTGTTTATTTATTTGAGTCGCCAACATTGTATACACTAAAACACAGAATAGAAAACAAAATTACAAGGAAGGAATCATGCCAAGTGCTACAATAGTTACAGGAGACAGACAACAAGCTATTTAAATTAGAGCGAGAGCGAGCAGATATAATAGAAAAGGGTACACATTAAAAAGCTAAAACATAATATAATAATACTAAAATTAAAAAAAAATATCTTGTTCAAATAAATGGATTAAAATTGAATTAAAATATTTATGTATGTAACTATGTATTATAAGTATGTATTTGCAAAAAAAAAGTATATAAGTATTCTATCAGCCATCTAGTTCCCATATCACAAGCTTTGCTTAGTTTGGGACTAGAGGACGTTGTGTGTAAAGTCTATGTGAATATTTGTTTATTTTATATTGGAAATAAAACATAGTTTTGTAATTTATTTATTTTATGTTTTTCAGGGACTTCTTTTTGGATGATACAAACTGGAAAAGCATTAAAAAGGACAAAAATAGCACAAATAAAACGGATAAAGTAGAAAGTGGTTCCTTCCGAACTCTTGCCATTGATTAGATATTATGAAAAATAACTTGCCGCTTTAAGTATTTCTCTAGTACATTATATTTACATTGAATAAACTTACCTAAAGGATTCTATACAGTACATCCTACTAAACTAACATTAACATTATAAATGGAAAGTTTAGGTAATTGTGTTTCAATCACGCTAAAACTACGGATCCAATTTGGAGGAAACTTGGAATATATATAGTTCGTAGCCTGGATTAACACACAGGCAAATTTTTGTCCCGGAAAATCAACAGGATCAAACGGGACGCAGGCGAAGTCGCGGATGGAAGCTACTTTTCCATAATTTCATCTCATAATAAATATTTTTGCATTTCCTTGTTTTTATTAGGTGTAAATGTGAAATTGTCCAAATCGTTTTATTGAATATTTTATACTTACAATTGGGTGAGTTTATAGTAAAAATATTTTGTAGTAAACTTATTTTCGATACTAGGTGTTGATGTATATATTTTTTAGTGTTTTAACAATTTATTATGAATGTTAAACTTTTGTTACCACTATAATAAGTTAATATTAACTTAATATTAATAATAACTTAGCTGTTTAAAACTACACTACTAGAAAAAATTACATACCTATATTGTTGATGTAAGTAGGACGCACTGAAATGCAACAAACCATTGTGCATGTAGGTACTCTAACTGTCGTGCGGAAATATTAGCTTACCTCCAATTCAACCCAAAAATGGATTCTACTTTAGAAGGACTAAGATCCGCAATGACTTTTATATCTTTAGCTATAAACTGTGACATCTTTCTCTAAAAATATTTGGTGTTAGTAGAAAACCGGGTTTCTTAGAAACTAGAAATTAGCTGAGTAAGTTTTTTTGATTGATTCCAGTATTTTTTATAACATTCCATTGTAAGCAAAGATTGTAAAGAAATTGTAATCAACAAAATTGTAGGTACTCCTACCTACTTACCTTCCTATTTTTATCAATCTGCCAATTTATGTATTTGCCAGTTGAAATTAGCTTTATAAGTTAAAATGATCTGATTTTACAAAATAAAACATGTTTATTTTTATTATCTTTTTCTTTTTATGACCCTTATCTACCCTCTTCCCGTTCCCATTTGATGTTCATGAGCAAGCGAAAATCTATTAATAACGAGAATCATGGACAACAGTTGTCCATGGTTCTCGTCATGAAATCATGAAGTCATGAAAAATCATGGACAACTTAAACATAAAACAGTTTTGAATGCGTATTTGCTATATGATATACCTACCTAAGCGTCTATACTAAATATCATAACATAAAAATTATAACATAGGTATTCGATAAAATTGAGTTAGTAACGAAAATAAACATTATAGTAAATCGATTCTTTTTTTTCGATCTCAAGATGCTTAGAACAAAAATACTGAGTTGATCGATAACAATTGTTTAATTTTGATAAGCGCTTTATTGTCGATGGAATAATAAATCGTTATCGAACTGCGTCAAGATATGTGTGCTCAGAATAAAATTATTGAAACAATAGGCTAGCTATTTGCTAGCTATATAAGTAAGCTCATAAACGCTCTGTTTGGGTTGCGCATTGTCAGAAAAAATAAGTACCATGCGGCTTGTTCCATCATTTAGTTGTATAATAATTAAGAAGTTTAAAAAACTAGAAAAACCGACTTCGATTCGACTACCAGCTTTATCATCAGATGATGACGGTGACAGTTCATTGAGAATGTTCTAGCTACTACAAACACGACTTAAAAATTAGAGTAGGCTTCACGATAGCAAAATACGCAATTTCGTGCACTTGGTTGGCATATTTTTTTTCAGTTATTTATTTTATAACCCAAACAACTGAACTGATTTTGATGAAAATTAAATGGGACCAATCTGGAAGTATATATCCTTTCAGATAATTTTTTTTTTTTGAAATCGGTTCATAAATGACGGAGTTCTGAGGTAACAAACATTAAAAAAAATACAACCTAATTGAGAAGGTTCTCAATTAGGTTGTATTTTTTTAAATGGAGGAGGTCCTCCTTTTTTGAAGTCGGTTAAAAAAAGCTTCTATTTGACAGACGTCAGTAGCAAGAAGAGGTGATGTATTGAAATTACATTTCTCAACAATAAGTGACCATTCCCATATACTTACCTATTTTGTATGTTTTCTATGCTCTAGCTACACTGGGTGGTCAACTTGCCTAGAGATTTCAACATTCGATACAGATATTTTGATCAATAAAGCATTTAAATATTCGGTTGGAAATAGTTCGCAGCAAAGTAACATGCGTGCGAGTAACGACTCAAAAACTGTTTTTGTTAAAGACCATTTTTATAGAGACAATAATTTAAAAAAAATTGTACTATTTAAATTATTCACAAACTTGAGTTTCCGCTGTATACATTACATTAGTTAACTAAGTATTATTTCTTCTATGCTCTATGAAATTGTAATAAAACCCGCACTTCATAGATATTATATCGCTCTTGGTAAAAAATAAGAGCGAATTAAGTACTTGCTGTAACCTTGAGTGCCATAACATGACGCAGTGTCAAAATCTCATAAAGAATCACCTTAGTCGATTAATCGTAGCCACGGAGTTGAGTCGATACTGTGAATTTGCAGTGGTTGCGAAATTCGAAATTTAAATTGCAGATCGGCCTGGGATTATCATTCTTAGCTTTTTTAACATTTATCACTGCAACGTAAGTAATTTATTATTAATATATTTTTATGACATTTTTAGTTAGTGTTTGATTACTGTGTGTAAATTAAAAACACTTTCACATAATTAATTACATTATATATACTATGTATTAAAAAGTATATAATTTCATTTTAAAAAGGATCATACAAAAATCACTGAGAACCAAGCCGTAGTTTTTTGCCCGGCTCGGTCGTGTGGAACTGGCACCTAGAATCACCTAGTTTTGACGATTCTAAATGATCCTTGTGATTTTATTGAATTAAAGATTTTTGACATTGAAATACGTAATATTAATTATACGGAAGTGTTTAAAAAACTACTAAACACATCCATTTAAATTACTTAGTCATTTTTTTTAATTATAAGTAAGTAGGTACGTACATTGTTAATAATTTAGGTATGTTAAGGTTAACACTGTCTTAGTATTAATTACAGCTTCGTTATGTTAAAATACCAAGAGGGGGTCTACATTGCAAAATAGGGGTAGGTATAAGGTGTAAAAAAACACCACTAACAAAAACTGAGCAGGCATGTTATAGGCTACACAAGGTCTTAGTTTGCATATAAAAAAAGCCTTCTAATTTTATGAATACCTATAACTTTTCCGTCTTTTTTATACTAATTACTTAAAAAGAAACCTCATCTGCATATTATGAATGATGTTTGCCTCTGCCTACCTATATTGTATTCTCAAGCAGGGTAGGTATCTATCGAATATCTGGATTTATTTGCAGTCACAATCATAGGTTTTTTTTATACAATATAGACAAGCGTTTGACCGCTATCTCACCTGATGGTAAGTGACGATTACCATCCATCATCATGATAGGTACTGTAGTGACACATACTGATTGTAAATTGCAATGTAAGACGCCGCCGCCTCCCGCGTCCCCCCGGGACGACGGACGGACACTGGACAGTCGAACGATGTGCAGGGCTTGATGCCCACGTGACATTTGTACCTATATTGTGCCGATAAAATAAATGCGTGTTTGATTCGTGCCTTAAAACGTGGTATCAATTTATCTCCCAAAATTGTAGATGAAGTGTCGACAGAGGCGCTTTAATCTTCAATAGTACCTAATTGTTGTAGCGAATTTACATAATTTGCCAAAATATATTTCAAGATAGGTATATCGAAACAAATTTTGAAGGTAAGTAAGAGGTTTCAATAACCAAAACTGGTCATTACCCTTTCAGTGTCCAAGGTCCAAGTTTATACTTCATAAAAGTATATGAGGAGAGTTGGAAATGAGAATTATATTAATGTCTGTGCAATTATATAGGTACTGGTGCTTTTACATGGCATAATAATGATGATGATCGAGGAATGGCATGTTATGTATTATTAACCAACTTTAAAAAAGGAGGAGGCTCTTAATTCGGTTGCATTATTATTTTCATATACATTTAGTATCTTAAATTTTTTTTACAATATAAATATATAAATTAACATATATTATAAAAAAACTTAAAAACTAGAGTGCCGCCAGCAGCGGGGCCGGGCCCAAGCTACCGGTGGTAGTGGTGGTGGTTCAATATTTATTCACACAACTATATACACCTAGAATAAAGGCCTGCTTATTATTGCAGTTGGGTTATTTTTTTTCAGATGACTCTAGATACTGACAGCGATGTGGTCGCCATTAGAGAATGGATTTCGAAAGAAAGCTACTTGCCTCAAGACCTTGGTTAGTGGCACTCTCAATTTCGTAAACGCATGAATTAGAAATTAAATTCGCATTTTGGGCTGTTTCTATATTATCAATTTGTTCGATCTACGTTATAATAGCAATGCTTATTACAAAATATTCTGTAAAGTACTTTGTTTACTATGTGGTTTTTTTATAATACAAATCTCTCTCAATCTCAATGATAATGTATAATAAAAACAATAATTCGTAAAAACGGAAAGACAAAATTAAAGTAGTTAACAGCCATAAACTCGTAATTTTTAAATGTGTAAATGTTGATTAATCGTCATTTAAGTAGGGTACTAGACTGGTCTACTGTTTTTCATTTCACATAAAACATGGTAAGACGGAAAGTTTTTTAAAAATTAATAACTTATTTCAGCTTTTTTCAATTATTTTGACAGATACATTTATGATTCAGAAGTTCTTACACAGCTGTTATGGCAGCTTGGAGAAGACCAAGAAGTGTATAGAAAAATTCGCTTGTGGACGATACAATATGCCTGATATCTACACTTCCAGAGATCCGACTTTAAAAAATTTGCAGACTGCATTTTCTATAGCGTAAGTACCACCACAGTGTAGTCAGTGTTAATATCACTTCTAGAATGCAAACGCGACTCCAAAATATATTATATTTAGGTACATAACGTCCTAGTAAGTAAAAATCACTAATAATTGGTCATACATTTTTTATTTTATTTTAATAATTTTTCTTTAGTATGTCAGCTGTTAATTACCAACTAACATTGTAATTGCACGCTTCCGATTGGATACCAAAATACAATATAATATGTACAAAATACACATGAAGCAGTTGAGCGATAGCTCAACTATAAATACTGTATTAGCCATAATTTTCTTTGTGAATAAAAAAAAACATTGTAATATCAATTACTTAGTTCACATAGTGTCAATGGGTGCACAATATAATTAGGTACTTACCTAATACGACAATTTTCACAATGTTTGTATAATGATACCTACCTCTACCATAACTATGTAGCTAGGTAATTAAGGAGCAAAAAGTTACAGTGTAACAGAAAACCGGTTTATAAAATCCATCATAAAAAAAATAATAAAGTACTCAAGAGTTACAATTACACCGCCCCTTTTGGTCATTATTACCTATTTGTATTCTGTGTTCACACTTCTAAAATTTACTTTGTTGCGGGTTTTAATTTATAAGTATACTTAGTCAGTTTTTATTCAAATAAACAATGTTCTGGTACTCGTAGTTATAAAAATAATAACTTATTAATATATGTAAGTACAGTACATAATAAGTACGTATACTACAATGTACCTAGATGTACTTTGTTCCATGCATTAGGTCTCTATCGAGCCTGTATGGCGGGCTAAGAAGGTCTCGCCTAGGTCTTACGTAGGTATAGATGATTTTATACAAAAAAGGAAGATACAATAACACCTTAGGTAATAGTCAGTAGGTATCCAGAACTATTTAGACTTAGAAATTAAAAACATAAAACTAACATGATTAGAGAGTAAAAAATAAACAAAATTAAAATAAGTACCTATGTAATATTATAATAAATACCCATAACAAAGTAAATTTTATAAGTGTGTGTGCCATTAGCTTTTAGGACTGGAACAAATTATATGAGCTGTAATGATAGGTAAAATCAGTAGGTATATGTCGATGAACAATCTAAAATGGACTAACTGTGTTTTGATAGCTTTGGCCTATTTGTTTTAATGATAGAGCTGCTTATAACATTTTGCTACTGAACAACTTTTATTTTTTATTAATCGACGTATTTTGCTGACCATAGAGTACATTAGGTACCTATGGTCAAATAGGCTCAAAAATAGTAGGCACCGGGAGTTTATTATTACAAAAATAAATTCTAAAAATTGATCATTTAATATTCTGCTTCTTCGATGGTCTGTAAATCCCCTTTATCGGGAGTATCCTTTTACACCCTGTATAATATTACCAATTATATGTTTCAGATACATTGCATCATTCAAAGCAGAAGAAAACGAGCTTCTTATCCACATGCTCGACGTCCCGACTCTGGAAAAGTTCTTTTTTTACGACATTCTGAAAACTTTCTCAATTCAGGTAAAACATCTTATTATCACCACGACCACGTTTAGGCAAGCGTAGTGTAGGACGCCCGCCGGCGAGATGGGGCGACGATCTGCGAAATGTAGCTGGCAGACACTGGATGAGAAGAGCCGAAGACCGAGCTCAATGGCGCGTCTTGGGAGAGACCTACGTCCAGCAGTGGACGAGTATAGTTTGATGATGATGATGATCTTATTATCAATGCTCTGCCAAAAAATTCCTTTCTCATAAATCCATGAAATACACCCAGCAACATTACATACATATACCCATATTCTTGGTTGTTACCTTGAATAATCCTCGCTTCGACTCGACCTGGAAATCGTGCATTGGTAATAATTTTATAAGAATATGTGCCTTACTAAATGATCTTTTGTGATAGATAGAAAACTCTTTATTGTACCTGCACCATAAGAAAATTTAATTTAATTTTTTGTGACGGTTATCTACGGGAAAAAAAAATATTTTGAGATAACCAGTTATCTGAGAGGAAAAAAAATCCTCTGAGATAACCAGTTATCTCGTCTTGGTTATCTGTCAGGAATAAGCCGATTTAATTCAACAAACGCTTTTTTGGCTTTGACTTTGACTAATCGAATTCTGACTCGCAACTCGTAGGTACTAGGTACATCACCCGGAATCCGGATCAATTTAAAATCATGGAAACATTTATTTTGTATTCCACAGCAGGGTTGAATTTCCCTTCTTTCTCTCACTCTTTTGGATGTTCTAACATCAGTTCCCTATTTAGAGAAACCATTTTCGAGTAGGTATCTACCTACTTGTTGGTTATCTTTCTTATTTTTGGTCTTTCGAGCCGGACGGTCAATAATTATTGAATGATGAAAATGAATAATTATTCATATTGATGAGTACCCATACGCACCGAAGTTTGGGTTTATTAGTATCTACCTACATCATATTATATACCCTTTATTTATTAAAAACAATTTCCCGCATAGATAGATGGCGTCGCTGAATAGTAAATAGTAATTTATTTATTTTAGGCTGACCACTGGATTAGAGTAGAAAAGTTCATGCCTGAAGGACATATAGTGATTCTGGATATAAAGTACTACACGCTGCGGCTGGTGTCGAAAGTCAATGTTTTCTTCTACCAGAAGTTCCTGGTTTTCTTATTGGTGAGTCGAGAAAGGTTTTTTTATAGAAAAACTTATAAAGAAATCTTTATCCCGCTAGTTCAAATGGAAAACCGTCACTTTTGTTCCCGCCCGGAGTCCCGCTTTATAAAATACAGTGTTACGTACATATTCTTTAGTCCAACGTTCGTATAATTTACAACGTTATCGAGAGTAGCCTTTTACGCCCTGTTTGCTTTTAAAGTTTTCTTTTCGTTTCAGGAAGCGATGCCAATACGCCTAAAACGCGTGCACGTGATCAATTGCCCATCCTATTACGAGAAATTGTACATGCTCGTCAAAAGTGTTCTGCCTCCAGAGATTTGTGAATTAGTAAGAGTTTTCGCTTAGGTCTCAAATAGTAGATACATTCACCATCCCAAAAAAAATTAGTAAATAGTGATGGGAATAAAAAAGAAAACTTGAAACTTTTTCCAAAAGTATTTTATTCGAAAAGTAAAAACTCTATGGTGATGAAATGATGTTTTTTCAGATTTTATTCCACAACAGTCACGAAGGCCTGCATGCGCATATCGATAAAAAGTATTTGCCAGTGGAATACGACGGCGAAGCGCCCAGCATGATAGAACAGCACAAAAACTGGGTTTTAGACATTCAGAAAGTCAGGTACCAAAACTATTAACTTTTTCATACAGACACTTTTAAAAAGTATCTTTTACTTACCTATTTGTAACTTCAGTCATGCGACAGATAATATAAATGCGTAGAACATTCCTCTATCTGTAGCTAAAGTACTAACGCCAAAAAGCATGCGAGTATTTTCGACTTTCAACACAGCCCAGTCGGTCAGAAGTGTGGGTTCGAATCCTGTATCATGAATTTGTGATGAATATAGTCTTTTCGGAACATGTTCTTTCCAAAATTGGCAAAGAGGCAGTTTTCATCAAATATGATTCAAATTATTTTTTTCCAGTAAATTCTACAGCAATGACAACTTATGGAAGGCAGATATGACAAAAAGAATTAGGAAGAACGGTGAAGATGTAATGGATGGCTCATTTAGAACACTCTCTATTGACTAATATCACCAGTGAGAAACATTTACACAGTGGTTTTAGTAGTGATTAAAGATAAGAAGTATGATCTTATTATTTTAAGGTGGTTTTGACCCGAGAGAAGTCATAAAAGTTTATTAAATAATATACATCAATTTGCAATACAAAGTTGTGGGAGCGAAATCAAGATAAGGGTCACATTTTCTAACTTTGTCTAAGTAGGTACCTATTTTATATTTATTTGTATGGTGTGTTTATCAAAGTATCATAGGACGCAGTAAATAAAATAACAAATTAATATTGTACAACAATAACTTTATTTTTTTTATTTTACAGTAAGTATAAAATCACACTTTAAAGTAACCTAAATCTATACACATGATTTTGACCACTATTTGTACTTTATTAAAATTATTGTTTATTAAGTTAAAACTAATTGAAGCAGATCGTGTGAGATAGCAACACTATAATTTACCTATTCCAAAACAGGCAATTTTATTGAATAGAAAACGTTTTTCATCAATATTTTTAGAATCCATTCAACATCTTGTCAATAAAAATAAAAAATATTCGCTTCAAATAAGTATGTCATTCAACGTTCAATCTCCGGTGAGATCAGTTGTGTCGCTTGCTCTCGATCGCGCGTATCGAGACAGCGAAACGTGCTAACGTATCATAACAAAACTGTCGCGAACGGCCGTGCGAGCTACGATGACCTTGTCAGTCATCACGTAGGGAATGTGCGCGAACAGCAAATCATTTTGCTAAGGCGACGTTATTACGTGCCTGAACAATGGCTTCACCTAATAAACAAGTAAACATACAGTTAAAAACTGAAACTGAACATCTCTTATATAAAGAACTTATGGAAGCGAAATGCTACTATCAAGAAGAAAAAAACGAATGTAAAAGACTACAAAATCTTGTAAAAGTCTTGCAAAGCCAAATTGAAAGTCTACTGCAACACCGTACCGGAAAAAAACCCCGTGAAAACTTCTACTACTACCACGGAAACTTCTTCCGCCGGCGTTGAATATGCAACCGACGAAGAAGAACTTGCTAGAGAAACGGAGTGGATAAGAACTAAGTCGAGGAAAAAAAGGAAATTGAACACCTCACCTTCACTCTCACCTCAAGAAGCCAACAAAGCTACAACAGAAAAAACTAAGAAGGTCCCCTCTCCACCACCCATAGTAGTGGATGGAGTTAACAATTACCAAAGTTTCTATGACTTTCTGATAGAAAACCAACCAGCAGCCACCTTCAATATAAAATTGATGAGCGGTGACTGTGTTAAAATTAACTCGTGTGATGAAGAATCATACAGGTGCATTACAAAAACTTTAACAGAAAATGACTGCCTCTGGCACTCTTACGAAAACAAACAAGAGAGACCAATAAGAGTGATGGTTAAAAAACTACCGTGCTCTTGCAAACCAGAGAGAATCATAGAAGACCTAAAAAGTAAAGGTTATAAGATTGAAGATGCGGTCAATAAACTGAGCTGGAAAAGTAAGGAGCCACTCAACATGTTTATGCTGACCTTCAATAACCAAGAAGAAATCAGGAAGGTGTATGATATCAAATATATACTTGGGTGCATGGTAGATATCCAACCGCTCAAGTCTACAAAACTGGTCCCTCAATGTAAGAGATGTCAGGCCTATGGGCATACACAAAAATATTGTGCCAAAGAACCAAGGTGTGTCAAATGCACAGGGAAGCACCTAACTATAGACTGCAAAAAACCAGCAGAAGACAAGCCAAAATGTGTTCATTGCGGAGAAGCACATCCGGCTAACTACAGAGGTTGCATGATCGCCAAAGAAATTCAAAAAATAAGAAGCAAGGCAGTTAAGAAACCACTAGCCGGGCAGCCACAAAAAGTCACTGGAACGCTAATAAGTGACAAAACTCCAATAACTAACCATCAAAGCCGTGGTGCAAGGGCCACTAGCACCACTCACAAAAATGTGTCCTACGCACAAGCGGCTGCTAAACATACAATCGCTAATCATTGTAACGAGCAGACTACAAAATCAGATAGTAAGCTGGATGAAATACTAAGGTTTATGACATCCTTCGATGAGCGTCTGAAAAAAATTGAAAATAGCACTAAGCCCGCTATGTACAAGGCCAAGCAATGATTAATACGTAGATGTGTATCTTATATCAGAAACACACTTTACTAAGCACTAAGTAACAAAAAAGATGACTATCTTCCCATCTCTATCAACAAGAAGCTCATCCCGTATGAAAATACGGCAAAATATTTGGGCATGACGCTTGACGCGAAGCTACGCTGGAAAGCTCACGTCAAGAATAAAAAAGACGAGTTAGAACTACTTTACAAACAAGTCTTTATACCAGTATGGACTTATGGTATACAGCTCTGGGGCTGTACCAGAAAGAGCAATATTCAAATCATCCAGCGATTCCAGAATAAAGTGCGGAGGGGAATAGTGAACGCCCCGTGGTACATCAGAAATGACGATCTCCACCAGCAAAATCGAGTTTGTCGCTAGTGTTATTCAAAAATACGCAGAAGCACATGAACTAAGGCTTCATCATCATGTTAACGTCGAGGCGATCCAGCTCCTTGACAATACGGACCTAATAAGAAGGCTCAAAAGGAAAAAACCTTTTGAGTTAGTGTAATAAATAAGTGAAATTCAGTGAAAACAAACTAAAGAACACATGAACATAGTGTCTTCCCTTAAATCCTAAATAGAGACAATAAGAAACGTGTTAATGGACACGTTCTTAGATTAAGCAATTCTAGCAATTTAAGTTAATTTTAAATTACTTATTAGCCCACGTTGTGGCTAGATTGTAATCATATTAGGGTACATTCTTTAGAAATAATGTGCACTAAATAAATGGAAAAAAAAAAAAAATAAAAAAAAAAAAAAAAATAAGTATGTTGGTAAATAAAGCTTAAAATATTCAAAAAATATCACGAATTAGAAAGTACCTACTTCTTAAAAACAATATAAAAACTATGCTTAAAACTGAATCAGTTGTAACTAGGTTCTAGAGTTAAATTTAGTCAAAATAGTTCAAGAACTTATTGCCTTTTCTGAGTCTAGAGTTTAATTCTGTGGATTCGCAAAAATGAATTCGAATTTTTGTATGCACAAAAATAGTTTCCAATTCACCGGAATGGTAGAAAAAAGCTTTTCTCTATACAAAAACTACGAATTACTTTTTGCGAATTATACAGGGAGTTACCAAACCACTTCCGAAAACGAAAGGGGGGGGGGGGGGGGGGGTACAGCACACCAAAACCCAACCAAAAAAAATCAGTTATCCTGAAAAATAATTATAGCCGGAGAAAACAATGTTTAAAGATTTGTATTTATTCCGCCAGTCCGCAATGTACGCATTTACGTAGGTAAGGTAAGGTCGAGGCGTAGTACTATTATTTATTCTGTATCGTAAGTGCCTACTAACGTAGGTAGGTACCTACTATGTTTATTTATACCTAATTGGTATAATGACCGCGCGACCGCGCGATAAAGACGGGCGTCTCTTGTCTCGCTCGCACGTCGCGTACTCGAATGACCCGCGATGAACTCTCAGCTGCGTGTACACTGTACATTGCTGCTTTATTTATTTTATTTGTTTTTTTGCTTTTTTAAATGAGATAATTAGGTAGATATGTCTTATTATGTTGTACTGTGTGTATGTAACTAGAAAAAAATATAAAGGAGATAGTCAAGGCAATTTTTTTTTTTTGCGATTTTTTTCGCTAAATGTTTTCAGTATCATGAACCTCCAAGTTTTTGGAAGTGCTCTGGTAACACCCGGTACAAATAAAAACTCTAAACTACGGGCTCAGGACAAACTGTAAAATACCTCTCCTAATTTGGGATCTCAGAACTCAGCGGAACCTACAGAGACTTGAGAGTAATTTGGCTGAGAATTTGATTAGTAACGATTTTTTTCTTAAAACTGAAAATGTAGATCTATGTTTTGATCATATTTTATATTCGTTTACAAAAGCTTTTTATCGATTGATTAGTTTTATTCTGTTTTTGGTTTGATGTCAACCATAAACAGAATAAAACTAATCAAGAGCCAACGTCCTGAAGGTCCCTGGAAGGTCTCGTGCTTTGTCAGCGCGATCATCTTTACAGTTTGTTGGCCGGGACGACTCGTCTACTGCCCAACGTTTGTCGTTGGTTAGGAACCAATCTCTGAAAAAGAAAACATCTAATTGGTGATCAGGGCTTCCGCAACTAATCTAGATGATTTATACAGCATCAGGGACCACTTTTTACCAATACTCTAGCAGCGTACCGTTCATCGGAGTATCTAAATCATATCCCAAGGGATAAGATTTCCTGAACCAGAAAGTTAGAAAGTTATAATAATTTTTATTTTATGCTCTTTAGAGCATAACTTTTTACGTACAGGAAGTATAAATGCAAAACCAGTTTTTAAAATACTTTTGAAACTACATTCATTTTACTAACATGTAGTAAAAGGATGACAAAAATAAAGCTTAAACGTATTTGAGATACACTGCGCAGCAACTCTGTGATACTTCACAGTTGATTTAGCAATACCACTCAGTGTAAATCAGGTACCTTTCCCTTCACACTTGAATGTCGAATTATCGATTTTCTAGCTTACATTTATAGTCAGAGAAGAGAAAGCTTGGAAATACAACTAACTGCCCAACCCAATATTCAACCCTCGGTCAAGGTTAGTTAGGTAGCAATCTGCTTCAAAGCCACAATTTTTTTGACGAAATAATCAATGTTGCTATTGTACCATGTAAGGCAAAACCAGATATAAGTAAATTGAAGTTCGAACGGTAAAGGAAAACATTTGATTTCCAACTGCGGCGATGGGCTTGCAACTTGTCACGTGGAATACAAACTTCCCATGGACACTTTCAGTCTGCATCATCAAGCTCGCAGTAATCAAACGACTTGACGTATGACTCGACTTGACCAAACTTATTTCAAATAATCCACTTGACACTGGCAAAATTGTCTGTCGAAATGACGGACAGAAAACATTTAGAAGAGAAGAAGAAGAAGAAGAACAATATTATCGCATTGTCACCAAAGACCAAAAGGTACGCGTTTCAGCTACTTTAACTTGCAATATTTGACCTAAACAAACACACAAAAGCTTGTAAAAAATGATTGTTGTTGTCACCTCTTAGCTTCCATTTTCTTGATCCACTCCCGTTTGATCTGGCCGAGGTCTCCAGCCTTGCCGCCGTAGTCGTTGGGCAGAATCTCTAAAGGAATGTCTTTGTACAGAGTGTCTGAGTTGGGCTCGTGGAATTTTATCTGAAATTATTGTTTAATTTATTTAATTCTCATATTTGATATCATATCATGAAGCGCTAGCTTGCTTAGTCAATCTTCATTATCTAAGTTAGCAATGTTCTGCGCGGTCACTATTTGGATGGGTGACCGTTAGTGGCATTTACATCTGAGCGCTTTTGTGCTTCGGAGGGCACGTTAAACTGACGATCCCGGCTCTAGCAGTCGTTAAGCCACAATTAGGGAGAACGCAAACCAAAGACAAAACGTCTTGTCGAACAGTTAGTGATGTGAAACTTCTCAGTAAAACTTTTTTAGTTACGATATGCTTCTTTTTATCTGCTGTTTTCGTTACTTGCTTATTTAATGAGAATCGTCCTAAGTACTTAATAATAATATTAAGTACACTACATAATTACTCTATATTCTTATTTATTAAAAAACACAGTTCATTCTCTAGGTATGTGCGTAAAAAGCAATGTTTAATAGGTAGGTACTAAACAATGCTATAATAGATAGGTAAACATACTTGAGAAAAGTCTGTAGTGTCAATTGATGTGAGTTTCGTTGTAACGAAAACAGCATATGACGAGGAAGCATTCGTCATATGCTGTTTTCGTTATGACAGAAAATTTATTTTCACGTCACTAAGTACGCGACAAAACAGTTTTGTCGATAGATGTGCGTTGGCCCTTAAACAACTAATACTAAGGAACGAACGAATGAACGTACGATAGAAGTCTATTATCTCAGAACAATACAGCGTGTAGCTACAATGGCGACATTAAATGAACGCATGGGTAGAGCTACTTGTAAGTATTCATAAAAAAATAAAAAAATAATTAAAGTCCAAAATCGAAATTTCGATTTTTTCAAACAAACTTAATAGTAAAATACACAACAAAAATTAATCACCTATGAGTGTCTTTACCTACGTGTTCTGCATTGAACGGCAACGTCGCAAACCGCGCCGCGCCCTCGCCCGCGCCTGCCTGGGCGGCTCGGTGGCGGCGGCGGAGCGCGGGACGGGGAAATCAAGCGACACCAAGGAATTCAAAGAAATCAAATAATTTCACTTCACCTTGTTCACTTTACTATTAATTTCATTGTGACCTTATGCACCTAGCGCCTTACACTCATTAAATCTTCAAGTTCTCAATGTAGCCGCCGCGCCCGCGCCGCCGCCACCACGTCGTCGGACACAAAGATGTTACCGACGCTGAATATTCGCCCTCACTTTTGATAATACATTTTATTTTATTTTTGCATAAACGTCGTCTTTCACAAAGCCCCATAAAAAAATCGAGGGCGTGAGGTCAGGTGACATTGGGCCACCTAAGAGCTCCGTGTTGTGTCGTCCTATCCAGTATCCACTGAGCACCAAACATTTCATTTAGCCGCTCCGTAGTCGCAAAGGTAGACAGATAAACAAATAATAAATCAAAGCGTCTTTATCGCTGCACCTACGTAGACCTGATTGGGTACTTAGAATAGAAAAGCTAAACTAACAAAACCAAGCGTCTTTTTCGCGAAACATTTAGAATAGGTAGATAATTAGCAAAATTATTAAAATAAAGTGTGTCAAGGACACCGGCCCGCGTATCACTGGCTACTGGCTAGGCAGGACGAGTCGGTCGAGCGGGCGGCGCTGGCGGCGGCGCGGCGGCGCTCTTCAATCAAAGGGCAAGCGGAGTTAGCTATCCCTTTCATGCACAACGTCGCAATTTCGGGTGTCTTATTCTAACAATACTTTCTTGCTCTTCATACGCGGTTATGACCCGTGAACCCGACAGATGACCTCTGCTCTTACGTACTGGTTGCTCCGAGACGTTATTTAAGAAAATTGATTTATTTCGATAAATCTTATGTTTAATGAAATAAAAAATATGTCTATATTCTGAAAACGCGAAACCGGATACGCTGGTTAATTTAATGTCGCCATTGTAGCTACACGCTGTATATTAGAAAAACACGACTGGATATAGGCCTCTCCACAGATTTCTGATTGAATGATTTTGACTCACATAGCCTGCCTGATTGACTGACGACACTCTCTAACAGTATCGTCAGTCAATCAGGTGAGGTTCGCTTCGATTAAACTTAAAATAGGTATAGCTAACTTTTGACTTCGAGTAAAGACTGCTCGTGAAAGTTGAAATGAGGAGATGAATGGAAATGTTTATGGAACAGCTCAATAGATGTGGCGTAAGCAAGACAAATGTCACATGTCATAATGCATTGTTTCTTCAAACGTATGCTAATTGAGGTGTCATGTGCTGTTTCACCTATACCCCGCAGCGCTATAGGTACTAAGTATATCTATCTACATTCAAAAATATAAATGCCTATAAGCGCTCAATCAGAAACAGGATAAACTGTTATATCTAGTGTTTCTTGCCAGCCAGTTATTTGATCATTGCAGTACAAAAGTATTCTAAAAGTAGACCGTAGATTTGGTACATAAACCTAAAGAAGAATTTTCATCGTAGCTCAAAGTGCGCGCATATATTTTTGTATCAAATATATTTTTATTTTGTATCTTGTAGGCGTTAGATATAAACATGAAGTTTTTTAAAAACAGCGAAAGGTGCTTACCAGTTTAGCGACTTCGGTTTTAAGGAATGGCTTGCACAGCGCGTGCAGTTTGCCGATGTATGACGGAGCGTTGATCACGTGCACTTGCTTCAACCGGATTGGCATGGCCTCCTGAAACCCGAACAATTCAATATTGATCAGTTTCAGAGAGTATTCTTATCTTGTAAGTAGTCAAGCTTATAACCACTTTTTCATACTGTTTTTTCCTATTCTCCTGTAATCTAGTGCAGTTTTAAAAAATACTCTGTCGTTGTCACTTGCATGGCAAAAGAGATAACACAGCTGATGACTATCAGCCATGTTAGCTATTATTCCCCTCAGGGCCTGTTTCACCATCACCACTATAACTGAGTAACGCAAAGACGGATAGCGTTACACGGTGGTGGTGAAAAAAGCCCTATAGGGTATATTCATATTGATCTTCTAAAGTTCAAAGTCTACGGTTCTGCTGAAATCTAGTTACAGATATATTCAACGCCTACATTTTAATCACAGCAAACATTTATACAAATCACACGTACCTGTGTGTAAATCATGTATTTCCTCAGCACAGACAAATTTATTTTTGCAATGAACTTCAATGACACATTCGCCGAGTCAAAAATAGGTATTTCGCCTGATGGTATGTCTTCGTCTTCAGTCAGTCTGGTGTCAGCCAACATAAAGAAAGTCTTTACTGCGTCCACGAAGTTAAACAAGTCCAAATCTGGGTTGTTAAGGCGGTAGATGAAGACTTTGTAGTTTTCTTTTGTCTTGTTTGGAAGAGGCAACATATCTCTGTAACAAGAAACAGAGGCCCAGTGTAATATAAATTAGATTATAATGCTGCAAAATTAAGTCCATAATAGGGACTGTTAAAAAAAGGATTATGAAAATAAAATACTATCAGCAGTCTAGTTCTCATTTAAGTTTTGCTTAGTTTGGGACTAGAGGGCGTCGTATGTTTTTATTTATATTTACTTATTTTATTTATTTATTTAAAATTCTAAGCAATAAACCAACCAATCTATAATTACAAACTACGAGTACATGGTCATCGAGCCTTGTAGTACCTATGCTTTTTATCGAACAGTAGGTTGTAGGTTTCAAAACCACTTAGGATTTTATCGATAGGTCGACCACCATCCTACATCAGATAAACGCTAGATTTCAATAAAATGGCTAATAAGCTAAGATCGTGCTAGCAGGTCAAGTTCGTCCAGTACAAACTAGATTCGTCGATGTTCATCAATGAACTCAATTATTTCATACAAGTTCTGTTGTAATCTGTAGCCAGTAAGGGTATGATTTCAATAATTATGATGAAGCCAGTCCGTAAGAGGACTTTAGAGGTCAACTTGGTAGCAGTTGTGAATTTGAATAACAGTTACCTTTTAAAAATATTTGTTGAGAAATAATTGCTTAGTAGGAGATTTTATTGAGCCATCTTGACGTTTTAGTATTTTGTGAATTGTGTGAAGACAACAAGATGAACGATACTTTTGAAGGTAACCTTGATATGGCGTGTCCCAGAATCAAATCCAACAAACATGCACGCATTTTGTACCAAGCTTTCTCTAATTGGTTGTTTTATGCATAAGTTTAAAAACCATCTCTTGATGAATCATCTAACCGAGATGGTAATGACTAGAAAATATATTAAAGTGAAGCGTATTATATACCTATTTCATATTTCATCTTTCCAATAAGTAAATTCAAGTTTAATAATAAAAAATATATTCACAAAGACAATTACGACAATGCTTACAATATTTACAATACAACAGTTGAGCTATCTGCAAACCGTTACAAACGGTATAAGATAGTGCAACTGATCCAAATCTTTACTTCGACATTAGTGGAAGATAGTTGATTGATCATGGTGATTTCGTGACCATTTCATGTGGGCTCTTACTATGGTGGTTCTTATGCAGCTGAGGCCGGACAGGTTCAAGTTCATTAGTATTTTGATGGGCTCAATTTATACTGACAAATAGAGAGAGTTTCGGAATTAGAAACTGACCTACATCCTACTAGGCTGTAAAATTTTGTTCAAATAATGTTGACAGAACACATGATCAAACTACTGTTCATTTGTCGGAATAAAAATTAGTCTAGGACGAACTATATACCTATATTCCTGGTTTTAGCCAAATCAGACCAGTAGCTGTAGTGTTATTGAAACACAAACATCTAAACTTTCAAATTTATGATAATAGTAGGATTATAATTGTAATAAGTAGCTTTCACGAAAAAATCCGTGAAAAAATATAAGAAATTTCCTATATGTACTTTAGTCTCGAGGTTTATGAAAGGCTAAAAGAGGTAGGTATATATGTAAATGAAATATATGTAGGTTTATTAGTTTGCCTCTATCGCTACTACTTACGTGACTTCAAAAATCCGTCTTATATCAGGAGCCCAAGGATCTCGCTTGGTGAACAGTTCGGGAGCCGTCGATCTGATGGTGAAGAACAGGTCAATGGTGCGCTTGGTCCGCTCCATGCTGTAGTGACAGCTGGACAGGAATCGCCGAAGGAGAAGGTCATCTGGGAAAAAAGATTAGAATTCTTACTGTACTAAACAATAAACCAGAGATTATACATACATGGACAAGATTTTACAAATGTTTAGAACCACTTTTCTGTATTGCCGTGACATATATATAAGGAAAATCAAAAAGTAGGTATCCAAGAGCAAGACAGTGTGTTTGAATTTCACTCTACTCATAGGTTTTGGGATGTTAAAAAAAGTATTTAGAACCTACATTTGTTGAGTGATTTGGGAAATAGTTGCTGTTAGCAAAATCACAATTTTTACAGGAGCTATTGAACAGAACAGTGTGATAATGACATAGACACGAGAGTACTTAATAGAAAAATAGGAATAAAATCCCTCTCGCTAGTATATTTCATCCAGAAACATCCCGATTTTTCACTAAACGATCCAAAAATATGCACAGCACCTTGCAGGTCCTGTTTTAGTTTTCAAAAGTAGTTTTTTTTACACCCTGTAGTGTAGTAACTTGGTTGTAATGTCATCATGCACGACGCACAATGCATACCGGATGGATGGAACCGGTTGCACTTACTTCTCATTTCACCGATCTCCGATTGTAGTTAACCTTGACTGCATTACTTTTCGTGTACGTGTGGTACAAGTATGTATAGTACGTATCTACACTTATTTCGAAAGCGTAATCCTGTACCGTAAATGAGGTTTTGCAACCAAATTAACCATCTAAGTAATTTTATTTAGCTTTTTAGGATTAAATTTTCTCAAAAAATCACGGCATTTTTATCGTCGTATAAGGTAGAGTCAAACACGCTTTATGTTTAAAAATATTCTTTCTTATGCGTAAACTAAAAACTCTTCATACAAATATTGTTAGGAGACGTAATCTAGGTTTAATTTATACGCATTACTAGGTGGCGCTGCTAATACTGAGCCGTGTCTAGATCGCGCTAGCGATGCATTTTACTCTTGTAGCTTGGAGAATATACTCAAATTGAGAAAAGTCATATTCTTGTAATAATAATAATAATCATCATCATCTTTTTCTTTTTTTTACCGTGACTTTTATAAAATGGGCAACAATGTTGTTGGGTAAAATTTAAGATCGAGAGAAATCCTGCACAAGTTTGACAAGTTCAATCTGAATAAAATCAAGCATTTTCAAAACTTGGGTTAAAAAAATGATAGATTGCTGGTGGTTACAACTTACCATAATAAATATCTATCGGACTTCTAGCAAGTGACATTCTAGATGCAAAATACAACATTATGGTGGGTAGAGTCCAACTGGTTTTATTTTTCTGCCATACAAGACATGATTTGGTATCGAAAGCTCTTAATAGTAAATGCAGACGTCCTAGGCATCTAGACTAGATATTATATTACTAAGTGCTTGCCCACCCAATACCAGGGCTAGACACTTTATTCAGAATTTAGATAGTAAAGTCAAGTAAAGTAAAAATGTGTTTATTTTCCAAATGCCAAACACAATTATCATAATAGGTAGATAGTTACATACTTTTTATAAATACTAGTATTCTAAGTATCTAAGACTTAGATACTTATTAAGGTAGTATTTGAGTCAAATGCAAAGAATGAGTTCAAGTTTGGGATAGCCCTATTTTCCGAACTAGTTTGGGACTGTATCGCGTCGGGCTCTCTGTAAAGACTAACTACTGTATATATTTCAATTTTATAACTTGCCAATAATAATTATGATTTTAAAGTTTATAGCCCGCACGCAACCAACCATAGTGTTTGAAATAATATTGCAAAACGTTTTTCACTGCCGTTGGCCAACATTCATGTTGGACATTGGCTAAAAATTCGCCAGAAGTCTTGAGTTCAACTACTTCATAATTTTAGAAGTAAAGTCAGACTTTTACTTTCAATGTTGCCAAAGTTTGTTAAATGACTATCAACCAGGTTTTTATTTTAAAATATATTTTTTTTGCGGTTATAATATCACTGCGGCCTAAATGGCCTATAATAGGCCAGAGATACCATTAGGTTTATAGTTACCCAACTGTTGTTTTTTGTTCAAAAAGATCGACTTAGTTCTTGTGGTTTATCAGTACCTATTTAGATAAATTATAATATTATCGTCGTCATGCTCGGGTGTCTCACTACTTGATCACATACCCAACGTGGAGATAGGACGCCGGACGTTGTAGACGTAGGTATGCGGATCACAAAAGCCTGTGGAGATGGGCAGGACACGTAGCAAGAAGGAATGATGCTAGATGCATAACAGCGATTAATTAATGGTGGCCAAGAGGCGATCAAAGACCACGAGGTAGACCACCCACCCGATGGTCGCAGATGATAATGTGGGCGTAGTTGGGCAGCAGTGGAGAAGACTTGCGCAAGACAGGCGTACTAGAGAGGAGGCCTATACCTAGCAGTGGGTGCAAACGGGCTAAATAGATAGATAGGTTGTAATAGTCTACCATATATGCTGCGCACGGTTATTAGAAGACGGTGAAATCTGCAAAATGGGATTCAGTTGGATTGGAAGGAAGTTTTATAATAATTTTGAACACCTAAAAGTTACCATTACCATAGATAACATAATAAGTTTTGAGTGTGTGTAGAATATTCAAAGCAGCAAGTTTTACATTCAATTTTATCAACAACGTGTAAATACATTCTGGTGTAATCTTAGTTAGATTCGTGTTCATTGCTAATGTGTGCCAGAGCATTCGTGCTAACTGTAATTATATGGATTGGAGACCGTGAATTGATTAGTAGGATGGTCATTATTGTTCATAAACCTTTGTTCGAGCAGAATCAAATCAAAGGCTTACTCAAAAAGGAATACAAAACAAACTCAACATAAAATCCTATAATTTCATGGTCTATAATGTCTAGCGCCCTTTACTTTTAATCCAATTTCTAAGGTGAATTTAAAACTGGTTTGCAATAATTGCAACTCTATGTGCCAATTAAGCCCTAAGCTTGGTTCCTTTGGAACTAGAATGCGTTAAGATGCCTACCTTGAAGACTGGAATTGGTATATGGTAGGTACAGACGGCAACAGAAGTCAGCGACCACTTTTTGTACAAAAATAGAGTACCTAAAAGTCTTGATTCGGCTGTAAAATTGTAATTGGTGCTACCTATGATATAAATAAGTAATCGGTGCAAAAAATTGTTAAAATTATACACTGAAACCGTTCAGAAAAAAACCCTAAAAAAATATTTTTGAGGTTTTTTTTATGTTCTTATGCTTTTAGAAAATGCATTGATTATGTGACTGAGGGGTTCTAAGCTGACTCTACTAAGTAAAGGAATTCTGATGTAAATTATGAAACATTAAAAGTTAATAAATAAATAAATATGCATGGACATTTCACACGACGCCCTCTAGTCCCAAACAAAGCAAAGCTTGTAATATGGGAACCAGATGCTGATAGAATACTTATATACTTTTTTTTTGTAAATACATACTTATGATACATAGTAATACCCAGACATAGAACAAACATCTATGTTTGCCACACACAAATCTTTGTTCTTAGTGGGGATCGAACCCACGACCCACAGCACGGAAGGCAGAGCTATTACCGACTGAGCTGTGACGCCTGTCACAGTTAAATCGTTCTTTCGTGCCACGTTTTTCCTTGGTAGTGATAAATATTGCAAACATTTTGGTATACTTATTTAAGTATCGCATTGCCAAATAATGTAGTCTAGACTTAATTATTATAACTAAGTTATGCACATAACTTCACATAGATACCTTTTGAAATAAGTGATTAGTTTTGAAATAGGTAGACGAATCTGTTAGAATTAGAATTGAAGTCTAGATTGCATAGCTACATTCGAAAAAATGCAATCCATTTTATTATTATTTAGTACCCATCGTTCACTTTAGAGCTTTGCAATTACTTTTTTAGGTAATTTTTTTACCTCGAATGCGGTCTCACAGGCATCCAAAGTCCATCTTGTTGGAAGCCATCAAGTCTAACACGTCACTGAGTGCATGGCAAGCAGATGTTTGTTCTATGCCTAGGTGTCACACTATGTATTATAAATAAATAAATAAATATTCATGGACTTTACACACAACGCCCTCTAGTCCCAAACTAAGCAAAGCTTGTGATATGGGAACTAGATGGCTGATAGAATACTTATATACTTTTTTTTTGTAAATACATACTTATAATACATAGTAACACCCAGACATAGAACAAACATCTATGTTTTCCACGCACAAATGTTTGTTCTTGGTGGGGATCGAACCCACGACCCAGAGCACGGAAGGCAGAGCTATTACCGACTGAGCTGTGAAGCCTGTGTGTATTTATTTTCTGTTTACTTCATACCACGTTCTCTTGGTCTGTCACACAGACGTATACTGATGTTTAAACTACTTTCCACTTACCAACTTCATGAGGTAAATGCGGCTGCCTGCAGAGCCAGTCCTTTATGGAAACCAGGTCAGTGTTGACGGAATCTTGGTCAGGCATATTGGCTGTAATGGAAAATGAGTACACATCAGTATGAAAGATTTAAAAAAAAATACAAACCGCTTTGTTTCTTGTTATATTGGGATAAAATGAAGTCTTCGTGTGATGAGATTATTCCATAGAGTGAATAAATATTAAAAAGTAATTAATGATAATTTATTTATTTATGGAATTGGGTGAAGGTTATTAATCATAATAATATTTGCTTCTATGCCAAGTTTTATTACCTTATATTAACAAACATTTTTCTCTGCTACCAGCCAGTAAATACATAAATAAATTTAAATGTTGATGATAAAAATATAAGGAATAAATATATGGTACAGTTTATCTATTTGGTACCGATCAATATCGATAGCTCAAAAAATAAGGTATAATAAGGTCAGTATTCAAATTAGCGAAGGATTTCTTTCAACCTAAAAATCTAAATGCGGATCGAGTTCGAGGTTTTGTATTAAACTCAAGAAAAAAATCAGTGCACTTCCTCAGTGAACATGCTCTGTGAGGTAATGCATCGTTACAGCCAGTGGAGGTAAGCCATCGGCCTTTAATCATTACAGATGTATAAGAAAAGCACTTTCTCTTCATATAAAAACGATGGAAAAATATTTCTGAAAAATTCACCTTGTAAAATATCTATTTTTTTTATTATATTAATTTGGACATCCAACGAAGAAAACACAAATAAAATACAATACAAAAGCTTAATGGGTCTTATAACTACGTGTTTCTCCAGTTATTGGATGCCACGGCATGCATTCACTTAGGGCGGCTTGCACCAGAATCGCTAAACGCGTTTACCTAACTCTTAAATAGTATTTAGCGAGTTGTCAAGTCATACAAATACGTCAGATTTAAATCGATTTAGCTGTTAAATACGTTTAGTGATTCTGGTGCAAGACGCCCTCAAAGACTCAACTAGACAAATAGGTAATAGAATATACAATAAGTAGTAGATAGATAATAGTACAGAATATCTTGACTTTAGTTGTTATAAATTCAAACATTCTACGAGTACTTATCATCCAAAACCTATTGTCTACAGTCAACATTGTTTGCAAAGCAAGTCTGTTTGTCAGGAACCAATATAAGTACATATTTTACCATAGGACATTCTTGGAATACAAAGGTATGTTTATGTTATGCAATATTTTAAAGGTTTTGCATTTTAGTCGCGTTTCTCCACATCGTTTTCATTTTTGATAGAAAAGACTTCAACGCGCTATTTTTTTTTAAGTTTTTTTTTTATAGATTTCTACCTACCTTGGATTGTTAGGTCTGTGGTTGTTTTTTATGTCGCCTCTCCTCTTAGACTAAACAATATGGACCACGACATTGGTAATTAACTTGGACGAATGTAATTAAGCTAAATTACTTAAAACTAAATCAAATAAAACCGCAAGATGGTATTCCCAAACAACAAAAAATTGGATCTATTTTCGTAACCTATCCTAATGGTAGTACCTAGTGTACCTACTCACGCATAGACCACAAGTACCTATACTTCAGCAAAAAGTCAAAGACGTAGATTAACAAAAAATATCATTAGAGAACTTTTTACCGGGAAAAGTACCTACTTAGAAGATAACATCATTGATCGAGTAGGTATAATCTTAAAATATGTTTGAGGTCATACCTATTCATAATCTTAAGTAGGTAAATAATAACCTCTAAGCTTAGAAATGTATTTTTTTATTGACATGACGTAGCAGAAGCGTAGCAGGTGTCGGTTACACTTCAACCTATACACTGTTTGAACTTTGAACTATTATAATTTGAATGTTGCGCATCGGGGATCGCAATAAGTGTAGGCGCGTGGCGCGCAAGCAGCGAGTCTCGCATAGAAACATATTCGTCCCTCTCGCATGATTCGCAACGTTCAAATTATAATAGTTCAAAGTTTGAACCGTTGATAGTTTGATGTGTAGCCGACTGTACCTAATCATCTAAAAGACGTGATTTTAATTTTACAGTCATTAAGTAAGTACTCGTAATTGTTTGTTAAGAACCTAGGTACGGTTCGTAGATAATTCAACTGATTCATGTGTATTTTGTAAATTATATTGTAGATAATATATAGTTACATCCAGACATGAAACAAACATCTATGTTTGGCACACACAAATGTTTGTTCTTGGTGGGGATCGAACCCACGACACACAGCACGGAAGGCAGAGCTATTGCCGACTGAGCTGTGATGCCTATCAAATATACGTAATATACAGGGTCTGGAAAAAACATCCCTTAAATGAGTGAATGAATTATTATGAGTGGCTAAAGTCACATAATCGATTTTGTGACTGTGATAGGTCTTAAGTTTACGCCATAAACCCTTGCTCTTTCGTTTGGGCTCACGCCTTGAATCAAGTTCAAATGAGTTGCGTATTGCGTGCCTACTACGTGAGGTCAAAATGAGTACCTTACCTACTTATCTATAGAATGCAGTTCTTGTAAGTATAGATATCTATAGACAAAGCAGTGATCATCAAATCATATCCTTACTACAAAATTAAAATACCTACCTACCAAAAGGGACGAAGGTTTTTTTTTCAAAAAATTTAGGTAGTGTGATAAATACTCATTTTGAATCTCGTACCTATAATTGGTGACCCGACAAAATAAAGTTGATTAAAAAAGGGTACACTAGGTACCTTTTTTATCAACTAAGGGGTAGTACCTAATGTGCCTTATACTACTAAACTTATACTACTTGTACTAATATTCTGTGCCTATACTTAGAAACGCCGTATTAAAATTAGCACTGTCACTGTTAGGGCAGCTTGCACCAGAATCACTAAACGTGTTTAACAGCTAAATAGATTTAAATCTGACGTATTTATATGACTTGACAACTCGCTAAATACTATTAAATAGTTAAACGCGTTTAGCGATTCTGGTGCAAGCCGCCCTTAGTTTAAGAGAATTATTTGAACAGCGAAAGACCGTTTTTTTTGCAGTACAATAAAGTGATTAATGTTCTGTGAAAAATTTTAAGCAATCGCTTATAATTTTTATCAATATTTTATTACAGAACATTTACAACGTGTTACATAAGTAAGATTTAAGATACAATACATTAATCAGTGTATTGACAGAGAATAACGATAACAGTACCTAATAAGTACCTAAAGTTAGTAGGTACTTTACTTAGCGTATCGTTATGTTATAATAATACATTCATAATCGTGACAGTGAATTCAATGAATAGGTATTGTTGTCTGCTTGCTTTTAGGGTTCCGTAGCCATATAAGGAACCCGGATGGTTTCGCATTGTACGGCACACAAACAAGGAGTAACTATCTATCGTTAAAAAGGTCTATAGGTACTATAGACCTTTTTTCCTGTACATTATTCTATAGAATCAATAGAATAATATATGGTGTCATAAAACGGTGTTTTACACAGGGATTCAAATAAATATGAAGCAATAACACACTTTATAAGAATATAGAATAAATAGTAGGTACGTACCATGTAGGTACCATGTAAATACATTGAAAATGTTAGAAATAATTACAATGGTATCTCGTGAAATATAATATTTTTAGTTCAGAAGCCTTCTTTATAATACCTACACTAAGTATACTCTGGTATCATAAAGAAGGCTTCTGAACTCTTTAAAGTAGGTACCTATAGATAAAGACTATGTCTTTATCTTTGTCCGATATAGATACGCTTGGTCAATTATTTATAATATTGCTTGGCATACGTAAGCATAAGTAAGTATTTCAACTTTGATCACGCACTTCAAAGACCTCATTATTATAATATTAGAAAACTATTTCAAAAATAATACAAAGATTTCCTACATAAAACGCTCGATGTGTTACTAGCATCGACCTCCATCTTCGTAACCTCCTTGTGATTTGCTTTTAAAATTCAAGAGGTGATTTTCCAGCATTTGTAAACAAGTCAGATAGACAAAACCCTATTTATAAACATCATGACTATATAAATTACGTCCAATCCAACTCATCCAATGTAGCTATAGGTAGTTAAGCATAGGTAACATAGGTATACCTACTACGAGGAGTACCAAGCTGTATTTGTGTTTAAAAATCTAATTCACAAAGAAAATTTTCAATTTTTTTCAAATAATTTAAATACAGATGAAACAGTTGAGCTATCTATAAATCGTTTGCAACGGTTTGATCTAAATCACTACTAATCGGAGTCGCGCCGAAGACACAGGCTACTTCAAATAATAATAACTGCGCAAAAGTTTTACCGATTTGTTTGAATCCGGAAAATTCTAGAGTTGTTTACAGACCCATAAGGTGCATGACCGGGAGACTGTGATTACTAAAAAATACAGGTATTTACAGTGTATTTCCAACCAAAGGAGGTTATAAAGCTAAACCCACATACCAACACGGTCACAGAAGAACATGGATGTGGTGCTTTGCTTCTCGTTACTCGCGCACTCATATAGTGAGAAAAGTTAATGGCCGTTACTTTCCTTTCAAATTTAATTATTTCGGGGATTTTCCTTGCAAAACTGGTAAAAACAAAAAGTCGTCGATAAGCGATTAATTGCATTGAAATTTCGTAAGCCGGTACTCCGCCATTACCTGTATTGAATATTGCAAAAGTCGGCACTAAGTAAGCTCCGAAATTAGAAGAAAATGCCAAACTGCTAAGTAGGTATAGCAGACGTTCAATCATCGAACGGTAAAAATTATGTAGTAAGTGGTATGCACGCTGTATTGAGGTCAAGTCGAAAACCTGACCGGCATTATTCAGATGTCAAACCTTGTTGTGGTCTTGTTTGTTTTGTGTAGACTACATTATTGTAGAGAGTGGAAGAAAGTGAAAAGGAAGGATTTCTGTAGAAATCATAGAGTTACGTAGAGATACTCTTAATAGGTACTACCTAGCTAGGTATTTAAACGTAGAAAGTTTTTTTATGGAAGTTCTGAATCAAACAGTTAGCCCACCTATAACGATACAAACCCCAGTAATCATACTCGGATGCTAGTCTATCTCAAAGAAAAAGCTAAACTACGAGTATGGTATGTAAAAAAAATATTTTGCATTTCAGTGTTTGAGTGAAAGTGATGGTGTTTCAAATAAAACTTGTCTCGTGTTGAGTCAATATTACCTACTTATAAATTTTTTATCTGTAACTAATCTTTTAAAACTCATAGCATAGTAATCCCCTGTACCTACTTATACAGGATGTTTAAACTTACCTGAGAAATACGTTTAACCTAGCCTTTAAATACCAATTTTGCTAAATTATTTTTTTTTCAAAAATATGTCACCTGCATAATTGAAAAAAAATTTTTACTCACTTTTTATTTAAGCAACAAAGCTGCGGGAAAAGTATTGCTACTAAAACTTTCAGAATACGCGCGTTCGCGTTCAATATCCGCGGCGGACTGATCGAACTACCTTCTATCTACTCAGACAGTCGCGTGTGCTTTTGCAATCTTGCAATCGACATACTACAATCTCCGAGATGCAAGAAATAATTCGTGTATGGTAAATGCCAATAACTGGTTAGTGGGGGCAAACACCTACTCATGATAATGCGATGGTCCCCTAGAAGAAACGTGCATCTTCAAATCGTCAACTATTCAGGAGAATTAAAATACGCAAAAAAAATATTACTCCTTGCTCATTAAATATACGTTACCATAATGTACAACAAAATTAAAAAGAAAAAAATACTCTATCTTTTGGTATATTATTTTTTATTAAAATGTAATTAGTTTTTAAGATATTGATAAAAAACCCTTTTAAATTTTTATTCTGGCGATAAAAACTTAGGCACGTTTGCGTATCCAACACATGCACGGTTATTCGCGGGAAATGTTAGAGTTCCTTTGAAGTGTAACATGCTAGTGCCCTGTTTTTCTATAGATATTAAGATTTTATCACTGCAGGTATTAGTTAGTTGCATAGTTATTCTAGTAATTGTTTTAACATTTTAAATGTGTAAAAATGTATTACAACTTTATTCAAGTAACTTTCTAATTAATAATGTTTTGTAAAGCATGCTTTCTTGTACTGAAACTACTGAAAATATGAAAAACCGGACAAGTGCGAGTCGTACTCGCCAACGGAGAGATCCGTACCAATTTGTAGGTACATAGTTATTATAAAAAATTTGTTAGCCCTTTCGTACGATACCCACATGACACGGTTAACTCTATTCAAAATTTGGACCGCCGTTCCTTGCTTAGCCCTTGTTTTTTTATGATTGAATTACTAATGTATAGTTTTCAGATTTTTCCCTATATTTGTAGTGTAAGACGGTATTACTTGCCAAATTTTATAGTTCTAAGTCAACGGAAAATACCCTATAAATTTTGATTCCCTTGAGAGAGTCGAAATATACTTTATTTTCGGTATAAACAGCTGTATCTTTTTTTAATGTTAACTTAGGAGTTTTTTTTTTCACAACTTCAAGGGACTGTAGACTTGAGTATATGGTTTTAATTTCAACTTGATACCTCCACGCGTTTCCGAGATAATGGGTCTTGACAGTCAGACAGACAGATAGACAGATGGACCGACAACAAAGTGATCCTATAAATTTTCCGTTTTTTCTTTTGAGGTACGGAACCCTAAGAATTAGGCTTAAAAATTACGAGATATCAACCATTATCATCACATCATCAGTGCACTACCAGAAACCCACTTCTGGAGCTATTTTCAGTAGTGCACTTCTTCTATAGAGAGGTTTTTCCTTGAACCTATGATTCCTGGAAAATTAGACGATTTCTAGCCTTTTCCAACCATCAACTTACCTACCGCGAGCTTGCAATGTCATCGGTCCATCATCGTCAGTCAGCTTCCTTCGCCATAACGGTACCGATACCAACCAATCCTACCTACTCGAGTTGGAATGAATAAAACAAAGAATAATGTTGTGGAAAATTTGGCATTTACTATCAAATCAATTATAATCATTAATAACTACTTAAATACTTACTAAAAACAAGATAAATATGCAAAACAATAATGTTTTTAAAACCAAAACAAAAACTCTGGATTATATTATTATACTTAATATTAAATCAACAACTGTTCACTTTGATTTCGTTCTTCTAATTAACATTAACATTGCACATGATTATAATTGAATCCAATGATTTTGGACGGTACTCTAGAGATCTTCATCTTCATCAATTTCGCCAGTTACAGGATTGTCTGTTGGGACGAGGTTCCTATAAAATGCCTGGTAGTACTCTGGAATCGCACCCAAGTCACAGAGACTAATTAGGTCTTTATGTAAAGGCCCAGGCACAGGCAGCATTCCACTATATGCAGGTTTCAATCTTTCATCGTGCACTGATGCCACTGCTTCTCCTCTTCGTCTCCTTGAGTTGGGTCTGGCCATCTGCATTTCCTGATACGGTTGATCCAAGAAGTACCTAAATTTTATTTGGTCTGGCCTATCAGGTGAGACACAAACTTCTTTAACTTTACTCCAATAGATTTTAGCGCTATTTAGAATAAAATAAAATAAAATCATACAAAAACTTACCAACCGTAATCAAACTGCAAAATTCGGTAAAACACTTTACGAGCATCGTGTTCATTTTAAATTCCGACGAATAATAGTGTAAAGTTACATTGCACGAACGTTCGAGAGTAACTGGTGTGTAAAGTATATAGTCAGGATATTCGTGTGAGATTGCTGATTTTGTTTTCCGTAGAACAAACATTCGAAGAGCTGATTTATATTAAAATAATTAAAAATAAAATCTGAAAAAATTTTAGGTGTATTGTGACCATATACACTCAAATCTGCAATAAAAAAAAATCGGTAAGAACTCTTGCACGTTTCTTCTAGGGGACCATCGAATGAGTATGATGACTTCTATGTCTGATCTCAATTATTTTACTAGTCTACAGCGTAATTTCTATTCTGTGCTGTTCTATTCTTTCTTTTTCAAAAATAGCGGGCTGAGAATCGAAAGAACCACTATAAAAACCAAAAAATACTCTTTGACACTGAACTATACCGGAAGTAGAGTTGTCTATGCCAGATTCTCAAAGTTTATTTTCTGTCTGTCAGCGATATGTCAATGTCAAGCGAAATAAAAACTGTGATTTGCTTTGCTTCGTTCATTCCACGTTCATTCGTTTCAGACTATTAGTCCGTTCTGTGGTTTCAGAAGTCATTAATTTGAGGTTATCTTTGTGTTTATTTTAGATTGGATGGATTTGTATTGTATGATAAAATAAATGTACTTAGGTCATAATTTTAATAATGTTCACTGCACATTTACGCTATGTTTATCGTTCGTGCGATAAAATAATCGTCAGAACCCTACGAGGCCGAGGCAACAGTTTTATCCCAACGGGACCTAACCCGGGTTTGGACAGGAGGATTCAAGCGTTTCAGAAGGAAGGGCTTCAAATAACTGATAACGATGCTGAAGAGTACGTAGAGCAATCTGCGAGTGACTTTTATAAGGTAGATTACTGGTTCTCTCAATAGGCAGCTCAATCCCAACCTAACAAATTGAACAAAATGATGGCCCAATAAACATACCTAGCCCTTGTTTCACAACTTATTGATGACCAAAGTTTGCCTTCTTACAGGTTGGTGAGGTTTACAATGAGCACTTGAATGAGACGCTCATGGGCAAATATGAAGTCCGGCATAGGATTGTCAAAGACAAATACTTCAAAGAGAACATGCCAAATCTGCTAACGTGGAGTGAGAAGGAGCAGATTCGGCATTTGCATTCTGAACACCCTGATGAATGGACTCTGGAAAAGCTTGCTGAAAGTTTTCCAGTCACTGTTCCAGTTCTAAAAGCAAGTATCTATAACTGTGTAACTTAATGTTGCAATAGTCTGAAGGTAAATCAAGTGTCTGATTTTGATAAATGCTTGCTTCACTTGCAGTTTTCTTTGATAAGAAATGTACCTATCTTACATAAATAATCATAATTGTTTCAGAAATTAATAAAATATCCATGGAAGTCCGCAACAGAACAAAGAATTGCTCGACATGATGCAACAGTAATGAGAAACTGGAAGGAATTGAAGGAAGGTTCACTGGACATTCCAAAAGAAATGCATGATCATTTCTTAAAGTTTTCCAACAGAACTATACCACCTTTGAAGCAAGATTCCATCAAAATTGATCTAACACAAGTGAAGAAGATGGGAGAATTCGAGAGCATAGTCAATAGATGTGCAGCTCAAGCAGAGGCTAGAAAACCTACAAATAATAAGACTGAACACAATCCTGAATCCACTATCAAAACAGTAAATGTGAAGAATGATAAAAACAGAGTTACATTAGAAGAATTGACCACAAAGATCAAAAACCGTATAAACAAAGGTAAAGATGTTAGCATGCCTGATCAAATAATTGTGAACGAAGTCAGTGCAACGAAGCCCGATGCTAACACTCAAATAAACACAGATGTAGAATTATATAATGAAGATAGTAAATCAAATAAAGTTGCAGAATATAAAACAGAAAGTAATAATGAAAAAAGCATTATGGAATATCCAGAAAGAATTAGGATACCCAAAAACGCATATAAAAAAGGAGCTACTTACAAAGTTAATGATTGCTACTATGATCATGATGGAAAATTTCTGTATAGAGTTTTAGGTATGACTAATAATTAATTTGTAATAATAAATAGTGTATGTATAAGTAAATAAAACAGTTATTATAATATTAAGCTTTATATTTTTTATAAAAATCAATGCATTTATTATATCTTGGTCAAAATTAATGAACATGGATTCTATAAGTTCATGTCTTTCCCCCAGCTTGCATATTTATTAATTTACATCACAATTCTAACATAATAATAATAATAGCATTTATGTGGTAAATAAACTGTACATTTTTGTATGGAACTAAAATATGGCTTGAGTTTCACAACTGAACTAAAATCTGAACAATAATTAATTCATAATTGAAAGTGGTTGGTAGTTTCAAAATTAAATACAACATTTTAAGCAAGCATAAGTAGGTAATAATTTAGAACTATTCAGCCTCATTGTTTACTATTTTGTTCAAAACTGAACTCGTACTCAGATTAGACAAGCGGCAATCAGAGGGATGACAAAAACGTTATGTAATTATTTTTTTCATTTCATATATTTCAAAATACAGATTAGGCCATTGCTACCTACTATTTGTTGGATGATGTAGATTCAACCCTCAAACTGCTGCTTACCAGAAGTGCGAGACGTTTATTGAATATTACACTTTACTACAAAAGTAGTAACAAGTTAGTAAAATGAGTATTTATTGCTTCTATTTATGTTAGATATTATTACTTAGTAAATTAATATTTCGAAAATATTTCAGATTTTAGAAGCTTTACGACAAAAAATCATACTTATTGCAAAATGTGCATTAGGTACTTGATAATAGGATTTCTAACATGTAAGAAAAAAGGTACCTCTAAAAAAGCTATTCAAAAATATTAAATATTGTTTAATGATTTTGATTAAACTACATTTATTTTATCGTAGCCCTTGACACATATGAATACTTTTCGATTTGGCAGTCACATTATTTACTTTTTTAAATGAAGTTTGATAATTTAAACATAATTTGTTAAGTTCGATCAGTCAGTACTTTAGGTTTTTTTTCATTGGTCAACATTTCACATGTTTAAAATGTTTTTAGGGAGAAGTGTTTTTGAAAAATAATTTGACTCAACGGAAAAAAGTGTGATAACAATGTTTGATGTTGCCAATGTTACGTAAACAATGCTACTAGGATTGCTATCAATCCTTGTAACTGTTACTATTAACAGTATGTAAATAATGTGACAAAACGCACCAACATTTACACACTTCGTTTACGAATTCCGTGCTAAATCACAAGCATTCTATTCCATCATTTCATATTATTGTACAGTAGCCACAAAATATAATTGGCTGAAAAGTTGTATATCCCAGTGTTATTTCACTTTTATAAAACATTATTTATTTATTTATTACGCATATTTCGCAGAGCATAATCTGTTGTGACTACTGTTTTTTATTTGCGTGATCGGCCGAGCCGAAATACGTCTTATCTGGTTGTAATAAGGCCAAATTCCGTAAATACATTGCTCAAAGTGCAGTGTTACCATTACATTCCGTGGCTGTTATCCTACTCTATACAACAATCTATGTACATACGTTTTTTCCAAAACTTACGAATCGAAATACTTATAATTAGCACCCATGTTATTTATAATGGATATGCCGAAATTATAATTGCTTATGAAGTGATTATGTAATTTTTGGGGCATTTATTAGGCCACATTTTCATTGTTCACGTTTTATTATCGCAGCGACCTAAAATTATCATGTAATAAATATAGAATACACATTATGATGATAATATTATAATATTTAAAAGCTATCTTCTACAGTTCCTGGGTAAAATGATTGTAAAGCCATTTGAGTTGTTCAAAGTCGAAAGACACACTGTTATTTTATTGCCACTCTATACCCTTTAATTCATATTTTGTTATTCATTTATCATATAGCTATACACTCGAGCGTTTTGATCTTCATTGGCGTTTTCAACTTTAAATTTCATATGGAGTTTGCGTCGAATTTTGTATCTATGGCCAATGCAAACACGGTTCTTAATTCAGTGAACCAGAAAGTCACGCAATTGGTAAAGATGCACAGCGCAGAAGTAGTAGCTAAATAAATTAGTATGGTCCATATAACCAAAGCTATTGTCGTTTTAATTGGACGGGCGAATAGATTCGCTTGTTCCAGTTGTGTTGCAAACAAAAATGGACGGTTCCGTTTTAAGTTTGTTCTAAAAGAACTATTTACTTTACACGAATGAATGCTATAGTTTCACGCACAATAAAATTATTGCAGTTTCAGTCCGCGACTAGTCATTCGTTTTCGCAAGTTGCAATATCCACTTGTCTATTAAAATTAGGTTTTTAAACTTTGAAAATAACTAAGTATGGTGTTTTTACGAGACATGAATCACGACACATTTATGAAACAAAATGTTAGATACATCATCATCAATATTGTAGAGGTGATTATAACAAACGAATGGATCAAAACCGAATTAGGCTTGATATAAGGTGATCTAGCCCGACAAAAGCATGAAAAGAGTCCAGTTTCTTCATATCCTTTAGTCACGCATACGAAGGGTGTAATTTCCTCAATGATTTTCTGAATGTAGTCCTTTAGTCGACGACCAATCTCAGTCGTTTGAAGTAATGCCGACAACATACAGCCGTGGGCGATGGCGGTAGATCTTGAGGCCTTACTTCGCCTCCGAGCTGGTCTAAAGCGCGCGTGTATTCACGTTGTAACGCGATTAGGTCGATATTCTGCTCGCCTAGGGCCACCATCGCGAGAAATAGAATATCCCTGAGAACAAAATAGAGATTCGTTAGATTATGTTTTTACTTTAGAATCGATTTCTCTTCTATAACTATATAACAACACTTTGTAGCTAAAATGATCTCAGTTACATTGTTTTTAAAGAAATGAAAATGACATACCTATAATATGAGTAGTATCGTTTGTTGTTCGATGTATTCTCTCGCCACACAGCCAGTTTCCTCAGCGCGTCCGTCAAATCGTTGCTCAGTAATCCGTTGAGAACCGCTAACGCCACTCTGTTACACAAAACATAAGGTCTACATTACAGTTTATAAGTAATCTAAACTTTATTCGCAGCCTGTTTTTATCAACATGTTGTTTGAGGATATGTAAAGTGATTTTGTTTAAGTCTTACCAGTAGGTAATCTAGTTTTCATAGTACACACGGCCACAGGTCAGGTTATACAACCATAACTACCCTACATACAATGCAGAGATTCATTGGAAAGGGAGCACAATAGGCGTAGGTGCGCGCTGTGCTTGCAGCCCGTCCTACAGAAACACACTGTCATCCCTCTCCCACGATTCGCAACGTTCAACTTCTAATAGTTCAAACAGTATAGGTGGACGTGTCTTCGACTGTACAAGCTTTTCTTAGTTTAGGACTGCAGGACGCTGTGTGAAATGAATTATTTATTACTCTATTTTATTTAGATATAGTTCACGCGATCACTAATAATAGCAGTTGAATAGAAGCAATGATCTCACGTGTGAGGCGGGGCGTCAGCAGCTTCAGTGAGTAGAAGCGCTTGAAGCGCTAACGAGCGCTGGTTCCGCTGCCGGCGCTGGCGCCACGCGCGGTGCAGCGCTGTACCAGACTCGGTTGCTTCGCCGTGCGCCCATTCCCAACCGCAGATTACTCGACAACCTGATTTATAAACAAGACATCAAAACGTGCACGTGAATGTAAAAATTTCTTACGGATATTGAGTAGGTAAGTACTAGGTAGGTCGAAAGTACAGTCAGCTCAAAAGATAACGATCAAAATTTACTTATTACAATGATATTACAATGAAACCTGCAAAAAATAAATCCATCCACCTCTATCATTTGCTGTTACGTATATTATGAAACCAATCACAACAACAAATAAATGGTTTCAACATCTTCACCTTTTCAGTTTCTCATTTTTGAGAACGGTTTTCTGTTGTCTAGTTGGGGGTTTAGTCGATTATTTTTTTATGCTACGGTGAACACCTGATGGTAAGCGGTTACCGTATTTCTATTTGAAATCGAAAAATATTCCCGAAATGTAGTAATAAGGATTTCTACAAGGGAAGTAGTAAGAAAATAGTCAATGCCAAAAAAGTCATAGGTACACTAATATAATAGGCCTTTACATCTATTGAAGATGATTTATACAGCGTCAGGAGGCAACCTATGCCTACACTTAACGGGACGCTGTAGTGCCTGGGACAATGTTTAGATGGAGTAGGCTTGCCCAGCACCTATACCATCCTCTCAGCCCACGCATCATCGTCATCATCATCGCACGTATTGTCTTTCCTGTGGATACGGCTGACTAGGTACACTAATAGTCATAAATAAATAGCCGTCTATCCTTACCAGCTTTCTCCGTATCAGGTATGACGTCCAAGCTCCGATACCTGGCTTGGAAGTCTCGACAGAGTAACTCTGGGAGATGATTCTCGATGTTAGCTCGTTCGAGGAACCACACCAGATTCCAATACACTATCGGATGTGATTCAACGAACTCCGGTTCAGCTAGGCACACATCACCTTCTCTACCTGAAAAATGTTTTACTTTTTATCAACATTTACTTAAATCTTAATTCTTTATTGCACACAACACAGTGACATAAACAAAAGACAGAAATATATGACATGTACAAAGCGAGCTTAACCCTAACAAGAGTTTTCTTCCAGCAAACCTTTGAGGCTAGAGAGAGTCAAAAGAGTCTAGAGTGTAGTAGAGTCTTATCAAAAGTTTGAAATAAATTATTAAATCAGGCGCATTTGGGACATGCCTATTTAGGCCTCTCTCACTGCCCTGGAACGCTGGTCAAGTGAGTTGAATTAGTAGGTTGATTTCTTGGTCGAAATTGAGAATACTCGAATCGTCTGACCCAAATACATGATATTATTGACACTAACATTATAAGCTTACCTAAAATAGATTCGAATTCCTTTCTGAGAACTAATGGATTTAAATAAGGCACGCTCAATGTTTCCGCTTTCGTTTCTTCCGTACGCATTATCTGAAACAAAACCAACTCACTAAAGATCTGTTTGACCTACGCGGTATTCGCTACCCAGGGGTCTTATGCTTAGTTTGGCAGAGATCTTACAGAATGCAGAATTAATCTTTATCCCTCTGAAGTTAGGTGCAACAAACGATTGCGCATATACTGTTGTGCGGACAAAATTAGCTTATCTCCAATTTGACCCAAAATGGGTTTTGCACAGATACTTCAGACAGACAAAGATCTGTTATGACTACTATACTCTAATAGGAATGACGTCACATCTCTGCCAAATGAGCATAAGGCAATCATTTAGTTGTCTATGAAAAGTTAAGTCACTTCAGTGACAGATATATTTGTATAGTCGTAATTCATCATAAGGTCGTATTTGGAATTTTCATGTATTTTCCATTGATAAGTGGTGTTACCTGCACTGATAGTAAAGGCACCGTGTGGCGCCCACAAGCAGTGCACCGCGTGTTGAGATTAGAGTCGTCTGCCGCCCATCCCACCATTATATCTTCGTCGTACAACAGACAAAGGCATTGATGGCATTGTGAACACGACGACAAGTGGACGGTAACCGAGGGGTTGCCGTATTTTCCGGTATCCTGGGAATCAAATATTGTTATAAAGAGACGTAGTTGAGATATTATGGAATGCGTCTTTGCATTAGGAATATTATGATGTATTTTCGAAAAATCGCGTGGTTCCTAATAAAAAATAGCAGAGTAGTCATGTTAGCGGATTATAATTTATGATTTTTTCTGACAATATACCACAAAGGCTGGGTTCGATCAAGTCCGAAAACAATATTTCTGTCCTAGTTTTTGACAAGTTTAAACGGACGGATAGTATTTTACCTGACGAACAGCGATATTAGCGTTGGACGCCAGCTTTTGTGGAATCAAAGCACTTGTCTACTTTATCTCTTAATCATCATTTCCCTGCTCTTATCCCGCGCTAGGTGGGGTCGGCACAACATGTCTTCTTCTTCCACTCGCTCCTATCATTCGTCAACTCAGAATCTACTCCTCTCACATTCATATCATCCTTCACACAATCCAACCACTTCTTCATTGGCCTTCCTCTACCTGCGTACCCAGTCACACTCATGTTCATAACTACTATATCTCTTAATATTATTTGAATATAAAGATAATAAGTGGATAAGGAAGCTTACCGTCACCGTTGGATAGAGATTATCCGGCAGATGCGATACTAAGGTAGCGAGAGATCCTCGCTCCATTGAGCACGCTAGCTCTGCGTCACTCGACGCACGTCTGAAGTTCATGCCTCCACTCCATTCTGGAATAGAACGCATACATTTATGCACTGCCTTTCTGCTTCTTGTCTTACAATGTTATCTGCTGCCTCGTTCTAATAGTACCAGCTCTGCTTAGCTGGGGACCAGACGCCTGGGGAGATGGTGTTTTGTGGAATGTTCAGCAATATTTTCTGACTAAAGCATTCAAATACGCGGTACCGATAAATACAAAATTTCAATCGACCCCAGAATGTGGCTAATACTAACGATAACAAAATTTATTCATTGTTTCGTCAAGTTTATTGGTCGTTTCGTGGTCACTCTGCCTCATGAGAGTTATCTACTTTAGGAGGATTGCACTGATCAGTATCTTTGTCAATCTGGAAGATCAACTTGTTACAGTTAGTGGTTTACTACGTTCAAAAGATCGACTATTTACGAAACTCATTTTCGGACGGAACTCCGACTAAGGTATTCAAAGTCAAAGTCAAAATTTCTTTATTCAATAAAATCAAAAGAATCGTCTTATATAACTAGGTGATTCTAGGTGCTAGTTCCACGCGACCAGAGCCTAGAAGAACGGGCAAGAAACTACGGCCTGGTTCCTAGCGTTCTTTTGTATGATCCCTTTTACATAATTATATTCATAAAAACCTTACCATCCGGATTAACCTCCGACGAGCCCTCAGAATCCTCTTCAGTGATAAAGTTGCTAAATGCACTAGTAGCGTTATTGACAGCCGCTTTCACAGGAGTGGAGTTTGTTGAAATGACCTCCTTCATTTCGTCGAATTTCTTCGCCATACTCGTAGCAGCGGATTTGAGACTGCTGAGGCCACTTTGTAGGAGTTCGTTGGATTTCTTGCCGGCCATACTTGTTGGACTGAAAGAGACACTAACAATGTAAATATAGAGTTCAAAATAAGTTTTGATAGTATTGTAAAGCCCGAATTGTACTTGAAAGGTTATGAATTATAGTGTGTTGCAGCACCTTACAAACATGCATCTTACAACAGTCATGCTCTAATATCTCAATGCAAATTAAAACAGGCAAATAAAACAAAATCAATGATGACTGATTTATTTTCTAATAATGTAAATTCTTTTTTTATTTAATTTTAATAATGTGAATGATAGGCATGCTCACCTGAAGTAATTCTCGATCATAGCTTTGCCGATTTTCATGTTTTCCTTTCTCAACGACAGTCGGGCTGGTGAATAGCGTCTAAGAAAACAAACGGGCTAGCGTACTTGCGTGTTTTGGTGCAGTTAATGAAACAATGGCAAAATGCATTAGAAAAACTATAAAAACAACTCAATGACAGCTTCAAGTTTATCTGTGAGGAACTAATAATGCCATTTCACCTCACTTCATGTGAGTTGGTATTTTTTGTTTCATAATAATTGTCTAACGGCCGAACCCAATATTAAAACCTCTATTATTTGAAACCTCGGTAAAGGATAATATATCTGAGTTAAAGAAACATTTTTAACATTTTATCTTTCTATTTCGTTCCAACGCCTTAAAATTGCGCGAACAGAACAGGACAGAAATAGTAATCTTACTGCAAAGCTACAAAGATTAGTTGTGACTATGGTACTTGAAGATGTCAATGAGTAAAGGCTAGAACTGAAATTAAACAAGACAACACAACAAAATGTTGTAGCATGCTTCAACTATGTTCTCTAAATCGCGTTTGTGAATCAACCTCTATTTGAAATTACTGTGTAACTTTTAACACACATGAAAGGCATTCGAAATAGAATGATTAAAAAAACTGATTATTTTTTCATGATGAATGGATTTTGCAAACATGCTATATACAAGCCCCATGGCTGTTATAATTATAATTGAAATAAACCTCGAAAAATGATAATCAATTTAAAAAATAACCATCTTTGTAAAAATATAATTCACATAGTACTTAGTAGTTTCGCTTAGTTTGGGACTAGATGGCGTTGTGTAAAACGACTATGAATATTTATTTATTTCGTAAACATTTCCTAGGCCTTTATATCAAGGGTCAACTTTCTTTTAGAAACACTAGTGGCCTGTTTCACCATCTCTAAGTAACGCTATCCGTCATAAAAAAATATTTTTACCAAGTCTAAATGTAGAGACGGAGATAATAGTTCCCATATTACAAACTTTGCTTAGTTTGGGACTAGAGGGCGTTGTGTATTTAAAAAAATTATAACTGACATTTAGCGTAATCATAGTGAAATAGGCACAACATCTCAAATCTATTCGATCAAATAGAGCAAACGTTATTGGATTTTCAATTGAACAAAAAACAAAGACCAAAAGCACACATTCTTACCCAAAGCTGATCTTCAATGTATTCCCAAGACTCACAAGACTGGAGGACACGGTGCCAGCAGGTACAGTCTCGCTTCTATGTAGTTTCCTGCCGAGAGGAAACTATCGAAGTGATCGTGTTTACAGGGGAAATAGCTAGCGGTACTGTTAGCGGGAGGTACTGTCAGAGGCGATACGGAGTTTTGGACATCACACGGAAATGAAGTAAGAGTAATGGTACTTTCGGCAAAATTTCCGCCTTACCACTTTTGAAACTGTTTCGCTTGCAAGCAGTTAGCTACCTGACCTCGCCTTTTTCTTTTTTTTTTTCTTATTTTGACCAACCAGAGATCTAAACATCTATTTATTTTTATAACGGCCCATTGTTTTCATAACTTTTACACCCGAAATAATTGGCTTCTATTGGTATTCAAAAATGAACGGCTAGTCGGTTTACAGGAAATGCGCCCTTAAGGTGGTAAGGCAGAACTTTTGCTGATGGTACATTGGGGGGCAGATTTTTCCAACTCAGAATAACGCTATTCGTCAAATAAAATACTATGTTTGGACACCTCAAATTCGAGGATATTGCTGTCGATTCTGTTGTTGCATTTTTCTAAAGTAACCTAATTTGACAGCGCTAGAATTATAGCTATCTCTGTAGTTTCGGTTTATTAGAAAGGGATAGCAACATTTTTAGTGCTGTCAAATTAGGTTAGTTTAGAAAAATGCAACAACAGAATCGACATCACTATCCGTCTCTATTTTAAAGTTCAAAACACGGACAGAAATATTTTATTTAACAAATAGTGATGTGATGATGATCCTAGCAAAACTATGCAACTGTTATACTTCGAAATTCCAATTCTTTAAGAATCTATATCATCAATTAACTTTTTTATGGTGATTGATGATACGATATCTTCAAATCCTGGATTTTATATGTAACAAACAATACAGGAAGGTGTATACCCTTGATTGAGCGGCGGCTCATCATTGAAAGAATTAGATCTCCTATGGAACAGCTTCGGACTGACACTGAGCTCGTGCTTCGGGGGCGGGGGTTCGTCGGGCGGCGGCGCTGGGGGCGTGGACTCCGTGAACGGCATGCATAGAGCGCCTAATGGATCGTCCGCAAGCACTGGCGTTCTGGGTGATAATCTGAAAAAAAAAATAATGCATTGTTCACTATTGTTTTACTATCTCGGTACCAATAAACACGTAAATCGTAAATCACTCTCACAGGGTAGGGATTTTTTTAGGATGTCATAAAATTCACCAAATGGTAGATAAAGAAACATCTTTAAAGATTTTTATGAGTGGGTACATAACTGTTATTTTAACTATGTTATACAACTATTGTAAAATGTTCAGTCAGTCTGTATTCTAATCGGCGCGTTTGGTGCGCGGGTGGTCGCGTCAAGAAAAAGTTAGCATAACAAGTTATTAAATTAAAAATTTTAAAAACCCCCGAATCTTGGACCGATTTTCATCAAACATAGCTAAGAACACTTCCGACTAATTCACATTTCAACCAAAAAAACTAAATCAAAAACGGTTCATCCGTTCAGGAGCTACGTTGCCTCAGACAGACACACACACACACAGACACGTCAAACTTATAACACCCCGTCGTTTTTGCGTCGGGGGTTAAAAATAAACCTGAAAATAACTAACTTGAGTGGAGAAGTTTTGGCGTCCAATAATTCAGTGGCCGCGGCTTCTTTCTCCGGTTCTTCGGGAAAGCTTAGCGTTCGCGAACATCGTGACTTCGGATTTGGCGTACCTTCACATAAAAAAAAATTCTAAATATTTTAATTTATAATGTCCCAGCGAATGATTTAGGATTAGAGCCATAATCGAGTTTCCAGTTTGAATGGCTATATATAAAAAGCTTTGCAATAAATGAATGCGTTTTTGTACAGTCGGCAACACATCAACCTATCCACTGTTTGAACTTTGAACTATTATAATTTGAATGTTGCGAGTCAGGGATCGCAATAGGTGTAGGCGCGTGGCGCGCAAGCAGCGAGTCTCACATAAAAACATATCGTCCCTCTCGCATGATTCGCAACATTCAAATTATAATAGTTCAAAGTTCGAACCGGTGATAGATTGATGTGTAGCCGACTGTACCCTTTTCAGTTATTACAGAAATAAAATGTAATAAACTACTATCTTACCACTTGAAAACGAAAGCCTCTGTAGGTTTTGCAATATCTGTGCATCACCAGCGAAGCTTTCCGATCTAGTGAGGATACGCAAATCCGAAGGACTCTCCGGACTCACGTGAATCGTCTGAAAAAAGTTTAGTTGCAATGTTTGGTTCTATCGAAAGCCTTTGACTGCGTTTTAGAGTTAATACTTATGCTGTGACAGTATAAATAATGCAATTAAACTTACAAATAGTATTTGATCAATAACAATACGCGATAGCGGATTTATATAAAAAAATCAGCAAGTAAAACCAGGTTAACTTATAAAGGTACCTCATAAGGTACTACACTAGGTCCAATACTATTTTTGTATCTTCTACTGATTGAAGAAGAGTCAATCACATTTCTATCTATGGCTAAAACGTATTGGATATCTAGGTGATATACCTGTCTTTTTTCAGCAATAGTAAGAGGGGCACTGGTTGCTGCAGTGGTCGCATCATCATTGCCTAACGAATTACTTCTCGGCCGCGAACTCGTGCTCAAATCAGGATTTGATGGCACACCTGAAAACATATTGATTTTAGTTGTAACTTATTTCGCAGTGATCAAATCCAAAGTCAAGAACCAAAGCTCTTCACGTCTGCCTTCCACTGCGATAGGGCGGGACATAGTTTATCGGAACCGAATAAATTAGTCCTGGACTACGAAAGAGCTTTACATAACACAGAGGCCTTTCATAACCAGCTTTGCGACTGGTTTATTTTTAAAATTTTAAATACATATTTATCTGCCTACTAAAATATAACAAAAGAAATATATTTCTATTTGTATTCCTGAAATCTGATGAAAAGCCCTGATTGGGCTGGTCATGTCTGCCGTATGCCAGGTGAGCTGTGGGCAAGGATTGCCACTGAATGGCATCCTGACCCAGCAAGAAGGCGACGCGGCAGACCAAAAAGAAGGTGGCGCGACGAGCTTGACCGTTATTTATCAGATTGGCAAAGTATAGCCCAGGATCGGAGTGTGTGGAGAGAATGGGGGGAGGCCTTTGCTCAGCAGTGGGACACAGACGGCTAAATATAATAATAATAATAATTCCTGAAATCAGCTAGGAATGGGTTATATAGTTACCAGATATAAGTATCCCGGCTGCAGTAGACATGGCGTGCGCGTGCGCCCGCTGTGGATGCGCGCGCACGATGTTCCCGCGCCGACATAACGCCTCGAATGCACTCGAACGGGCTTCATGCTCGCGACATCCTGACAAACAACAATAACTATGCACAAAGTACAAACCGCACTATTTTAAAGGTAGTGTATTTTGAGTTCTATTGCCGAAAGCGTTAAAAGTTCATATTGCTGCACTCATAACCAGGGACGGCGATTTTTGAACGGACTTCGAAATCCACAATGACGTAGCAGAAACCGCAACACTTAGTGAGCGCCCTGAGCTCTCTTGCCACGGTGCTAAAGTTTATCAATGGCACTCTTTCAAGTGCAGTCTATTATGAATTCTATATAATAGCTGTACAGATTATGGTTATATTTATTTACCCGAGTCGAGACTGGTTCTGCTGATGGCCGGCTCACAATTCGCCATTCCAGCCAAACTTGCCACATCACCTCCTTCTATGACGGCGGCGGCTGAACGCACGCGGGGTAATGTTCCACTACCTGGGAATACACAATATTCAGTTTAGAAATACAGTAATATCTTGCACTGTGCATTCAGAAAAATATCTGACCAATGATTAAACGATTAATGGAGATTAGTGGAAAGTGTATGTAGCACGACCTCTGCTAATGGAACGACAACCTAGTAAAACGTACACACGGCGACACCTCAGCCTAGACTGTTGAACTATTAGAAGTTGAACGTTGCGAATCATACGAGAGGGATGATATGTTTTTGTGTGGGACGCGTCTATACCTATTGCGCGATTCCCTTTCCAACGATTCTCTGCATTATGTATAGCATACTTATGGTTGTATTGGGTGTCTAATCTGACGTGTAGCCGTGTGTACGTAATAAAGGTGTAAGTCGGTGTACCTCAGTCGCTCTAGAAATCCAAGGAAGGCCTATGCTCAGCGCAGTGGACACCTTTCTTCAGGTTGATATGATAGAGATGATTTATTTTTAATCTCTCATTCTGCTACCGAGCAGTATGAGAGATTTTAGTGAGCGAATGATAACCTCTAATATTTTAATCGTACTACGAGAATCACTAAAATGAACGCATATAGAGCAAAGCACTGAAAATAAATAAATAAATATTCATGGACTTTACACACAACGCCCTCTAGTTCCAAACTAAGCAAAGCTTGTGATATGGGAACTAGATGGCTGATAGAATACTTATATACTTTTTTTTTGAAATATATACTTATAATACATAGTAACACCCAGACATAGAACAAACATCTATGTTTTCCACGCACAAATGTTTGTTCTCAGTGGGGATCGAACCCACGACCCACAGCACGGAAGGCAGAGCCATTACCGACTGAGCTGTGACGCCTGTCAAAAAAAGCTATAGGATATCGCAAAATATGCTTACCGCCAGAAGGAATAGTGTTCAAAGTAGCTCCAGCCGCGCGACTGGCTCGCTGCGCTCCCGCTTTCCTAAACAACGCCGCGCCGACTACGGCGATGCGGAGTTTGTTCCACAGAAGTTGGGCGCCGCTGGAATATCAAAGTTAAGGAATTAATTAAGTTTAAAAAAAAAACAACCAGGTAGGTTGATGACATCGGTTGCAAAAGGCCCAAAATAGACACGAGTGGCGTTTGAGGCAGGAGGGTAATGCCCAACAGTGGGTTACTACGAGCTGCCTATGATAATGATAAGAAAATCTTTCATTTAGAAGAAATAATTCACAATTATTTCTGCCTGCGACCCTAGTGATACCTTAGTTTAAAGGATAGTGTGTTTGGTCAAAACGACGATTATTATACTGTGAGCCATCCTACTAATATTATAAATGCGAAAGTTTAGATGTTTGGATGTTTGTGTTTCAATCACGTCGAAACTACTGAACCAACTTGGATGAAACTTGGCATATATATAGTTCGTAACCTGGATTGACGCATAGGCTACTTTTTATCCCGAATAATTAATAGGATCTACAGGCTAAAATGAACGAACGGGATTAGCAGCGCCAATTTAGCAAGAGGATAATGTCACGTCACGTCAGTTTGACAGGACGTAGTACTACCTCTTTGGTCTAACGACTAACGTTTGACATTCGAGTAGGGGTTCGGTGTAATGTCAAGTTTCTCAAGTATCCGCTCGATACACGCACAGATAATATAATGTACACGGAAACGGTACTCGCGTACGAAGTCGCGGGTAACTGCTAGTATGATTATAATTTGTTTTTTTACATGTACATTTATTAATTTTTTTGTATGTATACCTAGGCATATCCTGAGGCCAGGTGGCTTCTAAAACGCATCTGTTGTAGTACCCATACGTCAGTGCATTAGGCTGCAAGCCAGCTCGCTTCATCAGAAATAGTAGTTGTACTGCTAAAACTGGCACCGAGTGAATACCGCATAGCTGCATCATTACCCTGTAGCACACCTGTAACAAATATAAACTTTGTAGGTATGGATAAAAGGGTTAAAATTGTAAATCAAGTAAAAGAACCTTTGTAAAATGGTATCCTCATTTATTTAGTTTTTTTGCGGAATTGTGTTGTTTATGGACATTTTGCAATAGTGAAATTCCTGGTGAAGGAAATTACCCCAAAAAGGACATTTTATTTAACTAAATAATTTAAAAATATATTTTTTTTTCCATGCTAGGAACATATTTAAGTAAATCGGTATGTTTGAGAAATCCTGGATGCAGTATTCCTTACCTCATCACAAGGTACTCGTAGTTTAGTCGCTCGTTCCAGTAACTCGTACGCAGATCTCAAAGTAGCGTGTTCCTTCCCTCGGTTAAGTATCAACCGGCAAGGCAGCGACAGAAAGTAGAGGGAATAGCACGCTCCGAGAAGGCATTTCGCCCAAGCTTCGGGAGATAAACTAGCTTTACGCGCTAATCTGCAAGAAATGATTATATGAATGACAAAATGTGCGAATATAATAATAATACTGAATAAACACAAGAAATTAAATGAATAGTATTGCTATTCAGCGCGGCAATGCAGCCAGTGTCTTGGGCACGCTTCCGATTGGTACTGATTTGGATCAATTGAGCTATCTATAAATCATTTGCAACGGTGTGTAGATAGCTCAACTGCTTCAGAAATTGACTGAATTGAAAAATTGACGTGAATAAAACCTCGGTCTGCCTACTTTCCTGTTGCAATACCCCTGAACAGGGTTCATGTGTGATACCTACCTACAATGTAACAACTATAATACCATGTCAAAGCAATAAATGTAATGAGTATTGAGAAAATCACAGTAGCTTGTCTAAGGAAGTACTACCACCATACTTATTTCTGCCGCCAAGCAGTGATGCTCGCATTGCTGTGTTCCGGTGTATAAAGGGTATAGGTGCCGGTACAATTACACGCACATGATACTTAACACCTATGTCTCAGAGTGATAGGCGCAGTGCAATGTATCACAAGGCACGTCCTCAGTGGACATGCTCAGCGAGGCAATGCATTGTTATAGGCAGAGGTAGCCGCTTAACATTAAGTGGGCCATCGTCTTGTTCTATAATAAGGTTGTAAAAAAAAAACAGTGTTTGAAATGACACTGGTGACGGAGTTTATAAAAACGCTTAGCAATTTTCCATTTTATGTTGTGCATCATAAAACAGATAATAAATAAATAAATATATATATATAATGGTAGGGTAGGATGAGGTAGGTAGGTAATGGTAGGTATAATATATATTAACATAATGAATATAGGTATATTAGTTTGTTTGTGCGTAACACTTTCTACATAGCCGTCTTTCTGTTTTTGTTTAATCTCTCCATCCAAAAATTGTCTGGAAGAGATCGCTTTTAGCGATAAGGCCGCCCATTGTACATTAGCTTTAATTATTTCTCTTATGTCCTGTTTCTTCTTTGTGTACAGTAAATAAATAAATAAATATTCATGGACATTTCACACGACGCCCTCTAGTCCCAAACTAAGCAAAGCTTGTAATATGGGAACTAGATGCTGATAGAATACTTATATACTTTTTTTTTGTAAATACATACTTATAATACATAGTAAACAACACCCAGACATAGAACAAACATCTATGTTTTGCCACACACAAATGTTTGTTCTTGGTGGGGATCGAACCCACGACCCACAGCACGGAAGGCAGATCCATTACCGACTGAGCTGTGACGCCTGTCAGTAAAGTGTTTATCTATCTATCTATCTAGAATGGTGTAATTACCTCTGTGCAGCGGCTATTTCCTGCTTCGTCCGCCTCGCCATAGGTTCGGCATCAGCTAATGATTCAGCTGAGGCGAGCGCGGCGGCCGGCAGTCTCTGAACCGCGCCGCAAGTACCGCGACCCCCGCACGCCGCGATTAGATTCACGTCGAGCTCGAACGTTTTGTATGTGTAGGTTGCATCTGTTGACAAGTAATTAAATTGCCTGGAAGAGATCGCTCATAGCGATAAGGCCGCCCATTGTACTTCGCTTTAATATAGAACTAAGTCTAATATCTAATTTCCGGTGCAGTACAATAAAGTATTTTCTATCTATCTAAATTTAAAATTTAAAAAACCCCCCAATCTTGGACCGATTTTTATCAAACATAGCCGTCGTTTTGTGTCGGGGGTTAAAAAATTGCTGTATTAGTTCATAATATCACCCTGAAAAGTCAGTGTTAATAAGTAGAGTCCTACCATAGATTTGCCGGAAGAAAAACTATCTCATTTTCGGTTTTAGTAGGTTATTCAGCGGACAGGTAAATTGTTTTTGATGTCCGAAACTTTACCCAATCGATGTTTTTTTGTCAACGATAAAGTTCTTTCAAAATCAGTACTAACTGCTCGTTGCCTTGCCACACTTGCGTGGAACTGGCACCTAGAACAACTTAGTTATATAAGACGGTTCTAAATGATTCTTGTGATTTTATTAAAAAAAAGATATTTAACTTTGACTTTCTTTAAAGAAATACTCTTTAGTCAACGTCAGTTTGATTGGAGTTCAATATAAAATGAGCTTTATCACAGTGGCTTAGAGCTTCTTACCGGGGTCAGGTGGATCTGGTGGCAACACAAATACGGTTCTTTCCGAAGTGTTGCCAGTATTGACTCCCAATAATTGCTCATCGCCTTGAGCTACTCTTTCTATGCATTCGTCGAAAAACGATAGTCCTTGGTCGACATCACAAACGAAAGAGCGCTCTTCAATAAAACGCGTGAACATTTGTGTTCGCATCATTAGGCTGAAGAAGCGGTGGTGAGTCTGAAATATAAACCAAAGTTAAATTATAAAAAGTCTTCAGGCTATAAACAGAGGGTAGTCAGATTTATATTCTACTAGTTTCCGTTCGCGACTCAGTCCGCGTCCCGTTCATCCCGTTATTTTTTCGGGATAAAAATAAATAAATAAATATTCAGGGACATTTCACACAACACCCTCTAGTCCCAAACTAAGCAATGCTTGTACTTACTATACTTTTTTTTTGTAAATACATACTTATAATACATACTAACACCCAGACATAGAACAAACATCTATGTTTTCCACGCACAAATGTTTGTTCTCAGTGGGGATCGAACCCACGACCCACAGCACGGAAGGCAGAGCTATTACCGACTGAGCTGTGACGCGTGTCGTTAATTATTTGTGAATCTCGGGATTTTTAGTTGCACATTCACTAGATGATTCTACTTGAAAAGGTATCATCATCATCATACAGCGATGTATTACATACCTTATCCCTCGATCGTAAAAATGCGTCCATATGGAACAACGCGTGCGGATCCGTAGTACCAACCGTTGGAGCTTTCGTTATAGGAATAAGGTAGCTTTTGTACCCTTGTAATGTGATCGCCATAAAGCGTAGAAACGCCTCTTGGATTTTCAACTCTAACGCGTACTGCAATAATGAACAAAATTGTTAGACAAGAAGGTTGCAGATGGATATGCAAACAAGAGAAACTATACCTCTTTTTTCCTCTTTTGAAAATCTCTATCTAAACTCGTTGTTGTTTCGCCGTTGTATTTGCTTTCATGTGTGTGATGTATTGGTGATGCTAAAAAGAAAAAAAAATCGTATACCTACTTAGTTTTTTTTTTAAATGAAATTATGAATGAATGTAGTATAGTAATTCATACATGGCCTAATATTCCCATGAAGTTGATCTAAAGTCTGTCGTAGTGCCCTTGTTTGTCGTTTCGGTAGCAATTTCAGTGATATATGCCGTTGTGATTCGCAAATCTGTAAACAAAACAAAAGATAAAAACTGAACTCTATTACGAGTGCACAAGACTGCATTTTGTTTACTCACTGTAATATTGTTTGTATCTAAATCTACACATGTAACGTCAGGTGGGGGTTCGTAAAGATCGAAAAACCTTGAATCGACTCCTATTAGGTACGGTAAAGGTGCGTGAAGAACTTCTGCTAAACCTGCAAACGAGAACTATCCTTAGTACATTGTAATACAGTGTACAATAGCATCATTTTATTGTTGACTTACCTAATGGACACAGCGGTATGTAAGGGCATTGCCATTTGAAAGGGAATAACAAACAAGAGACTGCCTCTGTAACTGCTGTCAATGTGTCAGGCCTGGAAAAAGAGTATTTTGGATAAGAGAATTGAATGAATGAATGAATGAATGAATGATTATGAGTATATAAGTATTCTATCAGCCATCTAGTTCCCATATCACAAGCTTTGATTAGTTTGGGACTAGAGGGCGTTGTGTGTAAAGTCCATGCATATTTTTTATTTTTTATGAGTTGTTTGTTTGATAAGTAGGAATGAGTGACTGAGTGTTTGCATTCAACATAACCTAGAATTTTTTATGCTTCTTGTTCGGGGTCAGAGGGAGTTCTTCTTACAGTACTATGTAGGTATTGCGCCTAGAATCCTGGTTTATTAAAAAAGTTATCACACGTGAAATTCCAATTTTTAAATAATTTCGAAAAAAAAATAGAATTAGGTTTGAAGGAACACTTTTATGTCTCAGAGTGATGGCCGCACTTCAATGCATCACAGGGAACGTCCTCAGAGGATGTGCTCAGTGAGGCAATGTCTTGCTATAGGATACCACTTAGCATCAAGCGGACCTTGTCCCATCATATAGTTGTATAAAAACTAGTAATTAAATTAAAAATTTTAAAAACCCACGAATCTTGCACCGATTTTTATCAAACATAGCTAACACTCCCGACTAATTCACCTTTCCAACAAAAAAAAACAAAATCAAAATCGGTTCATCCGTTCAGGAGCTACGTTGCCTTAGACACACACACATACACACACACACACACACACACACACGTCAAACTTATAACACTAATATAATAAAAATAATAAATAATAATAATTATTATGTATAATATAATCTGGGTCTTTTCAAGGCAAGAGTGAATAGGTGTCTTCTAGACTGTCCTGCTCCATCGTCGGCCACATCGTCACTTACCATCAGGTGAGATTGTGCCCAAAGGACATTCTATATTATATTTAAAAAAAACACCTGGTCGTTTTTGCGTCAGGGGTCAAAAATAGATCGTAGATTGATCAATTGCATTTTGTTATGTGGTTTTTTGTTGAGCTAAACTAAGAGAAGTTTACCTGAGAGAGTGTATAAGTATCTTCTGCTCAGTGATAGCCAACGCCAGCAGTAATAAACAGTTGTCAGGTCCAAGGTTCAGCAGTAACTGCCTGAAACTGGCCCCACTTCTGACCAGGGGCTGGTCATCCCCCCGCGTTACTATTACCCTGTCATGCGGGTTTGTAGGGGAGAGCTTCAAACAAAAAAAAAATCCATTATCATGACTTATCAATTATCATAGATGTAGTCTGTTACAAAAAGCCGTGTTGGCCGAGTGGGATTGTACCTCGACTTTCGATCCGAAGGTCGTGGGTTCAAATCCCGACCGTGCATCAATGCATTTTTCGTTCGGAAAATTTATATGCGCATTAACACGAGCTTTACGGTGAAGGAAAACATTGTGAGGAAACCCGCGGCTTAGTCAGCTCCGCACGTATTGACCTTGTCTTTCCTGTGGATACGGCTGACTAGGCTGAGAGGATGGTATAGGTGCTGGGCAAGCCTACTCCATCTAAACATTGTCCCAGGCACTACAGTGTCCCGTTAAGTGTAGGCATAGGTTGCCTCCTGACGCTGTATAAATCATCTTCAATAGATGTAAAGGCCTATTATTATTATTTATTATTAGTCTGTTACAGTACAACGGATTTTTATCCCTCTGAAGTCAGATGCAACAACGATAGCGTATGTACTGTTGTGCAGAAAAATTAGCTTACCTCCAGTTCGACCCAAAAATCGGTTCTGCGCAGATAATTCAGAGACAAAGATCCATTATGACTACTATATATTTTTAAACGTTTGTAATATGCTTACCTGCAATAATATGCTAGGCTCTGGAAATGGTACTTCTTCTAATAAATGTGTGATGTATCTTTCAATGGGAACGTTCAGTGGTTCTTTACTCCACGACATTTCCTGTAAATTGAATAAAGTTATATATTCTAATTTGTTCCAAACTTCGAAACTATATTTGTCAATATGAACCACTTTTTCAAGTAGGTAAGTATTCCATTTTTTAAGGGAACAGTAGACTTTTTTTTGTGCCTAAACTGTTATTATAGGAAAAGTTTTTCATATTGATAAATACTTTAGCCTTCAAAGTTTTTGGGAAAGTTCTGACACTCTGTACTTCTAGTAAAAATAACCATGACATTCTGCATAAGTAATAAAAATAACCATGACATTCTGCATAAGTAATAAAAATTACCATGACATGCTGTATAGTAAAAATTACCATGAAACTCTATAGTAAAAATTATCAATTCATTTCGCATCCATGAAAGAAAAAAGTAATTGAATCGTATTTACAAGAAATATTTTATAATATTTTATATTTCTCTTTAAATTTCACTTACAAGTATGTAAAGCAACCACCGCTCAAAAGTATCACTGAAAGGCCACCTCGAAAGTAAACATATACTTTTGTTAGCGTGCAGCGAGTGCGTATTCTGTGTTACATCTACCCTCCAACCCAACTGGTCCATTTGATATTCATTTAGTTTTGTGTGAGGGTACTTCTCGTAGAACGTGACTGCTGATCCGTATACCTGGAATAAATCATAATACGTTGATGACAAAAACACAGTCCACTGATGTTCACATCATTGTAAACATTTGTTTGAAAATTTGTTGTGAAAATCGAACCCACTCCAGCATCTGAACGAATCAATTCAATTTATTCAAACAACTTATAATGGACAATGCATTGGCGCTCTGACAATGGAACGGTAGAATTATTCTCATACGACACCGCGAGCACATTTCTTAGTTATACATTAACGGCTTGATAAAGGTTCACTTTGAAGTGTTAGAGCATCAATCTGCAATGCACGACAAACACCAACACCTGACAAGGGTAGTCAACATGAAAAAATCTTTTGTGTAGTTGTTGTAGGTCAATGTTAAGGCCCATTAAACTAAAATTAAAGGCTGTATAAGGCCAGATTCGACCAATTCCGAATAACGCTATTTATTAGATTAAAATATTTCCGTCTTTGTTTTTGACAAGTTTTCAGTAGAAAATGATAGTATTTTATCTAACCAATGGCGTTATTTGGAGTTGGTTGAATCCGGCCTTAGTGAACTAAATTACCTTATCCGTAGCATCAGAAACTGTTAGTACAAACGTAGAAAAAACGGGTTTGGGCGTAGCCGCACTATTAGGCCATAGTTCTAATGTCGCTCCCATTGGTAAGCAGAATAGGGGCACAGATGACGGGTAGGGTAAACTACGCCGATCTATTGTTGGATACCTGAAAATATAAAAAGAATAGGACATACACCTTTGTACCTACCTTTGTTGCTACCTATGTTTTATTTCTAACTAGTGTTTTGGTAAATAAACTATTATTATTATTATTCACATATTTATTTATTTTCTTAATTTTTAATTTTTTTACAATATAAGTATAAAAAAAAACATATATTATAAAAAACTTAAAAACTAGAGTGCCGCCAGCAGCGGGGCAGGGCCCAAGCTACAGGTGGTCAGGGCTGCAGACTGAGGAACCTCCTGACAATGCGTGCCGTATCGAGGATCACTGCCTTCTGCATCTGACCCTTGAGCCAACCTTCTAGCGAGAGCTTCTTGAGGTGTTGGTCGAGGCTCTTCGCTATCAGGCCGTTCACCGAAACGACTATCGGGACAATGATTGTCGAATCAACATCCCACATGGCGGTTACCTCGTGAGCCAAGTCAAGGTACTTGCTGAGCTTTTCCTTTTCAGCCTTCACGAGGTTCTCGTCATGCGGGATGGTGATGTCGACGAGCATTGCCTTGCGTTGGGACCGGTCGACCACCACGATATCAGGTTTATTGCAAACAATAGTCCTATCCGTGATGATAGAGCGGTCCCAATAGAGCAATGCACGACCATTTTCGAGAACTGGCACCGGTGCGTACTGATAGTATGGCACCTCAGACTCAACAAGGCCATATTGAAGAGCAAGTTGCTGATGGATGATTCTGGCCACTAGGTTGTGCCTGTGCAAGTACTCACCGTTAGCAAGATGCGAACAACCTGAAACTATATGCCTGAGTGACTCTCCGGGACGGCGGCATGCCCGACAAATGTCGACCGTACCGTCCTTCAGGATATACTTCCGATAGTTGTTCGTCATCATTACCTCGTCTGCAATTGCACAAGCAAAACCTTCGGTTTCCCCAAAGAGGTCCCCGAAGCGTAGCCAGTTCACCGAAGCGAGTAGGTTCACATCAGGCCCTGTTAAGACCCGATAGAACCTCCCATGCAGCTCCTTGCTCTTCCATACGTCCTTGCGATCTTCGGTGCTCAGCAACACGGGTTTACGCCAGTTCTCGTTTGCCAAGGAGAGCGGTGTGAAGCCCCTGTCAACAGCCACAACATCACGATGCATCCCACACTCGTTGTTAAGGAAATATTCCCTGAGGTTGCACACTTCACGGTTGTGAAGGCTCTTAGCATTTAAAAAGCCTCGACCCCCCGACTTCCGTGGAATGTACAGTCTCATAACTGACGAGCGCGGGTGTAGCATGCGATGCGATGTGAGCTGCTGACGAACCTTCCTATCCAAGGCGTCTAGCTCAGTCTGACTCCACCTCAATATGCCAAAGGAGTATATCAGTAGAGGCATCACCCAGCCGTTAAAAGCACGTACCTTGTTGCCTCCTGACAAAAGACTATTAAGCACTTTTGTCAGTCGACCAAAGAAACGCTCTTTCACCGTCATCCTGATGTCCTCTACCGCAATACCCAACGACTCTGACATACCGAGGTATTTATAGGTCTCGGTTTCTAAGAGAATTATTATTATTATTATTATTATACAGTCCTAGAAGAGAATAAGCGAGAGAGATGGAGGGCGAGAAAGAGAGATATCTGCAAGCCAGCTGCAAAAATTATGGCTTCATTCAATGACTGCTGTTGACAGCGATAACTGCATCGAAACTGCTGCAAAATGTAGCTCAGTTAAAATGAATTTGTCGCTGACTACCCCTTTTAAATACGAAGAACATATTCACCTCAATGAAGTCAAAGTCAAAAGTTCTTTATTCAATAAAATCACAAGGATCATTTAGAATCGTCTTATATAACTAGGTGATTCTAGGTGCCAGTTCCACGCGACCAGAGCCTAGAAAAATGAGATATTCAAAATAGATACCTATCGTCATATTATTATGAAACACTATTGTTCTCCAAAAATATAAATCCCTACTCAAAAAAATCTGAATCAGAAATGCCGTCATTATAAATTTTCTTCAACCAATTTCCAGTAAGTACTTATTTGAGTATCAGCAAAGTCAGTAACACCAGTTTTATTTAGATAATCCTGTTATACTGATTACCATTTACAAACAATTGAGACCACGCTAGGTTACTTAATTTCTACCTACGAGGCTAATGACTAATATTATGAAACACTACTAGCGGCACTTCGTGGTTTTGCGGTGAAACAGATATAATTCTTAGCATATTTACAACGAGAGGTCATTGTTTAGCAAGCTTATTATCATACAAATTTTTAAATTGTTCCCCTAAGAGCCGATTTACATTGGTCAAGGACAGTGGCGAGTAGGTACAGTCGGCTACACATCAACCTATCAACGGTTCGAACTTTGAACTATTATAATTTGAATGTTGCGAGTCAAATCGAAGAAATTTATTTCTAATTCAATAAAATCTTCATTCAAAGGATGTCTAAAAGAGTTGTTCAGAGGCACGTTTAGCTTATTCAATCTATCAAAGCGATGTTTAAAAAGTATGGTCAGAAAAGTACGACCAAAAATTCATTTATAACTCCTTTATCACCTAGTATTTTTTATAATACGTGTTCCATACGTAACAACCCCTTATAAGAAAAATAGCAAATATGCACCGTACAGCTCCCATTACTCCGCAGAGGTTTAACAAAACATAACGGTGTTTCATTGTCGACGCTAATGACCTATGAATGTGTGATTCATGGTTTGAAAGTAACTCTAATTAGTTATGTTGAGCTTCTCATTTAGAAATAGCTCGTCAAATACTTCCTTCCTAATCTAAATTGCGATAGAGAATTACTTTATTCAGTTTACTGTAAATTTTTTTAATACACCTACTTATCTGGTTCCCAAAATACAAGTTTTTACTTAGTTTGGAAATTAAGAAGCCTATACTGTATTACAATTATGTATCTAGTACAATTAGGGTCTTGATTTTGTAAAAGTTTTGTCCTCTACCTTTTAGTTAATTGATACTTTATATTTATTTTAATCTATTTTGATACATTATGATCTTTGAAACCAATCAAATCCTGTTCAATTGTACAATCATAAGAGAATCTAAGTACTCTAAAACATAGTCAGTATTTTGCCAATTTGGCCGTTCGTTTCTCATGGTTAGACATAGACAGACATTGCTATCGATTCTGTTGTTGCATTATTTCTAAACTAACCTAATTTGACAGCATTAAAAATGCTGCCGTCTCTTTCTCATAAACTGAAACGACAAAGACAGCTATAATTTTAGTGCTGTCAAATTAGGTTAGTTTAGAAAAATGCAACAACAGAATCGATACCATAGATTATATAGACTATTAAAGATCTGCTACCGGATTTCATTAATTATTAATGTATACGTTTGTTATCTAATCTTAAAGTCAATAATGTTTTAATGCACATCAGTTTTGTTTTTTTGATTATCCAAATTTAAACGAATGACATAAATATGTTGCCACGTGCCACAGAAAAAGTCCTTGAAACTAATCGATAGCGCCATAGTAAGATTAGTTTTTCCTGTTACAAAACATGTAAATATCTCAACTTCCAAGGTGCCCTGTGTGGACACTTCACCCCTCATAACTGAGTTCAAAATGATTCAAATTTAATTGTATTGATTTGAATATTATGTACTTACCTGAACAAAACTTCGGGCTTGTATGCAATGAGAGGTGGGCGGTTCATTGACTTCTTGTAGCAGAGAAACACATCACTACCCATTAGACCTGAAAATACACCATTTAAATAAAATGTTTGCGTTTTTATAGTAATTTACCTTTATACTAATTTATGATTTTTTTCAATAAATAAGGAGGCTGCAGTTTTATGGCCACATAATTTACAATAATGAGGAAGATGAGCGTATTTTTTTTTTAATGTAGATCGATAGATTTTTACCTCCAAAACACAACAGTGAAAGAATTTTGGCGATAGCTCAAAAACTGAATTTTCTACGATTTTTTAAAGTTTGGATTTTCAAAATCTGTTTTTAGCCCGGCGATTTCGCGTGTGACGTCAGCCAGGTCCGATCGCTCACCCGCGGGTTTTAAGCGTTTTCTGCCTTTACGTTTCTATTTATATTTCTGATAAATAGGGAGAAAAGTACCAATATTTTTATGTAATATTGTGCCTCTAAGTCCTAAGGACACGTTTAATGCTTCAGATAAACTTTTTAACCACCGACTGAAGAAGAAAGGTGTTCTAAGTTTGAGGCTTTTTTGTGTCTATGTGTCTGTACCTTTCAAGGCTCGTAGCTCCAAAAAATCACTCGTAATTTTTTTATAACTATTCTTGAAATGGAAAGCAGATAAATCTGGCATAGTTCTAAGCCAAGTTTGGTAGAAATCGGTGCAGCGGTTTTCAAGTTATGAGGATGTTTATCAGCCCTCGACACGCATTTTGAAGGGTTGTCAGGCATATATTGATTGTAGTTTGAAACATTTGGTTCTTATACCAGTATAACGTGAGCTACTATTTCTTAGTGTTTCATTGATTTTGTATATCAGGTAAGACTGGTAATGAGCAAGATTGTGTTATCGACGTGATTAGCAATGTTTTAACCCCCGACGCAAAAACGATGGGGTGGTAAAGTTTGACGTGTGTGTGTGTCAGTGCGTGTGCGTGTGTCTGTGCGTGTATGTGTGTGTGTGTCTGTCGAATGCGCGCGTTGGTGCGCGTGCGGATGCGGATGGTAGTAGTCTAAATCACATTGTCTACTAAGGACGTGCCTAGTGAGACATTGTACTGTCAAGTACAATGCCTCACTAGGCACGTCCTTAGTAGACAATGTGACTCGCTAAGAAGAAGAAGAAGAATGTGACTTACACTAGGACGTGCCTAGTGAGACATTGTACTGTCAAGTACAATGTCTCACTAGGCACGTCCTTAGTAGACAATGCCTACACATACATATAGTGCAATGCCTCACTAGGCACGTCCTTAGTTACGAAGGACATTGTACAGTAGGTACAATGCCTCACTAGGCACGTCCTTAAGCAATGCATTGCTAATGCCTCACTAAGCACGTCCTTCGTAACTAAGGACGTGCCTAGTGAGGCATTGCACTATATGTATGTGTAAGCATTGTCTACTAAGGACGTGCCTAGTGAGGCATTGCACTATATGTATGTGTAAGCATTGTCTACTAAGGACGTGCCTGGTGAGGCATTGTACTTGTACAGTACAATGTCTCACTAGGCACGTCCTAGTGTAAGTCACATTCTTCTTCTTCTTAGCGAGTCACATTGTCATTGTCCTGTGACTTAGACTACTACCATCCGCATCCGCACGTGCACGTCCTTAGTAGACAATGCCTCACTAGGCACGTCCTCAGTAGACAATGCTTCACTAGGCACGTCCTCAGCAGACAATGCTTCACTAGGCACGTCCTAGTGTAAGTCACATTCTTCTTCTTCTTCTTAGCGAGTCACATTGTCTACTAAGGACGTGCCTAGTGAGGCATTGTACTTGACAGTACAATGTCTCACTAGGCACGTCCTTAGTAGACAATGTGACTTAGACTACTACCATCCGCATCCGCACGCGTACCAACGCGCGCATTCGACAGACACACATACACGCACAGACACACGCACACGCACTGACACACACACACGTCAAACTTTACCACCCCATCGTTTTTGCGTCGGGGGTTAAAACATTGCTAATCACGTCGATAACACAATCTTGCTCATTACCAGTCTTACCTGATATACAAAATCAATGAAACACTAAGAAATAGTAGCTCACGTTATACTGGTATAAGAACCAAATGTTTCAAACTACAATCAATATATGCCTGAGAACCCTTCAAAATGCGTGTCGAGGGCTGATAAACATCCTCATAACTTGAAAACCGCTGCACCGATTTCTACCAAACTTGGCTTAGAACTATGCCAGATTTATCTGCTTTCCATTTCAAGAATAGTTATAAAAAAATTACGAGTGATTTTTTGGAGCTACGAGCCTTGAAAGGTACAGACACATAGACACAAAAAAGCCTCAAACTTAGAACACCTTTCTTCTTCAGTCGGTGGTTAAAAAGTTTATCTGAAGCGTTAAACGTGTCCTTAGGACTTAGAGGCACAATATTACATAAAAATATTGGTACTTTTCTCCCTATTTATCAGAAATATAAATAGAAACGTAAAGGCAGAAAACGCTTAAAACGCGCGGGTGAGCGATCGGACCTGGCTGACGTCACACGCGAAATCGCCGGGCTAAAAACAGATTTTGAAAATCCAAACTTTAAAAAATCGTAGAAAATTCAGTTTTTGAGCTATCGCCAAAATTCTTTCACAGTTGTCCTTACAATCTTCTAGACTTTTGATTTAAGCTATAAAAACAGGAAAAAATGCCTAACTCATCTTCCTCATTGATAAATTAATTTTAAGAATAAGAATAAAATATATTTATTTGTAACGAAAACGATGGGTAGGTACATAAAAAAACACACAAACAAAGAAATAGCAAAAGGAAAATAGATATAACACATGTAGGTAGCAGACAAAAACAGAAAACGGAAAAATAAAACGCTAAAAATAACAATGAAGATAATTACAATGAATAATAAAGAGAATAAATGTGTGATAAATTTTTGAGTTAGTACAAGATTTTAACCGCGAGAAACTCGTGAGCCATTGATATCCTACTTCCTACTAATATTATAAATGCGAAAGTTTAGATGTTTGGATGTTTAGATGTTTGGATGTTTGTGTTTCAATCACGTCAAAACTACTGAACCAACTTGGATGAAACTTGGCATATATGTAGTTCGTAACCTGGATTAACATATAGGCTACTTTTTATCCCGAATAATTAACAGGATCTACAGGATAAAATGAACGAAAAGGATTAGCAGCGCCAATTGGCAAGAGGATTTCATTGTCATATCATGTCACGTCAGTTTGACAGGGCGTAGTACTACCTCTTTGGTCTAACGACTAGCGTTTGACATTCCAGTAGGTACGAGTTCGGTGTAATGAGGTGTAATGTCAAGTTTCTCAAAGAAGTATCCGCTCGGTACACGCACAGATAATATAATGTACACGGAAACTAGACGCGTACGAAGTCGCGGGTAACTGCTAGTTATTGATATATTTAAAAACTTACCCTTATTCAAGTTCTTGGTGATCATACAGAAAGCGTGCGGCGGAACTTCCCCTTTACTTGCCACAATCACACACACATCAACAACAACTAGGGCGTTGCACGGCGCGGTAGAATGCGCCCGTCTGTATGTGATGAACGTTTTGGCAGTGGAGTTGTTTACATTCGCAACTCTGTCTCCGAATGACTTGAGGACCATTTCAGCGTCTGCCATAAGACGTTCTTTCCCATCGTACATAACACCTGAAGAGAATACGACGTGAACATTACCATAATATTGTCAATGGCACCACTGGACCATACTACTAAGGATGCCAAGGTTTTGCAATAAATTAAAATAAATATCTGAACTTCTATGGTTTCGTTTCCATTTTTTTTTGGTAACGTCACCACCGCCAATTGGTGATTCTGCAGAGACATCCTATCCTACTAATCCTACTAATATCCTATCCTACCAATATTATAAATGCGAAAGTTTAGATGTTTGGATGTTTGTGTTTCAATCACGTCAAAACTAATGAACCAACTTGGATGAAACTTGGCATATATATAGTTCGTAACCGGGATTGACATATAGGCTACTTTTTATCCCGAATAATTAACAGGATCTACAGGATAAAATGAACGAAAAAGATTAGCAGCGCCAATTGGCAAGAAGATTTCATTGTCATGTCATGTCACGTCAGTTTGACAGGGCGTAGTACTACCTCTTTGGTCTAACGACTAGCGTTTGACATTCCAGTACGAGTTCGGTGTAATGAGGTGTAATGTCCGGTTTCTCTAAGAAGTATCCGCTCGGTACACGCACAGATAATATAATGTACCTACACGGAAACGGTACTCGCGTACGAAGTCGCGGGTAACTGCTAGTCATCTATAAAATTATAATGTCATGTCGTGATCTTACGAATGATACATAATTAAAACACGTATTTTAAGATTAATTGTAGTTTCTGATAAATGTCAACGGAAATCCTAATACGATTGGGGCAGATTGCTAATTTTATGCTAGACACCATGATCTGCATAATTAGAGTCGCTTTAGGGTCTATTTTATTTTATTTATTTAATAGGCATCGCCAACAGCACACATAATTCACGTTTGAAAATAACACTTAAAACAATAATTAAGTATACTATAGAATGTGTGCCAATTACAGGCATGCACAGCATTCGCAACAATATTACAGACAACAGCAAAGACATAAAGTAGAAAAGAAAAAAGTTGTTATTGTATTACGTACATTCTGATACCCTTGACTCGGGGGGGTCCGGAATAGAACTAAGAATGATTTTGTGTATGTATGTGCTAGACGTTTTTGTAAAATTACTAAAAGATCAAGGCGCGTCGTCTGCCTTATACTTTTATCAACTATGCATCCCTATCATTCTTAACTTTATCAGAACTTTTATCGTACTGATTCTTCTAATTGACGTAAAAAACGAAGGTCTCATGTACTAAAGCGGGTCAGGTGCTTCAATCAAATCAATACACTGAAGGTTTCTCTGTGCTTATTACTGAGTTCGGCTTGCTTTTCAAATTAAAATACTTTTGCCTCACATAAAAATAATATTAAGTAGTATGTTTGCTTCTGTTAATCCAGGGCAAATACACTGTTTAGAATTTTATATTGTCCCATAATCAATACTTTTAGTAAGACAAGGTATTTAGATGCCTATATAAGGCCTCATAATTATATTAGAACATATAATTTGACGTAACCAGTAGCTAAGCACCTCAATCTTAAATCAATAGCGATAAGGTTCATTATAGACAGCAGATAATACGGTTTAAATATTTATAAACCTGTCGAGGCTCAACATTTTGCCTTGAATCGTAAGCCATCATGCATAGTAAATGGATCGAATACAAACTAACGGGGTCTTTCTCAACTTGGACAGTGGAATATGCAAAAAGTGGTCGAAAAAATGCATGAAAAAACGCGAACGCGATGTAACTTTGAAAACCGTTGTGGCGACTAACTGGCTGTGACGAAAAAGATGCGAGTTCGATCGGCCCAATGTTTGATCAGCTAATATTTGCTTCGGATCTGGGTGTTGTGGTACAGTCACATAGTAAATGATGAGACAAAGTTTCAAAAATGTTTTATCACCAAAAACTAGGAATATTCCGTTTTCGAACTATGATTATTAAGTAAAAACTCGTAAATAGTATTTAGGTAAAAATCTATAATTAGAGCAAACAGAAAAATTACGAAATTCTAAAAAGTAATCTACTTCTGATGCTCACTGTACCGATACTATTTTATATCGCTTCGCTGTAGTTTCGTTATCGCGTTCGTAATCTATTAGCATAGACAAATAAAAAAATAGACCAGCAGACGTTTAGAAAATATCGTAACCCGAAAATGGATTACCTTCAAAGGCGTGAGATGTCGCTGGGTGTATCGAATCGGTAATAAATCAAAACGGTGTTTATTTTCTTGAACCTCTGGCGCGCTGACACTATAAGCAGTACGGAAATAAACGTCGGATGGCGCTATTTCTAAATTTTGCAAAGCGTATACCAAAATTCGGTTACAACGCGCGCGACGTTGACAGCTTGTGCTATGCAATGTCCAACGAGCGAGATAGAGTCTGGATGCAGAGCGGCAACAGCGCTCTGGTCGTATCAAGCTAGTAAAATAATAGATGTTTCGATTTTAAACCTGACGCCTTACCGCCAAGTGCGGTAACAAAAAAATACAATGATATTATATGAAATCTTAAATGTTTTTAGCTTGATAAAATAAAACATAAAAGGTAGGTAGACTTTTAATTATATATTATTAAAATATCACACCCAATAGGTACTTGTTTAGTTATGTACTGAAACATTACCATACATTACGAACCATTTAGGTACGAACAAATAAGTTTTCTGCGGGTGTTGCCTAGGTCTTTTGTTCCTAGGCTATCCTGTTCTAGTTTTACTACCTACCTACTTATAAATAATGGAATAGGTATGTCTGAAGAAGGTAGGTAGGCACCTATAGGTATATTTATCAATATAAATATTCTAAAGTAGGTATATGATTGACTAGCAGTTACCCGCGACTTCGTGCGCGTGTACAGTTTCCGTGTACCTACTGGAATGTCAAACGCTAGTTGTTAGACCAAAGAGGTAGTACTACGTCCTGTCAAACTGACGTGACATGACATGACAATGAAATCCTCTTGCCAATTGGCGCTGCTAATCCTTTTCGTTCCCACGCATAATGGGCCAACTTTGAGCCTAAATGCGGAAAAGGGAGTCCCTTCAATTTCAATTTTTCCTTTTCGTTCATTTTATCCTTTAGATCCTGTTAATTATTCGGGATAAAAAGTAGCTTATATGTCAATCCAGGTTACGAACTACAAATATGCCAAGTTTCATCCAAGTTGGTTCAGTGGTTTTGACGTGATTGAAACATAAACATCCAAACATCTAAACTTTCGCATTAATAATATTAGTAGGATTCTAAAAATTTCAAGGACGTAGTTGCGTTGCGACTTATCATTAAACTTGGTGGTAAAACGGCTTGTCTACTCATTAGCAGTGCCTTGATCACGAATAAATTTGACAATCGTGAACGTATCGTAACGCTAGCGTATCCGAGATACACTGCGCGGTGACGCTACAACGTTCGGCAGTCGGGCTGATGTTGACGCGCAATATCACTCGAATACGTTAGGTTTACGTAACGCGGCGACTGTCAGATTTGTTCGTGATTACCCCTCAGTACCTATTGCCGAGTATAGCACATTTCTGCTCGAAAGTCCAGGTCGTCATGCCAGCGCTTCCTCGGGCGGCCGCGACGTCTTCTACCCCCTGGGGGTATCCAGCCTGTGACTCCTTGAGCCCACCTTTCCGCTACTTTACGACGTACATCGGCGATTCCAGTTTTGGAGCGAAGTATTCTGTTCCGAATTCGATCTATTCTTTTCACACCTAAAATACTTCGCTCCATCACTCTTTGGCAAAGTAGTTTGCGACCACGTCTGAGCACCGTAGGAGTGATAAAAAAAATATATAAGAAGGTTCAGACTATCGAAAGAAACCACACAAATACTTTTGCATCAAATCTATAATCAGTTAAAATTCGATACCAACGAGTTAAAAAATTGAACAGTATTATAGTCCATAACGGGAAGCACTATTTTCATCACAACCACAACACAACCAATCAACTACAAAACAAGAAAATGAAATAATTGTACATGTAAATAAAATCGTCAAAGAGAATACAACACAACACGCAGGCCAATGACACTTTGTATCAAAAAATGACAGTACCGTTCCGTTTTAGCTTACTTGATGCGTGGAAAAGATGAATTTTCTTAGAAAAGAAATGCGTCAATCGTTTTGTACGTTTAACGAAACGTAGGGGAACTGTTTTCTGTGGTTATATAGACGCCACCTATTAGTAAAGTTATGTCATTAATTTGTACACTATCTTTCAATTTGATGACCACCTAGGTGATCACGCCTAGGTGGCGTGGCGAAAAATATGTTAGATAATCAGTATGAAATAAAATCGTGATAACTAAATAAATGAACACCATTACAGATTCTAAAATAAGGACATAATTTTTGATGAATTTCAAAAATAAATTAATGGCGTTTCTTTGGTTCTAACGGCTACTTGAAGCTTAAGTCGTCGTCGACTGTAGCGTCATCCCCAAATAGGACCGGGAACTAGCCGGTTTTGCGAGTCACGCTCTAATATATAGGGTGTAGCAATCTTCGTGTATTCATTTTTATCGATGCTATTAGTGTGCTATTAGTATGACGTTCATAGTTCCATCAATCACTGAATTTTTTTTCGCCTTTTCTTTATTTAGGTAACTGATAAGTAAGATAACAGTATCTGGTAGTTCGTTGGTCTCACTACTGTACTATTCTTGCTCGAAACGCATGTGATAATTTGACAAATGCATGACCATTTTTGGGGATAGAACGTAACTGATTAATTTATCACGCAAATTAATAACTTCCGGTGATACGTCACTGAGCAACGAGAATTTTTAAGTGAAGGATAATAACAAATTTAAATAACCTTGCTAAAACTATAAGCATACATAATTACTATAATCATAAAATATTGGTAGAAAAAAAACTACTTACTGAGTTCAGCAAGAAAGATATTGTGGTCGTAAATACGTTGTGAAAATCTATGGAGACTTAGCGAATCTCTTCAGAATATGATAAGGTATATAGTAAAGAGGAAAACAACTTCTTCTGGCCAGTTCAGAAACATGTATGTTTCAGTAGATGTGCTTACCGAAATTAACTCCCATCTCTTATTGCATCTTTCATCCAAATAAATAAATAAATATTCAGGGACATTTCACACAACACCCTCTAGTCCCAAACTAAGCAATGCTTGTAATATGGGAACCAGATGCTGATAGAATACTTATATACTTTTTTTTGTAAATACATACTTATAATACATAGTAACACCCAGACATAGAACAAACATCTATGTTTTCCACGCACAAATGTTTGTTCTTGGTGGGAATCGAACCCACGACCCACAGCACGGAAGGCAGAGCTATTACCGACTGAGCTGTGACGCCTGTCTTTCGCTATAACTGAAATCGCTTCAGTTATAGCGTGATGAAACCACGTTTGGACTTTCGTATATCTAATTGATATTAATTTTATTGTGAAATAGTTTTACTTGAAGCTTACCGATATCAACAAGCGGGGGTCGATCCTTCCCTCTCCGTATACAGAGAAAGCATTCCGGTGATCGCATGGATCCATGATTCAAGTCTGCGGGTAGACCAGTTGGAGTCAGCTCGATCAGCTCGTAGTCACTTTGGACTTTTTCTCCTAGGCCGGGGAACACTATGCCTGAGGAATTTTAAAAGCTTGAAGTGTCACAGAAATTGTTCAATATTCTTGGACAATAAACTCTTGAAAATATCTAGTGAATCTGACATAATTTTTGCACAAAATGATACTCTTAGGGCGTCTTGCACCAGAATCACTAAACGTATTTAACAGCTAAATCGATTTAAATCTGACGTATTTGTATGACTTGACAACTCGCTAAATACTATTTAAGAGTTAAACGCGTTTAGCGATTCTGGTGCAAGCCACCCTTAATTTGTAATCACATGCAATTGAAGTCCCTAAGCAAGAAGCTAGGTCTGGAATGTCATTGTAGGTAGAGGAATCACAAATTCTTCGGTAGGAAAGTTTCCTGCGAGAACTATCTTATCATATCGTAATTCTCTATCGCTTTGACGTTTACCTTTTTACAAAGAACACACCCACATTTACCAGCAAATATGACCTTTAGACAGAAATAGAAATGCATTCATTCTGTTTGTTATTGAAACGCAGGCAAACTGTTGACGCCAAAATTATTTGAGAGAAAAAGAAAAATACTACTAAGTCTGGAACTTTGATAGATGCAGATATCGTGAAGAAACCAGTTAGTGAGCCTACAAACTGCCACGTAGGTACGTAATACAATTTGTAGAAAAAGAAACAAGTGCTAGTTGTTAGCGTGAAATCTATCTAAATATTTAAGGTTTTGGACATCAAAATAATAGGTTATGGGTCTCCCTGATCTTCCGTAAAGTGATAATTTAAATAGGTAGGTACTTACGAATCAATGTTTATTTTACAACAGTTGTAAAATATAGCCTCATTTGAATTACGAAAAGCTTCCTTATACAAGTTTTAAGTAGGTAGTTTTTACCATTTCTAGAAGCAACACTGACCTTCCGATCAAACCCAGTGCCATTGTATTACTGTGAGTTTCACCTTGATTCTGGGTTCAAGACTTTGTGACTTTATTCAGAATGTATTTAAGTATTTTTTATCAGTTATTTGTCAATTTGTGGCAGTTTAATATAACAACATACCGATATAAACCGATTCAATGTGAATTTGGTCTTGACTTCTGAAAACATTGCTAGTCGGCCCACAGTAAATTATCATCGATTTAAATTATATCACAACAACAGTAAGCACCTAACTAATACAACAGAATTTATTATAAAGACAGACAAACACTTCACAATTACATCCTAAACTTCTCAACCACAATATTTATGAAGAATGTAGAATAATATATAAACCAACGATGATATAAGTATTAAGAAGTTCCACGTGATTCTTGCACATTATTATTTCAAACAAGCGTTTGATGGTGGTATGTGTATCAAAAAAATCTAACCTATGGTGGTAACTTGATTGGATGAATATAAGTTTGGCTGAACGAGCGTGGGCAGTTTTCTCAAATGGGGACATCGATTAAACAAACAGTTGGTGACCTAGTTAGAGTAGAACAAATTGATTCCGAAGAGCTCAGGATCAGACTCAATACATACATCAATAATCCTTGATACAGGGACATTTTGTATAGTTCAGGGGCAGTATAAAGTTCAGTGGGACAAGATAGGGTGCCACGTAAAAATTCAGAACATGCAATCGCATATACTCGTACATAACATATTATAAAGTTAATTCACCTCGAACACGTAATGACAAAACTAACATATAGAAGACAGCAAAAAACAGTTTTGATCAACAAGATAAAATAAATATTAGATTTGTGTCAAATGTGTGTGTGTCTTACACAACTAAATAAGGTTGAATTACATTTAGAACCAATAACTATCATAATTTGTTTTACTCGGATCAAATCATACCAAACAAAAAACTTAGAGGTGGAACTTGGAAGCCCTAAATATTATTTTTATTTCTGCTCAAATCAGACCGGTCTGATTTCATTAGGATAAGAAATATACCTATGGGCAGTCTGCTAGTTCAATTGGCGATTCATAATAAAAGAATGCGCCTTCCTTGTTACATCACTCAAACAATGTAAGCAAGCCGGACAAACTTATTTGTGCGTGCGGTCAAATGAATCTAGATACATTACTAAACTACATACTTCCTTATTGAGATGAGACATAAGTACGGTAGGAACGTATTAATTACGTTTTCTATACTTACTGGTAAATATATCACGTATGAATGATTGCATTGTCGGTAAACCTTCAATGATTTAAGAATGACTAGAGGTACTCAAACGGCAATGAACTCGTCCGTAAGTTCAATGATTATTTATCAATTGTACGTGAGGTGAGTGAGTCATATAGGAGGTCAAACATTACAGGCCCTTTGTTATATGATTAGGTAGTATCGCGGTCGGTGGATAGTTTCAATTGTTTTATTGAATTCATCTTCGACAATCCTAATATAACAATCAACAGTAATTTATAGGTTCCTACCTACGGCCCTCATACTCATCGGTAGACTTTGATGAAGGTAAACCTAACTAGTCCGCCCGCATTAAGTTTGATCCTGTTGATTTTCCGGGATAAAAAGTAGCCTATGTGCTAACCCAGGTTACGAACTACATATTCCAAGTTTCATACAAATCGGACCAGTAGTTGCAGCTTGCAGCACGATTGAAACACAACATGCAATGTGATATTAAATCTGGTTATCTGGATTTTTTCTGTGATCTATGTTATTTGATTTATCTATTTCAACAGTGCAAAGTAGCAATCTGTACAAGCTGGTTTTGTACATCTAAACCTGTCTATACAGTTATATAATCGTCTACCCTGAACTTAGGTACATTGGCAAGACACCTGCTCGTATTTACATATCACTCGTCGGATGTTTACAAACTTTTACCTCAGTATCATGAGTAACCAAGAGAAATTATTACTATTACGAAAAACATTATTTACAGAACTTTCAAGCTTTTGGATGTAAATAAGAACGCCACTTCTAAAAAAATGAGATAAGTATTATTTTGATTTTCGAATGCTCTTATAAGAACCGGAATAAAGATCGTCGACATAGATACACGCAGCGTACTATAATATTAAATTCCCGAAGCCTTCTAAGGGAGGCATTTCCATTAGGCCTAGCGGTAAGTGCTGATTTAACCAGTTCCGCTAATTAGGCAATAATCAGAACGCGATCTAGATTTCGCCGCTTGTACTTGTTGTAGCAACTACCCCACTCAGAGACGTCACTTAAGAGTGCAGGTATAGTGAAAACCGCAAGTTGCTTTTCGCTGGTAATCCGTAAATACAAGTAGGTAATAAACCAAAAGTAAAAATAGGTACAAAAAATTAATTATATTTCCGACATTTGCTCTAATACTGAAACATGGTAGAAAAATATTCTCTCATCAAGCAAACTACTAATTCACGCATTTTTAATGTCGCGGCGGTCGCAAGCGCCACAACGAAGCGCGTGCGGTTTTGAACCTTATTCCAACGGTCGCACGCCTGAGGTGTTAAAGTCTGTGTGTATTTCATAGTTCGTATTTTATTTGGCAGAAGGTGGACCTCCACAAATCTATCACAAAGATATCTATTATCTATATTATATCTATTTTTTTTAATAAAAAAAATCTGCCTATCACAAAGCAAGTCTATTGATGATGTGGCCAGTGAGGCAACAGACTGAATACTACACTCGAATAAAAAGTACTACGAATAAGAATGAAAAACCGATACACTCATTTAAGTAATAGTTACTTATGTTTAAGGGTGTGTGTATAGTAAAAATTAAGTAACATATCACCCATAATACAAAAGTAAAATTTTAGATAGACAGTCTCTAATTATACTTGTTTTAACTTGTATTCCAGGAAGTATTGTGTAATGATTCTTTGGACCTATGTGGTTTCGAATCAAATTACAGAAGGTAATCGATATCAGATGATTGTACAATGTGTCTCTATCTGGGTACTTCTAGTACTTGGTACCTAGTGTAGGTTGCACAGAGATGGTAATCTGATTTAATTCCTATTTAGTAACTTAAATTTACATAGAAAAATAACTTTGAAATATTCAGTTGGTGGCTGGCTATATACTTGCATGCAAAAAAACTTGACTCAAGCGTGACTGCAAGCATAAATTAGAGTAGAGATTTTTATTGAAATAAGAAAGAGTAGAGAATTTATATACACTTATATTTAAGACTCAGGCTTGTATTCTGATAAAGAACTTAGATTTAAACATGACTCCAGCAAAGATTTGAGTAGAAATTTTCATAAAAAACTATCAAAATATTTTTATAGTTTTGTATGAAAATTTACTTTAGCTGCTTGCAGCTAATGTAAATACTAGCCTCATTCATACTTCTACATTGCCTCAGATAAAATCCCTAAGTGTCTTGCCAATTTTTACGCTTCAATGGTTGTGTTGAACTGAATCTTAGATTTATCTAGTTTACAAGATGTTTCACAGCAGTGTAGTACCCTAGTGATGTTATTGAATAAACATGGTATTGAATGACTTGGACTTTGATATCCAGAAATGAGACAACAGTACCAATCAAGGTTGTTTAGAACCTATTTGTTATAGTGCCATTTATAACACCATTGAATAAATTATGCAAATCAAATGTGACCAAAATAGTAAACAGTTTATGCCAGATTATGATAAAGAATCATCATCGGACATGGATAACATGGATGTCCATAGTAATTAACTTCCAAGGAGTCTAGTGTTAGTGAAGGTATGTTTTGTGATCATACACTTGAATTTAGTTGTAAATCAAATCAAATCAAATAATTTATATTTTAGAAAAATTTTGCAAACCATTTCTGAAAAAGTTGGTCACATAATAAAGGAAACTCAAAAGTAGGTAACTCTATGGTTCTTACATTCTTAGATTGAAAATTAAAATAGTCATACCAATATCAGTGATAGGCGCCTTCGTACAGTATCCCTTGAGGTGACCAGAATCAGAATCATCGAGCAATTCAGGTGTCTCCGGCAACCCAGCAACCACAAAGTAATCACCCACTCTTCTCTCGTCCATATTTATAACTGTTGATGTACGAGATATCTACAACATGAAAAAATAAGTTTGTTACGATTTCAGTCTGTTTTTGTAGGATAGGAACCTACCTACCTATACCTACTCTATGTATAACCTGACTTTTTATTTTTCTAGTTAGTATTGATACAGAGAGAAGAAATGTCATGATGGTAATCTAAAGAAAAATAATGCAGCTAATAAAAGTAAGAAATCACAATGATATACAAAAATAATGAAACCCTTGAAGAGAACTTACATTACAAAGTGCTAAATGTTACAGAAGTTGTAAGCTGAGCGCTTATGTTGGAGTTCTATCATCTTTCTGCTATTTTTGGATTATCATATGAGATTTATTGCACAGAGAAAGAACTATATTTACATAAAAAGTTAAAATACAAGATGTTAGCGATTTCTATCGAGAGTTACAAAACGTCATTTTTATTTTTCTTTTCAGACGGAAGGACACGGGCGGGACGAGGGGAAGACTTTTATTTTAGTTCACTTTTAGTTCGATCAAAAAAAAACTACTGACCACAGAGTAAATAATCTACAGGCACAAAAAAGAATTTAGATTGCTTGCTAAAAATAAAAAGGACGAACCTTACTAGCACCGCACCGGAAGCTTGGACATCACTTTGCCATTTATTTAGATTCTAATCTAATCTATGGCAACATGCACATGCACAGTGATGCCTACCTAACTACTTTATGCTAGATCTATCTTAAATTCCTATCTATTTATGCGATTTTTTTAGGTACCTAGGTACTTTTTCGTAGCATCTATTTGTCTGTGTTTTTCATCTACATGATACTCCAGAGTATTTTTATTTTAGTAGATTATGCAGAATACCAGTGTAGTAGATTAGTTAGATGGTATTACTATAACACAATCGAGAAATCTGTTGCCATTCGCTCGGGGAGGACCGTGTACCTACCTGAGAGGCTATAATTTTGCAAGATGTTTAGCTAAGTGGCTAGGAGCTTTGGCAGCACAGCACTGTCTGTACGTATTTACTTACATGATGCCATGCCAATGCTTTGAAGTAGTTTGAATGTGGCTTTTTATATGTATGGTCAGGGGCCAAATTATTAAGAATGAACACAGTACATATTATTTTATTTATTAATCATACATCTATTACCATATCTTTTTGAGCAGTAGACGATGGAGTGATTTCACTGTAAGACACAATATCTGTGTCCACATCTTTACTGCCCTGAGCACTAGCCATTAGCATGCTGATTTGACCTTCTAATTCACAGATTTGCTTACAAGCTAAAATCTCTTTTCTAATCATTTGTAGCAATTTATCATGTATCCTTACTACATATCGATTGAATGAGTTGATATCTTGCTCATAAACATCTAAAAACACATTGGCTGCATCTATAATTGTCCTTGTGAACCTGGTGTCTCCCATATACTTCCGGAAAAATGTCACCATATAAACAATTTCACTGTCTAATAAATCTTCCATAGCAACATGAAGTACCTTCCTTCTAAGCATTTCCTGCATCAAGGCAACAGCTTGTTGAGGGTGGTGCTTAAGAGTGTATGGCTTCAGGACACAAGACAGGGCTTTTGTGAACTCCATTTTTCTCATATAATATTCATGTGGTGCAACTTTTGGCATTTCTTTTGTGGCTCCAATCACAATCGTGTTTATTTGTTTACTGGAACGTATTTTTTGTCTGTGGAGGTTATCTGGTGCAAACTTATAAAAACCCCTTTTCTTCCCCATCTGACGGGCAGGTGTTTCTCTCTTCCTTATGGATATGATTCCATCAATCATGCCCACTGCTAAGATATCATCTTTAGCTGATATTGCCATACTTAAAATTGCATTTGGATAGTCAATATTATGTACTGTTTTGAAAGTGCCTATATCATACATCTTCACATGCCTGTCCAATGAACCAGACATAAGTCTACTGTTGTTGCTAGCTAGGCAGAGTGAGGTCACTGTTTTATGATGTGTGGAAATATTGGCTAGTAGTTTCCCGGTTTGGAAAATATCCCAGACCTTGATTTCTGTGCCTCCTGCACTGATGAATATTCCTCCTGATGGTAAAAAGAGTGTTGCTTCTACTGGACTTCCATGATTCACAGTCAGCACCGAGTCACTGGTTCTTGAGTCGTAGAGCTTGACCATGTGGTCATAGCTTCCAGATGTAAACATGTTTGGAGATATCGGACTTGGTGCACCAGCTCGTATGTAGTCAGCATGCTCTGAGTATGTTGCTATTTTTTTCTCTGTAGCTATGTCCCAAACACTGGTAGACTTATCATCAGAGAAACTGAGAACTGAAACCTGATCTTTCGCAAAGTATGTTCTATGGACCTGAAACAATGAGGTTTAAGAATGTATATGTGTGTGTGGTGTTTCTACAGTTCATATTATAGTGTGGGTAGCTTGGCAGAGAGATGTAAAAGTACCTGGGTGAGATTAAATATATTATACTCTATTCTGTGTCTCGACTTGAATTTCATTGAATTTTATACAGGATTATACTGCCATAATCCTGTATATAATATGAAAAAAGTAATCAAAATCTACTTACTGGTCCACTGTGACCGCGGAACACTCTTAGTTCTTTCTTGGATGCAACATCAAAGAGTTTGACTGAACCTTCTTCACTTCCTGCTACTATCAATTTGCCGTCTGCTCTAAAAGTGCCACCGAATGCTGACTGTGCAAACTTGTTGATATTTTTCGCTACTATCTTTGTAATGGGATCATAAATCTGGAACATAAGATCAAGTATACTATAATGTATAGGTTATGGTTATATGCAGAATAATGATGTGAATCGATAGGAACCAACCTGAATTCTCGCAGAGCATGTTGCGGCAAAGTAATGTGGTTCTATTGGGCTGAAGTCGAGATAATCAATAGCTCCAAACTCTTTTATCAAAACTGGTGACTGAAAAACAAATAATCACAGGTTATAATACCTACTCAGAATTTATAGACATTCAGGTGGACACTTCATTAAAAACATCGTTTTCTCGACATACCCCTAGGTTCCTCCAGTAAATAGCATCTTGCGTGAGAACCGACGAAGGTTTTTTGTAAACTGCAGTATTGTTTCTTTTGTATGGAAACGATGGCTGAGACATACTGCAGTAGAATAATGTCAGTAGGTATATATTTGGAACACAATACACATTGAAATTGCTGTTTCAATATATAATACGATAGAAAATTAGAGAGAAATTAATTCAAAAAAACTAATTCTTTCTATTCACCGCATTGCATTCCCGCAACGCAACGTGATTTTATTTGTTTACATTTTTTTTTCTTTTGTTCGACCGACATTCAATTTTTTTTTTCTTTTGGCCGTTACGGCCAAGCTAAAGTCTTAAGACCATACCGCCTCGTCTTCCGTTTTTCCCTTTCATAAGTGATATTTTACCAATAATGTCATGCGTTTTTAATATCATGTATTTTTTTTTATTGGCATGACAGCTGGACGAAGAGTGAAATATTAAATGGAGAATGGAGAGGAAGTATTATTCACATACATACATACATACAGACTAGCATGACATGTCATGTGTATATTTATTTATGACAATTTTTCTTCTTTTGAATCAAAATTGTGGCTTAGAAATTGTGAATCTAGGCTCGAAATCTAGTCTTTTTGGTCCAGAAAGTTGCGGTTTATAAGTCTATTTTGTGAGATTACTGTGTATGTATACCATGACCATAATATTGTGAAAATATAAAAAAATCACATCGAGGTGATAAAAGAACCTAGCTTCTAGTAAAAAGTACCGCGTCTGAGATAAATAAGAAAAAATAACTGTCTTGTAAATTAGACTGTCTGTCTATCTATCCTGTCGTCATTCATACCTATGTCATGTTACTTCACTGTCAGAAATGTGCCGTAACGAAAACTACGAGTTTTCTAATTTCTGATCAAATTTTACAAATAAATTGATAAAATGTTCAAGTTACTTAGTCGACACGGTCGCCGAAGTACTGTGGTGAACTTATATACTGAAAAGTTTGAGGTTAGAAAAGCTAGAATTTACTATGTTTGTTCATCAGCTGCACCTGTAAGATTTGCTTCCACCGGTGGTAGCGATGTTGGGAAGACAGCTACCTTGGTCGATCCTATACCAGAGCCCCCGCCCTTGCCTGATCCATCTAACATTGTGGATTTGACCGGAGCCGTGCAGGCACTGGCTCCTAATGGAGAACCTACATTCGCAAGCATCGGTCTCGGTGGCTGGAGCCCCGTCGGTATGGTACAGCAATGTCTGGAATACCTCCACATATCCCTTGATGTTCCATGGTGGGGTGCTATAGTTATTGGAACAGTGGTTGTGCGTCTTGCCATGTTCCCACTTGTGATTATATCTCAAAGAAATACAGCTATTATGAATAACAATCTGCCTGAAATACAAGCCATACAGTTAAAAATGACCGAAGCAAGGCAAACAGGCAATCAGTTAGAGTCTGCTCGGTATGCACAAGAAATGATGCTTTTTATGAAAGAAAAGAAAGTTAACCCATTAAAAAACATGATTGTTCCCATAGCACAAGCACCTCTGTTTATTTCCTTCTTCATGGGCTTGAGAGGAATGGCTAACTGCCCTGTGGAGAGCCTTTCCACAGGTGGCTTATGGTGGTTCTTAGACTTGACTGTGCCGGACCAATTCTTTATACTGCCGTTGATAACAAGTGCCACAATGTGGGCAACAATTGAGCTCGGTGTGGATGGAGGCCGCTTGGATGCTCAAAACATGCATGTTATGAGGTACATTCTCCGTGCGATACCCATAGTGATGATTCCATTCACTATTAACTTCCCTGGAGCCATCCTTGTGTACTGGACTTCGAGCAACTTTATCTCACTTTTGCAAGTAAGCATACTGAAAATTCCAGCAGTTAGAGAGTACTTTAAGATCCCCAAGCTACTAAAACATCAACCCGATAACTTGCCAATTAAGAAAAAAGGCTTTGTAGAAGGTGCAAAAGAATCCTGGACTAATATTAAGATCTCTAAAGATTTGGCTGAAAGACAAAGGATAGATGAGCTGGTGTTTACAAAGGCGGGCAAAGGAGCTCTGCAAAAAACATACAAATTTGACCCCACAAAGTTAACAAACATGCAAGCAAAATCAAAATAGTCTTTGGATAAATCTTAGTATAGTAGATTTTATTGTGTAAAAATAAATGTTGATAAAAACGCCGTACAATTTTTAATTTGGTGTACTTACAGACACCATTAGAGAATGATAACCTTTTTCAAAATGTTATCGGCTCTGACCATGGACTCATCATAATACCTACTTATCATATTTCGATAAGGTAAATGATTAGTTGCTAGTTTTCAGTCATAAAATATTTTTGAAAACTCATCATCCGTCATACTCTAATGGTGTTCACTGTGGTGTTCACTGTACAATTGACTATTGTGTAGATAAATGACACTCATATAGTTGATCTAAGCATACCACCTAATATTATTTTATGACAGAGCTACCTACCTAGTCCATACCTCCTAACTATTGAATAGGTTTACACAAAGATGACACAAAGTAAGTATTACCAGGTAGATAGATAATTATCAACTACGTAACTAAACTTGCTTTGGTTCTTTCCCGGAAATGAGAGGTTTCTCGAACAAAGACTGAAGGATAGAGATCGCAATTACAGATGTCGAGAGCCGTGTACGTGTTATTTGGATAATGAGAATTAATTAGACGATAGTAAACGTTGTAAAACATGCATTTTGTCGTAAAACCCCAGCCAATTTCGTCATAAGCTAGCTGGTTGGTGTACCGATGTATTTTACTTTACATACTTGTAGGTAACGTTGTTAGTAGGTAGTTAGACGCAGGGCAGTGCTTGCGTGACATGTTTATAAAGCACTAACACCTAAGTAAGGAGGTTCTAGGCAATTTCTCAAAAGATATGTTCCGTCTGAACCATTGTCTCAGCCTAGGCGAGTATACCCGCAGAAATTAATTAAACCTAGGTAATACGTGTGACTATGTGTAAGTAGTACCTACCTACCTACTAGGCACCTTAATAGTTCGCTTCCAAGTAGGTAAAATTAAGCGGATTCTCAAAATTCAGAAGGGGTAGGTATTTGATTTAGCTTAAGTACACCACTAAATTGATAAATTACAGCAAGAAGCTGCACAGTAATACAAAATATTATTGTTTGCTACTTTAACTCAACAAACTCAGTAAAAACCCAAAGCAATTTTCTCTCCGTGCTACGTGGTGCTACTCGGACGTCCAATAATAAAAGACATTTGTGCCGAAGATACCTATACTCTCCTAGACTAGTAAGTAGTACGGTAGGTACCTACATCGATTTCAGCGCTGTACCTACTACCTATTTGAGTTTTTCCTGAAAGCTTAGGGCAACTCTGAATTAAAACAAAGAAAACCAAAGTTTGAGAAAAATGCCCATTGTTTATTGTTAAAAGGTTGGTAGATAGCTATTATACCTACCTACTAAGGGTCAAGTTGAATTGAATTAAAATGTTTTCACATATATACTCGTAAAGTACCTAACCTAGTGCTTTCATCGCAATTGTTGAGAACAAAATAGCTACATACCTACCTATAGGCAACCTACCTACCTGTTTTGGTAAAATCACACAGCGATCATGAACCTAAGACAGAATAAATGTTAACAGGAAGGAAAGCCTCTTGGCCATTTCAAAGAAGAAATTGTATTCATTGAACACAAAAATAGTCCGTTATTTTACCCTAAAGCAAAGTAATTACAATTGCCTGTGGAAAATTCCGCGCGGGAACTTTTCGTGGTTTTTTCACCCCACTGTTCCCGAACAAGAAGTTTGCCATTACTAGATTGCCTGGGCTCCCGTTAATTGCCTGAGAGCACTCCTGTCTTACGATTTTATTGCTATGTTGTGTATCGTGCTTGCTACTTTTTTACGCGTTCCTTTATCACCATTTTATTCCACAAATAGCTATCTACTGGCTACTTCAGAAAAGATAAAATTTAACATTTCTGCTGCTCCGTAGAGTAATATTTCCACTACCTACTTAGATAGGTATCTAACCTAGGTACCTATTTTTTCATAGATACCAGGTTCGCAACACGAGGGCGTAAAAATTTTAAGGGAATGATGGGTCTACGTCGTAGAGCCTCTACGAGCTGTTGCCATTGCAATTATAATAATATATAAGTAACCCGTTATTGCTCGGAGTAGATTTAGGACGATGGAATCAATAGGACAAAAAATGGGACCCAGAGAAAGCACCCGGAATGTTCATATTAGATTGAAATATCTACTTTTCTCTACATATTTCTTTATTTCTTCAATAAGGGTTGGTATCTGAAACTTTGCCTACCATGTACTTCACTATGTAATTAGTGGTACCTAAAATCTTTAAATTTCTTCAGTACTCGATGGAAAAATGCACGCTAATTCATTGCGCTAGTAATAGAGCTTCTTGTGAAAAAGCTCGAAGGGGAAGTATTACCACTATAGGTACTATTTTTGGCGTCAAGCAGTACCTAATGTTCGCATTGCGATGTGAACAGTATTTCAATATGCAATGCTTTTTCAAAATACTTTCAAATACATTTTTAGATTAAACATGTTATGTGTGGAAAATAACACTATCTTTTCATTGCCCAGTTCAAGTCTGGATAGCGCAGGTAATTACTCTGCCTGATTCAGCACTGCACGGCAACGACGAATGTGTTTCCTAATCAAGTTTTACCATTTTCGTTTAAGATTTATCACTTTTACTGGCTACAACATTTCGCTTTTCGTGAGGTTTTTAACATCTGTCCATAGTCAACTCAAAGATAAAACTGACAGATCCTTTCTAAAATAAAAATAAATAAGTTAAACAAGTAATAAAATTAAAAATTTAAAAAACCCCCGAATCTTTGACCGATTTTTATCAAACATAGCTAAAAACACTCCCGACTAAACCATCTTTCAAACAAAAAAAAAAAACAAAATCAAAATCGGTTCATTCATTCAGGAGCTACGTTGCCTCAGAAAGACACACACACACAGACACGTCAAACTTATAATACCCCGTCGTTTTTGCGTCGGGGGTTAAACAGTAGATTTTCTCAATTTATCACCATTATCCTGGATGACATACGCCGCTTTTTATTCTAGATAGAACGATTATGAAGATTATCGAAGTTAAGAGGATGGAGTACCTAAGACACTCCATCCTCCTAACTTCCACAATCTTCACAATGCTGTTAGTCGATCGTACCGGAGGCCGTCCTACGCTTTCCGTGTCGGGGCTTTCAAGACATCGTGGACTTAATATTTTCAAATTCAATCGACTTGTAGCAACTATGTCGAAAGATTTCGGAAAACCCTTTCCTTGTTATCAATAAACTGGATGTAAGCTTGGAATATTTCACCGTGTTTTGTCTTTTATTCTCAGTAATTTCTTCACCTCTGGAAATAAATAATCCTGCACCAAAACCAGATTAGTAAGAACTATGCAATACATAACCTTGTTAAGGTTTCTGGGCTCTGTAATTCACTCGGGAGGCTCCGGAGCGACCTAATTACAGAGTTTGTCTGTTCAATTTGATTAGATTTGTCAAGATGCAGGTAAAAGGTAAACAGGCTTAAAGTAAAAGGCAGGCAGGTTAAGGCAGGTAAAGTTGCATGCCTATCGATCTTTTATAGGATACATTTCGGGGAATGTGCTCAGATACTGCATGACCTGATACCACCATCCCCTTTCCACCACAGGACAAGTAACGCACGGCACAATACCATCCATACTTGGTACACATTCCACCCATTCGCACCAAACGTTTTGGATCTACATTCATTATGCGAACTGCCAAGGAATGGAACGCGTTGCCGTCTTCTGTCTTTCCTGAGAAATATAATCTGGGTCTTTTCAAGGCAAGAGTGAATAGGTGTCTTCTAGACTGTCCTGCTCCATCGTCGGCCTCATCGTCACTTACCATCAGGTGAGATTGTGGCCAAAGGACATTCTATATTATATATATAAAAAAAAAAGGTTTGGCATTGAAAATTACTCGGCTTCTCAGATAACCAAGAGTTTCGTCTCTACTTTTGATTTTTATAGAACAACTTATAAAAATGAATTACTGTTTTAGCTCTTTTAGGCCGCACAAGCTTTTTTGTATGATCGTTCGCTCTGAACTTCTATGGAATAAAATAAAAAGTATTAAATAAAATATAGCTAATATATCTATTTTGTGTATACTGTTGATCATTGCAGTGAACGTCCAATGGTTTATTCGAAATGTTTCGTTCATAGGTGGTAAGTCGTTTTGATGTTTCAATTTTGTTTGTTTGCATTTTGAGCGTGACATCAGCAAGCAAATAAAAATACCTCTTTGGTAGCAGATCGTGCCGTCGTTGAAGTACAACAAACTAGCAAGAATTTTAGATACTCGTTTTTTTCTAGTTTTACCAATAAAATGCCACCTCAATTCTAACCTGCATCTTCAGAAATCTTTTTACAAGAAATCCGGAACAAAGAATGCACTATCGAAACGCTGGTGGACCGATCTTTTAAGTAGTTTCCAAGTAGATGGTTAAAGTTCCGAAGGTACACAGTTACGTACAAATTCTACCATAAAACACTGAAGATAACCTCGCGCCTCGTCCGGACAGCATTCGTTCTGGCTCTTTCAGGAGATTTATTTGGAAAATCTAGCGAACAAAGGAATATTCCAGCTCTACTAATATATCTACAGTGTCTGACATAAATAGGGCAAAAAGTTCTCGTCGTAGATGAGCGAAGAGAGGAGAAAAAACTTTCTCTTCCCAGGAAGAGAAAGTTTTTTCTCAGGACAGGACCGATGACATAGTCTCACAGTTATATACCTATGGTCTCCTGGTACGGTAGACATTCCGTGACACCCTTGTACTTATCTTATCTAAGTTTTGAGTAAAGTCATATTTTAAAGTCATATTTTATTAAAATACTTAAACATTCATGGACAAAGCGGTTATTTGCAAACAGTGCTTAACTCTGAATCCAAACGCATACATTTTTGACAAAACATTGAGAAGTACTATAGAATATATGGTTGAGTTAAGAATGTCTCGATGACTAAGAATACCGGGGTCAATAAAGTTAAATCATTGTTATAGACTCTTATTTCAAATTTTAGCTTTGCTAATTGAAATCTAAGTTTATTGTCTATGGTCTACGTCGTAGAGCTACTACAGCGTAGCACCTCTACGGCGTAGGCTGCTGCAGTTAATATTATTTACGATAATATGATGTTAGGGTAAAATATACCCTGAAGTCTTCATTAGAATGTTAGTAATCCTTTACGCAGTGTGGTGTTTGTATCCTTACTCGTAGATACACTATTTATTTATTTCAGTTTACAAAAAAAAAAATAACTTTGACAAAGCCGTCTGTTTTACTTTTAATCATTTGTAATATGGGTTTATTCCAGAAATCCTCTGCGTGTTGCCTCTGCGAAGAGGATTTCTGGACTTTTTAATACTAAAATCAGATTATACACCCAAACGTAATAGGAAAAGTACATTGACAACACGTATATGGTTGCCAAAACTAGAAAAAAAAGTTCTCCTTATTTATTTGTTATAATTCCATCAACACAACTGGTCATTTTCACACCCTTTCGCTAGCAATATTGCAATATTATGGAACACGTATTACATGTATGATTATTTATGAGACAGTAGGTGCGAGACTAGAAGATAAATTGTTTTGTACTCAGACAATTATTTATTTTCTTGCTTTGTTTGTTTTCTAGGTCACCTTGGACGTAGATTAACCGATAAATATCAATAAGTATTATTTGAAATAGTATTTAGCCAAATCAGTCAGTTGGTCAAGTCAGCTGTTATTTGTTTTATTGGCAAAATCGTGGATTTTCTTGTCAAAACTTGGAAACGAATTCTAATCAAATAAGGAAATCACTTATTAGTTACTCGTATTTTACTACACATTTATCACAATGGCTCACTTTTTATGCTACGATCTCAAGTAATATTGGTTAAAATTTCAGCGAAATTAAACAATAACACTCACAATAACACCAAGAAAAAGTAATATGTTGCTTCCAAAAATGATAGACCTCGAATTCTCTTTTTAAACTCAATAAGTAGTTAAGCTTCAACGTTCCACGTTTAAATTCAAACCGGTTATCCGGCCAATATCAATGGTTTTGTATAAGCCGATAGGATTCCGAATAGTTCAATAGATACCAGCTCTAAAGCGCAGAGCTCGTCTGCACCAAATTAAAGTCTTACCGGTGTGTTCGAACAGGCGTAAAACTTTTGTTTTAACTTGTTTATTTGTGACTTGTTCTTATATGAACATGTTATAAGACAAGAATAACTAGGCAGTAGGCAGTATAAATAGTTCGTTCGAGCACAGATAATATAGAACAACACTTCCTAGGTTGGTTCGGGGAAGTAAAAGTGTTCTTATTTTGAGTATGCAAGTGCAATTACTGCCACATGAAATTGTTTAGACATCTAACTGGCCACTTGCTTTTGCTTGCTGGGTTGCTCTATCTAAAACATGGTGGCCCTCAATTATGCTTGACAGTCCGTCTGAAAAAAAAACAAAAGAAGAAAGAAAGCCCTGAGCTGAACGATACATTACAAGTACTTTAGAAAACCTACGTATCGACGTCCACATAAATTCTTCCGTTCATTGACGATGGCAAACCTATTTTGTGACGCCACTAGTTTGTCAGGTACGTCGTCTCAAGTTTAGGGATTTGTCCTAGAACACCTCAATCCGGGGCCGGGCCCGTCGGGAGCCGTAACGTTGAAATATGAGCGTTATTACACACTTTATAGCTATTTTATTTCATTGTTTCTCTAGAAACAGTTTTCTGTTTTTATTTATTTAGCGGTACTTATAGATCAAAGTTCAAGATTTCCATTGATTCGTAAACACAGCTTTAAGTCTAAATCAGTAACTTTCTTATTTAGTAACATCACTAGGATTATTTGAAATCGTCTTATACTAAGTGATTTTAGAGGCTAGTTCTTCACTACAATCTGTATAGAAAAACGGGAAAGAAACTTAAGGCTTGGTTCCAATAGTTTCTATCGACAAGACGATTATGAAATCAATTTGTTCATAATAATGTTACAGTTTACTAGACGTTCAATTTGGTCGCGAACCTTATATACATGTTGGTGCATGTACGACATTTTACATGAATCGGGTAAGGGATCATTAATATGCCGAAATTAAAAAAAAAACTCAGTTGGTTCCTAGTAGTTGCCAAGTGCTCACGTTCATAAAAAAATCATGTTCTTAATTAGATATTAATTAATAGGTTCATTCATATTGACGATTGACGAAAATATCAGCGCTAATATTTTAGAATGTTATAATATTAATGTGTTTTAATTTAATGTTGTACACACAATGCCCACCCTGTATAAGGTACAATTACGATCATAAAATATCAGATCGGCCAATCTGTAAACCGTGCCAATAACAATATAAGGCTATATCTACTTATCGCGGGCACAATGATTTGTTCCGTACCCCAATAACGATGTGCCGAGATAGTATCGTATAGTTACCCAATAACTCGTGCAGTGGACGTTCATTGCGTTAATAGCCCGTTAAAGTGATCCTTTCAAGATACCTTATATCACTATGGTTTTGGTTTTGGTTGTATGTAAGTATAGTATAATTATGTCATGTGAATTATTTATATAGGTATTTGTATACAGGGTGTTACCAGACCACTTCCGAAAACGAAAGGGGGGGGGGGGTACAGCACACCAAAACCCAACCAAAAAAAAAATTGTTATCCTGTTATCCTGAAAAATAATTATAGCCGGAGAAAACAATGTTTAAAGATTTGTATTTATCTTTTGATATATCTTTTGTGTTTAATTATAGTCATTCTTTTCCTGTTTTTTGTGTATAGTTATGTATTAATTTTTTTTTTTTTATCAGTTTTAGTACCTTTAAAAACAAGCCACACCATCTTTTTGCACGTCCAGGAAGACTGGCAGACAATGCTCTTAGCATTAAGTCCTCCTAGCACTACCTATTTGTGTGAAATCCTACTAATATTATAAATGCGAAAGTTTAGATGTTTGGATGTTTAGATGTTTGGATGTTTGTGTTTCAATCACGTCAAAACTACTGAACCAACTTGGATGAAACTTGGCATATATGTAGTTCGTAACCTGGATTAACATATAGGCTACTTTTTATCCCGAATAATTAACAGGATCTACAGGATAAAATGAACGAAAAGGATTAGCAGCGCCAATTGGCAAGAGGATTTCATTGTCATGTCATGTCACGTCAGTTTGACAGGGCGTAGTACTACCTCTTTGGTCTAACAACTAGCGTTTGACATTCGAGTAGGTACGAGTTCGGTGTAATGAGGTGTAATGTCAAGTTTCTCAAAGAAGTATCCGCTCGGTACACGCACAGATAATATAATGTACACGGAAACTAGACGCGTACGAAGTCGCGGGTAACTGCTAGTTTTAAAATAAATAAATACCATGTTCGTTCGTATGAGCAAGTGGCCAACCCTGATGTCGGAATATTGGTGTCGCCTTATGGCCTCTGTTGTTGCGCCAGGACTCATGCCCTCTGAAGTACGGAAGCGCTCAGATGTGAATATGCCACTAGCGGTCACCCATCCAAGTACTGACCGCGCAGAACGTCGCTTAACATAAATGATCGATAAAGATTGACTAAGCTAGCAACGCCACGAGCGCTTCAAGATACCTGAATGAAACTGTTCGGGCCTTTCAAGGGATAGGTGGGCTTGTAACACTAGGCTCTTAGAATGTAACGACTTTGGTATATCTAGGTTCTAGCACTAAGTAAACTATAAATTTATTCACAAAGAAAATTATGACTAATAAAGTATTTACAATATTTATAATATGTACAAAATACACATGAAGCAGTTGAGCTATCTACACACCGTTGCAAACGATTTATAGGTAGCTCAACTGATCCAAACCAGCACTAAGTTGACTTTTCAATTTATTTTTGGCCAGATAACAGAATACTAATAAATATAATGGAGTGAAATGCATATTCTAGCTATCCTTCGAGTATGAAATTGAACAACTGCATAGACACATTATTTTGTAAGTTAGAAAGTTGAAGGCTGTGAAACGGCAAGGAATAAGGAATGCTTTTAAAAATTTTATACCTTTGGCACTGGTTTTTACATCGTCGAAGTGCTGAAGTATTAGGGTCTGGCCCCATCACCAGGCCCATAAAGTAGCTACATTTTTCATTTTATTTTATGACAGGAGGGCCGCTATTGAATTCATTGTGAGCTTTAAAAATATTGAGGTACCTCTGTATAACGGATATATATTACATACTGATTTTGAATGATTAACGCCTTATTAGATTAGGATGAAATCTCCGAGTCAGGCAATCGTCTCTAAACCAAAATGGTAATTGGCTAAGCAGGGAAAAATAAATAAGCCAGAGGTTTGAAGTCTGCTGTAAACTTATTAATCATAGGTAATGATTGTAAGGATGGTTATGTATTTAGCTATTTGTGTTTAAATTTTATTTAGAGAGTACGCAAGGTGGCATGGTTACTGCGAGACAAACTCCTCATTTTTTTTTTTTTTTTTTTTTTTTTTATAAACAATGATCTTAGATATAAAAAATCTTTGATAAATAACTGCAGCTTATACGAAATCATTATCCAACCTCTCACAATTTTATGCCTGGCAGATTTATGTCACGTATGAGCATGTAGTTAACTAATCTGAGATTTCATACAGCCTTTAATACATACATGACAACCTCACTTTGGAACCTATATAGTAAGAGTGCCGTGCTAAGGGCACTTCTTGTACGCATAGACTGGCGTGACAGCTGACAAGTAAGTAATGTAAGCACGCCATGCTGCCACGCTCACGCTGGAATACTAGAAAACTCCTTCCAGAATTCCTTTTATTAAATTTTGTTTCCTCCGCAGCTGGTTTACAAGAATTATGAAGTTTTGTCTAGGTAAGTAAATACTTATATTATATAGTTTGTAAAAGAAATACCACGAAGTCGAAGTAAGTGACCTTGACTTTTCTGGGGATAAGGTCGCCTAGGCCGGGGATGGTATAGGGACTGGACAAGCCTACTCTACCTAAATCATATCCCAGGCACTGCAGCGTCCCGTTCATAGGGACATGGGTAAAAAGTGGATCCTGACGCTGTATAAATCATCTAGATGATTAGGCCTGATCAAAAAAATGCTTATGATGCTATAGTTTAATTAATCGAATTACCATTTTTTTTTTTTTTTTTTCCTTAACCTATCTCGTCCCACTGCTGGGCAAAGGTCTCCCCCAAAGACTTCCAATGTTCTCTCTCCTGGGCTTCCTCCCACCATCTCCTTTCAAAGGCGTCCAAGTCGTCCCGCCAGCGCTTTTTAGGGCGAATTACCATAGAAGAGTGAAAACTAATCGGATATTTTTTCGGTTTATCTCAATTTTGCGCTCGGTTCAGGAAGTATTGTGGAGTCAAAATGTCTTTGTGCTTGACGAGTGAGCCCCTAATCGTCTCATGTCTTGAGGTCATGTCACATAGCACTGCATGCTTCAACATCTGCTCTACATTTTGATTCTACTGCTCTTTATTGGTATGAAATAGAACGCTTGCGCTATTCGTGACTTTATAAACAAAACACTGTGCTAGTGATATATTTTTTTTATTTATAGACGAAGGCTGTAAGGTGCAATAAATGTAGTTTAACCCTTATGAACACATATGCCAGGAAGTGTACTTGAATACAAATTAGGCAAACGATGCAATTTAACGGAGTGACGTGACATTTTAACGGGTTAAAACGTTTAGCTTACCTTTAGCATCAGTAGCGAATTCTATCTAATAAGAGTGCTATATCTTTGAATACTTGTTTATTATTTGACGTTTAAAAATAACGTTTAAAAAAACTACAGAATACTATATTGTTAGTACAAAAAGAATGGGTAACTAGGCTTTTTGTTTGCAAAAAGAAATGAAATCATACTGACTATAGAGAGCATTAACTAAATTTATTATTTATTCAAGACGAGAGGTCGAATAGGTACGTGAGACTATTAAAAAAAAAACAATTATGCCAAAAACTGCTGCTAATGTTTAACTTCCGGAATTTTTGAATAGAAAATGATTCTACTCGAGTGTAAGCTTGTCTAGTTGGTATTCATGTGACTAACTTCACTCCATTCGTTGTCTTACTTACAGTTCGGTATTTTCTATTATAGTGGTATGCATCAGTTTGTACACTACGTTTGAAAAGATAAAGGAAAAAACAACCTAGCAAATGGATTTTAACTCCAAATTGGTGCTAAAGGTTTACTAAGGTATTTTTCTACAGTTCTCACGTTTCGTCTGCTTTCTATAAAGGAAGTAACTACAGATAACATTTTCATAATGGGTTGTTTATTTTCTTCCACACAATGCAGCCTTTCTTTGGCGGTATTGAGGGGCATTGCAGTGGAAGCATTAATTTATTTTCAAAGTGTTACAGTCAACGCCCAAAGCAAAGATCCGCTCGAGTAGAATTTTTATACAAAGCCATTGGACTCATACAAACTTTGAGTTTCGATTGTTATTTGTGATTTGACCGTAGTTCAAACACGTGGTCAATTAAAATTAAATGTGCTTTTAAAGACCTACTTTTTTGTTAACCCCTGACGCAAAAACGACGGGGTGTTATAAGTTTGACGTGTGTGTGTGTGTGTGTGTCTGAGGCAACGTAGCTCCTGAGCGGATGAACCGATTTTGATTTTGTTTTTTTGTTGGAAAGATGAATTAGTCGGGAGTGTTCTTAGCTGTGTTTGATAAAAATCGGTCCAGAATTAGGGGGTTTTTTCAATTTTTAATTTAATTACTTGTTGACTGTTAAATTCAATAACTCTAATATAATGACTAGTACAATCATAAGTTTCTACATTTGTAAGATTTCGGAAAAATCATACAAAATTGCATACAAATGTAAAAGCTAAAATGTCAAGAGGCAGCAAACAATAAAATTTTTCTAAGAGTAGATTTAAGGCCAAACCCAAACTAATCAAACAGAACTTTGATAAATTAAGGGCCCGAAACTAAGCTAGTTAAACGTAAGCGTTATATAAGTGTCTCTTAGTTTGATATATGGAAAGGAAAAGCACCTGTGCACCTCTACAAAAGCAGTTATCCGTCATATAATGATATATTACCTCATACAGGGTGTGAAAAAACTACTACTAGAAACTGAAGATAGTTTCCCTCAAAGACTCTACATCACGTCAAAATTAATCTTCTATTTTATTTATTTAGAGCAACCAACAAGGAAATCACAATTATCAAGTTATTTCTTAAATCTAAAGTAGTAATGCTTTGTGTTTCTCTAATTACTGTAATTAGAGAAATTAGAGATGCCACGATGCTTCTATAGTGGTATGGTTTCGTCCCACCCTACCCCCAGGAGTATGGCCAGGGGTATGGTGGGTTCGAAGTGTCTTTATTCAGTAGAGAAACCAGAGTATACAATGAAATGCAAGAACTCTGACATTGCTACGAATTCCAAAGAAAACAGAAACAATTCTTGCTGAACTGATGTACTAATTCAAGTATCCTACTAATATTATAAATGTTTAGATGTTTGGATGTTCGTGTTTCAATCACGTCTAAACTACTGAACCAACTTGAAACTTGGCATATATATAGTTCGTAACCTGGATTGACACATAGGCTACTTTTTATCTCGAATAATTAACAGGATCTACAGGCTAAAATGAACGAAAAGGATTAGCAGCGCCAATTGGCAAGAGGATTTCATTGTCATGTCATGTCACGTCAGTTTGACAGGGCGTAGTACTACCTCTTTGGTCTAGCGTTTGACATTCCAGCACGAGTTCGGTGTAATGAGGTGTAATGTCAAGTTTCTCAAAGTATCCGCTCGGTACACGCACAGATAATATAATGTACACGGAAACTGTAGACGCGTACGAAGTCGCGGGTAACTGCTAGTTTTTGATAATTTTCAGGAATTTAAACTTTCTTTGTCACCCGTAGATACGTTTTATGGGGTAGTTTTTACACACTCTATACTTATACGATAGCTATCCCGAGCCTCGCAATAATAAGCTTTTATTTATCTCAGACAAGAATTATTTCCGGACAGCGACGACGGATACTATTTAATTTAAGAAATATTAAATCTTTATTCCCTCTTTGTTATAAGAACTCGAGCTAATATTATAAAAGAACGGCAAACGGAACCATGAAAAGGTTATTACGAATAAAATGTAAATAAGATGTGAACCATTTTCATTAAGGAACATCTAAACGGTTGTATTAAACGCTATGGACAAGAGACTCTTAACAAGCATGAAAGAAAAAATAAGAAAAACTTTACGGACGTACAATCATTTAGTGAATTCGCAATTTGCATACCGACAACGACCCAAGGAAAAACTTGGGACTAGAGTTTAATTTGCATAGAGCTAAAGGGGAATCGTTTTGTAATTGATCTTTTTAATCCTCTTTCAGGGGCAGTTCAGGTAAAATACTGTCATTGCACCCTTTACTACACTGTTGCGTTGCATACTACTACTTGCTATTTGTGCTATTACTACTTCTGTGGTATTTACCTATTATGTACTAGAGAAGCCAACGCATTTCAATTTCTTAGATATGACATCACTTTTACTTTCCTATACCTACATTTCACGCCTTTTTATTCTGTGGCTCCGTTTAGAACATAACATTTTAACTGTCAATCCCAAAGATTTTTTATATGTAGTTAGCTATAGATGCCATCTTCAGAATATCCTAAATAATCTGTATACATAATGTATACTTTGTGGTATATGGGCTTATTCCTGACAGATAACCGCGGTTATCTGTAAGGAAATAAAAAATCCTCTGAGATAACCAGTTATCTGAGAGAAAAAAAAATCCTTTGAGATAACCAGTTATCTTGTCTTGGTTATCTATCAGGAATAAGCCGGTATATGTGAGTGCTGAAGTCAACTTTCAGTAACTTCTCATTACGCTTCTGTTCCTAAGCCCCAAAGAAAGGTAATCGGAGTTACAACCACAGCCGAACTGCTCCATAAAACATTCAAACTTGCTGGAGGACTACGTACTACGAGCTTTCATGGCACTGTTGAACTTAAACTGAAAACAACAGCTTTTTCTATGCGTTGCATATCAATAGTGCTAAAAAGGCAATTTGTATACCTAAATAGTAGCCAGCTGCTGAATTATGATGATGGCGAATTGGAAAAAATTTAAAAATACAGAAAAAAAAAAATTATAAAAAGGCTAATGTCTGACGCAGGCTTCAAACAAGGTCGACATCCCATCTGATCTCTAAGTACTCTTAAGAGTAAATTCTAAAGGGATGAGGGGGTGTCATAACTCGAAGTAAACCCTATAATCTTGCTTTGTCTGCTATTATCAGTGTCCCCTTTGCCGTGACTTTAAATTAAAGACTATTAAACTAACTTTTCCTGTTTCCTGTCTCGGAGCCGGTAACTCAAGTAAATACTCGTAATTAATGCCCGAGCTACACGAAGATACTAAAGTTTTGGATAGTAAAATGTACTGGGAAAAGAATTTTCAGCATTGCCGTGTCCCAGTTTGACGGTTATGGGCACCGGTTGGTGCAATTACAACCACCTTTACCCTAGCGTAATGTTCACGGTTTAAAGTGAGGAATAGAGAAAAAACCAAAAAGACAAAAACATTCAGGCCTATGGAGAGAGGGAGAGAGAGAGAGAGAGAGAGAGAGAAAGGTTATCAGGTCATTCTATTCCATCAAAATGGTTGTGGAATCCGAAAAAGTGTATCCAAAAGAGTCATTGGATATGCCACAATCTTTTTTATACGAAATGAAACTAGAAAAATTCTGGCAACCTTCGCGACAAAGTGAATTCAAGAGGCGCATTTCGCATCCCGAAAAACGCTGACGCGAGGGTAATTTGGGTAATTTCTCGACGGAATGAGTGCGGTGGCGGTCAAAAGGAATCGAGTAGATGTGCTCATGTACTTGTAGTGACCGTATTAATTAAATGCAAGCCTCTGAGTCCATTTTACGAGGCCCCACAGGGTGAAACTCGTTTCGTTTATCCGCTTCCACTCATAAGCAATTACTTTGTCCAAACGACTTTCAGAGGGAGCCTGGAATGCCTGAACGCGGAAAGAAATTAAGCTGCGCGGATTTTAGGGTTTACAACTTAAATAGAGGTTTTACTATAGTCAGGTGCGAGGTAATTGTGGGTTTTATTCGAACAGACTGCAGCGATAATTATAATTAACTTGCGTGGGAAAGAGAACACTATTAATCTGTGTCTGTGTGATCGTTGTTACACTGGTTACTGGATTTGTTATTTTATTACACTTAATTTGTCCGTATGTACGGTGTGTACTGCTTCATGTGTATTTTGTATATTGTGAATAAATGTTATCTTCTTACAAAAAAATGTTATTCCACAGAAAGGTTAAGAAAGCGTAAGAAGTTCTTAGGCCGTGCTAATACCGTATGAGCATACATTTACTAAAATGATAGAGGTACTAAATAATACACCCAGCAGTCATACGCAGCTTGACTGTTTCCCGAGAAACTGTTAAGAAACAGTTCGGTCCCAAGTGGGCTAATCACGCAACGAGCTTACTTGTCCGTATGTACAGCAGTTGAAGTTTTCAACTAAGTTTAACATGACGTAAGGACGAACAACCTAGTTCGTTTGGCGATCGTAGGAGACGGTGTCCACTAAAGCGTGACGAAGTTACGCTTCCGATTGGTACTGATTTGGATCAGTTGAGCTATCTATAAATCGTTTGCAACGGTGTGTAGATAGCTCAACTGCTTCATGTGTATTTTGTACATATTATATGTAAATACTGTATTAATTTTCTTTGTGAATAAATAAACGTGATAGTTATACTCTCATACAGAATAGCCATTCAACTCATTCCTCTTCGAGTGACAACGACATCCTAGGCAAAAAGAATGAACCGGAAGTTGAAGCGTAATACGGTAGAGAGGCGGTATCTTATAAACGACCTATAGACTGATGATAATGCAATAGGAACGAGAAAGATCTCTATACCCTAAGCATGCCCAGTAGTAGACTTTCGATTGACGTCATGCTTCAGGGGACAGTGGGCTTTCCCCCAGTTCGGGGCTCTACAAACGGACCCGCATAGAAAGCTTCCACATTCGATTCATACGAAACTTTGAAGAGAGCTCGATTGCGAGCACGCTGAGTTGCCCCGAACGCTTTACGAGATGCACAAAGTTAGAACTTTGCGTACAGTTTTACATTTACCTGCATTTTTGAAAACAAACATCCACACTGCGCAACCTACTCGGGACTGCATTTACATAGAAAGTAGATCACCGTCAGTGTAAGGCGAACATTTAATTTTTACTTTATGTTCGCAGCGGTTGTGATCGGCGTCAGTTACATTCAGTGGAGGATGGTGGGCAAAGCAGAAGCCAGAGCAAAGAAAACCCATCTGAACATCTGCGTACATCGTACATCAAAGTTTTCCATAACATCACATCCTTATAAAAGTATATTATCAAGATGTTTTTAAAATCGACGACTGAACATGAATTCGACACGACTGAATCATGAAATAGCTAAATACATTTAATCACTTGGAAAAGCTCACAAATAGTCAGCGTGATAATATTGGCATTGTATTTTTATTTTTATTACATTCAAGTAACCTGCTCGTTACTTGAATGAGTCCTACTAGGTATTGTTGAATAATTCGCAGTCTCATTAGCTGATCTCGTTTGAATAACCAACCGTAAATTCCGTTTCAATAGGCAATTACAAAACACTGAGCCGGATAAATTGACTTTATTAACAAGCTGTTCGTTGTTTTATTCATCAATGGATTTGTTTTTCTCCTAATCGTGCCGTAAAAAGTTGTTTAAGTATCGTTTAACTGCTGTTTTACGTAGAACTATCGAGATTAAAAAAGATCGAATGGTTTGTTTTGATAGATTGCGTAAAATTTCACTTTACTTGATGAGAGTTGAACAGGTTAGAATGATATGAGCTGAAAAAACGTGTGAAAAGGTATAATAAGTATGTAGAAAAAGAAATAACTGAATTAGGTTTCGTTTTGTCTTTTTAAAACAGCCTCTTGAAACTTTCATGGGAACCACCGTCTTAAGCGTGGATGAACAGTAGTTAAATACATAGCCTTAATAAAACCTCATCGGTATCTAAAAGTGCCTTTCACTCCCGATAAATCATCTAAGTAGCTAGTTATACATAATTGTCCTGCTATGGGAACAGAAACCTCACGTATCTCCTAAACATTTACCACCACGCTAGAGGCTTTTATACTTGTATTCACAATGTATTTAAGAGCCCAAATGATACGACCTATGTTTGTTATCCATCAACGCGAAAGCACCCCAAAATCCTTCAATCAACTTAAACGACTTTGCAGTGTAACGTAGATCTTTTGCATTGCATTTCAGGTGCACCAGGTTGAAACTAACAAATCGGAAGAGGCTTTAGCACACGTTTTTACCGCCATAAAGTTGTTATGCCTAAATCATGACAAAACACTATCGAGGCAAAATGCGATTAGGGAAAAACCTACCGATGAAAAATGCGTTCGAGGCACCCATCTAACAAACCGAATTATCAGTGTCACGTTACACTAAACTTTCTACAAGCTAACAGCCGCACTCATAAACATAATTAATTAATTCATCACCAAAAACCTTTACCATAATTTGTGTTGTGTAGTTTGAGTTCTATTATATCCCGATATTTCAGCACAATTGCATACGCCATGATCACGGGTCAAGCTGAAGACTTTGATAAGTATCTATAAGAGTATTTTGTAAAGCCTTTGATTGGACAAAATACGACGTGTCACTTGCCACTCACATACTTTGATAACTGATACAATACTAACTCATGCTGACTCTACAAGCTATTTGGAAAATTGTCCGAGCCATGTGACGGGCCCGTCAGCGATCATGCTCACAAATACTCACAATCAAATAGATTTATTCGTAAGCTTCGTCATAGAAGCAACAGAACAGCTGTCTCAATTTCTATGTTCTACCTGCATGTTCAGTCAGCATCAGAAGTAAATCTCTGTTTCAGAAGTTCATATTTGATTCATATTTGACACTCTGTCTCATCATCAATTACCAATGATACACACGAGAAATATACCATATATACTATGGCAAAATCATCTCAAAGTTTGTCATCAGCTTTTTCTGACAATCAGCATAAAAAAATCAATCATAAAACTCTGATAAAACTTTTCCCCCTTCTATTTATTTCGATTGTGTTTGATACGTTTTGTCCCAAAACCCATTATTTTATCCAGCAATCCACATACACTGTTAGCATATCTGGCAACTCGTCCGATATGAGCGGCAGTACCAATAAAAAAATCTAAAAAAACAAGCGAACACGTGTTCAATACTGAAAAATAAACTTACAACATATTTCCCCAAAACAAAAGCACGTATAAAAACAGAGAGTGCATCGATTGTATCTGCGAGTGATTTAGAAATGGTCGGTCCGAGAACAATGGCGAGCATTCGTCGACCGCAGAGCTCCGATCGAATCATAAATAACGTGGATACCATCCTCTGAATATACGGACTCCATACTGGAGGGGAAAACGGGATATTTATTTGCGGCTAATAAGGAGTAATGTATGTACCCTCAAGTCAAATTGGCATTATACCATCATGGTTAGAGATGTGATCCTTTTCATTAGCGCCACCAGCCACGATTTGAACCAAAATAGGCTCATTTGTAAGAATTGTTCTACCTATGTCCTTTCCAAACGTGTTGACTCATTTTCTAGCAATTTTTGTAGAGCTCTTGTCTTGTCTTGTTGTCAATAAATCTATTCATTACTAGGAAGCTACAAATGTTTTTAAAATAGAAAGTCTTTGTTTAGTTTTTATTTTCATTCATTACAAATCAAACAGTGATAGAACCTCAGTAAGAAGAAAATGTAATAAAAACCTCTTTATTGCTCTTTTTGGAATAAGAAATATTACTTTTTGGACCATTATTATTTACCTTATTTATTTATTCTCTGTCTACATTTACAATCTAGTTTTTTTTCACAATATTTGCATTAAGTATTTCGTTTTTCATTAAGTGTTTCATGATGGATTAATAAATACAATTTTCTATCATTGGTTTAATGTTTTATTTAGAAAAACTCTGCCACACCAGTGTGAAATGAAACACTGGTGATCTGGTGATCAGACAAGCGGTTTGAAAGTTAAACTCTAATAAACATTCAACTCACTGGATCAATAAGAGTTTTTACAAAATATTGTATCAAGAAGACTATTATGTATGAATTTTGGTAGGTAATGTACTCGCACCTATACTCAATTACATTCCATATTTCTACGGTAAAGAGAGTTGGTATCCCGTAAAACCTTAAATAATGGTTACTTTATGTAAAATTCCTGTTGCAATACTTCATCTGGACGGTGCACTTACCAATATTTATGTCGACTGAATCGTATTGATGTCGTCGATAATTCTTTTATTTAATTCAGAAAGAAATTCTACCTTGCTACTTCTTTCCCTAGAATTCGATTTTTTTTACTTGGCATGTTAGATACCTTGTATACCTTCCATAAGCTTATATTTTAAACAACGTGTTATTATTATAATTCATTTATTTCTATTTCTTAAAAAGTACATCAAATTATATTAGTAGGTATGTAAAGTTATTATAACTTTGCTCCATTTATTTAATTTACAAATGTATAATGGTTTTTTCAATCATAAAAGTGTGACCTTGTTACAGACAAACAAATTTTTATTTATTTGCGAAGATCTCTCATAATTAATTAATTATTCAGCTCTGTTTATTTCTGTTTATAAAAACTTTCCAGACTTTCATTACCCAATGAAACTGAAATAATTGAAAGTCACTTCCAAGTTCCAACGTCATAAAATCACCAAAATTGTCCAGTCTTCTCAAATAGAGAAATTACTTAATTAGATCTATATTTGAAAATGCAGTCCAATACAGGGTGTATTAAGACTTCGCCCGAAAACTTCAGGGCGACAAAAAATCTGCTTCTCCATACTGCAACACTTACTTCGCAAATATGTATGGAAATGTCGAATATTTTTATTCAACCACTGATGGTTCTATAGTTGATTAAAGTTAATCATAATTGATGGTCTCAAGTTTTCGGGTTCTTATTATACCCTGTATCAACGTATCCTCGGGCCCAAAAGGGGCTAATTACCTTTTATGTCGTTTCTTGTTGTCATGAGCTAATTAAAAGAATATTATTTGTTTGAGAATGTTGTTTGTTTCGGTTGTATAAATATTATGACTTTAAACAGGTCGGTAATTTTATAATCGATTTCGTAACTTAACGATACAATTACAAGTAATTAAATTTAAAATTTAAAAAACCCCCGAATCTTGGACCGATTTTCATCAAGCATAGCTAAGGACACTCCCGACCAATTCACCTTTCAAACAAAAAGAAAAACAAAATCAAAATCGGTTCATCCGTTCAGGAGCTACGTTGTCTCACACACGCACACGCACACACACACACACACACACACACACCCACACCACCTCGCTTTGCGTCGGGGGTTAAAAATAAAATTGCGCAACATGGTGTCTAGTATAAGAATGTTTTGACCAAAAGTTGCACAAAACAAGCTAAAGAAAAGAAGCAAGCATATAAGTAAGTACAGTATCTTTTTTCGGGTATATATTCTGAGGGCCGTATATGCAATACAAATTCAGAACTCAAATTAATTTTGTAAAACACTTTTCAATAGAAATCTGTCACACTATATTCTATGGTTGAGTTAAGCGCTGTTTCCTGAATAAGTACGGGCCTAAGTGCCACCGAATCTATTTTAAGTCGTGAAGGATCTCAGTTTCATCAGTTCTGGGACATTCCTGGTCTGCAGCCACAAAGGTCGACAGAGGGATATCTTCAACTAAATTGCCAGGAATTAATATCCGGCCAGGCTTGTTAATTAAGACAGACGGTTCTCGGATAGTGTCTTCTACCGCGTTTATGTCACTTTAGATCTATTTGCAACGCAAATGTGTATTTATTACACAGGTTTTAGGTTCAATATGGCGATGTCATAAGCATTTTGAAAATTCTATGGTGTGACGGTGATTGTGAATTTTACAAAATTTACAGTAATTTGTTGAATAAAGTCTGAGATATTCGAGCGATCCCTTATTATAGGGTTGGTCACTAACCCACACAAATAAATCTTCTCAACAACGGCAGTGGCGAAAAATAAGGGTTTCCTAGAAACCTGCTATAGTCCTAAATATTGTCAGTTTTTGTCATTTAAGTGATACATCTGCATATAGAACTACTGTATTTCCTATAGGCGAGATATTTTGTCTCGCAAAACTTTCGGATATCCTTACTAATTTAGCTTAATTTTCGAATAGAAACTTTACGAGCGTAGGAACTTGCAGTGCAGAACTAGACGATGTCGCTTGAGCAAACAGTACTCCAACTCCGATTTATAAAGGAACAGTCACTGAAAATTACCGTTTAATTTCATGGTAGCTAGGATAAGTGTGTCAATGTATTTTTCTTTAAGCCATAGCTTTTTTTATTCAATAAAACCACAAAGATTATTTAGAATCGTCATATATAACTAGGTGATTCTTTCATAATGACTTCGGTCTATGATTTCAACAGCATCTTGCCGATGCTAATCAAGTAAATAAAATAAAACACTATCGGGTTCACAAAACAGGTTCTAACAGCAGTAAAGTCATTTGACAGTGAAAAATGACGATCGGCAGTATTCGAGTCGTTATTGGTAAAATCCTATCCTATCCTACTAATATTATAAATGCGAAAGTTTAGATGTTTGGATGTTTGGATGTTTAGATGTTTGGATGTTTGTGTTTTAATCACGTCAAAACCACTGAACCAACTTGGATGAAACTTGGCATATATATAGTTCGTAACCTGGATTGACATATAGGCTACTTTTTATCCCGAATAATTAACAGGATCTACAGGATAAAATGAACGAAAAGGATTAGCAGCGCCAATTGGCAAGAGGATTTCATTGTCATGTCATGTCACGTCAGTTTGACAGGGCGTAGTACTACCTCTTTGATCTAACAACTAGCTTTTGACATTCCAGTAGGTACGAGTTCGGTGTAATGAGGTGTAATGTCAAATTTCTCAAAGAAGTACCCGCTCGGTACACGCACAGATAATATAATGTACACGGAAACTGTAGACGCGTACGAAGTCGCGGGTAACTGCTAGTACTACAATAAAAACGTCTCTTGGCTCGTATCCTTCCAAATTACTCTCTGTGTCATACGAAAGTTGGAATACTTCGCCAGAGCTCTCACTGAAAATACAATAAGCACCATGTCACCGCGGCGCAATCCGAATGCCTGCCTTGCTCGCACACTGAATTTAAAATAACCTGTCTATTTTTCGACAAAAACCCGATGGACTGCAGATAGAAAGCTGGCTCTCTGTCTATTGTCTAAATATAGGTACATATGTAAAAGAACAGAATTGACCTACTGATTTTTGAGGATAAAAACTCAGACGTAATAATCCATGGTAACTCCGTAAAAAGACAAACGAGAGTCAAGGCGGTAACCATGAATTTACAAGCGTCACATGTTTATAATGGGGAGGAAATCGTCGTAGGACCAAACCCTGAAATAATTTTGGGTCTAAACGTTGGTTTTACTTGAGATTAACACGATCCCTTTTTACTCTGCCTCACTGTACTGTCACCAAAAAGCGTATGACAAAAAATACAAATGTCAGAATGATAGAGGTAGAGAAGTACCCGGCTTATTGCGTGTCTATGACTTGACTACTATGTACCCGATAGAAGAGAACTCGGTTTGGCTTTAGCTGGTGTTAAAACTATTGGTGGCGCGAGGTCACAACGGATTTACATTTTAATCGATTTTGTAAATTGCCAGTATTTTGCCAAATTGCTTACTAGTTCAGAACATTTTAGCTTCTGTCAGTTCATCTGTGTTTGTTAGTTTTTATGCACAACCACAAAATAGATGCATAATAAATAAAAATTAATAAGATAAAATGTTCTTTGGATACAAAAATAGGTACATTTTTAGTGAGGTTTTCGCAAATATTTGCTTAAAAATATACACGAAGAATTGTCGAAGAACCTTTTAATCGCTAGAGGCTTCTTTCGTCTTAGAGTTTGTTATATAATATCCAAATATCGCAAAGTAAAGTTAGTAAAAACACATCAAGTTTACAAAGAAAACTTAATTTAATTCTCAATAATGGAGAAACAATAATATCAAGACAAGACTTCTCATAATAGATCTGAAATAAAGGCCTCAGTCCGCTGAGATTGTAAACCAGCACAAGTTTTTTGAATTATGGAGTAGAGTATGTCCAAATTATAAGAGATGATGCCCAAAGTATGTCGATGTGAACAAAAACTACCGCGATGTGTATCCTGGTAGGTAATTTCGTCAGTTGGTTCAACTCAAGATGAAGTAACAACTTGGATTTTTTTTATATTCATGTGCATTTCACAAAAAGCCTGAAACTAAGCAAAGCTTTTACTTGTAGATACTTGTACTATGGGAACTAAATTGCTCATAGAATACTCAGCTAATATTTTTCTTGTAAATACATACTTTTATAATACATCCCAATATAGAACAAACTTTAAAATGTTTGCCACTCATAACACAAATGTTTTTTCTCAGTAGGGATCGAACCCACGACCCACAGTACGGAAGATTGTGAGCTATACCGACTGAGCTGTGTGTGACGCATCTCTAGATTGGAATAAATAAAGTTCTAGACTTATCATAGTGTGTTATTATAGGTTTTTATCACGTGTTTGGTCAATTTTTTTGCAAAACAGGCTTAAAATGATCAGAATTGTAATGTCAAAGACTCGTGTTAAGGGTACAGCTCCCTGGGAAATTTTTATTAAATCTCTGATATGTGAAGTACGTTTGGGAATTTAGATTTGAAAAATTTGAATATAACGGCGCTGGGCCTGCGGGAGCTTGCCAATATGTTCATGAGCAATGCAATTCAGTTCGAGTAGATTTGGAACTTCTGTTTGATCGTAACTCTACAATTTCATTACTGAAAGTTTGTAGCACAAACTAAATCTTAGGAGCATAAAGATTTTCCCTTTCATCAAAACTATTTATTGACAGGCGTCACAGCTCAGTCGGTAATAGCTCTGCCTTCCCTGCTGTGGGTCGTGGGTTCGATCCCCACCAAGAACAAACATTTGTGCGTGGAAAACATAGATGTTTGTTCTATGTCTGGGTGTGACTATGTATTATAATAAGTATTTACAAAAAAAAAGTATATAAGTATTCTATCAGCCATCTAGTTCCCATATTACAAGCATTGCTTAGTTTGGGACTAGAGGGCGTTGTGTGAAATGTCCCTGAATATTTATTTATTTATTTATTTTTGTATCTCAGAAATTGCTGATGTTAAATTTTATACTATACTGGGGCCCGATCTCAATCTCAAAGTTAAATTGCAATGTTTTAAATAATGGTCAGTCCATACTAACTCATAGTTATTCTGTGACTAAATAGTGGCATTATGATGTCATTTGATTTTTTCTTCTTCTTGTTTTTGCGTATATTTAGCTGTCAAGTGTCTAAAAAGAATGATCACGTGGTACAAAATTGTACCACGTGACCTGAAGAAATTACACTGGGCAGTGAAATATAACTTGACAGCAAAAGATTGGAATATCCTGATCCGTAATGAATAGGGGGCCTGTAGGTATCTATTATATATACAGCACTCCGAAAAGAATTATGGTAAGCAGAGGACCCTTTTCAGTTCCACATTGAGTCAAACTAACCAAAATATTATTAGGTTCTTTATCTGAGGCGAAAAAATAGAATCTAGAATTATATTTTTAACCGACATAAAAAAAAAGACTTTACTTGAAAATATAGTTACTTACTTTCAGATTAGTTTATTAGTTTTTATATCAAAATAGCTGTATAAAATATGCAGTGCACGTAAACGAAATTGCGTACCTATTACATTCCTGTGATTTTTCAGTGGTGTTTACGGTCACTAGTACAATCCCAATGAACTACCATCATTTAACATCATCATCTGATAATGAAGCCGGCGATGATGAAAAGTGCCTTCTGACGCTGTATAAATCATCTAGATTAGACGCATAAGGCCTATTTTGTTTTAATATGTAAGTTGTAAGAACAGCAACAAGAATGGTATAAAAATTTTATTTACCTACGGGATAATTAATTAATTTTATCAATTTATAAGTATAGTTATATAAATTTAAATTTTTGTCAGTTTTAGTACCTATAAAAACGCGCCACACCATCTTTTTGCCCGCATAGGAAGACTGGCAGACAATGCTCTTAGCATTAAGTCCTCCTAGCACTACTTATTTGTGTGAAATTTTAAAATAAATAAATAATTGAACGGTGGTAGGTATTGCAGTTATAATAGCGACTTGCAACTTCTTCAGTTTGGCTGTCTGCCAGCTTCTTATACTAAGTAGTAAAAAGCAGATGGTGAACCGGTATTACTTCTTATTCGTGGTATTCATGAGGTTTGATATTTTATTGAACGTTGGTTTCTCTCGTAGACAATGCAGATATCTATATATTTTGAGATGGACTTTCTAGCACAACGATCAGTAAGGTAAATATAAATAAATAAATAATATTCATGGACATTTCACACGACGCCCTCAAGTCCCAAAGTAAGCAATGCTTGTAATATGGGAATTAGATGGCTGATAGAATACTTATATACTTTTTTAAATACATACTTATGATACATAGTAACACCCAAATCAGTTTATAAATGACGGAGTTCTGAGGTAACAAACAGAAAAAATAAAATACAACTGCCTTTGTAGAATTCGGTTAAAAAGAGAAACTCTTTAATGAGGTCTTATCGTTTTTGACTGTCTGTGACTTTATAATTTCTAACTAACCCTCCGATTTCAATGGGGTTTTAAAGTAAAAACTAATATTTCTGTGGTTTATCTGTGTGGTTAAAGTCGATGCAGTGTAGTAGTGACATGTTATAAGGATATTTATCAGCTTAGAACCCTGGTTTTAAGAGATTTCACTTAGTGAAGAGAATCCTTATATTTCAAAGTCGGGGATTATTAATTTTTTTAATTAACTTGTTATTTAATTTGCTCTTTGAACTCAGTCTATTAGTTTCTAACGAACAAAGCAATTTTATGTACTCTAGTTCAGTCAGAAAATACAACATTATTTACTTAGTCAATAGTAGAAAAACTAGAGATTAAATTAAACAGTCTATGTAATTAGCGATTCCAAATAGTGAGCTAAAGCAAACTTTATCTAACCCAAAACTTTATTGAACTTTTCTGATTCTACAAATAATAGTACGAGTATGTCCAGTTAGAATGAATGATAGTCTTATACTGAAATAAAAAGTTAGGTAGGTAGAGGTAGTAGTATATTTTTTGTGTTTAACTGATCAATCAACACTTTAACTGAAATGTCCCAATATATAAGTAGGTACCTACCTGCCTACCCTGATGCCAGTTCATAATAATGTGTGATGTTATGGTGGAGTTCACTAATTACTATTAGCTTGTACCTTATTAGGTACCCACCCACGAAATGTATAGATGTATCTATGCAGTAAAATAAGTAGTTTTCTAATTAATGAATGATTTTGGCTGTACGTGCGTTCAAATTACTTACTTTTTGTGCGTTTTCTCCATCGATTTGCAAACGATAAAAGTTTTAAATTACTTGAATTTTATATTTCAACAAAGTTTCGTTTATGCTATTATATTTATTCTATGAGCAGCTTTGTTGAAATAATTACTCATCGGATAAAGAATGTCGGGCATCAGAGGTCGCCCAAAAAATTGAACACTGAATTTAAGTGTGTTTGCCTGAAACCTCAAACGTGTCGTAGAAGTTCAGAGAGGTCGCGACCGGATCTGAAACTTGAGATTTTTCGGTTGCTTTATGTATTTTTTGGCAAGGAAACCGCGCTCTTGTGACCAATATGAATGTGATACGATTTGTCAGGTTTACGTGGTTATTTGTACGGGCGCAGGTGCGACTCGAGCAACCCCGTTCCATGGTATAATAATGACGGATTCGACTTAGTGAAGACTTAGCGAGGTGCGCCAGCCTTAGGCGTCGCTGGCGGCACTTAGCCCGACTCATTTGCGCGGATTAAGTTACTTTAGCGGATGTCGACGGATACAGATAGATAGTTGTTGTTTGCGTTTGCCGATCGTTTTACAAAACAAATGCAAGGGTAGACTACACCTGAAAAGGCTTTGTTTTACTTCTCATTTATTTCAAAGCTTGTTCGGCAAATTAGGTTAAACTCTTTGAGGTTTTTGTAGTCTACATAATAGGATACAAGCAAGATTAAGATGGAAGGTACAAAAACTGAATAAGAAATTAAGTGTTGTCTCGCATGTCTAGAGATAAACAGGTGATAGATGATACTGAAAATTAATCATGATACTACGTTCTTAGGTCTGTTTTCGATTGACATAATCTGTCCCAAGTTGTACGGTTTTGGATAAGCGGTGTACGCTATGATATGGAACTTAGTAACCCGTAAATAAGTAAGAAGGTACCTAAACTTAAGTGTTGTAAGTTATTAATGACGGCTATCACGACGCGGCTTAGCACTTTAAGTACGGTCGTTGTGACTCAAGAGCCACCGGATAAGGAATAAGTAAAGATAGAGATACTTTCAGACATCTAATAATGAAGGCAATTTCTGCTTAACTAAAATGCTTGACTTTCTTGGCTGAAATTTTGAAACAATAAGTAATAGTAACAATTATATGTTGAAAATAACACTCATTACCTCGAATGCCTCCGAGGAAGATTGAAAAACATTTAAAAATAACAATATTATTTATAAAGTTTTAGAGATATGGTGTTACAAGAAATCACGTAATCCATTAGTAAAAGTAGCCCTACAGTTAAATCAAAGAGAGATTTAACTATTGTTTCAGAGTCCGTTGGGTAATGTTGCATAATTTTGACCACATTTGCATGTAAAACCGGTTGCTGCCAACAGCAACACAGTTTTGCGACTGTTGGTTATGTGATTGCAATTTTTTAAATTCTAATGAATTAAAAGAAAATTGCAATAGATATAATAATTATTTATGTATAAAGGGCTTTTTAAATTAGCAAAATCAATAGGCAGCGTATTTGTATCCAAAATAATTATTAATAAAAAAAACTATTGGACCCTTATTTACTTTTGAATCTTTATTTACAGATACATACAAACATAATATTTAAATAAAATTATATTGGAAAAAAATTACATATAAAAAAAAATAGAAAACTGAGTTCAATTCACCGATCGCATGGCAGTGTGCCCAAAAGGCATGCCTTTTTTTATTTAAACAAAAATAACCTGTAGTTGGTCATGCAAATACAATGAAAGTTACTAATTTAATAACTTATCAATAGATATCAACTCATGTTTATGTTTACCTCAGAGTTTTCTAGAATTACCAGTAGAAAAACGGCGCCGACCTGCTTTATGCATAAAATGCACTCATGAATGCGTTATAGCGAATTAAATTCAGTCCTCGGTTGCATTTTCAACATAAAATTGGTAACATTAGCAATGCAGATTCAAGTCTTTGCTTCTTTGCTATTACTTTGGCGAATGACGACGGAATGCTTTCTTTGAGCGGCCTTCTGTCTTCTGCGTTGAATGAAGTTTATTAATATTTTTTATGGATTCTTTTGTTCGTTTTTATTAACTTTTGAGGTACAGTCACTTATAAAATGAAAGCAGACTAGCTTTTGTTATATTTAGCAATATTAATGTTCAGCGAGCAGCACTCAAAAGTTTAGGTTAGTGTATGAAGTTGAAGTCCGATAAAAATTGTATTAGACATAGATGCGTGATTCGAAAATTCAAAGTCATAAGGCTGCAGAGAAAGATTCGTTGGTAGAAACGAATTTGTATCTTACAGTACGCACAACGTATCTTTATCCCTCTGAAATTAGGTGCAACAAACGATTGCACATGTAGAGATGCGGAAAAATTCGCTTACGTCCCAATTCGACCAAAAATAGGGATCTGCGCAGCCATCGTTTTTTTGGGAAATTGCTAAGCGTTTGGCGTTATCTTGGGCTCAATAGGAACAAAGATGCAACATGATCAATTATATTTCATCACCTCAGCCTAGGTACGTAATAATACGTGCTCGCATGGAACTTCAGTTTTGAGATTAACTTCGACTATTTAGTTAACACCTATTGCAGTATTTATGAATAGGAAAACAATCATAATTTGCGAAACTTTGTTTACCTTTTTACTTTTACCTATAGTAACTACCTCAGAGAGCTCTGGCTGGATATTTTCAATTAAAAGTTGTTGGTCGATTGAATGGAGAATTCGCTTAGGAACTGCAGACGTGACCCCCAACACGAGCGGTACTTTGCAGATTCTGCAGGGGCCTGCGGTTGAATTATAATTAGCTGGCAACCCTACTGCTACAGTCCAATAGGAAATGGCAAAGTTTAAATAAAAAACTGACACACGTTAAGAAAATGCTCACCGGTCAAACGTAGAATGTAACATTTTGTACAATAAATAAATATGAATGCAACAAGTTCAGCAGGGGTATGCCAATCAAAGTTGAACTGCAAAGTTGAACTGCAAAGTTTTAAATCATGGTCAGTTCATACTAACTCATAGTTATTCTGTGACTAAATAGTGACATTATGGCGTCATTTGATGTGTTTTCGCGCATATTTTGCTGTCAAGTGTCTAAAAAGAATGATCACGTGGTACAAAATTGTACCACGTGACCTGAAGAAATTACACTGGACAGTGAAATATAACTTGACAGCAAAAGATTGGCATACGGAGGCTGAAGATGTCAACTGTATTTGATATCTTTTTAGTTTCGTAGAGTGAACGAACGTGCTTATTCTCTAGCACTGTGGCCAGTGCAAAGAGCGAGTTATTCCTACCAAAAGACTATTGTTTTAAATGAATTCCCAACTTTGGTTCGAATCTTACGGATGAGTTGGGCTTACCTACCTGGATCTAATTCCTGGACTAAAGTTTGCCTGAGTAATTTTTTGCTATAAAGCATTTACTTCTGAAACTTTCAACAATTATCCTTTTAAACGGTAAGGTTTGTATTCAAACAGCGTTTAAGAGTAAAACTTTTCCTTTACTCAAAACCTTGCACGTTTAGTTCCAAAGACCCGGTTCTAAGCCCGCATACCAAAGAGAAACTAACCTAATAGTTTTTGAGTTATGCAGCGGAAATATGGGAGCATGTACTTACTGATAGATGAACCGGGGAGTTCCCGTTGTATTCAAATTCCGAATCACTAATATTAAAATGCCTTTCATAGTTCTATAGGTTTCAAACTTGAATGCACATATTACAAAGTGTACACGCACATACACTATATATAGTAAGTTTGTAGGTATGCCTCTGAAACTGATCATTTTCGCTGGTAGTAACTGAGTTTCAAGGCCGACTAAATGTGTCAGGTATCTTTAAACCTGCATAAAAGCTTATTATGAATTGAAAACATGTTTTGCCACTCGAAGCAACAACAGTATTAATAATTTACCTTCTTGTAAGTATCTGATTATGGTCGAGATCGCTACTTCGCTTATGTCTAATATGAAGTTTCCTTATGGTGCAGGTACAATAAAGAGATTTCTATCTATAAACAGCGCCACGTTTTATTTTCACGCTTTTCCTCCTTTGGGTTTCGAAGTATATCTAGGTTACATCAGCAAGATTAGATAGTACTACAGAATACGCTCAGATTTCCATGTCACTGGGAAATTACGAAATGCTCTAAAAAAATGGGTAGGTACATGTTTATTTAGTTATTATGAAACTAGTGAAACCATGGATCGCTATTGAGTCCAATAGCGATCCAATAGCAACTAGTCAGTTGTTCACATGAAGTCATTCATTTGAACTTTTAAAAATAGAATCTTGATTCTGACAACCCTTTAGGTATGTATACCACATATAGTTTCTAGCATATAGAACTCTAGTAGGTATATAAGAATAGAAAAACGGCTTTTTTTTTCTAAAAATTTATAAGTACCCAGTAGCCACCTACAATAAAATAAACTCCGCCTAAATTGTAGAGCCAAATAAAAAATAATTCCTAGCGATGGGATTGGTCACATTTTATCGACGAAGCACTCGAACGAGCGTGTAATAGCTAGTTGATGCTAATCTAATAGCCCATTCAGGAAATTTTACTGGAATTCATCGCCGTACAAATATATCGGGGGAAATGGGGGAGCGCCTTCACTATTTAACTTTAATCCTTTGTTTGTACCCGTAGAATGTTTAGTTCACACGCGTACCTATTACTTTCAACCATAAAATGTGGGACCATTTTTTTTATACATTCTAGGCAAACGTTTGACCGCAATTTCATCTGTGCCTTGATCACAAATAAATGTGACAATCGTGAACGTATCGTAACGCTAGCGTATCCGAGATACACTGCGCGGTGACGCTACAACGTTCGACAGTCGGGCTGACGTTGACGCGCAATATCACTCGAATACGTTACGTTTACGTAACGCGGCAACTGTCAGATTTGTTCGTGATTACCCCTCTGATGGTAAGTGAGGATGCGGTCGATGATGTAGCATATTTGCCTAGAAGAAACTTATTCACTCTCCTCTTGAAAACATTCAAATTGTAAGTGCTCGGAAACACAGATGTCGGTTAAGAGTTCTTTCCACTCCTTGGCGGTCCTCAGGATAAATGATGAGGCAAAGCGCTTGGTGCGGATAGGTGGCATATCGACCATGTATGGAGCTTAGATATATTTCTGTAAGTAGAGGAGAAATACATCTGCCAAGAGATTTAGAACAGCGGTCGATTGTATAAGTACTTGTAAACCAGGATGCGCTTTACTAAATCAAAGTATAGATACAAGCTCGAACCCCATTGGTTCAATAGTTTTGTACAGAATTTTAAGGAAATTACTGCAAATGTCATGGTTTTTTAGGCAAAGTAAAGCATTGAGCGTATAATCGGAATCGTTGATGCAAAAGATAAACAAAATCGAGTTAGTCCCAGATGAGCAAACTCGATTAATCAGCCAATAAGCTTAGCGGGTTCTTTAATTACATCTAAAGAAGTTTGGCTCACTGAAGAATGTCTAACCAAGTAAGAAAGTCGCTTCTTGAGCTGTCACTAGTGTTGATTGTTAAAACTTTTGACACTTATGCCTTTTGAATAGGCACGACGGGTTACTCCCACGACTTGGATGTTTTCATAATAAAATAAATAAATAAATATTCATGGACTTTACACACAACGCCCTCTAGTCCCAAACTAAGCAAAGCTTGTGATATGGGAACTAGATGGCTGATAGAATACCTATATACTTTTTTTTTGTAAATACATACTTATTATACATAGTAACACCCAGACATAGAACAAACATCTATGTTTTCCACGCACAAATGTTTGTTCTCGGTGGGGATCGAACCCACGACCCATAGCACGGAAGGCAGAGCCATTACCGACTGAATAATATTGTTTTTTTGCCTTTATAGATAGTTCTTCAAGAATTTGGTCGATAAGCACCCAAAAATTGGCGTTGAAAAATTGCCACATTTTACTAAAGCTCCAATCAACAATTTCAACTCTATTTACCAGCACTAAGTAATTCCCTCTTCTGCAGACTAAGCTCCAATCGATTTACATCGACTAACTGGAAACTAAAACAATATTGCTTGTAGAATTAATATTGCACTTCCATCCCCCGTCGGGTCGCGTCAGACCAGTTAATCTATCAGAACAGAAGGGTTCACGTCGGTATTCTAAACATCGACCGATGTGAAATTTTCATTTACCGTTGGACAGTGACGGGCAGTTTTGATGGTGGTCTAAGGCTCTGATCACAATACCTCTATCTCAACTGATGCACATTTTCTATTATAATTATGCACTATAAAACGACGGTAAGGTATTCCATCTCACTTTTCAAATTAGCTCTAGAAAATGAGAGCAGTTTTACAATATTCAATGAATAATAAGTTTAAAAAACTAGATAAATTACTTCAATTCGACTACCGGCTTCATCATCAAATGATGATGATGACAGTTCATTGGGAATGTTCTAGTGACCGTAAACATCACTACAAAGTCACAAAAAAGCAAAATACCTACGCAATTTACGTGCACGTGGATGGCATACTTTTTTCAGTTACTCTTATTTATAAGCCAAACTACTGGACTGATTTTGATAAAAATTGAATGAAACTAATCTGGGAGTACATTCTTTCAGATAAATAGAGAATTTTTTAAATCGGTTCATAAATAACGGAGTTATAATTAAATAACTTTTGGAAACGAGCAAGCGTTTTGATACCCCATAAAATTTACATTGAATTCAATCTAAAATTTTAACCAAAAAAACGTCGCAGCTTGGATGTGACTTTATTTATTTTGACAGTTATGTTCTAAAGGCTATGTCACAGCGGTGATGTCTATAACTGATGAGGAAGCATGCGCAATTCCATTTATTCCATCTGGACAGTTCCAATGCATGACTGCTGAAGCCAGGACCGTGTTGTGAAACAATAGTTAGGAAACGAATCCATGCAGGAAAACTTTAACAGCTGGAAAATTTATGATTCTATAGAGGTTCGCTCGGTCCCTGTATCAGGATAAATGTTGATTGGTTTCTCTAGTTCTACAACCTAACTGGTACCAGCGATATTAGCCTCTTCTGGCTTCTGTTTGTTTTTGTTTAGTATTCTGGCTTTATCTGTTGCTGTTCTCAAATGTAATATTTACGGACAGCTTTACAAATGTTTTTCTTTCTTATAAATCGTAAAAAAGATATGTTATAATTTCATGTTAAGCACAGAATACCTAACGTACTAACAACGTAATAATATAGGGAAAAGTTTACAAGTAATTGTCCTCCCTTGTTTGAGTCATGGCTTGGGCCTCAGTTTATTTAAAAAAACCCCAAGAATACAGTCTAATCGAGTGATATGCAGAATACGGACTAGGATTACCACCCAATCACATGGCATGTCGTTTTTGGAGGCAAGTTTATTCCGCTGTCAGTTTTTCGTTTATTGACATGGGATGTTGGCTGTTGTGAACTCCGTCCAATTTTGTAGATCCCACGTTATTGCAGTTGGTCAAACACGACAAAAATTTTAATTGAAGGCTGAATTGAAAAATTGACGTGAATAAAACCTCGGTCTGCCTACTTTCCTGTTGCAATACCCCTGAACAGGGTTCATGTGTGATACCTACCTACAATGTAACAACTATAATACCATGTGAAAGCAATAAATGTATTGAGTATTGAAAATATTTTTTAAAATTTTACGAGTGTTTGGTAAATATCAGCACAAGTCCAATTGTAAATAGAGACTGTAATGATGATATTTATTTTGGTAGTTTAGGTAAAAATTTTAATTTTTTCAATTTTACGAGTTCCTAAGTAGTTATTTTAGAAAATATCAGAACATGTGTAAATTGTAAATAGAGGCTGTAATGATGATAACTAATTTATGTAGCTTGCTAGTTTAGGCCAAAAGAATGAAGTAGGTACCGACTTGATTGTTTTTTTTAAAAAACATTTGACAGTAACCGATAAAATTATAAGAATCTTGTAAGACAAAGCCGAGCCAAACGTCCAAACACAGAATGGGTTCCGCCAAGCAAGCTTTGCTAAAATGCATTTTCTTCGTAGGTAACCTATAAATTCTTTTCACATTTTATCGAACGCTGGGTCATTTATTCGCCTTATATTGGACGAGGCCATTTGTAAGGTCGGGCGGAATCAGCGCTTAGTTCAACGGGTGCATTTTACACGTTTAGTAACGTTTACTTTGAAGCGTGCAAACTATTAATCTTGTTGCATCTTGTTGCGAGATACAGCCACCGGATATAGGTAGGTGGCTAACTAAGCAATAAATACTAAAATAATAGCTAAGTATACCCAATTTTACCCATGAGATACATAATCAGCCAACGACAGCTAACTGGATGAGAACTATTTATCGCATGTCGTATATTTAGGGCTAATTTACACTGTCATATGTACAATGGCGACTTGTGTATAATGGTTTGACTTTACATGCGTCTAAAGTCTACACTACGTTGCCTTAGTTATACACTAAAGTTAGTTATACACTATAGTTATAAACTACGTTATACACTACGTAATACACTACGTAATACGGATATCCGGCGTAGAACAACTAAGGTCGTAGATATTGAAGACCGTATTACGAAACTCAAGAGGAGCTGGGCAGGACACTTGGCAAGATTTGGTGATGGCAGGTGGAGTAAGGCCTTGACCGAATGGTGGCCTAGGGGACACAAGAGAGGCCTTGGCAGACCAACAGCCAGATGGATGGATGATATCGTTGCCGTACAGGAGAAGATCTGGTTGCAAAAGGCCCAGAATAGATACGAGTGGTATTCAACTATCATCATCAATATTCTTCTCTTCATTATAACGACTTGTTGTGTATCAAACTCATCAACTCAACTCATCAAGTGTGGTGTTTGAGGGAGGAGGCTTATGCCCAGCAGTGGGTTAACACAAGCTGCCTATGATAATGATGATGAAGTTTAACAGGCCACCTGTGACAAGCTTCATCTCTTGTGGATCCAAAGCTCATAATGGATTCGCACTAAAAACTGAAGGATGATTTGATATATGTATATTATATTAGAAAGTCATCTTCATTTCTAATTCTAAACTATTCGCTGACTTGATGACGAGACATGCGGCCACTAGAGATCCATTATGAAGCTTACATATTCCGTTTGATAATTTCAATGAACTTTATGCCGTAACGTTAGAATCTAAATTTTGATTCATATTTTTTTCAATTTAATTGTAGAGGCAGGTGCTAATCGCCGTGGCTTTTATGTAGGTTATTAGAGTTCCTTAATTATGCTTCTCGGCTGTGAGAAAAACGAACGTTTGATTGAAAAAACTCATTACGGAAGTAGGTACTTTACTCATCTACTAAGTACAAGTATAACTGACTGATTTCCTGAAAAGGCAATCATCAAAGTTAATAAGGTAAACATTATACAGCGACTTTCTGGCAGAACGTTACCCAAGAGGCCTATTCCAAAACACACAAAAAATACGAAAAACTTTGACGCGCAGCGAACCCTTTAATTAAGTTGACAGAGAGGTAATAATATTGTGTGGTTTATTTTTAAAACGCTGAAACCGCACAATCTTGAAACCGAATGTTTCTATGACGCAAACAATCACAAAAAATATCATTTTATTACAAAAACGCGATAATTTTGTTAAAGATTGCCATTTGACACTCTTAAATCAGCAGGTTTTTGATACGAGTAAATGTGTACAAACAGTAATGTGTAACTGAAACGTGTGTTACGCCCTTGCCTTAGCATAGTGGTGGCAAGTAAGTAGTTTTATATTTTCATTTTCAACACCGATGCTAAGTTCACTGTGTCAAACAGTTGCCTGTCCTTTCAGTCAGTCCATCTCTAATAATAAACACAATTTGAAAGCCCTATAGGTAAGCCATGAATACTAATATGCTAGCATATTATTATGCAACTGATTTCCTACTTAGTAATCCAATTTAACGTATGACGACACCGACCTACTCAAAAATACCTCTCAAAAGTAACTTGTGTATTATTTCAGATAAATATCGAGGAAACTTTATTCTAAATACACTCGAGAGCAATGATTCCGGGTCACTTAAAGAATGTTAAAAATCTCGGAAACTAAAAATGATAGGTTAATGCAATAAATTGTATTTAATAGACAATGTAATACTCCTTAAATGAAAGTAAAAAAATATGAGTCACCATACATTTTATTAACACAAAATTACATAAAGAAAAAAACTGCTGATCTCTCCTTAAAACAAAAATAGGAAACATGACATTTTTGAACTTTATTACGATTTGACTTGAATTTTAATACTTCGTATTGCCTCCTCGTGCTTCCATTACTGCGTTTACGCGGTTTGGCATGCTGTACACCAAGTTCCTTATACGATTTTGGGGAATATTCTCCCATTCCTCTGTGAGAGCAATTTTGAGCTCTCGAAGCGTGATTGGGGGAGGGTTTCGTTGTTTTACGCATCTGCCTAGCTCGTCCCAAGCATGCTCGATCGGGTTGATATCCGGGCTGCGCGCTGGCCACTCCATACGAGTAATGTTCATCTCTTGAAGGTAGTCATTCACAATCCTACCTGTATGAGGTCGGGCATTGTCATGCATAAATATAGCATCCTCACCTAAATTGACCATAAATGGACCAACATGATCATTGAGGATTTCTTCCACATATCTTACGCTAGTTAAAGAGCCGTTTTCTATGATCACCAGCTCTGTACGACTTTCAGAAGAAATTCCGGCCCACACAAGTACAGACCCACCACCGTAGGCTACTTTTTCTTCGATGCATGCTTGCTTGAATCTTTCCCCTGGTCTTCGATACACTCTGTGTCTTCCATCGTGCTTGTAGAGCATAAATTTTGATTCGTCGGAGAACATAACTTTTGACCAATCTTCAATACTCCAATTTACGTGGCTCTGGGCATATCTTAGTCTTGAAATACGATGCCCACGCTCCAGTTTAGGGCCGTTTGCAGGTCTAAGGGGTTTTAAGTTAGATTCAGCAAGCCGACGTCTTACTGTCCATGCACTTGGGTTACTTCCTCCGAGGCGTCGAAACTGATTTGTGAGTTCAGTTCCTGTGAGAAAGCGATTTCGAAGCATGGTGTTCACCAAGTATCGGTCTTCTCGTGCTGTGGTACACCTGGTTCTGCCCGTTCCTGGTCTGCGTAGGTTAGAACCAGTTTCTTCGTAACGTCGGAGAACTCTTTGTACTGTTGACAGCGACACACCGACAGTCCTGGCTGTATCGCGCTGACTCCGGCCGGTTTCCAGCATTGTAAGTATTCTGGTGCATTCTTCAGGCGTAAGCGACATAATTTCAGCTTGAATAATGAATATAGAGCACTATCAACATGGTTTATATACCCACATAAATGACAGATTACAAACAAAAGCAAAACCAAATGCTGTAATTTCGTAGTTCCATCTTCGAAAGTGGCCCTTTTTCAAATTTGATTTTTTTAAGATATAACTTTACAATAACTAAGAAGTTTTAATACCTTCATTTAAGGAGTATTACATTGTCTATTAAATACAATTTATTGCATTAACCTATCATTTTTAGTTTCCGAGATTTTTAACATTCTTTAAGTGACCCGGAATCATTGCTCTCGCGTGTATATGTAGGTATGTATTCTCAGCTCACTCAACGGATATTTTCAACGTTCGAATACTGGCATTTGGTAAAAATATTAAAACATCAAGAGACATTTTTAAATAGTAAGAAAATTACAAGTCGCGTAGAGTGAAGTGAGAAAATTATGTTGGTGAAGTGACTGACACTAAGACCTTAGTGGTGAATTTTTTACATAAATCCAATAAAAACAGCAAAAATTTACATTTTCACTAATAATTTTCAGGCGTTATTGGACAAACTATAAAGTTACTCACAGCCCCCGTATGCCAATGTTTTGCTGTCAAGTTATATTTTACTGCTCAGTGTAATTTCTTCAGGTCACGTGGTACAATTTTGTACCACGTGATCATTATTTTTAGACACTTGACAGCAAAATATGCGCGAAAACAAATTAAATGACATCATAATGTCACTATTTAGTCACAGAATAACTATGAGTTAGTATGAACTGACCATGATTTAAAACTTTGCAGTTCAACTTTGCAGTTCAACTTTGATTGGCATACCCCTGCAGGACGAAAAGTATTTACTAAAATATTAAAAGATTTGTGATATTCTATTCAACTTTTTTACATTTCACGGTAACCCTTCACGGGACAGGATAACCGGTATGACTTTCCGGTCTCTCTGGGATCGTAAAAGTCAACGCATGCATTTAATTTTGTGAGTTATGTATATTGGCTACGTACGTGTGTAGGCGAAATGTTCCGGGTATTTTTAGGCGGTTTTTTAATTATGAAAAGGTAATTTCAACTACGCATGAAATTTTTCTGCTGTATTTTTTAATAAACCTTCTTACGGGGTAAAATACGTAAGAAGGTTTTATTTGCCTAATTTTATTCAAATGGGAAAAATAAAAGGAGAAAGGGAGTCGTAAATGCTTTAATTTAAATCCTAATGAAAATATCTAAGGCAAACCAGTGGCATATACAAACAGGTACTTACAGTATTAAAAAAATGCTAGGTCCAGGGTTTATTCATTAATTAAGTACTAAGTTATTACTACGTAAAATTCAATGTAGCTTTCAGACATTTACCAGTACATTGGTATCGATTCTGTTGGTGCATTTTTCTAAACTAACCTAATTTGACAGCGCTAAAATTATAGCTGTCTTTGTCGTTTCAGTTTATGAGCAAGGGACGGCAACATTTTATCTAATTATTATTATAATTATTATCTAATAAATAAGTAAATCAAAGCAAAAACCACTTTATTTGCGAAATCTTGAAGTACAAGATGGTTTATTTAATTTAGGCGAGAACCTATCTTAAAGTTATGCATTACACTTTTAGCTCAAGTCTGCATAAATATAAAATACTTTATAGTCGACACTCGTAGCTCGTTACCAACTTGTGTGGGAATTTTCTGTTATTTGTATCATAAAACTTTGGTGAAAGTTGAAATTTAATTTAATACAATACAGCTTCAGCTAGGAAGCTGTTTTTACTGACTGAACTGTAAGTAAGCTGATTTTAAAAAAATAATGTAGCTATACAGAGTTAAAGCAACTGTATGCTTGGTTTGAACAAGCTGCACCTTTGTCTATTCAGCGTAAAACGCTAGAAGTTTGCTTTCTCTTTGTAGAGTTGTAAAAATCAGGGGCCTATGCTTGAAAACGTTCGATAAATGTCACTTTTCCAAGTAATAGGTAAACAAATGAGCTGTTATTTCTAATTGAGTAATTGGTTGGCTCAATTAGAAATAACAATTCACTCTGCTCTTTATTCTTATAATTAATATTCTCTAACTAAACAAACATTTAAAAAAAATCTATAGAAATGAGAACCTCCTCCTTTTTTGAAGTCGGTTAAAAAAGCCCTTTTATCTTTTTACATGCAATTTACTGACCCTTTAAAATCGGTAATATTACAGGATAACAAAATATTTTTAATAACAAACCACATAATGAACAGTTTATCGTTACTTTTACGATTACTCAAGAGGTCATAAAGTTTTACAGCTTCTCCTCAAACGCCGTAAAAGCTCCGTAAGATTTACGCTCGTGCCTTTTTACTCAAACCCACTACTTAGATATTACAATTCACTTTAATATAGATGGTGTATTAACCTGAAAGCTGGTGGTTTATTTCTGATAGAATCCGCAGCAAAGGAGTCTGGAAAACTGAAAATTCTGCCTCAAAATAGGTACCTAGCGTTATACGAGCTAATGTTAAACACCTTCTCGCTCGCATATTTCAAAATTTTTGAAAATATAAACTGAATGTAATTTCTTACGGTGTGCTTGTAAAAAAACGAGTAAGTAGCCTCATATTTTCCACCAAACCCATACGATCTTATATTTTTGTGGTCTGAGAACTAACAGAAGTAGGGCTAAATAACGTTAGCTGTTCACCGTAAGAAACTAACCATTTACTCCCGCTCCGTATGATGTCAGCTCGGCAAAAAATAGGTCCTTTACGCCAATTTGCATTTGAATAGAATACAGTTCTCTTACAGAACACGAGTGGTTTGGGCACGATTTTACAGATCCCTGAAGCTTGATTAACATAAAATGTTTGTGGAACCCTGCAAACCTTAATATAAGGGCTCAATGACTTGATGAACCGGATGCCTCCATAATTTTGGTAAACTATTCGGGTCTGGAAACTTAATATCATATTTTTGTGTGGGGTTTACCACAGTTTTCTTATTCACTCAAATTTTGTCTTACATAAAATTTTTAACCTACACTTTGTTAAATTAACATTAACGCAGATTTAAACTTAACAATTGAACATCCTCATCATGCCTCATTATTTAAACACAAAAGTTAAAAGATCTTGTTCGAAACGCTCAAAGACAATTCATAACTTTTGATCACTGTTTGATTAAACTTTAATTATGATTCAGCCTCCTTAGGCCAAGCATATTAAATGTCTTTCAATTATGCTATTTAATTTTACAATAAGGAGGCGAATTTTGCTATAAAATGTTCGAGGCGGGTTTGGAAAGACTTTGGAGCACAAGAAGTGGTCTAGGAGTTTGCATTTGCACACTGGCCAATATACCGACAATTGGCTCCTTACATTACTACAAGTTCTAATTACTAATATGTGGGATAGTTACTAGCTACACCAGCCGTGAGATACGACTTGTTAGTAGATAGAGCTTGACCTTGAACGAACCAAATATTTATAGAGTCTTATGTCTAGCACATTAGCTGGACAGAAAAAGTAACAAACGTAGAAGCACTTAGTAGAGTAAACGAGGAGAGAGCTCTTATAAAAGTTGCTGAGAACTGGAGAGGAAAGATGATTGGACAATTTATACGACATGACAGCTTAATCGGAAATATCGTTGAAAGGAAGGTAGAAGGAAAGAGAGGAAGAGGAAAACCGTGTATTAGCTATATGAGCCAAGTGAAGGCGAAGATCGATGTCATGTCTTATAAGGACGTCAAAGAAGCTGCCCTGAAAAGAAAAACCTGGCAGGAAATGCAAATGTTACGCCGATAAGAGCGTAGCTCTTAAATTAGAAGAAGATGTCTAGCACTGACGCTAGACATAAGATGCCATAAATATTTTTCATCACAATGGTCATTAGTATTTTTGGAACTAAGACCAATGATATTGTGGTTTACGCACCGCGCCTTGTTTGGTTTATTGGTTTACTAACTTTGAGGGCCTTTAGGTTTGGGATATATTTATTTGATACAATAGTATGAAATAAAATAGAGATAACGTTCTCGTAGACACTGACACAATATAATAATGTGAAATCATAATACAGAGACTTATCATATGCGACTATTGGATGGCGTCATTCGTTTTAGAGAAAATATTATAGTAAGCATTTCTCCTGCCTTAAAATGAGCTTAGACTAACTATTAATGTTTTAATACATATAAAAGCTCTTTCATGCTTAAGTGACCCATATCACGTTTCTTTGTGTCTTTAATAGGGCAGAGTGGCCACACGTGTTGGCTAAACAAATTAATTTCAAATGACCAAATGTTTGCTCGTTATCCCGAAAATTACCGAGGGTTAGTCGTACGAGTTATCAACTTTTTATGCTCATTACGAGGTTTGGATTAGCATCTTCTTAAAATAAATGCAAAACTCACAAAATACTTATTCGCTTATTTTTGCAACACAATAATAACACTTAATGTTTTTTGAATGACCAGAGGGGTCTCCTAATAATATCGAGTATAAATATCATAAAATCTAGTACCTAAAACATTTGATGGAATATCATAAAAGTCACACAGGCTACCATTTTGTAAACTTTATGAAATAGTTAAAATATTTTATTAAGAAAATTTTATTGAATTTTGTCACGAATTACACCACAAATAAATTGAGAAAATATAGCGCATGTAGCATTTGTAATAAGTTATGATGCAATACCATGGACTGAAATACGTGGACAAGATAAGATTCTCAAGCAACTGTTAAACGTATCACGCCACGACTTATTTTGCCCTCGTACCTAAGTGAAACAGTAACATGGAAAATCACGTTTTGTAAAAAACGCGTTTAAAGTTTGGTAACTAAGTCGTTTTGTTCTGACCAAACTATATCAGTTAGGTAAGAAATACTACTTTAATAAAAATAGTATTTCTCACATAACTGATATAGTTATCAAAACTTAAACGCGTTTTTTACAAAACGTGATTTTCCAAATTACTGTGTTTTCAATTACGAAGGTAGTATTCGAACCTATTCTTTTTTAGCTTACCAAACTATATTTTCGTGATAGGTATACCCAGATATTTTTCGTAAATCTGCTCTGGCTAATAAAGTTTTACCGCATACTTTGGTATTGGCAAAGGAATAATAAACAAATACCTACCTACCAACCCACTTTAGAAGTTGATGATTAAAAAAGTTTTTCAGGCTTCAATAACAAAAATAGTCAAAAAAGCCATTTGTCGATACTTATACCTTTATTTTACCCATGAAAATCAAGACTTTTTGCTGTCGCGCGTTTACCAAACGCGCTCCAGCATCGCTGCAAAAAGTCAACAACAATAGGACAAAATAATAGAACCACGAGAAAACTCCCGTCTTTACCTACTTCTTTGATTTGGGAAACTGACATTTTACGGATGTGGGTATATTGTTAAGAAACCTTTTGTTTTTGTACCTAAAGTCAAAGTTTATAAACTTTATTCAATAAAATTATAAGGATAATTTAGAATCGTCTTATATAACTAGGTGATTCTAGGTGCCAGTTCCACAAAGGATGTGGGAAACACTGAAATAATATTATTTGTACAGTTGGCTTCACATCAACTTATCAACAACGGTTTGAACTTTGAACTATTATAATTTGAATGTTGCGAGTCATGCGCGAGGGACGATATGTTTTTATGTGAGACTCGCTGATTGCGCGCCACGCGCCTACATCTATCGTGATCCCTGATTCGCAATATTCAAATTATAATAGTTCAAAGTTCAAACAGTGGATAGGTTGATGTGTGGCCGACTGTACATGTACTTCAAGATTTAGATCACAGTAATTAAAAACTGCCACAAGCAGACTGTTATTTATGAAAACAACATTTCGCATAATTTCGTTCAAAAAATGTCTGGCCCCGTTCCACAGACGAGTCAGAACAGTTTAGTGGTCAGATAAACATAATAATTAAGTGGTTATGGTAATCCGGGGTGATGCTGGCTAGGGAGCTGTAGGGAGATGTACTGATGAAGCCGAAGCCGAAGTATTCGTTTTTCTCGTAGTAACAGAAATATTTTATGTATTCTCAATAAATGTATTTTTTTTCTTCTTTTTTCTTCCTTCGACTTTTAAAACTAGCTAATAGCTTCTTTGAAATATTTATGGAATTATCAGCATTGCATATATTCCTTTTGGTTATGTGAAAAGAATAAGAATAAAATATGTTTATTTAGAGAAAATACATAAAAGAACAAACAAACACATTCAATGAATTCAATAAAAAGCACATTTTATAAATATATAAACTTAATACTGGCCGAATTCTAGCGATTACATTGAAACACTAGCTTAGTTTTATGTAAATTTTGTACCCGCGAGGTTCGATGCGTCGCTGCGAAATACAAGCAGCTAGCAACTCGTCCGACGAGGGCTTAATTCTGTTTTAATTTCAACTTAAAACTGAGTTTAAACTTAAATTATGAATAGCCGTAGTTGCTCGACTAATATGCACTAAGTTAGTACGTGAGTGAGTACGGTACAGTTTGTATTAAAATCGTTTGAGATGAGCTCCCGATAAAATTATGTATTCTATGTATTTATTTTAGTTATAAAGCAAGCAAACGAAAATTTGCCCATATTCCAAAAAAATCTATGGATATTCTCATATATTTTATTTTTTATTGTATAAGTAGCATTAACCTGAATAAGAAAATACCTACACATTAAAACCAATTCACTCAATTGTCATTCCAGACACCAAAGAGGCTTTCACGGCTCGTTTTACAAAACCGCTCTATGTGGGTTACATTATGAAAATTGCCTGCGAGCCTAAACAGTTATATGAATTGTTTTCTTCGCAAACAAGAGGCATCAAACACAATGTGTCTCAATCTCAATTTATTCGAGTCACCGTCCTGAACTCAAGGGCTACATTTACGTAGAAAGCATTTAACAGTTCGGTCTAGTATAGTGAAGCACAGTTAGTTTTATCATGTTAACTGAATCATGGGTCTTTTGAAAATGTTAAAAATGTTATTTAATAATCATGTTAGTAATATGGTTAAAATACCTAGTGACCATTTTTAAATTGTCGTGCCCTAACTGGGCTCATGTTGGTAGCATAAATATATTTAAGACCCTTTTGTACAACATGAACGCAATAAAGTATTGAGTATTGAGAGTATTGAGGTATCACCCCATCGAGTCCCACACGCCTTCTCCGATCGTCGATGTCTAGGGCCGTAGTCTATGAAGAGATTTAGAACAGGTACGCACTACCTATACCTTGGCTCACTGAGCACGTCCTCTGAGAACGTGCCCTGTGATGTATTGAACTGAGCCCATCACTCTGAGATGGGGATTTCTGGAATAAGCCATATAAAAGTGTTGAGTCTCATGTGTTTGTAATTACCCCGGCACTCATAAAATATCATACCCTGCAAACCGGAACACAGCAATACGAGCATCACTGCTTGGCGGCAGGAATAGGTACTGTGGTAGTACTTCCCCGGACGAGCTCTACTACTAAGTACTACGAAATTAAATTAGTACTTATCTACTGTAAAATATAGAGGTTTTTTGAATTACCCTCTAGAAGCAGTCCTACGAACCTTTCAAAGCAGCATTCAGAATGTGATCTTGTGTGGTGTTGTAGTTGTGTTCTGATCCAGATTTTATAAATAGTCTGTAGCTTCGTATCCTACGTGACCGCAGCCAGTCATTGTCATAGTTACAACTACCCTGTTAATTGGAAAACTAGACTGCCTTTAATCCGTATTGGATGAGATAATGGACGTTTGTTTGTGCCACACAAACAAGTCTAGATTGCTACGGTTAATTTGATTGAAAGCCAATTTTAGATATGTATCCCATCTATATTTTATTTAATTCAATACCTGTCTGTTTGTGTCCAGCCGAAAAATGCCCCTTTTATTATTGTTACTAAAGAATGAGTTTTGAAATCGAGCACGCCGCGATTTCGCAGTGTTCAAAGGAGTTCATCATGGCTTGCGATTAAGAGGAGGGGCAATGTGAATGTTAATAGGGTCTAGAATCGCTATGCCATAAATGAAAGCACGAAAGCCTTAAAAAATTGTGCGACAGTTTTTGAGTAACACATTAGTTTTTAGTCACAAGCAGTTGGAGTCGCGCGTAAAGCAAATGGTTAAAATATATTTGAGGATGGAATTGATTTGGGTTTGGAACGAGCTCTTTTTATCTGTTGCCCATGAGCCGCGATTTAAGAGAGTAATAAATTGGATTAGGCGAGGTTTATGATGCTTTGCGTGAAGAAAAAATATAAATGAAAAATCTTTTTTATTGGACAACAATCCTTACACAAATGCCAGTTGAATTTGGATTCGTTTGAAGTAAGGTTTGAATCCTTTGAAGGCAATTTAGTAAACTAGGTATTCTAAAGACTCTTGTGTTTGACGACCTTTGTGGCGCTGCGGGGCGTTATGTGTCTCAGATTTTGGTTGCGGTTCGGGTGTTGTAAATTGTAATAAATGGTACCATTATTAAGTTTTAGTATTTGATACATGCGATACGGAAAATCCGAGTCAGTGAAACTGCAGTGATCGATTGCTGGGTGAAAGCCATCGATTGGTCCAGCTTTTAGGTACCGTTCTCATTTTTACTTTTCCCTAAAAGTGTCATGTTCGTCCCGCCGCCATGCCATATCAAAGGCGCATGTACACTCAGTATTAAATATATTTACTTACTTCTTATTATAATATCACACTCTGATAAATTGAAATCTATTTCAACATCACTGTGGTCGACTATTTAGCGTACCTAATAAGCATGTCATTAGCAATCGCTTTTAATTACACCATGTAGGGTCGAACTGGTTAGATTGTTTCATATTCAGCGCCAAACCAAATTTCGCGAAGTGACAATTTCGCAGGAAATAATAGAATAGTTATGCTAATTAGTACAGGCAGCAGGGGTATGCCAATCAAAGTTGAACTGCAAAGTTTTAATTAAATCATGGTCAGTTCATACTAACTCATAGTTATTCTGTGACTAAATAGTGACATTATGACGTCATTAGATGTGTTTTCGCGCATATTTTGCTGTCAAGTGTCTAAAAAGAATGAAATTGTAAAAGAATGAAATAATGAAATTGGTCACGTGGTACAAAATTGTACCACGTGACCTGAAGAAATTACACTGGGCAGTGAAATATAACTTGACAGCAATAGATTGTCATACGGGGGCTGAAGTGACGCCAAAGCCGTGTCCGCGTTGCTTTATGCAAATCTCGACCCTAGCCGATAAAGCCGATAGTGACATCCTTGTTGCAGCCACGTAACTTAGCAACGTGTGGAGTTTAAAACTATGCAGTAATATCAGATTTTCTCCATTCTGTGAGAAAGATTTTCAGGTTCCATGGTTGCTAAGAGCTGCTAGAATTTTGTGCACTATTGACATAAAAAACCTGAAATTTTCGTCCGATACACGGGAGCGTTCAGTAAAATATAAGTCACTAGGTATAGAAATAATGACGCAAAACTTGCGGTATCTTTCTTACCAGACAGATAGTTACCTATTTTGTGTGTTGATTCTAACATTAAAAGAAAACTAAGTCAAGACTGGAAATGTTGATACATCAACAAAGTTGTTCAGCCACTTTCGATATTCGGTGTAAAGCTTACACCGACAGGGAAATTACGTGCTTAGGCTATAAGTTCCGATAATGCATACTTAGGTATCGAGTTTCCGTACCGGGAAAACCTAGAAAATGATCGATTTTAGACTAGGTTGTGTAACGTAATAAATTATTATCATCATCGTCTGCCGGTTAAATACTTGTAGACTTTCTTGAGTCTAATTTATAAGCTAAAAGGATTTAAATTTCGTGCTTTGTTAAGGTACGGCTTGGCATCGTAGCCACTCACCACTCATTCTATGACGGAAGTCTGTGTGCATATAGCTATCTAGATCACACCACAAGTTAGTAATCAGCCGTAGAAAATCTTTAGTGTCCTTGGACATAAATCACTCCTTTGAAATGTTTCGGCGTAAGGTCATGGTGTGGGTTCATACTTCCTAGGGATGAGGGACGATACGCGCTGCATAGGTTATTCAAAAAGTAGGTGAGTTTTAAGGAGGTACTGAATCAGATTAAATCCCAAAGTACAAGCTTTGGTTTGTAAAAGAGTGGTATAGGGCTGGTCAAAGATCTGTGTCCAATATTATTCTTACACAACTTCTTGTGTACTGCCCCCGTATGCCAATCTTTTGCTGTCAAGTTATATTTCACTGCCCAGTGTAATTTCTTCACGTGATCATTCTTTTTAACCGACTTCAAAAAAGGAGGAGGTTCTCAATTCGGTTGTATGTTTTTTTTTTTATTTTTTTTATGTTTTTTTTTTTTTTTTTTTTTAATGTTTGTTACCTCAGAACTCCGTCATTTATGAACCGATTTCAAAAATTCTTTTTTTATCTAAAAGTATATACTTCCAGATTGGTCCCATTCAATTTTCATCAAAATCGGTTCAGTAGTTTGGGTGATAAATAGAAATAACTGAAAAAAATATGCCAAGTTGCGGCGTAGCGCCTACCATTTTACTGCTAGCAACGATGCAATATGTCAAGTTGCGGCGTAGCGCCTACCATTGTACTGCTAGCAACGATGGACCCTTTGTGGTGCACACCTAAATTTTTACATTTTTCTAAATTGGTCTATAAACCCAGTTTGTACATTCAAACCGCATTTAATTGGAGAAAAGCAAAAACCCACCAGTTGTTCCTCTAAAGAATCAACACCAACCACGTGCACGAATTGCGTATTTTGCTTTCCTGTGACTTTTATGTGGTGTTTATAGTGACTAGAACATTCCCAATGAACTATCATCATCATCATCTGATGATGAAGCTGGTAGTCGAATTGAAGTCGGTTTTTCCAGTTTTTTAACTTATAAATTATTAGACACTTGACAGCAAAATATGCGCGAAAACACATCAAATGACGTCATAATGTCACTATTTAGTGACAGAATAACTATGAGTTAGTATGAACTGACCATGATTTAAAACTTTGCAGTTCAACTTTGCAGTTCAAATTTGATTGGCATACCCCTGCTGTACGAATGAAACAAATGCGCTATGAGAAATGTTCATCATTTATATTATTTAGAATTCAACAATATCTTGGTTATTTCGTACAAATACATCGAAAACTGGAATACTTTACTCCGTACTCAACCGTTCAGTGACAAGACCTTATGTGTATGTTTCTTTTCTCCTAGCGCATTATTGTGGTATATGTCATGCCACTCAAACAATGGGAGACGTCCTAATCTCATGGGAATTCTACCAACCGTTTGGACAAATACGCTCAGGTGTACCACTTGACATATTTCCTGGGTCTTTCTTAGGGCCAGTATTCATCATAGTCACGGGATATTTTTCAAATAACGCAAGGGCGCCGAAGAAATAACATGACGTAGGGGTATCAGTTTTTATATGAGTACTTACTCGTAGTGTAGTTTCATTATACCTAGCTGTATTGTAGTTGTTATTAGTGACTAATTTAGTAATCTGAAGATATGTAAAATTTTTATTTTTAGTTGCCATTACAGTCGATTACGCACGTTTTTTTCACCATTTTTGTAGAGTTATAAACTTGTTTGTTAATTAAATAAATAAATATTCAGGGACATTTCACACAACACTCTCTAGTCCCAAACTAAGCAATGCTTGTAATATGGGAACCAGATGGCTGATAGAATACTTATATACTTTTTTTTTGTAAATACATACATATAATACATACTAACACCCAGACATAGGACAAACATCTATGTTTTGCACGCACAAACGTTTGTTCTTGGTGGGGATCGAACCCACGACCCACAGCACGGAAGGCAGAGCTATTACCAACTGAGCTGTGACGCTTGTAAATACTGTAATTACTTGTAAAGTTGTGACATTTTTCGAACGAATACGTTCCTGCAACATTTTACGAACTTTCTGAGGTTCGCACCACTTTCTCTTCACACGTTCAATTACGAGTACACTGATGCACAGAGATACGAATTGGTACCGGCACAAAGGAGGCAAACGTTACTTTTTCCGTTGCGTCCATATTTCTGAATACGTAGGTATACACACAGTTTGATGTATACGTCACAAATTGCACAAATTACTGCTACGTATGCCTCTGCTACATATCTATTGTACCGGAAAGTAAATAGGAATTCTTGCGTACAAAACTGAAACACAGCGATCGGGTACGGGGTGTGTCGGGGTATATTGTGAGGTCAAAAGGCATGTGGCACTGGAGGAAAATGTGTTTGACATGAGCGAATATTTGAACCTCTTTCGCATCTGTATTCTAGAAATTTATTACTCGCTATTGATGCACCTGCGATCTTTCATGCAACGGAATGAAAATCTCAGGAATGCATCGAACGTTACATTTTACATCAAAAATTACGGTTGGTAGATTTTACTAACTGCAAATATATTTTTATTCTGTGATAAATTAAACAATTAGCAATTCTACACGTTGTCTTTGTCAGCACCTGGCACAATCTTAATCACGAAACATTTTGCGCTCATGCTTGACGTAAAGATACAGTCAAACATTTTCGTGGATGTTTGTGCGTCGTGTAAATCATATGAAATAAGCCATTAGCGTAATTTATAATATGGTGGGTTCGCGTTGTGCATCGTAAAATGTAACGTACTTTCACAGCAGTTGGGAAACCTAATGAAAAAATATGTCCGTTTTTATGAGGATTCTGGTGGGTCTAAAGAGCTTGATACGCGGTTTTCGGTAACTTTATCACACATTTTGGATTGTTTGAGCTTCCTGAAGTCAATGGAGCAGATGGGACAAGATCATAAATTATATAGTAAATGCGGATACTTACTTTTTGTCTATGTTACTTGAATGGCGCGAAGGAGAATGGTAGGTACACTTTAAAATTATGATGAGGTCTATTTCGAAAAGGGACCCTTTGCAAAATTTACTTATTTTCTTACTTTTTCCAAATACTCGAAGGTATGTTTTTATCAATTTCATAAATTAACTACCCAGTAAGTAGGTACATACGTTCCCAGTACGTTTTCTGGAAAACGTAACTTTCTTGAGATACTAACCTCGTTCATCTTCTTTCAAGTCTTTTCAAAGTGTTTGTCATGTTCAGGGTATAAAGTTGAAAATTCAAAAATATTTTAAAGTTCCGCATAAGCAAGTTTATGGTGAGATAATAAATATCCACTGAACGGATTCACTCGCGAAGCTTTTCAGACTAAATCAGTGAGTACATAAGTCCAAAGGTTGTCTGGAAGAGATCGTTTTTAGCGATATGGCCGCCCATTGTACTCTCTATTTTTGTTTCTTTCATGTAATTTCTTTCTTCGGTGTGTGCAATAAAGTTTATATCTATCTACATAATATTCCCTTCTTTTATATTTTCAAATAAGAAAAAAAATTACAAGGATCATTTTCAAGCCTAGGAGATCACGCCATATACATTGTGCGTGTATCCTTAGCATATTTCAATATGCATTATTTATTCCAATTCATCGTAAGGCTATTTTTGGTGTAACTAGTTACCTCCTAACCTATTGAGTGACTTGGGGCAAGTTGGCCAAGTGGGTATAAAATATTTTTCAAGTATTTCTTCAATATTTCAGCTTTTATTTTACAAATACCTTCTCAGTGTTACTGTAGTAAAGGCGATAATATATCAAAAGTTGGCGGAGTCGGCACACGTCAGAAGTTTGCGATGCAATCCGAGTGGGATGTGAAATTAATAGTTGTTTGTTCAGAATCTATTTTAATTCCCATTATGCGAACCAACTGCTTGAAAATCCTGTTTTTATGCTAGCATAAAAAACAGAATTAAATCAGGTTTTAGTTATTTAGTTAAGGTTCTTAAGTCTAATTTAGACTTAAGAGGCGACTTAAAATCACTGTGAGGCCTTAAAATATAACTAAATACTAATTGACAAATTACTGTGGTACGTATTTTAAAATCTTTTTAAAAGCTTTATTTTTCGTTCATTCTACAAGCAACGTTTTAAGTATAAAAATAGATAGCTAGTATTAAATAAAAGTCTCTGATTAAATTAACAAAAATCAGAAACTAAAAATGAAAAAGCATATTTCAAAAAAAATCGTGTTCAAAAAGTCATTTCAGCGCAGTCTGTATTTTAATTAAATCACATCAAAAGATAAAAGTCAATAATGGATGCGTTATTGGCAATTTATCTTATAAAAGGATGCTGCGGTATTCAGGCGCGAGATTTAATAACTGAAAATGCTTCACAAAAGCTGGACTTAATATTATGTGAGACAGCCAGTCGGCCTCATAGGATCGACGTTTGCACATTATCCGATACCGATATAAATAAATAGCTATTCATGGATATACTTTTTTTTGTAAATAGCTACATACTTTTATTTTAATACATAGTACCTAATACCCAGATATCACACCTGGTTTAGAGGCGCACAAGACAGAGGAGGCTGGCATTGCATGAAAGAGGCCTATACCTAGCAGTGGGTGATACCGGGCTAAAATGATGATGATGAATACCCAGATATCCGGCGGAATATCAGTCGAGACCCAAATATATGGGTACCTAGTTGCGGCGCCGACACAGTGTAAGCATCTAGTACTAAATGTATGAGATTAGCTCTTCGCCGATATCGTGTAGGTGTCTTGAAAGCCATACAAGGACAACTCGAAATATAATTATATTTGTACGTAACTTTGTGGGCGTCTAATGGTAATCAGCGGTGCTGGGTAAATCGGATTTGTTTCTGCTTTAATTGGTGTCCCAGACTGTAAATACAGTTTTGAAATGTTTTATTTATTTAAAGTCAGACATTTTATTTGACGACATGCGATGTTGTTATAGATATAGAGTCTTTTTTATAAAGCTCTCACGGTTCTAAAAATCATTATTGTTGACATTACTTTATTAAAACCTAGTTATTTACTTAAATATCATTGGTACGATTTGTTGTGGAATGTCATAAATCTCACAAAGACTGCCATTTTGTGAATTGTGACATCGTCTGTTAGAGCCACCAAAAGGATGTTCGTACCCTCACGTTTGGTTGCATTCTCGTGAATTCATGTAAGGCAGCATTTACACACTCATAAGTAGCGTAGAGTCACATTGCGCGCGGGAACGAGCGGGCAACACATTCGTGACTACTCCCTCAAATTACTAAAGCTATTACTAAAGGTGACGTGGTTCGATTACGGAGCGTTGCTGAAGCGTTACAGCGCAGCGGAACTGTATCGCTAGTTTATTCGCCACTGTACTAATTATTGTGTAAATCAGCCATAAAACCTACCAGTTCGAAACAAGAAACATTCCTGGTGGCTGGAACGCCGGTACACACCACATTTGACGTTTATTCGATTCAAGTCGGCCGCGCTACAAAGTTTGTAAATGTCCGCTGAATTAAGTTCCAGTTCTAAACCAGTTTTGAACTCAGTGCGGTTGAAGCAATGCGCAATATTAAGGTAATATGTGTGCGTGTTTTGGGTGTTTATTATAGGATAACCGGTCGCGAAGTAAGAAATAATTTTGTTCACAATATTTCAGACGTTTCGTTAATTCGGTATTCATGATTCTTGAAAGGGAGAACTCTCTGCCTCCGTATGCCAATCTTTTGCTGTCAAGTTATATTTCACTGCCCAGTGTAATTTCTTCAGGACACGTGGTACAAAATTGTACCACGTGATCATTCTTTTTAGACACTTGACAGCAAAATATACGCGAAAACACATCAAATGACGTCATAATGTCACTTTTAGTCACAGAATAACTATGAGTTGGTATGAACTGACCATGATTTAAAACTTTGCAGTTCAACTTTGATTGGCATACCCCTGCTGAAAGGACTAAAAGCACGCTTATATTTGTTAACAACCAATCCTTTTTGATCAGATCAAAACTATTCATTTCGGTGTGTTTGACGAAGGTGAAGGCGCAAGATGTGATGTAATTGCACAAGTTGGTAGCTTTATATATAGTTGGCACAAAGTTGGTAATAGTATAGAGCCTAGTTTGTGGTCAGCGGCCTCCAGACGGCCAAATTACAATGATTCATCACATCCAGCTGGACTAGACAACTATGAATCACAAATTAATATTCATGTGCGGGTCTCGTATTTCACACCATCACGTCATTGTCGCACGTTATTAAAACATGAATGAACGCACCTATATGTTTACATGGTAATACAAAAGGTTATATTATATGCTGGAAAATAAAAGCGCTTTATAAAGTGTCAATTTCTTTACAGTTTGTTCAGTTTTAATCTTGGTACAAACATGAATCTGACCGGTTTTTCAATGGGGTAAATATGGTGGATAATCTGGGTAAGTTTGTTAGTTATAAAAATAAATCGATTTTAAACTATAAATAAATTAATATGAATATTTATTTATTTGTTAAACACATATAGATTAAAATTACGAAGAATATTTTTATGGCTTAATGAGCAAAAAAGCGCAATAAATAAACAAACTTGGTTTTCTTTCACTTTAGTTTTTACATTTTCTTTATTTTATTTTTATTTACATAGCGTTGAAACCATAAGATCGAACAATAGAGAGGGCTGATGAAGTGATGAATCGTGGTAATCTCAGCGTCTTGACGGCCTGCATCCATCACACCGGCATTATTTACCCCACTGTTGTTTAGTAAACCGTTTTCAATTTATGATAGAGTGGACTAATAAAGTACAAAAATGAATGAAATAACGCCTTTCTTTTATCATTTACAACAGTTTCAAAAGTAGATTATTAATATAAAGAAGGTGTGAGATGGTATATGTGATTTTAATTGTAAAAAAACTAGTTTATATTTAAAGTTATTAGAAAATTAAGTAGCTATTATGTACTTCCCACTTCCCATTTTAATAAAACGACCCTGCATAGTGTCAGTAGTTTGTAGCATCAGTGAGTTGTCTAGACATTAATTCTCGACACACTTTGTAGTTTAGCGAGTGGAAAATTTTCCGGCTAAACCATGGCATAGAGTAAGTAGGTATTGCAATAATAGAAACGCAGCTACTTATTGCAAAAGATAGAAAGGAACTTTCTAAAAAACTTTGTTACCGTGCTTGGCGCATACAAGCTAACTACTAAAACACAATTAATTTATCATTTGCAATATCTTTTTTTATTCATTGTAGGCAAACGTTTGACCGCAATCTCACCTGATGTTAAGTGACGTTGCGGTCGACGATGTAGCATATTTGCAGAAGAAACCAATAGGTTTTTTAGAACCTTCTTAAGAGTGAATACACTCTCCTCTGGAAAACATCTAAATTGTAATTTTTTTGTCTGTTTATCAACACTAGCTATGTGACCACAAGTTCACAATATAGATACTAACCTTATACTGCATATTACTCATAATTTAATAATAATCGCGAATATCACTTTGAAAAGGTATTTTTTCAGGAGTTGTTAGTTGACAGAACTTCTTTTTCTATACTCTGTGGAGGTTCACCAACGTAGTATAGCAGACTACTGTAACGTACGGCTCTCGGAGGGGCCCTGCTGGATCGAATTATGGCTATTTATTCTCGTAACGCGCTGAACGTACTACTACAGTCTAAGGGGCGATGCACACTGAATTTGCCTAGTATGGTACTGCATACGTCAAGTATATTAGTTGATATGACAGGGAAAATATATTTACGGCAAGACGTTTCCACTGCCCCCGTATTCCAATCTTTTGCTGTCAAATTATATTTCACTGCCCAGTGTAATTTCTTCAGGTCACGTGGTACAATTTCGTACCACGTGATCATTCTTTTTAGACACTTGACAGCAAAATATGCGCCAAAACAAATTAAATGACATCATAATGTCACTATTTAGTCACAGAATAACTATGAGTTAGTATGAACTGACCATGATTTAAAACATTGCAGTTCAACTTTGAGATTGGAATCGCCCCCCTGGTTCATGCTTTCTTTCTGGTGAAGTCTCCTGAAATCAGCGACACAGCTTTATAACAACTGTAGCTACCATCGTTTTAAACTTGTTAACTGCCTACTCATGTTTACTTGTTCCGAAATAAACTAATTTTGATTTTTGATTTGAATCATTATACTTATTACTACATGAACAAAGGATTTTGTGCAGCACCCAACAGTTCCCAGCGACCTTTACTAGATATATCAATCTATTGAGAGTCATTCTACGTAGTCTTTTCCAGTGTCCTGTTTCCGCTCGACAACTTTTCTACGCCGATGACTGTCGGCTTTACCATGTTTACGTCACATCTACGTCCAGTCTATATCGTGCATACTCGGTGAGTACTGCACAAGACAGACAATGCTGCAATTTTGTGCGGGAAGGTGGACATCAGTATCAAGTCTTGGCGCTCTACTGAAACGCGATTTCAAATTCACGTTGCACAATAAATTGTGTGTTGTAAACCTAGTTACTATGTTAATTCCTCTTTTAAAAATAGAATAAATAAATAAATAAATATTCATGGACATTTCACACGACGTCATCTAGTCCCGAACTAAGCAAAGCTTGTAATATGGGATCTAGATGCTGATAGAATACTTATATACTTTTTTTTTTGTAAATACATACTTATAATACATAGTAACACCCAGACATAGAACAAACATCTATGTTTGCCACACACAAATGTTTGTTCTTGGTGGGGATCGAACCCACGACCCACAGCACGGAAGGCAGAGCTATACCGACTGAGCTGTGACGCCTATCATAATAAACAAAAGACAGCTAACATAATTCATATGCGACTTATTTCAAACACTAGCACGCCAGACACTTTCTGAATAGACCATTGCATAATTTATTCTTATTCTTTATAAAAATACTTAGTACCAGTTAAGTAGACTGAATAAGGGCCACTGTAAAGTGTAAAATAAATTCCAGTTTTGATAAGAGCTGAAGGGCTCTTGAGGATTGAAATGAAAAATGCTTGCTATAAATTAATAGCCTTTTGAGCTAAAAACCTTTTATTATATACTGTAAGCCTTTTATTTCAATTTAGATTAACATTTGGCCAGTTATGTTAAAACATTCAATATAGTCATTAGATGATTAAAACTGAATAATTAAATGATTCCAGCCCGCGGCCTTTATCTTGATGTCTAAACGTTCGTCTAAACGTTATGCAATTATGGTGTGGTGCTAGGGCCACATTACCTTATCGCCTTCCGTGTTAATCGGTGTGGTTACTAGAGTGAAATACCACGTTTACCACCACAATGCCACATTTTCAAATTATGGTCATGAATCGCTACACCTATGTATATTAATGTCACAATGAATTTTTGTCAATATAAAGTATTTGCGCAAAACTCATTTTTGAGTCGAATTGGAGGAAACGAATTTTTTCGCACAACGGTAGCACAATCGGTTGTTGCACTTAATTTCATAGGGATAAAGGTTCATAAGGATAAGAGTTGTTCGTACTGCAGGGGTATGCCAATCAAAGTTGAACTGCAAAGTTGAACTGCAAAGTTGAACTGCAAAGTTTTAAACCATGGTCAGTTCATACTAACTCATAGTTATTCTGTGACTAAATAGTGACATTATGACGTCATTTGATGTGTTTTCGCGCATATTTTGCTGTCAAGTGTCTAAAAAGAATGATCACGTGGTACAAAATTGTATCACGTGACCTGAAGAAATTACACTGGGCAGTGAAATATAACTTGACAGCAAAAGATTGGCATACGGGGGCTGTAAGGTGTTGTCAAAATTATGGGCGTAACTATAGCGAGCGATATTACGTTAGTGAGGGCCTAGCATGAGAGCACAGCTTCCACACACAGTAAAAACCTTTATTTGTCATCTCACAGGCGGTGCCGTGTTAAGCCTTAATTACACAACCTTTGATTAGATCGGGTGAAACTATCCGAACCGAAGGACGTCCGAAACTAGCAATTGACCTTAAAACTTCAATCCCGATGAGGATCGATACCCTAGTTTACGAATTGAGCAAATACCTGTTTAAGGCTTCGCTTCACACCTTTGAATTTCATCATCATTGTTAACCGCTTGATTTCATACACTTATAATAGGAGCAGACTTAGGCTGCGTATCCACCACACATGTGCGAGGGAGATGAATGTAAAAAAACCACCAATAGCGTAACTTCATTCCATGTGAAGTCAGTGATACTATTGGTGCATTTTTCGTAGCTTATTATTCGGATTTTTTTTTATATCGGCTGGCTGGCTAGTCCGTTTTAATCAAATCTACCATATACCACGTATTGATCGATCGTAGTTAGAACTTATGATATAGTAAAGGTTTATGATAACATTTGCTATAGTTTGCACGATGAAACCATAGAGTTTGGTGTTGTAAATTGCATGTTATAGAGTGTTTTCGAGTTTTGGTAAGTAAATTAATAATATTGCGGACGCACAATAATATTTTCTTAACTTTTAAACCTTTTATTGCTAATCATTTTTACTAGCTACTCGTATCAGAAAAAAATACTCCACCATAAAATATCCACTGCAGGGTCCTTGAAAAGTATAGTCAAATGTTTCTGATATCCGAAAAATTCCTGCTAGGTCACGGTACGTGTTTAGGAATCAAAATACAGCGTCCGTGAGGTTAAGACTTAAGCCTACATAAATTATTCGTATCACCTAGCTGGCAACACTGTTCGGGTTTAGGTACTTGAATACCTTTGCTGATTTACAAGCTGCCCCCGTATGCCAATCTTATACTGTCAAGTTATATTTCACTGCCCAGTGTCATTTTTTCAGGTCACGTGGTACAAAATTGTACTTTCATTCTTTTTAGACACTTGACAGCAAAATATGCGCGAAAACACATCAAATGACGTCATAATGTCACTATTTAGTCACAGAATAACTATGAGTTAGTATGAACTGACCATGATTTAAAACTTTGCAGTTCAACTTTGCAGTTCAACTTTGATTGGCATACCCCTGCAGATTCGTGAATTTTTAAATAATTTAGTAGTTTTATGTAACACTATTTTCTGCAATTTAGTATTTTTTATTGTGGTAGTTTCTCGCAATCAAAATATGCTTAACTTAAATAAAATAGAGAGCATAATAAATAAATAACTCATTTATTTTCTCTACACAAAAGGTTCCTTAACTTATTACATGCGTAGGTAGGTACAATGTAGATGGTAAGAATATTAATAAGAAGGTAAGTAACCTGTTTTGCGAGAGACTGATGCCCAAGATAGGTTTCGAAACCTGTATTACGGGTCACCAGTGCCCCTCTCCACGGATATACTTATATCTTAAATAAAAAATAAAACGAAAAAGCTCACTTTTAGGTAAGTACGTAAATAATCCACGACTCAACCGTTTCTAGAACGTTACAGTCTGCCTACCCCTCCTCACCACCTTATTAAGTAATGACAATATCTCAAACCACCATCCATTTCATCCCAGGAAGCATTGTTCCGCTATAACTGCAGTTTCGAATATGGAAGTCGATTCGATTTATGTAACAGTGCGTGAGAACTGCTACGTGCTGCCTGCAAGCGTTTATATGGCCGGACGCGTTTGGAGACGAGACGTCTAGCCAGGCCGATGTCACAGAGTAAACAAGTTAGAACAACAAACAAGTTAGATCACTTTTTTACCTATATACTTAATACTGAGGTGTTTTGCTAATTCAACAAACACACTTTGGTAAGCACAAAAGTACGCGTAGCATATTATTGCGTAGCAACGCGTAGCTTCGTAGCGTGCTACGTAGCAATTCGTAGCGCTATAGCACAGAGAATTCGCAGCAAAAACTCGTTGATTTACCCATACCCTTCAAAACCGGAACACAGCAATGCGAGCATCACTGCATGGCGGCAGAAATCTCGTACGTGCGGTGATAGTAATTCCCTGACCGAGCGTCCTCAATCAAAATGTTTACATCACCAGAATATTGTCATGAACCTTATGCTCATTTTATTTTGCTCTAGGCTCGTATTAATAAGCAAAGTGCTGTATCTGGTCTCGTCTCTATCCGGATGGAATGATTTCGTCTCGCGCCTCGACAGGCACCGATATAGGGATTCGGAGCGCTGTGTGTCACTTATTAAATGAAGATGCATCGGATGCTGTGTATTGTCCACAGTTTCCAAGCAGATATATGAGTTAGCCTATATGCGCGGTAAAACGTGGGTTGATGGTGAAGATTGCATTTTTACTACGATCAACAAAGATCTTATAATGACGTTTGGGTTACATTTCGTGGTCGCATAATGTGTTGTACATTATGTAAGTGGCTCCTTGTAGTGTTTGTATTAGCACGCAGTCTAACTCAAAGGGCCAAACCGAACCTTTGGCAATCGTGGTAGAGAATTAATTTAATGATTTTGACGCCGTTTTTTTCCCATCGGCTTTTTCCATCATTTAGTCGTAGAAAAAACAGAAACATATACCAATAGTTTCTTAGAAACCGAGAGTTGATACCTGAGTTCTGAAGTTACAACCAAATACGAGCCAATAGGCGCGTGTTGAACACCCCTGCCATCTAAATAGAGACGTGTTTAGCGCACGCCGCCGTTTACCGCTTGAGATTTACTGATTTACCTGTAGTTTGGTATTGCGGTCCCAACACATAAGACGAAGATTTAAATTAAGTCATAAATATCACAAAACATACCCAAGTCTTCATTAGTTCACGTAGTTTTTTAGTCTGGAATCTAGAAGTTTGGATTGCAATCTTAAAGTCTTTTGATAACAAGTCCGAAAAAAAGTTTGGTAACATCCGCTATTTTATTAAAAAAAAATATAAACTACGAATAAGTGCTTGAAAATAGAAAATTAAACTAATTATTGTAGCTACTACTTAGTATAATATATAAATTGGTCGCAAATATGTTTTTTGTAACTAACAAGTCACGTAATCAAATGTAACAGAGCCTGAGTTTGAATTTCATTTTGTTGATTTGCGTTTATTATTTCGCAAATGTATGGAGATAAAATATTTTAGACTGTCTAGTGTCTAAGCACCATTACAAGTATCAGTTTTAGTAGTAGTTTGCGTCGCGTTTGTTCAGTGTACTAGGCCCTTTACAGAGTTCGCAGCTTTATTTGGTGCCGGAGTGTGATTATGTAAATAACTATGCTTTGAGTAACTTACATCTTGATACCTGGTGATAAATGATCTATGAGCTAGTACTTAACTAACTTTGGTAACTAAGCTAGCATAGCAGTGTACTCCTTAGCAATATACCTATAGGGTCACAGTCCCAGTGATTTTAAAACAAAAATACTGTCAAAAAGTTACATTTTATTATTAAGTATTCTGTTCTCAATTATTTTGCTCTATAATCGGGTAAAAACCAGCACCATACGTAGCCCAATTTTGTGCTATCCTGCAGTTAAGTAGGTATAACATGCACTCAACAAAGATTAAATCTCAAAAGCCACGGTAGCTACTTAGCAAGTACTGAAGTCCTGGTAGTAGTGCTGTTTCAGCTGCAAGTGCTGCAACATAAGTTCTTAGGATATGATTTCTAAAACGGCGACCGTCATTTTACTATCGATAAAGCGTACAAAGTTGGTATTTTGACCCAAAAGACTAAAACAAAATGCATAAAGCACTACCATTTTCTCTGCACTGTACAAAGGTCAGTTGGAAAAGAGTGGCATTAAGCTCCCCTTTGTACGATTTTATTATTGTGTGCAATCAAAAATTTTCTAACCATTCTAGAAACTGTAGGTGTGACAGGTTATTCAAGGACCACTGATAATTACGTAAAAAATGTGATCAGTTCAAAATCTCACTACATTCTCGATCAACTCTCTACGCTCGTAAAAATTACGGTCACCATTTTGTAGAGAACAAGGGTATAAGGTGCTGTCTCGACTAACAAAGTTCAAAGTTTAATTTATTTGCTTTGTGCAAGTTTCGTGTCGGCATCGCTAAATCGCTTGTGTAAGTTCACCGTGTAAACCGGGCATAGTGTTGCATAAAAGTACTTGCAATTAGCAATCGTTTTCGGAATACGACGTCTGAAACTGCAAAAAAAACCGGGTTGGTCCGGCCTCTCCCCGATGTAGATTACCAAATAGTATGTATGCACTAAATCAATGCCAGTACTGTGGCGAAAAAAAGTGAAAATGACTTTATTGTAAAGTTCTTTTATATTAGCTTATTAATAAACTGTACCTACTTATCTAAATTTTTAACCGGCTTCAAAAAAGGAGGAGGTTCTTAATTCGGTTGTATGTTTTTTTAAGGTACCTCAGAACTCCGTCATTTATAAACCGATTTCAAAAATTCATTTTTATCTAATAAGTCTTTTAGTCTATGTCTATGAGGGAGACCAAATACCACCTGGACAGCTGTATTGGACCGCGATATGAGGGTATGCGATGTTTTCGAAGAAGATGTCATGGATAGGGCGCAGTGGAGGAGGATTGTGAGGAAGACCGAGACTGAGGTGTACCACCATGTGGTACGAATAGTCAAGAAAAGGGTATAACCATACTACTGGACACCAATTGTTTTTTCACATTACCCACACACGAGTTACTTCGAGAGGAATTAATATTGTTACGCTAGCCAGCGTTTCCACGGTAAAAAGTATTTAAAAAAAAACATATAAAGTAAGTTTATGTTTTAGCACATTATGTAAAGGAGGTTCGATTTTTAGTTCAAACTTAGCTCCAACGGCTTTTTGCGATCAGTGCTATAAAATAATGCTCTACATGGATGACTTCACTCTCGACACAGCTCTCGGTTTCAGAATGATATAAAATACTAACGTAAGTAATTAGATAGAGGTAATAAAAAAGACTGAAGTTAGAGAATGGAGAAGGTCCAAAATCGTTCATTCGGAAAATATATGGGGGAGGCCTATGCCCAGCAGGCGGATAATGATGATGGTGATGAACTTATAAGGAGTAACTCAATCAAACAAGTAACTAAGTGACCTAGTTATTACATCTACGTCGTTCGATATCACTCAGAGGTGGAATATTACTATTTTGATTTTAACACTTGACTGACTCTAAGCTTTGAATTTCTCCAAAGCAGCCACCGTTAAATTATGTTACTCTTCTATTAAGAATAGCCAATCAACTTCTGTCAGAAATGATGACGGGTAACGTCAAACAACTTCTCGCTTGCACATTTCAACATTTTTGAAGAAATAAAATCAATGTGCGAGCGAGAAGGTTGATTGACATTAATAGTGCCAACTCGTTTGTTTAGAAGTTGAGAGGTGTTTCTACGGAACCCAAGAACTTACATCTTGTCAAATACTTTTGTTTTGAACTTGGAGACTAAGTATTTGATATAAAGTGGAAATACCGCTTTTGCGTGTTACACGTAATTTTCATTTACGGTGCCGCTTTATTGAGAAAAAAGGATCATTGTAAATTCAAGGTTTACGGTCCATTGGTCATTGTGATCGGTGAGCAAATGGGTTTGGGATGTAAACATTGAGCTACACAATAAAACCATCATTCCATTGCAAAAATCGCCAGAATCTGGCACTTTGAAATATGACGTTTTTACGCAAGTCGGTATAGTGAGTTTGTCATGCATTACAGTTTTATACTTCACCCATTCAATGTGTTTCATGATCAAACAGTAATATATTACTAAAAAATATGTTCACGCCTTTGTCTGAGTACATAGGTTCCATTCCTCTTAAAGGACGCCAATGCACCTAAAATTACCTAGTTATATAAGACGATTCTAAATGACCTTTGTGATTTTATTGAATAAAGAAATAATGACTTTGACTTTGCAAACTCTATTGTTACAAGAACTTAAATCATTGTATTTAATCCAGACAAATCAATAAGGATTTATTCATTCAAATAATTTAGTACTTAATCAACCATTTCCAATACAGTCTATTTCTAGTTTTCCTTAATAAACTAGATTACCATAGTAACACTGTTTACTTGTAAAAAATATGGTTCTTTTTGATACGCGACAGTTGTTATTGTAATACCTACAGACATTTAGTAGTTGATTATAAAACCGGCAATATTTGTACTATCGGGGATTTTAGACCCTTTTAGATCCTTTTTGTAACAATTAATAACATGAGTAAAACATTATTTTCTAGCCATCAATACAGTCAATGAGTCTCAAATCGTTAAAACTGAAACCAAAATAGTTGCCAATTTCATACTACTAAGAGAAATCTGGCGACCAAAACCGGTTTGAAGACCAACTTAAGTGTGGCACTCTGAAAACTAACTTTTAAATCGAGTTATCCTGAAAACTTGTGTACAAGATGCTGGTGTATTCGCCAAATCCGGTGTGAAGAGATTATAACGAACGACAAACTCAGTATAAATCTTCTATCGACGGCATGAAACTATCAGACACATGAGAGTTATCTACTGCTCGCTTTTTGTACATAGAAGTTAGTATCTTAGCTCTTTCTGTGGTTGTAGTAACGGAAACGATTTCTTTCATTCGTTTGCTCTTCTTGCTTGTGCTTCTTTTCGAAGCAGAGATTATAACGCTTCCCGCATCGCATGAAACCGATTTCTTTACACTGTAAACCTTACAGTTGTCTCTGTTGTTTTCAGTCATTTCTTTGATTTTTATCGCGAAAATTTTATTTTCTCTTTTGTATTTTGTCACTGTGGCTAATATACTCTTTCCTTCTTCGATTTTTGTGTCCCAATCGTTCGGTGCTGTATTTTTTTTTCTTCTCACATTGTTTAGTACGTCGTAGTATAATTCTTGCGCCTCAGGTTGGTAACTTATTACGTGTGAATGAGTTCTGTAAGCTTTGATAGCGCTTTCCATACATGTGGTGCAGTTACGGCAAGATATGTCCTTGAATGCCGATTGGAGTTCAGTGATTGCCTTTACCAGAGGTGGTCCGTTTATGTTTAGAAGGATCCTATGGGTCGACTGTTTTTGATTCTTCATCAATGAATTGTTTAGTTTGATCTCTGAGAATCTGGGGCTCGGCACACCTGAAATGTCATAGTATTATAATGTGGTGAATGGCATATTTCAATCGGTGAACTGATAATAATTTGGGCATGTTAGTTTGATCAATATAATTGTGGTTAGGAGACCGCATGTTATCACTTGGTTAAATTGATAGGACGTGATTTGAATGATAAGACTGTAGTTGACATTAACTGTAGGTAGACTGGGAATAATTAATTTAACAATACCTTAACTATGTTTTCAACCTACATATGAAACTTGCACTTGCTTTGGAAATAAGTAGGTATATACTTTGATTTTTTTAAAATATTACTTAATAGATTTTTATTTTCAGATATATTATAAAAACTATATTTATATACGAGTACAGTTACCTAAAAAAAAACAAATATACTTACATAAACTACTTTGATATTAATAATCTAACAGATACTGTTTTAGTTCAAGATGCTTTTGTCTATGGAATTTCTCAGAAAATTACAAAATGTAAATAAATCTAAAATGCAGCAATAAAGGCCCCATTGCTTGAAGTCTTAACATTTCAGCGGAACATAAATCACTTCAGACTTCCAGACGCGGTAAACCGTTTACGCAACAATTATTTTAATTTGCAGTACATCCAGCAAACATATTAAAAGGAGGTTGGTAATAAATCATAGAGTTTTACCTAGCACTTCCGAGAGTACAGCTAAAGCGCACAGCAGCAAGCGTAGGGAGCTCATTATCTCCATTGTCTTATCCAGCGTCTTGGAGGTGTGTTCCACTCCCAAGCTTCGGCACCCGACAGGTTGCACTAGACAATTTCACAGCGCTAACAAGCTTCGTTACAGCGTTTTACGCAATTTCGCCTCACTTCGTCGCGCCCTGTAAACGTTTGAGTGTGCTTTGAGTTCAAGATGAGTTTACAGCGGGAACACGTTGCGCCAACATAAGCATTATTACGAGCAAACTTTCAGTTTTATCGCTCAAAACTATAAAGTTTGGTTTATTACTAAAAACATTATTCGAATTTCCATAAAAAACTTGCATGTAAATTTATGCTCTAAAAACCATATCCTTACCATAGTTTAGATTTAGAAATAGCTCAATTTGGTGTACAAAAGTCAGTAGATTCAACCTTAAATTGTTAATTTGTATGTTAATTGGGCTCTGTTCGTAAACGAGGCGTATGTTTCGAGAACAAACATCAGTTGGAGGCTTAAGCTGCTGTTGCCAAAGGCTCAAGCCTGTTTGCAATGTCATTACTGTTTGGAAACGTTTCTTTATACAAGGAGTACCTAAATTGAAGTAATATTGCTTTGTTTTAGCATCCATTCTCTTGGAAAACATTATTGAAAACCAAACAACCTATTATTTCTTTGTCTTCAGTGAACTAATTACTCGCTGTTCTAGTTGCAATCAAGAATCACAATCAATTATAAAATGTTTTGTACAAAGCTCTAAGCATAATTAAAATAATCTTGGGGTGTTTCGGCGGATTATTTCATACCTACTCTGATATAATTGATTTTAAAATCGTCTACCGTTCCGCTTAACTTTTTTGAAAATAAATGTATTTGTTATTTTTATTTTGGTTCTTGTGTATGCTACCCCTAAAGCACTTCCTTTTTAGTAACTAATAGATACATTTAGACGAATGTAAATAAGCCTTTAGCATATTAAGCAAGCTATGATACGAGATGATAGGTAACCCGAGAGGCAAATAGGAATACGTAACTGAAATATCACGTTTATAGCAGTGCTTTCAGCGATACTTTGTTCAACAGTGCGCTAGATATGTAACCATTATGTATTAGACCCGCTCTCCAATTGTCACTATTTTTATGGCTATGGGAATAATATTAGATAACTATTACCAAAGCCATTGAAAAAACACAATTGGTCTGCCGGTGGTATTTAACAGACGTTTGACATATCTCAATTCGTTGAAGATTTGAGACTGGGGCCTTTTGGTCTGTACCATTTCTTCAAGCTCAAAAAAAACGCAGAGACACGTACATTTTAGCAGAAAATAAAATAAGTTGACCCGTATTAGGCTACCTCCATCCCAGCAGATAAAACAGCGTTTCCACACGTTGTCTTATTTTAGCGTTCACTGCACACCTTGGAATATCAACACTTCTTTCAAATATCAAACACTGCCGTTGTTTTGACATTTGGCACAAAAGAGTATGAACATTTTCAGCTCTCCATCTTATCTCTACCACTTCTCCGTGTCTCTACCGCACCTTGAAGACTGCAGCCGCGACAGACTAACGTAAAGGAAATATAATGAAGTTGGATGAAGTTATACAAAAACTCTACACACCTTGGACATGTCTGCTTCTCACGGAGATAGTCACAGAGAACAATGATACTTTCAAATGTGAGATCTTCCTTATATGCTAGTGCATCTACTTGGATATAATACACGTATGCATTGTTAGGGTATATGCTGTTTACTAACCGTCCTACGGATAAGGCACAGCTTAAAAAAATATAGCACAGTCACTGTGTAGATCGGTTACTATCATGATTGTTAGTATGATTTTTACATTGAAAGTTAACATCTTTTTTGCTTCAGTTGTTTAATATTAACCAATGAATTTGTTAACTATTGAATTGGTCGTGAGGAACTGGCACCTAGTATCACCTAGTTATATAAGACGATTCTAAATGATCCTTGTGATTTTATTGAATAAAGAAATTTTGACTTTGAATTTGATCCTTTGTAATTTTATTGAATAAAAACGCTTTTTGACTTTGCTTCAGCTGTTTTCACTACATTGGGTTGTCTCTTGGTGGCTGCGCAGTTTGGTATGTGTCACTTTGTATAATTGTTTCCGTAATTTGCAGTTTAACTATTTGACGGTTGGACATGAACGAATTGTAAAATATTTTTTTTTAAACGTTTTATTGTGAACCGAATGATTGTTGCGCGATTTATCGATAGTTTACAATCTTGAGAGCCATTTTATACTATAACAGATTCTTTTTTTTTTTGCATTCTTTTTTGCGTTACTGACCTATTACTAAAATGACCCAGCTATTATAATTTTAGCTGCCCCGGACGTTCTACAATCGTATGTTTGCTTAACTCCGTCCTGATCCCTTGTTCGTCTTGAGCTATTGTAATCGATTGTATGTTTATGGTGAATCGGTAAACGGATCCATTGACAGGGCCGTACTAGGTGCTAGAGCAATATTTGCTGTGATAATATTATATTTGAAGAAGACTTGCGCAGGACCGGAGAGACAGGCGTACTAAAGAAGAGACCTATACCCAGCAGTGGGTTGCATATGGGCTAAATAGATAAAAATGTTTTTGTTTATCCTCTCCATCCAAAGGTTGTCTGGAAGAGATCGCTTTTAGCAATAAGGCCGCCCATTGTACATTAGCTTTAATTGTTTTTCTTATGTCCTGTTTCATCTTTGTGTACAATAAAGTGTTTATCTATCTATCTATCTATAAATAGAATATTATCTCTACTTATCTTTTGTAACGGCCAATTACATTCATGTGTCCTGGTTTGTGAATAAAACTTCAGTCTTCAGTAAATTACAATAGTCTTGTATTTTTCAGATCAAATCTTTAAGTACCCGCTGCCGATTATATGTAAGAAAAATAATAGTAATTCCTCTTCCTCTTTTTTTAGAATTCATACTGGCTGGCACTTCTGTAACTATTGTCATGCATTTGACATTACCGCAGTGGCATGCGGTGGTGTATGCATTCTACTAAGGCAAAAATAAATAATGTTATCGTTACATATCTATTATAAACTAAAATAATTGTTTAAGTAATAATTTAGAATAAATGGCTCAATATATAGGAATATAGGAATGCCGCCAGTAAATAAGCATTCCCCTGATATTGGGCAGCAGCTGTATCAGTATTGGCAGAAGGCCGAAGAATAGTTTTCTGGAAGGGCTTTTGACCAGACACTATAGGGCGGTACGCCGGCCTCTAAACTGCAGTGTAGAAAGCAAGGGGAAACTACTACACAAAACCTCCCAACAAAAAAAAGTAATTATGCAAGACAAAAATAAAACCTGGCGGGAAATGCATACATTACGCCGACAAGAGCATAGCTCTTAAGTTAGAAGAAGAAGGCTCAATATAAATCGAATTGAGAATGACGTCACTGTCTTCTCACGCGATGATACTCAAACGGCATTCCCTACTACTTAGTACGTACATTATACACCTATCATAATACTTATATTATGTCTACTGGTGGACATCCTTCGCTAACACTTTCTTTACTGTTTCACACGTCGTCATTAAACTGGCTCTATTAATGCATTGTTATAGACAGACGTTACCGCTTAACTTCAGATGGGCTATCAGATTGATCCACTATCTTTTTTGGTAAAAAAACATTTGAGAACACCTTCAATGTTTGCCCATTTGCTAACACTGAAAAAACGTAAATAAACTCATTTCTAAATAAAACGTACAGAACCATAAGGTAATAAAATGTCCACGAAACAGGATCTTTAGAAAGGTAAACAACCGTTTACCCTCCCCTGTTGCCATGGTAACCACAGCCTCAAATAAACAATTATTTAGAATTCAAACGAGTTATTTTCAGGAACATCAACAATACTTGGAATTTGCTACCACAAAGGCACAGCACAAAGGTAAGACAAGAACCTTGTTGTTAAATAAACGTGTTTTTTTTAAATTATCTACAGTTCAATTCAATTCGGTAAGTCCCTAATTGCATTCGTAATTTAGTAAGTACTAGGAGTATTGAGATGCAACTTTTTTTAATAAGAGTGTTAAAACAAGATGGCCCACCTGATGTTAAGTGGTAACCTCTGTCTACAAAAATGCATTAGCTTACTGAGCACGTTCACTGAGGACGTGCTTTGTGAAGCATTGCACTGTGCATACCTTTTAAACAGAAACACAGTAATGCGGGCATCTCGGCTTGGCGGCAGAAATATGTACGGTAGTATTTAGGTACTCTTTTACAAGATGCTCTACTATAAGTGTTCTTTCAAAGATAAAACTGTGATATTCGTTATTTTTAAGCCTCAAATTCAATGTTTATCATTTCCTGAAACTGAAAAGGAGCTCAAACATTTCAGAAGAAGACAAGAGTCGAGTAATATTTCATGCGTTTAAGGCAGGCGCTCATGTGTATGTAGCTTGAAATAAAATTATCATAAAATATTATGGAAAAGAGTAGTCGAGCATAAAAAGGCGAACTTCTTTTTTGTAACTTATCTCGTTATTCACAAAGATGTGACTTTTATGACGGAGTTGGACTTTAAGGTTATTTGTATGCGACGTATTACTCAGATTTGTTCTTGCCTCGTGTGACTAAGATAAAGGATAATTCTCTTAATAAAATCTAGTAAGAATATCATTGCAATTTTGTGACTTCTTCTTCTTCTTTGCGTGTCAATGGTATGACTAGACGAAGTTCGAGTAGAACTTCGCCACCTTTACCCCCTCGTCTGTGGCATCTATGAGGTCATCCCTTGTGCAGGTGTTAGGGCACAAGGGGCAAACGAGCAAATGGGACATCGTTTGGATGGGGACCCCGCAGTCACATTGACTGAGAGCAGGGTCGCGATAGCCCCATCTACACATGCTCTCCCTAGAGCGACCAACTTGGGTTCGGAGCCGGTTGATGGATCTCCACACTGGCCATGGAAGATCTCGTCCTGGAGGCAGATGCTCTTTTGGGATAAAACCAGGTGATGGCGGTTGTTCGTTTTTCCAGAGCGTGACCTTGAGTGTGGCTGGATTTTCATCGGTGGCTGAAGTGGTGCGCAAAAAACTTTTCCGGCTCTTTAGTCGCGCTCTAGAAGGCTGTTGTCCATAGAGCGGATGTCGGTAGTCCTGCTCTTGCTTGGACTTTTCTATTGCGCAAGCAACATCTCGTCTTACGGATGGAGGAGCGATGCCCCCAAGCGGGTGGAGCATGTTCAGTGGAGTCGGTTTGAGGCAGCCAGTTATTATGCGGCAAGTATCGTTAAGGGCGACGTCAACTTGTTTAGCATGAGCGGAACGATGCCAAACAGGGCACGCAAATTCACCGGCTGAGTAACAGAGTGCCATGCCGGTGGTGCGCAGTATACTAGGGCTTGCTCCCCATTTAGTGGTGGTCAGGCGGCGGAGCAAGTTGTTGCGAGTGCTAACCTTGGCTTTGGTTTTAAGACAGTGAGTTTTGAAGCTTAAAGTACGGTCCAAAGTAACCCCGAGGTACTTTGGGTGTGAGCAGTGCTCAATAAGAGTACCTTGCCAGCGTACATTAAGTGTGCGATTAGCTTGCCGTTGCGCAGATGAAAAGCACAGATCTGGGTTTTAGAGGGATTGGGTTTAAGACTATTCTCTTCATAGTAGCCGCTGAGTTGTTTTAAACCCGTCTCCAGATTTTCTTCCGCCTCCTCGAATGTTGTCGTTTGTGTAGCTAGGGCCAGGTCATCTGCGTATAAGAACCGTTTCGTAAAAGGGGGGTTAGGTTGGTCGTTGGTGTATATGTTGAACAAACATGGTGCCAGAACGCTTCCTTGGGGAAGGCCGTTTTTCTGGCAACGCCATCTACTTTTCCCTCCGTGTAGGTGAACCTGAAAGTGGCGGTTACGTAGAAGTTCTCCAAGGATGTGGACGAAACCTACATCATTGGTGATGGTTTCCACTTTATTGAGGAGACGTCTCACGTTCACCGTGTCGTATGCCGCTGATAAATCTACGAGAGCAACACCCGTCACTTTGTTAGCTTCGAAACCATTCTCAATATGCTGTGTGAGTTTAAGGATTTGGCTGGAGCAGCATTTTCCTGGTCGAAACCCAGCTTGTTCGGGTATTAACTCTAAATCGATCTGTGGCGTAAGGCGGTTTAAGAGAAGCCTTTCAAAAAGTTTGTATGTGTGGCATAACAGTGAGATAGGTCGGTAGTTTTTAGGTTCGTCGGGTGATTTGCCAGGTTTCAAAAGAGCGATTACTTTTGACTTTCGCCAGAGCTTTGGGATCTTAATTTGCTCCAAACATGCATTGAATAAAGCCGTTAGCCACGACATTGCCACTGGACCAAGGTGTTTAATTTGCTCAACTGTTACGTCATCTACTCCGCAGGCTTTCCCAGTTTTCAGTGCCATAACGCCATGAACTACTTCTGTAATTGTGAAGGGTTTGCTCACTGCATTAGATGTTATTGATGGGGGGGGTTTACTATGAGCTTTTGGCATCCTTTTGGGTGACTTGCCGTTTAAGAGAAGTTGTGTGGCAACTTGGTTAGCCGTCACCTGACCAGGATTAGTAGCTGCGGGTGCTTCGTCAGTGAGTTTGTGAATAGTTTGCCAAGCCTTTTTACTATTATGCGTCATATCCACACCAGATATTGTAGTCATCCAGGTCTTTCTTCGGCGCTCACAAACCATGTGCAACAGTTCTTCGCCGGATGTTATTGTTTCCTCTGAGAAGGGGTCATTGGCATACGACTGCTCATAACGAGCTAGTAGTGAGGCAGAGTCTGCGTCAAGACCCGGAATATAAGATCTACGGCAACCCCTTGGGATGTTACGCCGGGATGCAATCCATATTACATCTACGAATTGATCGTAGTTAGCAGGGATAGGCTCTATGCTGTTGTATAAGCTTTGGTCAGTATCTCTTGAGAACTGCTCCCAATTCGCCTTAGAGAAGTTAAAGCGGCGTTTAAAAGGGACCTGCATCGGTCTTAAAGCAGCTTGTGCTTGACATACAATTGGCCTATGCTGGGTGTGTGGGATGGGGGGACACACTGATTTCCGGCAAAGCGAGCTGATGTTTGAACTCACGAAGATAAGATCAGGGTTATAGCCTCTGGCCCATCTGCGACTGTTGAAAGATGATGGGAGCTTCGGGTCGTGCAATAAAGCTAATTCCAGAGCATCAGCCCATTCTTCCACAGCATTGCCATCAGTGTTTGTGTCTCGGTAACCCCATGATATACTATGGCTGTTAAAATCGCCTATCACTATTTTTGTTGTACGATCGTCAAAGTTAGGTAGTTTGTTAAACTCAAAAGGCTGGTTAGGAGGTTTGTATATCGAAGTTACACTACAGGTTCCGAGATCTATTGTTATGAGCTCGATGGAATTTTGGGAGCTGCTGGCCACGGAAATGATATGTACATTAGGCTTAGCGAACACTGCACTGCCGTACTTATCGTGCGGAGTCTCGGCTATGAGTATCAGGCCGGGTACTTGTGGTCTTTGATGGTTGATGCCACGGTGTGTCTCTTGTACACACAGGATGTCACACATTGTCGTTCGGCTGAGTTCGGATAGCAACTGTGACTTTTCATCTGAAAAGCCTTCTATGTTTATAGAAGTCACTGTTAGAGCCGGTTTTAAAAGTTGGTTTTGTTGGTCGTTCATGCATTGGGGTTGTTGTTGTACCATTGTGTTGAAAGAATTAGCCAGACTAAACCCTGCGTTACCGGATCTAGCTGTTACCAGAGTGGACCACGTGGAGGTTTCTTTCTCCCACCCCATTCTGTGACTTCATTCGATGTCATAAAAATCACAAATTGGATTTGTGACTTTTATGACATCGAATAAAGTATCAATAATATTTTTACTAGATTTTATTAAGAGAATCACCCCAAAGGTTTTTTTACGGTGTAGATTTGTATCAGTGAAATTGATTACGTGTCTTCGTAAAGTCGGAAAGAATGTGGTTTTATTGTTCGCGATGGAAAACGTATCTCGGTGGAGTTACTCCAACCTGACTGTGCAGTACATAAAGTGAGGCGGGCAGCTACCTATGAAGTGCTTAGTGCCTACTACCCGCGAGATGCCGCTTTCTTTGAAAATCTTGGGCATTTAAATAGCAGTTTATAGATATTTATCAGACAGACGTCACTGCTCAGTCGGTAATAGCTCTGCCTTCCGTGCTGTGGGTCGTGGGTTCGATCCCCACCGAGAACAAACATTTGTGTGTGCAATCAAAGATGTTTGTTCTATGTCTGGGTGTAACTATGTATTATAAGTATGTATTTACAAAAAAAAGTATCCTATCAGCATCCAGTTCCCATATTAAAAGCTTTGCTTAGTTTGGGACTAGAGAGCGTCGTGTGAAATGTCCATAAATATTTATTTATTTATTATTTATCGGCGCACCAGGGTGCCTACCACGAAAAACCGTAAACGCATGCAAATTCGCAACAGGACATTTATACTGCGCGGTTGCCTTATGCTTACACGTCACGCGGTCTCTCGTAGAGTGATCGTGTCGCTGCGCTGTATGTAAAATGACACGAATCATTTAGCTATCGTTTTGTGTAGTAGATATCCAGAATACCTATCGTAGTTCGAAACAGCTATTCTCGCTCGCAGCATCACGGTGATAAGCGAAATGAGTATAATCTCGCGGGGATACCGCTAGTTTGGTGGGGAATTCAATTAACTCCATGGTTAGTGCGTTGTTTGAACTTGCTTTTAGACGGTTTTAATAAAACGTACTTCGAAATATAATACCAGCTAGAAAGTAATGGGTTATTATTATGAAACTTAAATTAAAGTTCAATAAACGTTGTTTCGAAAACTTCTAGAACCTTAACTTTTTTCTAAAGCTTTGATTAATACTGAAAGATTTCCCCTTCATCAGGTCCTATTTCCATAAGCTAAAAGCATTTTTATGATTTGTAACACCACAATAGGTATAGATGGCATCCAAACCACAGAGTGGCCGCAGCACTTTTTACGACCACCATCCCTAAAATCTAATTTTAAATTTCCAATAAAATATATAGTCTGTGTAAGTACTGTACGATAGGTAGAATTTTAGTACTCTTTTCTAATACGATTTGTGGGCTACCAAATTTGAAAGAATGTGTCCACAGCGTAAGTTTGAAATAAACAGTAACAGTTTGAGAAAGCACTCGACTGTCGCGTCCCGTTGTCCATTTAGAAATCCCTGAGAAATGGACGTTTCAGCGAGTGATAAAAGGCAACTTTTATTTAAAGGGAGTCGAATGTGCGAACAACTCTGTTGTGTTTTTGCCTTAAGAGTAGGCATTTCCTTTGAATTGGTAGTTGTTTTTATTTTCGTAAGCACGCATAGGAAATGGCCAGTTTCATTATGCTCAGCGTCTACGGTTTGCTTTTAGACATTTGTGGTTCGGATTCCCACTTAGTTTTATTAGAGTTTTGCTGGATTGATTTATCAGCTTGCAAAAGAGGCATAAAAAGTTCCTCAAGGAAACAGAGGTATTCCTAAAAGTAATAAAAACTAAAGTTTTATTTGAGGATAGGTGATTCAGTTTTGACGACACTCTTTAGCTTTTGAGTATTCTAAATGTAAATTCGGTAACTTTAAATGGAGTGGGTGCTTCTGAAACACTTTTACTTGAGCTTTTCAGGCAAGTTTTGAATTTTGAATAGGACTGAAACTTTTTTTTGAACAATCATGATTTGTTAAAGTTTTTATTCTCAAATTCAATTATGCGTATCCTTAAATAGGTTATTCTGGCAAATAGGAAAGCTTCCAATTCGTTTTACTAAGCGTTTGTGAAAAGGCGTTACATGTTGATGGAAAAAATTCTGAATATTAGATAATCTTTTATAAGATTTATAAACGTACCTACTTAGTTGAGCTATCTACAAACCGTTGGAAAAAATATCGTAATTTTCTTTGTGAATAAAAATAATTTTGATTTTGATATAATATTGTATATCAAAATGAAAAAAAAAAAACTTTTACCAAGATTTACTAATTGTTATCTGTCAACTTTAGAAGTTTTACACTGTGAATAATACACCTAGATGTAAATCTAGATGTAGAATGTTCTGCTTCCACAGCGAAAAAGTAGCTAAAACCATTTTCAAAAGGATATAAAAATAACTCTTCCTAATAATATCCCTTGTGGCCACGTGGTTCGACCGCATGGTTCGATTAATCGGACTAAGTGAACTTTTTTTTATATCGAAGGGTACATATACAGATTTTGACGAGATAGTTAACGTTTAGTTTAGACTACAGATTTTCTAATATATTATCTTGTTTATAAAACTTTTACTCAGCATCTTTAAGGTTTGTGTGTCACGAGAATTTATTCGGGAATCCCGTGGGGCGAACACTCTAGCCGCACTTTTTCAGGACACGAAAAATGCATTTGTGATTCCGTCATAAGCGATTCTTACCGTTCCTGAACGAAAACGGCTTGAACGTGCCGACTCTATTTTATTTACCGTTTAGTTTTGTGATGAATTTACTTTTTATTTCTTTCTGATTATGGTCCTATGCGTCATACATCACTCCTACTAAAATTCTTACATATGTATCGATTGAACATCGAAGATAATCGAGAGCATAATCATTCGATTCACTACACCATAGAATAAGTACCATTATGTAAAACTATACATAGTTCTCTTAGCTTTAAAATGTACTTTAAGGTACATAATGGCATGTCTGTGACATATAAATCTGTACTGATGAGTGGAGTCGTTATTTACTTTAATAAATTGATTAAAGCCGCACATTGTACTATAATATTGTATGTATCTATTCTTTGTGTACAATAAAGAATTATCTATTTATCTATCTATTAAAGCAAATAAAGACTCCTCTTTTTCATTTTATTGCACATCCATGTTTTAACCCTAGAAAATAGTAACCGCAACCTATTGTTTGTAGCAGCTGCTGATTAGTTCGTGACGTAGTAGTGACCCGACGTATCTTAGAGGCAGGGTTAATGGGAGCAAACCGAAACTAACGACAACCATTCATCTTTCTGCTTAGCCCAGGAGCAAGATGTTGAGCGCTTCCATTCAAAATGATAGACGGATACTGTGCCGAGTCTGAACTTTTTCTCGACAATTCGGGAATTAGTTTGGGCACTCTGAGCCGAGATTAATTTAGTTTCTGGCAGCAATTATGGAGTAAAATTTTCCGTAATTTGTAAGTTCTATCCATAATCATGGCACTTATTGGGAGGCAAACGTTTATTGTAACAGAATGCACGTCGTAGTATAGTAATGCATTATTAACATTATTAATTTGAAACAACAAAGCTAATTATTACGCGTGTGGATCACAATACCCTGATTAGATCGTGTTCACAAGAGGTAATCATTCAGGGTTGACGCAGCATTTAGCTAAAATAAATTAATAATCATTTAGCTAAAACAATACCAAGGTATGCTAAAAAATGCTCAAGTCTGAATTAATTTTTTGAGAGATTTAATTGTAATCTAGGAAGTAGCTATTACATCTATTCTGTGATCTAGTGTGTTGTCCGCGTTGCTAAGTAGACCCAGCTAATTCTCATTGACGCTTACATTCTGCCCCCGTATGCCAATCTTTTGCTGTCAAGTTATATTTCACTGCCCAGTGTAATTTCTTCAGGTCACGTGGTACAATTTTGTACCACGTGATCATTCTTTCTAGACACTTGACAGCAAAATATGCGCGAAAACAAATTAAATGACATCATAATGTCACTATTTAGTCACAGAATAACTATGAGTGAGTATGAACTGACCATGATTTAAAACTTTGCAGTTCAACTTAGCAGTTCAACTTTGATTGGCAACCCCTGCTGATATTGCATATCAGAATTTTGTCCTACTTAACTCTAGTCTGGATTTTGCTCGAAAATCTAGGCATAGACACCGCTTTGAACAGCGTGGCACGTTCATAATTGTACCGTGTACAATATTTTCGCTTGAATTATCAAAGTTCATATCGTTCGTGTTGCACGGCGCCAACAGCTATAACACGCCTGCATTTCTTTGTATTACGATACTTAGTTTAATAATTCAGTAATTTGTTCATAGCCGTAGAAATATTCAGATAAGTTTAGATGTCTGTGATTGAACCACGCCGCACTGGGTGTTTGCACAAGCTCACGTCACACACGATTAAATATCGTTGTCGTTGCCAACGCGCTGCGAAAGTGTTTTAGTGCTAAATGTATGAGATTACCTCTTCAGGAAATCGTGTAGTTGTCGTTTCATTGGCAGTCTGAAAACGCGCAAAGACTGTATTTATTCATTGACAGACGTCTAAGCTCAGTCGGTAATAGCTCTGCCTTCCGTGCTGTGGGTCGTGGGTTCGATCCCCACCAAGAACAAACATTTGTGTGTGGCATATATAGATGTTTGTTCTATGTCTGGGCGTTACTATGTATAATAAGTATGTATTTACAAAAAAATATATAAGTATTCTTTCGGCATCTAGTTCCCATATTACAAGGTTAGCTTATTTTGGGACTAGAGGGCGTCGTGGGAAATGTCCATGAATATTTATTTATTTATTATTTATTTGCATAATTATTGTCCGTCTACATTTTATCTGAGTAGGTACCAAGTTAATTATCCTGGAGACCGAAACCATTTTTTATCTTCTACGCCCTGAATTTTTTTTTGCAATTATTTAGATCTTTTTCCTCGTTAAATTAATCATAATTAGCGCTTTACTTTGAAGTTCTTGCTGTGACAGCCCTAATCATTTAGTAGAGCCATAAATCAACCTAGAAGAACAATAGGTAGGTGTTTACAGATAGCCTACACTAATAGTCTGGATGTCACTGTGACACGTCTAGAATTCACTGACATATGAACAGGCTCCAACCATTGGTTATTAATTCCTTAAACCAGTTTGATTTATTTCACAGTAATAATCAACATTGTTGTCGAATACCTTCGAGCTCTCTACGTTATACACACAGGGGTTTACTTATAATCTCCTTCTAACTTCTGTCAAAAATTAGTCACCGTTCAAAATAGTACCATCTTTTTCTGTTTGGATAGTGACAAATGTGACAGGGAGGATGTGTTGAGGGTGATACTAAAAAGTTACCTGGTAGAGCTAGATAAAGATTAATCTTTCCTTCTATTTTACCTATAGGAAGGTTAATATTATGTCAGTGGACTTTTATAGGCTAATAATGAGAATGATGATGACAAATCATAGATGAAAAAAAATTTATGTCATTTACTGATATCGACTGTACAGTGCCGTTGGGCGTTTACATGATACCGATATGTTGTGGCGCGAACAAAAATCGATGTCGGCGCCAACACTGTATGAAAGCGTACATATCTCCTACTAAATCTATGACATTAGGCGTTGTATAACAACGCAATTACGTGATCATCGCAAGTTCGCGTGTATTTTACCCGTGCGAGCGCGCGATCAAACATACTCATGTTGATTATGTGTCCTAATTGAAATGCTTTTTTTCAAGCGAACGTCCGATAGTCGCATCACCCAGTTCGCGCGACTCTGCCGATATCGCTAGAGGTCGCGTCGGTAGCAGTATGTGAAAACCGCCATTATCGTTGCAGCCTTTGTATGCCTGGAAATAATTGCCTTATTATGATAACCAACATCTGTTCTGCTAAATATTATTGCGTGTTCTGCACCCAACGAGCATAAAGGGCGTAAAAGGAAAATTATTGCGTGCAAAAACATGTAGGCCCCAGGCTAGGGTTGTTAGATTATTATACTATCGAAGATGATCCAAAACTTGATACTTATGTCTATTTTGAGCTGTATTTTCACGGTTTGTTTTCTTTGTGAAATTACAAACTTTGCGATTATCATCACTACTTAGTCTAGTGTCTTCAAAAGTTTCTTGCTTATATTTGAGTTAGTAAATGCTTAGTCCAATATTTTAAATACTGACAGAGTTTGTACTTTTGTGGTAATGTTTCAAAGTTCACTCAAACAGTGTTGTTTAAAAGGTCTATTTCGTGTTTAAACATAAATCTTAAAACTTCATTAGTTCATTCGCTTTTCGTGGGTTCCCGACCGCTGATGTTTACGATTTAAAAGGTTTTCGACGTAAAATATTACAGTTGTCGAGTTCGGCAAGGATTGCTTGAGTTGTTCAATTGCCGAAGTTTGGAGTTCGATAACTTTGCTTTACTTTTTGTTCGCGGATCCACGTATGCCTAATATACGTCATGCAGCTGTTTGTGTTATAAACCACTCAAGAATGTACTTTGTTCACTCCAAGTAAGTACTTACTTATTTTCTTCGTTTCTTTAGAGCTTTATTTAGCTTGCTTCAGCACTTTCTATTAGTTGATGACAAATAAGGTTTCATTTAGTACAGTAATGCTTATCTTGCGAGATATCTTGTATGGAAACCGGATATTCACCTCTAGCGAGAGATTTGCAAACGATTTTATAAAAACGCGAGTTTCTCTATTCTTGCTCTTCGGAGATCAACCAAATAAAACTTAGACTACGGGATCTGTAGGTAAACCGGTTATAGAATTCCTAGAACTGCAATATACCGACTCTGCACTTGAACTAGCATTCAAATCAAAGCTCTTTGTATCATGCAGCTATAGGCTTACCAATAATGAAATCGCATTGATAACAAATGATCCGTAATGGATCCGAAATAACAATGCTATTTCGAATTGTACTAATTTTAGGCCAATCAACCTGAAATTTTGCAGTTTAGCGACATCGGTTCAGCCAATGACAGCGTCGATTTCAATGATGACGTAATCGAATACTCGTTGCAAATGAAATGTAGCGAAATCAATGGTAATGACAAATAATGAACACTGATGCCGTTACGCAAAATTCAATTTGTATAATAAGGATCTTGATCACAGTGACATGTAAATTCGCCGTTTCAAACGAAGCGGACGTGACTCAATGCTACATTTTGCGAGTGTCGACATTATCGGCTTATCAGCTATCTTCTCTGAGGTGGTGAAATGATTTATTTATTTATTAACAGCATCACCAACAGTGTCGTGCACAAAAACAACATTATATTCTTATTCTAGTAGTCTTATGTCTAGTGCAAACACCAATTATAGGCGAACACAACATTCACAATGCAATAGTTAACTTAAAATTAGGCTAAGTAAATTAAAACTAACATTGAGATCCAGATCTATTCAAGTACTTAAGTAGACAACAAAATATAAATATTTATATAAATCAAACATCTAATTACTTACCTATATATGATCACAGACAAAGTAAGTAGATTAGTAAAATGATGCATTAATTGTTCACCCAAAAAGGTTTTACTTTTCAACAGATATCCTGAGTCATATTTCTTGTTCCGAATCAGAAAAATGTATGACCATCCGACAAAACTTTATGCATTATTCAAGATTTCAGCAAAAATACGTACACATCTCAAGTTTCAGCGTATTTTTGTTGCTCAAACTTTGTAAATTTCATTAGAAGTTTTGCTAAAAGAGTCATAAGACATGAGCTCACTATTGAAAGTGAAAAGTTGTAGTGTATGTAAATTACAAGTCAAACTCAGTGTAGTGAGCTGTCAAAGTTTAGTTAGATTATGTTTCCAAAATGGTATGATTTCCAAGTTTAGATAAAGCTATGATTTAGTTTGGTAACTGTGTTTTATTGGCATTGATACTGATTTGTTTCAAAGATTTTAAGATAGTTTTACAGACTTGTTAAATTGTGTGCAAGTTAGATATGATAAAAAAAATCATTTAAAAAGTCTATATTATCACGTGAAATCGTTTAATCTTGGATTGTCTTAGTATAAGACATCGAATTGATGACCTATAAACGAATAAAGTTTTGAACTAAAATTATAAACGGATTAGGTAATAAACCAAGACTAATTCACATTTGAGATCCGATTAAGTACGCAAATCGCTTACTCGACTAGATTTCCGTAGGGACAAAGTGCTTTAAGTGCCCCTACTACACGTTTGTGACCCCTACTATTTATTAGTAACGAGTGGCTGCCACTAGTCTCGCGTGCGCGGTGGAAATGGACCATAAACCATTTGGATGAAACATAGTAGTTACTTATTAGTTTGTAGCACAGCCTTATTAGCTTTTTTTATTAGCCTTTATTCATGTAAAGGTTTCATGTAAAGGAGCCACGGGTGAAAGCTAATAATAATAAATGAAGCGAAAGTCACCAATAATTTTCTAACATGCCAGCCCCCGTATGCCAATCTTTTGCTCTCAAGTCATATTTCACTGCCCAGTGTAATTTCTTCAGGTCACGTGGTACAATTTTGTACCACGTGATCATTCTTTTTAGACACTTGACAGCAAAATATGCGCGAAAACAAATTAAATGACGTCATAATGTCACTATTTAGTCACAGAATAACTATGAGTTAGTATGAACTGACCATGATTTAAAACTTTGCAGTTCAACTTTGATTGGCATACCAATGCTGGACATTACACACGTGACTCAGTTTGTCTTATTACGTACAAAATTTTGCTCAAATTGAGAGACAAGTAGCAGCACGGTTATTCTCTACTTCACCATCCGAACTGTGGTCTCAAGATTGAATTAGTCAGTTAAGATATGCTATCTCTGTTAGACCGCAAGTTAGTGTCGCGGTTATCCACTGGGACGGAGTTTGTCAATCCAGTTATAATCATCCTACTGGGATTCTACTAAATTTCTCGATGTCCCGTTGGCCTGATTGTAACCGTCTTGAGTGAGACTATTATCAAAATTGCTTCTAGGTATTGCATCGAATTTATATTCATAATATTCATGGACATTTCACACAAAGCTCTCTAGCTTGCAAACTAAGCAAAGCTAATATGGAAACTAGATTGCTGATAGAATTATTATAATACTTTTTTTTGTTAGTAACCGATTGTCACCTCACCAAAACGATTATTAGATTTTATGATGATTAAGACCCCAGTGGAAGATCAGCGCAGCTTGTAATATCTGCATGCTGAGATGGGACCATTTTCCAACATTGTAAAGACACAATTATAGGAACTCATTTTAAAACATGTTACATTTTTTAGTCGTGTTTTGTGCTTTTTTGTATAAAAATAACATTTTATATTGTATTGTTATATTAGATAAGAGTTAGTATCGTCAAAGAACATTGTATCGTCTTATAGTACGAGTAGTCAATTTCATGGTATACAAATTGTCGAATCGTTTTTGTAGCAAACGTAGCAACGTTTGGAAGCATCCAAGTGTAGGTTTTCAAATATACAATCATTTTTTATGTACTGCATATTTAATGTGGTCAGACTCTAACTTTATACCAACGTTTTTCTGTTATATTAAAAGCGTTGAAGCTAAAAATGAAGAGGAAACGCTCGCATCAATAAATACCAATTGCAATGCTATAAACAATGTTCGAAATATATTTCTTTATGAGACAATTAGTTGCAACTGTCGATTTTTCGATGCATATAGTAATAAAATTATTTTGCAGCTACGGTTCTGGCACAGAGTGAGTAACAACTTATATTGCTGTTTCACTCCCCAAATAATGAAAACAAGTACCTATTTGCATCTAAAGATGATTTATTTATACAGCGTTGTACAGTCAGTATCAGAAGTAGATCACTTTTTCAGAATTTCAAAATTGTGTTCAGCCCCCGTATTCCAATCTTTTGCTGTCAAGTTATATTTCACTGCCCAGTGTAATTTCTTCAGGTCACGTGGTACAAAATTGGACCACGTGATCATTCTTTTTAGACACTTGACAGCAAAATATGCGCAAAAACAAATTAAATGACATCATAATGTCACTATTTAGTCACAGAATAACTATGAGTTAGTATGAACTGACCATGATTTAAAACTTTGCAGTTCAACTTTGCAGTTCAACTTTGATTGGCATACCCCTGCTGACAAGGTCAGGTTTTCTCTGGCTAAAAGCGCATTAAGCGTGGTTCCAGCGCCAAAGGGCTATATTCTCCCAAATATTATGTACTTAGGTACTAAATCGTTTGTACGCTCGTTATATAACATTCTAACTAGCAAAGTGGCAAGTATGTTGTGTTCTGGCCCCTGGTTAGGTGGTTTTAACAACATTGTACACTATATTCTCAAGTGAATATAAACTATTCATATGAGTGTGATCAAACCGTTTTGGCTCAACTGCATTATGCTTTGACTTCTCCACTAGGATGGACGTATATAGTAGTTGCTATTTAGTAGTGCATTATACATCAAAGTAGATGAAAAAGGTAACATCACATATTGTCGTCTTGTTTTCGAGTAAAACTGATGGAAAGTGATGCAAGCTATATCCTATTACCTCACTCACAAGGCCAGTCCATTTAAGAAGTGCTCTATGGGGTAATGTACTGCGTCTTCCTTCTGAAATTGTACTATACGTGTAACAGACCGGACCTTCAGACTGCTGACCGGAACGCAGCAATACGTGCATCACTGCTTGGTGGCAGAAATGAAACCTTCCTCAAATAACCTTTTTTTTTATACATTACTAGCAGTTACCCGCGACTTCGTACGCGTCTACAGTTTCCGTGTACATTATATTATCTGTGCGGGTACCGAGCGGATACTTCTTTGAGAAACTTGACATTACACCTCATTACACCGAACTCGTACCTACTGGAATGTCAAACGCTAGTTGTTAGACCAAAGAGGTAGTACTACGTCCTGTCAAACTGACGTGACATGACATGACAATGAAATCCTCTTGCCAATTGGCGCTGCTAATCCTTTTCGTTCATTTTATCCTGTAGATCCTGTTAATTATGCGGGATAAAAAGTAGCCTATATGTCAATCCAGGTTACGGACTATATATATGCCAAGTTTCATCCAAGTTGGTTCAGTGGTTTTGACGTGATTGAAACACAAACATCCAAACATCCAAACATCTAAACATCCAAACATCTAAACTTTCGCATTTATAATATTAGTAGGAAGTAGGATAGGATACGATAGGATAGGATAGGATAGGATAGTAGGATAGACAAGCGTTGGACCGCAATCTCACCTGATGGTAAGTGTTTTTCACAAAGTTCTACTAAAGAGATTTATTGTAATAAAGTTCTACTATTATTTGAAGTGAAATAAGCCTGGCACTACGCGGAGCTCACGGGCGCAAACATTGTTACCTGCATCCAATTAGTTCCCCGGGCTAAATTGTAAATCCGTGTGTCGCGCGACGTTGACGCATCCAACATTTTCACTTTATATTTAACTCACTCCGAGTTTATATCGATTCACATTTCACCCGCGAAGGGCTTTTGAACAAAATAAATTAATAAGCTTTTCAAGTTTAGCTCTTTATTGGATCTGTTTGAATTTATCTTACGAGGATAATATAGGCATCGCACTTCTTACTAACAAACATTTAAATACATTCAAATTGGAACTATTTTGTGGTAGACTTTTATGTAAATGCTTAACGTAGCTCACGAATTCTAGCACAGAGCATGTAGTCCGAGTTTTATTTTGTGGATTTGCGTAAGTAAAGTGAGTCTCAATTTTTGTATGGACAAAAATCGTGCGATGAAATGAAAACTACTTTTCTCAATTAAATTGACGAAAATCTCGCAAACCACCAAAATAAAACTCGAACTACAGACATAGTAGTAATGTTCTAAAAATAATCAATGATGTCAAATCAATTTTACAGACTAGATTGTGCTCCTTCTAAATCGAATTCTGCCATATCCTTTGCAGATTTAACGTTGTCAGACTCATACAAAAACAGGGTAAGGTTTAACCATCCATGAAATCGTAGCATTCATGGTTTTACGGCTACTCTACCTGAACAATAAAGACGTGATAGAGGTGACGCGTAAATAGACGTACCTAACGTATTCACTGTGTATTAACATCTGATACGGCGTAGTTGATAGTTAAACTTACGCGTACAAAACAAGGTGATTTAGAGTGTTATGAGACATTATTTCAGACAGAGTCAGATTTAACCGCATGTGAGGATTTTAGCAGAATATTTGACAAAAAAAATTGAGAAATATTAAGCTTTTGGCTGGTTGACTTTTAATTGGTGCCAAAACCAAACCAATATCATTAGATTACGAACTAATTAACGTTCTGAAATTAACGTTTCAGTTTGATGGGCGTAGTTTATTGCTTCACATCACTAGAGCATGTTCCAGCGGATGTGCTTTGTAAGAAATTGTTATAGGTAGTGGACGTTCTGCTTCTGTAATTTTTTCCAATAAAATTAAATAGTGATTTGCACATCAATATTTCAATTGTTTTTTTTCTCTACTCCTTGAACCATGGCTACGAAAACGTATTATAGCTGTGGCCCCCATCTTATGACTAATAAACTTTTGATTATTAAGCACTTTAGCGTTTAATTGCCTGATAACGTTTGAAGTAGTACTATAAAGCTTTATGGGATAAGTTTAGAGACATGAGACATGGTTCATTTACTGGGCGGTAGTGAATAATACTACATTGGGGGTTTTTTCTACCCTCGGCAACGGTCATTGAGTAACTGTCCAGAGATTTGTGGATAAGATTCGCAATTTTTGTAAGGAGAAAAATTGTTTTCGTTTCACCAAACTATGTATTTTTCTCTATACAAAAATTGCGACTCACTTTCGAATCAACCAAATGAAACTCAGGCTTGAGGCTCAGGTAAAACAGAAAAATATCAATACTTTTTTGTAAATGGAAATGTAACATTATCCACACACAGAACAGAGAAGTAAACTCTATTCTGTGCTATCACACATCAGCAAATAATTTACATAAGTAACTAACTTATAATCTACCGGTAACCGACAATAAGGCGTTCATTAATTTGGCCCCAAAACCAGAGTGTTGGTCCCAACAGCCTTCAAGACACGAGGACGTAGTTAACTTCTCAACATCACAGTAAAATAATTTAACAGTATCTCATCTTCTACCTACGTAATCATTGTCTTTAGGATTCTGTCACACCGATGCGTGATGGTTGCAAATTATTATATTCCCTAGGCAGTACCTTTACGGTAGATTTTTCCATGCAGTTTTGCTCAAGTTTTCCAGCTGAAGTTACCTTGACAGCTAACCTCTTGATGCAAGAATGGTATATTAAATAAAATGGACTGGCAACTTTTAGGGGTCATTTTAGAGGTAAAACAAGGTGACCTAAGAGATATAAAAACTATAAATCAATAAATATTCATTGACATTTCACACAACGCCCTCTAGTCTCGAACTAAGTAAAGATTGCTGGTACTTTTTTTTGTTTATAGAATGCCGACGCACTAAATACTCAAAGCTTTAAATAGACTTTTCAATTTGAAATACTGCTTCTCTCTCTGTACACTGCAAATAAACGCTAGCGAAGCAGATTCCAAGTCCCCGTAGGACCTTTTTAACTGATGTAAATTATGCGGTAATTCGTGTAAAGGTGCTTTAATAAGAGAATTAACTTGTTGAGTCGTGTTTTTTTAATGAGATAAGATTTGAAATCTTTCGTTCTGTAATTCTTTTTGTAAAAACTTTTTATAAAAATGACAAAGTAAAACTTGTCAGAAAACAGAAACAGAAAACAACGACTTTAATGACACAGTGGGTGTTGCTAAGATGCGAGAGGTGCGGGTTTGCATTCCGTGGCGGGTGTGTTTGTGTGATTGATGAAATATTTGTTCTGTGTTTGGATGATGAGTTCCCATAGTAGTCGTTAGTAACCACGAACATAGCTGTTCTCTTTGCCAGGTAATTTAGTAAATTGACAAAATAAGCTTATGGAAAAGCCACAGGATTATTGCATGAGCAACGTGCCATTGAAAGGCAATCTATAATTGCTTAGGAATTATTTCCTAAATTCATGTTATCGGTTCGATGTATGGTCTGAAGCTTAGATAGAAATACCTATCCAACTAGAACTTTATTATTTATTCTTTAACAAAACAAAGATAACTTTTAGCATAATTAATAGCTACTTATTAGAACTGATGAACTAGAACTGACTTCCAATTAGCAAGGATTACGATGCTAACTGGAATAAGACTCAGTTCCTGTTTTACAAAAAACAATTTTAGACTCAAAAAGCACTGTGCATAGAGATCAATGTTCATCAAATCCGACCGCAGGATATCCAATCTCTGTGGTTCGTTTGAAACAAGCCGTTCGATCAAAATGCATGATTCAAAGAGATATTTGCATTTATTTTTGCTCTAGACGCAATGTTTGAAGAATCCACACTATCGTAAGATGATTTGATTTACATTTTGGTAAGATTGTGATTGTAATCCGATTTAGATTTGAATAGAATAACATTAAAGTTCAAATCTACCTAACAACATAATGAGCTGTTATCTGAATTAAAATGTATGCAGTTCAATCGGTATAGCTCTGCCTTCCGTCTGTGGGTCGTGGATTTGATCCCCACTGACAACAAACATTTGTGTGTGCCAAACATAGATGTTTGTTTTGAACGTAAGTCTTAGAAATAACTTTAATGCCTTGTACCGATAAAAGCAAATATTTTACGTAAATAAATAAGTACATAGATTAATTAAACATTTCAATTTAAAAACAGGCTTCAAAGAATTTTCTTGTAAACGATAACAAAGAGTAAATTAAAATAAATTTAAATTAACGTTATGAAGAATAACTATAGAGAAAATCTAATTAGGCGTTATTAATTTCAATACCTTCTGGACACGTATTCAAATAAAGTCACTTATAATCTATAAATCGTTTGCAACGGTGTGTAGATAGCTCAACTGCTTCATGTGTATTTTGTACATATTATAAATATTGTAAATACTGTATTAGTCATAATTTTCTTTGTGAATAAATACAATAATGTATCTAAAAAAAAAAACTTATAATCTAGTGATACAATATTTTTTGGAATGTCATAAAAGTTAATTTAACTGCCGTGATCATGTCGTGATGACTCTTATAAAATCCTAATGATATTCAATCCTAATAATATTTTTACTACCTAGATTTTAATAACATAAATACTCCCTTTTATGATTATGTACTAAACTTTTGAAAGTTGATCAAAAAGATTTACAAATACTTGATAGAAACACGTAGTCACGCGGGACTACATATATGCTAGTAAAAACTATGAAAATTGTCCATCGGTCAAAAGGATTTTTTTTTAATGTCCCTATAGTAAAAAAATAAAAAGCAGAGGGGTGGGGGGGGGGGGGGTAATGGATCAATACATTCTTGTAACTACTAAAAATATCACATAAATAACATAAAGGTAGGAATGTTCTCGATGAGCATTTCTTCTATTCATTTGGTTAAATATCCATAGATCATCAAACGAACGTAATAAGGTTGATCGAAATGGGTTTATTAATTTTAGATCCAATAAAAGTTGGATAAAGAAGGTATTTCGTTTCATATGATGGATACAGTTTATCAAAAGAACATTATTTTGTATGGTTGAATGAGCAATACCTACGTATAATCGCAAAGGTTAGATTTATTCAGATGTGTAATAAAATAGGCTTTTTGGTTCACCAGATCCTCGAGAAAGTGAAGAAGTAGTTGTCAGCGTTACATTTGATATATACGTAACGGAAGTACACGCCCACATTTTGTAATTTGTTTGTTTTTTTACGCCTATCTAACATTTATTTTACGAACGTTGCATTGCCTACCGTGATGAAATAGACATTGTTCCTTGTAAGTAGAAAAAAGAAGGAAAAGCAAGCATTTATTTAAGACACTTAAAACTAATACAAGCTTCGTAAGTGTCGCAAAACGGACCCTGCCTCAGCTGTGCTCGGCATAATGTCGGTTGACATGCGGAACCATTTTGCAGTCTTTGTATAGATCAGATGAAATGCCTTGCCACACGGCTGGCTTGATCGCGTTGAGTGCTCTACTTTAGTACCCACTGACTAACGATGAAATAGAATAGAAATAGGAGCAACACGAAACTAAACTGTGAACAATCCGTCGGCTTTACGCTCGAACAGAATTTTACTCCACTTTCTAAGCGAGATCCAAGCAATGATCATTTCAATTCAGGTTTCAAGCACCCACAGATAGTTTGAATAGGCGAGCTCAATTCGGAATCGTTCGTAGAAAAACAGCATGAGCGTAAGGAAACCGAGGACACGGGTTGTTGTCCATTGAAGCGAATCTTTTACTGACGATATCCGTGTTCTAAGGTTGGCAGATCATTCTAGGTTATTTTTTTATTCATGGGTATTAAGTTACCTTAAATTAAATGGTTCATTAATTTAATTAGACATTCATTAGCATGACGGTACCAACCCACATTTTCTAGGTATCTTTTAAACTAGACAATCTCCACCGTATAAGTGACAATCCACACTTAGGGCAGCTTGCACCAGAATCGCTAAACGCGTTTAACTCTTAAATAGTATTTAGCGAGTTGTCAAGTCATACAAATACGTCAGATTTCAATCGATTTAGCTGTTAAATACGTTTAGTGATTCTGGTGCAAGACGCCCTTAGTTACTAAATAAATACCTACTGTGATAGTGTATTCTTTGATACTTCAAGTAAAGTAGAACTAAAAAGTGTTGTAGATAAAAACGACTGTCTCTAATTTAAACTAAATGAAAAAAATTACAGGATTTTCTAACTTTGCATAGTTGGAATAAAAAAATCGACATAAAAATGTCAGTCTCATCAGCAATGCTTCAGTCGACGGTGTACTTGGAAAACTTAAGAGTGTTGCAATACGGAAGATTTAAATTTTACGATGGCTTTTATCGGTTTTATGTTTTCATATGTGGACTTCGTCGGAATTTCAATGTTATAGTTTCAAACAAGATGCATGCAGAATTGCAAACTAATAATATCATCGAGAATAATATTTCGTGGGTGGTGTAAAGTGCTTTCTGTATAATTCTGATAGATCTAAAGCTTTGGTTTTGTCGTTCTCAGATATTGTGGTATTGTATGAAAACAGCATTTACCTTTTACGTAGACAGATGCTAGCAGAATTTCACATCATGCAGTAGGATTCAGCCCTAACAAATTACTACCCCGTATTTACCCCATCGTCAAACACTATCAATAAACACACTAACGAGCAAATTGAATCAATGAACACAATCCGCTGTGGAGCATTGGCTGTTTTCACACTAGCACCGACACGACTCCTAGACAATATCGCTTTTTTTCTTTCAAGAACTAAAAATGTACTAATACATGCATATTGTATGCGTATAGGTACTTAGCCTCAAAGGCATAACATTAAATATTGTAGTGCCTCAGTGGGGTCATGTTTAGGTCATATATACTTACCATAAAATCTGTACCATCAATGAGTAAATGGCAAATGAAATGGGTCTCGTGTAGATGTCGATGTGTGTGCAAACGCCCAATGGCTATGTTGTGGTTATCGGCCTAGGATTGCGATAGTCGTGGGTTCGAATACAATCATCATGTCATCATCATAAAGTCTGTATAACCCATTGCTGAATATAGACCTTCCCTATAGATTGACCAGGTAGGATTAGATGGGCTTTCTCCATTCAGCAAATTCTAAGGACTTCACATCTTCGATCCATCGAGTCAGCTTACGATGGTGGACGTCTTTCAGTTCGTGGTCGTTGCTCGAAAATGAGGTAAAATTCTAATGAGATCCCGCCATACATTTATCAATCAATCAACAATATAGTAAACGTGTACAACAATCTCTCGCATTACTCGTCTGAAAGTTACTATAAATCAGCGTGTATTGATAGTAAGTGTCTATCTATCAATAGATCGATCACAATATAATAGGACACAACATCTTGTACACAACATTATTTCAAAAGAATAAAGTCAAAGTGGGTTTTGATACAATTTCAATTAAATAAACCTATAAGAGTACAAAGCAAATCGCTTTACTTACCCACTGATTTCAACTGATTGATGCTGTAATTTTCGATGAACTTTATTCCATCGTGATACGGTCCACATTTCGTATTCAAAAGCGTCGAATACCCGTTAAATTATGACAGCTGAAAAAGATTACAACCTTCCCCGCCCTTAGCTGTAAGTCAAAATCAATAAATCAAGATGAAAATGTACAAAAACTTTTATCAAAATGGATTCGCCCAATCACAACATAACATACACCCACCAAAGGACCTCTGTATACAAAATGGATTGGTACAATTTGCGTAGATTGGATTCACAATGGTCAGCATCATCGGATCAATGCGTTCTGTTAATCTTTAGGGCGATTGTCCCTTTTTCAGAAAACGTTTTCATTCCATTTCGATCGTACCGTGGACATTAAAATTCCAAAATATTTGTAAATACACAGATTAGACTGAAATATATTTAAAATGTTTGAAATTATGATGTTTGAAACCGAAATGACACTACACTGTAAAATAAGAAATAAATTGATTACAAAGATTGCAATGAAAAATCGTGGTTTATTGATTAACTTTCGTCTGATTTGGTTATTAGCTGTTTTTTATAACTCTTATCTTCATTCACTGCATTTACTTTAGTTAAAAAAGGCCCAAAACATAATATCAACAATGTTTTTATTGATGATATTGTACAAAGTCAACGTATTCATCTCATCCCGCTTCTCAATCAGGAATACCTAGGTCTAAAATGTTTATAAATAGTAAGGCCCCGGCCATGTATGCCATACGTGGAAGTAAACGTCTATTTAGCAAGTCAGGCACGTAGCTTTGCTTCAGTTGCGGCAGGTAACTTGGATTTTCTTTTCGTTTCGCGACTTCCGCGTACGAAATGTTCAATAGTTTTATCCAGTGCAGCATTTATTAACATAGCTGCTACATTTGCGAACAGTTTCGTAGTTTGTTCGAATTACTTTGGTAAAGTTACTTAGTAGAACGCAAAACACAACGCTTTTGGAGTCAAAATCAACTGTACTAATTTCTATAACCTGTACCAGTTTTTAGATAATCTATCGAAATCAAGTGATGTTTTCCAAATCACTTACTACCTACCACCAGTATTTACGACTGTACTATTCCTACACAATAAAAATGCCTCAAATTTCTTGCTACTCCAAAATGAGCATCTAAAAAGGCAGCTAGCAGCATGTCTTAAGATAACGGTGCCCTCCTTATTGCAAACGCAGTACTTGCAAAATGGCGGTTTCGAGATAAACGCGCGAAACATATTTCTTGATATCTAAGCAAGCAATCTCCGTTATATAACTTTTAAAGTGTAACCTAAAAATAGTAAAAAAATCAAGCTTTCTATTGACATATTTTTATCTTTACTTTATGGCCTTGTTTAGATAAAATGCTTAGTACTGCATTTTCATCAACTTTCTGGGCTTGCGGGTATTACAGTATCACTAAGATTAAACGCAGTACTTGTGTTTATTACTGCAAAATCACCTAGCACGTGCTCAATTCTGCGTTAGTAGTAAGCAATTATTTTCTATTTTCATGCCTGGTACTAGTTAAAATTACCTACATTTTAACTTCTGTCAATTATTTAAGCGACTAGGAGACGAAATAAAACAGAATTTAGGTAGGTATTCAAAAAATAATTTTAATTTTTTTATTAATCTTCTTATCACAATCAAATTTTAGTTTTTTTATCCATATTTATACTCAGTCTATAAAACTAGATTCAAAAACATTTTTATTATTATATTTTTATTATTATAGTCTTTAAACGTACCTTTTTTAATCATCAAGTTATCATTCTTTTGAAATATCGGTACAATAACTTATGTTATGGCACTTAAAATCGAATCTAGGTAGGTACTCAAAATAGCAATTCTTCTTATAACAAACTCTTAGAAATAAAAAGTTTTAGCCCCTAAATATTACCTCATTTTATTTATGTATTTTTATTTAATTATGTACGTCCTTTCATCATTTTTTTTAAATTTATATGGAGATGAATGATCTTCATACTTGTAAAAGTCCGGAACATCCATGGACTTTACATTCACCTTCTCTGAATTTATTGTATACTAGCAGTTACCCGCGACTTCGTACGCGTCTACAGTTTCCGTGTACATTATATTATCTGTGCGCGTACCGAGCGGATACTTCTTTGAGAAACTTGACATTACACCTCATTACACCAAACTCGTACCTACTGGAATGTCAAACGCTAGTTGTTAGACCAAAGAGGTAGTACTACGCCCTGTCAAACTGACGTGACATGACATGACAATGAAATCCTCTTGCCAATTGGCGCTGCTAATCCTTTTCGTTCATTTTATCCTGTAGATCCTGTTAATTATTCGGGATAAAAAGTAGCCTATATGTTAATCCAGGTTACGAACTATATATATGCCAAGTTTCATCCAAGTTGGTTCAGTGGTTTTGACGTGATTGAAACACAAACATCTAAACATCCAAACATCTAAACTTTCGCATTTATAATATTAGTAGGATAGGATAGGATTTCAAAAGAATGATAACTTGATGGGTAAAGGTACGTTTAAAGACTATAATACCTAAAAATGTTTTTGAAACTACATAGTTTTATAGACTGAGTATAAATATGAACAAAAAAACAAAAATTTGATTGTGATAAGAAGAAAAATAAAAAAATTAAAATTATTTTTTGAATACCTACCTAAATTCTGTTTTATTTCGTCTCCTAGTCGCTTAAATATTTGACAGAAGTTAAAATGTAGGTAATTTTAACTAGTACCAGGCATGAAAATAGAAAATAATTGGTTACTACTAACGCAGAATTGAGCACGTGCTAGGTGATTTTGCAGTAATAAACACTAGTACTGCATTTAATCTTAGTAATACTGTAATGCTCGCAAGCCCAGAAACTTGATGAAAATGCAGTACTGTACAGTAAACGTAGCAAGTACTGCATAATCTTCTAGCACATGCTGAATGCTGCAGATCTTTTTAGCAAAAGCGACATTTAGGTGCAAGTACTGCGTTTCATGTTACATAAAAAACATGTTTTTAATAAGAAACAACGTGTAAATATATTTTTTACGTATAGATTATCTCCTTGGGATGTCATTTTTGCAAAAAAGTGAAAATCACAAAAATGTCGATTACTGCAATTACGATTAGCAGGGCAGTATGGTTTTCTCACACATTAACTTCTTGCTTTTTTTAATCGCACAATCTTGGTGCAAAAGAGGATTCGAAATTATGGTACAGCAGCAGCTAAAACTTAAAGATTATCTACCATTAGCTGAACAACAAGCTTACAGTAGGACACTAGTACCTACATTTGTACAAATATAAAGAAAATTAAATGTTTGCAAAAAACTCAGTAGCAAATTAATTAAATCAAAACTCGTGCTGCCCCGCAGGAACAAGTTACGGTGTGAAAGAGCCCGCGGAAGTGGTGACACGGCTTTATTATTACACGATAGTTAATTTTAAGGGAAACCGAGAGGTTGGTACGCCACATTTAAGGCTCGGTTTCGTGTAACCGAATATTGTAAAACAAACAACATCTAACAGGTTATATTAATGTGTTGATTTTATTATATTTAATTTTATTCTCGCACGTAGAATGTTTGTCTCACGTGTTTTCGGTAGGGAAAATAAAGAAATGATACGAAAAAAAATATTCTTGATAAATAGAGCTGTCAGGTTAGTGCAACAAATTTTTTTTATATTGTGCATCAAACGTATGAGTATTATGAGCACAATGAGTAATTTATTTAGTTATTCGACTTTTTTAACGCATTGTGTCCCACTTCCTGTAAGTAAAGATCTCCCCAAAATCTTCCACTCATCGGCCATAGGGCTATTCACATTAAACAACGTATGAACACACGTACATACACGTAGGTATGACATAAAATGCTACGGACGTGGCGTATAAAGCCTGGTTGACTGGTCCTATTATAACTGATGTGGTTGTAACAGAGTTGTAACAAAAAAAGACATTCTCTGCAGGTATATTGTTTTAAGTGTATTTTTTATGTAATGGTCCGGTGCAAATGGTAGTTTTACTGCTAAATCTTTTTATTATAGACATACTTATAAAATATTTTTTAGGGTCGGCGGAAATTGGTAGACCGAGGATAAGGTCATTCTTTCTAAAAACTTGATAAGGATTAAGTACTAATACTGATGTTATTGGATGAGATTTTAATAATAAATTAACATTAAATTAAATCTTGGGTACGCTTCCGATTGGTACTGATTTGGATCAGTTGAGCTATCTATAAATCGTTTGCAACGGTGTGTAGATAGCTCAACCGCTTCATGTGTATTTTGTACATATTATAAATACTGTAAATAAATATAATGTAATGTATGTGTGTGTTAGTAAATAAATTATTGTTTGTTGATTACTTTTGAACTAGATAGACCATAGATTGATTTTATAATAATTATACGCATCTTTTTATCCTGTTCTTTTGAGTTAGTGGCCAACTCCGGGAACGGAGTTTTTAAGACCGCCTTAAGGCCTCTGTCGTGGCTTATCTTGTTAATTTCTTTTCAGTCATCAAACAAAGCTGCGGAAATATAAAACAGTTTTAAATCTAAAACTGAAATTCAATAATTAGAAGTATTTTTAACCGACTTCAAAAAAGGAGGAGGTTCTCAATTCGGTTGTATGGTTTTTTTTTTTTTTTTTTTTTTTTAATTTTTTTTTTTTTTTTTTTTAATGTTTGTTACCTCAGAACTCCGTCATTTATAAACCGATTTCAAAAATTCTTTTTTCATCTGAAAGGATATACTTCCAGATTGGTCCCATTTTATTTTCATCAAAATCGGTTGAGTAGTTTGGGTTATAAATAGAAATAACTGAAAAAAATATGCCCGGCGCGGCGCGGCGCCTACTATTTTACTGCTAGCAACGATGCAATATGCCAAGTTGCGGCGTAGCGCCTACCATTTTACTGCTAGCAAAAATGGACCCTTTGTGGTGCACACCTAAATTTTTACATTTTTCTAAATTTGTCAATAAACCCAGTTTGTACATTCAAACCGCATTTAATTGGAGAAAAGCAAAAACCCACCAGTTGTTTCTCTACAGAATCAACACCAACCACGTGCACGAAATTGCGTATTTTGCTTTCCTGTGACTTTTATGTGGTGTTTATTACTAGAACATTCCCAATGAACTGTCATCATCATCATCATCATCTGATGATGAAGCTGGTAATCGAATTGAAGTCGGTTTTCCAGTTTTTTAACTTATAAATTATATGAGTATAGAGTATACACCCCAAAAGGGTAAGAAAATAAAACAATACGATGTGATACAACTATCGATTTATTTATTAAATTTTATTTTTAATTAAATTTAATCTACTACTACTACGTACTCGAATGACCCGCGATGAACTCTCAGCTGCGTGTACACTGTACATTGCTGCTTTATTTATTTTATTTGTTTTTTTGCTTTTTTAAATGAGATAATTAGGTAGATAATTATAAATTGATTAAATCAGTACCAATCGATAGCTTCCGATTGGTACTGATTTGGATCAGTTGAGCTATCTATAAATCGTTTGCAACGGTGTGTAGATAGCTCAACTGCTTCATGTGTATTTTGTTCATATTATAAATATTGTAAATATTGTATTAGTCATAATTTTCTTTGTGAATAAATATTAATTTGTTTCTAGTAAAAAAAAAAAACTATCGATACGTAAACCGAACCGGAGGGAAGTGCTATGAGTACATTGTATGGGAAGGTAGACTAGTGTTCACACTGTTAGACTTTCACAATATCAAAGTTTCTTTATGATAGGCGGTTAATAGTTGCATTCTATTATCCTACTTAAGTATATTATAAAATTTCAGAGTTTCGATGTTTGTGTTTCAATCACGCTTGAAACTATGAAACTTGGAATACATATAAGTAGTTCATAACCTGGATTAACACATAGGCTACTATTTTTATTGCGTATTACGGGGTTTATACATATAGTTGTTTCATAGATACTGTGGTACTCCAAGAGAAAAGCAAATGTCAATATTGTAAGATTAGAAAATATTTTTGTATATACCTAACTCAGTAATCAGTGTCACATAATTGGCACTTATTAAACATTGGTTAAATCTTAGTGACTACAAGAAAAATAATATTCTATCACGTAAGTAGCATTTTGCCCTCTGTGAATATCTCCTTACATGTTGTTCGCGGCCGTAAGTTTTATTTTATTTCTACCTCCGCTCCGCCGTGGGAAATTCTAGTTTGCTGACAGATATTGAGTTACCAACAGAGTTTTGTCAAATAAAACTATCTACTTTTTGCCTTTTAGGGGTCCGTATACGTAAACGTAGAGCATTTTAACTTTTTATAATAATGACCGCATGAAATATGAAGAATCGGTAAATATGAGATTTGATAAAATATTTTACTTTATAAAACTTAGGTGAACCTATACCAATTTACATAGGTACCAACTATAACATACTTTATTGAACTAAAATATCTTCAATGGCTACAATAAAACTATTTTGAGTAAGTTTTTTGTCAGTTTAGACCAATTTTTTTACATCAGTTTTTAATCAGTTTCGCCGTCCACTTGGAGCCAAAAGTAAGAACTGAGCCCGTAATCTTATTTTTTATTTAGTCTGAGTTTTATTTTGTTAATTTACGAAAAACTCGCAGTTTTTGTAAAGAGAAAAGTAGTTTGCAAATCTTCCGCTACAGGCGCTTTTCCGGTTTTCATACAAAATGTCTCGCATTTCGCTTTTCGATATTTTAGTAATAAGTAATAAGTTCGTCGAACGGAACCCTCGACTAGCGTGTCCGACTCACACTTACCGTAACATACCTAAAGCAGTGACGCGTTATGCTTACGTCTCACTTTTACTCGTATATTTACTTGTCTTCAGGGAACGGTGAAGTTCGCTGTTTTGAAAGGGTTTTTTGTTTGTATAGGTATTGTGAGGTGATATGTTATGATCTGATTGTGTCTGGTCAGCTTTTACTGCCCTGATATCTATACTATACATAATATCCCCATAAACCTGAAAGGGGTGTATTCCACTGGTCATTGCGAACGTATGTTCAGTAAGTTTAGTAAGTTTTTCATTCATGAAATGATACTATAGGGAAAATTCGCATCTCAGTCGTGTGATTTCAAACTGAGGTCATAAGTGACATAAAAAATGCGTGAATTAGCAATTTTCTGAAGATAACTTGTAAACCAAAAATAAGTTTGAAAAAATCGATGAAAGCGTCGCTCAAAAAACTGTTGGTACATGTATTTATCTAATTTTCCACCTAACAATTACTGCTGTATTCGAAATCCAGACATAATCTTAGAAAATTAGAGGTAACTTTGGGATTTTTTTCTATCGTTTGGGTGTTAAAGCCACCAGTAAATGAAAACGATGTTTGTTAGCAAAATAATAATAACATTGGGTATAAATATAGTACATGAATATCATAATCTTTCTTTATGATTTCGACGAAAATAAAAATGATGTGGACATTATTACTATGTAATGTTGACTTGAGCTTTTAATATTGTCTAGTCTAGTAACTACTTGTAGCAATCTAAAGGTATTTTGCAATATAAGTCCAGTCGAAGAAATATTGACAAGGCGACCTAAGCTATGGAAATAAATGTTTACAGTACTTAAAAAACTGGAAAGCTGCTAAGAAAACCTACTTACCAATGTTCATTTTAATATAAAATGATTCCGTCATGTTTATGTGTTATAGAATGAATTATTATTACTGGTGCTCTACGAGCTTCCGTAGCGGCGTAGCATCGGCGTAGCACTGCTACGAAGATTAATGTGAAAAAATGCGTTTAGTTTAGTTTTTTATAGCGTACATCCTTTTTACTGCAAATAAAAATACTTATTATATGACAAAACCCCGGGTAACTAGCATGCTACTCGTATCATTGTGGCGTTTTATGAATGAATTCAAAACTAAATAAAAATAATTTTAGCGAGCTACATGCACTTTTAAATAAAAGTTGCTATAAAGTGGGCTTCCCAATTTGTCGACAATCTCTACAAATTGGATACACAAGATCTGTCACAGATTCAGTGCGATTTTATTTTGCATTCCTCACAAAGAGCGATATTTTTTCCACGACTCTGGAAGATACAATATGATAAGATTATCTTAAAAAGATATTTGAATTTTACATCGCCAGAGGTATAAATAAAAGTAAAAGGTATTCAAATGGGTTTTATTGAAAGCTTAAAAAAGAGTTTATGAAAAAAGTTTCAAAGCTCATTCATGGTAGTGGTTTTATAAAACTGCAGTCGTTTATTTTGTTTGATTATTAAATGACTCTGTAAATATTTCTTTCGTTTTCAAACAGGGATAAGCCAAAAAAAAGTAATCAAAACACCATTAGTTATTCCGTATTAGTAAATAGTCACTGCGCGCCGGCCAATGAGTTGCCGAACGTCTGATCTAATTAATGATTGTTTTGCCACCACAGTCAAACACTGCTGTAGACTACGAATAGTAATGAAACTCCAACTTGACACTGTGATTATAACCTTCGAAATAAATAGATTACTTTTTATTGAATTCAAACAAAGTTTCTGAAGTTGAACGGAGGAAGGAACGAGATATTTGTTTCTTACCCGCACCTCTAAACTAAACCGGTAGTTTCGTAGAATCGAGTTGAGGTGTTGATGTCTCAGATTGATTAAACTAGTAACTAGTTATTTACAATCAGACGCGTTATACACCAGAGAAGATCGAAGGCTAACGATTACTCTGTTAGCTACATCTCTACGTTTACTCTACCACTAACCTACTCTACAATTGAATTACGATTCTGCAAGTTAGATTACAAAGATGTCTATGCGATGTCATAGACCTTATTGCAGCACAATAAAGATGATAGGGATTAGGGAAGCGCGCGCGCTGTAGAGTACGCATCGTCACTGTGTAGCTCTCCAAAATATTTTTAAAAATCGTCGGAAAAAGTGATCGTTTATAATCGAAACTTATATTAAACGAAAGCTACGGTTGCCACCTTTATGACTGTGTAATTCTTTTTGCAAAATATAACCAGTGTCCGTCAATATTGAAGAATACATTTCAAACGGTGAACATTAACGGGCGAAATTAACCGCGAGCGCAGTGCAAACCAGCTGATCGGGCGGTGAGTCATACCGCCTAGTCAACCAACGCATCAACGGCCAAGCACCAAACTACCTACACCGACGATAAAACAATATTTACGTTTAAAAAAATGTCAACCAGGAGAAAGATTGTATGCGTGGGATGTACTGGAGCTGTAGAGGACCTCCATTTTCTAAATTGCTGTAAGTGTAAAGGCACTTATGACCTTGTTTGTGCCAACGTCACGGAACATCGCTTCACAAAGGTTCTTACAAAAACACAAAAAGAATCCTGGATATGTTGCGAATGTATTAGTAACCGACCAAAGACGGACAATAGTAATACACCAGTACACGGAAACTATGACGGCAGTCAAAATGTCACCCAACGACGAGGTGGATCAATGAGAAATGTTGGTATAGAACTACTACAAGATGAACCAACCGTGACGAGTCCCCTCCCGTTACATTCGCCGGAGAAATGTAATCAAGCACTATTAGGAAATATTAGTACACTATTAGACGAAAAGCTAACAAAAAATAGAGAGCAAATATTATCTGAAATTCAAGAGACAGTATTGACCAAAATTAATGAATGTATGAATAACTTTAGAATGGAGTTTAACAAAGATATTGAAAAGTTAACAAAAAACCAGAGTAGTCTAAAAGAACAAGTAAACCAAATGACTGAAAAACTAAAAAATTTAGAAACAGAAAACAAAAAATTACACCAAGAGCTGCAAGAAAACAATGGACCACCAAAACAATTGACAAGCACAAAGCAAATACAAAATGAATTGAACAAAAAAAAGATTATACTACACGGACTTTTAGAAAATCAATATGAATGCGAGTATGAAATTCATAACCAAATCATCAATATATTTCGTGACATAACAAACGTCGACCTTGTTGGGTACATAGAAGAAGTAGGAAGAATCGGGAAACCAGGTAAAACCAGGAACCAACGACCGGTGTATATAGAGCTTCTAAGCAAGAAAATGACTCAGTACATACTTCAGAATGCAAGGAAATTTCAGGGAACATCATTATCAATCACCGAATTCTTAAGCGAGGACTCGCTCCAGGAGCGGAAAGTACTTCGAGAGAAACTCGTAGCTGCAAGAAAAAATGGCTCATATGCCATAATACGAAACAACAAGCTCATTGTGGATGGAGTCATCGTCCCTGTGCGAACTACCGACCAGCATTACAAGGCCCGGCCGTCGTCCTCTGTAACGGACCCACGTGCAAGCAGATACGAGAACAATGATACTATGGTAGCCCCTACTCGAAGAACCGACCAAATTGCCGTCCCTATCGGAGGAAGAGACGAACACCACCAGCCCAGGCCGTCTGCGTCGTCGTCGTCGTCTTCTATAACAGATCCACGTACAAGTAGACACCAATCCAATCCAACACTTAAAAATTATTCCTTTCGATCCTAATAGTAAGTTAAAGATATTATTTCAAAACATGCAAAGCCTCCATAATAAAACGCACTTGTTAGAATCATTTTTAGAGCAAGAATTAAATAAATATAATGTTTTGTGTATTTCTGAATCATGGTTAACTGATGTAAAATCGAATTTAATACAAATTAATAATTACAAGATTGCAACCTCCTTTTGTCGGAAAACCCGTACAGGCGGGGGTGTTTGCTTAATAACTCACGAACACCTCAAATATAATGAAATAGAAGAGATTAAAAATATGTCAATTGAATATGTAATAGAAGCATGTGCAGTCAGCCTAACAAACCTAAACACAATTATTGTAATACTTTATTGGAATGGAAGAGAGACCGATGTTTTTTATGATCGATTAAAATCAATATTACAATTTATTACTACTAAATATAATAAATATAAAATACTTGTCGGCGGAGATTTTAACGTGAACATTTTAAAACAAACTAAACAATCAAATACACTACTAGATTTTATGTCAGAGTATAATTTTAGCCAAGTTATAAAATCACCAACACGCGTAACTAAACATAGCTCCACGTGCTTAGACCTCATATTTGTAAACTTTGCAAACAATTATTTAAAATCAAGCGTACAAGACCTTGGTTTTTCTGACCACAAGGGAATAACTATTAATCTTAATGTGACTACACACAAAAAACAGTCGCCTTGGATAGTAGAAAAACGTTTCTATAACACTGAAAACCTAAAAACCTTTAAAAAAGAATTATCTACAGTAAATTGGAGAGAAATAATTGACATAGAATACGACATAAATAAAAACTATAGCTCGTTTAATGAAACCCTACAAAAAATACTAAATAAATGCATACCTTTAAAAACAATCACATTAAAACCTACAATAAAAAATCAGTGGTTAACCCATGGTCTAAAAATATCATGTAAAAATAAACGCTTACTAAAAGTACATGTAAACTACTCAAAAAGCTCAATTTTAAAAAAATATTATAAACAATATGGAAAAACATTAAAACGCACAGTCAATCAAGCAAAAAAATTACATTACATCGAACGGTTAAAAAAATCTGACAATATTATACGATGCATGTGGAAAATCATAAAAGAAAAAACAAATAAAACCAGTTTTAAAATAAAAGAAAATATAACGCTAGCAGTTAACTCGGAAACCACTAACGATCCCCAAAAAATTGCAAATATATTTAATAATTTCTTCGCATCAGTAGGTCAAACTAGTACAAAGTGTGGACCGAGTGGTTTATCCACTTCCACACAGTCGTTAAATAGTATGTACCTAAGCCCAGTCACACCAAAAGAAATACACACAATAATCCGTAACCTAAAAAATAAACAAAGCTGCGGTATAGACGAATTACCACCCAAACTGATTAAAATGTGTGCCGAAGAATTGATCTTACCCTACTACCTATTAGTAAATCAATCTTTCCATGAAGGCTCATTTCCTGATCTACTAAAAATATCTATTATAAAACCTATCCATAAAAAGAACACAAAAACCGATCCTAATAATTACCGTCCAATAGCATTACTACCTACATCTTCAAAAATATTTGAGAAAGCTATGTGTAACCGGGTTTATTCATACTGCGAGAAATTTATGCTATTCGACGAAGCACAATGCGGATTTAGAAAAAACCATTCGACTACCCTAGCGGTTTATAAATACGTAGATCTAATATTAGGTATTTTGGACAAAAAACAATACGCGATAGGATTATTACTTGACATGACGAAGGCCTATGACAAAGTTCAATATGACATCTTATTAAATAAATTGCAGGCTATAGGTATCAGAGGTATACCCCACAAATGGTTTGAATCGTACTTACATAACCGGTTTCAATACGTAGAAATAGAACATTTTGATTCTATTGCACGAACTATTCAGAATGTAAGATCCGAGGCACTTCACATCACTAGTTCCATTCCACAAGGCAGTGTTGCTGGATGTCTACTTTTTTTAATTTACATTAATGACTTGCCAAAGCACATAAAAACACCGAGTGTTCTCTTCGCGGATGACATTTCATTGTTAATGCCTTGCACCGACACTGATAACACAAACAACACTATTCAAAGCGTTCTCGCTGACGTGGCTGGCTGGATGTCGGACCACAACTTAGAAATTAATTATGCAAAAACCAAAATCATGGAGTTTAGACCATTCCAAAAAAAACCATTGAATTTGCAGGCATCATATAACAACAGCACTCTGGAATGTGTAAGTACATTTTCACTTCTAGGAATAAATATAGACACCCACTTAGACTTTAAACAACACATACAAAAAGTTAAGTCAAAATTATCTAGCTTCACGTATGCACTCCGGGAATTAAAAAAGACAACTGACCTTCCCAGCGCTTTGTCCGCTTATTACGCGTACACACATCCATACTTGTGTCAAGGTGTTATCTTATGGGGTAATAGTACGGATGCACAACACCTATTCATCTTGCAGAAGAAATGTATACGTATCCTAGCAAACATACGAAAACCGGAAAGTTGCAAGCCGCACTTTCAGAGGCTTAAAATTTTGACTTTGCCCTCGATCTACATATTAGAATTATGCAAGTTTGTAAGGAAATATCCTAGCCTTTATAAAAAATTAGATGACGAACCCAGGCGCTATGCTCTTAGGCCAGGTAGAAATAAAATAGTTCAACCTCCATCAAAGTTAACAATACACAGTAAAGGCCCATATAAAATGACCATACAGGTATATAATAAGCTACCAGAACAAATGAAAGAAGCCCAATCTGATACCCTATTTATAAAATTACTAAAATCTTTCCTTTTAAAAAAATGTTATTATGAATTAAATGACTATATGAATGACAAAATGTGCGAATATAATAATACTGAATTAACACAAGAAATTGACTAAATGAAAAATTGACGTGAATAAAACCTCGGTCTGCCTACTTTCCTGTTGCAATACCCCTGAACAGGGTTCATGTGTGATACCTACCTACAATGTAACAACTATAATACCATGTGAAAGCAATAAATGTATTGAGTATTGAGTATTGAGTATTGAGTATTGATATTTCCTCAATTTTTACCTAATTACGTTGGCTTGGTTAGGTAGGCGTGACGTTTACAAATGGAACGCAGATGGACACAGGGTTAGATCGCGAACGACATAATTGATGGGCCGATGTGGTCGGGGGCTTCCGTTGTATTGGCAGAGACACTGTACCGCACATATTTATAACGGGGTTTCCACACGTGCTGGAGGCCCTTACAACGGCAAAAACACAGTTGCAAAGTCAAAAATATTATGTTTAGGGATAGCTGTTGTGACGTGCGGAAACTCTAAAAAGGCCATGAATATTTACGAACAATGTTTGAAAACAAGGGAGCTATAATGAATGGCTGACCGTATAGATTTTTGCATATAGTTATGGACGCTCTAGAAGTCACTGAAAATTAATGTAAAACGGTTTGTAGCGTTTATGCCTAAAGATCTATAAAAAGCGTGATTCGACCATCATCGCATCGTGCATCGCTCTAGACATTTTGATTGGCTCCGACAAGAATAATCAACTTTCTGACAACGTATTTCGCGACAAGGCTGCAACTAGTGTAAACGTACAGTCTTTTGTACCCATTTCGTGCATACATATCGCTTATTTAAATTTTTAACTTTTAGTACCTCTAAAAAAAAAAACACGCCACACCATCTTTTTGCACGCCCAGGAAGACTGGCAGACAATGCTCTTAGCATTAAGTCCTCCTAGCACTACCTATTTGTGTGAAATTTTAAAATAAAATAAATAAATAAATATTATTAGTTACGCTTATTAAGGGTGCCGTTGCTTGTTCGATTTCATCGGGCGTTTATCGTGCGTGGACATTGAAACCTTTGTTTACACAATATTTCAGTAAGCGTATCTACCAAAATTTTATCGTAGTTTCTCCCAGCATGTATTTTTGAGCATAAGTATTTATTTGGCATAATATTACATTACCGTAGTCGGTTATGGATCTCAAATAGTATTTATTTTAAATCCTAACATCAAGCAAATGCTTAGGCAAAAGCTAGTAAAACAAACATTACGAACACGTCCTCTTTCATATTATTTACAAAAGCAGTCCAAACAAACCTCCCAACATGGGTTTTAATAGTCCACAAAACGACGGAGTCAAGAGCAAATAAGCGCAATACAGAGACGGTTTGGGTAATTCTAGTTGTTTCATGGCTCTACCCGCTGTTGCTGTTCCATTCCATCCAACTAAGGATTCCTAATCAGCAATGGGCGACAAAATAATGTTGTAAACTAAAAGCGGGTTCGACTTAGCCCACATACAGTTATAGATACAGCATTTACAGCCGGTTTTTGAGAGCTCGATCAAAACTAATCGGCTGTCAAGTCACTTGCTATTTCAACTTTTACTTCAAATTAGATAGAGATAGCAAGTGACTTGACTGCCGATTAGTTTTGGTCGAGCTTTCAGAAACCGGCCGTAAGTAAATTAATTTAATATTTTTAAAAGTACCTTTTCAGAAAAATCTGATGGCCCACCACGCAATGTAATTCAAATTAAAAGTCCACAACAGAAGACCTTCGTTAGCTATTTTACATAATTTCCGACTTATAGTCGCTTTGAATGTTTGATCGAGCCAGCAAGTCATACATAAGTACATAAGTATAAGTACATAGTAGTAGTGTCTTTGGTTTTAAAAGATTATAGCGGCCGTGAAATAACGGAGTATTTTTTCTGAAAAACTCCGACTCGACGCCTGAGGTAAAGGCACAATCCAAATATCATAAAGTAGTACAACCTGTATGTTGTAAATGCGTGGTTTAACGAGTAGTCACTCTAAATAGTCCCTAATGAGTCCTGTTAAAATAACTACGAGTTGCATACATTTTGTGTGTACTGCAGTGAAATTAAGTTGAAACAGAGTAAATTGATACTGACGTGTGTGCCAACACACTACATCACCTTGCGGCTTCGCATCAAAAATTACTCAACATGATCTACAAAAATTCGTTAAGACTTAGATTTATTTATTGCTTGCATAAACGTTACAAAATATGGGCACCTAGATCTTAGTGAGTAGGTTTAAGACCGGAAGTCCTAAAATATTTTCAGCAAATCATGCAAATTATCATCAAACCTACATAATACCATAATACTAACAAATTCGTAGCATCAAACTCGCAATTTTTTTGAACGGTAACTTGCCCACAACGTTACAAAAGACGTCACGTGTCAGATTTTTTCTAAAACTTCATTCTCAGCAAAGTTCACAGGAAACGGCCTGAGGTCAGAGTGGCATAAATCAACAAGTAACCGATACAGGTTATCAAATAACAACAAACACGTCCGCTACAATCGCACAATACTTACGTGACGAAATCTCGAAGGGATTCTACGGGCTAGTCCCATTCTCCTCACGAAGTTTGTCCCTTTATCAGGGAGGATGGGAAAAATTCAAAAGTTATGGGAATCCCATAGGGATAATTTCCATCAAAGCTTTGTTATAGATCTACTGTGTATTCGTAATAAGGTGAATGATAACATTGCTGGCAGTGTCAAGGGACACTTAGGGGATTTCTGGACAAAAAATGCAAAAATCCTCTTTGACGGAGAAAATCGCAGGGAATTTCCGCAATAAGCTACTCTTTTTGGTTCTACCCAATTATTTGCCCATCTTCTTCACTGAAAATTAATTAATTCCTCGATACTAGCAGGACAAACCTGGTGGCGTGTATAGGAATAATGTTCTGCAAAAGCCAATATTGTCGCGAGCGGCTCCGCTGACCTAAAGCGTCTATGTGAAATACACAAAAGAGTCACGTAGTTCTTGAAGTCAGGACCGGACGCAGGTACATTGGAGCTTCCCTGGAGTTTTGAGAACGACAGCTCTTGAGGTCGTATTGGGGGTTTTTTTATTATTCTGCAGGGGTATGCCAATCAAAGTTGAACTGCAAAGTTGAACTGCAAAGTTTTAAATCATGGTCAGTTCATACTAACTCATAGTTGACTAAATAGTGACATTATGACGTCATTTGATGTGTTTTCGCGCATATTTTGCTGTCAAGTGTCTAAAAAGAATGATCACGTGGTACAAAATTGTACCACGTGACCTGAAGAAATTACACTGGGCAGTTAAATATAACTTGACAGCAAAAGATTGGCATACGGGGGTAGGAACATTTCAGACAACGCCCTCTAGTCCTAAACTAAGCAAAGCCCGTAATATGGGAACTACATAAATTGCTGATAGAATATTATTGATCTTCGTACAAAATATCTTGCAACTCGCTTTTCAAAATTCTAAAACTTGGGCTAAGGGTTCTGTAGGTTAGAAAACGCAGCTGACAGCATCGGTAGTTTTTTTATAATTAAAAAGAAGTAACGTAACTCAGAGTTCTTTAAAATGTCCCTATGGTTGGATATAAATAAATATGAAATAAAAATAGCAAGTCCACCTCTGGTGAAGCTCCGCTTGGTCTACCACGCATGACCAGCCTTTATACCTTGTTTACGGTTTTAACTGATCCCGTACAGAGTAGACATTCAAAGGGAGGCCGTGCACGACGAATATTTGTCTCTGCAACTATTTTGTCTCTCACAGCAACTCGTTTCATCATTCAACATCGTTTGTATGAAAGTGCGCCCACGTAGCGACATAACAGCCAATAGAAATCGATAGTTGTTGGACAACTAAATTGCTCATGTGCTCTAAACCTTTGTGACTAAAAACGCAGTGAACTGATGTAACCAATATTAGTGATATGACTGTTATGGAATCTCATACGTGCTCTGAACAAGCGCAGTCACTGGAAAGAAGGTAACAAGCTCCGGTTCTCGAAAGTGGTGAGATAAGATATGTTTATATGTCATAATATTCTACCTAAGAGGCATGCAAATGTTTAGGATTGGATTGAATTGATTGAGCACTGGATGATGATGATAGCAATGGTACTAGCTGACCCAACTAAACTCAGCCTTTTGCATATATAGTTTTGATCAAATATAACCTACATGTATAATTAACATTCCAGGATAATTCGAAATTTTCTAGAATCAGTTCTACAGCTCCGAAAATTCTTTTCGTAATGTAGAGACTATTATATTCTAAGTGTAGAGAATATAAGCATGTCTTTTTGCGATGAAACTAAAAATCTTTGCTCATTTTATACGCTTATCGCTCACTCACTGAGACGGTTTTCAATATGATTCCTACATTTCTGTAGAATATTGAACTAGACTGTATAATAATATAGAACGTGTTCCATACAATACCTGTCAAAACTCAAGCGCCAAAACCCACGGTAAAATCCAATCAACCACATAATCATCCAGTTACATTGACCACACGTCCGTAATGTCCACACTTATGAGCTAAGTATACGTGTAGTGATTAAAATATCAACATGTTATTAAGCTTCGTCGTCGTACAAAGGTTGTGGACGTGGGTACGCGAATCACCAAGCTGAAGTGGACATGGACGGGACACTTGGCAAGAAGAGAAGACGGAAGATGGACGAAGTCGGTCACAGAATGGGTGCCAAGGGATGCTCGTACGAGTAGACCAAGAGGCAGACCACCCGCCCGATGGTCCAATGACATTATATAACGAGCTGGGAATCAATGTTACTCGCAAGTGACAGGAAAGAATGGCGTAATACAGAGGAGGCCAATACTCAGCAGTGGGTTCAAACGGGCTGAGATGATGATTAAGCTTCATCATATTCTGTGATTTGTATGACCAGTGATCATACATCTAAACATAATTTCTATGACTTCTCCACTTTTAATTTCAATTACCCTCAGGTTATTTTTTTTACATTGACTACAAAAACTTGTCCACTCACAATGACATCCATCGCAACCCCTTAAAATGCTTGTTTTTTTTTGATCAACCTGGAAATTAATAGATAGTAACTAGGTCCCTAGAAAGCTATTGGCTAAACAAGCATGGCACCTGATTAAAGCCTGTTTAATTATTTAAAAAAAACTCGTTATTTTCCACCGCAGCCACGTTTGACCCCGTCCCGTCCATTGTATCAAGAATATTATCCCCCTGACAAATATGAATGTCGACACTCAATTCCGGGTTAATGAAACAGCTTAGGCTATGGTGTCCCTTTTTTAATTACTGAAGGGACAGTCAACCAGTCTGAAGTGTAGGTTACTTTAGAACCTTGTTGAACTAAATCTCCAACATCACCATGATAGAATCAGAAGAAAAGAAGTACTCTGCTGAGGCTCATAAGTTTAAAAAGGTTCCATAGTAACCTATCTCATAAAATACTACACGAAAGACTGTTTTTATACTGTACCGCACAATATCGCGTACGACACGATTTACCGTAACAGTGCTGCCAGATCGTCTCTTGGGGGACCTTTTCTCGGCCTTTCGATCTTTCGCTTTCTGATAAGATCGGGCTCAATTATGCGGCCTTTGGTGTCATAATTTATTAATATTGGCCTTTGGTAGCCAAAAATCGGCCCCACCAGCACATAGGTAAATTAAAAAAACGAAACCTGGTTGACTTTTCTTGGATTCATATGCTGGCAACACCCACAAGCGTCTCCATGCAGTTCATACCATAGATTTTGCTTCCCCATTCTCGAGCCTATTCTACCGTGGCGGTAAAATCGTGACGTGTCATTAATATCGTGACGTTGCACGGAAAATTATAAGAGCGGCAAAAGGAATGAGGTTGGCACCTTAGAAAGTGTAACGGACTGTTTTATTTCCTTGATTTTAAAACTAACCCCGTATTCTACGCAATGCATGCCAAGTAAGTTTATTACCACGAATATGAGTTCGATTGGACCTATATTCGATTTCATTTTGACTTCACACTATCAATTATTACAGACTGTCAAACGAAAAAAAAAATTGTGTGATTGATCAACAGCTTGACAAAACATATACTTAGCTACGATGTATTTTATTTTCTTTTCCCGGTGATTGTACAAATAAGGCGTACATACACGCATTTCAATTTGCATGATATGGCTAATTTAATTATTCTGCGTTCCCCCATGAGGCGAACATGGCAAAAATTGAGGATGATTCTTCATAAATTTTGTAACTAGAAGCATATTAAGTACTTGCATCATCATTATCATTCACATACTGTGTGTATTAAACTGCTCTTAGCGTAACCATGCAAGAAAATTCCTTGCTACAGAATATAACACGAATTGCATTAGTATAGATGGAAGGTATTAATAATAAGCGTATTAATCATAGATATTTATATTAAAGCACTAACTATTTCTAGAAAGACATGCTTCTAATGTTTTTAGAAATATTCGTTCGCGCAAAATGAATCTATAAAAAGAAGACTATTGTTTAATTCTAAAATTTAATTATTTATTGCTAGTTAAGTTATCAAAACTAATTGGGTATAATTAGACAGTGAAACTGATATCTCTCTCAAATTATTAAAATAATGTCTGTAGTTTAATAATAATCTGATTTAATCTCGATTCCGAAAACCGCAGATATAATAATAATGGTTTGGTTTAAGTTATAAAAATAAATTCACTTGTTGAAAATAATGTTCATAATCTGATAAAATGTAACGTGTTCGTTTTTGATCATCATTATTAGTAAGCTAAATTCCTTTAAAAAAAACCGGCGAAGGTTTTACGACGTCGCGAGTTTGTAGTTAAAAATAAATGTACAGTACACACAACGGATCTTTATCTCTCTGAAGTTAGATGCAACTAACGATTGCGCAAGTACTGTCATTGATTGCTGTGCGGAAAAATGCGCTTACCTTCAATTACCCATAAAAATCCGTTGTGACTACTATAACTTAATTTACCACATGCTCTGTCGTTTCAGAAAGTTTGGACAAACGGTTTCATAGAAACTAATGACGGCTATTTTCTAGAACAAACGCTAGTCGTTACACTCCATGCAAGTTCCATTGTTACTTCAATAGATGAAGTCTGATAGAGCCCTGCATGCATAATATAGCTTTCAAACTAGCATCCGTTTACGCTGGGAGAGTGGATGCGACATTTGTCTGCACCGGGTAGCTCCAGTAATCTCCCATTTGTAAACGTCTCACTGCTCTTCCTCCTAAGGTCTTAGATTGATCGCAGCAGTCGGAGTGCCGGCTGTCTGACCTCAGTCACCTTCTCTGCCCCCGTATGCCAATCTTTTGCTGTCAAGTTATATTTCACTGCCCAGTATAATTTCTTCAGGTCACGTGGTACAATTTTGTACCACGTGATCAATCTTTTTAGACACTTGACAGCAAAATATGCGCGAAAACACATCAAATGACGTCATAATGTCACTATTTAGTCACAGAATAACTATGAGTTAGTATGAACTGACCATGATTTAAAACTTTGCAGATTAACTTTGCAGTTCAACTTTGATTGGCATACCAATGCTGTATTGCATTGCAAATGTTTGAGAGAAAGTAAATTACTTATAGTTATTGAGCAGTGCTGACAGTTGATGACGTAGTACTTTTGTGATCGTAATTATTTTTACCCCTTGGAATCTCCATTATTTATACAGGAGATACAATATCCGAATAATAATAAAAGCATTGAGTTGTGTTATTTAGCTAGTACTTTCCAATCTTAATGAAATAACATTACTTTCGGATGAGCCAAAATTAAATGTTTGTACCATAAAATCTCACAGATCTCTTAAAGGTACAAAACTGACTACATTAACTTTCTTATTAATTTCAGGTTATTTTGTGCCTAAAATTACATCATTCTAACCAAAAAACGTTCAAAAACCTCCAGTTAAATAGACTTGAGCACAATTAATATTGATACAAGTTGCAACTGTTAAATTTATTTGCAAATTTGCTTTTGATGGATTATTCATCAGAATATGGGCGTTAAAATTAGCCAGCACTCATCAATAACACAGGCAATAACAAAAATCAACTAAACACGATGCTAAATGACATTATTACAGAAGCAACAATAGCAACAGTTGCAAAACCCTGCAACATTTTAAAACTACATTAAAGTTACTATATTATACTTTCACACAAACATAGGGTCAGTTTGTATTACTTGCACCGACTGGATAAATAGTGTGGACTTAAGCGATCGTTTATTTCTGGCCCATTTTATTGTAGCTAATAAAAGGAAAATGAAAGCACGCGACGGAGCCGTAAACCCAATGTTTACAATTAGTTCGAAGCTCTCCCACTGAGCTTTGTAAAACTTTTTTCATTTACTCTTTTTAAATGTACGACGCAGAACGTTGTAGCGTTCCACGACATTTTGCATTAGCTGGGTGGGGCTTGACTTGGAACATTGTAGATTTATTTTCAAGTTTAGAACCTTGCTTGATAAAATAAACTGCAAGCTAGCCACCGTGAAAGAATCGTATAACCATGAAGCAAAAACCTATTAGATAATAGGTAACTGCAGAGATATTAATTAATTAATAACTTTTTAATAAACTAATTAAAAAAAATTGTTCCATTCATCAGTTTTAACCGACTTCAAAAAAGGAAGAGGTTCTCAATTCGGTTGTATGTTTTTTTTATGATTTTTAGGTACCTTGACGACAATATGGCTTTTCTACCTTAGAACTTTGTCATTTATAAATTGATTTGAATTTTATTTTATCTGAAAAGAGGTACGACGCGGCGACGCATCATGAATAGGAAATAATAAACGCAATATGAACATAAAAAGTATAAAAACGCACAAATGTGGACAAACTAAGGCTCTTTTGCATCGCCAACGACATGACACCCTTAAGATATCATCAGTAAACTAATGTCGCATTTAGTACGCTCTCACATTATGCCAGTAAAGAAATTTTTGTTCAAAGTAACTGTATCGGGTAGTTAGTAAATGCCCAAAAACAATATCTTGAGTATTTTCTTGATGGTTTAATATTTTGCTCAAAAACCCATACTACGGTACTTCATATTGATTTTTATTGAGTATTTTCCATTTAATTTGCGTATACCATAAAAAAAATACTTTGACGTTTCCTAATTCTGTATTCTATCAATGAACTGAAGACTGCTGAATAATTCAATTACTTAAAGTTATAGCGATGTCTGGTAAAGCTTAGGTTTTTGTAATACGCATTCCGTCAAAAGCGTTCATAATGTAGCGGTGACGGTAATCTAGGTCAACCAATGAGTTCATGAACAGTCAGATGTGTCAAAATTGTGCTGTTCTTCTAGCTACGTTTTATTTTTATTGCAAATAAATGTTTCATTTCACAACAAAAGTTGATATTCTACAGTCTCTAGATATAGAGAAAAGAATACTTAGTTTATGTCAAAAGATATAAGATTATTTACGTGACTTTTTATTTAGAAATATTATTCTCACAATACATTTTGAGTAGTTTCTATGCTCTTTTCAAAATAAAGACGGTCTCTACTTCGACTGTTTTTATGACTGACGGTATTCATTTTTTAGAAACTAGAATTTTACGTCTGTATTTCTTTGCGACGTTGATGGATTGTGTGTTGTAGGCTTCTAGGCGTAAATTGTAAACTTGCCGAAAATATTTACAGAGTTAGTCCAAGCTCGCTTCATTTTTCGACATTGATCTATTATTGTTCGTCTCCTAAAGTTATCTTTGTTTGAAGACATGGTGTTGAAATTCACAAGAATTTTGAATACCAAGAATTTGAAAGGAAACATCACTATCCTTGTAAATAACCAGTTACGTCTGCATATTGTGTTCTTCCATTCATTCAATTTATCTAAAAGCACTCTACATTGTTATACCCTCAAAAACATATTCAATTGCAAATCAATATTAAACGAATAACAATTTGGTTTTTATAAAGGCAATACTATTTTGTTTGTCAATAAAAATCACAAATAGCATCGAAGCGATCATAAAAATGACATAATCGTCGCATAAAACGAAAGGGTGCCAATAAAAGGGGCCCTTTTAACGAAAGATATTATTTACTGTTGCAATATCAAGGGCATTCGATGGGTATAAATCCGTAAGGCTTATTTTATTTGGATTTTCTTATAGCTAAGTAGTTATATTGAATAAAAGTCAGTGATTATTTACTTAGGTATATATTTACATTGACTTAATCGTTAAAATGTTTTTGCAGGCTAAATTAATTACTTGTGATCATTTGGAGCGTTAATTTTATCTAAATAAAAATCAAATTTATTATGAAAATCATTATTATGTTGGTATTTTTAATGGAGTGTTTTAGTTTAGATACATTATTTAGTCATTTTCAATATGCGTAAGTTGGTATGGGTACAACGTAGGCACATTGAGTTAAAAAAACCGAAGAGTTTGAAGCCTTTATTTTAACTACATTACAATACAATACAAAATATTTATTTGCAACAAAAAACACATACAATAAAAAAACACAAACTATAATTAATAATGTTTCATTATCCATTTCATTTCATATCCCAACCCGTAGTTATAAAACTTCCATTATATAATCCTACGAGTTAGTGTATTCAACGATCTATCATTTCTATGAATACCGTTTAGTGCGCCAACCAAATAATTATTTATTGCTATAGTACTGAACCCTTTTCAATTTCTATAGATCTATTATCCGCAGTCACATTTCATACCGAGCTCATGGATATAGTGAACAGATTTTATGTATCTTGGTTTTCCTCGTGGTTTTCCGAATCGAATAACACATTGAGATAGCTGATAGCTGATAAAGACTGTGTTTTTGATTAGATAAAATCGACGAATGGTATTTTACGCACTAGAGTTGGTATATTTTTGTATAATTTGATAAGTCGTGGTAAATATTAATTCCAATTTACCTTCATCATGCGAACCACTAAAGTATGGAACACGTTGCCGGCGTCTGTCTTTCCTGATCACTGCAATCTGGATCTTCTCTCTTCAAGGCAAGAGTCGTTGGTTTCATCGTCACTTTTCATCAAGGTGAGATTGAAGTCAAAAAATGTAAAAAAACTTGTCTGTTATTCCAATACGTGATTTGTATTTTTATACATTAGGTTATTACTGCCAGCATGTAGGTTGTCTCTTGTACAGTACTACCTATATCCGTGTCGTAATAATCACGTTTCATTATTAATTCCGAGTTTCATTCAAATTGGTTCAGCCGCTACGAAAATTCATACAAACATTACTTATAACTTTGAAATAAAATCTAAAATCAAAACATAGTCACATTATTATGAAATCTGTGCTCAGTTCCATAAAAACAGTTTAAAAAACTTCTTAAAATAACTAGGAACCTCATATGCGTTTCTTCTTTAGTGTCAAGTTTAATATTCTATACGTTTTCGGTTGTTTTAGTATGTCATTTCACCCTAAAAGTTGTAAATAAGTCATTATTATTCGTAAGGAAATAGTAGCTATAACGTTTTATGTTTCTTATAAACTTATCACACGTTACTTTTGGGATCATCAAATATAAAAAGTTTGGCCTTAAATCATAGAAGTTTTTAGATAGTGACCACGAATCAAAAGACGGAGTATGAAAAGGAACATTATTTGGCATGCACGTTGGCCCCCCGCAGCGTTTTAATTTCTTTTAATAGCGTACTTAGGTATGGTATACCTACCTACTTAGATATATTTTTATAAAAATAAAAATTGTTTTGATGAATCTTCATTCAAAGTCTACCTTGAGTTAAGTACCTATATTTCACTTTTATTTCATGAATGATATTGGATCTATTGAAATCAGAATTACCAAATGCTGATCTATTTTAATCAAAACTGCTATTTTGAGTCCATTGTTGGTACCAATAATGCTATTCAAATTTGCAAAATTATTTGTAACAACCAAATTCCATTAGCTTCAAATGGTTTTCCAAACATAACATAGCTATTTCGCCTGTATTGCCACTTGATCTCTTTATGGTAGGACCATCTTGCTTTCATCCCAGTATAAACACATTTTTATTCCGATCTCATGCAAATAAAATGTAAATTGGGCCCTTACGGCTTACGGTTTGGCAATTTAGGACAAATGTTTCCTATTGAATTTGGCTTGATCCGTTTAATTGCTGACTATTGCTGCCATCTGTATTTTGTAATTTTTGGTTTAACCTAGTAACGAACAAAATTTTAGAAATCCAAATGGTTTTTTCACCTTTGGTGGTCACCATTGTATCCATACTGATGTACCGACACGATACATCAGTATGGAAGCGAAACCTATCTCGTTTGTCAGTCAACACAACATACCGTGTGATACCCTAGTTGAAAACTCTAAAACTGATCAAACTAACACTCATGTCAAAAACTAAAACCATACAATCGTACAAATAGTCTGCTGCGCCCAAAATACCATCTAGAGCTTATCTTTATGATATATACATAGCCTTTGTTTGATTTCACCATCCATAGATTTGGATCCAAACGCGTCTGATGTTTACGAGCTCGTATCTCTATTGTAGACATCAATATGCCATGAACTTATGACAAATAGAAGTGTACACGTCATTGTTCCTCGGAGAGTGCTTACAGAGTCGGTTTGCCCCTTTCCGCTTTAGAAGGGGCAAAATATGAGTACCGACTCTCGTAAGGTTTTTGATTGGGCGCTGATTTATGGTAGAAGTATTGGATTGATCAACGTGTAGGCTACCCTTGGATTAAATGGAGTGATGCCTTACGAGGATGGAAACTGGATTGAGAGAATCGAAGACCAGGCTCAGTGGCATCGCCTTGGAAGAGATACCTAGTAGAGGACAACGTTAAGATTCATGTATGTAAAATGAAGTGATATTAGTAAAAGTGAGTATACAAAACTTCAAATGATCTAATTGTCATATTTGCGATCACAATAATTTTATGATTCTTATAGACCTATGATTCAAAATAACATAATACTCGTACTATAGCTAATTCCTTTTCAGTTTCGAAAATACGAAGAAAGTTTCTGGTTTCAAAACATTCAATCAGTTAAAGGAGTCGCCTCAATAGGATCCTGATTTTAAACAGACCGTGTGAATCCGGGACACGGTCTCTACAAATTATACTCAAGACGTACGTTATCCGACATTTTCTATTTCATAAATCTCCATTTAGAGCCAGCGTGCCAGTGAATAGGCTCGTTAGTCATAAATAACCGAACTGTGGTCGTTATCCTTCATTCATCCGTTCATAAGGTGAGCGCATTTTTTCAAGAAAACTTTAAATTGTTGGAAATTCTGACTTCTTCATGGTTTAATGTTTCATTTTAAAGGGAGCGTTTACACTTAAACTTATTTATCTATTTACGTAGCTAGATTATAGTTTTCTTATTGACTGTCAAATACAAGGTTTAGATTTGAGCATCGTTGTACTCGTAAATTATGTTAATGTCTTTGCCTAAGTATCTATAAAACTAAAATTTGATTTGCATTTGACCTTAATAAACCAACAAACAAACATTACAAGTTAAAAAAAAAGCTTCTAAATATGTTAGCTTTTTCCATAGTGCCAGTATAATATGTCATCTATAACTTCCTGCCCCCGTATGCCAATCTTTTGCTGTCAAGTTATATTCCACTGCCCAGTGTAATTTCTTCAGACACTTGACAGCAAAATATGCGCGAAAACACATCAAATGACGTCATAATGTCACTATTTAGTCACAGAATAACTATGAGTTAGTATGAACTGACCATGATTTAAAACTTTGCAGTTCAACTTTGCAGTTCAACTTTGCGGTTCAACTTTCATTTGGCATACCAATGCAGAACCCAAAGATCTCTACTTACTCTTCCAAGTTCATTTGCCACACAACAGGTAAGAAGCGTATTAAATGCATAGTACTTAGCAGAAGTAACAGGCTTTGTGCCAACTTACTCGGTATCTTCCACAAGTCAGTACGTACATTTGATAAATTAACCAATTTTAATTCGACTTATGCATGCTCAGCTTCACTTATACGAGCTGCGCCAGTGAAGAGAAAATAGCTGGTACTCTCATACATTTATTTACTCGTATTTTTTATACATAGGTACCATTTTTGCATTTTTTGTTTGATGAAAATCGGTCCAAGATTCGGGGGTTTTTTAAATTTTTAATTTAATTACTTGTTATTATCTTTTCTGTGCTATCACAAACTCTGTATTTTACTAAAGTGAAAGATATTTCTATTGAAGGAACGGTTGGTTCTCATTACCTGTGTCCTAGCGTTGTTAAAACTTGCGGTAGAGTTTCATGTCAGTAATTAGCTTTACCAAATTTGGTTATATCGTTAATGCCACTCCTCCTAATTTCAACTTTAGCAGACTAATTTACGGTTGAAATTTTAAATCGAGTGATCCAACTTAGAAATACTGAAATATTTAGTTAATTTACCTAGTCAAGTAGTAGTCATAATATATTAGTTGAGTTATTTGTTAGAAAGTACCTAAAGAAATATTTTTTTTAATTTAACAAGCAATTTACATACTCTTTTGAAAGTTTCTTGGCGTTCAAACGGTTTTTTTACCACCTTATGTATATTTTCCTTAACTTACCTATATTTTGATACAATTATCAGTAGATTTCAATTCAATTCAATTCAAGTCATTTATTCCTTCGATACATTTTGTACACTGGGAAAAGTCACAATTTTACAAAATAGATCAAAAAGGGTACATTTACCGTACACAACATATAATAGTAATTTTACAATGTAAAATCATCAGCCAGAGCTTCGTCAATATTATAATACGATTTTAACAAAAGAAATGTCCTAATTTTATTACTAAAGGCTTTAAAATTCAGATTTCGGTTGTCTATTGTCAATTTATTGTAAAAAGTAATGCTCTTGCAGAGGAAACTCTTATCTACCTTAGCAAGTCTGTGAGTCGAGACAATTATTTTGTGTTTATTACGTGTATTATAATTATGTATGTCACTATGTAATTTATGATTGTCAATGTGTAATTTTGCATAAATTAAATTTTGAAAAATATATTCTCCAGTAAATGTCATAATATTCAATTCCTTAAACCTATGCCTGCATGATTCCAATTTATCTATTTGTAGTATGAACCTTACCGCCCGCTTCTGCAATATAAAAACTCTATTGGACTGTGATGCATTTCCCCAAGCCAGTATACCATATGTCATCAACGAGTGAAAGTAAGCATGATATACAGCCTTAGCCGCACGTACGTCACTTAGCTGTCGTATTATTTTTATTGCATAAGCGGCCGACTTAAGTTTGCTAACGACAGATTCAATATGACTAATCCATGTTAATTTACTGTCAATCTTCACTCCTAAAAACTTCACTTCATTAATTGGATTTATCGAATATTTATTTATTGTATCTTGTACTGGATCTACGCTTAAAATATTACCTAAAAAGAATCTCATAATATTCGTTTTATCAACATTCAAAAGTAAATTATTCGCTCTGAACCAGTCATTAATGTTTAAGATCAGTGTATCCAGTTTTTTACATACATTTACCTTATTTTTATCGCTTACTACAATAGTTGTGTCGTCGGCAAAGAGGACTATGTCTGTCTCATTCTCAACACATGTTACAAGGTCATTTATGTAGATAATGAAAAACAAGGGTCCTAAGATGGATCCTTGAGGGACTCCCATCTCCACTGCATTCGATATAACTTAGTAACTTTTAGAAATCATCACCATCATTTCCCTGCCCTTATCCCACGCTAGGAGAGGTCGGCAAAACAATTGTCTTTTTCCACTCACTACTCCTCTCACATTCATTATCATCTTTTAGTAATCTTTAAAAATCATAATTCCTAAAAGCACTCTGTAGATATAGCTCATAAATATAGGTAGGTATCTATTTGAAATAGCGCAGTTCTGTTAACTTTAAACTCCGCTCCAAATTGACATGATGAGGGATGGTAATCGCTTTAGGTGTTTGATAAATTAGAAAATTCCACTCAAAAAATGCTTATTCTCTCATTTGGGTATTTGGGTCTTCATTCAGTGGCTGCATTAACACTGCCAACGAGACGACACGACATGATATCGTTGGAGAACTAATGTCATGCTTAGTACTAGATGCTTTCAGACTATCGCTACAATCGGCGTGTGTCGCCGAAGATATTTTTGTGTTCGAGCCGATATCATGTAGAGGTCGTGCAGTGTGCAACCGCCCGTTTGATTCAGCTAACTCGATTCCTAAATTTTATGTTGATGAATATGCTTTTAGTGAAACTAAAGTAATATTCTCTTTTGAAGATGACTCTACATGTCTATGTAGAGTCCATAGAAGTTTTTTGATCAAACCTTCTTTGAAAACGTACTTGTAACAGCGCATAATGTATTCAATTGGATAAGTAACAAAATTACCTAACAGCGTAGAATCAACATCATCAGAAGTAACAATTTTACTGGGTAAAGATAATGTTCTTTGAAGAATATTATTTTCTAGCAGATAAATTGTTGCAAAGTGGGTTGTTACAAATACAAAATGTAATATCGTAAAATGGGTAAGTGTACACACTTACCGAGCACAATTTCATTGGATACAGAAACGAAACACCAAACACCTTGGGTGAAGTATCTCATTTAAAAATTCAATTAGACTTTACAGTAGTTTTGTAGGACTTAATTCTGCTGCGGCGTTTCCCGGGTGGCAGGAATAACATAAATTGTAGATTTATAACTCGCTTGGCAAGAGAAAACATTGTAAGGAAACTGGTATGACCTAGAACTATAAATTTTGAGACGTGTGACACGCGCTAATCCGCTTTGGCCGTTTAAAAGGAGTAAGAAAGATCGTATTTTGCTCTCACTCTTCCTTTCAATTTTGTAAATAGTTGATTGAATGATCGGAGGATAGGAAACCCAAAATGCACTCGACTGTACATAAAGTATAAGTACCTTTGTCTTCACTTTTGTAGGTACAGTCAAGTGCAGTTTGCAAAAGTAACTTCCTGAAGGTTAGATTGGTTCTGGTATGTTCACTACCAACTTGTTCCGGTTCACACCAAACAGAAATTATGCACATTTGCTTTACAAGCAAGCTTAGTATGCACAGCGATTGCCTTTCCAAAACCAGTACTGCCCCCGTATGCCCGTATATCTTTTGCTGACAAGTTATATTTCACTGCCCAGTGTAATTTCTTCATTCTTTTTAGACACTTGACAGAAAAATATGCGTGAAAACACATCAAACGACGTCATAATGTCACTATTTAGTCACAGAATAACTATGAGTTAGTATGAACTGACCATGATTTAAAACTTTGCAGTTCAACTTTGATTGGCATACCCCTGCTGACCGCTGCATAAGCTGCATACGGTTATAAGTTATACTTAACTGGTATTTGTATAAGCTAAGAATGGCGTTAATCTTCTTGCTGGATTCACCAATCACTGTTTCACCTAGTTAGTCCCTTTCATGCAATCAGCATGTATGGACAGGACAGATCTAATTCGCCTTCAGCAGCATAAATCACAATAAAGGGTGTAACACACTTCCCTCTCTATCAAAAACAACACTCAGAATCTTTAACTTCATAATTTCAATTAGATAGCTCCAAAAATGGAGATTTTTTTAAAAATCTTGGTTTTCAAATTAAAACAATGAAGTTTAGAATTTGTGTTTATTTTAGGTCAATAATTTCCTTTATGAGCCGTAGCATTGCCTATACTTTAAGCATAATGTCTACGAGGTTTGGGAGAAATGACCTCAGAATTAAAAATATGCAATTTTTCTTGGATAACCTATTTTACCTATTGTATAGTATTTTCAGTTTTCGGGAGCCATATTTTTTACACCCTGTATAACCACACTGTTGTGGTTTACATAATACTACAACACGTAAATGACAATTCTGTCTACTGAGTATAGAGTTGGGTATCGCTTGTTAAAAGGGTGTACCTACCTGCTAAGGATTTTGAATAAGGTTACCATTGATTGGTACTAATTTAAAATAAATCAATACAGTGCCGTACACTGTCAAACCTAAATCTTGTAATATGCTACACTTAAATGGAACTTCAAGTCATACAAATTAAAGCGGATATTGCTTATCAGTGTTTTTGTGGACCAACTCAGGATTATGCTAAAGCCGGGCATACAAAATTGAATTAATCAACATCACTTAAGCATACCCGAGGTTTCTAATACTACAAGCAAACGTCACTTCTATTAATACGATTAAAAAGACCGATTTCGCATGTTCGGTGATCCCTGAAAGTTTCAAATCTTTAGTTTTTTTCAAAGAGCGAAATCTTTCACGGAGGATCCGCTCTAGATTTGTAAAGCCTTCAAAAACCTCTCATAGACTAGTGTTAAAATTAAAGGTTTTTATCTCCACTAGTCTCAGTGTGTATCTACCTTTACCACCACAGTGGGAACAGTAAAGTTAGTTAGCAATCAGTAAACAAAACAACTGAATCAATAAGCCATTGGAAATGAATAAAGTCATCTTGTATACGATCACATTCAATTACCTCAACCCCCTTTACCCCTTAAAAGGTTGATGCGGGTTCATATTTTAGTATTTATCGTGGCTTTATAATTTTTTGAGAGCTAAGGGTTTCAAACGTTGAAATGTAGACGACCAGACTAGAACATTTTTTTCTCTGTTCTGTGAGTATAAATTCTTTAGGTAACTTAAAAACCATCTGTTCTCCACAAATTAAGCGATAAAAAGTTGCGATACACTTTATTTCCATAGGCATTGCGGTTGTTTTCTAATGCACTTTGTAGTTGGCTCGACTTGCAAAGTGTGGATGCATGCGACAGTGAAATTGAATTAACAGTTGTGGCGTGAGGCGTTATGAAGAGCGACGCTGACTTATATCCGGACATTTTGTATGAAACAGAACAGTATGGTTCAACTGATGCAATTTGTACTTGCATGTTTATTGTATTAATCAAACTAACCAATTAAGAATGCGTTATATGCGGTTTTGTATATTGAAATCGTTATTTATTTCAGAATCTGTGAAAGTCCCCCTAATATTTGGTGAAATTATACTTTAACTTTTATTTCGGTTTACGTGTTGTAAAAACCCTTTGTGAAAATTTTCTGTACAAAAATCAATTTTTTTGAAAAATTTAATGCTTTGCACACATTTTGCTATTTATTTCAGGAACAATACATTACTTTTGTTGGATTTTTGTTTAGTCAAAATACCTGAATGTATTGGTTCAGTTACGTATTTTAATTTTTCGATTGGTTGTTTAATTAACTTGTAATCAGGAAAAAATAGTTTATGAAGGTTCCGTTCTGTATTCCTCACTTACAAGAAAACCTATATATTGTCATCCCGCTCCACGCTCAGCGTTATGGCATCGGTACTCTTAATTAAATAAATTGGGATGCCTTTTTAGGTCTTCTGTTACCTTGGTTGCGAGAAACTGTCTTCACGTCGTCACATTCATTTAGTAGGTAAGTAGTAGAGCATGTGCAATGGTTTACAGATAGCTCAACTGTTTCATGTGTATTTCGTAAATATGTACCTACAGTATTATACTTAGCCATAATTTTCTTTGTGTATAGATTAGCTAGTTTATTAGATTGTCATAATCCCCACTGGTGGGGACAGCTTAGTAGGGGTTATGACAACGAACCGTTTTTCGAGCTCAAATCGGTAAAATTTACTTTAATCTTTATAATAAGTATTGTATGCTTGTTGCCTATGGCATGATCTGCAATAATCCGCCCACACAACACAACGTAGGTATTCATTATAATAAGGTACATGTGTACTGCTCAGTAGTGAAGGCATGGCGTACAGTTTAACCTTATTTTTTTTTGCTTTTTTTATTAGAATAAAATTTGTACTGATTTATTAAATGGATTTCTAGAAAAAGTAAAAGCTGTCGCATCCTCAGATAATATATTACGGAGATAGGGTGACCAACTCACATGTCAAATTATGGCAATACCTAGATCCTTCGTTCGCAATATCGGGATAATATTGGAGTTTAACGTTGTTTATGGTGCACGAGGTGTATTGCATAACAAATACCATTACCTGGTTCCATTTTGAAAGAATTTTCTCGTATCTTCAAAATCCCTTTGAAGATTTTTCATAAGCGCATGAATATCGTTCGTTAGAACAGAATGGTAATAATCAAGATGGGAGGTAGACGGGTTTCATAAAGAGCTCACGTGGCTATAAGAAAAGATTACCTAGACCGTTTCACTCGCAGGGCTAATCTTTTCAAGGGTGAATCTCGACACGTAAGTCGGAGCGGAGATTTTTACGGCAACCAAAACTTCAAAGATTGTTCGACTCGAGGGATGATTTTTGTGAGATTGTTAGTACTTACTTTTTATTCTGAATGCTAGTTTTTATCAAAGTAGCGTTGAGAGAACAATGCAGAATGCTTTGTAAACAGTTTCTTTGAAGCAATATTTTCCAATCTGTAACATTTTACTTTGAAGAAAATTACTTCAGAGGCTGAAACTATTTTAATTTCAGAATCAAAGATTTTGGAGAGCAATATTAGTTTTTAAACTCTAATACCGACTTTCATTTATTGTAATACAACTATTGCAACTTGGTTACCTAGTGCGTATATTGCTGTAAATCTTTCTTCTATATAGATATATCTCAGTACCTGCGTACCTTACTATACATACAGTTTGTTTTTCCATTGTTTTGTTTGTCTAACAAAATACATTGTTTGAAGTGGCTGGGACTATTGCTGTAAACTAGAAATACTACGGAAAAGGTCGTCACACAGCCCCGACACAAACTACCAAGTTCCCTTTCGCATTCTAACTTTGCAGTGTTTATAAAGTATACAAACAATTGAGAGTAACTTTTATGAACAAAGAGTGTATTCCACGTAAACATGAACGGGTTTTTGTAATCGGTGCTTAAAATAAGAATAGAAAAACAATTTTAGAGACTGTCTAATCTAGGTGTGCAATAAAGTATTTTCTATCTTCTATCTATCTATATGCAAAAAGGTACCGTATGTAAACATATTATATCCAAAGCCTAAAGTTGCATTGTATTGCAACACAGCGCGTACAAATTGAACCTGTTTTATCCAACATTTTCACTTCATTGATTGCTATGTTTGATGTTTCAATTATACCCATGCGCCGTGGCGATACAAAAATATTTGTATGTTCAATACCTCAATTCTGTTTCCGCCAAACAATTTGTTTACTGCGACGAAACATTGCAATTTGTAAATTGAAAAATTCAAACTGATGTGCCCGATACTGTGACAAATTGGCTGTTTTTTTTTTCGAATTTATGACTAAGGGTTAATGTAGCGTCAAAGTTTTGGTCTTATTTCAGGTTGGTTTTATGGGCCTGAAATATACAAATAGATAATTTCACGTCCACTAACTAGCTAACGGAATATAAAACGAATAGACAAGTAGCTTCTATAAAAAATATATATCATCTCAATACCTCAACTTTCGCTGATACGTTGACGCTTTTAGTTGTGCTAAGCTACTTTTTCTTTAATATTTCTATAGTTTCAGTGGTCGAAACCAAAATAAACTAAACTAAATGATGTTATTTAGCTTCGGGTGGAGTTTTCATTTGAAAAGGAAGCGTCGGTTATCAACAAGGGATTAGCGGTACGACGAAGTTTAGCAAATTGTGGTCACTGTGCTCTGTTGAGTGGCAAAGATTTCAGATACTGGACGCTTTTTTATCCGCACTGTACTAATTTCGCATTATTTTCATATGAAAGTGTTTTTATTATGGCAAAATGAAACTTATTAAGTAATCATAATTAATATTAATGGTATTAGGCAACGAAGTATTTAAGGTATGTATATACATACATGTTTGATTTAAAATAGATGAACTTATTTATAAAGTTTGATATTCGATGTACCTCCTTTTGTCACATATACAAAATAAATAATGCAGCATAAAGCAATGAATAAACATTATTTAATTTTAATAATCTTTTTTGCATATGGGCTCAACGTCATTTGGTTAAATATTTCTTTATGTAATTACCGTATCGCTTGCATTTATTATAGTGCATGTTATTAACAAAATACAGGGTGGCCCTTTTACAGTGCTATATATTTTTTGTGTGGAGAACACCATATCGATTCATTAAAACGCAAACTATGTTCTACGAAAATCAATAGTTTAGAAGTTGTGATTTGTTTTTCTTTCTACTTCAGTTCAGCTCTGGTAGCATGTGACAGACAGACAGACAGACGGACAATTATGATACAAATTAACTGAATTGGAAATGAACCTTTCCTCACTTCGTATATTCAGTTAAAAATAGATTCGTCCAGTGGCTAAAAGAGTAGGTCTAATACTCTCAGCTCTAAGAAATAAACCCTATGCGGTGTGGAGTTCTTAAAACTACAGTTCTTTAAGTTTCTTCTGTTTACTCCTAAAGTTTTTCAAGAGTATTTGAAAAGTTCACATTGATATTGTTTGTGATAACTTTGGGTTAGAATTAGCGGGATGAGAACGTCAAGATGTTGTCCTAATTGGAGCAAACGGGATTTCCTAATATTGCACGAAAGACTAATCAACCGATTAAATATGTAAACAGTAATTCTAAACACCGTTTCATCTTTATGTACCTACCTATCACTTTTGGTCAAATGTAAAACGTCAGGTTACCAAATCAACGGCTTTAGTTCTGTTGATTTGGTAATCTGAGTTTGGGTAGAGGGCGTTGTGTGATTTTTTTTTTTTATATTGGAGTGGGTATTTTAGAAGAGTACCTAATCAAATTGTATTTTATTTTGCTAAAATATAGATATACTATTTTATTTACTTATAGATTTTAATTAAGTCTTGAAATAAGAAAAACATTATTATAAAACATAATGCCTACATTATGTTTTATAATAATGTTTTTCTTATTATATAAGTAGTCGTTTTCAGGTGGTCGTACACTAAATTTTGGTGTACGTTACGTAGGAATGCTTGCATGATGTCATTATCAAATGTATCCTATTTAGGTTTTACGAAATCCTTATTATAAGTCGAATAGCGCTGAGCGAGTGAGCCCAAAAATAACTTGGTGAAATGAAAACTGATGAAAACGTTAGCTTAGGCCAAGTTTAACGCACAAAGCTTCACTCGAGCGTATATTTACAGACAAAATATCATTTTTGGGCATAAAGGATTTTCTGGTTACGTATTCCGACGGTGGATTTTGTTTTGGCAGTCCTTTGTCCGTGGTGAGAGAGTCGTTTTTATTATGAAAATCACGGAGTTGCTGTGTGCTTATGTGCCGTTTTAAACTTGAGTAGACTCGTGGGTCTATTGCTCTATACCCGTAGCACTTTACTCTGGCGTTACTGATTCGGTAATGAGCACACGTTGTAGTAAATGTCAAACAGGCAAGAGGAATTCGCTAATGAGCTCGGTGTAAATATCAAGTTAATTTTTAATAAGCGTGGCTGCCTATTCTATTTAAAATCCATCAAAAAGTCAATAAAAATCTACCGTGTTTATAACACTGCAGTTAGATTACGTTATTCAAAAATTAAAAATTTTGTTTGGAAAACCTTCGAGTTTTCAGTGTCAAACTGTATTATTTAAAGTGTTCAATCGATTTACGTTCGTAATCGCATCTGAAAGCCCAGCCTGCCGCCGGCAATGTTGAGTTTAAACACGGCCCCTGCCGTGATTTCTTTGGTAAACCGCTCACGTAAAATTCTGCCCAACACCTGCATATAACGTCCAGCCCAAGCGATAAGCAACAACTATTTTTTATGGTGTTAAAAAAGTACCCTACGCGTCCTTCGAGATTAAGGATGCTTTTTAGTTAGAGGATGATGTTCTGTTCATGGGATTGAAAGCTATATTTTCAGGGATGATTTTTATATTTGGAATGTAACAAAGTTAACTTTTTTAGATCATCTTTTGAGATAAAAAATGTTGTCTAGCTAGAAGCTGATGTTTTGTCTATAGGATTTATATTATAGGGATGATTTATTTCTGAATAAGTTGTCGAGTATTTTTCATCTAAGTATATAAATTATTCAGATTTTCGGATACATTTTTTTTTCTTTTTTCATTGATTTCTTGATTTTGTATCTTGCGCCGCCTGAATTTTAACTTGTATTACACATTTTATGCTAAGGTGGCGGGGTATAGTGGTTTCTATCCTCGAAGATGCGGTTCGCGTTTTTATGAACTAGATGGAGACACAGATTCCAAAAAATACTTTAAATTTTGAGTAGCATCCTTCTTACTTATACTTACAACTATGTATAATAATACATAGTTGTAAGTATAAGTATAAGCATGACCTATAAATAAAAAAATTTAAGAAAAGCCTCACTAACTCTTTACTCAGAATTATTTAATTTTATTCCAATGAACCTTTTCGAGGCGATAACACTTACCTTAAACAAATAAACGTAGTATGTCTTAGGCTTACAACGTTGAAGATGCTCTATGTATTTCTAAAATGTACGCCAGCCACTACTTTCCAATTTCAAAGACTTCGCAGAAGGCAGCTCATCATGAAACATTATAAGCGTAATAAGGGATCTTGCGTAATCATCCTCGACTGCAAATACAATATAATATTGAAAACGTCTATTGCCTGAAATGTTTTACAAACATGGAGAAACATGGAGGGGTAGGTATGGATAATGAATGAATGAACTTTTTATTGTAAACCTGACAAACTACTAAAAAAAAGAAGATTTCAGAAGAAATTAACAATTGAAAATGTAAAATGGGCGGTCTTATCGTTATAAGAGCTATTTCTTCTAAACAAACTTTGGATGGAGAAGAACTATATGACAATTTTTAATTAAATATAAATATTTGTCACTTTGTCTAAATATCATTATTCTGCCGCAACAAAACAAAAAAAAAGCTCATTTATTTCAAGTGCAAACAGTACATAAAGGCAATGAAAATAATATCGTCAGAGTAGGGTGATTTTTGAACAAATTGGAGAGCTCTTCACCGTTTGTATGTGTCAAGAGCTACCGTCCTATTCTCAAGAGTTCTCCACGGCTACATCAACATTATATTTTTTGGTCGAAATACGTGTTATTCCTTTTTTAACCCAAAAACACGTCCATAATTATTAGGGTAGATTTCGTCAAAAATGGACCTAACCATACCTACTTAATGCACTTTTTGAACTGCGTTATAAAAACAATTTGGTGAAATGATGCGACAATCATTAAATTCTTTAGCAAAAGTTTTTTGAGTTTGGTTTTTTGAGCATAGACTTACTTATAAGTACCAAATTATGTCTATCGAGAATTATAAATTATGCAGGGTACTTACTGCAAAATAAAATAAATAGGTACTTTCTTAGCTATAGAGCAAGATTGAGTATTAATTAAACCTTACTTACTATTATCTTAAATTAATTACACAAGCAAATTAGATTTATTAAAATAAACGATAAATGATTGCTATCATTAAAATGATGAAAAATAATGAATTGCAAATTGAAGCATTTCTAAATTCACTTTAATTATAAAGTTCAATCAAAGTTTTATTGATATTAATTACTCATTATACTCATTAATCAGGCATTTGCATCTACTCGTAATCTAGATTATTTATACAGCATCAGGAGCAACTTTTTACCCATGCCTCTGAACGGGAGGGTGCAGTGCCTGCGAGATAATATAAATGAAGTAGGCTTGCCCAAGAACCTATACCATCCTTTCAGCATAGTTGACTTTATCACAGGAAACACAGCCTTATCACAGGAATGACCAAGTCAATACGCGTGGAGTTGACTAGTCCGCGGGTTTCCTTTAAAGAGATGCCAGTTTGAATGCCACCCCGTACCAGTTTGAGTCATAAAATTTTTAGGCAAAATATAGACTCTAATATGAAAGGATAAAGGTCATTGAATTTGTAAACACTCAATGCGAACTGCATAATCGATCCCTTGTCGCTAGCCATTCTTTGGCCACCAAGAAGGTAAACGCAAAACCAATTCAAAAAGTTATAGGTACGAGTATACCCAGCGAAAAATTAGGCCAACAATGAGAACGATCCCATGGATTTCATTTTATTAGTTCATTCAAAATTAAATGAATACTTTCGTCTACAAGGGAGGCATTTAGTAGAAATCAAATCACATTCCCTAAAGGTTCAGACAACCAATTTAATTTTAAAGCCAGTTTCTATATTTTTGGAAGCTCCACTTCCCTGAGGGGAAGAAGTTTTTAATGCGCGGAAAATTGATTTTTAGTAATAAAGAATCTGGCACAAAATTATTTATTTGGCTGATTAAATTTTGCTATAGGTGTAGAACGTGTTGAGAGCTACTTCCAAATCAACCTAAGCGACTGTAAATTCATTGAAATCTACTGATTTACTAATTAGAAATAAGGTCCTGCTTGACAAGCACGATTTATGGAAAATCCCAAATAAGTGTAACTACTGGGACAAACCATTCCCACCAGTTAGAATAAAACTAGCAATGTATTTAGTGGAAATAGACCTGATTAGTCGGTATGGTTGCGATCAAACTTGACGGGTTGGTTTTGGTTCAAAAATACTAACATAATTTTTTAGGTAGGTACTGAAAAACATTCGAGGATCTAAACATGTCGCGCCCACTTTCAACTTCCAAACTAACCCATTCAAAAGTACCATGGCAATCATTCGAGGGTGCCAAATTAGGTATTGCATTTAAATTGAAATACTGGCAGGGCTAATTCAATTTCTGGGGGTTGAACGAGGGCGGGACGATTGATCGTTACAGACGCGGCCCACCTATGCGACAGGAAGCTGACTTTATGCAATTATCTGGTTATAAGTCGGGATTGAAGTAAAAAACAGAGTTTACCTGTGTGATAATAATAATTAAGAATTTTTAGGATACAAATATGAGCCGGTTGGCCGTCAATATACATTTTAAAATATATATTACTGAAACTTGCATGTTGCTAACTGGTTACCGATAACATCGGTGATCGCTCCCTAAATCAAAGCTTCTAAGAGTGAGATGCTGTTCTATGGAATAAGATATTGTGAATCTAAAATAAACAAACAAATACCGGAAAGTTAGACTTTAATTTGGTTTGCTTAAGTAAATCCAATCAATTCCACCTTGTAATTTAACACCTCAATACCTACTGACTTAGCGAAAGGTAAAATTACTCAGGGGTTCAATTTTCGTTAGAATAATTACCTGTTCAAAGTTTTGCAACCGATTTTTAATTATGGAATAACTAATTAGCTGGATCACAAGTTTTGTACATTACATTTAGATTTTTAGTTCAGTGTTTTAACCTTTTACCACAGAATAAATATAGAACTTCATACTTTGACTTTAAGACTGCGTTGTTGATATTTTTTGTGAATATTTTGGTACACCACTTGGTAAACAAACATATTTTAATTTTATTTAAATAAATATATTTAACTGAGCTATTTTGTGCGGAAAGGGACGCCACCATCGAAAGTATTGTGAAACTAAAGACAGCAATAACAAAGAAGCTAAAGTGAAATGGTATCATTGGTTTATATTTGGCCAATTAAACAGATACTTGCGTAGTATTTCGAAAGACTTTCATAGTAATATAATATATTATACTCACACAAAATATATTATATTTTTGTGTGAGTATAAATACATCAAATATTGAAAATATTAAACCAACTCGAAATATCAAGAACGTGGCGTGTGTTTGAGTAAATTGTACAAAACCACTCTTTCTTTGATCGGTGACCTTTATAAATCAGAACGAAAAACCTCGGCAATGTATTTTTATGTCACGCTCCTGAATGGGTCTCTGGGAATAAAATATGATCGGTTAAATCTGACACAAAGAATATACGATTCCTTCACTGTAACAATAAAACAAAATGTATTTATCGATCAAAAAATGTCTGTCTCTATTATATTCTTTTCTCGATGATGTTTTCTAAGGAAAGGATAATCTTCCGTAATCTTGCTTCAAAGCATCTTTGAGTTTTGTAAAAGAAGTGAATTTTTCGACTTCAGAATTCCAACAAAATAAGTTCAAACGGGTCAAACAAATCAAAACACGCGTAGCAAACGCTTAAAATTAAATATGGCAGTGCTCTTAAAATTACATTTAGTTTAAAGCTAGTGTCGTCCGATTATTATTATTTAGAACTAGTAACGCCGTGATATTTTTCCTAGTACCTAGGTAAATTCATGATCTTATCTATCACTAAAATGCTCATAATTTGCCAGTCAGTTAAGACGCGTCTTCAAGATTATCATAATCCCCACTGGCGGGGACAGCTTAGTGGGGATTATGACAATAAACCCTTTGAATGCACTCTTTAATTTTTCGCAGAGATTTGAAACTCTTACATATCTTCACTTACTCGTTAGATATAAAGAAAAAAATAGATTTATTTTATTTAAAAAACTATTAAAAAAATATCTTGTGTAAAAATTTATCAATAAGCTTATGCTTCGCTTTGGGCAATCTTCATAGCTATCCAACATAGAGAATGCAGCTGTAAGTATATCAAAGTCTAGGAAGAATTAGTTCACATACCAAGATTTCTTTTATAATCTTCATAATGAATTTTGTAGTATTCTGAGCACATTTATGGGCGTTCGCTATACTAGCCAACACCTACACCAATCGAACAAAAATATCGTTGTCGGTGTCGACACAGTATGAAAGCATCTAGTAAGCTAGCATAGGTAGCGATGTCAGTTAGTCGAACAAAAATGTCGTTGTCAGCGCTGACACGGGTGTGAAAGCATTCAGGACGACATTTAGCTCTCCGATAATATCGTGTCGTTGGCATTGTCAAAACAGCTATTGGCTTAGACAGCGGTTTGCTAAGTCTTGGCTCAAATACTGGGGCACTCCACACGGTAAAACAACCATTAATTAGAGGCTTGCTTCGTGCCAGCGCCACTTTGACCGTCATCGATTTATGTTCACTATAGAGTACGTTTAATAAAGAAAAAAATCTTGGCACTAGTCACATCTATAATGATCAAAGCCAAAGCAATGGCATAGTACACACTAAATCTAAATTACGATGATATAAGAGCAAAAAATATTGTTTGTTTTTACCTTTGACATACTATCTTTTGACTGCAATCTTAATGGAAAGTGAGGATGAAACCGACGATGGAGCGAAACAGTTTAGAAGAGACTTATTCATTCTTGCCTTGAAGAGATTCAGATAGTAGTGATCAAGAATGACAGACGTCGGTAACGTGTTCCATTCTTTTGCGGTTACATAATAATTAATTATACTTAGCTACATGGCAAGTGAAATGCAGTGGTTTGAGACTCAAACATGTTTTTGTAGTATAGAAAATGAAGAAAGTTCGTATAATCGTAACCAATAAAAATTCTAACTAGAATAATTTTTATAATGGTAATCACATGGAGATGAAAACTGAAAAAAAAATTCAAGAAAATGTTGTGCCATCCTGCGTTAGATGAGGGCAGGAATCTGATGACCTTGTTCCCCTGACTAAGCCAATCTCGCTTTAAGCATTTAACAAAATCGGAAGCAATCGTACCATAAATAAATTAAATAATTAACCAACTTTAAGACTTGACGATGCTAAAGTAACTTAAATAACTAGAAACAAAATGTAATTCATCTTAGGATGGTTTAAATTTAATTTGAACTTTGTATATCAATTTCGAGAGTTTTTAAGCTATCAATCTTAACCGGTGCAAGAGTGTAACCACGGTAAGTCTACATCATACAAGTTGACAGATCTTGAAAACCTCGAAGCACAGTAAAGTTTATTCCACTGCAGACTCCACGTAGTCAGACTCTATGGCAATAATTTTATTGTGATTAATTGTATTTTTATGAGATTGAATTGGATAGCTTAGTCATAACTTCTATAAATTTTTTTACTAATCTTTTTTTTTAATCAAACTATCTTGAACTGATTGATGGATATCAAACTCCGTTCTAAGGAAACTACTAACATCCTCATTATTGGTATGCCAAAGTCGGACGTTTTCCCACTGCCACTCGACACCAATACGATATCGGTGGGAAGCAAACGACATATCGGTATCGACTAAAGAGATACACACGTCCATAAGCTTCTCCCATAGTGTTCCATAAAGAACGAGTTTAATAAGTTAATTAGAGAAAAAAAATTGACAAAAATGTATGGAATGGTCACCTGAGTTATCGTTCAGAAAATGTTAGTATTATTTTCACTAATTCTCAATAGGAACTGAAGAAGTTTTTTCTATGTCAGACAGGTATAGCTTTCCCTACAGAAAACTCGACGGTAACTACTTTGTGCCTATAACGATAGTTTAGTAGATGGCGCTAGCGACGGGTGCACCAAATTGAATTCGAGCAGCATTCGGTGTCATTTTTTACCGCGGCCTGTTCCCAATGCTAGCGAGCGCACGCGACTAACGAATTTTCTCTCTCATATATTCATTTGACAGTTTACGCCGTCATAAATATTATTTTTATAGCTTTCGCGTGCTGTGCGGCCCGGTTTTATTTGTGCTTAGGTTCTTGATAGCAAACAGTTGATAGAACGTTCGGTCAATTCCTAAATTGTAGCTTTATGTTCCATATTTTTTACGACTGTTCCGTGTTTGGTTTTTTGATATAACACATTGAACGAACATGATTGATCTATTTGGCAAAAACACAGCGCAACACAAAATAAGCGGTAACAAATCTGCTGACACAAAAAAAATATTAGCTCTTAATTAATAGAGAATAACATTAATTGTAGTACACGTACCCATTCAGGGGACACATAAAACGTACAGTAAATTAAGTAATATGCAATTATTTTTACGAAATGAAACTTTCTTATCACTTTTCGAAATATAGTAATGAACAACCTTCAGAACAAATATGCCAACAGTCAATTTTATTTTATAAAAATCCTTTACTTGCGATAAAGCTTAGGCAGAATTTAATCAGGATAGAAAGTTTATCCGGCCACAGCAAACAAAAGGAGTGGCGTTTCCAATACTCTCGCAGATCTTCCAATAGGCGGTCTGGGGTTTTCAGTTTGTAGTTCAAACTAAATGCATTTTTCATGTTGTGAGGACAACTTTTGCCGTGGCTCATATAATGGTCCGATCCCGTCGCGTCCTTTTATTTTGCGAAAAAAGATTCCGTCAATGCTCGGTGTACTGTGAAAGTTAAAAAAAATAGCTCTTGAAATAGAATTCTAAATCAAACTATGTTGTATTATTTAGAGCTCTATTTGGCTGGTATTGAGTCGAATATCATTAAACAAGTTGAGAAGCAAACCTTGCACGCCGTGGTTTCTTTTTCGTAGCATGTCACTACGCCGTAGCCTCATAGGCGTAGCTTCTGCCTACGGCCATTCCCTCTCTAATAATGTAAGTCTGCTTTTTCAGCCTATATTTACGGAGTAAGGTGTAGGTAGATTATATATAATTTTAGACAAAATACCTATTGAGCCAGTGCCTAATTTTAAACATTTGTATTATAAGTTTCGTTTTGTCAGTTGTCAACATTTTATCGAAAATAAACAATTTTATTTAGTTATATCATTTATTTATTAAACTGTTTCAAACCCAGAACCAATTTGAAGACTACTTCACTCAGACAGATAGAGCAGATCAAATAAGTGAACCTTAAATTGATTAACCCAACGCAGTGCGGAAGTCTTTACTATAAAGTCAGTTAAAACGCTAGTTAGCGCACGATCCAAGAACAAGTTCTTACTAATTTAGCAAATAAATGGACTATTTAGTCGCGAAACTTGCCGGAAGTTACGCCGACTCGTCCCGGGGGACGTGATGTCAGCTATCTAATGCTTATACAATGTAGAAACTATTGCAGATAAGACGTGTAGATTCCAATGACTATTTCACACTAAGTACTTAATATAATGGAGATTGCATTTCATAGTAGGCTTTGTAAGTTTTTAATTTTATCATTTGCTTACGGTCGGTTTCTGAAAGCTGATTAAAACTAATCAGCTGTCAGGTCACTTGCTATTTCAGCTTTTACTTCAAATTAGATAGAGATAGCAAGTGACTTGACAGTTGATTAGTTTTGATCGAGCTTTCAGAAACCGGCCGTTTGCTGTCTAGTCTGATGAAGACTATTCATAATAATGTGTCGTAGTCATCTTCTAATATATTTTACGATTAATGTATTTTGTAAATATTATAAATAATCTTAGAATATAGAAAACACATAATCTGAGTAAATATTGTAAATTAGTCGTAATTTGCTTTGTGAATAAATAAATTGCTTGTTTTATTATAAAAAGAATTTCACAAAACTAGAGCTACAATTTCAATCAGATTACATCTTGCTAAAAAGAAGACACACTGAATTTTTAATCGAAATATCCAACCCCATTTTTATTTCAACGAATAAATCATTAAGAAACCACGAGTCGGTTTCATTGGAACGCAAATTGATTCTCCGAATATGGGTGCGGACGGAATGCGAATTGAAATTGAAGAATATCGAATCCATAAAAACAATTTCACTCCCGATCCCAGCGTGTTGGAGCTAGGACACTAACACACCAAGAAACACATTATAAGTACCTAATTTTTCTTTCTTGTTTTTCTACGTTTAGATAAATAAATAAATAAAATAAATATTCAGGGACATTTCACACAACACCCTCTAGTCCCAAACTAAGCAATACTTGTGATATGGGAACCAGATGGCTGATAGAATACTTATATACTTTTTTTTTGTAAATACATAGGTACTTATAATACATACTAACACCCAGACATAGAACAAACATCTATGTTTTGCACGCACAAATGTTTGTTCTTGGTGGGGATCGAACCCACGACCCACAGCACGGAAGGCAGAGCTATTACCGACTGAGCTGTGACGCCTGTCAACATTATCACAACAAGATGACAACATTATCATAATTTGAGTTACAAGGTATCCCCTCAGTTTTTATGGCCTCCTTTATATTCAGACCGATCTGGGGACGGCTTCCAATGGTGTCCTTGTTTGATTGTCCTTCCATCTCAAAACACAGGCGCGGGTCGGGTGCTTGTATTTGTCCCTTATGAGTTTCATCCGACCTGCACTAACCAAAGGTTCATCACACGCTAAATGCACGCTCCAAAAGAAAAGGTGATTGCTTAAGTGTTGTTTTTTGTGAAAAAAAAAGTGAAATTGATACAGAGATTATAACTTGTTGCAACATCGACCCAACACATTGCAACATCGCTTTAAAACTCGATCAACTTAAATAAGACTACTTTTTTGAAGACTTTGTGACGATAAGAGCCAAGTGTGACGTCAGCTTATAGAGTGTTCTTCGACACCCATTTGCCGGAAACGCTACGAATGTGATACGTGACTCAGTGGGAGACGGAATTAGATCGATGTGGACCTGCTGAGTTGAACTTAGTTGCATTCAATGCGTGTCGGGCAGGAAGTTCGATGGAACTACCACTTCAGAGTTTCAGGAATGCCAAGTTTGGGTCGGTTTGCTTATTAAAGTTTGAATATTGCAAAAACTCGTGTAGTTGATGGTTTGGGACTGTTTGAGACCTGCCCCCGTATTCCAATCTTTTGCTGTCAAGTTATATTTCACTGCCCAGTGTAATTTCTTCAGGTCACGTGGTACAATTTTGTACCACGTGATCATTCTTTTTAGACACTTGACAGCAAAATATGCGCGAAAACACATCAAATGACGTCATAATGTCACTATTTAGTCGCAGAATAACTATGAGTTAGTATGAACTGACCATGATTTAAAACTTTGCAGTTCAACTTTGCAGTTCAACTTTGATTGGCATACCCCTGCTGGCACATTACTGCACGCAATATTCAATTCGTAAATATGCTTTCTTTTAATAAGCATAGTTAGTTTTGCTTTCTTTACTGTTAGTTCTGTTTTCTACTAAAGAAATTCATTTCTATTGTGAAAGTAAAAATTGTATTCTGCGCCTCATGGGGTTTCCGCCTGTGACCATATTATTTGTAGATAATAATCAATCTAGCGCTGTCGTCTACAAAATTATATGAAGCGCATGGGTGAGTGCTTGTGACAAGTTTCCAAACTAATTTACTTTAAGGGCCTATTTTACCACCTCTAAGTAATGCTATCCGTTTAATAAAAATCAACACGTGTATGTCTTTGATTAGTCTAAAACAGAGACGGAGATATTTATACTTGATATTTATAAAATAAAATAAATAAATAAAAATAAAATAAATAAATTGACGCATAGCGTAATCATGAGATGGTGAAATGGTCACTAAGGGCGGCTTGCACCAGACTCACTAAACGTGTTTAACAGCTAAATCGATTTAGATCTGACGTATTTGTATGACTTGACAACTCGCTAAATACTATATCTAATAGCATCGATTAGTTAAACGCGTTTAGCGATTCTGGTGCAAGCCGCCCTAAGTGGTCAAATTGCTGTAGGAAAATGTCACGTGTGAATTGGAGCTTTTGAAGTCATACATCACACACAATAGCTGAAATTATCGAGTGTAAAATTAGGGAAATTTACATTCGGAACTAGTAGCGACCGCAACCCTAAATAACTACTAACTATTTGCTATTCCACAGTCGTGCTCTTTACTAAATATTAGCTATTCTGTTATGTAGGCTCGTTAGGCATATTATTATAAGCCAATGGTAGATAATTATTAACCTCACACAATGATTTAGTATTTTGTCAACTGCTGTACAGGTGGTTCAAAAAGTTTATTTTGTAACTTCTACTAAGTAATAATAATCTAAATATTTGCGGTATTTCAATCTAAATACAATCTAATTATATTTCTCACTAGCAGTTACTCGCGACTTCGTCCACGAAAAAAAAACAAAAAACCTTAAAAAAGTGTGAAAAGTAGCTTAATAGTTAATCCAGGTTCATCATCATCATCATCATTGCAGACCGGTATCACCCATTGCTGGGTATAGGCCTTCTTCATGTTATGCCAGCCTCCTCTGCCTTGTGCGCCTCTCAACCAGGTCAATCCAGGTTACGAACTATAATTATATTCCAAGTTTCATCTAAATCGGACCAGTGTAGTTACAGCGTGATTGAAACACAAACATCTAAACATCCAAACATCTAAAATAGTAATGGGATTAGTATAATAGACATTTTACACTCTACACCTGATCGTAAAGATTTTTCTATTGGTGAGTCGGATAAACTGTAGGTCCAAAATTACTGTGGACATAGTTCAGTGAAGAAAGTAACAAAAAAAAATTAAATTAAACGTGTAAATGTGTCCTTGTGTCCTTTCTTAATAAATAGAAAATGTCTGCAAGATAATTCAAATGATTTTGCAGTATCTTTAAAGGTGTAGGAAGCTTTCAGCACTTCTATAATGATTGAAACATTTTCAATTAATATTGAAACATTCAAAGGCGTAAATTTATTGGATGATGTGTCAAAGTCCCAATGAGGAATTCAATCACTTTCTAAATGAAGTAATTTGATTTTGTACATTGGTTGAGACATGTATAAGCCAAGCACGCTTGGAGAGTATTTCATCACTTTGTAAGGCATATTGTCACGTACGTGTAGGTACGGTACATTGAACATAATAGTCTTACCTCTGTGAATATAACAAAAATATACGTGAAACGACTTATTTCAAAGCCTAAAATAATGACTACCTCTTACAAATACATCGACATATATAGTTTATTGTAGTAGTGCGCCCTACAGTTTAATTTTTCTTAGCAAAAAAATAATGAATAAATTTTAATAATAATTTTTTTTTATAAAATTGGGTACAGATGGAGTAAAATCTTCATGCTTCAAGCTTTTTATATAATATGTGGTACCTCAGATTACCAGAAAGTTTTATTAACAATCGTGGAGCAAAAAAAAACTGTGATACGGGTGTTAACGCGCGGTACGGAACGTAACACTCCCTCGTCCCTCGTCCCGCGTCTAAAACCCCCCCCTCGCCACTCTGCGTAAAACACCGGTGCGTGCGCGTGCCCTTGATTTTATTTATTTAACAATTACCTAGATATAAACTGTAAAGGATGGATTAAAGAAAGCTGACTGCTGTAAACTTCAAATCATCGTTTTATTTGAAGAATCACCGACATAGGGCCTGCCTGAACAAGTGGTCCTTCGAGCCGGATAAAAGAAACCAGCGGATTTCGCGACACGGCATAACGTGTCCGCGCCATTTTTGTGACGGAGGCCCATTACAGATTTCAAGATTTCAACATTTCAAATCAAGACGAAAATCAAGAAAAAGTTCCTGGAAACAATAACAATTACCCTGGATGGTAGAAGTGCATGAGAGTATTTATGTGAGTTCGTTCCAATTGCACAATCCCATCACATCACCTCTCCTGTATCCACTTTGCACGTTTTACGCGAGTCATTTTTACATTTTTTGTACATGCAAGGTTATGTTCATTCTCAAAAGAGTTTTACGTTGCAATTCGTTGTGCGTGCATTTCCTTGCATTCGCATTGTGCTATTCGTACATGATGCAATAGGTTATTTTGTGATTTCAATAAGTATAAGTCATTAGAATACCTACTTTGCCCCAAAAATATTTAATAAATTCGTACAATTATATACTTGATATACTTCAATACAATTTGAATCTCTCATGATTTATCTCATATTCTAAGGTTGATCTACTGAAAGTCTTGAGATAATACACATCTTTATCCAAAGATTACAAAGAGAAATACTTTATATAGGTATCTCTTTATTTACACCCATTTATTTGCTGAAATAGGTACTGCATTATTCCTTATCATATTCCAGCGGATACCCTTTCACGCGCAGCTGTGCATCAGCCTGCCGTGCTAATCCTGCTTGCCTTGCTGTTACAAGTGTGCATCTATTGTGCTGTGGGCTCGGGGCAACTGCAAATATCATACTTGCACTGCTGCTTGTTGGTCTGCACGCATATGCACCTAAGTTTAGTGTTATTTTCTTTACTAAATCATTGCACTTTGATAACAATTTAAAATAATTAAGTATATTATTTTTTTTCAGTTTGCTTATCTTTACCACAAAAACAAAATCTCAAAGCAATCTTCATAGTCCAAATAAATATGTCTCTGTCTGTAAAGGAGCTAAAAAAGAAGCGTGCTTCTTATAAATCTAAACTAACTCAATTTAAAAAATATTTTGATAGAATTTCTACATGCTCCATCCTCAGTAGCAGTCATAGTGCTGAGCTTAATCTCAGATTAGAAAAAATCGAAGAAATGTACAATGAATATGATTCGATACAGCTATCTATAGAAACTCAAATGGATATTGCAGATGAAGGGGAATATCAAGAGCGTGAAGATTTTGAGCAACAGTACTTCAGTACCGTTGCTTGTGCCAGAGACTTGCTGAACAGGAATTCTGCTGCGGGACCGGTCGACATCAAATCTTCAGTGACAGGTTCTGCTATTCATGGAGGTGGGCTAAGCTTAAAACTACCTATCATACATTTACCTACCTTTTCTGGACAACTGCAAGACTGGCTTGAGTTTCACGATACTTTTACTTCTTTGATACATACCAATGATAATATACCAAAGATCAACAAATTCCATTATCTAAGATCAGCTCTTAAAGACACCGCAAAACAAGTTATAGGTTTATTAGACTTTTCTGCCAGCAACTATGATATTGCTTGGCAAACATTATGTGAGCGCTATCACAATGATAGGCTATTGATTAGCAATCATATTCAGTCACTGCTAGATATAGAATCAATTCCCAAAGAGTCATCTGTTGCACTGAGAAGTTTGATTGATACTATCAATAAAAATCTGAGGGCACTCAACACTCTCAACATTAAAACAGATAATTGGGATGTACTGATCATCCACATGGCATCTAGCAAGCTAGATGTCATTTCTAGTAGGGCATGGAAGGAACACATAAACTTTTCCAAGGAGTTGCCTACGCTTGAGAAATTCATTACTTTCTTGAAAGGTCAAGCAGAACTTCTTGAATCAGTAGAGCACACTAGTGCCAAGCGTAGGCATAGCGAGCCTTTGAACACCAAACCAAAAACACTTATTACAAACTCACAATCCACATCAATGAAATGCAATTACTGCCAACAGCCTCATCCTATCTATCAATGCCTAAGGTTCAAATCTTTGCCGTTGCACGTTAAATTGCAAAGGGTTAAGCAATTAAAACTTTGCTCTAACTGTTTGAGGCAAGGACATGAGGTACATCAATGCAAATTTGGACCTTGCAAAATCTGCAATAAGATGCATAACACAATGTTACACACGGAGGACTCTAAGGATCCTCAGCCCTCATCTGCACTTGTAAACAAAGAAAATGAACGCCTTTTATTGTCATCTCATGAAGACACTGCTAACGAAAATGCCTGCATAAATGAAATCACATGCTCACATAATCAGGAATGCTTTGCTGAACATCAAGACATAGAATCCCCTCTCGAAGAAGAACAAACTTATCAAGATATTGTTCTTTCTTCTACCATCAGCCACAGTCATGTGCTCCTATCCACTGCACTCATTGATGTTGTCGATTGCGATGGCAAAAATCACACTGTTAGAGCTCTACTTGATAATGGCAGCACTACTAATTTTATTACTGAAGAATTGAGTAAAACCCTTAAATTGTCTATAAGATCAGCCTCTGCCCGGGTTGAAGGGCTTAATTGCAAACCAATATACCTAAATAAGCGCGCTAGCATCAAATTGTCATCACGCACAGAAGTTTTTGCACAAGAAATAGAATGCCTCATTGTACCACAAATAACTACACTTTTGCCGACCACACCAATTGATATATCTGCAATTCGCATCCCCTCTCACATAAATTTAGCAGATCCGGGTTTCAATGTGCCCTCTAAAATAAGCGTATTGTTAAACGCAGAGGTCTTCTGGGGAATATTAGGAGAAAATCGCATTTCTTTAGGAAAAAATATGCCCACACTTAGTGAAACTAAGCTTGGATGGTTAGTGTCAGGTAATGTACCTACTAAAGGGACCAATCACACTGAATCTATTAATCATACAGTCCACTGTCATTTTCTTAATGATTTCAAGGTTCAAGGTCAGCTTGATAGGTTTTTTGAGCTGGAATCTATACCTTCTCCGCGAAAAACTACCAAGGAAGAAGAAGAATGTGAGAAGTTTTTTGTACGAACCACTGATAGGCAACCTGATGGCCGGTTTGTGGTGAAGATTCCACTCAAACAAACACCGCAGGTTTTAGGCGACTCTTATAATCAAGCGGCAACAAGATTCAGCGCCTTAGAGCGGCGTTTTAATAGAGATCCTTTGTTTAAGAAAAAATATTGTCAGTTCATGCAAGAGTATATTGACCTCGGTCATATGTCTGTGAATAAAACTTGCAATGATAAATATACTTATATAATGCCACATCATGGCATCTTGAAAGAGTCTAACCTCACAACTAAATTGCGTTCTGTTTTTGACGCCTCAGCTGCTACCTCCACTGGTTTATCTTACAATGACATACAGTATGTGGGGCCTAGTGTTCAGGATGACTTAATTAGTATTTTAATACGCTGTCGTCAACACAGATACGTTGTGACCTCTGACTGTGAAAAAATGTATCGCTGCGTTCTGGTTTCAGAGGAGCAACGTAGCCTGCAGCAGATTCTCTGGAGATTTGATCCCACTCATGAGCTTAACCTTTATAAGCTGAATACTGTAAGTTACGGCACTGCTTCAGCGATGTGGCTCGCGACCCGTTGTTTGGTACAGCTGGCTCAGGAAGATTTAGATCCACCTCTCTCTGGTTCGTCCCCTTCTTGTCTCGCTGTTCGCGAATCGATATTGCATGATTTTTACGTAGATGATTACATTAGCGGTCATGATTCTGAAGATGAGCTTTCAAATATATGTCAGGGCGTAATCAAGCAGCTAAAAAAGGGTCAATTTCACCTTCGTAAATGGCGTTCTAACAGCCCCACTGTATTGGAGAGCATAAATGATGATAGGCAAGATGATTTATTGAAACTAGTAGATGACGACAATGCAAAAACTTTAGGGCTAAGATGGTCATGTAAGTCTGATTCTCTGTTCTTTTCGGTAAACATAGAACCAAATTCGGATGCTAATAAAAGTGTAAGTAAAAGATCAGTTTTGTCCACCATAGGTCAGATTTTTGACCCTCTTGGTCTCATCAACCCATGCATTCTGCAAGCTAAGCTTATCATGCAGGACCTCTGGGCTTCTAAGTTATCTTGGGACGAGAGACTCCCTTCCGAGAAAGAGGATAAATGGCTAACATTTTTAAAATCTCTTCCAGTGCTAAACGAAATTATTATACCTCGACATGTGCTGTGCAAGTCATCTAAACTTATTGAAATCCATTCATTTAGCGACGCTTCTCTACAGGCTTACAGTGCCTGCATTTATCTGCGCTCAATCTCCAGTGATGGCAAACCTACTGTGCATTTGATCGTGGCCAAGAGTAAGGTGGCTCCCCTCAAAGGTATGACAGTTCCTCGACTGGAGCTCAGCGGTGCTTTGTTGGCTGTAAGGATGGCTACAATGGTCAAGAAGGCTTTGAGGCTTACAGTAGACAATTGTTACTTCTGGTGCGATTCTATGGTGGTACTGGGTTGGATTAGAACTCCAAAGTCGAGCCTCAAGCCCTTTGTTCTAAATCGAATCAACGAAATCACAGAATCTAGTGATGCTATCCAATGGAGTTATGTACCCACTAACTTAAACCCTGCAGATATTGGCTCTCGAGGTTGCAATGCCTCCCAGCTTAAAGGCTCACGGTTATGGTGGTTTGGTCCTCAGTTTTTATCACAATCTGAGTCACATTGGCCTAAGGCTCCAAATGATATCTCACCCGACTTACCTGAGTTAAAAATAACATGTAAAGCGGTCACAGATCAAAATGCTTTCATGCAAAGATTTTCAGATTATGGCAAACTACAACGTGTCGTAGCCTTAAGTCTTCGATTCATTCACAACTGTAGAAACCCAAAAAACAAATTTACCGAATACCTAAAGGTACCCGAACTAAAGGCTGCTGATATCGTTCTGTGTAGAATAGTTCAAATAGATAGTTTTCCCAAGGAATACAACAGCTTAGAATGTAAGGGGCAGCTTCCATATAAATCTCAAATACTGAATTTAAATCCATTTTTTTCAAAGGAGAATATTATTAGAGTGGGTGGTCGATTATGTAATTCGAATTATGACTATGATACAAAACACCCTATGCTGCTTCATTCATCTCATCATATAACTTTGTTATTGTTCCGACACTATCACAAACTTCTCATGCATGCTGGCCCCCAACTATTAGTGTCAGTGATGAGACACAAGTATTGGACCATAGGCGGTAGAAATATTGCTAGAAAGGTAACACACGAATGCATAACTTGCTGCAGATTCTCTGGTAAGTCTAATCAACCGATAATGAGCAGCCTTCCCAAAGAGCGCCTTCATGCAGAATACCCCTTTAGTAATGTAGCTGTAGATTATGCTGGCCCAGTCATGTTAGCTGACAGAAAAGGTAGAGGTTGTAAGTTAATAAAAGCCTACATCTGTATATTTGTTTGCTTGGCTGTAAGGGCGGTCCATGCAGAGCTTGTCACTGAACTGAGCACCGAGGCATTCATCGCTGCTCTCAATCGTTTCATTGCCCGCAGAGGAAAACCTATCAGCATTTACTCGGACAATGGAACCAATTTTGTTGGAGCTCATAATGAATTTTCAAATTTCTTAAAATCTAAGTGCAATGATATCAGTGCATATGCCTCAGAAAAATTGATTAGCTTTAAATTCTCTCCAGCCTATAGCCCGCACTTCAACGGTTTGGCTGAAGGTTCTGTAAAGTCTATTAAACATCATCTAAAGAGAACTCTATCTCTTACTCATCTTACATATGAAGAGATGAATACCTTGCTTATACAAATAGAGGGAATTCTTAATTCAAGACCTTTGACTCCTCTTTCATCAGACCCTAATGACCTAGTACCTCTAACCCCTTCTCACTTCCTTCTTGGACGAACTCTCAATATGCTGCCTTCTCCACAGGTTCACTTGAAAGATGAAGCTCACATTTGCACCTTACCTCGTTATAAAAGAATTCGAGTGCTCGCCGATCATTTTTGGAAAAGATATTATAAGGAATATATTTCAGAGCTTCAGAAGAGAGTCAAGTGGCAACGACAAGACAAAAGGCAGCTTCAAATTGGAGATATGGTGGTGCTGAAGGATGACCGCCTTCCCCCCAATCGCTGGCTCCTGGGTCGAATACTGCAGCTGTATCCTGGGTCCTCCGATGGCTGTCCACGCGTCGCTGATGTTCTCACCTCGTCGGGAGTCCTGAATCGAGCTTACAACCGAATATGCCCTCTTCCTGCTACCCTTTCTACGGATCAGATACTAAACACTGATGTAGTGGAACAGAATGTTCCACCCCGGGGAGCTTGTTAACGCGCGGTACGGAACGTAACACTCCCTCGTCCCTCGTCCCGCGTCTAAAACCCCCCCCTCGCCACTCTGCGTAAAACACCGGTGCGTGCGCGTGCCCTTGATTTTATTTATTTAACAATTACCTAGATATAAACTGTAAAGGATGGATTAAAGAAAGCTGACTGCTGTAAACTTCAAATCATCGTTTTATTTGAAGAATCACCGACATAGGGCCTGCCTGAACAACGGGACTCTATCCTTTTAGCGGCTAACATAAGTTTAAACGCAAAATAATCACGTACAATTAACGCAGATATAGACCATGCAATTACAAGCGGGTTTAACAATAATTCTTGTTAATTGTAGCGAGTCTCCGGTTTAGTGTCACTAATGAGCTCACCGGGTTTCTTGGCAAGCACATATCTTACAAACTAAAACAGAGCTTCAGCATGGCTCTGTTTACAGCTGCTAGTTTGAGATATTGTTTATGAGCCAGTAGATAATCTGAAACGTAAATAGTACTTTTTGAAACTTTGAACTACGATATTCTGTATTTACTATACCCAACAGTTGGTAAATAAAGTCACCATAGACAAACAAGAAGCAAAGTAGAGCAAGGAATATCTTTATTAAACAGAATATGAATTGAACCCCAAGTAAGGGGTTCGTAAGTCCTTTTTGAGAAATTAACCTATTTTATTAATATTTGTATGTCTAATTTAGTTATGAGCCTCGTTCATGTATTTTAACATAAAAAAACGATTTAATAAGTTACTACTCGATATCAAATCGCAATAATAGTGAAATCAGCTCATTCACGCTCGGCACGAAAACCCATATAAATAAATCATGCACGTGGTCATGCGTGGCGTGATAGTAAGTATACTTATTAAATTGTAAAGCCTTCTGAAAGAGTAGATTATGAGAACATTTTCTGACGATCAGAAAAACAAGTGACACAGAAAACATTGAAGGTCAGAATAAGCATTACAAGGATGTTTCGATGTCACAGTTATTGAATATTCTTTCACCACGAGAGAGCCGAAAAGGGGAAAAGTTTGTGTCATGGACGATTTGCTGAGACCATTTGGCAAATACTCGAGCCAAAGTTTAAAAGAGTGACTGTGTCACATAGTGAAGGCACTTTGCCGAGTGATATAATGTAGGCTAGTAGGCATGTATCATTAATATTTAATTTTATCGTACTTACTAAGTATCGAATACAATATTTACTAATGCACTAAAATGAGGTATCGACATCAGTTAAAATGTGTTTTACTACCTATTACATTTTAAATTTAAATTAAACCTTAATTCTTTATTGCACACAACACAGAACATAAACAAAACCTTGTTTTATTTTTACAAGATTCATTGCTTATACATAAAAAAACACGTCAAGCTAGTTATAATAATAATCAAAATCGATTGTTTGTCTCAAATGATTGTAATTCTAATCCTATGCGACAGTTTTTAATCTTATGTTTTAGTAAATGGGTAGCCTTTTACGATGTTTCGCTGTAAAGGAAAACAGAATATTACAAAACACATATTAGCTAGTTATATTTGTGCTTTGAGCTAATGTAGTGTAAATAATAGTGAAAAGTGTAAACAAAAAAACTATAGAGACATTAAGAAACGTGTTAATGAACACATTCTTAGAATAAGCTTAGCAATTCAAGTTAATTATAAGTTACTCATTAGCCCACATTGTGGCTGGATTGTAATCTTGTTAGGGTACATATTACTTTAGGGATTAAATTATGTGCACTAGATAAATAAAAAATAAAAATACATATATTTGTAAGTATTATTTTGGAATACCTAGCTAGATTTGGTTCGTTAACTGACTAATAAAATCAATAAAATCATTACGGATCAGAAGGTTTTGGAAGCTAAATGTTCTTAGGTACACATCGACTGTAATATAAATTACAAAGACAGCCAATAAAAAATGTTTTACCCAAATTGTTTGACAAATGAACTCACGAAATGAAATAAGTTTTCGGTAATTGTTTATCAAGTTGAATATAAATCATTTTTCGTAGAACCTTTTTACTGGAGACTAACTTTTTGATACAAAAAAGATTTAAGGCTCAGCAGTTTTGTGTTACGAAGCTGCTTGAAAAATAATAAAGCTACTGCTATCGATTCAGAGGCCTTAGCCAAGGTAACATTCGACAAGCGAAGTCGACAGTAGAAAAGTCCAAAAATGTATGGGATTGGCATTAAGGCATAGATATATCACGTGATCTGTAGTCAACGAAACGAACATTGGTAGCCAAATGTAATACATGTCCATTCGATCGCACGAATCGACAGTAGCGAACGATTACCTCCATACAAATAATAATTTTGACAGGCGACTTCAAAAGTACAAAAATGTATGGGATTGACATATGGCATAGATGTATCACGTGGTCTATGATCAACGAAACGAATATTGGTATACATGTCGATTCCCTCGCACGAACCGACAACAGCCGAACGACTATCTCCATACAAATGCGTAGCCAAGTGGCTCTTTTGACAAGCGACTTCACTTCGTTTTCTATCAGCACGATAGAAAAGCCAGCGAAAACCAAAACCCTGTAGATATCGAAACAAAATGGCCATTTTAGGTGAAATTTTGACGTTTCAATCGATTTGGTGACTGCCGACTACTGCCGAGGTGACTGCGAAATAATCCTAGGTTTTTTCAAACCTACTACTACACTAAACCTAGTAAACCAGTAAAGGGCGATGTTCGCCACTTATTTTATTGAGAGCAATACCTACACATGACCTAACCTGCATGCAGTTAAAAATAAAAGTACATTAGTACTTGAAGAAAAAACATATTTTATTCAGAATTAAATTAACACAGGAAAAAAGAGCACAAAAATATTATTCCACAAAAATTCCAATAGCATAGAATGTTGGTTGTAACTTTCAAGTAGGAATACTTAGTAGAATAACTGTATGTTTGGTTTAAGCTCAGTGCAGCAGTAGATAATATGTAGGTGATGATATCTGAAAATATAAAGATGTTAATATTACCTACCTTCCACATACCGTATTTAGATAAGTTATAAAACCTAATATATCATCAGTGTATCGAGGCTAAGGACACCGCTGTAACAAGAAAATAAATAACCCTTGATATTATGCTTGTAGGCAGGTAAGCCGCTTTACACTGACTGTTTGGATTGAAACTAAAATCACTTCCCCATAGGTATCTACCTACAAACAATATTTTACCTCTGCAATGTGGCATGTTATGAATGTGATCTGGAATGTGGAATCCAAAAAAATCGAATATTATTCTCCATAGCCAGAGTTCTTCTTCATTTATTTAATTTTTCTGGTGTTTGCACATTGCATCCGATCACACCTTAAATTTTCAGGATTTTTTGGGTACTTTATTTACTAGGTAGCCCACTTTTCTATTTTTATCTAAATGTTTCACAATAAAACATAAATTTTCGTTTCTTACATAAAAATAAAATAAATAAACAAAATGAATATGCTAGGTTCGAATAACACTGACATGACATTGGATGTAGTAAAACCATAGACTAAACGTGATTTCTAGCGAAAAACTGACAGAATTAGCGAAGTTATTGATCGAGTAGGCATTTATTTCTCGTATGTTACTTTGTCTACCAATTTAACTTCGACATCGTTGAAGCGATCAAGATTGTAGAAATAGAATCATAGAGGAATATTATAATTGGGAAAAGAGTGCCCTCTCTCGCCGATTTTTTGTCACCCTCGAATAATCGGTGAAGATTGACTAGGCAAGTTACGCCATGAGCGCTCCGTCTTCTATAAAAAGTCAAGATTAGTATTCACAATGTAAACGATGTGCAAATCACCTACACTAATAAATCTTATATTTTGCAGTAAGTATAATTATGTATTTTTTTTTAAAACCTAGCTCTAAGTTTATCGATATCGATAAAAAATTCTAAATTCCTAACCTAGTACACACCTACTTCATTTTCTCTAGGCTAGCACCACTTAAAATCAAGATTTCCTGTCATTATCAGGTGCTATTGCTACTATTCTTTTGGCAAATTATTTCTTTTATTATGGTGGCCATTGGTGGCGAGCATGGTAAACTTCTTTTTCATACTTTCCTGTTTTCTTGGTAGAAGTCCCGCTTCTTATTACGTAGTACCTGCCTATTAGAAATTTTTTTCTATGTTCGAAAGACACTGACATTGGATGTAAGAAAACCATAGATTAAACGAGATTGATTAGGCAAACAAATACGCGCCAAGCCAGGCATGGCGTTTCTTGAGTGTGGCCGACCCCGCGCGCTCGCAAAAATGCAACATTACTGGCTACACTGACTCTATTACGATGGCTACTTTTATAAAATTGAATATTACAAGAACTTTTCTTACAAAATCAGCATTTATTTATATTACACACACAATAATAAATACAAAAAATGGCCACACAAATGGCCACACAATAATAAATATATTATTTATTGTTCTGTGGTGTCGGCGGACATCAAGTAACGAAAGACTTTCGAAAGACTGATAGAAGAGGATGGAGATATGGAGTTTTCTACTTGTATGTCAATTGGTCTCCCGATCTATCTTCGATATCGTTGCAGCGATAAAGATTGTAGAAATAGAATCGATTCCTAGCTAATGTACATTGGCTAAGGCCTCAGGTGTGCAAGTACCGTTCTTGTCGATCGCTTAATTTGACATTTAGAATCGTCAAATTTCGATAAAAATGGTTTTATCGACAGTTGCAAGTACGGTTACCAACTTTGTCGATCTGTAGACAAATTCGTTAAATTTTAACGAATTTCGTTAATTTTTAACGAATTTACCGATAACCCTAGCATGGAACAAAAGTCAAAATTACCCGAAATCGGGTAAAATACCTTAGCTGGCAATGGTGTATGTTTACTCTGTTTTGATTCTGACAATCGAAAGTGACATTGACAGATAAACTAGTAAATCATGGCAGCAGTGAACGAATGATTTCGATAAACTTTGACGATCGTAAGGCATCGTTAAAATTTGTCGACAAGAGATCCGTACTCGCATGGAACGATACGATTCGATACGTTTATCGACTTTACCGATCGACAACTAAGCGATCGACAAGAACGGTACTTGCACGGCTGTTGTTGCATTTTTCTAAAATAACCTAATTTGACAGCTCTAAAATTATAGCTGTCTTTGTCGTTTCAGTTTATGAGAAAGGGACGGCAACATTTTTAGTGCTGTCAAATTAGGTTAGTTTAGAAAAATGCGACAACAGAATCGATAGCACTGTAGAAGTATATTTTACCTAAGGAATACCTTACCAAGTTTTTGTACCTATCCCTCAACACATACCTTTTTCGGTTGATAAGTAAAACCACCAAAGCACAGAACCTAAATAAGTTCTAATATTTATAGAATAATATATTTCATGTTTCACTGTTTGTCTAATATTTTTAATATAACCGAAATTTAAAAAAAAGTTTTGAAGATGAGAAATTTTGAGTAATTCGTCTAGATTTCTTCATTATGGGCTTGTTCTTTTCTGTTTTTATTTCAATATGTACAAGTAAATAAACTTTTATAGTACCTATTGATATTCTTTCATCTTTCGACTATTATTGGTAAGAAATCTTTTGTGTCATAAGACAGTCTCCATTATTTTGAGCTTCAAATGGTAAGTGACAAAATACCAAACGATGCGTAGTTTAAAACTCGCATGGTTTCGCTTTTAAATGCCGCAAACGAGTAGATCGCATTAAAAGAACTTGGAGTAAAATGTAAATTAAAAAGCTTTAAAAAGGTTCTGCATTTGTGCTTCGTTTGCTTATGCAATGCTTTTAGTAGCAAAAATGAATTGGCTTATCTGCACAGCGGCACACGATATCTATGCAAAAGTTGGTAAAAATCAGATATTTTATACACAAATAAACTGTGATATCTAATCAAAACAAGCACATAAGAAAACAGATTTTCATATCTGCATATGAAAACCTCTTTTCCTGAAAAAAATATAATTTAGGAAATTTCATGGTAGCGGATACCGAGCCCTCAGCAATACATCATCGCTTGAACCGTTTATGTGATAATATTAAACGTATACACACTGTACGTGTTTCGTAAAGGAGGTACCATTATTTTTCTCTTAAATCACACGCTATATTTGCTTTTTCGATTTGCAAGGGGTCCACCACTCCAGTGAAAAGTACTACCTATCAGGGAAACTTGAGATGGGGCGCGAGGCACCGTAAATTCACGGCAAGCGTACGATATGCGTGTCGCAGGCATTTGCATGAATAGTACAATTTGTATGCCTCACCTAAACTGCACTTTATGATACCGGAAAAAGTGGAATGATAAGCTTTTATTTGGGAAATGGAAATGGAGGTGGTTCGAAGTCGGTGAGCGGAGGTTGCTGATCTTTTTCTTGTGTTTTATTTGCGCTGCTATGACCTGGACATTTTTTGAATAAAATTGTGGAAAAAATTATTATCTGAATATTTTTTGCAGAGCTTTAGTGATGATAATAATCATCATTTTAATATCTTGCATACACACACAGAATTATTAAATTCACAAGCATGCCTCTTGCGTATTCGACGTCTATCGTTAAATTCTAGAATAAAATATGATGGAATCAAGAATATGCAAAGGAAAATGTGTAATATCTCGAGAGATCGCCATAATCCTATATTGCTCTGTATTATACCCAAAGATTTCACGCGGGAATATTATGGGAGGTGTAAGCCGGGTCGGATGCTAAACGAAAGACTGAAAATGTTGAATATTTCACTTTCGGAGTCGAAATAAGACTGAATGATGCAATCAATTATTTTCAGAAAGAATAATAAATCTTTGAGGTTTCGGTTTGGTTAGCGCAAAGCAAAAAACTCCTTTTTGACGCCATTCCTTTTGAAAACAACCTTATTGCATTGTTGATGTTGCCAAAACTCATTACATTTTAGGAATCTTGGAATGAAAAGAAAACATAACGAGCATGTTGGAAAGTATATAACAGTACAGCGGGGTGATTCTAGCTAGACTGATAGACTTTTTTTCAGGGTAGTAGATATATTTCTCAAAAAATGTCAAAACTCGATCACTTTTGGCAGTTTTTGTGAGATCTACCCTGACAAAAAGTTATCTTTCTAGAATCGGCCCCCAAAATAAATATAGTACTTGTAACAGTCACATTAAGTATACTTTGATGTGATTGTTACAAGTACTATATAGAATAAATATAGTATCTGTAACAGTCACATCAAGTATACTTGATGTGACTGTTACAAGTACTATATTTATTCTGGGGGCCGATTCTAGAAAGATATAATTATATATATTAAAAGTAGTATATTAAAAGTAGTTTACTCGTAAACCCGTTGGAGCTGCCTTAGTTCACTTTAAATAAATAGACACACTACATAACAGACACATAACATAGTCCTGGCCCCACTAGGATTCCCTGTGCCGTTACTCTGAGGTTTACTCGTTTGTATGTAAGTTTCAAGCATGCAGAGTAAACAGACATTAGCAACCACTCTTATCGTACATCAGACGGATATTACGGAGCAGAACCTTCGGTGAAAAATAGCGCGATCCAAAGCGAGCTTTACAGCGCTTTACAGCTATGAAAAAGCACCACAACAAGATGCACTTTGAGGTCTGCTACTGAATGTTTACAGACGATGCTTATTGCGGCTGACATCGCTACCCATTTCCGTGCCATTCCAGATTTTCACCCTAACGTTCCAATATTGAGAAACCAGCATTTGGCAAGCTTTGAAAACCCAAAACCAACACTTCCAATTTACTTCTGTAATATCGCGCGGGATTTTTTTTATATTGTTACACAGATTTCTATTTTTTTCGCGTTTTAAATTCAAAGCGATCTATTTGTTCGTTTTGCAATTACAAGGAAAGAAAAGAAGGAAAGAAAATAAATTTATTTGCTTGCACTTAACACTATCGATATTACCTACCAAACAATCACATTATTATTATAAACTACTTTAAGTATAGGCAGACAAGGTACAAGGGTGATTGAAAAAATTATTTAAAGTTCATAAATAGAATAAAAAACGAACCGTTGCTACGACCAATTTTTTTAATAAGATTTCAATAATCTAACCATCAAAATGTAGAGCTATCGCTATTCAACGAAGTTTTTAGTACGTACCTACCAGGGAAAGTTGTCTATGTGCTTACGCGTATGTTCATTCGCCTCTGAAGAAACTTTATTAAACCAAAAGCGATGGAAAATCAATACCACACTTATAGGAAACTGTTTTAACTGCCCGCATCTTAACTACAAATAGTCGTGGTTAGTAAAGACGCCATGAACCTAAAATATTAGATGGAGAAGGTACATAAAGCTAGAAAAATGCAACTAACGTTTGAACTGCGAATGTTATAAGACTCCACTAGGGAACGCAGAATACGTCAATTATCAGCAGGGGTATTCCAATCTCAGTTGAACTGCAAAGTTTGAAATCATGGTCAGTCTATACTAACTCATAGTTATTCTGTGACTAAATAGTGACATTATGATGTCACTTAATTTGTTTTCGCGCATATTTTGCTGTCAAGTGTCTAAAAAGAATGAAGAAATTACACTGGGCAGTAAAATATAACTTGACAGCAAAAGATTGGAATACGGGGGCAGGCATTTTTTCTCATGTTAATCTATATCTATACTTTTTTATACTAATATTATAAAGAGGAAAGATTTGTTTGTTTGTTGGTTTGCATTGAATAGGCTCCGAAATTACTGGACCGATTTGAAAAATTCCTTCATCGATGGGAAGCTACACTAAGCCCGGGTGACATAGGCTATATTATATTTTCAAAAAAATTAGGGATCCTTACTAAAATTCCACCCGTGTGAAGCCGGGACGGTCTGCTAGTATAATAATATATTTCAAACAAGTAGCTACGACATACCCTAAAAGATTACCTAGCTTCGATACTCGTCCAAATGTCTAGTAAAAGGACACCTATTCAGCCAGCAAATGGGGATTTAATTGACACCTCTACATTGTAATAGCTCCATGGCCATTTACGTCTTATTAGTTCTTTGATCCGAACTTAGCTGCACTGCCTGCAACTTAGAAGTTGAAACTTCCTTGTGCTCTATAGACAATAAACAGCTTTTATTAGCAGTGCATTTAATATTTGTGTGCACATAGAACTAAAACTTATCCAAAGCACACTAATTTGCACCGTATAACTTTAGCAGATGTTTTTTGTTTTGTTCTCTTCTTTGGTAGTTTAAGGGTACGTGTACTGTGTAGAACATCAACGCATGCGATTCCAAACTGGGTCATAAGATCATCGAAATAAGGTTCGAGACAGCACGCGCTTCGTCGCGGCGCTTAAAACCGTCGCGACATTAGAAATGCGTGAATTGGTCGTTTTTTGAAGATATCTTGTAAACTAAAGATAATTTTGAAAAAATAGATAAGGATATTTCTGGATCTCAAATCTCGGAAATATAATGAGTTTTCTGTGTCTATTTTTATTTTTGGTTTATTACTTGTATTTACGGATAACCAACAGTTGATCGAAGGATAACCAGCAACAAACAGCCTTGCTATTTTCCCAATATACGCCCCTTAAGGTGGATTACGCTCTCGTAAACTGCAGTTGTTTTAAGACCCTGTAAATTATTGAGAGAATAGTTTGCAGGATTCTCGAATAATGTTTAACTTGTATAGGGTATTACGTGAAACTCTCAAGAAAACAATAACTAACAAAGTCATAAGGTTATGTTATGTTATGCTCTAAAAACTTGTGTGGCATTATTTAAAATTAGCGAGAATTTATCTGTTGTCTATTACCGACTTTCATCCAAGTCAGTGGATGAAGAAGTCCTGAAATTATTTTTTTTGGAAATCTATTGGGAGACCTACAACCAGTAGTTGACTTTTACATGCGACACGAGAATGATGGTATTTTATCAGCATTTTGGGATTTGTTTTTTTTTTCAATAAAGATTTAATAATCAAACACTGTCTCAGACACATCGTCGCCATTCCAAAGATGTTATTATGAAACGCTTGCCTTTTAACGATAAAATATAAATATGACTCGTAACTGTCATGCCAATATTTTATGGTCACAAACGCTGAATACACAGGATATAACTTTTACTGCAAGTGGGTAGGTATTGCCCCAATCATCGATAAAGCAGGATAGCTATTTGAAATGGTTCATAAAAATGTTGGATTAAAATTTGGCTAAAGATTTTTATCAAAATTACACGTCATAGGCATACGCTATAGGCCAACCTCTGAGAGAATTCTAGCAATCGAATGCGTACCAAACATGATATAGATAGCAGATAATATGAAGCCGGTCTCTTTATTGTGATTTAAAATAATGACATATTGCACCATCCTGGAGGTAAAATAAAACATAAAATATAGAACTAATAGAGCAGGTAATGCCAGGCAAGGCACCAGATGGCAAAGAGAGATCGCACCCCCATAAACACTATCTAGCACATAATTTCACTTGATTTATTCCCCGAATAATATTTTCTTTGTCATTTCTTATATGGAAATGATAAATAATTCATCATCCAAGCCTTACTTAGTCTAAGTACACCATATTTCATAGCCCTTCTGTGGATGCGACGTAAAATACAGTGGAGGTAATCCTATCCATTTGTGATTTATTCGGCAAGAGGGTCACTGGGAAATTTCATAAGCAATAAGTCATCGTTCATATGCAGAACTATTAAAAACAAGTTACTGTTATATATTGATAGGGATTTATGTATGACGAGGGTTACGTTTGTACGGTCTTTGCCTGCCAAAGCGTGTTCAGGAATCGTGCCTGCAGGGGTATTCCAATCTCAGTTGAACTGCAAAGTTTTAAATCATGGTCAGTTCATACTAACTCATAGTTATTCTGTGACTAAATAGTGACATTATGATGTCATTTAATTTGTTTTCGCGCATATTTTGCTGTCAAGTGTCTAAAAAGAATGATCACGTGGTACAAAACTGTACCACGTGACCTGAAGAAATTACACTGGGCGGTGAAATATAACTTTACAGCAAAAGATTGGAATACGGAGGCTTCAGTATCCAATTTACTACAGCCACGTGTTATTTCATAGTTAGTCATAACATAACCTTAGTCGTAACATAACATAACACTAACATACATCTACAACAATAGTTACTTATACAGGATGTAATAAAACTACCCTCAAAAACTTTGGAGGGTTAAACATCCGGCTAAGTTGACATTCTACAGTTACTAGAGTAGGTATAAAAAACTATTGTAAAGGGTATAGAAGTATACCTCGTTATTCAAAATCTACTATAGAGTCATTCGGGGTAAAAGGACGCAGTGGGTAAAAGTACGCATTGCCACTTTTTCGGGGTTAGAAAGAGTGGGCAGTGAAGCTTAAATGAATGAATTTTAGCGTGGTTTTAAACAACACTCTGTCACAAGACTAATCCCGTACGTGTTGGCGTTTCCTATTTTCTTGTAACTGTAGAATGCAAACTTAGGTCGACAGGCAGGAAATATCTCATTTCGTCTACTTCTTGCAGCAATCTCTCATACATATTTATCTGTGGATCCTTGTACAAGTCAAATTACCTTTACCCAATTTTGTGTGTCACCAAAAATGTGATCATTACTTCCATAACGTGAGATTCTAATGAGACTTCACGGTAGGGGAAATAAATTAGCTATCAAGGGTAAATTGAATCGTTCGCTGCCTGATTGTTGCTTTTGCCGTGGGGTGCGAGTTTTGGTTAAGTAGCTAGCTACAAGGTGTACAAAGACACCTCTTGAATACTGAGAATGCAAAGGCAAAATTCAGGTAGAGTTATGAAGGCTCTAACGCTCATTTAAATAGTATGGTATGGTATTAAATAGTATGGAAAGAAGCATTTTATTATAAAATATAAAGAGATGCCTAGTGATGATTACAAACTATATTCAGCTCTTAAATTATTATTTTTTTAAAGACCTATAATTTCGCTTTATGTTCATAATACTACAACTATACTATATTACGAATCGAACAATAAGCATAAGTCTTTTTACACCCTGTATACCAATGTTGATTTAACCTGCGCAAATACTTATGATTACAGTAATAATAGTCTGCGAAGCGCTAAGGTAAACCCAGTATTGCCTTACAAACGGACTTTTGCTCGTTTCGGTGCCCTTCGAGGCACAGAAGTGCTCAGATATAAATGCCACCAATGATCACCCATCCAAATAATGACCGCGCAGAACGTTGCTTATCTTAGTTAATTGGGGAAGATTGACTAAGCATTAAGCCTAAGCATTAAATTGCATTAAGCCCGCCTCTGTACTATTTTTATATGTGCAATAAAGAATTTTCTAATCTTATCTAATCTAAGCATTCTACGCCACGAGCGCTGTAACGCTACGTAATAAAATCACTCGACAATATGCTTTTAGAAATCATTATGGACTTTTTATGTCAGGTTTCCGTTATAGCGTGAAAACTCTTCAACAAGTATAAGAAATACGAGAAGGCTAATAAAAATCGAGCGCATAAGTAAACAAATTTAGGTAAACCCAAAACTGGGGGCCCTAAACCCATTTATGGATCTTTGAGCCTTTAACGAAAAAAGTTTCATAATAATTTCGTTCTTAGTAAAAAAGTAAACAAACTGAGTAAAGAAGGCAATCAAAAGTTGAGTAAACAACTTTTTGACGCTTACGTGGAGAGCGGCTTTTGTGCCATCAACACAAGTTTCTAGCGCTGTTGAATTGATTGTGAGTACGTCGTGAAAGTGAGCGAAAGGTTGATCATCAATGACGTTCGCAGACTTGTTGCTCTGTTTTTTTATGACTAGGGTTTTTTATGCACTCGTGTTAGAGGGACAAGAAAAATATTTTTACGATGTTATGTTAAATCTTCGGTGCCTTCAAGCCCTGGAGGGAACAGGCGCTTGCCTAAATGAGTTACCACGTTTTGGTGGGAAAATGTATTTTTTGTTTCAATAAGTCGACATGTTTACAGTGTTTCAAACTGTTCTCAACGAATTTGGCACTTTTGCTATTGCAGTTTTGTTTATTTATTTTTGCACGGCATTTTACCAACAACTTTTGATGCTAAGTAGCTACTTCACGCGTTGCGGAATCATTTAACCAAGACTATAGCGAAGAGCTATGTACTAAGTATGTATATAAGACGTCATGAAAAGAGTAGGGACCCATAATATTATGCGAGCTTTATGTGCCTTCGTAAGTTTCACATCTAGATAAAATTGTACAGTGTTACTATTAGCAGCCTCGAAAGTCCGTTCTAAATGCATTTTTCCGCATCTACTAACGCACGTATCTTCTATCATAGATTTCCAGGACAAAATATTGCCTGCTCCAATTAGTTGGTTGACATAGAAATAATGTAACAAGATGTCATCGTGGTCTTCACATTTCATAATAAATCACTAATTATACCAAGAAAATTCAATAAAAAATATTCGCATTTAATAGAGACTCAAGTCCAATGATACCAGGAATTCAGAAGCAATTAACAGGAAAAAAATCTTCAAGGGGTGGGAAAATAGCCTGTTCCTACTTTAATGAGCAATCGTGACAGAAATAAATTTAAATTTTCATGACTGCCGGCTGCTCGGTAATGTTAAACGAGATGTCGGAACAGGCTTTAGCGGTAGGTATAACAAAATTTTATTTAAACGTATTATTTACAAGTTCTGATTGAAATAGGTAATAACTTTTATTATGCGAAGAGCCAAAAAGATAAATAAAGGAAGAATGAGGATTCATTATACTGGCACCTAGAGATAACGATGGTAAAGGTACCTAAACATCGTAAGAAACCTAGTGTAGCAATGGCGATAGCTTGGTATCCTAAAACCGGGGTCTGACCGGCAGGCATTACGGGCCGTAACGTTGTAACATTCGCAGCGAGAGGATACGATAGGTCAGGGTTACTCAAAGTGAGGTACCCGAACCCCCAGGGTTTGTAATTTAACAGTAGGAGGTTCGAGACAAGCTTTAAGAATGGCGGCTGGGTGTCTTTAATTGATTTTTGGGCAGAAATTCACATTTTGCTGAGTTAAAATTGACCAAAATACTTCTGAAATCTACTCAATTTGCGACAACAAATCCACCCATTACATTAATATCTAGGTAGGTAGGTACTTATAAAAAATTTCTTTTTAACACTGTATTAAAATAAAAAACCATATAGGTATACTTCTACAGGTAGATTTGCTTATTTTTTTACTTGCTGGAGGTTCGGGGGTTCGCTGTCGTCAGGGGACTTTAACAGAAGTACGTGGGCCCGTAAGTTTGAGGAACCCTGCGATAGGTCATGTGCGAGACTCCGACGAGTGGAGCACGCACGCGGAGCGAGCAACCGTTTTTTTTATTGTATTATTCAGCGGTGGTAAATAAATGCTATTTCTATCAACCGACTTGGTTTCTCGTACTGACTGAACGAATGCTCACTTTGTAACATCATGTCACACGACTCGTGATGCCGGTCAGTTGCCGATTTTAACAGAACTGCGAAGGGGACTTTTTTGTTTTATATTTAGCTTACCGACAACAGAATATCTGTTTCCTTTAAACCTGTGATTTAATGCTTACCCAGTGTCTATGTACAATGTATACTGTAGATAAAAGCTCCATTATATTATTAAACACACTCCAAACAAGTAGGTTCCCTCATTATTCCATCGTACCTGTTAATATTCGCTGTTCGCTTCGCATCGTTGCCCACGTAAAGAGCTGATACGGAACGTAATGTCTTGACTTTAATATTTTATTGATTGACTTGCTTTTACCTGCAGCTTTACTTGCGTAGAACGTAACATAATTATTGCTGCTTCATGTCATTTAGCCAAGTAGCTGGTTATGAGTATTAAGTTATGAATGTGGTCGAAGAGAGAGCATGAGTAGAGACTATTCAGAGATTTTGTTTTTATTTTTTCACAATATTTACAGTGTATTGCTATTAATTGCGATATAACAGTACTTTTTCTAAATGTGATTTGTGACTTGAATGATTATCTCAATAGAAGGAATGAAATTCTTAATTCTTTATTGCACACAACACAGGACAAACAAAAGACAGAAATAAACAAAAACTGAAACTGTCTGAATCGTTTCAGAAAATGTAGTATGCCTACATCTAACTATAATGTGTGCAATTTTCTAGGTTTCAGTAACCGAGCGAATGATTTGTAGACAGAAAACTATATAAAACTCGAGTGGGCTCATTACGCCAACTAAAAGGTCGAAGCGATTCGAGAGCCACGTATAAAAGAGATGCGATATAAAAACCTAGCGGTGTTATTTGTCTGTATCTTACTCTCTCGTAAACACAGAGCGACTTAGTCCACGCCGGAGTATTTGATAAAGGTAGAAATACCAAAATATTTTTTGGTATAATCAAAAATGTAAGAGCAAGCCATGCGGCCATGCTTTAGAAAACACGTGAACTTGCACCCTGTACATAGTGTACTAACGTGCACTATGAGGCATTTCACTGCGATCTTCACTTTGAGAAGGAACAAAGCATTAATTGCCTTAGTAAATATTTTGATTCTTATTTGATAACTAGCACAACGTAGTAAGTACGTGGTTACTCTTTTTAATTAAAAAAATGTGAAATGTTTTCTTGGGTAAACTTGAAATGCATTTGTGCACTGCATACCAATTTTTCCAGATAGAAATGTAGCCTTGTTTAATTTAAATGAATACTAACTAGATCCCTTGTATGCTTACATTGTGATTTAATCTACAAGTAGCGGATACAAATTATCATACAAATAGCTATTTGCTCCGATACAAGCTTGTTGGAACTTGAAACCCAACAGCTTGTGATATTCTTCTTGATATAACCTAAACATGTAAAAAATACACGAAAGTGTAGATTTATTTTTATAGCTACATAGATTTCGTAACCCGGTTAGCCCAGATAACCCGGTTTTCACGACGATCTTCTAAATTATCTTCAGATCTGTAGGTAGTCAGGGGCATGTCCAAACAATACTGACAAATAAATATGCTAAGGCTCGTCTGAATGATAAATCAAAACTGCACTCGAGACCATATTTATTGACACTTTTCAATGAAAATCTCTACTCAAATCGGTTGAGTGAAATTGAGTGTTTTAGTACATATGAGCATAAAGATTGTAAGGTTTTTATTAGTCTCGTCAATAATAATAAGGCTTATCAATAAATAATATCTTCTAAAAAATCATTTTTTGTTCAAGCTTGACACTTCTATTTGAATTATAATCTATGGCCGCAATAAAAATAAGGCTCCACCTCACATTACTTGAGCAATGAAGAATGGCATTGGAGGCTACACTCTACCACTTACGGCCCAATAAACCGGCATGCACTGTAATTGCCGCCATAATATTATTATGAGCATTTCGTTTTTAAACGAATATTATTATGATTTTGGATGTGGTTATTTTTTCCTCTTGCATTTCGTCAAAATGGACCTTATTGGCGAACGTTTACTTATGTACTACGATTTTGAATAAATAAATAGAATAGCTTTTTTGCTAGAATCATAGATTATTCTACCTAATTTATATCATCGTTTTTATTTTCTTTTGAGGAAAATCCTTTGTAGACATTTTCACCTCGGGTGATAGATGGAAGGTTTCATCAGACTCCTACTGACCAAAAACCTTAACGGATGTTTTTATGTCAAAACTGTGAGTCCTCTTTTACAAAAAAATACTTTTTCAGCATTGGTATGCCAATCAAAGTTGAACTGCAAAGTTGAAGTGCAAAGTTTTAAATCATGGTCAGTTCATACTAACTCATAGTTATTTTGTGACTAAATAGTGACATTATGACGTCATTTGATGTGTTTTCGCACATATTTTGCTGTCAAGTGTCTAAAAAGAATGATCACGTGGTACAATTTTGTACCACGTGACCTGAAGAAATTACACTGGGCAGTGAAATATAACTTGACAGCAAAAGATTGGAATACGAGGGCTGTAATACCTATACCTTTACATCAACTGCAATAACTTCCGTACTCAATCAATGCAATAAATAGGTAATTCAATTATACCAATATCTTTTACACAGCTTCGTAGTTATTTCGTAGAGATCAAGCAATGAATTCCAATTAGATTGCAGCCCTCAGAAAACAGCCATTAAAATGCATCGGTGGGGGATTCATTACGGGTTTTATGTGAGAACGGACGTGAGGGAGACAAATTACGGTTTAAAATGTCCACGTCTCTGCTTATTGGATACTGGATAATTCAGTTGCAAACCCCGGGATTTACTCGTGTCCATCGATTAGGTGCACTTTACGCCAAAGCTAAACATATCCAATGCATTGATTATCATAAAACACTTGCAAAATACAATTTTATTACTATCATTTGAACAATATGTACTGCAAACTACGAGCACGAGTGTGTAACGTATGTGGGCTGCGTGCAATTTCCACCAGCTATTGTCTTTTGACGATTAAACTGTTACTATAGAGCCAGCGAAGCTTCCAGAACTTGGATTTTTATTCCATTTCGTAGATATTTTAACTCAGCCAACGATGCTACGATTTGATAGATCCGACCGAAAAAAACAAACGAAAACCTGTGCTACAAAAACAGTAATCACAAACCACAAAAATAAGTATTTCAAATTATTGTCCAACCATGTGATTTGTTTCGTGTAATTGGTGCTCATAAAATAAAATTGGATTGGTTAAATTAAACTTTACAACTGATTGTGACATTGTTTATTCTTTTGATTTCATTCGAATTTTAAACTTTATACAGCGTGTAGCTACAATGGCGACATTAAATTAACCAGCGTATCCGGTTTCGCGTTTTCAGAATATAGACATATTTTTTATTTCATTAAACATAAGATTTATCGAAATAAATCAATTTTCTTAAATAACGCCTCGGAGCAACCTGTACGTAAGAGCAGAGGTCATCTGTCGGGTTCACGGGTCATAACCGCGTGTAACCGCGTATGAAGAGCAAGAAAGTATTGTTAGAATAGGACACCCGAAATTGCGCCGTTGCATGAAAGGGATAGCTAACTATTGAAGAGCGCCGCCCGCGCCGCTCGCTCGACCGACTCGTCCTGCCGCCTAGCCAGTGATACGCGGGCCGGTGTCCTTGACACACTTTATTTTAATAATTTTGCTAATTATCTACCTATTCTCAATGTTTCGCGAAAAAGACGCTTGGTTTTGTTAGTTTAGCTTTTCTATTCTAAGTACCCAATCAGGTCTACGTAGGTACAGCGATAAAGACGCTTTGATTTATTATTTGTTTATCTGTCTACCTTTGCGACTAGAGAGCGGGTAAATTAAATGTTTGGTGCTCAGTGGATACTGGATAGGACGACACGACACGGAGCTCTTAGGTGGCCCAATGTCACCTGACCTCAAGCCCCTCGATTTTTTTATGGGGCTTTGTGAAAGACGACGTTCATGCTAAAATAAAATAAAATGTATTATCAAAAGCGAGGGCAAATATTCAGCGCCGCCGGTTACATCTTTGTGTCCGACGTGGTGGCGGCGGCGCGGCGGCTACATTGAGAACTTGAAGATTTAATAAGTGTAAGGCGCTAGGTGCATAAGGTCACAATAAAATTAATAGTAAAGTGAACAAGGTGAAGTGAAATTATTTGATTTCTTTGAATTCCTTGGTGTCGCTTGATTTCCCCGCCCCGCGCTCCGCCCCGCGCCCCGCCGCCGCCACCGAGCCGCCCGGGCAGGCAGGCGCGGGCGCGGGCGCGGTAACACGTAGGTAAGACACTCATAGGGTGATTAATTTTTGTTGCGTATTTTATTATTAAGTTTGTTTGAAAAATTCGAAATTTCTATTTTGGACTATAATTATTTTTTTATTTTTTTTATGAATACTTATAAGTAGCTCTACCCGTGTGTTCATTTAATGTCGCCATTGTAGCTACACGCTGTATACCGTAATTAATTTTCAGTGCTATTAGACTGCAATTGTAGTTTACATTATTTACTTTTGTTTTTTTATGATGTTGTTTGTTTTATATTTCGTCGAATTTTAAACTGTATCATTGTGCCATAGACAATAAACAGTAAAAGACTATAGAGCGACGCGATGACATAAAATCTCGCGGCAAAATGGCAGAAGACATTCTCTTTACTCTCGAGTTTGCATAATGAAATACTTGTGGAAATAATATAACTCGACTAGCCGGAGTTAAGTAGGTAATTCGTATTTCGCTTAGTTTCATTTTAGAAACAACGTTGACAAACTTTGGAAGTGAAAATTGGAGCCTTGATTAGATTGGTTGAGTTGGGACCTAAGCATAGTTGGCAAGCCACATAATACAATTTTTTTCACATTCTGTAAACATCCAACAGGGGATTAATTTCTTGTGAAAAATTCAGCAGTATTTACGTGTGAAGTTTAAGAATACTAATTTTAAAACCTCATATAACAATGTAATAACGCAATAATACTAACCCATTGTATAGTTCAGCAAACCAGACGAGAAATTAATATCACCTAAAATTTTTGTTGGTAACAATACAATTAAAACTTGGGTTCAGTTAGTGATCAATAATAATGAACGGGGCAACTCGTCCCATGCGGACCGAGATGGTTTGGGACGAGAAGACGACCGACTCAAAAATTTCATACGGGAGATAATATACTAGTTGAATGGAGTGTAGGTAGGAACGTAAAAATATATCTAAACAAAGTGTACGAAGAAGTTCTTGTATAAGAAAATGATTGTGTATTTTGGCGACAATCCGCGTGTGAATATCTGCCAATTTGCGCGGTAAAAACGGTCTGTTCCGGCTGTTCCCAGTTTTACGGCATTCCGAGCTCGCCTTATAATCCCCATAGTGGAGCCGAAGCCGTGTCCAGTGACGTCAGCCAGCGATTAACTTGATTTATACGCAGTAACTCTTCAGAATTAGCGGACTGATGGTAGACCTAAATTATGGTGTAAAGTTACCGAAGTGCTTGGGCCTGGAACGCTCATTATCGTGATGTTTGCGGTATTGGAAATGTGGTTTAGCAAAATACACTTTGCTCTTTAATATTTAACGAGTTGGGAATAATAAATAATAAATAAATCTTTGAAAGGAGATGGTGGGAGGAAGCACAGGAGAGAGAATATTGGAAGTCTTTGGGGGAGACCTTTGCCCAGCAGTGGGACGAGATAGGTTAAGAAAAAAAAACTTTATTTCAGACACATGATCCATTATGACATAATAAAATAACATAGGTAGGAATGGATTTATGTGTGTAATATTGTGCATTTGAAAGGATTTGTAGATCAATATAGATTCATTCATTCATTCACTCTTCTTAAAATGCATTTATCGCAGAATACTTGATGTACGGTAATTTATACGGTAATCTCTTTATTTTTATACATTTTGAGCTCTGCTACTATGCTATTTTTTTTGTAGCCACTGCATAAATAGCTATCGCATAAAATGATGTGTAATGTTTGCGAAAGCTTCTTCTTCTTCTTCTTATTTAAGAGCTACGCTCTTGTCGGCGTAACATATGCATTTCCCGCCAGGTTCTTCTCTTCAGGGCAGCTTCCTTGACGTCCTTATACGACATGACATCTATCTTCGCCTTCACTTGGCTCATATAGCTAATACGCGGTCATCCTCTTCCTCTCTTTCCTTCTACCTTCCTTTCAATGATATTTCCGATTAATGATATGCGAAAGCTTATAAAAGAGAAATTAAATATTATACTGGCTGTTATCTTATAGTTCGTTCGTTCGCATATCGTTTGTAGTGGCCAATTTAGGCCACCTTAAGTACGCTATGGTTGCAGACAAAACCCGGGTTCTGTTGAGTTTGATTGTTACCTACCGTCTATATTGTTACAATGTACTTACTTAATACGTAATACTCTTGTTTAATAATTGGTTTACTGCTCTTAGAAGTTTATTACGAGTGTTCTGTGTAATTTTAGTAAGGAAATGTTTCATTTAATTGAAGAGCAAATGGGAAACAATTACTGAGTTATTTACTGTACTCCGTTTTTGATGTAGGTATTAATTTTCAATTCAGTTCATTTACTTATAGAATACTAGCTGTTATCCGTGACTGCGTACGCGTTTACCATTTTTTACACCCGCTCTGTACATTAAAAAAAAAACATACACTGAAACTTGTACTAGACCCTCTCAAGCAACTGACGTGACGTCGTCCTCGTGTCAGAGTATATTTTATTGGCGCCACTAATCCTGTTCGTTAATTTCATCCTGTAGGTCCTGTTAGTTATTTGGGATAAAGAAAAGTCTGTGTTAATCCAACTTACGAACTATATTATATTCCAAGTTTCATCCAAGTAGTTCAGTAGTTTTGTCGTCATTGAAACACAAACATCCAAAAAATCAAAATTTTCACATTTACAATATATTAATATTGTAAATGTGAAAATTGGGATGGGATGGATTACAAAAAGATGTGGTGGATTCCAGGCATTATAATACTAGTTCTCGTTCTTATTTTAGTTTCATTAGAACACAATAAGAACTCAGATTGTTTTATGGCATTTTCACTAATTATAACTGAACAAAAATAACAAAATATTTAAAACCATAGTTTAGCTAATGCTTTAGGTAGAATAATGTAGAGTCACCGTAAAATGGTACCGTGATGAGACGAAAAGTTTCATTGCTTACCACGAAAACCCATTTTCAAGTTAAACAAATATTTTTTCTGAGGTTTAGGGTTCCTTGAAACTTACAGAAACGAAAAGCCAGCACGAAACCGCAAATTTTTTTACTTGCTATCATAGCTAGCTATTATAGTATTTTTTTTAGATCGCGAGAATTTGTTATCCAAATAATAGACAACCATGTCTGTAATTACAATAAAGCGGAATCAATGTGAGGTAGTTTTTGTCTAAAAAGTTAATTAATTCTATAAAGAACACATACTTATTGTATTTAGCTGGTATTTTTCTTTACATTTCATGCGACCCATCATCAGCAGAAAATGTACAAGTACGGAATCCTAAATAAAACAGCTGCTGGTCAACTCGCACTTGATAACCTTTTTTGCTCATTAGATACTCGAGTTTTTTGCTCCATATTTTAAGAGATTATCGCAAAAGTTCATTTTGAAACTTTGCTTTTAATTATTGGAATCGCGGTTCGAAAAAGTTCTCATTGTTATGGTGAATGTGGTCACAAGAACAATTTAGATTAGAACTGTGTTAGGGTTTTTTGAGAAACGGTAGCCGTCATAATGACGGATTCAGCGATAAAAATCCTTCTGTAGTGGTTGTATCTATTTAGTTGATATATTACCCTATCTCATATACACAAGTAACTGTACATTTGGGCGGGAGGATGACGGGGTCGGGGGGGGGGGAGAGAGCTTGGAGACACACGTTGAACGACAGAGCTACCGATGGATACGAGCTTGGTGTAACAGTGAGCCAGTGATATAAAGTACAGAACTTACTTTACATCATCTATTGTAAGTTTCCAAAAATAATGTTGGAAATAGGACCAACATAAAAGAGCAAATTCATTATTATAGACGTTTCAAAGTAAACGATTGCGTATGTTATCTTTTTTTTAATGATATTTTTCCTTATAGTTGTTTACACAGTGTTTTAAAAATTCATATTTAATGGTACTTATTTTTAATGCTTGGCTTTGACCACGGTCTACCTTTATAGAGGTTTGTAGGTACCTCCGTAAACACATGTTCATTATAACCTTAATAGCTTTAGAAGTGTTCTCTCAGAACCAATATTTTTTTATCAGAACGACTTTTGATCATTATTCATCTCAAATATGGGCATGAAAACGTGACAATAGTATCAAGTTGCATAATAAGTTTTATAGCAAAAAACATCACTTACAAAAAACATTCCGCGAAAAAGGAATATCATATTTTTTTCGTATCAAACGCTTTTGATTAATAATCCTAGCTCTGGAAGACAGCAGTATTTTTCTCACCATAAGTTACAATTCATTCGTTTACGCTAGCGTGGATATGCCAACGAAATTAATCACTTACATAGCTCTGTAGTTTTTTTTTATTTTCGTGAAGTACAAGTCATAGTGTAATATGACTTGTACTTTTGGAAACTTCAGAGGGTTGTGCAACACCTTTTCACACTACCCTCTGAAGTTTTAGTTATAAAAGAAAACGTAGCTGATTTTTATATATTTTAATATTTTTAATATCTCTTGTGAATTAATTAATTGTAATATTTTTTCATGAATTTTCAGAGTGTGATGAGGCCAGGCTGTAACAGCATAATATCTTCGATACTATTAATTGTAATAATTATCTTTTTATCTCCAATTGTATATCTACTTTACCTGTGCTGTGTGTTTTTGAGGCCAATAAATAAATGTCTATATTTATTTTCCTAAAGTTTTCTACTATTATCTCCTCGTACCTCGTTGAAGACGAGATAATAGTTGATATTACTTGATATATCGACATACTTAGAGAATGTTGTGAGGCAGTAAATGATCTTCAAATGTGAGGGGTACCAAATTATATATTTTATCATTACAAAGACGAACGCGATATACTTAATCGGAAAATGCATTGAAAGAGAATCGGAATCTTTTACGTACAAAACTTCTGCCCCCGTGCCAATCTTTTGCTGTCAAGTTATATTTCACTGCCCAGTGTAATTTCTTCAGGTCATGTGGTACAATTTGTACCACGTGATCATTCTTTTTAGACACTTGACAGCAAAATATGCGCGAAAACACATCAAATGACGTCATAATGTCACTATTGAGTCACAGATTAACTATGAGTTAGTATGAACTGACCATGATTTAAAACTTTGCAGTTCAACTTTGATTGGTATACCCCTGCTGAAGTCACGCGTGACGCCTGTCACAGTGCGCATCCTAGGCACGCAGAACATATCAAAATATTATGTACAAAAGGTAAGTATATCCATGCTATGTTTGACGAAATTTTCCGCACTGTGCATTCGTCGCTCACTCCTCAGTAATGAAGGAAGCGAGACTATCAAAATAGATTGTTAGGTACACTCTGTTTTTCGCACCCAAGATTACTTGGCGCTGCGACAGTCTTGCAGATTTTGCAACTTAACTAACTTACAGAAGTTAAATTTTCCTATTCAATCTTGTTGGAGCCTGTAACTGGGAACCATTTTATTTCGTCACTGAGTATGAGGCAAGGTTTATATAATCAGGTATTCAGGTACCAAAAGGTACCTACTTGGTATAAGTTACCAAAAGGTGTTGCAGCGGCGTAGCACCTATAGTTTTTTGCTAGCAATGACAATCGCGTCATTCTCATTTCCCTGTCCTTATCCCACTCTAGTTGGGATGATACAACATGTATTATTTTTTCACTCACTCCTATAATTCATACTACGACAATCGCGTATTGATGTTTATATGTAAATACTAAGTTTATTCCTTACTTTTATTTCAGACTCCTTGTGCAGTGCAGTGTACATCTAAATTGTACTTTTTATTAATATCTGTCATTAGAAGGAAAAACAAGAAACTTTCTAAATTCATATACTTGTTTCCTAACTAAAGAATGAACTAAAGATAACATTAAGATGACTGAACCAAATAAATTAACTAATTTCTCATTTCATGATTCAAAATATGAACATAAGTTTAAAATAAGAATCATTTTGGCATTTCCACTAAAACCTTTTCTCTTCCATCGTATTCCTTGTTGCTATTTTACACAAAAGAATAACAATTCTAAGGCTTTATGCAAACATACAAGTACAACACATTTAGCATATTTACGACGTAGCGTGTATTGTTAGCGTTTCCACTGAGTTTCCATTACTTTACGGGAATCGTCGTTTTCACAATAACTCGCTTTCCTAACAAAACAATGCAAGATGTGAATGTTCGCATTGTTAAGACTTTTACTAAGACCCTACGATCCGCTGTTTAAACCCATCAGTGTTCCAATCACTACAAATAATATGGACTAATATTCTCTGTGCGTGTGTGTGTAACCCCATATCTAACCACTAGCAGTAACCCGCGACTTCGTACGCCGCTACAGTTTCCGTGTACATTATATTATCTGTGCGTGTACCGAGCGGATACTTCTTTGAGAAACTTGACATTACACCGAACTCATACCTACTGGAATGTCAAACGCTAGTCGTTAGACCAAAGAGGTAGTACTACGCCCTGTCAAACTGACGTGACATGACATGACAATGAAATCCTCTTGCCAATTGGCGCTGCTAATCCTTTTCGTTCATTTTATCCTGTAGATCCTGTTAATTATTCGAGATAAAAAGTAGCATATGTGTCTATCCAGGTTACGAACTATATATATGCAGAGTTTCATCCAAGTTGGTTCAGTAGTTTAGACGTGATTGAAACACAAACATCCAAACATACAAACATCTAAACATCCAAACATCCAAACATCTAAACTTTCGCATTTATAATATTAGTAGGATAGGATAGGTCGTAGACCCTTGCTACAGTGAGTGCTACGGTGCTACATAACCGTGCTACTAATGCTGCATGACTGCTTATGTTGGTCTCTGAAATTACCTTCTTTTTTTTATTTATTAAAGTGATTCTTGATATTTTATTTTATTAGACAGGCGTCACAGCTCAGTCGGTAATAGCTCTGCCTTCCGTGCTGTGGGTCGTGGGTTCGATCCCCACCAAGAACAAACATTTGTGTGTGGCAAACATAGATGTTTGTTCTATGTCTGGGTGTTACTATGTATTTATAAGTATGTATTTACAAAAAAAAAAGTATATAAGTATTCTATCAGCCATCTAGTTCCCATAATTACAAGCATTGCTTAGTTTGGGACTAGAGGGCGTTGTGTGAAATGTCCCTGAATATATATATTTTTTGTTTATTGGATAAATTGAAGAAATTTATACTTTAGTCGATTTACCTTTGAAAGTGGTTTTTGAAGTGAACCTATATTAATCATAGTTTGTGGGATTGTCTTTGTAAAAATCGTATCGGAAGATATATTTAAAGGGTTTAAATCAGTAGAATATATGTAAATTGAAATGGCACCGACTTCCTGTAGATTATCATGACAAACGAGCTACACGCGTACGATGACGCGCCAGTATCACTGTCTATTTGCATAATTTGTGCTAATATTATGACGACTCTCGCAGTGATAACAAATGTTTTCAAAACTTGTGTCTAATTTTCATAGTTTACCAATAGTAAGAAGTTTTCATTTGTGAGTAACTTTCATAACCATTGATATTTTCATATACCATTGATGAAATTGAAAACAGATTTACGAGATGCTTTTGGCGTTATAATCAACTGTAACACACACTGAAATAAATTGAAGTAAGCTATTCTCAACGGTCCTCGTTGCATAAATCAGAAAATGCACCATATATGATGACAGACAAACCAGATAATATTACTTACAAGTTGACAGATTTTAAATATATAAAAAAGTTCGTTCACATTCGATATTCGACACAAATATTTTAAGTCTCAAATATGAGTTCCCCTCTACCTACTCGTTCGAACCGAGCGTAGTAGGCAGAATACTCCGGTGCAGAATACCAGCAAAATTCACAATATACTTTTTATTCCGTACGTGCGATACCTGATAGGTTTGTTATTGAAACATAATCTCATTTCCTTTTCGAGTGGAAATATATTTTGGTTGGGCCAATCCGGCAGCGGATACACCGCGCTGAATACTGAGCACTTGTAGTGATTTTTGACACGGCTTCGCCCTAGTTTTACTCTTTTGCGTTGCACGCTGAACATTTTCATTCTTTCCGAGCTTTTATAAACGAACTCTACCTACTCCACTTAAATTTATTGGCAAGCGAATGTAAATAGCTTTACTGCGTAGTCACTATCAAATTGGAAACCAAAGTAAAAGTTACAGGCCACTTGTTTTCTCGGTTTTGGACCTAATACTTTGTGAACAGTGTAACGTTCGATTTTTAGCATATTTCCTTAAATGTACACGTTAAAAAAAATCATAGTAATTTCCTCGTAAATGTACCTACTTTGAATCTCGCGGGAGATATTTTCAAATTTCCTTTCATCGAGATAGTATCATTATTTTATTGTTTTTCGTGTTGGCAACCCCACCATAGATAGGCGAAACTTATGTCTTTGCAAATAAGCTCTGATGAAGCAAACGTTTTTATCTTATCAAGCATTCGTAACTCGATTCCACTTTCGTAGTCATATTATTTATTGAAATCTTGTCAATTTGTGCGTTCGTACGTATCTTTTCTTGGTTCTTTAGCAGATTCTGTTACTCTGAAAACAGTCATCCATCTGTCAAATCGACTTGACAGAACGATCAAACTTTGCTTGAAGCAAGCAGGTCATAGATATTGATTGATGGTGTCCAGTCTCTAAAAAAAGAAAGAAAGAAGGAGAGAGCTGTATTGGAGGGATAGAGTCAGAGGATTGGTTTGAAAACTTTAAAATTTTAACGAGCGAACAGAAACTACCTTGATATTTTCTATAAAATTATAACTGTTCTTCCCAAGTAAATTGAAATCTGAAGGGATTTTATTGTGGTTCGTTTACGAAATTGAGGAGCGAAAGTTCTGCGCGTCCGCAACTTTTCGATTGGTACCTATATCGCTGCGTGCGATCCATGTTACCAGCTTCCAGCACAAAGGTATTTATGAACTTCCATCGTAGTCCCAGTTGAGCTCAATAAGAGCTGAAGGAAGCCTTTCATGGTGATTAATTTCCTTCTCTCATCTTCCTCAGAGTTGCGCTTTATCTGCATACACGGATCACACCGTAAAAAGGATTTGTGAACAGGGCGGCATCGCGAACGATTGTCCACCAGATTTTTGAGTTCATCCCGACATAAAAGCCTCAAGGTATTCGTAGTAAACATAATGATAACTCCTATAAAATCACCGTAAAAGTAGGGCTCTGTAACATACTAAACATATTTCTTTATTTTGCCTATCACAGAGAGGCTGTCAGGTTGCGATCAGTCTTCTTGGTGCAGCCAACGAGCTGGCCGGGGCTCCACAGCGATAAGAAACCGCGGAGACTCGAGAACGTATTCCCAACTCCCTTGAAATACAGTTTACCTCCAGCGGTTAGCCATTACTACAGGTTAGTTAGCACGGCGGGGGAAATTACTCAAGAACTACATTCGTCTTGGGGTCCAAACGTTCGTCATAGGCTCAGGACGGTCCACTCCTCACGTATTCGACGTTTCGTTAGGCAAACCTCAGTTTGAACTGCGGCAGAGACCAGACGTGCACCTCGACCCTTATTCACTTATTAACTTCAAATTACTACTTAAACTCCAATTTAATACCATTATCTTGTGTCTTATAGTAAGGATTAGCATTATCTCTAAGTTATTACCAATTAGACATATTTTGTGTATAACACTTATTTTTTTTTAATAAATTTTAATAATTTTGTTCTGTAAACTTTATTTGTTTCCTTTTGTAGTTAGTTTCCCTAATTAAGCAGGAAATATTGTTACAACAGTTCTACAATATATTTTCGTTGTGTTACCAAAAGGCTGGTGCAAATATCCAAAAACACTTTGCATACCGGCGAGTGGCATAAATAAGACCTTTACCGTACATAATTTGCAAGGCTGCGATTCAAACAGGGCTTGAATCCATTCGGGTTTGACCTCTTTGAATCAATGATGAATCCAATTTGGTCCAACCTTTACACGCTGCCTCATTTGGTCGCAGGTAGATACAGATTTCACGTAAAACATGAAACGGCGGTCAGTTGCCTGCCTAAATAGAGCTGGATTTTTTGCGGCATTTCGCAGTCTATTTATACTGGGATGTGCGAGTTCTGCAAAATGTATTCACTACGATATTTACAAAATAAAAACGATTGAACATATATATCCTTGACATCTTACTTTTTCTACCGTTGTTAATATTTAGCTACACAGGATAGGAAAGAAAAAACTGACCTATGCGTTGCGTACTTACTTACGCACTTAGAATGATATTGATTTTTTGCACACAACTGTTAAACTTGATGTTGATGTGGGTACTGCCCCCGTATGCCAATCTTTTGCTGTCAAGTTATATTTCACTGCCCAGTGTAATTTCTTCAGGTCACTTGGTACAATTTTGTAGCACGTGATCATTCTTTTTAGACACTTGACAGCAAAATATGCGCGAAAACAAATCAAATGACGTCATAATGTCACTATTTAGTCACAGAATAACTATGAGTTAGTATGAACTGACCATGATTTAAAACTTTGCAGTTCAACTTTGATTGGCATACCCCTGCTGACTATAAATAAGTACCTAGTTACACTAAAATATTTCTAGATCTGTATTCGTATTAACTGCTCAAACACTGATCCAGTCTCAAGTATAGATTTTTGTATGAGAATCTCTACTCAAATCTATGCTTTAAAAACAATGTCTTTAACATTTTTATATTTTGTTTTTAATTTTTACTGAATAAATTGAATTGAATTGAACAAAATACGAGAGCAAAAAATCAGAGAGCAAGTGAAATCGCATGCAAAAGTAATCATGCAGTAAGTACATTACCGCATCACTTAGTTCAATTTATAGGGAGTCATTCTCAAAGGCTATTACAGTAAGACAATTAGCATATGCTTCCCGGAGCTATTCCGGAGATAGTTGGGTTCCGGGGGACCTCTTAATGACAGTGCAATCATCTAGCGAAGCGAATTGGTACCTAATGTTTTAAAAAATATAACTTAGTTGGTCATGTTGGTTACTTTAGTTGTCAATCTGCAATCACAAGAGGGTAGAAAACTACAACATGTCCTAAATAGCACCAGTAACCAGTGGTTTCCCACACATTTTAGTCCTACTTAGTTTTGTTTTTGAAATCGTTTGTTTTTTCTCAAAATCTATGAAACCACGTTAATATTTGGGGAAATGATACATATAACTTTTAGGATTACCTGTTTCATAACACGACTTCGATAATATTTTTTATTTAATATATTTTTTACACACATTTTGCTATATATCTCAGGGACAAGACACTATTTTTGTTGGGTTTTTGTTTTGTCAAGAAAGCTAGAAATATTTCTTCAGTTTTTGGATTGGTTGTTTAGTAAAAATGTCGCGCTCTGAGGCCTTAGCCAATGTACATTAGCTAGGAATCGATTCTATTTCTACAATCTTTATCGCTGCAACGATATCGAAGATAGATCGGGAGACCAATTGACATACAAGTAGAAAACTCCATATCTCCATCCTCTTCTATCAGTCTTTCGAAGGTCTTTCGCTACTTGATGTCCGCCGACACCACAGAACAATAAATAATATATTTATTATTTATTATTGTGTGGCCGACACATTGCGTTGGCCAAATTGTTGGTAATTCTTCTTTAGTATAAATAAATGCTAATTTTGTAAGAAAAAGTTCTTGTAACATTAAATTTTATAAAAGTAGCCATCGCAATAGAGTCAGTGTAGCCAGCAATGTTGCATTTTTGCGAGCGCGCGGGGTCGGCCACACTCAACAAACGCCATGCCTGGCATGGCGCGTATTTGTTTGCCTAATCAATCTCGTTTAATCTATGGTTTTCTTACATCCAATGTCAGTGTCTTTCGAACATAGAAAAAAATTCTAATAGGTACTACGTAATAAGAAGCGGGACTTCTACCAAGAAAACAGGAAAGCATGAAAAAGAAGTTTACCATACTCGCCACCAATGGCCACCATAATAACAGAAATAATTTGCCAAAAGAATAGTAGCAATAGCACCTGATAATGACAGGAAATCTTGATTTTAAGTGGTGCTAGCCTAAAGAAAATGAAATAGGTGTGTACTTTAGAATTGTGTAATTGTGTAATTTAAAATTTTTTATCGATATCGATAAACTTAGAACTAGGTTTTAAAAAAAATACATAATTATACTTACTGCAAAGTATAAGATTTATTAGTGTAGGTGATTTGCACATCGCTTACATTGTGAATACTAATCTTGACTTTTTATAGAAGACGAAGCGCTCGTGGCGTATCTTGCTTAGTCAATCTTCACCGATTATTCGAGAGTGACAAAAAATCGGCGAGAGAGGGCACTCTATTCCCCATTATAATATTACTCTATGATTCTATTTCTACAATCTTGATCGCTTCAACGATGTCGAAGTTAAATTGGTAGACAAAGTAACATACGAGAAATAAATGCCTACTAGATCAATAACTTCGCTAATTCTGTCAGTCTTTCGCTAGAAATCACGTTTAGTCTATGGTTTTACTACATCCAATGCACAAACTACAGATATCCAATGTCATGTCAGTGTTATTCGAACCTAGCATATTAATTTTGTTTATTTATTTTATTTTTATGTAAAAAACGAAAATTTATGTTTTATTGTGAAACATTTAGATAAAAAATAGAAAAGTGGACTAGGTACCTAGTAAATAAAGTACCCACAAAACCCTGAAAATATAAGGTGTGGTTGGATGCAATGTGCAAACACCAGAAAAATGAAATAAATGAAGAAGAACTCTGGCTATGGAGAATAATATTAGATTTTTTTGGATTCCACATTCCAGATCACATTCATAACATGCCACATTGCAGAGGTAAAATATTGTTTGTAGGTAGATACCTATGAGGAAGTGATTTTAGTTTCAATCCAAACAGTCAGTGTAAAGCGGCTTACCTGCCTACAAGCATAATATCAAGGGTTATTTATTTTCTTGTTACAGCGGTGTCCTTAGCCTCGATATACTGATGATATATTAGATTTTATAACTTATCTAAATACGGTATGTGGAAGGTAGGTAATATTAACATCTTTATATTTTCAGATATCATCTGCCTACATAATAATATGTACTGCTGCACTGAGCCTAAACAAAACATACAGTTATTCTACCAAGTATTCCTACTTGAAAGTTACAACCAACATTCTATGATATTGGAATTTTCGTGGAATAATATTTTTGTGCTCTTTTTTCCTGTGTTAATTTAATTCTGAATAAAATATGTTTTTTTCTTCAAGTACTTATGTACTTTTATTTATTTAAATGCATGCAGGTTAGGTCATGTGTAGGTATTGCTCTTAATAAAATCAGTAGCGAACATCGCCCTTTACTGCAAGGTTTAGTGTAGTAGGTTTGAAAAAACCTAGGATTATTTCGCGGTCATCTCGGCAGTCACCAAATCGATTGAAACGTCAAAATTTCACCTAAAATCGCCATTTTGTTTCGATATCTACAGGGTTTTGGTTTTCGCTGGCTTTTCTATCGTGCTGATAGAAAATGAAGTGAAGTCGCTTGTCAAAAGAGCCACTTGGCTACGCATTTGTATGAAGATAGTCGTTCGGCTGTTGTCGGTTCGTGCGAGGGAATCGACATGTATACCAATATTCGTTTCGTTGATCATAGATCACGTGATACATCTATGCCTTATGTCAATCCCATACATTTTTGTACTTTTGAAGTTGCTTGTCAAAAGTATTATTTGTATGGAGGTAATCTCGATTCGTGCGATCGAATGGACATGTATTACATTTGGCTACCAATGTTCGTTTCGTTGACTACAGACCACGTGATATATCTATGCCTTATGCCAATCCCATACATTTTTGGACTTTTCTACTGCCGACTTCGCTTGTCGAATGTTACCTTGGCTAAGGCCTCTGTACTCTTCATTCACGAGAAAACCCATATCTCGTCATCGCGCTCCACGCTTGACGAGACAATAATTTTATTACAAAAACAATAGATCATCTAGCAAGCATTTCCTTCTTTCAATCCAGTAACAACTTTTAGTAGACAATACGCCTTCCCAAAACAATTCCTCCGTGTTTATCCTCCATTTTGTCAACTGACATCAAATCACCGAAGAGGAAAATTAAGGAAAAGCTGACGCTCGGTCAGAGTACGTTTTGGTTTAGTGTTGTAATGAGTCACCTCATAAATATAAGCAGAAATAACAATAAAATAAAACGTTTCCGGTTTTCATAAAGCGCCGGCGAGTCGTTGGCTTTTACGCGAGGGTCAGGCATTACCGTAATGTAATTATATACGTACCTACGTACATGAACCTATTAATAGCGTACAAGGAACTGAGAGCCTTCTATCCTTATAAGCTTTTAACTTTATCAAAGTACCTACCTAATTGCTGGATAATTGGATTTTGAAATGTTATGTTACTACCCAGAGAATATACCTACATACTTACTAATTACACCTCTTAAATAATTATAATAACCATATCCACAGTCGAAAAGGTGAAAAGGGGATGAAAAGGTAGTCTTTCACATTTAGGCATCAATTTCTCGAATACAGAAAGGGGAAGTACCTACGGCTTTGGATGGTTTTACGTAGTCTTAGTCTGATCAAGATGATTTATGCAGAGTCAGCAGGAGTATGCCAATCACAGTTTAACTGGAAAGTTGAACTGCAAAGTTTTAAATCATGGTCAGTTCATACTAACTCATAGTTATTCTGTGACTAAATAGTGACATTATGACGTCATTTGATGTGTTTTCGCGCATATTTTGCTGTCAAGTGTCTAAAAAGAATGATCACGTGGTACAATTTTGTACCACGTGACCTGGAGAAATTACACTGGGCAGTGAAATATAACTTGACAGCAAAAGATTGACACACGGGGGCAGGATGGTGCAATATGTCATTATTTTAAATAACAATAAAGAGACCGGCTTCATATTATCTGCTATCTACACTCGAGAGCAATGATTCCGGGTCACTTAAAGAATGTTAAAAATCTCGGAAACTAAAAATGATAGGTTAATGCAATAAATTGTATTTAATAGACAATTTCTTCAGGTCACGTGGTACAAAATTGTACCACGTGACCTGAAGAAATTACACTGGGCAGTGAAATATAACTTGACAGCAAAACTTTGGTATACGGGGGCTGGGGTCACTTTTCCTCCACAACCTTATGAACGATGATTTTGGATGGCTTGCCCTTATACCATCCTTTCAGGTTCTCTCAGGTATTAAGATATCGACCATATTATTATTTATTAAAATACTATCGGAAGTCGGTAAACATGAATTCCTTTTGACAAATCAAAAGTTTATAAAAATTGTAATTGTAAATTCTATATTGTAAAATTAGAATTAGCTATTTACCCTACGAATAACATTTTGTAGGCCCTTTTCGGTTTGAAAAAGTTTATTATAAATATGTGTGAAATATCATTTAGCTATGTGTTTGTACCTGTACATACCTGTTGAGGACAAATAAAGACTTATCTTATCTTATCTTATCTTACATGTAATTTATGAGTGTGCTATGCAAACTCTCTTTGTAATCATGTTAGAAAAGTTCACGACTTTCGCGCCAACTAATGAACAAAGTCGCGGCGACTCGTGACGTGTCTCAAATTACACACTCAACAGCGACGGATCTAATTGCTGTTTACTTAACTGCCAGAAGATGGAAGAGTAATAAAATGTAACTTAGAATTTAGGAACTGTTTTTGAAGATCAAAATAATCTCAGCGACTCTATATCGGGATTTTGAGACTAACCCGGTGTTATTATGTATGACCATCCTTGTAAATATTGTATTATTTCATGATTTTTCTGTTATTGAATAACATTGAAATATTATGCATCGAATAACACTTATTCGATACTAGCAGTTACCCGCGACGTCGTACGCGTCTACAGTTTCCGTGTACATTATATTATCTGTGCGTGTACCGAGCGGATACTTTGAGAAACTTGACATTACACCTCATTACACCGAACTCGTACCTACTGGAATGTCAAACGCTAGTTGTTAGACCAAAGAGGTAGTACTACGCCCTGTCAAACTGACGTGACATGACATGACAATGAAATCCTCTTGCCAATTGGCGCTGCTAATCCTTTTCGTTCATTTTATCCTGTAGATCCTGTTAATATCTGTTAAATCCTGTTCGAGATAAAAAGTAGCCTATGTGTCAATCCAGGTTACGAACTATATATATGCCAAGTTTCATCCAAGTTGGTTCATAGTTTAGACGTGATTGAAACACAAACATCCAAACATCTATCGCATTTATAATATTAGTAGGATAGGATACATATTTCAACCTTCGAACATAAGTTGTACTTATGTGTACTTATTATGTTAGAGAACTCCAAAAAATATGTAAACACAACTCTATCATTGGACGCAGTTCCAAACTCAGTAAAGATAATAAATAAGGAACTTTGATAATTACCAGTTACAGATTTTTGTAACTAATTTTAAACACTATTTTATAAATAGAGTATAATGCTGCAGGCTTAAATTTTTAAACCAGATTTCTTTCAGCAAAAGCACAAAATAAGCATTTTACAGAACATTTTTTTCCAGGTAAGTACTGCGGCTTCAAAGAAACCTAATTTAGTCTGCATTCAGTGGTTCTAACTAGCGCTGCCGACTTTAGATCATGAAGAGGGTAGTAAGTGCCGTTTTATTTCTGAGAAACTTTGAACTAATTAAAAGCTTAGGCAAGGAAGTTTTATACGGCTTGTGCCAAACTGAAAATCACATATTTAATTAAATGAGAAAAAATAACATGAAAGCAACAGTGTGAATTCGCTTAGGTACCTTCTCAAATACTTAATATCAAAAAGGAATCTAATTATTAAAATAACACAATCGCAACAGATCCCTACTGCAAAAATTTTACATAATGTTATCGTAAATTGTACTCAATAATGTGAATGTAATAAATAATTTCCACTTACTTACGAACTCACTGCAGTGGATAAGAAACAAACAATACCGCTTCTCTCAAGTGCTCATTGAGAAAATAATTTGTAACAGCACAATGTATCTTTTGAAGAGGCATATCTATGACAATACCTATCTAAGTATTACTCTTGAGAGTGCAAACAAAGCGCTCTATCGACTGGCAGGGCAATATGATCAGGCAACAACAGAGCCAAGTAACTAGACCCCTTAGCGTACTCTGATTTCTTCCCCCATTCATACAATTTGCGGAATAAACGAGGATCAGCTTTCATTAGCCACTACAACTGCCCAAGGCATTTTAATACTGGGTGAGCGGTATCTTGGAAGAAGTATTAATATACAATGTGGGTTTGCTTGTTCGGTAAACAATAATGTACGATTCTTTAAAATTGCCTCTCTAATACAAATTCAATTACTTCAGAGAACTCTTTCAACGGAGAAAGATTATTACTTTACAGTTCAAGAAATTTGTACAACGAAGTGGAAATACGTATAATGCTAGTGGGTAGCACTAACGTTGTTAATAAATTGATGTTTGTTTTTATGTAATCAGATTGATTTTTAATTTACGGTGCAGCCCCCGTATGCCAATCTTTTGCTGTCAAGTTATATTTCACTGCCCAGTGTAATTTCTTCAGGTCATTCATCATTCTTTTTAGACACTTGACAGCAATATGCGCGAAAACACATCAAATGACGTCATAATGTCACTATTTAGTCACAGAATAACTTTGAGTTAGTATGAACTGACCATGATTTAAAACTTTGCAGTTCAACTTTGATTGGCATACCCCTGCAGGTAGTACAATAAAGAGTTTTCTATCTTTTTTTTTCTCTATCTATCTATTGATTTATACCGGCAAAACTTTGAGAAGACACAAGGCACACAGCATCCCAAATATTAAAACTTGTGGACTTTGTTTTCACTAGTATTTTTTCGAGCGCAAATGGTTTATAGTTGCTAATATAATATATCTTCATACTTAGCAATTTGAAACCTTTGATTCCTTCATTATTCTTCATCTAGTTCCCATATTACAAGCATTGCTTAGTTTGGGACTAGAGGGCGTTGTGTGAAATGTCCCTGAATATTTATTTATTTTATTTATTTATTTATTGTACACAAGACAGGATATACAAGTAATTTAATTAAAAATTTAAATAACCCCCGAATCTTGGACCGATTTTTATCAAACATAACTAAGAACAATCCCGACGAATTCACCTTTCAAACAAAAAAAAACAAAATCAAAATCGGTTCATCCGTTCAGGAGCTACGTTGCCTCACACACCCACACACACACACCCACCCACACACACCCACACACACACCCACCCACACACACACCCACACATCACACACACACACTACACATACACAGACACGTCAAACTTATAACACCCCATCGTTGTTGCGACGGGGGTTAAAAATGAAGACAGACATTGATGAATTTGATGTCAGTAGAAAAATATTTCTAAAGTAGGTCCTTGAAATTCTCTTGCTTGTTGCAATGGTTGATGAATATCACAGCTTTGGCCCTGTAGTCGGGGAAGGTGTCGTGCTTGAAGTGGCTTAGACCAAGACCGTGGAGAGTCGCGTGCCCCACTTCCGCCGGAAGTGAGCAAACTGGTGTTATTAGCACTAGCTGCAATACAATTTTGCTATGCTTTACACTCAAAAGATACGTCTCTGGGTATGGCAGTTAGTGTTGCTATATAACAGTAATTAAGCAGCGGTTATTAAAAAGTGCAATTAAAAATTATGGTATGTTTGCAAAAAAAGTTACGCTGAATTTAAAAAAAATTTAAGTGGGCCTAATTACAATAGAAAAATGCCATTTTTACTTAACCCTAAAATCCAACATTTTATCTACAAATTACGCTAATTTTGTGCTCCGTTTCAAGTTTAATAAAGCCCTTTCCGAGTAGAAATCATTGAAGGAAATATTTTAACATTCCTCAAGCGCAACAACTCAGAAAGAAATTAAATAGAAACGAGTCTTTTCCAAATTATAAAAGTTACAGACCCGTCTTCCGATATCCTTTGTGAAAAAGTGTAGGCAACAACTTTCTAAAACTTCGGAATAAGTGTAGAAAAGGTATGTGAAGTTCTGCTTGCGCGCCGCTACCACAGGGGCGTGCTCCTGGAATATCAAGCAGGAGCGCTCCTCCACGTACCGGTGACCCTTCAGTACTAAACTCACCAGCCTTTTTGGACCTGTGTCACAGAATATAAACACTGTTAGTAGCTGATCTTGGCTTAGCACGTGAGCTTTGACTTTACTAGAACTAATAATGTAAAGTTGAAGTTGACACGTAACGTCAAATAAGTTCACGCTCGCACATTTCACCAAAAATGTGCAAAAAGTTAAAAAACTAAGAGCGAATTTTCGGTCAGAAAACTTGTTTGGATCCAAATGATATTTTTGCTGAACCTTTGAGTATACAGCTTTGTGTGTTTGAGCATAATTTTGAAATGTGCGAACGAGTAATTTGTTTGACGTTACCCATTCCCTTAACGAAAATTCTGATAAATCTTTGAAATGTAGAGCTGAACGTTCATAGAAATAATAAGAAAACTTACTTGCTGCTGGAAAAAACTTACTCATTGAAAAATAATCAAAAACAAATGGGATGACTCCCTCATTCCACGGACAAGGCCAATTCTTCGGCAAGTCGATCTCTGTAACTAAAATAAATAAACTTCAGTGTAATTACGATCGGAGCGCCCCAAATGTTTTCACAAATTGTTTTACGCGAACCATTGTTCGAATCGCAAGATTGTGAAATAATTATGTTTAAATTGCAAAGTAAAACAGATAAATTTATGATCCAATTTCCGTAGCGACGATATTTGGACTTTATGTTTAAACTCAACATCGGAGCGCGAAGTTTATCGATCTTATTTTATTTTTACAATAAAATGCGACGTTTCATAGTTCGCACACTCGTTTTAACAGCCTATTTAAATCGAATGTTTATATATGCTTACACATAAAAAGTGCATTGTGCTGCAGTCAAAGAAACATAGGCGTTTAGTTGAAAAAACTAAGGACTGGATATTTTTACCAAACTAAACAAATATAAACGAGAGTATGAAAAATAGTCTGCTCTTTTTGATCAACCTGATCAGGTTTCTTTTTTAACTGACCCTTTCTTTTTCAATAAGCATCAAAATAGGCACACGAAACATTTAACGTTATTAACAAAGTCAAAGTTGTTCGCTTCCTTTGAGCGTTTGTAAACATGTACATAGTACAATCCAAACCCAGTAATAAACCTTTGTGGACTTGTACTCAGTGTACTCGGTACTCAGTTTGTACAGTGGAGTTTTATAAGCCTACATTATTTATTCATTGTCACATAATATTTTTTAAAGAACCCGTGTTACTATATTTGTCAATATGCACCGTAGTACGCGAGTCCAACTTACAGCTACTATTTTATTGTATTCAAATACGTACGTATACGCTTTGTACACTTTACGCTATGTAAATATTACACAATTCTACCCGTGACTCCACATCGCATCGTATTTATGGTCTGCAGTGGTATTTAGGAATCACATTCAAAAAATTCGTTTAGTCATAGAAAAAATATACAGTCTAAAGCAATCATGGACATTACTTTTTTTAGTGGGTGATGACTAGTGGTACAGATAATGTAAGCTTGCATGAGCTCTAGAGAGGTTACTATATTTTTATAAAATACGTTACTCTTAGCATAGCATACAAAAATAAATCAACTGTTCACACTGTTAGATAACCTCAAAGTTGGAATGAACTGAACGCTTCTAAATGTCTCTCAATTAACCTGCTTGCTCTAGCAGATAAATTGACAGACAAAGATTTTTGATTCAAAGATGCAACACTGTATTTTACTATGGCATAGACCTTATTGTTGGCTTTGTCGGCTCTTCCGCAGAGCTAATGAATAATTATTTCTTGCACAGAAAGAGTTTCTTGCTAAGACTAAAAAGTACATGTACAAACCGTGTTTGCGTTCATTATTACATAGGCCCTGCAGTGTTACTTTTAATTTCACTGAAGGATATTTTTTTACTTAGATAGGCACTCATTCAAAATGCCTTTATGTTTTATTCCCTTAGACTGTGAATTCCAAAGGATTTGTGTAGGTGTAGGTACTACATAAATCATTTTTTTTTTCTTAGTTGTACTGAGCCCATTTTATCTGATATGATATTTTAATACGTTAAAAGTCATATTTTATTACAAAACGGCAGCTATCTGTCAGGAATAAGCCGCTATATTTCATAAGATATAATATGTAAATTGATGTTCCAAATACGAGGATATGATGATGGTGACGACTGTTGCTAAAAGCTTCAGTTTACCCTTTATGTAAGCTAGTACTCCAAAGTCTCTCAATCTCGTAAGAAGTTACACCATAACATCTCCCTAACAGAGAGCAGTAAAGCTCTCTTCTCGTACATCAAACTAGTGTTTTACAACTTTCGACAAAGAAGTTCTTGAAATTCGATTAAAGGGTACCGCAAGACTTTTGCTCCGAAGTTATTTGAGAAAAGTGGTAGCTATTTCGAAGTTGTACAAACTTGCCTTTGCCGCCCGCTGTAATAAAAGCGACGGGTTCAGTAGAGTTAGTGTAAGATCATGTAAATTGCACAGCATGGTTCTAATTACCAGCGAATAATTGACTGAAAACTCGGTAAATTATATTGCATACGTTCACCGTCCAGACCAGCTCCAGTATTTAATTCATTTTTTGAAGTAATAAAGCTAGTGAAATGCCTTGGTGACGGAGCCTCAGTTAAAAACGACACGGATTTTTTTCGCAAACTTAATAGCGACCTAGTGCGTAGAAAACAGAGCTCATTTTGGTGTAACGGCTTTACTTAATAAGAAGATGTGTCTAATTACTTCCACTAGTATTCGTATGCACGGGAAAATGTGAAAAAATGCATCAATTTTATTTTAATGTAGTCAACTCACAGTCGCTTTGTCTGAATCTCACAAAAGATTTACCCAACGAAATCCCTTTTTGTTCTCAAATCTAAGTAGCAGAAAGATGCGATTATATCATCGTTGGTTTAACGAATTGCAGTTTAGAAAGCTTCAACATTTGGATGGGGAGGAAGTTAGCAAAAGTCATTTATCTACCTCACGGCCGGTATAGCCCAAACCTGAATTAAAATTACCATTTTAATACATTGAAAATAACAAATACGGTTTTTATTCTTTTGACTAGAAGAAAAATATATATAAACTGATTTGACAATGAAAATTGTCACCGTCTTCAGAATTACAATAAGCGATGAAGAAAAGTCTTTTTATTCGCTTTCTTTTTAACCGACTTCCAAAAAGGAGGAGGTTCTCAATTCGGTTGTATGTTTTATGTATTGTTTATCATGAAGTTTTGGAATCAATTTTCAGTTTAGATCTGTAACAAAGCTGCTAACTCAATACATCATGAGAAGGCTGGGAGCAGCGTGTGGTTTTGATTTCGATCATTATTATAAACTTTCCAAAACTATTAAAAATTTTCCAATGTGTTGTATCAATCAACCAATCTTTATTGTTGGCCACTATAGAATTTTCCCACACTAAATCAAAAACGCAAACAGAATTATCCAGCCAGGACACATTAATTTGAAATGCTTCTTCAGTGACCCAATTCAGATTGTTTGATTGTAACTAGTTGGAATCGACGGTATTACTACAGAGGTAGAACACACACACACTACACTAGGTACACTAGAAGGAAATAAAATTTAGCTACCGTATTGAATTGATTCAATCCACGTCCAAGAAATAACAATAAGAAGTAATATCACAATGATTAGGGTTCCACTCGAGGCGAGAGTGCAGTGGGCGAGTAGCCAGCTCCAGACTTTTTTTGCTATTTCACAATTTAATACAAATACAGAAATAACAGAACGATGGGGGTCTAAAGTAATAAATGGAAACGCTCAAATTAAAAAGAAAACCAATATTTGTTACCCCAGTAAGAGATAGCAATGGTTTATACAGCGGATTAAAGTTATGCAACGATTGTAAGTTAAGGGTTTAAAAGAGCATGCCTTGACATACTTTTAAGAATCTTCATACGGCACCCAACCATGTATAGAGCAATGTATCACACAGTGATGTTTACGCACATCATAAACTCCCCGGACGAGATACTACTGGTACTAAACTGTATTTCACCTCTACCCTCCGTTTTGATAATGTTCGAACTGTCTCACATATTTTTGTCACAAAGCCTCGGTGGCGCGGTGTTCCGCTTTCACTAAACTCTATTGTTAGGAAAATTCCGAATTTTATGTAGGCGAGTTCTTATCTGTGATCTTTATGCTCGCAAATTCATAGAATAATCTCATTCGGATGACTGGAAACATATTATTTAATGTTTAATTATTTGTTTCAATCTCGCTGCAACGACGCGACGAGTCCGATTTGGATAAAACTTGGAATATATATAGTTCGTAACCTGTATTAATACACAGACTATTTTTTATACCGAAAAACTAATCAAGTTTTATATTTATGTATCTACTTTCGTCTTTTGAGAAACTCCTAATATTTAAGTTAATAATATAGGTACCAATCTACTGGGTCAATATTATCATACAGTAGGTACGCTTGTATAATTTAATCACTGTAATTACTATCATATTAGTTTAATCATTGTCAGGTCATTGAGCTTTGGTTTACTTCAAGTCCGTTGCCATAGACAGCCAATGATAATAGTCGTGAAGTCGTGTATAGAAGCATTTATTGGTAGGTAAAGTACGCACAACGGATCTTTATCCCTCTGAAGTTAGGTGCAACAAATGAATTCACATGTACAGGTGCGGAAAAATACGATTACCTCCAATTAGGCTGGCTCCTATCCTGTACAGTCGTCTACACATCAACCTTTACACGGTATTATTGACGGTATTGACGGTATTTACACTGTTTGAACTTTGAACTATTATAATTTGAATGTTGCGAATCAGGAATCGCAATAGGTGTATGATTATAATTTATAAATTGCATGTCTAGCTATAAGGAGAATACATTGATACACTAGTTATTAATTGAGATCTTTTCTACATGTATTTCAAGCAATAAATATAGTTTGACTTTATTATACGAAAATTCATATGAACGAACGAACGAATACTGACATCAACGAGTATTACTAAGTAACAATACATAATCGTTAAGGCTAAGCAAAGCGGAAACTTAATTCCAAACAGTTTTAAGGCTGAAATCTTATCCCTTCAAGCCAGTGCAATTAGGTGGACAGAAAACCTCCCTCCTAGCATACCAGGCACGTATCAAGGAGAAGAATTATAAGATACAAAGATAGAGCAGTTGTTATAGATTCTAGGTCACTTAAAGTATTTGAAGTATCAAAAGACCGAAAAATACAGTGAATGAATCCCACAGAAGGGTTTCTCTATGTAGATAGGTATCCAAAGTAGAAAATCACTAAGCTTCCATAAGCGCGTTCGGAAACTAACTACAATACGAAGGCAACGTTATTTCATTACGAAAATCCTCAAAATTCTGCCACTTTCAAATATCATGTATTTACATATAATTTTGTCAATAGTATATTTGTCGTACACTGCAGATTGGCACTCTAGTCTTTCAAAGTATTTCACGACCAAGCCGTTTGTATAACTAGAAATGTGCTGACGCTCTCGTCTGAGCACAATTTTACTGATCCATTTTCAGAGTGTGAATGCAAACTCAATTGTATAAAAAGTCGTTGGCTTCAACAGTATAGTTTAGGGGCAAAAAATATTAGCTGTGTTGTATTCCGTCGACCACTAGTCCTGGCTACCACCTCGGCTCTCCCCATTAGGACATCCTCTTGCATCGTTTGGAGTGCACTCGATGCCTGACAAACTCGGATTTTTACGCGTCCCTGACTACAACGAGGACTCTTGTGCCTTGTGTTCTGTTTCTCAATGGATTCTCGTGTTTTCGGCAATATAAATAGCCTTGTGTGAATGTGTAAGCTTATTAAAGAAAACATTTCTGTACTGATTGAACGACCTTGTACCTGTTTCTCTTGATATACCATCATAATATTTGATTTTACTTTAATTTTCAAACGTTGCGTTGTAACTTATATCCCATCCCATCCCACTAATATTATAAATGCGAAAGTTTAGATGTTTGGATGTTTGTGTTTCAATCACGTCTAAACTACTGAACCAACTTGGATGAAACTTGGCATATATATAGTTCGTAACCTGGATTTACCATACCTGGACCATAAGCTAATTTTTATCATATAAAACAGATTTATGGAAATCAGTCAGTGTAAGTACAAGCTGATCAGTGGTTTTTCCTTCGCCTAGTGTAATTTTTAGGTGGTTTATGAATGTCAGATAAGTCAACATGAAGTTTTTAATGTCATTTCTCCCCTGGAAAGTCCGTTGTACCTATTTTGACCTAATGCAAATGACCAATGATTTAGAACTGAATTAGACTGCAATGGGCCACAAACTACTAATTAGCCATAACTATAAAGTATAGTAAGCGCCATAGCACCGCGCCTGATATTAATGCACCTAATAATGTAGATATGATATTAATCTTAAATTAGTTCCCCTTTGTACTCCCATTTGACTACGATCCAAATGCCATAATGAACAGAAATTGTCTTCCTAAGCAAGCAATTTCGTATCTCACTTCATAATGCAGATGTTTGTAAATAACATGCTGTAGTTTGTTTTATTAATAACTTTGACGTTAGTATCTCTACTTTGTTCTCACGTCATCGTAATCAGAAACAGATAATAACCTAAGTATTTCTACAACTGCCATGAATACCATGGATTTTCAGAATAAACAACTTAGAATCCACCACCAGAAAAACATCAAAAAGGCTAGGATTCTAAGTTCCTTTCTTTAATCTCAGAGGCTTTTAGTAGTGTACTAAAAACTAGTCAACTGAATCATAACTTTCATATTTTTTCAGGCTATTTCGATCCAGTTGATGCACAGTGACGTTTCAGCTAAGTTGAAGAACCATAGTTGGAACTGCATTGGTATGCCAATCAAAGTTGAACTGCAAAGTTAAACTGCAAAGTTTTAAATCATGGTCAGTTCATACTAACTCATAGTTATTCTGTGACTAAATAGTGACATTATGACGTCATTTGATATGTTTTCGCGCATATTTTGCTGTCAAGTGTCTAAAAAGAATGATCACGTGGTACAAAATTGTACCACGTGACCTGAAGAAATTACACTGGGCAGTGAAATATAACTTGACAGCAAAAGTTTGGCATACGGGGGCTGAACAGATCGTCAATCGTTGTAAATTAGTAGAATTACTTCTTGAGCAATTGCAGCTCTATCAGCCATGCGTACTACTCCTTCATCTTTAGATTCTTGAAAATTTATCATTATACTTTTATGTTTTCCCATCCTCAAGCATCAAGTCATGTAGGAAATTAAATTCGCGAGTTACTTGAAAGGGCTTCTTCTGACATAATTGGCATTTTCTATAATCATACGAGAGCTAAACCTTATTATCTTCAAAGAACATGTAAAAGTACGTAGGGGTATGGAAACAAAATGGGTGGAATCCCAGTTAAAAACAACAGCTTGCAGTTAACCTACAGCATAAAGGTGCGTTTTCGAAACCGGTGTAGGTATTAATTAAATGAATAGTATGAATACCTAGTCGTGAGTCACTATCTGAGTTAAGATATCCTCATGGATACTAAAATATCTGCAGGGGTATGCCAATCAAAGTTGAACTGCAAAGTTGAACTGCAAAGTTTTAAATCATGGTCAGTTCATAGTAACTCATAGTTATTCTGTGACTAAATAGTGACATTATGACGTCATTTGATGTGTTTTCGCGCATATTTTGCTGTCAAGTGTCTAAAAAGAATGATCACGTGGTACAAAATTGTACCACGTGACCTGAAGAAATTACACTGGGCAGTGAAATATAACTTGACAGCAAAAGATTGGCATACGGGGGCCATGATTTAAAACTTTGCAGTTCAACTTTGCAGTTCAACTTTGATTGGCATACCAATGCTGAATAAGTAAACGATGGAATATGAATTTAAGCATGCTCTATGTCCATACTCTTTGGCAAGTCATTGACGCCGGTTTATTTGACAAAATAGCTTATGAAAATATGAATAGTGTTATAAAACCATGTATCGAAGATTCTGCGTGATTTTTCATTCTACAACTATATGTAAGAATGAAATGAAATTACTTACTTTGAATTACTCTGTAATAAAAGATCACGCAAAACATTCGACACAAGATTTTAATCTTATTGCAGGCTTACATCATAAAGTACAATAAATGTCAAGGAAGCAATGAAAAATATTAGAATTACATAATCTAACCTATTAATAAATATGTATTCTGGTCTGGTATTTTTATGAGATCGTACCCTAATGCATTATTAGTATAAGTAGAATGCTTACGCTTTAGCAAAGTTCTAAGAAGTTGTTCTATAATAATTTAATCCATCTTCGTTCAGTGAGTTTGAAATTTATAAGCAGTAAGCAAACGGAGTTTTAACAGTTTTATAAAACAGATATTAGTAGGTAGAAATACAACATAAGTTTAGTGAAGAACGTATATGTAACATAAAGAAAAATTCTAAGAACTTTTAAAATTTAACGTTCGCGTAGTACACTTTGTCTTAAATGTATTCGGAATCATAGTGACTACAGTAGGATTTGTCTATTATAAACACGTCTTTTATAAATAAACTGTACTCAAACATAGACAAGCTAAGCTATATTTCACAGAAACGTTTGAGAAGACAGCCTGTTTGCAAAACCACATTTTTTATACCATTCAGCGGCATATTAAAACCGCGGGCTAAATTAAAACGTGAAACTCGTCCAGTCACGCCCTTGTAAAGTGAAAAAGATAAATGATGGCGAAATGTTCGTTTCGCGTATCTCAAAAATAAATTAACCACGAGCCTGCCTCACTCACAGAATTACATTGGTAAAAGGAAACTCACACTCGACAGAAACATGCTTTTTCGAGTTATGTCATTATTGATGAGCGTATGTAATCAGCCCTTAGGGTGCACACATAAAACTACAACATTCTAGAGACGAGCACCTAGCACAGATATTAAAACAGTAGCACTAGTAATGTATGGGAATGGTCACGTGACTCATCGTTCAGAAAATGTCATTTCATACATTTCGATTGATATTCTTTACCGATTGTAGAATTTCTACCATCAACAAGAATAAACTGGCGAGTGGCGGTAAGACTTATTAGACTGTGCAATCTCAAGTCAGTCTTACTGACAGTGATGTGACGTGACGAGTTGAATTATTTCGAACTCGAATTATTTTAGTTAAACTGAACCTTGACTCAAGCCGCCAATTGGGTTGACTCAACTAGGTCCGTATGCAACGTAAGTGGTTAGAGAAATTGGTGCTAGATTTTCACTTGTAAGACTTTATATGCATGCAAGTCCTAGATGCGAGTCAATTCAAATAACTTGAGTTCGAAATAACTCAACTCATCACGTTACATCACTATCAGTAAGTCTGACTTGAGATTGCACAGTCTAATAAGCCCATAAAAAAGAATGTGTAGGTTACAGCGTGTGCACGTGCCCAAACAGAGAGGCAAGCTAAATGCTCATAGTTATTACAACACATTTAATTATTACTACATTTACGTTGATCGCGAGACAAAAATTACTCGCACCAAAAAACCTTGCAGATGAGTCCCAAAGGTTTCAAATGAAATCGATGGGGTTGAAACAAATTTTCACGTAAAAAGTGATTTGTCATTTCCATAGTAACACCCTGTAGGTTTCACCGTGTGGTGAGACTTTGGCAGCTGAATCAAGTCAACGCTGATTTATGACTTTTTCTTTTGTTGTTTTCTATTTTCGCCACAATAACAAATGGCTTCACATCAAATCACGTCGCCCACGCCCCTGGTGACCAGATGACTCAATTACTTAGCTGTTATTTTAAGTCATACATACTGATAAAGTTAGTTCTATAAAACATTTGGGAGGATAAAAAGTGTGTGCACTCGTAATAATTACCGTCAACACATGACGTTCTTATGTGGGTTGAAAACTTATTTATCCGACTGGTAGTGGGCTAGCAAATGAATACACATACCGTAGTGTACATCGTGTACTACAAGAGTGGTAAGGAATATTAACTTCATGATCAAAAAATGTCACAGATGTGAAAACTGACGCTGAAACGCTAAATAGGTTTCAGCAAAAGCAACTTTGTTTCATAACTCCAAACAAAGAGCGAGACAACGCAGGCACATAGCTAGGAGTCATTTATCACATGCATCTGTGCGGCAGAAAAACTACCATCTCGTCACCAACTCAATGATATTGCGATATTTCTAACCCTCGCGTGACGTTTGCCGTTTGTGACTTTACATATTGTGTCAAAAATGTCCGTCATTATAATGGAGCCACCGGGTTTAACCAATTTGTTACGGTATGATTGACAAACATAATTATAATAGGTAGTTTCCGCCTCGTTACAACCCAAGTTGAATTCCAAGCGGTCGGAAAATACGATGCTTTTCAACCACAGACATACAGATTTGTAATATTATAGTAGAAATAATATGAAGAAAACAGCATAGGATAAACTAGTAAACACAGTACTGCAATGTATATTTTTTCATTTTATACAGTCAACACCATTAGTAAATGATAAATATTTCAAAAACGATATCTGATTGAACTTGTCATTTTCTTTTTACAACTAAGATCAAAGTGTAATGACTCTAGAGTCTGTGCAAAAGAGAACCTTTTTTGGCGGTACGGTGAACTAACATTAAGATTTAAGGTGTATTCGTCCAAGGATTTAAGATATAAGCTCAGTCCAACTGTCATTGCAACTGTCAAGTGTCAACTTCGACTCTATAAATGATTGTTGATCTTGTTTTTGTGATACAAAAAATTATGAGCGTTTCGACGGAGGGACCATAGTGGAATTTTAGGTTTCTGAGCACCTCAATATTTAGTAGAAGTTCTCAAACAATTGTAAAACTGAACCGGCAATTTGTAAAAGTTACGAATCAAAAGTTATAAGCATTTTAAAGTGGTCCCTCGGTTCCACACATGCAATGCTGGGTTCCAAGGATCTAATCAGTATTCACATCTTCTTTCACTGTCTATATTTAGTAGAAGATTTGTAAAAAAAAACTACTTAATTTCAGCCCTTCTTCTTCTTGCAGAGAGACGAAAACACGATAACAAAGTGGTCCCTCAGTTCTACATTGACGAAAATGTTTTTGCGGTTTTACAAAAAAACTAACTGGAATTTTAAGTTTCTGAATCAGTCAATATTTAGTAGAAGTGCTCATACAATTTGTAAAATCAATCAGTAATTTGTAAAACTTACCAATCAAAAGTTATAAGCATTTTAATGTGGACTTTCGGTTGAACACTTTCCAAAACGCAAAAGTAACTTTACAAAAAAACTATAAAACTTAGAGACGTGTAATATAGCTTATCATTTAGTAAAAATTTTTACTAAATATCTACATACAACAATAAACAATAGACAGAGCCATTATCGAAATATAGCAATTTTAGTTTCCGGCATAGAGATGCAGCCGCAGGGTGACCACACGGCTTAAATTTTCGGGACAGGGAACAGCATGACAGCCGCGCGACGCGACGATTCCGCTCTCTGCTGATGCGGATGTGACTCAATGAAGTCAGTGTTGGTACTCTAAGTACCTATTCATCCATTGTATTTTCAATAGGTGAGTAAAAAAAATCCGATGGTTGTCAAATAAATATAAGATCATACGAAAACGGAACGTCAGCGGAAAATCAATACTATTTATACTTAGGTGCTTACCTATCACACTATTCAAACAACTTCGAGAGGGCTTTCGCTGCCCAATTCAACAATAGAATCTACAAGGTGCTTACTTAAAAAGAACAATCGCTAGGAAAACTTCAATAACCACTATCCCACTACTATTATAAATGTCAAAGTTTAGATGTTTGTTTTTCAATCACGCTGTTACTACTTACTGGTCCGATTTGGATGAAACTTGGAATATATTATAGTTCGTAACCTGGATCAAACACATCGGCTACTTTTTTTATTTTTTTTTGTGGACGAAGTCGCGGGTAACTGCTAGTAATATTATAAATGCTAAAGTTTAGATGTTTGGATGTTTGTGTTTCAATCACGTCAAAACTACGAACCAACTTGGATGAAACTTGGCATATATATTATAGTTCGTAGCCTGGAGTAAGACATAGGCTACTTTTTATCCCGAATAAATTAGCAGAATCTAGGTACGGCATTAAATGAACAAAAAGGATAAGTGGCGCCAATAAAACATTCTTGACGTGTTTGACACGAGGACGCCACGCCACGTTCATTTAATGCCGTAACTAGATCCTGCTAATTTATTCGGGATAAAAAGTAGCCTATGTCTTAATCCAGGCTACGAACTATAATATATATGCCAAGTTTCATCCAAGTTGGTTCGTAGTTTTGACGTGATTGAAACACAAACATCCAAACATCTAAACTTTAGCATTTATAATATTACTAGCAGTTACCCGCGACTTCGTCCACAAAAAAAAATAAAAAAAGTAGCCGATGTGTTTGATCCAGGTTACGAACTATAATATATTCCAAGTTTCATCCAAATCGGACCAGTAAGTAGTAACAGCGTGATTGAAAAACAAACATCTAAACTTTGACATTTATAATAGTAGTGGGATAGTGGTTATTGAAGTTTTCCTAGCGATTGTTCTTTTTAAGTAAGCACCTTGTAGATTCTATTGTTGAATTGGGCAGCGAAAGCCCTCTCGAAGTTGTTTGAATAGTGTGATAGGTAAGCACCTAAGTATAAATAGTATTGATTTTCCGCTGACGTTCCGTTTTCGTATGATCTTATATTTATTTGACAATCATCGGATTTTTTTTACTCACCTATTGAAAATACAATGGATGAATAGGTACTTAGAGTACCAACACTGACTTCATTGAGTCACATCCGCATCAGCAGAGAGTGGAATCGTCGCGTCGCGCGGCTGTCATGCTGTTCCCTGTCCCGAAAATTTAAGCCGTGTGGTCACCCTGCGGCTGCATCTCTATGCCGGAAACTAAAATTGCTATATTTCGATAATGGCTCTGTCTATTGTTTATTGTTGTATGTAGATATTTAGTAAAAATTTTTACTAAATGATAAGCTATATTACACGTCTCTAAGTTTTATAGTTTTTTTGTAAAGTTACTTTTGCGTTTTGGAAAGTGTTCAACCGAAAGTCCACATTAAAATGCTTATAACTTTTGATTGGTAAGTTTTACAAATTACTGATTGATTTTACAAATTGTATGAGCACTTCTACTAAATATTGACTGATTCAGAAACTTAAAATTCCAATTAGTTTTTTTGTAAAACCGCAAAAACATTTTCGTCAATGTAGAACTGAGGGACCACTTTGTTATCGTGTTTTCGTCTCTCTGCAAGAAGAAGAAGGGCTGAAATTAAGTAGTTTTTTTTTACAAATCTTCTACTAAATATAGACAGTGAAAGAAGATGTGAATACTGATTAGATCCTTGGAACCCAGCATTGCATGTGTGGAACCGAGGGACCACTTTAAAATGCTTATAACTTTTGATTCGTAACTTTTACAAATTGCCGGTTCAGTTTTACAATTGTTTGAGAACTTCTACTAAATATTGAGGTGCTCAGAAACCTAAAATTCCACTATGGTCCCTCCGTCGAAACGCTCATAAAAAATTGCTGAGCAGTGTCAACGCAACAAAAGTAGTAAATTGGCACACGCGCGCCATCCTTTCCACGATGTTTCTCTTTTTGCACAAACTCTATCTATCATAAAAGTAATATTTAGATAAATACTGATAAATGATAGTTCTGATGCTAACTGTCCGATGTGCACAAATAAATTTTACAATGGAAAAAGATTACATATGGGTAAGTTCTAGGAAAACTTATGAATTTTTATAAACAATATTTTAGAAGATTTATAAGATTTTAACACCTGTCTATAAACGACTTTATTAAAATTACACCAATTATTGAATTAAAATAAATGGTTGTATCTACTACCCAGTGAGTAAATAATTTCGTTTCCACCGACCCAATCGAGATCAGTTTTCATTTTAATTAAAAGTTTAACTTTATTTTGTAACGGGAAACGTTTGGTTATTTTTGCTGTCATCACCACAGAACAAATAACGATTGAAAACTGTTTAGTAACAGTTATTGATGTAAAAACCTATGTTTTTACCTTTTTGAATTCAATCATTTAGATATTTTATAAGTAAAAAGGTGTTTAGATAAGTTGATTTACAAGAAGTCTTTTATAAAATAATTTTTAAAACGAACTATACCTGTTAAAAGATTGTACATTGCGAAACGATGCAACAAAAATGTTGCTATGGATATACCTATCTACAGAGGTTGGTTCCAGTCAAGTTATAAAGTTTCATCTTTTATTGTGAAACGGCAAAAGAAAAAAACCAGAATTTTTAACATATTATTATTATCTCGTGTAATGAGACTGACAGTGTCCCAATATTCTACGAAACGAGGAAAATCAGAAGGGTTGTGTATCTATTTAAATAAAATATGAGGTCAATAGCGTCACATGCATTATTGGTCAAGGGTTCCGCCCAATGACTTTTGCATAAATAAATGACTGGCCACAGACCCTTTTCAACCCCAGTCGAAACAAATAGAACAATTATCCATCCCTTTTGCGGGTGCCAGAGTCGTAGTTAGGGTCAAACCAACTTAGATTCAAATCAGTTTTATACCTAGGCTAAAATTTTAGTTTCCGAAACTCGTACGTGATTGTCTAATGGATTACAAAGAAGTATCTCTCAGTGATTTTAGAAACAAAAGATAAAGTTTATATTTGAGCATTTTGTTAGCTCTCTATTATACATAGCTATAGTGAGCTATTGATACTGAGAGCAACGTACTCAAATATAGACCGCAGCGTTGTGTAAATAAAACCAGGCGTGAAAAGTTCCAAAATGATACCCAATGCAAAATCATTTTGAATATTTGCAAAAATGTTTATTTTCATTTACTCTGAGCAATTTATATGTGTATCAAACTTTGACCAATAATGTGGGAGTTTCATGTACATTTGCGTCACTAGGTCTTGTCAAATGTCACTAGTGAAATTAAAACAAAAACATTCAATTCGAATTTCAAAAATATCGCGATTGAGGCCCAGCCCTGGCAAGGGTTCATTATTGATGCAAAAAGGTAAGTTCGTCCATCGGCGACACACGTTTACGCCAAACCGATTCCAGCTATCCCCCAATCGAACCAATATTCGATGCGAAGTAAATTAAAATATTAATAATAAAACGATTCATTGAATACGAAAGACAAACAGACAGGCATTACGAGTTTTAGTGACAGAGCTTGAAAGTATTTACAATAGAGAGTTTTTACTTTTTGAATGAAACTATATAAATCTAGCGAATGAAAAAGATTTTATTGGTTGTAATAAAGTGCAATAGCTTCGGTAAAAAAGTTAATATAAATGGTGGAGTTAGATAAAAACTTTTAATGCGGTCACAGCTGCAGGGGTGGTTTGTCTACATCACGTATGACCTGAATGTTATTTGATGACTCATCGTTTGCGAATTGAACTTTAGCTCTATCTTGAGTTTTACTTAGTATAATATGATTAAGAGAAGTTTTCGTCTTAATTGTATAATAGTACATTTTATTATGATTGTTGATATAAAAAATCTATTGTTGGCTGGTTTCATATAATAAAATCAAAAATAAATGAAATAAAATTAAAACTGAAACATCCCGGTATAAATAACTTAAAAATAAGTAGTCAATGGTTTTATTTCAAAAAGAATTCGTAGCTCAATTCGAAGAATAAAAATGTAATTTGATAAGACTTGTCTAGGCATAGTCAGCAAATCAAAAATTCCAACAAATCCTTAGAGGGTTACCCTTAAAGCCAATAATTGTAAAAGTGAAACTTCTAACAAAATCGTTCATTTTTTGTTAATATTTTGTTTTCTGTATATACGGGAAAGCGTAACTACGTATTAGTATTTTCAACATTGAAACTTTGTTACTATCTGCAAGATTTTGTCTCAACTGAGTCGTACTCATTTCTGTACAGAAAAAAGACTTTGGATATGTTCATACTTTAATCTCGTGCTATTTTCCGTAAGAGGCAATTTACACACTCCTTTATAGGTACGTAGCGACAAATTACATACCTAGTATGGCAACACCGGCGACTCGACGCCAGGCGTGTTTCCTCGTTTCCGCATATTGTTCCACTCTATTTATATGCATGTAAATTAGCTTGGGTATATCTAATATGATACAGGTATCTATGGTTCAATAATCTATTCTATAAAACCAATAAAATCTATTAAATAAAGTGATTTTATATGATTTAATTTTTCAAAAAAGGTCTTGTAGTACGAAATGTTACGCTAAACTTACAAACTTTAAACTATTGCTGTCAACAGCACTTAGCACTGATGCTGAGAATGTTAAATACATGTAAATCCTTTGCCAAAAGTCCCCTACCACGAAGCAAACATTAGTTTTAAGTACAGTCAGCTGAAGAAGAAGTCTTTATAAAAAGTCTAATCTAAGAACATATAAAACCGCAGAACAGGTTAAAACTAAACAAAATAGAAGAGACCCGACTTTCCTAAATGTTATGTAACGTGACTAACCTCATATATTTTGGAGTTTTCTATTCTATATGATTGTAGAATGTCAACTTGGGTATCATTCGACTGAAAGTTTAGTCAAATCTGAAACAAGACTTTGAATGAAAAACATTGGTTTTTCGTCAGATTTTTATTGTAAAGAGTAAAAAATTATCAATTCAAACGTTGATAATGTGAGTAAGGTAAAAAAAAAATAGCACACAATTGTTCGGTTGATTGATTGGATTATCCAAAATTTTAATAACATTTTCTGATAATTGCTTTCAAATATCAAGCTTTTTCAGTCTTATTTAGTCGTCAGATTTATTATTTGCTGACTGTACAATACAACTGTACAATACTGTACAATTGTATATTCCACGAAGAACATAAAGATAAAATCTCAGCTTTGTTCTCGGCTCAAATAATGTACTTAGGACTTGGATAGATGTAAACAATCCGTGATTTGAATAAGCCTTCAAAACTATTTCAAATTTTGGTAAGTTTGCGGTTCAGCCCCCGTATGCCAATCTTTTGCTGTCAAGTTATATTTCACTGCCCAGTGTAATTTCTTCAGATCATTCTTTTTAGACACTTGACAGCAAAATATGCGCGAAAACAAATTAAATGACATCATAATGTCACTATTTAGTCACAGAATAACTATGAGTTAGTATGAACTGACCATGATTTAAAACTTTGCAGTTCAACTTTGCAGTTCAACTTTGATTGGCATACCCCTGCAGAGTATAGAATTGAAGACAGACTCTGATATTCAATAAAATATACAGTACAAATTCAACCTGCAAAGTGCTACTACATTTATTTATGATAATAATAAGGTTTGCATTCAGATTAGAGAAAAAGATCTTAATATTAGCCGCTCTCTGTGAAAGAGTTCATCTGAGGAAGTGCTATGCTAATACGCAACTACGCTACGCAACTACGCTGTACAATACGCACTACGAATCTTTATCCCTCTGAAGTTAGGTGCAAAAAACTATTGCGTATTTACTGTTGGACGAAAATATTAATTGACCTCCAATTACCCAAAAATGGGTTCTATGTACAGAGGGACAAAGATCAGTTGTGACTCTTCTCTTCTTCTAATTTAAGAGCTCTCTTGTCGGCGTAATGTATGCATTTCCCGCCAGGTTCTTCTCTTCAGGGCAGCTTCCTTGACGTCCTTATACGACATGACATCTATCTTCGCCTTCACTTGGCTCATGTAGCTAATACGCGGTCTTCCTCTTCCTCTCTTTCCTTCTACCTTCCCTTCAATGATATTTCCGATTAAGCTGTCATGTCGTATAAGGTGTCCAATCATCTTTCCTCTCCTGTTCTCAACAACTTTTATAAGGGCTCTCTCCTCGCTTACTCTACTTAATACTTCTATGTTAGTTACTTTTTCTGTCCAGCTAATCCTTTCCATTCTCCTCCAACACCACATCTCAAATGCTTCTAAATATATGTGACTATATTCAACTATAATTTATTCGACCGCTAAGTAGTGATGCTCCTTACAAGGGTATGTTCTAAGGATGCCAGTGGTCAATTTTGGCAATAAAGTTTTTTCCTTGGAACTGGTATTTAATAGGATTACAGTTCGGTGGTTTAGTAAGCAAGCTGATGCTCTTTTTTTTATAATATAGAATGTACTTTGGCTACAATCTCACATGATGGTATGTGACGATGGGGCCGACGATGGAGCAGGACAATCTAGAAGACACTTATTCACTCTTGCCTTGAAAATACCCAGATAATATTTCTTAGGAAAGACAGAAGACGGCAACGGCTCTTAGTAGACAAAGCTAAGCGCTGCTCAATATAGTTTGTAGGATGCATTGATTTATTTTACGCAAGGCAGGGTGGTGTTCTGCGTTGTATGGAACTGATGACTGGATGAGAAGAGCTGAAGTTCGGGCTCGATGGATACCTACATCCAGCTATAAATGGATATAATAATATTGATGATGATGCATTGATGTTAAGATGGATGTGTGGAGGTTAGACAAAATAAGGAATGAGTATATCAGGGGAAGTTTGAAAGTGGCGCCTGTTGTTGAAAAGGTGACAAGTGCTAGATTAGCATGGTATGGACACGTAATGAGGAGGGATGAAAATCATGTTACGAAAAAAGCTATGAATATGAGTGTGAATGGGTATGCAAGTAGAGGAAGACTGAAGAAGTGGTTGGATTGGGTGAAAGATGACATGAATGTGAGAGGAGTAGATTCAGAGTTGACGAATGATAGGAGGGAGTGGAAGAAGAAGACATGTTGTACCGACCCCACCTAGCGTGGGATACGGGCAGGGGAATGATGAATAATATTGATGATGATGATGATTTATGTATTTATTTTCCTTTAGATACAACGGTGCTAAGTAATACTAGACTGTAATTCCTTTGTTACTTCGATCCGATAATTAGGTAGGTATTTTCCGCTGCGAGCGGAATGGTATCCTCTGAATTAATTCTTCCATTGATTTTTGCTGAGTTTTTTTTATTTCCTTCCGCACGAAGACAATGTAAGACTTGCTCGATTGTGGTGCGTGAAATGATTAATCTTTGTCGTATTTTTAATATACTTACAAAAATTTACAAACATCACAAACATTTTCTCAATACTTGTAACAATGGTGGGACCTCATCGTTAACTTTGGAATATGAAAAAATATTTTGAGATTTTGATGATAAAGTCTTTGCACAAGCTTTGTTAGTAATGTTCATACAAGCTAGTTATTTAGTCTCGAGAGACTTATGCCCTAGACTTATTTAGTGTATATATTTCAAGTGTTATATTTTTACTGAATAAATGATTATTGAACTCGAACCCGAATGCCTACTGACTTGTCTTGTCGCTAAGTAAAAACGGTATTTCAACTTTATAATGAGCATAATATTATTTCAAAGTTTCTTTGAACATAATTATCCTAGCTAGGTTCAACCAGCCCCCGTATGCCAATCTTTTGCTTTTAAGTTATATTTTACTGCCCAGTGTAATTTCTTCAGGTCACGTGGTACAATTTTGTACCACGTGATCATTCTTTTTAGACACTTGACAGCAAAATATGCGCGAAAACACATCAAATGACGTCATAATGTCACTATTTAGTCACAGAATAACTATGAGTTAGTATGAACTGACCATGATTTAAAACTTTGCAGTTCAACTTTGATTGGCATACCTCTGCTGTATTCAATATCTAACATTTTGTCTTATTAAATTAGACCTTTATTCTACACATCAAGGCCCTTTGGGAAGCTATGAGAGAACAGAGCCTATATTTTGCGCGACAAATTAATTAACATTTAAATTGTTTTGTCCTAAAATTTGCATCACAAAAGAGTCGCGTTATGCTATACCTACGTTCCCGTGAAGTTGACAGGACTATAAATAAGCCAAGACGAGGGTTTAACACTTGCACGGAATATTATCTTGTTGATTTATTTTTCTCATTTCAAAGATACTGATGACTTATGTTAAGCTTTAAAGAGGAGGTACAGCTCTGTGAAAAATGAGTCTGCGTGGTCTCAAGGTTATGCGCAACTGTACTTATACATCCTCGTAGCTGCTACGCCGTAGCAATTTCGTAGCGGGAAGAAAATTAATACAGGGTCGACTAATAGAATATTTTTTGCGAGGGTTTCGCTCCAATATCACTTCGCAAAAAATACTACTTACCTATCAGAATATATCTTACTTATTTATGATTTATTTAGGGCGGCTTGCACGAGAATCGCTAGACGCGTTTAACTATTAAATAGTATTTAGCGAGTTGTCAAGTCATATAAATACGTCAGATTTAAATCTATTTAGCTGTTAAACATGTTAAGCGATTTTGGTGCAAGCCGCCCTTAGTCAGTACCTACTAAACAATTCGACTACTAAATAGTAGTCGAATTGCTTAGTTGTTTTGCTGCACAAATGTGCAGCAGACACAAACAGCTTCAAGTTATATATTGGTACTAAAAAATTATCATTTTGTCGATAGGTTAGGTTATTATAAAGTAGACTAGTGTGGGTTCAATTTCAAAGAGATTAGGATGTTCGTATGTTCTGCATCTGCAAGTTGTGGTTTCATACACCACGTTACTCTTAGTACCTGGTACCTACAACACAGAGAATTCTTGGGTATCACGTGATTGTTGCTGTTACAATATTCCATTACCGACGACATAGCAGATTTACTTAGCTTGTATATTATTGGCAGTTAAATATAACTCACCATTTTTGTATGCGAATCCACTCTACTCACGTCTCGGGTATTAATCACTTCACTTTACCGTAAACGACCGTAGTCATGTAAGCTAGTAGGTATTTATAGAATGAAGGTAATATTAAAATTTACTTGCGGATTTATTTACGATTTACAATAACAGTTTTTTTAGACGTAAAACTTACGTTTCAGAGTGATGGGTGTCATTCGAGATTCATTCAGGAGTCTAAGACCAAGCTCAATGGCCCGTTGAGAGATACCTATGTCCAGCAGTGGATCAATATAGGTTGATGATAATGATGATGATAAAAATAAATACTCATGGCCATTTTACACAACGCCCTCTATTCCCAAACTAAGCAAAGCTTGATATGGGAACTAGTTGGTGATGATGGTAATGACGATGATGATGATGTTGGACGTTCATTGTCTCATAGAACTTTTCCTGTGAGATAATGCATTGTTAATGATTTATTTAATGCATTGTTAGAAGAGGGTCTATTAGAAAAATCCGTTTAACATAAGGTGGGTGCCATCTGCTTTCCACCACTTTTTCTCATAAAAAAAAATAGTAAATAGAATTTCTCAGCCTGAACATTTTATTCTCCCTAATCTGACGTTGTTCAATGTCGGAAACAGGCTTTCCAGTTGCACGACTCGCCAACTTTCCTATACACGTAAGTAATTACTAGAGTCAGGTAGGTATTTCAATTAACTGATTCCGAAGCACGTGCATTCCTGTTTAACTTATTTATAGTTTCAACATTTTCAATAAGACTTTATAGTTTATTAAAACTAAGTAGTTAGAGATTGCTAATTTGAAAATAAATATTGAACAGCCTATTTTAATTCTCTTTAGTGCGACTACGTACCCACATTTCATAACCAGCTACGTAGGAACATTTTTTTTTCTTACTTCGTAACTGGGTTACAAACCAATAATTTATTTTAAATTCTTTCTTTGAAACCGAGTTACGAAACAAGACTAAAATATCATATATCATTTCTTGATTCGCTAATAGTTACGAACTAACATCATTTTGTTCAGCTTATTCATACAAGATCATCGGTGGTCTAAGGGGAGTGTAGACTCCTTGATTTCAAATCTAGTCCAGCCCAATGTCCCCAATGTAATGTATGTAACCTAACCGAACTTTGTTTATTTTTTAAAGCTTGTTTATAAACGTATGAGAAAAAAAATTAAAGAAATCTGTTCGTATTTTAGCAGCAGCGAAGACCTTGCAACCTGTCCTGTAGAGTACTAACAACTGCAAAATGGTGTGTATCTAGCATTATTAAATGAAGATAATAAAATTGTCTTCAGCACTACAATTCCAGATCCTAGGACATACGATTTGGGATGACCTAGATTTATTTAGCTGAAAAATTCATTGGTGCACGGATTTGAACCCACGACCTTAGGAATGGAAGTCGGGGTCGCTACCACCAGACCACCGGTGCTCAGGGTACTCTTACTACTTCGACGCGTATCTTTATGTCCATTAAAAAAAAACTCCTCTCCAATTATAAATCATTTGTTTATTTATCACTAAATATTTACATTTTCTTTCAGTAGGTACGTCAGACTAACCTCTAGTATAATTACTAATTTGAAGTATTTAATGCAACATGTACAACATTTTCCCTAAAACTAAATAACGCTTATAATAACATAACTATACTAAAGACTTTTTACAAAATTATAAAAACAAACAATATTTTCCAAAAAAAAACAATATCAACAAAAAACTCATGGATAAATTAAGCTAACATTAAAAAAATTACACAATTTTTAAACATATAAGTCTCGTAAATTTAGTTTATTTCATACATTATTTTTAGAGCATTAAAAATAATACCAAACATTTCCTTAATTATGTTACGCTATCTTACATAACTATGTACACGTTACTGTTTAGTCTTTTTACATAATTTTGTATGATATGCTTTATCAATGTTAAGTTTAAATATTATGCCATACTAAAACATGTTTTTATTAGTTTTTTTATTTAAACTTTAGGCCAATTGATTAATTATATTTCATTTTACAATCTAATAAAATAAATAGTAACACACGCCCGTCTCTCAAGTCGGAGTTGCCGTGCAACATTTTTTTATTTACTGATTGTCACACTCCAATAAAAATAAATGAAAACTCAAATACGAATATACAAATATAGTGGAATTTTGTATGTTCAAACTAAACTCCAATATAAATGTAATCTCATTTGATTGATTGATAAATTAAATTAACTAAAAGCATATGTTAAACATATGTTAAACTGGGGATTAAATCACTCATTGACGCTCAACATGTGACATAATGTTGTACTAATGTACGTAAGTACCTACCAATAGGTAACTATGAAGCAGCTGTTGTGCAACATTGGTGTAGTTTTCGAGCTATGTAGGTATATTCGTGACGCGCAAATAGGACAAATTGCGCAACACCAAGATAATCATCTGGTTAAAACGTGTGGTCATTCGTACCTGACGAACGTTAAACTTAGTTCTAAGATTCGACATATGAGTCTCAAAATAAATTATGCTATCAACATTGACAGGCGTCACAGCTCAGTCGGTAATGGCTCTGCCTTCCGTGCTGTGGGTCGTGGGTTCGATCCCCACTGAGAACAAACATATGTGCGTGGAAAACATAGATGTTTGTTCTATGTCTGAGTGTTACTATGTATTATAAGTATAAGTATGTATTTACAAAAAAAAAGTATATAAGTATTCTATCAGCATCTAGTTCCCATATTACAAGCTTTGCTTCGTTTGGGACTAGAGGGTGTTGTGTGTAAAGTCCATGAATATTTATATTTATATTTAACATGTCGCGCAATCATGACTCACAACAATATTGGTTTGAATCCCCGGTTGGTTTAAAAGCAAACAATACCTTAAAAAATACTAGCTATGTACAAACTACAAACGAGTTTAATTTTGTCGATAAAATGTTAAGCTATTATTTTTATCCATCGTGATTTCCGATACTACAATTTTGAAATTGACATTGATTTTGTTACTAAATCAAAACAAGTTATCATCTTGCACTGCAAAATATAATTTTAAAATTCATATCTAAAGAGATTGAAGAAAAAGTGCTGAGAAAAATGTTTTTTGCGTATGGCAGCATCGAGAGTAGCGCTAGAGTGGGGAGAGGCAAGGCTTGATGGGCGCTGGAGCCAGTGGATTCCGCAGTTGGAAGCCAGTTGTTGTCGAGCACGGACTGCTCGATCACGTTTTGCATGGCGTCTGTGATGGACCAAAATATCATTTTGATTATTTTCACTACAGAATTCTACCACAATATAACTCTATATTTATACATTGAGTACCGAGGCTCTACTTATAACTTTTAGATTACTGTTTATTCTATACTGACCTTGCCCATACGTTGAGACGTCTGGCGTGTAAAACTTTTGCTCAGCTGGTTGCAAAGGGACCACAAACCCTGTTGAAAGAGAATCTCATCAGAGTCACTTGATTGTCTATTCAAGAAACTTATAAGTGCTTTAGGCTAAGTTCAATTCAAAGTGAAACTTTGGTATTAAAATGGTGTTTACAAATACCTTAAGATTTAAATAGAAATAATTACACGAAATACTCGTTGAAAATAATATGTAGGTTAGTTTAGAAGCGCGTAATGGTTTAGTTAAAATACATATCACGAAGTCATGAATAAGTTATGAATCTGTTATCTGCTAAGCTGAAAATAGAATCTTCAGATTTTCTAAAAGTTTTGAATACTAAAAAGGTATAAGGGAATGTACACGAGAATTTTCAGTCTTAAGTTATCACATAAAAGTTTAATTTGTAACTTACGTGGCGGAGGCTCCGTGGTGGTAGGTGCCGGCGTCGTAGTTGTTGTAGTTGTAGTCGTCGTCGTCGTTGTTGTAGAAGTTGTAGTTATTTTTATTTCTGTTTGAACAAAGAACAATATTTTTAGTGGTTTGTTGCGTGGTACATTACAAAATGTTTTTGAAACTGCCAACTCTGCTTTCACTACTACACTGAGTATTGTGTGCGTGACGTATGTGTCATGTTCGAGTATCGTGATGATGGCAAATTAAAATGATCTTTAAAACTTATTCCATTGAGCCATTTGAGCCGGGCTGAGCCGAGTGATTTCTACCTGTTATAAATCAGGGTGTTATACTCGAGGTGAACTCAGGTTACATCGCGGCCGAAGCTAATCTAAAAATGTGACGGGCCTTTCACCACCTCTAAATTAGATAAAAATATATCCATCTTGGTCTTTGACCTGTCTAAAGTAGAGATGGAGATATTTAAAACTGATGGATAACGTAATCATGAGATAGTAAATTAGACACTAAGTAAGCTCGCAAAAATATTTTCGGTTTTAAAAATCGCAAGCAGTGATTTGAGAAAATCACAAGTCGCCTAGTCGTAAGAAAAATAAAAATTGGGAAAGATTAGTCAACTTGATACACTCAAACCTCTCAGACAAGACTAGTGAGAGAACCTATTCTCTATTAGTCACACGAGCTACATAAACACAAAGGAAATTAGACCCATTTATCCAACATCTCTCAAGGGTCAGCTCAGCGCACACTCCGTAGTCTGTTTTTACACAGCGACCGACACGATATCTACACGATATCGGTGGAGAGTTAATCTCATACATTTGGTACTGGACGATTTCACACCGTAGCGACGCAAATGCCGATATTTTTTTTCGAGCAACTGACATGTCGATATCTTTTTACGTGTCGATATCGGCCAGTGTGCAAGCCTTTACGTCTGCTTCGATCATAGTGTTTGTAAGCACAATGTGTAGTGTAGCAATGTTATGACCGTGTTTACTCCGTCACAGCGCACAATGGCTATTAGTTCCTAGTTTGAGGTGAACTGGAGTGAATTTCATATTCGATTACGTAGTTTACGAAATTACTCTCTGATACGCCTCGACTGATCTTTATACATTTTCAAATGTCAGAAAGTCTTTACGTAAATGCAAGATGTAGTGAGTCAAGTTAATTTCATATTTTTCTGTCCAAGATTTACGACTACGCATATTACGAACAATGACGTTTTTAGACAAGTTATGTGTGGTATGTAATTGTCACGTACAATTTTATACACTAAGCTCATCTCTAAACTAAAGTGGCTAGCTAAAACCAACACGAAAAATATGAAATCAAGTCCCACTAGCAATTCTGGCTGAAAACGAGAAGCAATAAAGAATTATATAAAAATCAAAGATAAGTATTAAAACATTTTAAAAAAAATATCGTAACAATAACTATATACAAATACTTAAGAAAATAGCATTTTTAACAAAAAAAAGAAAAAAAAATATTAAAATGAACTCTGAATTCTAAATGCTAGAGATAGAAAACAGAGTTCAAATCACCGACTGCCGGCAGGGTGCCCAAAAGGCTGGCAACGTTACCTCTTTGTATGGCAATACTAATTCTCTGTCCAAGGTAAGCGCCAGCCCTTTGGTCATTTGTCACGAATTTGTCATAAAGAATTCACTCTATATAAATTGTCCAATTCCTACTCGTCATATCAACTCACCATATAGTCGAAGCGTTCCTTCTGCCTTGCCCATTGTGTTTGTAGCCACACATGCGTAAGTACCAGCGTCTTCAGAGCTGAACTCCGTTATGACCAGGACTGTTCGCATTTGGTACTGAGATATACGTCCCTCTGAGATCTCGTGTTTACCTCTGTAATTACAAAATTGGTTATACCTACAAAGATCGAGAAATTAACTCGGAAGGCACTGGTTTTATTTATTCAGAAACAAGAAGGTAATTAAAGTGTCAAAACGTGATAGCGGTTGAACAAATTAATCATAATCTGGTAGATAAATGCCGCTGGTTTCAGATGTCTCTTTCCACTTGCGTAGTCAATATTGGTGTTAGGTTACGCTGGATTTGGTTGGCCACGGCCTTTTTATTTTAATAGTTACTCTGTTTCGTTTTTCCGTAGACTGTAACGCTTTTTGCTATCCTCTGGATTTAGAGTTTCAGCATGCACATCACGTTTGCATCGCGACTAATTAGAATTAATCTACGTTTGATTACGAAAATGGCTATTATCTAAATTAATTCTGTGCTAGAAGCAACTAATATTCATTGTTCGAACATTCATGGTTATAACCATTATAGTTAGTCTAATGTGTTTTAAAGAGAGCTGGCTCGAATTGCCATTAAGTAATGAATGAGATAGACGCCCACTAAAACAAAGATGTACAAAACTACAGTCTGTACAATAAAATTGTTGAACCAGCGAACCGTCGATTTCATTGGAGCGTAGTAGCGATAATCGACATTTTGCTCTCGAACTTTATTATTACAACTCCCCATCGAGGGGTAGGATTCAACTCAGAGTAAAATTAATAGAGTGATCATCTAAATCGGCACCGCGGTTAAACGAATTTGATGCCTCATAAACTTGATAAAAGCCCCCGAATTTAGGTACGACTTGCACCAGCCGCGACTTGAACTTCGAGAAGTTTGAGTGACAAAATCAAATCATGCTAAAAACTCGCGGTCTAGAGCCAAACTTGACTAATTATGAGATTCTAGTTCTGATGCAAGTGGTGCCAACTAAATATCGGTCATAAAAAACAAAATCTGCTATCTACTAAATTATTGGAATACGTTTTTGGTGATTTTATCACGTTTCCACCGCGTTTCTGTTTGATCATGTCGAATAAATGAAAATGTAACGAGGTAATCGGTTGACTAAAATCATGAATAATTTTATTTATTATTATTATAGGTACTTAGCGACGCAGTACGACACAATATAGCAATCAACTTACCCAGATAAAATCATTTCTTCACCACTCTTTAGCCAGTAGTTGATGGACTGCGGGTAGGCTTCCACGAAGCACTCTAGTTTAGTGTGACCACTTGTGGGCACGCCTATTACTTTTGTAGCTACTAATATTGTAGGTACAACTGTTAACATATAAAGAATTGAGATTATTTACACATTATGTTCTAGGCACTTTCGTAGCTTAACTAAGAGAGCAGTGTAATCTAGTGATAGAACCCGCTGCCTTCCAATTCTTAGATTGTTAGTTGATATTTGGAAGTGTACCTAATAAGGCTTATTCTTTATTGTACACAGTGAAAAGTATAAAGAAACATGGGCATATAGGCGAGCTTGACACTACAAAGAGTTTTCTTTCAAACCCTTCAACTCTTTGAAGAGACTTGTCTGAAAGGAAAACTCGTGGCTTGGCTTGACACGATAAAAAACATTCAACCTCTGTACACATAAATCAATTGCAAACCCTTCGCGATCAAAAACACCAGTCTCGTAAATAAAACGTTCAAGAACAAGAACTAGCAAATCAGAGACAAATGTGACACCAATCAATTCGCAGTGAGCCCGCAACGGGGATTACGGCCACCCTATTGAGTTTTAGCACGCTATCCGATGCCGACACCTACACATTGTTGGAACTGTCACAATTGACAACTGTCAAACATCAGTAAAGTTCAAGGTATTAGAAAAGTACCAGGAAAGCAGAGCTAAAAAAGAGATAGGGGAAAAAATATTAGTTCTATCAACAAAACACGCTGGATCAGATTTATGGAGTTACATTTTATAAAAATCTGCATTCAATGTAACTATTGGAACAAATAAATCGAATTAATTCTACCAATAGAATAAAGGAAATTCCACCAGTTCCAGTAATGTAACTAGTGGGAATAGACCGATACCAACATGTCAGTCCCTCGAATATAGATCAGTGTCGGCGACGGGATACATAAGCTTCTAGTACCAAATGTATGAGATTAGCTCTCGGTCGATATCGTGTAGGTTTCGTGTCGTTGGTAGTGTGAAAACAGCAATTCAAGGAGAGGCCTGACTCAGCAATGGGATCGTGTAAAGCTCTGGTATCCTTAAGCCTGGGTTCTTGAGAAGCGGCTACCCAATCTCGCTGAATGTAGATGAGGTTGGATGCCAATTATTTATCTTACATAAGGTGTAGGATTACAGAAAAGTGTCTCAGTTTGGGGTGTTTCCGTGTTGTATTATTACCGACATATAACTTGGTGACAGATTCTTATACGCCTATTCGTGTGAAACTGGCTTAGACGAAAGAAAAAAAAATACAGTGATCTTTTCAACTTTGACTTATTTCCTAAGAGTACCTACCCATAGTACCCATGTCCGGCCAAAGTCCACCCCACGTTACAACTACGCGTTTCTCATAATGCAGTTTCAAAGACAGTAGTCTACGTTATTGAAGTTTATAACGTAACATCGTTAGTCTTGTTTGCACAGCTAACAGCCTGGTTAAAAACCCATACCTAAGATAAACTCAAGGTTCAACTTCTGTCATTATTGCGACTTCGGCTTAAGTCGGTAGTAATAAAATAGCTAGTTGTTACTAAGGCCGATCTCAGATCTTTTCAAAAGGTTTAATGCTCCACCGTCATTAGAAGAGCATCAAATTGTGTTCGCCGTAACGTAGGAAATCGAATAGGCCGAGAACAAGTTTCAAGTGGATTGCGACTATTGCTAGGGGACCTGAAAGCTTTATTGGTACACGTATCTTGAAACTCTGTCCAAATGCATTTTGTATCAGACTTAGGCACAACTTAGACTGAGCATAGATTTATATAGTACTTGTATGGAGTAATATTTCTACAAGGTAAGTCACGTGACTAATCTCTCATGTGTTTGACGTTTTGAACTTTGAATGACACGCAGCAAAGTTGAAACTTCAATAAGGTTTTTCGAGTATTCTCCACAATATCAGTGAGGTTCTATTTACAAAATAGTTATCAGATACTTACAATTTACACTAAGCATTATCCTCTTGCTGACTGACGGGGGCACATCATTGGACGCGATGCAAAGGTAGGCTCCCATCTGCCGCCGCTCCACTTTCGTAAGATTTAGCGTTTGCCCCATGTACATATCCACTAAAAATTGTAAAGGTGCATTCAGTTAAGCCTTGAGATTAAAAAAAACTCCTATGTCCAAAATACAACACTATAAAAAAACTAAGGAAATAGTTCCCAAGTTTGACGGTATTTCTAACATCAGTCATCTATACTTGCACCTATTATGGAAACCAGTGGTTTATCCAGACCACTTATTAATACCAGAGAAACCAAAAGATAGCGACTGAGTATAAAGGTTCGTCCAAAAGGAATTGTTAATAAGTAGTGCTGTAAATGACTTAGTGGTCTCGGGTGTCAGCGTCGGGGTCAGTCAATTGCATTTGCATACAGCTTTGCAGAAGCTTAACGACACCGGTTTCAACGTAGCTGACTTTCAAAGGCCACGACGATGCGGAATCAGATACACCGGGTCTGTTAAGGCCACTCCCAAAAACTTCAGGAGTGGTCTTATTCCAAAACTCTATCACACTGACGATTTGCGGGCGAGATCACTCGCTGTGAGTTCACCGCAGTCCGCTATTCGTGCCAACACGCGGCGAACTCGCTGCGATCGGAATCGCACCCGAATCGCCAGTGTGATTAGGCTCTAATAAGTAATTTCCGATTTTACTTGTACTAAAAAAAAACTTAGCTACCGTATTAATAGTTATCTTTTTTTTACTTATATTATAGTCACCACATGTGTTTGAATTTTGGAATTGTCCAGACATCGCATTCTGCTATCATAGATGAGGCCTTTCCAGCCACTCCGTAGCCGTCGTAAATCGAAGCTGTCACAACCATTTATAAAATCCCACAGAAACCCAGCTTCCCCAATTTGGTACTCTGTTACAAACAATTATTTTATGAATATTCATATTCGAGTCTGGAGGAATGGGCGTGGCGCACCTATTCGTTCTGACGCAACGTGGAAATTACCGACTTGTGCCAATTACGCTGTAAAGGATGATAACTGGATTATTTCAATTTGTAATGTCAGATACCTAGAATTAGTTAGTACATAATCTTTACATTTGACTTGATTATTTTTTGTGCGATTTCTCATAATTATCTTTCACAGAATTCATTACCCGCGAAGTTTTAGGTAACAGTCATCATTTAGTTTGTATCGTTCATTATTAATCTTGTGGTATTCTCACCTGTATTCTACGCCCACTTTTAATATTTTTGGTTTACTCATCTTGCAGTTGAAAGTCTTGCCTTCTTAGGTTTTGAAAACAGTGGTCATATGTTATATAAAGTGGGTCATAGCGTGAACAGATTTTGCGTCTGCATATATATTTTGTTACACCACTTCTTAGCCACCATACATCCCCACGCAAATTTTAATAGCCAGTATAACCAATCACCTTTCTTGAGCTCCCCCATCTCGTTCCTCAGCTGGATATTAGTTCCATCTTCTCTCCTCCAGAGGATCCGAGGAAGAGGCCGGCCCTCCGCTTTGCAGGACAAGCTTGCGTCTTGACCCTCTTGCGATACTAGGTCACTGCTGGTTCCTTCATCTACTATGTTTGGAGGGACTGGGAACAAAAACAAACAAACAAATACTAATAAAATTGAAAGAGTTATATTATTTCTTACTGCGTGGAAGTTGAATCGATAGTTCCAGACTAGAACTACGCTTTTGATGCTTCAAAAAACGAATACAAACGCAACATCAAATACGGGAAAACTTTCAGTAGAATATCACGTATAGATAAAATCAAAAATATTATAGTCGGCAAATAGAAAATAGGCAAAAACCAATACGAAGCCTAGCAACGTGCGGTTTACCGCAAAATTTCAATTGAAAGTGACCATAAAACACGTAAAATCGTTATCCGTACTTTTAAAATTGAACATTATCATAAAGCCACATTACGCGCATATATTTCCCATTTATCTGGATTTAATCCTCACCTAAAAAGTTATGAAAATGATAAATCTGACACATTGACGTTATAAAATATAGCCTTAATTTATTGTACAGCTTAAGCCTCAGTGAACCCGATTCTCCAAACAAAAGTGGACAAAATATCTGATCTTGTTTCGATATCATAAAATTACAAGATACCATAAAGTGGTATTCTCATAACAACTGCAATGAGATTTTATTCTTCTTAATACAGCCGCATTTTCTTAACTTAGTTGTAAGTATAATACGTGAAGTGCCCAAGACCAAACAACAAAACAAAACTTTTCTTTTGATGAAATCCGACAAAACGTCATATCTTTTATCAAAACACCTTCCGACGCATAGCCTGTCACGGCCACACACCATTATGTTAACAGTTCACCTCCAAGTAGATTCCTGCTGATAGCAGAAAAACCAGGAATAACTTTTACAGCAAAAATTTTAGAATTTGATTGAAAATGTTTAGTTTTTTTTAAAGCAATTTTAGGACGGCTTGCACCAGAATCGCTAAATGCGTTTAACTATTAAATAGTATTTAGCGAGTTGTCAAGTCATATAAATACGTCAGATTTAAATCTATTTAGCTGTTAAACACGTTTAGTGATTCTGGTGCAAGCCGCCCTTAGACTGTCAACTTTATTAGTGCGGCGTTTGATAGTCCGGAACGATTCTTAAAAAAGCCAGTATTGTAACTCTTAAATGGAATAACATTTAACATAAATCTGAAACTTTCAGGCAATATCTACCTCACGGAGGGAATGTGCCCACAGTAAATCACAAACGAGGGCCGGGAACAAAACACTCAATGCAGTAATGGAACGTGATGGCACGTAGCCATGACCAGATGTAGAAGGCGTCCGTAGTAACTATCGAAGGCATCTTGCAAATCGAACACTGCCGTGAAGTTGCATAATGCTACACGCTTCACAGCACAGTTTGTATAGCTTTGTTTTCTGCGCTGCAAGTCGTAGGTTCGATCCACAAGCAAAAATTAATTTATTATTATATATATTTTTACTTAGGTATTTTAAAATATATGAGTTGGGCAAACTGGATACCACGCTAACTTTGCTAAGTTTGGGTGTTGATGTGTTAATATTTTTCTTTGTTTTAGGAAATATTTATTTGGACTAGGACACAAGCAAAGCATAACGCAAAACTCAGTTCTATTTTCATTATTCTGTGGCTCGTACCAACAAAATTTTATATACTACACTCCATAGCTAATTCGTTTGTACTCTAAAATTATTTTGTTCAGTGGTCGGAATCCAGAATATTTTAATTGAAGAAAAGAGATTAATAGAACGTGCCGGATTTAAAAAATGTTTCATTGTGTAATAAGATTACATTTTATAACGCTTTTGTGCTGGCTTAACTTTTTATTAACGTTTTTTTTGTTACACCATATGGAAATAAAAACACATAATGCTCATTTGGTTGTAGTAAGCTAGCTGTTACCCGCGACTTCGTGCGCGTATACCGGTTTTTTTCAGATGTTTTACATCGGCTTTATACACCAAAATGGCCCTCTAAAGCAACTGAAATGACGTCGTCCTCGTGTCAAAGCATGTTTTATTGGCGCTGTGAATCCCGTTCGTTTATTTTGTTCCTGTCCTGTTAGTTATTCGATATAAAAAGTAGCTTATGTGTTAATCCGAATTACGAACTATATATACTCCAAGTTTCATCCAAGTTGGTTTAGTAGTTTCGACGCCATTGAAACAAACACAAAGATCCAAACATATAAAACTTTCACATTTATAATATTAGTGGGATTTTTGAAATGTTGACTAATGTCAATGAGTATTATTGTTTTGCTAAATCTCTGACCCGCATTTACACTGTCTCAAATCTATCTGTAATAATAACAGATTACCAACACGTGCTCCAGGGAGTTCCAGCATCTCAGAAAGCCCACGGGACGTCTCAAAGCATTAATTTGCCACGAAACACGCGCCCCGTCCTGGAAGCTAATCTGGAGCTTGCTATTTTAAAACGTAATTTCTAATTGACTATTCTGACTAGGCTGAGAGGATGGTATAGGTGCTGGGCAAGCCTACTCCATCTAAACATTGTCCCAGGCACTACAGTGTCCCGTTAAGTGTAGGCATAGGTTGCCTCCTGACGCTGTATAAATCATCTTCAATAGATGTAAAGGCCTATATTATTATAATTGACAGGGTTGACAATTGAACGGAACGCTGCTCCTCTAACCAAGGTTACAGAGGGACATTTTTCAATCGCTTGAGAATAGAAACTTTAATTATACAAAAGTTTTAAAACCCCCGACCATGAAAATCTCCCTAGATCCTCTTCATCATTGCTATCAAGATTTTTGATCTTAGAGTATGGACTCTAGTTCAACAAATCCGAATATTGAAATGAACCTAATGTTTAAAACTTTAATTATCCTTGAAACTTCTAAAACGCCAAAACATATTCGCCAAACATAGCTAAGAACCATTCCAGATGTTGATCGAAGATTCCAGATGAACCAATTTCCTTACAAAAGAAACCGCATTGAAATCGGTACTACTTTCGAAGCTACGAGGGCACAGACAAACAGACAGGTAAACACACAACGCAGTCAATCTAAAACACACCTTCCGTTTTTTAGTCCAGGGTTAAAAACTAATCCTCAGTGGAAGTTCTGTGTTATGTACCTATTGTTATCTGAATCACAAAGGTAACCGCTTACCATCAACTGGGCTTATTCCCTCAGTATCCGCTTATGTAACTGAATCGTAACTCGCCATCAATTTTAAATCGTTCAATCTGGTAGTAAGTGCTCTAATATTTCACACATGCGGATAAAGACCTATTTTCCAATGGCTATGTAATACTTTGCGCCTGCATCCTACATTTAAATCGATGCTGATCGACCTAAGGTTAGTACGCTCGGCTTACCGCCAAGTAGGTCGACAATTGTGCTGAGTTCGTAGTCAGATATTATGAAACTATAGATGTTATAATACGCGGACTTCGCCATAATTTTTGCACATAATAATTTGTGAAATTATTTATTTTTCGCAACACACAAATACATATTTACTTAATAATAAAACATTCAAATGCGTAAAAACGGAACCCACTCAACAAATGCTAAAGGTGCACGGTGGCTCTTTTAGCGCTGGTTTTCAGGGGTGCCGAGAGTGAAGTGGCGCACAGCCTCTGCGACACGCGCTTTTTGCTCAAACATTGAGCGTTTGCATTTTACAGACACAGATTATAGAATGTATCTACAGATATAGTGTATAGCCATTTTCTTGTCATGGATAAAAGTGTACCATAGTGGAGTTCTTTGTGTCATTTAGTCTCTGGCCATTGACACCTCCAATGCCAAACATATTTTTATACAATTATGCCGACGTGTGTGGTTCCCACTTGCAAAAATTGGCCTGGGTCTAAAAACAAAGTAGATGGGATTACATATCATCGGTAAGTATCACATTTGAGTCTCTATTTGATAAGGAATCATCAATTTAAAGAAAAATGACCATCAATTCAATAATGTTGCAAACAACACCAACACTTTTTTTCCCAACAAAATTTATATTAATCTCTATGTGACTACACATCAGTGTAGTGTTACTATGTGACTAGACATAGGTATTTCAATAGATATTTTTAATCATAGAGCGCTACATTTGTTATTTTGAAAAAATATTTGTGAAATTTTAGCTTTCCTGCTGACATACTCAGACGAGAAAAATGGACAAAAATCGTTCAAAAAACACGTCCTGAGTATTGGATACCGTCAGATAAGAGTATTATTTGTTCGGCGCATTTTGAGGAAAAATATTTTTATTTTACGAAATTATCATTAAGACGATTAACGAAAGAAGCTTTTCCAAGTAAGGTAAGTCTTATTAATTTTGCAGTCTTTTGTATACTTATTAATTTTACAAATACGAACAGTTTCTTATCTTATCCTGTTTCCGCCGTTGAAAACCGATTTCGGCTGGGAAAAGTGATCAGTTCATAAATAATCAAATACCTTAAAGCCAATGCTGATTGGTGGACTGATTTACCTTTGATTCTTATGCCAATATAAAGCTTTTGGTTCGTTGTTTGCTTTCTAATGTGCCCTTTATTTATAGGTACATCATCTAAAAAGTTTTTCTTTAATTCTTATAAAATTTATAAATCTCTATTAAAGTTTGTACTTATTTCTAATAAAATTTATAAATCTCTATTTCGTTACCTCCTACTTAGGTAAGCAGCATTATACAAAAAAAAATTACCCCAAAAAATTGGGAAATAGTTTTGTAGGTGCAACATTGGGCTGCGCGAACATGATGCGCACGGGAACATTTTTATAGCATTTTGGTGACAAAAACCTTCATACAAATTATGTCAAATGCTCCTTCTTGTGTTTTCTTTTTTCTATGTTTACAGATTGTATGAAGTTTATCCTAGCTTTGGTTTTATTTTGTCCCAGTGCTAGGCAAAGGTCACCCAAAGACTTTCAGCTCTCTTAATCCCGAGCTCCCCCACCCCACCATCTTCTTTCGAAGGCGTCAAGATTGTAATATCGTTTTCTTATATAGCATCGTTTAAACCGTGTACTTAGCGGTCATAAAATAATCAACCACAAATTGAACCGTATCATGAAGCCAGAAACGTAAAAATAAATCAGTTTATGAAATACTGTAAGATTTTATATTTCTCTTTTTGGTGGTCTTCATTGTTTGTTCTATTCTCTCGAAATCAAAATGTCTGCTACTTTTTTGCCTCTGTAGATGCGTAGGGCGAGCTATGCAACCCCGAAAAGCATGTAATGGGTTTCCAAAACCTATTACATCCCTACCCCATTTGGTCAAGACATTTTCCTCATGACTCAAGATTACGGCCATCTGAAGATAGATGGAACAAAATAAATAGGGTTAATTGGCCTATTTATGTACCTATAACAAAAGGTCCCGTATTTACTCCGAAATAAACAAAGATAAATTCATATTAGTTCTAGTTCTTGCTGATAGATAAAATACTTGCAAACTATTGCTTCGTTTACAAATACTTGCCAATAATCACATAAATTGTCTTGACCCCGGGCATAAGTGTTCTATCAGCAATCTAGTTGCCATAGTATAAGCTTTGCTTATTTTAGGACTAGATGGCGTTGTGTAAAATGTTATTAATATTTATAATTTACCTACTTCTTTCTATCTATATCAAAAACTTCAGATGAACTAATAATAAAAAGTAGTCTAAGTAACCCTAATATGTAGCCTTTTCCAAATTCAAAAGGGGTTGATTATTATGTAGCCATGATTAAAAATCTGTCATAAAAATCAGACGAGATTTTTACTTGCCATAAATTAATTTTCTTTGATCACTCACCGGAAGAAAAAGGCAATTAATTACCAATTTCACGAAGTTCGTTTATTAATATCGTTCGTAGTGTAGTTTGGTCTTCTGCAACAAAACTTATTATAAGTTCAGTACCTTTGGAAGCATTCACCAATTTATTTATTTTATTTTATAAAACAGGTTGCCTAGGAAACAGGTTCACTATAGAGAATATAAAATGTCAGATAGTATGCATGTCACGTGCCTTATCGTTTAGTTAGATCTATCATTCACTCAACTACTCTTTGGCGATTGTAGATATCAACTTCGTAAAGCATAGTTATGCGTGTTGGGTTTTCCATTTCCACAGGGAAGACCTTTACACATGGACACTATCAACCTTTTTCCAAACATACCTAAACAATAATATAAAAGTCCTAGAGTAGACTCGGAAATATCATTGAAGGGAAGGTAGAAGGAAAGAGAGGAAGAGGAAGACCGCGTATTAGCTATATGAGCCAAGTGAAGGCGAAGATAGATGTTATGTCGTATAAGGACGTTGAGGAAGCTGCCCTAAAGAGAAAAACCTGGCGGGAAATGCATATGTTACGCCGACAAGAGCGTAGCTCTTAAATTAGAAGAAGAAGAAGAGTAGACTATAATTATCTTAGTTACTGAAAACAAAATTTAGGTCCACGGATACAGCTGTCATAGAATAAATATTAATACTATGTACAGAAGGACAACTCCGCGAAAACCTTTGAATAAAATAACGTCCCATGGTACTATGAACTATGCAACGCGTTCATACTAACTTGCTTTAAACTACCGAGAAGTGAAAAGTCGCATTTCACGAGAAACGTGTTGAACATTTTCCACCTCAACGTCACGTAGTTTCACCATTTGAAGAACTTGAAATATTCAGTGTCTTGAAGATTGTTTACTTGCAAAACAATAAAGATATTGTGTTTGTCACAACAATAAGTTATTGTCTGTTAATGGAGCCACTTGAAATTGCTATCACGTTGAATACGGTGGAAAGGTTATAGCAGCAAATTGAATTAATGGTTATGAAGATAACAAAACAACTGGAAGAGGATAATGCTGTTTAGAGCTTTTTAGAAATGATTCAACTAAATAAAGGCTAATCTCTTTATTCTCAATTCCAACTTGATATTTTTGTGACAAGAGATAAAATAAAAATTATATTACTAAACCTTTTATGAAGAAACACAGCTATATTGTATGTAAGTGTATTGGGGGTGATTCTAGACCGATAATTTTTTTTGTCACGATAGATCTCCCAAAAATTATATCCATCGTGACAAAAAAGTCTATCGATTTAGAATCACCTAAATTGTTACCATCAAAATCTGACAAATTACAATCAACATTATAGTATAGCGATCGTTAAAGGGTAAATTTGATTGTAATTTCTTTCTCATAATTTGATGGTAACATACGATAGGCTGTCGGGCTTCGCTGGACCAAGACGTAAAAAGAAGTAAAGGTGAAAGGGCTTTAGTTTTTTACACACCTAAGTTCTGGGCTGATCGAAGTTTTCAGAGCACCATAATTTTATTTGGACCTGCTCCGTGGTCGAAAAACCAAAGCAGCTACTCTATAGTGGCATTTAGGTATTATAGTTTTTCGACTTTAGTAGTCTAAAATACTATAAAGTGAGGTCAGCGACGGAGCCAGTACTCTCGTTACCAGGCCAGTTAAATTTGTGGCACTGAAGATCTTTTCAAATCAGTACGTAGCTTTTATATTCAGTTTCGCTGTCAACACGTCTGGCAGCTCTATTAACTCTACAGAAGGAGAATAGTTTGCTTATAATGTGAAAAGCGTGGCACAAGGGAGGAGTCGTAACTTAGCCAGTTATAATGTTGTAAGACCAAGACGTCCCAATGGAATCCACGTTGCATTGAAGTATCGTTTCAGATACCTATACAAAGTGCAGCTTGACTTGGTCAAGAAGATAAAATTCTAGACTGAGGGCGGCTTGCACCAGAATCACTGAACGTGTTTAACAGCTAAATAGATTTCAATCTAACGTATTTATGACTTGACAACTCGCTAAATACTATTTAATAGTTAAACGCGTTTAGCGATTCTGGTGCAAGCCGCCCTTACAGGCTAAAAATCGCTTATTTAAATCGCTTCAATATACTTTTTTGAAAGTAAGTGTCGTTGTTTTTCTTTATTCTATTTAAAAACTAAATAATTTATTTATCAACCTGTCTTGAAACATACGCATCATTTAAAACTAAGTGAATTGTAAATGTACTATTTTATCTCACCATACGAATTAGTATTCGTTATTCGTAGGATGTTTCGAAACAAGGACAACTTACCTAAAACATCTACACATCCAATCTGCTTCTTCATAGTGCTAGTATTGATCTGGCACATGTAGCATCCTCGGTCCTCGACCTTCAGCGGTCGAATGTGGAGCTGCCAAGATCTGGGTGAATCGTTGGAGACAGCGTACCGAGAGCTGTGGGTCACCAGCCGCGTGTGAAGAGTGAGGATAGTCTGATCATCTGCTCTGATCCATGCAACCTGGGAAAGAATGATTCGAAATAAGTCATTCGTCACTCGGCCAAAACTATCAACTTTGGGGACGAGTTTAGGTATAACGAGAACATACGTCGTGCATGGGACGAGTTGAGAAACCACAAAATAGCTATCGTTCAACAATTCAACTGTTTTGTTGGTAAGGTCATCAATTTGTTTTTATGTAATGAAGCTCTTTCCATACTTAATTTACAACTAAAAGACATTGAAAAATCTAAATTAACCTATGCTACGCAGACCGTAGCTGTCAGTACCTACTCGTACCAAATATTAAAATTTCAAAATACTCAATTTAACTTAAAATGCTTGTTCATATTTTAAGTTTGGTAAAACGTACCAAATCTGTATCGAAATAGCTTTTTCAAATTGAATGTCAATACAAACAGACATGATAAAACAAAATAGCTTTACTAAAAACGCAAACAATCAAACTCACAAATCATAAAAACAAACCGTTTGAACTGAAACTTATAATGATTCCGGTATTGCCATTTTAGTTTGGAACCCTTCAGAAAAGTCTGGCACAAAAATGAAATAAGAAAACCGTTCAGAATTAAGAACATTTTATACTTTGTTTTCAACAGCGCGCCATTATTGGTAAAAAAAGTTAAGTAGTTTCTTGTAGACAGTGGCAGCTTTAGTTTCCTTAAAAGCTGTTACCATTATTATGGCGGTTTAAATAATAGCGGAGGGAAAACAAATCCTATCCTACTAATATTATAAATGCGAAAGTTTAGATGTTTGGATGTTTAGATGTTTGGATGTTTGTGTTTCAATCACGTCGAAACTACTGAACCAACTTGGATGAAACTTGGCATATATGTAGTTTGTAACCTGGATTGACATATAGGCTACTTTTTATCCCGAATAATTAACAGGATCTACAGGATAAAATGAAAAAACGGGGTTAGCAGCGCCAATTATTAGCAAGAGAATGATGTCATGTCATGTCACGTCAACTTTGACAGGACGTAGTACTACCTTTTTGGTCTAAACGACTAACGTTTGAAATTCGAGTACGGGTTCGGTGTAATGTCAAGTTTCTCAAAGAAGTATCCGCTCGGTACATGCACAGATAATATAATGTACACGGAAACGGTACTCGCGTACGAAGTCGCGGGTAACTACTAGTCATCTATAAACATCAAACTATTGCATTATGATTGACAACATAAAAATATTAGAACATAAAACGATTAACAAAGTACCTGCTGTTACTGTTAAGTTACTGCTGTTATCATGTGTATAACTGTTACTAACTTAAGTTTATCCAACCTATACCGATAATTCATTTGATGTCTAGGTTTATCTCTTCCATTCATTGTTGTATTTCAATTTGAATGTTTTCAAGAGGAGAGTGAATAGGTTTCTTCTAGGCAAATGTGCTACATTGTCGATCGCATCGTCACTTACCATCAGGTGAGATTGCGGTCAAACGCTTGTCTATAATGAATAAAAAATTAAAAAAAAAATCACATAGGTTGTTAATTGCGACGATTGTAATATTACGGTCACCGCGTTTTAGTAAACCAAAGATCCAAAACAGATGGTGCATCCAACCGGTCGAATTTTAACTTTTAATTCATTTTAATAGTCAGTTTAAATTATTATTCCACTGTTCGCAACAAAGCAACCGCAGTAAAACTGTGTTTCGATTCTCACAAAGAACACTAAGTTTCGTTTTAAACTCTGTAACGGTTAACTTAGAAGTTTTTTAATTGGCAACGTAGGAATTACAATGAAAACTCGCTCAACCTCGAAATAGGTTCACAACTTTTAGCTCCATACATTATGTAAGGGGAATACCAAAGGGGTTGGTAAGAGGCCAAACATATTTTGTGCTCAATGAATGTTATTTCGATTTGAAATACTTTTATTTTCCTTCACTATCAATAAAATAATTATCAAGATGCTTTATCCTAAAATTTTACTGATAACTTTGAATCGTCATAAGATTTTTATGATTAGGTATGATATTATTTTTTTATTGAATGGGTTGGAGCTTGTTCGTCTTCTTGTTTGTTTTTGTATCAATACATCACTGTTTTAGTTTTGAAATAATGTAACCAAATTTAGAAAAAAATATTGATGCACGCAGATTTGAGCCCGTCTAAGAAAAATGCCCCGCCCTCGCTTCGCCAGAGCCATATTAAATAAAAACGCTTTTGTATAACGTTTTTATTCAATTTCGCAGAACCTTACTCTAATGATAATACTGTAAAAGATAAAAGTAAATTCGAGAGATCCTAAAATCAAGTGAAATTACGTAGAGAATGAGGAATTTGGAACGTACTAACAAAAAAAGTGAATTATTGCCGTCCTTTTGCGCTCATTCAGCTTAGTTTAATTCAATATTGGATAGGACCTGAGTGCGGATTATTCTGTACCTAAAGCCTCCGAGGTCGTAGGTTTGAAACGACACGAGGCGTTCAAGGCCATGAGCTCTTCAGACTATTTAAGCACCAACGAATTTTCCAAGTATTTACTCTACTAAATGAATTCGCGCTTACATTTTTCATTTGGCAGTCGCAACTGACTTGCAAGCGATGTGATAGTGCTTGAAACTAGTGCTAAGACCTCAAGGGGTGTTCGAGCGTTCGAGTGTTGCTTAAAACATGCATCAGTGCATACTGCATTTTAGATTTGGCGCGAGAAAAGCGCTCACGTTTTGAGGAATAAAGTTTTTGCTGTAAATATTATTCTTGCATTTAACGTTCTATGGTTTTATTGCATTTTGAAATCTAACATGTTTTTCGGTTCTACCTACAACAATCCCTAGAGAATAGCAACTGTCAAGTATGTTAGAATAATCACGTCATTACACCGTATTTTTTTTTACATTTTTATTGGTTTTCTATTGTACCTATGGCATGTAAGTGAACTTTTTTGAACGATCCACTAATAAGTTCTGAAAACCCAGGTTTTGTATTTGTGGCCATAATGACATTGTGAAACTGATTTCAATGCTCAAGGCTCTACTTAAACTCGAGATCTAACAACTGAGTCGTAATCAAACTGTAGTTGGATCCCGCCGCTGTTGCATAATATATTATCAAACTACACTAACCTAACCATACTAAACTGTTTGTTAGTATGCGTCGGTAAGTTTACTTGTGTGCGTTGCGCAAAAGTTTTCTGGGTTATAGAAGTGAGTGTAGGAAAACAAAAGCTTACTATGAAAAATTTTACTTTTCTCTTTGCTGAATATTTAAGCCTGGTATTAAATATAGCTAGCAAAACAGATCGTGATTATTTTGAGGTAAATCTAAATGCAAGACAGTAAAAAAAGTAGTTCTACCAATGACTCTACTAATAATGACCTCAATGAAAACAATAGAATTTATGGCATTTGGTTACAAGATCACAAAAAAGCTCTTCTAAACAACAATACCTCGATGATTATAAATATTCAACGCAGTTCGATCGACAATGAACGTACCAGTACGTGCGCATATCCGCGCCCAAGAACTTTTTGCAAAATGAACAGAAAATTAACAATGCCAATAAAATTTTAAGCTTTCATGATCACAATGGTTCGTTAAAATATTCCCTATTTTTATTTCAGCGATGGAAAGTGCCTCGGGTAAGCAAGCATTACGTAAATTCGAAATCGAGCCTGTGATTTCTCTGCATGATAATGAGTTGGCAATCGGCTTACAGAATTTTTTAAAGGATTAATATTGATGGTGTTTCTCGATTGATAAACATCGAAATCATCAAAAATACATTTGCGAAAGCTCAACACGTTCTTTATTTTTTGTACCTACGATTTATTATTTAAAGTTTCATATAAAATAGTAATAAAAACCAGAAAACTCTTGTAGTACACAAGAAGCATCTCAAAATTAGATTTGTTACCTAAAAGCTGCAGTACTTTTAATCTCATTTTATAAATTGCATTGGAATTTACCTACCGATTTCCCTAAGGTGGCGGTTCAACCACGGATCAATGAATCTGCTCACCTTCCTACACCTATTAAAGAGCAGCGTAATCAGCATTTTCCTCCACAAAGAGATCACCTGCTCTTGCAATTTCACTCCCATGAGCTAACAGTTCCGACTTGCCAAGCTCGTCATAATTTTAATCTCTTTCTGTGTGCGCTTGAGTACAACCGGATTGCACACCTAGGTGTCGCTCATCACTTTTTTCTCTCCTAATATAAATAAATAAAATAAATATTCATGGACTTTACATGCAACGCCCTCTAGTCCCAAACTAAGCAAAGCTTGTGAATATGACTATTATAGTCCTAAAAGTTTACAATAGAAACTCTCAAGCCAGAAATACTGTTAAATTTTTCTTATTCGCAAAATAATCGATTAATATAAAGTGACAAATGCTGGGTTCATAATTGAGGATTGCGAATACCTGAAGTTGATTAAAAAAAGTATGTAATTTGTCAAAGTCAACTCGGAATGAATAAAGTTACATCTCAATATACTCTACTTTACAGCACTCAAGAGCTTATGTACGATTTATAAAAATATAGCTATTGTAAGACTATGTAACAAAATAAACAAGCAGTAGGTAAATCAAAATCCACTCTGAAAAGGCAAGTAGTTAAGGAAACTAAGCGATAGATTAGCGTGTTCCAAACCCCCGGGTTCTCTTGAGCATTGGAAAGATCCCGAAGACATAAATATATAGATAGAGCCTCAAAGGTTAGAAATTCCAGCTTTTTATAAATAGGGTAAGTATTTCTATGAAAGGTTTTTTGAAGGCATAAAAATTTATCAATAATGCTGTCGTCTCGTCTCACATTTATTAACACATAATTAATAGTAAAATATAAAATGATTTGTGTCATTTAATTGCTTTACGTGAGCGTGGTCAATTCTCATTTAACTCGATGTATTTTTAAAAGTGATAAATGTGAAAATCTACGTTGTAAAAAAGATTAATTTATGTACTTCAAACCTTCTAATAATACCTCTACTGTAAAAAGTTTCAACACCAATGGGTTCCGTATCTGGAAACCCAAACAATGACATCAGATAAATTCTGACAATAGCTGATAAAGTATTCCATAAATATGTATAGACAGCAGCGGTGTCGCATCAATTCGAGACGCGATGTTTTGTGAAAGACTTATGAATTATTACAGGATTCACGCTGGAAGGAGAAATCGGAAGATCGTAATGAGATAACGCTCCGGAGAGATGCAAATGAATTTGACGGATGAATGGGCGCGGGACGGCCGGCTGAGAGCCGACAAAATTGAAGTAAACGACAAAATTTCCTCTTTCATTTGCGAAAATACATCTGATTTTTTACAGCGCACTTATTGTTATTACTGAGTACGCTTGGAAAAGTTTCGGAAACATTTTGTGCTCATAACAGAAATGATAAATCTTAGAAACGGTAAGAAAGTTTTTTTATATATCTTTACGTGGGCTGGGTCTTTCTCATGTCAAAAAAAAATAGTGTTCCGTTTTTCCAAAACAGGTCCAGAATACTAAAAACAAAATCAATTACACTGATAAAATAGTGTAATCATCACTGCTTCTTTTTTAAAATGTTTTACTTTGTAAGTTTTCACAATATCCCTGGCTTTGAAAGCAAAATATTTTTAGTTCTTTTATCCGCTCATCCATCTAACTCCTCTTAATTAAAATGTTTCTGGGTCGATAGCTCGGTAATCGCTTGACTGGGGAAGAGATTTTTGATGCCTTGCCTAATCTGACGAAAGAAATAATTTCCGCATTTGTTGTTCCGCATTTGCAGTTGTTTCTAAATGTAAAAATGCGCTCACAACATTAAAGCACAATGAAGCTTCTTTGTTTTAGAGCATATTCAAACTCTACTTCATTCATATCATATTGTACTTTGAAAAAAATATTAAGGCTCATATCACGGTCAAACCGTGAAAATGCCCATTATTAGGTTAAAATTATACCAAAATAATTATTTTATTATATTGAATAAACGTAATTTAAAACTGCATAAAATGCGATCTCAGACTCTCAGATGAACTCAGACGCGCGCCAGCCCTCGTATCGCGGCCAAACTGTGATAGCCCTCTTAAGGCGATTTCAAAATAAGATAGATATCCAACAATTTAAAGAAGAAAGAAAAAAAATTCAATTTGACTTGGTAGGAATAAAAAGACAAGATGAGCCACGAGCCCCTTACATTCACCTTAGTAATGTTTGAAACATATCTTTGTATTATCGAAAATGCTATAAATGCAGTTCCTCAAAACTGTTCTGATATAATGAAGCAGTGACATCAGAAAAACATGGAAACCGAATAGATCGCTTCGGGAGATTAAAAAAAAAGGAAGTAAAGGAAAGCGAGGAATTTGTCGGGAATTTCATTCACTTTCTTTTGAGGAATAAGTTTTTTCGGTTTTCCTTGTATTTGTGTGATCAATCTAATATTTTGATATTGAGGAGATGAGAAATCTCGGGAGGTTACGGCACTTCAGGAAAATAATGTGACAAGTTGATCTTTTAAAATGTACTTGTATTCAAATATTTTTCAGTATTTCACAACGCGAGTGACTGGAAAACCAGCGGTGCGTAAAATCACAAGTGATTTTTACCGTATTTTTATGAGATGTCGGACGAGCTTTGATTTTTATTCTTATATATTTGTGTTTTAATCTTTTGGACAAGAAGTCCATTCCATTTTTTGTATTTTTATGAATACGGATAAAAGTCTGAAGCTAAAAAAGGCTAAGCATTTCGTAACGTTTTATATTGAACTAGCAGTTACCCGCGACTTCGTACGCGAGTACCGTTTCCGTGTACATTATATTATCTGTGCGTGTACCGAGCGGATACTTCTTAGAGAAACTTGACATTACACCGAACCCGTACTCGAATGTCAAACGTTAGTCGTTAGACCAAAGAGGTAGTACTACGTCCTGTCAAACTGACGTGACATGACATGACATGACATCATCCTCTTGCCAATAATTGGCGCTGCTAATCCCGTTTTTTCATTTTATCCTGTAGATCCTGTTAATTATTCGGGATAAAAGTAGCCTATGTGTCAATCCAGATTACGTACTATATACATGCCAAGTTTCATCCAAGTTGGTTATGTAGCTTCAACGTGATTGAAACACAAACATCTAAACTTTCGCATTTATAATATTAGTGGGATTAAATTTAATCTTTCAGGTTTTCTGGAATACACGCAAATTGCGTAATTATTTAATAGACATCGCCAACACCTATATATGTCACACGAAGTGACAGAGCAACGCACACTCGCACAAAAACTAAACGTTTTGGATAAACCCAACGAAAGGTTAATACCCAGGATATAATGCTGTCAGTTTAACCCTATTTTCTCGGAGTTCGGGCCTGTATACCTGATGGAAAAACGGCAGTATTAAAGCCTGTACCTATTAACTCTGATCGAATTTTCAGCCAGCAGCGCATTGACACGTACCGTAACACAATTTCAGGTGATTTTGGCATTTATTTCAATGAATGTTGTACCTGAAAATTAGTAAACTAGTGATATTTGGTTTTCCTTTTCTGAAAGAAAATACACATAGCTCAGTTGACCGGCATCACCACAATTCAGTTGGTATCATGGTAAAACATATTATAATGGTTGTTCTGTATGGGTTACTAATACTATATTACTATGTATTATAAGTAGGTTGTTCCAAAAAAAAAAATTTTTATCCATTATACAACTGTATATATCTGTATTGAAAATCATTTCTAAAAGGGCTCAGTCACGATATGCGAGTAAAACAAACAGTATTGTTTTGCAGGTAAGGCTAAGATTCTAAATTAATAATCAGTACATCGATGTGTAACTAATGGTAAAGCACAAATGGTACTTTACCTAAATATATTATTCAAACATATTAATCCGTTTCCATTATATGCATAATTTTCATTGGTTGGGATTACAAACGTGAGCTTGAAGATTAGGTAAAGTTAAAATTTTGAATTGCACTAAGCTAAATTCCAATCAACTATTTTTTTATTTGCTACTTCTATACTGTACTCGTACATCATGACATTACAAAAAATAACACAATTCACCCAAGGGATGAAACTAGTAGCAAATCAAATATAGTCCGTATGCCAGTTTCGGTTCTATTTGTTTTTGGTAAGAATAAAAGTCTAATGTCATCACCGATTGATCGATGGCTTTCAAAGGAAAGAAGATCGTTTTTCATGACATGAAGGACAGGAAGGAAGGAGTTCTCGATTCGAAAGTTGTTTACCGTCCACTCTACAAAAACACGTGAATGGAACATAATGTTTTTGAGAGATTCGGATTGAAGAGAGCATTTTGTTGACTCTGTAAAATAATTGCCATTTGAAAAATAATATTCTAAGAAAAATACCGATTTTCCTGGATCTATTTTTAAAACTGGAAGTTTAAAAAATAGATCCAGGAAAATCGTTAATAGACCGAATGTGATAAAAGTTTTACTAAAGCGATTTCTTTTTCTACTGCGTGAGAAATATGAGGCATTATTACCTACTTAAGAGTACTTCTATTTTCGGCTGTGTATTTCGTTTGTGTATTATCAGCTGTTATTTGGTATCAGAAACGCTATAATTTCATTTCATGTCATAGAGCCACAACTTTGGACCTGTCAACGGAAGGTTCTGTAAATAATGGGCTCCTACAATACGCCTCAACTCCCAAAACTTCATCGCCCCAGTTGATAACAACATTGTAGTTCTAAGAAAATTTAATTTCATAAGTTGCGAACTACTTTCAGCGCTTATGTTCTCAAGTGAGAATACTTAATTAAAGTTTTAAGAGAGCAACGTCTTTAACGTCTTTAAGTAAAATTGTAGTGACCTCAGAAGTTGAGTTTGCTGAACAAGCTTCGGTTGGTAAGTGGCGCCAGATAGCGGGCCTGATTCCCGTCCTCAAGAAGGGCAAACTCGGCTAAGCTCTTCAAAGGTATCTTATTATCTTGGAGAGGGAATATAAAACATGGTAGTTGAAGTTCAGCTATGTACTTAGGCACGGTTTCGCCTCCGTTTATTTTGCGCTTAGAAGCTGAAGCGAGCTGGTGCTACTGTGCCTTATTCTGTGGTGCCGTTTTAAGCCGGCGTGGAGCCGCCAGATAGTTGGACGAGTACAAAGCATTAGCTTAAAGTGTTTGCATCATTTTATGAATGTTTTAGCGTACTTTGACAACTTTGAAGCGGTTTAATGAATGAATAATTCGTTTCCGCTGCGTTCTTCACATTATATTGCTTGTATGTATTGCATACAAGGTTTTTGATTTTATATATCTACCGTGTCTTCGGAAAATAGTCACGAACATATTTTATTTTAATCTAACAACTAACCTCTATTCAGTTAGGTACCTACGGGTTGCGGAAGATGTGTAGACAATGGTTGTCACAGCAGTAAAATAATACTAATATCTAAAAAAATATTTTATCGTTTGGGACGACTATAGAAAAAAGAGGAAAATAATTGATTTGTGAAACAGATAGTTAGAAATACCAAATAATTTCTACATGATAAAATTAAATCGTTAACCTGACTGGTAGTTCGTTATTTCAATTAGTTTTGTTAATAAGCTATCACAGTTTTAATTAACATCGTTTATTGATAATTTTATACCCGATATCATTTAATTAATAATAAATAAATATTCATGGACATTTCACACGACGCCCACTAGTCCCAAACTAGGCAAAGCTTGTGATAGGGAACTAGATGCTGATAGTGAATATATTCAGATTGTTTTGTGTTGTTTGGATTTAATTTTATTGGTCAGAAGTTAAAACTTCCGGGAAAAGATCGCGGCTTAGTTCGCGTGATAATTTTGCACATCTTAGTTTTGAATTTCAGAAATTGCGTCTCTTAGACCATGTACCATGTACCCACAGTCTTAAAACTTTCTCATCTATGCGAAATCAGAATAATACTGTCATATTTGTCTTGTTACCCTGCTTAAATAATCTGTTGATCTAAATTCAGTACTAATACCCAAACCTTTAGCAAATGTTAGTTTCAAATTCTCAAAGTTTGTTTTGAAATACTAACTAGTTAGGAATAGGACTTTGAGATAGGAGTGCTAGGAACTGCGGTTAACACCTAAATGTGGGATATTTGTAGCTTAAAGGTGTTCTGGTAAGGCTTTTAGCTCTATACCTTCCTATGCGTTGCATATATAAGTATATAATATGGATATAGCAGCCGCTCTGTTATATATTTAACAGTGCATTGCAGGTCAGTACATAAGATACACGTTTACTACTAAAAAGTTAATATTTTAAAAGAACAGAAATTAACTCTTACGAGACTCTGTATTATACAAAAACACCAAACTAGCATACTTATTACTCTGTAAATAAAATATTTTTTCTAATAAATAATGTCAGGTAGCGTCGTTGATAAGTTTTAAAAATAAAAACACTAGCAAATGGGTGGTTGTTATTGAATTTTAAAACAAATCATAAAAATTTTTATGATGCAGAATAAAGAGGTTTGATATTTCAGTGGCATAGCTTTTCAACGCACGTCCCAACCCTAAAAGCAAACACATGTTATACGTGAATACGAGGCAATAACTTTATCAAAGTCATCTATGAGACCAATTTTAGCTGTAATGTGTTTGATTTTTTTTAAGATAAAATTAAAATTGACTTATAATCAAATCTCATTTTGTAAAACGCAAAAAATCAGATTTTCGGCAAGATATTCCGCAAGCATTTATAAATTTTCGGAACAGGTGCAAACTTAACTTAAAAAAAAACTATAACAAGTTCTCATGCAATAAGGTACTTCTATATAACTAGCAGTTACCCGCGACTTCGTACGCGTCTACAGTTTCCGTGTACACTATATTATCTGTGCGTGTTCCGAGCGGATACTTTGAGAAACTTGACATTACACCGAACTCGTACTAGAATGTCAAACGATAGTCGTTAGACCAAAGAGGTAGTACTACGCCCAGTCAAACTGACGTGACATGACATGACAATGAAAACCTCTTGCCAATTGGCGCTGCTAATCCCTTTCGTTCATTTTATCCTGTAGATCCTGTTAATTATTCGGGATAAAAAGTAGCCTATGTGTCAATCCAGGTTACGAACTATATATATGCCAACTTTCATCCAAGTTGGTTCAGTAGTTTAGACGTGATTGAACAATAAGAACTTACCTACTGGTCTTAGTTTTACAGGTGTAGCTAAGATATCACCTTAGGTGGAGGGATATTTTACAATAGTGGCAGTGGTAGTTCTCATTGTGGCAGAGATTTTACTCTAATAGAGATGACGTCAAAATGATATGGAAAACTCGTTTAACTAGTGGATGGAACAAGTTTTTGGCCGAGTTATGACGTCATCCCTATTAAAGTAAAATTTCCGCCGAAGTGAGAATTAGGCCCCCTGGTTCTTGTTCAAACGCTACTCTAAACTTATTACGATACCTTATAATCTCCAATGTCGGAGACAGAGCAGGTCAACACGGCTTCTCGTCCTAAGGCCACGGTGACGTTCTCGATTGGCCCCAGGAAGTCGGGCTCGGCGTCCCGGAGTGATGCAGTTGGCCCCACCCGGCTAAGTGGAGACGTGGTCTGATGCCGCATATTGTTCTTTACTACTGCAAAGAAAAAAATCTGCTGTCACTGTTATAAGAAGGTGATAAAGGTTAGGTAGGTGGGCTATCATATTTCAAATAACTTATATAGTGGTGCCAGTGTTGTCGAATGGTGAAGGAAAACACTGTTAGAAGTGAAGTAATTCGGACTTTGACTATAGCCTCATTTAAAGTGGCTATAGTCAAAATGAAAATGCTTTAAAATCTCATCACTTTGAATCTTCATAAAGTTTTGTATGACTAGATTTGACTATTTTTAATTTTTTTTTAATTGAATGTTACACAGACTATAGCAGTATTGACTTGCCTCTTACATACCCACTTAAGACATCTTCAAGTATCAGGATGATACAATCAACATGGTACAGAGAGATGCCTGCCGTGCTTAGGAATTTTCTTTCATTAAGTACTTTATTTAAATGGTCAACAGCCTCAAAAATATTTTAGTCTCCAAACTGGTAATCTTAGTGACAACCCTGCCTTTATCTCATACTCATAACTTGGGTGTGGTTTCAGACGCACGATTAAATAAAAGATATGTAAAACGCGGCCAGAAAAATGAAATTCAACCCCTTCAAACTTGGTAAGTTCTCTGGCGTAACAAACATCACTTCTAGTTGGGACAGTAAAATGTTGGTTTTGTATTACACGACTGTTTTGTGAATAGCCTTTGTTTGAACAGTTTTGGGTGGCCGAAGAGGTACTTTATATTTTGCCTTATGTGCCTGACGTGAATGGTCTTACTTAGTTTTGCTAACAAACAGTTTTTTTATGCGATTTACAAACAAAATAAATCCGACCAAAATATATATTACCTAAGTACCTCAATGAGACGTAAAATCCACCACAAATTACTGAATCCAAAACATAATAAATGCGGGTGCGTATTATCAGAATTGCTTTATTAAGTCTCTCTAAATTATTACCTACTTATGGATATCACGCAAACAATACCTACGGAGGGTGAAAAAGGTTGAAAGGAAAACTCGAAAATTGTGGGTAATATCATTTTTGCCACGGAGCCACGTTACGTTTCACGGCATTTCGTTTATTTACTGCATAAACATCTTAGAAGATCGCTCGCTTACTTCAGATATGCTTTAGATAAGCTTGTATTTTTAGGGTACGTGGAGGTTAACGTTTCTCGTAGCTCGTCTACGGTCGTAGAGGGGCTACGCGAAACCGTAGCTACTGTACGTAGCACTTGCAGAAGTTTTACATTACTTGGGCAAACTATTCGTGTTGCTATTCCGTCACTTTTTCTCATAAAAAATACTATGCCAGATTGACATGAGCAAGCGAAGTGATTGCAAAAAAAGCTTTGTATGGATAAAATGCTTTCATTGTCAGTATCGTACTGGCTAGACTTGAAAAGAGACGCTTCGCTCGATTGGTCAATTACATCATCCTACTGCCTCTTGTGTTCGCAACTACTAACTAGCTAGCTGCTTACTATATTTTTACAGCAAATTAAATATCCCCGCCGCAATCTACTTACCTGTTCATACCAATCTACACTAGACTACAAAGTAAATTGGTACATTTGGTACCAGTAAATCGCATAAACATGAAGGTAGCAACCTCTTTCTGGAGCTTTGAATCCTTTAGCCGGCTGTCTTTTCCCAAAGCCCCATAATATATACGAGGGTACATGTACCTAATAATAGGAAATGATACCGAAAACGATAGAATTCGTTCCACCTGAATTTTTCTCTACAACTCTTTAGCGTAGTTTACATAAGGAAAAGACTCCATACAAACCTAACAAGGTACCCGGACCTTCCTTTTTCTTTTTATAAATTGTTGACCCTTTTTATCGTCATCTACCGTGCTCGATTCCGTGGGGTGAAGTGCGCGGGGCACTGTTTGGTAGAATCTAATCTTACCTCTGATTGCTGAGCGTTCCTCACTATTTTTACGATGCCGTTACCGCAGATGAAACAGTAGTTTGTACTATAGCAACACTGAGACGTCTCATGTTTCACTACGCTATTCGTTTTATTGCGTGAAATTGTTACAATACGTCTTACAATTTACAGTAACATTTCAAAGGCGACTGATCTAAGTTTTACTCAAAACTATTTCATTTTGATACTCATCTTTTTACTATGCAGTGTAGTACGTTATTTTCTAATGTAATGTAAAAATGTCTAGGTCATCTTGTTACTATTACGAATTGAAGACGAATACTGAATCCTACGAAATATAAATAATGTATTATACAGTATACCACACTTTAAGCACGGCGCTACGCCGTGATCATACTGAGTAGGTCCTTAGGTAGTTGTTTTGTTCGGGGGATAACCTCGGATTTGTCAACTCAGCCCGTGTCATCGCATCCGAAAACACGCTTAGATTTGGGCGTGACCAACCAACCGGCAAGCAGCTCGAAAACTTATATAGCCTTATCGTGGCCGCTTTTGAAATGGTACTAAAAGTAGATTTAAATTCTCTTTTAATTTGAATTTATTTTCACAATTTTTCTCATCTAAAGGCTGTCTCTTTTCTCTGTCAAATTTTTCATGAAATCACTGAAAGTTGTGCTACACTTAAATATTTTAGTTGCTGTGATTCCATGCTGTTTTTTCCTTAGCCCCATTCGGGTCGTATTACGTATTGCTCCGCGTAAGTGTTCTCTATCCAAGTTTTATTTATTTGTATTTCATTCATTTACTTGCACATCCGAGCGATATCCAATCTAAAATCACCAACTTCAAGTACACTTTGAAAGCTGATTCAAGGTGACAGAAGCCTGCCCATTGCCATTACGACAAGCCGGGAATGTGCCAACTAAATCCAACGGAACTCGAATTAAGGGTTCTGTTCGATTTATTAGGGTACAGGTAATTGTTGGGTTGACGCTTTTGAGCTGTTCGCCTGTTACGTTAGCGATAGGTAGATCTGATAAAATAAACGGATTAAGGCTTGAGTCTTTATAGCAGTTTTTTACAATGGTATTATTCTTATGCACGCGAATGCAGATCTGCGTACTGCACACAACCGCATTCAAATAACAGCTTAAATTCGCATAAATGATATGATATGTGTATGCTAACTAAAAACTCCTCCGAAATTAGTGACTAAACCTAAGAAAAAATCCACAACAGACAAACAAAAAATAACGAGCAGACATCTTATCATTACATTACATGTAGACACATTCCATGTAATGATGAGGACACCCAAAAGAGAAAGCATGTTGACAAGTGAGATCAAAACCCAACTAATAATGGTGTGAATTTCGCGTCGTGCAATGCTGACGCGCGAGGACTTACCCTAATTCAATAGAAAGCTGTTTCCACAACATAAATCTTTATTTCCCAACAAAATAAAATAAGTTAAAAGATACGTCGCCGGTGGGGTTATAAAATCTATCAGCAAACCGTTTAACCTACTTCAGACATTCCAAAACACCAAGAAAATATTTAACAGCGTCGCGATGAATAGCTGTGGTCTCGGGCAAACACCACTATCAATCAACGGATAAGCCTTCGCACTGCTGGGAACATAGAATAAGTAGCAAGGATAGGACACACTCTAGATTGGACGATAAATAAAGACGGAGATACACGGAAGCGGGGGGCGACTCACGCGGCGGCGCTTCGGGCTATTCCGCGTTGGAAATGAAGAATGATAGACTGGAATCATTTCAAGCACATTGTACTTTTCCATGAATAATAAAGCAACAGCTTTCAGTATTACGACACAGTCTGGTTCTTCTTATTAGAGAACGAAACGGCGCGTGCTGATTACAATTTGTATAAAGATAGATCACAAAAAAATAGATAATTGAACAAACCGAACGAGCACTATCCAATTCACAGATAAATTTTTAAATTCATGCAAAGCGAAAAGGCGTTAGCTGCACTACAAAATTGCACCTCTTATCTGTTAGTTCGATAGGTATACCTTGTCGTGTTCAAGGAGCCACTTCAAAACTATCTACAACCAGGTAAATATTAGCGCATCGCGTAATACCGCCGGGCTCTCCAGCTAAATTAGATCTAGCCTAGCTTTGTCACCCAAGAAACCAATCAAGCTATTAATATAAACTATCTTGAGTATCTAATCGAGTAGTCTATAAACTATTGAGTTTATTATAGCTACTAATTCAGCTGAAACTTCAGATTTATGAGAAGTGGGGACTTTTGGTAAATAGTTAACGTTTTGAAGAACTTATAAATAATTCAACTTTCTGTTTTACACGAGATAGTGTTATGGTTACATTTACACTAGGTCTAGTCACCTAGCAAGCATGGTATTCTACATTTTTGTTTATTTTCTATTAGATAGCTGCTAGTCTAAGGTCTAAGACTGTATTTACACTGCCAAAGAAAGCTAATCTCACACATTTCGCGTATTAGATGCTTTCACGCCACGTCGACACGATATTTTTATTTGTGAGCCGCTGACATGTTGATATTATGTATCGAATCGATATCGGCCAGTATGCAAATGCCCAATAGAAACCTTTAAAAATTTGTGACTCTAATTTATAGAATATATCAACTTTGTTGCATGGCTATAATATTGTATACAAATTTTAGCTTAAATACACTCGTAAATTCAAAGACACAACCCCCATACTTGATTAAAAATCAACATGACATCCCAAATTATGTCAACCCTCACAAATTGAACGGACTCATAATTAAGTAGGTATACGAGAAGGTAAGCGGTCCCCAGAGAAGGCGGGTGAACGGCCATTATTCGATGAACGGGCCATCTATCACGAAAGCTTTCTGTAATCAACCCACACTTTAAAACTCGAGTGGTATGACCAAAAAAACGCCGACTTTCTCATTAAGAATCTTAAGCTGGGGTTTGTCAGTGTTGCTGAAAGTGGCATCTGGATTATTCCGGATAACTAGACGCTTCCATTCTTTTTATAGGCGTATGAGAATGATCACTATTCTGCATTACTGTTAGGCCAGTGTTGGCTTGCACAGAGATAAAACTACAGTGAATTTACGCTTCATCTTTCAAGATTTGTCAATAGTCTCTCTACGTAGCAGCCTAGGCTACCTCATCGACTCCTCCTGTTAGCTGCGACACGCTTTCAAACTGCTATAGATGTATAAAAACGCCGTCATAAGAATATTTATTTATAGCGGTCTTAAAAATAAATGTCACAAAGGCTGCACCACTTGTACATAAAACCTTCACATCATTTGTCCAAGTCCAGGTAAAGCACCTTAACTGGGCCTTTGAAAACTTATTCAATCTGCACTATCTAAAAGCTTTTTCATCCACCAACCTATGAATGTGTAAAAGGCATCCCGTGACCTCTTTCTATTTACTTCATAGTCCTTTTTATATATTTTCTCTTTCAAACTCCAACTGAATAGCAAACATAGTTAATTTGTGTTATTGTAGCACATAAATGTTATTCTAGCGTATTTATTCATGCAAAACCTATTTCATGTTTGTTGAATCTCTAAAGATTATTTGTTAGTTTTAAAGTTCAAATAGCAATTCCAACAAATATTGTACAATAACAATATTAATTTAGAAAACTCATTACTCGCGGAATTTGAAGGACTTCTGAAACAAAATTTCGATGTACCTAATCACCTAATTAGGTAGGAATAGTTTGTAGCTGATAGAAATATTATTTTTATAATGAACATTGAACCATTTGTAACCTTTTTAAACATTTTAGTGGTTCTATCGAGTGTTTTAGAATTTCATAGCGATCTTGCTAGATGGGCATATCTAGCTCGAGGTATGTACAGTACTCCTGGTATGAGTATGTACTTTTGGCTGGATGGGCTAATACCGGTAAGGTGCACTGTTTACTTATAAGTTAGTGTAAAGAAAGGCACTATCTGTCCAGTCCTTCCCGACTTCATCGACGTAATTTTCATCAAAGCTTCGCATGGTTACATCACATCTACAAATTACTAGCTACTCCGAAAATCCCCCAGCATAAGTAACTATTTTAATATCATAGCCGAACATAGGCAACTTTCTATAAAAACAAGGGAGTAAACAAGTTTATGTGAACTATGGTGTAAATGTCAGTCGTATGATTTGGGATATAAATCACGTAGATTCGAACACGGCTCACCGCGATACGTGTTGGGAAAAGTAATGATGGAGACTGGCCTTTTTATTATGAGACATCAGAATCAGAGCAGCCTTTCAAACTCACTGGCTTAGAAACGTAAAAAAGTCAGGGAAAGAATGTTGAAATTTACGTCTAAAAAGTTCTCATCGTAAGCTGTACGATTTTAAAATATATATTTTTTTATTTTGGCTTTCTATAAATATAAAAATACCTAAAGCACGTTCTCCACCAAGATGGGACGATGATCTGAGAAATGTAGCTGGCAAACACTGCATGAGAAGAGCTGAAGACCGGGCTCAGTAGCGCATCGTGGGAGAGACTTACGTCCAGCAGTGGACGGATATAAGTTGATGGTGATGATGATGATGAAAGCACATGTCTCGAAATCTTCTTTTGAGTTATTAATTTGAATCAACGGGATTTTGAGACTAACACTAAAATATTGAAGCTGAAAAAAAAAGAACGAAAATAAAACAATACTTAGTCTAACGACTCTTCAGCTAAATTACACAAGGAGCCCAAAAATTACGCGTCATCCGCTTGCCATTAGGCACGGGATTACATGGCTTAATTCTACATTTGTACTTATATCATCATATTTCCGAGTTCGCAGTAATTTTCCGAGTGCGTGCAATAATTTTCCGGGCAACCCAAATACATCCTATACAAATAACGACTGCAATTACACCGAGTGTTCGACATTCAGCTGATGGAAGCCTACCATGGTCACAGAATGTCCCAATTACAGTGTGTCGTGGCCACAGCCAAAGGACTGTCAGCTTCCTCCACATTTTGTATATTTTTTTGGACATTTTTAATCGTTCGTGCTCCATTTCTACTAAATAAGCTAGGCTTAGCCTTCATCCACGTATTATTTATCACACGTTACTAATTTGTACTAATTCCATATGACTAGGCTAAAAATCAAGTAAAATAGCCCACATTCAATAATCTTTTAACATTTTATAAAAGTTGCCCACATTCACACCTTACACGAACAAAAATATAAATTATTTTGTCTGTCATGGTTTTTTTGCTTATACCTACTATTATTTCATAACATTTTTTTCTTATACAACTAAATGATGGAACAAGCCGATGGCCCACATGATATTAAATGGTAACCACTGCCTATAACGATGCATTGCCTCACGAGTACGTCCACTGAAGACATGTAATGCATTGCACTGCGCCCATCCCCCTGAGACATAAAGGTGTAAACATTTGTATCTACGACACTGCGGTTAGTAATAGTAAGCTTTCATTTTATCTTTGAAGCGAAGATATAAATAAACTGATCCAGCTACCTTAACCCAGCTACCCCATCATGTTGTTTGGTTCATCTGTCTCGCTTTACTACTGATCGCGTGCGTTCATTACAGCAACTATAGCCCCGCAGCTGATATATAGCCCTCATTGTCGCGAACTAACAACAGTCCATTCTACTAACGACCGCCTCTGACCCCCGACCGGCCGACAAAGAAGCTTACTGCAACATAATGAGCTACAGTTTGCAAAATATTACCTAAATCATCAGCCTGTGATGAACGACCGCCCCAAAAATTGCTACAACGGACGTGTGTGAACTATTTATCTCCTTATCGATTTTATGAATAGGGGCAGCCCCCCTATTCCAATATAAGTCAAGTTATATTTCACTGCCCAGTGTAATTTCTTCAGGTCACGTGGTACAATTTTGTACCACGTGATCATTCTTTTTAGACACTTGACAGCAAAATATGCGCGAAAACAAATTAAATGACATCATAATGTCACTATTTAGTCACAGAATAACTATGAGTTAGTATGAACTGACCATGATTTAAAACTTTGCAGTTCAACTGAGATTGGAATACCCCTGCAGTTGTCTGTTTGACGCCGTCTTATTTAGTTTTATTTTTATTATTCTCCTACAGTGATTGATAAAAGACGTGTTTTATACAGAAAAATAAGCCCGAAAAAATCTACTAAAAGGTGTCAAACGTGTTAAATTTAATCCGAACCTAATAACTAAACTAAACCATGGACAAACCGTTTCATTGGGTAAAAGTAACCATGGAATGTTAAACACTGCTGTATAATTTTAATGCTTAATAGCTAAAGTAAAATTGTGTCAAAACCATTTGAAAATAATGCATTTAGTTCAGAGTATAAAACCATCATATTTGAGACAGTTTTAAAAACAGAGATGGGTTATTAAATTACTGTGCATTGTTATCGTCCGTATTAGCATACATACGAGCCGTCAAAACCAACACACAGTCATAATTCATTACTTTTATGACACGCACACAATTAACACATCGCACGAACTAACAATAAAATCGGCAAATCCCTGGAACGTAATAAAGACGCCTAAATGCTCGCTAGGATTATGAAACAATACCGACCCATAAATAACCTGTTTCATTACGGAATCGATAGTAGTAACAATAGCTAATGACCCGGGGGAATGACAATAACCTGGGGCACGCCCGGGTCAGGGGAATGACATGATAATCAAATTCCCTGCACATCTGTGACGCAACTGAGAAGGGAGATCCACAGACAATACGCACGGGCGCCCATGATAATAGCTTCGATACAGAACGCTACGTCAGTACCAGCTTAAGGTGAAGGATCACAGGATCTCAGGAATACCCATTTTTTCTTCGCCATGACTTTTTGACGGCGAAACGCTGTCGGTAAAGTTAGTTACTAATGCATACGAACTAAAATAACCCACACGGCGTTTACGCCGAAGTGAAATGTGACGATGCTTGGTGAAGCGTATTACATATTGGGTTCAATTATTTTTTATTGCGATCACAAGAAACTGGATTCACTAGTGATCCTTGTGAGTGTACTAAAAAAATGCGTATTTACTTTGAGGGCCAAAGCCCTTAGTACAGCCCTGACGTTAGGGAAGCCCAGGGGCGCTAGAGGTGATTTATAGCGCGCTAAACAGATTGGCTGTTGAACTGCAGATTCGCTGTATCAATTCCCTATAGTGGCTCCCCCAGAGTTTCTGTTGTATTTGGTTGGTTTCGCATTCGACACAACTTGAAAAATTATAGGTTGCCGTATGGTGGTATCATGAAGTTCTATGCGAAGAAATCAGTAGAAGAACCAAGCTCACCTAACTTTGAAAATCTGCATATTGAAGTGGCGAAGGTATCTTATAGCGACAATCATTTGAGAACAAAAATCTCAAAATGGTCAGTATAAACTAGGAGTCAAAAGACGGTCTCCCATTTTAAAGATCACTGGAAAGTCGCTAAATTGAGTGTTCAAAAATCATCTTCTTAGTCTACAATATGCTATGGATTTCAAGCTGACACGATACTAAAATCAAACAAATTCTGTTAGTACACTCGTAAATATTATTCCGAGTTCAAGTGTTACAGTACTCGCAGTATACTCGCAGTTTTCAAAGCACACCGGGAATCGTTCTGGGATCTATGGCATCTGATCCTAGGATCAGAATGGAGTAAAAACCGAACACGAATTGTTTTGTCATCTGATCCTAGGATCAGATGCCATAAGAAAAGTATTTATTTGTTTTGGCAACTGATCCCTGTTGTTGCTGGCCTTATAATAGTGCATGGAAATTAGGAATACCGTATGTCGTAGTTTTGACCCTTTGAAGTTAAAGCAAGACTTTGTATAAGCCTTTGGGTGTGTTCTACCTAAAAGCAACAGTGAAAACTGCACTTACGTACATTGTAACACTTTTATTGCATTGTACTATGTTTCCAGACTTTGGACGTCTCTGGAATTGTCTCTAGACATTGTTGAGCAATCAGTTGGGACAGTTTTTTGAGTGTCAAACGCTACATCAATTTGTGTTAACAAATCGTTTTGCAAAATGCTTATTGCTTTTTGTATTCGAATGTGATGACTAGTGGTTTTCAATACCAACGTCAACGTAGTTCGTAGAGTCCTAATAAGGATGTTTGCGTTGCACACACACCTACACTATACTGATTATGTTATGTCAATTGGTCGAATAAAAATATTGGTGGCGGCGAGGATACGGTGGTGTGAAAACGAATAGGGTAAAAAAATGTCGCTCCGACGACATCGCAGTCTATCACTACGTGCTAGATAAATAAGGTTTTTATATAGATTTTAAAATATTTATGTTACTTCTAAGGTTTTTATAATATAGGCCTTGTATTTGTTTGAATATGTGTTGGCTGAATTAAATGGATTTTATTATTATAGCAAATATTTTACTGCCGACATCGTGGGTCGCTGACAGTAAAAGCTCTGTAGATCCCTAACATGAAAACCTAATATGAAAATATTTTACTGAATTTACTAAGTCAGTGGTTACGATACACATGCCTACCTTCACCTTTCAAAGTTCTGCTCAAAATCACAAAGAACGTAAAGGTCTAAGTAACAAAGTATGTCGAACTTTATTCAGTCCTGCGTAAAAGTTACAACCTGAAGAAAATTATTACTCACGTACTTTGTAATATTTTGTGCCGTTTATTACTGGGGCTTAAAAAGGCTGAAATGTTGGAGCAACTAATTCAAGAGATCTTGCAAGTGCCAGCGTATTGTTAAACTTTTTCTTTGGTTTCTTTGTGGTAATGCAAAGCAAATTTATTCGTCCAAGAAAGCAAAGGATAGTTTACTTGCGCATTTGTTCAATCCTCAGTAATACTCAGAATTTTATTTAGTAATCCCGTGGTCGAGTAGGGTTTAGTTTTCATAAAACATACGTCACTATGTACTTTTATGTACATTACTGTATTTAAAGTATACTCGTACTTGGGTACATTATAATTTGACATTTACCCAAAACGGGAGCCAGTCTAACCCAAATAACTTAACGATAAGTAGCGGACTTAAAAACGAATCTTTTTAAACACTCGTTAAGTTCATTTAAAGCTTAATATTTTTATTTTCTTTAAAACGATGACCGTTAGATGACGACCCTAATTATTATCTTTAGATCGAGTGGTTTTTTTTGTTTTCTTTAAAACGTCATTCATTATAGAAATATTAACAACTGTTATTTGCTACTGAAGTGAATGATACCAGCTCGTCCAAGAATTACACTTTATTCAGTACACAATTTACCATACTACTTCTCTCCACCAAGTCACATTTCCGAATGGTCGCTCTTTCCATATTTTACTACCTAACCAGCCTTTTCAAGCACAAAATGGCTACCTCATTACCTCGACCAATCACAAAACAGTCATGACTTGGTGGTCAACTCACTAACTAAAATACATAGAAAAATACTAAAGATAATTAATTCTGGCATCCGCCGAACTATTATATAATCTATAAATTAGATTCACATTTAATCAGCTATAATATAGTTTACAAAATTATCGAAATCATTACCTACAGAAAAATACAAAAAAATATTTAATACAGACTTCCGCCGAGAAACGACGCAAACAATAAATTCGATTAATATTTAATAAGGTATAAAATAAATTGCTAAATTATACAAATCACGACATTCGGCCATCCGTCATCATGCGATCTCCTGACGCATGACCTAATACTATAATATATATACAGTGAGCAGTTTCTACCAAATAATTATAAGCAAAATATAACGAAATCATTTCAAAATGAAATCTAAAAATCTAAGTAATTTAAGCCAAGAAAAACAGTTCAATAATAATTTGGGAGGGTATCAGTCTATTTTTACAAAATGCAACATAAGTGGGCGAATTTTTCGGACGAACTAGGACGTTGTTGTAATCGTCTGACGATTGCTGACAGCGTTACCGGACTATTGGTGGGTGCAAAAGGCTTTAAAACACAAGTGAGAGAGTCAGGCGAGCACTCTGCTCTTATAGGATTTTATCGTGAATACTGTTTTCGCTGATTCGGGCATTCTGACAGGTGGTCGACCTCGGCCACGTTAATCTATCACAGCTCCAGGAGATTCCCTTCAGTGGTACGGTCATCATGATGACGCTCAGCAGGTTGACAGGGCTGCAGGCACGAACTGCGGGGATGACGCTATCATGTACTGGGCTCGAGCGCCTTTCATCAAAGGTGCCTGAACCTGGGGTATTTACTTCAACTGCAGAACAGAAAACACAAAGTTAAGATAACTTGCATATCTTTCGATAACAGACAGAGGTGCTAAATTTATGTGTCTGACTGGAGATAAGCTAAGATGAATTAAAGTAAGACAGAGGTGCCGAATTAGCACGTTTTAGGTTCGTATGCTCCAAAGTTACTCAAGTCTGAATCGAGACTTTGCACATTTTCATCAAAGAAACGTGTTCAAAAATAATCCATGCCAGAGCACAATTACTAAAATCTTAATTCACTATCTAGCATAAGCGCCTTTAACAAAATCTTACGGATCACCTTGAACGGTCACACAGCTTACGTAATACCAGTGACTGTAGTACCCGTGTTTTACATCCAACGCGAGGCAGAGACGCAAGTTTGCATGTCATGGCAATGCTACCTACTCGACTTGCAATGTCAGTGCTATTCTTCTGCTCTATGTATATTTCTCTGTAAAAAGGATCATACAAAAATAACGCTACGAACTAGGCCGTAGTTTCTTGCCCGTTCTTCTAGGCTCTGGTCGCGTGGAACTGGCACCTAGAATCACCTAGTTATATAAGACGATTCTAAATGATCCTTGTGATTTTATTGAATAAAGAAATTTTGACTTTGACTTTACTACAAACAGCTCAACTAACAAAACTAAAGTGAACGAACTGTCATACACAAATTGGTCAAGCTCTTAATCAAAGCTAAATTGAGTCAACCAACATCATTCTTATATTTTATAATTGATGGCATTATCTAGATACACTATACAGATATTTTACAACTGTTTATGTCATGCTGAAAAATAGTATACTATCGCTTTCATCTTACTCCATTCCATCATCATCATCTCATCAAACCAATCCTCATCTCAAACACCATTGGACCAGCTTCCGTTCAGGTTACAAAACGAACACGTTAGTAGTAAACAAACCTTCAAGTTTAACAACTAGTTTAGTCATCCTATATAGGTACTTCAGATCATCAAAAGTTGAAAACCAAACCAAAAACGTCCGGTTGGAATGTCAAAGGAGTTGGGATAACTATCAGGAACCAGCACTTATAAACCTTGAATAGAGCTTCTCGTACGTTCTTTGTAGCTTGTCTAAAAATGATGCTAACACCAACACACCAATGATAGATCAAAGCTCCATCAGACTGAAATCGTACTCTTTGTGATACTCGAATAAAATATTGCGACTTCAACTCGCATGACGAAGGACCTTGAAGACTACATAATTAAATTCTCTACCTTGAGGCTCTACAAGACTACATGAAACTCTATATCGACTCTACATTGACTCTACATCGAATCTTTATGGACTCTACATTGACTCTACATCGACTCTACATTGACTCTACGTTGACTCTACATCGACTCTACATTGACTCTACATCGACTCTATATTGACTCTATATTGACTCTACATTGACTCTACATTGACTCTACATTGACTCTACATTGACTCTACATTGACTCTACATCGACTGCACTCGTGGCGTAGGAGTGCAGCTTGCTTAATAAATATTCACTAGTTATTTAAGTTAAGCAACGTTCTGCGCGGTCACTATTTGGATGGCTGACCGCTAGTGGCGTTTTAATGTGTGCACTTCCATGCTTTGGAGGGCACGTAAAACTTTCAGTTCAGGCTTTAGGAGTCGTCAAGACACGACAGAGGCCTTAAGGCGGCCTAAACACTCACGTAACCACAGTTGGCCACTAACCCATACGAACGAACGAAAATCGTGATCGTGACAGCAAGATGTGTGCAACGAACGACACATCAGATTATACAGTAGATACACAGTACACACAGTAGACTTACTTGTACTACACTATCTACACCAACGATTCATCTCGCTTTCATTTGACAGTTAATCTTGTTAACATATTGTCAACAAACAAATAGAAACTTCAGTGGTGTGGTGTCCGACCCACGTGTATGTATTTCGATGGGTGACAAACATGTCAACCTCTCTAGAAGATTGCTAAACAAAATAATTAAGGAGCTTAACTCGAAGTTTTGGTTACCTTTTATCTTCTAAAACCTAATCGGTGGGTACTTGTAAATATCTAAAGTGTTATGCATCTATTTCGCAAATAAACACGTCCGCTATCTATCTACAAGTCTATAACAATAAGTAGACTTGCGACTATGTTACCACGTGAAAGCAATAAATGTATTGAGTAGGTATTCAATGTGCATAAAAAAAAAAGCACGACCACAGTCCAATGCCTATATATTTGGTCGAGGCACACTTTAACTTTACATAAAATAATATCTGTTTTGTTGCGATAATTCGTAGTTTGGTAAAACAAACAGTGACGCCATGGCCTAGCTACTTACAGAACAAATAAAACTCTTTTGATGTTTTCAAACCTTTACTACCTGCGCACATACTAAATGTACTAAGCACTAGAAAAACTTTCAGTCTGTCAGATAGCACAAGTGCTGGGGATGATCAACACCACCATGGAATAAACATTTCGGAAAAAACAAATCTAATTTTTCGCTACTAACGGGTACCTACTTGTTTTATTTTATGTTGTATTTAAGTTTGTAAAACCTACGTTTAATAGTAAGTAATCAATAAAGATCTATTTACCAATCTATCTCAATTTTCAATCAGGAAACCTACTAAGGTCGGTGTGTAGATAGCTCAACTGCTTGATGTGTATTTTGTACGTATTATAAATATTGTAAATACTGTATTAGTCATAATTTTCTTTGTGCTAATCAATGCTAAGGTCATAGTTTCGGACTTTAGGTTTAGGTTTCCAGGTAGGAAGGTAGTCACATAACTATGTATCTACAAATACAATGCATCAGTTATTCCATTTATAAAAATAACAACCATCGTATTCACTATTATGGTGATGTCTTTACATCACAGGCGCACGTCAGAGTGCAGGGCATAGTCTACATACTGTCAGCACGCATAACCTCATATAAAGTTTGCAATATTATCGATTCTGTGCGAGCAAAAATTTAGTTTCAATTCAGGTTTGAAAGGTTATAAACTAAAAACATTGCCCTTCAAGCAATTTGCTATCCGGGGGCACTTAATTTTACGCACTCGTTTAACCTCGCACAAAGAATTGACTCATGCAAACTACGACCAAAGATTGAAACATAAAAATGGTTGGATCTAACCTTGTTTAAACCACTCAACACTCCAATGAGGGGTTCGGTGATCTTCAACGACGACACAGCACTCCTAAGACTGAAGTTTTCAATTTCCATCTGGAATGCTCGTGCGCTACAGGAAGTTCTTCGTCAGGAATCATCGCACCATTAGAATCCATGGACTCGAAACAGAAGTAAATCATTGTAATTAGTAGGGTAACTACCTACATAACCATTCACTAAATAAAACCAGACTGAACTAATCTCGTGTTTTTTTTTCTTTAATCTTCAATGGCACACTTGGCCTAAAACTATCACGCAGTCCATGTAATTTTTGCGACCTACTTAGTCACGTACCTACAAGTCTAGTGCGTAGTGCTACAAGAATCTTAAATAATGCACACATGGCATAAATAACGAGGCTTGGAAATAATTACGGCATACATAGCCGGCTTGCTTCCCAATCATTAAGTAATGTAGCTCACTTGGCCGAACAGAGGCATACATAGCCGTCTTGCTTCTAAATCATTTAGTAATAATCACTTTGCTGAACAGAGGCATACATAGCCTAGGTATTATGTAATAATTCTATCAGTAATCTAGTTGCCATACTAAAAGCTTTGCTTAGTTTGGTACTACAGAGCGTTGTGTGAAATTTCCATGAATATATATTTTTATTTAATTTATCTGAGGCCTAAGTAGGTAGCTAAGTATTTACTTAGCCCATATCATTCTATTTTAATTTTATTCTCACTTAGCACACTTAGCTTAAATCATAGCTATCAGCGGGTAGCATAATATTTTAAAATTATTTTAAATATAAGGCAACTACTGACCTACAAAATAAGTAAACCATTAATCGAAGGGTGTTTGCATTACCGAATAGTCCCGGTGTATTACCGACCAGTCAATGCGAACAGCGATTCAAACGTATATAAAAAAAAAATGTAGTCAGTAGGTGCCCAAAATCTAAATGAATTTAATGCCACCCCAATCTATGAATCTCTGTACGTTTCAGGCTAGTAGGTACTGGCTAACAAAATATCTCAGTAGGTATTCAACCAATCTAAAATTCAATGGACAGTATAGGTAGGTACTCACAACTCCAAAAGAGAGATAAGTTTGCACGGCCAGATAGTCTCGGAGTATTCCCGACTGATCCGTGAAACAAAGTTACGGTCTTTCAGAACATATTAGGTAGGCACCTATACTTTTTTGAAATCAGAAGTTAGCACGATCGGATAGTCTCGGGGCAATCCCGACCGACACATGCCAACAAAATCTTTCATTCCATTTAACATAAATGGCTGAATAATTTATATACTAACTTTATAATGAAATTAAAATATATCAGGGGTGCACTAAAAAATATAAAATTATCACTTTACATACCGTTCATCCCACTTCTGACTTGAAGTGAATGATACCAGCTCGTCCAAGAATTACACTTTATTCAGTACACAATTTACCATACTACTTCTCTCCACCAAGTCACATTTCCGAATGGTCGCTCTTTCCATATTTTACTACCTAACCAGCCTTTTCAAGCACAAAATGGCTACCTCATTACCTCGACCAATCACAAAACAGTCATGACTTGGTGGTCAACTCACTAACTAAAATACATAGAAAAATACTAAAGATAATTAATTCTGGCATCCGCCGAACTATTATATAATCTATAAATTAGATTCACATTTAATCAGCTATAATATAGTTTACAAAATTATCGAAATCATTACCTACAGAAAAATACAAAAAAATATTTAATACAGACTTCCGCCGAGAAACGACGCAAACAATAAATTCGATTAATATTTAATAAGGTATAAAATAAATTGCTAAATTATACAAATCACGACATTACCAAGATACTTATTAGCCCTATATAAAACTCTTGCTACACCATATGAGAGTAAAACATACCTATTTTAGTTATGAATTAAAATTTTACTGTAAAGCTTGCACAGCAAAAATGAATGCTTATTGTTTATCGTACAAGCCTCAATAAGTTACATCAAATTAGCGAGCGCCATATGGCGGCAACCACTTTTCAGTAAACCATAGGGCTTTACAAACATAACAGCTATTCAAACATCAATCACAGCGTCCCTTGCTAAAGCCACATGTAAAAATACTCCCGGAATAGCCACTTGTGATGGCGAGCACAATAGTACAAGAGCGCTGACGACTCTGCACATTGTGTGCATTTAAAATAGTGATGTGATTTAAATAATCTTTTTATATCGATAACAATATGTAATAGAATGGCATACAGTCTACTTATTTATAACAATTATTGACACGCAACACTATAATAATGAAAAACTCAGAATTTCAAAGCAATTAGACTGATCGCACTGCCCCCGTATACCAATATTTTGCTGTCAAGTTATATTTCACTGCCCAGTGTAATTTCTTCAGGTCACGTGGTACAATTTTGTACCATGTGATCATTCTTTTTAGACACTTGACAGCAAAAAATGCGCGAAAACAAATTAAATGACATCATAATGTCACTATTTAGTCACAGAATAACTATGAGTTAGTATGAACTGACCATTATTTAAAGTTTTGCAGTTCAACTTAGCAGTTCAACTGAGATTGGAATATCCCTGCTGGTTGGGACTCAAATTATGAAAATTCTTATTTCACGCAATGCATTCGTGGGAGTAACCCTAAAAAGAACGGAAGTGAATGTTGATTTGATACGGTGGTGGTTAAGCGGATAACGATAAAGATATACCAATTGGTCTACTATATTGATGTACGCTGTGTTATAAGTACTTATCAAAAACTATGAAGTTAAGGTAAAGGCACCCTAATCCGTGGTATTCCAAAAGTGGCACCTTTCTCCGTGGTATTTAGAAAAACAGCATTTACTTCTGATTCTTAGGTTCTTTTTTGTTGCAAAATTTATTTGTCATTAGGAAATATATTTTTTTATATATAAATCTAAAAACGAGACTTAGAACGGGCTTACATTCCAAAATAATTGGCTAAATTTGCAGCGGTGGCTGGTCCAAGTGCACTCTCCATACATTTTTGCCTCTGTGCACGAGAGTAGCAAGCTTTTTTAAATAAGGGTTATCATGATTTTTTCTGTTCTAGGTTAGGATTTTTAGTGTTAAATTTTCGAAAGAAGTATATTCTTTACCGTATGTAATACATGTTTAAGTGGTTTTTTAATTATAATGAGGTAAAATTACATATTTAAAAAACCGCGGCATTAGGGGTCAAATATTTCACCTAGTACCTAATTCCAAGGTATGTGAAAAATGTACCTCGGAATAGCAATTTGAAAGACCTATTTTTATTTTTGAATTTCACAAACTGGGGTTAGGTTTTAGTGATTTTAACGATAGATTTGACAAATCAAATAGTCGATTGAGACTAAAACCTTATTTCGAGGTATACTTTTTAATAATTTTTACGAGTTATAACACATCAAAGGTACCCTACTCATGTATTTTGTTTATTGGTTGTATAGAAAATTATGTTACGAAAATATTTATTTTCCACACATTTGGCTACATGTTTTATTAAGAAGTTAATCTTTAACAAAAGTTTTAACAATTTGGCATCAGCTAACATTAAGAATGATAGGTATAAAAAAAATTTTGGCTTTTACTAGGTACTGGAAATTAGGATTGTTTAGTCACAACAGCTGTGGGTTGGGCGGCACTCTTTGTAAATGCCGTCAAAGCAAAGTCGCCCTTCGAATTACACTGCGGCGGCGGCGGCACGAGTGACAAAAGTGTCAAAGACACCGCCTCGAAGCGACGCACGGTGGCGGTGTCTTTGACGCGCCGCTGGCGTCTTAGGCGGTGTTTCCTTTGTCGGCGTTTCTTTTGTCGGCACCGATACTCATTTGCCTTACACGCGTCGACCACGCTTCAGTCTTGCGGTGATATTTGTACCATTTGCACGCTTGGTTTTATTTCTTCGCGAAATATCGTATTTATAAAGTGAAATCCTATAATAATGTTAATAATGTGTAATGTGTATGTGTGTGTGTGCTTAGGAAACAGCAAAAGTATTTTTTTAATTTATCACACGGGAAGATTTTCTCGTTATCAGCACTTTGTGTATTTATCCGGGTTTGCAATCATAGGATGAAGATAATAGCAAAGTTGACACCGCTGACATGTGAGAGGTTGAGTTACAAACATCCAAAGAGGTATTTAAAACTTTTACATTTATAATATTAATAGCATTATGGCACTCATACCAAACCACATTTAAAGTTTTATTAAATAATAATAGTAGGTACTACCACCAAAAGTAACCTGTATTCCTAGAGAACAATCAAGTTAATCTTTCTAACATTATTTTATCAGTTTGTTACTGTCGTTTCGTATACATTTTTCATAACACGCATTTAGGTACCAAATACCACGGAATAAGGATTTTCGCCTCGGAATTGGGCGATTTCGACTTGATTTACATTTTATTTAATTTCAAATAGAAATATAGGTCGGACCGTCAAAACTTAAGTAGTTTCCGAAAGTAAAAACACTAGAGCTTCTGATAACAGAAGCCGAACCTTCAGAAAGGTACAGTAAATGCTTAATATTTGATATCCTTACGAGTTTTAGTGAAAATACCACGGAAACAGGTGCCTTTACCTTAGTTATAAATAAAAATATTCCCAGATTCTGACATTTTCCCTCGCTAGAATCGTACACGCCCTCTAACGACGCAATGACTTATTTTACACACATAAATTCTTACCTATTCAAACACACACAATAAAAACGAGTTTCCAACCTACTTATCTTGAATCTGTAACGTCGGAGCCAGAGATTTAAATTAAACTCGACAAAAAATGCAAGCTGAAATCTCATCACTATCAATATAGTCAGGGGTTGTCGCGTGCCCCCGGAGGGAGAAGCGAAATGTGCAAACAATTAGAAGGAGCTCTTTTTTGCGCTCCCAAGGGGAGGCCCACAATGGCACTTTATGTCAACAACAGCTCGCCACTATTTTAAACAACGCTGTTTCTATCCACACATCTGCTACTTTCACACCACCTATAAATTAAACTTTAATCATCGATTTCGACATAGCGTGAGCGCAATCACAATTTATTTCTTCAAACAATATTTTAATTGGATCTAAGCAAATAAAGGGTGACGGCCGTAAATCTACTCGAAAGATTCTTTTGATAACACTCCTTTGTAGTACAACCTGAAGTTCCCATTTTCTCCTAAATACATAAGCACTGGCAATCGGAAAACTCGGCGCGGATCCACTTCCTGCGTGAACCTATTCGATCTCATGCATTTAAATTCGGAATTAGTGAAAAGCCTTGCCCGCAGACCGACTTTTTGCCGAAGGTAAGCAACCTCTTCGAATTTCTCTCTTAATGCCGTTTTCATTGAAAACGTGATTGATTTAATGGTTTTTTTCATCCGATAAAAAACATTTTCAAACGGAAAAGCCGTCCTAATAAACGCGAATACGTAAGATATATTATCGTTTCATGCGTCTGCATTGGTATGCCAATCAAAGTTGAACTGCAAAGTTAAACTGCAAAGTTTTAAATCATGGTCAGTTCATACTAACTCATAATTATTCTGTGATTAAATAGTGACATTATGACGTAATTTGATGTGTTTTCGCGCATATTTTGCTGGGGCGCAACAACATCCTTATCCTTCCTTACTAATATTATAAACGTGAAAGTTTGTATGGACGGATGTTTGTTACTCTTTCACGCAAAAACTACTGGTCCGATTTAGATGAAACTTGGAATACATAATAGTTAGTAGCCTGGGTTAACACATAAGCTACTTTTTATCCCGGAAAATCAACAGCAGTCAGCATCAAACAGGACGCAGATGAAATCGCGGGCAGAAGCTAGTAAATAATATATCTAAAGACAAGTCGCCCCCATCTTTTGCAGGCAGAAAAATGTATCTGGGACATAAAAGAATGGTGGGGGTTCGGTTCGTTACGTTTTGTCGGTCCCTAGGGCGCCGCTCGCCGTGCGGCTAGTCGCCTCTACTTGAACATGAATGTTTTATGCTTGCGTCACAATTCAGATTTGTATCCACTACTCGTGTCGCTTTACGGCTTGTTGTCCCACGTTGGCCAATAAAGGGGTGTGTTTATTGTTTTTCGTATTCCAGTTTCAAGGTTACGCGTTGTATGATAGTTATGATCTTAAATTACATGTTTGGTTTGTGGTATTACAATTTAGTATTACTGTTTCAATCCAACACAACCACAACATGTTATTTACTTTGACTTTATAAAAAGTAATAGGTAGCATACTATTATGCTAATAATAGACTTTGTACCTACCTACTTATTTAAACTTATAGTGAACAAAAACCCTAGACATGCTTTAATTAATTATAATAATTTATTTGAGTAATTCGGTTAAGAGGGTACTTACAGGTTGTTTTCAGCTAACCATAATGGGGAGAAACCTGAAAACCTCAAGAGCTCTTATCTACCTAATTAAAAGGCTGAAAACCTACTAACTCAATCCTTTCTCTTCATTTTCTCTCACACGCTTTATAGAAAATTGTTACGTCTATACACTTTGAACTAAATCAAACGCAAAAAAGTAAGTCATTGCTAGCAGGACTTAATGCTAAGAGCATTGTCTACCAGTCTACATATTTTTTTACTAAATATAATCATCAGAAGTCCACCCGTCTTTATAAAAAATTAAGTAAAGTAGATAAAGAAAATTGAAAATTTTATTTAGTAGTAAGTACACATGTATAATTTTTTATTAGGTATAGATGTATTTTATGATAGGTATATGTTTAATACTTTATTTTTCTTAATAATATGGATTTGTTAGTTTAGTAAATATCGAATCTCCGTTATATTATAACCTTTTATGTACACGGACCTGCCTCTATAGTCACCTCTCGCTAGCCTCAAAGGTTTGCTGGAAGAAAACTTTTGTTAGGGTTAAGCTCGCCTTGTCTCGCACATGTCATCTATTTATGTCCTTTGTTTATGTCCTTTGTTTATGTCCTGTGTTGTGTGCAATAAAGAATTAAGAATTAAAATTGACTAGTGCTCCTGCCATAGTTGACACTCCTACATGTTAAAGTTCCCTTATTTCCTTTCGATGTTTGTCCCAGAAAAATCAACTCCACGACAGCCAATAAAGTTTTGCCATGTTTCACTCATCTCATGATGTTCCCCCTTGTTTTGGCAGACGGAAGTTTGTATGAATAAAGATAAATACTTCGCGGTCATCAAACCTACGACATTAGGAATAGGTAGGTTGATACGACTAGGAGTGAAACAAAGGTGAACACAGTCATATACAAAATTTATTAAACGGTTCTTCAGTTCCCGGGTCACTTGAGTTTAAGGTTGCTTTTAAACGAGTTGTAGTTCAAGTACTCTCCTCGGAGGTCCAGGAAGTGCGCAGCCGGAGAAGTAGTGCTCAGGGTGCTGCGGTGGTCTCAGGTCGGTAGGTATCCGATCAGGTAAAAAGTGGAGCCGAGCCGAGGTAGGTAGCGGCAGCGGGTGACCTTGACCCAGCCTCAAGGTCGGGCTTAGTAAGCCGTAGCAACGAACCCGATTTACGGGTGAAAAAACTGAATTTAAACTTTATTAGGGCTTATGAGAAGTATCTCGTAAGTAAAGCTTCAATTTTTGGAATAAAATATAAAATTCACGTAATCGTTAGAGACGCGCTGCCGAGAAGGATGGCGCGTACGATCGTGTGAGTGGTTAGAGGGCAACTGCGGTCACGTTCGCCGGCTGCGGCCGATGAATGCGCAGGCGCCGTTATAAAAAACGTTGAGTTTGAAACACAAAGGACGGGCCACTGGTACAGTCATAGTAGAAAAAGGTTGACCGTACTACCAGAGACGAAAGTGCGTGTCAATGAAACTCGTAACTATTTTAGAATTTATGTCGAGATCTTTATTTATAATAGAATTGGTAGGTTTTTTAGATGTTTTAATTGTATATATGTACATACGATAACGTATATGTTACAAGGTATATAGGAAAAACTTTCACCTTTTATTCTCTTGCCAACACGATGGCTTGACTCATAAAATAATACCTACTCTTAGTAAGCGAAAATTCGTAATTTTGCGTACCAATTTCGGATTAAAGATATTTTTATTTCTCAAAAAAAATTACATTTCACTTATATGGGAAAATACAACACTAATGTAATATTTTGTTGAGCACTTATGTACAGAAAACAAAATATAAATACAAACAAACTACGTAAAAATGTATTTACAAAGTTCTGATCCAAAAGATACATTCTTGTCTTGATACAAATTAGTGAACAGTCAATGTCTTGCCTTAATCAGCAGGATACCAAAATTAAAGAATGGGATGAAAGACATATTTTTACGTAGTTAAAAAAAATATACGCGTCGACTTGAGAAACTCCTCCGGTTTTTCGTCGGTTAAAAAGACCTAGATTCTTTTATATTTCTTGAGTAAAAATACATTAAAACCAAATTTTTATCTAATGGTAAAACAATAATTGTGTTACACAACATGGCCCGTATGTTTGAGGAAAATTAGAGGTAAATAAATATCAGCAAGAAAGTAATTGTTTCCCAAAATAGACCATATTTCATAGTGACGATTTCGTTTGTAATAAATAACGGTTCGACGAGATAACAAAGCCTCTGGAAGATTTCATTATGATGCTGTATTGCTTATAGCAAGTAAAGTCTGAACACACTAAGTTAGCAGATATGGCAGAATTTGAAAATCTATAGATGGAAGCACTGGATTTTTTTGTGGTTGCCATTGATTTTAATCCAGACATAGCATGGTCAGTGGTCACCCACATGGTCATCTTTTGCATTGTCTAGACGAAATAATCTATTGTCTGTGGTTATTTGTCCTTCACTTTAAATTTAGCCAGATATAAAGTTGTTTTAAAAAATCTCTTCGGACAGTCTTCCATCAGTTCTAATTTGTAAACAACGTGTCTGCGAAAACTCAAGAAACTTTTGCAAACTAAAACTTTACAAAAATCTCAAGTACCTACCAATCTTGTACTGTGAACTTGCATTTTTCGCTTACAGAGTATTTTTATTTTTACTAGCCAAGGTACCACCTTGTCTGAGTGTTTGGTCTCATACGATCTAAGAGGTTTCTGTCTAAAGGCTTTTCCAGACAAGCACTTTAACCATCACTAAAGAATAGACACCAAAAATATTATGGACATAGTCACGTGACTTATCGTTCAGAACTTTTATATTCCCATATATTTTGATTGGTTTAGTGAATATAAACTTGGCTAGCGAGGAAAATGACGTTGCGACTACAATGAGTGACACATATTACTATTAGCGCACATTCTAATAATTATAGTCGTAATTTTCTTTGTGTATAAATCTATATAATTTCAGTTGCTAAAAAATATATTCCTATTATTGCTGTATTGCTAACACATAAAATAAGAAAATGTCTAGTTATTTATATTTGCTATAACTAGCAATAGAAATAATTTAATCCTTAGTTTATATGGATGTTAATTGCAAGGTTTTCTTACACATATTATTGTGTAAAAATGTCTATAAATTTTATCAATGTTACCCTTTTAATTTTAACAGACTCCACATCAGAAGTTTAATTATTATGTTTATGTTAGTTAATTTAAACTCTCTTACTTCTCAAGAATGTAGCTAAAAGTTGGCGCGTCAAAAGGCCCTTAGAGTTTACCGTTTATGGTTCCAAGTAATTTCGTCTGAGAGAAGACGATTCTCGTAGAAGATATTATTTGTCTTCAGACAGCTTGATACAACATCAGAACTTTGCAGTCTGAATTTACTGTAACAACATGCATTGCACTGACATTTCATTTGGGTTGAATCATGATTTTACTACTTTGTAGCGTCTGTGTGCTCTTTGTTTAAAACAATATTATAAATAATCCTTTTGTAATGGATTTTTTCTATTTCAATTCTTTCGTTAAACAAAAATAACTACAAAGTACGAAGGTACTCACCGATCATTGGTGTTCACCATTTTTTTTTCAGTTACAATAGGTACTATTTGGAATTCATTTTTACAAATAATATTTACCAAGTCAATCAACACTAAACAATTAGAGCTATTAATAGAGCGATAATCAATACTCGAAGGATCAAACCAGTCTAGTCTGGAACGTTGAATTTATTTCTAGAGATAAGTTATCATAGCTCTACTCATAGATAAGAATCTACAGGCATCCACAGCAAAGCACATTCAAGTCAATCTAAAATAAAGTGTCGTGACATACATGATCTACATAACATTGTGTATACGCAAAATTACCTTTTGTACTCTCGACGACGCAGTCTATCCTCCAGAGTAGCACAGCCGCGTACAGTGTAAGCAACATCTTGCTGCCACGAGAGCAGAATAACTCACATTTATGGGCTATACTCATATCTACCCGAATTGTCGGCAATGCCGTCTTTTATAAGCGGAACTGGCAACATCACAACACTTTGTTGTTCCAGACGGCTGCTCCCGACACTAAGCGATATGCGACATTATCGCGCCAATTTTTTTATAGCGATATTATTCTGCACAATAAAAGCGACGGTGGTAATTCATTGACACGGCTGCTGGTTTTACCTGGAACAAAGACAATGATATTTTGTTGAACAATTCTCAGCTCTTTGTATTTTAGTTACCAGATTTTTTCACAAAAAAATATATATAAGCGATTCTATTAGCTCAGTAGTTAGGTATACTTACATAGAATACTTTTAACTTTCTATTTTATTTCGATTCCCCTATTTTTTCTTGGATAATAAAATGTATCATAACTGCCAATTTTAAAATGGAATTAAAAAATACAGATTTACAATCCGTTACCTATTGCAAATAACAATTCCCTGAGCTAAAGGTTCCTAGAAAATCAAAATTAACAACAATCCCCTGTCCATTCAAACTCAAAGTAACTTTATAGCTAGCTTATTGTCTCTATAAAAACATTTTCTTTTACTTGGCCGTTGATCTGTGGTCCCTGGAATCCCGGCTTTCAGCCGTCATTTAAGGTGGAATCCCATTTACCGGAATGGCAACGCTACTTGCGCGAACAATTTCATTTTATTCTTTCTCTAACCATGTATTGTGGATGCTGGTTTCCTCGGCGAAGAAATTAGAGGAATTACTTAGAGGGTTGGTTAACATCCATTTTCTGACGCCCTTGTTGACTCTGCGGTGTATGTAGCAGATTTCGATTGAGGATGGAAAATCAAAAAATTAAGGAGGACCGACCCAGCAGTGTGACTATAACTGATTTTTTTTTATTTCATGTGGGACTAGGTCAGAACATACCATCCAAATATTGCATTTTAACGCTTGTCGTTGCGTCGGTTTGAACGTAGCTTTGCAGTAATTTGGCTCTATTTAGCCTGATTGTTGCCACGGCTTCCTAATGACTGCTGTGGTCCCTACTGCTGCTTTTCAAGTAGATACACAGACAATTACGTCTAATAAGAGCTAATTCTCTGTTTTGCCTGATAAGACTTTTTAATGTGTGACAAATCAAACCAGAGATCATAGGTATCTTCTAGGTAAGCGTTTTACATTGTCGACCGACCGCAACATCAGGTGACATTGCGGTCAAACGCTTGCTTATAAATTTATAAAAAAAAAATCTCTGTTAGTCAAATCTAGTGAACTAAGTATTATTTTTATTGGGATGAAAATAGCACCCATTTCGAGGCACTAATGACATCAAAATCGTATTTGTACTAGATCTCCGTAGATTTCAAATCGCGTTGAACAAACCGAATTATTTCCCAAAAGCCAAATAAAACAATCTTTTTACTATTTGGCAGCGGACTGGTGATTCAGAATCGTTCGATCAGAATTCAGAGAGCTTCGCAGATGCTTCTTTCATGAATCCTGAATATTAACTATGAAAACAAAAAAACCTAAGAAAATACTGTTACTGGAATAATCTCTAACGGGATTATCCTGGCTCATCATGTTTTATTCAAAAATCTCTATTTGGATTTCAGAAAACTTTCCTTCATTATAATTCTTGAGGAAGTAGGGCACATGCCCATATTTTAGTGATCGAATGTCCAATGGTGTAGACCGGGGTCGTAAATGGCAGAAGAAAATGGCGGGGAATATTGGCCACCTATTTGCAAAAATTTTGAGCCTGTGGTTGAATTTTATTTGATTTTATTCTCGAAAATATTTTTGTATGAACTCACGATAAGCGCACCTAGCGGGTCATCGTGAACTACAAAATCTGTTTTCGATCCTCAATTTTCTAGAACTAAACTCAGACTTACTGCTCTGATCACCACTAAGTTTTTCTATAAACTACGTAAACTACTAACTACTTAGATCACTAAAATTTGTGAAACATTGATAATAATATTTTTTATTACATCGCAATCTTTTGGTTCGAGACTAAGCTGCTAAGTAGATTAGTTTTTTTATTCTTGTGCCACCCTGAGCTGCAGCTGCTAACGTCCTTCGCACCCCACTCCGACCTGACAGCTACCTAATTGATTTCTTTATTTTTAGCGCCATTGAGAAATCCACGGATTTTCTCTAAAACTAGTTTTAATGTTTATTTAATTTTGTAAACTAACGAGAAACCTTGTAGACAATACTAGAAGTAAAACGTTTACAAAACCTACATTTTGCTTATATTTACTATTATGTAGTATTATGTAAAATATCTGTGTATTTTATTTACTACTATACAATATGTACCTATTTACATTTTGTGAATTGTTTTTGTTGTACGTAGGAATTGCGAAGGCTACGTATGAAAATTGTGAATTTCTATTGGTTATTAAATACGAGTAAGTAATTAAAAATCATATAAATAGAAATTAGAGTAACGACCCCATAATTTGTAATGTCAGAATATATAGAGGAGCGTACCGGATTTCAATAGAAGAAAAAGGATATTTGTGTCATCACATCATTTGAATCCTAACAAAACAAATATGATGAATGCGCACACATGTTCAGGGATAAATATTTATGCCTCAAATTATTTCGTGGGATTATACAAGGGCAACCTACTTGTTTGGAAGCTAAAGGTTACTGTGCTACTTGTCATTCTGTAGCATTTTCTCTACTACATACAAGTATCAGTAAAACTTTTCTAAATAGCTGTACGAACAACGGATCTTTATCCCTCAGAAGTTAGGTGCTACAAACAATTGCGCATGTACCTACTGTTGTGCGGAAAAATTAGCTTACCTCCAGTTACGCAAAAACGGGTTCTGCGCAGATATTTCAGACAGACAATCCGTTGTGACTACTTGTAGCTGTTTTGAAAATAAACCTTCGTGCAGCGCGCACTGTATGCTTTCAGTGCAGTTTTTTTTTATTTTTCATTTTGAAAACTGTCGGCGCAACCTATGTAGGCTTATCACTCGCAAAGGCCTTCGGGTGAACTAGGTACAACAACGCTACTCGATTCCCATACCTACGAGCAAATTTTCATCACAAGTATTTTTTGTATTCCACCTTACCTAGGTCATACCATCACTCGAAAAAAAAGAAACAGTACAAAGACGAACAATCCAGTAACTTTATGGAATTAAAAAAAAACGCGGCGTTCCCAAGGGAGCTATTCTGGTGCCGGCTGGATATTCTTAGTTAATTAACTCTTTATGTCTAGGGACATCTGTTTACAGCGAGCTACTAAATTTAAGCCCGCTGCATGGCTCAGATCTTTCGAGATGGATAAAGGTATGTGAAGCTGAGACGTCGTTCAGAAATAGTTGCCACATCGGCGTCTAGATCTCGTAAAAGATTACTTAGCTTATTTTAAAATATTCCATCTTTTTTACGTTGACGATCCTACGCTAAGTTATAAAACTACTCGCAGTTTATCGTAGTTAATTTAAGCAGGGGTATGCCAATCAAAGTTGAACTACAAAGTTTTAAATCATGGTCAGTTCATACTAACTCATAGTTATTCTGTGACTAAATAGTGACATTATGACGTCATTTGATGTGTTTTCGCGCATATTTTGCTGTCAAGTGTCTAAAAAGAATGATCACGTGGTACAAAATTATACCTACCACTGGGCAGTGAAATATAACATGACAGCAAAAGATTGGCATACGGGGGCAGCATGAGTTTTTGCGAACATTTAAAATTACGTATGTGCCAATTTTAGAAGTGATGTTATCATAGTTATTTGGACTTTTACAAAAAATCATGTCAAAAAACATTATTTAAACATACATTCAAAGGTAAATGAATAAAATCTGAATTCTTAATGACTTCTACACTAGAATATTCAAATTGTATCATATCTAACTACCGCGTAAAGTTACCAACAGGATAATAGGTAGGTAGGATTATACCTCAGATAGAATTGTATAATTTGACCCAAAAGCGTACCGTTATAGATGTAATTAGTATCGGAGTGGCATCCCCTTGCTAATAAATATTGCAAAACTTGATTCGGGAGGATAATGGACTTCTGTCCCTTTGCCGACCGTTATAAAAGTGCTCACACTCACTTATTCACAGGGCTATTTCTGATTCTGTAGGTAAATGGTAAAAGATCCCTTTGATGAAACATCATTAATCGCTCTTCGATAAATCACGACTGGTAAAGATTAAACCACATTGTACATTCAGTATACGAGTAGGTGAACGATTTTAACTATCTATTCAAAGATTTTTATTTTATTAGCCGATTTTTCTTAATCCACGACTCATATTCTGATAGAGAAATCGTTACTCATAGACTTAGTATTGAGTAGTATTGAGGCTCAGTTTCAGTAAAGATTCGTATACAAAAATATGCTTTTTAAACAACTAAATGATGGAACAAGCCGATGGCCCACCTGATGTTAAGTGGCTACCTCCGCCCATAACAATGCATTGCCTCTCTGAGCATGACCACTGAGGACGTGCCTTGTGATGCATTGCACTGCGTCCATCACTCTGAGACATAAAGGTGTTAAGCCTCATGTGCCTGTAATTACGCCGGCACCCATCCATACCCTTCAAACCGTCCGGATATATATGAGTATTTTATTATAATTTATTAATTACAAATATTACTAAAATATATATCAATTTTGATAATTCTGTTATTCATCAGATCAGGAACTTAATATTCTTGTTTTTCAAACTTTAACGAGGAGTAGCCTGCCAATAAATTTTACATTAAATAAGCCCCGAACAAAATAACCGATCTTAATTAAAATGATTTATTTAACAAAATACGGTATTTCGTTTACAAACAAAACAATTGAAAAGGGTTTTAAGTAAGATATTCAATTCTCCTTAATATTCTAGATAGCTGAGCTGGATAGTCGGCATTGTGGAAATCATGACATTTATATCGATACTCCTTTGAGACAAAATATCTGACCCTCGATCGGCTCTTTTGTGTTTATAGTTATAAAGAAGTAAGGCTATCATATTATTGGCTTAAGAGTGCGTATACTGTGAAAATCACAACGACTTTGTTGCTTTTTAAATCGTAAATACAAGTAATGCGCCAAAAATAAAAACAGGTAGGTAGGTACAGAAAATTCATTATAGTCCCGAGTCCTGTCTTAACCCAGAAATACAATAGAGAAATATTTTCTCAGTAAAAAAAACCAAAGTTACCTTTAACTTTCTGAGTGTTGACCTGAATTTTGAAGACGGTGCAAATGATGAAAATTAAATAAATACAGGTACCAACAACTATTTTAGGTATGTTCTAAGTAGTTTATCGAAATGATTTTTTATTTTTTATTTATTAAGGTCACCAACAGTTGTTACAATAAAACATGTTATGAGTTACAATTATTCTCGTACTATGAAGTACTATCTTAAGCTAAATGTACAACTACTTATAGGTCAACACTGCATGCATTTAACTATGAACATAGAAGGAGTAACTTTAAAAATGAGAAAATAAGTGTAGGTACCTGCCTATAAAAATTATAACAGAGACACAATTACACAATTAATCAATTTGGTAAGTTCTCGACCAAGTGTTGGCGGAACTTATTTATATTAATCGAAAAAATATCAAAGTTTTTGCATACGGTATTCAAAGATCTACATAAACGCGGGACAGGGGAGTTACTACCCAAGACAGTAGTACGGAGTGGAGGAACCAGAGTAGCGATCGGGCAACGGGGTGTTCTACGGGGGACTCTCAAGTTAAACATACGTAACAGTTGCGGGCAATCTATTTGGCTATTCAAGATTTTAAACAAGAATGTAAGGTCCAGCTGTGTTCTTCGCTTATTTAAAGATGATATTTTGAAATGCTGTAGTCTATGTTCGTAGCTTCTCTTAACTTTAGAAATTTTGGCAGCATATGCAAGGTGCCACAAAAAACGCTTCTGTATCCGTTCGATCCTAAGTATATGGGTGGCATAGTGAGGTCTCCACACAACAGGACAATACTCGAGTATACTACGGGCTAACGTATTATACAATAATATTTTAGTATGAGCTTTTTTAAAACTCTTACTATTACGTATGACAAATCCCAACATTTTTGATGATCTCTTAACTATGTTCTCCATATGCGGGATAAAAGTTAATTTCTTATCCAGTATTACTCCTAAGTCCCGAATATTATCAACCTCATTAATGGGTGTGCCTCCTATGTTATATTGAGACCTAAATACAATGTGTTTCCTAGTGAATTTTATAAAGAAACATTTACCAATGTTAAGGTTCATCTTGTTGGCACAACACCATTCAACTAAATTATCCAAGTCATTTTGTAGCAAGGAGATATCGACATCTGAGTTTACAATACGAGATAATTTTAGGTCATCTGCAAATAAAAAGTAATTCGATGAATGTAAACAATTTGGAATATCATTTATAAAAATGTTAAACAGTATAGGCCCTAAGTGTGATCCTTGAGGGACTCCGGAGCTTATGCTATGATCTTTAGTTTACAAGATATCATCAAAAAACAGCTCACATTTTGAATGTCGCGGTGCTCGCAAGCTTCACTTATTATTCCGACGATCCTAGGACCTCAATTTGAGATCGCACGCACTTAGGTGCTCATTCTTAGAATATCAAAATATCAGTAACTATGAATTTATATTTTGTATTCAAAAGGTGTCAACGTGCCAACGAGATAAATTTATATTTTCTATGAAAAACATTTTAATTAATACCTATGTACGTAAATAGAATTTGCTTGGTAACAGAGATCAAAGCATTGTTTAGTTAACTAGCTAAATAAAAGTTGGATAATGTTGGATTTTAGCTCTAAGTAGGTAGTAAAACTCTTTGAAGGACGCTCCCTAGAGCTAATAGAGCTATAAACTATTCAGGATAAAATAAAACTAAATTAGCGTATCCGAAAGTAAAATATTTTTGCTACACATAAAAATCGAATCCCAATTTTCCCGACAAAAAGATAAAAACTGTATTTTTCTATGAATGTATTAGATTTTGCTGTTTATTCAATCTTTGGGGATGAAATATGTGTTTTTATAGCTCTGCGCCTATTTTGTTTCTTTTATACAAGAATTTGGTTCCTTTCAGAATGGTATGTAATATAATAAGATTGAAAAATAGCTTACATTATTTTTTCAAACGACCTACACTCTTTTAGTCAAACGTTATCAGATCAAATCATGCAAACTTTTATTTCGGACACGGAATCGAACCCACTATTTTTCAGCTAAGAATACAGTTTCCTCCCGAGCGACGCACAGAACTCGCGGCCACAATATGAACTGGAGAGAATACAAAATTATTACCAAAAATAAATGGAGATAATTAAAATGAATTCAGAATTCAATTACAGTGTATAACCATCAAGCCTCAAGGCCTGGGGATTGGTGCAATTACAGAACTCTGTCATCGGTTATCACCATGTCTCTTGTGGCTGTATTTTTGAGAGCACTGGGAGTCTAGTGGTAGTGACCGCGCCTTCCGATCCTAAGGTCGTGGGTTCAAACCGGTCCTGCACTAATGGGTTTTTCTACTCGGAAAAATTTACACAATGTCAGTGCTTTCGTACGATGAAGGAAAACATCGTGATAAAACTCGCGGCTTAGTCAGCTCCGTATCAATATTAAAACAGGCGTCAAACAACCTTACTCGGTGTTGGTGCAGCCACGTGCAACTCTAAAATATTCTCTAAGAAGTACCGAACAAATTCAAGCTCCTTATTGCATTCTCTACCAGTGCCAAACTTTTTGGAAATGACGTACAACTTTATCGTTTCATTCACGAAGATTGTTATTGGAAAGATGCAAGGGTATCACTTCAGTATATCATTCGATATCATGCTATGGTGGAGATTACGGATCTCACCTATTATTACCTGGCTAGCAGACATGGTTATACAAAAACGATGTCCGTAATCTTACGACCGCTACAGAGATATGGTCGTAAATTCAAAGTTCTTTTACTAGCGATTTTGTTGGTAGAGCCACAGAATATTAGTTCGAAGTAGAGCAAACAATGTTAAACCAATTTTAATTTGTAATATACTATACCTGTTACATCAGTCTTTTTTGTAAGTTAAATGTAAACCAGTAGGTATTTTATTAATTGATAACAAAAACCTAATAAACATATATGTAGCGCAGCCTAGGCTACTGATATAGCTTAAAGCCTTTTCCAGTAGGTATTATAACGGTAGTAGCTTCCTTCAAAACCAGCCATAGGTATGTTCATAAGTGTATCTAATATCTCATCTCCCAGGCCCTTTCCAGATACTTGGAAGTTTCCCCTCAAGTTTCATACAATAAATATGCTTTGGAGTGTTTAGGTACACACGTTATCTCGCCGACATAATTGAAAAACTTCTGACAGGGGTTAAACCGTACCGCTACATGTTCAGCCAGGTGTTAGAGTTATTTTTTACTTCATGAAGAATCAGTGAGTAAAGTAATTTACACATAAATAACACACGTCGCTTACATTTCCTTTCCCTTAGAGCTTTCGGTTTTCCACTTAAATCTTCTGCTACTTTTATACGCATTTTGGGGTTGTAGCTTACTTTATGTCTCGTTTCAACTGCTTCTCTGACTGTTATCACACGTATAACGACACGACACCTACAAGGTATTATTATCGTCGGCGAGCTAAAATATCGTTATCGACGCCGACAACGATATTATTGTGTAGGTGTGCAATAAGCGCCCTAAGGTTCTGACTTATTTAAACACTATGAAACTTGTATTTAAATAATTTGAATAGTAGCATTTTAGTAAATCATTTAATAATTTAGATGAAATCAAAAAATATCAAAGTACTTACATCTTTACTATTTATTATATGTTATTTTATTATTAGTAATAAAGAATTTGAATTGGAATTTACGGAAACCAATAATGCCGAAGTTTCAATGAGTCCAAAAGACGACAAGAAAAATTTAGTTCGCTCTGGAAAAATAGTATAAAATGAATCTTTTTGTGCTAGATGTGGAACGACATAGCTCTGCGACTCTACGTATACAGAAAGTTCCGAGCCCAGAACTTACCTGTCAGCATACCTAGCAGAAAGATTGTTCGAGAAAATTGGATCTTTCAAACTAGGTACTTATTTTTTTCTCACCACAACGTGCTAAGTTTTTATTGATCAAAACAATAACTATATACAAATACTAATAAGAAAATAGCATTTTTAACAAAAAAAAAAAAATTATTAAAATGAACTCTGAATTCTAAATGCTAGAGATAGAAAACAGAGTTCAAAACTACTTATTTGATAAAATGTTGTCCATATTTAGTGCTACATGATCTTAGCAGAAAAGCGATGAGAATTGTTAGGAGCTGGCGCATCATTGCATAGATGTTCATTGGGAACCATGGAATAAGCCTTTATGATTAACTTCCCAGAAATATCACCACTCACGTAGGTATAATAATCACAACAGATCGTTGCCCCTTTGAAGACTGCGCAGAACCCATTTTTGGGTCGAAGTAAGCCAATTTTTTCGCACCTGCCCCCGTATTCCAATCTTTTGCTGTCAAGTTATATTTCACTGCCCAGTGTAATTTCTTCAGGCCACGTGGTACAATTTTGTACCACGTGATCATTCTTTTTAGACACTTTACAGCAAAACATGCGCGAAAACAAATTAAATGACATCATGTCACTATTTAGTCACAGAATAACTATGAGTTAGTATGAACTGACCATTATTTAAAACTTTGCAGTTCAACTGAGATTGGAATACCCCTGCTGTACATGCGCAATCGTTTGTTGCACCTAACTTCTGAGGGATAGAAAAGATCCGTTGTGCGTACTCTATCGAAAGCTTAATTACATGAAATAACAAAAAACCTGCTGATTTCCGTCCATGAATTATCGCTCGCTGTATTGGAAACAAGATGGTAAACTTTATTTTTCGTTTCTTTCCAACAAGAGAAGAAAATTCGAAGAGTAATCAGCCAGTCAAACACAAAGCCAGCGTTTGTGAGGAAGTTTAATTTTTCGTGAATCCCAAACGGTTAAATTGATTTCGTTGGGAAATATCAAGGTACCTGGCTACCAGCCTGTTTGAATATACTTTTGCAAATTCTTTGAATGCAATCAATCAAGGAATCTTTTTGAGTGCCGCACAGACACAGTATCGCTTAAAAGCTTCAGAAAGCTTTTGAATTTTAGATTTATTTTGTTTCAAATATAATATTTACCTATATTGGATGCCTCAAAACGCTGAATTAAACATGATGTTTTTCATTTCCAGAAGTATTTGATAAAATATTTTGGAAATGCTGCGTATAAGTGATACTACTGATTGATATTTTCCTCGCATCTGCCTCGCACGTCTCTAACACGCAGCCAATAAGTTTTAAAAACTAAGTTCCAAAAAGTTTTAATAACTTTATTAATAGGTACCTACTAGTTGGTGACCACCGTTGGGAACTGGTTACCGCAAGCTGACCAAACTGAGCCCAAACTTAAGTAACTCAGACCCTTGTCAATCCTATCTCTGTAAGGTAAACGAAATCGGACCTACTAAGGACAGCAAAACAAATGCCAGTGCATAATAAGCTAGAGTCTGACCACGTTGAGTCTGCAATGGAATAAATGGTACAATGGTATCATTTTACCTTAGTAACTTTCGTCGTCATACATTTTTAAATCATCTATCTAGGGCTTATTAGTAGACCTAGTGCTGAAAGATCAGCACAATTTTATTGTATGAGTGACCGCTAAGTATAGTAGCATAATTGTCTGTAGTGAAAAAAAACCAGCCACCAGTATTTTGCCAAATTGTGTCAAAAAGCGTGTAAACGCTCATTTGGGTAAATATTTTTATTAGTTAGTCAAAAAACTCAATGCGCATTTTTAGTACCTACGTCTTTTCAATAAGAGCGATTTTCACGAACGTTAACCAAATTCTAGAGATCTTGTAATCTTTGTTCCACCAAAAATTGTTAATTATGATGTGTATTCAAAACCAAATTGTAACAATCTGTTCGCATTTCCCATTTTATGGTCAAAAATAAATCATCATTTCTTTTGAAGTTTCCTCTGATATTTCGCCTGAGCTTTCTTTTACAACGTCCGTCAATTTGTAAACATAAAATAATAAAAACATGAACGAATGGTGGCACCGTTTTATAAAGATGTTTACATTCCATTCGTAATTTGATTCGAAAATGCCCAAAACGACGATTTAAATGAATTAATTTAAAAACCAACTTATTTTATCGTTCAGATTTCGTCGTAGGTATTTCCGTGTTTTAGACAAAAACATAATCTTATACACCAACATGATCATTATGTAATGTTTCCGTTTTATAAATTTCATCTCTAGTGGATTCCAGCATATCCAAAATTTTAATAAAGAAAACCTCATTTTAGACAACGACATCGTAAACCTCAATCAATGTTTACCTTAGTGAAATATAAAACAACAAACTCAAATGAAAAACAATAAATAAACTTGTTACTTACTCTATCACTTTCCTCAAAGCTTTTACCAAACTTTATGTCACTGTGTAAAGCATCCAACACATTTACGAAACAACACTCGAATTTGTCACTACACTTTCAGTTTTGGAGAGTTTGAATTTCGACTCGCGTATTAGTTCGCAAGAACCGCGTGCAATACGTCCAGCATCCACGCGATCTGGATACATCTAAAAAATCAGAGTCCTGGAAGCTCTTGCTATACCGTCTAACGTCAAAGTTAGATGTAAGACTCGGCGCTTGTTGAAATTGAAACATATCCAGAGAAGATAAGGTTAGAATCAAAAGCGGGACTTATGTCGTTTTTGAGCTGAAACGTGGGAAGATAGAAAGAGGCACAGATGCTGCGCGCATGCGTGTCTGTCGCACAGCTCACAGCTCAAGTCCGTTTGGCTGTGTTGGTGAATGAAAGGCCAACGTTACATTGTTTGAGTAGGTGGCGGACACTTTTGTTGTGGACAGTGGAGCCGGGCGCGATAACCACCGGTTTACAATCGCCGTGATTAATACATGGTATGGACCTACTATTGTAGCCCGTACCTAGACCTACCGAACTGAAAATATATGAGATAATGCCAGCATTGTAGCTTGCATTGTACGAATCGGTACTAACTGTATGACAGTGGAGCTTTGTAGACGGTGAAGTCAGCTTTATTAGGTTTAAAATTTTGCGCACCGCCGTTCTATATTTTTCGTCATTCCTGTAAATCCAAAGGTTGTCTGGAAGAGATCGCATTTAGCGATAAGGCCGCCCATTGTACTCTCTATTTTTATGTTTCTCTCTTTCTGTAATTTCTTTTTTTCTGTGTGTGCAATAAAGTTTTTATCTATCTATCTATCTTTATTTTTTAAAAACCTAATGGTTGATTCATTTTAGTTAACTATGGATCCAGAAAATAAAGAAATAAATACTTACAGTGCACAAAACAAGACAGTGCACAAAGGAAGCATAAATAAGAAAGAGGCGGCTTGCCAAACTCCTGCACCCTACTTCACTGACTTTTTTAAGATGTACTATTTAGAGAACATAAATGATTTTCGTACCTGACGTATGCAGTATCCTCACATAATTTTGTCTTTTGTCATAAATTAGGGTTTATAAGCTCATAGATTCATTCATTTATGCTTCGAAGGACCACAAAATACCACGGCTCCTCCACGCTCTACACAGTATATATTTTAGGCAGCGCGTTTACTTTATGGTGGTAGGTAGATAGTTGATTTCAACGGATCCATGAACTTTACTGCGAATCCAGCCTTTTTTAGTTCAATCAAGTTTTATTTTCCCAAACGGGATTTGAGCAAACATTTTATGCCCCACGTTGCTTTATTTTGCACTCTGCCTTGCTGACTTTCTACGTGGTGAATCAGTTTGATATCTATGTAAAAGGGATAAGTAGATTAACTTACTCATATAACATATAAATATTATATAACATATATGAACACTTATATAACAAACTATTTTTTTTATTTCATCTTTTGAGACCTTATTTTTACGGTATTTTTATTTTATTTGTCATATAATAAATCCAGGAGCTGGGTTTGAACCCCCAACCTTAGCATCTGAAGGCGATGAATACTTCCACTAGACCGGTACCGTTGCTCTCCGAAAAAATAATTTAATTGTCCTTCATTCCAATAATTTCTCAGATAAATATTCTTCCAACCTTGAGGAAACATGGACTTAATTAAATTATTTTAATTTTAAGCGCGTTCAGATTTCGTAAAATTAGATTGGTCCTTCGAACCAGATCACTCAAGTTTAATTTACTAAGAACTTTGTAGGTAGGCACGATTGTCAACCTTATTTTAAGGAGATACTAAATCAGACGGATATGTCTTACGAAAAGGTAAAAACACCTAGCGTCTAGTTAAACCTTATCTAGGCTAAAATTTATATATGTGTATTTTTTTGAAATAGATAATAATTTAAATAAATAAATAGCATATATCGACTCTACATTACTTAATTCTGCGTTATTGCCTACAAGCATCGATTTGTCACTACTACTTAGGAGATATTCTCTACCACAATACTGACACAGAATAACATTCATTGCTATGAGTACGCTATGGTTGTATTATCCTGGTAGGTCCCGCAATGGTTATGCTAAAATGAAACATGCATACGATTTGCAACTATAAATATCAAACAATCATAAATTGATAGCAGCTTTTTCCATACCTATGTTTTTATACAGATTTACAACCGTTTTGTCGACTGAACACCAGATTTTTACACATCACAATAAATAGTTAGTTTTGTGTAATTATGCTGGCAAATTATTGTTGATGCTGCTAATCATTTGGTACTTGAGAGAGGGTTTTTTTTTAAACTTGTTAAAATCATGTCATTCTCTCACAAAATGGTAGACAAAGGCGATGGAGCAATTCCATACAGTTCATGTCGCGATTTTAACTATATGAAATATTTGAGATTTGAGATGGTGAGAGGAGACCCGGGAGAGGGAGAATCGGAAGTCTTTGGAGATCTTTGCCCAGCTGAGGAACGAGACAGGCTGAAAAAAAATCTATTCTTAAAATAATCTAACCAGAGGAACAGTAAGTAAAAAAAAGTAAGTAGTAAGCATCGATAAGTAAGTTAGTAAGTCAATAGCTATTTCTAATAGTTTTATACCTAACAACAAAGATTATTTACAATATAGAAGATCGTGGCCGTGCCTAACACAGTTAAATCCATGGGCGGAGAGCGGAAACTAAGCTAGTAAGACATTTGTATTCTCGTTTTCATCACATTTGCATTACGCATACTTAGATTCTCCAAATATACAAGTCGAGTACTACTCATTCAACACTTTCAGTGAGAATGTTTACAAATTGTTAAACCAATCGGTATTTGCATCATTTTACATGATATTTCGTAGGATTAGACTAACTTCAAAGCTGTATTAATGCCACCATCACAGACAGATATCCTTGGGGTTTCGACTGCACCGTGTACTGAAAACAATCAGACAAACCGGGATGAGAAACGGATGACAGTGACAAACCGGACAATTCGACCGCTTCTTTTTTTTAACTCATTGAGCTTAGTATATTTTAAGGAGCCATTGCCATTTGAGCTTTCAATCAACGTAATAGGAATCAAACTCGATTACACGCATTAAAGCAGAAACAATGACAGGTGGCGCAATGGGTTAAATAGAAATACTTTTCCAAAATAATATTTAATTAACTGTTCAATGATTTTGCAATTTATCTACGTTTCCTTAAATCAAAATCATCACTCTAGATAGCGGCTTTGGTACAAGTGGGTTTCGTAAATATCCATTGATGTTCTCACCCGTCAAAATCGAAGTTTAAAGATAACCCATCGTTTTATCGCTGAATTTCGACCCTGTCAACCCTGTACTATCCGTCCTCAGATGAATTCAACGGCTTCGATTACCCGTTTACAAAAGTCCCAAGCTCAATTCTCACCAAACTTGTTTAATTAAAGTTTTCGCACTCTTTTTCCCTTTAGGCGGGGAAATAATCCCTTGTTTGGAACAGGGCACTGTATAGAGTAGCTTTGCTTAGAATTACAGTGAATTACATTTAAAAAAATTACCCAGCTACTAATAATAAAAAAAAGTTCACTCCGGAATCATTTCTCTGAAATCAAGAACACATTTTATCAATTTTATCGTGGTTGATATTTATTTATTGTTGGCTCTAATTACTGTGTCAGCCGACGTATTAATCTTCATGTTTTTTGAATTGATGTTTTGATAAGCTAATGGATTAGCTATGTTTTACGTGCCATTATTGTGATAACCTCATAATTAAATAGTCAATGTACAGAATACATTGAGTACCTACCTAACCCAGAAGAATCAGAGCAGGTATCATACTGCCTACAAAAGATGTTATCAAATTGATAAAAAGTAATAAATCTGCAATTATTATTTTTTTCAAATATTGTCTCTATAGTCAAGTGTTTCACTAGAATGTCATCTGATGAGAAATAAATCGTACGGCCAAATAACCGTTCTTGTTCCAGAAAGCAATGCTACAGAATATTTTGGACGGATCTGCTCCACACCTTTTCATGTCCACAACACGTTAGTCCAAGTTTTTGTAGGCACTCAGTATTTGCTTTCGGGATTCAAGTTGAAGTTCCAATATGGCGGAAAGTATTCTTGCATTCGCATGCTCCTTGAACATCCCGGAATAAGTTTCACTGCGATCAGATTGTAAACTTCGTCATACTGTATTCGGAGTCCGGTTTGTTTGAGCAAGGTTAATGTAGGTAGTATTAAAAGAAGTCAAGACTTCAGTCTCAGTTGAACCTCGGGTACCAAGTTTACCGAAGTTTTTTTTCTTCAATTTGAAGTTTACACGATTCTTTTATACTTGTAGGTACTAAGTAGGTAATCTTCTCTGAAAATAGTGACAGGCATTGCAATATTGCTCTGTGCAAATGTAACCGTGCTATATTTTTTATTTTGTTCTCTTTGTCACTATTTTTATTAGAAGAATCGTGTTCCACTGGTTTCGTCACTTTTTCTAATAAACACGTAGCAAGTTACTTAAATATTTTTTTACAGTGATTTAGTTCAGCTAGCGCTGTACGCTTCAAACTTCCTCACGCTGTATATTTTCGATTACAAGTTGTGATAAGGGATTCTGGAGTTATAGAACTTATAAACGCTTGGTGTCACTGAACTAACTTAGAATTCAGAGTTGGCTCTGGGTTTTTCTTCTATAAGCAATTAAGCAAGTTCTTAGATAAAGATCTAACAAGTTATGCACTAAAGATGTTATTATATTGAAATTCTAATTCTCTGTTAGATGTCCAAATTAAAAAAGTAGGTAGGTATCTACTTACCAAAAAGTTTCACGAATGACTACAACCATTGATCCAATGGCCACAAAGAACCTTCAAATCATTGGTGTAAGAAGTGTTTTACTAAAAAAAATGCACATATATCTTTTATTTTAAATTCAACTTAGCAGTAAGGTTTTTTTTTTGGACTGTGACAACGCTTGTTAAAAAAAAAGCTAAACGCCCCTAAATCTAACCTTAAATCCAGCCGTATCGTGGGTACACGCCTAATAATAATACTCTAAAATACTCCGCCTAACTTTAATAGCGTTTGACTCACTCTCTGCAAACTGGTTAACATAGAAATAGCACTGTCAATCACCACAGAAAGCTTAATAGTAAAGCTGAGTAAGTTAGTACTACGAGGGAGAGAGTTTCAACATTAAAAAGTTTGTTCTGGTGATGTGACGTCATAATACACGAAAAGTATCGAGTAGAAGGAAAAATGTTGCACAAAAATGTTGCTCTATGTTAGAAATGAACGTGTTATTCTTTGATTTGTTTTCGACCTTGTTGTTCATACAATATGGGTCAAAATTCAAAGTTTCTTGACTTTTTGGACCATTAGTAATAATATTTTACGCTTCATTTGTCATAAGGGAAAAATGAAACGGTTAACGCACCATCAACGAATGGTTGTCCCTTTTTTATCTGTAATTGCTTATCCAAAAAATTGAACAATAAATCGAATAATATGTACCTAGTACCTACCTTTTTATGTTACTACTGTCCAATGTATGAATAGTACTTATATCAAACGTACTATTAGGTCAAGCAAACAACTCAAGCAAACAAGGGTTCGAATAAAATAGAAGAACTACCTAATTTTGATAAGAAACGGAAGACGAAAAGTTATGAAGATGACACATCAAAATTGTACCAGCGTGGTTGGTAGAAGCTCTTAAAAGTTTAAAATATGCCAATTTGAGAGTTATCGTTTAGTTAAAAAAAACGAGGATAGCTACTAATTTTTAAACAGAATTTAATGATAAAATAAAGACTTGCCAAATCCTCCTAATCCTTGAGGTAAGGAGGTTTATGCAAAAATCTACAAAAAATTTCTGTAAGAAACCGATCCAAAGCTATTAACTCTGAATTAAACGCTTTTGTTCAAATAAAGCCGTAATTACAAGTGTAATGAGTCGAAACGCGCTCGCTATACCCATACGAGCTAGTTTTATTAGTGTTGCTTATATTAACTTTATGTGTATCCGAGGCTGAATGGTTCCCTTATCGGGTCAAATTTACATAATACCTACATGCCAGCACAGTCAAGATATAAATCTAGCGTACAGAAGCGCAATTCCATACATTTTAGACTAAGATAATATCAGTTAGGTGTACCCAACGTGACTACTCGCTTTCGCATTCATTTATTAAGGTGACAGGCACATTAAGACACACGACTTGCAACTGTTTTTGAAAAATGTAGGGTATTCCTCAAGGAACTCCCTACTAAGAGTCTCTAGTCTTAATAAACTTCTGTCTTCATCTCCATCTGCTATGAAATATGAAAGGAATCCAACGATCCAAGCCATAGTAAAGTGCAAATCAGCAGGAAATTCACTTCTAGTCAAGACTATTCTTTGGTATGGGACGCTTTTGATATTGCGGCAGATTATCGCGGTATAAGCCGACGTCTTTGCCAGACTCAATGATGTTCTACGTGACACAGAGATATAAGAGATATTGGTAAAATGGACATGTCTCTAGTCTCTACAATGCAATAAAGGTAATGATTAAACCCAATTTAAAAAGAGCTGAGTAGGTGGCCTTTTCGTTTTGAAATTGCAATCGATAGAATCACAAAATAGACACTGGTAAAAATGGCAAAATGGCTGATTGAATTGATAAAATGTTTTTGGAAACCTTGGAGTTAATAGGGCACATTCAGTGGTTTTGATTCCAGCCGTAGGTATAGACTTTTTACCCGATGACGATCACGACGAAGGGTTATGTTTTTTTGCACTTAATTCATATTTGTATTAGTTATTTCATATTTTTATATTTGGTAAGATTTCTTTGAGGTATCATACGGTTATTGTCAGACATTTTGATGACATTGAGCTTTCGCTTCCTAGTTTGTTGTCTTTTCTAGCTTGTGTTCTTGCGTTCCATCTTCGTCAACTCGCAAGAAAAATAATCCTTACGAGTGGATATTCCCGTAAGTATGCATTTTCAGAGATGTTAGTTTGTTAAAGATAACATTGGCACAAGATAGCCATGCTTTTTATAACTTAAGAAATTATAAAAAGTAATTATATGACTCACATAATGGCTCGTATCTGACTCATCATGGCCAAATTCATAAACCAAAAACACAGCAATAAAATATATTGTAGACAAGAATCTTTATGAGCCAGATCGTAAAATTGTATAATTCGATAAACACGTACCTACCTAATTATGCCTCGATGGAGACGGGGAAATACCACTGTAAAATGTCTTATTGAATAATCACAGACTCACTCAACCATTATCTTTATTATTTTCACTTAAATGCACATTATCATTATCATCAAAATCAGTTTAAAGAGGTCCATAGGTAGGTATGCCTCTCTAGGACATTTCAACAAAGCTTTTGAGACTACGGTCCACTCCGCTGGGTACGTCCTAAGCTTTGTCTTTCGATACGTACCTAATGCGAACGCACTGTACCGCTTATCATGAAAATATGAAGCAATCAATGACTTGTAATCCTGATTAATTGTTGTTTTTAGAAGTACAACTTTCTCAACAGCGCGATGATGCAACATATTATTGGCTATACCACAGATATTATAACACAATATTGATCATTGTACATTTTCCTTTTGAACTTTTTGTCTTGTCCATATTTTTCAATCATTATTATCATTCGGGGATTAGGATTTAAAAAAAGCACTTGAATTTACTTTCACTTTTATGAGAATTTTTTTACGCCATGCCATGTAAAATTACTGTACTATGTTATGCAAGAAGAAGCAGTTGATATAACAAAAATTGCAAATTGAGTAGGTATGAGCTAGAATAAGCCGTAGAGCATCGGGATTATTTCATCCCAAAGAGTAAGTACATAAATGGATGCAGATTCGCCATCTTTTTGATTTATGAGGCGCGCTTCTTCAAAACCCTCACGCCTCCAGCAAAGTTATTCCAAGTGGAAATGCGAAAAGTTTATTTACTTGCTTTTCACTCAGTGTGTTATTTGTTTTTGTGCCAGATAAGTCAAGTACGAATATGGTTTGGTACCCCTTTTACCAACAGTTCTATTTTTGATTGATTGATTTGTTTATTTCTCACATTTACTGGTACGCTACAAAATATAGGTACCTAGATCTTAGCGGATAGGTTAGGTACGAGTACATGTAGGGCCGCTGCAAATGCTGCAATTAAGAGTTCGATTGAAAATTCATAATGTCATTTTCTTCTTTTGAATTTTATGGCGAAGATTAAAAATACTTGTACAGTCAGCATCAGAAATAGATCGCTTTTTCAGAGTTTCAAAAGGGTTTACTGTTTAAAACACTAAATACTACCTTATGATAGAGTTTTTACTTCTTTATCATAGTTGGAAAAGAAAATGGAAACTTTCTAGTTTTCAGTCATAAAACGTGTTAGAAACTTTGTCTCATCATCATTTACAAATGATGCTGACTGTACCTAGGTACAATCGTGCTATAGGATAGGTTTATTGCACTTATACTCGTACATTTTTACCTTTATCAGTGTTAGTATGTCCATGTTTTCTATTGTTTTATTTTCATCGGCATATGTGATGCATCAAAAAGAAATTCCCAGTAATCAGTTTCAAATCAGTTATTTGTTATCTAGTAGATAATGATCGATGTAATGCGAATATTGCAAGGGATATAAAACAACCATCCGTGCTATTGAGTGTCAGTGTCAGTGCAACAGTTTACATTCTCTGGAGTGCTGATAAACATGAAAAGTGAGTTAAAAAGGCATTTTATTTGAGTATGTATATTTAAATACCATAGGTAATTTTTACTTTACTCATATTTCCTCCCATACCCCTGGTTATGGAACGTTGTAAGGCCTGCAGGGGTATGCCAATCAAAGTTAAACTGCAAAGTTGAACTGCAAAGTTTTAAATCATGGTCAGTTCATACTAACTCATAGTTATTCTGTGACTAAATAGTGACATTATGACGTTATTTGATGTGTTTTCGCGCATATTTTGCTGACAAGTGTCTAAAAAGAATGATCACGTGGTACAAAATTGTACCACGTGACCTGAAGAAATTACACTGGGCAGTGAAATATAACTTGACAGCAAAAGATTGGCATACGGGGGCTGGGATAATATTTTAGACAAAACTGGCTTGCCCAGCACCCATTTAGCTGTGTAGTGGGCCGAGGAAGATACGTACGGCGTCAACTAAGCCACAAGCCATAATATTTCTTTGAATATATTTTAGAGAACTGCTTTTGCGGTCATCTATAATCCTTAGAATTGGAAGGATATCTAATGCACTCATTTTTATTAACAGGTACAGCAATTCTTCTTTTTTGCGCGGCCCTAGCTACTGCCAAGCCAAGAGAGCATGTCGAGCTCAATGCAGCAGGGTGCCCTTATGATGTAGAAGTCATAAAGTTCCTACCACATGAATACTGCCACCAGTTCTACCAATGCGTACGTGGAATCCCTGTCGTGCAAGTCTGCCCCGCTAGCTTGCTCTTCAACACGAAACATAATACTTGCGACTGGGCACTTGATGTCGACTGTGGCAGCAGAGTAGTTATCGAAATGAAGCCTGAGACTGACGTTGACGAGGATCAAAAGCCCGGTGGCCATGGACACAGCGACCCGAGTAAGGCACCTGAAATATGCGCCGGTGAAGACTCAGACAATGTGCTTGTTGCCCACGAAAACTGCAACGAGTTCTACATTTGCCAGCAAGGTCGCCCCCTAGTACTTCAGTGCCCTGTTAATCTTCTCTACAATTACAACAAAGAACAATGCGACTGGCCCCAAAACGTTAAGTGTGGAGAAAGGATTGTTCCAGACCCAGAAGAGGATGAAGACGACTTTGGACCAAACACGATCCCTAGTGACGCGGAAGTCGCATGTGCGCTTGAAGAATCCGATGGAGTCTTGCTTGCTCATGAAAACTGCAACCGCTTTTATAAGTGCAGTGGAGGTAAGCCAGTAGTGCTCGCATGCCCTGCAGGACTCGTGTACAACATAGAAGAAAAGTACTGTGACTGGTCTTACAACGTCGACTGCGGTTATAGAACCATCGCCGAAGACACGGAAGATGAGAGCCAAAAAACAACTGCCGCTGAATGGTCCCCGGAACCAGGAGTTCATGGGCACAGTGATCCGAGCCAGGCTCCAGAGATTTGTGCAGCTGAGGGATCTGACAGTGTACTGGTAGCACACGAGAGCTGTAGAAAGTTCTACAAGTGTGATAGGGGAGTGCCCGTAGTCCTCGACTGCCCCAGCTTCCTCCTATACAGGCCGGAATACGAGATCTGTGACTGGCCTCAGAATGTCGACTGCACTGGCAGAACGACTACATGGTAATCGTCTTAGTTTAAAGTTGTTTAAAGTAATTTTGGTTATAAATTGTATAATTATAATTTCACCGGAAAATGTACCTGGATAACTTCTTGATATTTGTTATATTATTTGCCCAGTCCATATGTTATGGTCCAAATTCGATCAATAAATTACCGTTGCAAAATTCTATTTTTGTTTATTGAAAGTTGGAACCTTTTGATTTCGAAACTTATAGGTTAGGTTTAGAAAAGACGCAGAGAAAGAAGACGCTCAATTTTGCAGCGCATTTAGTAGATATGCATGAAAAATAAATATCGAGAAAAGTTTTTACAATAGTTGGTGTATAGTTTAAATAAACACAATATTATTACCTTCCATTTTATCAATATTTACGAGCGCGATAGGGGGTAGTTTCTTTATAGGCCCCATTATTCAGGTTTCCGGGGCGGGCCACCTGAGCACATTTGCGGAATCTTGTCTGCAATGCAGACCTTCAACTTGCTACGAAACTTTTGCGACTGCCAATTAATAGCCGAATCGATATTTTAAAATCGCAGAATAGAAAACGTCAATGTCTATAAAATGTAATCAATCAGTCATGTCGGCTGTCTCAAGTTTATATATGTAGTTTAGTCGGTCTATTTTGTTTTGTCGCTCTAGTAAATAAACGTTGATTCGAAGAATATTGTGAATTGTTGATAAACTCATACAAAGGCAATGTTTATACAAAATAAGAATTTCAAGAATTTGGAAACATTTACTGAGTTACTGCGTTAATTTCATTAATTTTGCTTACATTAAAAATTGCCTAATAGGTACGAATCGAATCGCAGGTCTCAGAAATATTATATCTGTTCATAAACAAAAAAAAAACAAATGAATAAGGCTCTAGGCTATGTGTGTACAAGTAGGTACGCAAGTACATGAATGGTAATATGCTCGTATATTGTGGAGAAGAAAATAATAAATTGGGCGTATTGTGAGATGTGTGGCGTGATGTAGGATAATTTGCTTGTCGGTGCAAACGAGTTGATTACGCTGTCTCTTTCAGGTCGGTCGAGTGTTATTCAATACACGAGCTATATTTTGATGGTTCATTTATTTGCCCTTTCGGAAACGTTCATCACAGATCTTTCACAGATGCGTAGATAGAAAATAACTTGTCTATACTTATGCTTGGTTACAGAATAGATATTAGACTGATTTCCTATAGCGAACTTCCGTTAGCGGGCCCTGTACGACAATGAAAACTGTCTAGGTATGTTACATTATTCAATGTAATTTGCACATTGACGAAACATTTTAAGCAAAAAAAAAAAAATTATTGGCGCGACACCCTATCCTATCCTATCCTATCCTATCCTATCCTACTAATATTATAAATGCGAAAGTTTAGATGTTTGGATGTTTGTGTTTCAATCACGTCTGATTCAATGTACTGAAACAACTTGGATGAAAGTTGGCATATATATAGTTCGCAACCTGGATTGACACATAGGCTACTTTTTATCTCGAATAATTAACAGGATCTACAGGATAAAATGAACGAAAAGGATTAGCAGCGCCAATTGGCAAGAGGATTTCATTGTCATGTCATGTCACGTCAAGTTTGACATTTCAGTACGAGTTCGGTGTAATGAGGTGTAATGTCAAGTTTCTCAAAAAAGTATCCGCTCGGTACACGCACAGATAATATAATGTACACGGAAACACGTGCGCGTCCGTGTACGCGTACTTCGTACGCGTACACGGACGCGTACGAAGTCGCGGGTAACTGCTAGTTGATTCATATATTAGTCTGTGTTTTAAAACAACAGCAGCAGCAGTAGTATTCCTAGAATTTTTTTAAGCCGTCAAGTGTGACTTGCATTCCTCGGCATACTGAGCCAATGAATTGATTGAAAATTTTCGGAAACAAGTACCTGTATTTTGAACTCTATGCAAAATAGCTTAGGAATGATGAGCCGGTATTCTGTTATGTTTGATCCTAACGATACATTGTAATATTTTTCGGTTTTTCCAAAATTACTACATAATACTAAATATCGATTATTTTAAACACCTGCTTTTTTATCGTTGCTGTATGCATCCTATCATTTTAATGTGTTGAACAATGACAAACAGAAACCATCAATGGATTCCTAGAACACTGACTGGTATTTTTAATGTTATTGGTGTATCGTGTGAAATCATATTTTTTGTCTCGTATAAGTGGTCGGTCAAACCTAATCCTCTTTTGAATTTGTATTTTCTAAATAAATAACACGATAAAATATAATTCAAATATAAATCGTAGACTTCAAAAGGAATCAAAAATTGAGAAAATGACTTCAAGTGGGTGTGGATTGGTAGTTAGCACCCATTTTCTATGTCACATTAAGGATACAAAAGTGAATAGTAGATTTGATTGAAAATGTTAGGGCTGTCTACCTACTTATTACTTTTTAGGTTACAATAAAAGATAGTGTAATTACCCAATTAATAAAAATATCTTAGCGATTATTTTTTATAGCTTGTTATCGACTACTCCCAAAAATTATTTAAGAACCTCTTAAAATGACTTATACCAATATATATATTGTTTCTCAGTGTTCAAAAAATTACATTTTTATTCTTAGTTATTTATTTTATTTTATTTTTATTTTTCTTCTTAGTTGTACTGGTTTTTTTTATTATTTTATTTTGATCTTTTGACATCCCTTATAATGTCACCCTTTCAAGTGTCACACTAAATTCAGGCGGCAATACTTCAATTTGCTTTCCACACTTCAGTCGAAAACACTCGTCTTTCTGTGCATCTGAGAATTTAACATAATTCATGGATATTCCATCCTTTGAAGAGCTTTTCAAGCAAGTTAAACTAAATCTATGGCTGATGGGAATCCCGTACGACGACTTCAAAAACAAGATAAGATATTTTTTATTTTTCGTTAGCGTGTGCATGATGATAATTGCAGAGTTTTCATTCCTTGTTTCAAAGGTATCTGCTGAGAATTTACTAGAACTGACTCAGTTGGCCCCTTGCACTTGTACTGGAATATTATCAGTTTTGAAGATTACGGTGATTAGAAACAAAAGGACGAAGATATACGAATTGACTGAGAGTCTCAAACAGCTCTACATTGAGATGGAGAATGACGTAGAAAAAGTAGCTCTACTTCGGTCTGAGCTTGTTATTCTAAAGTTTTTGGCAAAATATTTTTTCATTCTGAACGGGACTCTTATCTCGGTTTACAACTTTTCGTCACCAATCATGATATTGCTTAATTATTTAAAGAACAATGAGGTGCAATTCATTTTGCCATACGCAGTGCTACTGCCTTTTGAAGTTGACGACTGGCTATCATGGAGTTTTGTATATAGTTTTTCTTGTATTTGTGGTAAGTAGGAGTACCTCAACCATTACTTGGTTTTTTTTTTACAACTTAATGATAGAACAAGCCGATGGTCCACCGAATGATAAGTGGTAACCATTGCCTATAACGATGCATTGCCTCGCTGAGCATGTCCACTAAAGACGTACCCTGTGTTGCATTGCACTGTGTCCATCACTCTGAAACATAAAGATGTAGAATTAGGTGTACAAATAGAAGAAAGGTGTAGTTACACCTAGAATTTACAAATTGTAACATACATCTAGTATTAGGAAGTCAAATCGTTTCCATTATATATTTGTCTACGTTACACACTTAACTTTTTTATCTCCAAATATATTTTTTTTTCCAGGTTTCGTTTGCACACTGTTTTTTACAACAACCGACATCTTATACTGCATCTTGACCAGCCAGATCTGCGGCAACTTCACTATCGTCGGCAATAAGTTTAAGAAAATGAATGTCGCCAACCCCGCTGTCCTCCAAGAAATAGTCAAAGAACATCAATACATTTTGAAGTAATTTAACAAGTTCTTAAAATGTGGAAGTTTGTTACTAACAAACACGTTTTTGTTTCATATTTGATCTGATTTTCAGACTAGCGGATGATTTAGAAGATATTTTCACTGCACCAAATCTATTCAATGTTTTGATTGGATCCATAGAAATATGTGCTCTGGGATTTAATTTAACGGTGCGTTTAAGTTCTTATTTTTATATATTCCTTAGATCCATAAATACAACAATGATGTAAAAGATGCCGTCCAAAACCTTAAGAAACTTTGTGGAGGTATGAATGGAGCACACTTCTTGGACACTTCTTTGTTCTTATTGTTCAGCTGATTTTAGTGCGAGTTGAGAATTCTACTACCTAGCCTAGGTATAGTCCTACCCGCCGTGACCTATAGCCTAAAATTCTACAATCAATATAGTAGTTTAATATGATAGATAGATAGATAGATAAACACTTTATTGTACACAAAGAAGAAACAGGACATAAGAGAAACAATTAAAGCTATGTACAATGGGCGGCCTTATCGCTAAAAGCTTATGATATTTATTATTTTCTATTTTAGAATGGCAGTGAGGTCTAGTCGCTGTAGTCAAGATCTATAATTTCTAATTTGAATATTTTAAGCAGATTTAGATACTCAACTTTACATATGTAGGTAAATAAAAACTTTTGTTAATTAATTTCAGACCGGAGATTTGAAACAAATACCGGGGTGTATTCTGTTCCTCGTTTCGGTTCTGCTGCAAATATTAATGATGAGCGTCTTCGGTGAAAATATTATAAGAGAGGTAAATAAATTATGCGAAACCTTTGAATTCCACAGGATGTTCTCCATTATTTACTAAATCGTAGGTTCATTATTCGCACAACCCTGAAAAACAAAGTGTGTACTTTTTTTAAACGCGACCATTTTAAAACGTATACGTTTTAAAAATTACGAAATTTTTTAAAAGCAAAAGTTATCAGGTGTGTCATTCGAAGTGTGATTTTGAAACGGAACATCCTGTTTTCAATTAATTCGTCTTTGAACATTGTTTTCTGTAAAATCTGCTCATTTTCCCTTTGCTAAAATTCTATTTCAGAGTCAGAAAATCGGCCACGCTGCTTATACGTCTAAATGGTACGAAATGGATAAAAAGTCGAAGAAAACTATCCTGACAATATTGACGAGGTAAACAAGATTTCTTTGAGCTCGCGGTACCTAAACACAGTCGGAGATTTCGTTGTATTGTATCTTGGAAAACATTTATTTAACTTGCGCTTAGTGACAATAACTTTTTGAATGAGATATTTTTATAAAAAGCACTGTTATGACGAGTTTTCTCAAAGTATAACTTGTTTTTACTATAACCTAAATTTCTATTGCCTAATATTAGTCGCATACGAGGTAGGTATGCAACTCTATTGACATGCCCATCCACAGAGGATCATTGGACCTAATTACTATTGGAGGATATTTATTCGACCTAATTACTTACTTTACCTGCCTACCTAAACTCGGACCTTGTAAAATTGCATGCACTAGAATAAGCGTACTAAATAAATAAACAATTCATTTCATAATAACTGTGAATGTTCCAAATTTTTCAGAACTACAAAGCCTCAAAAACTGACAGCTTACAAGTTCTCCACCATAAGCTATGGAAGCTTTAGCAAAGTACGTTACAAAGTTTATGGACGTAAGTTTAAAAAACTAGAAAAACCGACTTCAATTCGACTACCGGCTTCATCATCAGATGATGATGATGATGGCGGTTCATTGGGAATGTTCTAGTGACCATAGGAAAGCAAAATACGCCATTTCGTGCACGTGGATGGCATATTTTTTCCAGTTATTTCTAATTTATAAGCCAAACTACTAAACCGATTTTGATGAAAATGAAATGGGACTAACCTGGAAGTAAATCCTTTTAGATACAATAGAATTTTTGAAACCGGTTCATAAATGATGGAGTTCTGAGGTAACAAACATTAATAATAATAGTTAAAAAAAAACTAATTAAGAACCTCCTCCTTTTTCGAAGTCGGTTAAAAAAGACTGCACTACGCAGTCAAAAGCATAGAAAAGTCGCAGAAAATGGTACACGAATTACACGTCCGCAGTTTTGATGGTGAATTAGTTCATTTCTGCTATAATACATAACTTTTTTTTTTTCAGATCATAAGCACATCGTGGTCCTATTTTACAATTTTGCGGACTGTGTACACTCCTACGAATGGCAACAATTAAGCACCAATTACTTACATTACACCATGGAAGTTTATACTTAATATCAATCGCAATATATTGTCGGTTATTTTGATGGTAAATAAAATCAAATCTACCAAAATAAACAAATTCGATATCATAATATTTTTAACGAGTGACACGTTAGGACGGACACCGTCACAGACCATGTCGGGTGCGGCACAGTGCTCCACTTCACTGGATGTAGAGCCACTAGAGGCACACCTAGAAAGCGAATCGGAGTATTGCGAGTGGTAAAGTAAGATATTGCTTAGATGAAAACTTTAAAATCAAATCAATTAAAACACAAAAACAGCTATAGATTTATATTGAAAGTCTTTACAAAATTCCGAATCATCGACCACATACCCAATTGGGTATGAATATTGTGGTATCGATTTTAACGAGTCACACTCGTGAAGTTTTTCTCAACGATTAGGCAATACAGTATAATTGGTTTGGTTGCAACTCGCTAGGATATTTTGACATTCTCATTTCGTGTCAACGTATCTATCGTAGCTGTCATTTGTTTACAACAACTCAGCCCCGAACTCTCGCGTAGCGGATCTCGTAGAAAGTTTCGATCTAGAATCACCCCTCTATGCGTAAAGCAATGAGCTACGAAACATATCATCATCTGCAGCCTGACATGACACCCACTGCTGGGCCTCTCTTTGCTCTTGCTGTCGTGGGCTAACCTCATCCATCTGCGGCCTACGACGCTGACAATGTCGGCAATAAAATCATCATATATATCATATATAGGTCAAGAAATACAAATAATAGATAAGATAAGATTTATTAAAGGTTTATTTGCTAGAATATATATTACAGTTTTGGTCTTAAATTTATCTTATCATAACTAGAGCTCAAGTTAGGATGAATACTTGTTAAGGCGGATATCACGGTCAAACCGTGAAAATGCCCATTTTTGACGTTCTAGATCTCTGAAACTAAAACTCTTAGATAATTTCGATTTATTGTATGGTGTAGAATAGTTATTCGCATTGACCGTAGCGGCCTCGCTTTTTGTAATTTTTCCTTATATATTTAAATAAAGCCAAAATTCCGAAACAAGTTTTTAATAAAACTCGCGCAGACACTTTTTCAAGCTCCTGGATTGAACTACTGTGCAAAGCAAACGAAATGAAAAATATCTACAAATATCTCTTATATACTGCCATTGACCGTAGCGGCCCCGGAATTCAGAAATAAGTATGGGATATCTACAAAAAAAAATCAATTCAAAACCATAAAATTGCTAAAAACGTTCAGAATTAGCCGTTAATTTCTCCATACTACATTAATATTATTAAGTAAAAATTATACCAAAATAAACGTTAGTTCATAATCAATAAAATTGTATACTTTTTATTTAAATATTTTATTTTATTATATTGAATAAACGTAATTTAAAACTGCATGAAATGCGATCTCAGACTCTCAGACGAACTCAGACGCGCGCCAGCCCTTGAATCGCGGCCAAACTGTGATAGCCCTCTTAACAAAAGATAGATAGTGCAAAACGTTGAAGAGTAGTTGCCGAGGACTGGCAAGAGAAGTATCGGCCGTCCAGCCCCCGTATGCCAATCTTTACCAGGGGTTACCACTTAATATCAGGTGGGCCATCGGCTTGCACCAGAATCGCTAAACGCGTTTAACTCTTAAATAGTATTTAGCGAGTTGTCAAGTCATACAAATACGTCAGATTTAAATCGATTTAGCTGTTAAATACGTTTAGTGATTCTGGTGCAAGACGCCCTTAGTACATATTATAAAAAAATGTTTAGCTATTTCGTGCAATGATTGGAGTTGATTTGATCACTTCGATGTAGGCGAAACATAAATATAATACACCCAAACAAAAAAATGGTATTGCAGATTTGAGATTTATGACGATATACGGAGTCATTCAGCTTTTAAGGCTAAGGTGAATTGCTTTAATTTTATAATTACACTAGCAGTTACCCCCGACTTCGTCCACAAAAAAAAATATATAACCTAAAAAAAAGCGGTAAAAGTAACCTATGTGTTTATCTGGTTACGAACTATAATATATTCCAAGTTGCATCCAAATCGGACCAGTAGTTACAGCGTGATTGAAACACAAACATCCAAACATCTAAACTTTGACATTTATAATAGTAGTGGGATATCATTTTTGCAATCTTAATCCGTTGTAGATAAACTAGATTAGTAGATTTCATACATCATTTTTTTTTATTTATTAAATTACACGAGTCCCATGATAAGACACGAGAGATAACTTGTTTGAGTTATCATCATCATCATATCAGGTTGCAGAAGTCCTTTGCTGGACCCAGACTCTTAGAATTCCAGGAAGAACTATTTTGGACCTCTCCATCCATCAACTTTTTGCAATCTTGTCAATTCCGGCGACCCCTCGGGCGAGGGGCATCCTGCACTGCGCTTTCCGGTTTGAGGTACTTGTTATGTAACTTAGGGTTTATAAATCATTTCCGAATTGATGTAGTACATGACAACAATTCTGAAACAGTTCTCAATTTCTCTGAAAGTACCCGTCAAAAATGAGTGTTTTTTTTCAGAAAACCTTCATTGTCTCATGAAAGGAAAACTATAGGCAACTTCTAAAAGTTTACTGAATTTGAAAAATTAAACAAAAACCATAATTATTAACTGTCCAGCCTAACCTAAACCGTATCGTCATTAAAAATCCTACAAATGGGAGCTCTTGTTACATTGGTTGCATTTAAAAGTGGAGAGCTGGTTTCTCACTCGGAATACTACCATGCGCAAATAAAACTTGCGCCTTGCTCAGTTTATTTTTGGATATGTTTTTACGTAAGAGTGTCGACTGATAGACTAACCCTGCTTGTATTGTACCCACATTGTACCTATTGCATAATTATTTTTTTTATCTGGTGAAAAATATCAACCGACCACCCACTGTTACCTACCGGGAGGTAATTTGATAAACTTTAAATCTGTTTGAATCATTGCAGAAGATAACGATAAGGAAAGTTGCTAGATAAGATTTAAAATTATCGTGTAGGTACGATTTTTCTATTGAAGAAGTGCGTAATAATACGAGTAAACACAAAAAAGAAATATATAAATGGAAAAAAATTATGATACCTATCTATACGTAATTAAGCATTATAAGTAACTAGCTTCCGCCCGCGACTTCGTCCGCATTTATAATATTAGTAGGATATAGCATTTTGAAACTAAATTAAGGGCGGCTTGCACCAGAATCGCTAAACGTGTTTAACAGCTAAATAGATTTAAATCTGACATATTTATATGACTTGACAACTCACTAAATACTATTTAACTATTAAAACGGCCCTAAGACTATTATGTCAATTTTGTTTTGTTAGTAAGTATAAATGGCGATGGGCACCTATGCTAAACAGTAGCATAGGTGGACCTATTTTTAATCACCTCGAGACATCTTCAAGAATTACTTAGTTCTAAGATATTTGAAGTAGGTATACCACGCCTGGTGATTTTAGAGTAGGTACAGAACCATTTTACATTGTAGGTATGTATTGAAATTGAGTTTGCATACCTACATAAATAAATTACCACATGATTATAGACCACACGAATAGTATCTAATTTTGATAAACCAATGATCAATTATTATGATTATGACATAATTTAAAGAAGATTACGATTAAAAAATATATAAAACTGTCGAAAACATCGTGTCTCTTACAGATCCTTAATAGTTGAACAACATGAAGGGAGCTTTGGCAATTCTTCTTCTTGGGACCGGTAAGAATTTAAAACTTTTTATTTCTCATAATCCTTCTGTATCTCCACATTATACGAGTGTCAGTACCAAGGTTAATTTCCAATCGAACCTAGGTGTCAAAAGGTTTTGGTAGAAACATTAATGTGCTTGTACAATTAATGCTAATTGCACAATTTTACAGCAGTGCATTTTTATGCTTACTTAGAATAAATTAAGTTAGTACACGTTTGACCGTCGCGGCAATCGTCGTATTCAGTTATTAAAGCAATTACGTCAATATCAAGCATTCTTATCAATTATCATATCATTTTAAAGTTGTAGGGCGAGACCCTACAGTGCTTCACCGAACTTGTGGCATGTATGAAGTTGCAGACAAAATTATACGACATCTGTGGTTGAAAAGGTTAAATTGTTGCTGATCTTAAAGCGTTCCAATTTCTGCAATCATATTCACAGTCTGTTTGCTTATTTCTGAAATATTTTGACAGCTTACTTGGCGTCAGCCGTGCCGCTCGAGACTCCTAGTGAGACTGACCTGAAAAGCCCTTACTCTCGCTTTATCAAGTTCCCGGGTGGCGATGGCAAGCTCCACGATGTGGATCTTGAAGCTGAGCCTGACATGAAGCTGTTGGAAGAAATCAACCGGAACCCTGCTAACAATGCTTATCACTTGTACACAAGGTAAGTTAGGTACTATGCAAGATTGAGTGAGTGAGTCAGGGGAAGCTTGAAAGTGGCGCCTGTTGTTGAAAAGGTGACAAGTGCTAGATTAGCATGGTATGGACACGTAATGACGCGGGATGAAAATTATGTTACGAAAAAAGTTATGAATATGAGTGTGATTGGGTATGTAAGTAGAGAAAGACTGAAGAAGAAGTGGTTGGATTTTGTGAAAGATGACATGAATGTGATAGGAGTAGATTCAGAGTTGACGAATGATAGGAGGGAGTGGAAGAAGAAGATACGTTGTGCCGACCCCACCTAGCGTGGGATAAGGGCAGGGAAATGATGAAGGTAAGTTACTATTTATCTATAGGTAATTTCTGATAACAGAAAGTAGGCTGATGAAATACATACTTTTTGGTTGGTTTCTGCAGGCGCAACCCCAGGATATCCCAGACCTTGACAATGGGCAACGCTAATTCGATCACTTCTTCCAACTTCAACGCTAACGTTCCTACCATTGTGATCGTCCACGGCTGGCTCAGCAACCGAAATACTGACCCTAACCCAACTGTTCGTAATGGTAAGACTGGAACTGCTCACTCGTGATGTTCATAGAGATATTGCGTGGAAAATATAATATTGGAAATCGGTATAATTACAGCATACCTGACCAAGTCTGAAGTCAACGTCATTGTCGTGGACTGGTCTCGCCTTGCTATGTCAGACTACGCGACTGCTGCACGAGGAGTCCCCGCAGTCGGCCGTGGAGTCGGCCAGTTCTTGACTTTCCTCAACTCCGTAACCGGAGCTGCTTTCACCAACATGCACCTGGTTGGCTTCAGTCTGGGCGCTCACTTGGTCGGAAACGCAGGACGTGAGACGGGTGGACGAGTGGCTCGTGTCACTGGTAACTATATCTACCCTACCATCTACTTATTGTTTCGGTTTATTTCCACTAGAAAATAGATTAATAATTGACTTAACCTTGCAGCCCTGGATCCCGCGGGCCCCATGTGGTCCTTCAACTCAAACCGCGTCAACCCCAATGATGGAGTTTACGTAGAAGCTATCCACACCGACGGTGGCTATACTGTTGGTGGTCTCGGTATCGGTTCTGCTGTGGCCAACGCTGACTTCTTCCCGAACGGAGGAATCTCACAGCCCGGCTGCTTGACCAACCTTTGCAATCACAACCGTGCCTGGGAACTATTTGCCGCCACTGTAACCTACAACCATTTGGTTGGAAGGGGTTGTAGCAACACTCTTCAAATTACATGGAACAATTGCCGTGGAGCCAGGTTTAACATGGGCAATGACGATTTGAGGAAATTCGGGTATGTTTGTGAATGTTACCATACCTACCTATATGACGTAAACAATTTATAATTCCCGATTGAAATATATGTGGGATGCTATAAGCTTGAGACCTTAGGCTCCAAAAAAGCTCGTTTGCTCATAGCTCCAAAAAGAGTGCTCTGATTTCAAGTTATGAAAGTATAAATTAGCTCCGAACCTCTGTTTTTAAGGGTCTAAGACATATTTTCGTTTGAAACAATTAGTTCTTGAAACAATTTCCAAGGTCATCACCAACAATGATAATGGCATTCTCTTCTCCACCTCATAATACAGAGTTTTTCAGGGTCGTGAGATTTTTGAATATTTGTAAAATAAACCTGTTGTAGGTATAGTTATTAGAAACTCGCATTTATTTAGTGCTTTTTTACAGAACTGGACTCTACCGATTGGACACCAACAGAAGATACCCATACTAAGCTGAACTATCCCTGTTTGGATTGTTGTATTAACTGTGCTTTACCTACTTGAAATTATGTTAAAACGTAGGTAGATAAGTATTTAAATGTTAATAAAAACAATTCACTAATTTTAATAAAAAGGACTGTGAATAAATTAAGAATCAAAAGCATGAAATAATGACTCGTATTTTTATTCTGATTTGTTTATGATTGTTATTTATTGAGTGTAGATATATCACCCCGTTCCCATTTGTCGTGTGTCGGGTCCAATCCAACATTATTAGGTAACTATAATAAAGGCGTTCACACTTGCACGACACGGTTTTGATCCAACGCTGACAAGTGCGAACGGCACTATGATTGGTTTGAGGCTTTCTTGTCGTGAATCGTGATAACCGATGTTAATTTTAGTAAGTATGTAGGTACATCGTTGATACGTTATCACTTTTATCAGGAAGAATTAGACGAAACAATCTAGTATTTCTTTTGTTTTTATTTTATCTACCTGAATGAATTAAGCATAGTCACATAGTTCTCAAGTTGATTGGCTTTTTATTCTCTCGCGATTGTATTTGTAGAATGCTATAAGGCTGAACTGGCTGAACCAGCAAGGGTAACCTTTCATTCGGCTAATCAAATCATGGTTACCTTATCGTCGCATTGAACCTATGGGAATCTCAAAACAGCATACTCATTCCTTACTCTCTGATATTACGCAGTTGTGATGGAATTTTCCCAGTTACTCTAATCAAAAATAATTATCATCATTTTATATCAAAGATTTTATGCACAGTAAAATAATCAACGGTGATTAGTAATATTTGAAACTTTATCATGAAGTAAATTACCTACGTAATAAATAAGTAGACAAAGAGCGCTTACTTTTGTTTTAGTCTTTAGCTTCAGCTGTGCGTGCGCACAATGAACGGAGCCATAGTGTTTCTACTGATTTGCAACGGTGAGTTTTCAGTCACTTCATCAACTTTTATAGGTACAGGGACAATTACCCATTATTATTGTCTTGTCCAGTGAGTGAAAGCGCTGTCCACTTCATCACAACAAAGGCCGACCATAAAGTGCCGACCACAGAGAGAGTAATATTAATAGTTAGATGCAGTGCCGATAATATAAAAGAAAGCATTAATATATTCATAATACGACAAAAGGTAAACATGATTTGGTACTCACACGTGTATTAAAAGCGTTCTATGCTAACCTTGCCATGACGCTATACCAAAGAGCTAGCACAAGTTGCGTGTAACGCTTTCTAAATATTCGTTATTTCAGTTTACATCGCATCAGCGGTGCCGGTGCAGCAGTCAGAGCAGAGGGAAAACTACAGCTACCCTCACTATATCCAGTTTCCTGATGGAGCCGGCATCATGCATGCTGTGGATCTTGAGGCTGAACCTGACATGGAGCTGTTGAACGAAATCGCCAAATCTCATCTATACAACCAATACCATTTATACACCAGGTATCGACGTATTCCAATTGGATTAGTTTCACTTACTTAGTATCAAGCTAAATTATGTTTATGTTTATTATTTACTTGCAGAAATAACCCTACGACTCCTCAGAGTCTGATCTTAAACGTAGACAACTCTATTTGGCTCTCCAATTTCAACCCCAACGTTCCCACAGTGGCTATCGCCCACGGCTGGCTCAGCAATCAAAATTCTGACATCAACCCTATTCTTAGAAATGGTAAGTGAGACAAAAATGTAGCTAATTAGTCCATTTTTCTAGTATTACATTTCGCACTAGAACTTTCAGCTTTTAAACACTAGAACTTTCGTTCTGTTGAGAAGTCACAGCACAATAGCTTAGGTAAGTAGATCAATGAATACAAAATCATTCGTAACAAATCACTGAACAATTACTTAAAACTTACTCTTGATTTTTAGCTTTACTTGCCAGCAGCGATGTGAACGTGATTGTTCTGGATTGGAGTCGCCTGGCCGTCGGTGGATACGTAACAGCTGTCAACGGAGTTCCGGCTATAGGCCGGGCTCTTGGTCAGTTCCTTGCGTACGTCAGCACACTGACCGGCGCTCGTCTCGACACTATGCATCTGGTGGGATTCAGCTTGGGTGCTCATCTTGTTGGCAATGCAGGACGAGAGCTTGGAGGAAAAGTTGGTCGTATTACAGGTAAGTTGATCATGTCTTACTCCTAAAATGTGAAGTGCCCATGCTCAGTTATAAGTTTATTAAGTTTTTCAAGAGACTCATATAGGTTTCCGAAATATTGAAAGGTTTGGACCCAGCTGGTCCTCTATGGAACTTGAACTCCAACTGCCTCAGCCCCAACGACGGCATTTACGTTGAGGCCATCCACACTGACGGCGGCTACACTATTGGTGGTCTAGGAATCGGATCCGCCGTCGCAGACGCTGACTTCTTCGTCAACGGCGGCATCTCCCAACCAGCATGCCTCACTAACGTCTGCAACCATAACCGCGCCTGGGAGATCTTTGCTGCCAGTGTGACCTTCAACCATCTGGTTGGAAATCTCTGCAGTAACAGTCTTCAAATAACCTTTGATAACTGCAAAGGAAAACAGCTTCATATGGGCAACGATCATCCGGTCAAATTCGGGTAAGTTTTCACACACAGTACGATAGCGGATTTATTTTTGGGGTATTGGTCGTTATAGAACAGGACGTAGAAAAAAAGGCAGAAGAAATAGAGGCCGTTTCCCTGCAGTGGGATGATAAACAGCTGGATAAAAATAAAAAAAACGCTGACAATATTTTTATGCTAGGCACCATGAATTATAGCTAAGTTTTATTTTCAGGACTCCTGGTAAATACCGTGTCAACACTGCTAGAAGATACCCATTTTAAGTTCTCTGAATGATGACTCGTAGATTCTACTACCTACTAACGTTTCAGATTCCGGTCTAATTGATCCTGTGATTTTACTGTATAAATTGACTTTTGAGGAAACTCCTTACAGTCTCAACGAAATAATTTACTTAAATTAAAAGCTTTAATGGAATTTCAGTTTAGCTATTTTGTTTTGTACCTAACTAATCTTGCCGCTCACGACTTTGTCAAATGACAAATCTAATGTTTGCGCTAGTGTACTTAATATACTGTTTTTAACCTTTTCTCACTTTCCGAATACAGATCTAATCGAGACCTGGAACTAGTTAAAAAGTTTAACTATCTTAGACCCTGACCACCGAATTAATTTATTCATAAGTATTTTCCTGAACTCAGATTAACATTTTAATTAATTTGGTTGTCATTGATTGAGTGAGCTCGAGGTTTTCATAAGTATCGACTGAAGATTAGAGTGCCAATGTAATCCAGTGCGTTCATCTCTAGCGGTCTCTAGTCTAGCTAAAAAATCAACAGAGTCTGTGACAGGCGTCACAGCTCAGTCGGTAATAGCTCTGCCTTCCGTGCTGTGGGTCGTGGGTTCGATCCCCACCAAGAACAAACATTTGTGTGTGGAAAAACATAGATGTTTGTTCTATGTCTGGGTGTTACTATGTATTATAAGTATGTATTTACAAAAAAAAAAGTATATAAGTATTCTATCAGCATCTAGTTCCCATATCACAAGCTATGCTTAGTTTGGGACTAGAGGGTGTTGTGTGTAAAGTCCAAGGATATTTATATATATATTCACCATCGTCACCCCAATCACGTCGTTTCACCGAAAACAAACAGTCGAAACAAGAATGAAAAAGCTCCAGTTTTAATCAGCGTCTCTTGTGACCAATAGTTTCGAGATCAAAGCTTTTGTCCGAACTTTTTTTGGCAGCGATTCATACTTCGAGTGTGCAAAACGTTAGTACCTATGCCAACCCACATACACCAAAGTGCACTCCTCTTTTATGCTGCTGCCTTATTCCATTAGTATACCTATTTTAAAGCTGTTAGGATATACATGAGACACTCATATTTTCAGTCAACCTTGCCAGAGAAAAGGACATAGGCATAACCTATAAAAATTTTGATCAATTCGAAGTTGTGTGATATGGATTAGTATTGAATCAGAGGAAAAATATATTTCCAGATTTATTCGGAGTGAAATACAATCTTGAAGATTTGGGACATCCTAACCCAAAAGATAATGAAAAACAACGTAGTTGCTTATTCTATGCATAAAGCTACCTACCTTCTGTTCAGAGGTACCTATACTTTACTGCTAAACGTATCCTTTCGCCCTTACCCTAGATCGGTAACTCCAAAACGTGGCAGAATACGAATAGTCACATAATGAGACCGTGAAAAACACTCGCTGCACGCTCCTCACTCAGCCATCACTAAATAGGGCTGCCAGACTACTGACTCCGACCTTTTCTGGTAGGGACATCGGCCATCACCCAAAACTGAGAGAGCCCTGAGAGCGCAAAACCTGCGCGTAGATTTGATAAACCAAACCGTTTTTTGTCTATAAAATAAAGTGGTAGATCTGGCAGATGGCAGAGTACTCACAATACATTACCTACCTAACAAAGCACATCTTCTGAGGACGTGTCATTGCACTGCAAAAGTTAAAACTGTGTCTGTTTATGGTCACAGAGACAGAAAGCTCCGGCTTTTCCTTTTTTTTTCAGATTTGCCCAGCAACAACCTGAAGGAAATGTAGCAGACACGATTACAAACCCTAACTGAACCCACTAAAAGCTACTCTTGTTTGTAACAACGCCGCGGTGTCTATCATGGAATCGCTGTTTGATATTCCGATAACATTTGGGAGATGATAGGCTGTGCTCTTGTTCATAAGTGCTGAGACACTCATGCGTAGGCAGAGTTCAAATAAGTAGACGAAACTTACTCGTAGCTTTTATATAGGTAAATGTGAAAATTCTTATGCCGTTGGTTGGTACCTACCCTTGGCTTAAAAAAAACCTGCATATACGCTGCATGTGGCCATTTCGGTAAGTTCGTTACGTACCCCAACCATTGCGCCAAACGTAAGTCTGATTATGAACAGTTGAGCATAGATAAAGCAATGACTTTCGTACGGTATGATGCGTTTATTCAGCGAAGCCTTCTTCGGCGAAGGATTCTTCGGTCAACCAACCATCGACAAATCATTTTTTATGGAGCTCGTTCGTTCTGTGTGACAGCTTGTTGCAGCACACACAGCCACATGTGTACGATGACGAACCCAGTAGCCGACGAATAAGACTCTTGTAATAGTTTTAAAAAACATTTTATTAAAATCTCTATAACAATGTATATTTTCCTACAAACTTATAGATCCCTTATTTATAAAACGGTTCAGTATTTAGATTCTTCGAAGCCTGAATTCCTTTAAACCATATCCTTGCATGTAGTAAATATTCATGAGCAATCGTGGACATAGCGAATTGTGGGATCAGCTTGAACATTTCATGCTAACGATTTTCTAGTAAAAGCCTGTTGCAGAGGCTGCAAACCGAAGGTTCTAAGACATACCTACTTGCCTCCATATAATATTCTTTGTAATTAGAGAGATACTTACATAATGTAGTTATACTGGTATGTACTAGCAAAGCCTAGAGCCATACAGATAAGTACAGAAAGAAATATCTGACCTAACCTTACCATCAAAGAACTAGCTGTTTGCTACTAAACTACGATTTCTTATAGATACTTATATCCATAAGGCTGATGCTTGCAAAGTGCATCCTAGTGGCATCGTTCGCTTATTATACATGGTTGGATGCCTTCGTTCTTCAGTTCTAACGTCTAACAAGCATTGAAAATTGCACGCGTACTTCAGGACAAAAATTAAAATTACGGAACATTGAAACCATTCAGCCTTGCTCAGCCGCATGTTTTCTCGTGTTGTTTTTCCTCGTTTAAGAGCACTGCCTTTAGAAATTCTGAGATGTAAATATGATGTACTGGAAAGATTGAGCTTCCCACTCTATACATTATCTAATCACGAAATAGATGCCCTTCTGAAGATCTACTTCCACAACGTGACTTTCAAAGTCGACTGCTGAAACGCTGAAACTCATTCAGTGTTTAGATACGATGGTATACGTGCCGTGATGGATGCTTTCCGTTTCTGTATGACCTACTTTTATCCCGTTTTGATTGGTAAAGTGGCTGGGTAACTTTGAGCGCGTTTTGGGCGAAATCAAAGAGATTCCGTAAAGGTGTTTTTAGAAACGGAACAAATAAGGAAATTCATTTTGAAAGAACAATGAAGTCTTTGTTGATTTACCATCCCCAGTAATCAAAGGGAAGGATATAAAAAGCTTGAAATAGAGTGTAAAATAATGTGCAAAATGAAAGTAAGATCTAATCCTGAAACTAAAAACGATCTACAGAGAAGCAGCCTTAAAAGCCAAAATGTTTTTGATGTAACTAGACAATAAATTAAGTATTATCAATAAGGCGTTGAGTATTTAATAGATAAAGGCTCCCTAATAAAACTTTGTGCTTAAGTTAGCGTCCGTAACTATCCCGAAATCTAAATTGGAACAAGAAGACCTTCTGAATTCAAGTTACTTAAGTTAATGAGCTAATGATAAAAGTTAGCTCAAAATAACATTGTTCACGTTCTTTGTGTACTTAATGTTGGTATCGGCAAAGTTTAACAAAGAATGTCACATCTTATTAAGTTACAAAGACTACCAAAATTAAGATGATGTTACTTAAATTTATAATGTAGATACCTAGCTAAAGTAAGTAGGTTATAATAATTTACCTATGTGATATTTATTTAATTAATTCGGGATTGAATAAGGTGAAGATCTTCATAAAGTTCTATTGATAGTAGGTACACAATAAATTCTAGGTAAATAGAAGTTGCTAAATCTAATAACGTTTATAGAATTCACCACCCCTAGCAGTTCCAGGATCCTAATTAGGAGCTACATTTTGAATTACGCGAATATCAATCATGGGTACCCTTCGTAAAGCTTCATATTGAATTCGTACCCAGTTTTTGCGTTTGGCTGAAATCTGTTGTATTAGTAAAGCAATTTGTCCAGGCCCTGCGTCCACCAACTTTTCTAATCTAAACTGTTTGCCCGCGTTCAATCTTTGTGGAAACTCGTTCACGATTGTCGCACCCACATACTGAGACCAACGGCCCGAAGCCGAGCTGACACTTCTAAACTACAATAGATTCACCAGCTAGTGAGATTCATTTCTTTCAGGGGACACACAGAATTACAGAATTCGTTCCAGACACTATGCAATAGATGTGTTATATTTAGATTTATCATAAGTTCTAATGAAACACCAGGTGTTTGACTGTGTTTCAGTAGGAGATATGAGTATGAGTAACAGTATTTATGACCACAGGATGGTCAGGATGTCCGTAATCTTCGTGCAAGCCAATGCGTGGAGCTCAATTTTAAAAGCCAAGACATCTCTACAACTTCATGCGACATGTTGAATTATTTAAGTTCAAGTTCTTTATTGCATTCATCTCGTACATAAGATCAGTTTACTCATAGGAACAGAATGTTGACATAGGTAGGTAAGGCAGGGCGCATATTTTTACCCATATTTTTTATATGGACGCTTAGCCCAGAGGTTACCCATAAAAATTGACCGCTTTGTAACCTTGACGATCCGATAAGATATTTTACGAGCTTAGAAACGAGTTAAAATTTCTCAAATCAATATTTTTTCAGAATCCTTGTAGTTTTATCAGAAATTATGTAGGTGCATTGCAATTTGCTTTTACCTAAGAACATCAAAAATTATGTTGAATGCCGAAATCGGTTTTTATTACCAGCTGGTAAGTACGTACCACCCATGTTGTTAATGAATACTTAAATGAATAACTAAAAACGATTCTAAGATCGGTCGAGTCCAGGAATTTACGTAAAATTTACACTAAGCACACACCTACGTAACGGGCATGTAAAATAAGTGGTCAGTGGTTATTCTGGTTACCAGAAGCCTGGCACGCAGCCACGATAGCCTATACTTGCCGTTGGCACCTTGTTACCCTCAGGATAATACAACCTACTAAAATACGATGTAGCTATTTAGAGAATTACTACATTGTTCTAAAACCCTTTCGCTAAAATAATAAGACCTACTTTCAGGTGGTCAGCCACAACACAACTCATGCAATAGCTTCAAGAAGCAATATTGAAGAAGGTTAGAACCATAAGTAGTTTAAAACCGTCACAAGAAGGTTTAGTAATCAAATAAATTCATCTTGCCGCTACTACATAAATAAAATTAAAATTTGCAGTGGTTTTGTCTAGTTTGTGTTTATGCTGGCAAATCTTTAAACTCTTTTACTTTTTACCTCTCAATTTACATAAAACTTAAAAAAAGTTTGTAAGGTAAAGTAACATCCTAAATACTTACAGCCAAATTCATAATTTTAAAAGAATTTGGTATTCAGAAAACGAAAATCAAGAAGCAAGTCGAACCAGCAATCCAGGAACGCTAAAAGAACTCACCATGAAATGCATCTACATGAATAAAATTAAATGCGGACATGATTGTCTGTTGTTATTACTGCAATATGAAAAATCTATGATACCATGTAGTAAGAAATTAGGGATTCCACATTTTATTTGCGATTCATAAATATTATAATATTAATATTCTTAATTATAACTCTTGGATTTTTTGTCTTGTCATAACATCGGTGAACCGTTATTTCAAAACTTTCGAAGTTCATACGAAGCGTAATTCAGTGAACCATAGCATGCTTTATTATTTTGAACCATTTTGAAACACAACAAATTCCGTTTTTCATCTAGTAACAAATGCTGGCTATAACCGGGATGATTTACTAGTCTTTTCTGTCTCAAAAGTCCTCCGTAAGGCATTGCAACCAGCCTCGGCATTTGAATCGTTGGATCTATTTCTGCTTCCTAGGTTTTGCAAAAGCGAAACTTCTGGAAGACTTAATTGTTCGGTTAATATTAGTGGGTTTTTGCTAACGAGCGTTTTTCGACGCTTCCTTTGCTGTCGTGTAAGAAGCTACAAATGAAAAGAGTACGTACAATAAACTTTAGAAGTAGAGTTAGCTACGTCGTTGTTTTAATTGGCACCTATTTGCTAAGAATTTATGAGGTCACTAGAAGACGACATGTAGGAGCCCCATCCGATGTACCGGTAACACTGTGACCACTGGAAGTGGATAGAAAAAGCCGACAATCTTTAGCCCTGGATTTAGCAATGATTCTTTTTCAGACTGGTCATGTTTTGGTAGTTGTATTAACTGTATTAAAGAAATCAATTTTATAGATTTTTTTCAATACTTTTCGATTAGCGATACCACTGACCTATTTTAGTTTAGTTTTATTCGGTACCTACATATAATTGTCCCATAAATGGCAATGTTTTCATCATAAAACCAATAGGTTCTATTCTGCTAAAACCTCAGCTAAAACCAGTAAAACATAGGTGACGTGCTCTTGTCAGTGCCCCTTTTCCTAAATACCAATATCTGAATCCCGCTATCAATTCACTGTCCCCGAATGTTACTAAACACAATAAAAGTTGGAATCGTTGTCTGTCAGAACAAGAGATGATATACGACATCTTGTTGTTACGACACGACGCGCGACGTACCCTAACTTCGAGGGTTCCGTAATATTTGTGTAAAGTGAAGCCGTAAACAACACGAAACAAGGCTTTATACTCACATATAAATAAAAATTTCTGAGCTATGAAGAAGTACTCTAAAGAAAGAAAATAATTTTTCTTACAGGTACTTATTAGTAGCGTAATTTTCATGTCTTTTTGCTAGTACAAAGCTACAGCACAAGCAACGGAATATTAATGATCTATCAATTTTTTCACATTACTTTTCAAGATACGAAATAGTCCATTACAATTTTTTCCCAATTCTAAGTAATTATTTTACGTGATATTTATCTTTGATCTTCTGATTTTGTGTGAGCTACGCGCTACGCCATAGAGCTCGTAGCGCCCGTAGCAGCTACAGCTACGGTTTACTACATTGACTATCGCGTCGTATTTCATTGCCTTTTTTCCTCATCCTAGCTAGTTTTTTTCAACTATAGTCACTGTCTTTGGAATTGTACATTGGAGCTGGCTTTAGTACAACTAAAGATAAGACAGACACATTACATTACACAAACAGCTGAGCCCGCTAATGACACACAAACACGAGTAAGCCCGAGCAACTTAACATTGGCACTTGCGGCTAACGGATGACATTACACAAGGTCTTAAGATGATGGAAGGGTTCCGCACACGCCTCCACGAACCGGCACAGGTGTGGAAGACGACCTGTACCCTGCTCTCACCTAATTGCCTCTTGTTTATGCAAACAAATTGATGTTATAAGTTGCGCCATTTGAATTAGTTGTTGGCTGAACTTGGATAAGCTTTTGGGAGTCCCTTACAGAACCCTAATGTTACACACACATGTTACATGTTGTGGTAAGTTTTAACACTTAGCTCGGTAATGGGATACAATATTGGATGTTCGACCGCTGCGCGCTTTTTATGTGTGGTTATTTAAAATTAATTGGATACTTCCGAATATTTCTGTTTTATTTTATGATATCTAGTAACAAATGTTTACAACCAACTTCTGGCCCGCAGATTCACTCTTGCGTATCTAAATGAAAAATATTGGCATAGCCGTGTGGTATTGCGTATTATAATCCAAATATATTCGACATAGTGGACGCGTACCTAGAACATCTTCGAGCGCATAGTGGACTCGTTGGGAATTTTCTTCACTGGACCACCCGGTGGGCTTGATGGGAATAACCACAATAACCATTTGTTATTTTTTAACATACGTTAGAGAACTAAGCTTTTAATTCAACCCCGTTTTATTTTGGTGTTTGAAATTCCTTGCCACATTTCACAGGCCCAGGTTAAAGCATTCTCATTCAGCGCCAGAAGTGAGAATTTCTTCAAAAGGGTCACGTACCAAAGTTTTTCGTTATCAACATTTTGGTTTCCACTGAATAAAAGTTTTCGATAAAGAGCAACTAACGAGTTCTGAGTTACACAGTCATGTATTCTATGGCTTGGAGGAGTTTTATTTGTGGGTTCTTGGGTGCGGACGTAAGATTAACAGTTCCTAATGACTTTGATGTTTCAAAGAAGCGGCTTTGTGAGCGTTAAAAGTAGGTACTTTGCGTTTCTTTTATCGCGTATCTTTGAGGTTGGCATGCACCGCTCCACTTTGTTTTTAAGTTACCTATTAGAAAGTTTGTACGTGAGTTTAAAAACTAGTGGAGGATATGCTTTTGCAAAGCTTTGCAGGCTTTGGCAGTGCATTCACGTTGAGTCAGTGTTACTCAAGCAAGAGAATTAGTTTTTCCTGTTGAGAATTTAAAAAAGATACATAAAACTTGTCAAAGTAGTATGCTTTATAAAAAGCAATGTGGGCAGCAATTCGACGAATTTTTTTTTCCACTTTGGCTGAGATATTTTATGCAAAATCGCATCGATATAGCGATCTAGCTAGTTACCGGTCTTACGAATTACAAAATTCATAAAACTCTAAGAAATACTGGTTTTACCAAATTTACAATGTTCACTATAAGACAAGTATAGCACAAAATCTATTTAACCAAGAACAAAAACAACCGAAGCTATAATACCCACTTGGTTTTTTTGTACGACTTTTTCTTTTGGACCCTTTTAACTTTACAACCCTGTGACCGATTTAGCTTATAATATTAGGAGTAAACTAGGTATGTAGCAGTAAGTATATCTGTCGACCTACCAAATTCTATGCAAAAGTTATGCTCTATCGCTCTATCAAACATACAATGCCGATTCACCCAAGATGACACTAATAAGATCTTCGTTGACTTCGCTCACTCGATCAATTTATCTATCTACTTTTGTCGTAGGTATAGAATTTAGCTAGATGTATACAAGGTACGTACATCACTTGCGAAGATCTATTGCATTAGCTGGCGTGAAATTGGCTGCATTCGTGTCACACTGCACCTATTAGGATGTGACTACACATCAGTGGTAGCGTGAAGGAATCGATCAGGGACTACTACGTGACTGCTTCTCTGGAATGGAAAAGCAAAATGGATATAAAATAATTTCTAGGTAGTTAGGTTGGAAGAATCGAGGAATACCTAAGGAAGGCTGTTTTTATCCACATCAAAATGGGCAATAAACAGATTTTCTGGAAAAAAAAACCGCATCGCATTCGCATATTTTTACATCAATAGGGCACTACTAGGATAGAAACTAGAAACCAGCGACCATAACATCTAAAGTCAACTTACTAAAAAACACACGCGGCATTTCCCTACCTGATGAACAAATATAAATTCAGGTCAGTCTAAATCAGTGCCAGCAAGTAGTGCCTTCCGAACCAACTCATCCGAAGATCGAACCAGGCAAGAATCCGTCGAATTGAGAGCATTAACAGATAATGCTCCATTCCTAAACCTACGCTGCGCCAGGCTGATAGCGCTTCACTAATACTTCAGTAAGTCTAGCTGCAGGCAGCTTGAGCCTGGCTTTAATGTGGTATCTGAAACCGCACGCTTTGAGTAGGTAATGAAGCGCTATAATGGAGAGCCTAGCCGGTCCCTATGGAATACTTGTGGGACAAGGTGTTGTTATTCTCCCTGTGAATATTCTGTGGAGTTGAGAAGCATCCTTGTTTAGTTAAACCGCAGAGCAAAAGAGCTACTATTTATTTTGTGGCTAAGCTATCAAAAAGTTATTACCTACCGAGCTAGGACATCATTTGTACCTACTCTATGCATTAGCATGCACCTATCAAAAGTGAATGATGTGTTTAAAAATATCGAACTATTTCCGTCCGACATACCTAGTAGCTTACCATAGTTCGTTACATAGCTGACTGACCATACAAAATCAATGGGTCAGACAATCAAACAGTGAGATCACCTAGTAAATCACGCAGGCGATACCGCCACTTCGATCTTACGCAACTTTATGTTTCCGTTGCAAATACCAGACACTCCATTTCCCCTACAAACTACTACAACTAATACGTAAGCAACGTATCACGTCTATACAGTACCGTCTAAGTATCGTTGAAGTCACCGGGTATTTCAGTCTAGTAATAATTAAATGAAATAAAGTTGTTCTAAAAAATAATAAGCTTTATAAAAGTACATAAAAGTGAACTGTCGAAAGTGACATCATAGCTTGACGGTCTTGTACAAGAAATTGAATCAGCTAATGAATCACGCAGCGTCGCGGCGAAACAGACGATCGAAAACCCACCGCACGCATCTGTCTCAAGATTTTATCTGCAGAGATTTCGTTCCAAATAGACACCTACAAATAGGTAATTTACAATTCCGATCCACTGAGCCCACCTATTCATCATTTAGATTTATAGTCCTTTATCTAGCCGATCTGCTTTCTTGTTTAATTAATGGAAGGAAGAAAATTTCGTCGCACATTTTCCTGGTTTTGGATTACGCCGTGGCCGCCTCGCGTAGGTACAAATCCGGTTGTCGGCGCCTATATTCAATTTTACCAGCACGCCTCAGTTTACTGTTTGAATATGGGCTAAAATGCATCGAAGTCGTTTAATGCGAAATCAATACAACCTAATGTTAATTGAATGGTTGATGAGTCGTTACGAAGTCTGTCTAGTTCTGTGTGCTGTAATAGAACGTTTCCCTTTTATGTTCATCGTCTATCCATCCCAAATATGTATAAAAAGTATGCCCAGTTAGGTAGAGCAGGATTGAATGTTTACCTAATCAACAGGATCGGAATTCTTTGACTATAGTTGAATACACACCAATGTAGGTATTGCTACAGTCCATACAAGAAAATAACGACTGCTAAAAAAACGCCCCGAAACACGCTTTTCATGCGCATGTGATCTGAGGCCGTAGCTTATAGGTAGGTTCCCTTGACAGTTCTCTGGCTGTCCTTAGACCCTTGTTGCGTAGGAGTTATTAAATGAGTGAGTGGATGATTGGATAAACCAATCGGGGATCCATTTCACACCGTGAATAGGTGGTAAAACATTTTTTCTAATAATGAAACTTTTGTTTTCATTAATCCTAGTTGCATTTACTACGAGGAATATTCAAGCGTCTAGGGAAAACAATTTGAAAGTTTAAGCCTCAAAAAACATTTCAGAGGTTTAGAAAAAGTTTTAAAGAAGGCGTGTCTAAGTGCGACCTTTGAAATAATCTACTTATAGACTGTGAACCGCTTTTCCTGTTACCTCTGAAACGACCCCGATTGTAGGCACCTCGAGGTAGATAAGTAAAAAGGCGAAAAGTTCGGAAGCGACGAAAACTTTCTCGCAATTTCCATTAAATATCATTATCCGGGAAACTCCGGCCGCGGCAGGAAGGTAGCTCGTAAACGCGAAAACTTGATCACAAATAGGCGCTATGATTTGTTTTGAAGGGGACTTTGATAGGACAATGCCTTTCTGACTTTGGATATTTTCGTAGCACTTTATTGGTTTCTTCAGTCTTCCAATGCGATATGTTTTTGTGGCGTAGCACCATAGCTATTAGGTATAGTGAATGGATGCGTCATTACATTAGCTACGAAGTTTTTTGGTCCAAAAATCCATATTAGCTAGTCGGAAAAAACATCACTTTTATTACTGTGTCAGTAATGCGCAGAGGTGTGCTACACCATTCGTAGCACACCTCTACGCACCTATACATTTTTTCACGACGAAGTTTCTTCCATATTTTTTGTGTACTCTAAACTAAAATTATCAAGGAGTGGTAATGAAAACAAATAGATTAAGTTCAGTTATGTATTCTGACAAAAAATCACATAAATGCTTGTATCAACATAATTTCATAAATTATAAACTCAATAAAACAGTAAACCTTTCCATAACCCTAAAATAACAGAATCGAAAAACAAAAATACAACATGGAAGTTTTCTACCTTTTCTTTGAATAATACATAAGTAGTACCTACTTAGTCATGAGACAGGTGAATACTGAATAGGAAAGATCGATAAAAAAAATAATTTTTTTTTATAAAGTCTGAAACATCGATAATCATCATCATAGTCGCGTATCGACCCATGCTGGAGGCTAGGGTTTAGACCAGGCGAACTCAGCAAAATAATTCATACATAAAAAAAGCAAAGTAAAAGTTCTACAAGATTTTCGGGTTGATCAAGTCACTCTAAACTAATTGATCCCCATACTTGTAACCGGTTCTGAAGATTGCTTAAAATTAGCGTAAATTATCACAGTGTGTTATTCTGTGATAAGAGATGGCAATGGTACTTGTAAGCAAAAATGAATTTACTTAAAAAAAAAATTTTTTTGTTATAGTTTTTCACTCTAGGTGCTGAACTAAAATAACAATTATCATTTATTTATTGATTTCATATAATTAATATTACTACAGGAATTACTTATATCAAAGTAATGTTTTATTTTTTATATCTATTGAAGTAATGCGCTGTATACGAGTAAAGCACCTTGACATAAATATTCTGCTCATTAATTTTTATGAATAAGATAAATATTTTATAATATTTACAGAACTCATTTTTTGTAGCAGAGGTTTCGACACCACGTATTGACTTTCCTTGTGATATTGAATAATTTAGACCACTTTTGGATCCGTTTTTCATATCCTATTGATCTAGATAAATCAATGTTTATCTTAAAGTATTTTTAGTACCGAGATTCAAACACATAATTTATAATTTTCTATTAGCATTTTGGTGTGCGAATGGCCAATAATCAAAGTTAACAGCTCCCTTGCCAACTACAATGGAAAGTCCTCAGTTACTTAAGGTACACACGTGCTCAATACTAGCACGAAAGCATGCTTTTATTGAGCAATTGCTCATTAGTAACACGTGTGTACAAATTCGGTATTTGATTAAGATTATGTTAAAACCTCTTCTCTAACAATCAGTAAGATCTTGATGGAATACTTTACTAAAACTTAATTAGCACTAAGCAATATTTTTACAATAAAAAGCAGTAAGTAACAGTAAATATAAAATACAATTTCACAATTAATTTTGTGCGAATTCCTTAGAAATATAACTTCGCGCATGGCACTATTTGAGTATACCTACCTACCTACCTAGCGTACAATAGCATTGTACTTTATAACAATAACTAAGAAATTCGAATTTAATACCTGAAGTTCATGAAAATCAATTTAAATAATTTAGACAATAAATAAGTATTTAATTTAAACAATAATTTAAACTGCAAAAAAAACACTCCTTATAATAATTACAATCGACTGGGATTTTTTTATAAGATATGGTACAAAAGCTGATTGGTACAAAAGCTGTCTAAAAAATAAATAATTGAAGAATCTATTAAAATGAATATAATCGGAATAAATGCGTATTCTTAGGCAGTATATAAATTTATTTTGACACTACACTCATCACTTATACATAGCCCAGTCGAAATCCATCTTCAATTTAGAAGTCACTTGGCATGTTTGTACATTTGAAAAACGAAGATCATCACTTTTTTATGAGAATAACCAGTGAATTTCATTACAATAAATCCTTGTATGTTTGCAAATGTATGCAAATACGCCATGTGAAGTAGAAACAGTAATATAAGTTCCGAAACGCTACTCCTTCGCCCAAGCTTGGTGCACAGTTTTTAAATGTTCATACGCTCTTTTAGTGATATTCAACCTCGGTTCAATTTCTAGCAGACCATTCTCTCCTATCAGACTTAAGCCAACCATACCCAGGTACGTATGCATTGGATCCGTGCAAGTGTCTGGCCATTTTGAAAACCCTCCAACAACAATATCTTGAGTATCGTACACATACCTTCTATTACTGCCGAAGTTTGAATACTTCAGCGCGTCTAGTATTTTCAGGGATGCTCCTACCCAGAAACTATAGCATGTGTCGACGGGTTTGTTCGGACGGCCTTGAAAGCCGTCAACTTGCCGGAATATCAGCCATCGTTTGAGCCCTTCTGTTTGCGCTTCTGTGAGTTTGTCCATTTGATTCATGAGGCTTAGTGAGGCGAGCGCGCAGTAAGTTGTACCTCCGTGGGATTCCAGCTCTGGGCCTTGGGATATGCCGTAGTCGTAAGACTGAAAAAGTCAAGAACTTCATAAACCAATGAGGGTAAACAAAAATCATTTAGAACTATATATGGTAAAGACTACATGCCTGTTAAAACATGATCATCTGACCACGCTTCTCAATCGATGCAACACCGAAAAAAGCGAAACATATTTGGCAAACTTGACAACAAATTGTTATAATATTTGAAAATTCCAGTTTGTGTATGCTATAGATTTTTCAGTTTAACTTTAAAATAGTTTATTTGAGGTCAACATAAAGCTGCTTTATAACTTATAGAAGTGCCAGAAAGTTTATTTCATGGCTCCTGTAAATTCAAAAAACTGTTTTGGGTCACTTGGGGCGATATGGTGTTTTTGAAGGGGTAAAAATCGAATGAAGTGGGTTATGGCGTTTCAATATTTTTTCTGTACAGTACCACTGACCCAGGTATCGCAGTAGACTTCTTTAGTAGGATCATAAATGATAACTATTCAGATACTTACAATAGAGTTAATAATAAAGTTGGTAGTCTTCTCGATGTCAAATCCGGACCAGTCGTCGAGTAGGTAGCTGATGCAAGCTGCGCAATACACGAAACGCATATCTGACTCACATCCCGACAGAGTTGCGGAGAAGTTACCCTCGGGTCTTTGCAGCGCTCGTATACCTGATAACCAAAACTATTTGTATAGTTAACCAGTGGAATGACAGGTTCATAATAAGTAGAAATCTTTCCATGTGTGGGATCCAGGCATGATTATGATACGTCACAGCTCAGTTGGCTCTGCCTAAGTATGTATTTATTTACAAAAAAAGACAATTTAAATACATCCCCAAGTGAAATTACGATTTGATAGCGTAATCGATATAACGCGTCATTCTTCTTGATACGAGAATGCGAATCCCATTCGACGGATAACCTTGTTACATATTAATTAGCTTACCGTCGACCATGGCTTTCCTATTTATCCTCGACAGGTCATCTCCCAATGCCACCAGCATACAAATTCCCGTGTAAGTCATCGCGAGGTGCCCACATCGGTAGTGCTCCGATTCTGGACACATTTCTATGTTTATCGTCGACGAACCTTGGAAACCGCACATCGACATATCTCCGCCTTGAAAAAATAAAAGGTATAGTTTATAATGTAGATAGGCAGGTATTTAGGTCATAAACTATTGCTTAATTAAACAAAACGTAACTACTTCTTATTTATTTTTATATATCTATTTATTGCTAGGTTTCATAAGATGTCCTTCTCCACACTTCTTTTTATTAATTTATTCAGTGATAAGTTTGTAGGTATAGCCTCTGCATGCGTAAACTCATTAAGCTGATATAACAAGGCATTGCCACCTCAGTAGACATTACTCACGGCACGTAACCCGATGTAAACAAATTGAAGTATGCATAACTGTTGATAATTCAATGCAAATAAGAAAGTCTTATCTCGCTAACAAAGGTCTTTTGCTTCAATATTATTTCAATTTATAATATTATTCAATATTATTATATTATTTATTAATATTATTCAATATTTAATTGACAGGCGGTACAGCTCAGTCGGTATAGCTCCGCCTTCCGTGCTGTGGGTCGTGGGTTCAATCCCCACCAAGAACAAACATTTGTGTGTGGCAAAACATAGATGTTTGTTCTATGACTGGGTGTTACTATGTATTATAAGTATGTATTTACAAAAAAAAAGTATTTAAGTATTCTATCAGCATCTAGTTCCCATATCACAAGCTTTGCTTAGTTTGGGACTAGGGGGCGTTGTGTGTAAAGTCCATGAAAGTCCATGAATATTATGGTGGCTAATATAACTAGCTGTTGCCCGCTATTTCGTACGCGCGTACCGTTTTCTGAGCGAATTCTTAAGAGTAGCTTGATATTACACCGAGCCCCTACTTGCATGCCATTCGTTTTACACCGGCTTTATACACCAAAACTCGTACTAGGCCCTATGAAGCAATTGATGTGACGTCGTCCTCGCGTCAAAGTATGTTTTACTAGCTTCCGCTCGCGACTTCGTCCGCGTCCCGTTTTATCCTGTTGATTTTTTGGGATAAAAAGTAGCCTATGTGTTAATTCAGATTACGAACTATACATATTTCAAGTTTCATCCAAGTTGGTTCAGTAGTTTCGACGTGATTGAAACACAAACATCTAAACTTTCGCATTTATAATATTAGTGGGATTGTTAATGTTTTGATTTAGATGTTTCGACACTGGAAACTCAGGGTTTAGTAAAGAGGTTGCTATTTACATATTTTTTGTACCTACCTAAAGCGGACTGGCCTGTCTTGACATTATAGGTAGTGTGCAAATAAATTGGTCATAAATAATTATAAAAGGATCAGAGGACATAAGAGGTACATTTATGGGTCTAATAGAGGGCATTTTGAGATGTTGTTTTCAAGTAAATAAAACCACTTGCATTACAGCTACCAGACTGTCCTGTGGTTTATCGGACCAGAACAAAATATGCGTCATCGGATTGGTGATTGGATGATGAGAATTACACACCATGCCAACAACCAATCTGATGACGTATATTCTGTGATGGTCCGGCAGACCAACGGGGACATTGGATTATCTGGGAAATGCATTAAAAAAAGTCACTGTAAGTTTATAGTATGTACCTACCAGGTTTATAAATAGAAGGTTAATCTAGAAGAACAATATAAAATAGCAATAAAAATTTACATAAACAGGAAACTGTTTCAGCAACAAGCTGTTAACCTGTTTTCTGATAACCACACAAACTGATAACACTGAATTTGAAATAACTACATAATTGTGCTTAATTTTGCATTTTAATTAAGTAATTATTAATAAAATAATATATCATGAGTCCTGGTACATTGCACTTTCTTTTTGATAAGTAGTTTATTAGTAATAGCATTGACCTTTTATTAAAATGTCAGGTAAGACTGGCAGCTCTTGCTAGATTGCAGTATTGATCCTATTTGCAATGTTTATCTCAGCCGCAGTTGAATAAAATATTTTTTTGCAAGTTGTTGTCTTTTCGGGAACATCACAAGATCTCAGTTTAGAGTAAATAAGTCATAAAATAATTTAGTTACCTACAGTGAAACAATTGTAATTCAAAATTGGTTAAAGTTTACTTACTGTCTTTATTGGGATGGACTTGGAGCCTGTATATCCACTCAATTATTCTTGATCTCATTTCTAATGATACAGTTGAAATTGCTCCTAGGACATCCAAGCCGGCTACAGAAAAATATGCTATTGTCATCCTGGAAAATATAAGTACCTATACATTTGACAAAATACTATAAAATATTGCATAGTAAAGTAAGACAAAATTCAATAAAAAAGAACAATGTTTGAAAACTACTTTGACTTGCCTGCCCAGACTTATACTAATTTCACAGCCAAGTTGACCTTACCCACAGGAAACTCATAGTCACTAATGTCACTATGTGCAGAGCTCACAAAGCTGTGAGTTTCGTTCCCGACAATATTTTGTTCGATCCAGGGGGGGTTTCTAGTCTAGACCGATAGACTTTTTAGTCACGATGGATATATCTCCCAAACATTGACAAAATGTATAGAGTTTTGACAGTTTTTGGGAGATATATTTATCGTGACAAAAAGTCTATCGGTCTAGAATAACCCCCCTGGAAGGCGGGGTTGGTGTTGTGCCACTCTACAGGGGTGTTGGGATAATAATGTAAAATCTAACAAAATACCTTGTGGTATCATGTGCAGCTAAAGATGAAGGCAGGACATTTAAAAACCTCATGAAATATTTAACGTGCTGCCGGTGGGCCAAATCTTTGTTTTCTTCAAAATTCATCTTGTTTGCAAAATTTCCAAAATACAGGTTATGTTTCACTACTCCGTTTTTGACCTTTGGTTTAATTTCGAAAGAACTGTTGGATACGATTATTTAAAAAAATATTGTTATCTTTTGATCATGTTTATTTTATGTAGTTTTTTGTAAAATTGAGCTAAAAATTTCAGAAACTACCTTTATAATTTCAAAGAAAATGAATGAGTGTTTGAACTGAATGAACTGTGCACAAAATGATTGAATAAAAAATAGAGGAGTGGATTGGTTGGATGGAATCCGTATACAGTCTGTTATGTAATCAATGTAATGGAACGACTGGAAGAATGGATTGTATTGTAGTAACAATTTATTGTTATTTATGTTTTTGTGATTGATTGTAGAACATCGCAAACGTCGTCGTCGTCGCTTCTCATTCTCAATGAAAAATTAGTTAGTTAATCTGTGGCTATACTCTATTCATTTTTGCTAACAGCTGATTTTGTTTGCCACATACAAAAATCAATCTTATGCGATTATAATAAAGTGCTATTTCGTAATTTTTTTACCCAGGTGGCACACATGTCAGCCAATGAATGAAAGTAGCATTGACAAAATAAACAATCATTAGTGGTGCCGCCGTATACGCCGTATTGGCCGTATGTATATTCGTAGCATCTATTAGTTTGTGGTATATTCGTACATTTCGTACAGTATATTAATACATTCGGTTCATATTTTGCGCTCTTGTGTTTTTCAACCAACGAACCAACGGACGAAACGGATCCAATCTGGAACAGTGCGGTGGCCTGGAGCAGCCATACAGGTTAACATAAGTAAAAACCGTATTACTAGTTGTCCTGTGAGAACATAGACCTCGCGAGCCTTTAAACCATGCAATAACCGACACTTTGCCCTTTCATCTGGCTAAATCGAATTTCAGGTGCTTGAATTATCCAATAGGCCTACCTATGTAGACTTTTGAGCAAAATAGGGGTATAAGGGGCAAAATAAGTTTTAGCGATTACTCGCGTTCCCTTGGTCCTAGGAGGTCGAATCTGGTGTTTATGAATTTGTCTCGTAAATGTGGAGAGGACTGCGTAGTTTTATTGGTATAGTACTTAGCAGTAAATTTTCGGGAAAAAAATTAATAAGTAATTTCCCTTTTTTCCCCCCTTCCACTCCATTCTTTTGAAAATATTTTTACTCCATCTGGTGTAGAATGAAGTCTTTAGTGTGCTTCTCAAATTTAATTGAAATCCGTCGATAAATAACGCTACAGCAAACTTTCCCCTTTTTCTCCCCTATTTTTTCCCAATCAAAAATCGCGCTCGACAAAAAAAATTAAATAAATCAAGGAACTTGTGTGCCGATTTTCATAGAAATCGGTTGATAAATGCGACCTGTAGGCGAGAATGACAGACAGACAGCCGGACAAAAGCATTTTCGGCCAATCTCGAAACGACGCTTCGCTCGCTCGGTCAACTATGAATATTTATGCTTGAATTTTATTTTATTATAGACTGGGAGGGAGAAAATGCAATATCAGGGCTGGCAGCACCGGCCAGACTATGTATACAACACGCAACCCTACTGAAAACTCTACCGGCCTACCTACAACATAAAAAAAAACTCTCAAAGCTAATCTACAGTTTATGGTCTTTTTCATGGCTGACGTGCGAAACGGCTGACCGCAGTCATGAAGGTTCTCATTATAAATTTCGTATCTTTACACCTAATTGTGCCTAAATAATGATAACACGTGAATTAAACTATCTAGAGTCATGATACTGTAATATAGTTTATCAAGTTCCCTACAAGATTTGTGAGAAAAAGTTAGATTTATTTGACCATTTTGTGGGCACAAAACTGTCATGCCGGAAATAAGACAAGTGTTCTGCATTTAGTTCAGTGTTATTCTAACTTCTTCGTACATTTATCTGCCTGTATCTGCACTCTTGTAAAGTTTGCTACGTGATGTGAAAAAATATTTGTGATTGTGGCTATAACCTAAATTTGTTTTGTAGCTGAACGTCTCCTACCCGGCTACGGGATGTCAGAAGTTATTCGAAGTTGTAGACGAGCACAAGCTCCGTATTTTCTACGAGAAGCGCATGGGCGCTGAAGTCGACGCTGATCAGCTAGGAGATGAATGGAAAGGATACGTTCTGCGTGTCGCTGGTGGAAATGACAAGCAGGGCTTTCCCATGAAGCAAGGAGTGCTGACCAACAGTAAGTATCTTAGGTCTCCACTGGTGTTTATAATTATTAACTTGTTGTTTTTAGATAAATGTAAACATAACCTCTTAGATATTTAGATTCAATAAAATTACCATGCGGTCTTAGTTGTCTTAGCTTGTGTTAGATTCAGATAAGCTATGGCTATCAAACACCCCTGATTCAATATTGTGTTCATGTTATGTGACATGGAAACAGCAGCATCAGGGCATAACATATTGGCACCGAGCAGAAGACTCCGATACTTATGTCTGCCTACTTTTACAAGGTGCTGGACATTGTCTATTTCACAGTAAACATTCATAGCTAAGAGTCAAGTTAGGAGATAAATCTTATTTTACTCTTATGTACCTACTACATAAGTGTCTATCAAAGATTATAATTTTCTCTTATTTCAGGCCGTGTTCGTTTGTTAATGTCAAAGGGTCACTCTTGCTACCGACCCCGTCGTGATGGTGAGAGGAAACGCAAGTCTGTCCGTGGATGCATTGTTGATGCTAACCTCTCTGTGTTGGCTCTTGTCATTGTTCGCAAAGGCTCTCAGGTGAGAATATTAGTAGCAATCCTGTTGTTTCTTAGATTAACCTAATTTGACAGCACTGAAATTGTAGCCATTCTTCATAAAGGTCACAGACAGCTATAATTTTAGTGTGCCAAATTATGCAACAACAGAATAGAGGTCATTATTGAAAAATGAAGTAACTTACTATCAAATATCCCTGTTCTTACTGTTTCTCACATCCTCAAATGTGTGTAATTATATGCGGCAGGGTATAACAAACTGGTGTGCTACACAGCTACTGTATTTATTGTTCAGTGGCATAAGTACACCAAACATACCCTATAATGACATTTTAAGTAAATTTTTGATACATATTACCTCGTAATAAATTTTCAAATGGGTTTTTAATTTTTTATAATATAACATACAAAACCAAACCTTTTCATGCTATAATATATATGTATAATATGTAATATAGATAGAATTAAAACTAATGTGTACAACGGCCATTTACAGGAAATTCCCGGACTTACCGACGGCAATGTGCCCCGCCGTCTAGGACCTAAGCGCGCCTCTAAGATCCGCAAACTGTTCAACTTGACTAAGGAAGATGATGTGCGCCGCTACGTCGTCAAACGTCTTCTCCCAGCTAAGGAAGGCAAGGAAAACGCTAAACCCAGATATAAGGTAAATCTTACTAGATTTCATTATAAAAAAGATTTGAAAATTATATTTTCAGATGAATTAAACTGATATAATCACCTAACAATTTCTGACAGTTCCAGACACTTACAAGACTGGTGTGGTTCATTGTAAAGTATATAAGTGTTCTGTCAGCATCTAGTTCCCATTTTACAAGCTTTGCTTAGTTCGCTTATTTTATTTATTTTAAGTTAGAAAAACCATATGCTTAATGCATTCACATTATTTCAGCTCAGTAATCCATTGAATCATTTCAGTTCAGTTCTTGACTAGATTATATCAAAGTCAAAGATCTTCCCCGACTCCGTGTTTGAAATTTGTAAAACGACGTGATGCTGGCTGAAATGTCCAACTACGGACAATTGCTATTAGTCAAAGATCAATTTATTCAGTAAAATCACAAGGATTATAGAATCATCTGATATACCTACTAGGTATTGTTTATATTATTCCACACTTTCAAAAACATGAAAAATTTCAGTGCTGGTTTGCATTATTCCAGTAGCATTTAACCATTGGACTGGAATAATTTGAACAGTGCATGACATCAAGTGGGCGATTTGCTTGTTCTGTGTTTAGGATCCATCCAAAAGATATCTATTTGTTCTGAGAACTAAAACCTAGACTGGCATAGATTTTGAAGATTTTTTTTACATTTTTATTTATTTTAAAATTTCACACAAATAGGTAGTGCTAGGAGGACTTAATGCTAAGAGCATTTTATTTAGCCTTTTGTGACTTTGGAGCCCCCTGATTAAATATTGTTACCTAATGTCCCATGACAAGGAAACAGCAGCATCAGGGCATATTATATTGGCACCGAGCAGAAGATTCAGATACTTTTATCTGTCTACTTTTACAAGGTGCCAAACATTACTATGCAAAGTTATATCAGTTTTAGTAGGTATCTAAAACAATCTAAGTTCATTCCCGTCTAAATTAATTTAACTTTCTTTCACCAAAGTTTACTAATAGCTCGTAATTTACTTAGTTGGCCTTTACTTCCAGGCTCCCAGGATCCAAAGGTTAGTAACACCTGAAGTGCTGCAACGCAGACGTCACCGTCTCGCCCTTAAAAAGAAGCGTCTGCAAAAACGCAAGTCTGCTGAGGCTGATTACGCTAAGCTGCTCGCCCAGAGGAAGAAGGAATCTAAGGTAAGTCTATAATCCAAAATCGTTTCAGCTGGGTAGGATATCCAAACTTAGTTTCATGGTTCCTTTTGACAAAACCATTATCTTGCACAACAGTTTTGTCAACAAAAGGGAAAACATTAAAATATTTCAATTCTTGTTAGTATGGGCTGCCAAAATTTCGCCAATTTCATATTACATATGCCGGGTACTGGATAGTTAATCGAATCTATATTACGAACAGTCAATATCATATCACCATAATAATTTGTGGTAATCATATTGGACTGTAAGAGTAAAGGCTGCATCTTACCCCTCAACTTTTTGTTGATATTGGTTGAGATATTAATTCAGCAACAAAACTTATTTCACTTTTTTCAATTCTTCATTATGTCATAGAATACATTCTAATTAGAAAATTTTGTTTACAGGCTAAACGTGCGGAGGAAATCAAACGCAGGCGTTCAGCTTCAATGCGCGATTCAAAGAGCTCTAGCACAAGCGCTCCTCAAAAGTAACCTACTCTTTACAATAAAAAAATGTAAAAACTATTCTCTCTTTTACTGTACAAGTAGTTTCTGTAACCTGTGTTAGGTACTATAAACCATTACATAGGTTAGGGTCTGGACTGGACAGATCACGGCACGGCGCACCGCGTCGGTTTACGGCGGCAGCAAGCAATTTATTTTGAAGGCAATGCGGTAGATTTTTCCATGGATTTTTCTAACTGCAGAGTGGGTGCGCCGTCGTTTAACGGTCGCGGCGCGGCCCCCGCTATCTGTGGGGATGGGTCCACGCGGTCCACGCCCTTAGCTACAATTTTTGGTAGTGTTTGGTAGGCCACAGGTCAAGTTATACATCCAATACAACCTTAACTACGCTATAAACAATGCAACGTTCTTTCTAGTAGTTCTGTTCAAAGTCTAAAACAGGTCGAAGTGTCTTCGTGTGTAGGTACAAACCAAATCTCTTACCATACACGCGGAATAAATTCTCAAGATCTGATGGATGTGAACAACCAAGAAGTTGTAGGTGAAATCCATTTTTTGGCAGTTCTTTATAAGAACTCAGCCTAATGCAGGCATCTTTCACTGTCTTTTCACCCTATTCGATAGCGATTTCGCAGACAGTCTTCAAAAACTTGTTAGTGGTGGGGATTATTTCAATTTCAGAAGTTTTGACGCAGCCGGTTGGATACGAAAAAAATGGCGCAGACGGTAGGATAGAAAAAAAACTAAAATAGGTACTAACGGAATAATTTATTATAGAATCGTAAGAATTATATATAGGTACATATTAAATACAATATAAATTATAATGAATATACTCAACATTAAAAAATAAATTAAAATCTTAACAAAATTCAAATCATGCCTAAATCAGAATCACAAAAATTTTACCTTAAAACCCAAACCTATTGAGAGCCTCTTACTTTTTGACTGGCGATTTCAATAGCCCAAGCCCTACGTAACGTGCCATCACTCGAAGATAAGAGGGATTCAATTTTTTTCGTTTTTCCAGTAGTGACTTCAACAATTTTTCAGAAGACTCGTCGAATGTTCTTTGATAGTCAGAAGCCTAAAAGAAAACTAAGAGTTGAGTACCTTACATAGGTACTTATTGGAAAGTGCAAGTGGGCAGATATAAAAAAATATCTTACAGTAGTTTTGGCGATCCAACATAATTCGTCTAGCAGATTGTCTTGATTTTCTGCAGACGCCGGCAAGTAAGATATTCCTTCGTACTGTATTATAAAAAAAAAGTTAAAATAAAGTTACGTACCTAGGTACATAATTGTTGTTCTGATAATAAGAAATATAGTACCAATCGCTTTACCTGTGTTAATCTGTTCAAGTGTTCCCTCTCTATAACTTCTATCTCCATATCCAGTTCATTAGCCCGAGTGATTCTGTTCACTGCAATGCCTTGCAGTAACACCGGTCTGAACCGTACCAAATTCGGCGTATCTTTCTTGTTCATAAGCAAGAGCACCAGGAGGGCCTGTGTCGGATTGATATCTAATATCCAACTCTTCATCTGTAATAATCATTCAATTAGTTTCATTTATATTTTACAGATTACAAAATACTGCGAAGCCTTAAGACGAATCAGAAAACGTAATAGGTAAGTATAAGTTATATTATATTCACCTCTTTTAATGACGACAATATCTTATGAGCATAAATACTATCAAACACTCCAGAAAACAGCTTTGTTGCACCAATTGCTTGAAAGAATTCATCCAAACTAGTGATTTTATTCAAAGCTGTTGTATTCTTTTCCGTAGAAATGTTTGACGTAGATTTGCATTTTCTGTAAAGCTTTATGAAGCCTTTTTTCTTAGTTTTGTTATTTACAGGCATTTGGTTTTTGGGGCTTTTGACGGATGCTGATTTCATATCATTATATTGTATCGTAGGTAATTCACGTTTGTATGTGGTTTTAAAAGCTTTATCGGAATTTACTAGGGTGTTTTCAAATGTTGAACTTATCAATCGGCCAATGTTTATAGAGAGTGTGTCTTGGAGCCCTTGGAAGTTTGTAGAAGTCAAATTGATCGTGATATTCTTATCAAAGAAATAGTTGAATAGTTCTGAACACGATGTTATCTTGTATTTCATGTAGTTGCTTATGTTTTGTAAGGTCGTAAGATCGAAGCGCTTATAGACGGAAACTAGTTTTTGACCTAAAACAGGGTATGGTTGTAGAGCCATACAAGTGGTTAATTGGCCTTTTAAAATTGCTTTCTTTGCAGGTGCCAAATTAGTCTGTGTGAGTTTCCAATCCTTGAAAAAGGGAGTTATTTTCGTTTGACACTCGAAAAGATGTCTTCTCGATAAACACGGCAGCAGCTCTTTAGCTAAAAACTTGTTGTATTTAGCATGAAAATGTTGTACGAGATTGCATTTTGGAATTTTCTTATTTGGATAGTGTCCATTAATCCTATTCTGTAGCTCAACCGTCATTCGAAGATGCGGTAAAAAAGAAATCTTGTTCGGTTCAAGTCTTTCACAGCGAGTGATCTCTGATATAGTCGACAAATGCGTCGTAGACTTCTCTGAAAGCACCGGTGGAGGTGCCAATGCTTGACTTGACTGTATAATATTCCACATCATCTTTGGAAGTATGCTACAAAGTTCAGCTGGCAACATAGCATTGACTAGCGATGTTTTACATTTGAAGATCTTTGTTTGGCTTTCCGTCACATCTAGAGGTATCAAAGAAGATGACCTTTTCAGATTTATAATTGGTTCATTCGGCACTGTGACATCAAAATGAACCATGATATTGGTGACACAATGTTTGACTGATATCTCATTTGTGTTCATAGTTTTAATTTCCAGAGCTGGGAGTGTATTGTTATCAAATCCCGGTATAGATATTGGTTCGTGTTTCTTTTTAATCGTTATCTTTGAAATTGATTTCATAATAGCGTTGTCTTCATTGTTTGTTGCCACCGTTTGTATTTCAACTTCTTTACTATCTGTAATTAATAATTTATAAGTTAAAAAACTGGAAAAACCGACTTCAATTCGACTACCAGCTTCATCATCAGATGATGATGATGATGATGACAGTTCTTTGGGAATGTTTTAGTCACTATAAACACCACATAAAAGTCACAGGAAAGCAAAATACGCAATTTCGTGCACATGGTTGGTGTTGATTCTTTAGAGGAACAACTGGTGGGTTTTTGCTTTTCTCCAATTAAATGCGGTTTGAATGTACAAACTAGGTTTATTGACAAATTTAGAAAAATGTAAAAATTTAGTTGTGCATCACAAAGGGTCATCGTTGCTAGCAGTAAAATGGTAGGCGCTACGCCGCAACTTGGCATATTTTTCAGTTATTTCTATTTATAACCCAAACTACTGAAGCGATTTGAAGAAAATTAAATGGAACCAATCTGGAAGTATATCCTTTCAGATAAAAAAATAATTTTTAAATCGGTTCATAAATGACAGAGTTCCGAGGTAACAAACATTAAAAAAAAAAACATACAACCGAATTGAGAACCTCCTCCTTTTTTGAAGTCGGTTTAAAAGAAAAACAATTGCTAAAAATTTCGTAACTAGCTGATAGAGGAGATTATAGCTTTCAGTTGTACTTACTAAACCAGATTCGAAAAACTTATGACTAACCATGGACGTTTTTCCTTTGTTCTGGTAGCTTAGACTCTTGAGTGTAATAAACACCATTTTTTATCTTTCTAATCACGTTATCAATGAAGTCACTAGCCCATCTTGCTTTAGCCCATGGTTGTTTTGTTGCAGGCATCTGTTTAGCTGTTTTCACAGGGCTGTTGATTACATTACGCTGCACATCTTTAGGACTCGTCCTTATGATGTGAGTATCAGTGCTGGCATCGACTTTGTTACTGGCAACTTTACCAGCAGATTTATGTTTGGCGTCGCTGTATCCACCAGTTTTATTTTTTTCACCAGCAAAGTTTTGTATTGACGAATTTTTGTATAGAAGTTTCAACATTTTCTCTTTGAACTGACGTATAGGTTTCTGTTTTTTTGGCGGGGCTTGCTGCTGAAGTTCTGCTGGAGGTGTAATTCGTTTATGATCCACTCTGCTTACGTTTTTATTTTTTGATTCATTAATAGGTTTTTTATCTACAGGCTTAAGAGAAATAAATCCTCTATTCATCTTCTGAGTTTTATTGTATTCCAGTATTTCAGGACTACACTTCTTTTTCTGTGGATTTTCTATCTTCGTTTTTAATGTAGCCTCTCGCTTATTTTCACCGTTTTCCCATTGCTCCATAAACGGCCAAATATGTTCTTTCAAACCATCAAACTGCGTTGGCTCTGCGTTCAGTACTTCATAAGTGGAACTGAGTTGGTCTTTACCCAAAACGATTATGGGGAATTTCAGCTTTGCAAGTCGTCTCCTGATATCCGTTTGTGTTAGTTTAGGAATAACAGTGTTGACGGTCGATTTCGGTACGGCTGGCCGACTTGTAAATATTGAAGTTTGACGTTTTCTTTTTGTAAGGTCAGGTATTTTGGGAGGAGGTACAACTGGCCCTTTGCTCAAAATCACTTTTGTTATTCCATTGAATGGATTCTTAAAATCGTCTGATGATTCCTTTTTGAGTTTGTTTTTACCTGGAACTAATGCAATATACAGTTAAATATTACGACAAACCCGCACTACCAAAATATAACTCACCCTACTCTCTTACCTTTTTTGATAATAATTTCATTGCCAGCTGCTGCCTTGCTGGATCCTGAATTTCCAGAGTAAATGAACTCGTGTTCGACTATATCTTTCCCGTCTACCTCATTAGTAAATTGGTTATCATTGCTCTTGTTTGGCAAAGCGTTCTCAGAATCATATTTTGTCTTTTCTGTGGCGGGAGAATCCTTATTTCTTTGAATTTTATTTTGTTTAGTATCACCACTGCTATTATTACACTGCTTTTTTGAATTGTATTCAAGTGCCAACACTTTAGATTTTTGTACATTATTCTTTGCATTAGTCTTTATCGTATTTCTATTGTTTGCTATTGGTTTACAATTTTGATTTCTACTCGGTGGTTTTGTGCTCGCACATCTTGCAAAATTTTTTGATTTCGCTATCTTTTTTTCAAATTCTTTACAGATTTTGTTGAAGTCATCTTCTTTGTCGATCACTGTGATTCTATCAAAACTAGATGATTTTGAAAAGCTATGCGGTGTCCTGCTGTCTACTTCAAAACTTGATATGTAAGCGAACTCTTCAGTACGACAGGTTTCAACCACTCTGAAAAATATTGCATTTATGAACTAACGAAGGTACTTATTTTAAATAAAAACATCCCTATCCATTTTGTACAGAATTTTACCGCATGTCTTTTCGATTGTTGCGTCGCTTGGTTCCCTTTTTTTTCTTGGGTGTTATAAAACTATCCTCCGACATAGGCGGTGATGGTCTAAACTGGAATCGATTTATGTTCCTTAAAACTGCCCAAACGTCATGAGGATTCGGCTTATCGACTTGTTGTTTTGATCCAATGACACTTTTACATTTTCCAGACCGTTTTTCGTCACCATTGTAATTTTGTAACATATCTGTAGAGCTGCAGTCCAAATTTATATTCATCTGAGAGCAGTATTTTGCATCTCTATCGTAAAATTCATAATTTCTGCCTTTGGGTCTACATGTGCGATTTCTAGGAACGGGATTTCTTTTTTTAATCTTTTTTCGGTCTTCATCTTGGTTAAAGTACTCAGAGTCATTCATATCACTAACTGTACATAGTTGAGGCATAGGAGCTTGATCATTGGGAAGTGTTAATACCGACTTTTTAGCTTTTCTGTTTGCTCTTTTCAAACTTTTGAACTCATCAGAATTAGCTTTGTAAATGTTAACAGCCAGAGGAAACGATGACTGAAACTCAGTGCCTTTTCTATGAAAAAATGTTTTTTCGGTCACTTGGGAGAGGACATGTACGTTGTCACTATTGAGATATGGCGATTTCGTATCAGCGTTTTTCTTTCTACCGCGCCTACTTGCCGCACTGCAGATACTCCCCTCTGCTGCAAAATCTATCTTAACTAATCTGCAAGTCGACAAGTTCCCAGTTCCAGCTTTGAAGCTGTTCGCAGTAGTTTGCAACTTGGAAATAGATTTGTCACCAGGAACATCAAGTGAGTTTATTGCCATAGCCTGTTCGTCGAATCGGGTAAAAATAATAGAAGAACAATCTATAAATCTGTAACAAAATAAAACAATACAAATGCGGCAATGTTTATAAAACTTTTACAAACACGGGCCTTTTAGGTAGGTATCTAAAACATACAAATTGTGTGGGCACAAATACGCCAATATGCTTGTTACCTACCTACTTAAATAGGTAGATAGTAGGTACGTAAGAACCGATTTAGACACTCCTAATGATGTACACAAGGTGCTGAGTAGCACATACAGTGTAGGTACCTAGTAGCTACACTGTAGGCACGAATACAGTGTGATTCTGCCGCTTCTACCTACGACAACACGGGCGCTCAGCAGCAGTCGAGTCGTTCATAATCATACCGTGACCCTGTAACAGCGTGGAACTGGCACCTAGAATGTCTTAGTCTAGCACACTAATATACTTAAAGGACTATTTGTATGAATAAATGGGAAAAAATGATAATTTGTACCTACAACAAAGTGTGTTTGTAACACAACACTGGATAATTTGTGGTTAGATACTTACGAATATCCTCACAATAATTTCGATATTTCTTAGCCAAACTAATAAACTCCCCCTACATCGAACAAAACTTTGTAAAATTGTAAAATTTATTTTCGAGTAAAATCAATATAATATTTGCACGCCATTGACACGTAAAATTGATTGACCGTGTTGTACATTTGAAAATGGGCAAATTCACGGAAAAAAGTTTGAATGTAACGGCCAGTCACGAAAGGTGCCACAAAGTTTTTTCTGTTTGTTCCTATTCTCCCCACACTGTTGGACATATCTAGTGGAAAGGATGGGAATACCCACGGTCACCCACCACACCATAGACAATGGAGTCTAGCTAGTCGCATTGAACTTTTTGGTAAGCTGATTTTGAAAGTGATATTGTAATAAAACAGTGGTTTTGCAAGTGTCATTCTAGTCAGACAGTATTTTTTCATTAGTAAAATTAACATAGCACATGTATTTGGTGTTATAGTGAAAATTGTTCTTAATTTTGGTGGAATTTTAACCAATAATACTTGCAGTTATATCATAGCATAAAGTGTGAGCCATTGGAATAAATGTGTATTATGTGTTTTTATTATTTGATGGAATTCGTTTTGATCCACCACTTTGTCTCCAAAACAAATGACTTGACGTATGACTCGACTTGACTAAACTTATTTCAAATAATCCACTTGACAGTTGACACTGGCAAAATTGTCTGTCGAAATGACGGACAGAGGCCATAATTTAGAAGAGAAGAAGAAGAAAACATTGTGGTGTTTATTTTATTCATTTTCAGATTTGATTTATATTCATAAATTGCGTACGCAAAACATTTCGAAATAACGTAAAAATGTCGTCAAATGAGCTGAAAATTATTCAATATAAGCCGTTTATGTCGTTTGTTCATCCTTCCTTCTGGCATGCACTTACTGAGGTGAAACTAGATGTTGACAAATTGAACGATACTACGAAGCAAATCCACGGTCGTTTCACCTATAGAGACGATATTGGAACCGTATTTGAGGTGGACAGCACATCATTCAACAGGTTTGCTTTGTGTCATCATTATCTTGCCCATATTATACTACAATAGGGGGGGTCGGCACGGCACAACATGATTTCTTCTACTCTCCTCTAATAATCGTCTTCTCGGTGTTCCACTTTAGGTTTGTTTAGGGCATCATAACCTATTTCATTATACATACTACCACTGTGATCTCAACCACCGTCTCCTTAAGATAAGAGCTACAGACAGCAACCTCTGATGCGGTTGTCTTCATGAAAAAGAAATGGTAGATAGAATATTGCACAAAGCTGTGCTACATTGCTGTTATCAATCCAAAGTTCTCTGACCTACCAAAAAACAATTCTTATTTTACTTAATTTTATCAAATCATTAACCACCTAATAAAATACAAATAGTCAAACCAATATTGATTCGGACAGAATACAGCTTATTTATATTTTCAGAACTCCAGAAACTGAACATTTCTATGTGAATATGACAGGAACAATTATGAATAAGAACACAATAGAAGATTTCAAAAGTATTGATAAAGCAGCTCTCCTAAATTCTGTGGGAGAAATTATATGGGCTAGCATAAAAAATAAGGAGTGGATTGAGAAACCAAGCAGCTTATTGAACTTCTTTATACTATCGTTTGCAGTGAGTTGATCTACCATATGCGTTGTTAATATATATTTCTTTATACAACTAAATGATAGAAAAAGCTGATGGTCCACCTGATGTTAAGCAGTTATCGCTGCCTATAATAATGCATTACCTCACTGAGCATATCCACTGAAGACATGCCTTGTGATGCATTGCACTGCACCCATCGCTCTGAAACATCTCTGATTTATGAATATTACCTAGTATTTTTATTATTAAATCACCCTTACTTAGATTAACAAAACATTTGTTATTATAAAGACCCATATATGAGAAAAGCCTCACAATACAAGCTAATCATAAAGCAAAGCCTGCATTGGGTCCCTTAAATTTTTCTTATCTTCAAACCAAATCTTAACAAAATCCATCCCACGGTTTTATACAAATAAAACTAGTTTTATGAGTTACATAAATAAATAACTAAGGTTACCAATTTAAGAATTAATTCTGACCTTTCTATAATAGTAATTCAATGGTGTATTTTCGTTATTACAGGATCTGAAGAAGTTCCATTACTATTATTGGTTTGCATTTCCTGCTCCGAGCCAGCCCGTGGTCCATATGACAGAGCAAAGTACCAGCATCACTACACACTTTAACAATAAACAACTCGACGAGCTATTGCAAAGCTACAAATCTTTAGACATGACACAGAAATGTTTCTTTACCGCCACAAAAAATAATGACAATATCATTGTTGAAACATTATCAAAAGTTTTTCAATCAGACAAAATTAAACAAACAGATATTGGCTTAGATTTATCTAGTACTTACTTTGTTTTTACTGATCCGAGTGATGCCAGTAATCCTGGGTGGCCTTTAAGGTTGTTTTTGGCAGCCATGTTGGAGCACTGTCCGTTTCTGGCTGGTACTGAAGTTAATGCAATTGGGTTGAGGTGTAAGATGACTGGTGGATTAGAGAGCAGTATTGTATTTAAAGTTAGAGTACCTCTGGTAAGTAGTTTTATTTACACTACCTTGATCAATACCATAAACTTAACTTGAGATTCAAAAACCTATTTATAATTTCAGGAAGATATTCCCGACCCGGTAGGATGGGTAGGCTGGGAGAGGAATGATAAGGGCAACTTCGGACCCCGACTCTCAAACATGGCAGCTTCAATGGACCCTGTGAAGTAAGGAAATTCTTAGTTAGGCAATTTATTAACCACCATCCAAAAAACAGAAAGGGTATAAGATGGCCGGCCCTCGTAGCTCTGAAATTAGGGCTCCGATTTGAATGCGGTTTTTTTTATGGAAGTTGGTTGATCTGGGATGGTTCTTCGCCGTGTTTAGTGAAAATTGGTGCAGCTGTTTCCAAGTTATGAGGATATTCATCATATCTGAAAACCAGTTTGGAGGAATTTCAGGCATATTACAATTGTATTTTATCTCAATATATTCAGATTTGATGAACTGAAGTCTATAACTCCAAGGTCTAAGGAGATTTTCATGGTCAGGGGTTTTAAAATATTTGTAAAATTAACTTGTTCTAAAGAAAGAACAAAAATATTATTACAACACTTCCCACAAACTTATCAGCTTTAAAGGTTCTTGTAATTTCACTGAATTGCTTTGACTCACTTTGGATGAAACAGGATCAAACCCATGAAAACAAAAAATATTTTTGCAAAATATCAGGTTAGCAGATACATCATCAGACCTCAACATAAGACTGATGAAATGGCGGCTCGTACCAGATATTAACATTGACGTTATGAAAAAGACAAAATGCTTACTGCTTGGTGCTGGAACGCTTGGCTGCCATGTAGCTAGGAATTTGTTGGTAAGTAAACATTTTCCATTCAATATGTAAAAGAGTAGTAACTATAGTCGATTATGTAGAATTTAACTTGAAAGTAAAATGCATGTAAGTAGGTAACCTAATAGTTATTAAAAAACCAGCTAGTATAATAAATAAATAAATATTCATGGACATTTCACACGACGCCCTCTAGTCCCAAACTAAACAAAGCTTGTAATATGGGAAGTAGATGGTGACAGAATACTTCTATATATTTTTTTTGTATAATAAAGTGGATTTACGAGGGACCGTGGCGAGTGGAGGGAAGAGGGGGAGGCCTTTGCCCAGCAGTGGGACAGAATAGGCTAATAAAAAAAAAAGTTGATTTTAGTGTAGAAGAAAAACCGCACTTCGAAAATGCTTCAAACATGTAGCATCCCTTATTTCAGTCAGATCAAACAAATCCTCTGAAGTTAGGTGCAACAACGATTACGCACGTAGGTACTGTTGTGCGGAAAAAAGTGTATCCGTCCAAGGGAAAAAATCGCTTAGGTACATCCAATTTAACCCAAAAATCGGTTCTGCGCATATACCTACTTCGGAGGGACAAAGATCCGTTCTGACTACTATAAATTAATTAAAAGCCTTTATTTCTTCACACATTTTTCTTATAAACTAACCTATTCTAATTAACTACTGTGCGAAGTTTGTCTTCCGACATAGGCCTCCTCTAGTGATTTCCATTCCTCTCTATCTCCAGCTAACTCTCTCCATTTATTTCCTGCAACTGCTTTAATGTCGTCCTCCCATCTTTTGTTCTGCCTTCCTCTTTTTCTCTTTTTGTCACGCGTTCTCACTACTATACTTACCTCCATATTTCTATGCCTTAAAATTTGAATATTATTTTCACAGGCATGGGGTTTTCGCCACATAACATTTATAGATAACGGCAAAGTGTCGTATTCAAACCCAACACGACAAGTCCTTTTCAATTACTATGACTGCCTAAACGGAGGCAGGAAGAAAGCGGAAGCAGCTGCTGAAAATTTGAAGAATATACTACCTACTGCGGTGAGCCATCATCTTTACTTTATGAAGATACTAGCTGTTACCCGCGACTTCGTACGCACCGTTTCGTGAGCGGATACTTTGATATTACACCGACTCACGTGTCAGACAATAGAAACTCGTAGAAATAAGCCCTTCGCAGCAACTGACGTGACATCGTCCTTTCCAATCAAGTTGGTTCGGTAGTTTCGACGTGATTGAAACAAACATCTAAACTTTCGCATATTTTTTATAATGTTAGTGGGATTGATTAATTTTTTTATACACTCTATAAACTTTATTTATTTATTCTTAGCTTGTGTCCCATTTGATCTTGTTGATTTTCCGGGATAAAAAGTGGCCGAGCTATGTGTTAATCCAGATTACAAACTATTATGTATTCCAAGTTTCATCCAATTCGGACCAGTAGATTTTTTTTAAATAATCAATAATATATATCTGATTCCTCGCGTAGGTATGTATCGACAAAATGGGGATTAAGACGCGTTTTTATCTCTATCATAAACACTTTTATCGACCATTCTCTACAATTAATTACAGGTATCATCAGGAATAGTAGCTCACATACCCATGCCAGGCCACCCAATCGGTGATTCGCTAAAAGAAGAGACATTGAGCCACATTCAGATCATAACTGAAGCGATAGCCAATCACGACGTGGTGTTCCTGCTCCTAGACACGCGGGAAGCGAGGTGGCTGCCCACTTTGATCGCCGCACATTATGGAAAGGTTCGTTACCCCTAGCAGACGTCCTTCTAGGTTCTTGAGTAGGTATAGGTACTCATTTGGACGTGGCTTTAAGTAGATCAGGATCTAAGGGAATGTACCTATGTAGTATATCATGTTACATAGATAGTAATTTTATTATTAATTTATAACCTCTGAGGCCCTACGCGATAAAGGGCGTCAGGACGGCTCCTGCGCTCCGCCTTCCGATTCGTGGTCACTTCTGCGTCTAATGGCCTACCCAATGGTACAGATTTTGTTTGTTTCATTTTCCTAAACTAATTTGACATCAATAAAAATGTTGCTGTCCTTCTCTCACTTACTTCTATGTTCTCTCATAAGCTGAAACGACAAAGACCGCTATAATTTTAGTGCTGTCATATTAGGTTAGTTTAGGAAAATGCAACAATAGAATCGGAAACATTACAACTTCAATTTACCAACTTTGAGAGCTAATTAAGGAATTTGGTTCATCTACATTATTTTCCCGTTTCGGGTTTTACAACGTAACTCCCGACGTTTACGTCTTACTAGCAGTTACCCGCGACTTCGTCCGCGTCTACAGTTTCCGTGTACATTATATTATCTGTGCGTGTACCGAGCGGATACTTTGAGAAACTTGACATTACACCTCATTACACCGAACTCGTACTGGAATGTCAAACGCTAGTCGTTAGAACAAAGAGGTAGTACTACGCCCTGTCAAACTGACGTGACATGACATGGCAATGAAATCCTCTTGCCAATTGGCGCTGCTAAACCTTTTCGTTCATTTTATTCTGTAGATCCTGTTAATTATTCAGGATAAAAAGTAGCCTATGTGTCAATCCAGGTTACGAACTATATATGTGCCAACTTTCATCCAAGTTGGTTCAGTAGTTTAGACGTGATTGAAACACAAACATCCAAACATCTAAACTTTCGCATTTATAATATTAGTAGGATATGTTTCTAGATAGTGATAAATGCAGCGCTAGGCTTCGATACGTACCTAGTGATGCGACACGGCGATGGTTCCCCGCATGCAGAGCACACTGTCGACAAGGAGTCCATTGTCGGTGGTCAGCTGGGCTGCTACTTCTGCAATGACGTCACTGCACCGGGCAATGTAAGAGAGTAATTATTAAATAACTAGCACTTACCCCCGACTTAGTCCACGAAAAAAAAAAAAAATAGCGGGAAAAGTAGCCTGTGTTAATCCAGGTTACGAACTAATATATTCCAAGTTTCATCCAAATCGAACCAATAGTTACAGCGTGATGAAACACAAACATCTAAACTTTGACATTTATAATAGTAGTGATATAAGTACAGTCAGCATCAGAAGTAGATCACTATTTCATAATTTCAAAATGGTGAATGGTGGTTGGCTTTGATCATAATTTCACTAGTCTCACACTTGACTTGACAGGCGTCACAGCTCAGTCGGTAACGGCTCTGCCTTCCGTGCTGTGGGTCGTGGGTTCGATCCCCACTGAGAACAAACATTTGTGCGTGGAAAAAATAGATGTTTGTTCTATGTCTGGGTGTTACTATGTATTATATGCATGTATTTACAAAAAAAAAGTATTTAAGTATTCTATCAGCCATCTAGTTCGCATATTACAAGCTTTGCTTAGTTTGGGACTAGAGGGCGTTGTGTGTAAAGTCCATGAATATTTATTATTATTATTACTTACCGCTAGTTTTAGTTGATGGATAACCAACAATACACTTGTTTGTTACAGTCATTGAAAGATAGAACGTTGGACCAGCAATGCACAGTGACGCGGCCCGGAGTGGCGGCCATTGCCGGCGCTCTGGCGGTAGAAATACTCGTGGGCTTACTGCAACATCCTCTCGGGTAACTTGCACATATCGGCGTTGTATGTTTGTTAGGGCCAACGCATATCTATCGACAAAACTGTTTTGTCGCGTACTTAGTGACGTGAAAATAAATTTTCTGTTAATAAAATAATTTAATTTAATTTAATAAATTTTAATTTTTTCTGTCGTGACACGACACGACACGACAGTCTTTTCTTACGTTTTTTTATTAATAGGTTCGCAAACCAGGCGTTAAAATGTTTAATTGATTAATTAAATTGGCCGAACGGCCTTCTAAAAGCAAACACAGCATGGATAAAATTATGTTTACATTGTTATAGCATTGTTTAGTACCTACCTATTAAACATTGCTTTCTACGCACATACCTAGAGAATGAACTGTGCTTTTTAAATAAATAAGAATATAGTGTAATTATGTAGTGTACTTAATAATATTATTAAGTACTTAGCATGACTCTCATTAAATAAGCAAGTAACGAAAACAGCAAATAAGACGAGGCATATTGTGACGAAAAAAGTTATACTGACAGGGTTTGTCAAGAAATTATGAAGTTTCACATCACTAACTGTTCGACAAGACGTTTTGTTTTCGGTTTGCGTTCGCCCTTAGAGCATAACTTCCTCCTCCTCGCGTCGGACTCCTCATGGCTGAGGGTCGTGATTCCCTAACTTACTTTGAGAGCATAACTTACGAACCGCTTATTCGATCTTCGTAGAATTTGGTAGATCTACTCTCGGTAAACTTGGAAGGTTAATTGGTCAAGGGGGTTGTCAAGTTATAAGGATCCAAGATAGAAAAAAAGTCGTACAAGTGGGGTGGCTTATGATAGGACTTCGCTTAGACATTCCAAAACCTTGAGTGAAAACTGGAAAGTTTGTGAAACCAGCATAACATGAGCTTTAATTTTTTAGAGTTTCAACAATATTGTAGTTTAGGTAGTACGTTATCGATGCGATTTGTTTATGTTCACAAATTTATACTACTATTTAAGTACGCCAAATTCCTATATAACAAAAATCCTTTCGTTTCAGGATACAAGCGCCGGCAGCTTACAATATCTCTGAATCCGACATTCCCGCCCACTTACAGGGCGTGCTCGGTCCAATCCCGCACTCTATTCGAGGATTCCTCCACTCGTATCAAACAGTCGCACCAACTTGCGCAAAGTTCAAGCAATGTATAGCGTGTTCTGATATAGTCCTGAACAAGTATAGGATAGAAGGAACCGAGTTCTTACTCAACGTATTCAATAGCGGCAATTATTTGGAGGAGATCACTGGATTGACGGCTCTTCATTTAGCAGCTGAAATGCACGATGTAAGAATAATTTTGCTTGTAAATTATGTAGGATACCATGCCATGATTGATAGAAACAGAGATACTTTTCTGGATAGTTTAAATCATACATAAGATGGTTTTTTTCTGTGTACGACTTTAGTGTCCTACCGACTCATGTATGTACACACGGCCACAGGTCAGTCTAGACACCCAATATAACCATAACAATGCAGAGTCGTTGGAAAAGGACTGCAATAGACGTAGGCAGGGCGTCCAACACAAAAACACTATCGTCCCTCGCGCACGATTCGCAACGTTCAACTTCTAATCCTTCAAAGTCCAAAAAGTCTTGGGTCGACGTGTCTTCGTGTGTACAAGTACAGTCAACAAAATAAGTTGATGAACAATTTTAGATTGTCCAACTGTTTTGGGACTATTTGTTTTAGATCTTTATACTAATTTCAATAATGGACCTGCTTATAACATTTTGCAACTGCATTTACTTGGATTTTAAAAACTCAATTTGTTAAGACTTAAGTTTCGGACTATGCAATGTTTTTTCTCTTTACAGATCATGACGTTCTCTGACGACGATGACGAAGAAGAATGAAAAATTATACACAAGTTCGTGGACGAAAGATTAGCTATTGTGTCGCTTCTGAGCGCTTTGAAGTTAGAACACGGGCGTTGATATGATTTGTCTTCTCGATTTTCTCATTCCGTACATTTGTACATTTATCTACTGTTATGACTTTCATTGTTTATTAAATAATAAATTGAAAATGTTTACGAACCATACAGATTTGTTTTATAAAATCACGTTAATCAATCAGTTAAGCTGACTGTCCGCTATCCTTAAAATAACTGGTAGATAGATCAAAGAACAACTTAAAACTGACAATTTATTCAACTAAAACTATTCTAAACTTAAACTAGGGGGTCATAGTCAGGCGTATAACCGAGTACTTGTTTTTCGCCACAGCATGGATCTCCTTGACCGGCTTAGGAGGTTTGATCTTACGTCCGTGTCTACCTGACTTGCGCTGCCAAAGGCCTGAGCGCGGTCGGTTGCCGAGCCAACGGTTACGTTGCGGGGAGCCAATGGGAGTGGAACCGTGAAGGATGTTTGAAACACGACCTGTAAAGTATACAATTTATTTCTCTCGGAAAAGTTATAAAAGAAGCGTAATATTATTGAGAGGTGGTGGGTGGCCACGGTTTTAAATTAAAACCTGTTTGCCTGCAAACCCACTGTCATCATTCAATCGAGTTCATTATTTATCACCTACTTTTGAATCCTGATCCCACATTTTTTCGTATTGTATCAGGAACCACAAGTACCTACCATGATACCAGAACATCAAAACTCAACAAAAAGTTGTCTCGCTATGAGAATCGAACCCGCACCTCTTACGACGCTACAGAGGTCTTGAACTTTATTGTTATTTTTTTTATCTTACCAACAACAGCCATACAATGCTGATCAAAGCTGAACTGCCTTTTGGATGGCATTTGTACAATGATGCGGTCATCCTGCCTCTTCAAAATAGTTCCGACTGTCCCAGCTGCGTGAATGTAAAGTGCTCCGGAACCTAGAATAGAATAGTATTTTTTTATAATTTAAAGAGACGTACAAAGGAGTTGGCTTATAGTTTTTTTTCTTCTCTGAATGGATTTCTGTAAGTAATACCACCGATATAAACTATAGTAGTAATACTAAACTTTTGCTGATGAAAAAACGAACCTATACAAAAGTTAGGTTAGGTTTTCAAAATCCCTATGTCTATTAGGTTCCTAGCCTCAGTATGCTATTTTGCACCTTCGGTGTATAGGTGCAGTTGTGGGTAAAAAAAGTAATTTTATGCTAATAAATAAATAAAATTAAATGGATATTAATTTACCCGGCTCTTTTTCAATATTATGTATAAGTGTTCCTGTTGGCAGTGCTCCTAATACATATGCATCTCCTTCGTTTGCCCTGACTGAAATAAAATATTTTTACAAATTAATTAATACATACATCGCACGCTTAAAAATAAAGTGAACTAACTCAAAAAACCAAAGTTTTGGGAAATCGCATTCAAAGTTTTGCTAATTAGACATCACTTATATTTTGCTAGATTGTAACAGATATTCTATGATTCTATCAACTGTAATGATTTCAGGGCATAGCTAAAAGATGAACCTTTACGACTACGAAAAAAAATCATTCATATTGTATACCGTTTTTTAAATACAAGGCTCCAAAAAAATTTTTACCGACTTAGTTCGTTTTATTACTAAAAGCAAATATTTTTGCTACGGCGCAAACCTTGATGCATCAGTATTCTTTTAATGAAAATTAAAACCATAAACATGAATTAGGATATACATCTTTTTATAAATAATCAAAATATCGTCGCAACTTCTGCATTGTAAAATGTTACGGTTTTTTAGGAAATTAATTGCTGATTCAAGGAATTTATTTAAAAAAATAAATGAAACACAACCATAATAAATACTATTATTATATCAAATAAAATAACAGTATATTAAAGGCTAACGTATAACACTAGTAGGTACCTGTTTCAATGATTAAACGGTTTCTTAGGTAGATATAGATCAGAATCAAAAATACTAAGTAGGTAAATTAATATCAAACATTATAACTAGTAGGTATTTACTCAACTTTGACTCCTACTTTCTTATTTCGACACAAAGTATGAGATCACGATAAAAATACTAGGTTCTTGTCATTATGAATAACTAGTTTCTAAATTTTCCGGGATAAAAAGAAGCTTATTATGTGTTAATCCAGGCTACGACTATATTTATTCCATATTTTCATCCAAATCGGACCAGTAGTTACAGCGTGATTAAAACACAAGCATCCAAACCTCCAAATATCCAAACATCTAAACTTCCAAACATCTAAACTAAAAAAAAAGGAATCTATCTTTTTGTAGAGTTCTTTTAGATATTTTTTGTTAGCATTCAATTTCTTATTTCTGTGTGTATATATCCAAGGCATTTCAAGGTGTAATTTCTGTTAGGTACTAGTCTTATTTCCTTTCTTTTATTTCTAACGTCTACCTTTTTGAAATCATCTTGTTTGTTTAACGTTTTCTTCGTCATTTCGAACGACGAACGATCGTTTACCTCCGTCAATGTATTGTCTCTTAGTAGGTAGACTAGGTAGTAGCGCTCACATAATATGATTCAATGCGACGAATTGAATAAATATGTTTTCTGATGATTAACTGTGTACTAAGTTTTTAATAATGTTCATGTCTTTCACGCATGTTTTCAAGAAGATAGCCACTGCCATCCATTTTAGTTTGGATTTTGAGACAGCGAGCCGTTACATATTTTCGGGTTATAGACATAGATAATTATATGAGAGTTTTCTTAGCTTTTCAATCGTTTAACTCTTTTTTGCTACCATTTTTTGGGATTTCGAACTCTTTTACGTCCTCATTGCTGCGTGTCTGCCTCAAAACCTGAACTCAAGTTTTCTGAACTTGATGGAATAACTAAGTTTTTTAGTCGAGACTCAGCAGCGTTTGCAAATTTGTTTTCAAAGATGTAAGTTGGATTTCAACATCAATATCGCTTTCTTCGGTGTACAAAGTAGATATTATAGGAATTGGTGAATTGACGGCATCACGCCTTGGTGCTCCTGAATTCCTTTAAAGATCTGACTCCGGCGTATTCTCTATAACATCTGAATCAGCCATCCGCATACCAGTAGAGCTCAGGTTAGTTAATTCTGGGTTTGGTTCCTCAGCCTGTTTGTTACTTGATGCCGAACGCTAGGAACGCTAGGAACTAGGCTATAGTTTCTTGCCCGTTCTTCTAGGCTCTGATCGCGTGGAACTGGCACCTAGAATCACCTAGTTATATAAGACGATTTTAAATAATCCTTGTGATTTTATTGAATAAAGAAATTTTGACTTTGACTCGAAGATGATGAGCTGCAATCAGAGTTTAACGATGACGAAGATAAGGAGGTCGATGACGCATCGTGTTAGCTGATACATCATCGTCGTTTGAATCTGAATCCTGATATTCAGGCACAAGACTTGACCTACAGGAAAACAGTTATTGCTTTCATCAATATTGTTTTCATAACTAGATTTTTTGGAACTAAGTCGTGATCCGAAGTCCTGCAACAATAATCATAGATTATGTTTAACGCGGGTATCAATTGAATATTGTTTTAGGCTAGAGTAAATAGGTGTCTTCTAGACTGTCCTGCTCCATCGTCGGCCACATCGTCACTTACCATCAGGTGAGATTGTGGCCAAAGGACATTCTATATTATATCAAAAAAAGCTATAGTAAAACAAAACCACATAATAGTAGTCCCAACGGATCTTTGTCCCCCTGAAATATCTGCGCAGAACACATTTTTGGGTCGTATTGGAGCTAAACAAATTTTTCCACACCCAAGGCGCAATAGTTTGTTACACCTAACTTCAAAGGGATAAAGATCTGGTTGTGTGTAGGTACTGTACTTTGCTGCAACTACGTAATTTGCATTCTACAAACTCATCCTTAGCAGGGTTTGATAGGTCCAAAGGAGTAAGTAGGTACTCTTTTCAAATGTCTGCAAATAATAACAAAGTTTAGTATAAAAAAGGTTTATAAAACCTTTTTTTTGCTTCTTAAAAAAAGTAAAAGTAAAGTCAAGTAAAAATAAAATACCTACTTAGTCTACAAACAAAATAAAAGTAGGTATTTGCCACATTAATTTCTATAATTTTATTGTACAACCTTCATTTGGTTGGAGTTCATATTCTCGACATCTTCACTACCACAACATGATGTTTCTTCTGAGGACTGAATGAAAAAAATACAGTCTAACTTCTAAACAAACTCTAAAGTTACCATCAAAACAATTTCAATCAAGAATGAAGTTCTTACCTAAATAGCACGACCCATAGCATAGGGTAAGTATTTTACGTGATTCCACCTCCACGCTCTGATTTTGTGATGTCGGAGGCTCACTGACCAGCCCCAGAATTCTTCTGTTCCTCCATGACATTTTTGAAAACGTATACCTAATTAATCCGAAAAAGAAATAACTTGGAACGCTTCATAAAACTCACAGCCTTTATTAGTCATAAAAAGTAGTAACTATAAGTATTGAATGTGTAAAGAATCAAACCTAACAAAATATCGAATTATTTCTTGTTGTTCCGCAAATACGTACGACTATTTAAAACTACAGTGAAATAAATCAAAAAAAGTTCTTAGTAGCCTTTAAACTTTTAATACAAGACTGAAATAAACCTAAATTGTGATAAGTTAGACTGACAACTTTTTTAAGAAAAGTGAAATAAAATCGAAAAAAGCAGTCTCCTACTAAATAGAATACAAAATAAGTCGTTACCTTTTGATAATAGAGCGAAGTATTTGGCTATGCTCCGAAACAAAACACGTTTATTACTCATCAGTTGTGGCGCATCACTGAATGGTGCACTTTACAAGTATCAACCTATGTTTTTCGTAAAAAAGAGCTAGGTGGTCTTCTATTTCGCGCCAAATGCTCAGAATGGAGCGCCTGTCGAATGCTACCTATTCTTTGCAAGTAAATAATGCGTTATATCAGAAAATCTCCAAAAACCCATTTTTTGAGTTAGTTCACTTTATTTTTAAGCGTGCGACATGTTACCCATTGTCTGCAATAAATTCAAAACCTGAAGTAAGTAATGTATTCTATATCTATGTTTAAATAAATAAATACCTATATAAATAAATAATGTTCAGTCTATGTATGTATTTACAAAAAAGTTATATTTTAATCTATCAGCAATCTAGTTTCCGTAGTTTTGGCAATGCTTTTTTTAGGGCTAGAGGACATTGTGTGAAATGTCCATGAATATTTATATTTCTTACCTGGAATTCTCGGCAAGTGCCTTGATGTCTTCAATATGTCCCCAGCCTTCATGTTTTCCGAGGCCAATATGTATTTTAGCCTGTCACCCACTGCTACAAGGGCTATGTGAGCAGTTCGGCATCCATCTTCTATTATCTGTCAACAGTCAGTCTGGATTTAATGCTGCCCTCTATAAAAATGCCATACATTACCACCTTGTTGAACAATATCCTAATTCATTACATTTCACCGACTAATAAGAAAAAAACAAAAAAGTATAAGTACACTATGCCAGACCGAAATTGAGTAATTTGTGAATGTACCTCAATAACTTTCTCCTCTTGTGGTGGTCCCTCAGTAGGGCCATCTCGTAACCAGTCTATCCAGTGGTACTTGTGTTTAATGCCTCCACCTATACCTTTTGCTACTACCCTACCTGAAATATATTAACACCAATATTGATCATTTCTTTCAGGATAAGTAGGTAAATACTTATGTACTTTTAATGTGATTGTGAATAGAAAAAATTTAAACCTGTGACGGGGTCCCGGCCAGCTAAGTTGGTAACTTGCAGAGGTTTCACGGTGTATTCTTCGGGGAAATGCACAATACGCCTATAACTTTTGCCTAATCCTGGTTTGGGCTTTTCAATACGAGGTTTACTTGTAAGTTGAACTGTTGATACACAAAGGGTGCGTCTGGTTATGAGAGTTGGTGTAATCGTCAAACAAGAAAATAGTCTATTCAGCGCCATTTCGATTGTGTTTATTCAACATACAGCAACCAATGAATTCATTGCTTTTCTAATTTTGGCTTATTTTATTTTGTAATCATAACCTCAAAGTACAATTTTTTTATTTGTCCATTACGGCCAGTCGTATGTTTTTGGTAGGATTGGATTTCATCATCTGGACGTCAACGTCAAGTCAAATCGTTCTAGCTGCCACTGTCACGTCTGTCACCATCACATGGTCAGTAATTTGTAATTTACAGTACCTACCTACCGTATAGTGGACGAGGTTTAGTTTAGATTATTGCAAGCAATGATCTTGTGTCAATCAATCTTTGTATGCAACATGGCATTCGCCAACAGTATTAGTATTTTATTTTATTCGTGGCCTTGGCCATCAGTCATCAGATGGCCAAGGATGGCCAATAATATAGCCATTAGCCAACTTGTGTTTAGCTATCGACACCCCGGATGCCATGTAGTCCGATCCGAGCCTTGTTGAATAGCTAACATGGCTGCCACACGATCGTAAACAGGGTCATATGCAGAGGTGACCTCTCAAGATCATCGTGTTCTCGATAGATTTCTGTAGTTCACGACCGTGTGGAAGGGTGTTCCCCGGACTTTCGATAACCTTCATCCATGGACACGCGCTACCAACTGGCGGTTGGCAATCACCGTCAGCGATCGTGTGGCCGCTAGATCGACCTCTGCATATGACCCTGTTTACGATCGTCTAGCAGCTGTTTAAAGATGCAGGTAATCTAATTATTAAGCAACCTTTTTCATCTGTGGTAGGTAAATTATTTATCTATGGTAGACTGGCTGGTGGTGCCCTCTTGCGTAAATTTTCTCACAAAAATAGATTCGTGAATGTGGCGTGTGTTGTTTGGATTATTGTGAGTCGTAAATAAAAATGTCTAAAAATCAGTAATAATTATGAATTTTATTGGACTTTGTGTATGTTATTACGTTACATAGTCGAGACAGGTTTGATAAAGGACAAAAACACCCAAGGAAACGTGGTTTTTTCTTGGTATTTGGTCGTATGTTGCACGCCTGCCTTGAGATCTGGAAGACAAAAAAATAATCAGTTATTCCGATGCTAAATTGATAATGCAGTAAGTTTTTTTGTTGCTCTTCTCATTTTGTTTCTTTCTATTTATTTATAATCGTTTCGTTTATTTCTAGACAGTTATGTTTTATCGAGTAGTTGTGGCATGGCAGGTTACTTGGTGGTGTTAGTCCTGGAATTTGTATGATCATCATCATCGGAGTGTAGACTAAAGCACAAGTTTGGTTCGTTCCTCATAATAACAAATCGACGATATGGAATACCTACCTATTAGATAAATTATGTACCTACAGCTGGATTTATTTTGTTACAGAAATAGATCCATGATATTGCGCTCTCCAGTAATGATGAGAGGCCTCAGGAATATCTTCATGTGCTGATATTTACTGTCCTAACGCAAAGATAATGCTTATTAGAGACAAAGCTGAAAACTATTAGAATGAGTCACAATCTGGCGGGTATGCCGCCGTACAGGTTGCCTGGTCCGGGACTGGGCCCCCCGGACTTCAAGCCGCCGATGGACAACCCAACTCCTCCAGCTCCGGCTCCCAGCAACCCTAAAAAGAGAAGGAAAACATCAAATGCCAACAATGCCCTTGCACCACAGCCACCACCTACAGCACAAGACCTTCTACCTCCACCACTCACTGGATATGGAGACACAATAGTTGCATCTAACCCTTTTGATGATTCTCCATCTACAGTCTCCCATAATGGTCCTATGATGAGCTCAAATGGTCCCATGATGAGTCAAAACGGACCTATGGGTATGATGGGCCCTATGCACAGCATGGGAGGGCCTCCGATGCGGCACATGAGCCCCATTCCTCACAGTATGAGCCCTATGAATCAACAAATGCCACCAAGGGGTGGAATTAGCCCCATGGGAAACATGAGTCCTATGGGGCACATGACACATGGTGGAATGTCTCCAATGGGAGGTCCTAATATGGGTATGAGTAACCACAGTATGGGACCGGGTATGGGGCCTACTTCAAGATCAATGGGCAGTCCTATGAGTCCTATGAATTCAATGCCCATGGGATCACCAATGTCTTCTGGACCTATGGGAAGTCCCATGAATATGGGTGCCATGGCAGGAAGCCACATGAGCAACAGCCCTATGGGACCACCAATGCACAGTCCACTTGGAGCAGGATCTATGAATGGGCCCATGAATGGACCAATGGGGGGTGGACCCGGGATGAATGTTCCTCGCATGAATGGACCTATGGGCCCTAACTGTTCAAATGGTTCAATGGGGCCTAGTAATTCTATAATGTCATCAAATCCAATGCAAAGTGGTGGAATGGGTCCTGGTCATTGTGGCCCAATGAGACATGGCAGTCCAATGTCCTCTGGTCCAATGGGCGGTGGTCCCATGGGAGGTAATGGACCAATGACATCAATGGGTCCAGGACCCCCATACTCTGGTAATCATATGGGCCACGGTGGTCCTATGGGGATGGGTGGCGGGGGGTCTATGGGGATGGGTCCTGGTCCAGGAAACATGGGTAACTGTGGCCCACTTCAAGGGATGAGTGGCATGGCTATGGGGGGACCAGGAGGTCAAGGAGTGGGGCCGATGGGGCAGAATATGGGCATGTTCGGGCCTAAACCTATGCCAGTCAGTGCTGGGAAAGTGTATCCACCTGACCAACCAATGGTGTTCAACCCGCAGAATCCGAATGCACCTCCTATCTATCCTTGCGGAGTGTGTCACAAAGAAGTACATGATAATGACCAAGCAATATTATGCGAGTCTGGATGCAACTTTTGGTTCCATAGGTAAGAAATTTTAAAATGTAGTTACTTTTGTGTTGAGTCTACACAGTATTTGTTTCCGCAAATTAGGTACCTACTTCGTGTTCCAATTTAGACAGACCAACCATGTTACCGATAAGGTCGACGTAAGCTTCGTGTATTTTAACAGGCAGTTTTAAATTCGATTCAAAGATAGGTATAACGTGAATTTTCTGAAATTAGCTCAGTTTAGCTCGGTAAATATGGATCTATCCACAGGTTTGTGAATACATTTTGCCATTCCAGAGGTTGCACGGGGCTGTCAGAGCCCGCCTTCCAGCTGCTAACGGCGGAAGTGTACGCGGAGTGGGTTTGTGACAAGTGCCTGCATTCTAAAAACATACCTCTAGTGAAGTTCAAGCCCTAGCGATACGCCTCCACCCCGCCACTGCTGCCTACGTGACTAAACCCTCCTAAACCATCACAAGTATTTATTTCATTTCATCAACTAGTGATACTAAAAGCAATTTAAAGACTTGGGCAAACTGTGTTGTATGTCTCGGATCGGTCTGTCGATAGTTTTGCTGAGAAATCTCAATGTTGGATTAGAGATGTATTGAGAAGGTATCTAAATGCACTATGGTGATAAATGAGTGAACACACTAATTAAATTGCAGACGGTCCTTTTTGTCTAGTCTGTTATGATTGTCATTATTTATTTTTATTATAACAATAAGGTCGTGAAGTCGGAATATTTGCGGCGAATGTTCCTGTTTTAGCATGCAGCTGGGTTTAGACTGGATAGAATTATTATTCAACACACATGATCTTCCACCATAATCGTTAAGAGAACCCGCGCACAAGCGACTTTATCTCTGACGCGTCGTTATGTGCGTGCACACGACAAATTAGTTGCAGAAGCAAAAGTTGCTCGTGCGCGGGCTCTAAGATCTGCCTACTGACTTGAGTCGAGCTAAGATATCTAAGATATTTCAAAAGTTCACAGAGTTTAAGCTCCATGCAGTTTTGTATATGAAGCCAACTGATATACCTAGGTAAAGTTGGTCATGTGTGTATGTCATGGGTTTTAATCCCAACTTTACAGTTTTAATAATGTAAAGAGATGCTTGATAGACATTGATAGGCTCTAAGCTCTGCTTGAAAGCAATAATAGGTCTGCCCAAGAAGTTTTTGATGCCTGTTTTACGTGTTGCTTGGTATTTGTGCATATTGTAAATATGATAGGTATGTCCTAACATTTCCGCCTTATTTGTGTGGTAAATTACACTTTAGGTGTACATTAAAACATTATTATTATGCCTTCGATCCAACTTTAGGCCATTTCGAAACTGTATTGCGTGTTTTGTCTCAAAAAAGAATCAAAACATGATTCTACATTTTGTGGAGTTTTATAGGCTTAACTTAATTTTCATTTATTTGATAGTGCTATGTACTTATTGTTTTGATGCCCTACTTGCATTGCATGTAACATTGTGCGCGGTATGTACTTGTAAATAATGATGAATCCATACGCTTTGTTAATATAAGGGAGTTAAAATGTGTTTGTCAATTTTTTTACTTTTTGAGATTTTTTGTAATAGACTATAAGATAATATTTTGTAAATAAGTATTATAAGTTAGTGTGAATTGAGATTACCGATAAAATTGGCTCCATAAGTGCGCGGTTGTGAATTAGCGTGGTTTTGTTGCGCAGATCTAGATAGTCTTCTTGCAACACAATGTGTTTAATAAGTTAGGCGCTAGATTAGGTAGGTAATCTTAAATCAAGTCTAGAACAGTCATTTTTAGGTAAGATAGGTAATACCAGTTCATCAATTTTCTGAATATTCAGTTTAGGTACCTTATGCAAAATTGCTAAAGTAATCATTGTTAATTTAAATATTGTCTTAGATAATTTATGACATAATAATTATATTTTTTTACTGAATAGCTACACTGAAGTAGTGTTAATTTATTGTAATGACTTCATTTTAAAAAATATCTAATAAATTGACTGTTTTTGATTAAACATAATTCCTTACATTGTATGTGTGCAATGTGTATAGGTGTTATTGTAGAAGACCGTATCTTGGCAAATGTAAGGTTTTTTATTTACTGTTGTTCGGGCCTTTATTTACACTTACATGGGCACTGCACGTCATAATGCATTACCCATACAATAATTTCTGCCTACATGTACTAACACACTTAATAACTCAATTTTGGTTGTATATACAGGTATGCAATACTTACATAATTAATTATATTATGTGGTTTTTGTGTTTGTGTAGCTGTTTTCTTTGTTACATTAAACAATATTGTTATTAAAAAACTTCAAATTGCATTGTTTGTTATTGTGAACGACTTTGGCAGTTTTGATACTTACTGCTGTTTCTTATAAATACTTTTAACAAAATGTTGGGATTCACTAACATTGTGGCAAAGTGCCATGTTTTATTCAGTTTATCAATGTAATATTTTTGACTAAGTAGGTAATGCTATTTAAAGTTCTTGTTATTGTTTTTCCTTTTGATTCGCTAAAAATTGCCAAATCATTAACAATAACTGAATTACAAGAAATATATTCATTTCGTAGGATAAAGGAATGTTACAGATTACAATACTTTGAAATACACTATCCCTCAATCTTTATTAATCTCCGACCGAAAAATGGAATGGGTGTTAGTATAAAATTGTCGGCATTGTGTGTCGGTGCCCTCGTAGCTCTGAAAGTATGGCTCCAATTCATATACGGTTTTTTGTAAGGTGTTTTATCTGGGATGGTTCTTAACTTGAAAAAATAATGGAGCGTGTTTTATATGGGGCGGGTAAAAGCATTTTAGTTATGTATTCGAATCTTCAATCTAAAAATAAATTATGTCATGCAGCTTAAAATAGCCTATACCTTATATATAATCTAAAATGAAATCTATTATATGATTTTTTATAACCATGACATCTGAATTTCTTATACCAGAAAAGTTATTTTCTCAATCTGATTTTAAAACTGCGCAATTTTTTGTAGTGAATATAAATACATGTATGATAATAGTGCGCGCAATACATAGATATTATGAATTCTTTAATTATTTTGAAATATTATTTTATTAATCACACCATTGCTTTTAAAATCATGATGAAACAGACCAAAGGTTTAAACAGACACATTAAATATAGCACAAAATGCTCCAATATTATAAATACTTAAATAATTATAGAGAGTGATGATTTAGATTATTTTTTTGTAAATAAATATGTCTATGGTGAACAAATAATTGCCTGTACAGTACCATATAAGCTAGCAATTAAATTAGGATTAATCGGCCATGATTTGTATTAATTATACGTGAGTACATCACATTTTGTTCACGAGAGTTCGCTGATGTGTTTTATAGGTTCTCTCAGTTTGCCCTGTTTGCTACGAGAACTGAAATACGGTCATGTCTGAAACTGAACGCTCCTCCAGCGTGGGGTGGGCAGTTCTAGACTGGACAGAACAGTCTCTACCACCGTACCTTACTATCGAATAGTCGTTTCTGATACCCACGACAATTATCCTAATGAAGGGTCCAAGACTATGAAAGCGGCAGTACGGTGTTTATTCATAGTTTGGCGTTTGCCTAGTTATTTCTTTCTCTCGTGAATAAACAGAAATAAGTAGGTAAACAAGAGCTAAATTATACTGGACTTTTGAATAGCAGGGTAAATGTTTAGCACACTGCGACATAAATGTTACAAACAACTTTAGTTGTTCCCAACTATCAACGTTAGGTATGCAAGTTGATTATTCTCAATTTTATCAAAACCCTTCTTTAATAAATAGGTATTACAGTGGTCCTAAACTTGTGCATAGTTTATTTTGTATTATGTGAATAATGTCAAGCAATAATAAAATTTGTTATTGAGATTTATTGTTTTTATTGGGGATTTGCGTTCAATTTAAAGTAGTACCTGTCTATAATAATACCTGATAGTACAATTACCATCTAGGTAACTAACTTACTTAGAACTAGGTTTTAAGAGTACTGAGTATCAGAAGACTGGATCAATAAAATAAAACCACAACTTACTGTGCTGTATGTACAAATAAGATAGGAATATTATTAGAGAAGATACACAAAATACTTACCTAGGTACCTATTACGTTTGTTGCGAGTACTTTCACACTCGCATGTTTATGGTAATCTTTATGATAAAAATTAATTAGAAAAAAATATAATCTTTTTTTAGTCCAATAATAACGATGCTTTATTTATGAGTATTACTTTATTGACTTTCTTGTCCGATAAGTAGGTAGGTATATTACATATGGCATACCTACCTATATCAAATTATTTTATGTAAGTACTAATAAATACAATGATTATAACCTAGATATTAAAATTTAACATAAAATGTACTTTAATATTACAAATTACATTATGTAATTTCAATTATTATAACAAAAAAAGCATAAAACACTGAAAAAAAATTACTGCCAAACTGTATTTTTTTTTCAATAAGATATACAAGAAGTTTTTGATGCCTATTTTAAATCAAAGCTACTAAAAATCTTAATTCAATAAATAACATCAAAATGCCTTTAGAAGGACACTGATCAGAATAGTCAACAATAATATTGAGATAAATTACAACTTATTTTAACAGCACCCCGTCTTGTACAGGTAGCTGATGTATTTAATAAATTGTAATAATCATACACAAAATTACAACAGTAATATTTATATTTTACAAATTATGTTAAATACAAATAATGATAATTTCAAAGCTTCGAAGCAAAATGCAATTAGTTTATAATTTTGGCAGCATAATATTGTTTTATTCAACACTAAGACTTAGAATACAACAACATTCCGAGTTCAACATGTACCTATTGGATTTATTAGTTTCTTGCTCATGAGTAAAAAATACATCTCTAAATCTTGGCTAAAAAATAGTGTACCTGCACTGTATGCATTCAATTTTATGTTACATCTAATGATTTTACTGCTTAACACTGAACCAAGTCTAAATTATCTTCAGATTTCATTTTATATTAAGAGCCTACACTACTCCAGCTCAAATCCAAGTTTCACGGCCCATTCGTGCAGATACCGCACCGCGCACTCGCAGCTATCTCACTCGCACAGTTCATCACGCAGCGCAGAGGTCACGAGTCGACCGCACGATAGAGTAAATACACAGTTATTGTACGTCTAGTACCGAGGTATGGAAATAAAAAAATAAATTATTGTACAAATATACTAAAGCGCCGTAGGTAGTTATGATACACGTTATTGTACACCCAGTAGGTAGACATAGACATAGACAGTTATTTATTGGCCACAAAAAACACAAGGTAAGGTAGGTATGGAAATAAAGTGAAAGGAATATTGCATAAAAGTGGTCCATAGTTGGCCACTTTTTCTAAGGCCTGTGGCACGGCTCCTGATCATGCTAAATAATTTGTATTATGGAATGGACACAGTAGTAAAAAACAAGGAGAAATCAGAAAATTTTATTGTATTTCAAGAGGGAGATCTCAATTCGATTGTATTTTGTTTGTTACCTAAGAACACCGTTCGCTTCTCTCACTCAATCAGATCATCATCATCGGTTCAGATCAAATGGGTTGTATGCTTATTCGAAAAATGGGAAAACCTCAGGAGGAAGCTTATTCCACATCTTATATGAGAAATATTTCGCCTATTTACATGCATTTATTTATTTACATGCACATCATCGGGTGTGTAGAATGCTTGTTTGTCTACTCATCTTCAGGTGGGCTGAACGCCTGTTTGCCTACACATCATCAGGTGGGCTGAAAGCCTGTTTACCTACACATCATCAGGTGGGCTGAACGCCTGTTTGCCTACACATCATCAGGTGGGCTGAAAGCCTGTTTACCTACACATCATCAGGTGGGCTGAACGCCTGTTTGCCTACACATCATCAGGTGGGCTGAAAGCCTGTTTACCTACACATCATCAGGTGGGCTGAACGCCTGTTTGCCTACACATCATCAGGTGGGCTGAACGTCTGTTTGCCTACACATCATCAGGTGGGCTGAAAGCCTGTTTACCTACACATCATCAGGTGGGCTGAACGCCTGTTTGCCTACACATCATCAGGTGGGCTGAAAGCCTGTTTACCTACACATCATCAGGTGGGCTGAACGCCTGTTTGCCTACACATCATCAGGTGGGCTGAACGCCTGTTTACCTACACATCATCAGGTGGGCTGAACGCCTGTTTACCTACACATCATCAGGTGGGCTGAACGCCTGTTTGCCTACACATCATCAGGTGGGCTGAAAGCCTGTTTACCTACATATCATCAGGTGGGCTGAAAGCCTGTTTACCTACACATCATCAGGTGGGCTGAACGCCTGTTTGCCTACACATCATCAGGTGGGCTGAAAGCCTGTTTACCTACACATCATCAGGTGGGCTGAACGCCTGTTTGCCTACACATCATCAGGTGGGCTGAAAGCCTGTTTACCTACACATCATCAGGTGGGCTGAACGCCTGTTTGCCTACACATCATCAGGTGGTGCTCATTACGGAAATGGTATCCATTTTGAAATCCAAGATGGCGGACATTGATTTTTTTGAGAAAAGTGATATGGGTGTTGTTTTCGGTATATTTTGTGGTGCTGATTACGGAAATGGTATCCATTTTGAAATCCGAGATGGCAAACATCGATTTTTTTGAATAAAATGATATGGGTGTCGTTTTCAGAATATTTTGGGGTGCTGATTACGGAAATGGTATCCATTTTGAAATCCAAGATGGCGGACATTGGTTTTTTGAGAAAAGTGATATGGGTGTCGTTTTCGGGATATTTTGGGGTGCTGATTACGGAAATGGTATCCATTTTGAAATCCAAGATGGCGGACATTGGTTTTTTGAGAAAAGTGATATGGGTGTCGTTTTCTGGATATTTTGGGGTGCTGATTACGGAAATGGTATCCATTTTGAAATCCAAGATGGCGGACATTTATTGTTTGAGTTAAGTGATATGGGTGTCGTTTTCAGGATATTTTGGGGTGCTGATTATGGAAATGGTATCTATCGATTTTGAAGTTTTTGTTTATGAATCGATTTCTTTTAAAATCGATATCTGAGAGTCCTCCTCAGCCATTAAACGGATTACCCATATCACTTTTCTCAAAAAAATCAATGTCTGCCATCTTGGATTTTAAAATGGATACCATTTCCATAATCAGCATCCCAAAATGTCCCAAAAACGACACCCATATCATTTTTTTTTTAAAAAATCGATGTCCGCCATCTTGGATTTCAAAATAGACACCATTTCCGTAATCAGCACTCCAAAATATCCCGAAAACGACACCCATATCACTTTTCTCAAAAAAAATCAATGTCCGCCATCTTGGATTTCCAAATGGATACCATTTCCGTAATCAGCACCCCAAAATATCCCGAAAACGACACCCATATAACTTTTCTCAAAAAATCAATGTCCGCCATCTCGGATTTCAAAATGGATACTTTTTCCGTAATCAGCACCCCAAAATATCCCGAAAACGACACCCATATCACTTTATTCAAAAAATCGATGTCCGCCATCTTGGATTTCAAAATGGATACCATTTCCGTAATCAGCACCCCAAAATATCCCGAAAACGACACCCATATCACTTTGTTCAAAAAAATCGATGTCCGCCATCTTGGATTTCAAAATGGATACTTTTTCCGTAATCAGCACCCCAAAATATCCCGAAAACGACACCCATATCGTTTTATTCAAAAAAATCGATGTCCGCCATCTTGGATTTCAAAATGGATACCATTTCCGTAATCAGCACCCCAAAATATCCTGAAAACGACATCCATATCACTTTACTCAAAAAAATCAATGTTCACCATCTTGGATTTCAAAGTAGATGCCATTTCCGCAATCAGCACCCCAAAATATCTCGAAATCGACACCTGTATCATTTTACTCGAAAAAGTAAAGTACGCTGTCCTGGATTCGTAAACGTAGTAGGGGAGATAAATTCTGTCAGAGTCAAAATGTTCCTTCATTTTGGCAAAATTCATGTTTCGATTCGAATGGCTCCAAATACTGGAGGTCGAATTCTGCTAATAGCGGAGATACGGCAAGGGGGCTACAATATCTCTGAGAGAAGAGGGGGTTAATGCCCCCTCTGGAATTATAACTACTGTTAGGTATAAGTAGGTCAATAAAAAAAATTATATAGAGGGGTTGTAATATTTATTTTATTTTCTACAATCTTTTTATTACAATTCGTACAACAGTTCTACACACGTCACGTGGAGATAGGTGACCTACAACATACCAACTTAGTAATTAGACTACAAATCTATGGTACTCATCCAGTGAACGAAAATGTCGAAAGATCAAATTCGTTTGTCCTTTGCGCGTCGCAAACGCATAGCGCAGCGCGTCGCGTATTCATAAATGCCTAAACTTGACGTCGTCAAATTTCAATACGGCTTCATAAGGTCCTAACCAAAATGCGTACCCGCGGGCACCTAGGTAGGTAAAAAACATTTTATGACTCATTTGAGATACTTACTTCCAAATATTATTCATGTTTTTAGCAATTTCTTTTCTCCAATCCCTTCTCTTTTTTTTGTACTGGTTATTTCCTATTTTACTTTACTTTATAAGTAAAATAATATTTTACGTATCTACGTAGGTAGGCGTGCGAGCAAGCGACGCGGGTTCCCTCTTCGACTGCCGGAGCTAGACTGAATCTGAGCGATTGCGACGTCTCACGCGCAATATTTGAGAATTTAATTTCTTAAAATGCCAAAAAAAAACATTTTAATAAATCTAAAACATATGATGTACGTGTATTGCTAAGTTGAATTTATATACAAAGTTTCAATAGTATAGGTAAAGTATTGACTGACTTCTGTGGTTTCTTAGATTGATTCAGAGGGAAGTTTGGGATTTTTTTCTATCGAGAAAATTTTTAGTAATCGTGTTTTCACATCATATGATGTATCACAAATATTCTCAACTGTAATATATATTTTTTTCAAAATGATTGATTCAATACTTTTAATGATATGCGGGATCAAAAATGAGAGATTGGGGTACTATAAGCTCTTAATACAAGTGTAAACCCTGTAGCAGTTTTTAGCCAAAGTCTGTACCAGCAGCCATAAGACCTTTACTTTTAATAGCTTGAATAACCGCAGTGTTCATAAATTCATACTCATAATCTTCCTCAGTTGTGGTATGATTATTTCGGTATAGGTAAGGTGTAGGTTGACTTGCGAGTCTGTTATCTTGGATTTGCCTACAGGAGTGTTCAGCATTGTGTACTGTTTCTTTGTCAGGTTGCTGATTCTCATTCACAGTTTGGGTAATAGGATCATCCAAAGGCCATGGAGAATAACTATCTCTGTCAGATATTTCAAAATCTTCAGAGCAGAGACTGGAATCTGAATCCTCACATATTGGAATGTCACTGGCTAAAGTCCTGGCAAGTTGCTCACTGGGTGCTATCGCTGGAACACCTGCCACAGTTGGCACATTTTGAAGGCCGTGAGCATTGATTGCCATCAATATTGCCTCATTTTCAATGTTATCATCACTTGGTGGTAAATCATTCATAATTCGAGCAAAATCTAATGCGACAAGTCTATCTTCAGCAGGACGAGCAGACATCCAGGAGTCCAAGACACTGTTCAATGTATTGTCAAAACAGCCTTTTACATTCTGAAAATAAATAAAACAGTTTTAGACCTATTGACATTAATGTATAACAATTACTAGAACCACCTACACACATGGACCTACGTCCAGCAGTGGACTATATAGGTTGATGATGATGAATTACTAGAAAACATTTGAGTGCTAGTTTACCTGAGCTGCTTGCCATCGAGAAATACATTTATCTTCTTCCTTTCTTAACCTCCGCGCTTCTCTGGCTGTTGTAAGAGGACTGCTTGGACCAGCCTCTAAGTCTAGTTCTAGCATATTATTTATTGTCTCTCTTGATGTGTCAAAGTGATTGCTTCCACCAGCCACTGAGCGCATTAGCATTGATTGAGCAAGAGATATGACAGTTTCAAGAGGTAAAAGCGGGTTCCCATCTGGTGAAAGTGGAGGTCGGCCTGAGCCATGCCATATAAGGCGTTTTGTACCTTTACTGGTATCTTCATTCTCAAAATTGGTAATGCTGCTATCAATAATTGGAAGTTTGCTAGAAATTGAAGTATCACTTTTAGATGGCGGTGTAATTTGGCTCGGATCTAACGGAGTAGCGGCAAGGCTCTCAGTCGCTTGGTCCGTCTGGTCTTTCAAATGATGTTTGCCTTTTATTTGCCATGGAAATCGAGCTTTCTTGTGTGGGCGCTCGGGGTCCGTTGAAGCGGAGCCATTTTCTCGTCCACAACTCGACGACTCTCCTGACGATTCCCCGGAATTCATAACTTGTCTTGTTCTGAATTAGACAATCCTTTCCTTTGTAGAACCACTTTCAGCAAAACCAAAGGAATTTAGAAGAAGTTATAGAAAAGCATACGTATAGTGTAAATGTAAACATTAATTTTTTACTTGGTTTGGTTTTTACTCATCGAATAGATTGTACCTACTCTTTGTTTATACAACACAGAAAAAAACAAAACTAGTGATGTAGAGGTACGAGGTGAGTTATTTAGACGAGGTGAGGTGAGTTGACTCAATCCATCTATCCACGGCACGTGATTATTGCTCTCGGTGGCAATTTCGACTACGAAAATGTCATTATGTCAACACAAATAGGCCTCGAAAGGTGTTGTTGGTACGCACGCTTCAACTTGAGGGTTGAGTTGAGTTCGATAGTAACAACACAGAAATCAGAACCAATCATTTTTAGTGTTCCGATCCAGTTTTGGAAAAAAAAAAACACGTTTATGGCCTCACTCCGGTGTCCGTCTGTCTGTCACACGCCATCAGGGCTAAATTTTAAAAGCAAGAGAGTTGAAATTTGGAATAGTAATAGTTTATCACAACCCAATATGAGGGCTTGTATGCGGAAAAAATATTAAATTAATAATTATTAAAAAATTAACTTTGTGGAAGAAAAAAAATTATTTAACGCAAAATATTTTATTCCAGACAGGATTCTCTTAACTTACCCGACAAAAATGGTTCATTTTTTCAGAAAACTTGTGCCATAATGGTCGCATGAAAGAAAAACTCAAAAAACACGCAACAGAATTAAAAAAACTAAATATAACCACAATTATTAATTGTTCAGCCTAACCTGAACCGTAAAGTCATTAAAAATCCTACAAATGGGAGCTCTTGTTACTTTGGTTTCATTTAAAAGTGAAGAGGGTTATAAAGCGAATCTTTCACTCGGAACACTACCATGCGCTAATAAAACTTGCGCCTTACCCAGTTTATTTTTATACTACTAATTCATTCACACTTTTATTACTTTAACTACTTACGTCGCACACGGATCGAGCGGAGTCAACTTGAGTTGTGACTCGGGTAAATAGACAGTGCAACTCCAATAACTCGAGTTTTCTCAACTCGCACATCACTATTAAAACCCAACAAGAAAACTGACTTGAGTAACAGTGACAAATCAATAACATGACATAATGGACCTAACTAAATAAGCTATTTATTTATAAATGTCTGTCGAACGAAAATGAAATATTATTACTAAAATAAAATAGGGGCATAAGTATGGGCCTTGATGTCTAAATATAAAATATTTAGACATCATTTTAGATATTTTGTTGTAAAATTATGCCTAGGTTTAGATTAAGTTTAGTTTAGTTTATTAGTCGTGTCTATTTTGTGCACGCTGTGGCGTCCTGTAATTAGGGAAACACAAAGCATTTCCTTTAGATTTTAAGAATGTACTTGATAATTTTGATTTCTTTGTTGGATGCTCTAAATAAAATAAATAAATTAGGGTACTTACTTACACACAAGACATATTAGATACCTACCTACGTTACCAGATATGTTTGCTAATATGTAAAATGTTATTAATCTACCTACTACCTACCTACATGAATATGGATCTACATAAAGGTCTACTACATTACAAAATAGTTATATATCGACATAAGTAGGTATACGAAGTTTTAGAATAATAAATAATGTCATAATTAGGTCTAAAGTGTGTATAAAGCTAGGCAGGTTCATAGGCGGCCATTGCCTCTGCTCCGCTGCGCCTACCGTTTGTGTGAGAACCACTCATCGAAATTCCTGTTACTGCTTATCGGTAAGGAGCCCCCTATTCTAATAATCAACACACCAAGAGGGGAGGGATCGCATTCCCGGCCAGTTAATACGATGATTGGGGGTACTCGTAGCGGGTGTACCTACTTAATGTTGTTCTGTGGTGCCCAGTCGTGTTATAATAGTCGCCCGCGTGCCTGAACCCGTATCTGGCCCACCACGGGAGTACTTTTAATTCTGTGTACCTACCAGTTACAATATTAATGGAGGTATCTAAGTTTATCATTATTTGTTTGTGATATTTTAATTTAACCTACCGCATCTAAAAAATAGCTGGAAGTCTGGAAAGAGGAAGACGCTCCAACGAAGTACTTAGAGAAAGTTTGTTAAAATGTTATCGAACCGTGCCCTTTAGCACAGAATAGACATTACTAAGTAGGAAAGTTCCTTATACCTACGCGCAGCTACTATTATAGTAAAAAGATGTGTAATTTTCTTCCTAGATCACGCTTTTGTTACTAAGCGTCTTTTGCGCTATTTTTCTGTCCACGGTGGATGGCGCTCCTTTGCTGTCCGATGCCCAGCTTGAGCAGACCCTAGCTGACAGAAACACCATGCAGCGACATTTGAAGTGCGCGCTTGGAGAGGGACCTTGTGATCCGGTTGGAAGAAGACTTAGAAGTAAGTATCTACCAAACTATAAATCAATTAATCATCACTGTGCTAAACCAAAATAAGGGGAAACATAAATAGTACATATAATATTTTCTCCTTTGGACATACTTTGGTTAGTATTTAGATTTCTTCGTATTCTGATAAAGAAATAGATTTTTCTATGAAAATCTGTAAGTAACTCAAATCTAAGCTTGAATCGAGAACGTGGAGTGCGAGGTCGACAAAGTCGCAGATACTTTACTCAGAGTCAGCACACTTTCAGCATACGATATTTTATCAAACATATAAGATTAAATGTACCTATAATGTTTTTGTAAAGAAGCAAACACCACCGATTTCAAAGAGAACATTTCGATCTATAGGTAGGTACCTACCCACGTGACTGTTTGTGGGGGACCTTGTCAGGGTTTCTACTCCATAAGTAGATACACCGATGTTAGATAAAGGGCTACCCTTGGATGCTCTAAAAGGATATCTACTACACCACCTCTCTTTCCGAGAAATAAGCTGAAGAGCAAGAGGAAAAAGATTTTTTTGTGTTCACAAAATTACACCTGGGTATAAGTTATCACTGCATCTCGGCCAAGAATTGCATTATTTATAAGTTTTTTTATTTTTTCAGCACTTGCCCCGCTGGTGCTACGAGGAGTTTGTCCACAATGCTCACCGCAGGAGACGAGGAACATCAGACGAACCCTGGCATTCGTACAAAGGAACTATCCTTGGGAATGGGCTAAGATAGTCCGCCAATATGGATAAACTAAACTTTACCCATTACTTTATGAACATATTCTTAGCACTTCGGGGCACCCCATATTTACTCAAAGCATGGCTAAAAATCATTACATAAAAAACTGCATTGAAATTGCGTGTTTCCGTTTCGGAATACACGGCCTCAAAAAAAAAGTGAGATACACTCTAGCATAGAGCTATAATTTAGGTGTAGAGACACACCTCAAGGATTACAAAATAGGGAAATAACCACAGACTAACGGAAATAACAGTCTAGTTACGGTTCTCACCTGCTACTATTTAAAAAAAATTCAAATTCACCACCGTAAAAGTAAAACAAAAATAAATTTCTCATATTAAAAACGATCTTATAGATTTGTTATTTCAAAATCCCGATTCCCGATTGATTCCGGATATTAAAAAAAATCAACCACAGAATGAAATTAAAATTTTCGGATGCTGCGTCAGCAACAAGTCGATTGTCGATGCTCGAGAGCAACCTATTGTGAGGGAGCTTAATCAAGCCGACCCAAACAACTGAACCAGCATGTTTTTGTTTAGGGTATTGGACGGCATGGGCGTGTCTTTCTTTTTTGAAAATCCAAGTATCCATAGCGCTAATATAATAGCTAGGTACTTAGGCAAACTTGAAGTCGTTAACTACCTTACTAGGTTAGGTACCTACTTATTCATGTTTGTTTGGTTGATAGATTCTTGTGAGTCATTTGTTTTGGTAAAATAACCCGGTTATATCTATATCGTAGCTCATAATTGAATACTTACTTTTGTTTGACCCATTTTAAGGCGGATATCACGGTCAAACCGTGAAAATGACCATTTTTGACGTTCTAGATCTGTGAAACTGAAACTCTTAGATAATTTCGATTTATTGTATGGTGTAGAATAGTTATTCGCATTGACCGTAGCGGCCTCGCTTTTTGCAATTTTTCCTTATATATTTAAATAAAGCCAAAATTCCGAAACAAGTTTTTAATAAAACTCGCGCAGACACTTTTTCAAGCTCCTGGATTGAACTACCGTGCAAAGCAAATGAAATGAAAAATATCTACAAATATCTCTTATATACTGCCATTGACCGTAGCGGCCCCGGAATTCAGAAATAAGTTTGGGATACCTACAAAAAAAAATCAATTCAAAACCATAAAATTGCTAAAAACGTTCAGAATTAGCCGTTAATTTCTCCATACTACATTAATATTATTATGTAAAAATTATACCAAAATAAACGTTAGTTCATAATGAATAAAATTGTATACTTTTTATTTAAATAATTTATTTTATTATATTGAATAAACGTAATTTAAAACTGCATGAAATGCGATCTCAGACTCTCAGACGAACTCAGACGCGCGCCAGCCCTTGAATCGCGGTCAAACTGTGATAGCCCTCTTAAGCTAATTATTATTAGGTATCATCATCTCGTTGACAGAATGCTAGGGTGGGTAGGTAGTGTACCTACCTAACTCTTTACCAATTATTTTTACAAGGCAGATGAATCTGTTATTCGCTTCAGATTCAAAGCTGCGTAAATTACAATCGTTTGTTCGTACAATTTCATTTTATTTTTTGTTTTCTAACTAGTAGAAGGCCAAATTGATGTACTAACCTGAGAAACTTCTGTTTCTTCACTCCATCTCATTTTGTTTGTTTAACTTTTGCAGCTTTTGAAATCTATTAAAAAATCTTCAAAACACATAGGTATCATAGTAGGTACTTACTACGTTATTAGGTACTAAAGTGAAATTTCAAAATCGGGATTATCGGAATGCTCTACTAGAGACTTAATTTGTTGGGTTTTCCTCAACGTGCAACAGTTTATGTCATTCCTCGAAACTAAAATATACGTAATTTAAGAAAGATAAAGTGATTTTATTCACATGAAGCAAATTCACGTAACGTGCACGATCAGTGAAGTGGGGATTGTGGAGTTAAGTAAGAGGTTGCGGCACTGCTGCCTGCCCCAGCATTCACAACCCAAACGCTCTCTGTAACGCTCCACTGACGTCGTCTTCGTCGTCGTAGTGTTATACACAAAGATCCGGGTCAACTGACCAGTGAATAAAAAGTAAAAGTGCCCACGGCTTTATCAAAACGAAGATGCAGGTGAGTGCAACAATGCAGTTTTCTCCAGACGTAGTTTCCGATATGCGAGCATTCGCAGTTTTGCGATGCCATAGATTGTTGAACCCACGAAGGACAGTGAGTTTCTTAAAACGAATGTACGAGGAAAACACATCTTAGGTTTACCTACTTAGTTTGCGTAAATATTGTGATTTAAGAAACGGTTCCAGGACTGCATGGCTTTGAATTTATAAACGCTCTTAGACAGTTTCCTTGATATTCTCATATTTTGCAATATCACACAGATAGAATTGTAAATTAAACACTAATGTTTATTATTCTACCTGCATCATTATTAGCAATAAGTAAATACATAGGTAACGTTGGTGCCTAGTTAATAGCTAATCTGTTAAATAAGCTAGAACTTTTAACCGCTACACTTTACACTTGAAATATTTTTTGCTGAGCGTGAAATCGAAAGCAGGTAGATACAGATATTTAACTTATTATTTCCGGTCACCTAATAAACCGGAAACATGAAATAAAATCGTTGGAGTTTTAAGTTGGTAAGTACGTAACGTACTGAAAATACTGGAGAATGTTATAAATATTCAATTGAAAATGACTAATCATTTTCAATTGAATATTTATAACATATTTATAACTTAATTAGAGGATCTAACTGGATAAAACTAAGCTCTAATTAAGTCATGCTTAATTAGAGCTTAGTTTTAGCTAAAGCAGTTAGCGTATAGCTTTTTATATGTACGTTTCTCTAAAGAAGGTTCCGCGACTGTACCAACTTTAAAATTGCATTATAACAGTTGGAAATCGGACATGACAAGCGGTACAATAGGATTCTACTTCCGAATCGTAACTGGTTTTAAAGTGGACTAATGATGTACGCCAGTATCTCGACTTCCCTTACTTCCTCACTCTACTAATTACGTGTAGATGCTGCACCTTAAACGAAATTTTTCTTATACCTAGCTACTTAGGAATACTCAAAGTCTTCACCGTGGTCTCAACATTAGGATTAGTTGGACGCATCATTCTGCACGAACGCCAAACCACAAAAAATAATGTGTCCATAAACTTTTGAAGCAAGCGCTTTTCACATAATTGATTGTACCTACTTTATAATAAGTAACGCGTTTGATCGCAACGTAAATATATGACGTTGTTTGGAAATTAAGATTGAATTAAATGTTCTTTTTATACCAAGAAAAACCAGTTTGTCGTAAAGCTTGATCAAAACGACTCTATTCCTCAAAGTACCTACCTACCTTAATTTTGGCGTGCTGGTCGGTACCAAACCAAGGTTGGAAAATGGAACACTTTCCGGTGTTTATGTCCTTCAGTCATTACCTCTCAGATCTAAAATAATCGAGTCTACAGAGCTTTTATTTTAATCTGAATTCCCTAGACTCAATTATTTTGAATCTGTTACTTTGCTAGATTTGTTTGTAGAAGAATTTACGATACACTGGTTCTTAATTGTTTGCACTTTTAGCCAATTTTTATATGTTATTTGGTTCTAGTTGAGGCGAGATGATGTGTCCGTTGTTTGTATGGAACTGTTACATGGTCAACTCTAGGTAGAGTTATTATGGTCGACGTGAATAGCCACTTTAAGCGATATGTTTTCAGTACAAATACTCTTTGTTAATTTATTTCTGTGGTTTTTAAGCTTTGTCCATTTCTACATTGTTCTATAATCGTACTGTGGTTGATTTTACTGATGGTTATCATATTACTTCGAACAAATTAAGTACTATGTAGGTATGTTGTGAGTCAGGATTCCTTTGGTAGATAAGTACAGGCATAGGATAGGAAGCAAAAGACTTCATTCAAATATAAGCAAAGCTATATAGGTTGTTCTTATTATAAACCTGAAATAAACTGTAAGGATTGCTTGGACTTAGGCCTGCAAGAGCACCAAAAGAGTAGACAATGACATCTTGAAATAAGAATGACCCTAGAGGGACTGTATTGAAAAATGGCGGAAAAGAATGTTCAAATGTTGTAAATAGCTACCTATTTAAACTGTTGAAGCAGGTGAGTTGAGTACGTAGGTAGTTATTAACTTCGCGTTTGCATTATGATTGGTTCGCATTGAAATAATTCAACGGGTCATCTGTATTTTGTTTGGCAATGTTGAATGTGTTGTGTAGATGACTCCACGTGCATTAGATTTCTAATCACGTTTCGCTCAACTATTGTGTTGTGATCATGATTGTGACCTTTGTTTGTCACTTTCAATTCAAAATTTATAGATTTATATATAAATATATATATATTATATATAATTATATATTATATATAATATATGTATTATATATAATATATATAGATTAGGCATTCATCTGTCAAAATAATAACTACAACGAGTTTTTGCGCCATTTCGGAAAATCAAAATCAACTAAGGGTTACTGAGTTGTGAGTGGGCTTTTCCGCCCGAATCAAATTATTGCCATCTCTTTCTGCCAAGGGATAATATACTGTAAAACAGAGAAGGAAGTTTCAGTATTCGAGCGTAAACCATATTGGTGACCAAACTCTGGTGACGGAGTTTTTGGGCTGCCGTCAGAGCCGAGACCGGGACCGATTGATGTAAATGCCACTAGCAGCAGTCATACATCCAAATAGAATAGAGAATAGAATAGAATAGAATAGAGCGCAGAACGAAGATTGACTGCAAGCTACGCTACGAGGGCTTCATTGACTGTAGTCTGTAGGTACCTAGTATCTATTTGGTGTGGTGTGTGGTGCATCGATGATACACATCACACACACTAGGATTGCCTACTTTTTGTGAAAAAAATTTAGTATTTTATAGTCGGAGAAGTACAATAAACAGAAGTGGTAAAGTATAATTAGCTATTAGGTATAATTTTATTGTAATAATAATTATAATTAATTGTTAAAAATGCAGTTTTCTAAAGAATTTGTATACCTAGTCTTGCCATAAATATTGTAATAAAGGAAAACAATATTTTTTTAAGTGCAAATAACATTTATTACTTATACAGTGTGTTAGTTTAATACATAAATATAAAACAATTAAAGATATAAAAAGCTTATTCGAAATGGTCTCCATTGACTGCAATACAGTCCTTTAAACGCTGAGGCCAGTTATCAATAGAAGCACGCACTCTTTCCATGGGAAAATTCTTCACTGCCAATCGTATAGATTGTTTGAGGGACTCCAAATTATCATGGCGTTTAGAGCAAGCTGTACTCTCTAAAACTGACCATAAATCATAATCCAGCGGATTAAGATCGGGACTAGACGACGGCCAGTCTTCAGCTCTGATGAAGTCCGAAACGTTCGCTTCCAACCAAGACTGCGTGGACCGAGCTTTATGACCCGGCGCCGAGTCTTGCTGGAAGGACCAAACTTGGTTATTGAACATGGTGATGTTAAGGGGCTTAACTGCCTTCTCAAGAATGGTATCTTGATACACTTGTGCCGATGTTATGATACCTTTTTCACAAAAATATGGCTCAGTCACTCCTTCATAGCTAACACCCCACCAAACCATCACTGAAGTCGGATAATGTCCACGTTGCACTCTGTCGACTAATTGGGAAGCTTCCTTAGAGCTTTAAGCATAAATACGGTCATTTTGTTTGTTAAAATGTTGCTCAATTGTAAAAATTTTCTCATCCGTAAACAAAATTTTTCTGTGACCTCCCTTTGCGTACCGCTTCAGTAGTTGTTTCGATTTTATCACCCTATTCTTCTTTAAATTATCAGTTAAGAAATGACCAGTGCGTCTCTTATAGGCTGCAAGTCCTAAGTCATCTTTTAAAATACGCGACATGGTTCTAGGTGCTATCTTCATTTCCCGAGATAAAATCTTTTGCTTTCGGACAGGATTTCTTCGAATTCTTTCCCTTACTGCTTTGACCACCTTTTTCGTACGAACACTACGTGGACGGCCAGATCTTTTTCTGTCACAAACAGAGGAAGTCTCATTGTACCTACTAATAGCCCGGTACACAAACATTTTACTAATACCAAGTGTATGGAGAGTTTTAAAAATTGCATTTGGCTCCATACCTACTTTGTGTAATGCAATCACAGCGATTCTGTTCTCTTTATCACCCCACTCCATTTTAATATCGCAAAATATTGTACAATGTATTGGCGCCAAAATGAGAAAACACAATGAACAATCGTATAAAAATGACAGATTCGAAATTGAAATGTAATATTTTTTTATTTTTAAGTGTAACAGTATTTATGGCCAGACTAGGTATAAGTAGTTATTGTTTTGAATTATACTCCACCAGAATATTATTGTCTGTGGTATAGTTTAACATACACATAGTTTAACATAGTTTAACATAAGTATAGTGGATTAAGTTAGAGGACCTTGAGGTCTGTGTTATAGCCAGGTGTTTCTCAATAGCTGTCACCGTTACCCGTAACGTGAACACGCATAGCACTCGTAATAGCGAAACAAACAACTGGTTACATCACACTTTCTGCCCTCCTTCCTGCCATGCTCCACCTTAGGCTGCAGCTACACTTTCCATCAGGTGTGCTGGCAGCCAAACGCTGCGAACGAGCAAACGAGCGCGGCCAAACTGCGATAGCCCTCTTGGGTGTAATCGGTGATTTTGCAAAAATTACCCGTCACTGTCGCAAACACTTTTTGGAACGAAGTTCCTTATCGCGCGTTGTGAATGGGGGCTAGACGGAAAAAATTCTTACGAAAAGTTGTCACGACACTTTTTGCTAGCTGTGCGGCGTCGCATGTTTCTCTGTCTGTCTCTCTCTCTCTCTCTTATAGAACTTCGTTCCATCCGGGTGTCCCTTGACACCTCTCAAGTATTTTTTTTATTAAACTGACTGACCTGCCCCTTATCTCATAAACAAACACGATGGGTCTATTGTATAGACGAGAGATCTAGAAGGTCTATGGCGCAGAAATATCAAGCCTTACTTACAGACCATTCACCGTGATGTCCCCTGCCGTGATGTTGGCACTTACCAAGGCAGGCAGGGGACATTTTACGGTGAACGGTCTGTACCTTACATAATAACATCCGTCATCCACGTTCCAAGAGAAAACGGCGACCGATATATCTCTGTCTCGGCTAATTATCTCCATTGTGATTTCCAGGTCAGCACTGCACTGGTACTTAGTGCATTGGTGGCATGCGCGTGCGCTGCCGAGACGCCCCGGCCACAGGTCTCTGATACGGCTCTTGAAGACGCGCTGAATGACAAGCGGTTCATCCAGAGACAACTCAAATGTGCACTTGGTGAAGCCCCTTGCGATCCCATCGGGAAACGGCTGAAGAGTAAGATACTCATAGCATATACCTACTGGTAGACAATGCTCTCTTATTTGTGTGAAATTTTAAAATAAATAAATAAAAGTTGTGGTGTAAATAATAAGCCAATTTGTAGATCTTTCATGTACTTATTGGGTTTAAACCGGAAGAGGAAGTAGAAATTTCTTGAAAGTTCCGCAATAACAATAACAGTAACGGAAGGGGAGTTCAATCTGCTAGAGACTTTACATTTCTAAAGGTGCGTGTTATATTTTTTTCAGCACTAGCACCTCTAGTTCTCCGCGGAGCCTGCCCGCAGTGCTCCCCACAAGAGACTAAGCAAATTCAGAAGACTCTATCTTACGTGCAGCGGAACTTCCCTCAGCAATGGGCTAAAATCGTACGCCAGTACGCTGGCTAAACCACGCGTTCTAATCTCAATGAGCAACTAATTTATTGGGTATCTACCTACCTAGCTACTATAATCCTAAACTAAATACTGATGGTGCCTTGGTAGCCTAAACCTTATTTGATAAGAAAGAAAGAAGAAATATAGGTAATACAAAGTTAGTTACTTACTTAAAAACATGTGGCTAAGCTAGGACATTTTTATTTATTAAGTAGGTACTGGGTAGAGCAGCTACCTAGTTGTCTGCATTTCGTCTAGCAGAATACGTGGTTCGCAAAGAATTAAAAAAAATATTGTAGTAATCAAATTTTTTGGTTACCATTAACCAAATAATTCGAGTTGAAGTTACATATTGAAATTGAAATATTCTATCGTATGTACCCATTTGTTATGTTTAGATAAAATATGTACGATTAAAATGATTATTAAAGAGTATAAAATTACCTCGTATTAATAGAGTTTTTATTTCAAGGCGTGAGGCGGTGTGAGATAGGTAGGTAGGTACTACGCGCAGGTGTGGTAAGGTTTTGTATCAAATTCCATTTCTTCTATGATTTTGCAAGGTTTTTTATAACCTACCTACATATAGGTACTATGTAGTACGTACGGACCTCTATAAAGGTGTACTACTGACAAGCAGTTGCCTAGTAGGATAAGATGATCCTTCTTATTTGGCAATAGGTAGTTCAAAATTTTGGCCAAGATTGTTTCATTTATTACTGGCATTGGGCGGATAGTGAGGTGCACGGGCGCGGGCGCACGCAAGGCCCGCAAAGTTCGCACAAATTGCAGTGCAGTTTCATAATTCGCGGGTTTTACCAAACTGAAATCGTGTATTCCCGCCAAGCGTTGATTGGTTAATTTTGACCACAGTGCCACAGTCATACATAAACCCACAGGCTATATACCTAAATCTGCGTAAAGTTGTGAATACTAAACCATAAACCATAGAACATATAACATAGAATATTTATTTATTTATTTACTTATGGATATAAAGGCTCGCGAGGTCTACTGATTTCACAGAACAACTAGTTTGCCACATGCAGTCGGAATTCCGTTTCGGAATTCCGAATGTATGTGGCCGACCAGAACCACAAACTCATAACACAAACTTAATCTTCCAAGTTATAGGTTCGTATTCGCTTTTACTGCTCAAGTAGGTAGGTATTGTACTGACCCGAACTCGAGCTTTTTGTACGGTTTTTTTAGGATAATAGCCATAATAAGTCTATGGATTTTGAATGAAATGGAATGGCAACACTGTACAATATATGGCTTAATTATATTATGTTGGTGTATGCTGACGCCATCCATTTAAAGCATTTCCGGTAAGCCAAGTCCACATCTTTTTATATTATCAAATCCAAATCAAGAAAAATCTAGTACATTTCGTTTTGTATAAATTATAGAAACAGTTTATTCAAAAACATTCTACCATAATATTTGCTAGACTTGCAATTTATCTTCATTTGTGTATATTCAATGCTGCCACCATTACAGCGGAAAAGAAATCATTTCGTACGCAGTCGGTGTTATTTACAAGTAATATTTTGCTATTGTTTTGACAAATACAGGGCGAAATCTCACGTTAGATCGCTAATAGTGTATGTCTTGTATTGCCGGCAATAATTCAAGAAGGATTGAATTAATGCGCTAATAATCAGAAAATGACTTAGCAACACAGGCACTCGCCGTACGCACTGTGACTTCTTGACAAAATATGGTCGTGCGTTTTGTCTGAACAGATAGTGGTGATGTGTGATCAAACTGATATTAGTTATTTGGATGGAGAGGTGGTATGGGTAAAGTTAGGCAACTGCTGGTGGCCTGGCGAAGTGATCACCCCAGACAAGCTCTCTCCAGATGTCCTGAGATCCTATCGGAAGCCACCAATAGTCATTGTGAAGTTCTTCCAGGAGGATGCATAGTAAGTTTACAAGTTCTATACGTCTGTAATCCTTTACGAGATCATTAACTGTTCTTTCTACCAGTCTAGTACGAAACTGAACTCGCAATTGTCTTTGTTAGCTTTTACATAATTACTCTGCTACCTTTTTTTTACCAGTTACCTTTGAATACACAGTTAAATACCTTATGAAGCAGAGGGACACCTACGAATTTTATTATGTAAAGCTCTGCATACTTATTTCTCTGGTGTCGTATTTTATTCTAATTGCCAGTGCTTCTTGTTTTTTCACTTTGTGGAGATTGTCCAACTATAAACCTAATGAAATTATCAGGCTCTATAGGGCGGTAGAAAGTGTCTGTTTAATGTCATTGGTCACTCTGGTGTGGGACCCCCCTAATCAGAAATAAAAGTAAATTATAATTTGATGGATGATGGATTAAGCTTGTGAACACTAAACTAAAACCAAGACATTTGGTTGCCTGAAAACCCAGTCGACCACTAGCTCATACAGATAACATAGTATTTCATTATTTTCAGTGAGTTTGTGAAGAATATAAACTCAATTTATAAGTACCAATGCAGCCGCAAACATGAATTTATCAACAAGGGACTTAGTAAGTAATATCTTACTTTACTAGTATGCTCAATGATCAACAGGCAGATCGCAACAAAAAAATAGATAATAATAACTGGAATATTTATATTTTTATTTTATTTTAAACTAGCAGTTATCCGCTATTTCATCCACGATTAAAAAAAGCGGGAAAAGTAAGCTATGTGTTAATCCAGGTTACGAACTATAATATATTCTAAGTTTCATCCAAATCAGACCAGTAGTTACAGCGTGATTGAAACACAAACATCTAAACTTTGACATTTATAATAATAGTGGAATGTACCTTTTTTCATCTCAATTCTATTCTACTACAGGTCTTTACAGAACTAAACATGGTCGCATGGAAAAATTTCCTGAAGATGTTATACGCGCTGAAACTAAAGTTGGTGGTGACATACATATCCTTGCCCGAGATGAGTTTCAGGAAACTAAAAAGGAAAGCTATGCAGGACTATTTGGAACTCCTGCTAAGAAAACTCCTGGCTCTGTGAAAAAAGGTAAGAAAACTAATATTAAAACCATGTTTTTTTTAGATAGGTACCCAACCCACTTAATAAGTAAGCTTGTATGAGAAGTAGGAATTAATAAAGAAAGTACAGAGCAGGAGCCCCCTCTGGGTGTCTAATCTAATATCTAGCATAATGATTTTCTTTGGGTGTATAAAAACTTACACTTCCTATCCCTAAAATATAGTTTTATCACAACAACATAATTTTGATATTATTCTGAGTTGGTACCTGCATCTTTTCTTATCCACTGGAAGGACAATGCAGCTCAAACACATGCATACATACTTATGCCTTGTACCAATACCAACTAACGTTAGTACCAAACCAACTAACCTCTCAGCTTGTTAGTCCATAATAATATCATATTTGAAAAAATATTTTCATTTGTTTAGGAAGAGGCCGACCACCTTCTGAATCTCCCAAAATCTCTACACCACTAAGACAGGTAAGCAAAATAGCTCAATAAAAATTTAACCTTAATAGGCCATCTCCTATCAGCACCGGTGCTCTGAATCTGATCAGATTTGAACACACAACGAGTTTTGGGTTTAAACCTAATTGTGCACCTAAATTTTTCCATTCGTTTTTATTTATGTATCTCCAGTGCTCTCAAATAAATAGTGAAGGGAAACACAGTGGGGAAACCCACGGCTTAGTTAACTACTCACATACAGACCATACCATTCCTGATAAGGTGACTAAGCTAAGGTTGGTGATGTTATCTGACTCTGGAGTAATATTACACCCTGTATTTTTCATTTTGATAATATGCCTCATCATCAGTTATTATTAGTAGCATTGGTAAGTTATCATGTCAGATTGAAGAAATATACTGAAAGAAATAGGCATTCTCTATAGATTCTCTGAACTTCCCGACATTGGCATCCCCACAATGTCATAAGTCCTTTGGCTGGTTCAGTCCTTCGCTTTGTCTTACAATTTGTGACCATTTGAAAACCTTCAATGGTAAGTAGTAGGTTGTAAGTGGTTGTATTAAATTATTGTAAGTGTTTTGTTAGACAACGATAGTAGAACACATTTCAGAGACATTATTAGTATGATTCATGCAAAAAAAATGTATGTGCAAATGTCTGTTTCCAAGGTTGTGTCGATTTGCATGACTTTTGTTATACTTTTTTAATATTTGCTTTTCAGATGAAAGAGAAGACTGACTACAAGGTGCATATTTTGGTGCAAGGGCCTAAACCCGCAACACCTTCCGCGTCGCCGGCCGCACCGGCTGAACCGCCTACTCCGTCGACTAGCGCCGCCGACTGCACCGCCGCAGATGACACTTCCACAGAACCTAAACTAGACAATGTAGATACACCGGTCTCGACCGTTAACACACCCATTACCCCATCTACACCTTCATCGAGTTCGGGCATCTACGCATGCCACGCCTGCTCCTTCACCACCACTCGCCTTAACGTTCTCATCCTACACAACAAATCGCACAGCGTCTCGTTCGTGCCCTACACCCCATCTCCGATTAAGAAGAAGCCACCTCCCAAATTGCTCGCAAAGTCGACTCCCAACACTTCGAAACCCTCCAAGCAACGCAAGCCGCGGAAGGAGAAAACCGATAAACCCGTTAAAGTCAGCAACAAGAAGCGATCGTTCGAGGACAAGGTATCAGAGGTGGAAAGCAAGAAGCTAAAGACCGACGAAGAGATAAAGAGTAGCCTGCTGGCGGACTGGGACGACGACGCGGACGACGAGTCCAACGACGAGTCTGCGACTGCGACCGCTCAGTCGCCCGAGGGCCCGCTCGGTGCGCAGGCTCCCGACGCGCTGCTGCCGGCCGAGAGTACCGCAGCGCCCGCCGCCTGCGCCCCGCCGCTGCCTGCCGCCGACCTATCCCCGGTACTCGATAAGAAGACCTACACCCCGCCGTACACCGAGAAGCCGGAAGCGTCGAGCGATTCCAACAAGTACGAGTTTTGTGAAGATGAAGATTGGCCCGTCGAGGCTGACGCCGGCCGAAAGATTCCCCGCGTCAAAAACCCGGTTCGGAGCGAGGAGACTAAGAGCATCAGCATTGACGAAGATGACATGGCCCGAGAGGTCGCGGAGCTGCTCAATAAGACGGCCGTTCCGGAGCTACCTACCGTGCCGGAACCCCTGAAAGTAGAGGAAAATTTTCCTGAGCCTTCGGTCGCGAAATCTCCCGATAAAAAATTGGACCCGTTATCCGGTGTGACACCGGATGGAGGGGTTTCGGAGACTCCTCCAACGAAAGCTATTTTTAAAACAAAAACATTTTTTCGTAGTCGACACTCCAGAAGCCAAGATGCCATCGGAAAATATGTGGCGGAGCAATTAAATAATGTAGAAAAAATGGATATCACGGATTCTGATCTCAACGGTTCTGATAATGTATCGTCTCCCGAAGCTAGAGAGTCGCCGCCGATCGAGCACGTTAAGGTAGCGCGATTAGCTCCAAAAATACAACTCAAGAGAATGAAAGCAGAAGCGCAGTTGCGAGAAAGGGAGCAAAATCGTGTAGAAACTTCTGTAGATCCGTACAATCATTTGTCTGATATAATGGGGCTTGATGAAAAGCCCGAATCGCCTCATAAAGATTTATTAAAAGAAAAAGAAAACGAGACTACGATGGCATTTTCGAAGTCTTCGGAAAATGAGCTATACCCAACATCAGAAATAATACCTGTCTCAGAAGTAGATAATCCCACTCAAGGAATCAATGAGGTGCCAGATACAAACTATGATGCGTCTACAGAAGGTGAAGACACGTGTGAATCTACCATTGATGAGAACCATCAAGTAACGGAAGAATCACAATCAAGTCAAGAAACATATGGAATGGAAATAGATCATGATGAAATCGAAATGACAGAACCAAATCAAGAAATTCCACAAGAAGTAGTTCAAGATTCAGAGTCAAATCACGAAATTGTAGAAGTTCAAGTTTCAGATTTAAATCACGAAGTTGTAGAAGAAGTAGTACAAGATACAGAATCAAATCAAGAAATCGTAGAACAAGTAGTTCCGGACTCTGTTTCAAATCAAGAAATTGTAGAAGTGGTTGCAGATTCAGATTCAAATCAAGAAATTATTCCAGATTCAGATTCAAATCAAGAGGTCTTAGAAGTTGTTCCACATTCTGAGTTATTGTATCGAGAAAACAGGAACAAATCAATTGAGGTACCTGGCATGAAAGTACCAGAGCAAATGTTAAGCGATACACCTGAACCTACTGACTCATACATTGAAGAAGATAAACCTGAACAGCCAGCTGAGCACTACATTAATGAGACGACAGCATCTGCCGTAGATGCATTGCTGAGTGTGTCTCGAGAAGCTGACCGAGTCACCAGAACCATAAGTGACGATCCACCTGAAGATCTTTTTGAAGATGACAATAGAGATGAATCGATTGACAGCAATATAAATGGTGATACTAGTCACATTATTATGACTGAAGTTGAATCTGAACAAATAATGTATAGTGAAAAAGAACAGGATGTTGCTATGTCTGAGGAAATGGAAAAAGAACCAGGTCAAATTATACTTTCTGAAAAGGAACAACATCCCACTATACTCGACGAGTCGGTAAAAGATGTATCTCTTAAAAATGGTGACGAAACATCTAGTTGTCTTTCAATCCACGAAGAAACTGACAGAAGTATGCTTCCTGAAAATGAAGAAGAAATACCAGCAACAAATGACGATCCTGAAGAAAGTATGCTCTCTGAGAATATACAGGAAATTGCTACAGTACATGAAGAATTGGACAAAAATGATTATGAGCCTCCAGCTGAAAATCTTACATCTCATGAAGAATCTAATAAAGATGTGTATTCCAGCAATAATGAAATACTTGCTTTACAAGAACACTCCAACAAAAATATTTCCTTTGAAAATGAAGTACACCAAAAGGCGGAAGACATGGTGTTTACTGGAAATGAATTACATATTCCCGAAACACACAAAGATCAAGTTACGATTCATAGTGGCTTCTCTGAAAACGAAGAAGAAATTATCACAACTCATGAGTCTGAAATTATAATGGACGAAAGTGTTTATATGCAAAATGAAGAGGAAATTCCTGCTGTATTAGATGAGACAGAAATACCTATTGATGACAACCCAGATGAATACATCACAAGCTCGGAAATATACCAAAATGAGGAGGTCGTCACAACACCGCATAATATTGAATCGCCTGATAAACGGGCTGAAACTGTTCAGTCCACTGTAGAAAATATGCCATCGGAATCGGACCTGCAAATTGCAGAGGCATTGATCAACCTACCCGCAACTGCACTTCAAAGCAAAACTCCGACTGAGCATATAGAAAACCATATAATGACAAGCTCTTTTGAATTACATAATATTCAGGAGGAAATTATTCATGAAGAAGAAAAATTCTTGAAAAAGGCAACTGAAAGTACAAATAAATTGAATCCTATTGATGAATCTGTAGGCGTTCGCTTTGAAACAGAACAAGAAAAATGTGAAAATTTGAACGCAGCTCAATCATTGCTACACATGTCTGAATCTATTGAACATACCATTATTATTCCTGAGGCGATGGATACCAATGACACTGAGCCAGTTGTAAACGCAAAACAAAATAATGGTATAGATAATTCGATAGAACAAAATATGGCTAAAATATCAGCCGAAATTATAAATGAGCCTGAAAAAGTAAGAAAGCCATTTATTACTTCATCTTCTAAATTGCTAAAAATTTTGGAAGAGCCAAGTAAGCCTAGGCTCACTGCCACCAAAGTTACGCCAACGAAGCAGATTGTTATGCGCGGAAAAGAAAAGATTCTCAATTTTGACGTAGCCAAATCGTCTTTCAAAAATAAACCGCATTCTTCGAGCCAAAAAATCATAATTCGTCGGACGACTCCTAAGCCTATCCTCAATAACATTAATGAAATCCCGAGCCAGGATAAAATAATATTATCACGTAGCAATCCGTCTCAAGAGGGCTCTGTCCAAAGGTTTACGATTCAAACTACTCCAGATGCACCCTCTGACGCTAACACTATTATTATACAACAAAAGATTAGAAAACTATCGAAACCACCTACTAAAATACAAAAGATAAAGCAGCAAACATCGCTCGTCGCCCTCGGTGAAGTGAAACCAGTGACCGAACCAGCGCCTATCGACAATGCGTTGTTCGATATTAATTCAATGCCCATTGTTCTGTCAGAAGACCTTATAACTGCTGAGAGTATCGAAAAGATGCAGGTCGTTATGTCCGATGCGAACATCAACCCTGTAATAACTCAGCCGCATCAGCCACTGAAACATACAAAACCTAAAATCACTGTAACAGAAAATGAGAGAATCACAGTCACTAGTATGCCGAAGAAACAAGAGGTAAAACCAACTTTGTTGATGAGTTCAGTTAGTGAGGTACAAAATAAGTCAGCGACTCCGAACATTCTTTCTAAATCGGCGAAACTACGCGCAGCAAAACCCATGCTCGTTATAGACAAGACGACTGGAAAACAGAAGATTATCATGACAAAAGCTGAACCCTCGATAAAAGAAGTTAAAAAGATACAAAAGACGCCGAATTTGTTACAAACAAACCCTACTTTAGCACAAAAAACCCAAACTTTGTTACAAAAGACACCAACTTTGGTACAAAAGCCACCAACTTTGGTACAAAAAATGCCAACTTTGGTACAAAAAGCGCCAACTTTGGTGCAAAAGACAACAACTTTGTTACAAACAACACCAACATTGATTCAAACGACGCCAACTTTAATGCAAACTACACAAACCTTAATACAAACTGCGCCTACTTTGATACAAGCCGCACCTCAATCAACCAAGCAACCATCACAGACCGAGAAGTTTATTATATTACCGACACAAAACGTAGCACGGCCTGGCCGAACACAAAAAATAGTAATAGACCCACAGACCGGCAAAGCACATATGATCCTCAGCAGAAGCAAAGAATCATCCCCAACTATCGCTGATAATAAACCCGTTTCAGCAAAATTAGTTCCATCCAAATCTGAAGCAAACACTAGCGGTAACACCGTCATGATCATCACGAATGCACAAGGGGCGCAGTCTAGAATAGTTCTTACTCCGGAGCATGAGAGAATTCTGTTTCCTAATAAACAGCAACAGAAGGGGTCGCAGTTAAAAACGGTCGCGCATCGAATCACCACAGCGAGCGCATTACCTCAGTTGAAAACTGTTTTGAACCCTCCTCCCATGAGACAGATCGTAACAACCACGAAGACGCCTACCAGAATCGTTCCAAAGCAGAAAAACGCCATCATCACGTCCAAGGGACAGCTAATTGTTGGAGGCCGCGTCGCGACCACCGCTCAAAACATAGCTCCGATGCCAGAAATACGACACGTATCCAAGCGCTTATCGCAAACTGAACCGAGAAAACTCGTACAGGCCATCCAGAAGACGAACTCTGAACCTATAATATACCTGCAACAAAAGTCGGGCGCGGTCATGCAACTGACCGCGTCGCAGTTCGAGCAGCTGCAGCGGAGCGGTCAGATCGTGCAGAAGGCGCCCGCGCAGCCGGCGCAGGAGAGGGTCATCATCCAGAAGTCCCGGACGATCGTCGAGGCCGGCTCCGGCCAGAAGCCGAGGGTGAGGAAAATGGCGGCGCAGGGGCCCGCGCCCGCCAAGCGGACCAAGCATCAGCACGAGATCGCGATCGCGCCCGCACCGCCCACCGCGAGACACTCCCCGCTGCTGTCCGCGCCTGCCCCCGTACCCGCACCCGTACCCGTGCCCGCACCCGCGCCGCCCTCGCCTCCCGCTGCTTTCGCGACATCACTCTCCGCGTCGACGCCGCTCACCACCAGCTCCGCTTACTCCGCGTACGACAACTTCGAAGAGATGCTCCCTTCGACCGCGATAGCTCGTCAGCCCGCGACGACGGTTGCTGAACTCGCGGCCGCGCCCCCCTCTCCCCCGGCCCCCGCCCCCGAGCCGGCGGGCGAGCTGGCACCGGCGCCGGACCCGACGGGCGCGGCGCTGGCGGACGGGCAGCTGCTGGCGGTGCCCGGGGAGCACTTCGGCGGTCCCGTGGGCTCGTTCTACCTGTGCGTGGAGGAACAGGGCACGTACACGCCGATCGACAACCGGCCGCTCGTGCTCGAAAACAACCAGCTGGTGCCGATGGTGGAGGTGCCGATGGCGGTGCAGCCGGAGCGGCGCGACATTCTGTCGGCGGCGCTCGCCAACAGCGAGGTGTTCCACGCAGACGCGGGTGAGGCGCTCGATCCGGGCCCCGACTTCCGCGACCTGAATGCGAACGTGTCGGTGCACTGCCGCGTGTCCGAGACGAGCACCACGCTGCACCAGCCTATAATGACGCCGCAGGAGCAGCCGCGCTGCGGTGGCGCGGAGGTGGCGGCGGCCGCCTCGCTGGAGGACACGCTCGCTGCGATCGGCGTGTCGCCGCACGCGGTGCCCACCTCACTGGAGCTGCCCATCACGGTGACGGACCCGCGCATCGCGCCGCGCGTCGCGCCGCCGCTGGCTGGCGCCGGCTACGGCACCACGCTGATGCCGTCGCCGGCTGCCGAGCTGTGCTACGTGAGCGCCGAGGAGTCGGCCGCCTCCATCTCGATGCCACTGCTCACCGAGGAGGAGGAGGCGCCAGCGCTGGCGCTGGCGCTGGCGGGCGGCAAGTCGATGCCGATCCTGACGGACGAGGTGGGCGAGCGCGCACCCTCCTCGGTGGACAGCGCGCTGGATGCGGACGCGGAGGGCGCGCCCGTCACGTGGACGCGCCGCCTGCTCACGCCGGCCTCCGACACCGAGGACCTGTCCGTGGAGATCCCGCTGCAGCCGAGCTTGCAGCTCTCGATCGGTGACCTCGCCGAGCACACTTAGCGAACGGCTCGAATCCTCCTCCCTCGCATCGTTGCAGATATGGTTTGGGCTGTGTAGTGGTTTGCGCAAGTAACCTATGGTTCGTTTATGGGAGTACTACGCTAGCACACTGACCGGTTCTTAGTTGTAGTAGACGAACGACAATATTGTTGTCATGAAATTCGTTGGATCGATGTTACTGCTGCTGAGAGAATCTTCGTGCTTTGTTTGTGCGCTGGCCTGTCATAGCTAAACCTACTTTCTTATTTATTATAATAGGTTTCACGAAATGTGCAATAGTTTACGTCGGTTTGATGTAACGTAATGGTTTGAATGTGCGATCATGTCATAATTAATAAGTTTTATTTGATTTTTCGTTTCGTAAATAGTTGAAAAATACGTTACAAGATGTTTTAAAAGACGGTGCCGCTAATATCCCCTAGTTTAGAAAATGCGTTTGAAACGCCAACCGGTCGAGTGTATATAAAATTGTTTAGAGCCTGCCTGTTATATTTGGCTGGGCCCTGCACCTGTCATTAAATCCGCTGACACATTATCATAAACATTTGACAGAAAAATTCTGAGGCCTTTTCGGTCGCAAACTAACGCATTCGGTGAGCATTAAAAGCGAAGAATAAATCCGGAAAATTTCTGACTGTCTGGTACAAAATGATGGAATGAGTGATATTCCGTAAAGAATACTGAAGCGACACACATCCCCTCCGACAATTGATTGTCTCCGCAATGTAGCAGTATGCCTAGCAATATTGCTACATGCAGATCAGTTCGTTTCCATGCAGAGTCGGGGGTGCTCGCGGCGCGCGTCAGCTGTTTTCTGATTTTGCAACCGGTCTTAATATAAATATAATAGTTTTAGAAAGCGTTTTAATTAAGTATGAAATATCTAGCGGTAAGAATTTACAAAATTGTAAAATTAAATATTATAATTATGATATTGTTGAGTATCTGTAATATATAAAAATAGTTTACATAGTATTTTTATAAAATCTAAACGGAAGGTAACGGTAGGTAATGTACGGAGGTTTTGTACAAGGTCGTTGTTAGAGTTGTGCTGTGGTGTGGCTCACATTGTTACGAGCTCAAAGGCGCCATCTGAGACGGTCGGTTCATACAAAATGGAACTGAATATTGAATGTATATCATACTCTTTAAGTGTTATGTTAAGTACAATTGTTGAAGCAATTTTTTTAAATTATGGTAAAGCACTTTTTGGTTGAGTGATGTATGTTAAACCTAGATTGGTCTATAGTCTATGAAAGAATATGAAGTCTTTAGTAATAAGTTCTGTGTAGTTTTAATAAATAAACTTTAATCAATAATCCTGGTATTATTTTAAAGTAAACAAATGTTACAAAACGCACAGCGGAAGCTAGCGTAAGTAACATAGACACACACACGCACACTAGGTACACTAAACACTAATAGAGGTGCTTCGGTAAGTTGATAAATGAAACTCATTTTAAGTTAAAAGTCATTTAATTATTTTTATTCCTTGAACTTTTACATAAAATCTAAGGAATTAAAATGATGCCAGGAAAATTATATTGCATTGCAATCAAGGTGTTTATTTACAATGCGTTCGAAACTATTTTCCTATCGTATCACAACGATGTTTTATAATTTTACTGCTACATTCTACTAAACTACAAACTACGGTAACAATGATTTATAAATTCGTAATTATATGACAAGTTGCATAGAACAACAAAATCTTAATGAATGACCTTAACTCTATAATACTTTATCAAATAAAAGATGCGAAACTTCGTTTCGAAAGTGCTTGCTTTTACGTTGTTCAAAATAACAACAGTCAAATTGTTACGTTCATTTATTTCATAAAGATAATCACGATTTAAATTATAAAATTATGTATTGTACAAATATGCAAAAATAGTTACATCAATGGATCTTTCGATGAGGATAATGCTTATGATATCACATAATAATAACGCCTAGGTAATCGTTCTGTTTCATGCTTCATCATGATCCGATTCACTGGAACGGATAATAAATATAAGCTGATGGTTGTAGAAGAGTTACTGCAAGGCTTGTCGTGTGGTGTTGGGCAGGAAGAGGCACATGAGACCGCCTCCAGCGAGCAGGACGGCTACGATGAATGTGGGCGCGGGGCAGTACGAGTCCAGCAACGCCGCGATCACGACGTTGCCTATGATGCCTCCTAGTCGAGCCGCGACCATGGACACCGCTACTCCGGTTGCACTGAAACAAACATCAATAGTGAACCTATCAACTGTTTCAACTTTGAACTATTAGAATTTGCGAATCATGCTAGAGGAACGATATGTTTTTATGTGAGACTCGCTGCTCGCGCGCCTCGCGCCTACACCTATTGCGATCCTTTTCCAACGATTCTTTGCATAAAGTAGTAATGAAAAATGTTGGGTGTCAAACCATGTGCAGCCGACTGTAGGTACCTACCTATCGTGTAAAATATTTGCAATATCTAAAATAAGTTCTAAGGATACCTACCTAACACCGCGCATCAAAAGAGCAAAATGACGGCGTTAGGTATACCAAATTATAAAAATGGTTCCTTCGAGCTGGTTATTCGAAACAAAGTATTACTTACCGTAAATTAGTAGGGAAGACCTCGGTGATGAGACAGTCAAGCGAAGCGTTACCGCAGGAGATAACAGAACTGAAGATTGCACTGACGATCAGATTGTTTGTCTTGTTATATACGAAGTACATGGCGGCCGAGCAGGTACCGGCTGAGAAGGTCGCGAACACTGGAATTGAAAGAAAACCATTATGGTATTGATTATTTTGTAACCATCCTTAAGATATGAATATCATCATCATAATGATGCAAGTTACTTCGACTGCCTGTTCCGTTTGTATCAGACATAGCTAGATCTACTTTATTGCATGACAATAAACGGTTCACGTCGTGGTGTCGCTATTGCTATGTCGAATAAAATTCTTGTTGGGTTATCCTTACCTAAGAAAAACTTTCTTCCAAGCCTGTCCATTCCAAGCACAGCGAAGATGTTGGAAGGTATCGCCGCAGCAACCGTGATGAGGGATTCCATAAATACGTCTGAGTTGATGTGCGCGTCGCAAGCAGACGATTCCGAGTGCGTTCCGTATTTCGTAACGTAAGCTGTGACCTGGCAAATATCGGCTTCAGCGTTGTCGTGGTCACGGGACCACTCGTCGAAACGGTTGAACATCTCAGGGAACCACATCATCAAACCGTAGTACCTTAAATAATAAAAATAACGTTAGGCTAACCCTTGGATGGTTGAATGAATGGTTATCATGTCTCTGCTGAAGTCCTGAATACTTTTACTTACCCGATATGGAATGTAAAGTTGATAGTAATAGAGATCAGTGTAAACTTGAGTATAGGCGGTACAAATAATTGCTTGCTGTGATCCACGATATCGCTAAACATTTTTCTCATCTTAGATTTAGGTTCTTTATTGGCCTCTATTTGCTTTTCTGGCTTTGTGTGATAAGACTCTTCGACTATAACCTGCTTGACTGGGTATTCGTCTTTGCTACGGCCGGTGTTCATAAGATAGATTCCTCTGAAAACTTCTAATGCCTCTTCATGACGACCTGAAGATATCAAGAACTTGGGAGATTCTGGCAGGAGGAATAAAAGTCCAGCAACCACGAATGAGGGCATTGCCATCACAAGTAGGAAGATACGCCACGAATTGTAAACGAAGTATGGGGTTGTTACACCAATTTCTGAAACGAAACAGAAACGTTATAGTCCAGAAGACAAAGTAAAGAATAGGAATATTTAAAGGGTAGACAACGTACCACTAGGAATGATCACCCAGGCCAGACCAGCAACGAACAAGTTACCGAGAGTCCAGAAGGCAGCCATGAAACTCAACATAGCACCTCGCTTTTTCTTTGGTTGGAACTCCGCGAAGTATGACCAGATAACGGGACCTGACCCTCCTAACCTGTTAACAAAAAAATTATTGATACGCTGCATGAAACTGCGTCTGTCTTAGGAAGTATTACATGAAAGAGCCTCTGCACATGTCTAAGCGAAGTATATATCAAGGTATATGCCAGATACTCACGCGGCGCCGTTTATAAACCGGAATAACATGAACAGCTCGAAGTTCTGACTGAAGGAGGACGCAACAATTGCGATACCGTTGACGATGGAGATGGCGATCAGCACGCGCTTGCGGCCGAGAGAATCCGCCACGGAGCCCCACGCGTACGCGCCCACCATCATACCGATGAAGATTATACTGTTCAGCCATCCCTGTAAACAAAAACTGGTTAAAACTCGGTCGTTATTCAATGGTCTCTTATAGAAGACAATGTTGTGGTTTATAGTGTCAAAAGTCGTTTTAAAATTCGTTGAATCTGTTCAGGTGAATGTTTCGCCTAGATTTGGTTTTAGTTTTAGGTACCTAATGTACCTTACTGCTTCTTTTTAAAGTCGCAAACTAGATTATATCTTTTTCGAATTGCAACTAGTAATTATTTTGAACAAATTAGATAGAAGTATATCTTAGTTTAAAATGTTTTAGTAAACCTTTTTCATGATGTCGCGTCTTATTAGACGCAGGTTACTTACTTAGGTACTGATCACTTCTTACATTCAGATCGTTATCTTTTCCGGATTGTTTTGAATCTAATAAAACTTGACTACCTACCTAATGAGTTTTAGTAACATCAACGTCATTCGATAGTGAGAAATTTGGATTCCAAGAATTACTTTTTGTCATGTTTGTCCTACTCCGGGGTCGAAATTACAGTCAAAGACCATACCAAGAAATGTGCAACAAAAGTTTATCAATTATTCTAATTTTGCATTATTGATGGTGGTGTGATATAAGAAAAATATGATGAGGACAAAACATAATGACGCGGTGTAACCGTTGGTGCCTTTAAGTTTCCAGGAGTTCCGAAAGTCTTCGGACCCTGCCACCTATACGTCACATCACACCCCTATTTAGCAGTTGAATGTCACTTCCTAGGTATTAGCTAACAGTTCTCGAAAAACCAACTCGTCACCGATGTTTACCTATTTGCACTATTTCATTTTAGCAACTGGGTAGGTATAGGTATCTATGGGAATTGCGCATCTATGAGAAAATTACTGATTTATGCACCAATACGCCTTTTAGATTAAGACTACGTCATTTTGTTCATTTAGTTACTTTTATTAACCTACACATTATCTACTGCGTCCATCCACTAATGTTTTATGGTCGTATTTGTATCTCCGAAACTGAAGCTGCATTTTCAGTATTATTCTGCAGTATTTTGTACCTACGCCATTGCCAAAATCATCAGATTTTAAACAGGGTCTTCACTTTTTGTTTATCTAGCTGCACACGTTAGTAGAAGGTACACTTACTTTGGTCTGTGTTGTGAGGTTTAAGTCGCACTGCGCGGAGGGGAGGATGAACGACATCGAGATGACGTCCATCTCCTCAGAGGTGCTGACGAGGCCGCACACCGCCAGCAACAAGTAGTGAAAGCGTCCATATCCTAAAGAAAAGATGAAGAGCAAATTGTCAGCATATTGAGCCTTCTCTGGTCGAAGATCAAACGACACTAGAAAGAGCTGAGAATCAGTGAGAGACTTGCAAGAGATCGAAAAGACTGGTGTAAGAAAAGAGGCATACGTTGAGTAGTAAGCTGACGAAACTGACAAGATAATGAGCGTTTTATGTCCCACTGTGGGCTAACATTCAGTAATTCAAAGTTAATCTTAAAATCATTGAGTTATTATTCATCTCAAATATTTCGCAACATTGTCGACGCTCTGAACCTGATCAAGCATTTACTTTAGTACCTATTCGTTCGTAGACATTACGTTAGTCTTAGATAAAAAAAAAGTCTTATAAATATATGATAATACATCATTCTAACTACCTCTTTGTTTACCTCTTTAGTAGGTAGGTAAGAGGTAAACATAATAACAGCTTCTCTCTATTTATCGTGATGATGATTACCATAAACTAACTCACTGCGCAAAAGTTCTTCGGTGGTGTCTCATTGCAGGTCACATGATTTGGAAAAAATGTTGTATTTGACGATGCGATGGCCTGACACGAGGCAAATTCTCAGAACAACTTGTTTACACCGAGGGACTACCATCGGAATGCAACGTGAGCACAACTCATTCATGAATCGTAAGACATGGGCGTAGTCAGGATGGACCGATACTAATAAACAGTTACTTACTGGTTCTATAATTTGATAATGATACGCCGAAATATATTTTGCTGACTCTGTCATAATAAGCCAGCTTGGTTTTTGGTGCAAATTACATGTGTGGTCTCAATCTCAACCGATTAAATTATTTTCTTGGAACTGTAGTTGTTACCAAAATAATAACAATATATTTTTTTTTTACCTACGTCTGCGATTATTACTAGCTCTTGCAGAGAAAACTTGTAGCAAAAGAGAAAATATTATTACGCCTTGCCCCTGTGCTATGCCCTTGCATATTCCGCTCTTGCGTTATATTACACTACACTTCGTAGTAGGTACCTACAAGTATCTACATGCACTATTTACCAACAGAACGACGCATCAACGAGCGCTATCGTATGCATTATTGACCAATGAAATTTTTATTAGTCATCGTAATCATTGAATACCGGGGTTTGTTTCGGTTTTGATACGAAAGTTCTCTATGTTTTTTTTAAATGTGAAAGCTGTAAAGTGTAAACAATAAACTAACAGACATATTTTGGTTATCAATGGCCTGGCTTCAATTCTTTGATTCAGTATTTTATTTCGCAGAAAAATCCAGTTTATTTATATTTCAGTATGACGAAAAGGCGGAAAATAGTGGGTAATGTAGTCAATCACCTAATATTCAAAACTAGAACCAAACGAATATCGAGAAAACCACTTAGCGAGCAATTACATAGTATTGCTAAGTGGATACTCCAGTGTCCAGTTAACAAGGTTCACCTAGTCACGTATAACATACCTGTTAGTTCGATAGCCCTTTCGAAGTCGGCCTTTTCAGAATTAGAACCCTTTTCCGGGTCGCTCTTGATTTTCGTCTTTAGCGATGGTACCGCGACGCCTGTAAATAAAACATCGAAAATGTTCAGTGACCGTAAATGTAATTGGTTGTAGAGTTCTTTTTTTTTCTTCTGCTTTCCTACATTTTGAAGGTCATTTTACCTCTACCAAGAGTTCATTTATAATCTAATGTAAGTATATAATATCTTTGGCTCATAATAGCGAAAAAATGCAAACATTTGTAAAGACAGGGTGCTATTTTCGGTTGCGCAAGATTAGGTACAATGATGGATTGACATCACCTAAGCAAACAGTTACGTCTCACTTCCAAGAAATACTTAAAACGTTCTATATTCAATTATTATACGTACTAACAAAGTGATTATGTTTAAATCATGTCCAAGATATTGCTCAGAAGTTCGTTAATAAATGGAAAATTACAAGCAGAACCTTCATAGTTATCCAACAGTTAGCATAAAATGTCCACTTACGAGTAGTTACCATACCATGTAGTGTAGCATACCTAAGTTATCGTTTCTATTACTGTACTCTAATAGTATACAGTAAGTAGGTACCTACTAACACGTCGTTTTACACATAAGTATGTATATAGACATACCTAGTTTCATTTTCACACCTTGATAGGAAGTCTTCCGAGGAAGGAAGTGGCAGATAGGTACCTTAGTGACGCAATGTAGGTTACTGGACATGTTATAATAATCACTTGATCTCGTTTCTTGTATAAGCCATTCTTCGCATACTTTACATAGGCAACTATACAATGTCTATTTTTATCTAGATGCCCTTAGTGCGTAGGTAAGCTACGTACCTACCACCGTTATAAATTTATAATCGTAATAGGTAGTTAGTTTGTAATGTTCAAGACAATTAAATGTTAATCTCGACTATAAAAAGTGATGGTTTCATGGGTTGATTCTCAAAAATAACTTTCGGTGTTCCTATATACTTTTTTCGATTTGTCTTATTAAAGGTTGAAATAACACCATTCTCGGAAATTTCCGGAGATAAAAGTACCCAATTTGAACAACTTGTAGAACCATTTTTTTCGCGCTAACATGTGTGGTTCCATAGGGAAAGTCATTTATATTGATGGTTAGGTACTTCAACAACAAGTTTTCGGGAGAGGTTTTATTACCCGGTACCTATTCTTGATTCTCCAATTAGATACCTTCAAATAAAGTGGTTCTACATTATAGGTGAAACTAATGGTAGAGTTGGTTTGACTCCTTTGCAATATTCTCGCAATGACAACTAAGGGCGTTAGTAGAATTGAACTTACCAAGCTCGGCAGCTTTAGAACCTGGGCCGTTCAATTGAAGGTCACTTTTTACATCACAATCTGAAACAAAAAAAAGGTAGGTTTTGATATTTCTCAAATACAATTAATATTTATTAAAAAAAAGTTGATTCATAATTCACATGATCAGACAATCAGCCCAGGTATAATAAATAATATAGCATAACCACAAGGTTCAATTCTTGAACCCTGTTTGTTTTTATTGTAAGCACGTAAACAGCTTCCACCATTGGCTAAATTGCAATACCAACAACACATCAAGGTTTTGGTTACTTACCCGAAACTTAAACTTACAAAAAACGTTATAGAAGTGACATCATTCGATATTTTTCAAAATGAAATATTTCTTTACATAAATAAAATTTAAAGATTTAGGTACCTACCAAAAAATAAATTTCGCCATTTCCACAAAATATGACCAAATTCCCACCTCAAAACTCATACCTACTCTATAAACCCGCTTTCGTTTTGGAGATACAAATAAACAGCACCTAATAAGCTCTCAAACAGCAACTCTCTTTTTATTCAGGTTTCTGCATTATTTCAACGAACTCGAGTCGTTTCATGGTTGACAAATCCAATCAATGCATTTTTTTAATAATTGTAGGTAGGTACTTATCGTTCTTATTATTTATTATAACGTGAATTCTTTATACCCCTATTTATATTATATTTATACAATTCCCCTATTTCTTATTGAGCGAGGACGTTGGAAAATATCACAAACAAATCAGTATTCTGTGATATCTCTGAAAACTCAATGTTATTAGTTTTTCGCACCGACTCGTTAAACATTGTGGATTTCGAGCTTAAAAGATGAGGTAATTATTAGATGTAGGTACCTAAACTACGTATTTCAACCAACATTTAAGTTGCACACCTATTAACGTTTTGCAACGTTTGAGAATACTTAACATAAGTAGAATATAATTAAGTGCATTGTCCAAGAGTGTCGAATCACGCATACGGAACGGAAGTCTTCTGATATGGATGGCTTAGACACCATGGGAGTTATCGGTAGTAATAAAACAACCACTTATGGCCCCAGGACTCAGGCAGGACTCTAACGAAATTTGATGATTTCATATCTGAATTAATAGGGTCTAACAAAATATGTGTAAGGTGTTATTGGCCGTGAAAAGAAGGTTTTAACAAGTTCCGTTATTTGATTTTCATTATTTTATTTTATAAAATTGATGTATAATTCCGGGAGGGCAACAATCCATCTTTTGAATATTATGCGTGCTGATAAAAACATTTTTATATCTAAGTTTAGTTGTTTATTAAGCGTAGCGTACACATTTAAGTGGATAAACTAGGTAATATCAAGTATGTATTCTTTTAACATCCTGAACGAATTACTAAACTAATAGTAGTAGGTTTGCGAAAAAAAGGGAATATAATGTATGATTTGAAAAAAAATGTACCTAGCACCGAACCGTAATTGTAGGAGAGTAGTTTAGAATCAATGAAAATGGACCCCCCCCCCGTTACCCCCGGGATATTATGAAACGTACCATCGCTGACACTTATAATTTTTTTTTAAATGCATAAAAGGTACTTGGTAAATAAATGAAACGTAGACACAGAACAAATACGGGTCTTGTTTAAGTTTTTAATATTCTGCAGTTGGTGGCAGTCTATCTATACTATACCTATCGACTCAATTATAATAAAAAATATGTTATTGAAAACCGAGAAAATGTTCCGCATAGCGTGCAAATGGGTGCAGAAAATTTAATAGAGACTGTTGTTAAGACTTGATCTCATTTTATAATAATAATTACTTTATGTATTTAATCTAAAATATCATTTCACATGTAATGTAATTGCTATGTTCATCTTTACCGCATCTATTATTTTCCACTATTTAGAATTAGGCATATAAGCTAGTAGGTACCTAACTCATTTTTAACCGACTTCGCCAGTAAACCTATGTAACCCTAGGTACCTAGCTGTTAGTTTTCTTAAAATTACTAAAATAAAATAAAATAAGTAAGATTTATTGTACCCATCTTTGTTGCTACCTATGTTTTGTTTCTATACTGGTGTTTTGGTAAAATAAACTATTTAGTTACTTCAAAAAAGGACGAGGTTCTCAATTCGGTTGTATGTTTTTTTATGTTTGTTACCTCAGAACTCCGTCATTTATGAACCGATTTGAAAAATTCTTTTTTTATCTGAAAGGATGTACTTCCAGGTTGGTCCCATTCAATTTTCATCAAAATTGGTTCATTAGATTGGCTTATAAATAAAAATAACTGAAAAAAATATGCCATCCACGTGCACGAAATTATGTATTCTGCTTTTCTGTGACTTTTTTTGTGATGTTTACGGTCACTAGAACATTTCCAATGAACTGCCATCATCATCATCATCATATGATTCGAAGGAAAGTCGAATTGAAGTTGGTTTTTCTAGTTTTTTTAAACTTATAAATTATTATTAATATAGACGTCTGATTGGTATTTTCGTGCAAATGCAGATGCAATTAAGGTCAATGGTATTTTTGTACTTACTGGTGTACAAGCTACAATACAAAGCTGCTGACTTCACGCACCTTACGCACAATATCAATGATAATCCTGTGCCTAATATCTCAGTGTAGTGATAGTTCCATTACGAGTCTCGCGATGGGAAGAGGATGCGGGCTCTAACTGCCACGAGATGCGACTAGTTCGTGGCCGGTGAATGACATTATAGGAAATAAACACTAGATATTGTTGGTTACTACAAGCTCAGGGCGAAATGTGTGGTGGTCACATTCACAGCTTATTTTTTACAACGATTTTAGATATTTTTTCAGACCACGAATTCATTTGGTACTACGTACCTAAACACAACTGTTTTTGGTAGATTAGATACTAACTGTGAGGTTTCTTGGGCCCGGGGTCAGTTTCTACCATCCTATGCGGGCGGGCGTCTGATGTCGGCGGCTTGCGGACTCAACAAAATATCAATAGATCGCTTGGTGCTTCCAACGGCGTTCTGCTCGTCTGTAACAAAGAAACTGTGTTATGATATTTGCGTCACATTTCTCACGGATAAAATATGTCTCATTAGATCAGAATTGTTTCTTCGGTGCAACTACGTGCAATTGACTGAATGTACCAATCGTTACTTATTTTTCTATCGTATGTATGTACTGTGTCATCGTCGATCCGCTCAGAGCCTCAGAATTTTATTCAACACCAATGATGTTTCAGAAGCCGATGATTTCTTGTACCTTACGGTAATTTTAGCATCTAGATTCCAATCGCGTGTTTCAGGCGATCTCTAACTACTCCTACTTTACAACTTTTACACTTTTAGTAGCACTTGCTGCACGAATCCTAAATCCATAATTATGGGTTTTTGTGTTAGTATTGATAGCATGAAATATTACTGGTTTTTCTTTGTAAGGTAGGCAGGTACTAGCTTGATTCACCAATATTAGATCTCGTCTTGCGCAGTAGGTACCTACTTCGTTAGAAGCGTATTGTCGCCTGTAATTTATTTTACTATCATGAATATTATGTAATCTTTCATCGATAGAGCCTAAGAACCTGATGGAGAGTGGTTCTAAACATTAGCAACCTCTAACCCTATCGCGTAAGTTGTTATATCTACAAACTCCGTTCCGTCGCTGATAACTAATTTAATTACCATACTTATCAAACAGGTTTTTCGACTATTTAAAATGGTTTTGCAATCATTTCGGCAACTGTATCAATAAAAAGGCAAATTTAAACAGTAAAAACAACGATATTGTTATGTGATGGAGGATAACAACGTACGTCCTTTAGAACTGGGTGAATGCGTATCGATAAAGTAATTCTAATTACTGCTCCTTTTGCCCAAGATCCTGTCTGATGCCGGCGTCGTATATAGATAAGTATTTTAGTAAGCTATCATCAAATAGTTAAAAAGTGTTCTATTTTTTTATGTAGATAAAATTTATGAAAATCTGTATTTGTTACAGAGACATCATAATTTATCTATTATACATACCTAATAGTGACTAAATTAAATATGTACCTATAATACAAATTGGTACCTTAATGAAATATCTAATAACGCTCGCTAAATGTGACAGTTTTTTATAATAATAACCGCCACATCAAACTTGATAGCTGCTAATATAGGTACGTAGGTAAGGTACTACATAAAAAAAACAAAATTGGACCTATCGTGTAACACGATATCCCGCGTGGATTTTAGTAATACCTACTAGTAAAATAGAAACTGAGGCATTTACTACCTAATACCAACTAGGTACAGTTAGACATAATAAGGAGGTTCTCATCATTAGACATCTAAGTAATCAACTTTTATCTAGGTTTGAATCTGTAGAATAAAACAAACTGGTAGACAAAACATGCTATTTAGCTCGGTCTTTGACATTTGAACAATACTGCATTTCTATGGGAACAGTGGGAAAAAGGTCGACCAAGCTCTGATGGAACGGCGCTAATAGTGTACGTATATACAGATACACTGAAGAAAAAGTGGATCAGTAAAAAACTGTTTTACAAATGAGTATTTTGTTTCGCCGTAGGTACCTATCCCGTTTTGCTTGTTTCAGATAAATATATAATTTAATTTGTTCGGGTAATACTCTCAATTCGGTTCAAACCAGTATAATAACGGGTACTGTGACCAGCGTAACAATGGGCGGGAAGTAGCCGTCAGCCACTCTTTGTAACCCGCGGTCTTAGATTCAGCGACGCATATGAAGACAATTAATAATTTTAAGATGATCTAATAGTCTTGCTGCTGATTGATACCTTTCACTGTGAAAAGTTAAGGAAAAAAGAATGTCGTGATCTAGAACGGCGTACTTTCTGCGGATACATTGGCATCGGACTTTATCAGATCCAGTATCAATCTGAAATGATTAGAGGCGAAGTGCTTGTATTGTATGTAGCCCTGTATATTTTAGAATTTAAATTTCTGGTAGTACCTACCTTCCTACTAACTTGCGGGGACAAATAACAAAGGCTACCGATTCAGCCACAAAAGAGTCTACAAAGGCCACATTATGTGTATCCGATGGTCCATTTTTCATGGCATCGCGCACGATCCAAGCATTTAATTATTATGCAAGGATATAACTGGTTATGGCATCTACAGATAATTTAGTAGTAAATACAATTTGCAAACAGAGTTTTTCAGAAAGAAAACAAAAAGGGTGGGTTGTGATTAGTTGATCGAAGGTTGCTATCATTGAACCACCAGTGTATTTCAAAAGCTATGAGCTAGGGAACGCATAATAGAAAGCAAGCGATGTACTCGATGTTGTTGCTCTGCTGGTTTGGTTTTTATTTATTTTGTATTCTATTTGACGAAAAGGTACCTTGTTGTTGTCATTGGACCATTAAATAATTCCACCATTGGACCCACGGAACAATATTGGACCGGTCCAATCACTGCAACTCTTTTCACTGTCTTCCTGTTTTAAATACAAGGTCACTATACAAACTCTATACTAAATGTACTATATTTGAATTAGATATTTGTAACGTAGTCACGCAGAACCAATTTAAATGAAACTATAATAGTTATAGTTCCTGAAATAGTGATTTGTAGATTTTAGGTGCGCATGCTGAAGTTAGTTTAAGATGATATCTAACTTATACAGTGTATTTCATTGAGATGGGACAATGAAAAAATATTCTAAATGGTAAGAAATACCAAAAAAAATGTTCGCATCACCGATTTTAATAAAAGTAAAAAAAAAAACTGCATAAAAAGGTTTTAGGAAAATGTTATGTACGCCCTCTTAAAAATGTTTTTACGACAAAAAAGCTGTCGCTGTATATAAAAATACGATTTTTAAAATCATTGGATGTTTCGGTGCCGGTTTTATGGTTGGTTGGTTCAATGATACCAACCTTCCTCTATACTAAATTAGAGCCTTGCTAATAACATTGCTGAACCGTCGCAACTCTACTAAAAACCATTCAAGAGATCAGTCACACTACAGACAAAAGGTTTTCGTAAACATCCTTACATTTTTATCGCTAAGTAGGTATATGGGGTGTAAAAAAATGCCTCCTTAATACTTCGAGAGGTTAAAGTACCCATAAATACGAACAACTTTGCGGTTTTAAAGGAGTACAGCTTAGCACGTGTCCTTGGATTTACAGTCGGTCAACAATTATTTTATATAATTAGAACCATAACAATAAAATGTAAGGTAAGGCAGGCTTTGGGAATGGTTAGTAGTAAGTAGTGATACACACGACATATTGCGTTATAGTTGTAGGCCGGGCGCGGCTCAGATTTGTAAATACTTGCCTACGTACTCTACCGAATTTTAGATACATAGATACATAATTATGTAGTAACTCAGATTCTACATTTACGGTTACTGTCAAACAACAACTTTTCAATATATTTGAAGACATAATATCACTGAATGCATTTATGCAAAATCGCACGCTTTAGAAAACAACAATGCAAAGGTTCAGCAAAAATATCATTTTCATCCAAATTTGTTTCCGCCAAAAAATGTGCTTCTAGTTTTTTAACTCACACTATTTTTGGTACTAAACAACTTTATAAAATTTTTACAGAAATAGCGTACTTCACAAAATATTGTTCAGAGCTGGATGTAGTTTTGCTTCGCACGCTGGTACTTTTGTATTTCGGTGCTCTTACGATTGCGCGCGTTTAGCACCACCAGAAAATTACCTGCTGCTGAAAATGGCTACTTCACTATTCCTTACGGTAAGGGGTGGGGAGGTCGCGCGTGAATTTTATGTCCTAAACGGGTGGTAGTCACAAAATGGTTAAAAAACACTGCTCTAAGATAAGCACCTATAATTTCTAGGGTCTTGAACATTACCTACGTTGGTATCAAAAGATACAGGGCAAATTGCCATTAAACAGACAGTCAGTTATTTATTCACTTGCAGCATCACGAGCTGAATCAATACTTCAAGTCTAAGTACCTCTAAAGTCTACACGAAAAGTGAATGATTCATTCTGCAATTCTTTGCGTTGGTGTTTCGTACGTGCATTTTATTACTCGAGGTGTTTTATTTCAGTACAGTACATAATATAATTTTTGAAACTATCGTGGTTATGAACTTAATTTTCACTAAAAATGGGTTTATTTAAATTGCAAAAGATGGACCTTTTGCATTTTAAATAAACCAATTTTTACAATAAAATACTGCTAAAGAGGACTAGCAGTATTTTATTTTATGACGATAAATATCGCGAACTAATCAAACTCATAAACCAATGCAATTCTATAATGAGTCATACGATTAAATAAATAAAACAATAACAAGTGATTTATCTCGCCTGAAAAGGCTCTAAACTAAATGAATCATTCAGTTTATAAATTACAAAAATTTTAATATTTTATAACACTTGGTAGATTTACGATTCAAATAAAAAACTTGAGTAGTTATACTTACCAGTTGCTTTTGTTTTAGTTCGATAGATACAACCTTGCAATAAAAGTAGAACAACAAATACTTAGTACCCAATCGCGTGTCTGATTGGTGAATAGATCATAACACCACCGGTAGTTCTATTCAAAAATGGTACCTAACTAAGATTAACAAATGTAAATTCTGGTCTTATTTATAAACTAGCTGTTACCCGCGACTGCGCATCCTCGTGTACCGTTTTTTTTCAGACATTTCACATCGGTTTTGTACAACAAAACTCGTACTAGCAACTGACGTGACGTCGTCCTCGTGTCAAAGTATGTTTTGACAACGCTGCTAATCTCGTTCCTTCATTTTATCCGGTAGGTCCTGTTAATTATTCATTAATTCCTGTTAATTAGCAGGTTACGAACTACTTATATGTATTCCAAGTTTCTTCGATGTTGGTTTAGTAGTTTCAACGTGATTGAAACACAAATATCTAAACTATGACATTTATAATAATAGAGGGATGGAATGGGATGGGATATTCCCTGTATCACTTAAAATTTTCGGAAGGGTCTAATTACATCCTGTGTTATCGTTGTTGCTTTTATGTTAACGAAAACAGATGACGATAGATCGGCTATTTTATGTAAGTTACCTTATAGAGCTCTCAAAAACTAATAATAATTAAGAGCAATGCTTCGTTTAAACAATATAATAAAATAAAGCAACTTTATAAATAACTTCTAAAGTATTATTTACCAAGAATATGTAGAGTAGGTAGTGCGCAGAAAATGTATTTTAATTAAACGTAACTTTTAAGGACTTTACTTTTAAAGAATTAAATAGAGATTGATCGCTAAACATGCAGCTGATGCGGAACGTGTGTAGAAATAGCCACGCGTTAAATTCTTGATAAGCGCGACTTTATGTAATTTAGTGTGGACTGTAAGAAAAATATATGGACTGGTGGAACCATAACTAAAGACTACTTTATTAATTAAGTGGCTGTAAAGTATTTAATTTAATTGCTTATGTAATTAAGTGGTGCCAAAAATCTATTATTTTGGCCAAGACACTCGGTATCTGATTTTAATGTTGTTTGAATCTGGTCATAACCCAATGGATAGATGTATTATTACGAAAGAAAAATATATGTTATGCCAATTAATGTCAGTGCGCTCAAACCAGTTCTACTAATACAATCTTTATTTGTTTTTCCTGCAAATAATAAAATATAAATATTCTGTTGTAATTTAGTAAAAATATATGTTTTGACAAAGAGATACGTAAACGTACCCAGAGCTTAGCTGACGGGAGCAGGCTCGCTGACCACACATCCCTTGCCGTTTGTCAAATCAAAATTACTTGCGAGAGTACCGAGGGAAATGTAATATTATTCATTTTGTCCTAAGTATTATAATAGGTATGGTATTTTGATAGTAATTATGATATTCGTTTTCACTAGCTAAAATGGCTGATAACTCTGTTCTGATTCGTTAGTATAAAAATATAGCAATTAATAAAATAATTTTATACGCTGTCGATTCTGTTGTTGCATTTTTCTAAACTAATCTAATTTGACAGCACTAAAAATGTTGCCGTCCCTTTCTCATAAACTGAAACTACAAAGACAGCAATAATTCTAGCGCTGTCAAATTAGGTTAGTTTAGAAAAATGCAACAACAGAATTGACAGGACTGCCGCTATAATATAACAAAAACTGCTTATGAATAGATGCCGAATATACATTTAATTTTGAGACAATGGAAAACTAGCAACTTTCATGTCTTTTTTACAACTATTTAAAGAAAGTATTTCGTTGCAAAATTATTACCTTTGTAAAGTCTGAAAAAATGATCAACTTCTGATGCTGACAGTACCCAATACTCCAAAGGTAATTTTGTAAGTCGGTAAGGAACTTTACTGTTATGTATGAGGCAATATTACACTTTGATTATGTGCGTGTGCGCGTTTATGTCTTTTTAAGGGGTAAATTCTCCCTGGAGAGTTTGTTATATAAAATTTTTATTTTTCTATGTGATTCAAATAGATGATAATGGCAAAGCACAATATTTAAAAAAATAGCTGTAGCTTGTTATCACGTTTACTCTGTAAACGTTTTAAATATTGTGCAGTACCATGATCATCAGTTTTTTACTTTGCATGATCTTCGTCTCTTATGATGCAAGTGGCTAAAGAAACAGCTTAATTAGTTAAGATTTGGATTTTCCTTAATAAACTTAATTATTCAAAAGTTAAATTAAAACCATTAGTAACATAATGCCTCATTTTCGGTACTAAGTAGTTTGTAATATTTATTCAGCATGACCGTAATTTTTGTGTTCAATGGTCGAAGGTTTTTAATGTGAGAATAGAGTAGAAAATCGGCGTAGTTATTATAATTAAGGCTCTATTATACCGCTGACTATTATTTAACCTAAAGTAAACAAAACTTACCGAATTGAAGCGCCAAGTGAAACCGGTAGAGGGAGAGAAAGGTTGTACTTAAAAATTTTCAAAAAAAAACTATTAGCAGTAAGTTCCAAATGCAAGCATGATTCGCTAACACATAAGTACACGTCCGAATTATTTGTCACAAACAGTCGTACAAACTCGCGTCAAATATCACTTTTCTGAAACATTTCACGTCACTTGCTGCCCTTAGCATTCGCACGGGGTAGTTTTATTATTGAAAATAACTTGTAAATATTTCATGAAACACAAAGAATTTCAGTTGAATTTCAGCGTCGGTTATTTATGTGGATTTTATTTTTGTATTTGTTTTTATATCGCGATGTTTTTATGGGCAAGTTATTTTTTATGGTTGAATGGACGTGCAGTTCGGTAGAAGCAGCGCGTAGTTCTAATTTGTGACGGCTCGCCACAATGGTTTTCCACCTCAGCGCTGCCCCCACCCACGATATGGTTCCTGATGATGATGATTGAATTGTTTTGAAGTTGCATTATTAGTTCCTAGTTCAGTAAAATGATTACAGGCAATTTTAGATGACAAACCTTGGTTATCATTGGCGGCTGGTAAAATTATAGCGCCCTTTCAGGAAGTCAAACGTTATTAGGTAAAGGTGAAACTTAGAAAGCAGCTTTTGATTGAATATGACATAAATTTTTTTTTTCATGAATCCGTCGAATTATAATAATGGAACCGCAGATAAGTAAAATTAAATTAAGTAAAAAAAAATGTGGACGTGACAAATGACCAAAGGGCTGGCGCTTACCTTGGACAGAGAATTAGTATTGCCATACAAAGAGGTAACGTTGCCAGCCTTTTGGGCACCCTGCCTGCAGTCGGTGATTTGAACTCTGTTTTCTATCTCTAGTAGAATTCAGAGTTCATTTTAATAATTTTTTTTTTGTTAAAAATGCTATTTTCTTAAGTATTTGTATATAAAATTAAATAAATCCTAATGAGCCTCAATTTAAAACACGATGCGTAGGTATATCCTGTACCTAAGTACTGTAATCATAACCCTCCTTTTGCTTCAGATAAAAAGGAGGTTGTCCTTCAAAAATCACATGGTCGCACCAACCATGATGAGCTCATGTGCTTAACAAGTCGGTAAATAATGTAAAAATTTGACTTTGTATGCATTCGTTAGAATATTCATTATGTCTTATTATTATAACATAGGTACCTATTTGTGTTTCTTCTTCGTCAATATTCTTAACTACTAAATCTTTACTATAGAACATACCTATTTGAACGAAAAAAACTTCAAAATTTAAGAATAACTATTTAGTCATATTTCATAATATATTTTCTTTCACACCTTTCGTCTCGTTACGTCGTTGACGGTAGATATATTGTTCAAAGAATTGTAAACCTAGTGTTGTGTAGTATGAAAGACTAGACCTAGTGATGTGTAGTATGAAAGACTAGACCTAGTGATGTGTAGTATGAAAGACTAGACCTAGTGATGTGTAGCATGAAAGACTAGACCTAGTGATGTGTAGTATGGAAGACTAGACCTAGTGATGTGTAGTATGGAAGACTAGACCTAGTGATGTGTAGTATGGAAGACTAGACCTAGTGATGTGTAGTATGGAAGACTAGACCTAGTGATGTGTAGTATGGAAGACTAGACCTAGTGATGTGTAGTATGGAAGACTAGACCTAGTGATGTGTAGTATGGAAGACTAGACCTAGTGTTGTGTAGTATGGAAGACTAGACCTAGTGTTGTGTAGTATGGAAGACTAGACCTAGTGATGTGTAGTATGGAAGACTAGACCTAGTGATGTGTAGTATGGAAGACTAGACCTAGTGATGTGTAGTATGGAAGACTAGACCTAGTGATGTGTAGTATGGAAGACTAGACCTAGTGATGTGTAGTATGGAAGACTAGACCTAGTGTTGTGTAGTATGGAAGACTAGACCTAGTGATGTGTAGTATGGAAGACTAGACCTAGTGTTGTGTAGTATGGAAGACTAGACCTAGTGATGTGTAGTATGGAAGACTAGACCTAGTGATGTGTAGTATGGAAGACTAGACCTAGTGATGTGTAGTATGGAAGACTAGACCTAGTGTTGTGTAGTATGGAAGACTAGACCTAGTGATGTGTAGTATGGAAGACTAGACCTAGTGTTGTGTAGTATGGAAGACTAGACCTAGTGATGTGTAGTATGGAAGACTAGACCTAGTGATGTGTAGTATGGAAGACTAGACCTAGTGATGTGTAGTATGGAAGACTAGACCTAGTGATGTGTAGTATGGAAGACTAGACCTAGTGTTGTGTAGTATGGAAGACTAGACCTAGTGTTGTGTAGTATGCCTTCGTGAGATAGAAAAAAATTATGCCTACTAGTTGGTTTTAGTTTAAAACTTTTAATTATAAATGTTTTTACCAGGTATATTTCCATTTATTAATATTTTTTTAGAAATCTCTCTCATCTAGTAGTATAGGAAAAATGCTTTCCTACAGATTTCAGAGGAAGTTTGAGGTGCTAAGTGTCATTCAAATATTGTCTATCGACCAACATTATTGACAAATTCATGTTTTCTTATAATAGTGTTTTTTGCAATACACTTCACATTGGTACTTCCCCAGTAAATTTCATTGTAAAAACTAATATTAAGTACCTAAATAAACACCTACCTATTTAATATTTATCTTACAACTTCATATCAGTGTTTTGGTCTAACTAATCTCAACATTGTCATTAAGAGAAGTGGTAGAACTTATTAAATACGAATAGGTCGAACTTATTACTAACCTATGCCTACCTACTTAGGAAGTAGGTAGGTATAGGTAAAGGTTCAACAGCGAGTTCATTTAACTCGTGAATTCTCGCAAAAGAGCAATTATAATCATCCTCGTAGGGCTATCGCATTGACTCACGATCATTTAAAAAATAATAAGTAAGTACCTAAGATTTTCTTGATGATTTTGAAATAGTCAATACCTTCTATGTTGGCGAATGCTATGAAACTATTTTAATAAGTCCGAGAAACGTGATTATTTTTCATTTTTTTTTACAAAATATCCCATCTTAGTATTCACACAGCAAATACGATGGGAATACAATCAGTCACGGTTGAAAACAAATTAAATGTTTGGTCTGGACGTGCCACTATTCCTTCAGACATCGATCATGTCTCGATGATCTTGAATAATCTTGAGCGATACCCTGGGGAAAAAGCCGTGTCGTGACTATTTTTTTTTTGTTGGTAGTACCATTCGTCAATATAAAAAGCACTTGCTTTCGGTATGTCTTTCGTGACCTATTTGTGACAAGAAGTAATTCAAGCAATGATAAATTGTCACGCCATGGCGTGTGATGAAGATAGAGTTCTAAGAGTCGCACTGTTGTCTGTGGACTGTGTCGTTCGTCCTTAGCTTTATTTATGAGATTTTCACATCGATCTATCATCTCGCCAATTATACGATAAGAATAGCTAATGATCTGTAAACGATTTAGTAGTGTTGCATGGCATCGATTGATTATAGACAAATTAGATAGTTGCAAAAAGGCATAGCGCAATCTGTGGAATAAGTTCAGATTATGTAAAGTTGGTTTATATACAAGTGACAATTATTGTATTATTTTATTAAATTGATTTAATAAGTCAATTAACAGTATTTCGAGTTATATTGGAAAGCTCAATGTGCCTGCGCGTAGACACTGTGCATTATTTATAATGAAATAACTACCATCAGTACCAGAAATACTCTACCAGAATGTTTTTGAATGGTATACATACCCAGGTTCACGTAGTTAGCCATTCATATTTAAACTAGCTTTGTTTGCAGTGGGCACGATATATCTAAGATTAGTGCCTTCTACACACGTGAAATGCCACGAGTTCATGTTCATGAGAACAAATTAAGAGGTAAAGGACGATGTAAAAAAGTTGAAATCACTTATTGTTTACCTTCGTCGGTAACACGTTTTGCGAGTTCATTTAGATGCGTTCATCAAAATTCATGGCATTTCTTGATTTTGCACAATTAATTTCGTACGTTTATTTATGAAAATGAAATGTGGGGGCTCGCTGCATTTTTATATCAACAAAAGACTGAAGGAATTGTCGAAAACTGTCTTAGTTTCGATTTGTTTGGTTTGTTCTGGATTAAAGAGCTGACAGCGGGGAGCAGCAAAATGTCCAAGAGCGACCTCGACGTCCCTTACGGCGCGCCAACCGGTCCTCAAGGTGAAGGCCTTCTCAAATGCTGCTATGTTCTATACTATACGTAGGTACCTGCCTATCTCTAGGTAATCTGTAAAGTAAAAAGGTAACACCCGGTGAAATATGAACACACTCAAATTAGATGTCAGACTCGTAAAAAATGGCAGAGTTATTATCAAAATTACCTTCAAATGGCCAATATAGATCATAGAAATTCCACTTTCAAACAGTATTAAATTAACTTTTTCATACGAATGTACCACAGAATATCAATCTATGGGTATATGTAGGAATTGCCATTGGAATTTGACTAGAAAGTTTTTTAACGGAGATAAATTTGAAACAAGTTGGTGGCCCACCTGATGTTAGGCGCTTGCCTCTACCTACAGCAATGCATTAGCTCACAGAGCATGTTTGTTGAAATCGGGTTGCAACTCTTGTAAGACAAAGGTATAGAACAAAATACTCGTTCAAGTATGCTCAAAGAAAACTCAATACTCAAGCATCGCTTTGAGTAATTTCACTGAAAAGTGTCAAAAAATCATAGATAGATTTGAACACAGAACAAAGGAAGTAAATAGAAAGAGCATGATGACTTTTTAGTATGAGAACCAGTGTAGCTAAACTCACACCATGTCAAAACTAACACACTTAGAAATAAAGATTAAAATTGGTTGAAAAAGAACGTAAAACGGACCTAAATCCATTAAAATAATTTTATTGATATAAAACCTTAGTTCCATCGGAACATGGTTCAAAACTCAATAAAATAAACAAGTGATAAAAATTAAAGTTTACTTCGTCTACTCAGCAAAAGGTGGCGCTTTTGCGAAGCATTTTTGTTATAGTCTTTAACTTCAAAACTTAAGATTGATAATGCAATGGCTGTTATGACAAACATAGCTACTCACTTAGTGATGTGACCAATGAGGATACATGACGAATTTGTCGATATCGATTATTACCTACCCACTGATTGATAAAGAAATAGCTACGTTTAGCCGCAATTACATTTGTCTGATACGTTGTGTCCAAGGGCTCTGCCGTTTGTGGTGGTCGAAATAAAAATATTTTCTTTCTTTGTTTAATTATAATCAATCACAAAGGTTAGTATCAGACTGACACTATTGTCAGTCTGATACTTGGGTAAGGACCAAGAATGAAGGTACCTACCTAATTAATTAAAACTTCATGAATATAAATAATAACACTATAATTACCTGAAAACACAAAATTATTAGAGTCGGTATAGCTGTGCCAACAATGTATTTGTTTCCACTTTTTTTAATTACAAAATCTTGGTCCTTAAAGTGCAGCAAATTGTACCTACTGTATTTTGTAGGAAACCAATTTTGTTTCCCAGTTGCATCAATCAATTTTTTTTTATGTCTGGCACATTGGGTAAACTGAAACCAGAAGATATACCTATTTTTTCAAAATATTTCTGTAATTTTCATCTGACCCAGCCATTAAAGTTATCGACAACGCATTCATCAGTTTATTGGGGCCACATCCCTAACTGAGTAGCGAAAGTTGAGGTTTAAAAGAAACGCGACTTTAACATGTATGATTTACAGTCTTTTTTTCTTTGACGGTTTTGCATTTTAACAAAACTAACAATTAACAATAAAATATTATTTATCGGTGATATGATATGCCCCCATTTGTTAAATTTTTGATTCCGCTATCGTTTTTGCACTCTAAAACAGCACAATATGGCATGTTTATATTTTTTAATGATTTTTTTCAAGTACGGTTACCATGACAAAATTCAAACACGACTGAAGTGAGCGGAGCTAGGCGGAGCTTGAAGTGCGTAATGCGATGCAGACTTGATATTAAGCGGATCCACCTACTTACTAATTCTACTTATTTTCTTTTTTCTGTGGATTTGAATTTGAGCGAACTGGCAGCACACCTACAAATCTGTAGGACTATTATTATTATTGTATGAGGGAAAAATTTCATGTAGGTACTAGGTACATAGAATAATGAGCGCGTTGATGTCTTTTGTATAGAGAAAATGGGTAAAGACGCGTTCACTTCTAATATATCGAAGAAAACTAGTGTTGTAAGTACTCAAAAGAAGGTCTAGCCATGTCAATGGTGAAGGTCAGTGTAACAAATGTCCAGGTGATGTAATTTAATTTTAAATTTTATTATGGGCCTAGCTTGGAACAATAATTGACCAATATTCAGGTTCAGGGTTTTGCAATGCATTCTCTAGCAATCCGTTGTCAATACAGTACACTAAAGTACAAAACACACAGGGGTTTTTTTTTTCCTCAGTTCGGCAGAGATTTTGGAGTAAAATCTGATCTGTGCGTAAGGCCCCTGAAAATTTATAAAATCCAGCTACACAGACTGTTTACTTATTTGCGAAGTAGTCTCAATACCTACATTTTAGTTCTTAGAAAGTGGTTTTGTACCTACGCAAATACTTTCTCCGTATACAGGATCAGGTCAGAGTGAGCAGATTTTATCCACTTCATGTTATCTATACCTACTGCTAAGTGCATATTTTTCTGTGTTCATTTGATTATTATGCGCATATTTAATTTTAGACCCATTTTCGGCAAATCATATAAAATAGATAGAACGGTGTGTTGAACATTATTCAATGCATATTTAATTTTAATGAATAATTATTTTATAAACTTACCATAACAAATAACTGAGGTAAATTCCCAGACTAATTAAAAAAAATAACAAAACCAACTTCCTCAGACTTGAGTAAGCTATAGCATGTGTTTTAGATTGTTTGTTTGTATGTTTATGTTTCAATCACATGGCAACTACAGGTCCGATTTGGCTGAAACTTGGAATATACATTGGATTAACATATTAACAGGACGAACGGGATGCCACGATGAGACACCTGATGTAGAATAAAAAACCCACCTCAGTCAAAAAGAAAATGAAAATTGCGTTCCGTTTTTATTTTTACGAAGTGTTTTCGAGTTTTCTTTGAAAGGGTAGCCGTGACGTTTGCGTCAGTCGCTTAAGCGGTAACCACTGCCTATAACGATGCATTGTCTCACTGAACACGTCCACTGAAGACGTGCCTTGTGTTGTATTGCACTGCGCCCATCACTCTGAGACATTAGACATCATTAGTACCTACCTTACCTTACCTTATTTTTAGTATTCGGTATAAGGTATAAGTTAGCCGGCTTTCGACTTACAGCTAAATACTGGTTTAGGAACTTGTTTACGTTACGAGATTCGTTTTGAATTAATTAAAGTATATAAGTACGTCTGCGTGAATCATCTAATTTATACATAACGGTCATGTAAATATTTGAGTAGAGTGTGTTATTTAGGGCTAATATAGTAATACAAATTTGTAAGTTGACAATTTTAAACGATTGGTACCCCACCCCACCCCGTAGTGGTACGTCCATTGTTTTTGTGAGTGTTTAATACAGGCTGTAAAAAGACTAAAAACCTATTTCAAAAATTCAAAAATTACGAAATTGGAGAACTGCTTTCCTACTAGGTATGATTTCAAAAGTTTTTAATGCGATTTTGTTTTTAACTAAATCATGAGCAGTTTTTATGAATTGATTAAAAAGTCCAGTCGTTTTAGTTTTCTGTTGACTTTTTATAACCAGTATTAAACGTAGACAAATACATAAAATACCTACATATTTTATATTTCATTTCCTTATTATTTTGGAATCACGCGTTCTTATGTTAACAAGTTTGGATTTAGCTATTTCACTGTTTTGGAATTATTGCATTATTCAAAACATCTAGGAAACAAAAATTTAATTTTCTCACATTTTTTCAATAATATTGGGTATGATGATCGAGTTTCTGCTCATAGATTTAACACTTATTTCTGTACCAGTGTTACCCTAGGTAGAGTTTTGAGAATTATAAATGAAATTATTAGAATCTGCTTCATATTAAGCTTTATTTAGTTTCGAGACCTTTCTCAAACATTTCTCATTAGTGAATAAAAAACATTTCGATACCTCTATTCAAATATAAACTGAGGTGATGCGACGTGATGTATCATTGTTTAGTGTTCGTGTTTGTTTCGGCTCTTGTGATTGTCGAGATAGCGCGAAGGATGCTGTCAGCTACCGCTCTGTCAACACCTGGCAGATACGAAAATACGAAAACATGACGAAAACAGGCTTTTGATAATAAAACCGTGCTCGGAAACAAAAGAGTTTTGTATGTAATTGTTTTTATTTGAACACCGCGGGTATGTTCGTTTCTCATTTTTATTGTATGAAAAAAAAAAGTTATAATCTGGTACCTATCTAGGTAGGTAGGTACCTAGGTACCCTATTTCCATTGCTATGTTAATCTGGATGAAACGTTTCTGAAATAAATCATCATAGTTGATTAGAAATGGAGTTTCTAGAAATCGTTACAATTTAAATGGAAATCTGGATATAAAAAACTTTTATTTTAAACTGTTTCTCGAAGTTTTAATTTACACTAAGCAAGCTCGCTAGTTTGCTAAAAACTAAGAGGCCTAATATGCCACACCTATGCCTAGTTCTGGGTAAAATCAGGTTGTAGGACGAATGATGCTTATGAGGATTTATAGTAGGAACTTTTACCTACCACTAGGTACATACTTCATAATAATGATGGCACTCAAGGGTTAGAAATAACTTTTCGTAGGTATATAATCTTTTCTCTAGGTTGGGGGGTAAAATGGGGTCTTCTTTTGAATCCGAGAAAAAAACAATCTGAACACAGATTATTGAAAATGGCGGTTGTTAGCGTGACTCAGCAGACAAAGATCAGCTAGATTAATCTGACAAATGAAATAATGACGGAGAATAAAGTGGTGGCTTGTAGAAATAGGGCACCAATCGGCCTACGGGCATTACGGGTTACGTGTGCAGCGAGAGCGACACATCGTGTTATTGTCACTACCAACTACGGCGTAGTAAATACGTGCTACGGTCTACGTCAACGTAGCGCGTTTGTGCTACGGATGCTATTTTAGATTCGCCTATGGGCTATGGTAGCCATGGTAGAGCAACTTATTGTGTATTTTATTAAGTTTTTTTAGGTAATAGGACGTAAGGAACAACTACTTACAATAGTGTTGTTGTGGCGCTTAAAATATTCGCAAGCTAAATTGCAAGAAGATTGGCGGATCCTAAGCATTTGGCAAAACAGTGTCAGATCACGCAAACAGGTGCTAATCAGCGGACGTGTCATTGGAGGTCTAACTCGGCGTGGTCTGCCAATTATCGGAGTGACTACACTAGCTGGTCTTACTGGGGACCAGAATTCATATTGTGTAGAATGTAGTGGTTTTCCCGACAGAGAGCTTGTAAAATAATTACAAATCGTCATAGAATTTAATATTATTTTAATCATGGGTGCTGAAGTTGAGTAAAACTGAGAAGACAGGTAGGTGGCTGTGATACCTGATTGTCACGACAAAGTAAACTAATAAAAACACTTACCGGAGTCGGTCTGACGTGCCTGGGGAGGATGAAGGGTGATGCGTTCCGCCACAGATGTGGCTATGAACGGGTGATGAAGGGTGATCTTAAACACTATAGAACTCGTTTCACAGAACACTCTCGCAGGAGTGTGAGCGGATGCATCCACTGACACCACTTATATGAAGCCTAGGCCTCGGCTTAAACAGCGTCGATCCCTTTGCAAATACTACGCAAAACACCTAATATAATAAGTGCTGTTTGATGTGAGATTGAAACGTAAGAGCTGAAAAGCCTAGCTTTGTTTCCAATGTTTGGTAATGTTTTTTTAAGAGCAAAATGCGAAACATAATCTTAACATGGTATCCATGTTTTGAAATAAATGCGTAGTACACCTATTAATGCATAAGCTCAATGTAGAGTTGTGAGCACCAAGACACCAAAGATACTCTACCTGTTTACCATGATTACCTACCTACCTAGGTAAAATAGACAGAGGGTGATTCGGACTCGAAAGGTACGGGGATACCTCGGAGTGAAAGCTCTTTCCGAACACAGAAATATATCGCGTTCTGTTAATTTTATTTATTTTAAGAACCTGCTATAATTATGGCGAATAATAATTAGCCTGATGAACGGCAGGTTGGTGAAATAAGCACAATAAGAAGTCTATATAATCTAATATTATCGCTTATAGGTAGTCCAGACCTCAGATTATAGAAATAGTTCTATATTCTAAGGTCCAGACGCAAATTGCTTTAGTTATGAAACACTGTCACGCTCAAACCACGAACTTCACAATCACCTTATAATCGTGTAAAAACAGCGGAAATAATCCATCTTCTTAGGTACCTTCTTTGAAACAGATAGACACGCTATCTAACCTGTCTTGTACGTTAAGGCCTTTCCAGACGATGCCAGTAAGTGGAATCATTGTCAAAGCTCTTTGTAAAGGACTATATTCTGTGGTAAAGGAAGTTTTTGATCGAGTGAGCGAAGCGAAGCGAAGTGTCAAAATGAAGAAATCGGTAGTTCAGGTGGTAATTATAAGTAGATCCGCGGTATTGACGCGATTAGCAAAGTTATCTCAGCCATAATAGGTTGAAAAATGTTTCTTTGTGATTTTTTTGGAAACATCACTCAGTTCAAGGCGAACTTAGTACTAATAAGTTTAGTGGTACGTAATAGGTAATCTGTGCTACTGACTCTACTAGAGTATTGTGACTCTACTAGAGTATTGTGACTCTACTAGAGTGATATTTTCAAAAATACAGGATCATATTGAAACATTCGGCAATGGGTGGTGGGTGGTACTTATACTGCTCGTTATTCCGTACGTTACTTGCTAGCAGAAATAAATTATAAAATCATTTTTTTACATAACAATACCAACATAAAATAATCATCCAATTGATTGAAAACTACTAAGGGCTAGAGACTAGATAGATAGATAGATAGAAAACTCTTTATTGTACTGCACCGGAAATTAGATATTAGACATAGTTCTATATTAAAGCGAAGTACAATGGGCGGCCTTATCGCTATGAGCGATCTCTTCCAGGCAACCTTTGGATGGACTGGATTTTAAATGTACGATAGTGACGGTGCAAAAAACAAAGACTACATTTCACAAACTAAACCGCATAAATAGACTACTTAGTAGCCAGCTAATTGTACCATTTACAAGCTAGGTACAATACAAGGCATCTGTAGCAAGGAGGGAGGTAAGTTCACCACGTTATACTGCGCATTGTCTCTTAAGCAGTAAATTGTAGAAGGGGCAATTTATCAATAACGACCAAGTGTTCCGGCTGATTCGGTGCGATTTTGGCCACATATCGCGTCCTGCGGGTCGGCCGTCACGCGATCTCTTCTTGCTTTAATTCACGTGACACTTCTGAGAAGGTGATACTCTGTCATGCATGATACTCTACGTTATTAGCAGAAACACAATATACTTTTCGAGAAATTGGAGTTAGAAGGAAGGAAAAATGTAAAAAGATATAAGTACATAGCTTCCTTTTTTCAAAGTTCATCTGGAATGTACCATCGTACTTGGCATACTTTTTTAATTGGACCTTAACTAAATGTCTATGGTCACTAGACTTAATAAATTAATTATTAGATTCCTGTCCTGACAGAAAAATATGATAAAAATGAGGCGTTATAAGTTTGAGGTCCACTGTGTGCCTTTAGCCTCGTCGCTGAAAGTAAAGCTTGTATTTCAATTTTGTTTGTTTCTTTTGCAGTGTCCTTCTCTACCTCAAGTTTGAGGTCTTTTATCAAACATTTAGTTTTGTTCGATTGAAAGAGTTTCAAAGTTTGAAAGACTCTCGTGTCTGATGATATTCAACATACATAATACAATGAAGAGATCTATGGGTTTTTGGGGTAGGTACTGGGAATTTTAAATGTTTTGTAAAACTAATATCTAATTAGCTGTTTTTCAAAAGAAACATTACATCTAAAATGTTCGCATTATTTAAACGCAGATAAGATAGTGGAACAAACAAGACTTATTTGTTTGTAGGTAGCTAGAATACTTAGGTAAAGATCACCTTGCTTGCCTAGGTAAATAGGTATCACCTTTAATGATACGTAGATTAGTGTCATTATAATAGAATGAAATAAATCAAAATAAGCTGTTCAATGCGCTTAGAGCAACATCTGACTGATCGGAAGCTTATAGAAGCTTGAGTCTAGGTAATTCGTTCTCATACTCAGTCGTAGGTAGATCAATCTACAAACCATCAATAGTAGCAATCTTAGCAAACTTATAACTTAGTTCTTTACAATGAGAACCTACTAATTGGACTGATAATAAGCCAAAATTCATATTTAGGTAGATACCTACTCGGATAGTTCTGCATTTAAAGAGTTTAATCTTAGCCGAATTACCGATAGAAAAATATTTAAATCAAAACAAAGCGAACTTTTGAAATAGACAATCTTACACCTGAATTTTACCTACCCAAACAATAAAACATTGCGTAAACTATCTGCGTTGATATCGTAAACACCACGTGAACAAAGCACGTACAAACATTTAAGAATTAGGACAGGTTTTTCTTTAAAATGAGAACTGATTAATGTTTTGTACTTACTACGCGTCACGCACGTACTTCAGAGATACGTAATGGTAATGTTTGAAATGGGATGAAGGAAATATCCATGTACCCAGCATTCACGAAGAAAATTCTTGATTTTTAAATGCAGGAACCTAAATAAAAAATTGTGAAAGAGATCACGTTGCCTTACACAAAATATTTGCAGAAAAGACGTTAGAACTGCTTATTTGAAAGGTATAAAATATAAGTACTCACGATAGCATTCTCATCCACACAGAGAAGAAATGGGTCGGGTCGTGTCGAGAACTGCAAGACACCTTCCGCTCTTTTTTGAAGAGTAGAGCTTGCTTGCATGCCTCGACTATCCTAAATTTCTCACTCACAGAATTTTTGAGTTCTATTGTTTGTGGTCGCTTCCAGAATTTGCAAGTTCTTTGAAACGGGTTCACGTCCTAGCTTCAGAACTCTACGACGGAGTGTGGTAGCTGATCGCTCGCGTAGACCGTTGACTGGGTAATGGTAATAGCGGTCAGGATTGCACGTCCTGCCTCGAACCCAAACCACGACCCTACTCGTAGTAGTTGCTAACTAATCTGTGCTTTCCCTTTCATGATATAATTTAATAATATACGGGCATTACTCAGACATAACGACATGTTGTTAAAGTTTGCATTTAGTGAAGAGGTACCTACCTAGCCTATACATACTAGGATCTAGCAGACTACATACATTAGTAGGTACCTATACCTAAAGCTGAAAATGTTATCGGGTGGGTGACACTAGCAATTGTACCCACGACGACGTTTATCTTGAGAACTATAAAAGCCTTTTTAAAATGATAACGATAAATAAATAAATATTCATGGACATATCACATGATGTGGCCGTTTTTTGATGAATTCAATATTCCGATATTTCACACCATTATGGAGTGGGTTCAACAATATATTTAGGACCTACGCTATATAAGTAGGTACATATACGCCTCCTTAGCGCTAGGCGCATCGTTACTCCTATAGATAGATATATACCTATTACCGACCTAGGTTGTTGTTACATAATAAATAAACACTTTATCAAACTATCTTTATTGTACTCAGTCTTTTTTACCTATCTTAGCACATAGCTCCCATTAAAATGTCCTGTGGTAGCGCCACTCTTGTTCTACCCGCAAAAATGCAAAAGCGTGAGATTGTGCGTGACTCATTAAAAATACCTAGAACATCGCACAATTAGTTAGATAATATTTGACTATCGTTGTTTACAATCCCACAATATACATGGAAGTTTACACTTGATAAAATTTATTGAGATTGAGACAGACGTAGGCGACGAAACTTGAATCAACGCATTCAACGCGCATTCACTCACTTCCGCTCAGCATACGAGTACAACAGCTATCGGAGCGAGGAACGAATGGATTTCTTTTAAAAAGTGTTTTCCTCCAGCTTTGGCTAAAAGGAAAACTTACTTCTGTGTCCATCTACCAAAGTTGAAATTATAATATGGGGATATGAAAATAACATAATTTTTACCCGACGATGTAGAAACACGGTGATGACTTGATTGAAAACCAATGCAAAATAATTTAATTAGTACTTTATATCAGTATTAATATAAACAAGTTACCTAATTAACTAGTTGTCCTATGAAAACATAGACCTCGCGAGCCTTTATAACCATGCAAGAACCGATACTTTCCCTTGGCTAAATCGAATTTCAGGTGCTTGAATTTTCCAATAGGCCCTACCTATACCTATCTACCTAGACTTTTGAGCAAAATAGGGGTATAAGTTTTAGCTATTACTCGCGTTCCCTTGGTCCTAGGAGGTCGAATCTGGTGTCTACGGATTTGTCTCGTAAAGGCGAAGAGGACTGTGTAGTCTCATTGATATTGGTAGGAGTAAATTTTCGGGAAAAAACTTTTTGGAAATATTTGTACACCATCTTGTGTAGAATGAAGTCTTTCGTGTGCTTTCCGAATTTGGTTGAAATCCGTCTTTAAACAACGCTACAGCAAACTTTCCTGTTTTCCCAATCAAAAATCGCGTTCGATGCCGATTTTTGTCCAAATCTATTGATAAATGCGACCTGTAGGCGATAACTGACAGACAGGCAGACAGCCGGACAAAAGCATTTTTGGCCAATCTCGAACTGAAACGCTTCGCTCGCTCGGTCAAATATTGTAGTGCCCCAGCGGAGTCATGTTCGGGTCATTTGGGTATATTTACCATAAAATATGTACCCTTAGATAAAAAAACTCTAATTGTTTATCACATAGAATTTGCATATTAGATAGAAATAGACCTTAGTACCTACTTTTGTAAAAAAAAATGTGATATCTTACAATAAAAGTCTAATCCAATACATAAAGGCTGGTATGCCAAAAAAATACATGTAGTTCGGACATATCACGTGTTAACTACACGTAATCATAATTAATTCGAAAAATTAATACTTAACTTGAAAAACGTTATTTTGCTCAGCTGATGGCACTGGCGGTAATAAAAAAACAAAAGTATAAAACATCCAACATAAAATATTCAGATAGGTACAGTGGTTTCAACACCTTGTTAACACCAATGAAAGAGATATCCACATAATATATTGTATCTACCTACTCAAGCATATCTACTAACGTAAAATAATACCATTTTGAGAAATTCAGCGCACATCATTAGAAGACCATTGCACAATAAATAAATATTCAGGGACATTTCACACTTTCTAGTCCCAAACTAAGCAAAGCTTGTAATATGGAAAAAAATAGATAATATTGAATTAATAATGAAGTGTTTTACTGATTTGTGGTTTTTATTATTGTAGTAATGTCAACAGGAGGTAAATACTACTTCGATGTGACGAATGTAGTATTATGCGTAGTGGCGAACGGACGCTAGGCTCAATCTTCTAATTCCACTGTATGTACTTACCGGACCGCATTCGGCTGACGTGACCAGTGACCCCATCGCCCGGACCAACCAATGTTACGAGTAAATTGTTATCTAAGGTCAATGGTAACATTGGTAACTGACCACGAGACACCTGGAAAAACAATCTGGTGACCTTATTTCCGGAAAGAGCCATTAAAAAATTCATAGCCATCGAATGTCAATCAAGTTTTCAAGGTGGAGGAAACCTCTATCTAGCAGAGTTACTCTGATAATATCAGGACCTTCTTGTAACAAGGCGCAAAAAAAAAAACAACAAAAAGTATGGCGGTATTCACTTGTTCCCGGGTTAGTCTCAAAATCCTCTTTGGGTAAAATTACACCGTAACAGCTTACTTTGCGTAACTACTTTTTGAATTAAATACCTACCTAGTTTACTGCTGCTGAAAAAACTCAAGTGATTTTGAGACTAACCCTTGCCCCTGAGTGTCACCCTCATCCAATAAGAGAAAAAGAGAGATTTTGTTTCATTTTTCGTAGAGAAAAATACTAAAATGGTTTACATCTTACTGCTTCCAAGTACTCTTAGGGCGTCTTGCACCAGAATCACTAAACGTATTTAACAGCTAAATCGATTTAAATCTGACGTATTTGTATGACTTGACAACTCGCTAAATACTATTTAAGAGTTAAACGCGTTTAGCGATTCTGGTGCAAGCCGCCCTTAGACTACACCTACTATAGTACTTGCGTCCGAAATTCGAGCAATAGTCTGTTTTTGTTTTCAGACAAGTACACAGATTTATCTATTCATGGCCGCTCAATGCTCTACTTTAACAATGCACCCAAGGTAGTGAGCAACAACAGCGCAAGGTGAACGAACCTCAATAGTATTAAATGCATTCACTATTATGTAAACCTGTGATATCCCCATCCTGAACCTGGCTGCCTTTTAGTACTCAACGATACAACGAGATAGAAGAGATATTGGTATCTGACGTTTGTGTCCTAAATCTTAGTTTAATTCTTCTTAGCTAGATAGTAGGATGTGCATGTCCCCAGCATAGGTACCCTACAGTAGTCACAACGGATCTTTGTCCCTCTGAAATATCTGCGCAGAACCGATTTGTGGGTTGAACTGGAGGTAAGCGAATTTTTCCGCACAACAGTACATGTGCAATCGTTAAACAGATAACTTTATTTGTTAGACATTTTATCTGAGGATTGCAAAATCAGCCTTAAATTAAAAATGCAAGAGCATAAAAACAAACTTTTTGATCCAAATTTTTATTTATTATTGAAACGTGAGTTACAACAAATGGCATCCTAAAAAATAAATAGTAAAGCTGCTCATTTTAATTAAATATGTACTTTAGAAACATTAAAGCAGTAAATTATACCATTTGAATCACAGTGCGGTTTTTGTTTCAGCTGAAACTTGTTGATGTTGAGTATTTCATGGTGGGGTTGAAGATGGAAACTTCGATTCAAATAGTATACTTCTTTTGAAAACAGTAAATTTCATTTCAAAACAGGGTCAACAATCAATTTTGATCCCAAATCGTGGAGTGTAACGTTTAAATTCTATCGTAACTATCGTAACGTGTATAAATCTTGGACTGTAAACACAGTGGTGTATAAAGTGAAAATCTTAAAGCTACCAAATTAATTGACTATTGACAACTATTTATTACCTTCACTAATTAAGTACACATTGGAATCATTGTATTATTAGCTGTTTGACAAAGATATCTATCGTGTATATTTTGCGTACAATTCTTTTTTTTATCTACAAGGCGAATATCTATTTATAGAAGTGCAAATGTGAGGATAACAGTAGATTTTTTATATTTTTAACTGTTTATATTATTTATGCAATGTTAACAGAACTACCAAGTAGATATTATTGGTGCGTTTTGTGTTTCTATTAAAACATGGCTACCTTAACATTAAATTGGAAACATGTCTGCCTTTGTGTTTAGTAATGGAGAATATTATTTTGTACTGGTTTTGGGACCAATTGACCTTAGCAGATACCAGACAGGGGCGCCTCTTGTAATAGGAGTATTACTATAATACATTATTCGTTATTATGTTTAGAATCTCTATGTTACACACACACACGCTCGTGTATGCCTTGCCTATTACCTGAGCGCCACTGCACACACACTCAAAACTCATAAATACAATACCAGTGCAAAAGCATCAATAAGAAAAAATACTATAAAGACACTACTTAATGTTACACAAAAAGCTCAGCGAAAAAAGTCAAGAGTTACTTAGTAATGTATAAAAACTAACAGCTTATCGTAAAAATAAATTAGAAACAAAAACAACTTTGTTCTCTGTGATCACAATATCGAAGAGCTAGTGACAGAACCAACTCGGCCCGCAGCCGAACAAGCAGAGAGACGGACTAAACTATGCCCGACTAAGCAATATATTAATCATTTTTTTTTTAAATAAACAAACCAACCAACCACCTTAATCGCTAAATTATTTACAACGCAACTAATACTATTGTAAAAAAATCAAGAGATAATAAAGCATGATACAATGCATGACGCTGTAGGTTCTCTATAATTGACCAGATAAATATTTAGAAAAAGAAATTAATTTCTAAATAACTTAGAGAAATGGGGAATAATAAAATAGCTAATGATAATGTAAATATTAAATTAACAACCTCCCAAACAACGAGTCTAACTAACCTCTATTAAAACTCTTCAACATTCAACATCAGTTCGCACCGTGGTCGTTAACTAATAATATCATTAGTCTAGATAACCTTACATTTTAACAATAATCTTATGTAAAAATATAACTATTTTTCTATTTATTCTAATACGTTTACGTTCAAAAAGTCAATTATATACTTGTTGAGATTACACGCGGTAAATAACTAATACCGAAGACCGATGATAGTACCAATAAAGTGTTTACTTATTCCATCAAAAAGTTACTTAATATTATGCAAATAAGTTACTAGCTATACTACCTACATCTAGAAAAACAAATCTTACTTATACTTACTAATAAATACTATAAGAACATATTAGATACGATTTGCGACGCCACCGGCCGCTTGTAAATAAAACGTCGGAGATTCTGTACATTTCATTTTAGTCGATCGCAGTACGTTCAAGCACCCTATTACGGCTTACTTTAATTATCCACCCCCAACAATCGCACTTTTGTCACAGTGAAATATTTTCCAGTGCGTTTATTTGGATGGATAATTGCGTAAAACCTTATTTTAATGAGAATGAAATTCCCAAATTAAACAATAGTAGCAATTTTGTTGTTTTATTTACCTAAACCACAGCGCTAAAATTATACCCGTCCCTGTTTTTTCAGTTTATATCAAAGGGACGGCAATATTTGTAGTGCTGTCAAATTAGGTTAGTTTAGTAAAATGAAACAACAAAATAGTTACAAGTAACTGACAATACATTCTAGCTGCTTTCTTTTTGGAATGATCAGATTATATCGATTTCATAAACAAATGAGTATCCTAATATTCTGTAATGTCATAACGATGTTTTAACAATTTGTTAATGATTTCACTAATTATATTTCGAATTGTCTAGCTATGTTTATAAAATATGATTCAGTATTTTAACAATTTAAATCAGCGATTGTACAAAGCACCCATTCTTATGGGAGTTCGCTGCCAAGTCAACTGCGATCGTTGCCTCACACATTTCTTACCATCTGCTTACTTACGATACCTTTTTACTCTTGATCAAATTCAATTGCTACAGATCTTGGAGCGATCACCGACGTTTTCAGCAATATGCAAATCATGTCAGTAACATAAATTTTAAAATGCACATTGACGGCTTCCAATACAATCACATTATACAATGACGGCATTGAGCCGTAATTCTATTTAAAATTAGTATTTCTGACTGATTGCTGAACACATCGGTATTCGCTCCACTGGGCTAATCAGATCAATATAAAAGTTAAAATCTCATCGAACCGATGTGCGGTAAACGAATTCAATCCGACTATACTAATCAAAAGCTCATATTTTTCAATAGCTTCTCTTTAACTGATATCTTACACATTTTTATTTTATAAGAAGTATTTTTAGTAGAAAAACTAGCATTCGATGTGTAGTGTATTTAAATGAGGAGCAATTGAACAATATAATATTTAATCCATTAAATCTTAGTAGTTATTAACATTTAAACTTATTTTAACGCCAATCATTATTTACAGTATAAGGCAATGTTTCAGCAGTAATTTGTAAGGCAATGTTCAAAGCTGCCTTCCGATAAGGAAAGCGCGCGAGGTGTATTTCACGTACATACGTTTATTTTTATTAACTTTACGAGGTGTCAAAAAAAACCTTTTTCTGCAACTCGATTTACAAATTGTAAACGAATACCAAACTATCTTCAGAACAGAAGGAAGTTCCTGTCTGAAGTCTGAAGGGACGACGCGCATTTTGTACGGAGTTGTTGCGAGGGTCGCTTTCGTTCGCGATTGCGCAGTATCGTGGTATTTTGTTCCCCGTCTGAGTTTTGATAACAATGCATGTTCATTGACTAGGCTGAGTGCCTGTACTCTGCTGGTAATGTAAACTGAGATGAGCAAAACATGTGGCAATTGTAGTTTAGTTTTATTTGACAAAATATCCCGCAATACTATGAAAGCTTTCTGTAAACATTGCTTGCAAGATTTTGTCAAAATCTAGCGTGATTAAGTTCACTTTACGCCAAATATGATTTTGAAAAATCTGTATCATTCAGACTCGCAGCGGAGCATCGCTCATCTTTCGATACCAACTTTTTATGTACAGTCAGCATCATTAGCAAATGAGACAAAATTTCAAAAATGTTTTATGACTGAAAATAAGGAACTTTCAATTTTTTTACCAACTATGATTAAGAAGTATCTATCCTAAAAGTAGTATTTAGGAAAAAAATTATGAATAGGACCAACAGTACACTATTTCGAAATTCTGAAAAAGTGATCTACTTCTGATGCTGACTGTACTCGCGACTACATTTACAGAGTGCTGTTATTTGAGAGTAAAGACGGACCAAGTTATCTGTGACGTAGGTGGGAAGGGCAGTACAGCTCCCTCCTGCTGTAATGTAGATTAGACTAGCGCGGGCAGCGCTAGTGACGTCAGTCGGGGCTGCGGCGCGCGCGGCGCGGCGCCAGCAAGTAGGAGGCGTCGAGCGGCGCGCGCGACCCGCCGCCGCGGGCGAGCAGACGTCGAGCTATGTTGTTCACGCGGTCCTTCTGCTGGGAACGTTTTCGTATGCCAGTGGCCTGTGTACACGAAAAAACAGAACGTCTTTGTTGGACCTTTCCTACAAGGTGTAAACTATCCAATATGTCAACGTCAATATGACAGGTCTATGTGCTCGTTTTAAAGAAGTAGAAGTATGTAGATTTCTCTGTTCCCTTTTACTGAAAGAAAGCAATGGTCGCCTCGTTTCTGTATTTCCTTTAATATAAAATATACAAGCCATATCTACCGAAAGCTGCATTTAATTCCACAACCCTTCAGTCTTAACTTAAATCATATGTGATGTAAGTCTCCATACGAATCCAGATGTGAGCCAATCAGAAACTATGAGTACCAACACAATAAACACACCCAAATACTTATTGTCCTATGAGCATTTGCATCTCCGCGGGCTAGATACATGTTGCATATCTGTTGCATCACAAAATAAAGTCGTCAGCGTGAAAATAGATTATGATTGAAATTCAGTTTGACTCTTTGACCATCACCATTATTGTTAGATCAACCTGAAGTTAAACTATTGGAAAAACGATTGTATGCCTTTTCTATCCATTACATTCCAGTGCAGAAGAAATGGTATTAGGTACCTAATTATAATCGTGAACCTTATCTACAAACATGCCCTTGCATTGAACTTCGAACTACGTCCGGGGCCACTTCTTAGCCCTAATGTACGGGACGTGGGATCTTATCTACATAATATAACAATACATTTTAAATAAAAGCTCATTGACTTCTAGACCTATTTCTTTTAGGATAACGCAACACTAAATTAAAAGTACAATAAAAAGTTTGCTCACCTTAGATGTTTCAGGGTAGGTGATGGATGGTGGTTTCTTTTTCACCTCCTTATTAGCAGGTTTGGTTGCTGGTTTTTCAGCCGGGGCGGCGTTCTTGGCCGCTCTGCCTTTCAGGTATTCAGGAGACACCTCATGTGGCTGGAGAACAAAGTTATGAAACTATCAAATATGTACTTTTTTACCAAAACCAGAAACGGGAGTTATCTTGTGCTAAAATCGAGTTTGGCTAGAAGAATCGAGAATGAAGCTAGAATTTAGGATCCGTTACCAACGGTTCCTGATAAAAACAGCGAATATGTAGACTATTTATAATGAATAGATAAAGACTTCAGTTCAGTCGTGATTATATCGAATGAAATTAAGAGTTCACAAGGCAAGTATGTCACTGATTTTCGCTTGTTTTTGTTTAACTCCATATATATTGTAGAAAGTAAGTTACCGCATAGGTCCGGGATAGTTTCAGCCGCTGAGGGAAATGTTGGAAGGCGTATGCTTTGGTGCAGATAGGATACTTAGGACGCGACACCTTCGCGAAGAGATGTGCTGTGCGATCAACTCGAAGCTCACAGATGTACACGTGGCCTTCCGACGCACCCACAGGGCGACCCTGTTACAATCATAAGATAATTAATAGATAAGTCTGCAGATAGCTCAATGTTTAGTTATATAAAACGATTCAAAATGATCTTTGTGATTTAAATAATAAATAAATTAATGAAAATTACACACAACGCCCTCTAGTCCCAAACTAAGCAAAGCTTGTGATATGGGAACTAGATGGCTGATAGAATACTTGTATACTTTTTTTTTTGTAAATACATACTTATAATACATAGTAACACCCAGACATAGAACAAACATCTATGTTTGAATGAATATTGAATGAATGAATGTTTGAATATAAATGAATAAATGATTTTCGATTTTGATTTTTTTTCATGCCTATTGTAAATACTTTGTATAGCAATATATTTAGAATCTTTGAAGGCATAAGTATATAAATCTTCGTGGTCATAAGTAATACCTTGCAGTAAGTGTTGAGATCCATGACCCAGCACTGAGACATAACCAGTTCTATCGGCACCGCCTCGTACAGCGGAACTCGCATCACTTCGTTGTGGAAGAATCTGAAATGAAAACCACGTTGTTTTAAAAAAAAATACCGTGGATAGGGCGCTTTCGGATAGTACTAACACATTTAGTAACAGACTTATGGTCTACGAATCAACATTATACAATTTTTTATTATTATTATTACAATTTTAACATTTTACACACAAAAATAGGTTTTACACTAAAAATCACTAAGGTTTGTACTTGTGCTATTTAGAGTCTACATCAAAACATCGGTACTAAAGTACCTAGAAAGGAGGAAGAATTCAAAAATTGCAGTACGGTCTGTTTAGGACAGTAGTGTCCTAAACTAAAATAAACAGAATTCACTCACTTTCTAGTAGGTTCGTGGAAGGTCTCATGCGGCCTTAGATAGTGATGTCCATAGACGTATCGCTCCTGTGTGTCCTTATGCTTCCACATGCGCTCCACGCGGAATATGTCCAGCTCCGACACGGGGATCTCGCCGATGGTTTGGTAAGTGTGCTTGCGTACTTCGCATTCCTGTCACAATAATACAATCTATAGAACCCTGCACAAATAACTGTCCTTAGTCATTTTTATATTTACTTTTAATCGATATTGATCTCGATATAAATGACAGTTTTTATATGCTCGCGCAGGAATATAAAGTTCGGGCTGAATAGTCTCCTTTAGAACGATTTATGGGCAGTTTCACAAATGGTTCACACTACGCACTTCTTCTTTGCGTGTCAATGGTATGACTAGACGAAGTTCGAGTAGAACTTCGCCACCTTTACCCCCTCGTCTGTGGCATCTATGAGGTCATCCCTTGTGTAGGTGTTAGGGCACAAGGGGCAAACGAGCAAATGGGACATCGTTTGGATGGGGACCCCGCAGTCACATTGACTGAGAGCAGAGTCGCGATAGCCCCATCTACACAGGCTCTCCCTAGAGCGACCGACTACGCACGCACTACGCACTAACCGTCACAATGTTATAGCGAATTCAACCAAGAGCGTTGTCATACGAAAGAATCCCCCAAACACTGGCAGAATTGTGACTACAAGTCGCCCCCAGGAAGCTTCTGTGCTTTTGGGAGGAGTTAGGCTGGCTACACTACTAGCCAGAACACCCCCCACGCATAATGGACCACCTTTGACTCTAAATGTGGAAACGGGAGTACCATAACACGACAACAAGTCGCAAAAGGCATAAACCAAGAAGTTAAAGTTGAGACCCCCAGTTTGACAGAAGCTCGGGGCTGGATGTCGAATGCTCTAACTTCGGCATTCGATCAATCCTCCTTTGTCATGCAATGTTTGTTAGTCAGAAACAATATCAATTCCAGATCCAAGTGAATGGATATTCAAAGCGAACTAGAGCACTGAATATTTACTACGAATGACGTATGTTGCAGGACTGTTCAGGCTACTTCGGTTCGGAGTTATTGTGCCTTTAGTTCTATGACTGGGTGTTACTATGTATAAGTATGTATTTAAAAAAAGTATATTTTTTTCCCATATTACAAGCTTTGGGACTAGAGAGCGTTGTGTGAATGGTCCAAATTATTTTTTTTATTTTGGTAATCATGTAAAAAGTGCAGCATACCTTACTCTGCGTCGAATCATCGCCTTTATCCTTCCCTTTGATATTCTTAACCTTCTTTCGATCGACGCGTTTAGTTTTCGGCGATTCTCCTTTATCCCCGTTCTTCTGACTGACGTCCGGATGTTTCTCGTTGATGGGAATGTCTCGCAGTACGTACACGGTGTCGCCTTGTCGCACTTGTAGATCGCCTCGCATCAGGGATAGGTAGAACTGATGCCCTTCTTCGGTGTAGTCGTCGAGCGGTATTTCGCGGTCCACCTAAACGTTACCGTCAATTATTATCAACGTGTTTTAAATAAACAGGCACGGCAATGGCTACAGGTATGTTAGTCCACAGTTCTTAATTCGCCGAATGCGCTATTTGTCGTGTGGTTGTTGTGTTCGAGAGCCGCCGAGTGTAGTGTTTAACGACTTTGCGGCAATTGTGAATAAGTGCACCTAAATGCTTGTGTTTCTTTCATCGTATTTATTACATAAGTCGTTAAATACGCACGAAATAAAGTGACAATTGCAATCGTATCGTATTCAAGGTACACTGGGCGGTGACGCTACAACGTTTGTCAGTCGAGCTGGCGTTGACTCGCAATATGTTTCGAATACGTTAGATCTGACAGGCGTCACAGCTCAGTCGGTAATGGCTCTGCCTTCCGTGCTGTGGGTCGTGGGTTCGATCCCCACCGAGAACAAACATTTGTGCGTGGAAAACATAGATGTTTGTTCTATGTCTGGGTGTTACTATGTATTATAAGTATGTATTTACAAAAAAAAAGAAGTATATAAGTATTCTATCAGCCATCTAGTTCCCATATCACAAGCTTTGCTTAGTTTGGGACTAGAGGGCGTTGTGTGTATAGTCCATGAATATTTATTTATTCTATCAGCTATCTAGTTCCCATATCACAAGCTTTGCTTAGTTTGGGACTAGAGGGCGTTGTGTGTAATGTCCATGAATATTTATTTATTTATTTATTTGTTCGTGATTACCACGTCTGAACCCCTGAAGTTTTAGTTACCTGTTCGCGGCGACAGTTGTGGCAATGATGCGGTGCGCGAGTATCCGCCACTCGCATGCAGCGCGCATGTTGCCACACGCCGCAGCGAGCGCCGCCGCATTGCACCATCAAACCCTCTTCCACGTGCAGCCCGCAGATGCACAGGATCACCTCCTCTGTAACCAACCGTAGCTTTAACTGAACCAATCACTAACCAACGACTGTAGGTCCTGAAGGAGCTGGGATTACAGGGGGGCGTGACCAGTCAGATAAATTAACTGCACGCTATTTGCAATCGCCACTATAAAATGTTACAGTTCGGTAGATGGAAACGAAAACGACGAAAAGGCTGCGTTCACGATTGCCAAGATCCGCCGACCGTATTGCACGACCGAGTATTTTTACTTACTTCGTCCTGGTACACTGTTTATGTGTATAAATAATTACCTATGACGATGTACTAATGATTCTAAATGATCCTTGTGATTTTATTGAATAAAGAAATTTTGACTTTGACTACTCATACAATCGCGAATTCATTTATTTATTTTTAAAGATTACAAAAATCATCGTTTCAGTACTTACCAGTTTTAGTTTTCTGTAAGAATCCAGGAGGCACCGGTTCGTCCGGACCAAGAATCTTCGTCAGATGTTCAACGAAGTCGATTTTGGCCATGTTGTATGCCTACAACACAATTAACAATATATAAATATTTTAACAAATTGAATGACACCCGGAAACTGTGCCATCGAATCTAATAAAGTTCGATGCATTCCTCCTTTCAGCATTTTAACAGATAATGTTCTATCGTAGTCACAAAAGATGTTTGTCCCTCTGAACTATCTGCACAGAACCCATTTTTGTTCGAATTGAAGGTAAGCTAATTTTTCCGCACATCAGTTACATGCGTTCGTTGCACCTAACTTCAGAGTGATAAAGATTCGTTGAGCATACTGTGTATGTGATACTTTGTGATAGCTTATAACTAAACAGATTATGCAGTAATTTTACATATCTACCTTTTTAAGTTGAACAGCGACGTTACCGAGCGTAGACAAGCGGCCGCACTCGCGCCACACCGCACTAAACACGGCGTTCATATCAGCATCGAACTGCGCCACGGTTTTGTAATGACCGCTCTCGATATTCGCCTCTATCCCACTGAGATTGGGGATGCAAACTTCGCCCTCTGATTTACTGGATTTGGTTTTGAGTAGAGGCGCGCACAGCGGTTTGTCTTTTTCGTCTGAAAAATATTAGCGGGTATAAGAAACTGTTTGCGTTTGCTGGTTTACATATCCACACGCTTCTAACTTATATAAAAATGTGACCATATATTGGGACTTTGAGCACCAACATAACACTATTTTCGGCTATCCGTTTAGTTTACAAAATGTATGACATGTATGGTGATTTTTTTATATTTCACGAAAACCTATTAGTAGCCTTACATATCCTTTACAGTCATACCCCCCCCCCCGCATTGTCTCATGTGACTGAGATGAAAGATTATCAGATCTACTAGCCACTGAGGGTCAATAATTGGTTGGCTAATAATCACAGTATAATTGATTGATAAGATCTTATTTATAGGTACCATGTTTCTGGCAAATAAATTCCATTTCATGACTCACCTTTTACAGCTAAAACAGCTGCGCGCAGAGCCTTGAAAACAACAGCCAACCGTTCCTTTTTCGATAAACTAGGATCGTCTTGGAAGTTCTTCTTAGCATTTTCATCACGCGGTGAGCGGAGCGACTGGAGCCGAGATAGAAACACTGACGCGTTCATCGTGTCGGGTAATGTTAGGGGGTTCACCATTACTACTGACGGCTGCGGAGTGGGAGTAGGGGTAGGGGTAGGGGTAGCGGCAGGGGTAGGAATAGCGGGAGGGGCGGGGGTGGAAGGGGGAGGAGATGGGGGTAATAGGGATAGGCGGTCGCGGATGCGTCGGACCTGTTAGTAAAAGAAAAAAATACAAATCACTTGAAAAATTGAAGAGTTACATAAAATTGAATTTCAGCAATGCCCTTCCAAATTTTTATATGATAACTAAATCAATGAATTCAAAGAACAACTTACGTTCTCAAGGTTCCTGAACAAAAAGCAATGTCGCTCCTTCACCAAATTCCTCTCCTTAGCCGTCAGCGGTTTCATCTGAGGCTCTTGCCACAACTTATTCAAATGCTGTTGGTACTTGAGAATGGTCATGTTCTTTATATCGACCACGCTTTGTTGTTCTGACTTCTTATTGCATTTGACAGCTTTGCGCGGTCGCCCGACCCTTGGCTGGTTTCCGTTCGAGCCCTGTGATTGGTTGGAGGCGTTCGATGGCGTGCGAGACTGTGCTTTGATTGGTAGTTTGGTTATGCGTTGCGATTTACCGCCGATGACGCCGCGGCAGTCTTCAGAATCACATTTGCAAGGCTGAAATGTATTTTTTTTATTTATTTTCCATAATCCACATATGAAATAGAAGTGGTTGGATTGTGTGAAAGAGGATATGAATGTGAGAGGAGCAGATTCAGAGTTCTCGAATGATAGGAGTGAGTGGAAGAAGAAGACATGTTGTGCCGACCCCACCTAGCGTGGGATATGGCAGGGGGAATGATGAGTCTACATAATGCTACTCGTCATCAAAATTAACGTTTTTTTTTATTAAATCGAGTAAACCTGTTTGCTACACTTGTGGTTGACAGGTAATGTGCTAGGATTCACATAAAATGAAATAAAGAACAAAAAACCGATTCACAAACATACCTGACCAACGGCAGGATTGAACAGCGAAAAGTTGTAATCATATGTCAACTCCTCCTCGGGGTCGATATCCCGCAAAGCAAACAGCGCCATTCTAAAGGTGCCGTTTGACGTCCATTTCTGCATCTCGCAGTTAGGTCTGCACGAGTGGTTGACAAAGCGACCGTCGCCGCCCATCCGATGGCCGTCGATGACGAGACCTCCGTCTAAATGCAGGCAGTAGTGGTGGGTGTCGCGAGCGTAGCGAGTCGCCATACGTTCCTAAAGACATTTCATAATCGCTAAAATTTGAAGTTACGTGTTTGTGTCGTGGCCAAAAGACAGTGGCTAACTTCAGGCCTGCTAAGTTAAAGCTCCCTGACATAGGTGCGTAATTATTCGATCTTATCGCATGAAATTCGATTATTTTGTATTAGGCAGCCTGCGATCTTTACACACTGCTGGCGATAATAACAAAACAATAGAAGAGTGCTTAGACCCGTTAGGACGCAACGTTCTAAAGCATTTAAGGTCTTCATGAGACCAATTTTAGAAGATACATTTTAAATAACACAAAGTCATGATGACCTTTTAAAAATCCTTCATAAAACAATGTTAAACTTATTTACCTACAAGATTCTCAAATTATTCTGTTTAATTCTAGTTCAAACAATACAAGAGAACAAGGCCGTTTTTAACTTCTTATCGGACACGACCTCAACGGTGTTTTTGAGGAATGGAATCTCAAAAATGTTTACTTTTTTCCAATCTTTCAAGTCAAACATAATCAGGGCAGATGAACTCAAACATAATCAGGGCATATGAACTCAAACAGAGTTATGATTGATCGCTCTGCAGAAACGGCCTCAAACAACACGAATTCGAGTTGGTCAAATATGCCTCTTAATAACCCCAATAGATATTTTGAAATCTACAGAAACCATTGAACTAAAACGAAACGAACCATACCTTGAACTCTTTATCAGAGACAACTTCGCCGACGTATTCGAGTATAAAGTCTCCTGAGCCGATTTTGTGCTTGGTCCGTACGCCCCAGCCCTTGTACTCCGTCATGAACTTCTCAAGGCCGGAAGCCCATTCGTGCCGTTGTATGCGCTGGTTCTTGCATTTGTCGCTGCAAATAAAAACAGTTGAAACCAATTACACAAGGCATTAATAGTACTATACGGTCGGCGGATCTTGGCAATCGTAATATTTCGATGCGCAATACGCGCTTTTTCACACTAAATTGTCTTCGTGAACTGCTAGGTTCAGGATTGCCTAGATGCCCACTGTAAGCAACCATTTTAACAGTTCTAGACGTGACGTGTTTTCCAACTATGGAAATGAAAAAAAAAATGAAAATGAAATGATGTATGGATGCAGAAAGATTGTGCATCAGATAGAATATACATCAATGAGAGTACAGGCTTAGAGCATGGACTATCGGAGCCTTTGTCCAAAACCGGTATTGTTTCGATATCAATTTTTTTTCTATCGGTTTTCCGGTATTTCGATATTTTTTCGATATTAATGCAAACAGTAGGTAAAATACGCCTTAACGTTGTTAAAAACAGTGGGAATTCTATGAATAAAAGAGTATTCAAAGTAAATCAACGATATTTATTAATTACATAGTCTTTTTATGAGATCACAACACAACAATTTCTTTTTGAATTTTTCGTAATTCATTATTTTTTAAAAGAAGTGTGTCTGTTTGCAGAAAAGTAAGACCTGCAAGAAAATACATTGACTAAATTAATTTTTTTACAGATTTTCAAAGAGCCAAAGTCAATTCAAAACAAATAAGTAGGTTAACCGAATATATTGTCAACTGCAAAGTCGTATCAGCGGCGTCGCTTTAGCTAATGCCGTTGTATTTCGTTAAGAATGAGGTACAGCGTGAGTGTATGTCACAGTTTTTTGTTACACTAAACATAAATGAAAACAGCAGAAAAACAACTTCAACAAAGTAGAAGATTTTTATATGCTGATTATGAAAATTATGTAATACACTTACCCACTTTGTTTGTACGAGGAACGAGTGATGTAATGCAACAAACAAACTGAAGGCGACGCCAAACACACAACACTACTTTTTGCAATAAACGTGCGCCTTCTAAATCATAGAACACCTAACTGAGCGAATAAACTGCACAGCAAACTCAATTCGGACGAACAAAGCGCTGTGATTGGTCGAGCTGTTAGTTAGTTTAATATAATTATTATTATCGAAAAACCGATAGTAGTCGCGTCCAATATCGGTTTATTTCTATCGGGCTTTTGGTCCGATATTCCGGTATTTCGATATTATCGAAAACCGGTATCCATGCTCTATACAGGCTGCCGTTTTTAAACTTTTTTAATTGATTTTTTTTTAAATTGCGTTTATGATTTACGATGTATGATATAATTTTGGATGATTTACTTTGAAAATAAATCGGAACGAGCTTATGACCCTGATGACAAGTGGTTATAGTTGCCTAGATATAGACATACGACAGTTGATGAAGTTCTCGATCAGATCAAAATGGCTAAACTGAAGTTGGTTACATTGGCTGTTCTTAGACTGTTTAGTAACTAAATACAAGTTTGTTTAGTTACCCGCACGGACAGCACTGCGGCGAGCACTCGGAGTAGACAAGTCGGTTGATACAGTCCTCATTGCAGCCGGAATGCGCCGCGCAGTTGCACGCGACACTGTCGCATTCCTCCGCTGATGGCTTTACGTCGTAGTACACATCTGTTGGACAAGTACACTTTTATCACCAATCTGTAGATACAGTAACTATTATCCAGGGTTATTCCGATTAATTCGGAAAGCCTTTTCGGACGGATATCAGAAACTTTTGAACGAAATTCCAAATAGCGAATTCGAAATCTCCTTCGAAGGTTATATCGGTTTTAAGGGACTTTCTGAATGAATCAGAATAGCCTGCTGGACAAGGTGAATCCCAAATAAGGACGGAGAAGGCCTTACATATACCACAACCACCATAAAACAACCAGTGCATTATTTTAAGTCTAGAAGAGGCCGAAAATGAAATGAGGTGGTCAACATAACAGAAATTGTAGTACGAGTATGAAAAACAAAAAACTTCAGTTGTGACTCATTTTTAAAAAGTTTCTACAATGTCCAAAATCCAAATTGATTGACTATAAATACTGTGCATATTAAAGGCAGACCGTGCAATTATGAGACGACCCCGCCAAATTCGGCGACAAAACATCGTCGGAACGCTGCCCGATGAGCAATTATTTGCCCTTACTGAGTTTTCGAATTAAAATTATCCTTGCCCAAAGATGGGGGATACTTTTGCTGAAGAATCTTGCGGAATAATTCCAGAGCACCAAAACATTTCGAGAAAATCATAGTGTTGCCACAATTTTCGGATAATTAACATGCGCCACCGCATTCAGCCCAAGAGCTCAATACCGACGAATTATTTCTACAATTAAATGAACGTTCACTTACTAGTCCGAATCTTCTTATAGTTCCAGGAAGGCACAGGTTGGTTGTAGTGGTGTTGCCACCAGATGTCGTAAGGCAAAGTGAAATGCTGTAATCTTCGGCGCACCCATCGCTCGCAGTAGGGGGGTGGGGTTAGCAACCCAGGTGGGAACTCCGTTTGAGTCACCAGATTCTTACCTTTGCCGTCAGGTTTAGGACTGTAGAAAAAACATAAAATTAGATTGTGGCATAAAGTAATGGTAACTGCAAAAGTGAGGGTAAAGGTAGTTCTACTTACTCTTCTTTGTAATAGTCTGAGAAAAGTCCAGCGGGTAAGAACTTCTTTCGCAATCGGGGATTCCGTTTCGAAATAACCGCTGGTCGATCTCTGTTGTCCACACTACTCGCAGGGCTCTCATCTCGAGATGACGCGACCCTCTTTTTACAAATAATGCTCTTGGATAACGAGTCGATGCTCTTCTCGAAGTCTATTTCCTTTTCGTTGAGCGGCAACGGATCATTCTCGAAGTTGTCAGAGAGCGTATCGCGAAGTATTTCCAAGGACGGCTCGCGTGACTTCGGCGTGAGCTTGCGGCTCACGACCGTGTCCAGAGAACTATCCCTCGAGCTAGATTGAACTTCCCGGGCTTTTTTGTTTGCCTGCCAAGATCTTGATTTTCTTCTCGCTGCAATTGCCAGAGGTTTTAGTGGTTTTTCCAATTTTTCCGCTTCCGCTAACGCTACAGGCTTTTTGACTTCCATCTTTTTAACTTTAGTCTTTAATTCTTCAACAGGATTATCAGAACTCCTAGTTAACCTTTTTTCTCTGGGACAAAGGACAGCGAGGCTTGATTTTGGTCTCAGGACGACTTTGGAATTTCTTTCGACTACTTTTCGCTTGGAGAATATTTCTTCTACTTCCTGTGAAGGTGACATCGCTCGAGTCTTGCGTTTCAACGTTTCCAAGCTCTCCAACCGATTGGTGGGCTTGTTAGCTTTCAGATTTAATAAGCTCAGTGGAATGCTGTCTTCAGGGTCGTTTCCGAGGGAGCTAGCCAGTGAAGGAATACTGTCCGATTCACTCAGAACCTCCCATTTGTTGATATGATTTCTTAGTTCTTTTTCTGGTCCCTTCTGCTTCAACTGCAGGGCTGGTGCTCGTAAAATAGACGTACTTTTTTCGTTCTTCTTTCCAACGGCAGGAGTGATTATAGGTTTGTTGTTATTTTCAGTTGGTATATCTTTTCCTTGCAACTTTTCAAGGGCCACAACTGTTAGTCTCCCTTGTTTGGGACACTCTTCCTTGTTGAGAACAATCTTGAGTTCAGTTTTTTTACTCGAGGTTCGCTGCACGAAAGTACTTGTAGCTTCTCCATCTTTCGGCACTCTTTCGAACGCAGAGTTATCAGTATCGGATGTTAGCACACAATCCGATAGAAGGCTTTGACTGCTATTAGGCTCAACCTTTTTCTTCTTTCGTTTGACGCTGGGGAAACCAGTTCTATTGATGGCTTTGCGCCGTCTAGTTCGCTTAGTTTTGGGTTCGCTTGGTTCACTGGTTTCTTGCTTATTCTCTTGATCTGTTATTCTTTTGTTTATTTCTGCGATTGGTATCCTTTCCGCTTGTATTTTGGGTATAAGCACCTTCGAGGGTAGAACTAACTTACTCTCTCGGATGAGATTGTTAGGTTTCTTCTTTTTCTTATTGTCATTGGAATCTTCAGTTTCAGTTAAGTTTCTCTTCGGCTGGCGTAGGTTGTGTCCACTCGCAGTTTCTAGAATTTTATCTGAGATAACCGCCGCTATGGATTCACCTCGTTTAGGTCTTATGATAGGATCGGGAGTCTCCGATATAAGAGCAAGCGGGATATCAGATTCAGTGTCAATCGGTACGAGTAAAGAGTTTATAATCTTGTCTGCCTTCGCCTTCTGTTTTACTTTATTAATATCGGTTAAAACATTGCTCACGCAAATAGATGATTTGGGTATTTGATCTTCTACATCAACAGATGATTCAAATATGCCGGTTGGTTTATCAACATTGACAACGACTGATTGTTGCATTGAAACAGTTGGTTCGACGTTCGAGGCTTTTGACTTCTTGGTATCAATAGTTTTCCCTTTTGAAACTGGAGACTTTATAACCGTCGCTCGGGTATTTATTTGGGAGCCTTCTTTGCCTTTATACTTCTCATCAGAACTATTCTTCTCCTTCTCTAGTATTCTTGACTCGATTGATTTCCGAATATTGTTGTTCAGGAGAGTGTCTAATACTTTCGTAGCAGCACAAGGATTTATTTTGGAAACTAGGTTACTTGTGAGCCCTTCTAGTCTATTTTTCTTCCGGGTCATTATTTCAGACTTTTGAGCAGGTGGTATTGAGCTTTTGTACAACGAACGGGCTGACATACTTTTCAACGGGTCTACAACATTGTTGTTTGACGAAGCATTTTCACTTGGTCTTAGAGGTTCATCATCATTTTTATCCGAATCATTTGATTCAATTGTTGAATTATTCTGATTTACGTCCTTGGTCTCTTTTGTATTAGATACATCAGACTTTTCGTCGGATAACTTTTTTGACAGCGATTGAACTACTAGATCCAAGCTCGATTGTGATATTGCCTTTTCTGCCTCGAGTCTGTGGCGTTTCTTAGGAGTTACAATCGGAGCTGAATGTCTTACGGGCGAAGGTTTTGCCTCAGGCCGCGGTGAAGATACTTTAATATCTTGCTTCACTGCATCCAGTTTCGGTTCAGTTTCTTTAGATTTGGGCAATGATTTTTCAAGATCATGGACCATTTTATGAACTGCCTTCAGTTTTTCAGAAGTTTCATAGATCTTCTTGGAAAATTCCGACTGTTCAGCATCTGGTTTTAGTATAGAGAGCTCATCATCGACTGCATTTAGTAAGCTCGGAGAGTGATTAGTAGGACTAGAGTTGTTTGCAAAAACGTTTATTTCCAAGCAGTTTGTTACTTCACTGCCCTTTGTTGTTTTAGGAGAACCTTCAACATTTACATTTTTCGCATCTTGTGTTTTTGGAGATTCCGAACCTTTCACTGCATCATTTATTTTCTTTGTCTTCTCAAAAGATAGCTTCAGTTTAGGCGAATCACAGGACGTATTATTGCTTTGCTCTTCTCCCATACAATCGGTTTGTGTACATAAAAACTTCTCGGGACTGGTTCCATTTTTAGAATTCTCGTCAAACTCCGAAGTTACTAAACTCAAACTCAGTGAATTACTGGTAGAAGAGTTAATGTGATAATGTCTCTTCTTGAGTGGGAGTTTGTGCTCGTTTGTTTCCTTGCCGCCTTGTTTTTGAGCTTCTGCTAATTGTTTTTTGTGTCTACGTTTTGATGTTGGTGTGGCTACTTCCTGATTATCTGTTGTTTTGCGTTTTTTAGAGCCCCGCTTAGCAACCTTAGTTGAAGGAGCTGGTTCTGGTTGAGTTTTTTCTACCTTTTCTGTAGTTTTAGGTTGACTGGGTGTAGGACTTGCTATCAACTTGGGAGCCACATGGCAAAGTTTTAAGAAATTAGTAACGAGAACATCCATTTCTTGTGTAAACTTTTGATCGGCCGTATCAATGGGCTTGTTGTGCGACTCTCTACACCTCGAGGCAGACCTGGAGCGATGCCGCCGTTTGCTCCGGTGCCTGTGATGTTTATTCTCAGTTTTCACTGTGACGCGGGACTGTCTTTCAGCAATTGGCTTTAGATTTATTTTAGGCGGAGCTAACACCACAGTTCTTCTATGTTTCTTGGTGTGAAAAGATGGTTTCAAATGAGGTTTCTTGAAATTGAGAAAAACGTTTCTAGTAACAGTTTTATTGGGAATGTAATTACTTTTTTCTCTCTCGAAAATACTTGCAAGTGGTTTTGGAGCTGCGTCTTTCTTTGATATGCTTGGAAATAGTGAACTGCCGTTTTTGGTATGTTTTCGAGATTTCGGAGATAACGTTTTTGGATGACTAATGCCATCGGATTCCTTCTTTTCGGAAAGTTTGGTCAACGCACAAATCGGTGAGACGCCAAATTGATGTGTGAAGGCAGTTTTGAGAACGGGTAATGGACTTCCAATATAGCTTGCCTTATTCGGAGACTTCAGTAAAGTGTTGTTGTTATTGTGGCTCACTTTAAATATGTTGCAAGTAGTTACTGGTGTTTGCAAGCCACTGAACACAGGTCCCGGCGCAAATGGATCTGACGAATTTACTCGTAAAACATGTCGATGTTTCATTTTAGAGTACCCATAGTTATACTTTGAAGGCAGCGGATATTTTGTGCAAACACTGACATATTTTGGACTGGTGCGTGTTTTCCCTAGATAATTTTCAGGTTCAGAGTCGCTTGAACTAGGGCCGATCGTTAAGCTGTTAACAGTTTTGTTAGTGAGCATAGATATTTCTTGCTCCGATACGAAATACTTCTGATTCTTGTAGTAAGATCTATCTCTAACCGATCTCGTCTTCTTGAGTTTTTTCATGCGCCTGCGCATGCTTCGGACGCTATAGTCAGTTTTATATCCGGACTTGTCACTTTTGTATCCAGATTTGTGATCGCTTTTATAACCGGAACGACTGTAGTCACTCTTGTAGCCAGACCTACAGCCGTAATCGCTTTTATATCCGGACTCCATGAGTCGACTGCAACTTTTATACGGCTTGAACTCGTGATCACTTTTGTACCCTGAAAGGATATCCTTGTATTTAGGGTTGAGATCGATTTGCTTCCACGTCGGGTCGATGGGGTCATCGACCGCGGCTTCGTTCTCGCTCTGAATGTCTCTCCACGTGTTGCCGAACGATTTGTTGTTCTTCTTCGGCATACTTGCCAGCTTACTGTTCAGCTCCTTGCGTTTGGCGTACACTCCCGAGAGCACAGACCTGTTGTTCGACACGGAGTCGTCATCGCTATCGCAAGAGTCGTACTGATTTTTATCTTTCAATGTTTTGGGTGCATTCTTAGCAGTCTTCGATTTGGCTTGTGGTTTGCGACCGACCTTCTTCCTAGGCGGGTAAAGCACCCTATCCGTCGCGTACAACATTCTATCTAAAGCTGCTATGTCTAGTTTATGATCATTCTTCTTACTCTTCTCAACCTTGTTTGGTTCTTGCTTCAGCGGGACCGGGGAAGGTGCCTCCGTCTTGATTTGTTTCAGTTCATTTTCAATTCGTTTCTTCCGATAATCACAATCACTAGAATCAGATCTATTTGGAGCTCTACTCCTGCTTTTAGATTTGGATCTCATAACTCTCCTTTCTCTCGTGGCATTTTCTTTTTGCGTGGATTTTCTGGGATGTCTGCTGCTAGCGTGTACTTGTTCGAGGACGGGTCTGCTGCGCAGCGGCGAGTGCGTCGGCGAATTGTGATTGGACAGGATCCCAGAATCTGGAGAAACATTCGGCGGGTCATTACTGTCGTGAAAGTTTATAACATTAACGACCGGTTTGTCTTCCTTTTGAGATTCTACACTTTTATCACTGAACTCATCAGGCTTCCGCACTTTCCGAGGCCGCCCCCTCTTTCTTCTGGACTCTACGACGACGTTCTTGATGTCTTCTTGAGATTCTACGGAGTTGGTGCTTATGCTGTCCAATTTGTTGGGGTCCACCAGACTTGGAGAAGTCATTTCGATGTTGGGTACCGTTAAGGGGGAGGTTTTCAGCAGATCGTTCGTGCTGCCTAAATCCGAGCCCCCCTGCGCGATATCGAGACTCATGAAGTCGTTATTATCGCAGTCGTCGAGGCCAGTATTCGGGATGATGCTGACGGACTCTGCGACGGACGTGATCTCCTCGAGGTCCTTGTTGATCTGGGTGAGCTCCTCCGTTTGCTGCGGACTGAGGTGTTGGGAGGAGAGGAAGGTGGGTGTTATTTCCGGTAGATTGTTGATCTGTCCGAGGACGCAGTCACTGATCGTGCCGACGCCTTCGATGGGTAGAGAGGGGAGGGTACAGGGGTGGGGAGGTGGAGCTGTAGAGGGGAGAGCTGTACTACTGAGCAGTTGAGTTTGAGCCTCGAATTGCTGAAGTAAGCTCGACGCGTAATGCGTGGTGTTCTGCCGGGAGTCCGACGGCGAACATTCGTTTTCGGAGCCTGACGAGTCCGCGGTTGCCCTTTGGATCGCCGCCGTCACTAGCTGAGCTTCAATCTCACTGCCCGACCCATCTCCTGTAACGATTAAATTAACAACTATTACCTGTGAACAAGTACTAGCCAAATATATTAGCGGGTACCGTTTACTTAATATGTAAGAATTCACACATACTTACCATAAAAATATTTAATTGTAATAATATAACATCTGTTAATATAAATAGCGAGTAAATATAACTATTAAATAAACAATAGTATTCGACTAACCATTATCAGCGATAGACTTGTCGTCATTGTCCGGCGCGGCTGTGAAACTGGGGAAATTGGGCTGTTGCGCCGGCGCGCTCGATGTCTGTTCTGGAAATAGTGCCTCGAGGTCTGCATCGTCGATGACCTGACAAAAATAATTTCGTTTCTATTCAACGATCTGGATCTGATGCAAATTATTTCTATATTCGAACTCAGGTTAGATCGATATGGAAAGACTTAGTTTTAGATGATAAAGTAGGTCAAGTTACTGTCTATGATCTAGAAGTGGATTTATATTTAGTTCGAGAGAGTTTTTGTAATCCCTAGATCCCTACGAGGGAGTCGTGAGAGTAGTGACGTTTAACAACATGCAATCTTGGTCAATATTGGTATCGATTCTGTTGTTGCGTTTTTCTAAACTAACCTAATTTGACAGCGCTAAAATTATAGCTGTCTTTGTCGTTTCAGTTTATGAGAAAGGGACGGCAACATTTTTAGTGCTGTCAAATTAGGTTAGTTTAGAAAAATGCAACAACAGAATCAACAGCAACGGCTCCTCTTTTGGACACCAATCCTCATATGTATGAGGTACTTTCATCCGAGCTTATTATGTTACCAGACTTCGGATGTAATGTTACCTGCAGTTGGCAGGCTGCAGCGAGCGCTGCGCTGGAGTCGTCGGCTGAGGCATGCGCCGAGCCGCCCGCGGCATCGGCCGTGTCCGAATCAGAGGACGACGAGGACGATGAGCTGGACGACGAAGAGGATGTTGAACTTGATGAAGAACTACTGCCGCAAGCCGCGCTCTCCGCCGTGGGAGACGCGAACTGAAACAACGAGATAAACGTCACTTATTTTGACCTTAGGAAGAAACCTGAGATCGACGAGACAAGGTAACACGTGACATTATTTGGACCTACTTTCAGAAACTATATGGCAAGAAATGTAATATAACCAAAATATCTAGTTTAGAGACATGGCGAAAAATGTAATATGATATCACCACGATGAGTATAAAATATTCAATGTACGACAATAACCTCGATTATTATGAATAACTAACATAGTTTTTGAGCATAACGACAATTAAAATATGGTAATTCCGCCAACAGACGATTCAATTGAAAATAAATTATGCAGAGTTTATTAGATTAGACTACTGTATGTATTTTTAGAAAATAATGAGAGGCCGATCTCTTGTTAGCAATGTTTAAACGTGCCACAACTTTTCAAGTAATTATTCATTTGGCTACACGTGTGCATTATGCCCAGTCGTTAAACCATTAAATTTAACAAAGTGCACGATTGCGTAGAGCTTGTTGAATCGCCGAGACCATTGCAGCAGCCACATTATATTCCTATGGTATTATTTTGTCGGAGCCAAAGCTACTATTACCGAGATTGATTTGGCGCAACTAGTACCGACTGTCGAATGTCGCAACACTTGCCTCGCTCCCCGCTGACCGCAATTACACACCTTCAGTCATGCAAGTACCTAACTATTCTATCTCACGCTAAACCTAAACGATCTCTGATTGAGTCTTATTTACATACAGGTTAATACCATTGCGGGGACGTGGCCTAATGAAACGTGACTGCGCGGTGATACGCTATTAGTGAGATCTGGGTCTACCAAATGTCTTGTACGCATACAACAACATGCTTGCAATTTATAATGACAATCGACAACTGATTTAATTATAAATTAATCAATTAATAATTAGATAGCGGGGCTTTTCTCTCTTTTGTTGATGTTAATATATGTCTGTTTCAACATTCCGTTTGATACCTAATTACCAGCATATGATTTTTTTATATCTTAAGTCGTATTTCATGCTTAGAAAAGGGTATTACACTATCCACATAATTTGTCCCTGTGTTCCCAGGTTGCCTTTTCAAGAGCGAATATACAACTCACGATTCTCGATAGCACAATGAAACTACGGATTTACAACACGGCCGCATTATTTGACTTGACTAACACGGCTCGATCTGTGTAAGGCCTCTGCTCGCAGATCGCACGTTTTACTATAAACTAATAATAGGGAAAGGTCTTGCCTATCAAATACCATTACACCTTTGCTCTCTGGAAACATTTGGTTCATAGCAGTTTACGAGAAAGGAATGGAATAAGGTTACAATATATTTTATAAGCTGCATGCGTTTACGATTATTGACATAACTTGTTATTTATGATTGCTTTTATGACCAGTGAACAGCCTGGTTTTAGCTAAACGATTTTGGTATTGAGAGTTATTAGGAGCTAAATTGTTCATTTTTAAAACCAACCGACTTATAATTTGTCTATTTATAATAACTGCTGACGGGCGTGTGTTGTTTTCACCATTAAGTTAATTTCTCCTAGGGTGCTAATCAATAAGGCGGAAGGGCGAACAACCCTCACCACTAAGGGGTTGAGTAAGTGTCGCGTGGCCGGTGTTCTTATCAGTACCGGCATATCAAATACAACGGAAACTACCGGGCCTAGTCCCATAACCCGCCGTAAATATATGCTTGCCAGCAAGGTACACTTTTCATTACTAAGGGTTTGAATTCAAAATGACATTATCGACTTGCACTGCTGCTAGCTTTATTCTGCCGGACAAGTTGACGTGACTCTACCTTGATCATGTGTGCCGCGGAATAAATTGAAAATATTCAGTTTGATTTTAACAGTAACAGTTTTTAACAGCAAAATAAATGACTAAAACGAAAACGCCGCCTTCGGCTACAAAGAGAATGTACCTATATGAGTCTACAGTTGAATCTACGATCTATCTAAATATGACACTTTATCCCGCCCATACATATTGTAAGTCACAACATCTAGAACACAAGACTAAATCATACAATGACTGTACATAGACAAATATGAAAGCTCGAACCTACAATGGACTAACAGTACCTCAGTCAGCGCTGACACGAATATCACATTAACGACCTCGTGATCTACGGAGATTTATATCTGACAGTAACACAAAACAAATAGAAAACTGTAGATCGTGCTACAGCAACATATGAAGATGCGATGATTGGACATCATAGGGACTTTCATTTTGGAACAATAGTGTTAAAATAATTGATAAGTGGGTGGGTAGTAAATCTAGCTAGATGCTGTTCTTCGAATCTCTGTCATTATTTTTTTCGTAGGCGTTAGATTCGTTGCAGTGTCTGCTATATCTATTTAAATTGTTTACCCCTATAAAGTGTATTAAGAAAACACGTAGTAAGAATATTAGTTCCAAATGCTAGAGCACCAAATTAAATGAATTTATCGTTTTATAGTTCATCATAAACAGTTTTAAATCAGAATCTATTTTAGCTATGAGATGCCAGTAAACAGTTGATGGACTTGGTCACCGACCTCGCGCTAAATGTCGAGAACAATACGGTGAAACGTTAGTGAATTATTATAGCATCTCGCAATAACATGGACGGTATTGAGAGCCCCATAATTGCCTCCGGCGGCCGGCAGGCATGATTGGAAAATTATTTTCGGCAAACGAACTCATAGAATAATAAGCTTGAAGCAACATCCTTTAGAAGGTAACGTAAATAATAAAATTGAAATCATAACCAGGAAGTCTTTTGAAATGTCGCTGTGTATCGATTTCAATGGTATGTAATTATTAAAGAGGCGGTGATAATAAAGAGCGACGAGACAGAACGAGGAAATGTTGTGGAACGTTGTTGCCGGGAAGCCGGGGAGGCCGTGAACTTGACTGTGACAGACCGGCGAGAGTCGCGGCTGAGACGCACGCAGCCGCTGTACCAGACCTATTTCGACTCTACAATTACAGCTGATAGCCATTATTCAATACGAGCAATGAGCATTTACATACAGTAAGTACTAGTATAACCAAACTGTTCATAATTCTTAGATCAAGAATACTAACGTCTTGTCTTTTCGTAAAGAAGACTATATTGCGACTATACGATTAGCAATATGCTGCGAGTAACCCAAATTATATATTATTTAAATTCGTTACCAATATTTTACTGATGTTTCCTAATTAGTCTATTATAAAGATGATTATTATTTATGCTAATTTTATTCCTATTTAGTATTTTATTTTAATTTGGTTCTTGCCCGTTTCCGGGCAAAAGCCTCCTCGAATAGTAAAGATATTCGCCATAAAATCCCATACACTTAATACCTACATTCAAAATAGAAAAGTATAATGCCATATCAATTCACAAATCTAGAATCATCGAGTACGCGGAACAATTCTGTTGTCAAGTAAATGGCCATAAAGCTGCTCCCAGTTCTTGGTCTGTCGGAAAACTGTTTCATAATGTCCAGCAATTCTATGAAGCCGACTGCGCCTGCGGCTTTGACAGCTTGCCTCACAAACAAACAAAACATAGCGTTAAGACCAATCAACGAACCATTTGACAATTCATTACCTTCCTTACAGACAGCCGCAAAAAGATCGTAATCCAATAAGCAGTAATAAGTTGTTGGTGCATTTCTGCAAAGATTGATAACGTGGTCTGAAGCTGAACTCTCACGTAATTGGCATCGATCCATTAATATTAGAATTTATTTCGATAATTTGACCGTTTAGTTTGATATTCAGAACTGTGATTTTATAATAATAGTCCGAGTCTGAATAAGGCTGCAATGGGATACATGTCACATAATGTTGATGTGTCTCAATGTACGATTGAAATCTATCAAAAACCTACGCTGAAGACTTTGCACAATAATTTAAGAATTAATTTAGTAATCATATTTACAGTATTTCTCAACCAGTATCTATGTTGTAATAGAAATAATGAACGGGTTTACAGTAACTCTTGCAAGCTGGTGTCACATAATGTCTTGATATTATTACATAAAGCTTTACTCGCGCATTTACTCGTAGAAAATGTATAAATTGCTTTTAAAACACACGAAGAAAACGAGTCATTACTAAGTCGTGGGTGCCTATAATAAGCATTTACAAATATGGTGCGACTCCGATCCAGTTCGCATCAAAGCGAGGATTGTCTGAGACGTCAGCGCTAATAGGTGATCTTCGCTATGTCTTCGTTCATTTATTTTAAGTCGAGTTTTTGTCGCCACTCTCACTATGTGATGTGCTCTTACTAGCACCTACACCACATCGGTAACTTAAAGTTGCAACACAACATCACCCCTATGGTCCTTAAAAATACGAAATAGCCTCAAGAGTCACGACTAAGGCCGACTACAGTAAATAGATATACCTACTGAAAGCTGCGAGAAACACAGAATACCTATGTTACCTATGTGTATGAGATGATCATTTGAAAAGTCATTTGCGCTGAATATTATGCGTGTATTTGTAATAACAATAAACTTGTTCAAGCAAACGTAATAAAACTTTTATGGGCTTGATGCATAATAAAATAACGATAGAAGATGTCGTCACTATAACATATTAAGCCTATCAATCTGCAAATAAAACTAGCATCATAGCGCGGATAGGTAAAAATATAACAAGTTTTGCGGCACAAGTGTACATTAACCAGTTGTAACAGAGTCGGCATCCAAGTTTACTAGTAGATAAAATATTAATTGGCAGCCCTGAACGAAGACGACTATCCGGTGGCGGTTGATTGTACTCATCAAGGATTTCTGCACTCAAGGACGATAGCAGCTAGCTAGACGATCGTGGCTGTCGAACGCCTCTTATTATTTTTCTTCAGACACATCTTGTTTTTGTCTCAACTCATTTATATTCATGATACGTACCGTCAGTTATCTCTATAAATTAAAATATTCCCATTCGCCAATGATGTATATCTAAACATCGAACAAATACCAACGTTCGTTATAAAGCGTGAACTGAAATTACGTCATAGTTATTTTGTCAGATGGGTGGATGGATACTTGTGGCTATCGGCACACAGTGAATCGCTCAACTATCTTGCCACCAGTATCATGAACATATCTTTAGACTAGAAAAATACAGATCTTTGTGAAATCCGTAACATTGTTATTATTTTTCATAATGTGCTTTTTTTCAAGAACGTGAAGTAGAAAATGTTGGTAGCGTCGGTTATATTAATGAACCCTAAATTATATCATGCTATTTTAAGTCATAGTCTAAAATTCAGTTATTAGGCTGATACCTAAAAGATCAAACGATACAATCTCAAAACGCTAAACGCCAACTATCAATTTTAGTATGATGCTTCATGATGGGTGAATTAAATCTATCCATTAGCTACTTGATAAGTCTATATCATGATACCCGTTTTGGAATCGTATTATTGAATACTACAAACGAGCATCATCTCATTGCTCCGGGCAATTTATTTAAAGTAGTTTTTGTAGAGTCAAATCCAACAAAAACTATTAGTCTATGTTCCGAACGCGGGTCACTCACCTCGATATTTTCGAATGTGCGAACCTCATTGTCTGCTACTATTTTTTGTGGCATATGGCCAGTTCATAGCAATTTATGTAGAAGGTAAATATTTTTTTATTAAAGTAGATTCAAGTTAATATTTATACTTTGTACAGTAAATGAGATCACATTGTTTCAAGGACGAATCATTGTTGTAATATATAAAAATTAACGATGCCGTTTTTGCAAGACAAACATTGAGTCAAGGATGTATGCAAATAAACATCACATCAACAAAGCACGCTGTCGGTTGTCGCCAGTCCAAAAAATATAAAACATCAATAAGCAAGGACAAAAGGACTAACCGATGTATATCACACCTAAACTGCGTACCCAGAGGACGTTTTCCTTAATATACCTACGTATAAAACAAATTTATTTATTTTGAGAATTAAAGGGTTGCATACATAATATTGATGACCTTCGAAAAGCTCGAAGGGTCGCGATTTCCAATCTCGCATCAGAGCTCAGAGGCAGGTGTTTGCATAATTTAGTATCTTCGAGTGAAGTGAATGCCAGGGGTACTTGCTGGCCATTGTGGGAATTTATTGTCGAAGAATATCCATGACTGCAACGACCATTTCGACGCATATTTTACAGCATAAGCTCATCACTTATTTGCTTTGGAGTTAATACATAATGAATAGTATTTTCAATTAATTATTATGCGAATAATATAATGTCTTGTTTTGATGCCGAGGTTGTTAAATTGAAATAAATACGCATTTATAAGTTCTAAGAAAGTTTGCTGAAATGCACTGTACCCTGAATTGATCATAATGGCTCCATTAATTTGCAAGTTGTGAGTGGGACGTCAATTTGTCAGCTCCGTCGATTCTCATTCGGTGAGATGGAAAAATATTGGATTGGACCGCTGAGTAAAAAGTCCAAATGGTACACTTACGTTCTTTTACAATAAATCTGCAAGAAACCCACGCAGAGTGTTCATCACGCACAAGTATTCACTTGCAATGATTCATTCGAAATAACACCAGACATCCGCGAAAAAACCACAGGTCTAAAAACATTATAGTGGAATTCCTAATTTAACTCAAGTAGGCGCGAATTTGCGACAATTCAAAAATTATAAATTATTAAAATTATAAGACATTTGGCAAAGTAACGGATTCCAGCTTTCAAGCTATGACTGCCAATCGCCACGTTTACAAGGCGGTAATAAATTATTGGCATACATCTGCTTGCAGCTTATATATACCACAAACGCCGTGTTATTTAGACCGTTTCAACGCAGAAGTTTTACAACAGCATTAGCTCTATAAAAACTTAAATTTTTGCTTCTTCCGAGAACTCGCCAAACTAAAGTTTTGTTACTAACTGCTGACTACTTCTGGAAACCTACTTTAGGTAGCGCATTATTTTTCTAATGAAATAAATTTTCCCTAAATCTAACAAGATTGAATTGAACTAATTTACTTCAACTGTTGGAATCTAACAAATGTAAACTGATCTTAAAAATGAGCGAAAGGGATGATCTGATTGCGTTACGACCGTCAAAAAGTACCATAACTCGGCCACATGTGGCATTATGTGAAGGTTATTTACACGTTATTTACACGGTTCACTCGAACTCAGACAAGACGCGACGAATATGACATCATTAGTTTTCAGCGAGCACTTGAATAATTAAAGAATTATTTATCTGGTCAATAATAATGAAGTGAGCTCGTGTCAGACAAGAAACCGCAATATTGTGATGCAAGACGAAGCGTCCACAAAATAATGTTCTTCGAGGTGAGAAACCATGTTTACTATTCATTCATCAACAGTTTATAAATCAGAAATTTTTAAAGATGAAAGAACTAACCTGTATAGGGAGGCACTTATAATAAAAATAACCTCTTTATTTTCAGCCAACAAGGTCCATAGTAAGGGTAGAGACAAAATGGGTACTTAGCAATGTACTTAATCGTTTGTTTAATTTACTATCTAACAAAGGTTCAAAATAAAATCAACAAAATTAGAATCGGACCAGCAGCAGTGCACTGAGTTTTCTTTCTATACCATCACATTATACAATACATTTAGTATTTTGATAAACTATTATAATTATAACACGTTTAATCATAATTTTGGCGGCAGTACGTAAATGCTTGACATAGGAACATATTTAATATCATTAAGTTATAGATTATTATCACATATATAAAAACAACAATTTTCATTTATTATTTTGTGTATTACGGAACACGAAATTTACGGAAAATGAAATTCCGGCGTAGTTTGCTGGTCCCTTAAGACCACAAGCTGAATACACGAGGACATAGAGGTCAAGTCGCAGAAGGATATTCTTTTTTAAATTGGCGTATCCAATATAATCAAGTCATTGTACGGCCGATCAAAAATGTAACCCAAGCGTGGGCTGGAAACTCTACGTGTTGGCGGAGAATTAAGTAATTGAACCAATCAAAGTTTATTATGAAAACCATTGTGGTCGATGTTGAATTGTTGAAATACTTTCCTCAAATAGGTTTTAACGCGATATAAGCGAATATAATGTATGCCAGCCAATCCCCACCAGTATTATACCAGTCATTCATAAACAGTGAGGGAGTAGGTAGGTAAGGTACATACGTGAAACGTGATGTCATTCATTCGCTGCCGTTGCATTTACTGTGATGTTTCTTGTGCTGCCTACCTATGCTATATTATGTTTAGCTACATCGTTGCACAAACAAGTGCTACATAAAGATCCCTCGCCGAAATAAAAACATGACAATGTTTATGGACTTCAACAGCAATTCATAAAAAATACATCATGCTTAAAGGTACAGGAAAACTGATTAGATCAACAATGCCATCCAAAAATCATATGCAATTGTGAATCAAATAAAATTTAAAAGTGTCCAAATTATTTTGTGGAGTATTTCATACCAAATGTTTTTGTATGGAGCATAATAAAGTAAATTATGATTTTTAATGTATAAGAAGGATGAGATACAATATCATTCATTTCATTCAGACATAAGTGGAAGTGATATGAATCTCGTTCAGAGGATGGCTTTATTTGTTCCGAGTGGCTGAACACTACCTACTTTACTAGCAACATTTGAGCTGTTTGATGGCAAGTCAAGCCAGGCATCGGCAATCCCCCTGACTAAAGAAGAAACTATTAGCTCGCCCTCTGCTATTATTTGCGTCACTCCTGTCTGAACACCGTAAAATTGAGTTAGTAGCACACCCTAAAGCTAATTAATTAAAAAGCTTTAATTTATATTCTTAAAACCAAATATTCATGTTATCCCCTAAGCTTACCAACTCAATATTTACGACCTTATGTTTTGAGATAATGATTCAAAAGTTTATTTTTTATTATTCTTTTCAGAACACTTATACATTCTAATTTTAAGTTTTCTTTGTTATAATTCTTGTTAAATGCAGAGACAAAGTTTTTAATGTGCAATAATACTCATTTACGAATCAAACTGTCGCATATTATGTAATACAAGTACGGTTATGCAGTGCAAATTCTAGTCATTTTCAAAGTAAAAGCGTCGTTTACCCATAAGTCCATAACCCAGAGGTGCATGCAGTGGCAGTATTCTCAGAGATTACATGATAGGACCCGCGACTTCCTTATCTGTTATGCGATACTATCAGCTATAAGCGATGTCTCATTTGAATACTAGCGACCTGCATTTATTCCCTAACATAATATCTGACAATCCTGGGAACGAAACAGTCGACTGGTTGGCCGAATATGGAAATGCCTAATTAAACTCGGCGGATAATAAAAGGATTGGCATTCTTTGTAAATGGGTGCCTATTCGAAAGAGATAATAATAAGAGTGAGTAGCTGAGTAGATATCTATGGAGATGTGGTCATTAATCTGTGTAGCATTTACGTTGGTATTCTGTGGAAACCCTCCCGGGTTCCCGCAAGGTTCAGATCGTGACTGCGCGTCGCGTGCAATTTGCCTACCCATATAGTGCCTGCCGGTGAGCGCCGCCGCCGCGCCGCTCTAATCATGTGTAAAATATTGCTAAGCCTCGTCACTGCAACACGAGATCTGAACGGCACGTCAAATGTCACAACTCTAAGATTTATTGAGCTCGATCGCTGCAGCACTATTACATTTTAGATATCTGTCAGCAGTCTGCAATGCTAACATGCATGCTATAAAGAGAAAATATTTGGAGTAAAACTTTTATGTTTAGAAATGCAATTCGCAAACTATACTTGTAGTGTTTGTATCTACTAAGTAGATACTGTACCCTATCTCACATGCACAAGTAAGTGAGGTAACTGCCGGTGTCAATCTCCCGACCTGTCAATGTCATCCGTACGTCCGGATGACATGACGTGAGGCTCGTGGGAGGAAATGCCAGACAGGGCTAAAACAGACACACGAGTATGGCAGAGCTACCGATATCGAGGATTCGATCTTGGTGTATTGGTGAGCCAGGGAGATGGTTAAAACACAGGACTTTACAGTGGCGACGAGGATAAAGGTCTGTAGAAACTATAATTTTCAAAAGGAGGAGGAAGAAGAGTTCAGGTATGTCTTTTCTTTGTGTAAATTATGGTTTCGGCCATTGGTGGCGTGCGACCTCCATTACAGATACAAATTGTTTAATTTGATGCTGTACAATTTTTCATTGACTAGGTACCTACCTAATAATTATTAGTGCTGGTTTATTTGTTAAAGTAGCGTGTATTATTATTGAGGTCCCTCCTTATATTTTGTGTAGAACATTTTCTTTTGTGCAATATTGTATTTCTTCACTAGATAGTAAACAGATGTTTACACAGCAAAAAAAGTTCCGCATCCACTACACAGGTGGCGTTGCATTACAATAATGAAAACAAAATTAGGCTGCCGTATTTTCTCTCATCCAAAAGAAGAAGCATGAAGCCTCGACCGAATGAACCTCCACTTCACTCCTCGTTCGTTCCTTTTTCTTTGCTTCATTCGCGTTGGCTCATTAGCGTCAGCCAATCATCTGATGCTACAACTAGTTCCGCTTTGAGTCGGTGGAGGGCATCAGTCCTTTAGTTCCGCTTTTCATCATTAGATGGCGTTGGTCGTTTAGTTCCGCTTTGCGTCGGTAAATGGCATTAGACGTTTAATTCCGCTTTGCGTCGGTAGATGTCATTGACCGATCTCTAATTTATAAAGATACCGAAATTGCCAACATCTGTTTATACTTATGCTTAATTCAACAAATCTAGCGAAAAATTGAGTTCACGGGCTCAATTCCACTACTTATTTACAACGGTTGATGTTCTGTTCGTTTCAACTATACCTAGGTAATTCAATTGATCTGTGGCTTGGCTAAGGCATATAAAATAAAAGGACTCCGATTCGGTTGCGTTTCGGCTGTCGGGGCTTGAGGGTAAAGTGCGAATTGACCTAAAACGGATGAAGGGGCAGTCGAGCTGCGTTCCAGCAGTTAAAAGAATCGTTAGTAGAATTTTATTGACCTTCAGGCAACGCGTAACGTGCAGTAATAATTCCAAAAAAAAAAAAAGGAAAAGAGATATTAATATGTTCGCTGCATGTTGTGTCGGATGTCGGCGCGGGGTGGTGCGGTATGACGTGTAGTGCTGCGTGTCGTCATACTTAGATAGGTAGGATACCTAGTACCTATCTATTTTATTATATTTTGTGATGCCAAAAAATGGATATTATTATAATCACTTGGACTTGTTATGAGGAGATAAAAGCGGGATTTATATTTTACCATTAATGAACCATTTTACGGGTCTATACTTTTTATAAAATTTCAATTTTGGTCTACCGATTTTGTTGGAAGTTATAATTCAAGAGTTTCACCAGACGTGATAGCCTACCTAGACGTGTGATTTGCTTGACACAAGTGGATAGGAGAGGTATCTACTTACTTATCCGATGGGTACCTAAATGGTTGGCAGGTCTGCTACTTTTGTTTGTGTGTAGACAGGTAACAACAAGAACCTATTCCATAATATTTTATAAGGACGACAATAACATGATGTTATCTAATTCTACTGGGAAAGATATTACACCTACTTAATTATATTAAAAATCCACAATATTTATGTGAAAGAGGAGGAAGCAGTTTCTAAGCGATTTTCTAAAAGGTCATGCGGAACAGTAGATGGGTACCTACGCAACGCATTTTACGCAATATTTTGGTTGCATTTCATAAAACTTTAAATTAGTATATACGAGGTTGACTACTTACCTATATTCTGTTTAGTATGTATTGATATACTAACTCCTGGCTTAGGTACTATTAGTACCTATTGACGGCTTACTACTAGTTACCTGTTACAGGTGAATTCAGTAGGTAATTAAATGTCTTGATCTATCTAGATAGGTACCTACTGTTATTTCAATAAGCGATCACTGGGAGGGTGCACAAAATTATAAAAGTTTTATTATGCAATTTAAGTTTGTTAATTATTCATTCATTTATTCATTGCATACATGGTTTAAATAAATAGCTTAGGTCTTGGTTGGTTAAAGGAGCGGTCATGTGCCCTCTGAGGATGCGCCAATGGTAGTATAGAATACCTACATAATTTAAATAATAAAGTGTCATTTTAAAAGCCGAATTAATGTCAATAATAATGGAAAAGCTTCAATACACTTACACAATAATCAATGGTACCTACAAGCGGATGCAAAGTCAAACACCATTTCAAAACAATACTTACAATATTTAAGTACCTGCAATTAAGTTAAACTTATTACTAGTTAAGCTTTCCCTTGGTACCATTGAACTGGTTACATGATTGTTGGTCAAGGCTTACCATTAAATTGGTTGCACAGAAGTCAAGGCTTACCATTAAATTGGTTGCACAGAGGTCCAGGCTTACCATTAAATTGGTTGCACAGGAGTCCAGGCTTACTATTAAATTGGTTGCACAAAGGACAAGGCTTACCATTAAATTGGTTGCATGATGGACAAGGCTTACCATTAAATTGGTTGCACAGAGGTCAAGTCTTACCATTAAATTGGTTGAACACGGTCAAGGTTTACCATTAAATGGTTGATGACCTAGGAAGGCTTACCATTGAATTGGTTGCTGGTGATTGACCTGAGGCGTACCATTAAATTGGTTGATAATATGACTTAGGGGCTTACCATTAAATTGGTTGCTGATGATTGACCAAAATCGTACCATAAAATTGGTTGGAGGAAACAAGACTTCCCGTTCACGTTCAATGGTGACCAGACAGGGTTTGCTTAAAAACGGACAACACTTAAACCAAAAATTAAAACTAAGCATAACTAAATTAGTAGGTACTTAAATAAAAAAATAAAAAACAATAGCTTACAAGTTGTTTAATACGGTTACCTGTATTAGAAAACCCGTGATATTATGACAAAATCAAAAAAAGAGATAAGGAAATGGTAGGTTTACCTAGATGTATTTTAATTTGGAATCAGTGTTAACTAAATGGGACGAAATAAACAAGAAAATACTTAAGAGGTTTTGAACTCCTATACTCTTAACAAGGTTAATAAGGTATGTTTGTACGCCTGCATCCTGCATCAAATGAGTTTGGACAACTTTCGATGTGAAGTGTGAATATGAGTAGACGTAAAAAACACTAAGTAACGATGCAAAACTCTGGAAGAATCACCAATATTTATAAAACATTTGCTACCTACCAAAGATTCGTTGGGGACTAGGATAACGTTGTGTGAAATATTCTCGAATATTGTATTTATGTCATGAAAAACATTAAAACTGCTTTCCTTATAATAGAGCGGCAACCGGATGTTAGTGTAAAGTTATAACATCGAATGGTACAGGCACAAAAGGCTTGATGTGTGTATCGTGCGTGCTTAAATGTTTCCAGAATGTTGAAACAAAACGTTAACTTCGCTGTGAAAGATTCAGATTACCAGAATTTAATATTCGAAAAAAAATGATAAATTGTGTAATAGATGACATTCTGGTTTGTGGGAACAACAAAGAATAATACTGCGAACCTAGTTGTCAAAGTACTGGAAGTATTAATGAAAAATTTAGATACAGTACATAGAAAAAAAATGTTTGCTTCTTGGGGAACCAACTTATACAAGAATGAGGAAAGAAAGCCATTCCCAAGCAAGGTACCTATATCTATACCTTATCTTTTATTTAGAGAAGTTACCTACTGAAAAGGACGAGTCTTCTATGCTATTGAACTACAAGGCAAAGCGAAAATACAATTAATGTATTAATGGTACCTATTCCGAAATATCACTGAAGTTCAAACTCTGTCTTTGCGGAATCTAGAACCTCCAAGCGTTTGAGCGATCTTGTTGTCGATGGATGTCGTTCATAGGTATCAACGAGCGACAGTGCCCTCTATCTGGTGTGATACCTACTGTGAGTCAGTTATGTAAATGCATACCTAGTAAAGTTATAGCGGATGTGAATTCTGGAGGTCAGGCTCGGATCTAGTACAAATCTATGAAAGTAACTAAACAAAAAAATAAAAAAATAAAAAATAAATTTTGTAATCGAACTAACAAACTGGATGGAAAAGAAAGAAAACCTATGTTTTATTACGAAAACTCTCTGTTAAAATAAGGAAACACAGTGAGGGTCTTATAATAAATCAGAAAAGACGTCTAAAAACAGTTTTAGAAGCCTACCATGTAATTTGGCTAAGCAAATTTTATAATGAGATCCGGTTACACAACAAAGTTGGGCTGACTCCAAAGTGTTCTATATATATATATAATAAAGTTATTGATAGGTGTAGTAAGTAATGCCTGCGTAGTGTAGCTCTTTTCTTCGTTCTGTGACGTGAACCATAATTTTTAGACTATTCTTCGTAGCGGAGGTAAATAAATTCGGGATTTCTGTGCTTAGAGCCCTATTAGACATAAAATGCCCGATTTAAGACGATTCAAGTAAGAGATCACCATAAGTGACAGAGGAAAAAGGGGAAGGAGTATGGTGACTGGAAATAAAGAGCTGAAGATGCAGACGTAACAGAAGATAATAATTTATAAGGTTTACGTGGAAGAGATAGAAAAGAAAAATAAGCTCTCTCTGTATTGCAACCCAACGCCTATAGTTACCTACCTACCTATAGTTGAGAATGTTTTAGGCGGAGAAGAGATTGCAAGAGTTAAGGAGAAATATAAACTTCCTTGTCTTTATGAAGTAGAAGATCAATAGAAGCCGGACATAGAGACGCAAGTGGACAATGAGTTGCCAGTAGACAACTCACACCTATTTCAGACATATTATGTCAAGTGCGCAAAAGTCCAATTTAAATGGTTTGTAATGTAATCACATGTGGTATTGGTGAAAGCGAGTAATGAAAATGTATGTATTCAATGTGAAGTTGTCTTTATTGGTCTGTGTCTTGATAAGTACCGAATTGCATAAGGCTAATGATAATTATATTGTAATCTAGGGCTTTGTCCGGAGGTGTGCGCTCACACCATAGTATGATCCTATATGGGGCATAGCTTTATGTTTTGTTGATTCAAAATATTTAAATAAGAAAGGGGTTGTAGTGTTTGTATCTACTAAGTAGATACTGTACCCTATCTCACATGCACAAGTAAGTGAGGTAACTGCCGGTGTCAATCTCCCGACCTGTCAATGTCATCCGTACGTCCGGATGACATGACGTGAGGCTCGTGGGAGGAAATGCCAGACAGGGCTAAAACAGACACACGAGTATGGCAGAGCTACCGATATCGAGGATTCGATCTTGGTGTATTGGTGAGCCAGGGAGATGGTTAAAACACAGGACTTTACAATACTCACCAGAAATATGAGCAGGTAAATAAAATTACAAGAAATTCAGGCAATAACTTCGTAAGCGTAAAGAATGAGCGCGATCAGGTTGAACGCATGACCCAAGTCGATTAGTACAAACGGGTGTTGGTGGGGTGCGAAGAACCGAGGTCCCATTAGAACAATAGTGGTAATCCGCAGAAGCGTGCGATCATAAAGTTACACCTACAATCAACGAGAAGCCGTAAGAACGCCCGACCTGCCCCAACTTAGCGTGCCACAACAACCACAACTCGGGTTGTAGGCTTTCACCCGTCGTTGATTTCTATTTGTTCATTCAAATGTAGGCAACAAGCTAAAGATAACCTGCTAAGGTTTGCTCCACATTCTTGATACCTACCTATCAGAATATTATCGATGGAGTTTATAATTGTTTGGCAATCAAAGTTTTATTAATGTGTTAGCGTGACATCATTATTATTTTCAATCTTCTGTTTTCAATAGCAAAAAAACTTTTTTGTATTATCATAGAACTAAAATAAATGTATGAAAAAGAAGGAGAATCGATTTGCAGAACCACAAAATATAAAAATTACGTCTGTAATAAAAAAAATTAGGAACAGAAAAATAGTAAAATGTTTCTGAAAATATTTGGCAACTGTCCTAATTCCCAAGGAATTCAACATTTAGCACTCTAAGATGTATATTTTTATGCAAATTATGCAAATACAAAGGAAAATTCATATAAAAGATTTGTATATAATGCATTTATCAAAATAATGTTTTGTACTCCGGTTCCGACCCTAAATTGAATCCAAATCTTTTCGTAAGATCGCCCAGTCAGTTCAGTAGCTTGTACACAGGTGTAGGGCACTGTAGGATGCAATGAAGAAGAGTCAAGTTCCCGCGTTTCCCACGCGAGGAAGCCGAAACACGCGGATACAGTGGTTCCGATCACCGCCCCCGCTAATTGTGGAGACGATGGTATGCGCGAGGCGAGACCAAGGACGCGCCACGCCACGCTAGGACGGCGGCCGATGCACACGGGCGCGCATCCGTCAGCCACGGAGACGGAGCCATCTGCTACCCTAATTATACCCATTGAAAATGCACCTTAATGCTAATTAATAATGTTTAACGTGCACTAGCATTACTGAACACGCTCTGTACATTTAGGTTAACGTGATCAATGTGTGTGCACGCCACACGTTCTTCTTCTTCTTCATGTACGTTGCTTCTTCATTCACACAATGGACGACGAATTTTAGCGTTGTGAGTTGTGGGGACAATTATATTGCAGCTGTTTGTGTAGCTGCAAAATTTTTAACTGAATATGATACGAATAGCCAGTTCTAACAACATAAATAAGCCTACCGGATTACAAATCAGAAAAGTCAGTCAGACCCACGCCGTTGTGGAAAAAAACTTCATGTTTCTTGGTCATAAAAATATGGAAGAGAAGTGCACGAAAAGTTTGTTTTTCTATCACGAAAATAGGTTTAGACGAAGGGTAATGTCAAACCACTTCTCGCTCGCACATTTTAACGTTTTTGAAGATATAAATCAATATAAACTCACTATGTAACTATGCAAAATCGCAAAGCATCACGATCTAGCGAATAATAATGCAAAGGTTCGGCAAAATATATCATTTTAGTCTAAGTTTAAGTTTTTTAAGTATAAGTATTTAAGTATTCTATCAGTCATCTAGTTTCCATATCACAAGCTTTGCTTAGTTTGAGACTAGAGGGCGTTGTGTGTAAAGTCCATGAATATTTATTATTTATTATTATTATTTATAGTCCAATTTTTTGGTGTTCAGTTTCAAACAGTTATTTAAGTACAATTTCGGACGATGAATTTCCTGCATCAAGTGAAATAAATAAACATGAAACAGCGGATGCGCAAAAAAATAAGTTCCTCCTAATCATAAGTAACGAGACAGCAGCAATCGGCAAAACGACGTCGCGTGGGTGACGATTATCCGATGTTATCGGCACAGAATGCCCGAAGCTGATTTGACCAAGTACATTTAGTAACACTAACATTCGAAATGATACGATGTTGATGGTTTTTTGTTTATTTATACTTAGTATAATTATTAGTGTTAGTTTACCTACTATCGACCTCACCTTAGATAGATAAACCTACCTAGAAAACTCCAATGCTGTTTATGAGAAAGTCATAAGCGATATAACTACTAATATAAAATACTATAATAACGAAGTTTGCGATCGTTAACGTGCAATAAATAGCTCGTAAAGTTCAAGCGTAAGGTCTGTAAGAAGAGTGGCATTATGAACAATCGAGCATTACCGCAGTGGATGCGGGAAAACGAACAGTATGATACGCAAAAAAATAAATAACCATGTCATAAGCAAAACAATACTTCCCTGTTGGCCACGGTCAATTTAAAAAAAACGTTATAAACCGCAGAATAATGCATAAAATAAGAGCTCGTCTGAGAAGTAAACAGTGGTCAATTACGGTGGTAGCGCCCGACTTAGTGGCGCATTCAGAAACAATCGAAGCGGTGCGATGAGCGAGATACCGGCCAGTAATAACTCTAATGGCGAGATAAGCCCGCCACCGCCACCGCGGAGGATACATGCCGAACCAACTTCACGAGCCTACTCTAAAAGTGCAAGGACATGTGCGGTCAGATGCGGCATCTTTCTCGATAAATACACTACTTCTATTTAGCGTACAAGAGTAAACATTTCACACAGGAATGATCAGACTGTATGAAAGTATAACCCACGCTTGAGGATCTGTTGGACAATCACTGATGTATTCCGTGACAATTACAAGTTTGGGTGAAGCTTTTTTCATACCTCGGTGTAGCAGCGAGCCAGCGGGACCAGTTTACGCCGACAACTATGTAAACGATTTATTCCCGAGTCTCGTTTTGCATTACCCGATCGGAAGCCAGGGTTGGATGCCTTCGGAGCTGATAAACTCGTTAAATACAAAAAATATTCTGAGAAAGCATCAGTTTGCGGAGCAAAATAAAAGATAAGGAACTTTCCCTTTGAAATCCAAAAATTGAATTGTCCGATGTTTTATAATAGTTCCTTTTTGATAAGCCTTTATTTTCGCCATTACGTACACACAATTAGTAATATACTATTCGTTAACTAGAATCTTTTTAAATATTATAAGAAATAGCTAGACTAAACCGCAGCCCTGTCCCTAGATGTCGTCGGGGCTTTATTAAACGTCGCTAAGGTAAGATGGCCGTTGGACCGGATTATCCCTATTCCTTGTATACCCTTCTCGCTGCGTCAATAAGCAATGATTTATATTCAACGGCTTGCTAACTGAAACACTATGTATGCGTATATTATTTCCTTCTATCAACTTTTTCATTCGTTATTGTAGGTAGGTATACCATTTACTAATAATAATAAGTGATAGAGATAATTTTAATTAATTTAAACAAGTTGGCAGGGCAACACGGCTACTGAGTGATTTATTGTTATCGATGTAGCAGCCGTAAAAATATGTAAAAGTTCACACATAAAAGATTGCTATAATAGCGCGATGAAATTGCATAATAGGTAGGTAAGTAGGTAATCGTTGATATCAGCTAATACTACTCAACCAGCCTTGAACCTATGAAATGATAGCGATTGATAACATCAATTGGGTATTCTAAACATTAATTTACTCGGTAAAAAGATCATAATTAATTGTTGTTTGTTTGTAATAATAATATATTTACAAAATATGCATATTATACAAAACAGAACTATCTTCAATAATTAAAGCTGAAGGCAAAATAAAAGAATTGTAACAAGCAAACCGAAGATGAAGAGTTCCACATTATAATTGTCTCACGAGGACGTGACTAATTGAACGCCTTATTATAGTACTTACAACTACAGACAGACCTTCGCGCATTCAAACAAACCAATTGCGTTAGCAGGAAAATGCACAACACAATTCTAGATCAATGGATATTGGCTAGCATTACTAAACATGCCAATACGATCAATCGTCACACTTTTACCTCCTGCGACGACAGATTTTTTTTTAAATATTATTATGAAGTGGGAGGAGGCCCAGGAAAGAGAATATTGGAAGTCTTTGGGGGAGACCTTTGCCCAGCAGTGGGACGAGATAGGTTAAGGAAAAAAAATTATGAAGTCACAGACGAAACGACGGCACATACGTATCTAACACTCATCCTTCTTTCTGTTCTGTTACAATCATACGAGTATAATATAACTTACATTACTATTCAACTATTTATTTCGTTATCTTAGTGTTATTGTTTTATTGCATGTTTTACGTTCTACTTCCTCAATAATGAATGACGCAAGTAGCTTTGGGATAAAAGGATATATTACGTAATTAATTGTACATAATTAAAATATTGATTATTAATTATATTTACGACGGCAGTAAAATATGAATTAAGGTTCAAAGAGTAATAAATTAGCGTATTGCACTGCAAATTCGTCCAAAATTGCAATTGAATAGAATCGTTATCCAGTATGCAGTGGTACACGCAGCATGATGGAAAGTGGGAACTACGCATTCACCGGTCGTCTACGTACATGGAATAGACAAGGCACATCGGCACAACCGGTTCAGATAGCAATTCCAGAAAATCAATGCCTCGTATAATGAGATCGAGTTTAGCAAGCGACTGTTGGTCGTTAACTTCAGTATCTGCACATCGATTAAGAAGCGACCAAACACTCCGCATGCCATTGCGCACTTTTTGCGGATATCACCAAAAGCCGGCGGTTGCACAGCGACAAAGGCGTCCGACCGGTTTTAGTTGCTCCTCCCGCCTCATAAGCGCGTCTGCAAATTCAACACTCGTCAAATAACGCAAAATGCAATACGTACAACCGCTATGTCGTTGCAGCAATAATATACGCAACGTCGCGTCTTACTTCTACATGCCCATCCAATCATATTTATGGTCGCATTACTGTAATTGATGATTGTAATTGCAAGACATTACATGACAACATTAAACAGCATAACATCAAGAGTGTACTTTCAACGGAGCTTAGCCGATGCCATTAAAAATACTAAGACTGACTGTAAATAAATAAATAAATTGCAAAGAATCATCGTTGACATTAGATGAAACGGTATTTGCGTAATCAGTCATTATCAGTCATTAGATTGTTATTGCTGCTATTACCGACTGCTCAATGACGATTCAAAACAACTTTATTATTATAATGGGAGGAATACCTCTTCGCTTTGCCTATCATTTTTATATCCGCGAATCCGCGTAGCGTAAATACATAAGTAATGTACTTATTCTTTTCAATTTTACTGGGCCTGTAATCCCTGGGAAAATCAAATATGCACGCCATCTTACGAGGAAAAGTGAATAAATGCGGTACATGTAGAGCAAATAGATTGTGCTTGTGATTATTCAAATCCAGGTGTTTTTCTTTGAACCTAGCGACTACTGATGAAATACACTGAAGACATAATAAATGATATAAGTATAAGTCATGAGAAATAAGTCGACTGCACAGGAAGCTTTTACCATTAAATGCTAGTCGAACCACTAGATGCAAATCCCTTGAAGGTACCGTAATCTCGTTAAACCTATTAGATAGGTAAGATAAGATCGACCAGAGCTCTAACGGCGTGGGACATCAATCAAGATCACGATTCTCATTTAATGATTTATCAGACAAGGCATTGCTTCCTGTGCTTGAGGTATGTTTAATAACATAATTACAATTAGTATTCTTTTTCCTTTGGACTCAAGTTTGTTTTATTTTAGGTGGGTACTTAAATCTCATTAAAGTTTATGATACAATCCAAGTAAGTTAAAAAGCACCGAGGCACTATCGCGTCTTACTTCCATACCCATTCAACTTAATTCGTAATTCTGGCAGTATACTCAACGTAATTCTGGCAGTATACTCGTCTCAATCACTAGTTTTATAAGGCATGTTATGATAGCTTAATCGAAACCTGTTTTATTAATAAAAGTTCGCGTATTATTGTCAAGACACCTCTCAAGCGATCAACAACTCATTTTTTACTACTAACAAAAAACTCGTTATAAACGATCATCAAATAAAAATTCGTTCTCATGGCATTTATAAAAAGTTTATCGATACCATTTGACATAGAGATTCAAATTCGGATTGAGTTTTTATAGCATACCGCTTGTTCATTATGCTATTCAACTTTATTCACGCATTTATTCAGACGATTTAATTAATATGATGCTGAATTTTAAATGTAACGATTGTTTTATTTTATATCGTTTAGGATCTATTTCAAATATTGAAGTATTTTTAAATTAGATTAGTATTTTTAAACATCTTCAGCATAGATTTCACAGAAACTATTAAAATCACGCTAACACGCTTTTCTTTCTGAACCCGTTTTTTCTACTCTTTAGACTCTGCAGATTTTTTTTGGGTTACGACATGATTGTGTAGTTAAGTAGGTATACATATTTCCTTTTCAACTTTGTTAAATCTTAAAGTAAACGTTTATAACGAATGACCTAACACAAAACATGGTAAAACAATCAAACGGTGTCTACCGTCTGCAGTGTGTAGCGTGCAAAAAAAATATTCGCGAGGGAGAAGTCTTTTTCATAGTTTTATGTAACTTTGTCCCCGTTTGAGGGAAGGTATGTAACAAATTATCTATCACTCACGATGTTAACTAGGTCTTGTGCATGAATAATGCTAACATGTGAATTACAAGAGGCGTTAATAGATGCTGTTAGTCATACACGCCACGCGTAACTGTTGTGTTATATTATTATTGATGCGCTTAGGATTTTCTCTAAGGCTTTTATTTTTTTACTTTTATTACTTCCATTAATTATCCAAATATCTTAGAATATAGAATTACTATCTAATAAACACTGCTGACACATTCCGTTTGTATACCCTGATATTGTTTCCCTTTAATTTTCACCTTCACTTATTACCCTGGATTAATGATAAAATAGTGTTACAGCAGATTACGAAGCCACTGATAATGCATATCAAGATTCATAAAATCTTAAAAATAGACCTGTAATTTTTGTAAAAATCTTAGAATAGTACTATAAGCACCTGGCAGTTGTGTTGGTCGTGATAAGAGTTGACCAGCTGGTTCACATACTCCCAGACCTCCCCCGGCGCTGTCCAAGCGGCCGCCGCCGCCGCCGCGTTCGCTGAGTGCCGCATCATGCCAACATCACACGTCTCTTCCACCGAAGGACATGTGACGTCACGATCTTGCATCCAGCTTTCTGATAACTCCCCAAAGCGAACCGCTTCCGATGACGTCACGGTCTTCGTTTGAATCCAATTGAATCGAAGCACTCCTAAGACGCATCTGACGTCACGGTCTTGCACCAAGCCGTATGCCAACTTCAGCCAAGTGCTCTAGTTAAAGGAACGCGTCACGCGGCCGTCCACAGCCGTTGACGAGCTATTTATATTGTTTTATCCTCAATCACGCGCAACTAGGTCGCGATCTACATCACACACGCTAAAACAGATTTACGCCAGAATGAATGCGAGCACACCTTATTGTAAACAATCGGATGGAACGCGTTGTTTTCGATTCGGATTCAGACACTTCACCACCTCTAACCGAGCTAATTTAGAACTTCCAGTTTTTACTCATTCTATAATTTGAAAGAAAGAAAGAGTTTATTTTATATCACGTACCTACCTATTACTGTTTATATGCCTTAAACTAATAAATTAAATTACGTGCATAAAAAAGGCATAAACTCAGCTTTAGTGCTTGGTCTATGACTAGGCGCTGATTTTCAGTTTTGCCAGAGGGGAGAGGGGAGTGGCTTAAATTGTGTAGGTAGGTATGTGTAATATGTACAATTTAGTAACGTATACTTAATTGGACATTTATAATCCACTATTTTTTAAGATACCTAACTAAATTAAATATTATAATGATAATACGAAATGAATATGACCGAAAGAATGATTTAAGTGCAACAAGCAGGTGTATGATCTAAGGTCATTATGACGACCTTTATCAGATAGTGCCAGATCATAACAATTATTATATTTACTAATCCATTAGACATGTACCTTTAATCAATTTATACTAACTAACAAAATATTATGGTTCTTTGACATTTGAGGTATAAATGATAATGATAACAAAAGAGATTTTAGTTTTATGTTAGCATCATAGCATACAGAAATAATGATTAGTACCTCATTATTGTTAAATTTTTATTACCAATATTATTAGTTGCAATAAAATTGCATAAGTGAGCGTGCATCAATATGCGCAATCACAAAACGAATCCATCAGTGAGGCACGACCGCAATCGTGATAACACGCGACCTTGGGCTGCACTAAGCAAAATGATAAGGGAATTTCGGCAGTTTCCCCCCATACCCCTCTTCCCGGCTCTCGCAGACGCTTATCGCGACAACTGTTTGCTTTGCATGAAATTAGTGTCGCGGCGGCACATATAATGCAACATGATCACGAATTAATGAACTGTTCAAGCATGATAAGATTACAATAAATACTTGTAACTAATAACTTGCCAGGTAAGGATTATTTAAAATAAATTAAGATGTCTGAATCCTAATCAAAATAATACTCATCGCTAATTATTTACAGAAACATAAGTATTGCTGTTCATCGTTAATCACATAAACAGTATCGATTTCACCGGCACACACCATATTCGCATACAATAATATTAATTCCACACTAATGTTTCACTGGAAAGCACATGATGCGATCGACCAATCAATCGGCGGGAGACGGCAAATGAGCGCGCGTGTGCGTGCGACGTACGCGAGTGCGGCACCGCGTACGCAGAGTGAACGCGCGAGCGAGCGTCGAGCTAGCTAATGACCGGCATCGGCATGGCGCGTATTTGCGATCCCCTCCACGAATGTACGCGCTATCAAACCAGTTTTATGTGAAAAATTTCAATTCCTCAGGCGCGGGTGACGGTGACGACCGGTCGCGCTTTCCTCGCATCGCCCCTCCCCCCCTTGAGCTAGGAAAAAGCGCAGCACCCCTGGGGCGCCGGAAGTGCACCGCGGACGGCACGCGAGCCAAGCGCACCCACCGCCTTAATTAAATGCTGCACGCTGCACACCTACCCCTCGACAAACCGACCGCTTTACCGCCTCGCCTACCTAGCATTTTACCCAACCCACACACAATACTTCCTCGCAAAACTCAGGCCATCCCAGACGCAAGTCATAACAACACGGGATATTCATTACGAAAACAATGCGAGGTTAGCACTAATGAACCTCCACGAGATAGGATTCAGAACATGAAAGCTGATACGCGCCGGGTAGAGCATCTTTGTGACTGGACAATAACGAGCAACGAAGCAATATTCAGTAGATCATTATCTAGTAGTGTAATACCAAAAAAAAAATTACAAAATGCCTAGGATGATACAGCTAGACTTAATTTTATAGAATCTATAGTGAAACTACACAAACAAACTAAATAAAATATCAGCGCAACTTGAGACAATTCTAAGACGCCCACATCGTTTATTAGGTAGATAGGTAAGGTACCTCACAGAAACTTGGAATATGTTTACGACAATAAGAAGCTCTTGTTATTCTTATATTAAGCTCTTGTTATTGAACATCCCACACGATTTGATTAGGGCTAATATTCTAACAGAATCAGTAAAAGGTATTTGGTTTCATTCTCTTTTGAAATAACCCATTGACCTCAAACGTCGGATTTTCAACAAACATTGTAACTAAAAATAAACTCACTTTAGCAAATGCATTAGGAGGTTGAACACAGTCAATTCTAAATGCCTCGACTAATTGAAACATACATGATATGACTCAGATTTCACGCAAAGAGTATAAACGTTATGAATATTGAAACGAGTTAATAAATGTTCCCATAAGCTCATGCAAGACGCACAAAGGCAAAACTCAGTCGATACCATCTGCGCTGTCGTTGACACAATTAATAAATTATGGGGAATTACAGTTCAACAGTATCGTGTCCTCATACACACAAGGGGTGTGGTGAGCAAGAATAAAAGAGTCTTTGTGTAAAACTGGATCAGATTAAGACGGCATAAACTTGGGTCTATATCTTGCTATCAGAAGCTATTATAAAGTCCCCCTTCGTTTTAGTTGAGAGCTGTTTGAAAGTATAGTACTCGTATTAGGGTCGGACACATAAAAAGTTAAACAGTCATGATGAGATATTTTTGAATAAGTATTGATGCATGGAAGTTTGTTAGGATTGGAACGAGTATTAGGTTGAATTAAATACCAGTATTATGACACAATAATGTAAAAAATTATATCAGTCACATGTCTAAAACTGATAATTATAGGAAAATCATGTTATTTTTTAGTTCAGCCGTTATATCTTCTCTGTATTGTATAAGTTCATGTTAGCCTGAATAAATCTACTGCTGGACATGTCCTCTATATATTTCTAAGAAGAAATAAGAGCGAGTTTGGTTTTCCTACCGACTTCCGATGCACCTAAGTTCGCCTAGCCTACCCATGTAAAGTTGGCGGATCTTTTACAATGTCGTCGGTTCATCATCGGATGGGGGCCTGTACATAAGTTAGCTTCCGAAAATGGAAGTGTGCTGAACATGGCTTTTATGTATTTTATAACATAAATCTTTCTATACAAAAGACATCAACGCGCGACATGTTTGCAGCAACTTTTGGGATATTTACAGTTTCTCAATTTGATTTTGCTATAAGATTTTTTTGTAGCAATACTAGTGTTCTAAGCACTGAATGCCAAAATCGTGAGGAAACGATGCTTACAACAAAATAAGAGAATGTCTAATTTTAAGTTTGGACGTGCTTCTTATAATTCAAGTCGACCCCTTAATCAGTCTCCAGGATATCAAGTAAATCCCACAAGACATCTTAGGGCAACCCCCTTTGATTTCTCGTGGTACTTAATATCTTGGATCGTGTTTGGACAACAGTAGAATGGTAAGCACTTTCATCATTTTTAACACACGATTAAAATTAGAGGTGTTATAGGTTTAAGGTCTTATTGATGTGTAGCTCTTGTGACAAACTTCAAGGTTTGCGATTTTGCATAATATATTCAATGAATTTATATCTTCAAAAAAGTTGAAATGTGCGAGCGAGAAATTGTTTGACGGTTCTTGCAAATACGAGTATTTGCAAGAACCGTCAGTGTTTTTTTACTATTTCACCGTCAGTTTTTAACCGTCAGTGTTTTCTGTCAGTGTTTTTTACTATTTTAATAGACATGGACTGTGCAGCAGCAAATACAAAGATATACTCCCAAACGATCTCTGAAATAGCTCAGCTCATACGGTCGCAAAGAAGAGAGACCAGGCCACGCGCATCTACCACATGCACAAACCGAGGGTCAAGACCGGAGAGCCCTGAAACGGACAGGTGAGGTAGCGACACTAAGCGTTACAGTATTTAGATAGACGTATAGACCCTGGACGTTTGGGACTGTCTCATTACTGCACATTAATTTGACACAATAAATAAATAAATATTCAGGGACATTTCACACAACACCCCCTAGTCCCAAACTAAGCAATGCTTGTAATATGGGAACCAGATGGCTGATAGAATACTTATATACTTTTTTGTTTTGTAAATACATACTTATAATACATAGTAACACCCAGACATAGAACAAACATCTATGTTTTCCACGCACAAATGTTTGTTCTTGGTGGGGATCGAACCCACGACCCACAGCACGGAAGGCAGAGCTATTACCGACTGAGCTGTGACGCCTGTCAACAACAATATTTTGAGTGAACCTGTAGGGGGTTCCTGCCATCAACCCAAAGTCCTTCTGTTGGACTGGCTGGGGTGAAGTTAGCAGGGGGACAATGCACAATACACCCCAATGCGGGATGTCAGTGCAGATCTTATTACCCCACCGTGAATTAGAATTATGGGGTTTCAGCAGTTTTTAGTTAGCAGTTTCTTCTTCACTTATCAATACATACTAGTTTGGCATCACATAAACCTTATCAAATTATATTTAATTGTGATAAACATGTGCAGAAAAATCATCATATGTGCCTGAAGACGTCAACTGCTGGTCATGGATATTCTCCAGTATTATAAAAAGAAGGTTTTATTTAACAACATCCTGCTATCTGTACAATGCCGTCAGTCCGCCCGAAATCAGTTGGATCACTGTCAAGGTTGCATAATTATGTTGAGGCACATCACAATGCCTCTCACATGGTATACTTCTATAGTCACCTATAATTCAATTCAACAGCTGGTTCCTTTTTTTTTGGCAGATGTTTTCATAACTGTCACTTAAATAGATTGCTACCTCCCAGTGATTCTGAACATCAGCTAAAAGTTTTGTAAATGAAGATACAGTACACACAGGACTAATAAGCTCATGTACATCGAATAAAACTCTAGGTATAGACAGGTCTGAGGGGATATCCTACCATTCCTGGGAATAAAGTCATCAGACCTTATTTTATTTCCATTTTTTCAAATGAATTACAATCAAAGACTTACCTTTGTACGAGGTCTTCCCCGCCCTCTCTTTACAGTTGTCTCAGCTGGTTCTTCACTTTTAGGCTTCTTCACTACAGTATTATTAGTCCTAGAGGCACATGGTTTATCTTTATTACTTTTAGAGGCAGCATCTTTAGATTCGTCACTACATTTTCTATCCTCCTCACTCTCACTGTTCAACATAGCCTTCCCTGGTTTTGTCTTTTGCGGTGAACATTTCTGTGGCAATGACTTGGAGACGGTTTTGAGGGGTATGTCATCATCGCTTGAGGAGTCCGTGGAGCATTTACTGCAAGATTCCGAGCTAGAGCTGCTCGACACCACTTTTTTTTTCACAGCTGCTCTTTCCTTCAAAGCTTTCAGAGATTTTGCCTCTTTCTTTTTTACAGTTGGTTTGGTAGATTTCTTGGTGATTTTTCTCGGAACCGCAGCGATTTTGAGTTTGAGGCCAGTATCGCAGGATGTGACCGAGAAGTGTGGTTTGCGGGTAGTGCCTTGTTTAGAACCAGAGCACTCCCAATCACTAGCTGATGTTTCACTGCTGCTGGAGTTCTGAAAAACAAGACCTTATTAAATCTTAACCTTCAATTTATTTCAAGTCAAAGTATACAGCGATCTTTATGAAATGTTTTTTATAATAAGTGAATGTAGGTGCAACTGTGCAAGCTACTAAATTTGTCTCTCAGTTGACCAAACTAGATCCGGTATGCAATAAACACATGGTATTAAACCTCTGTTATTTCTATTGTTTACTTTACCATTTTTTTATTATGATGAAATAAAACTAAAGGTATATTGAAATGTAAATAAGTATGTAAAATTATTTTATTCAAATAGTTACAAGTAACAGTTTTTTTTTATTATACATAATTAACATGAAAAGCAACAAAAAACTTTCCCTATTTGGTTTGACAACAGACAAATGAGAATTAATTGGTTGTGAGCACATATGTTTCATTTTTATAGCAGTCTGGACATAATTATTATCACTGCCTAGTGAACACTACATATAGGAATGGAACACAGTATACAAGATCTCTGTGTGCAAACATTATGTATAGATTCACACTTCTTGGTGAAAAAAACACTATGTTTGAATCTTTATTTATCCTGAATTGGGCTAAGTATATCGTTGCACTTTACACAAAGTATGTGGGTAAGGACCAAATTTTTTGCATAGTCGCATCTGCCAGTTCTGATGCCAATAATTTGTGTATTGGTAGACCACTGAATGTCTAGATATACTTGAAACAGAGATAATGAGGAAAACCAAATACTACAGTAGGTATCTATAGCCTCGCACACATACTTGGTTTTTACGCTTCACAATACAATGAAGGTATCTCAAAATCTTACCTCAGTGTTAGAATCGTCACTATTTGAATCCGTTTCACCACTTGATTCTTGAGTTTTTGGCAACTCTGTGCCCATTTCTGGAATAACAATGTTTTATTTATAATGAGCAGACTAGGCATGCAAGACAGTTTTACAGAATGAAGCAAACCAGATTCTTAGGTTCCCAAGATATCAAGAAAACATCTTGTGTGATGTTCTATGATCTGATGATAAAGATCAAACTATTTTTCATCATAAACATTTTCTAACCAAAACAAGTACTCACTTCAAGGTTGGTCAAGATGTTTCCACATAGAAATGTAGTATTTCCTTCATTTCAAACATAGAGTACCAAGTTTTTGTTGTTATCTGAAACATTACACAAATTAACACTAACCTAGCACTTTTGGACTAATACTATAACAACTACGCAATAATTTCGGGAAAGCTGTGTCTTCCACATAAAAATAATTTAGGTATTTGGAATGACAGTTCTGACGACTCGCTGGACCAGTTTCTTGACGATGAAACTTTAGTGTCGCTCTATCGTAGATAGTGATTACTTTTTCATAGGCGATTTTAAAAATTGTGCGGCATGTATAAAAACAAGCTAATTTTTACTCAATTAGCCCATTATAAGTGAAGCTAACGGTCTTTTACGACATTGGCGCCAAATAGTGCATACGTTTTCACCTTTCAATGGAAAAAAATGAGGAACAAGGCCTCAAATAAACAGTAAATAAACAATTGATTTATACAAGCAATGAAAACTCACCGAAAATACTCAAAGATAGTGATTTTTATTGCCAAATCACCAAATATCGACAAAATTACTTCACTCTGTAACACAACATTAATTCGGCCTCCATGTTTACAAATCATTTGTATAAAAATTTTGTATGTATGTATCTATAATGTTGCGTCTGCGTGCGTACTTTTTACAGGAGAAAGTTGACATAATTGCAGTTTATTCGTTTACTCTTGTGGCAGTCGTGCTAGAAAGAGTGAATAAGAAGTACCAATTCAATGTGTGTGAGTTGCGCATGAAATTATGATGTTGCGGGATTTGCAAAATGGCGTCAGGTTTTTAATTTTTTTTTTAAATCGGTTTCTTTCTATACATTCTTTAGAAAATCTAAGCAATAAATTACAGTAGGTAGTTAGGTACTCTAAAACGAGGTTTAGAAACAGATTTTGTAAAAATCTGCATTTGAAGTTAAAAGCTCGAAGCCAATCCATATCATAGTGTAGAATATCGATCTATATATGATAATGATCCACACAAAAAACATCGAAGAACCATGTCGATGTCAACATTAGTCAACGTCAATTATTATATACATAAAAAATGTGTGTCAACTTCAATTCAACTAACTTTTTAAATTTATTTTCAGGATTTCAGGGTTTTATCGCATAGCGATTATATATTGGTACCTACCTACCCTATTTTATATAACTAAAAAATCCTCTTCATGAAACTTTCTTGAGAGAGAAACGATTTTACATAGTGTATTCTTTTTCTTCTTTTCCTATGTGGCCTCTGTCCGTCCGTCATAACGATAGTCAATTTTACCATTTTTACCAGTTGTGCTTGTGCTGTGCACATTGGATTTTGGATTGTCTGTATCACAGAACTGAGAAAAAAGTGTTCTGTGGTTACAAACCACAGAACACTTTTTTTTCTCAGTTCACTGAACACTTGGTAGCACAAACTACAGATGCACAGATTATAGAAAGTACAGATGTAGTATATAGCCATTTTTTTGTCATGGATAAAAGTGTACCATAATGGAGTACTTTGTGTCATTTAGTCTCTGGCCATTGACACCTCCAATGCCAAACATATTTTTATACAATTATGCCGACGTGTGTGGTTCCCACTTGCAAAAATTGGCCTGGGTCTAAAAACAAAGTAGATGGGATAACATATCATCGGTAAGTATCACATTTGAGTCTCTATTTGATAAGGAATCATCAATTTAAAGAAAAATGATCATCAATTCAATAATGTTGCAAACAACACCCACACTTTTTTTCCCAACAAAATATAAATTAATCTCTATGTGACTACACATCAGTGTAGTGTTACTATGTGACTAGACATAGGTATTTCAATAGATATTTTTAATCATAGAGCGCTACATTTGTTATTTTGAAAAAATATTTGTGAAATTTTAGCTTTCCTGCTGACATACTCAGACGAGAACAATGGACAAAACTCGTTCAAAAAACACGTCCTGAGTATTGGATATCGTCAGATAGGAGTATTATTTGTTCGGCGCATTTTGAGGAAAAATATTTTTATTTTACGAAATTATCATTAAGACGATTAACGAATGAAGCTTTTCCAAGTAAGGTAAGTCTTATTAATTTTGCAGTCTTTTGTATACTTATTAATTTTACAAATTCTTGTAAAATTTTTAAATATCTATTAAAGTTTGTACTTATTTCTAATAAAATTTATAAATCTCTATTTCGTTACCTCCTACTTAGGTAAGCAGCATTATACAAAAAAAAAATTACCCCGAAACATTGGGAAATAGTTTTGTAGGTGCAACATTGGGCTGCGCGAACATGATGCGCACGGGAACATTTTTATAGCATTTTGGTGACAAAAACCTTCATACAAATTATGTCAAATGCGGCTTCTTGTGTTTTCTATATTCTAAGTACAGATGCTACGCTCTTGGTAGGTACCAGGTACCTACCACCTTCCTTAGAATATGTTTCTATAATCTGTGCCTACCACTCACAAAATAGTAGATGCTACGCTACGCGTACCACTTCTTGGTACCTTGAGGATGGATTGTGTTGTACAAATCTCGCAACACGATGTTTACACTGGATAACAAAAAATACACGATTTTGTGCGCCAACACAATTTGTGTGCATGTTGGGCCAACGTCGACGAGTGAAGGCCAGCTCCAACATGTGGACGGCATGTTTGCCTTGACTTGCCATGGCTCGGTGTCGTCGCTCGGCCTAGTTGGCCGAGTGCTTACAAGCGCCAACGTATGGACAGTACATTTGCAGTGACTTGTCACTGGTTTTTGTGTACAGCCTCCAATATATGTTGGTCGAGTGATCACCAACGCGAGCCAACGCGAGCGTAAGCAAATCTTTTACAACGCAATTGATACCATCCACATGTTTGACAAGCCTACACAAACTATTGCAAGCGGCCAGCGTACACGAGCTTTGTGTGAAGGTGCCCACATGTTGGTTGCCGTCAGTTGTTGTTGCGCATCCGAACTGCGTAGTTGTCAACACAACCGGTGTTTATTTGGTTCGAATAGAACCTAACTAAACTAGAAATAGACCCTTTTGTCGTTGGTAGTAGGTAGGTAGTGTCGTAGGTATATAACTAAATATTATTTATATTATTAAATAAATAAATATAAATAATATAATATAATAAATATTCATGGACATTTTCACACGACGCTCTCTAGTCCCAAACTAAGCAAAGCTTGTAATATGGGAACTAGATGCTGATAGAATACTTATATACTTTTTTTTGTAAATACATACTTATAATACATAGTAACACCCAGCCATAGAATAAACATCTATGTTTGCCACACACAAATGTTTATTCTTGGTGGGGATCGAACCCACGACCCACAGCACGGAAGGTAGAGCTATTACTGACTGAACTGTGACGCCTGTCACAGCTCAGATAAATAAATACGATTAAATAAATACGTGCGACGGTGACCGACACCAACCGCGTACTGACGAGCGAGCCAACATGTGGGCACGTTAAGCCGAGCTAAGGCAAGCGCCTTTGATTTGTGCACAAAAACCGACACGGCTCCGAAGTGAGACGAGTGGCGGCGAGCGACCGCGAGCGACCGCAAGCGATGACAAGTCACTGCAAATGTACTGCCCATACGTTGGCGCTTGTAAGCACTCGTCCAACTAAGGCGAGCGACAACGAGCCATGGCAAGCCAAGGCAAACATATCGTCCACATGTTGGAGCTGGCCTTCACTTGTCGACGTTGGCCCAACATATATAGGCGCTTTACAAATCAAAGGCGCTTGCCTTCGCTCGCAAACCGTGCCCACATGTTGGCTCGCTCGTCATTACGCGGTTGGTGTCGGTCACCGTCGTTCATAGGTTGATGTGTAGCCGACTGTACTACATACCACAAACATCAAACGAGTAGGTCTACCCGTCTGTAGCTGTAGATACCTAGGTACCTTAGAATATAGAAAACACTAGAAGCCGCATTTGACATAATTTGTATGAAGGATTTTGTCACCAAAATGCTATAAAAATGTTCCCGTGCGCATGATGTTCGCGCAGCCCAATGTTGCACCTACAAAACTATTTCCCAATTTTTTGGGGTAATTTTTTTTGTAAATGCTGCTTAGGTACCTAAGCAGGAGGTACTGAAATAGATATTTATAAATTTTAATAGAATTAAGGAAAGACTCAGGACGTGTTTTTTTGAATGATTTTTGTCCTTTGTTCTCGTCTGAGTATGTCAACAAGAAACCTAAAATTACACAAATATTTTTTCAAAATGACATATTTAGCGCTCTATGATTAAAAATACCTATTGAAATACCTATGCCCAATGATGTGTAGTCATAAAGATTAATATAAATTTTGTTGGGAAAAAAATGTTGGTGTTGTTTGCAACATTATTGAATTGATGGTAATTTTTCTTTAAATTGATGATTCCAAGACGATTCCTTATCAAATAGAGACCCAAATATGATGTATCTTATCCCATCTACTTTGTTTTTAGACCCAGGCCAATTTTTGCAAGTGGGAACCACACACGCCGGCATAATTGTATAAAAATATGTTTGGCATTGGAGGTGTCAATGGCCAGAGACTAAATGACACAAAGTACTCCATTATGGTGCACTTCTAACTGTGACACAAAAATGGCTATACATTACATCTGTACTTTTCTATAATCTGTGCTAGGTACCTATTTTCTGGAGTACCTACCTACCTAGATGTTCTGTTTCGTTGTTTCATATATTTTTTCATGGATTGAAAATAGGTAGAATAGTGTTCATACCTAGACCTAGGAATAAACTAAACACTAATGGATCAATGACATCAAGTTTCAACCAAGTACCATGGATGCTTAGGGCAGGGCATGCTTGAAAACACAAAGTGCAAGGTGCACAACTATATTCAAACAATCAGTGAAAATGAATGAATTGGATGTGTGGAAAGATTTATCCAATATACCAGCAGATCCTCCAATCATGAGACAGCTCTGTGAAAAATGCAAGTAAGGAATACATGAATTCCTTCTTATGTGTCTTTTTAAGATTTTTATTCCAAATGATGTGTCTTTCTATTTTGTACATTTGCAGGCGACCATCTGCAGTCTGTTGGTGCCCAGCATTGCCTCCAGAATCTCTAAGTCCTCGGAGCACCATCATACTTCTGCAACATCCGGCTGAAGAGAAGAGATGTCTGCGCACAGCACCAATGCTTCAGCTAGGACTCGCTCAAAAAAAGTGCCTTATATTCAAAGGGAAAAAGTTTCCTCAACCGCGACATGATAATTTAGAAAATATTCTGACTCAGTCCAATACGATCCTCCTGTATCCTAGTAAAACAGCAGTTGATATAAGAGATCTAGAAAATGATAAAGAAAGCTATAATCTTGTGCTCCTAGATGGGACTTGGCCGCAAGCCAAAGCAATATATGCCTCAAGTCCAATACTGCATCACTTGAAACAAGTAAAACTAATTACTAATGGTAGTAGTTGCTACATTATAAGAACACAACCTACTGAAGGATGCCTGAGCACACTTGAAACAGCAGCTGAAGCTTTGTCTCAGTTAGAAAAAGATCCAGTTTATAGAGAACAGTTGATAGAACCTTTACACATGTTATGCAAGTATCAATTAGAAAATGGTGCAGTCACACATCAGTCTAAAGAGTTTTTATTAAAAACCAGAACTTATCCTAAATTAATCGGCAAAAGATTATCTAGATTGCTAAGATCTACAGAAGATCAAAACATTTAGAACAATAAAAATGTTTAAAACTGAATTGCTTTTTTTATGTGATTTCTTGTCTGTAGTTAGGTGGGAGAGATTAGTGCACCTCACTGGTGCACCTGCATAATTCTTATATATAAAACTTGGTAGAAACTTTAATGTGAAAAATGAAAACCCATTGCACAGTTCTGGTTCTGTGTAGGATATTGTGTTATTCGACGGGTCTGGTCTCTAATCTAATCCATAGGTAGGTACCTACCTATGGATTAGATTATGGAGATAGACAGGTCCTGCCTATCTATCCTATTAGCCTGTGCTGCTTATTTATTTCTTGCTCTGTTGCGAATACAGTAGCTCCATCTATCGTTGAATAGATTGTTGTTTGTTTTACTAACGCCATCTACTAACGAGTAGTTACTAGTAAAAGCGCGTGCGTGCATCTAGTCTGTGGATAGCTGGCATGGCGTTAGCATTGGCAACAAGTGAAGTTAGCTTGTTACTTTCATTCTATTCCGTCTGTCTGTCAATGTCAATAAAATTGGATAATCAATGTCAAACTTGAAATCACTCTTTTTCAGTTTGTCAAACAAATAGGAAACATGGCTGAGGTTTGTAAAATAAAATGAAATAAATTCATCTACTATTATCACAGTAATCTGTATTAAAATGACGCCCAGTGATACAGTGCTTCGATATAGTGTTATCAAAGACTTCCCTCCAAATGTTATTTTGAGTGAGTGCAAAACAATGTTTACCTCTTTCAGGTTGAAGAAATCAAGAAGAAGCGTACCTTCAGGAAGTTTACCTTCCGTGGAGTTGACTTGGATCAACTTCTGGATATGCCCAAGTAAGTGACTTTCCGGAAATTCGTATCTTTCCGACTAAAACATAATAACAACATTCTAACCTTACCTACCTTGTCGAATCGTCCATACACCGGTCTATCTTACTAAGTTTATTTATTACTTATGTTACAGTGAGCAACTCATGGAGTTGATGCACGCCCGCGCCCGCAGGCGCTTCGCTCGCGGTCTCAAGCGCAAGCCCATGGCGCTGGTCAAGAAACTCCGTCGCGCAAAGAAGGAGGCACCCCCAAATGAGAAACCTGAAATTGTGAAGACCCACCTTAGAAACATGATCATTGTCCCTGAAATGGTTGGCTCCATTGTTGGTATTTACAACGGAAAGACTTTTAACCAGGTTTGTACTCATACATATAATACTGACTGGCTGATATTTCAAAGAAGAGTAAACCTTTCACTTTCCAATAGTGGCTATCAGGGATATTCTGTAGAATATGGGGAACAGTAGCCTTGTTCCCCATATTCTTATAACCTGTACCAGCAATTAATTGTATGATCTTGTGAAAACTTCAATTCTGCTGTCCGATTTTTAAAAAGCCCTTAAGTAACATTGACCACATATCACCTAACGGCCTTTTAATAATCGGACGGCAGAATTGTTATAATTACACACTACATGCTGGATTGTATTTTTATCAAAACTGATACTTTTACAATCTATAACTGTAAAATTCCTGCTCATGTTTCACTTTCTATATTTACAATTGTCACATTTATTTAGGCTTCTGATGTTTTTTTACATGCCTAATTAACAAGGAAAATTTTCTTGTTGATGGTTTTCAAGTCTTAAAATAATAACCAATATAAACATTTTAAAGATGTATTAAATTCTTCTTTTCAGGTTGAAATCAAGCCTGAGATGATTGGCCACTACCTCGGCGAGTTCTCAGTTACATACAAGCCTGTGAAGCACGGTAGGCCCGGTATCGGAGCTACCCACAGCTCACGGTTCATCCCACTCAAGTAGAGGGCTGCACCAACCCTAGGCTAAGTGTAAAAAACCAACATGGGATTACAATAAAGTATCTTGTGTTGCAAAATTTTGTTCTTATTGGTACCTATTGATAAAAAATTAAGGTTGGTGTTGCTAGGTTAATAGATTTTTTTAGATAGATAGATAACATTTATTCAACACAGCAGAAATACAGTAAATAGAAGAAATGGTACTTAACTAAAAATGAACTTAATACTATGTGTAAAAACAAAAGCTTATTTATAAAAATTAAGTTGACACTATTGTTGATTCTGTTGTTGCATATATCTAAACTAACCTAATTTGACAGCACTAAAAATGTTGCTGTCCCTTTCTCATAAACTGAAACGACAAAGACAGCTATAATTTTAGTGCTGTCAAATTAGGTTAGTTTAGAAAAATGCGACAACAGAATCAGTATTACTGTGTGGTGGTGGTGAAACGGCCTCAGCTCTTTCTAGCCTGTTTCATGCCATTGCTGGGGAAAAATCTCCCCCACTGTTTTAGGATTGGCGTAAGCGGGCCACCAACCACAGCCACTGGTGACAGCGACAAGCAGTTCACAAGCTTTTAGTTGGTGTGCCGCCATCGGCTACACGTGTGCGGCGCGTCTATACAAAATATATGAAAAAGAGTGTCGCTGTCGCTGGCCACCAGTGGCTGTGGTCGGTGGCCCGTTTGCGCCGAGTCTAAGTAGAGATCGATAATGTAAGTATCTAACTTGGGAAAGTTGTAATGAAAGATATTTATTATGTCCAAACCTCGAGTTTTGAAGGTATCACAGTCTTGAAACATTTGGTTCATCTCGAAAAGTATTCGGGTAGACTCCAGGTTCTGATGCTGTCCAACAATCATGAGGAGGACCTACCAGTTCCTATAAACCGCTGGTTTTTTAATTGTAAAATTGACTTTATCTTGAAAACTGGTATCCGTAAGCTCTAGTAGGTAGGTGGTGGTACTTCCTGCACGTATAGCTGGGGAGACACTCAAAAGCCACTGGTATTTTGTCGTACCGTAGTAAAAAATAAATTTTACCAACAATTAAACTCGTTTACTACCGCAGCTAATAGGAGTGCATTAGCCATCAGCATGTCATCAGTGGACTCATAACCAGCTAAAACCGGCTCCGTGCGGCGTGGCCTGCTTCTAACCTACCTTCGTTTGTTTGTAAGACGAGCCTTTTTGGTCTTGACACCTATAGCCCTTACAAGGACTTACCAATTGCCTAAATGTATAATGGCGTGTATTACATGGAAATCCAAACAATGCCATATGAAGACAGCTTGCTGGGTAGAGGTCAAGGCTTGTTATTCATCAGTGATGTTCTCTGACTAAACCGTGTTTTAGCATCCTTCGAGATCATGTCTCGATCATGTCATGTCTAAGTTATGATTCAGAGCTTTGATATGTCAGCAGAAGAAGCATTCTATCCTAGTTTTTGATAGGCACTGAATAACTAACAGACACCTATTCAAAAATTTAGAATTTATTCGCGTAGGTACCTTACCTACCTACCTACCTATGCTGGGAATATGGACTATAATTGGACCTTAATCTCCCCTCATTGAAAATTCCATCTCTTTCATGCAGTTTTTACAAAAACCTACCTAATGTCTACCTTGATTATTTTCACGCATTGACTTCATGCTGGGGGGGGAGGGTATATGCCACCTTCCACTACTTATTTCCTTACCAAAGGATGCGCCAAGAACGTAGGTACCACTGCCAACAGCTCATAAGTAGGTTTTATCTGGAATAAACCTAGCTAAGCAAATATTTTGTTTACTGTACTTAGGCAAGGCACGTTTATCTTGACGCTATAAGTAGTTTAGCAAAGCAAAGACGACAACAAATTACAGGCGTTGTCAATAGTACCTACCTACCTACTATTGACTCGCTCTAAGTATAATGCGAGACAATATAGGTACACCATTATAGGGTGTAAAGAGACAGTTCCTAAAAATGCACTAAACCTATCTGCTAGTATAAAAACTGCAATGAATTCGCAACATTCAGTTTCAGAGTTACTCCGACAGACAAGCACCATTGGCCACAAACACCCATCTTTTTATTCGGGGGTTAAATGTAGGTAATAAAGTAAGAACGAAATAATGACCCCTTACAAACAAACTGAAATAAGTACTTATCAGAAACAATCTAACGTAGATTCGAAAAGTTTTGGAAGTAGCTACCTAGTATTTTTACATCCTGCATGCCACTCTCTAAACCCCAGCAGTCAAAGTCAAAATTTCTTTATTCAATAAAATCACAAGGATCCAGAATTTAGATCATTTAGTGACAGCTAAATGAGGAAGATGAGTTAGGCATTTTTTCCTGTTTTTATAGCTTAAATCAAAAGTCTAGAAGATTGTAAGGACAACTGTGAAAGAATTTTGGCGATAGCTCAAAAACTGAATTTTCTACGATTTTTTAAAGTTTGGATTTTCAAAATCTGTTTTGAGCCCGGCGATTTCGCGTGTGACGTCAGCCAGATCCGATCGCTCACCCGCGCGTTTTAAGCGTTTTCTGCCTTTACGTTTCTATTTATATTTCTGATAAATAGGGAGAAAAGTACCAATATTTTTATGTAATATTGTGCCTCTAAGTCCTAAGGACACGTTTAACGCTTCAGATAAACTTTTTAACCACCGACTGAAGAAAAAAGGTGTTCTAAGTTTGAGGCTTTTTTGTGTCTATGTGTCTGTACCTTTCAAGGCTCGTAGCTCCAAAAAATCACTCGTAATTTTTTTATAACTATTCTTGAAATGGAAAGCAGATAAATCTGGCATAGTTCTAAGCCAAGTTTGGTAGAAATCGGTGCAGCGGTTTCCAAGTTATGAGGATGTTTATCAGCCCTCGACACGCATTTTGAAGGGTTCTCAGGCATATATTGATTGTAGTTTGAAACATTTGGTTCTTATACCAGTATAACGTGAGCTACTATTTCTTAGTGTTTCATTGATTTTGTATATCAGGTAAGACTGGTAATGAGCAAGATTGTGTTATCGACGTGATTAGCAATGTTTTTAACCCCCGACGCAAAAACGATGGGGTGGTAAAGTTTGACGTGTGTGTGTCAGTGCGTGTGCGTGTGTCTGTGCGTGTATGCGTGTGTGTGTCTGTCGAATGCGCGCGTTGGTGCGCGTGCGGATGCGGATGGTAGTAGTCTAAGTCACATTGTCTACTAAGGACGTGCCTAGTGAGACATTGTACTGTCAAGTACAATGCCTCACTAGGCACGTCCTTAGTAGACAATGTGACTCGCTAAGAAGAAGAAGAATGTGACTTACACTAGGACGTGCCTAGTGAGACATTGTACTGTCAAGTACAATGTCTCACTAGGCACGTCCTCAGAAACTAAGGACGTGCCTAGTGAAGCATTGTCTACTGAGGACGTGCCTAGTGAGGCATTGTCTACTAAGGACGTGCACGTGCGGATGCGGATGGTAGTAGTCTAAGTCACATGACAATGACAATGTGACTCGCTAAGAAGAAGAATGTGACTTACACTAGGACGTGCCTAGTGAGACATTGTACTGTACAAGTACAATGCCTCACTAGGCACGTCCTTAGTAGACAATGCCTACACATACATATAGTGCAATGCCTCACTAGGCACGTCCTTAGTCACGAAGGACGTGCTTAGTGAGGCATTAGCAATGCATTGCTTAAGGACGTGCCTAGTGAGGCATTGTACTGACTGTACAATGTCCTTCGTAACTAAGGACGTGCCTAGTGAGGCATTGCAATATATGTATGTGTAGGCATTGTCTACTAAGGACGTGCCTAGTGAGACATTGTACTTGACAGTACAATGTCTCACTAGGCACGTCCTCAGAAACTAAGGACGTGCCTAGTGAAGCATTGCCAACTGAGGACGTGCCTAGTGAGGCATTGTCTACTAAGGACGTGCCTAGTGAGGCATTGTCTACTAAGGACGTGCCTAGTGAGGCATTGTACTTGACAGTACAATGTCTCACTAGGCACGTCCTCAGAAACTAAGGACGTGCCTAGTGAAGCATTGTCTACTGAGGACGTGCCTAGTGAGGCATTGTCTACTAAGGACGTGCCTAGTGAGGCATTGTACTTGACAGTACAATGTCTCACTAGGCACGTCCTCAGAAACTAAGGACGTGCTTAGTGAAGCATTGCCTACTGAGGACGTGCCTAGTGAGGCATTGTCTACTAAGGACGTGCACGTGCGGATGCGGATGGTAGTAGTCTAAGTCACATGACAATGACAATGTGACTCGCTAAGAAGAAGAAGAATGTGACTTACACTAGGACGTGCCTAGTGAGACATGGTACTGTACAAGTACAATGCCTCACTAGGCACGTCCTTAGTAGACAATGCCTACACATACATATAGTGCAATGCCTCACTAGGCACGTCCTTAGTCACGAAGGACGTGCTTAGTGAGGCATTAGCAATGCATTGCTTAAGGACGTGCCTAGTGAGGCATTGTACCTACTGTACAATGTCCTTCGTAACTAAGGACGTGCCTAGTGAGGCATTGCACTATATGTATGTGTAGGCATTGTCTACTAAGGACGTGCCTAGTGAGACATTGTACTTGACAGTACAATGTCTCACTAGGCACGTCCTAGTGTAAGTCACATTCTTCTTCTTCTTCTTAGCGAGTCACATTGTCTACTAAGGACGTGCCTAGTGAGGCATTGTACTTGACAGTACAATGTCTCACTAGGCACGTCCTTAGTAGACAATGTGACTTAGACTACTACCATCCGCATCCGCACGCGCACCAACGCGCGCATTCGACAGACACACACACGCATACACGCACAGACACACGCACACGCACTGACACACACACACGTCAAACTTTACCACCCCATCGTTTTTGCGTCGGGGGTTAAAACATTGCTAATCACGTCGATAACACAATCTTGCTCATTACCAGTCTTACCTGATATACAAAATCAATGAAACACTAAGAAATAGTAGCTCACGTTATACTGGTATAAGAACCAAATGTTTCAAACTACAATCAATATATGCCTGAGAACCCTTCAAAATGCGTGTCGAGGGCTGATAAACATCCTCATAACTTGGAAACCGCTGCACCGATTTCTACCAAACTTGGCTTAGAACTATGCCAGATTTATCTGCTTTCCATTTCAAGAATAGTTATAAAAAAATTACGAGTGATTTTTTGGAGCTACGAGCCTTGAAAGGTACAGACACATAGACACAAAAAAGCCTCAAACTTAGAACACCTTTCTTCTTCAGTCGGTGGTTAAAAAGTTTATCTGAAGCGTTCAACGTGTCCTTAGGACTTAGAGGCACAATATTACATAAAAATATTGGTACTTTTCTCCCAATTTTTCAGAAATATAAATAGAAACGTAAAGGCAGAAAACGCTTAGAAAGCGCGGGTGAGCGGTCGGACCGGCTGACGTCACACGCGAAATCGCCGGGCTCAAAACACATTTTGAAAATCCAAACTTTAAAAAATCGTAGAAAATTCAGTTTTTGAGCTATCGCCAAAATTCTTTCACTGTTATGTTTTGGACGTAAAAATCTATCGATCTACATTAAAAAAAAAATACGCTCATCTTCCTCATTCTCCTCAGTTATTCGTTTACATTTTCGTAGCCCCCCTAAAATTTTCGTAGCACTCGTAGAGCCTCTACAAAATCATGTAGCACTATTATAGACCTACGAAAACGTGTCGCGCGCGCGCGCCTAGTCATTGTGAAACAAACCGACCTGGACAAACCGAAAAAGCTTTTTATCGGACAAAATATTCCTGCCGATTTCCGAGATACGAGTGCAGTTCCTAGTAGACTTGTTGACACAATATTCATTATGTTAAAAATGTTACTCGACCATATTTTCTGTTTCTTGCAGTAGGATGTATAATTATTACTTTGGTACATCTAAATATCTTTTACATGTTTATTTCTACGGACCATGGAAACTACTTCAATTCAACAGAAATATTGTTCATGGTTCTAGAATATTTTGAGTCATACACATGATACTATGAAAGGCTATTAAAGTCCAGATGACAGCAGTTACATTGGGCCACTGACTCCAGGCCTGTGTGCAGTATGATGTCACTAATCAATTAAATTGAGGCGAAGTGACTAACGATGTCTAAATAATTTACTAGTTTACTACTACTATTGAATGGCGTAGATGCATGTAAGACTAAACATCTGAAATATTAAACTGAGAGTGAGGATTACCTACGACTTAGTACATTGTATTGAAAGCTTTTATAACCTGCAACGCAACATATAAGCATTTATGAGGTCATTTGCAGACATCTATGATACGTTTACGAGCTCCATCTACATAACCCTGAACATTTGATGGTAGGTACAGTTATATCTTATAGTCCATTCCCTCCGTTTCGTTCCAGTGTAAATAATATTCGGGATTGACTAAAAATAAACATTGATTTCCATAAACAAAACGCGGTTAAAGTTTGGGCGAGTCGGCGGCCGGCGGTGCTGAAACTGGCAGAAATCTCGTCGTAACTAGATGGAGTAGGTATTGTTTTAATTGAAGCGTTGTGGCTAAGGGCGCTTGTTTATAAAGAGTCGGGGCGAAGGCTTCGCGGGGACTTGTCGCCTGGTAGCGCGTTATCGTACCGGTCGGATGCGCCTTCTCGCGATATTTAAATAGTATCTAACGCAGTGCTGTGTACATCACGGAAAATCGCGATCATATTTGCATTCAAAATAAAGATTTATCTTAGGACAATTTAAAAATTAAACAAGTTTCACGCAGATTTTTTTATTATTTTCGTTTAAGTACAAAAAGTGTTATTTGGTGAATATTTTAGTGCAACAAATTGATATTTGGTAAGTGAATCTTGCTTTATTATTTTAATCTCTGGGTAAATGCATGTAGAACGCGGAGTTTTTTGCGAACGTTTCACTATCAACCGAAGTGCCAAAAATGTTATCTTTTACAAATAAATTATATTTATCAATAGTTGTTTCACAATTCCCACCTAAGTATTTCCTTTTGTTCTCGGAGTACCTAATTCATTGAGGGACTTTAGTCGCGTTATAACTAGAGTTCTCCTTACGAATATTTTATTTGTTGAAAGTTCAGGTTGAAAGGTATCTATTACAGGTACATGAAACTTAACACCTTAATGTCTCAGATGATCTCAGGGCGAAGTGTATGTGCTCAGTGAGGCAATGCATCGTTATAGGCAGTAGTTACCACTTAACATCAACTGGGCCATCGGCTTGTTACTCCATTTATTTATGTAAAAAGGTAGGCTGGTCGGAATAATATCGCTAGGGTATCAATTACACGATGACCCACCCACCATAATGGAAAGTAATCAAAACGAACTAACCTTGAATTGAAAATTTCTGTAGTACCTACTTAGCTTAGGTACCTAAATTTAGCCCAGATATTGTTACGGTTTTTTTTTAAGTAAGTCTAATGTTCTATTTTCAGACTAGTGGCGACCCCTATTGTTTTGTTGGCGAACCATTTGCACGCAAGGGAATCTCTCTAGTGTTTTGTAATTTTCTGTTTAGTATAGTAGTTGGTTGTTTAGTTCGCCCATTCTTTCATAGATGGCGCTATAACGTTCATTTCAGAGTTGAGTGTCGTGCGCACAGATTGGCTACGAATTCGAACATTCTGGAAGCCCGGTTTGTTTTGTAAGGTCGTCGAATGTCATACGATCCGCCCACTTTCACAGAGGCTATAAAAGGCTGTCGGGGCCCTCGGAGCGTCCTCTTGCCTCCCAGCCTTCGACGTCTTCAGAGCTCGGCCCATAGCTCCCTTCTGGTTCACGGAGACCCTGTCCATGGACGTCCTGCTGCAGTAGGCTGGGACGGAGCCACGCATAGTTTCCATTTATTGTCACTCCACACCAAATTGGTGTCATACAATCTACTGGCTTCTGAAAAGGAGCCGCTTGTACCCGCTGGGACCCGCTTGGACCCACTTGGACCCACGTGGTCTCGCCTGGTCTCGCTTGGTTTGGCTTGGCCTCGCTTCGCTTCCTTCCTCACCCTGGTATTGGGTCGGGAACGGTGCCACGCTCCGCATCAGGTGGTCCGCCACGTGGTCAGCGCTGCCTTCCTGGTTGGACACCGCACCCTTTGTCGAGTCGTCGCAGCTGCTATCGGCTGACCCCAGCTGAGCCGCCGCTTCGGACAGCTTCCCACCAGCACCGCATCCCTTTCTCTGCTGGGAATCTCTAAGTCGGTACCTCCTATATTTTTTTCTACGCTCTTTGGTGACTACTGGAGAATTTCAGTAGTCTGTTCTATCAGCCATATCTTGGCTTGGCGCCCGTATCTACTGTCAATGTTTCGAAGATTAGGAATTAATTTAATATTCTAAGAATTATGCTTTACATTAGTTTTTTTTATGCTTTACACCCTTTAATTTATTTTACCTTTAAATTTTACTTTTACTATGCTTTACCTATGTTTTAAATTATCTAAGTAAGTTCAATACATGTTCACCTTGGTTAGGACCTATCTACTTAAGTACCTATACCCCTGAGTACTTACCTAGCTCTAAATAGTTAGTCGGCAAATTTATGTACTACCTCCTGTTATCATTTATGTGTTCGTAGAGGGTCTGTAATTGTAGTTAATACCTATTTTATATTTACTTATTGTGCGTAGCCTACCTACTATTTACTACTTATTTTTATGTGCGTACAATAAGAATAACTACATTACAGGTATTAGAAGGATTTTGTATGTGACAGGTTAGGTTTATTTTTAATAAAATATTACATTTTACTGGGTTCTACCGTGTTTTTACTTATCCATGCCACTATTTAGGTAGGATAGGAATTAGTTAGGACCTAGAACTCTTTGTTACGTAATAGTGGCGCCCAACGTGGGGCTTTAATCATAGGTAACTGTTATGTCTTTCTGCTGTAACAGAAGAATGTGTGTGAACTAATAATTTTTCATTTTTTTCAAAAGCATAATTCTTGGATTTTTCTAGAAACTTTTATTTTTTACTGCTGTGTATTTACTGTTGTGTATTTACTGTGTTCTTACTGTATTATTTTATCTTATCTGGAAACTGTGCGTGTTAGTATAAGTTAATTTTAAGTTTTGTGTTGTCGTAGTTTAGGTAATTATTAGGCATCAGGCAGAGTATTCATTCTTTGTTAAACGGTGTATGTATGAGCATTCATTTTTTTTAACTGAGGGTATTTTTTTTTTTAGCACAGAAATCATTGACAATAGATTACTGATTCTAAAATTTTCCATTGCCATTATTTTTTTACGTCAATAGGTGCTGTTCATTTTTTGAAATTTTTTGGGTCATTTTTTTGGTGTATTTTCCCATTATTTTTTTTGTTTTTTTGTGTGTTTTCGTGGAAAATTTTTGGTTGTTTTTTTGGTTGTTTAGTCTCACCATGGAGGATAGTCCAAACTGTTTTTTTCTGTTAGTATTGGTTTGCTGTCTCTGCGAGTATTGTTTGATATTTCCGTTGAGAAGGGCCCTGGGTCGTTGTATCAGTAAGAAGTTAGCAGAAGAGGTATTTGTGGTTCACGGGATGCCACGCACAGTGATTGCAGAAAATGAATTGCAGTTCATTGGTAGTGACATTCAGCGCTATAAAATACCTCGGTTACGTCTTACTCCTCGTTATACTCCTCCGGTAAATACCGTAGAAAGGTATAACCGTACTATTGTTACAGCACTATCTATTTTAGTTGGACAAGATCATCGATCTTGGGATCTAGTCGTTCCTAGAATACAGTTTTCTATGAATATTTCTACTAATGAAACAACTCGTTTCACTCCTTACTACCTAGTTCATGGAAGAGAAGCTGTAGTCTGTGGATCTTACTACGGTCTATCTACTAATTCTACGTTGGATTTAGTTTGTGTCTCCAGGGTTGATTATTCTGATAAGTTAGGAGTTTTGCAGGACACATTCCAGTGTGTCAAACAAGCTATCGAGAAGGCTCATGCTAGAAGTGCTAAGCACTATGATTCAAGTCGTCGTTATCTCGAATTTAATGTAGGTGATATTGTGTGGAAACGTACTTACCCTCAGAGTGATGCGTCTAAGTTTTTCATGTCTAAATTAGCTCCAAAGTATGATAAGTGTGTAGTTCTGCGTAAAATATCTTCGTTGGTCTATGAGCTTGCTGATTTTTTCACGAAGAAGAATCTAGGAGCTTGGCATATCAAAGATCTAAAACCCCAATCTTGTAATATTTAAATAAGCAAGGTTGTGTCATTGTTTATATAATTTTTGTTTGTAGAAGGAGCTTATTCTTGTCGAAGTAGTTTTGAAGTAGTGTTTTGGTAATTTTTTTTTTTGAAGTTGTAGTATTGGTAGAATTTATTATGTCGTGGTAGAAGTTTAGTAGTCGTGGTAGAAGTTATAGTTGTCGTAGTAGAAGTTATTATATTATGTTGTCGTCGAAGGTTATAGTTCATTGCGTAGTGATGATCAGTTGGTCGTACTGTACTCTGCACATACTAAGTAGGGTATGGTCGATATTTTTACACTAAGTGTTTACGATATTCGTGGGTTCGATTCTTGCTAGAAGTAACTTTTTTTTTTGTTAATTTTTGTGTTTTTTTTGTCAGGGATATTCCCCTGGTCAGCAGGTATATTACGATTGGATAACAACAGACCTGGGTGTTGGATTAAATATGGAAAGTTTATCTTTAGTTTGAGATTTTAATTGTGAGATGGTGGTTGTGTTTTTTTTTTAGTTTATATTAAAAATAAGGTTCTCTAGCCTGGACAGTTATCTTATCGGAGCTTAGGGCGGTTAACTTCTTGTTTTGTCTTTTTGTAGTTTATGTAGTTTATTCCACCACTTTCTAGCCTACAACTAGAAATGTGTTTCTTTTGTTTTCTTGAGTTTTTGTTGGTATACATTGGGTTAAAAAATAAGCCTATTTCTCACACGGATTGCAATGTGTACCAAAGGCCTATGCATTCGTTCAGAGCGGTTGGAAAACTCTGTACCTTTGTCTCTGCCAACTCAAATTTTTTCCTCTTCTTTCCTCGTTGTCTGTTAGTTTAGGAATCTATCTTTGGGTTAAAAAAACAAGCCTTATTCCCCACACGGATTGCAATGTGTACCAAAGGCCTATGCATTCGTTCGGAGCGGTTTGGGAGACTCCGTACCTTAGATAAGATCCAAATTAAAAACTTCGAAATTTTAACACATAGTTTATTAATTTCATTTGTTTAATCACACCATAGTCTTGCTTTTGTTTTTGCCTCTTTCTGTTTGAAGTCAGTGAGTTGGTTGTATAGAAAATCCTAGTCATCTATAGGTATTATTAATAGTAGTTCGGGAGACATTCATTCATTTTTATTTACATAAAATTTTATTTATTTTAAAAATCCTACAGTAACACATTACACATACTTACTCCACAGATAACACATTATGAACTATGTAGTAAGGATACTAGTTCAAGTTATAACAACTTCGAGCCTTCGTTATTATGACAACAAGTTCTCTTAGTTAGTATTATGACGGCACTTACTCCACATTTACACACTTACATGCACACACACACACACACATTATATATTCATATATACTCAACAATTTATTTTTATTTTATTTTGTGTAAATTTATTTAACATTTAGTAGAATGCTTCCGCCTTACTTGCGATAATTTGTCCTTACCTTACAGGGTAAAACTTCATTTAGTTTAGGTTTTAGTTTCGAGTTAGTTTTGGTTCTTACTATTTTTTTAACTCAGTAAGTTTATTGGAAGTTTGGATGTTTCTATTAGTTTGTTTTGTTAGTTTTTCGATGTTGGAAGTGCTGGAGGGCCAGCACGGATTTTTTTCTCTTGCCAGCGCAAAAAATCTTCCGAGAAGGGGGATATTGTTACGGTTTTTTTTTAAGTAAGTCTAATGTTCTATTTTCAGACTAGTGGCGACCCCTATTGTTTTGTTGGCGAACCATTTGCACGCAAGGGAATCTCTCTAGTGTTTTGTAATTTTCTGTTTAGTATAGTAGTTGGTTGTTTAGTTCGCCCATTCTTTCATAGATGGCGCTATAACGTTCATTTCAGAGTTGAGTGTCGTGCGCACAGATTGGCTACGAATTCGAACATTCTGGAAGCCCGGTTTGTTTTGTAAGGTCGTCGAATGTCATACGATCCGCCCACTTTCACAGAGGCTATAAAAGGCTGTCGGGGCCCTCGGAGCGTCCTCTTGCCTCCCAGCCTTCGACGTCTTCAGAGCTCGGCCCATAGCTCCCTTCTGGTTCACGGAGACCCTGTCCATGGACGTCCTGCTGCAGTAGGCTGGGACGGAGCCACGCATAGTTTCCATTTATTGTCACTCCACACCAAATTGGTGTCATACAATCTACTGGCTTCTGAAAAGGAGCCGCTTGTACCCGCTGGGACCCGCTTGGACCCACTTGGACCCACGTGGTCTCGCCTGGTCTCGCTTGGTTTGGCTTGGCCTCGCTTCGCTTCCTTCCTCACCCTGGTATTGGGTCGGGAACGGTGCCACGCTCCGCATCAGGTGGTCCGCCACGTGGTCAGCGCTGCCTTCCTGGTTGGACACCGCACCCTTTGTCGAGTCGTCGCAGCTGCTATCGGCTGACCCCAGCTGAGCCGCCGCTTCGGACAGCTTCCCACCAGCACCGCATCCCTTTCTCTGCTGGGAATCTCTAAGTCGGTACCTCCTATATTTTTTTCTACGCTCTTTGGTGACTACTGGAGAATTTCAGTAGTCTGTTCTATCAGCCATATCTTGGCTTGGCGCCCGTATCTACTGTCAATGTTTCGAAGATTAGGAATTAATTTAATATTCTAAGAATTATGCTTTACATTAGTTTTTTTTATGCTTTACACCCTTTAATTTATTTTACCTTTAAATTTTACTTTTACTATGCTTTACCTATGTTTTAAATTATCTAAGTAAGTTCAATACATGTTCACCTTGGTTAGGACCTATCTACTTAAGTACCTATACCCCTGAGTACTTACCTAGCTCTAAATAGTTAGTCGGCAAATTTATGTACTACCTCCTGTTATCATTTATGTGTTCGTAGAGGGTCTGTAATTGTAGTTAATACCTATTTTATATTTACTTATTGTGCGTAGCCTACCTACTATTTACTACTTATTTTTATGTGCGTACAATAAGAATAACTACATTACAGGTATTAGAAGGATTTTGTATGTGACAGGTTAGGTTTATTTTTAATAAAATATTACATTTTACTGGGTTCTACCGTGTTTTTACTTATCCATGCCACTATTTAGGTAGGATAGGAATTAGTTAGGACCTAGAACTCTTTGTTACGTAATAATATAGGTAAAAAGTATTTAACAAATATATATAGGTAGTCAAATGCACTAATAAATATCAACTCCTGCTAATACACTCGAGAGCAATGATTCCGGGTCACTTAAAGAATGTTAAAAATCTCGGAAACTAAAAATGATAGGTTAATGCAATAAATTGTATTTAATAGACAATGTAATACTCCTTAAATGAAAGTAAAAAAATATGAGTCACCATACATTTTATTAACACAAAATTACATAAAGAAAAAAACTGCTGATCTCTCCTTAAAACAAAAATAGGAAACATGAAATTTTTGAACTTTATTACGATTTGACTTGAATTTTAATACTTCGTATTGCCTCCTCGTGCTTCCATTACTGCGTTTACGCGGTTTGGCATGCTGTACACCAAGTTCCTTATACGATTTTGGGGAATATTCTCCCATTCCTCTGTGAGAGCAATTTTGAGCTCACGAAGCGTGATTGGGGGAGGGTTTCGTTGTTTTACGCATCTGCCTAGCTCGTCCCAAGCATGCTCGATCGGGTTGATATCCGGGCTGCGCGCTGGCCACTCCATACGAGTAATGTTCATCTCTTGAAGGTAGTCATTCACAATCCTACCTGTATGAGGTCGGGCATTGTCATGCATAAATATAGCATCCTCACCTAAATTGACCATAAATGGACCAACATGATCATTGAGGATTTCTTCCACATATCTTACGCTAGTTAAAGAGCCGTTTTCTATGATCACCAGCTCTGTGCGACTTTCAGAAGAAATTCCGGCCCACACAAGTACAGACCCACCACCGTAGGCTACTTTTTCTTCGATGCATGCTTGCTTGAATCTTTCCCCTGGTCTTCGATACACTCTGTGTCTTCCATCGTGCTTGTAGAGCATAAATTTTGATTCGTCGGAGAACATAACTTTTGACCAATCTTCAATACTCCAATTTACGTGACTCTGGGCATATCTTAGTCTTGAAATACGATGCCCACGCTCCAGTTTAGGGCCGTTTGCAGGTCTAAGGGGTTTTAAGTTAGTGTTAGCCAATGATATACGTCGGTAGTCACGTGTAATGACAATACAGTTACTTAATTTTATTTATATCAAGCAATATTTGATTATTATGATTAAAGTAGTTTTGCTAATTCATCATAATATTTTTTAGCATATTCAGGAAGAGTTGCTTTTAGGAATTTCTCAATAGATACAGTTTTCTTTAATTAGTCTTCAAATTGAACCCCGGAAGTATTTTAAAAATAAACATTTGATTGTCGTTTAATTTAATTAAATAGCAAATTTGCATTGTATTCATAATACTATTTAATCTAAAATCGGTTGAGTAATTGTTATGTGTTTAGATGTGTTCTTTTAGTAGCATTTAGTAATTTTCATAAAATTGTTATTGCGATTTGCGGAAGTGTGAAACATTTTGCTAAAGCTACCTACATTAAAATAAAAGAGGGGATTCTTGGAATTATATAAAATCAGGAGAGAACAGAGATCAGCATTCATTCTAAAAATAAAAGCTGTCGAAGGCGAAGCGCTGCCCAAACTGAGACGTGACCATCAAACCTGAGTTTTATTCCAAGTCCATCCTAACCAGCGGTCACATCTCAGAAGTGGGATCGTGAAGGATGTCTGGCCCATACGCATCTGGCCTTGGCGTGAAGAGAAAATACTGCGAAGATCCTACGTCGAACGATGAAGAAGCTGTGGAAGACCAAAATTTTTTTTCTTCTGCCTCTGCGCCCACACCAAGAAAACGGCATCGAATAACCAACACTGACGCAGAAGTAATCCCAAAATTCTGGCCCGAGGACAACACCAGCAACGTCTGTAGCTGGCTTCACAAAATCGACCAGCTTGGTGCAGTCTACGGATGGAACGCGACCGAAAAACAATTTATTATGCAACTTCGTCTGCGCGGTACGGCACGACGCTGGTACGAAGAGCTGGAGGATTATGATCTCGATTGGGAAGGTTGGAAAGACGCCTTGAAAACTGCTTTTCCAAGATCCACTGACCACGTGGACAAGCTTGAGGGTATGCTGGCTAGAACAAAAAAAGATTCTGAAACTATGACCAAATACTATCATGACAAGGTATTCTTACTCAAGAAATGCAATATTTACGGAGAGGAAGCAATATCGTGCATTATAAGAGGACTTCCCCTGGAGCTGCGTGCGAATGCGAAAGCATATCAGTGCGAAACACCAGAACTTCTATACAGCGGCTACCTATCCTCGTTGGAAGACTACAAATCTACACAAGAACCTTCAGCATCATCACGCAAGTCAACTTGGAGAAGAGGGACTGTCAGTGGAAACCAACCCATGATGTCGCAGCTGCCGGGTGTGAAACGATGCTACTACTGTCGTCGGGTTGGACACGAAGCGCGGGACTGCAGAGCCCAGCAGCGCTGCGAGACCTGCCAGCGAGCCGGTCACACATCTGCCACGTGCTGGTTTGGAGCGTCTTCTAAGACAACGACGGGGCAAGACGTCCAAACACCTCGGGTGAGTCGTGTAATGTACGCTTCTACCAATAACTCTGTGAGCATCTACAAACGCTTAGCTTATATTGGCACGGTAAAACTTGTAGTTTATATTGATACGGGTAGTAAGCTGAATATTCTAACGCACAGCAGAGCAAAAATGTTAGGCTTAGTGATTCTTCCTTCTGCTGTTGTAATGAAAGGGTTTGGCGGTGCTCACATGCAGTCATTAGGTAGGACAGAAATAGAGGTGTGTTTGGATAATGTGTTCTTGAAGGGTAATGTAGAAATCACAGATTATGATCTATCAGATATAGATTTAATCATAGGTCAGTCAATGATTAATCAGCCTGGAATTAGCCTAGTAACAACATCAAATTCTGCTAGAATTATTGAAACATCTATAGTGAATGATTGCCTAAAACCTATTCAACTAGGAAATTCAGACTTCAACTCAAAATATGGTGTGTACCTAAAATGTGATGTAACTATTCCAGCACAGAGTGTCTGTCTTGTTGATGTATTTGTTGATATAGAATCTAACGGCGAATTTTACTTCTTAACAAAACCTGTACATGTACAAATAGGTAAACTGTGTTATGATATCCCTGGAGGAATTATTTGCATCGAAGGGCGTTTGAAGTTTCTGAATATGGGTGATTTAGCTATCACTTTACCAGCTCATAAGTTAATAGCACGCGCTGAAATTGTAACTCTTGCTTCTGACCACGTCCATAACGTCATGACTCTTGAAACATCCCGCGACTCCCCTAGTGGTACTAGAGCATTAAGTAAAGGTGATATAGACTCAGGAGAACTAGACAGAACGAATTGCAACAAACTTTTGTCTTTACTAAATAGCTATGAACATTTGTTTGCTAGGAGTACAAAAGACTTAGGTTGCACCGATCTCATAGAAATGCACATTCAGACCACGATTGACAAACCTGTTCATTTTAAGCCATACAGAGTGTCGCACAAGGAAAATGAAATTCTTGAGGAAAAAGTACATGATTTACTTGAAGCAGGAATAGTACGTGAATCGATGTCTGAATATGCAAGCCCGGTTATACTGATTAAAAAGAAAAGCGGAGATTATCGGTTATGCATAGATTATCGGGCTCTAAACTCTCAAACTGTCAAAGACCGATACCCTCTTCCGCATATTGATGATCAAGTCTCAAAGTTGGCAGGGAAAAGTTATTTCACAACACTCGACTTAGCCCAGGGGTACTATCAAGTTAGGCTTGCTGATGATTCAATTCATAAGACGGCATTTGTAATCCCTTCAGGTCAGTTTGAGTTCTTAAAAATGCCTTTTGGTTTAGCTAACGCACCGGCAGTATTCTCTCGATTGATACGCTTGGCTTTAAATGAAGTTAGAAATGATGTCGCAACTTACCTTGATGACGTCATGTTACCTACCGTGACCGTAGAAGAAGGCATAATGTTGTTAGAACGTGTACTAGAGCTATTGCAGAAGGCTAACTTAAAGTTAAACTTGTCTAAGTGTTCATTCCTTAAAACGAGCGTGAATTACTTAGGTCATGAAATAGCTGCAGGAACAATACGGCCTGGCCAAGCTAAAATCAATTGCGTTTCGGAATATCGACGGCCTAGGAACGTACACGAGATTCGGCAGTTTATTGGGTTAACTTCGTATTTTAGGAAGTTTATACGTGGATTTGCTGAACTCGCACTCCCATTAACAAAACTTACTAGACAGGGCGTAGAATGGGTATGGGGGCCTGAACAAGAAAGAGCATTTCAAACATTAAAGCTAAGATTAATCGAGAGACCCGTGTTAGGTATTTATGATAGCAAGGCAGTTACGGAATTGCATACGGACGCCAGCAAGTTAGGTCTAGGTGGTATTCTTATGCAGTATCAGTCAGATGGTACAATAAAACCAATAGCGTATTTCAGTAGAGTAACTTCTAGAGAGGAACAGTTCTACCACAGCTATGAATTAGAGACTCTCGCTGTAGTAGAGTCACTGAAGCGTTTTCGTATCTATTTGACTGGAATTCCTGTCAAAGTTGTCACTGATTGCGCAGCCCTGCGCACCACATTAGTTAAGAAAGATCTTATACCGCGAATAGCTCGGTGGTGGCTAGCTATACAGGATTATGATTTGCAAATAGAATATCGGGCGGGAGAGAGGATGAGACATGTAGACGCGTTAAGTAGAAATCCCATTTTAGAACCTATTTTCCAAATTGAAGAATCTGACTGGTTAATTACACTTCAATTGCAAGATGATAACATTCAACAAACACTTACACAGTTGAAAGAACAAACAACTAACCCAGATATCGTCAATAATTATGTCATAAGAGATGGTAGTCTATACAGGAAAACATTGCATGGCGAACGTTTTGTTATACCTAAATTAGCAAAATACGGTCTTTTACAGAAGTACCATGATCAGATAGGACACCCAGGGTTTGAAAGATGTGAGAAAACTATAAAATCTCAGTTCTGGTTTAACGGCATGACACGATTTATTAGGAAATATGTTAACTCGTGTCTACAGTGTGCGTACGGAAAATCAGGTTATGGTAGGATTCAAGGTGAGCTATACCCAATCGAAAAAGTACCAGTGCCTATGCATACTTTGCATGCTGATCACTTAGGTCCTTTCGTTAAAACAAGAAAGGGAAACACGTACGTTCTGGTAGCTATAGATTCTTTCACTAAGTTCGTATTTGCTCGAGCAGTAAAAAATTGTAGTTCAGTGGAAACAATCAAGCACCTTAAAGAAATTATAACTCTATTTGGAAATCCAACCAGAGTTATTACAGATAGAGGTAAAGCTTTTACTAGCCGCTATTTTAAACAATTTGCTGAAGAAACTCAATTTAAACACGTTTTGAACGCTATAGCAAGCCCTAGATCAAACGGACAGGTCGAGCGTGTAAATCGTACAATCATAGACGGTCTAAACACTATGTCCGAAAATGAGAGTACATGGGATGAGAAACTTTCAGATGTCGTATGGGGAATAAACAACACGCCTAATTCAACCACCAAGTTTCCCCCGTTTAAACTCATGTTTGGACATGAAAATTCCCGTTTGCCAGCTTACCCCACGGGGCAAGTTCAAGATTTTGCAGGACAGGAGCTAGCACTTCAGGATAGAAGGCAAAGTGCGAAATTACATATCGATAAAAATATGACCCGCATGAAAACCCAATTTGATAGATCCCGAAAAAAATGCATAAAGTATTCAGTAGGGCAATTAGTTTTGTGGAAAGATGGAGCTAGTAGGGACCCGTCTGCTAAGGTTTCACAAAAATTAAAGAGCCCTTATACAGGTCCTTATAAAGTTTGCAGGGCGGAATCGAATATAGATCGCTATACAATTTGTAGCGTTAAAGGAATGAAAGGTTATAAGAAATTTAGCGCGGTTGTTCGAGGTGAAGTGTTAAGACCATACAAATCTGCTCTTTCTGATGCAGATAGTTCAGCCAGTGATAAGGAAGTAGATAGGGACGATCTTATTGACCTTCTTGAAAGTTAAATAGCTATCCTGTATAGGTAGGTGTAAAGGTACTGACGATGTTTGAAGTGTTTGCGTAAGTACCTACCATTTAATATTAGGTTATATTATAATTAGAAACCTGCCTATTTGTAATTAAAAATGAAAGTTATCTTTTGTTTACATAAAATGCTCCTTGTAGATAAGTAGGTATCTAATCCATAAATAAAACTTGAGAAGTAAGAACATGAATTAATTTACTAGGTAGGTAGGTACATAAAACTTTGAGTAGGTAATTTTGAATAAGAAAGGTAGCAGCTGCGTGTCTTGCTTGAAGTAATGAAACCATATGTAGGTAAGTCGATGAAATTAGCCGTAGTATATTTTTGAGAAGTCTTCGTGGCGATTTGAAATGAAAAGGCGAGATTAAATACAAATAAGTACTGCTAAAGAAACAGTTTGTGACATGTATTTCCTTAATTGCTGTTCTAAAAATACCATACAAGTCTCTGTGACCTACGTTGAACTGACAAATCTGTCTGTGTGACCTACATTTAAAACTGTCTATGTCTTCAAGATGAAATACTGTCTGTGTGACTTATATTTAAATTGTCTGTGTGACCCATACCAAATACAGTCTGTGTGACCCATATCAAATACAGTCTGTGTGACTCACATTAAATACCGTCTGTGTGACCTACATTTATACTGTCTGTGTGACTTGCGTAGGAAAATATTTCTGTGATCTATCTATCTATCTATATTGAACTGTCTGAGTAATAGCTGTCTGTGTAGTCTACACTAAGTAGGTGTAGTCCGTGCGACCTACATCAGATCAATGCTTAGCAGTAGAATATAACTACCTATTTACCAAGGAAGCTGGAGACAACTAATGTACGAGTACAAACTAAATTTGATGTATATTGCCTTGCACAATCATCATCGATAACTTTTACGACATTTTGAATATAAATTACTGCTTCTTTTTTTCCCTTCAGGTGACGGACAGCGCGGGAGCTAGAACAGCGATCGAACGCCGTGGTGGAACACGGCCGATGCAGGATGGCCGAGTGTTAGCCAATGATATACGTCGGTAGTCACGTGTAATGACAATACAGTTACTTAATTTTATTTATATCAAGCAATATTTGATTATTATGATTAAAGTAGTTTTGCTAATTCATCATAATATTTTTTAGCATATTCAGGAAGAGTTGCTTTTAGGAATTTCTCAATAGATACAGTTTTCTTTAATTAGTCTTCAAATTGAACCCCGGAAGTATTTTAAAAATAAACATTTGATTGTCGTTTAATTTAATTAAATAGCAAATTTGCATTGTATTCATAATACTATTTAATCTAAAATCGGTTGAGTAATTGTTATGTGTTTAGATGTGTTCTTTTAGTAGCATTTAGTAATTTTCATAAAATTGTTATTGCGATTTGCGGAAGTGTGAAACATTTTGCTAAAGCTACCTACATTAAAATAAAAGAGGGGATTCTTGGAATTATATAAAATCAGGAGAGAACAGAGATCAGCATTCATTCTAAAAATAAAAGCTGTCGAAGGCGAAGCGCTGCCCAAACTGAGACGTGACCATCAAACCTGAGTTTTATTCCAAGTCCATCCTAACCAGCGGTCACATCAGATTCAGCAAGCCGACGTCTTACTGTCCATGCACTTGGGTTACTTCCTCCGAGGCGTCGAAACTGATTTGTGAGTTCAGTTCCTGTGAGAAAGCGATTTCGAAGCATGGTGTTCACCAAGTATCGGTCTTCTCGTGCTGTGGTACACCTGGTTCTGCCCGTTCCTGGTCTGCGTAGGTTAGAACCAGTTTCTTCGTAACGTCGGAGAACTCTTTGTACTGTTGACAGCGACACACCGACAGTCCTGGCTGTATCGCGCTGACTCCGGCCGGTTTCCAGCATTGTAAGTATTCTGGTGCATTCTTCAGGCGTAAGCGACATAATTTCAGCTTGAATAATGAATATAGAGCACTATCAACATGGTTTATATACCCACATAAATGACAGATTACAAACAAAAGCAAAACCAAATGCTGTAATTTCGTAGTTCCATCTTCGAAAGTGGCCCTTTTTCAAATTTGATTTTTTTAAGATATAACTTTACAATAACTAAGAAGTTTTAATACCTTCATTTAAGGAGTATTACATTGTCTATTAAATACAATTTATTGCATTAACCTATCATTTTTAGTTTCCGAGATTTTTAACATTCTTTAAGTGACCCGGAATCATTGCTCTCGCGTGTATTTGATTAAAACATAAATATTATTTGGCATTGCTTATGCGTTTTTTTATTGCATTTATCGAAGTAGCTAGCCACATTCAATATACCTAGCAGTAGGTTCAGTGATACGTAATATTGTACAACATACCTAAGTACTTAATACCCGTGGTTATATTTTAGTAGACACGTGCACAATATGCGTTGCTGTCTTTTGTAGGCAAAGCTCTACGAATGAGAGAAGCGCGTTGAAATCTTTTGTATGAAGTTTTTTAATCCTAACTTTTTTGCAGAAATAAATGTTACACATACGGTTGGCATAAAAAGTACCTAGATCCTACCTAGATCGTAAATTATGAATTAAAATTAACCGGTTATCTCAAACAGGAAATTTTGGTAAAATGCACTAACTGGTATCAAAACCGTAAATATTGCAAGTAGATCGGAGATCAGGTTTTTTAAATTTATCAGAATAAAATATTATATTTACAAGGCTCGTAAAACACAAAAAGGTTTTTTCGCACGCACCATAATGTGTGTGAAACATGAAAACATCCACAAACATCTAAAAATCTAGGTAAACTTTGAGATTTATAATATTAGGTATTAGTAGGATATGGTTCATACATAGTTAGTTCCATGGTTCATAATTTGGCCAGCGCTGAATACGCGTCTAGCCTATTATTTAGTACATTTATATTGTGTGTGTGTTGTTGTCCCCGCAAAGCTTTCACCAACAGACAACGTCAAGCTCATCATTACTTGATTAGACAGCCACTCCTTGATCACGCACGTCGACACATGTAGCCACGTGAGGTATTGGAGTCTTGTTGATAGACCCTGCTCATTTAAATGTAGGTTAATGGCAAGCTGAAAAGAATGAAAATGACTTCGCTACATCATAGCTTCACATTTGTTTGGCAATCCACACAAACCCCAGTCTATCTTAAAAGTTAGAACAAAGTATGTCTTGCTATTGTTTAGATACAATTTTAGTGTATCACAAACGTATTTTATCGCTAAAGAGTACTTTATCTATATTGCTCTAGTTAAATAAATTCCCTCCAAGGAAAAAAATGAGTAAATGGAGTTTGTCACTGAACCATCCACCGTGTCATACAACATGTCATGGTAGGTACAAATGATTTCCTTGACGCTAGTATAGGTACGCAATACCTGGGGATATATTATTTACATAAATTACCGTCTAAATAACCGCAGTCAATTCTGGGTCATTCATGAAAACGTCACATCACAAACATCTTCCGTCATGCTCTCGTCATGCAGAAATCGGAAATTTGGAATGCGTAGAGACTGTAATTTAATTTATTGCAGTTCGTTTACTGTTTCATAAATTAACTACGTAACATAAAATGGGATTTATAAGACCAAACAGATCCGGTAGCTCTGATCGAGTTGCAAAATTATAAGCTTGAGAGATAGTGAACTTTTCCAATTTTCTAGTCCTTGGAAAAAGGTTAAAGCAAAACTATGGAGGTGACGACACAGCTTCCGTTTCTTCCTCATTTATAAGTAATCCCAAAGATTTGAGTATCAGTGGATGTGCAAAGGTCACGGGGTTTTGTCGGTGTAATGATCACGAGACAATGAATTAGTAATAGATTTTATCTTATCTCAAAAAAGGAACGGTCGCTTTTCTCTGTTCTGTGTTGATAATTATAATGATGCGTCTGAATTCGATGTCTATCACTCCCCGCCGTATTGCCCCTCCTTATTCTGCGTAGCGCGGCATTACTCGAGTTACCTATAACTTAATAGAGTATAGGGTAGGTAACCTTCCACGTAATCAACAAGTAGGAAAAGCCAACAGGTTGTTTGTTGGTTTTCGTGAATGAAAGCACTTTTAATCAACTCGCTTTCGTACGCTCCTTAGGAGCGTCCTTGGCAAGCCCATTTTCACCATCTACCTATCAACACTACTATTATTTTCTTTACTTAAATTCTATACTTACCTACTTAAACATTTCCATTTACTTACTCCATTTTATTGCATACTACTGGTCAACGACTTCGACTCATGAAGTTGTAGGGGTTTAAATCCGGTTTAATAAATTATATGCATACATGTCTTGTAGTATAAAGATACCTCCATAGCTTGGCTTAGGGTATAGATAGACAGACGTGTTGTTGGTATGTGAAGACACAGATAATATAAACTATAGGTGATGATAATCGAACCTATGATAGTAAATCGATGAAACGGCGACATTTCCTATGAAGCAATTCCCTTACTTCAATTACTTACGTGCTTTAACGAGTATGGGGAACATTGTGTTGTAAACAAACAACTCGCTATTCGGTAGAATGTGTAAGTCGTAAGTAGACTAGATAGATAGGTAGGTATAGTAGGTATATAGGTAGCCTTTGGCAAAGCGCCAGCCGTCTCCCTTCTTGCAACTAGGTAGGTGCCAGTGTAGTGACGTGTGCTTTGAAACTGTAGTTTAGTTCTGATCTCATCCTGTTTCAGAGATTTTTATTAATTCCAGATATTAGAATTAGCTAATTCATCTGAGCATGTTTGTAACGTTTTTCTAAGAACTGCAATGCGGAGTTCTATTGGCGGCGGCGGCGGTTCAAATTGAAAAACGATTGGTTCCTATTTGAAATACTATCTAACAGCCACCATAGAAATTCATTCGCCTACCTAGTTAGGGTAATATATTCTCACTCACTTAGGTAGGTCACACACCTTCGAGGCTGATATCAATGAGAATATTCGTAGGTAAATTTAAATTCCTTAGTTTACTGCACATGCCATCACATAAGTACCTAAGTATAAGTATAGGTGCACCTCTATTAATAAATATCCATTTGATTCATAATAAAGTAGTCGGGCGAGAACTTGCCATACGAACAGGGAAACCATAAGTCCGCAGTCCGTAGCAAAAATTTCACGGTATAAAAATAAAACCTACCTCTAAGCACGTGACGGAGAATATCTTTTATACTTAATAAAGCTACGCTGTCTCTTTTAAAATTGTGTGCAAAAACTTGTTTTTTTTTAATTCGTCAAGTTGGAGGTCCTAGCTCGGCGAGAAGCATCGAGCCACGTGACGCAAGCACCACGGGCCAGGCTTCCCTCAAACCGGCTGGAACTGGTACAGCCCAGATTGAAAGCCTCGCGGACCGCTAAGCTTCCACGATTCACTTCTACTAGCTACCTTACAAACTGGTTTTACTTGAAGTGGCGATCACAATTATGATAGGCCAGTAGACCGCAGTGATAAGCTAATAAAAAAAACCTACTTAGCGTAGGTGTATTATACTCACTGTTTCGTACATTAAAATCATTAATTTATGGCTTGCTCGATATTTTAAGTGATTCGCATCTTGAAATTAGAACTTGCGTATCGAACGAAAGGCAATTTTCACTGTTATATATACCTAAGACCGGTTTGAAGGAACGGTCATACATAAGACAAGTTACCTACCTACTTAAAGTAGGTAGGTACCCACTTGTAATAATGCAAGAATCGTACCTAAAAGCATAGACCAAATAAAAAATTGTATTATTAATCGTGTATTATTAATCGATGCTAAAAGTATACTTTGGCCTGTATAACTTTGTAGGTTCCTTTCCAACGAGATAGGTAATTGTACCTCCAAAAATCAAGGCGTAGGTACTTATGCAAAAATTATATTAAAATACCTCAAACGATATGTTATTACCTACCTTTTATATTATTACCTACCTAATGAATAATTAATAATTAGTAGTTAGAATAATAGGTACCTACCTAAGCAATACCTAAGAGGTACCTAATTACATATTCTATGTAGTTTTATGTTATGTTATGGTAGGTTAATCCTCCAGTTAAACCAGTTGAGTAAGGTTTATTTAACTAGGAAATGAAACTTGGGTTTTAAAAATTATAACCAAAATGTGCAAAATAAGGTCACACACAAACAACGGCAGCCTTATTGTGTAAGTTCAGTGGTAATCGACTTCGGCTTCATTTTTGACATTTGAAACCTAGCCTGGACTTCAATTGTCACTTTCGTATTGTCTAACTGTCTGACATTTGCAACACCATTACCAGCGAAATTCAAACCCAGTGAATGAATGGAAATTCGTATTTTGACATTAATTGGTATTGTGTAACGCCGAAATGAACTTCATTAGCAAATTCATGCCCATTTGAAACGTCAGATGAAGCAGGGAGCTCTTTCGAGTCCTCTTTGAAAAATATTGAAGGAATTTGTGGTAAGTAACATTGTTTTGAAGTTCTAGTAGTTATGTATACCTACTTCCATCATCTCAGAAGTAAGTAATAGGAATCCTAACACCCTTAAACGTTTCGTCAAAGAAAATACAAAGCAATCAAATTTCCAATCCAATTGATATTTTTCTTTTAATCTTTTTTAGCCATTAGCATCTCCTCAATATGCGCCACCGAGCGCTGCATTGCTGCCATTGTGGCAGCTAATGCTTCCAGTGCACGCCATATTCTCTCTTCATTTTCGAGGTGCCGCTCCTCAATCCTCATGGCCCACTGAGGCACCTCCGCAGCATGTGGTGTATCTGTAACAATTTATTAAAAAGTTACTACAATTCTTCATAAAAAACCCAGTTAAGTGCAAGTCCGACTTGAACAGAGGGTTTTGTACAATTTAAGGGTCCTAGGGTATAAGATCCTCTGGGGCTCTGTTTTTTCCTCCTGTGGTCACCCAAAAGTAAATTAGACATTATGTATAAATTATTACATGATCGCCTGGGAGTCGGGGCCAATTGCGGTGGTGGCAGTGGAGATGTGGCGATGGGGACTCCTGTCGGAGCGGCGGCGGCGGCCGATGTTGACTCTGAAAAAAATTAATATATAAAGTTTATTGATTTAATGTAACAATAGGCATTCACACAGAGGCAGTTGATATTTAGACAGGCAGCCAGTTATAAGACACCACAAGCACACTGGTTGATAAACCAACACAAGAAGATAAGTTTTGTTTGTATCACAAAATCAGTAGGTAAATAAGAACTGTTTTACTTACTTTGAAAATACTTGATTCTAGCTTCACAACACAACAACATTTGAATTCAACTGACACAAGTGAGTATGACACTATGTAAACAAACATGCGTTTCGTTCGTTTCGTTATTACTCGTATTATTGCAGTAAACTTACGATAAAATAGGTTACATAGAGCAATTAGGGACAAATAAAAATGTACGCTGTGTTTTTACAGCTTATTAAATATGAATGCCATTTTTGCAACTTGTAAAACGACTAAATCGCGAATAGAAACCGGTACCTTCACCGGTACTCATACTTGCATTGACGAAACGCAAGAAAGATCGTAAACTTGTGAAATTGGATTCACTTAGTCATTCATTCTGAAACCCATTGCCAGTGAAAAACCTTAGACAATACCGAAAAAAATCTGACTGAGTCGACCGGTGGTAATGGGCTTGAACTTCACTGGTAATGGATTTCAAGTTACACAATAAGGCTGCGGGTTGGAACCGCCTGACCCCGGTCCGGCCTGACCCCGATGTAGATTACCAAATAGTTACTACGTCATGTCATCAGTGAACGGTACAACAGCAGACAAAAGTACTTATTAGTATAGTAGGTACCTTCAAAACTGTTTCATGTATATTTTGTATACTTATATTATAAATATTGAACCTAAATACTGTATTAGTCGTAATTTTCTTTGTGAATATCTTAAAAATATTTTATTTCTAAAAGTACTAAGTAATACCTAGGTATTACCTGAGTAGTAGATACCCGAGTATAATAATCATTAATTACATTTTAATATGTCAGTCTATCAATCGATATCAATCGATGCACAAATGCATCAATCACAACAGGTAATTAAACATTAGTTAGTTACCTATTGTTACAGATTACCTATATTGTATTGTGACTGACTGAAGTAGGTACTTAAAATAATTCTTATGTGTAGGTAAACATTAAATAAGACTTCTACTGGTTCTGGTACATCCGAGTCAACGTATAAGAGTATAAATCTACAAAGTATCGTTGATACTTACAGTTAATTCTTAGTCCGATGTTGTTGGACGAATAAAAAATTTTGCAACACGTAGCTAGGTCTGAAATCTCTAAAACGACATTTCTAATGCAGTTTTTGTTGTAAAAAAGTCTTATCTTTATGATGTACCGTAAGTTTACAAAATCCGATGATCGGACACAACAAGTAGGTAACTATTGAAACAGAATATTATACTTAATACTTTTTTCAGGTGTTGACTGAACAAAATTATGCGGTATAGAGCAACTGTGAATAACTTCCACATTACGATCAAACTGAGAGAGGTGGTCTCTTACAAGACGAGCATCCGGTAGTCCACCGACCGACAACAATAATGGACGATAACAGGTCAGTCGTTCTATGAGAGTCATTTGTAAAATGCGCAAAGGTGGGTAAGGAAAGAAATGCTTGTTTTAAAAAGATGTTTAATTAAATACAAGTAGTCGAATGGGATTCGAACCCACGATCTTCCTCTTGATAATATGATCAACTCGTGATCTCCTTCTTTTACTTCCTACTCGAAATCTTTTCACCAAAAAATGTTTATTGAAGTCTTTTCTAGCAAAGGTATTTCGGAAACTAGAAAAGACTAATAGCCAAGTTAAGCTTACAAGAAAATAAAAGACAATTAATTTAAAAAACCCCCGAATCTTAGACCTATTTTCATCAAACATAGCTAAGAACACTCCCGACTAATTCACCTTTCAAACAAAATCTCAATCGGTTCATCCGTTCTGGAGCTACGTTGCCTCAGACAGACACACGCACACACACGTCAAACTTATAACACCCCGTCGTTTTTGCGTCGTGGGTTAAAAATGTATTTTTTTCTTCATTCATGACGTCGGTATCACCACTTGAGCGGTATTGATGAGCCCCTACAAATGACGACGCATTTAGTGCGATAATTGTAGGACTCTACACGTTTGCTAGAATTTGAATCGCTTATTCTCACTGGCTCTAGATTGCAAAACATTAAATTCTAGCAGGCACCGGGCACGAGGTCTGACTCCTCAGATTATCGAGTTAATAATTTAAGTGTCGGAGGTGGTGGTCCACTATTATACCTAAAGCTTACTATGATTTTCTCAACTCTTGTTCATAACTGAAGAAGAACAAAGAACCTAGGTTAGGTTAGTAAGTAGTAAGTAAGTAGTTAGGTTCCTTGTTTCGTAAGACCAGTGAAGTATTATGGTTTGAGTAGGTCTAGGTACACAAGGTTACACATATTTTGCAATTCTCACGATAAAGATCAAAAGAAATGTAAATGCGACATTGATTGCTTATCATGCGGATAAGTACCTAATCTTGTCACTCTTATCTCTAATAACATCTTGATGACATAATAACTCGTGTGTATCTATGGAGACCTTATAGTTTACCTACTCTGTATATTGTGGAGTAACATTTATTCATGCATTTAAGCATTACTCATGTTTTTATAGTAATGTATAGCACAGAACGTTAAGGACTCGGTTAGTTTATGTGCATAGAACTAAGTATGCTGTGGCCAAATTGCTATAACAGCTCGACGAAAATCCCTAAAATTTTGTAAAAGAAAATATTGGCAGCAGCGGTTCAAATAGATGCAAAATGCAAAAAATAAAATAAAATAAAATAAAATAAAATTCTTTATTTTTATCACAGATTCACGGTATCAAACGTAGATGCCGAGAAAAAGAATGGGATCCACACGGGGGCCAGCATCATCTCACGACCGTTACGCACATCGGGCGAGTCTGTGGAGCGAGGAACCTCCACCGTCGGCGTCGTTAGTCCCACCTCTCAGTCGGACACCTGGCTTCACGATGCTGGTTGGAGAAGAAAACGGTCTTTGGCGCAGTTGACTAGAGAAGCCTTGCCGCGGATGGAGAACTATAGGAACTCGAAGCGAGCCCTGAAGCGGCCGAGTCTTGGAGAGCTGCATGGGGATCATCTCATCACAGAGGAGGTAAGTCAAGAATATGGCTCTAGTTTATTATCCCAGGCTGTATAAATACGTGCTAATTGAGGTACCTAGTTGAGCCTTAAAAAACTGTTATATTATTATGATTGACAACTAGCAACTTTTTTCATCGAACCTACCTAAAAGTTGTATCGTTGAGAAAGAAAAATAGCTGATCCGTTTCAGTTGGTTGGAATGGAAGGACACCTTTTTTCTAGCAAATAAAAAAAACTTTAATTTTCTCTTTGCTACACAGCTACATTACTTACTTGTTAAAAGATGCAATAACATTTCAAAATATAGAAAAGTAGCTACCTAATGTGTACATTGTCAAGAGATTGTAATTAAACTGGCTCGAAATATTACTAGTTGTCCTGTGAGAACATAGACCTCGCAAGCCTTTATAACCATACAATAACCGACACTTTCCCTTTTACCCTGGTTAAATCGAATTTCAGGTGCTTGAATTTTCCAATAGGCCTATGTAGACTTTTAAACCTTTGTAGACTTTTGAACAAATTAACAAGTTTTAGCGATTACTCGCGTTCCCTTGGTCCTAGGAGGTCGAATCTCGTGTCTACGGATTTGTCTCGTAAAGGCGAAGAGGACTGTGTAGTCTTATTGATATTGGTAGAAGTCAATTTTCGGGAAATAAATAAAAAAATAATTTCCCCTTTTTTTCCCTTTCTACTCCCCCTTTTTGGAAATGTTTTTACACCATCTTGTGTAGAATAAAATCTTACGTGTGCTTCTCAAATTTGATTGAAATCCGTCGATAAATAACGCTACAGCAAACTTTCCTCCTTTTCTCCCCTATTTTCCTCCCGATCAAAAATCCCCGACGACAAAAAAAATCTAATAATTCATATAACCTGTGTACCAAGTTTCGTCCAGATCGGTTGAAAAATGCGACCTGAAGAGGAGAACAGACATCCGGACAAACGCATTTTTGGCCAATGTGGAAACTAAGACGCTTCGCTCGCTTCGCTCGCTCGGTCAATTATAGCCGTCAGCTACAGAATAACTCCTCTTTTGGCTCTGTGTGTTACACATGCAAATCATGGTTATTGGCATATCGTTTTTTACGATTATCGTTAGGAAGAAAAACCTTATAGTTTTATCAAAATGATCTTTTAAATGCAGATAAATCATTAGGTACCTACCTAGCTGTTTATTTTTTGCTTATTGTGGTGTTTTTGTTCGAGTAGTGGGTATATATATTTAGGTTACCTACCAATATAATTATGATAATGATATGATGAATGAATATAATTATGATAATGATATAATTATGATATGATGTCAAAACGGATCTTTTTGTTGCACCTAACTTCAAAGGGATAAAGATCCGTTGTGCATACTTTACCTACCTATCAATCTTGAAAGCGCAAACGCGCGGGTTCAAGCTTGTAAATAAAGAGTTACTTATATCATAAAAAACAATTATCTACAATAGGTATACTCACTGTTGTCAGTGCAATAAAATAAAATGTATGAAAATCACTAACTTCTGAATAGCACCTACCCACTGATAATATTATGCTAAGTACCTATCTACCTATATTTAGCTCATTCATGAGCGAGCAGCTACCGTGACTATAAATTTTAGTCACATATATTTTACGTAGTTAATAGGTAGGTAAGTATTTTATATTACATGATATCACTTACAATACTCTTGATGTTGATGTACTTACCTTCCTAGCCGTAGAAGCTATTACTACATTTACTTTCATTATTATTAGATATTTAAAGGGCATAAGCAAGGGTATTTATATATATTATTTATTTATATACGGTATGTACTATCGAGCTCTTGACTTGGCGTACTTACTAATTATCATTCCAGAGTTAATTATTCTAAACAAGTTGCGAACCACAAGAACAATTTATTATTATTGAACAATTAGCATCATTTATGTCCTGTGATCTAAGTGTAAGTTTTGTTAAGAAACTAGCCACAATCTAACAAAACCTTTGATCTAATGTCTAATAATTATTTTTAAATTCTTGAATTAAATGCTACTTTGTCCAGTGTAAGAGTCAGTTCAATTCTACGAAAAAAAGTTGTAGTAAAGCTCAGTTGCATTGCAGTTTAATTGCATCGCAAAAATTTTGAGTCCATGACTAACGTTTGACGAGAATACGGACATGCTGCTGCTGCATGCACTGGTTGAATCCAGTCAAAACTGAATCTAAGCAAATAAATGCGGATTGAGAGGCAAGGTCTGTGCCTCTTCACTTTGTTTTAACACTTCGGTAGCTTATCAAAAAAACTGTTGCGACAGTTCCATTTAAAGACATTTTAGAGTTTACGAGACGTTATATTCTTAGGCGAGTTACCTAGCTCCAATTTATGTTGGTAATATTATTATTACCTACACAGGCTAACCTAGGTTTCGAGAAGTCAATTGAATACTAGATATGAAATATGCCTACTACTTAGATTACCTTATTCTCAAGCATTTGATAAAATAATATGACGATGCCAATAAATACTACCTTGAAAAGTTTTCCTACTGTCCAAGCAGTCTTAGCACGTGAAAACAATCCATTTGAAATGTAGTAGCAACACATTATGGTGTAAAGGAATAAACCAACAAAGACCACGTTGTTGTCCATCACTCCTGGCAAACACTACCAGCTGTCAGGCAGCCTCGTAGTTCTCTTCGCTTTTCTACACTCGAGAGCAATGATTCCGGGTCACTTAAAGAATGTTAAAAATCTCGGAAACTAAAAATGATAGGTTAATGCAATAAATTGTATTTAATAGACAATGTAATACTCCTTAAATGAAAGTAAAAAAATATGAGTCACCATACATTTTATTAACACAAAATTACATAAAGAAAAAAACTGCTGATCTCTCCTTAAAACAAAAATAGGAAACATGAAATTTTTGAACTTTATTACGATTTGACTTGAATTTTAATACTTCGTATTGCCTCCTCGTGCTTCCATTACTGCGTTTACGCGGTTTGGCATGCTGTACACCAAGTTCCTTATACGATTTTGGGGAATATTCTCCCATTCCTCTGTGAGAGCAATTTTGAGCTCACGAAGCGTGATTGGGGGAGGGTTTCGTTGTTTTACGCACCTGCCTAGCTCGTCCCAAGCATGCTCGATCGGGTTGATATCCGGGCTGCGCGCTGGCCACTCCATACGAGTAATGTTCATCTCTTGAAGGTAGTCATTCACAATCCTACCTGTATGAGGTCGGGCATTGTCATGCATAAATATAGCATCCTCACCTAAATTGACCATAAATGGACCAACATGATCATTGAGGATTTCTTCCACATATCTTACGCTAGTTAAAGAGCCGTTTTCTATGATCACCAGCTCTGTGCGACTTTCAGAAGAAATTCCGGCCCACACAAGTACAGACCCACCACCGTAGGCTACTTTTTCTTCGATGCATGCTTGCTTGAATCTTTCCCCTGGTCTTCGATACACTCTGTGTCTTCCATCGTGCTTGTAGAGCATAAATTTTGATTCGTCGGAGAACATAACTTTTGACCAATCTTCAATACTCCAATTTACGTGGCTCTGGGCATATCTTAGTCTTGAAATACGATGCCCACGCTCCAGTTTAGGGCCGTTTGCAGGTCTAAGGGGTTTTAAGTTAGATTCAGCAAGCCGACGTCTTACTGTCCATGCACTTGGGTTACTTCCTCCGAGGCGTCGAAACTGATTTGTGAGTTCAGTTCCTGTGAGAAAGCGATTTCGAAGCATGGTGTTCACCAAGTATCGGTCTTCTCGTGCTGTGGTACACCTGGTTCTGCCCGTTCCTGGTCTGCGTAGGTTAGAACCAGTTTCTTCGTAACGTCGGAGAACTCTTTGTACTGTTGACAGCGACACACCGACAGTCCTGGCTGTATCGCGCTGACTCCGGCCGGTTTCCAGCATTGTAAGTATTCTGGTGCATTCTTCAGGCGTAAGCGACATAATTTCAGCTTGAATAATGAATATAGAGCACTATCAACATGGTTTATATACCCACATAAATGACAGATTACAAACAAAAGCAAAACCAAATGCTGTAATTTCGTAGTTCCATCTTCGAAAGTGGCCCTTTTTCAAATTTGATTTTTTTAAGATATAACTTTACAATAACTAAGAAGTTTTAATACCTTCATTTAAGGAGTATTACATTGTCTATTAAATACAATTTATTGCATTAACCTATCATTTTTAGTTTCCGAGATTTTTAACATTCTTTAAGTGACCCGGAATCATTGCTCTCGCGTGTATTCAGACAAACCGATACGATTTTTAAAACAAGCAACAAACAACAACTAAATATTCAAAAACGCAAAAAGAGAATGTTCGATATTTCTGAGCTTTAGTGAATTAGTTTCATAAAAAAAAATAAGAACTTTGAATAAAATTATCGCACATGGGTGTGCGAAACTAGGCAGGAACCAATCGCTAAATTTATGTTTAAAAGTCGGAGTCGTGTCTGATCTGAAAGTGTAAAAGTCCACACAGGCAATAATTTACATTGAGTTTACGAGTGTGATGGTCACAGTACTGGCAAAGATAATAAACCATTGTTTGTATATGTATCACGCATGTTATCACTCTATTTACTTAGATAATACTTTGTGGATTGTTTCAGGATGAGAAAGAGCAACGTCAACGAGATACAAAATCGCCTACACCTGCTGTTGGTATTAAGTTAGGATGGATTCAGGTTAGTGGAATATTTTATCACAAACAGTGGCGAATCTCGAATTTTGGTTTGGGAAGGACTTGAGCCAGGATTTCCGTTTGAGAGGGACTTGACACGGCTAATTAGTTTTCCCGGATAAATCCTGCTCCGCCCTTGTGTAAATTGCTCCATAGTGGATTCTTGATTCAAACTTGCTTACTAGAGCTTCACTCTACTAAGTGCAATTTTCTAAATTTCATCATTCATTGACGTTCAAATATTACTAGTTAGTCTAATTTAGGGCCTATTTCACCATCTCCGACGGATAGCGTAATCATGCGATGGTGAAATAGGCACTTACTCAATCATTCGTTCCGAAAACTCTGTGTTTTTTCAGGGGGTCCTTATACCATGTCTCCTCAACATCTGGGGGGTGATGCTCTTCCTCCGGATATCGTGGGTGGTTTCCCAGGCAGGGGTGGGCCTGACCCTGGTCATCATCGGAATCTCAGCCATCGTGTGCGTCATCACAACGCTTTCTATGAGCGCTATTTGTACCAATGGTGAAGTCAAAGGAGGTAAGCATATATTCTTGAGAGAACTTTAGGACTTTTAGTCGCTTAGCGACTCTGTCAGCCCTGTTTCATCTTGCAATGGAACTACTATCTAAGACTTAATAATATTATACACTAGTGTAAAAGTGTCCTAGCCGCTTCGCACATTGAGAGAACTTTACCGGTAAAACTAGTGTTTTGATTTTGTCTAAAAAGTTTTGTCATGATAATCAAAAGAACTGATCACATGAAACATTTATTAAATACTCCAAGAGGGAGTTCTTGTCACTTGGCTGAAATTACTTTTAAATAGATTTTTATCAATGTATTTTAGATAACGTACTTAGTAGACCTATAAGCAGGTAGCGCAAATAATCACCATAGCACACGGTAACACTAAAATTCACATGAGTTGTGTAAAAACCTACATAGTAGATAAATACAGCCGTAATAACCCAGCACAATAGGCGAGATACAATCTAGTATTTTATTATGTAGTTAGAATTTTTTTTCCATACAGACGCATCCATACCTATAAAGATATTTTATTAGCTGTAGTAGGTAGCGATAATTCAATGCAGAATAACTAATGCCAATACTGCGTCTGCATTATCTCTAGGCAGATTATTGATAACCGTATAGAATCTAATAAGTACATACTTGAAGGAAGATTACAGTCCCTACTCCACCTACCCACAAAAAACGTCAGCAGCATTCAAGTGAAATGAATTCTTAGTTTCTAATACATAAGGGTCATTGGAAAACATCCGGCTGTGTGTAAACATGAAAACAACGCATTTTGTTTTAAATTAGAAAGCTCTCTACCTTCTCTCACCAAACACGGATGAAACTTTCTTCTTCCTGAAAATACCTTTGCAAAAAGCTCCGTTTATTGGCGGTTTTGATACTGCCACTGACACGGCACAAACACGATATTTAGTCCAAATCGCATTCATACCGTATCAGCGCCAACACCGTTATATTTCTTCAAGCCACTGACATGTCAGTTTGGAATATCTAATTAGTGGTTGAGTTGGGCAATAAGTAACAGCTTTCACCTTGCAGGTGGAATCTACTACATAATATCCAGATCTCTCGGTCCCGAGTTCGGTGCTTCAGTCGGTATTATATTCGCATTCGCCAATGCAGTAGCGGCTAGTATGAACACCATTGGTTTTTGCGACTCCTTGAACGACCTGCTCAAGAACCACGGTCTGAAGATCATTGATGGAGGGCTCACTGATGTAAGGATCGTAGGAGCCGTGGCGCTGGTCGTCATGTGCATCATTTGTGCTGTCGGCATGGACTGGGAAAGCAAAGCACAGGTTTGTTTATACATTTTTTCAATCTAAATGTAGGTTAGGTACACTTACAAACGTCGCGTCGGCAGGTCCAGTTGAGCTATTTGAGCGGTTCTTACATACTCGGCCAACAATAGAAATCCGAGATTACTGGAATGATTTATGATCTACCAGCGTAAATCTTTGCCTTCCAAGTAGCAAACATCATTTCTATTTTCAGCACTTCATGATTTGAACAAATCACCCCATCCATATCCACTTAGCAATCAACATGTCACCCTGTCTTTATTCCCAACGAGATGATCAATGCTTCATAATGTTCGAAGAAAAATATAGCGAAGTGTAGAGAAAATGCACAGTTTCAGTCCTCTGCGTGTCTGCCTGTTTGCTACGTTTAGGGTTTACGTAAACTCCATGTGGCTTGCATTGGGAAGGAAAATTTATATAAACAACTTTAAATATTTCAGGAAATCCTACGATGAAATCCAGTTATAAAAACATTTAGTTCGATAAAGCGGCCCATATTTTTCCTAATCGGGATTCGACTGATATATCAATGATATCTCTTTAGCTGAAAGCCACGTGGCAAACAAGGTCTGGAATTCGGTCAGGTACCTACTGCCCCAATTGACCTCACGTCGCCGCCGAGTGCAAACAAAACTGTTATTCAACAAGCCGCCAATAGGTATCTACCGGATTCATTTGCGACAGTGACCTATGCGAAACATTTGAAAACAACGACTAGGCACTGAAAAGCAATGAAACTCTGGGTTAAAAAATGTTAGACTGCTAAGTTATTCTTTTTAAAATGTGCGCGTAGGTATTTAGTAAGTACTTAATTAAATTTCCATACTTACCTTCCAGTTGTTTGATAAGTGTTATATAAATGCATGCTGTGGCATCCTCTAATTGAAGGAACACAATAGTTTTAAGCCCATTGCTATGACATTTCTGTTGTTATCGTGTCACCTTTGTTGGATGTCCTATGAATAAAAAAGTAAATATAAAAGTATATAAGTGCTCACTTGATTAAATATAGGTAAATAACCTTCACCTGACTCAATAAACTGTAATAGATGGATGTACATAAAATAACTAAAAGATACCTATTACTCTAAAGGAAGGCATTTTGCGTGTTTAATGAAAATAAAACAAAAAACACGTTGCCAGTTCATGCTAGTCTACTTTCCCATGTCTACAATAATAGTCTAAGGGCCGTATTCTAATCAAAAAATTGTTACTCTTGAGTAACAATTTTTTTATGCTTGCATAAGCGTAGATTTGAGTAGAGATTTCCATACAAAAATACGGGCCTAAAGTACATTAGTGTCGTTACTTTTCCAAAAAATACCCCTGTCATAACAACTCTACGATTAGGACATACCCGTTAGAACTGAAAAATCGATTTAAAAGTTCATGTTCAAGGTAGTTCCATCAGCATGAACTTCAAGAACGATACATCATTTGTAATGAGGATGTCACCGAGTGTCCAAGCATTTCCATAAATCTGTTATCGTATGAGCGTCTAGTCTAGGTAGCACCTACATCTACCTACTTGGATAGCTGCTATAGATTTATACTTGTATTTGCGACACAAGATTGATGTGGACATGCGACATTAGATTAACTTAATTGCATTAATTCCAACGTAAAAGCTCCACAAATTACAGTTCAGGGTCATTCATCATTTTCACTTTTGCTGAATTGCTTTTTCTAATGAAATTGCTCTTTCTGGTGAAGTTAACGGTCCGTGTCAGGTGTTCAACTGTGTGGTGGTGCTAAGTTGTTCAACAAATGAAACTGCAGAAAATGAAAGAATTACCTACCTTTTTTTTTTATTAGCTTTTTGCGGCTATGATATCAATGCGGCCTTCTGGCCTATTGTGATCGGCCGTTAGTCATATATTCACTGACAGTTGGTTAGCAGTATATTATATTTTGTTCACAGAATTTTCTGGTCGCAATCATCGTGGGAGCCATGGTGGATTTTGTTGTGGGGACATTAATGGGACCAAAAGACAATACAGAAATCGCTCAAGGTTTCGTCGGATGGAGTAGTAAGTATAAATATTCAAGTTTGAATCAAGAAACAGTCACCATTTTCAATAAAAAAATCCCTGTCTATGCAAGTTTTTTTAGTAGATTCTCTTATTTATCCGCCTCTTTCGGATATTACTAATAAAGATTTTTTTTTCAGCAACCACACTGTCGCAAAACTTTAAGCCGGATTTTCGGTTCAGTGAAAAACTTGACCAGGATTTCTTCAGCGTGTTCGCCATCTTCTTTCCGTCGGTGACGGGCATCCAAGCTGGCGCTAACATCTCTGGGGATCTTAAGGTTAGTCATAAATTGAAGGCCAACCCTAAGTAGGTACAACTAGTTTTCTCTAACTTGGGAAAATGTCTCAAACGAGGTCTCAACAAACTAATAAAGCAGGTATTGTAGGTACTGTAGGACAAGTAGCTTACCTAATAAACAAACTGTCCCTTATGTCTAGTATTGTATGTATCATCATTTTATTGTCTTGTAGATGCCGTCTACAGCTACTTTATTAACTCGCGTTATGACGTCAATGGAAAATAATCGCAAGAATACTTTCGTAACTAGTGCCATTCTTACCAATAGGCACCTATGTATTGACAAATGAATTCTATGAATTTGGTTTAAAAGGTACTTGAATAAAAATATTGACCTCTTTGATAAAAAGATGGCAAAACCTAGATCTCTAAGTACTTGTTGGACTTCGGAACCCTAAATCAAATCAGTTTAATAACGGCTTCAGAAAGAATGGGCCTCAGGAACAATCCCGGTTACTGTAGATACATGTCGTCGACATCATCATGACATCACACTTGGGTGAAACGCCATTATTAGAAAACCGACCCAACCAGGGCGAAAGAGAGCTTAAGAATCCGGAACAGACTTTTTACGGCTTGATGACAAGATTTCAACATCAAAAAAGATCTAAAAAAGCTTTTATTTAGGACTAGATGTAGCTATAAGTAGGTTCATATCACAGGTAGGTATTTCTCTTTGTACCTAATAAGCTCTCTACCTGAGTTCGTCATGCGTTTGGGCTATTGTTTTATCGAAGAAAAGACAAATCGCTGCAAAGTGTTTTACTACCTAAGAACTTGTTCTCAATAAAATAAATTACTACTACGAGTATGAATACGTTTTGAGAACAAGTTCTTTATGCCTTTATGCCATCAAAATCATGCCGTCAGGGATGACAAAGAAAACTTAAATCAAATTGGTAGAATTTCCACAAACAAATTCAATGACAGTACAGGCAATAGAATCAATTGATTTGACCCTTGAATTCGGCAAAGCCATCATTTTGCCAACGGACACCGATCGATTGAACCCAATTGAGTGAATTGATCACAGGGGGCGTGAGTCATCAGCTATTCGCAACTCTATATTTACAAACTGAAACAAGATGCAATCGAGACACACGTGCCATTAATTTCATTCTTCTTTCATTTCAATTTAGCTTACAGTAATAAATGGGTAAGGTAGATATAATAACCGGAAGTGTGGTTAACCCAGGTTAAATTAGACAATCCCGTTTCCCATGCCTACCATGGTTTTCGCATTCAAAGACACGATATAGGTATAGATTGCAGAGGAGACCATTTAGGTTCTAGGTGGAACTAGATTGATTCCTGCCCCAAAACTCGAGCATGACTTAAGTAGTTAATTTTCATTACTTTTACTCAATAATTTGCTCTTGGACGCCTTGACAGTGGCGTAAATATTTTATTGGCGTAAATATATTTTATGTGGCGTAAATAGCCCGTAAATATTTCAGGATCCTGCATCAGCCATACCCAAAGGAACACTTCTTGCCCTACTCATATCCATGGTCAGCTATTGCCTGATGGTGCTCTTCGCTGGTGGCGGCGCACTAAGAGATGCCAGCGGCAATCTTACCGACCTGGTGTTAGTCAATGGAACTGTTACCAACTTCAGCTCATTGTCTGACTGTGTCTTTAATACAACAAACCCATGCATATATGGACTACATAATAGCTATTCGGTAAGCATTTATTTACACAGAAAAAAGCGTTGATTATTTCTTCGTGAGAACAGTTTTATCTTCACCTCGTTCAAATCTAGGTGATGCAACTGATGTCTGCCTGGGGCCCTTTCATCTACGGCGGTTGTTGGGCAGCAACGCTGTCCACTGCGCTGACCAACCTGCTGTCAGTGCCGCGTCTGATCCAAGCGCTGGGAGTGGACCGCATCTACCCCGGACTCATCTTCTTCTCGAAGCCGTATGGGAAGCACGGGGAGCCATACAGGGGTTATGTGTTGACATTCTTCGTTTCGCTTGTGTTTTTACTCATAGGTAAGTCTTTTTTTGTGTAAATAGGTTACCTCTTTAATCATGTTAAACCATAAGAGTGATTGATCCGTTTTGTTTCAGCTGACCTGAATACCATAGCTCCACTGATATCCAACTTCTATCTGGCTTCGTATGCTCTTATCAACTTCTGTACATTCCATGCCGCCATTGTAAGCCCTCTAGGATGGAGGCCAACATTCCGAGTGAGTCAAATCACCAAATCTGATAGATTTTATCTTTGGTTTCGTAAACATTTTCTATTTTTGTTCGTTCTGTAGTAGTGTCTTACTAACCGACTACTTTATTACCTTCTAGTTAACATTATGGACGTTTCGAAACAATGTATTTTATCAGCGACTTATCTATTTTGTTGCAGTATTTTAACGTGTGGTTGTCGATGATGGGTTTCCTCATGTGTGCAGCGATCATGTTGCTCATCAGTTGGGTGATGTCTCTCATCACATTTGCGATATTCTTCACTTTGTACCTCATCGTGCACTACCGTAAACCAGGTGAGAACAAATCTCCTTAAACAATGATTCAATCGGCAACGATAACTTCCTGTAAGTAACTGCTGTAGGTTAGTAAGTAGGTTAATTGAAAATTCCAAACAGCTAAATCCGTCAGCACGCTACTTGAGACCTGAATGAATCGCGTATTTTCATCCCATTCGCACTTGATTCATAATTCCAAATCGATTTCTTGTTTGTGTATAATTTTGCTTCTGAAAGTTATTTATTACCATTCTAAAATATTGGTACGGATGAATGCTGACTCATTTGATTTTGAAGGAAACAAGATTTCTGGCGCGGTAAATAGAATATCGACCATCTATATTGAGTAAGCACTTCTTGAATGATGACCCGACCTCTCAGACTTTTTTGTTTTGCATTGGACTAGAGTCTTATGAGATGGAAATTTGTAGATGTAAACTGGGGCAGCAGCACCCAGGCTCAGATATACAAGACAGCGCTGTCCAGCGCGCACAATTTGGCTCGCACCGGCGAACACGTGAAGAACTACTGGCCACAGTTATTGGTGCTGGCAGGGCGGCCACAAGCACGCCCAGCGTTAGTTGACCTCGGGCATCTCATCACTAAGGCAGGCTCCTTAATGATCGTTGCCGATGTATCGCAAGTACGTTTTAGGACATTTTGTTCTTGAAATCAGATATGGGCTGGCCACACTCATGGCAGAGCCGATAGTCATTGGAGAATAAAGGTTCTCGAATGGCAACCACCAACCACGTGGGTAGGTAAGTTACCCCAGACGTTGCTGTACCTATAATTATATAACTACTCGTGGATAGAGTAATGAGTAAGTCAGTAATGATGACACAGTTTACGTACGTTATCTCAAGCAGTTTAAGTAGGTACTGACACTGCGATAATGAGACAACATTTTGACGAGGGCTGCTGTGAAAACCTTGGTTCATCACCTTGACAATGCTCATTTAAGTTCATCCTTCTGTGTTTGATAATGTTACGAAATGAATTGTTCGACCTCTAAAACCTGTGATTTGTAGAGAACAGATTTGGATGTGATAATGTCAACATCACACCATATCATCATAGACTTTAGGTAAATGATCAATTATTACATCATTTATGGTAGTAGCTTAACGTTAACTACTGTAGCTAAACAAGTGTCTCTAGCACATCCCGAACTACATAAAAACTATCTCTGACCGGATCGAGTACACCAACGTACTGTAAAATAGCATTTTGCGCAATCAAATTCTAATAAAAACTTTGTTATGGCAGGAAAAACTGAGCTACCGAGAGCGTATTTTACGAGCACGTGCAGATGACGAATGGTTGCATGGACGCAAGGTGCGGGCGTTCTGTTCGCGGGTGAACGGGTTTAACTTTGAGCTCGGGACACGAGCCATGATGCAATCTGCTGGGGTCGGGCGATTGGCGCCCAACGTGTTGCTAATGGGGTACAAGGCAGACTGGACCTCTGCACCATCTAGTGACCTCGTGGCTTACTTCAATGTACTGCAGTAAGTGGACATTTTTAACATATTATTATCATACGCTATACGGTGATCAAAAATAATCAGTAGATTGACGCTCAACATGGTGCTAATGAGATATAACAGAAAATAGACCTCTCCGCTATCCAATAGTGTCCAGTGATTTCGTCGCTTACTTCATTGCACTGCATGTATATAGGTAGCGCCATTTTGCAATCAAGGAGGATTAGTAGATTGGCATCCAACACATTGCTGATGGGGCCTATGAAGCAAGATAGCTATCAATGAGGATAAAACAAGCGATTTTGTGATTTAAGTAGGTAATTCAATCTACTGCAATTAGTTCCTACAGAGTAACCTTAACCTTGGCTTCGTACTAAGGTTCTTGCTGTGCAATGTGAGCGTTCTGCTCCATTGAACTCGTGCTTCCAATACGGTAAAGCCGTGTCGTAGTTCACGGAAATTGGCAGATTGGCGCCCAACGTGTGGATTATAGCCACACTAGGGCGCCATCTTGCTAAATTTTGTGAAATTAAACAACTTACCCGTGCCTCCTTCTAATGTAAGCCTTTGAAACTATGAACAAACCCTTGTTTACTTGTAGTGCGGCATTCGAAAGCCGGCTCGCAGTAGCCATAGTTCGCGTAGCTGGTGGACTCGACTACGGCGACGTGTGTGAGGATATCAGCAATGGAACCGGCGCTGGCTCGCTGACCGCCACTTCGAGCGGCAGCGGCGAACTACGTGTGCGCGGTGGACTCATCATGCACGCTGACTCTGACCTTGACATCACCAAGACTCCGGACTCACAGCCTTCCAGCAGACATAACCTTTCCAGTAAGTGCTTATTGTGTGTACCTATGGCATTTTGGCCCCTCGCTACGCGGTTTAATAAATAATAAATAAATAATAAATATTCAGGGACATTTCACACAACACCCTCTAGTCCCAAACTAAGCAATGCTTGTAATATGGGAACCAGATGGCTGATAGAATACTTATATACTTTTTTTTTTGTAAATACATACTTATAATACATACTAACACCCAGACATAGAACAAACATCTATGTTTGTCACACACAAATGTTTGTTCTCGGTGGTGTAACAATATTTCCTGCTTAATTAGGGAAACTAACTACAAAAGGAAACAAATAAAGTTTACAGAACAAAATTATTAAAATTTATTAAAAAAAAAATAAGTGTTATACACAAAATATGTCTAATTGGTAATAACTTAGAGATAATGCTAATCCTTACGATAAGACACAAGATAATGGTATTAAATTGGAGTTTAAGTAGTAATTTGAAGTTAATAAGTGAGAAAGGGTCGAGGTGCACGTCTGGTCTCTGCCGCAGTTCAAACTGAGGTTTGCCTAACGAAACATTGAATACGTGAGGAGTAGACCGTCCTGAGCCTATGGCGAACGTTTGGACCCCAAGACGAATGTAGTTCTTGAGTAATTTCCCCCGCCGTGCTAACTAACCTGTAGTAATAACTAACCGCTGGAGGTAAACTGTATTTCAAGGGAGTTGGGAATACGTTCTCGAGTCTCCGCGGTTTCTTATCGCTGTGGAGCCCCGGCCAGCTCGTTGGCTGCACCAAGAAGACTGATCGCAACCTGACAGCCTCTCTGTGATAGGCAAAATAAAGAAATATGTTTAGTATGTTACAGAGCCCTACTTTTACGGTGATTTTATAGGAGTTATCATTATGTTTACTACGAATACCTTGAGGCTTTTATGTCGGGATGAACTCAAAAATCTGGTGGACAATCGTTCGCGATGCCGCCCTGTTCACAACTCCTTTTTACGGTGTGATCCGTGTATGCAGATAAAGCGCAACTCTGAGGAAGATGAGAGAAGGAAATTAATCACCATGAAAGGCTTCCTTCAGCTCTTATTGAGCTCAACTGGGACTACGATGGAAGTTCATAAATACCTTTGTGCTGGAAGCTGGTAACATGGATCGCACGCAGCGATATAGGTACCAATCGAAAAGTTGCGGACGCGCAGAACTTTCGCTTCTCAATTTCGTAAACGAACCACAATAAAATCCCTTCAGATTTCAATTTACTTGGGAAGAACAGTTATAATTTTATAGAAAATATCAAGGTAGTTTCTGTTCGCTCGTTAAAATTTTAAAGTTTTCAAACCAATCCTCTGCTCTATCCCTCCAATACAGCTCTCTCCTTCTTTCTTTCTTTTTTAGAGACTGGACACCATCAATCAATATCTATGACCTGCTTGCTTCAAGCAAAGTTTGATCGTTCTGTCAAGTCGATTTGACAGATGGATGACTGTTTTCAGAGTAACAGAATCTGCTAAATAACCAAGAAAAGATACGTACGAACGCACAAATTGACAAGATTTCAATAAATAATATGACTACGAAAGTGGAATCGAGTTACGAATGCTTGATAAGATAAAAACGTTTGCTTCATCAGAGCTTATTTGCAAAGACATAAGTTTCGCCTATCTATGGTGGGGTTGCCAACACGAAAAACAATAAAATAATGATACTATCTCGATGAAAGGAAATTTGAAAATATCTCCCGCGAGATTCAAAGTAGGTACATTTACGAGGAAATTACTATGATTTTTTTTAACGTGTACATTTAAGGAAATATGCTAAAAATCGAACGTTACAGTGGGGATCGAACCCACGACCCACAGCACGGAAGGCAGAGCTATTCCGACTGAGCTGTGACGCCTGTCGCTTCGTCGGTTCATCGCATATAACTCTCGCTTAAATGAAAGTTTGATTCGACAACTTAAATGATTTCACCCTTTACAGACATTCTTACACTCACAACATCACGATCCTTCACCATCTCAGAATGCAAGGACGTAAAGGAAAAACGCAAGCACAAAAAGCCACATGATATGCATCGCCAAGTTATCTACAACACTTCCAATGGACTTGAGCTGTCAAAGGAACAACTGACGCAAATGACAATATTCCAGAGGAAACAGGTAAGTAATACTGCTCAATAAAAATAAAATAAGCAATCCACGAAATGTCGAATGTCGATTTTCTACGACTCATTAGGTTCGAATTATCTAGTAGTTGTAGGCCACGCGCCTACACCTATTGCGATCCCTGATTCGCAACATTAGCCGACTGTACTATGATATTATTAATGTGGGTTCATTCAAATAAACTGAATTCATAACTTGAACTGAAATCATTTGACATTTTATGACCAGGGCTCTGGAACCCTCGACGTGTGGTGGCTGTATGATGACGGAGGTCTCACTATACTGTTGCCATACATAATCTCGCAGCGGTCGGCGTGGGCCAACTGCAAGCTCAGGATATTCGCACTCGCTAACAGACATCATGAGATGGAGCTTGAAGAGAGAAAGTAAGTTTACTTACTGACTATAATCATCGATTAATGAATACATTGTCTATGCTATAATGTATCTATGAATGATGGGGTAGGTAATCACGAACAAATCTGACAGGCACCGCGTTACGCGAACCTAATGTATTCCAGTCATATTACGCGTCAACGCCAGGCCGACTGCCAAACGTTGTAGTGCCACCGCGCAGTGTATCTCGGATATGCTAGCGTTACGATACGTTTACGATTGTCACATTTATTCGTGATCAAGGCACAGAACAAGGTACCTACCTATTGTTGGTAAAAAATAATAATAAATAATTAATAATAATTCACTCTCATTCAACTGTCTTATAACCGCAAAACAAAGTCAACACACGGCTTATCATGTGTCGATTCTGTTGCCATCCTTTTCTTATAAACTGAAACGACGAGGATGGCTATAATGAGGAAGATGAGTTAGGCATTTTTTCCTGTTTTTATAGCTTAAATCAAAAGTCTAGAAAATTGTAAGGACAACTGTGAAAGAATTTTGGCGATAGCTCAAAAACTGAATTTTCTACGATTTTTTAAAGTTTGGATTTTCAAAATCTGTTTTTAGCCCGGCGATTTCGCGTGTGACGTCAGCCAGATCCGATCGCTCACCCGCGCGTTTTAAGCGTTTTCTGCCTTTACGTTTCTATTTATATTTCTGATAAATAGGGAGAAAAGTACCAATATTTTTATGTAATATTGTGCCTCTAAGTCCTAAGGACACGTTTAACGCTTCAGATAAACTTTTTAACCACCGACTGAAGAAGAAATGTGTTCTAAGTTTGAGGCTTTTTTGTGTCTATGTGTCTGTACCTTTCAAGGCTCGTAGCTCCAAAAAATCACTCGTAATTTTTTTATAACTATTCTTGAAATGGAAAGCAGATAAATCTGGCATAGTTCTTAGCCAAGTTTGGTAGAAATCGGTGCAGCGGTTTCCAAGCTATGAGGATGTTTATCAGCCCTCGACACGCATTTTGAAGGGTTCTCAGGCATATATTGATTGTAGTTTGAAACATTTGGTTCTTATACCAGTCTAACGTGAGCTACTATTTCTTAGTGTTTCATTGATTTTGTATATCAGGTAAGACTGGTAATGAGCAAGATTGTGTTATCGACGTGATTAGCAATGTTTTAACCCCCGACGCAAAAACGATGGGGTGGTAAAGTTTGACGTGTGTGTGTGTCAGTGCGTGTGCGTGTGTCTGTGCGTGTATGTGTGTGTGTGTCTGTCGAATGCGCGCGTTGGTGCGCGTGCGGATGCGGATGGTAGTAGTCTAAGTCACATTGTCTACTAAGGACGTGCCTAGTGAGACATTGTACTGTCAAGTACAATGCCTCACTAGGCACGTCCTTAGTAGACAATGTGACTCGCTAAGAAGAAGAAGAATGTGACTTACACTAGGACGTGCCTAGTGAGACATTGTACTGTCAAGTACAATGTCTCACTAGGCACGTCCTCAGAAACTAAGGACGTGCCTAGTGAAGCATTGTCTTCTGAGGACGTGCCTAGTGAGGCATTGTCTACTAAGGACGTGCCTAGTGAGGCATTGTCTACTAAGGACGTGCCTAGTGAGGCATTGTCTACTAAGGACGTGCACGTGCTGATGCGGATGGTAGTAGTCTAAGTCACATGACAATGACAATGTGACTCGCTAAGAAGAAGAAGAATGTGACTTACACTAGGACGTGCCTAGTGAGACATTGTACTGTACAAGTACAATGCCTCACTAGGCACGTCCTTAGTAGACAATGCCTACACATACATATAGTGCAATGCCTCACTAGGCACGTCCTTAGTTACGAAGGACGTGCTTAGTGAGGCATTAGCAATGCATTGCTTAAGGACGTGCCTAGTGAGACATTGTACTGTACAAGTACAATGCCTCACTAGGCACGTCCTTAGTAGACAATGCCTACACATACATATAGTGCAATGCCTCACTAGGCACGTCCTTAGTTACGAAGGACGTGCTTAGTGAGGCATTAGCAATGCATTGCTTAAGGACGTGCCTAGTGAGGCATTGTACCTACTGTACAATGTCCTTCGTAACTAAGGACGTGCCTAGTGAGGCATTGTACCTACTGTACAATGTCCTTCGTAACTAAGGACGTGCCTAGTGAGGCATTGCACTATATGTATGTGTAGGCATTGTCTACTAAGGACGTGCCTAGTGAGGCATTGTACTTGTACAGTACAATGTCTTACTAGGCACGTCCTAGTGTAAGTCACATTCTTCTTCTTCTTCTTAGCGAGTCACATTGTCTACTAAGGACGTGCCTAGTGAGGCATTGTACTTGACAGTACAATGTCTCACTAGGCACGTCCTTAGTAGACAATGTGACTTAGACTACTACCATCCGCATCCGCACGCGCACCAACGCGCGCATTCGACAGACACACACACACATACACGCACAGACACACGCACACGCACTGACACACACACACGTCAAACTTTACCACCCCATCGTTTTTGCGTCGGGGGTTAAAACATTGCTAATCACGTCGATAACACAATCTTGCTCATTACCAGTCTTACCTGATATACAAAATCAATGAAACACTAAGAAATAGTAGCTCACGTTATACTGGTATAAGAACCAAATGTTTCAAACTACAATCAATATATGCCTGAGAACCCTTCAAAATGCGTGTCGAGGGCTGATAAACATCCTCATAACTTGGAAACCGCTGCACCGATTTCTACCAAACTTGGCTTAGAACTATGCCAGATTTATCTGCTTTCCATTTCAAGAATAGTTATAAAAAAATTACGAGTGATTTTTTGGAGCTACGAGCCTTGAAAGGTACAGACACATAGACACAAAAAAGCCTCAAACTTAGAACACCTTTCTTCTTCAGTCGGTGGTTAAAAAGTTTATCTGAAGCGTTAAACGTGTCCTTAGGACTTAGAGGCACAATATTACATAAAAATATTGGTACTTTTCTCCCAATTTTTCACAAATATAAATAGAAACGTAAAGGCAGAAAACGCTTAGAAAGCGCGGGTGAGCGGTCGGACCGGCTGACGTCACACGCGAAATCGCCGGGCTCAAAACACATTTTGAAAATCCAAACTTTAAAAAATCGTAGAAAATTCAGTTTTTGAGCTATCGCCAAAATTCTTTCACTGTTGTGTTTTGGACGTAAAAATCTATCGATCTACATTAAAAAAAAAATACGCTCATCTTCCTCATTTTAGCTTTGTTAAATTAGGCTAAGTACTTCGTTTAGAAAAATGCAAGAACAGAATCGACACCATTCTGTAATGTTACACGGGTAAATTGATTTAAATGTTTCTGCGAAGTGGCAATAAATAACCGTCTATGAATGACACAAGCAATCTAAATTGATTCGATTATTTTATGAATATCAAATTCTAGGTCAATGAATCACATACTCGTAGCGTACCTACCCTAAGCCAATTAAATTAGGGTTGTCCGAAAATTCTAAATAATAAAGTTCTTGATGTTTTGTTCCGTTTTGTGTGCAATAAAGAATTAAGGCATGTTTCTTCCCTTTGTGTACTGATAATGATTTTTTATGAAGATAAATGACGGAACAAGTGGTGAACAGGGCCCACCCGCTGTTAAGCGGTTACCTCTGCCTATAATAATGCGTATACAACGTGTAACATATTGTCCCTATAAGCCGAAATGGGGCTTATTCAGACCAAACACGAGGACAGATTGGTATGTGCAAAAGTTGAATACAACATGTTCGAAATTTTAAGGTGTGAAACAAATGCTGACGTGTAGAATACCCCTTTTTCGCACTTATAGGGACATTATGTTACACCCTGTATGCAGACTGGTACCTACCTACTGTACTGAGTAGGTAGCCTTTCAGTAGGTACCAAATACATATAAAAAAAGTACTTACCAAGATATATCTTAATCTACCAATATCATGGTAGGTACTGAAAGTTCTTGGTATTCAAATAAATCATCGTGTTGCCTGTAGTATTTATGTGGGGAACAATAAAGAGTTATCTATCTATCTATAGAATCTACTACACGCTTACTTATTCGTGGTCCCTATATGATTTGATTTCAGTATGGCAAACCTGCTCTCGAAGTTCCGCATCGACTACTCGTCGCTGACGATGGTTCAGGACATCACGGAGGCGCCGCAGCCGGAGACCAAGGCCATGTTCGATGAACTTATCAGCAAGTTCACGGAACATTCCGCTGATCCTGGTAATTACCATACCCGTTAATATACTTTGGATGTCATTAACTATTTGTTAGCTTAGCTATAATATTTTATTATATTTCTATATTTTATTCATAGTTGCTGCAGTTTTTGAAAAATTTTTGCAACACCAACAAGTTGTACATGAATTGAATTATCATGTAGAATTAAAAATATAGCTTTATAGCTAGTAGGTTAGCGCAAACGAATGATCTCAGTAGGTATCTAGGTGAAAAAAATAAATAAACGCCCTCGTCCCAAACTAAGCAAAGTTTGTACCATGGGAACTAGATTGCTAACATAATATACATTTTCTTTGTAAACCATAATATATAGTAACACCCAGACTTATAACAAACACCCATTCTTCGTCACATAAGTGTTTGTTCTGAGTTGGGATCGAACCTACGACCCATGCACAGCACGGAAGGTAGAGCGTGTACCTATGTTTCTCTAAGTTTTTCTGTTCAAAGAATTGGATGGAGGAGGGTACTAACTAGATGTATGGGATTTTAAAATTGATTTTTGTGATTTACTTACATAGCAAAGAAAGGTACGAAATGGCCATATCCCCTTATACTGAGAGGTAAAACCATTTTATGTTATTCCAGATTGCTGCATCAGCGAGACGGAACTTGTAACACTATCAGAGAAGACAAATCGACAACTGAGATTGCGTGAACTTTTACTTGCAAACTCACACGAGGCGAGACTCGTCGTCATGTCGCTGCCGATGCCGAGGAAGGTCAGTTATACACAACACCAATAGCTGAAACCCGGATACGATTATCCGTCAATACAACCACAGTATAAGTTCCAAAGGTTAATCCAAATCGGCCCCATAATTTCATCAAAATCGGTTCAGTAGCTTGACTTTCAAATCAAAACAATTGGAAAAAATATGCCATCCACGTACAGTAAATTGCGTATTTTACTTTCCTGTGACTTTTGGTGGTGTTTACTAGAGCATTCCCAATGAACTGCCATCATCATCATCTAACATTATCGATTACACATATTATATGACATATGACGACTCTAAATGATCGTTGTTATTTTATTGAATAAAAAAGATTTTTGACTTTTACTTTGATTTGATGATGAAACTGGAAGGTAATCAAATTAAAGGCGGTTTTTCTAGTTTTTAAAACATATGAACTATCTATATGGCGGCATGAAATACCTCCACAGACAAGGCACATGTCTTCAAAATTAAATGATCTGTTCCAGGGTTCAGTATCAGCGCCGCTGTACATGGCGTGGCTCGAGATGATGAGCCGCGGCTTGCCTCCCATGATGTTCGTGCGAGGAAACCACACCTCAGTGCTCACATTCTACTCTTAACTTGCACCAAAAAGGCTTCTAGATTGCGAGGGAATAAAAAATCGGTAGTGCCATCTAGCACGCTACATGAGAACTGTCCTAGATCGCGCAAACTAAGTTACCACGGAGTTTGAACTCATGTAATACTACCCAATACCAGCATAGGCCTCGCAGCCCGAGATAAAGGTCACTCGGCAAGGAAGACCTTCGATGCGATGGAGAACACACATGTACCATGTTCTCCTCAAATCTATCAAAATACGACGAGCCACTTGAACAATTCCATGCATTTGATGTTTTCTATTCTACCGACTTGAGGTTTTTCGTGAATCTGTTTTATGTTATGTATAAAATAATTTTGACTCTGCTAAAAAAAGCGGAAATAAGGTTGGGAATCCTAATAAATAAGTGTGCGTGTAATCTTGCGGAGGAAACCTTTCTCCCAAGTAACCTTTGCAACCTTTTTAATAGGTTTTCCTGCCTTTAGGCACATAAGAGAACAATACCAGTTCAATTAAAATAATCTTAGTTTTAGACTTTTTATTTATTTCAGTAGTTTTATAAACAGCAATGCTAGGATGTTTAGTAAAATCCAAAGATTAAAAAATAAATGTGTTACATTTTAGGGTATTGTTTTAAATTATTAATGTATAATTTAAGCTAGTATGTAGTTGACAAGTAATACACTTTTAAATAATTACGGATTTAGAGACATTTTGAACAAAATAATCATTTTTTGTAACGTTTGGCACCACTCTCTTAGAATAATTTGTTACTTAGTTAATTAGGTACCTTTTAGTACTTAACTTTATAGTTATTACGATAGTTTTGAATAATGTTTTAGTAATAAGTAACCATAATCCCAAAACAGAAGATTGCCTGTCTTAGGTAAATAAGATTAAAGATACATAATATTATAGAAACTTACAAAAGAAACACAAAAAAGATCAAAGATAAATTGCCCAATTTTAAATAAATAATATCATTTAGTAAAATATATTATGTTGTGTGATTTCCCAAATTCCTTATATTACCTACAACCGGGACATGCAAGTATGCTAAACATTTTGATCTCAGAGTTCAAGTAGAATTATAAAACAAAGAGTTTTCCATTCCAGGACTTAAAACTGGGAAACTTTACTTGATTTTAGTAGAGTTAAGGTCAAATTACATTCTTCTTTTTCTTGTTGTTCGGTAGCTAGGGTTGCCACGAATTTGCCAATCATACTTTTCCTATCAGGATATCAAGAAGTGTGATTAGAAGTCAAGAAGCATAATATCAATGTCAAAGTCACTGTCATAAATTGCATGTAAACATGGGCAATCACTAAACTTTTACTAATCTTGCTGAAATATCTATAAGATCTAAGGGAAATCTGTGTAAAGAAAACAGTAGGACTAACGTGACGATGTCTTCAACGCAGCAAAATAATGTCCCAGTCAACGGTAACATTCGCAATAATACAAATGGTAACATCATTCTCTATTACCTAGTTGTCCAAAGCACACGTAACTAGGATGTTTAGGGCTTCTGAGGCTACGTTCTCTTTTCGGGGTTAGAAGTGGGAAGAATTTGACAAAAAAACTCTACGCACATAACACACGCACACTTCAGCTACGGCTTATTACAGTTTTCTATTTTCCGAATGCTCCTACTACGCTACGCAAGGTCTACGCGCTGCTACGCCAGTCGTAGTACTAACTACGGCTGGCGTAGCAGTGGGTACAGACCTCAGAATCGGTGTAGCAGCGCCTAGAGTTTAGAGGAAAGTAACGTCTCGTGGAATTGAAAATACTAATTAGTAAACAAATGAAATAAAAGCAAGGCCTTTTAATATACGATAAAAATATACATAAAATAAATAAGATTCAAAGTATCTATAATTACCTACCTACCGATTTGTGGAGATTACTCAGAGACGGAAGATGTGATCTAATGTGTCCTATACACAGCTGGAAACACGATTCCACTCAAGTTACCTAAATATACATTTGAGGTGGGCCTGGTGACCCGCGATACAGGTTTTTTTGTAAAACCTTAGTGGGCACCAGCTCTCAAGACAACAATTTAATCTACTAAGTTAGATTAAGTTACTCTTAGTTTAGTTTGTAGACAACACTTCTTTTTACCCTATTTGTTATAGAGAGAAATAAATAAAATTTTTAATTTTAATTTTTTTTTATAATTAGGTAACAGTAAACCCTCTGTGAGTTGGGAGGTTACCTAATGATTGTAGACATTTCCTAACATACTTAATCAGTTATGCCTATCATCATCATGCAACAAGGCAACCATGAAAGTCAATCAGCTTATCAGATAGTTAGCATGATGTAACCGATATAAAAATGCAACCCGATACTGTTTATGAGACGGTAACCTGAACAATAAAGATGTTTTGGCGCTTGTGTGTGCGCACGTCCACATGATCGATTGACACCCAAAACCAGGCTAGCTAGATCCATAAAAGATCTTTAAAAAAAAAGTAATTCGTAGTGGGTTTGTGTATATTGTTGGAAGAAGGGGTCTTGATTGGCTGGTGCTAATATGGTATGTGGTAAGGATGAACCGGTGCAGTGCGGTCCTCAGGCAGTCACTGGCAGTCGAGACGGGACCGCGGCGGTACCGCTCGCTAATAATAATTGTTGAACTAATGAAACGAGTGAACAGAAACCGCTAATATTTACAAGCTTATTGTTTGCGGACAGACATAATAATTAGAATTTATTGCGTGCGCGATGATTCAAACTGAAGGGGACGCGCATGTCCAGCTTTTGGATGACCCTGATGAATTGGGTGAGGTTATTTGAAGTTAACATCAGTTAAGCCTAAATTGGATTTAATTAGGCTTGGTTGCCTCAGGTTTTTAATATGTCAAAATAATATAAGTAAGATGTATCAATCAGCAACAGTAAACTAAGTACGTTTTTTATTCATTTTGATTAATTAATTACCTACTTAAGTACGGTGTGTGAAATGTTTAATATTTTTTTTCTTTATTTACTTAGATTCAAAATCTAATTTGAGGAGGCGCAGTGCTGCTGAAAACGGAAGCGTGAAAGTAAACGTGAATGCGACGCAAACCAGAGTAATTAGATTTTAGCTACAAATGAATAACGAATACTTTTTGAAAAGTGGATAAGAGCTATGACTTTTTTTAGAAATCAACGCGCATTAGTGCAACGAGTGGACATCTCAATCCAACTCCAGAGTTAACCACATTCGGTGGAATAAAACTAGGATGGATCCAGGTAATATTATTGGTTGATATTTACGTTTCTTTTGAGTAGAAAATCTAAATAAGTTCTTACGGAATTCCTTTGTTTGTTACTGATTTATATATATGGTTATGTAATTTTTCCTTATTAACTTGTATGTTTCGGAAACAAGCCTTAAGATCTGGTTATTGTAGGGGGTGTTGATACCTTGTCTCCTAAACATCTGGGGCGTGATGCTGTTTCTCCGAATATCTTGGATCGTGGCGCAGGCCGGCATCAGCCTGACGATAGTCATCATCTTCCTGTCCGGAGTGGTCTGCGTCATCACTACGCTCTCTCTTTGTGCTATTTGCACTAATGGGGAGCTGCAAGGAGGTACGTTAGTATCATAAGAATTATGTGACGATCTCGTAGTAAACGTAACTGATCGTACAAAAAAAATGCCTGTGGGAAAAGCCACGAATTTTTATAAAACTCGCGATATCCTGCCGAAAATCACGTGAGTTTTCTCTACGAAAGTTATTCGTCCAAGTTTCTCCCTTGTACTCCTGGATACTAAATGGTAAAATAATTGTATTATTAAAGGTGGAGTGTATTATCTCGTATCAAGATCTCTGGGGGCAGAGCTAGGAGCCTCCGTGGGCATAATCTTTGCGTTTGCCAACGCAGTTGCAGCCAGTATGAATACCATAGGCTTCTGCGATTCTTTGAACGAGCTGCTTCGCTCTCACGGGCTTAAAATCGTGGACAACAGCGTCAATGACGTTAGAATTGTCGGAGCTATAGCCTTATTCGTTATGTGCATCATTTGTGCTATTGGGATGGATTGGGAAACCAAAACTCAGGTAAGAAAAGAAAGATAGGTATCTAAGAAAAGGATGACCATTTTTCTAATGATTTAGTTATTTACAGAACTTTTTGATAACCATAATCGTATTGGCTATAATCGACTTCATTATAGGAGTCAGTTTAGGACCAATAGAGAATCGTCAGATCGCTCAAGGATTTGTCGGTCTCAGCTGTAAGTTTTCCAAACACTTTATATTGTTTATATTGAAAATACTTTCAGCACTTAGATCCGGTGTTTTATATTTACGTAACTGTTGTAGTGGAAAACGCTCAAAAGAATTGGTTTCCCGATTTCCGGTTCAGCGAAGGCATAGAGCACGATTTCTTTAGTGTGTTTGCGATGTACTTCCCGGCCGTCACAGGCGTGCAAGCTGGAGCTAATATTTGTGGGGATCTTCGGGTGAGTCTCTTCATATCAAAACCAAAGTAAACAAACTGAAAACGAGTAATTTAGAGCGGTTGATGGTAGCAATATTCGGGACTAAAAATTACACGTACCTACAAGATTTACGCGAGTGTGAGATATGAGTGTGAGTGTACAGTAAGGTCGGGACGTTAATGAAATCAAATTTACAATAATATCCAGGATCCAGCATCGTCCATTCCTAAGGGAACATTGCTGGCGCTCGCTATATCTCTGACCAGCTACTTGACGCTAGCAATACTGGCTGGCGCCGGCGCACTGCGAGATGCTAGTGGAGACATCTCTAACTTGAACATTACTTTTCTGGAGACCTGCAAACCGAACTGTCATTACGGACTGCATAATAACTACGAGGTAAATCCCAGTTCGGTACCAGCAATTCTATTAGTACAAAGATTTTACAACACCCCAAAAGCTATGAACTAAGTGAGTGAGAACCAAGATTCGAACCCACTACCCACTGGGGTGCCATCTTATTTTCGTAATTTGGCTAGACAATACTGCCGTGCGTAGAGTATGTGAACCACACGTAGACCCTCTACGACGTAGAAGAGTATCTATTAGAAACGCTTTTGATAATCATGAAAGCTTTGTTCATTAGAATTTCATTTATACTTATAAATAAAACATTCCTTATTTACAATTCGAAAACGTGTATCTAATGTATCTTACCGGCGCGGCAACCTACGCTCGCAATTTCATTTTCCGTCAGTACAATACAATAGGTACGTCAATTCCCGCTATTTTATTTTTCGTCGTGAAAAATTTGATTTGCAGGTGATGCAACTAATGGCTCTCTGGGGTCCGCTGATCTACGGCGGTTGTTGGGCAGCAACGCTGTCCACTGCACTGACCAACCTGCTGTCAGTGCCGCGTCTGATCCAAGCGCTGGGAGTGGACCGCATCTACCCCGGACTCATCTTCTTCTCGAAGCCGTATGGGAAGCACGGGGAGCCATACAGAGGATACGTGCTAACGTTCTTTGTGTCGTTGCTCTTTCTGCTTATTGGTAAAGATTACAAAAGTAAAATTCTCGTGTCTAAGTCTACGGTTGCGTCGCAACAATGCACCTAAACTACACAGGTGCATGCAATACTGCAGTATAACGCTATATTACGACGAATAATATGAGTACAATAATTCCTTTCGTATTATAGCGTAACACCAACAGACATACCACAAACTTAGGGTTTTATCATAGCATTCGTAGCACTAAATAAATCTCTCCTTTACGAGTGCTACGGGTGCTACGATCGCTCGTAACAGTCGTAGCTCGTACTAACAAGGTACCTACTCATTTATTGCTATCATTTTTCAGCGGATTTGAATACGATAGCACCATTGATCACTAACTTCTACCTTGCTTCGTATGCTCTGATTAATTTTTGCACGTTTAACGCCGCTGCTGTGCAGCCAATCAGTTGGCGACCAACCTTTCGGGTAAGCTCGAGTGATCCATCGTTGGAAAACATTTATCTGAATATGTTGTGTTTTTTAGCAACTGTGTTGATGGTTTAGTGCTAATTTTATTACGCGCTTGCTTATGCCCGTCGTTTCGCAAACTTTCTTGTAATTTTAAAAGTACTTATTTTACTTATTCCTAAGTATTTTCATAAAATTTTACGTGCAACGAATAATATTTATTATTTGTAGAGATACAACTCATGGTTGTCACTGTCGGGATTCATGCTATGCGTGTGTATAATGGTGGTGATCAGTTGGGTGATGGCGTTGATAACTACCTTTATCTTTATGACGCTGTACCTTCTAGTACTTTACACTAAACCAGGTGAGAACACACAATTTCTGTGTTACCTAGTAAGTAGTTATACCACCATCCTTTTTAACCCCCGACGCAAAAACGATGGGGTGTTATAAGTTTGACGTGCCTGTGTGTGTGTGTGTGTGTGTGTGTGTGTGTGTGTGTGTGTGTGTGTGTGTGTGTCTGAGGCAACGTAATTCCCGAACGGATGAACCAATTTTGATTTGGTTTTTTGTTTGAAAGGTGGATTAGTCGGGCGTGTTCTTAGCTATGTTTGATGAAAACCGGTCCAAGATTCGGGGGTTTTTAAAAATTTTAATTTAATTACTTGTTATACCACCACGTAATTTTGTGCAATGAAGTATTAAATTAAATAAACTAAATAAGTTAGTATACTGTTAATACGCTTATGTTTTTAAACAGTTTTATCTTCAGCCTTCTCTGAAATAAGGTTTTATTTGAAAATGTAACAAAATAGGAGCACGACTCGATCCCCAGGCACGGTTATCTAAATATCCCCTCAAATCATTTGGTGCCCACTCGAGATACCTTGTGTGCATCTAACCTGGGTAGTCAGAGAGGTAAGTGTTACTTACCTTTGCAAATAACTGCAGATGCCAGTTGGGGCAGCAGCACAGAAGCACAGCGTTATCAGGAAACCATCGCCACAATCCTGCAGATATCTCGACAGGCGGAGCACATCAAGTCTTACAATCCTCAGCTGTTGGTGATGGCCGGCACACCGTACTCCCGACCCGCGCTCCTGGACATCGCGCATATGATCACGAGGATGGGCTCTTTCATGATCGTGGCAGATGTAGAAGAAGTGGGTAGCTTAGTTTTAGAAGCTAGACCTCTTCTAAAAAGATTTTTTTTATAATTGATGAAACAAGCTAATGGATCACCTGATGATAAGCAGTAACCTCTAATCTGCCTAAAACTATGCATGACCTCCTTCGATCAACTATTACCTCACAGACAACGTCTACCGTATTGCACTACGTACATCACACTTCGCATTATTCAACATTTCTATGACAAGTCCTTATTTTGCAGGCCAAAATGCCATACGCTGAAAGAATCAACCGCATTCACCTAGGAGATGAATGGCTGTTGTCTCGCAAACACCGTGCATTTTTCGTGCTTCTCAGCGGAATCAACTTGGAGAATGGAGTCAGGGCTCTAGCGCAATCCGCGGGGCTAGGCCGCCTGCAACCTAACATCATGCTCATCGGGTATAAAGAGGAGTGGCTTTCGAGCGGAAATGAAGCGATGAGCTCCTACGTGCGAGCCCTTCAGTAAGTAGGTATTTACGAAGCGATCTCGTGCTGCACTGCACCCTACTAAGGCTTCTTTGATTCCTGATGCTGTAGATAAAACACGTGAAACATGTTATTTCGTTTGACTACTGGGTTTCTTATGATTTCAGGCAAGCTATCGACGAGCTGCTCGCAGTAGCGATACTCCGAGCCCCAAAAAGCGCTCAACCCACGCGTAATATCGGCATCGGAAGCGGAATCATTGCACCCTCTCCGTCCATCCACCGCGGACAGAGCGACCTGATCCAGTCGCAACTAGTAGCGCTAATGCACTCCAACTCAGACATAGATGGTTCTTTGCTGGACATTGATAAGGATGTCGGAGAAAGTTAGCATTTTTTTTTATCATTCAGCCGTCGTCCGGTTTCAATAGTCCTTTCTTTCTTCAACCACGATAGTTACAAAATAAACAACAACACGGAAAAATCGCTTTGCATCAACTGCCAAAACCCACATTCATAAATGATACCTATATTACCACTGCCTTAGTTCAGGCATCAAATGGTGTCTCCAGTCTTGAATGTTTGACCAAAGAACGGTGAAAACCGGACTCGTGCTTGGAAAATATCGTGTATGTTTTGGCAAACCTAAACTTCAAACATTCATAAATTGTATTAATTGCATGCAGGTGAGTCGTTTGTTCGCAGCGACAGCAGTTCCAAGATTCCAGTCAATCTCGCAGAAATAAAACAGTACATGCCCAAGTACGAACCGCTCTCATTCAAAACGGTGAGTAGCCTATGATTCCTAAGTATATTTACCTAATTACGAACTTTACGACTGAAGTATCCTAAGATCTCAGTAGGTACCAGTAAGTAGTACCTACTTAACCAGATTTTAAGATAATTGCATTTGGTAAAGATATGTGTCTCTACTAAATGACAGAAATGTGAATTAGATCTTGTTTAGGTACTCGTGCGTCCGTGAGCCGGAGGTTTGTTATAACTTTGATAAAACTAGATAAGCTATTTGCTTACTGTTATTCTACAAAGCACTATTTTATTTTGTGGTTTACTAGAAAATAAATCAAAGTTTTGTCAAGTCAAGCCTATGCTTTCAGGAAAGCACTGTAGACACGTGGTGGCTCTACGATGACGGTGGCCTCAATATTCTTCTCCCATACATCATCGCAAGACGGGGCTTGAAAGAGAAGAAGCCGTTGAGGATATTCGCACTTCCCAGAGGTAGACATAAGCAAGAGGACGCTCAAAAATAGTTAGTAGAAACACTTTCTTTAAATCAAATGAACTCTAGAAAATCATAGACAAATAAATTCTAAAGCTAAAAGATAAGTAGCGTATCTTATGGTTCATACTAAAACGTATGTTCATAGTTCAATGATATAGTGTTATATTGGTTTTACAGTATGGAAGCCCTACTTGCAAAGTATCGGATAGACTACACGGAGCTGATTCTAGTTCGTGGCATCGCGAACGCTCCAACGGCTGCTAGTTGGGAGCTCTTCGACAGCCTTTGCGAGGGTTTCAAAACCGACCAACATTATAGTGGTAACTCCTTTGATTATCCTATCGAAAGACATTGCAGATTTTAGTACTTACCTACCTACCAGACATGTTTTCAGCAACTCTATAATCTTTACTCTAAGGGTGGCTTGCACCAGAATCGCTAAACGCGTTTAACTCTTAAATAGTATTTAGCGAGTTGTCAAGTCATACAAATACGTCAGATTTAAATCTATTTAGCTGTTAAACACGTTTAGTGATTCTGGTGCAAGCCGCACTTAGTAATAAATAATAAAATAATAATAAAGGATCTTCTGTCTTTTAGTGTTTCTGTTTTTCTGTCTTTTGTTTATGTCCTGTGTTGTGTGCAATAAAGAATTAAGAATTAAAAGCATGATCAACATATTTACCTACCTATCAATTAAAATAAACCGTTTCTTTCACAGACATTTTGATAACGGAAACAGAATTCAAAAGGCAATTTACGAAGACGTGCAGACATTTGCGGTTACGAGAACTTCTGATGGAATATTCGTCTGAAGCTTCTCTCATAACTATGGCCTTACCACTTCCTAGAAAGGTATTACCTACGTCCATGTTAAAAAGGAAAAAGTTCTACAACCCCTAGAGTCCAGATTGGTTGACAGTCAGCAACATAGGTTGATGTACAATTTATTAAGATTGTCCTACTACGTTTTGGAAGCTTTTGATTTTTAATTAGTATTTATACTAATTTCAATGATAGAACTGCATTTTTACATTTTAAAAACTCAATTTGCTAATCGATTTATGTTGCTGACTGTACTAGGATATTCGATGTAAGATACGCGAATAGTATGCTGCTTAGTCTTTGACGGACACTTCTTTTAAATTGACTTGTCTTTATTTCTAGGGCTTGGTGTCAGCTGCTTTGTATATGGCGTGGCTAGAAGTTTTAAGCAAGGGCCTTCCTCCAATGCTTTTTGTGAGAGGCAACCATGTGTGCGTACTAGATGCCTAGACTTTTGATTTATCACCAAGCATAAACATTTTACTAAGTACTAAACGAATGTTGTAACATGACTTGCCTTGTATAACCTCCAATGTTATAATTATGTCCAAATAAATAAATCTAAGTCTGAATCGAAAATGTATTTGAAATGAGTAAACGGACTGACCTCAATTTGAATAGTTCTAAAGTAAACAAAGCATTTTGTTAGATCATATCTATAAATAAAAGTTCTCATAAATATATTACAATTTATTTTATTTCACACATAATAATATGTCACAGTTTTTAATTTAGATTAAAACAAAATAGTAAGATATTTACAGATATAAGAACCAACAGATGCTCCAGATTAACAATTTAATTATACTTAACATAGAGAAGAGAATTTAGATAACTTGCACTATTTCATTGTATTTTATTAATCATCTTCCATCTTGGATAGAAAAATGGATGGATAACCTTCACGAATGTTTTAATAAAAATAGCGAAGTCTTCTTTGAAATGCACTTTCTCCGTTCTCTCTTTACAGTACGGATCGTCATCTATCAATTATCATTTTGTAAGAGGGGCCTTATACTCAGTTCAGCAGAGATTTTACTCTAATACCGGATGACGTCATATCTCGGCCGAAAACTCGTTTCACCCAACTCTTCACTTGTTTTGTTTTAACGTCATTTTAACATCACCTCTATTAGAGTAAAATCTCAGCTGGCCTGAGCATAAGACCCCTGTAACAAGTCCACATTACGAACGACGAGCCGTAGCCATCAGAATCACTTCATCTACTAATCTGTCAAGGGTTGGCTGGCAGATAATGCTTTTGCATTAAGTCCTCCCTTTGTAGAGAATTTGTGTAATTTTGTGCAATAAAATATTAAATAAGTAAATAAATGATGGGAGAAGATCCGCATATGAAATACACTGATATATTTTGAAACATTGAAAGCTCGTAAATGTTGTAACAAGATTATGTATCTTACGCACTTTGTTCAAATGTATCAAAAACTACTTCATATCGCTTACGTTCTGTAAGTTTTTGAATTGAAGTTTATAGAGAGGTAACAGGTAACAGTGAGAGCACAAAAAGTAAGTTGGAGAAAATTCATGGAAAATAAATGTTGTGCAGAAGACGTACCATAAATTAATAGTCTACAGCGATATGTTAGTTGCGAAAAGGACGGCGATTCAAAATACAATATTCCTTTGTTAGATATGTCGTTTCGCTATATCTTTTTTGAAAATAAATATAGGTACACTCTATTGTCATCAAAATATGTCACGTTTTATATTTTATTGAACCTCTCAATGTTCATAATCATAAGTATCGAGTCAAGGAAGCGTACTCCTTACTTGAAAGAATTCTACATTTTGGAGCATAACATTATTCAGTCTATTTACGGTAAAAAATTAATTTATAATAATTCGTAACGACTTTGTTATCTAGATTATATTATTCTAGTGGCTTGAGATGGGCGTTAGCTTTTATAAAAATGATTTTATACACATCGTTTTAACGATATGACAATGGAAACAATTTTTTGATTCGTGACGTGAATGATTTAAGCCTACCAGCACCTCATCAACGAATACATCGTATTAATAATTATACTTTTACCAACATCGATTTATTCACAAATCAGTTCAGACAGATTACTATTATCTTTGAAATAAAATACAACTACATAAATTACAGACAAAATCTTCACACAGCCATACTTCTTACAATGTATAAATAAATAATAAACGAATTAATTACGGAAATATTTTTTGGTTACAAAGATTTTATATGTCAATAAATACTCAAGTCATAAGGTTCCTTCCTATCCAAATATCTGTTTTCAGTTCTTACTGTTGCTACAGGAACGTATTTATACAAAATTATAATCACTTATGCTACAAACGAGCGGATTCGGCCAGAGACGCGCTACGGCCTAATATTTGTATAATTAGTTTACACGGCACAATCGAATTACATCTTACGGAAGCAGTCCGGCGCGCACCGAGCGAGCTCTCCTCGCGTTTTGAACACATCACTCGTTGGGACAATACTTTTCATCTAATTTAAATCGTTCCTGATACACTCGAACACGACGCGGGTTCACTGTCCTAGCACTCAAAGCACAAACGATACAAGAGCTCGGTTCAGAGATATCTATAAAGGAATAATTCAATGTCCAATTAGCTCTTGAGCAATTATCACGAGAATTTCTGTTGCTTTCCGGTGTGTCAAATGTTGTGCCGGCGGCGGCTCTCTTCAATTCTCTGGTGGGAATGTCGCCGCGCTATGGTCAGTAGGGTCTAGCACTAGTCAGTCTGCACTGGGCCGCGGGCCACGGGCCGGTGGCCGGTGAGGGGGTCACAGGGAGTCACAGCACGGCGCAGGAATGGCGCGACGGGTCTCATTCCGACTCGTCGTTGTCATCGTCGAAGCCGGAGAGCTCCGCTGCCTCGAGGTAGCCTTGCATAGCCTGCGAAACAACAACACGTCATTGCATAAGTTACTTCTTCTTCTTTGCGTGTCAATGGTATGACTAGACGAAGTTCGAGTAGAACTTCGCCACCCTTACCCCCTCGTCTGTGGCATCTATGAGGTCATCCCTTGTGCAGGTGTTAGGGCACAAGGGGCAAACGAGCAAATGGGACATCGTTTGGATGGGGACCCCGCAGTCACATTGACTGAGAGCAGGGTCGCGATAAGTGCATAAGTTACTGGCGCACACATACAAACATACATAGTGTCATACAGTCATAAATGAACTTGAACCTACCGCAGATCATTTAAGTAAACATAAGTCCATCTTTTTGTACGCCCAGGAAGACTGGCAGACAATGCTCTTAGCATTAAGTCCTCCTAGCACTACCTATTTGTGTGAAATTTTAATATAAATAAATAACATGTTCGTTTGACCGTTGGCTCGTGAAGGTCTCTTTGCCAACATTTGCAAAACTAAATTAGCAATAAGCTTTGTAGGCACGACGTTCGCGGAGTGCACCAATACGTCATTTCCTTTTATTTATTTGTTTGCTAGCAGGTTGTGAACTCCAATCCCGCCCAACATAGATTATTGTTTGTTCTGATAGCTTGGTTTGGAACTAGATGGCGTGTGAAATGGGTGCCAAAGTAGGGCCAACGCACATCTATCGACAAAACTGTTTTGTCGCGCACTTAGTGACGTGAAAATAAATTTTCCTTTATAACGAAAACAGCATATGACGAGGAAGCACTCGTCATATGCTGTTTTCGTTATAACGAAACTCACATCAATTGACACGACAGACTTTTCTTAAGTATGTTTACCTATCTATTATAGCATTGTTTAGTACCTATTAAACATTGCTTTATACGCACATACCTAGAGAATGAACTGTGTTTTTTTAATAAATAAGAATATAGAGTAATTATTTAGTGTACTTAATAATATTATTAAGTACTTAGGATGATTCTCATTAAATAAGCAAGTAACGAAAACAGCAAATAAAAAGAAGCATATTGTAACTAAAAAAGTTTTACTGACAGTTTCACATCACTAACTGTTCGACAAGACGTTTTGTTTTCGGTTTGCGTTCGCCCTTAGTTGTAATAGATACAAACCGCGTATTCGATGAGCGCGTGATGACAGAACACGTACTGGTCCGGCATCTGTATGGAGAAGGCGCGCTGGGCGCGGATGCGCTCCACCGTGCCGCGCACGTCCACGGCGCGCTCCGCGGCGAGCCGCGACGCGCAGATGTCCAGTGTCAGGAACGTCCCTGAAACACAACACATTTATTACTACTACATTCAATATTTTACTGGTACTTTCTATAATAATAATAATACTCCTCCTGGCCGTTATCGGGTACGGCGTCATGGATGCTGCTTGGTGTCAGCGATGGGCTCTAAGATGACTAGAATAGCCAATCTTGGGTTTAAAAGTTCTAGCACACAGTGTGCATGTTAGAGTGCCGTTGATATAGTGGTAGCAAGTATTTGAAGGCGGTTTACTTTTTAGTTGGTCGCGTTTAAAATTACTTTCTAGGTACTTTCTATAAGTACTTTCTATAGGTACTTTCTATAAACAGTAAATGACAAGTATTTTTGAATTAACCAAAGTTTTTAACTTTGTTCAGTATTCCACGGCCTTTATGTCCATGACGAAGCGACTTTCTTCATTTAGTCATTTGGTTTGGTGTAGTGTTCCGATAAAATCAAATCAGATCTATATCTTTGCCCCTAAATCTTCACCGCGACTTGCCGTAAGGTCAAATTGATTCTGTGGCAAATGTGTATCAGTTTATTGTTAGAAGATGCTACATAGTAAGTTACATAGTAAGACAGTATAGTAAACGTTACCTGTTCGACCGATGCCAGCGGAGCAGTGGACGACTATCGGCGGCCCTCTACTGTGTCCTGCCCAAGCATCGCCCAGACTGAAATCAAACCGTTTATTATAACTTTATTATAACTAACTGACTATGTTTCTCACTACACGATTTTTATTTTCATTTTTCATTATTATTTTAAAGGATCTTCCAGTAACCGTTTGAGTACAGACGTTGCGTACAAACTCTTTCGAATAGAAAAATCCACAATCAAGCGGACGGTCGGATTAAAGAACCCCGCTGTTGTCAATTTAGACATATATGTTTGTTCTATGTCTGGGTGTTAGTATGTATTATAAGTATGTATTTACAAAAATAAGTATATAAGTATTCTCTCAGCCATCTGGTTCCCATATTACAAGCATTGCTTAGTTTGGGACTAGACGGTATTGTGTGAAATGTCCCTGAATATTTATTTATTTGGTGAAGCCCTCTAATAAGATATGTAAGTCTAGATCAGATACTAACTCTGCCAACGCCCGTTGCTGCGCGCGCCTCACGAGGTGCAAGAAGCGCAGCAGCGGCGCCGCGCGCCCGCCGCCCGGCACGCCGTAGTCCGGCCACCGCTTGTACTGCCCGTGCCATATGTTGCGGGTTTGCTCCGTCTGTCAATACAACTACACTAACTAACTGCGCAATGAACATCAACAACTGAAAAAATCACCTGTGAGAAAGCGTGGGGTACACTTTATTTAGTAATCATATTAAATATTCTATTCTTGTATAATATAGTGTATGTCAAGGCAACCCTCTCATACTGCCCGTAATAACATTGCAAGTATCCTTAGTTTATAACAATAAGTAGGCTCACTAATTCAGCTGAGAAATATCTGCACACTTTCTAATCTAGTAGGTAGTCACGTTCTTCTTAGCTTCATTTTTAACAGGAGAATTATCTTCCAACCTCCCGTTATGGTGCTATGTGTTTTCATCCTTTTGCTTTAGTAACCTTTATATCACTCAGCACGCATAGCCACAGTACTGGCAACATTGGTGAGTGCACTCACCCGCAAGTCTGTGAGTAGGAGATGCGTGATGGTATAGTCGTCGTCGTGGTCGATGGCCTCGCAGGCGACGGCGTACCCCGCGTGCACGTCGCGCGCGCCGACCGACGCGGGCCAGTACTGCCCGCACTTGATGTGCCCGCGCTCCACCACTCGCGTCGTCATCACTACCGCGAGGGAGCCCTGCTCCCACACCATGCGCCAGAAGTCACCGAATGTCTTTGGAAGTGGACCTGGGGAATAACGTAAATTCAAGTAAATGTCATGCCGCATATTATCCGGTCAGAAGGTCGGAATTATAGCATTCAAGGAAGTATAATTTTATTACCAGTTGCCTAAGCACTATGTTTGTTTTTAGATTGTTGAGTAAAACTTGGCTTTGAACTAAAAACCCAGCGTAAATTCGGCCAACACAACGTAAACATATCAATATAAGTAAGTAAGTACTGAACTGACGTACTGACCGCACCGTACTGGTAATAGTAGCAACTGGGAAAGTGGTGTTATTATTAACAACAGTAATTACATGAACAAGTGCGATCAGATTAAAAATACGTTATAATAAATTGTCTTGTCACGTACTTTAAAAATAATAATAGTCTATTTACGCCGCCGTAAGAGAAAATACAAGCTCTACGTGGAGCGTGAGTAGCGTGCTAAAAAATACGGCTTCATTCATTTCTGCGAAGGACACTTTGCTTAAAATAACGATATCAAACAGTTTTATATTGATGTCAGATTTGTGAAACACAGGCTTTCCCATGTTCCAAGAACTCCGGAATTTCCATTGTATTGTGCTTCCGTGAGCGAGTACATTTAAATAATTCGTGGAACGCGTCCTACGTCAGTCGATCGCCCATTCGCAGTAAAGCAGAAAATAGAGCTGAATTTCAGTGAAACCCCGCCGGGAGTTCCATACATTTATTATCGCAAGTATCGCGCAATTGCAGCTAGCCAATATCGGACATTTTTCATTTATGGATTTACATTTACTATACTAGTTCGTGGAAATTTTCCTTTTGCACGGTAATTTGTATCAATTCTGGAAATAATGATATCCAATCATCCCTTGCTAAGAATTCACATTTCTATGAAAAACGATTTCCACAGAATTGGCGTTGTTTCGAATGATGGCTAAAATACGAGGAAAACGACAAAGCTTTACAAACAAACCCATTAAAGTAATTTTGGCTCAATAACAAAAAAACAGGGAAAAATATGAGAAGCAAAACAATTCTTAAAAAATTAATAATAGGCAGTGTAGTAAAGCTACATCGTACCTAATTACCTATCTCAAGATAAAGACTAATTGCATGACTGCTGAACAAAACAATGATGAGGATATAAATTAAAAAAAATGTGGTGAAAACCCGTGATTCGTTATAAAACTACCAATTACGTGTGGTTACTAGTCTCTGATCGAATAGTTTCAACTCGCGTAAGGCCCGCCCGAGGCAAGTTTCTTTACAGTACGTTTCGGGTCGAAGCTCCGAGAACAGCATTGCTCGCCATCGGTGATTGTTTATTTTTAACAATTTCGCTATGCGTAAGCAAAGCGAAATTTTAAAAAAGAGCACATCACTTGAAAACTCCGACAGATTTGACTACTTTTTGTTTTATAATTTTCGTAGTAGTCCGAATTAGAAACTTTTCTCTGAAAAAGGTTTTAGGAAAAATTTACGAGAAACCGCCCTTGATATCAGAACACAGGTATGCGTGCATCACTACTTGGCGGTACAAATAGTACTTTCCCCGATGAGCTTTTTCACAAAAAGTCCTGCTACTGTAGTGTACTTATAAAACTCACCCTGAGTACAAATATAGGCATTCTTCTGCTTGTATCCATCTACATAGTTTGCGTTTATGTAGTCTGTGGAGGGATCCTCGGGGTCCATCTGCGAGAGACGAACGCGCGAGTGGTCGTAGCATAGCACGTCTTTGTAACGATTCTTGGCTACATTGGCTGGCATTCTGGAAAGAGATCATTTATAGATGTAAACCGGTTCAAGTAAAACTAGCAAATAGCAAATAGCATTTCGGCCTAAAGTTTCAATGTTATTTTATCGGGTATTTTCACTGTTTCTCTTTTAGCGCCCTGCTTTTCACATTTGAAAACAATTCATGTGATAAATGTCTAGCGACGGTTCAATTCTCCAGAAGTGAGGTCAAAACACACGAATATTAGCACTATACATTTTTCTATTGCGTATAGGATCACATGGCTTTAATTTTCTAGTATCGCGGTTGTGTTCAACGACTCAGATTTAGCGCAGGGGTTCTTTTTATCAAACCACAGAGTTTATATTACGTCAAGAGCATCCGGATCAAGTGAGAGCGCAGAGCAGTGCAGTGTCCGAGGCGTCACTCACTCTGCATTATGGAAGGTGCCCGTGGGCGGACGCGCTCGGATCTCCTCGTACTCTGCGAGCAGGCCGCGCCGGCCGAGCGAGCGCACGCGCGCCAGTAACGCGGCGGGAGTGACGCCGCCGGCGCCGCCGCCGCCGCACTCCTCGTCCGACAGGCCGGGAGACATTTCGCCGGAGGACCACGTACCGCGTGCTGTACACAAATTACTCAATTATACCTTTAAAAAATTGTTGTATATTTCACACAACGCTAACTAATACCCTAAAAAGATTTTTACCCGAAGACGCACTGCACTGCAGGCATAACGAGAATGTTCATCATTCGTTTTGGATTCCCTTGTATGTTTTTGTTTGCCTAAACCCCTAACCTAAGCGGCGGCGCTTCCGTTTTGTTGCAAAAACAACTTAGTAAGTAATTTCCTAACAAAAATAATGGTCGCAGCGGACCCGGCCTAACAGAGACCCAAACAACTTTAGTATAAAACTAATACCGCTATCTAATTCAACTAATACCGCTGAATAATGACGTCACGGCTAGACTAATTTATATGAAACTTGGTAAAAGTACTCTTTAAGTTTCTGATAATAACACGACACAAGAAATCCTAAGGGTGTTTATTTATAACTTCGGGCTATGTCAAACATTAAATGCCTATTTCTGGAAATTGCCTGATAAATCTTTATTTTCGTCTGAATGTCCTTGACATCTGTGATAATATCTAGCTTTTCCGGCGAAGTATAAAATTGCTTCTACCGACGTCTGCGGCAGAAATAAACTCAAATAGGACGTAAGACGGAATAGCCAATAAATATTTATTTGTAAATGGAAAAAATACTCAATTTAGGCCACCCCACTTTTACGATCATAGGAATATGTTTGAAGGTTCCATTAATTTATAGCAATTTTCGAAGAAATTATCTGCACATAAATATCTCTGATACCGTAATATTGGTAAGCGAATAGAGATTATTCTGAACTCATTCAAATATTTTTATACCCATCATATTGAAGTAGGTATGTTCTAAATATTAATAGAAACAGTAATGAATAAATTTCTACTTGCATCTGTACAGTAATATATTAAATTCACTTTGATATGGAAATGTTACGCGTCGACGCTTTTAAACTTGATAAACATAATTATGGAAATCACATAAACTAAATTATTTATTATTATTTTGCATTACTAATAATAAAATAATAAGAGTCGAAATAATTCAATACACAATATTATCGCAAATAAAATTGTATTTGCGATAATAACAATTGTAATTGTAAAATTGTAATCGAATAATCATTTAATTTAATCTAGTAGGCCGAACATAAAAATATATGCCTACAAGAAATACTCGTAGCAGTGAGACTATAAAAATGTAAGTTTCAAATAAAATAACTCACAAAGTAGTATTGCAAGGGCGTAATACATTTTACAGCGTGTTCACGCATGCATGCTACCAAACTGAAATCACGACTGAAAACTGAAATACTCTTAGCTCAATAACAATGCATTATCGCGGATCAAATCTCAGTATAAAGGAAACATACCACTCGCACGTGATTTATGTGAACATAGTACTTGGCCCATTTAGTTTAGGTTGGATAGACATACCGGTATTTTTATTCTCACTGTCATCCATTTTCAATTTTTTCAGAAAAAAATACTACAAAAGTAAACACAAACTCGGCAAGGTAAAAATTGACAAAATAATACCTTGTCTACTTCAAAGTTGTGACAGCAAACCATAAATGCCAAAAACCAAAAAGTCAAGTCATAGTGATTTAAAATGAGTTTCAATTGCAGTAAGAGGATGTTTGACAAAAATATGATAATTCCACGTGTAAAATGAGGAAAGTCAATGAGGAAGTTGTAAATAAGAAAAATTGGATAATTCTACTTACTGCTTAAATCTAAATCGTCTTCGTCACCAGAGTTTATGTGCCTGCTCTTCATATCGCCATTATAACCATGTGAATTCCTGCAACAAAACAATTTCTTACATTTTGTATCATAAAATGTTTATCTTATGTATGACCGGCGGCGGCCCGATTGTCTACATTTTGTTACTATCAGAATCTGAAACAAATTACAATCAAAATGACAGTTTAGCATTCAGTAAACTATCATTTTGATTGTAATTAGTCAGATACTGATGTCGATTCTGTTGTTGTATTTTTCTAAACTAACCTAATTTGACAGCACTAAAAATGTTACCGTCCCTTTCTCATAAACTGAAACTACAAAGACAGCTATAATTCTAGCGCTGTCAAATTAGGTTAGTTTAGAAAAATGCAACAACAGAATCGACAGCACTGACATAATTGTGCTTTATTTATCCCAAACCTACGCATAGTAAGATATAGTTTCGTATGTCTTAAAGAAAGAAATTAGTTCGTGTCGATGGCTTTTACTACGACCCGGGGCTTAGAGATAGTAAATATTCAGAAACTTCGAGGAGACATCGAAAGTTATATTGCTCGCTGATTTACTTTCCTGTCTGAAATCCATCGTCGACCCACGATCGGCGAACAGTTCACCTCTTTCGAATATAAATGAAAACTATTTGAGAAGTGTCGTCTTTAGTCCATTACATATTATGGTACCTATAGATATTCGCAGTATACATTACCCTGACACGTAATGTGTGCCTGTTTCAAAGTAAAAGAGCCCGGACCAAATGTTTTAGAAACTTCCTTCTGAACCTAATTTAAATATCATGTATTTAGATTAGGTACCGCAAGAACCGTAAAGTTAGTTTTATATGAGGTTGCTTGTGGACCGACACCTTTTTTTCTGGGAAAATGATCCGTCGACTCAAAATATAACTTTATGAACCCACTAGTTCTCATTTATTCAATTTAAATTCAAACCAAATTAAATAATCGCAAACACAATGTGATAAATTATAATATGTGTTTCAGCTGTCAAACCAAATCAAGGTTAATTCAAATAAACAAAATAATCATAGTTTTAGCAGTGACTTGATGCGACAGCCGGCTTTATGAACCAAACCGATAACGCTACACCGACTCAAACTAAATTAATAGTGGCAGTTTAAATACCAAAGTTTTAATTACAAACAATACAAACTTCTGGTTCTTGGCTTCCGAAAGATAACTCGGTACAGAACTAACAATTATTACAAAGTCAGTTTTCGAGTTAATTTTATCCCAGATTTAATTCCTAAAACATTCGTCTCTCATCAGTGGAATTTACAAAGAATAAATGCAAACAAAACGAAATCGTGAGTATGTGAAAAGAAAATGATAAATGCTGGTAACCTATTCGTAAGCTTTCGTTTCGTTTTATAAAAACTCATTCCATGATCAGTCGAATCGAAGATTGAATTGTTATGTAAAGGCTGTATTAGACGGTACATTTCTGCTTTCATTTTTGATGGTTCTTCAATGAAGCCTCGAAAATGACACGTCTAAGTTGGACGTTTCATCGTTCATTTTTCGATGAAAATCTTAGTGAAAGTCATTCCACTTGACGCTTTCATCGGCATCTGTCTTTTATCGGTCACCGTTCATCGAAAATGAACAATAAGTGAACGTGTAAACAGCGACGCGCTCATATTTCGTCCAGCGATGCCAGATCTCCTGATTTTTCGAGTGATTTATGTTACTTTTTGAGCAGTCTCATGTTATATTTGACTATCTGCCACTGTCAACTGGAAAAATGCTTGACTTCGTATTCATTGCAAAAACTGCGTCTAAACAGTAAAATGCGTTCATTTTCGATGATTCTTCGAAGAAGAAATGCATGAAATAAATGAACCGTCTAATACCGCCTTAAGACGTTCTGGCAATGTTGCTCACCGGAGCGGACTGGGCTCGCAAGTGTAGGGCGGGTCGCTGCTGATGTGCATATCTGTACTGCTGTCGCCGAGTCGGGACGCGCGGTCGCTGGTCATGTCACGTTCACCGTCGCGCGCTATTATACCTGCGGAGAACTAATGTTATACTCGTACTATCTACCAAATGTAAAAAAAAACACATTCATATCGCGAATACGCTTTACAATAACTGTAGTTTTCAGTTCATTTTAAGGCTCATATCAGGCTCAAACCGTGAAAATGCCCATTTTTGACGTTCTAGATCTCTGAAACTGAAACTCTTAGAAAATTTGTTACTCAATAAAATAAAATAAAATAAAATAAAATAATTTCGATTTATTGTATGATGTAGAATAGTTATTCGCATTGACTGTAGCGGCCTCGCTTTTTACAGTTTTTCCTTATATATATAAAGCCAAAATTCCGAAACAAGTTTTTAATAAAACTCGCGCAGACACTTTTTCAAGCTCCTGGATTGAACTACTGTGCAAAGCAAACGAAATGAAAAATATCTACAAATATCTCTTATATACTGCCATTGACCGTAGCGGCCCCGGAATCCAGAAATAAGTATGGGATATCTACAAAAAAAATCAATTCAAAACCATAAAATTGCTACAAACGTTCAGAATTAGCCGTTAATTTCTCCATACTACATTAATATTATTAAGTAAAAATTATACCAAAATAAACGTTAGTTCATAATCAATAAAATTGTATACTTTTTATTTAAATAATTTATTTTATTATATTGAATAAACGTAATTTAAAACTACATGAAATGCGATCTCAGACTCTCAGACGAACTCAGACGCGCGCCAGCCCTTGAATCGCGGCCAAACTGTGATAGCACTCTTAATAAAGAATTTAAATTAGCAATAATATATTCGTTTATTTTATACACCAACCGTCGATACATCTGATTGGAAGGTATATTGAAAAATGAGATTGGCTAAAGCACTCCGAATATACGGGGGGACATTGATTGGCGGAGTAATCGTCGCATATCGAGCCTCGATGGAATTGCCGAATCGCTCGATTCCAATACGATTTGCGTGACATGTGTGCTTGATCTATTAATAATTGGCCGAGTACTGAATGGTACATGGAAAATACATTTTCTTCGCTTCAAAAATTGTGCATAAGTACTCACGATGATACGTTAGAATAAAAACGTGCACGCGTTTCAGAACAAAGTTTTGAATGAATCTATGATATATTGAGGTCGATTGGGCATAGGGTACTCTTCTCTATAAGACCAACCTATTCTATACTTGTAGGAAGGAAAGTGGTGATAGAATTTACTCCAGAGGTCAACAGTAGAGAGGGTTATGTGACCTTCCTCTGAAGTGAAATGGGTATTTGAGACAAGGTGCGGAATTTGCTATTTAGTTTGTCGTGTGTCCACAATTGAAATTATAATAATACTACTAATGTAGTGGTGTTTGTAAACTCGTGCCTGCTACAATGACTTTATTCTAAAGAACAATGATCGAGTACCAATACAAATCCTATCTATGCATAGTAATTAATATATCTAGATTTTTTTTATTGTTTTGTCGATTGTGTGTTGTAACGATGATATTAATAACATTTTGTATGATTAAAATAATAGAAACATGTAAAGGTAGTAAAATCGTACCATTTTGAGGTTTCGCCGGTGGTATGTGATTGCTGATCACATATTCATCAATAACACCGTCTAGCTTGGAATTCAGTAAATTATTCGTGTAGCAATTCTTGCAGTGTTCCAACCTGGGAAAAAGAATGTATTGGATCATCATAGAAACAATTCACCATGCCGGTGTTCAGGTTTCGACACAGATCGATTGAGACGACCTAGCTTAAATTGCAATGACGTAATTGGGTAGGTTAGGTACCGAAAGTTGGATTAGATTTCGAGTCACGTCTGTTGACGGTACTGCATATTCGGTCTTATTTGTTTTAGTTTTTCGTCAATAAGATTGCTCAAAGGTAATCTGCTGTTGCTACGTTACAAGGACAGTTTTAGAATTGAAACATAGAATATGATGTCTTAAATTAACCTCTTCATGTCCAACTAAGCAATATAAAACTCTTAAAGCGGGGGTAATTATCATTGATGTATAGCATTGTTTCTGTTAAATTTAGAGAAAGGACCGCACAGGGGTAATAAATAATGGAATTACACGCGGAACTTTCCGGCTGAGATTGTCGAGCTAAGGATTTGTTCAGGCACCCAGGATACCTCCGCACCACTTTAAATCCATGATAAACACTTCGATGTAAGTTTAACCTTTCATAACATTCTTACCAAGCCGCGTGATCCAAGACGTGTTCTCCTCCAAGCTGCTTCGGAAGGCTGGCGTGAGGAACGTGCAGACTTAGTTGTGGTGCGTTCACAGTATGCACACGCTCGCGTAACTTTTCCCGAACAAACAGCCGAAGGAATTGAAAAAGTGCGTTGAACCACAAAGGAGCTGTCACTATGAGGACTTTCTTCAACTTGGCTGGGTATCCGCCCTGAAACAAATGAAAAACTGTTGTAAACAGCTTGAAAGGCCATTCGAAAACGCCGGGAGAGTAATTGCATTTTTAGCATGTAGTGTACCTCAAACAAAATGCATAGTGGTAAGCACTGTCATATATTTAGCTACTTTATTCGACGCCACGCAATGTCCTTGGAAGCACAGTCTACTGAAAGGTGCGACTCATGACACTTTGTGCTAAAGGAATCTTGTCTGTCCGTTGTATAACGTGTGTGTGCCAAACCAAAAATAAATCTCTGTACCAGAAATAACAACTTCCTGAGCTTACAGAAATAGCATTAATCGGATCTGGAACATGTGTTAAATTGTTTATTTGAGCAAGTATTTTTAAGGCCTGATACATTATTTGCAATGACGTCGTAATCGAACGACTGATGCAAACGTAGAATTATTATCAAGTTCATGCCGAAAACAGCAAACACAACTTACAAACAGGAAAATTAACGATGCGAAGACAATTCAAACGCGTAGGAAAACGGGGTGACTACAGTGCAATTCTAGTCAAAGTTATTTTCGTATCACGAAGAATTAGGGGCACAAACTAAAAGAAGTTTATAACAGACAATGCGTAGCCACTATGTCTATGACTACATAATATTGTGCTTGATACTTGTACCGGCTGGCAGAGAATAATTCTGTATCTAATGATGAATTCTAAAATACCAAGAACGTCAGTTACGAAAAACTAACCATGATATCGACTTATGAACGACCCCTATAAAAATTTTGGTTGATTATCTCAGAATACAACTGTAGGATCCTTGGATAAGGGTAACTTGATATAAATTTTCTAAATTCCTATTGAAATGGGAGATAACCTTATAAATATTCAAATATTCATGTAGCAAGTGCTCGAGGGTAAAATGAGGTCTTCTTTTGGAACGCGTGACACGAAAATCTTGGGTTAACAGTAGCCCTACGTCACTGTCAGAGTTTTAGCTTTTCATGCCTTCCGAAGAGTTACGACTACAATTACTTACAAAAGCGAATACCTACTTACAAATATTGCCATCTATAAATAACATACTTACATGGATATTGTCGTCATTACTTTTATGAGCTAGAAGCTTTTTCAAATTGTCGTATTTAGTGTAACCTACTTCCACGAAAAACCCGTTTGATATTTACATGGATAACAAAATACAAAGAAAACGGAAGGAAACGACATGAAGAACTAGGTAAGAATATAAACGTACTATTCGCATGCGAGGTCTGGTTGTGCTCATATTGTACTTATACACTATCCGTGTAGGCCATTCGGGAAATTTATGAGACACAAAAATGCAGTTTGTTCGTTCACGGCAATAATAAGTCTCTACCTACGTTCCCTCATAAATAGACGATCAATATAGGGAGTAAGGTATGTTTCACTCGCCCTATTAAATACTAGTAGTTCGTCCCGGACTGAGATCTCGCGATGTACGAAAGAATTGCTTCGTCCGCTTAGCTCACTCGATCAATTTTTTCCGTATATATCAGTAAACTTTTAGGAAAAACTCGTAAGGAAGGGATCGTATCAAAACATTTCAAGGGCAAGCAAATTGGGGAGGGAACTGCAGAGGTTTAGATACGTTAAGAAAGCCAGGGGTGAGAGGTCGTTGCTCCCGATTTAGCTCCCTTCAAGTCATGAATTAGGTATTTTACCTAGCATAGCACTGAATTCACTCCTGTCTCCAGGACAAAATGCAGATAGATTCTAAACTACACCATCGGCAGTATTTACGTCTGTTGCAGAGACGATTGCTTGCCGTTCTTAAATATATCATTCCCTAAAAAAATTATAACTGGCCATCAACTGCCGCACTGGCAGTGAGTTGAGTACATACTGTGTAAATTTTACGTATACGGGTTGACTAAGCTCGTCAACTTGATTGATAGGTACTTGGTAGATAGCACCTTTTTTCATTTAAAATCATGGGTATCCATCCCAAGATATTTTATGCATATTTTGGCAGACATTGGGGTGCATTGTCCTGGACCTTCCTTATTGTCTGCAGTCTAGACGGGCCCTATAGTGACGTCAACGATTCAATTCTCCAGACGTGTACTCTAGAAGCCTGTTATTTTCAGAATTCTAATAAATACTTTGTCAATTTTTGCAGTTATCACACCTTACCTTAGCGGCCAATGCCCTTTACTGATTCATTTCACGCAGCTCAATTTATTTTTTACATTTTAAACAATAGTGAAATTTAATTAATTTATCCATACGACCCAAAACGAAACGGTAGACGAGAAATTTTCAACAACTTTTAATTTTGTTATCTACGTTAAAATCTCGCCCAAGCTTGACACGAGATCTAATTTATAATTATTTTTTATCTTTGAAAAGGAAAATTCGGATTGCGTCCATTACGTACCTACCTACAGGTCTTATTTAACTTTTTCGCATAATTAAGGGTTTCGGTTTTATTGAATTTGATTAGACTGTTATTAGACTTTAATTTGTTTGACATAATTTTAGAAATATTCGGAGGTTTTATGAATTGGTCAAACGGGTAGGAGCGGTAAAAGTCGATACTGTTCTACATTTTGTGTGTGAACAGTGTTTACTTTTAATTTCACTTACAATTACACTTCTCCCATTAGTTTTTCCTGGATTGTGGCCGTTGAATTTATTTAACTAAGACGCTCCCACGGGTTAGAGTTCAACAATGAGTTGTCAACTTGACTAGGCATAGTAGGCATTCAGAAAAAGTAGGGCACGGGTTGCGGCTGGGCCAACATAAATCACTTTGTGGCTAGGCCTTTAGCACAGTACTTCACGCTTCTACCTAGACCACTTTCCACAATACGAATTTTTAACTATCATTTTGCTGAAATAAGATCTTTAACTGTTAACTTTTGATTTGTGATGAGGACTTATTTATTTATCTAATTAACAAACCCACAGCGGTAGTAAGAACAATTACCATCTATTGTAAAATAGTACTTTTGTTTAATAAAGGGGTAAAGTATGGAAATTCTGTAGAGGTATCGAATCATTTGAGATAGAAATAACTTTAGCCCCGAGTAAAACATTCTACTTTTCACGTGTATGAGGATGATAAATATCTACTTTAAAAACTCTGATGTTGTACTTACCCTCAATTTGAATCCAACAAATGATCTGAGGGGTGAGCACGAACAAATCTGACAGTCGCCACATTACGTAAAAAAAAGTAAAAGTAAAAAATTCGTTATCGGGTCACTATATAATGGTATTGTTACACTAAAACAATATTGTGTTAGCCTAAAAAAAGCTTGTTTTTAAAGTTATTAATTTAAATAAAAAAAAATTTGACATAAGTACTAAAAACATGAAAGTTATATTTTCGTCTTATTGAAAACAATCGAAAAGTAGGACAGAGAAATGTTATCGCAATAGCATTTGCACTTTAGCTGCCCAAAGTATATTCAAACAGTCACAGCTGGAAAGAAAATAGAGTTTTTCCTGAGTAGGTAAATAGTAGCGCTCATTCTCGAGAATGGCCCCCGCTGGCGTCATTCGAGAAAACCTGCACTATCTATGAACTTATACTTTAGTACCTACCTACTTTGTTGCCCTATATTCCAAGGAAATCTTTCTAAAACGAACTAAATATTAAAATTAACTCAAGGCGTCCCACGCACGATTTTGCGTTCATAAATCACCCCAGTGTAAATTAGTTAACATTTTAGCATTAATAGTTAAATTTTTTCTTCCAGGAAATAGATGGAGGAGCCCTCCAGCAACCGATTTCTTCAAACCGATATATGAGTATGGTGATTACTCATATTTTGTCACAATGATCTACGCCTAAATCAAATCTAAAAGTTATGCTGAAAGACGTTCCCGGTTGGGCATACCATACATTGTTTATAGGTGGGCAAGTGTAGGCACTTTGAAACGCTGTTAACTGAGTAACGTGCCGTGATGGCCACCAGCTACTCGTAGCTAGCTACATTAACATTGAGCTAAGCTTCGCTTTAAAAGAGTCAAAGGTTCAAAGGAGCTGTCTTGTTCTGTTTCAGCGGAAGAAAATTGAACGTATTCACGCTGGAAATGAGAAACACGTTTCTTGCCGCTCAGAAAAGTCTTTAAAATTCGAACAACACCGAGCAATAAATACGATATGAGCCACGCAACCATACGATAGAGCGTACGCTTTTAGTACGATATTTAATTTGAGTAAGCTTTTAATAGAAAGCATTCTTGTAAAGAAACCATTAGTATTATTAGCAACAAACAACAGTATGTCAACATTGTCTCGTCAGCGTTGATGGAACGGTTTCGCAAGCGGGCCGGTGTGAAGCTCCGCTGCCTAGACTTTGGCGTGATGCCAGGAGCAAATGGCACTGATGATGATGATCCGGTATACCTATAGGACCAGTGGATTTTCCTTTTTACGATATTACTCACAATAATTGATCACTGTGTTTTATTTCTTTCGATTGAATTTGAATAAAACACGGTGAAAATTATCCAAACAAACAAACGTCTGGTTTATTGGGCTAAAATATTAATAAAAATCCATAAGCGTTTCATAAAATGGAACGTAATTATCATGTAAAGGAAATAAATATTATTATGCTATTCGAAACTTATTTTTGGCCAACTATGCGGCGTTAATTTGAACGGTTTCTAGAAAACCCTGTCGCAATCATATTTTTAGGGCAGTACTTATTCGTTTTATTTAATGCCAAGCGATACATAAAATCTAAAAAATTCTGGTATAAAAGTTTGCCGTTTGTCCAAACCGTAGTTAAAATTATTTCTAAATATTTTTGATAAGCCAGTTTATTTTCATCCAGTTGTCCATTGTTCAAGAGTGAAGCCAGTTGAAAGGAGAGAAAATCTATAAATAATTGGTACCTATCGCAAATGCTTAGTGACCTTTAGAGTCTCTTTATTAATTTTCCGAGCACGTGTAAGCTGCTTAGCGGACCAGACTTGCCCACTTTTTTGCACTTACAGAAGGCTGGTTGGCTGGATCCGTTACATGGATGGTCACGTGCATGTTGACCTTTGCACAAATGTTTGACTTTACCGCTCAGTGCTCCCGACTGCGCAAATATCACGAGGTACTACGTAACAAATAAAATTATATCTTTGAACTTTTCAAAAAGAACCTTTCGAACAAAATGTGATGTACCCACCGGAAAGGGTACTCGACTGGCGCAACTTATTATCGCGTTCTACCACGTAGGTATGGCTTAGTGTAGCTACTGAATTGAATGTTTTCAATTTTGTACGGTGCATAATTTTAATTACGTACAGAATGTACCGATATATTTCTTAAAACCCTTGGTAGCCAGTACCAATCACGTTTTGCAATTTTAATAATTTCATTTAGGTCTCTATCAGATTCAGATATATTTATATTTTACCTACCTCAGCGATTAACATACTCGTGCATATAGTATAGGTTACCTGGTTCAGTATACTCTATTAAAAGAATGATATCGTCAATGCTGTCTACCTAACATGCGTGCCATGTCATGCCAGTGGAGCATATCGCCAGGCAGTGGACCATTTAAGGTTGAACCATCCAAGCCTCAGAGCGTCCCCGATACATAATAAAACTCTTATGATAACAATACCTTCATATCTACCAAGTAACGAAATGATAGAGTTGAAGCACAAATCGAAATAATTTAAAAAAAAAAGTTGTTATTTTGCTAATGCTTGCAAATCATAATAGCACAGAAAAATTTCGCCGTTATTTTCACGGCATTTTTCCCTCACATAAAAAGGTTGATTTAAAAAAATATTGCTCATATCAACCGCTCGGTGTCAGCTCGTTGACCACTGAGTATGTTAACGAAATCAGTGAATAGCTAACAGGCGTTACGTAAACGGCAGCTCAAAGCATTTTCCTGCTTCGCTTCTCTTTCATTATGAAGGTGGCTATAAAAAGTACCAAAACACCAATTGAAAGGGATACATGAGTATATTGCGTAATATATGTGTCAAAACTATAACCTATTAAAATAGACATTGAGTCTAAATTATGCTCGCTAAAATAGCTAGATCATCTAAACTAACTTTTTGTATACTTTCGCATGAGACCCTCGCACGAACCCATTTATTTTCTTATTTCACAAATAGCACCCCAGGTGTAGATGAATAGAAAACGCACACATGCGAAGCTCCTACAACAATAGATCTCAATGTAGATTGAAGCACTCGCCAGCAACGCTGTGCTATACGAACATTATCGACACAACTGATTTGAATCTTACTAGTAAATCACCTTGTCACGAATATATTTTGGTTCGACCGATATAAATATATAAGAATAGAGCCTTAATTGCATGTCCAATCAATAATATTCACAGGTAGGTAATGTTGAGTAAGATCTACCGATTTGATTTGTATTGGTTATGCTCTGCTCGTCCATATCATTAGAGCATGCGTTTCCACAAAGTTTGCTGAATTGTACATTTTCAAACGTTAGCTTTGTTAATAAGAGCACTGCGCTGTCTCAAGTTTTTGCTCTACCAAAAATAATTTCCTTTTGGTGGAACATCCAACATTGGAATGTGTTAACATAAGGCAAGCGTGTCTAAGTGAAGCTAAATGAGGTGCATTTACGTCAGTAATAGCTGCTAATTGCATGCATACTACACATTTTAATTCCGCAAATCGTCGCATTTACCGTCAGAGATATTAATTTTTTGACCTAGTTTCCCATTTATGCATGGTTTGCCTGCACACCGATGCGACTTGGAAGCAATTTGTCATTGAAAACGAGATCGGTGTTTTATTTTTGTGCATTTGTCCAAAGAGGATAGAGTTGGCGACGTCCCAGACAAGTCGTGATGTAGGTCAGGAGTGACGTGCTCGTTTTGCAGCTCGGGGTGCAGACGGGCCGCTCTCTGCAGTACGACAACAAACAAGGTAAAGTTCGTCCGAGTGGAACACTCAGCATCAGTACTCAGCACACTCCTCGTCGGCCGCGGCCGGCCCCACTCATAAACCGATTTGACACGATTCACGTCACGCTCAATAACAAGCCTGATCCTCTCGACATAGGTAGGTATATCAACATTTAGTAATATTGAATATGTTTGCAATCCTCTCAGGATTACAAACATAATTAAATTGTGTCAGTACTTCCTTTACACAACTACAGTTACTGGTGCTCGTGTAAAACCATCTAGGGCATTCTCTACCTACATAAAATACGAGTGCAAGGGGGGAAGTATACGGGCAACGATCGCGTATCTGCAGCTGTCACGTCACGTCACGACACAACTGACGTAGAGCCAGGTGCAAGCCACCGATCATTATTCAATCTCCCTTCCGATCATAGGAGAAGGGACTTACAAATATCAAACCGTTAGCACAAAACCGAAACCAAATATAGAAAGGAAGTGTTGTGCAGACAGCACAAACGAAGTGCTGCGGTATGACAACTTCCCAATAGAAATACCCGATCGAATATCGCGCCTGTTGTCGCCCGGCGGATGCTAGCCGGTATTCAACTTCCGCAAATATTCGAGTACCAAACCACACACACGGTGAATGTCAAAAGTTTTTTTTTATTGGAGTGGTTCCTGTCTTGTTTTGAAGAACAAACATCTTATGTCCAAGCAATGTTAGGATTACCAAATTGCGACTTTATAACTGTTAGAACTCACAGGGTGTGCCTACGTAGTGTCTTGTTTTAGAAGACAATTAGTTTGCTTGCGCCGGCACAAAAGTTCCAATATCATCGATACGTTATTTAGAGAGTCGTTTTCTATAGAGCATTGTTCGTTCTCCGATCATTTTACTGTGTCGCATCGCATCGCTCGTTAGCATAACACAGGTCCCCTAAGTATAATAGAGGGGCGCTCGTTAAAGCATAAAATGAATACACACGTCCATCTCATTATAATCCCCAACCAAGAAAACGCTCACGCTTGTCACTAGCAACAACGTTGCATACACTCGATATTCAGGTCAATCCTATTGTTTTTATGATCTGTGCATTGCTCCATTTACACAGACATTATCTGATGCGATCGATACGATAAACCTTATTGTCCATCCACTCGTTCACCACAGATAAATAGTCATATAGCACACAGATAGGTAGTACACATTCGTAACTAGAACTTACCATTTAATCGAGAGGGTAAAGATAGTGCTTATCTGGCTTTAGATAGCGCTGAAATCAATACTTATCCGAATCAATATTGCGGGTTGCGACAAGAAAACAAATAATGCATAGCCACGCGATAATAACAGTGGCGATAAAAGATCCAATATCGAACGACGAAGATGTCATTTTAGAGAATTCAAATCGAATTATCTTAATTTTAATTTTAGTGTAGTCTCCTTATGAAATGTAATATTTGCATTAAGATACAGCATTCCAATTCATCCCAGCATTTGTGTATTCGTTACGATGACACAGTGAGACAATGAGAGCACTCGAGCATCACGCACGAGTATTTGCATATGAGTAGGTACCTTCCGAACCTACAATTTATTGTAGGAAAGGGTTCGTGATAATGACCACGTATAACGGGCGGAAGTAAAGCGGTAGCAGAAATGACGTCAGCGACTCCGCCCGCGACCTTCTCTCACCGGATATTAATCATCCCGTGGCATCAGCGCCGCCGATGCCTCAATTCCACTTACGAGGTCGACTGAGGCGCCTAATTGAAAACTGGACGCCTAACTTTAATAATCAACTTGAGTAAGCAGCTCAACGTCAAACCCACGAACATCAATATCACAATCGCTAAATTTTATTAGCTGTCGAAATCCGCATTAACTAGCGTTCAAAATTGAAATTGGTCACGTATTGCGGAACCAAAGAAGGACGTCTCGTTTGTCGTAAAAACGAAAGGATGTCACTGGTAACATGTAAAGGAATTTAATACGGTTCCTATTACAATGTAATCACCATCATTCCATTGAGTAATGAACGTCGGATGGCAAGGCGTGCGGCGAATGTAGGTAGCAGAGCGAATTGTATTTATGTAACTACGCAATAAATGCGTAGTGTTTACTAGCTTGATTAAAACGACAAACGATGCTGCGCACCATTGCGGCCGGCATCGGTAATACCGCGGCGGTGAATCAGTGCAGACACGTGACTTCAAGGTGAAGACCGAACCAGATCAACATCACATAAAAAAAAAACATCTCACTGCGTTTCCAACTACATTACTAATAGTTAAACGCTCTCTAGAAACAGGTATTGAGAAATTCTTGAATGAGTTAGAGGTGTTTACTTAGGAAATATCTATGTATATTGTATACTTACCTACACCTCAGCTTAAACTTTGAAATCATTTATGTATGTAATGATTGTGTTTACATATAAGCAATCTTAAATAATGGCGCAACATATCATGATTACATCATTTTAACACTTTTATGATACCTAATATCGTAAACATAGCGTGACAAGGCTTTACTATGATTATTATTATTATAAAATTCTTAGAATTTCGTAGCAAACAATACAAGCGTAAGAAAAATAATTGTGCGATAAAGCCTGAAACTCATCACATTCCATTAGCTTGTATCGTTCGAGAAGACATAATATACTCTGTCTTGAATATAGTTTTTAAAGAGTCATATTTGTGTGATTTGCCGAATGGCATGTAGAGGCTGACCTTGCTCTTGAAAACTAGTCGCGCCCACACGGCCTCCGCGAATCAGACTCACGGAAAATTCGAGGATGTAAATTATTGTAAATCGATATAAAATAATCTTGCAAACTTGTGTAGTATCTTCTATCGATGGCGTCACTCGAAACAACGTAAACAAACCAGCTATTAATGAACTTTAGAACATCGGTTTGCAAATCAATAAAAATTTCTTGTTTTGACCTAATGGCTTCAAAAATCATTGGTATGACCATAGAAAACCATCTGTGTGTTGTGGTTCTGACCATTAGCCGCGAATATTTAAGTGTTTTCAGCGAATTGGTTGTATTTCTTTTTCCATTCTGATAAACGTTGGCTGAGGATAATCGTAAAAATGCTATTCGGTGCTTGAACGTAAACCATGATGCCAAAATAATGAGCTGTACTTGTACATTATCTAGGTATAGCATATATTGAGATCATCCAATTAGCGTGTGTTGAAGTGTGGAAAGCGGTGAGGCGAGGTGGCTTCCGACGGGCTCGCCCCGACCGCCTACTCACTGATGACATAAACTCCTGATTGATGCCATCACATCGATAATACGACGCAATAACCTTTTTACAACACTATACCTATAGTTTAAGCGTACAAAAAGTCAATTCGAAAACGTTCAGTGTTTCGTGCAAACTATTTCAATAACACTGATAAGACAAGCAATATTTCGGTTATATTAATACAGTGGAAGAAAGAATGAATATTAATGTGGTTTCGAGTTATGAGCGAATCAAGAATAAAAGTTAAATAAATAGCTTTGCGAAGTTTTTGTATTATACAAAGCCCGTCGTGAAGAGACCAGAATTTTATATTATCTTAAAATGAGAGGGAAACAAGTTGAATTGCTTGAAATATCTGTTACTTTTTGCCATTGTCACGCATAAATGGGTAAGGACTACGGATGCCGGTTATCATAAGCAGGTATGAAAGCATCACTCAATAATAATTAATTTGGCTTTAACATTACAAGGCTTCAAAGGAAACAATAAGGTATCGGATGTATTATGATGATAAGGGTTTCATAACATTTTATATGTCTTAAGTTTGCAATATTTTATAAGATAAGTCGTGTTTCATGATACAGCTAATGAGGGGTTCAAAGTCATTTGAATAGCAAAATTACCACGAGGTTATTCACCGCACATAAAGACATGTTTAAAACGACTCATGCATTAATCGCTGTAGCAATTAAGTATACAGCTTGCCAAATGCTCGCGGAAGGTTCCCACAACTTACAATGCTTTGTCAAGGTTTAGGGGTGCCTGTCTATAGACCTTTACAGATAACAAATTAGGCGAAATTGAGCCTTATACTGACGTCCAAAGATCTACTTCACTCTCAACAATTGCGACTGAGTAAAATGAGCAGATCACCGCCGCCGGTCTGCCCCTCATTGAAGTCACTTTGCATACTAAAATTAACAACATTGCTGTTTTAATAGACGAATAATTTAGATCCAGGTGTTTGAGACACTTGTATCACTTCTTTGCTGCCACCATTTAGAAAGATAAGTCTTGCGTAGTTGCGGTACGATAATAACCTTGGTTTGGCAACTAGTTGTTATAAAATTATATTCGTATTCTTAAATAAACTTCAATTAGTGTGCACAGTTCACGCTCCTTAATGGCTCTATTTTCCATTGAAAACCAACATAATAAACAATAATTACTTGATTATGCTTCAACGTTAACAGACATAATCAAGCGATACCCAATAAAACATTCTACGCAGTGTTTACATGAAATGTCGCATACATAATGAATGCGGCGGCGTGTTATAGTAATATAGGTCAATCGGATTATATTATCAGCGTACCTTTGATAAGCGGTGCGGGCAAAATCTTCGCTCAGCTGTTCCTATCGATCGTCAATACTAGATGCTCGCACGGATGCACTTCCAATCGGTACGACCTCAACACTCCGCGTCAACAACAACTGATTATATCTACAGGAGATCGCCACCTGTAGCGGGTGCTAATTAGCCCGCGCTTCGCACCGATGATGATATCAACCTCTACCCGAGAGGAAAATTTGCAACCGTTGCCCGTTGCTAGGTAGAGCGCGTTCTCTAGATAGCGTATCCGGTATCTATGGGATCGGATCTCCGACACACGTGCGATAGGTTCGCAGACGCGAGCACGACTGACGTCAGGCAGAGGCAGTGCGCGGGGCGACAGGGCGGGCGGCGAGGGGCGGGCGGCCCCGGCTACGGTGAGACTACGGCTCGCCCGCCCTATGCGCTACGGTAAAATAGAAGCTACGAATTTCCAATGTAAACGCGTCGAATCCGTGAAAGCAGAAATCTCACCGACCGGAACAGAACTTTCAGTTGCGTAAATAACGTTAAGGAAGGGCCTTGTGGCGAGCTTCGTGCTTGTTTGGGTTACTGGTGATTGAAAAAGCTTCGCCCATAATCATCGGTTCAATTTGTTAGTAACATAAACTGTAAAAACAGATTTAATAGAAAGTAGAGTTTTTACCAACTCTAATAACGTGCTTTTAATACCTAACCTAAATAAAGCACCCTTGAAGCGAGCAGTTCCCGACTTTTACCTGCTCTTTTATTAGATTCTTAGAGATTCGCCAACTTTTACGGTTGGGGAAAAATGGGTATCTTTATATACCTAGGTCTCTTAATATTTATGTTAAGCTGTCTAAATCGCATGTAGAATGTTATCTAGAATAGAGAATGTAATAACATCAGTTATTCAGACATTGTATTAGGATAAACTAATACTAGTCTTTCTCCTATGTAATCTAATAACATATTTTTGATAATTTGTGTTATCCGAGCAGTGATCCAATTAGTTCTGTGTAAATAATTTTAAGCATTAACTTTCGAAGCGTTCTTGAAACGGGCCGCTAAATTGCAGAACAAAAAAAAAAAGAGGTTTTTTAGCCCTTCGATATCGGAACCCTGTAGGGCGTTGCTACCTACAGACTAAAATGCGATGCCATTTAGACAGTAACTTCGGTTACACGAGCTGTTCGGTTAACCTTTGATAGGGGATGACATCATTCATAACCATAATCCACATTATACATCCCCATTGCTATAAAGCTACCGAGTTACGCATACGCTTCGGGTATTATAACACCCCCTAAACACCCCACCTGATATAATTACGCCACATACGCAAATGTGTTGAAATGTTTTTCGCCAATCAAAAATACTGAATTTCATCCAGATAGACGGGGTAGGCCGTTTGCTGAACGATCTCGACAGCTTTGAAAGGAGGTGTTGAGAGAATAAGCCCAAGAAAAACAAAACGCTTTTTTGTCTTTGGTGGAGACCTTTTCTCAGCATTAGGTAGGACGAAATGGGTTAGGAAGAAAAAAAATTAAGTAGATGAGCATACTAGGCATTAAAAATTTGCACTAAAACACTGAACGGGTGGTCGTCAGAGATTATAAAGTTCTTCAGCAAGACTCTGAGCAAGACCTTTACTCATTGTACATATTAGGTCATAACGATTCTGGGTACAGATAATGTGACACGCGCTGTAAGCCTTGCAACCAAAAAAGGGTTCGATGCGTCAACCGATGAGCCAGCTGTTTTGATGTCATATCTCTGTTCTTTACAATGACAATTTCATGACCGACCTATGATGGATCTACGTGGTTTTAGTCTTGGCCGGATGAAACTGAAGTAAATAAGTTCACCTAGTATATAAAAGGAGACCTTAATATTGTCAATTTTGCATACTGAATAAGCTGATCATGGCTGTACAAGAATTAAAACCCTGACCATGAATGTCTCCATAGATCCTCTTCATCATTACTGGTCATCATGGACTCCAGTTCAACCAATCTCAATATAATTATACCTGCAATTTATACCTGAGATTTCTCAAAACTGGTTTTCAGAGCTGATAAATATCCTCGTAACTTGGAAACTCTTCAATTTTTTTACCAAACTAGCTATGTTTGGTAGCCATTCCAGATAAATATCCTTTCTTACAAAAACCGCATTTTAATCGGAGCCCTACATACTTTCAGAGATACAAAGACACAGACAAACAAAGAAGCAGTCGGACACACAAAGGCGTCACAGTTATAACAACCCTTCCGTTTTCGGTCGGCGGTTATAAATTAACATCTATTTTGTATTACCTGTGTTTCGCGAAATATATTCTGAATTTAGCATTTCGCTGTCACGTTGAAACAGAAAGGTTTTCTAGAGTAGACCATGCAAAGGGAAGTTCAGTGTAGGACGGTCGCTACGAAGTAGACACTTCGTAGCGCTTACTAGATTGAAAGACGAAGGTTGCTCTTTGGTCGCTCTAGAAATCTGTTTCAGAAACGATTTAGCGACTTTTTACACCATTTGTAAAACCAAAAAGCCTCTCTCTACCAAAACCCAAGTCAGTACGAAAGCCGAACATTGCAACAAAGGGGCATTCTTGGAGACCAAAAAAATGGCTACTTTGTAACTTTGTCGTGTTACTTTTAAACTTACCTTCAGCATAGTAAGAATCTTCTTGGAGAGCTGATAGTCGAAGTTGATGTACTCAGAGTCAGTCATGTCGTATATAAAAATGAGCCCCGCACGCTGTGTCTCCATAGATTGCAGAGCTACGTCTAACTGGTACACCACGCCCTGAGAACAGAATAATACATCAACACTCAACAGAACAGATTAATCGCAGTTTTATTTGGATTCGTTCTCGAAAATCGAATCTAAAAATTTTTTTATGAAGTCACGATAAATTCTTTTCCTATACGAAATCTGCGTTTTCGATGTTCAATATTCGAGAACATAACTCATACTCACCACTATGAGGATAAGAGCACATTGTTTTGACCCAAGACTATATGAATGGAAACAAAAGGCCCTAGGCACACAATACAAGCGAAATGATTTAATTCCCTATACGTCTACTACAGAAGCACTAGATCTGTGCTGTAATAAACCGCCATTGCGGAGTCTAGTTCTGTGAAGCAATTTGGGAAAATCATTTAGAAAGTATGAGTAAATTAGTATAAATTATATGACATTACGACACAGGCGTCGTGCGTGACTAAATACCTATATATTTTTTATTATTAATTACAGTTTCAATTAATGCTACTTTTGTTTTAATTTTAACATGCTAACCATGTTCTACAAATGTCATAATTTTTTTTGTAGATATTCAATGAAAACCCAGACTTCGTCTGCATCAATCTCAACGAATATCACAAAAGCCAACTTGAGATTCCAGTATAAAAGAAAGCGAATAATTTGTTTCACCATTACATCCGCTTAAAACAAAGCTCATTTCTAATTATAAATTCATGGTAAAGAAATCGTCTGCTCAAACTGCAAGTGAAAATAAATGACCATTCGACTTTCTCTATTGAAGTGCGCCCGTTGCTTTATGACACAGTAAACAGAGCAATGGTATAAAGCCAATGGGCATTTATTGCGACAGAAACCCTGAAAATATAATAGGTCGGTTTTGTAAAATGTATTGTGAGTAAATGTAACACGAGAGAAAAACTAGGTTTCTTCACAACATCGAGTATTAGGAAGATTTAGGAAGGAATGTTGATCTTTTGTACGAGTACTATGAAATTGTTTTCAAATTTGAGATGTGGAACTCCATTCAGAGGACTAGAAGACACTTTCAGCGTCGGGTCATAACTGCTAAGAATACACTCAGCGGCACGGAATCTTGGCCAAGCTCTTATCTCGCAATAACAAAAAAATTATGTGTTTCTAATGAATGTAGCTTATGGAGGTAGGTCAAAAAATGTTTACTTTTAGTTCTAGAGGCTAATTCATTAAGTTTAAGTGCACTTTGACACCACTTATAGAGATTTAGTCGAAAACGGGCCATTCATGGGACTAGGACGAACTTTAATCTTTGTGCTTTGTAAAGTTTAGCTTGAGGTGAACGCATTTTTGACGTTTTGTGTTTGTTTTTGTGTGTACAAACATGTGTTTTAAAGAAAAAAAATACCATTAACCGCAGAACAGGTCGCGCAAGCCGTTGCATTGATCGACCAAGGGCTGACACAGCGAGAAGTGGCTGTTGTGTTAAACGTACCGCGTTCATCTATGCAATATGCTTTGAAGCGGTACCAGGAGACTGGTAACTACACTCGGAGACCAGGAAGTGGAGGTTTACGATGCACATCAGCTCGAGACGATCGGTTCATTGTCTTAGAGATATTGAGAAACCGCTTCCTTACAGCAGTTGAGATACGACAGCGGCTCCAAAACGTGAGAGGCATAAATGTAAGCGAGCGTACGGTTAGAAGACGAATGGAAGAAGTAAATTTAAGGGCTCGTAGGCCAGCGCGCGGTCCAGAACTTCTCAGACAGCACCGAGTAGCTCGTCTTTAATTCGCCCGAGAACATTCCAACTGGACAAACGAGCAATGGGCTAGAGTCCTCTTTACAGTTGAGTGCCGAATTGCTTTACGAGCTCCAGACGGTCGAGAAAGAGTGTGGAGAAGAAAAGGAGAACGGTACTTACCCATTACCACTACACAGACAGTGAGTTTTCACGGCGGTTCCATAATGGTATGGGGAGGAGTAAGTTCAGATGCTCGTACGGAGTCGGTGGTCGTTGACAATCGACTGAATAGCAATCGATACATTGAAGAGATCCTCCAGAACCATGTTGTACTTTATTTGGGGTTTATTGGATACGACATTGGGGTTTTAATGCACGATAACGCACGTCCCCACGTCGCACGATGCGTGGTAGAGTACATTCAAGAGGTCGGAATCCAGAAGTTGCAGTGGCCAGCTCGTAGCCCTGACTTGAACCCAATAGAACACATCTGGAACATGCTTAAAAGAAAAATAAAGACCGGGCCCAATCCACCACAGACTCTCAATGAGCTCCGAAATGCAGCGCTGGACGCGTGGGAAGCCATACCGCAAGCCGCAGTCAAAAACATCATCCAGAGCATGCCTGACCGAATGCAGGCAATCATCAGGGCTAGAGGAAGATGCATTCGTTATTAAAACGTGCAAAGGATTTAAAAAAGAGTAAATGTTAATTTGTTTTTGCCAATAGTAATGGATGTTTAAATTTAAAAATATTGTAAATTTTGCTAAAAAAAATATAGTGAATGCTGTAATGGCTTAAAATCATCCAAAAGTCCCTAAAACATAAAATAAGACTAATTTTCATCCTACCTACTTTTATTATTCAAATAAATAATGCAAAACACAAGTTATCGCAAAATTCTTAAGTGGCCAAGTTTTCGTGCCGCTGAGTGTATTTTAAGAGATTGATATGTCTTACATCCATTTTGTAGTTCTAGTTCCAAATGGGGAAATAAGATCTGCACTGACGACTCGCATTAGGATGTAATTGTGCATTTGTCTCTAATACATCAACATTTTTCCGATTCTAATTATTACAAGTTTTAAACATGACAATTACTAGAAACAATATAGAAGTATGTATCTATTATGTAGGTAAACATAATTACATTTCCGAACGCCTACAATCGTTGGCCTGAATGCTTAATCATTCGATAAAACACGCAAGGATACACTGATACTGAAAGGTATGTAAGTAAATATTACTCTAGCCTAGCGTATAGAGGCGCAACTCCAAATAAATAAAAACTTAACCTACAGGGCAGCATCATTATAGACTTGGCTGCTTTCCCATGAAAGATTTGCGAGGAAAATCCGCGATATACAATCAATAGTATCACTTCATTTGTCACGTAATGTGACACTATTGCTGGATTTTTTCCTCACACACCGCACATTTTGGAAATTGGTTGTACCTTCAGTGTACGTACCTCTAAAATACCTTGTACGTGTTTATAGGGGTTCCATAAACAGTATCAAGCGTTACATGATTGAGTTTGGTTTCTTCAGGAATTTCATTACTAGGAAATTCCCAGGCAGATACTATCGCAGATGCAAATACAGCGTGGGAGTTCGTAATTTTGCATGTGGAGTAGGCGGACATAATTCATAGGCAATGCGAATTGATGTGATATAACTAACGTGACGTTATGATGTAATGGTAGCTTACCTGGTTTAATCACTCTTTTCATAGCGCTTTACAGGTATATAAACAAAACATGATTTAGAGCCACTTTTTACACATGCTGTTATTTAAGAGACATTGTATTGCCTCAGATACATAGTGCAGGCTTTTCCGGCGCCTATATCATCTCAGCCTAAGCGGCTTTATTCACAGGAAAAACTTGCTCAACACCTACGTGCGAAGCCAAAGAAATAATAAAAAAACATTGACTTCTGTGTGCGAAGCTGATTCACCGCTCTCGCTGTTTCACAACGTTTTCCACAGACACACAACGCCGTCAAACTTATTACACCCCTTCCGTTTTTCAGTCAGGGGTTAAAAAAATATTTCCCCTGGCTAAATCGTATTTAAAGTGCTTGAATTTTACAATAGGCTTAGGTAGGTAGGTACCTAATGTACCTATGTAGACTTTTGAGCAAAATAGGGGTATTAAGTTTTAGCGACTATTTGCGTTCCCATAGTCTTAGGAGGTCGAATCTAGTGTCTACGGGTTCGTCTCGTGAAGGCGGAGGAGACTGCGTAGTCTTACAACATCTTGTGTAGAATGAAGTCCTTAGTGTGCCTTTTAAATTTTATTGAAATCGGTCGATAAATAACGCTACAGAAAATTCCCCCCCCCCCCCCCCATTTACCCTCCAAACAAAAATCGTGACCGACAAAAAAAATTTAATAAATCAAGGAACTTGTGTGCCGATTTTCGTCAAAATCGGTCGAAAAATGCGACCTGCTGGCGCGAACTGACAGACAAATGGACAAAAGCATTTTTTGGCCAATCTCAAAACTAAAACGCTTCGATTGCTCGGTCAACTAGAGCCAAATGAACAAAACTGAACGAAATGATGCTATATTCATTGGAGTACAACCTTGCACGCCATTTAATATCTTCCAAAAGATCTGCATAGCCAGCAGGATTATCGATTACGTAGAGACGCTGTAACATGTCGCGGTGCAAACAAAAGTAGGTAAAATGCCTATATATGCGCGGCCCTCATGTCGTTAACATGTGAAGTAGTTCTCTAAACCAATGTAACACCATCTAACTAGCTCAGGGTCGAAGCCATCACAGCGGCCATGGCTTACAAACAACACAGAATTGGCTTTGTCCCAGGAAAATATACAAGGCTTTTGTACATAAGATTAGTGGTCCAGTGGTATAGACCTCGGGATTCAAGAGCCCACGACATAGGATACTGCTTTATCCCCTAAGTTAATAATCTACTATTCAGTTAGGATCACACAGAACCCGCGACACCAGATTTTAATCTCTGTACATCATAAATTTGTACAACAGCTGTCAAGCAAGCTATGGTCTTCTTCTAATTCAAGAGCTACGCTCTTGTCGGCGTAACAAATGCATCCCCGCCAGGTTCTTCTTTTCAGGGCAGCCTCCTTGACGTCCTTATACGACATGACATCTATCTTCGCCTTCACTTGGCTCATATAGCTAATACGCGGTCTTCCTCTCTTTCCTTCTACCTTTCCTTCAATGATATTTCCGATTAAGCTGTCATGGTCAAGCGATGGTACCTAATGAATAAAAATCGTATGATTAGGCACATAATCTTAACTATAAAGTTATTCATTTGTACCTGTAAAGTAGTTTGATGCGTGGTATCCCTGGGAAAGTGCTTGTTTGCAGTGAACACCGCAATCGCCGCACCCGTTGCATCTCTCGTCGACTGTAAAAGTAGAACAACGATGAATATTTATGTAAATAAAACCATTTGACAGGCGTCACAGCTCGCAGTCGGTAATAGCTCTGCCTTCCGTGCTGTGGGTCGTGGGTTCGATCCCCACCAAGAACAAACATTTGTGCGTGGAAAACATAGATGTTTGTTCTATGTCTGGGTGTTACTATGTATTTACAAAAAAAAAAGTATATAAGTATTCTATCAGCCATCTGGTTCCCATATTACAAGCATTGCTTAGTTTGGGACTAGAGGGTGTTGTGTGAAATGTCCCTGAATATTTATATTTATTTATTTATTTTTGCAAGACTTTTACCTACTTCGTGAAAAGAGGAAACCGGAATCTTCCGAGTAGTGAACTGTTTCAGTGAAGTACAAGAAAAGTATTCCGTTAAGTTTGAATTTCGCAAAGAAATTGTAACTTCGAGTCATAAGTCAAAGAAGCTCTCTAGATAAAGTTCAAAACTTTGACCAAAAGTGTGTTGGTTTGAGAAATACTACAACAAGTACTGGTTATTATGAATCAGTATATCCGTACCTACTTTTGAAGTTATAAATACATTATTCATAGGAATTTAGTAATAACACGCAAGTTACAGTCGCTGTGAAGTGAACCACAAAACCGCAAATGTTTGTTTAACAAGTTCACATATCAATGCATCTAGAATATAATGGCAAGACATTCTGTTGGTTTGCACAATGTACTTTTTCGTTCTCATTCATTGTTAATAGTACAAATAATATTAGTTTCCGATCGGTATTACATTCCATGTACATTCTTAATTAAGTTTTGATCCAGGTGTGAAAGACACCAAAGTTAACTATGACTAACTTATTTATTTAAATGTTTTTCATGTGCGAAAGAGCATTTCGAATCTTTGAATTATGATGTCATTACAGTCATAAAGTTAATAGTCTACAAACTATTTTGTAGGCTTGCCTTGCCATAGTTTCCTCCGCAGAACGATACACGAAGGCATACAGTGCACTATAAAACTATTTTGAAATTAGCTACAAGAGTAGACTAGCACAAATAGCCTTACTCACCATTATACGACCAATTTACCGTTTTATGCTTGATCTGAGCAGCTTGTGAACTATCGCTAGGGTTGACCAAACACTCTTACTTACCAGTATAGTAAACTTCCCCGTCTCAAGCTCCGTCTTCAGCGGGTCTTCAAACGGCTGGAAGTTGGTGAGCCCCTCGCGTCGCCTTGTGGCTTCATGCTGCCGCCAGAGCGCTTGAGCGCGAGATACATCGAACTTGCGCGCGAACAGAAACTTGATGGCAGTCGCTCGGGTCACGCAGTTTGCTCCAGATTCACTCAACGCATCTAGAAAAGCCTTTGTCGCCTGTAAATAGAGACAACTAAGTTTAGTATCGCAGCACGTGACAAAATACCATTGCGAATGAGTTCAAGTCATTACAAAATATAGTAAACTACATTGCCCAGCAGATTTTAGTGACACCGTCTCATTGAACGAAGACTAATCCAAGTAATTTATAATTTCATAACAATTAGACGTCTTCACGAGCGCAGCAGTCTATCGACCCTGGTCGCTTTCTTTTGTACAGCTGATAGACTGTTTTCACGCCTCATTGGAAATGACGTAATATTACAGCTAATTCTCTCATATAAATAAGCTAAAGATTTAAAATCATTTATCCGTCAAACATTCTCGCTCGCATATTTAAAATCTTTTGAAAATATAAAATCACTGATTAAATTTCTTTTTTAACAATATAGTCTATTTAAATGAAGCAATATATAAAGTTAGAGTACCCGAAGAAGCTTCAGCCATTTCCGAAAGGACGCCATCTCCAATTTCAAAACGAATTTTTCGGCCATGCAAGATAACAACTGCAGAACCCTTACTACGCACGGCTTATTTTTCTAAATATCACTTTGATTTCACAATTTCGTCACACTTTCATCGTCGTAATAATATCGATCGACATAAGGAACCCAGGTGGCGGTTCGGACTGAATCCTATATAACGATTTCGTGTGTGATTAAAGCCCTACTACGTGATTTCACGTGACAAGGGACGACGAACTTCTTCCCTAATCCCTCTTAATTTATTGGACTAGGTGCGCTTACCGTGTTTCTTAGTAGAACTAATTTCATTTTACCCCTTTATAATAGCGGTGACTAATTGTGAAGTAGGTAATCGGATTTCGGATCTTGGATCTCCCGTATTAGCAAAGTACCCGTACCGGATAGCCATTGAACGAACTCGACCCAGCTTCAACAAGCCAAACTAGCATCAAGTTGTTTGTTAAACTTAGTAATGAGCGCAAACAAAATAAATGCAAACTGGGAGCAAACCCGAGAGAGCTAAAGGAGGATAGAGAGTGGAGTTACGACCGCGGACCGTTGCATAATATGTACTCGTATGACTACATTAATGCAAATAAGCCGGAGGGACACAGGCGGGTCAATTCTTCCGGGATGTGTTTCCGGCGCGGTAGCGGCGGCTGCGCCCGCATACCACACGAGAAATTATTAGTATGAGCGAGCACGCACTACTCGACATGAGGGGTGATGAGGGCTCGTAGCGTAGGTGAATCAAAGCTGCGATATTCGAAGTCACACTATTAGGTACCTTACCTACCTACCTATTGATTTACACTAACTTTCTGCCCGCTAATCACGAATAAAACAAATCATTTAGAAATCTATGCCATGAGATAAATATTAATTATATAAATTAATAATCAAAAATCTTGAAATGCACCAAGCACAGCACTGGATTGATAAGAAAATATTAAGTATTCCACAATAAAAACAAGCGTCGCCTAAACAAATGTTTTTTTCGACGACATCACAAACAATGTATCTGCACTTTTATTAAAACTGTTAAAACAAACGACTAATATCCCACGATCTACAATTAATCCGTCAACGATCCGCGAATAGTAACCACGTAACAATATACAGCTACGTGCAGGATGTTGCAAAAAACAACAACAGGTTCGAAGTTCGATTTACAACGAGCGATTGCATGCACGATCGCACCAAGTCAAGCCCGCGGCTGTACTACTGTCGAAATGAGCTAAGGTAGACTGAGTGAGCTGAACGCAAGTAAAACAACGTTACGCATAAAACAATTACAAAATATCCCAATAATTGAATGATGCGTGCAATTATCATCTCAAGCGTGTTCAAGTATCGACCATCATGTACGTGCAGCGCGCGGCAAACTAAGCGTCAATAAGAAATAATCCAGTTCAACAATCCTGTGAAGATAAATAGTAATAGGTAATTGTAATCTCAATATTAAATCCTAATCAAGACGGCATTACAGAAAACTCTTCTGTATTTCATCAAATGAGCGAAGCGAACGAAGATCTTGTAAACTTGGGCAAATCGACACTGTTTATTTGTTAGAGCATAACTTTCGAACCGCTCTTATCCGATCTTCATAGAATTTAGTAGGTCTACGGATCTCTTAAGTTTTACTGGATCGCGGTATCCACTACTTTATTTTTTACTACTTTTTGGACCCTTAGGTATGACTTTACAAACCCTTAGCCGATTCTGTTTATAACCCTATGATAGTCCTACTCGTATCTGTCGACCTTCCAAATTATAATTCCAAGTGGTTCGAAAGTTATGCTCTAACAAACATACAAAGCCGCGCGTCGCGGCGCCGCCGATTCGTTCAAGTTGACACTAAGATATTCGTTCGCTTCGCTCGCTTGATCTATTACGGGAAGCGCTGGCAGTTGGCAAGAACTTTTACCTTCATTAGAAACATTGAAGAATATTCTCTTCATGCCACCAGGTCAACATTATCATAAAACAGGTGGCTGTGGTTCTGGTCATAATATGACGCAGCCGTAAAATATGATTTCTGTGAACACGACACAGCGACAACACTATGTGCAAGTATGTACCTAGTCTACATGCCTATATGCGATCCGATTCTCGGCTATTTCTTAGAATTTTATATTGGAACAACTCAATCTAACTTCTTATTAAAACTTAACATTTGTACGAATACCTCTTTTATTATTACTTACATTACAGACAGGCAGGGCAAAACATATATATGAATTTATCGCATAAAACTAGCTTTACCAGGAAAATTGCCAAAATATGAAGAAAGGAAAGAGTTTAATATAAAATGGGCGAAGTAGGTTTCCGATAACACATAATGTTGATATAAGTAGATACCGATTAGAAAATTATTAGGTACCTATATGACCTCTAATATTACAATGTACCTAGGTAAAAATGAATATCAAGCAGCCAGAGATTTTTTTCACACTATTTGGAACCAACGCGGCGTACCACATTAGTAATAGAATATTTTATGTAACCACGCCTTTGTTTCTGGAGATAAAATTTGCTTTTGTTCACAAAATAATGTGGCCAGAGACCAAGGAAGGTACTCCTTCTAAGCTAAAGTTCGTTCCGGTCAAGAACACGGTTTCAGTTGTCGCAGTTTGTGAGTTTGTTCAAATTACACTAACAATGAAATGGAATACTTTCATAAAAGGTACAAAAGGTGACACTTCCCTCGCAAAGTGGAAGTCTAGGCATTTAGTAGGTACCTACTTATTTATTATAATGACTCTGATTCGTTAAATCCTTAGGTAGGTAGTAGTAGGTAAGATACATCTTAACGACCTCTAAGAGTTTCTTGTACCTACACCGATCAGCAAAATGATTTTTCTTCGAGGATAGGAGGTATTGTAATAAAAAACTATATCCTCTTGGGAATTTTTTAAGCTATAAAGACAAATATGAGCCAAATTTTCATTTTTAGTGTTCCAGTCCAGTTTCGGAAAAATGAAACACTTATTTTAACTGTTTGTTTGCAAAAAATCATTTAAAACCATATTTATGTATGGTTTGGTCCAAAGTACGCGCAAAATACGGACTAGAAGATGTTGGTAAGACAATTTAACGTTAGCTTTGTTTCGCGTCATCGTCGTCCTTGTCTCTATCACTCGGGCTGCCAGGGATTGCGACTGAATCAACACAACACCCATCCTTATCTAAACTCAACTCGTAACACGCATTAGGTATGTAGGTAGGTAGACTTTGCTTGTTCAGATGGTAAAGTACTCTGTACTTAGCGGTCATACCCACGAAGCGTACGACCCATGCTCTCAATCATGTTGAGCGGTAGAGCATCCGGTCTATATATCAATCACACTTTATGCACTGGTTTAAGTTCATATATTTAGTCTTTCAATCAAACACATTGTATTTGTGCGAAAAAATTATATTGTGGGCAGGTTACCTTCGCAAAATACGATGCTTATAGGTTTCGCCTGTAGCGTAGTAAAATTACCAACACTCTAAACAGGTATTTTTGTGTTGGAGTGTTACTTTTAGCCACACTATTCCGCAGTGATTGTCAGTTCTGAGAATTGTATGGCCTACTTGCCCATTAGTGCCCAACACTTCAGGTTGCTAATAATTTTAAGGCCTGTTTCACTATCTGAGTAATGCTATCTATCAGACAAAAATATACCCATCTATGTCTCTGACTAGTCCTAAAGTAGAGACTGAGGTATTTATAACTGATACATACATGGCTACACATAAATCATCAGCATTGCTGACATCACGGGCAACACATGCTAGATTTTATTCCTCTTGAGGTATCTGTGATGAGATAATTTTGTGATTTTATCAGGACCTGCGTAATAGGTACATTATGAAATAACTAAAATAAATTAATAAGTTTTTTTTTTAATTAACCTGTTTCGTCCCACTGCTGGGCAAGGGTCTCCCCCAGAGACTTCCAATACTCCCTATCCTGAGCCTCCTCCCACCATCTCCCTTCGAAGGCATCCAGATCGTCCCGCCAACGTTAAAAGTTAAAACATGATTATTTGATCCAAGATAGATATGGTTAACCATGACAATATTGCTCCCAAAATGTACGACACCAGTGTCAACATGAGCATTCAATGTTGTTTTTCTTATTCTTGTTCATTGAGCAACACACATTATGTATATTCTTTCAAAGGTTCAAAAATGGATGAGTACGAATAATAAATTGAAGATGAAATTCACCATTGATGATTTATTCCAGTGCAAGAGCTTGATAAAATTCTCCAATATTTTTTTAATTGCTTGTTTTTAATGTTTACAGGACACTTCATAAGTCTTTCGCTACCAAAGTATACTAAAAAATATGTAGCAATTTGAATTCTAAAACCATAGTCGGTATAGTATTCAGGTACTTATCCCACATCACTAACTACTTTCATGCTCTCTCACATACCTACAAAATAATGGTAAATTAAAATTAGTTGCAAAATACATACAGTACTAGTGTGATTCAAATACATACCTACTACCTACCCATTTAGGTAGAATAGGATAGAACGTATCTCTTGTTGATGCAGGTAACAAGAATAACTACAAGCGGAAATAGGAAAGGAAATTAATAACCTGATCATATCAGACTTTTTGGGCTTTTTAGTTTATCGCTGTTATTGAATAGGTAGATATTTCAATGACTGTGTTCCAAGGAAGAGTCAAATTAGGCGCGTTCATAGAAAATGCTTTACAGCTATCTTTGCAGCAATAGAAGAAATCAAAACAAACATTGATGACATGGTAAACGACGACGCAAGAACGTCTTCTGTTCTACCAGTGCCACACATGCATTTTAGACTTGCTAGGCCACAGTTTGATTTTCTAACTCATTGTTGAACGTGAAATGAACCAAATTAGTTCAGAACAACGCTGTTTTACAAAGCCTAGAATTTATTACTCACCGATTCTTGATCGGGTGACAGTGCCACCGCCATCTTTCTTTCTACTGTTTTATGTAGTGTTGCCAGATCAATTTTTATAAAATCTGATGATGCTACTAGAAAAAATCAGGAGATTTATGGGGAATTTTTTCAAAAAATCGGTAGATGCAATTTCGGTAAATAAAACAATGCCAGGCATTAAAATAACATTACATTTTAGTAGTTATATATTGTCCTTGAGATACATTTTACTGTTATGCTTGCCTAACATTTCTGCGCTTATATTGAAGTCGTAGCTTTCTCCATGAATCATATAAGGTGATATTTACTTTAATCACATAATCATTTTAGCGGGGTGTGCGTCAAGTCAAACCGATTTTTTTCGCTTATTCGCTATCCGTCCAGTTTACGATGTCAATTTTATAGTGCCAACCTAATCACGATAATTTTGTGTTTTATTTTACGCAGATTTTGATTACTATCATGTTTGAAAGTAAAGCCAAGATTTGAAAAAAAATCAGTAGATTTTCAGTTAAAATCAGGTGAGTTCTGGGAAAATCAGTAGATCCTCCGAAAACTCAGGAGATCTGGCAACACTGACGGGCATTCTGGATCAGAGGCGTGAGGCCATAAATAAGAAAAGAAGAAGAAGTTTTAAGTTACTCTGTATTTTTGTGCTCTTTACTCTCTGGATCATAATATTATACCACAAACTACAGAAGCTACGCTTATTATACGGGGGCTCGGCTCGGCTCTGGATTCTGGAACGTGCGTGGTAGTGGTAACTACCTAACTATTTATTTTGTTTACTCACGTAAATCAAATTACGCAATAGTTTTTCTATTCTCTGCAGTAATTATAATTATTATATACCTACTTATCCTAATGATCCCATGCACTACCTACATAAAATAGTAATTCATCATATCATCGAAACTAGTTATTTACCTACGGGAGAAAAAGCTGTCTAACATTCATTATTATAAATGCAAAAGCTTATTTACGAAGTGTACTTACTACCTAATAATACCAACCGATTTTATCCTTATGAAACGAAGATAAATAAGTTTAATTAATTCTTTCAGAATCACTGCATATTGTTCTGTCAGAGTATGTCTACGCGATGGTAAGTTCACTTGGTACATCCGGGTAGCTAACATGAACGTTTTCGTTCAATTGCTTACAATGAATCAAATTATATTTTTCAGGTATCCCATTTACCAAAGAGGAAATCCTCAGCTACGGGTGTTTTTACCCAATTTTTGGATGAAACTGGTCCCCCCAACCCGCAGTCAGCTTCCCAATACTGTAAAATTTCAATGTTCTATGGAAATGACTAAACATGATATAAGAAATTACTTGGAAAAAATATATAATGTACCTGTAGTGGATGTCCGGACTAGAATAGGACTAGGGAAATTTAAAAAGGATATTGGGAAAGGCTACATTATTAAAGAAGATGATATCAAATTTGCATTTGTAACTTTGGTAAGATACAGTTCTATGCTTGGCTAAACACTTACTTCTTCTAACTTAAGAGCTATGCTCTTGTCGGCGTAATGTATGCATTTCCCGCCAGGTTCTTCTTTTCAGGGCAGCTTCCTTGACATCCTTATACGACATGACATCTATCTTCGCCTTCACTTGGCTCATATAGCTAATACGCGGTCTTCCTCTTCCTCTCTTTCCTTCTACCTTCCCTTCAATGATATTTCCGATTAAGCTGTCATGTCGTATAAGGTGTCCAATCATCTTTCCTCTCCTGTTCTCAACAACTTTTATAAGGGCTCTCTCCTCGCTTACTATGATCTTTTAAAAATTTTTAACTTTGTGAATATTGTTTTAGCATAAAGATCAAAAATTTGAATATCCAGACCTATTTTCAGCCAAAAAGGAAGATGAAGAAGAACAACAGAAGTCTTTGGATGATGCTAAGAATACATTCAAGAAATACATTGAGCAAAACAAAAATAGGTCAGATATCCCTAGCTGGTTCTCTATTTAGTGTTTACAATTTAATAATAAAATAGTAGTATTGAAACAGTTATGCATGGATTATAATTATGTGTTATATAGTGCATCATAGTGCTTCTTTTGGTTAAAAAAATCCTAGTTAGGGGTTACAAATAAAAATTGGTTTAAATTAGCAATCATAATATACTCTATTTATGTAGTAATGTGAAATTAATAGAAATTAAATTATTTTTCTGCAACAGTATGATCATCAATATCAAATAAATTGTAGTTTTCGATTATGAAAACTTATTTTTATTTTGTGAAATCTAACTGTTTCAGATAAATACTTTGATAAAGTTTAAGACGAGCCAACAAACTTATTCTAGTCTTACCATAAACCTTTGAAAAACATGGCACTATGTTCTATCACTTATTACCCTAGTTCTATAATTTTATCCATTTAAACTCACTTTAAATGGCAAAACTATGAACAAAAAGGTAAACCGCACATTAATACAAAATAAACTTTATACTACTTATCAGTATTATGAAATATAATACCTAGAAGTAGTTACTGTATTCATTCAGTCTTAGCAGAATATAGTCTTAAAATTTGAACAATAATTAATTAATCAACATACATCTACCCTTGCCAACAGCCAAGGCACCTACATCTAAACATTAGTACTGTATTCATCCATAAACACAGATGAATGGCACCGTGGGCACTCAGTAATATCCAGGAGAAAAGTTACCTGCAAGAAAAATGCAGATACATAAGTGGTAATTTTTTTTAATGTGGTGGGAGGTCCTGGTAAATAAATAAATATTCATGGACATTTCACACGACACCCTCTAGTCCCAAACAAAGCAAAGCTTGTAACTAGATGCTGATATAATACTTAAATACTTTTTTTGTAAATACATACTTATAATAGCTACTTTTGTATCTTGAAAATACATATGAGGTAAGCAGGTACCTACCTATGTGGTTTATTAGAAAGGTGTTTCAAAAGTCCTTTCTGACTTCCTGTTGTATGATTAGTAAAATTGTAATACCGTTAGTATCTTTAGGGTATTTTCATCCCGGTAAACCTGGACCTATCAGCCTGGTAGATTAGATTAGATCTGATAGTCTAGGATGAAAGATAAATAGTTAATTCTCACCCGTGGATGTATCTCACATGGCAAGCGAATACGTCCGTTGCAATAGTAACCGCATGCACGGCAAAATACGATGGTTTTTTCTCTTCGACAAGAACATTTTTTGGTGTAAGCTTCCGTAATATCCGGAACACCGCGCCCGACACGATTCGAAACTTTCTGAAGTTTCCCAGCTGCTGCTGCGACCAGGGGAGTAGTTTTCGTCTCCATTTCAATATTTTACTAGTTATGATTGTGTGCTTGCAAAAAAAGACGAATTATCTAAACACCGTGCGTGCGAGAATAAAGATGATATGGTTTTTGCTTTTTGCTCTCAAAAACTTATACTTCACAAACTTTGAAACAAGATTTGATTGAAAAATCTAAAATTCCCCCCGTATTATGAATGAAGGTAGGTAGGTAGTAGAGTTCAAACAAAGAGAAGTAGAGTAACCGCATCCTAGTAGTCTGTGGCTAGGCCGGGTAGGGTAGACCCATGGAGATAGCAAACAGTAGACTGGACCACAGTGTTTCAACTTTTAGGGACTCCTCCCTTTTTAAGGGAAAAATAAAAATTATTAAATGTGTAGGGTCTATACAGTTTGCTAGTGCGGTTATTACGACACGTGTCACATCGGATCAGTCTCAAGGCCTTATTACACTATGCAATCTCAAGTTAGGCTTACTGATAGTGATGTGACGTGACGAGTTGAGTTATTTCGAACTCGAATTATTTTAGTTAAACTGAACCTTGACTCGACCCGCCAATTGGGTTGACTCAACTAGGTGCGTATGGAACGTAAGTGGTTAGAGAAATTGGTGCTAGATTTTCACTTGTATGACATTATATGCATGCAAGTCCTCGATGCGACTCAACTCAAATAACTTGAGTTCGAAATACCTCACCTCGTCACGTCACATCACTATCAGTAAGCCTGACTTGAGATTGCATAGATTGCATAGTGTAATAAGGCTTTCAAAATCCCCTTACTTCCGGGTATATTATCTAGTTTACTGATCTAATTATCTAGCTAACATATAAAGAATATCTAAATGGTGCCACTTATTATTATCATCGGAGCAATTATATAAAGTAGGGACAGTCAGTATGAAACTTTTCAGTGTGTAGATAAGATATCTACTACATTTTAACGATTTCCTTTTCAGAAGAACGATATAGAAATCTTACTAAATGCTAAAGTCAATTTTAGACAAGAGTTTAATGAACTGGGTTGGTACTACGGTACCTAGTATTAATTTAAATGTCTAATAGTTTCCTACTTAGTTAACTCGAGTCATCCCGAGTTTTATTAATGATGTTAGAAAATGGAAACGTCATAATAATTTGTGCTGACTGTACCCATACGTGGTTTTTATGTCAATATCTCAGCTGCGTGCATCTCACAGGAAGTTGTTGCATTGTTTGCCGAAAGGTTTTATCTGCAAGTGTCATGCAACACCCATAGTATAAAAATGTACTCCACTAGTTATATTTTAATTTAACAGTGATAAGTGAAGATGAAACACCAGTTTCATTTGGCAGCCTTTGTTATTTGTCTGGCCATCTGGTTTGGCTTTGGGCATGCTTTGGTAGTCCCACCACAGCTGGTGCAATCAGAGTTAACGTTGGCCAGCCATGAAGCCCAAGTTTTGCATAGAGTAAGTAATCATTGTTTAATTATATAATGTAAGTATACTACCTAAGTACCTACCTGTGATCAAGTGATAGAAGATCTTAGTCGTAGAAGAAGAAGAAGAAGTCTTGGACGAAATTTGGCGTTGTTCGTTTGTAATTTCGGCTGTCCGAAACCAAAACCTATTAGGAGCCATTTTTTTGTAGACGTTTTTTTGCAACATCGTTCCTAGAATGTCATTAGGGCTTGCTATCCGGATCCGCCGATTTTCAAATCCGAATAGTGGCGAATACATAATCCGGATAATTCGGATAATGCGGATAGTAGGTAAAATTAATCAAAAATTACAATCTAAATACGGAATGAATGCATCAAAACAAACAAATGAGTAGTGCAGATTATAATAATTTTGCAAAAAACGCATCACTAACATTGGAATCACTCAGCCTACGTGAACACACGGAGCCTCCCCTACCCTGCATCTATTGAATTATAATGTAACTTGCAAGAAATCATTACTAATTGATAAAACTAGCTAGGTACAATCTTATCGGTATCTCATATTTCGTCCAGCGATGCCAGATCTCCTGATTTTTCGGGGGATCTATGTTAATACTTTTTGAGCGGTCTCATGTTATATTTGACTATCTGCTCTGCCATTGGCAACACTGGAAAAATGCTTGACATCGTATTCATTGCAAAAACTGCGTCTAAACAGTAAAATGCGTTCATTTCCGATGATTCTTTAAAGAAGCATCGGAAATGCATGAAATAAATCACATATTATAGAAAACTACAGATGTAATGTATAGCCATTTCTGTGTCACAGTTAAAAGTGAACCATAATGGAGTACTTTGTGTCATTCAGTCTCTGGCCATTGACACATCCAATGCCAAACATATTTTTATACAATTATGCCGGCGTGTGTGGTTCCCACTTGCAAAAATTGGCCTGGGTCTAAAAACAAAGTAGATGGGATAACATACATCACATTTGGGTCTCTATTTGATAAGGAATCGTCTTGGATTCATCAATTTAAAGAAAAATCAATTCAATAATGTTGCAAACAACACCAACATTTTTTCCCAACAAAATTTTTATTAATCTTTACGACTACACATCATTAGGCATAGGTATTTCAATAGGTATTTTTAATCATAGAGCGCTAAATTTGTTATTTTGAAAAAATATTTGTGTAATTTTAGGTTTCTTGTTGACATACTCTGACTAGAACAATGGACAAAAATCATTCAAAAAACACGTCCTAAGTCTTAATTCCATTAAAATTTATAAATATCTATTTCAGTACCTCCTACTTAGGTACCTACCTAAGCAGCATTTACAAAAAAAAATACCTACCCTAAAAAATTGGGAAATAGTTTTGTAGGTGCAACATTGGGCTGCGCGAACATCATGCGCACGGGAACATTTTTATAGCATTTTGGTGACAAAATCCTTCATACAAATTATGTCAAATGCGGCTTCTAGTGTTTTCTATATTCTAAGAAATAAATGAACCGTCTAATACCGCCTTAACTCAATAAAATCACGAAAATCACTTGTTTGTGTTTCTAATGGTGCCCACTGCCCAGTAATAATAACAAAAGGGTCATCGTTTGTTTAATTTTTGTAAAGTTAATTTGTTTTACTATTGTCAGGTTGCAAGACAACTTCCACCACCACCTCCAACTCCACCGACGGATATGCCCCCTATGCCAACGTTTCGTAGAAAGAGAGAAGCCAAAGGTGGAGGCTCTATGCCCACTAGAAAAGGATAATCGTCGACTCTGTACCTATACTGCATTATCTTCATAGCATCTGATGCTATATATACCTACCTATTATGCTAAAATGGATCACCGATAGCTTAGAAATATAATAAACCTGTACTTACTTGCATAAAGACAGCATACCTACTATTATACTTATACTGTGTTTTTATTTGCTTTTAGCTAGATCATGTTAAAACGAACCTTATCCATTCTTATTTCTACAAAAAATACCTACACGTGTAATTAAGCAAAATCGCAAAGCTTCACGAGCTTTGAATTACAATCTTAGTCGAAAACAATGTAAAGGTTTAGCAAAAATATCATTGAATTTGAACCGAGTTTGGAACCAAATAAGTTTTCCGAAGGTGAATGAACAAAAACTACATCAGCCGAGCAGCCAGCCAGCAGTATGTATTCTGTGCTAATAATAATACGATCCATCCATTATGGCGGTCAGCGGTATGTATGTGTTAATTACTTAACTACCTATATTAAACACTAGTAGTTACCCGCAACTTCGTACGTGTCTACAGTTTCCGTGTACATTATATTATCTGTGCGTGTACCGAGCGGATACTTTGAGAAACTTGACATTACACCGAACTCGTACCTACCTACTGGAATGTCAAACGTTAGTCGTTAGACCAAAGAGGTAGTACTACGCCCTGTCAAACTGACGTGACATGACATGACAATGAAATCCTCTTGCCAATTGGCGCTGCTAAACCTTTTCGTTCATTTTATCCTGTAGATCCTGTTAACTATTCGGGATAAAAAGTAGTCTATATGTCAATCCAGGTTACGAACTATATATATGCCAAGTTTCATCCAAGTTGGTTCAGTAGTTTTGACGTGATTGAAACACAAACATCCAAACATCTAAACTTTCGCATTTATAATACTAGCAGTTACCCGCGACTTCGTACGCGAGTAGGTAACGTTTCCGTGTAATTAAATAATCTGCGTATATTATCTGTGCGTGTACCGAGCGGATACTTCTTTGAGAAACTTGACATTACACCGAACCCGTACTCGAATGTCAAACGTTAGTCGTTTGACCAAAGAGGTAGTACTACGTCCTGTCAAACTGACGTCACATGACATGACCGTATTTTTCTTTCTCGCTTCGCTTTCTTGCTTTGATTTGAGAGACATAGACTAATAGTTGACCGAGCGAGCGAAGCGAGCGAACCGTCTCAGTTTCGAGATTGGCCAAAAATGCTTTTTCTTTGCCGGCTGTCTGTCTGTCTGTCAGTAATCGCCTACAGGTCGCATTTATCAACCGATTTTGACGAAAATCGGCACACATGTTCCTTGATTTAATTAATTTTTTTGTCGGGCGCGATTTTTAATTAGTGGAAAAGTAGGGGAGAAAAGGGGGAATGTTTACTGTAGCGTTATTTATCGACGGATTTCAATCAAATTTGAGAAGCACACGAAAGATTTCATTCTACACAAGATGGTGTAAAAATATTTCCAAAAAAATGGAGTGGAAAGGGGAAAAAAATTATTTTTTCCCGAAAATTTACTTCTACCATTATCAATGAGACTACACAGTCCTCTTCGCCTTTACAAGACAAATCCGTAAACACCAGATTCGACCTCTTAGGACCAAGGGAACGCGAGTAATCGCTAAAACTTATAGGTACCCCTAATTTGCTCAAAAGTCTGCATTTTTGAGTTCGACTTTTTGAGTTCGAAATAACTCAACTCGTCACGTTACATCACTATCAGTAAGCCTGACTTGAGATTGCACAGTGTAATAAGCGCTTCTATGGTTCTATGCGTCCGAGGTACCTACTGGTACAACAATACAATTTTAAAATTTTATTACTCTTTGAATTACACTCACTAGGTATTCCAAAGAAAGAATGTATAATGTAATGTACCTACGTATCCGTATCAGTCTGTGAAAAGTGAAAACGAGTGAGTGTTGTGTTGATGATTGCAATTCTAGTATTGTCGATCGTCTTTCTTTGATTCTTTCATATCGTCGATCTGTTCATTATCCTAATCTGCCGACTCTTCGTTGTTTGTTAGGTACACGTAAAGTACAAATAAATGTCCTTGTTCTGGAGATTTAAAAATATAGGCACCTAACCTGTTGATACACTTTTATGAATTATTTACAATGATGCAAAGCTTGAAGAAAGGATCGAATGTCCTGAACAGGCTTGGAGGAACAGTGAAGTTCCCAGAAAAGTTCAAAGGAACTGTGGTAGAGAAATGGGCTGATTATTGGAAGAACTTGTTCATTGACTACCGCCAGATGCTGCAAGATTTAAGAAGTGACATACAAGAAGAACCTCTCAAAGCACTCAAGTGGACTACAGGGATTGCGGTTACCTATGCTCTAGCTAGAAATAACCCAAACGAATTGGATTTTAAAAATGAAGTGAAGATAATGGAAAACGAAATTGCATTGTTAACCGAGGATTGTATGAATAAAAAATCTGTAGAACATCTTAGATTTCTTGGAACATGTTATAATGAAGGAATTATACACTATATAAATTTAGGAATATTGTCCGTTATGTACATTTCAGATCTGAGCGCCTCTTGTGATCTGTACAAAGCGCACTGTTCTTACATGAAGTCTGGCTTCATTAGTTACCCCTCACATATTATAGATGTAGGGATCCTGGGGAAATGGTGGAACCTCTACAAGAAAACAGCAAACTATGATGTTAACTTTTAGTGCTGAATGACAATAGTTGTATGAGAATATTTATTTAATGTAGAAAATAAAACCCAAATTCTGAAGAAAATGTTTGTATTTTGTATCTTACTGTACGAAATTATGCTAAAACAATTTTATGTTTTACAAAACCAAGGGATCACAAAATTATTGTGAAAAAAATGCAAATCCAAAACAATCACAACTCTTAGCCAATCAGGACAATGTATAATGTAATTAAATAAGTAGGTAAAATAATTATTAATGCAACCACAGTGATTACCACTTGCCTAAGGATGGTGTTAAACAGCACATGACTAAAGTACTCAAAGAAGTATTGGTTTTCCCTATCTTCACACTATGGCATGCTTTTTATGTTGAAATAAAGCTGCACAAAACAAAAACCACTATATTGGTAAACAAAATTCTCTATTCTATTTTATTGCGTTCTCATTAATATTTTTGATTAAAAACATACTCTTTTAATCAACGAAAACATCTTTCTCAGATGGTAAAGTAAAAAGCTATCACATGCTAGCATCAAAAAATTATATATATATACCTATACAATGTGATTAAAACAAAATCATTCTTTCATAAAGACACTGATTCTGTGCTATGTGTAAAACGAGAATAAAATAACTCTTATGTAAAAACAACAAAGTATTCCAAACCAAAATTCACTGGTCCACAAGGGAAATAAAAGATTCTCATAAGTATCCAGTTCGACAAGTATAGGTAATAGGGAGCCCAATAGGGGACTTTGGGATTTACTCAAGCAGCAGATTAACTTATGGAATATACCTTGCACCGGAACGGGTTATATAACATCTCCTCTGAAAATCAGACACGCTCGAATAATACTTTTTTCCCAATTTTTTAACCTTCCGTACGGGCGCCCCCCTAATGGAAATCGGTACGACGTTAATAAACATTTAGCACCGTAGGCTCCCCTACTAGACTACAAGTTGTTACAGTTGTATCCATCATGTATAAAAAAGTATAAGTATTTTAATACTTATAGCTTACGTATGTAATTGGACATGGTAATTTAATTTTCACAAGTAACAAAAAGTTAGCATCTCTAATGCCAATGGGCAAAGATGATGTGACAACCACTATCATAGGATAACATAACCCACTGCTTGTCTAAACAATAACGACTAAGCTGAGTGGTTGCTGTTTTGTATAAAATGGTTAAACAGAAAATAATTATAAATAATAAACACATTGATTTGTGCTGTTCAGTACATAGCAAGAAAACACTAGTTAACAAGTTTTAAAATTATCATTACCAACAAATTGAAGCTGGGTATTTAGTACAAATAGGTATATTATGTACAACGAATTGCTAAATCCTAATTATGGATACTTCAATGTTATAGGTAAGCATATTTATTTCCTACACATAACACTAACACCAATTTGGAACACAATTTATATTATAAAGAGGCTATCAGGGGAAATTTTGTACCATTTCATTTTCAAAAGAATACATTGATAGCAAAGTCAAAGTAGGTATCTACAATATTCTTTCTAAAAATACTATGAAATGAAGCTAACAGAATAACATCAATAGTTGTCAAAATAATCAATACCTATAATACCTTACTACAACATTTTGAAAAAACAAAACCTGATGTTTGAAGGTGTCCATTCAGATATTTGTCGTTTTGCTAATTTGCAAAAGCTAACACATCTCTAATAGTAAATTGTGACTAAAGATTTTTATGACTTTTAGGTTTCGTCCAAGCTTTTAGGTAACGGCAGCATTTTCTTGCATTTTCTATAGAGAAGCGATAATATAAAAAATAGTGATGATCACTAATAGTTATCATACAACATATGTAGTTCAATGCATTACATTTATTATAGTTTAAATACTTAGGTACCACACAATATAGTAATCACTGCATTAGGAAGAACTTTTTAGACATTATTTAGGAGTTGTAACCAACTGAGATTAAAAATACTGAAGCAACATCAAGTTTAAGTATATTAAAATACAAAATATTAGAATCACACTAAGTACTCATCCTTCAGATCCGCGGATTTTGTTCAAGGAACCGTTTTTCGGATATATCAATGGACTTTTATATATTTTTTATTATTATATTAAACTTGATGTTGATGAGAAATGTGCTATAATCACAGGTCAATCAGTGCAGTAGGTATTCAAAATTGACAAATTTCAGTCAAAACTTCTGTAAACAAACATAACTAGGTACATACTAACATTATGAATTAATTTGTTATCACATAATCAGACTTGCATAAATAAGTGGCTCAATATACACATGATACTTTCCTATGTGAATAAAGAAGACAATCAAAAACTTGAAAAAAAAAAATTTATCACATACTTATAACAGGAGTTTTAGTTATAAATCATTAAACATGTTTTACTATAGAAACCTAAGGTTAAAATTATACTATTAGAAAGCGAAAAGAAAATATTATGAAAAAAAACAATCAATGCTTCAGTATAAACATACCAATAATTAAAAACCTACACATACATTTAAAAATAATCTAAAATCATGCAAATCATAGAACGAAAGAGTTTAACATAAACCATATTACCGATAAAAAAACAGAATAAGAATCAGTAATTGTAAAACTGTGTACCAAGGTCTTAGGTACTATATAGTTCGACAGTTTACCCATTTCGGGCGTACAATAGATTCGAGCACTGTCCTAACAAAACCAAATACTTCTAAAAACAAACTGTTGCATTGTACCTGTTAGTAATATTAAGCTAGGATTGCTATTTTACATTATAGAAATTATCTGTAAAATCAATGACAAAAAAATTTTACAAAATTATATCACCTGTTTTTTAATAGTAGTCGTTGTAAAAGGGTAGAGTTTATATCGGAACTCTGCTATATTCAGATGCGTTTGCATTATTGGTCCGCGAATGTAGGTAAGTCCGCGACGACGCTATATTAGATAGCGGCAGTACTAGAGCAAGATTATATCGGGGCCGTGAAGGCCGTATGCGATGCCGTCGAAATCCTCGAAATCTTCGTCATCTAAGAACAGGTCATCATCTGAAACAAGTTTTGCTATCATAATTAAACTCAAACGCATTCGCTTATAGTCGGGCCGTGTTGGCCGTTGTCAACTGATGACTGAGAGTGCTTTTAGTAAGTAGGTAAAACTCTCATAGTAACGTAACGAGTGCGACCGAGATCAATTAAAATTATATCACCTCAGTTATCAGTTCTAAACGGCTAGAGTATAGCGATAGGAACAACGACCTGCTTAGCAACTTACCATACTTTACGCAAATAAATTTATGTATTTCATTTAGGTAATTCCAGCGAACGGAAGGTAAGCGAGATGGGTGTCACACAAGTGCGAGCGAGAGGATAGATTGATTTTATAAAGGACTATAGTGAACCAGACGAAAGCGTAGGGTGATCGCTCCCTGTGAGCGTTGCTCTCACCTGCATCAAAGAAGTCATTATACCCCGCATGGTCATATAAATCGTCAAACGAGTCCTCCGAGCTTCCTTCTGCGAACGCAGGGTCGTCGAAATCTGGCCGGAGACATATCTCGCTTAGATCACGTTTCGTATTCACCGTTAGTAGGCTATGGGATGGTAGTTCCTGAAATTAGATAAGGATGTAAGCACAGAAATTGACAAACTCAATTTTTTAAAATGTTTTCTACCGACGCAATTTTAAAAAAATCTCAAACTTTGCTATGAATATCTTCAATGAAAATCATGGACAACAAGTAGGAACAGTAGGTACTGAAGTTAGGTGCAACAAACGATTGCGCATGTAGGCACTTTTGTGCGGAAAAATTAGCTTACCTCAGTAATTTCGCCGTGTCTTGTCCGTATTATAGGAGAAGCTGAGTACTAGCGTGACTGCCTGTTCTAACGCATAAACTTGACTATAATTCTATCTCTTTCCCCGCGCGGATTCGTCGATCTGCTCCGACGCAGGTCACACTTCCGCGCTCCGGCCGCCATTTCGTTGCGGTGCCGCGTTGACTTTGCACGTGTTTGTGGATGTCAAACGTTCCGACGATTCCGCAAATCCAACTACACTTGATCGCAGCGGAATTCATTCAGCGGCCTCGCTACTCCATTATCGCGGCGGAGGTGTGCTACGGGCATAAGAGGAACAAAGATAGCACAAGTACCTTGTCTGCGTCGGCGGCAGCAGTGCCGGCGAGATGCAGCGCCAGTGGGCGCGGTCGCGCGACCAGGGCGCGCACGGCCGCACATGCAGTTTCTTCTGATATGTACTCGCAACCGCTCAGATCTACCTCCTACAACAAACACTCTATAAAGCTACAGCCATTTTGGAATCATTGCGATAGTGGAAATAGTTCCACGCAGCTCTGAGCCTCGACCACAGAAGAGAAGGAAGAGTACGTACCATGCACATTAAACTAATGTCGTATCTACTCTACGGGCAGTATTTAGATGGCTCTTGCTTGAGTAAGTCGTGATCGCCTACTTTTATGGACGTTAAACCTTTTTCTCTCGGCGGCTCATAGGTGCCGTCTCCCTTCGCTCGTTCGCCCCGATTCAATATTCAAACGGTAATCGTCGAGCTATTGTTACAGTTCCATATTATATTACATTGCATTACCTGCAATAATGGACAAGCGGCTAAACACGCTTCAACCGGGCGCGAAGTGATTGCTTGGTTCGCTCGCACCGTCAGTTCTTGTAAGAGCGGTAGCCGCGCGGTCGCCGCTAGCCCGGCGTCCGTCAGGGCTCCCAGGTAAGACAAGTCGAGCCGTTTCAGCTGCTTGCAGTTATTGCACACGTGGATCACTCCTTCGTCGCTTATTCCTGTGTGTTTCAAATCAATTTTAAAACCCTTTAAAACCTCGATGTCTGCGCAGGTGAAATGCAATAAACGCGGTTCACGCCCATTACGTTCAGGTCATAGTACTTATGCTATACCCTGGACGAAATACACTATACATGCATTGTTCACTATACTAGCGAAACCAAGAGTGGAAAAAAAATTAGGCCCTGAAAGTCATTCAAACATTTTTTCAAGTAGTGTAGGGCTATGTTTTTTTTTTTAATAAAATCCTTATCAAAACAGCAATGAAGTTGTATATTCGTACCTGGAAAAGTCTTCCGCGGATTACAGCTCGATATATTCAGTGATTCTAGATTAGGGCACGACAGCGCCACCTGTTTCATCACAGAATTCGTCACATACACATTTTTGCTCAAATCCAAGACTCTTAGTTCGTTGAGAGTTGCTAAGGAATCGCCAAAGTCCGAACTATGCGTGTAGAGGCTGTCTACTGACATGTAGTCCGACAGTGAGAGATCTTCTAGTTTTGGCAGTTTTTTCAGTATGCACGGTATCATTTTCCACATCGTGATGGGACATAAATCTAGTCGCAGGGTTGTTATGTGAGGTAGGGTGTCTATAGCGGTGTTCAACACTGTGCCTTGCAAACTATAGCAGTTGTAAAACGTCAGCGAATTCAGTTTGGGAGGATTTGAGCCTGTTAGGAATAGTCCCGTCACGTGGGTATTGTTTGCAACCATCAGGCTTTCTATACTAGAATCGCTCTTCACTATTTGAACTAAACTCGAATCCGTTAGCTGAAACATTTAATCGATTAGATTCTTTATAACAAGTTTTTAACAATACAATTCCAGTAACAAGTTAAACTTACCTTATTGCAAGAGACGAATTTCAGATTTTTCAGTGATTTGCATCCATAAATCAATGGGTTCCAATTCTTAGTGTGCATACCGACAACCTGACCAAGAAATTACTATTAGGAATACTAATACATGAACTTTTGCGTTTCGATGTATGAATATTTTATACTTATACAAATACATACACATACTTATTACATCTAGTTCCCATATCACAAGCTTTGCTTAGTTTGGGACTAGAGGGCGTTGTGTGTAAAATCCACGAATATTTATTTATTTATTTATATTTATTACAGCATTCGAAAAAGAATATTTAAAAGCTATACCTTTTTGTGAATCCACCTCATCACTAGGTATAGTGTTCAAACAAGAGTGGATAAAGAAGTAAGATAGGCAATCTTACTTTTAACTCCTCGAGGTTCGGACAAAACTTGCCGACGATGTGCGCGGTGCGGTCGTTGAGCGCCGACCAATGGTGGTCGATGTGCAGTCTCGTGAGGTTCGCACCTAGCTTCTGAAGCACGCGGCGAAGCACCGCCGTCGTCAGCGATGTCGACGCCATCGCCCACCACGATGTCTTGAAAGTGCGGTAACCTGCAGTGCACATCTACTTAATAAACTGACAAGCTTTACATTGCACCTATAAACTCTTAACCAGAATTTACCAGCAGACCATGCATAGAGTTGTCCTGCGCGTATATGAGCTATCTTAGGGCCAAACAACGTAAACATGGATTGTTAGTTTTTTCTTAGAAGCGTAGTTTTATGGTGCGAAACGAAACTTGTTAGCTAGCAGGCAAGTATACCTATATGTATACTATGGAAGTGTAAGTACATAAAACAGCTGTTCCAACTCACCATCAAGGTGTTCTTGCACCATATTTTGCCATCGTTTACTGACGCGCTCGGACCGTATCATGTCTATTATAGGGACGTATGCCAGAATATGGTCCAGACAATCCCTATTTAAAATATCCAGTATACCGTAGGACTCATCACTTTCAGGCGCATCTTCACAGTCCTGCGAAATATTGACCCTTTTAAAAGTAATACAGCTTCGTCTTAAATAAAACATGATTGGAGGATTCGTTCAGCCTTCAGTAACGTTACGGCGGCGGCGGCGGCGCTCAGAGACAAAGGAAGACTTCTGCTATCGTGCCTAGAAAAGACATTTTCACCACTTCCACTAGGAAAAGAGATACAACTACATAGATAATAATTATATTCCCACCCTGTTCAACAAAAGTCCACAATATAAGCAATTTCCCCTTGTCTTTTAAAAAAATAAAATTAATCTAATTAAAATACAAGATAATCTAAGGAGTGTTCAGTGGAAAGCCCAAACATATTTAGCACATGCCCATTTTAGAATAACATTAACAGAACTGCTGCAGTCTCAGCAGACAGTATGCGGCCGACTGTTTACCTACCACCTATTTTAGATGCAGCGCATAGACTCAGTTTCTATGTGTTTTACGTGTCGACTTATTCAATTTGCCGCGTAAGTACTTACGCATTTTTTATTTAAACGACGACCCAAGTAAACTGACATGCGAGAGCACTCAGTCTGACTTTATTTTTGTTGATTTGCGAAAAGTGATTTGCAAATAAACAAAATAAAAATCAGGCTACCTACGGGCTCAGAGTCAAATTATCTGCCCAATCAGACCGCAACTTAAAATAACCAACACCAACACTCAGCCAGTCAGTATTAAACCGGGAGGTTTAAATACATAAAAATATATTACAAACTTTAGTTATTTACTGTTTTACTTACAATGTTAGCTACAGATTCTATTGTAGAAGAGGTTTCAGCTTGTTCTGAGCTTGGTTCTGTACTCTCCGTGTCTTCAGCACTGGCGCTGGTTGTACCTATCAAAATAATACATTAATTACGATGTATTATATATTGATGTCGAAAACCTAGAAAAAACTGACACATGAAATGCAACTTTTTTTCGTGATTTAGAACTAGTCTCTCTGATCAGTCTCACTGATCTCATGAACAAACGACTATTTGATTTTTTACAGATTTCCCACAAACTTACAAATTAAGAATACAGGTAACCTATGTATTAAATAACTTACGCTTACTAGATTAAAAAGTTATTAGGAATCAAACTTAAAATAAAATAAATTACCTTCTTCTTGATTAGTCATAGGAGCTTTGGGGTTGAATGTCCGAACTTTCCACCTCACACGTCCATCCGGGTCCTGGATGGGCTGATGCCAACTATCAGCAGGGGATATCCTTAAATGGCGACCTCGGAGACACTTTTCATGATGAGGGGCTTGCAGTGCTCTGGAATTGATAGTCATCCCATCATCAAATAGCACCACACTGGAGCATCAAGTAAATTCTTAGTAAGAAGGATCATACAAAACATTATATGAATAGAGGTACAAGTTACTTACCCATTCTTCTAAATTTAAAGTTCTAAAATTAGAGTCGCCCAATAGATAAGACAATTCCTAATGATCCTTGTGATATTACTGTATTAAAGGTCTTTGTAGTGCAGTGTTGCACTAACAAAGAAACCCTTATGGCAGATTTAAGGTTATGAGAAAATAACAACATGCATGAGCATTCTTTTAATTATGGTGCTCTTAAACATAGCATGACTGATCTTATGCTCATGCCTGACACAATAATCTATCTGAAAATAACACACTATCAATCTTGTGGCCAACAGGCCTGTCCTGGGGAATGCTGCTTCATAGCAGCACAGTGTAACTCTACTCACGCAAATTACTAATCAAAGTACAAAGCAGCCTTATGTATGAAGCATTTGAAGAATAATTACTTATGAGCATCTGCAGGATTGCTGTAGGTTACGAAGGCATATGTCGGTGTTGGACTTTTACTTGGACCCCTTTCACCCATCCGCAGCCAGCAACTCTTAATAAATCCATACTGTGCAAATATACCAAATAACTCTGTCCTTGTGGTCTGAAACAATAAAAGGGATTGCTTTCATCAACTGCTACAGTGAGAAACACTTTATAGGGCCCGTTATAAGAGTAAGCATTGAAGTTTGCTTGTTGGCTTGACTTATCCTCCGGTTTCAAATTATGTAGGTCGAAAGTTACTCCAGCCAACTTGAACAGAAACCTCTAGTAGCATGGAATTCTAGTCACTTTTCTTTTAGGTATTCCTTAGAAAGAATTAATAAAACAAAGGTGGTTTCTTACTTTGGGAGGCAAATTTGACACATACAGCTTCCTGATAGGTATACCATCTTCAGTGTGAGTGGGTACACTCCTAACATACGGAATGATATCGAGGTTTGCTCCTAGGGCATCTGAAATAAAGCCATAGAAATGAACAGGATCTCCGTAAAGGTGGACAAGAATCATTAGATAAAGAACATACAAAGCTCTCTGCTGACAATGTGATGTAATTCCGGGTTGAGAAATACATCCTCGTCTTCGTCGTCGAAAAACATGGCGATATTACTAAAATGCAAGCAAAAACTTATAAGACGCCGCACAAGCTACTAAAATTCTGAACGACTAATTCAGCATACTTTGGTAGAATACGGATTTTCACTAGAATTTGGAGTATAAAACCAAAAATAAAAATGATAATCGCTAGCGCAGTCAACATACAAAACGGTCTTGCTATTTTCAAAAATGTTACCAACAATTTTTCAAGATTTGCCAAACAAAAAGCACCAAGCAAACAAGCAAGGAGTTTTTTCCTTAAAGCCATCTATTGCCAGCAGAGATTGCCAGTATAAATAAAATAGAAAATTTAATGAAACTGTGATCGTGATCGATCACTCAGCATGTATGTAACTGTATGTAACCTTGTAACGCATACAATCATTTTGTTATCTGTGCTCGTTATTTTGTTTGTTCCGTAATCATCATGAACCTAGAAAATCTATGGACCAGGCATTATACATCTCTATGAACAGTTCTCCCTGCGGCCGGTCGCCATGTTTTAGCACAGCCAACATCAAGTACATCAGTTGTCATAGCGACTTGTTTTTTTCAGTGTTCTCAAGAAAATTTAGTGTTCTACGCGAAAATTGTGCTTGTTAGTAGTGCTAGAACTTGCAGAATACTGCATTTATTATGGGTAGGTGCAGTGTGTTAGGTTGCCGCATGAAACACCATAAAAAACATCCCATTATAACGTTGCACAGGCAAGTTACCGAATTCATTCAAAATATCTTGTTTTTCCTATTATTTTGAAAGATTTTGCTATTAGTGGGAATGTTTAAAATGATATTCTTGCTTTTCTGTAATCATTTACTGTTTTACCATTAATATTATGTGATTTTATAAGAAAATAATTCTCCCTTGTAAATAGAGTTTCGGTAGTACGGCATTTTCATTTTTATCGATATCGATAACTTAGCGACAGGTGAATATAATTAAACTCGGATTTCTTTTTTATTATTTTAGATTGCCGACATCTAAAAAAAAAAGAACAGTGGCTGGATGTAATTGGGTTGGAAAACTTAAATAGATCAACGAAACATATTTTCATTTGTTCCCTGCATTTTGAAGAGACATGTTTTAACCGAACTTTAAATGTAACAAGACTGCGCGATGATGCTTTGCCTTCAAGTGAGTTGTTGGTAAGTTTAAATATACAAGATAATTGTATAGTGTTTACAGCTGGCGGCAAACAACTTGGACAAAAATGGCGGATGCGATCATTCTTTGCTCTCATTCTGACTGTATTTATTCGGTCCGTGCGTTCGAAGTTAATATGTTTTTTTTTGTTTCAGGATAAAGCACTTGAAATTATTCAAAAATGGAAATCAAAATGTGAACATCAGAAGAAAAAACTTATTCGTATTATTCCGTAATGTAAATGACTGGCAATTTTATTAGGGTTCGACATCCTGTTATTTGATTATTACCCGACTTCTCACTCGTGACTTGAAGACCTCCAAGTTATACTCGTGTTTATTGTGTACATACCTATTATTTGTAATAAAGTTTGTATTTTTAAAACTTGAAAATGACTGGCATTGAGGGTTCTAGGTGCTCTTACTTGATTAATATTAATTGATTAATTAATGTGTATATTTGAATAAAAAAAATATTTTCCGAACTTGATTATGACTGGGATCGACGGTTTGATGAACCCTTTTTTTTAAATGCAAGAACCATCTACGAACTTTTAGAAAACATAAAAAAAAAGAATTATCCAAATTGGTCCAGCCATTCTCGAGCTATTGAGTGACAACAAAATAGGATTCATTTTGATATATTATATAGAAAAATAATAGAAGATAGATTAATAATGAATAAGTAGGTATAGTCCGACAAACCAGAAAAAATCTGTAGTAGCAGTTATTTATTTATTATTTCCATTGGTAATTATGAATGCGTGGTATGCTGATCAGTAATAGTGATACTCTACTAAGGCTCCTACACATATGCCCCGGCACAAGCCGCAAAAACTGGCAGTCCGCATGAAACTCAATCAATAAGCTAAGTAACCTTGAGCCGCACGCGGCAACCTAAGCCGGCGGCACTGTGTGTGTGTACTACTCGTAGAAGCCTATATGAAGAAATCTAAAAGAAACTCATTTGCGAATTTTTTAAATTCTGTAAACACCGTGCAATTCAACTATCGATATCGATAATAGTGCGCGCAGCTCTACGGCAAGCCTCCATCTTTGTGCCAGACTCAGATTAGGTATGCACGTTTTTTTCGTAGGTATGTCATCTCTATTCTTTTTTCCCTTACTCTATGGTAATCATTCACTTGCATTCACTCCACATTCACTCATAACAACAACGATCAGAGAAATATCAGTATCTACTTTTTCTTTAATTTTCTCGTATATCTAATACCTATATCATCGAATATCAAGCTATGTCCGCGATAAGGAAAAGACAAAAAGGCAAAGACACCATCAAAAACGGCATACAAAATACAAAAGACACAGAAGAGTCAAGTAAAACCAAAGGGCTGTAAGTATCTTCTATGGTAAATGGGTACCTACAATAAGTAGTTGTATTGTGTGTAATCCGTGTTTTTAATTTTATTACAAATTGGTTTTCAGGATTTCACAAAAAAGTTCGACTGTAAGCTCTCTTAGAATAATATCACGTGTATCAGTTATTCTATCATTACTAACGATCGTCTATTTCTCCACAAAAGACGGCGATTTCAACACTTTCGCAAAACAATCTGATGTATTGCCTGGAAAAGGGCAAATAATAGATTGTTCTGAAGAATATCTACAAGAAATAAACAAATTCGATGGATGTCGGCCTAAAGAATGCAAAAGATTTGTTACTGATAAAGTTGTTTCACTGCCAGAAGTAAAAGAGCTGTTGGTAATTGCCAAAAAAGGCTTAAAATTAGGTGGCTCCTCCGGCGGAGCTTCTATTTTGGATCTCCACAGTGGAGCATTATCATTGGGTCAGAATTTTGTCAACATTTATAAAATCGATAGAAGCAAAACTGTATTCCAGGAAAGTGATTTCAATATTTACAGAGTAAGTTTAGTAACCAACTTATGTCTACATTATAGATATGCATACTATTGCGTATATGCCTACATCAATTTTTTTTCCTCATCATCCTAAGTAGGTATATACAATACAAGTGTAAGTACTTACCTGCTTTTACTGGTATTGTTTCAGATAATTAAAGAAAAAATTAGATATGCTGTAGCTCATCATTTTGGCTTGAACCCAGACAGTATTTACTTGACTCATCCAACATTTTTTTCTGAAATTACTGCAAAGGAAGCAGTTACTATTCATGATGAATACTGGCATCCCCATGTGGATAAAGTAAGCTACCTATCATGTTTACTGATATTTTTTTATAGCCAACAGATTTAACTTTTCAATTTCTTTGTTATTTCAGGAAACTTACAGGTCATTCCACTATACAACATTATTGTATTTGAATGATTATAACACAGATTTCCAAGGTGGGAGGTTTGTTTTCATTAATGAGAAAATGAATAGAACTATTGAACCAAGAAAAGGTCGAGTAAGCATGTTTACAAGTGGAAAAGAAAATATGCATTATGTGGAAAAAGTTAAATCTGGTATTAGATATGCTATGACGATTTCATTCACTTGTGATAAACAGTATGCTATTGAAGACCCAAGTTTGACTAAATATAATCAGTAATATTACAGAATATTAAATATTAATATTATTTAACATTAAATGTTGTCTTATTTTCATACATATTTAGGTGTAGGTGCAGAGAGTAACTCATATACATACATAGAATGTAGTAGGTGTTCTAAGTATTTTTTAAAATGAGAGTGCGCAAAGAAATTTTTCTGTGTCTCACTCACCACATCTTATGGGAAAAACTAAACTAAACCCAAACGACTGAACATGAGACCATCTTGGTAGAGAGTACTTACAGCAGCTACTCGCTACTAAGATGGTCTCTGTGGTTGCTGTCAAAATCAAATTAAAAATATAACACTGCGTCGTAGAAAATGGTTCACGAAACTATAAATGCTCATATACCTCATACCTGAGAAACGCAAAAAATATTAAGAACCGCATGTTTATTTTTTAAATTTCGCGCCAAACCGAGTCTTTCAACCTCAACAAGGTACCTACCTACTTTACCTACTCTTTGGTTGATTACAGACATCGTTGATAATCAAGAGGTGGGTTGAAAACTCATTCTGTCAAAATCTGGAACCGAACCACGGACTTGATCGTTTGGCTGGGCCTTATCCACAGAACAGAATAACATTATCCGTTCGCCTGTGGTGGTGTGGTGGGTTATTGACTTGAACAAAAAAAAACAAATGATTACTCATGTTGTCTATGAATCAGACAAACAAACAAATCCAAACAAAACACAATCGCAAAGAGAATTTGCACCGTTTGCGCGTGTTATTTTTATGATTTTGTAAAAAAACTATAAAATGTTCTAATAAACTATTTGTACAATGTAAATTTCAATATAACAGGGCTTTGTTACTTAAAAAAAGACTTGAAAAATTATTAGTTTTACATACGAGTGTTCCAAAGGTGAGTTTTATTCTGAAAGTTCATTTACGCAGATGAGTCGCAGAAAGTATTTATTGGATTATATTTCTAGAATAATTCACAAATGGACGGTTCTACGGTTGACCACAGTGATTCAGATTCGGGGGAGAGCTGGACTCTGCTGGAGAATCACCCAGCGTATGGAGAAGATGCACCGGATTTCGCTGAAAATTCTCCAAATTCAACACCGATCAAAAGGTGAGAGTCGCTTCTTTTTCGCGAAATAAGAATCGGAAGTCAGTGTGTCACTAACTAGCTAGAGATATAGATTTTCGCTATTGCGTATAATGATGGCCTTGACCCAGTATATACTGTTTACTTGAGAGGCTCGGAATCAATAGTTTTGTTATTGTTGCGCATAAACTTGCCTTGATGATATTAATTCTTGACAGCATTTATGCAACTTCCACTTTGAGAAATAAATAACGCAATATGGAAAAGTTTTAAGTTTTGTCTTATTTATTTATATGCATACTTTTACTTTGCATTCTTAGGGTTCATTACCATCATCATTACCATCCTCCTAAAACTAATTAGACTAGCATGTTGTAATGAGTTACAACAGGTAACTCATGTTACTAAGCATTGTGTTGTGTTATGTGGTATTTATCACTACCATAATATTGATAAGCATACTTATCTTGATCCGGATTCTGTTAGCAGTAAACAGTTGGCATTAGATAAAATATTCGTTTGTTTTCAGAGAGCACACTGAAGCCCACCTTGAGAAAGATGAAGACACAGATGGAATTTCTATCATCAGCGACAGCGACCCTGAATCAGCACCTTCTGATTTCACCTGCGACAAATGTTTATCCTCTGAAAATCCATCTCAATTGCAAAACATGCAATACCCTTTGAATGATGTACAGCAACCAAATAAAAAAACGATTGAATCAATATGCAATGAAGCTGATTTCCTTGGAGATGGTTCTCATAAACTTAAGACATATGTTCACAGACGAAATAAACGATTGAGTATGGTGCTCAACATCATAATGCTGGGCAGTGTCATCACAGCTGCAGGAGTGGCCATCGGTCACATGTGGGGTGCTAAACATGAATGCACTACCCCATCACCATCTGTCAATAAAATATTATCAAACTTGTACAAATTACAAGAAGAAAATGCATATTTGAGAAACAAACTGAGAGAATTATCACTCCCTGGTAATATGCAACCAGTACTTCAGCCACAGTCAGATGAACCAAAAAAGCAGGTGAAACACAGATGCAAAAAAATATTTGAAGTACCACTGAACCACAAGGGTGACAATGACAAAGCATTCAAATGCATTGATGAGGACAGCACAGAATCTGTAAAAAAACAGGAGGCCCCTGAACTGCTATCACATGAGAAAGAATTTTTGAGCGGCATTGGTAAACTGAAGAAAGTTTATAACCAGAACAAAAGTTGGCTAGATGATCATATTCAGAGGAGATTAAGCCATGAAAATAATATGATGAGAAATAAGCGCAAAACAGAAGAAGCAGATTCTGATGCTGAAAAAGACTCAATAGACTTTAAAGGTATCATTCGGGGAAGTGAAATTGCACCTGCATTCAAACTTCCTAATTTGGAAGAACATGATGGATGCAGTAACACGTCAGAAAATGATTTTATTACTCCAGAATCAGACATAAAAACCAAGTCACACAAAGCCTGGAACCTCAGAAAACAAATGGATGGTAGAAAATTTGATGTGATAAAAAAAAATAAGAAAAATGAAAAGCAGACAGAATCTAAGGACTCTCATAATCTAGACAGCCAAAACCTGGAGAATCTTTCAGGAAGTTCATCATCTGAGAGTTTTGAAAATATTAACCTCAAGAAACATGAGAGCATTCTTACAGAAGCTTCCCAAACCAAAGAAAAAAAAATTAGCTATGCAGACTCACTCAGAACAGACAGCCAGAATGTGCATAACCAAATAAATTATAGCAATGAGCAACCTATCAGAGGCATCAAAGGTTATGGCTACAAAAGAAATCATGGAGATGTGGAATTGATGTTGAATATGGTATCTTCCAGTGAAGATGAAATAAAAAAAGATGATAGATACACCGGACCCAAAATGAAAAAAGATAAAAAGAAACATGACCGTAACAAAGTACACAAGAAGCAAAAAAGAAAAAATAAATATGAACAGTGGGAGATGAAAGGGGGATACATGAAAGATTTTGATGAGTTTTCCATGACATCATCACAAGTTAATCTGGGAAATGATGCCATAACAAATCCCGAAAAAAAGTACTTGAATAACGATTTTGAAAACTACCTTGCTAGGCTCACGGAAGCTGATCAGATGAACCAGCCCAAAAAAAGTGAAGACAGCATCAAACTAGAGAGAACTGAAAAAGGAGCTAAGGCTAAAAATAAAAACCAGGACTGGTATGATAAGAGGTACACTCTGCGAGCTGAAGCAAGAAGGAAGCTGGAGCAGGAGCTTTTTGGCGAGAGCAGCCCAAACAACGCGGCCTGGTACTTCCGCCGGGTGAACAAACGGGAACAGTGCCGCGCCCAGAAGGATAACAGCACCTTCAAAAAATTCTCCAAACAAAAGATGAATTTTAAAATGAAGCGTTGAATGCATATGCAGTTTTATGTACAACATTGCAATAAAACATAGTTTTAGCAATTAATTACACTTGCACTAGGTGTATCTCCAAGAGAGATAATTAGATTCTTTAAATTACATTGTAGTTTTTGGAGACAAGTGGTGGAAAAACAGTTTTGACCATTAGTATTAACTTGATGTTGTAATACTTGTATCTCATATCTACTTACGATAATTGATTTGTAAACATAAGCCCAGCCCATATAAATGATGTGTAGATTACGTAGCATTTTGTATGCTAATCACTACCCAATACCTTACCTACCTTCAAAGATTTTTAACTTTAGATAATTGCTATCTATTATAATTACTTTCTACCTAGTTACTATTAACATAGTTTGCCTATGTACTTTATGTGATAAATCTAACATTATTGTTATTATTACTTGCCCCCTATGGATTTTACATCCCGTGATATTTAAGTTTTACGCAATATTAAAATTATTAACTAGTATTTAAATAAATGGTTACACAATATTTGTTTCTTTCTTTTAATTCGGAACTCCTTTATGTATAAAAGATTATTAGTTATCTCTTGTGAAAAGGGTACAAGCAGATTATTAATTTCTATAGAAATATCCATATTCTTAGGGGAAAGTCGAGAAAATAAAACCAGAGTTTAATTTACAATCTTTATAATCTCCAACAAATCAGGTGTAGAAATTATGATGCTGACTAAAATAAAAATACATTTGCGCATATTATTATTTTAGACCAACCGCTAAAGCAGTGCGCTTTAATAAAAACACTAAACACCAAACTAATCATCTCCTATGGCTCCACTGAAGACCAAATTGATAGCTGCATTCACATCACCTGAAAAATAAAAAAAGCTGTAAATACATTTTTCGCAAAAACCAGACAAACTAATATACCGGCTTTACACTCGCGCTTCGTCCCTCGCCTCGTGGCTCGCCTCGTCCCTCGTGCGAGGCTTGTGTTGATCGATGGTAAATGAGTTGCCTGTTTACACTCGCGTGCATCCACTCGGGTGCGACGCGAGGTCCTTTGACTCGTGCCCCAAAAACCGCTCCGGACGCGAGCGCCGCGAGGGACGAGGCGAGCTACGAGCGTCTGTTCACATCACACTCGCACCTCGCCCCTCGCCTCGTCCCTCGCCTCGCGACTCGTACGCGAATGTAAATGGGGTACCTAATAGAATCTTCAAGTCTTGGTTGGCGAGTACCCGGGGCGGCGGCGGCGTGTATCTTCTATTTTTAACCGACTTCAAATAAGGAGGTTCTCAATTCGGTTGTATTTTTTTTTATGTGTGTACCTCATAATAACTCTTCCGTCATTTATGAACCGATTTCCAAAATTCTTTTTTTATCCTGAAGGATACACTTCCAGTTTGGTCCCATTCAATTTTCATCAAAATCGGTTCAGTAGCTTGGCTTATAAATAGAAATAACTGGAAAATAATATGCCATCCACATGCACGAAATTGCGTATTTTGCTTTCCTGTGGCTTAGTGGTGTTTACGGGCACTAGAATATTTCCAATGAATCGCAATCATCATCATCTGATGATGACTCCGGTAGTTAAATTGAAGTCGGTTTTTCTAGTTTTTTAAACTTATAAATTATTTAAGTATTTATCTTTCACACGTACGTGTACCAACGAAATTTGGCCGGCGAGCCCAGACTCAAGCCGGGTACTGGCTACAAAACAATACTTACACCACGATAATAGAAACACCGGTCTAAATAGAATAACGTATTTTATTTTACTTAGTAAGAAAGACTAGTTACCAGCACAAATTAGCAGCGCACGAACATTGAGGGCGTCATCTATCAAGCCCATCTCATGCATGTGGGTCAACTGAGATGAGTAGTCTTCATCTCGAGGCAATGGGCTTTGGGAAGAAGATGCTGCAAATAAATAAACAAAAGTGATCAAAAAAAAATCTCGGTTAGTATGTACTATCTATAGATTGCAGTGTTGCACCTCATTATTGCTTTCGTTCATTGATAGTGTTTGAGTGTACCTTCAGTACTTTGTTCCATTGGCGTGCCGGCGGGATTCCTAGCGGTCGCCCGGTTCATAGCTTCTGTGATCGCTTCGCTAAACATTTCTGGCGTTATGAGAGATGGTAGTGTAGGGCCTCGAGAACCACCTAGAATGTAGAAGACTAGTATAATTTTTTTTTTTAAATCTTTTCTTGTAGTTGGGTTGTAAGATGAGAGCTCCAGCGAGCACTTCTCCTTTTCTTGGGGATTGGGTCCGCACCATTTGGAGGAGACTTGAGCTCGTTAGCTAGCTCATGGATCCGCTGGTAGTAAAAACTAAAAACTGACCAGAGGCGGGCGACGAGCGAGAGGAGTCGGCCGGAGGAGCGGCCCTCAGTAGCCGCAGCAAGCTGTCCTGACTGCCGCCGCGCCGGCTGGATCCAGAGCCCGATGCAGAAGCAGATACTGCTTCCGTCGCCGCCTGCTGCAACAAATAATATAATAGCAACAACATTTTTTTTAAGAAATTAGTTTTTATCATGTTGAGCTTCAACTAGACTTGAGGTTTGTGAAAAGATGATAAAGTGTATATTTTTGCTGAGTACCATAGGTTTTATGTTGTGAAAAATATTAGTTTTTCAGTGCATATTCGTAAATCAAGTCAAATTACCTACCTGTAACGCGGCAGCTAACTGCTCCTGTGTTATAGGACTTCTCTCAGTATCTTCAGATTCCTCCTCATCTGCATCCTCGTCTTCCGATAACGCTTCCAGGGAATACGCGAAACCCGATGTTGGGACTGAAATTGTTTAACCACTCATGAAAAATTCGTTATAAAATCATCTGATTCACAAAATAAATACACAAAATGTATATTCTATACAATACAACTTTTCTGTTGATTCCAATGAAAAAGTTGTATTGGTTTCGAGTTAAAAAAATTGTGTAAGGCTTGTATTCTGATAAATGGTTACTACTCAAGCATACTTGAGTCTGTATCAGTGCTTGAGCAGTCAATTTGAATACTGGCCTAAGAGAGATCACCTTCAAGATATAACTTAAAAAACTCTCAGCCCAATACATACCATTGTCGTTGGCCGGCGTGGTGCTAGCACGCGCCCGCACCAATCGCGTCAAATGGCGCAACGCCACTGGCAGCTCATGATGGGCATTGGCCCCGGTTCTCATTGTCTGTATATTGGCTCCAAGCGCAGCCAATAATTCAACCTCGTGAAGAATGGATAGTGCAACACAATCCTCCCCTAGAGATGGTGCTTGGTCAATTATCTCTGAGATCACTGGCTCTTCATTTAGAAGCTGAAATAACATTTATGCATTCAACTAACTGGTTGTGGGCCAAGATTGCTTTAATAAATATTTTTTATTCAAAAATTGTGATTCAAGGTAGTATTTCAGAAATGAAGTTCATAATACCACGTTTCATAGCATCCATTACATTAATTTATGTTTTTTTTAAATTTACTTTCTAGAGTGGTCTTACTACATCCTACCTGCATAGCTCTAGTCCATCCTGGTGCATTAGGAGTACATCCCAAGGTTCTCAATGAACTGTTCAATTGTTGTAACTCAGCGTCAGTGTACCTCGGGGTAGGAGCTGGGGCCTGTTGCTCCTTCTTCTTCACAACATGGACCATTTCACCGTTTTTCACTCCACTGGCTTGAAGTGTGGCTGTTTCTTTCAGAATCTTACCATGGTGTATGAGTTCTGTAAATTATTTAGTTCTACATTTTTATATATGGACTCCTATGCGTTATTGTGATCCATAAAAAATTGTTAAGTTCTTACAATATCTTTGTGGTACCTAAGTAAGACTCACATTGTGAAGTGCTGAGGCGGTCAGTCATGCTTAATTAAATAATAAAAAACATACCCAAGGAACATGATGGTAGATTAGTTTTCTTTTCAGCTTCAGTTTTCAGATTATCAACAGTGTTATCAAGAGCATAGTTCTCTAGTTTGAATCGCTCAATAGGTCCGGGCTTGACTTTTATGCCCAAAAATATACAGGGCCGAACTTCCATTTTATCCACCTAAAAAGTACAAGGAACACATAATGTACTTACCTACAATGGACAAACTTAATACTCTAATGATGTGTTCAAATAAATTATTTAGCTTCCCAAAAGTACCAACTAATGATAAATCGATAAATCACATCACCTTGAACTTATAGCACTGAAAACTGAAGATAATTCCTCTGATTCGCCTGATTCACTTTCCGATATCTGGTTTTAGGCAACTGCAAGTACAGCGATCGGCGAAACAAAACAACACAGAAAATCAATATGTACTAATCAGAAAATCACAAATTTTATGACAAAACCACACACAAGTCACAAAACAACATAATAATACCTCAAAACTACGCACAAGCACAAAACAAAAGCACAACACAACAAAAAAACAAAGCTATACATACATGTAACGTCAGTCAAGGCGTCACACGAAGATTTTCCCTTGTCATCATTGGAGCCACAGACCGCAATATTATGCAGCAGCAGCAGTGCAGGTACGATTTTTATATACTAGTGTTGAGATTAGAAATCGATCCATATTACTTCTTCTTCTCTTAATTCTGGCTGTTTGGTGGCTAGGGCTGCCACGAATTTGCCAATGTCAGTGTTTATTGGCGTTTACTAATCTTTTAAGGGCTTATTAGATTGTGCAATCTCAAGCACGCTAACTAACAGGGCAAAAGGCGGAGATCTGAGTAGGTGATAAAAAATGACCGGTGAAGAAGATATTACTTCCTATGGCTAATAATGACGTATTGATTCTACGATTTGTGTCAGTGTCACACAAACCAATCAATCAAATTCATTCAAATCCACTTCCACCATACTTCCACGGTTCCGCACACGTTCATCGACCTGCAATCTTGCCGCTGGCGACAAGTCGGCCGTTGAGTGCGCCTGTCTGTGAATGCCAGCCATTATTATACATTATTATACTCTTTGGGTTTGCTACAGCTCTAAAATTCCATTATCGTTACCATTCATTCATTCATTCATAATTTTTTAATTTTCCTTTCCTTCTAGAACAAGAGAAATACAAGAATAGATAGAATCTGGAAAATACGCACGCGTAATGTATATTTGATTGATTTATTGAAGATGATTAGCTACACAGGTATTTGTTACACTGGCGGTAATAAAAGAATTCAATTTTTTTATTCCATCTCGACACCTTGATCTATAGAAGATGACTTGAAAATGATGAACGGATCTGACGAAATTTTGGAGGCTAAAGTTGCTGAGCGCAATGAACGTGCTAAAAAACTATATCGGTAAGTTTTTAGAGATGCTCTCGCATTACAAACTTTTTACGGAGACTACCACAAAATTAGGTAGGTACCTGCATAGAATACACAATATTACCTAATAGGCCTTTGCATCTAATCTAGATTATTTTTATACAGCGATAGGGGCCACGTTTTACTTATTCCCCGATGAACGGGACTCTGCAGTGCCTGGGACATGATTTAGGTGGAGTAGGCTTGCCCAGCACCTATACGATCCTGTAGCCTAGTTGGCCTCACGATGTTTTCCTTTACCGTTTGAGAGTACCATAAAGCCATGAAACATTGTGTTATAATCATAAACTAAACCATAATTTATGTAATTTTTTTTCTAGCTATGTGAATGAATTAGCCAGGCGTGTTGGTGATATGACCGCATCAAGCCAATCTATCATGGATCTTTTTTCCATGCATATTGAAATCCAACGCCAGAAGCTTAGGGATAACTGTGAAAAATTATTTTTCCTTGACCCTCTAAACTATGGAAAGAAGACCCTTGAACTTCTTTGGCGGAAGGTGTACTATGATACTGTGTCCACTGTAAAGAAATTGCGGGAAACAGATTTAGAGAATGATAATTATATCTATACTCATATTGTATGTGGTATTGGACACTTCCATCACTTTATATCAAGAATATCAACAGAGATGAAACTGAAATACAAAGAGCTAGATTATGTCACTGACTATGATGATGAAGAACGTCAGGTGCGCATCAATCCTCTCACAGATGAAGAACTACAGTTTGGAAAGTGTGCTCTGCACTCCTGTTTAATCTTTCTGGGGGACCTCAGCCGGTACCAAGCTGAGATATTTGACAGCTTTGAATCATCCATAGCCGCTCGCTACTATCTTCAAGCAGCCCACATTGACATGTCCTTGGGTATGCCTTACAACCAATTGGGGAATTTATACCTTGACAAAAACCACAACCTGGACTCAGTGTGCTATTATATTCACTGTCTTAACTGTGTGACACCATTTGAGGGAGCAATGGACAATCTGAAAAAGATTTTTGAGAAAAATGAACAGTTTTGTGAAGCTATCCATGATACTGAAAGTCTGACACAGACAGAACATATTGAAAACACTATAGTCAGCTTCTTGTCCCTCATAGACATATGGTACATGGGCAAAAATGATACAAATATTCCACAAAGGTGCAATACCATTGCACACAGCCTCAAGGTATCAATGGACTTTGGCAAAACACCACTTCCAGATTACAATAAAAACTATGATGAGTATGTTTTGGCTATTGAAGAAGAAAACACTAATCCATCATACTTCAATCCCAATATTGTACAAAAAATGGTACAAATCTGCTTATTCACCATACCGAAAATGGCAGAGCTGGATGAGACTAAAGCCTTTGCTTGTAAAGCCTTTACATTGGCTTTTTTGGCACAACTTCTGCAAAAGCTGCAGAAGCAACTACAATCTATGGGTCTAAAAAACCCTGCAGCCAAATATAGAGAGAGAACTGTCTCCTTGCAAGAAGAAAACATTCAACCAATTGAGGGTGTGAAAGTTGAATCTGAAGATGAATTTGAACTCCCAGAAGAACCAGTTATAACAAATGGTGTATGTTTGAGTGGAGAATATGAGAGTATAGAAGAAAGCAACAGTAAACAAGAGAATGAGAAAATTCAAAATGGAGACGCAAAGATAAATGGTAAAAAAGCAGCTCTGAAGAGACGCCGTCGCAGGCGCGTCGCTTCTTCAGAAAGCTCTGATGTGAGTGCTGATGAATCTGACAACACTGATGTAGAAACTTATGAATCCTATTCAGCTGATGATAATGAATCTAATTCTACTTATCAGTCAGACACTGAGTCTGATGGAACTGATTTAGATGAAGAAAGTGAAATATGCAATGGTGAAGTCAAGGAACATTCTAAAGTGAAAGAACCAGCAGTTAATGGAAATGTGGAGACTGCTGCCACTGAAACTATACAACTTAAAGATAATGTTAACTCTCAAAACATCAATGAAGCTCAGTTGAAAGCTTTCCTGCTAGGAGATAACACTCTAGCCAGTATCAAATTACTTCAAGACTGGGCTTTGACTGAGAAGGAGCTCATCCTATCCTGTGGAGATAGTGGTGAATCACTCTTCCAGTGTGTGGTGGATTTGCTCAACATTTTGTCACATTACTTTATCTACAAAAGTGACATACTATCTGATGCTGATAATGAATGTTCGGTTTTGAAATATGCAAGAAGTGTTACAACCAAAGTAAAGTATGAATACAAGAATACACCTTTGCCTGAAGATGTCAATTTGCGCGGCACTAATATCTGCAAGTTCGACAAGGATGCAGCAGAGTGGCAAATATCAGACAGACAAAATCTGTCAGTCTATGAAGAGAATGTTATAAGAATTTTGAATTTCATTGATTTTGGGAACTATATTGCCAAAATTGTACCAAAAATAAGATTCAACAGAAGTATGAAGATATTCTTTCTAAAAAAGAGTACACTTCCAAAACTGAATACCAAAATAACCCACAAAAAAAATAGGGAATGGCACAACTCAAAGAAACCACATGTAAGTTTCAACCATTACTATTTTGAAATAGGTACATAGGTTGATATTTTCTGCAGGCAGATGTAGATATAGGCAACAGAGCTCAAGATATTGCTACAAGAATATCTTATTTCCTATCAATGAATGTTTATTTTTCAGGATCCACCAACAGAAGGAGGATTACTGCGCAAGCTAGGGCGACTGTGGCTGACATCGCAAGTGCGTGAGTTGGAACGCAGCGGCCGCCAGCCCGCCACGCCCGCGTTGCTGGCCTTAGACACGGCCGTCATGCACAAACACCTGCGCCGCGTCAAGCAACTGCTGCGCGCTAGGAACTTTATACTGCTAATACCAACTGTTGGTGAGTTCAAAATGCAATTTAAAAAACAAATAACTTCAGTAATACTTTTAGCCAAGCAAATAAAGTATTAGATTGTGAGCCAAGAAGGAGCAACCTGCGATTCCTAATCATCATCATGTCAGCCTGAAGAAGTTCACTGACATAGAAGTTCGACATAGACTTCCAGGAAGAACGATTTGGGCTTTCATCCACCAACTTCCCGCGATCTTCACAATGTCGTCGGCCCACTACCACTTACCTACCTTCCCTAAAGAGAGCATTAATTTTATTTTGCAGTACTGCAAGAGTTGGACAATCTGAAACGCGAGCAGAGTTCGGCGCGCGACGCGATCCGTTGGCTAGAGCTGCAGCTGAAGAGCGGGTCGCGGTTCGTGCGCGCCCAGCGCGCCGGCCAGGCGCGTCCGCTGCCTCTCCTCAAGTACCCTCGCAAGGCGCCGCAACACATCAACAACTTCATCCAGATACTAGAGTTCTGCAACCACTTCATCGGGGAAGACAAGCAAGGCGGCAGCGGGGACTCCCTCGGGGACCGATCCCTCCCCACGAAGGCGACGCCGCTGCTCGTCCTGCTGATGGGCGACGTGCCCGGCTCCGACGCGGACCGGTACAAGGAGTTCAGCGTGACCGGCGCCGCGCACTCGGCGGGAATTTCCGTACAGCACGTCGAGGACTTCTACACCAAGTGGCGTCACACCGCCCACAAGAGCGGCAAAAAGAGATGAACGAACCCCGCGATCGAATCGGGATTTGGTCACAACAGAGGATTCGACCATAGCGCTCTATGGCTTTGACATTGAATACCTAATCGTGGGTCTGAGATGGAATCTGGCAAGTTTGCGGCTAATTCAAGGATGAGCGCAAAACGCAGTTCCATTTCGGTATTGACAACTTCAGCTGACGAGAAGTGCAGGTAATTGAAAAATAATCGGATGGAAAATGTGTAGTTATCTACTGAATTTTCTTTTTCAGTTATGCATTTTTTGTCATTATTTAATTTTCTTTTTTTAATCTGCTTCACAGATATAATTTTTAGTAAAATTATTGTTCAAAAGGTACTTTAATTTAGTAGTTGGGTTTGTAATATTTTTTATATCATAAAATAATTTCATTATCATTTACATTTACATAATAATAAAATGTTATTATTCTTCATCATAACATTCGTGCCTTTTATTTATTACAAAACCACACAAAAGTCACGTCCTCTTCATTAGATTACTATGGCAAGGAAACAATTACTTTTATATAGGTATTTATTATCTAAAACTATTGATAAAAATAAGTTATGTGTATAACAATAAAATGTACAGATTCTGTTAAAAACCAAGCCAAATGAGCACTGTTTTATAGTTAGTATAATAGTAATTATTAAGATTATCACAACACATAAAAAGACACGCCTAATCTAGTGATGTTATGCTATTTTCAAATTATTATTGTACCCTACCATTGCAAAACTTTTACCTCTAGGTAAAAGATATGTGGTTTCTCATTTTCTATTAATTACTCTATACAAAATAATAACTCAGATTAGCTCTATTTTATTAATATGTACAATACATAGCCTCTAGCGGTACACTGAGACCAGAGGTTATTAAAAACTCTCTTATAGCTATAATAATAATTAATAATGTACAAAATATACATTATGCTATAACAATCTTTCAACAGTCTTATATCATCAACTCTTGCTCTTCTTATTCATATTGCACAAACAACTCTTAAGTGTCAGTAAGTATTTGAAGATAATACCAAGTGTAACACTTATGAGATTATAACTTTGTTACATTCTACTTAAAATCAAATTTGACAAATCAACAAGTGATTGGCTAAAAACTATAGCTATAAATTAAAGGCAGGCGATCAATATACAGGCATAAAAGGATCTGTAGTAAAATATCATTGATAACTGTCCCAGTAGTATGGTTCGCGATAATAGCGAAGCCATGGCTAGCAACCCACTAACTGTATAAGCTGCTGAACTGTCGATCGGTCTAGTAAGCACAGGTCAAAGTCAAATGTTTGAGTAGTAACTTCATACCGTCCAGTTTCAGCTATAAGGTTCACAACCCTTTCAAGATCCTCATTATTTTTTATCTTCATGATTCTCTGCTGTAGATCTCGCAGTTGAACCATGTAGTCAGGGGATAGGTCGCCTGGTTCTGCATCTTCCCCTAGGCTACTTGATACACCATTATCTTGGACTTTGGTCTCAGTGGTCACGGAGCCACTGCTCTCTCCCTGTTCTGTTTCAATAAATGCTGGGCCAGGGGCAGGCTCTACCGCAACGGCAGTCTTAGCTACCTTCCTCTCGACTTCCTCATCCTCAGCTGCTTTACGTTTGCGCTGCCGCTTTTCTTCACGTTTCTCTTCACGTTTTGATGACTTTTCTTTGTGTTTTTTAGATTTATCTTTTGGCTGTGGCTGTTTCACCTCCACAAAAGGTTCTAGCTCTGGCTCCACTTCAGGCTCCGGTTCCGGAGATGGCTCTTTGACAGGCTCTGGTGATGCATTATTTTGTTTTGCTTTGTCATCATCATCAGCTATCATCGAGCTTTCTGAATCTGAATGACTGCTGTTGATATCATCAATGACATGTGATGCTTTTGCAAGGCCACTCTTAGAGCTGCATTGTGATGCTGTGTCAATGGAAATAGGGGAGCCGAGTTCTTGGGGTGGAGGCTCTTTAGGAATAGGTGTTTCTCTGTGTTCAATAACATCTGGTTTCTCCACAGGTATTTCTCGTACTTTGTCATGTTTGTGTCTCTTTTCCTTGCTAGATTCTTTGTGCTTATCTTTAGACTCATCTCGCTTTTTGTCTTTTTTCTTATGCTTGTGTTTCCTTTCTGAGTCAGATTTATCTTTATTTTTGTGATGGCTAGATCGTTCTTCAATGTCAGTAGAAGGTGGTGTTTTCTGTAGATTTTCAAGACTGAATTTATTGATGGCCTTTTCTGGTTTAAATTGTTTTTCCTTAACTGGTGTTGTGACTTTATTTGTTTCCTTTTCTTTTGGCATATCTCTGGCTTTTACAACTTCTTTACTTACAGGTGATTCTTTGCTTTTAAGATTTTCTTTTTTGTGTTCTTTTCTCTCTTTCCTATCCTTGTCTCGGTCATGACTTTTCTTTTCTTTTTTCTTTTTTTCTTTCTGCTCTTTATCTGGTTTTGGTTCAGGTGGTTTTTCTTCTGGTTTAGGCTTCCTCGGTTCAGGCTCTGTATGTTTTTGTACTTTGTAGTCTTCCTTCATACTAGAAGCACTACTGGACCTGGGTGGAGGACTGGGTGGCCTTCTGGGACTAATACGACTTTTTTTTACGATATCTGGTGAGGGTGGTCTTTCACTCGACCTTTTACTGGCCTTGTCTTTCGATTTTTCTTGTTCCTTGTTGTAGTTTTTAATTTTTTCTTGCTTGACTTTCTCTTTTTCTTCTTTGATTTTAATTTTCTCCGTCTTTGACTCTTTATGATCATGTTTTGATTTCTTTTCAGAACTTGATCTTTCTTTTTCTTTCTTATCAGACTTGACAGGCGCTACTACACTTTTGTCAAGCTTTTTAGGGTCTGGTGATATTTTAGGAGGTTTTTGTATAGGAGGTCCAAATAAATTTTCAAAACTACTTGTTCTGTGAGGAATTTCATCTTTGTGCTCCTTTACTTTGTGTTTTTTGATATTTTCAGAAGAAAGCTTGGGTTTGCTGAGAAGCTGCTGTTTCTCTTCACTGAATGAATCTCTACTCCTGCTTTGGTTTTCCTGGTCTGGGTTGGTATAGTATGAATTGTTGGTTAGAAGTCCTCCACCTTTTAATAGTTTTTTCTTGAAATCATCATTAGGATTTGGGAAGATGTATCTGTCTTTGAGAAATCCACTTTGTTGTAGTGTGAAATCATATGTGAACTTGATCTTCTTGGGTTCATCTTTATTTTTAAGGTATATCTCTATTGGAAATATAAATCCAGCATAACCCGATTCCTTGATGCTGAATGGTGGTTCTTTTACAACTGTAAAAAAATAAATAAGTTTAATATAACTTATTACATACATATAATAGGTAGGTACCAAAAATCTATTTTCAGAAGTCTGTTGTGCAGGTAGGTACCTAAATACTAAGTGCCTACTAATACACTCTGCTATACTTATGTATACATATGTTTACTCCCATAACTGACTAACACTGGGCATTTTCCCGAAAGGGGAACACCAACCAAAAAGCACCTCACTTAGCAAGAAATCTGTGATAGAGAAGAACCAGATGATTCTTTCTGAATATCCATAATTTTATTTTATAGTTTATCTGCAATCAGTTATTGAAACTATGAGCAAATGATTTGAGGGTTTTGTGTTGAGCAGAGAAATCCAAAACTAAATTTATTTAGGCCCAAATATTAATAATACCTATAGTAAACCATTTATCATGAAATTCAAATACTATAGGCATCTGCCTTTGCCCAGGCTGATATAATAATGGTTAACATACAATGTACATTAGTATACCTACAATTTATAAAAACGTACATTGTTTGAATGTTCATATAAAATTTCGTTATTCTAATCTACACAAACCGTGCAACTATTGTATCAATAAGCACATGGACACCGCAAAATACGTTAATAACCATTTTAGGTAGGTACCTACTTATATTTTGAAAGTGTTTATTTACATAGGTAGGTAGGTACCTCGTTTTGGCTTCGGGAAAGTTTCGTGTAGGTGAAACACAACTTTGTCAACAAAATGACTTATATCAGCGCCTTCTTGACCGCGAACAAAAACTTCCCAATCATGAGTAAATCCTTCAGGGGTCTTTTTAGAACGCAACGAGGCTTCATGTCCTATTTCAAAATTAACTTTTATTGCAGACATACTGGACCTGAAATATTTGATACCAAAATTACTGTAAAGATGTAAATGTTCTACAGAAAATCTGAAAATGATATTGAATTAGCTTACCATCGATTATTTTCGGCATAAATTAACTTTCAAATGTGCGAATATCTTTTACGATACACTTTCAAATCAGATGATGTTCTAAAAGCTAGCAGTATCACAATTTATCGAAAATAATCTTTTAGCGCCCTTGTTATTTTGGTTCGCCATATTGGAACTATTTAGTCCACAGATAAGATAATAATAGCTAAAATATTCAATCAATTGTTTATTGGCGATGTTTACACTTTCAATACTGAATGCGATCCACCCACCACTCAGCTTCAGCTCACGCCTCACCACCTCACAAAAAAAAAACAGCTCAGCTGATTTGATTGTAAAATATTTCTGCTTGCTTTTGTTGCTGTAGTCCAAAATAGTGAAATTGAATAAAAAATCTCAAAGAAAAAGATGTCTGGGTTTATGGCGGCTGTATTTCAACCTTTGAAGTACGTTCATTAGCAAATTCGGTGATATAACCTTATTGTATCTGGTTTATCATAAATAGGTATCACATTTTCTGGTTGTTTCAGGATCTTTCGGCAAGGATTCCACAGTATTACAGCAGTAACATCGTCCAGCACCCTAGTTCAACCGGAAAGCATTTCTTTCTCCTCAATAAGAACAAAAGTGCGATGCTACTTCCCCAGGCCTAACGAAGTCAAAAGAGTACGCCGTCACGGCTGGGCAACAAGGATGTCTACACCTAACGGACGTAAAATTATTATGAGACGTCTTTTGAAAGGAAGATTTGTTTTATCTCACTAATGTAAACTCTTAGTAAAGTAGTTTTAGTAAATATATGCTAGGAAACCTAAAATAGTGGCTGTTCTTAGAATACCTACTGATAGTAATTATTCATAGGATGTAAAATTCAATCTTTTATTAAAAACAATCTGATTTTGTGTTGCCTGCAATCAACTAACTTTGCTAACAAAGCTATGCTATTTTACTTAACATCTAGCCAATAACCATTTATAAAAAATAACAAAAATCAACTGTAAAAGACTGAATTCAATTCATGACTAGGACTGAATCAGTTCCCTTGCGTACATAGTTCAAATAGTCAACATTTCATTTACTTCATGATAACATTTCATCAATTTTGAGATTTAACACAATTAGACTAGTTGAATAAATACTTTTGTTGTGAGTGAACTGAGTCTTCAGAGTTTGTGGGAGACTTGGCAGGTTTCAACAGATTGGACACTTCTGATACAACTAGAGTGGTTAGTTTTATGATAGCTAGGTGTGCTGCTAACTGTAATACTAGTGCTCCAAAGCCTTTGTAGAAACCGGCAACACCTTCCCGAGCCATTGTTGAAGTGTAGCAGTCAACAAAACCCTCATAGCCGGTCAGGATTGGGGTAACAGAGGTGCCAGTATCCAGGTTGTCTATTATAGTTCGAGTTCCCTGAAAGAAGTAAAAACTACATTTGATTCAACTGTTTTATCGTGTATTCGTCCAAGGTTTTATCTCATAACATTACCTACAGGGATCTAATAAAATCATCAGTAGTAGAGCTCTCTGTGAAAGAGTTTGTCAGGGGAAGTACTACCACCATACCTATTACTACCGCAAAACAGTAATGGTCACATTGCTGTTCCAGTTTGAAGGGTATGGCATGGGTGCTAATGCAATTACAGGCACATGAGACTTAACACTTTTATGTCTCAGAGTGATGGGCATAGTGCAATGTATCACAGTGCACATGGTCAGTGAGACAATGCATCGTTATAGTAAATTAAAAATACTTAATTATGAACTGCTTTTCAAATTAGTTAAAAAAACCTCACCTGAATATGAAGGCGATGTATGATAGTTTCTACTGGATAGAACAGAATCTCCATAGTGACGAAAGAGAATATATTTGCTTTGAGATTGATGTCTTCAATGAGAGGATTCTGATTGCTCTTAACATAGTTGGTGTTGTAAGAGTCACTGAGCTCATGCCGGTGTCGCTGTTGGAACCGGAGCACTCTTGCTGTTATGCTCTTCAATGTTATACTGTAATTGATAAAAAACAGTTATTTAGGCTATTCAAAAATATAACTAATCTGATGTGCATTTATAAAATGGGAATTTTAAATATGGGCTGATGAAAAAAATGTGAATAACTAACAAATAACTTGTGTCATGTCAAGGTTCTAGAATTCGAGATGAAGCATGTTTGTTAACTAGCGCCGTGCCTTCGAGAGGTGTATCCTACACTAAGGTTCAATGGCAAGATTTTTTCAAAATCAACATAACCATAAAGGTCAAAGGACTTTTTGATGAATCATGTTTCATAGCTTACATAATATTTGACATGGACAAGATTGTCGATGCTGATATATAAAGGTAAACATCTAGCATACTCACTGAGCCAAGTACTTGGTAAGGCCAAGAGCCACAGTGGGCATCACAATCGCCCATATCGGTAGCATGCGACCGCGGCTTGGTGTGCCCCATTCTAGCAACCTCACAAATCCTTCCCGGAACACGTCAAACAGAGCTGGCTTGTCACTGGCAATGTCACTCTGTACAGTCTCAACAAGGCTCGCGCCGTAGAACGGCGTCACTATCGCTAGGCTGACACTGGAATTATGAAGGAATGTAAGGCCCAGGCCTTACATTCCTTCAGGCTGGGATATGATTTTAGATAGAATAGATTTGTCCAGCTATCTATTTTAAAGAACACAAGAGAGTGTTATGTTAGACTGAGGGGTAGATAGTATCTACCCCTCAGTCTAACACCTAAGCTCTCATTGGTACATACACTGCAAAGATTTATGATCATTCATTATCATCCCCACCAAAACACCCATTTAGTTGATACTAGATCATTAGAGAAAATAGACCAACTCACCATTTTAATGCTATGTGTTGAAAAAACTGCATAACTGACCCACATTTTTCTATTTCTCTGAAAAATAATAACAAAGATTTTTTATTTAGTATGGCTAATAAATAAAATGAAGATTTGAACAACGAAATCAAAATGTGTAAGTAACAAATTAAGTTTCATACTTAGGCCACCCAGTGCCTTTAGTGACCACATCCTCAACAGCTAAATTGAGCCCTTTCACAATGCAAGTTGAGCCAATGCCTTTCCACAGAGTAGTGACATCCTGCCTTCTATGCAATCTGGCAACCACAGGCAGCAGTGTGTATGGAACTATGTGGTGGTTTTTGAGGTTGTTGTGAACCTGGATAACAGAGATTCATTAGAGATTCAAACCAAAAAACCCTTGGGTTCTAAGTCTGTGTATCAATGATGCAGGATATACCAACCTGACATTGTCTTCGTAGGACGATGAATGGATGACTAAGGAGATTTTCTGTGATGAGACTAGCAACACTTATAGCAGTAGTAACATAAGTATTGTTATCTGAAACACAAACAAAAGCATCAAGATATGAGGAGTACCAACAGTTACAACAGATTTAGCAAGTACCTACAAAGAAAAAAAAACTGAAAAGGTGCGAAATTTCCACCAATATTTTATGTTTGGACAGAGCGCGAAACAAGTGCATGGCCAGTTATCTAAAGAATTATATGCTTCAATAATTAATCAGTTGAAGTTCTTTGTCTAAGAAGCAGGCAAGAGGCGGTGCACGTAGATACGCCTTAGCCAATAGAAGAAACAGGAGAATATGAGCATACCTTCTTCTGGAATATCATCCATTACTAGAGGTGGACCCTGAAACTCCTCGGTAATAGGGGTATGGTACCCATAAATTTGCTGATAGCGAGTATCATATAAGTCATTGGTCTCCCTGTGTGGATCTAGGCCGTAGGGCCTATTATATCCTGAATAATCACCAAAACCAGCCATCTTAAAACATGGTATCTTGCTGGACAAACTGATTTGTTTAATTTCATAAAATAAAAATAAAAATCATGAAAAAATCTCAAATAGCAAGATTTCCTAATTTATTTTCCAGCTAACAGCTTGCTTGATATGACATGACATGACAGTTGCTAAACTGATTTGATTGTCAATGTCAAGTTCTAAAGTAAACTTCAACTTTGGGAAGGGTATAATTAGCAAAAAAAATTAAGCTCTCGTTGAGAGCTACACCGTGTAACCCTCTGATTCATCTCAATGGTGTAACCAAAAAAGCAAAAAAAGTGAAATGAACCTGATAGCAGGCAGTGCTTGATTATGATTACGAATTGACTGTATGTAGACAACCAAACAATCATCAAAGAATACATCATCGATATTTAAATATTTTCTGTTTGTATTTCCATATTAATGCGATTGAACCACAGATTATACTTATTATACTCATTGCACACAGTGATGCCAGATTACGGTTTCACATTCCCCCCAAATCTTACCCAAAATCCCCCAAAAACTCAGGTTTTCAAGGAAAAACCCCCCAAAATGCAAAATACCTATTTATTAATTAATTTCTTTGAGATATACACAATAACGATGCCGTGCATGATTTTAAGTAGGTACTTATAATTAACTAAATGTTAAACATCTTAGAAATCGGCATAAAAGAAGAAGCTGTTATCGGCGAGCGGAGCGAGCCGCGAAATTTTTGGTAAATTAGGTATAATGATTTCCATGGGTTTTAATTATGTTTAAAATGGTAAGTGAGTGTAGTTCATACCAGTATGTCAAACGTTGAAAATTACAGAAAATAAAACGGAGAGGGGTAGACACACACCGGCGAGCGGAGCGAGCCGCGAATTTTTTTAGGTTTTTTAAAATAATAAAACTACAAAAAATATGCTGGTTTGAATTATGATTCAAATTTAATGGTATGTTAAAATAAAGCACAAGTTCAAGCCTGAATCCAGACTCAGAATATTTCAAGCATGATTTTTTTACTGAATCCATTGAATGCAGTAGCAAACCGATAGCAAATGCTTTCAGGATACCATGTAGGCCAAGTTTACGTGTGCTGAATAATTAATTAGTCTGGAATTTTGAGCCATCACAGAATAGCGTTACCGGATTGGTTGTTGGACGGAGAGAGAATGATACTCTATACCTACAAGCAATCCGAAGACGCTATTTTTGATGGTTCGGTTGGACTACCATAACAGACAGTCAATATCGGACTGTCATTCTAAAAAAATGTTGCCTGCGGTGAAAAATTCTTCAGAGGAAAGATTGCGCTTTAAACTTCTTAATGCTAGATAGAATCTCTTACAAAAAACTTCCATAATATGATGAAACTTCGTACAAAATAGTACGAGGATGACATTGTCCTCGTACCTCGTACGGAAGACCCCAAATCTCGTACTTGTACGAGGATCCTCGTACGGTTGGCAACCCGTACGAGTTTGTTGTTTGAGTTGTTTCACGTTTCACGGGTGGGACGAGGCGGAAATTTTGACGCCACTTGCTCGGTTGTCATCATGCGCAGCTTTGTGCTTGGCGGAATTTCAATTCTATGTTTGGCATACCAAGTTATTGGTTTGATCTTTTCTCAGATCACAGGTTTGGTACCTAATATAAATCCCCCAATTCCCACCATACCCAGTTTTTTTCCCTCCAAACATCCCCCCAAAAATATTGTCCCCCCAAATATCCCCCCTTAGCTGTAAAAACCCCCCAAATTTGGGGGGATTCCCCCCAATCTGGCATCACTGATTGCACAGATTGAACCGTTCCATATTACGCGATGTCTATTAGGCCTTAGCAGCAAAGGCCTTAGGCCATAAATAAGAAGAAGATTTTATGGAAGAGGAAGAGTGAAGGGGTGAAGAGGGAGGGTAAACCGCCCCGCCCGCCCTCCTTACCGATTTTCCACAAATTTTCGCGCACGTAAACCGAGCGAAAGCATTTTCTTTCATTCCAAGACGCATGATCTAGATATTACAAGAGCTAGCGGACCGACAAAGTGAATGAATATCGATTTATAATAATAGAATAATAGTTTGCCACCTCAAACAAAATGAAGCAAATATTTTCAGTCACCATTTGATTGAACCACACGATTAAAAATGTTCGGCAAAGTTGTGTTGTGTTTAGCGACTTTACATTTTTACGGTGAGATTAGCGTCAGTGCTAAGTGAACTATGGCATTTAGAACTAAAGGTTCAGGGAGCTGAAAGAGAGGTTCTATTTCAGGGGCAGCAGCACAAGGGGACTGCATAGATTTACGTGGTAGAACTGTTTCCAATGGCATGCACTATGTCCCAGGGCCGGATACATGCACTCTATGTGTGTGTGAAATGGGCCAGCCGAAGGTCTGTAAGGCGGTTCTCTGTTCACCTCCACAGGCAAGTACATTTTTACCTATAGACTCATTGTCTTGAGCAGTTTCAAACAATAAGAGGTGTAGGGGAATTCCCATGGGATTTATGTTGTTCTTAACAAAGCTCATCTTCCACTGACATTGGTTTTAGTTTATTGTTGCAATAGGTACCTATTTAGAGTAGGTGCACAAGGTTACAAATATTTCCAATTTTTCATTCTTGTGTTATAATATATTTCTTTATTTTAAAGTTCATTTCATGTTCTTGCAACTGGTGATTAAAATAAAATGCTAAGGTGTCATGTTGGAATGGAACACTAGATAACAAGAAGGTAAATTAGTAAACCAACACTCACCTTGACGAAATGGTAATCGGTACTGCATTGTTGCATGATGAGAAAATTATTATGATTATAGTCTGTCTTACAACAATAAAAATATTTATTATGAAATAGCATATTTTATTTATATCTAGGTACTTAGTTAGACTCAATTTTATACCACGATTTCCCCAACGAACACTAGTATTTGCATGGCTACTTACAGAAAGTACCTAATAACACTAAGGTTAGGGCTTTTTCACCATCTCTGAGTAACGCCAATAAAAATAGATTTTTATGTTGTACCAAAATACCTAGACAGCAATGAAATACATGCAGTACCTGCAAGAAAAGAACCGGTGTATTTTCACTGCTGCAGCCTACTTACTACTTTATAGAGGCCATGTTCTGGCATCTTTCACCAGAATATATATCTTTTCACCATCTTGAACTCCCTGGCATCACTGGAAGAACCTGACCGAAGACCAGCAATAGTTGCATACTAGCTACTAACTTCATGCTGAGTCAGAGTCCGGTTTGCCATACTGGCATATAGTACCTATAGTAATAGTAGTACCTATAGTAATAGATACCTATATTAGTTTTCATAGTAGGTAGGTACCGATCATGGACCAATAATCGATGGTACCGATAGTGAGCAGGTAGGTACCGATCATGGACCAATATCGATGGTGTTGTGTTTGCAAATAAACTTAATTTCTTCTTTCTTTCTAACTGTCAAATGACGATCCAACCACGGTTTCTTTCTATCTCGCTATTGTCAGAATCAGATAAAAAACTGCTAGTGAAAGTGAAACCAGCGTTTTTAATGTAAGCCTTATTCTTAATAACTAGGACTGCCGCTCGTTTCGCGTCGGCACAACTTGCTGCGAGTTCATCTGTTTGGATGACGTAGTGAAGCCTGCAGACGGTGCCGAAGCCAACGTGCGTGTTGCGGCCGGCGGCGCCGCGGCCATCGTGTTGGTCACAGTCGCACTTGTTGTATACAGAGTACGCAAGCTAAAGCGACGGAGGAACACGCATGCTGATGATCAGAGAAGCTTGACTAGTATTGGGTGAGTTTATAAATAAGAAAGACGTAAAGGTGCTAGGAGCTGAGGCTAAGAGCGGGGCAGCGGCCATTCTACTGGACACCGTCGTCGCACTCGTAGGTATACAGAGTACGCAAGCTAAAGCGACGTAGGAACACGCATGTTGATGATCAGAGGAGCTTGACTAGTGCCTATTGGGTAAGTTGGTAATAGAAACCAGAAGAAGTGAAGTTGGTAAATGGTGCTGAAGCTAGAGCAGTGCACCGGTATTGTACTGGAATATGCATGCTGATATCACATGGGTCTGGTGATCTCTGTCGGTTTTTTCTTTTTGAACGATTTGTAACGTTTGTTTAGAAAGTACCCTATATGTACCGGGTACCTAGTAAAAACATTTATTCCTCATTCTCTGATGTTGGTTGTAAGATCGGAGTGAAGGTTATTCGCTGTTGTATTGGCTCCCGAAATAAATAAATTATTTATTGCTTGTAGTCAGAACAACACATTTAGTTGAGTGATTTAAATCATAATCTGATCTATATTTGAATAACCTCGGAACGCACCTCTTGCTGTGAGTGTACCTATATCTAAAATTAGGAATGTAAAATATAAAGTTTTATACTACCCAAAGGCACCCAAGAAGTCATGGGCTTACTTTTTTGCTGGCCTTACCTCTCTATAGTAAATAAACGAGATAAGATTGGAGTGTATTAAGTAAATAAAGTATATCCTGTAATACGCAGCCACGGAAGTTAATAACAGTAGCGGATATAACGTACCTTACCTACCTACCAACCAAGGTTTTGTCATTTAATAGTTAGGGCAAAAAGTCCTATTCTTGTCTAAGAAAGTGTGCAATTCTAGCTACATCAGCGGCAGTATGGGATACATGGGTGGTCAGTGTGAGACGGCTCTGGGCGCGTGGAAGCCCCATGGAAACTACCTACCTCGCGGGGAAGCCCCGCCCCCGTACGAAGAAGTCGTCGGGCAGTGCCAGATGGAAAATATGAGGTAGAGCTTGCAGCTAGCATAAGAAGGTCAATTCAATTAATTATTTGTTTGTTTGCATTGAATAGGCTCTAAAACTACTGGCTCGATTTGAAAAATTCTTTCACCGTTGGGAACCTACACTATACATAAGCTATATTATATTTTCGAAAAAATTAGGGATCCTTACTAAAACACCACCCGTGCGAAGCCGGGACGGTCTGCTAGTTCTATATAAAATTTAAAATCTTTATTATTTATGTGCACTCAATACATATTTTTATTTTTTCGTTAGGACTCCTACACATCCAACACATTTTTCTAATTTTCCACAGTCGGCTGCTATTAGGTAACATTCTAAATTCGAAGGTTACCTTATTTCATCTGAGCATCAGGCCAGTGGTCTGCCTGTGTTTCTCGACCCCCAAAAGCCTTTCCTAGTAATCTAGTCACCCTGCTAACTTGTTTACCATTCTTTATTCATTCTGGCTTTCTGACACAAAAAGCTATAAGCAAAAAATCCTTGCACAAAATAAATAACATTACGCATAACCCAGAATAGAGCCGGCCTACAGATCGGAAGGCCTATAACTATGCTTACAGGATGGTGACCGAGGGTCCGCCGTACCACCGCACATATCCAACCACAATGGACGCACTCGTTCGACCCGAGGATATGTGCAATGGACATGGATACGTGAATATACCGCGACCTGTACAACAGGTATGTATAAATTAATATACTGCAAAACAATATTCCGTTTCACCGTTTTTGTTAGTTTTAGAATTTATCTGATAGAAAAATCTTATCAATAATTCCTTTTAAACGAAGGCGCCACTTCAGGATAACATACTGATATTCATTCTGGGACACCAGTTTAAGTTTAGATAGGAGTGTGATTGATTATGAGAAACTTTAAGTTGTGTCTAAAATTACACTGAAATTAATTCAAAGGTATTGACTAGAAGATAGAAGCTCTTTATTTAAATAACACGAACAGTGTACAATTATTTGATTTTAGAAGTTGTTCTATTATATCAGTTATATTTCCAGATACCAAACCCTCAGAACTGCTACAACGCGCCTTTGTTACAAGCCGTGCATCCGACTGACGTCTCACAGATGCAACATCATGCCCTCGCTGCTAATAGTAAGCATACTTACTTTATAACATGTACTTCCTATGCATTTTTGGGTCAGACTAAAGCAAACGGATCGCATCGATTTTTTATTGGAGATTTCCTGGACCTTTAAAACGCCTAGATCCTAAAGGTCAACGATTTTAGTTGACCTCTAACAAAGTAGGTTATAATTCTTAGAGTTTTGACCTTTGGTCTTAAATGACCTTTGGTTAGGAATGAATTTGACCTTGTCCCCATTTCTAGGTTAACTTTCGGAAATATCACTTTTTTTTTTACGTTGAGAAATCCTCATGGATACTCTTCTGTCGTGGTGAGCGACAGAAATATGACCTAACCTAACTTGACCTAACTTTTTGAAAAACCTTTGGCCTCAGGAAGGTAATTCGTCACAGTAGGCAGCGAGGAGCGAAGGGACGAGCTTTTAGATTGACATGAAAGACCCGCATGAATAGAGCGATAAAGTGAGCGTGGCGTTTCGCGCCACTTTTCTTATAGGTCAACGTCAACATTTTCCATAGGTTAGTTGAGGTTAAAGAATGATGACCAACTTTGTTCAGGGTCACCGGAGGTCATTCACTTTTAGGATTTAAGGTCAATAGAGATCAAGGACCTCATTTCTAAAAAAAATCCATTTCCCTTACATTGAACGATTTTTGTTTTTTTTGATATTTCAGTGGCTGGAGTGGGTGTCCGAGCGCGTCTAACTGGGTCATTGGGCGCCATCAGCGGAAGGCTTTCAGTGCCACGCGAAGCAGAACACGAACGACCTCAGAACGTGCCTGGATTCTACGCAAACTCACACGCATTGCACTCTGCATTGTGAGTAACCACTTCCATTCTAGAGTCGAAGTAATTTCAGCTAGAGGCCCTTACCCGCAGATATAAAATGCGAGCCGGGCGTCACAACGTGCGAAGATTCTACGCGACATCACGCGTTGGACTCTGCGTTGTGAGTAGGTAACCCCTTTATTTCAGAGTAGAACTTAACAAACGCGAGTCAGAGGCTCTTAACCGCTCAGGAGATGGCCCCGTATGAAGCGATGCTACCGACAGACTGTGACTTTGCGGAGTATACGAGCTTCGTATTTACGGCTTCTTGGAGCCATCAGTAGACCGATATTTTTTTAGTTAAAACAAGTGTTTCCCTTTTTATTAGGAGCAAGTAGAGGAGTAGGAAGAGTTACGTTCCGTTACAGACACCGGACGATCCCGCGCATCACGACCGCGATCGAAGCGTTGGAGCTCGGCGCGTTCCGTCGCGGCGAGGCGCCGGGCGAGGTGCGGCGCTCCTTCCACCGACCGTGCGCCGTGCGCCGCGACACCGGCCGCAGCGTGCCGCGCCATCTCGACCTCGCCTCCGCGCCGCTACAGCTGAGTATACAACTACGCGAGTGCGCGCTCAATAACCTATAACCAATACAGATCCAATGACAATTTCAATGAACAATACCAATCCAATACCAATTTGGACGCCGATAACAATGCCGATCCAATACCGAATCCGACACCGATGACAATACAGATCCAATACCAATTTCGACATAACTAACAATACCAATTTCGACGCCCTTAACAATGCCGATCCAATACCGAATCCGACACCGACAACATTAAAGATCCAATACCAATTTCAATACAATTTTGATAACTGATTGTATTAAAACAATAATACAGAACTTCTTCCTATTATCGATACTACTTTTGATCGTGTTAAATTATCTTTTTCGTGCAATTTCAACTCCAGAAGAAATAAAAACTCAATCTGCAAATGTTCGAATGTATGTCACAATGCTTATTTCATTCTTCAACAGGTCAAGCCTCAGACACGTGAGTTGCGGCGGGCGGTCCCGCGCGCATAGTGAGGACAACGTAGGGGGCGAGCCTTCCCCCCCTTTACTTCCCCCCGGACCCCCCGTGAATGTCCCCCCCGTGGTATTCCCCCCCGTGTGTGTCCCTCCCCCCGTGCCCGCTAAGCCGGAGCCGGCACTGATCAGTGCACCGGTGGTCGCGCCGCAGAATGTCTTACCGCTTACTGTTGATAAGGTTTGTTATCTATATGTTATAACTAGTAGTTACCCGCGACTTCGCACACGTCTACAGTTTCCGTGTACATTTTATTATCTGTGCGTGTACCGAGCGGATACTGTGAGAAACTTGACATTACACCTCATTACACCGAACTCGTACCTACTGGAATGTCAAACGCTAGTTGTTAGACCAAAGAGGTAGTACTACGCCCTGTCAAACTGACGTGACATGACATGACAATGAAATCCTCTTGCCAATTTGGCGCTGCTAATCCTTTTCGTTCATTTTATCCTGTAGATCCTGTTAATTATTCGGGACAAAAAGTAGCCTATGTGTCAATCCAGGCTACGAACTATATATATGCCAAGTTTCATCCAAGTTGGTTCAGTAGTTTAGACGTGATTGAAACACAAACATCCAAACATCTAAACTTTCGCATTTATAATATTATAGTAGGAAGTACAAGTAGGATAGGATAATGAAGGAGTTTTTTTCTTTTTTTCTATTGATTTTATAAAAAAAAATATTTCGCAGATAGATTATCTACATAATACCTGAGTCCCATAGGATTTTTGCTTGTTCAATGCCAACAACATTTTCTTTCTAAATAAATTGAATAATGTTACTTTCGCTCAGCTATAATTTAAGGAATCGCTTTGGAACTCGCCACCCATTCTGATCTCATTTATTTTACCGGCAAGACGCTGTTAGTTCCTGTTTCACATTTATGTTTTTGTTGGCACTTTCCTAAAACTACGAATGCTTCTTTCCTGCATAGCCGTTTTCATATGAAGAAATGATATATTCTAGCCATCATGCGTATGTAGTTACGCCGACGAGGGGGGTTCTACAGAAGTACCTCCGGCGGACGAGCCCGATGACTACCGCAGTGAATGCGAAAACTGCAAATCTGCATCGAGTTCTAGGTATGTACAATTTGCGGGTAGGGGCCTCAGGCTAACGACTCTACCCGCGCCTCCCCATGGACCAATTATGTGTTTTAGTCTTGAATTTATAGTCGGACGCCTGAAAAGGTCCTAATATTCCTTGGTATGCTCATGTCAATAGTCATTTACTTTGAAAGCAAGTTACATTTCTGTTCTGTGACATTAACATTATATAAATAATAAATAAATAAATGAATATTCATGGACATTTCACACGACGCTCTCTAGTCCCAAACTAAGCAAAGCTTGTAATATGGGAACTAGATGCTGATAGAATACTTATATACTTTTTTTTTTATAAATACATACTTATAATACATAGTAACACCCAGACATAGAACAAACATCTATGTTTTTGCCACACACAAATGTTTGTTCTTGGTGGGGATTGAACCCACGACCCACAGCACGAAAGGCAGATCCATTACCGACTGAGCTGTGACATTGATTGCATCAAAAACTTTAGGAATTCCGTATAAAGCTCCAAACTGCTGTCAAAGCTTTATTGCGTATGGCAATGCTGGTTAATATTTCGTCCATGCTCGATCTGTGGTTTCTCGGTGAAAGCCAGCCAGTCATACTAGATTCTGCGGGTAGGAGCCACAGGCTGACATCCCCGTGCGTAACTCGGCCCACAAGACGGTTTGAATGGGCTAATAGGAATGTATTGTATAATGGTATTGGTTGTATTAGATGGGTGTTAGAAGAGGGTTGGACCGACGAGGCGGAGGAAGGCACACAGACACTGCAGAGACGTGTCCCGCCGCCCGCCGCGCCTGCGCCCGCCACTGCCACGCTACCGCAGCCCGTCACCAAGCAAACGTGAGTGTAGCGTGTATAGTACACGTGCCTTGTACAGTACACTACTGTACTGTACTGTACAAGAGGGCTGCACCGACGAGGCGGAAGAAGAAAGAGAAGGCATACAGACATAATTTTCCCTGCTTATTTTATTTTGTCATGAATTCAGAAACTTATTTGCAGTCGCAACGCGATGGGTCCTCCTTCGAACTGGGAGAACTGGTTCAACACCATCCCCGACTCCGATTCCGAATCCGAAGAAGAATGAGCTATCTACCCTCAAAGTATCCTGTGATCAGCAAACTGCTCTCAACTCCAAAAACGCTGACCCCAGGCTGACCAAGTGAGAGATCTTTTTTTTTTAATTTCATAAAAACGAGGAACTTCTTAAATATAGTTCGTTTAGCGCGTTTTTCTTACTTACATCGTTTACGGTAGTCCGATTTCGATGCAGTTTTTTCTGCCGTAGAGAACTACTATCTTGTGGAATCTCATTGTTAGGAATATGCTGTTCCATGTCACAAGCTAGTTAAGTAGTAATGTAAAAGTAAAAATAAAACGATTCTACTCATCTCCTTATAATCCATCAAAAGCTACTCTCAAGGTCACAAATTAGATACTAACTAAAAAAGCAAGGTATTTAAAGGTACCTTCTTTCAAAGTTCTATCCAAATCAGTCGAGCCATCACGGCGGGATTGGGTCACGTGACCAAATTCAGAAACTTTTGCATTTAAAATAGTAGGTCATGAAAACTTTGACCGAAATCTTACCTGACTTGTAAGCAATGATATCTGTAGTAGAGAGAAACGGATTTTATCTAGTAAGTAAAATTGAAAATCAAAATGTGCTTTCACATTCTTTGTAGTATTTCGTGAATAAAAAAATATTTTTTTATTTATATTTTAAGTTACATGACAAGTGATATTTTATCAACCAAACACGTTATTTTAGTCCATTTTTTTCACATTTGATGTGTTTTTGTTGTTTTTTCGTTACTATAAATCTTCCACGACCCACCAAAGATATTCTTTTAACCATAAGTTTAACATTTACGTTGTATTTTGTTATTAACATTTTTTCACATCACAATTTTAATTATGTTATAATAATTATAAGTAGATATAGATAGGTAGGTATTTGAAGATTTAAAACTGCGCCTACGCTACTAACGGGCGCGCGTAGAATCCCCTTAAGGGGATTTTGAGACTAACCCTTTATTATTAGATGATTCTCGAATGTTAACGTTTTCTCATAACAAACCGTTGCTCTCTAGTGTTGTATAAATTGAAGAATAAGTGCCAAATACAACTATCATGAATTGATAAAAGTGAAACTCGGTGAAAGTACAGTTTCGATTTGCGCCCCGTAATACTGCACGTGTGAAATTGAATGAAACCTTATTACATCACGTCACGCACACTACCATAAACACACATTTTCCGACATTTGTTTGTGTGTGTCTGCATGCGCTACGTAAATGAACTTACTCCAACATAAGCTCATAATCACACGTGCATAGTGACGTGACGCAATCTGTTTTTCAAATTGTACATGTTCTATGGATTGCTAATCAGTAGTTAAATAGGTATTTAGAAATTCTTAGATATCACGTTTTTAAATGTAAAAAATATGTCGTTAATGCTACTATTTAATGGTTCTTAAAATGACAAAATTGAGTCTGTTAATAAAATAATATTGAAATGTTACTGTACAAACATTATGTGTATAGATAAAACCATAGTTTCATGATCGTTGGAAAGAAGCTAAAAAAGATTTTACTGCAGCTAGAAATAAAACAGATTGGGAATCTAGTTACTCTTACAGTAGGGAGATATATTTTTGGCTAAGATAAGATAAAATATGAATATTAAACGTAGCTTTAGGAAAAATACTTCTCTATTAGGTGTTGATTCGATTTTGATCCGGTTCAGTAGCGATACCTTTTGAAACCGTTTCTATTAGGTAACGGTATTTCATTTTATTAACCGATCATGATTCTCATGGTAGCACGAGTACCTAGTTTCCTTATTTTTCTTAGCTAGGTTACGTTTTTTGTTAGGTATTGGCACAAATTCGTATTACTTATTATGAGAGAAATTGATATCCAACTTGTTATGAAAAAGGAAGAGTATTTTTCATAGTCTGACATTTCAGGGTTAAATAGAATGCATAAAATGTTTAATAATAATTTTCGATTGTTCGTCGAATTTCAAAATAAGCAAAATTAAAAAGCTAGCTATTGTGTCTGAATATATTTGTAGATAGGTTTTGTGAATTTGAACTAAAAATGGATTTTGATGAAGAAATCAACTTTTTAATTCCTGACAATAAGTACTTATTTTACCTAGTTGTGTAATTTATTTATCATTGCAGCTAAACATTTGAGTAAACATTATATTAAGAATGAAATATGTATCAAAGTTTTATGCCAAAAAGTTACTTTTAGTGCTAATGGATCGGTTTTTGTTGCATTATTCTAAACCAACTTAATATTGCAGCATTATAATTATAGCTGTCCTTATTGTTTTAGTTCATAAGAAAGGGACGGTAACTTTTTTGGCGCTGTCAAATTATGCCAGCATAGGTGGAACCAACTAAATTAATACCATTCATAACGTAATGAATGGATTTGTTGGTAGGTATAAAAGGGAAACTTATTATGGTTGACTGTGTTTTATTTAATTTTAAAGTAGGTACTTTTGGTGTATTTGTTCTTTTATCAATGTTACTGTTATATTTATGGGAAGAAGTAAATTATTTTTTAAATTGAACCTATTTACTAATTTTATTTTATTTAATAATTGGTTAATTATAATTAACCAATAAACAACGTACCGTATGGTCTACTCCACAAAAATATTTTCGTTCTGGACATATTGATGTTGCGCATTCTGTGCATTCAAAAACAAGACAAAAAAATTACCACAGAGAACCGTCGTTTTGTGGAGTAAACCTCTGGTTCCTGACATTTGTGATTCTTAATTTAAATTGGTTCTGTCAACCAGACGTCACAAAAATTGAAAAACTGGTATACCAATACAAAAACCGGGAACTGTATAGATGTATGATATGAACATTACTGTAAATTATTTTATTCTGTTACCACAGTTAATCTTAACATTCCAATGTTTCCAAGAATAACATAGTCTCGGGAAATGTGATCTTAGACTACGTGTAGACACGATGTATCAGTATTATAGACATTTCCGAACCAAGTATCTATGTTCAAATTAATAAATAATTGAATTAAACGAGTTTAACTTGAACAAATGGTTTTATTTATTACATTTAACTATGTTTATGAAGCAGGGCTAGACTGCAATAACAAAATGATGTAAGCTAGACAAGATTTATAGATAATTTAAACTAGAGACTGAAAGATTGACCGTTGAAAGACCAAAATTCTAGACTATAAAAAATCTGGAAGAAATCGCTGCCAGCGATAAACCTGTCAATTGTACTTTCTGTTTAAGATATTATTGTGTACTATCTACATTTATCTGTCTTATACTTACATATTCTTAGCTGCAAAATGGTCTGTGAATTTTTAAAGGTTAAAAAGTTATAAGCAGCTGACAGCATTGTAAACATTGATTAGCTTACAGAATATGAAAGCATACATAAGAACACCATAGTTATTGATAGATATTTCGAAGCCTGATGGATATTGGCGTTACTCGGTTCTACCTCAGGGTCTGGAAGCCACGGACCACACTGTCTGTAGCCTATCTCCTGGAATTAAAAAAAATTTTTTAGCTAAATAGTCATATAAGTATCTACGTAACTAATAGTAGTTTTTTTACGTAGTATTACTTAATCTTTGATTTTTATAATAATGTCACTCAAACTGAACATTATTCCCATTCTTGATTTTACTTTTTTTTTATACTAGCCTATCTCGTCCCACTGCTGGGCAAAGGCTTCCCCCAAACCCTTCCACTTATCCCGGTCCTTGGCGGTTTCCCACCAATCCGTCTCAAACACGTCAAGGTCATCCCTCCAGCGCTTTCTCGGCCGATTTTACTATGTCTTGATAAATAAATAATAATGTTTGACATTACCCCTCGCCTAATAGTCTTTTATCTACGGAAATCTATTTACGACGGTAGTTCATACATTACACAAAGACGCGTAAATTATTGTATTTTGTTTCTTATACCACCGAGATAAATATTATCTAAGTACGTGTCTTCCCTTGAACATGAACTCTCTTGTTAGTATTTTTACCTGCGAGTAGACATGAGGAAAGCACTTGGTTTTAGGTAGACGGCCCGGTAAGGCAACTCGATTGCGCCAGCACGCTAATTTGCTTGCCGGAGTCTTTTTTACACCAATGTCAAAAGGCTCCAAGTCTTCCAAGTACTGAAACAAAAATACAGGTAGATACTTAGGTATAAAGTGATTACTAACGCTTTCTGCTGAGGCAACACACACGACGTCATAAAAAGTTCACAATTGGATATCGCCCTCCCCCTGAATTCCAGGTAAAACTACTTAGGTAACTGTGGAACCATGGTCTGCAATTTGGAAGATGCAAAGATAATTTCTTTTTGTTTTTTTACAGGATGGATCGTGGCAGAAATATTTGAATCTATGGTTTATAAAAAACTAGAAAGCTGATTCGGTGAGTGCTTTGATTATTTAGGTACTTACTTGCTGGTTAATCAAAGGGTTAGGCAGTGGTTTGCCCGTGTATGGCACGTCACAGTTGTATAATGCGAGAAGGAGCAAGTTGGTATTAGGCACAAAAGCACCAACCAACGGCCAACTACAGTCTGCCAGCTGAGCCGGTGTCGGCGTTCTTGATAGTGCGTCTATTGACTTTTGAGAATGCTGTAGAAATAACATTTCTTTTTATCTAATATTCTGTGGCAAAAATGGTATCTGAAATAGTTAAAAGTTGTATGCCAAACAACCAAAATTTGACTAGCACGCTGTTAAAAATAATATATTTTCAGTGCAGGAAGGTTAAAACGTGGTACTACCACGTTGGGCGCCAATAACTAATTAATGTTTTTTTCTCTTTTATTATCACTTGTTATTACTTTAAATTGTTATACAATGGAAAAACAAACTAAAAACAACCACGAATATATTTTTTGCATTGAAGTTAAGCTCCCAACATGGTATTATGACTTTGGGCTACGAAATTATGTTTTATGTTACTTGATAATACTTATACATAAGTATTGGTGGTAAATTCACCTGTAACCTGTAGAAGGGTCTCGTCCTATCACAGGCGGCGAACACAGTCTTGTTGATGAGGACACGTGGATCATACAATCGCTCGAATTTCTCTCGCTCGTTGTCATGCTTCAACCGTCTTCTACGCTTTTCCTTTTCCTTCTCTGTATCCGCAGATACTAACGTGCCTGCGAACATTATTTCATTATGTTATCTAAGAATTTTTTATTCATGAATATTAGTTTTGATAATAATCAGAGATATGATGTCACCATCACGCCCTTACTTCAGTTCATGGGTTTGACTTAGCACAACTCGGCCATCGACAACAAGTCTTCATCTCAGTATCTCCTTTCTAACTCATCTTATTTTTCACACAAAGCATTTATCACTCATATATGTTACCTCTACACCTATGTTGATTAATTCTACTTGGAGCTACTTACTGGTAGAAACAAACGCTAGGAGAGTGACGACCTGATGCGTGAGTTGGAACACTGCCTTCATTGAATACCATAACGACTTCAACAATGACGGGATCATCTGTAAAATTAATTCTTTTCATTTTCGTGTTATAGCAAAATCTCTCATGTTCTCTAGAATGCGGGGTACCTATATTTATGTTTTAGGAGGAACTTACAGGAGTAGCTTTATTGAACCAGGGTGGAAAGCACACACCCTGGTAATCATGTACCCAGTTGGTATGAAACACGCCAGCTTTCATCAGCGCAGACATCGCGGCCGGGTGCAGTGTGACCAGGTGTTCGCGCACGTCTTCTATCGGCGATGAGTCGTTAGAGTTTCTGGCAACCACCCATCCGTCTTCGTCGATCAGCACGCAGGACCATGTGTCTTCGCAGCGCGGCTTGCAGAGAGCCTTATTGTCTGCGTAGCACTGTTACCAAACATTAGAATTTCCGATACTTTACATTGAGCTGTGAGAGTTTTTACTTTGGTCTGACTCGATGTTGATAAATCAGCCCTAAGTCGCTTTGCATAAGTGGTGGCGATGTTTTTATCGTGGCTTCTGCATTAACGCGCTCTATCACCTATTAAAATCGCGCAGCGGTGATCGTCACCTAACTTTTAAAAAGTAAGATAAAAAAAGGTCTATTTTTTTCATAGAAAAAACTTACTGGCATTTCAGTGACAGAAATCAGCAGTTCGATGAGATGCTGCGGGTAGAAGTGATACCCGGCCACTCCAATGAGACCCTTGTCTGTAGCTAGTGTCCTGGCTGCTGTAAGCCATTCCGACTTAACACCGAGCTGTATAAAAAAATATGATTTACAAGGAAATGAAAGATATGATTCATTTCCTTAGGTAGGTAGGTGTAGGTAATGATGACATTACCTACCAAGCTACCAACGCAATATCTTACTAAGAAAATGGTGGATATAAATCAAATCGAATTAATCTACAAAACCTTTTTAATTTGACTATGACTAGCCGATTAGAGATTAAATAAAATCAAACAAAATACTAAAATAGGAAATCAAACATTGGAAACTACTGAGATTATCGGCTTATGTAATCTAACGGTCCTAAAAGGCTTAGAATCTTTGGGATTTGGATTTTAATAACAACTGCGATTATCTTTATTAAACTGTGATAGGATAACATAATAGGTACCTTACCTACCTATAGCTACTGGCTGTATATTTTATTGGCGGATGCTGAATTCGTAAATAGGTAGCTTTCATTGCTTCTGTTTTCTGTATTATTTTATAATTATCTTTAGGTTGTTATAATCTGTCGTGGAACAGCACGTCACGAGATTTCCGTCACCGGTAATACAAACAAAGGGGAAAAAAAATACATGGAATTTTCTACAGCCGCTTTTTGTTATCCGTCAGCGGTAACGAAAAGTGCTTATAAATGACTAGCAACTTGTGAATACCGGAGGTGGTTTCAAGAAGGTATTGCGAAGTCTTCTGACAGGCGCGACTGGGGCGTGTAGTACCAGCGTGCCGGGGCGTGCTGCAGCCCGTCGGTACCACGCCTCGGTGGGACCTTGCGACCACACTGCGCCGCTTGGCGGTGACGCGTGTTGGCTGGTCGCGTGGTACTGCTGCCATCGCGTCAGACCACTCTCTAAAACAAATGTCTGTGCTGGCATATGTATGCTTGTTATGCAAGAAAGCGGATGGCGAGGAAAAATCGTAGCCTTGGAAAATTAAGCAAAATCTATTCTTAAGTTTTTTCTCCACTCGTTCAGCTTTAGTAGCCACAGCTACCCTTGGTTTGCTCCAGTCAGACTCTGTCACTGAACTAAAATGGTGAAACCACCTGATAAGGTACTTACACTGGTATAGAATTATACAAAGTCCATGCAACTACGCCAGCATCGTACAAAAGGATTAAAGGATAATCCACATATCATGATCGATTAATTTATTATCTAGAAATTGCAGCGTATTTTCTGTGGAACATTCGCCTTTCAAGTCAAAGTTGAGTGCGTCGTCACTCTCAATCACATTTCTCTCAACAGTTTAATATCTCTACATTTCCAGCTGGTTTGATTCGGTTGACCTAAATGTGGAAAATTTATGGAGTTGCTTATGAATCGAAAGTCATCGAAGTAAGGACTTACCACTAGCAAAGAAAGCAGTAGAGGATCCAAGCTCGCAAGTAGAGCAATCTCGTTCTGTATCCGGTTCTTCGTGTTCTCTCGCCCACTTTTCAGTCGCAACAGCTTCCTTACACAGCTTTGCCATAAGCTCTTCGTCACCTGTTGTAATATGGGCCTTGGAAAATTTGCCATTGATATGCCATCATACAAAAATAAGAGGAGTTCTAAAAAAATATGGAGGCGTCTTTACTCTCTCAATTATCTTTACTGGTTTTTGCATAGAATTTTTATAAAAGGTCTAAATCCTTTCACATTACGTATTGACTTTTTTGTCATCAGACAGCCTGAAAATTGCTATCCCAGTAAGTAAACTTACATTGGTATGTTTTCTCCAGCAGTGTCGGTGGTATCGGTGAGAAGTTGTACTTAGTCTTCTTCATGGCGAAGTTTGGCTCGTCACTTCGTCGCCTGAGGAAGTGCAAGACCTCTGCCTCGCGGTTGTCGAAATGAGGCTCAATATGTCTGCAGTATAACCTGCAATGAATTTCAACTGTTTGAGGTGCTTGAAATACCAATGCCTTACCATAAAATTCTGTCTTTTTGCCAATCTTCATCTATAAAGTTAAGCGCCATTTGAATGATTGTAGCATTGACTTGAACGTTTCCGTTCTACGAAGGATGGTAAACTGTATTTTCAGACTATGGATGCTTATTTCTATAGTTAATAGCTTACCAATCTGGCTGCACAGCAAAATCGGTCCCCGAAAGAGCCTTCAAAGCTTTTTCAGCGACTTGCATCGTGAACGTTGTTTCTGGCACCACGTGACGTCTGCTATAAGGCGGTAGCACCACCACAGCTGTGTAGTGATCCAGGACTCTCTTCCAATGGTACTCTCTCATCTCGAGATGAACGCGTAGACCACCCTCGAAAATATTCTTCCCATACATTGTCATGTTCCCTTTCTCGTCTTCCACGACCAGTGATTTGCGGAACTGTATGGTAATTTAGTGCATTGATAAGTTATTAAGATTAATAACCGTCGTATCGGCTAAGTAGCTTACCTTTAGCCAATCCCCTGGGTAATGGCGAGGAGGGTGGTAGATGGCTGGCTGCTCCAGGTCTATAAAGTCCACTGTCCGATAGCCAGGTTTTATAATGTCACCATCGAACTGTTGAACCATAATTTATAAGTTTAAAAAACTAGCCAAAGCCAAACTAATGAACCGATTTTGATGAAAGTTGAATGGGACCAACCTGGAAGTAGGTACATCCTTTTAGATAAAAAAAAATTCAATTCGGTTCATAAATGACGAAGTTGTGAGGTAACAAATATAAAAAAAACTGAATTGAGAACTTCCTCCTTTTTTGAAGTCGGTTAAAAACAAGGCATAATGCGGTAGCATGCTAAATGCTAACACTAGGCAAAGGTACCAACTGACTTACCGTTGTTTTGATGTTGTCGTGTAGAACGATGTTGCCACGATGATCAATGAGGAATAGAGAACCACCTCCTCCTATCTAAAACCAAATAATTATTTTAATATACCTTCATTATAAATAACTCGGTACCAAGTTTGGTACTCTCTTCAACGATTAACTCTCTGCGACATGTTTCATTATTCAGGGATCCACATTGGTTAAACCAATAAATCTTCCGTTTTTATTAGAACAAAACTAGGTAAGTACTTACCTACTTTACCCTTTTTACAATCGTATTTTTTTCTAATACGTCATGTTATAAGTAGGTTTGTAACAACAAATAAATATGTTATCTAAATACCGTTTGGATTTGCGATGTTTTACTAATGATTGAAATGCTACTTAGCCGATAAGACAAACCGATTTCAGCCTTTTAAAAATCCTGTTAATCTAGGTATTGCATAGATTTCTAAGCTCTGTAAATCACTAATCATACGAAACGTTTGAACGGTCGTGCATCTTTGAATTTTACTTGAATTTGACGGTAACGGTTGTTGGCCTCAGATTACCAAAACTAATGACTGTTTTCTTGTGGTCCCATTATTTTGTCCTGTTAATGGTACTACAAGTGAAGTTATTTCTCGTGGTCCCATAGGCACTGCAGTGTTCCATTCATAGGAGCATGAGTAAAAAGTGGCTGTTAATTGGTGGTTTAGTGGTTGGCTAGATTAGATGCAAAGGCCTGATTATTATTTACTACGCTGTCTCAATTTTCTTGAACGTCAAGAGAAAACAACAATGCATGCCATAATCGGTTTGGATATTATAATTTTAAAATGGTATTTGAATAGATTTATTCAATTGTAGATGACTGGATTTGTGTTTCTAGTGATCGGTGAATCAATTGATTATTTGTAAATCCAAAAGATTAAAACTTGATTAGTAGGTAGTAGGGACGGAATTTTTTTGCAAATCGTGGAAAACATATTATTATTTATTAGTCTATCGTCAAACGTATTATTCGTCATTTTAAACTGTAGGTAACATGACAAACATAAAGTAGATTACCTACAAAAAAAGTAAAGCTGCTTTAATAGTTGCTATATTTTTTTAGTTGGTAATCTAAATCCCTACATATTTACAAAAAAAAAACTGCTGGCCTTCGAAACTTACCTGATGATATGGCAGCATCAATTTTAAATGGTCAATGGGAATGTCAACACCTGCCACTCCCAAAAGACGGTTAACTGGATACTGTAAATCAATCACAGTTATTTAATTGATCCTTCTGAGTCCCAAGATTTACTATTTGAAATGAATATTACCGTTCTCGTAGAATTCCGTTGTTTTTCCTGCAACCAAATTAATGTTTACCTAAGATATTGCCTGTAATTTTACCACTCGTAACCCAGCTCAAAAACCTCACCTCGTCCAAAACCATCGTAATGTTCTGAAAATAGAAAAATACATTGAAAAAAATCGTGATTATTTCAGAATACACAAGAATAGGTCACACAATGCTTACTTCGACGGTAGTGTTTTCGAACACTGGAACAGATATACTTATCTGCAGTCGGTAGTTAACGTCATTATCCTCGTAGTAAAAGCCATATTTATCCTGCGAAGGAAACACAAATATTAACCACCATACTCTTGCTCTACCACGACTCTTTAGGTGCGAGGAAAACGTTTTGAGAAAACCCGCGGCTTATTCCGCTTCAAACGTATTGACCATGCCTTTCTTGTAACCTACTCCTAGACTAGACCATAAATATAAAGTTAAATATATGTGCATAGATTTTTGTTCTTACTAGACTCTCCTGATGCATATAATCCTTGTAAAGCTGCTCAGAGCTGAGCAGTTTAGCCTTGTCTTTCCTTAACTCTTTGTATCTGTGCTGTTGTTCATTGTTCTCTTTGTTTTTCCACTGCTGTTCGCCTCTTCTTGGATCCTAAAAATAAGTGTCATTTTATGCTTCAGCACCGTATGTGTTCCAAATTACAAACACTATAGCTATAAGAAGCGATTATAAAAAAATATTTCGCAATAAATAAGTACTGATTTCATTCCAATACTTATTTTCTACGTCATGCTATAGTTCAGCATTACGCATTACGTTTGCACGCAATCTTTAGATTAGGTATACTCAAGTTGGTGCGATGCCAACATATTATGTCAGCCAATTTCTTCAACCCCACAGAAAACAGAGACTTCTACAAGGTCAACTCTAATTAGAACAGTGATTTTACCTCGACATGAGCGTAAACATCGCTGAAGACTCTCAGGCGCTCTTTCCTCTGCGCCACGAGGGGACGCTCCATGACGCGTAGGATCTTCATGACTTGTTCTGTGACGTCAGCATGAGTAATGAACTCCGTAAAGTACCCGTCCCGGTCACACGATACGTGGTCTGCGTATGCGCGGGTGTTGTCGCGCAAACCGTTTGGATCGTGAAGCCATAAGGTGAAAAGTCTAAAAAAAGTACAACGATTGTGACAAAGCATCGCGAAAAATACTCAAAATCGGTCCTCTTAGCAATCTATGGGGAGGTATAATGTCCGCTGTTGGTCTTCATCAGGGTGATAAAATGTTGAAAAAAAAGACTTACCTAATCCTTCCATAAGGATCAAGATGCCTCATAAGCATCGTATGATTTTCTTCCATACTGTCCGTGAGCAGCACTATCGCTTGTTGGCACGACGGCACGCGGTCTGGCGTACCATGCTGCCGTTGTAACAGACGCACAGCGCTTTCTAGAATATCAGCCATCCAGGTCTCGTTGTGAAGGTAGAACGGTTTCATAGCGGCCATCATTGCAGCTGAGTTTACGTGGTTTGCCTGAGAATTAAGTACAAAGATAAAGTTGGTTTACAAAAATGAAATCAATTGAGTTTTCCTAAAGAAACAACTTACTGCCACAAGTCTATCATTAAAACAGCTGATAGGGGATTCCATCTGCACATTGAATCGCAGTACATTCACTTGGTCATCATCTGTCAGCGCGCTCAACATGGCCAGCGTAAACTGTTCCGCCACATACTCGTTCACGGATCTATTCATGGACCCAGAGGCGTCTATCAGAATCAGGATGTCTCTGGGTGCGCCTTCAGCGCTGACGAACCAGGGCCGCAATCGACAGTCATAGATATCGGTGTCGGGGGAAAAATCCGTCTTGAAATTGCTGCTCCATAAGCTGGCTAAGGACATTCATGGACAATCAAATAAAAATAAAACATTTGTTTTCAAGAGTTTTCTATTAGAAATTTCCTTACCAGGATAATGCCTCAGGAACCCTTTTGCGCTGCAAAAGTATTGAAAGTCGATTGTAGAATCTTGGGCGTAGTTTTTCTGGAATGTAGAAAGAAGACCTTCTGACCAAGCGAGGTGAGGCAGGACTCGCCAGTCTGGAAACAGAAATAACTTTATCTACGCGTATACCTAAGTATATGTAAAGTGTGCTAAAATCTGATAGGTTACCTTGCAGATGTTCTTTAGGTTAGGTTAGGTAAGACAGTCAGACAGTCACACAGATAGGTCACACAGATAGTCACACAAAGTCACACAGATAGTCAGACAGATAGGTAAGACAGTCAGACAGGGTTAGGTAAGACAGTCAGTCCAAGTAGGTACGTTACGTCATTCAGTTTGTGGTTACTATTCGAGAAACTCACTCTTTGCGATTATTGGTTCTACGACCTGGCTAAGGTTTCGAATTGCTAATTTTGAGTGCTATATCAAAAAAGTCCCATTCTTACTACAAGGAAACACTTCGGCGGAGACATGAACGCTGGTCTTCTCGAGAGAGACGGGTGTGTCGAAGTGCTGGCTCGGCTGCGGCTTGACCCGCTGCACATTGATGCAGGTCGGAGGCGTCTCTCCCTTCTCCACCTCCACGAACTCCCACATCTGCTTGGTCTGATCCAAGTCCTAAAAAAACATCGTAGTTGAACAACTAGTCTGAGAGGTGCCAATGGGGCAATCAAAGCGTTTTGTTTTGCATAGAGAAATAATTTCTGTTCTGTTATCTTATATTTTTTGATTAGAAATGTTAAAGACAGAAAGCTACGCTATCATAGACTTCCTGTCTTTTAAATACTTATCTGAAGCCTTTTACTTATTATTTCCATTTTATAATTGTACATTACATACATACATACATACATTACATACATACATACATTGTACATTATCTACATTGTACATTTGTACATACATTGTACATTATCTACTCTGTGACATTACATTACATTATTCGTATTTTTTTATACATAGTTGCCTAAATACTAGGTATTGTTTAAATCAAAATCCTTCCATATTTGTAATATGGCTTGTAATATGGCTTTCCATATTACAAGCTTTGCTTAGTTTGAGACTAGAGGGCGTCGTGTGAAATGTTCATGGATATTTATTTATATTTATTTATTTATTTTATTTTACAATGCCTAAAAATTCACTGACTACTTTCGTCTACAATCGCTGCCGTAGACGGTCTACAAGCGGGGTCTACGGCGTAGTCGTCGCCATGATGCGATTAAAGCTTCTCATAATTATAGCCTTTTTCTCATTCGAAAGAAGTGTAGCTCATGTTACGAGAGGTCTATCAAATTCGCCGTGCTGCAAATAAGCCATTGAATGATTTCTTTTTGAAAAGCGCTAACAAATCTAGTGTTTACTGCGTAATCACCCTGCTACACAAAGAGCGACAGATTGGACATTTTTGTCCAATCTATCCATGGGTAAATATTGCATTTTTTATGAATCCATTCAACTTTTCCCGAAACAAATATTCATATAGTGCTAATCAGTGAACACTGACTAATATTAGAAGAAAACCAACATTGATCGATTATTTTACATGACTTAGAACGTCGTAGAGGCTCTACGATGAGCTCTACGGCGTAGCCACTTAGTAGGTATGCTATAGTTGACTTTCTGTATGTAAATGTTTGGGCACAGTACACCCCGATCTTGCATAAGGACATTAAGAACTGAATGTAGTACTCGCCCGAATCTTATACAAGGTGTAAAAAGACCGAATACTTGAATACTTTTTAATAACGAATATCCGTTAGTAGCGCCGGTCTTTATAATGTAAGGTATCTAAGTTAAAATTACTCACGATGCTGTTATCAAACGTGTAGCCTGCAGGCGGCTGCAGTTTAGGCGTGGCGATCTCTTCAGCCTTCCTCATGATCTCCTCCGCGGCCCTCATCCTCCTCAGCAGCAGTTCCTCAAGCCGCTTCGCAGTGCGATCCACGATCGCCGACCCGTCTCGGACTTCCATCTTCACGTTGCCAAAGCCTTTCAGCAGTTCCTCTCGACGTACCACTTTTTTTTCTATTTCGAACAGGGTTTTTGATATGTCTTCTGCCCATTTTTTGACCCTGAGGACGAAAGATGCTATTTAACTTTTGAAGGCCTCGTCACCCTCGTGAAACTATCTGTGCCTTGATCACGAATAAATGTGACAGTCGTAAACGTATCGTAACGCTAGCATATCCGAGATACACTGCGCGGTGACGCTACAACGTTCGGCAGTCGAGCTGGCGTTGACGCTCAATATGATTGGAATACGTCAGGTTTACGTAACGCGGCGACTGTCAGATTTGTTCGTGATTACCCCTCTGGAATATTTATTTCTAAATTATAGATTTCAAGGAATAAAATTTTTTTCAATTATTCTTTCAGCAAATGTCCATGAATATTTATTTATAGTGTTCAAATTCAAATTCAAATTATTGTTTATTGTTCTCAAACGATGAAGAAGTAATGACACATTGAGGAATCAGTTCAATATTAAAGCACTACGTTACGTTAAGACGTGTCATTGACTACCGCCATCGTAATCAATTAAACATCCAAGCCGATCTCCACAAACTTTAAAGACACATTAATATATTCTAGTACTTACGAATAGGAAGATATTATTTTAGGATCTTCATCGATTTTTTCAGGGGGCGGTGCTGGCGTGAATTTAGCACTTGAGTAATTTGTGATTTTGACCGGAGAGTTCTTAGCTCTGTTCAGTTTAGAGAGCGCCTGCTCATGTTCTTCCAGAACTTTCTTGATGCTAGCAGTTGTGTTCGGCGGCACTTTGGGTTTACTTGACGAAGTTACTGTGATGATTAAGATTAGCAAAAATATTTGTATGTTCATTATTTTAAGTTATAACGATTTTTATGCTGGTTACATTGGGAGCATCATCACCTGATTACGACCGTCATTAGGTGAACACTGATTTATCCGATTTTTTTTTAAATTTCACTGTCAATTTAACTGAACCTAAAACTAGGTCCGAAAGGGTGTCATAGAGTTGTACACTCAATTAATTTCGAAACGAAGAAAATATTTTTATTTGTTTTGGGAACTTAATATTATAAGACATGTAAGTATAACGGGTCGTGCGTGTGTTCTGGGCGGGCGGATGAGACTGCAGACTCGCGCAGGGCGGCTGGCTGGCAGTGGCGCCCGACATCCTGGCGCCGACGACGCTGTCTATAGAGGGACACTACTCTTTATTGACTCTCACATAGCTGCGTAGTATACCCACTTATTTTCAAGGGGTACTCGTAATTATTTTTAATAAGAAAGGCTAGTGACTGGCAAATCCCATAGATAGTCCCTACTAATCCCACCAGGCCATCAATAAATACACACAGTGTAGATAGAATATTGTCAAAAATAGGATCAAAATGCATATGCAATTTTTTTCTTCAACTAAAATCTTAGTAAATAAAAATCTTAGCATGTTCTATTTATTAAACTTTCACTGAGGATTTTTATTAGACACCTCATTCCATGGATTTTGTTCACATCAGATCTACGAGTACTATTGTATTTCTTTCACGTTCATCAGATTTTCTTTTTCTCCTGACGGAACGATAATATCTTTAAATTATCATGTCTGAATAGCATCGGATCATACACCTGCCACGCACATATTGCGCTATTTACTATTTCAGGTAGCTTGTCTACCAACACGGAAGAAATCTAATCTGATATAACACCTATAGGTACTTACACTTACATAAAAGTTTGAGAGACAGCCATACTTCATCTTTTTGGAGTTAAGTGTTCCGTAGGTCAATGTAAAATAATGAAAGTATGTTTCAGTGCGATTCATTTTCATAGTAAAAAGGTAAATTCGAGCGAAAAGTGACGAAATCTTTGTAGCGCCAGTCGTCACATTATCGCTCTATTTTTAAACAACGTTTTTAGAACCTTTGTTTTTGATAGAGATTTAGCAGTAGGTAAAATTAGCAAAACATTGCTATTTATTTAAACAAACAAAACAAAACAAAAAATCAACAAACAGTAACTTAAAATTTAGATTATTTCCAAAAACCTCACTAAAACGTTTTTTCGTCTCACTGCAGATTACTAACAAATTTTTTCGTCAACATTATCTTGTAACATTTTTGATAATTAATCTAACAAACACGCTGATTGCTACTCATTTTGTAGATAATTTGCCAATTAATTATTATAAAAATCGTTTTTGCCACCATCAATCCAACAGTTCATCCGAAGATCATGAGAGGTAGGTGTTGGAATAAAAGTGTGCCTTTATAAACGACAGAGTGATACTTTAGATGTGCTACACCCAGAACATCGCTCATGTCATGGCTCCCGGCAGCTATGGAGATTTCATGTGCCATGCATCGCTGTGTAAAGTCTCGACGTGAAAGCACCGCCGCGCTGTCGCTGCTGCAGTGACACCATGTTGTAATTGTGTTTCAGGTTTATCAGTACTGTTGTTTGTGGCGGGAGTCGCGGTAGCGACCGCGCATGTGGATAGGTGCCCCACTGAACAAGAGACGGACTGGTCCATCGAGAAACTGATGCGCCACGAGGACTGCGATAAATTCTACAAGTGCACATTCGGCGAACCCGTTGTCTACACTTGCCCTTCGGAACTGTACTTCAACCTGGACTTATGGGAGTGTGACTGGAGGGACAACGTAGACTGCGAGGGTAGAAACGATCCTGCTGAGACTACTCCAGTTCCGACTACAACTCCGGAACCCACTACCCCAGAACCAACTACCCCTGAGCCAACTACCCCAGAACCTACCACCCCTGAACCCACTACCCCAGAACCAACTACCCCTGAGCCAACTACCCCAGAACCTACCACCCCTGAACCCACTACCCCAGAACCAACTACCCCTGAGCCAACTACCCCAGAACCTACCACCCCTGAACCCACTACCCCAGAACCAACTACCCCTGAGCCAACTACCCCTGAACCAACTACCCCTGAACCCACTACCCCAGAACCAACTACCCCAGAGCCAACTACTCCTGAACCCACTACCCCAGAACCAACTACCCCAGAGCCAACTACCCCTGAACCGACTACCCCAGAACCAACCACCCCTGAGCCAACAACCCCCGCCCCCACTGCTGCTCCTACGACCGAGTCGCACGGATGCGAGGTCGAGGTCTGGCCGGAGCCCGAACCCAGGCCTCCTAAAGAGGAGCTGCTTGCTAACGGCTGCCCCGTAGACCCCCACGTGCACAGATTATTGCCTCACCCTGACGATTGCACTCTTTTCTACTACTGCGTCCACGGAAACACGGTGCTGAGCGAATGCCCCAGCGCGCTTCACTTCAACCCTATCATCCAGGTACCTACTCGTAATCAAATATTTCACTATCATTTTGTTATCATCCTTACCCACTTAAATTTTTTTTTTATATAATATAGAATGTCCTTTGGCCACAATCTCACCTGATGGTAAGTGACGATGTGGCCGACGATGGAGCAGGACAGTCTAGAAGATACCTATTCACTCTTGCCTTGAAGAGACCCAGATTATATTTCTCAGGAAAGACAGAAGACGGCAACATTTATTAACGTTTATTTTATTCAATAAAATCATTCCAATTTTGATCCAAATGTTGCTCATAAATGATTACTTGCAATTTGGTAGCATCCTTGCAGGCTATAGTTTATATTATCTGTGTTACCTGCGCAAGTAATGACATTTTAGGCTGCATTTTGAACCAAGCTCGTCATATTGTACTTACAGTATAACAAATAATCTGAATGTGGTCATCTGACCATTGAATTTATAAACGATATAGAGGCTTTTTTAGAGGCGGATTCAGGGCTCAACGCTAAGCGAGTGGTGGTTGAAACGGTCTGGCGGACTGTTTACTCTGTTCAACTTCTGTTTATGCATTCGGGAGTTAGAAACTCACCTAATTAGGTACTTCTACTGTGTTAAATAACTCTACTCTTATTCCAGGTGTGTGACTGGCCTTCTGACGCCGGCTGCGCTGTCTCCGCCAACAAGCATTTAGCTGAAAGACGTCGTCTTCTCAACGAGATCTTGGTTTAGTGTTTAATTTATGCACTAAGTACTGAAAATCTCTATGTTTTGGTATATATTTCACAAATAAACACTATTAAGCGTTCTTGTGAATTGACAATAAATAATAAACTGTTCAGGAATTCAATAGTCTAAGGGCGTCTTGCACCAGAATCACTAAACGTATTTAACAGCTAAATCGATTTAAATCTGACGTATTTGTATGACTTGACAACTCGCTAAATACTATTTAAGAGTTAAACGCGTTTAGCGATTCTGGTGCAAGCCACCCTTAATTGTTTAATTCGTCTGTAATGATAATGTCTATAATGTTAAATAAAACAATTGGTATTTGTATTTGTGTTTACCTGAGTTACACTGCGCAGTGACACTGCAAAGCTCTGCTATCGAGCTGTCGTCCCACGCCGGTGGCACGCTGTGTAACTCGAATACGTTATGATTGTCTAATATATTCGTGCATCTTTACTTATGCATGGTCCCCGTGTTTTCATAGAAAGTACCTAAGTACAGTACGCTCAAAGGATCTTTGTCCTTCTGAAGTTAGGTGCAACAACGGTTGCGCAAGTACTGCGGAAAAATTCGCTTACCTACAATACAATCGGTTCTGCGTTAATAATTCAGAAGGAAAAAAATCCGTTGTGACACTTGTGACTACGTTGTATTCGTTGTGTTGTGGTATGCTACACCTAGCGTCTTGTCTTGGTGAATATTGGGCTCAAGGGAGTCCTTCAAGAGATCGGTACGTAAGCACTTTCTCAAGAAGTTATATAAAGGTTTCTATTCCCTTCACTATCACTATCACCAGTTATTATCTTCCTACTTCTCACCGTCTTGGTTGTATGTAAGTATAGTATAATAGTATAATTATTACATATGAAATATTGTGTTAATTGCATTATAGCGCCTAAACTGACACAGCTAAGTGGCCGTTAACGGGCAGCGGTGGACACGCCTATGTCCACCAGTGGACTTCTGCAGACTAATATGATGGTGAATATATAATAGTATGACTTGCTTTGAGCACCTACCTATGTAAGATCGCAATTCACGATTGGAAAAGATATAATGTTGCTATTCAAGTATTTCAGGCAGTGGTATGAACACTGAGCTGGTACAAGCGCATAAGTAAGTTTAAACTTTCTTTGTACCATTTTTACAGTTTTCGCAGTTGAATATGAAGTCGGTTAAAAAACGGCATGTTTCGTAGAACATCGCTACGGCGTAGCACTGAAGCACAAAATCATTGAACTAGCTAGATGTGTTTTCTGTGCACTTTTTTATCTGCATAATTTTATAGCTAATTCCTCCGTTTGAATTAATATAACAGATCAATGTTCTTTTATGTAAGAGATCTATCATTTTCCAATTTGCTCTACGTTTATTAGTATCAAGTTAAAATGGAATCTAAGGGCGGCTTGCACCAGAATCGCTAAACACATTTAACTATTAAGGGCGGCTTGCACCAGAATCGCTAAACGCATTTAGCTAACTAAATAATTAATAATAATAATTTATTTATTTTTAACGCGTATTTAGCTGTTAAACACGTTTAGCGATTCTGGTGCAAGCCGCCCTAAATCTATACTTAAGTACCTACCACTAATACATGATGATTATAGATAAAGTACCTATAGTAAATCAAAACAAAATACTGTGTATAATAGATGAAGATTTTTTAATTAAAAAATATAGGGGCAATAGGTACTTAGGTACATTATTAGGTACAAAAAATAAATAAAATTAGTAATAAAACCTACCTCAACAAAATAGTGAGAAAAGAAACAGTCGCGAATTTAAGTATCATTATATCAGGTACACTTGTTATGTATATATCTAGAAACCTCGTCTGGCTTCCATGTGCTTGTTCAGAGAGAAGCCCGAAGTAACCTCCCGTCCGTCACAGTTGACAGCCGCCGGCCAGTTGCACGTCTGAGTGTGCGGGTCGTAGAACAGGCTCGCTGGGCAGCTACGCGCAATGGGTTGCGTGTTAAAGCAAATGTAGAACTGGTCACACTTCTCGTGGGCGATCATCTTGCCATTAGAGCCACTGGCTGCGCAGATACCCGGAGCTTCCCGATAGTTGCACAAGCAGACATCGTCGTTTTCCTCATTCGGCTCCGGCACCTCTCGGTCGCCGCAGTCGACGGTCGAAGCCCAGTCGCACTGTTCGGTACTGGGGTTGTACAGCAGATTACCGGGACAGCCGAGTGCCACGGGCAAGCCGGATGAGCAAACGTAGAATTGATCGCATTTTTCGTGTGCTACGAGTACTCCGTTGGAGCCTTCGGCCGCGCAGATGGCAGGGGCTTGACTGGGGTTGCAGTTACCTCCAATGTTGCCGTTGTCGGTGCCGCTGTCGCTGCCGCTGCTGCTGTCGCTGCCACTGCTGTTGCTGCTGCTGTCGCTGTCGCTGTCGCTGCTGCTGCTGCTGTCGCTGTCGCTGCTGCTGCTGCTGCTGCTGTCGCTGTCGCTGTCGCTGTCGCTGCTGCTGCTGCTGCTGCTGTCGCTGTCGCTGTCGCTGCTGCTGCTGCTGCTGCTGCTGCTGTCGCTGTCGCTGTCGCTGCTGCTGCTGTTGTCGCTGTCGCTGCTGCTACTGCTGTCGCTGTCGCTGCTGCTGCTGCTGTCGCTCTCACTGCCGCTGTCGCTGTCGCTGCTGCTGCTGCTGTCGCTGTCGCTGCTGCTGCTGCTGTCGCTGCTGCTGCTGCTGTCGCTGTCGCTATCGCTTTCGCTGTTGCTGTCGCTGTCACTGTCACTGTTGCTGTCGCTGTCACTACCGCCGCTGCTGTCAGGAATCAGTCTGTCGCCGCAATCAACATTTTCCGGCCAGTCGCAAACTTCGCTATATGGGTTGTAATGCAAGTTTCCAGAGCAAACTTTTACAACCGGGCTACCGAAGGAACACTTGTAGAATTTGTTGCATTTCTCATGAGCGATAAGAACACCTTCAGAGTTTCCTGTAGAACAGATTCCTGGTGCTTCTTCAGGGTTGCAATTGCAAGTGCCTCCACTATCGTCACCGTCACCGTCACCATCACCGCCATTATCCGAACCACCATTGTCGTCTTCGTCAACAATGATCCTGTCTCCACATTCTACGTTATCAGGCCAGTCACACAGTTGAGAGTAAGGATTGTACAAGAGACCAGCAGGGCATTTAAGAGCGACGGGTACACCATCGGCACACTTATAAAGTTTGTTGCATTTTTCGTGAGCTATTAAGATTCCATCAGAGCCAGGAGCACTACAAATTCCGGGTGCTTCACCGGGGTTGCAGTTACAAGTGCCTCCACTTTCGTTTTCATTGTCGCCGTTTCCATTACCTCCATTGTCGCCATCATCTGGGCTAACACTGTCAGCGCAGTCAACATTCTTAGGCCAGTCGCACCGTTCAATATATGGATTGTAAAGAAGTTCTGCAGGACAAGCAATTGTTACTGGTTTACCAAAAAGACACTTGTAGAATTTGTTGCATTTCTCGTGAGCGATAAGAATGCCATCAGAGTTTTCAGTTGCACAAATTGTTGGTGCTTCTTCCGGTTTACAGTTACAAGTGCCTCCGCCGCCGGTTCCATTGTCACCGTTGCCACTACCGCTACCGCCATCGCCATTTCCGTTTTCTCCATCAATTTCGACGATTGGTCCGTCACATTCAACATTAGAGGGCCAGTCGCAGTATTCGGTGTAAGGATTGTATAAGAGACCTTTTGGGCAATTCATTGTTATGGGTACACCATTAGCACACTTGTAGAATTGGTTGCAGTTCTCATGGGCTATTAGAGTGCTATCGGAGCCGTCTGTCGCACATATTCCTGGGGCTTCACCAGGGTTGCAATTGCAAGTACCAGGATTTCCATTATCTCCATTTTCGTTACCGCTACCATTATCACCGTTGCCGTTACCACTGCCGTCCCCATTGTTTCCTCCATCAATTTCGATGGGTTTTCCTCCGCAGTCCACGTTGTGAGGCCAGTCGCATACCGAAATATAAGGGTTGTATAGTAGATCAAGTGGACAGTTTACAGTTACTGGTGAGCCATGAACGCATTTGTAGAATTGATTGCAGTTTTCATGAGCTACGAGGGTTCCATCGGAGCCCTCAATGGCACAGATGGCTGGAGCCTCTCCTGGGTTGCAGTTGCAGGGGCCACTTTCTATACCATTATCACCGTTACCGTTGTTGTTTTCTTCACTACAGTCATCTTCTCCACCGTCGTTGCCGTTTTCTTCGATCTCAATGATTGGTCGATCTTTACACTCGACATTGTCAGCCCAGTCACACTGCTTGGTGTAAGGATTGTACAAAAGACCAGATGGGCAATTAAGTGCTACATTGACTCCGTTTTCACACTTATAGAACTTGTTGCAGTTTTCATGAGCTACGAGAACTCCATCTGAGCCAGAGGCAGCGCAAATTTTGGGAGCTTCACCGGGATTGCAATTGCAGGTTCCAGTGTCGGGGCCTGACCCAGAGTCGCTACTGTCTTCATCACTATCGTCCACTTCCTTTGAGCAATCAACCTCACTCTCATCGACGATAGGCCTAGACCCACAATTGACATTAGAAGGCCAGTCGCAAATCTGGGTTAGGGGATCGTAGACTAGACCTGAGGAGCAGAAGTATGGAATAGCTTGGCCGTTGGCGCATTTGTAGAACTGGTTACAGTTCTCGTGTATAAACAGTTCGTTATCGGAGTCATATTGGGAGCAGGCAGCTTTTGTTTCCTCTGAGTTGCAGTCACAGACTCTTCCGCTGAGGGAGAGCTGCGGCCGTTCAGCCTGTACTAGAGCAACTGCACAGAGCAGTAGTGCGAAACCTGAAACAAAAACAACTCATTTCAAAATATGTACCTACCTATATAATATCATACTAAGCGATAACTTTACGTAAAGTAGGTAAGTAGGTACTATCGGCAAAACCGCCTTACCACTTTTGAAACTGTTTCGCTTGCAAGCAGTTAGCTACATAAGTTAAAAAAAACTATAAAAACCGACTTCAGTTGGACTACCAGCTTCATCATCATGACCGGTAAACATCACTAAAAAGTCACAGAAAAGCAAAATACGCAATTTCGTGCACGTGGATGGCATATTTTTTTCAGTTATTTTTATTTATAAGCCGAACTACTAAACCAATTTTGATGAAAATAGAATGGGATCAACCTACATGCTTTCAGATAAAAAAAGAATTTTTCAAATCGGTTCATAAATGACGGAGTTCTGAGGTAAAACTACCTCCTTTTTTGAAGTCGGTTAATGAAGTTCCTAAAATAATAATTTGTAATTAGGTAGACTAAATGATCCTTGTGATTTTATTGTATAAAGAAATTTTGACTTTGACTTTGTTTAGTTCGCTGAACTATGATGATTGACTACTGAATTATAATGTTTAATTTGTCCAAGGTCGAACCATATCATAGGTATTAAGATATGGCGATGTGATGACTTTAAATTAAGTACCTAGGTATGTAACAAAAGTATTGTTTCGAAAATATTAAAAATATTTCTAGCTTATAAAAGCGGCTTACACCTAATTTAATTTAATTGAAATAACAACAAAATGCAATTGTAATATGAAAGATTATTTTGATAACGTTATGATTACTAACCTAGGTATGGGTCTGTAATAGTGGTAGTCGAGTTCACGCAATAGAAGGCTACTACTATAGTACCTATTTCACTTATATTTTGACTTCAGTGAATAGGGACAAATATAAATCAAAAGCCATACCTATAGTCAAAGCTAGGCAGTATCTCGGTCCACCTACCTAGTGATTAAATAACTGTCTTCGGAGAGTAGTAGAAAGTTACGAGCAGAGTAAAATTACTCTAATAGGGAACTCTAATTTAGCTATTGCAGAGTTATAAAGGCTCGCGAGGTCATGTTCTCACAGAACAACTAGTATATTTTTTTATTCAATTTCACTTCTGGTTGGTAAAAAAAGATAATGAACTGTACAGTGCAGTCTACCTGGTTTAGCAACGCAGAATAAATCATATCAGCTAATACCTACTTCGTCATTTTTGAACCCTATCACTAAAAAATACGCTTGGCGGTAAGGTGATAGGTAACGATACCGCGAAGCGTAATTTTTTGTTTTATTTTATAAATAACAAAAAAAAGTAATAGAAATCAAAAAGTGACCGTATATTTGATTAACATTATTAATAAATAACACACTTTTCTTTACCTTTCATTTAATCGCACTTTGTGTTTTACTTCTTTGAAAAACTGCACTAAAACTGATAACTTGTGAATCGATTGCACATTATTTATACTTGAGGCAAACTTGATGAACAACCTCCCAGCGATTATCTCCTAGATTAAAACACTGACTTAGGTACTAAGATTGCCAAAACAATATACGTACATTTCGATAAATATTTAAGTGAATAATGGTTCCCCGTATCCAGATATAGGATGTGAATTAAATATAATCAATATTTTTAATGTTTCTCAAAGCAACATCATTTTCTTTCTGGACAAAAAGTGAAATGACCCTCTGGCGTCAGGGTTTGCGTACTCGACGCAAAACTAGCCATTTTGATTCACAAAATAATATCTATTCATGTATTAAAACTATCATGTATGATTTAGTATAGTGAAAACATGATGTATGTACGTAAATATGTAAGTACCTACATAGGCTCACCTCGGGATTATTGAAATAATCGGTTATCAACATTAGCGGAATCAAGTAGGATACAAAATACACGGATACAAAACATACACATACCTAGGTAGAGGTTAAAATTTAGGGAACTTCCTAGGACCAATGTCCTTCACAGAATACATTAGGAGACGTTTTCTTGAATTTTAAATGTAGAATCTTACCCGCGTATGCATAAACAGGCTGAAAAGTTTGCCAAACCGTTTCGCCTGTGTGAGTATTCGCCTAAGCTGCGCATAGCGCACCGCTTGAATCCGCCTCTGGAGAAGCCATCTACATCGCGTATCGCTTCTGAATTCTAGGGTCTCTGCGCGATGTAGACGTTTCTCTATGCTGCTACGAGTACTACTAGAGCTATGAGTACTGCTACTACTGTTGAGTACGTACCGACTGTGAAGCCGATGCGTAGCAGCGTAGCGTTACGCGGTTACGCGCTACGCGGTTACGCGCTACGCGGTTATGCGCTACGCGGCTACGAGCTACGAACGCGCCGTGCCTCGTGTTATAAAGTCCAAAATCATCGTGATAAGGCAATTTAACAGCCCTCGCTTATTAATATTTATTATTATTGATATAATGTATGACGAATGTAGCTATAAAATATTTTGTTGTTTTCAATTTTTACAAAAAATACGTTGATAAAACACATAAAACATATTTTTAGAAGGATGATGCTTAGTTTCTACATTTAAAAAATATATTGCATTTATTACCTACCTTTAAAAGCCAAATAGCTAGCTAGCTTTAAAAATATCGTGAAAAAAGATTTACTGAACGGGACTCCCCTTCAACTCTATCTAGAGTCGCATCTTTACAATGAGGAAGATGAGTTAGGCATTTTTTCCTGTTTTTATAGCTTAAATCAAAAGTCTAGAAGATTGTAAGGACAACTGTGAAAGAATTTTGGCGATAGCTCAAAAACTGAATTTTCTACGATTTTTTAAAGTTTGGATTTTCAAAATCTGTTTTTAGCCCGGCGATTTCGCGTGTGACGTCAGCCAGGTCCGATCGCTCACCCGCGCGTTTTAAGCGTTTTCTGCCTTTAGGTTTCTATTTATATTTCTGATAAATAGGGAGAAAAGTACCAATATTTTTATGTAATATTGTGCCTCTAAGTCCTAAGGACACGTTTAACGCTTCAGATAAACTTTTTAACCACCGACTGAAGAAGAAAGGTGTTCTAAGTTTGAGGCTTTTTTGTGTCTATGTGTCTGTACCTTTCAAGGCTCGTAGCTCCAAAAAATCACTCGTAATTTTTTTATAACTATTCTTGAAATGGAAAGCAGATAAATCTGGCATAGTTCTAAGCCAAGTTTGGTAGAAATCGGTGCAGCGGTTTTCAAGTTATGAGGATGTTTATCAGCCCTCGACACGCATTTTGAAGGGTTCTCAGGCATATATTGATTGTAGTTTGAAACATTTGGTTCTTATACCAGTATAACGTGAGCTACTATTTCTTAGTGTTTCATTGATTTTGTATATCAGGTAAGACTGGTAATGAGCAAGATTGTGTTATCGACGTGATTAGCAATGTTTTTAACCCCCGACGCAAAAACGATGGGGTGGTAAAGTTTGACGTGTGTGTGTGTGTCAGTGCGTGTGCGTGTGTCTGTGCGTGTATGTGTGTGTGTGTCTGTCGAATGCGCGCGTTGGTGCGCGTGCGGATGCGGATGGTAGTAGTCTAAGTCACATTGTCTACTAAGGACGTGCCTAGTGAGACATTGTACTGTCAAGTACAATGCCTCACTAGGCACGTCCTTAGTAGACAATGTGACTCGCTAAGAAGAAGAATGTGACTTACACTAGGACGTGCCTAGTGAGACATTGTACTGTTAAGTACAATGTCTCACTAGGCACGTCCTTAGTACGGACGTCCTAAGGACCGGAGTCCTAAGGACGTGCCTAGTGAGACATTGTACTGTCAAGTACAATGCCTCACTAGGCACGTCCTTAGTAGACAATGTGACTCGCTAAGAAGAAGAAGAATGTGACTTACACTAGGACGTGCCTAGTGAGACATTGTACTGTTAAGTACAATGTCTCACTAGGCACGTCCTTAGTAGACAATGCCTACACATACATATAGTGCAATGCCTCACTAGGCACGTCCTTAGTTACGAAGGACGTGCTTAGTGAGGCATTAGCAATGCATTGCTTAAGGACGTGCCTAGTGAGGTATTGTACCTACTGTACAATGTCCTTCGTAACTAAGGACGTGCCTAGTGAGGCATTGCACTATATGTATGTGTAGGCATTGTCTACTAAGGACGTGCCTAGTGAGACATTGTACTTAACAGTACAATGTCTCACTAGGCACGTCCTAGTGTAAGTCACATTCTTCTTCTTAGCGAGTCACATTGTCTACTAAGGACGTGCCTAGTGAGGCATTGTACTTGACAGTACAATGTCTCACTAGGCACGTCCTTAGTAGACAATGTGACTTAGACTACTACCATCCGCATCCGCACGCGCACCAACGCGCGCATTCGACAGACACACACACACACACATACACGCACAGACACACGCACACGCACTGACACACACACACGTCAAACTTTACCACCCCATCGTTTTTGCGTCGGGGGTTAAAAACATTGCTAATCACGTCGATAACACAATCTTGCTCATTACCAGTCTTACCTGATATACAAAATCAATGAAACACTAAGAAATAGTAGCTCACGTTATACTGGTATAAGAACCAAATGTTTCAAACTACAATCAATATATGCCTGAGAACCCTTCAAAATGCGTGTCGAGGGCTGATAAACATCCTCATAACTTGAAAACCGCTGCACCGATTTCTACCAAACTTGGCTTAGAACTATGCCAGATTTATCTGCTTTCCATTTCAAGAATAGTTATAAAAAAATTACGAGTGATTTTTTGGAGCTACGAGCCTTGAAAGGTACAGACACATAGACACAAAAAAGCCTCAAACTTAGAACACCTTTCTTCTTCAGTCGGTGGTTAAAAAGTTTATCTGAAGCGTTAAACGTGTCCTTAGGACTTAGAGGCACAATATTACATAAAAATATTGGTACTTTTCTCCCTATTTATCAGAAATATAAATAGAAACGTAAAGGCAGAAAACGCTTAAAACGCGCGGGTGAGCGATCGGACCTGGCTGACGTCACACGCGAAATCGCCGGGCTAAAAACAGATTTTGAAAATCCAAACTTTAAAAAATCGTAGAAAATTCAGTTTTTGTGCTATCGCCAAAATTCTTTCACTGTTGTGTTTTGGACGTAAAAATCTATCGATCTACATTAAAAAAAAAATACGCTCATCTTCCTCATTAAGACTTCTATTCTTGGAAAGGGAAATCGTTATTACAATCAGTAATTAGCTTTTAGGGATAACCAGATCTTCAAATTTATACGTAGTCTTATACAATCTATCTCTCTTTTAATCTATTTAGGGTTTCGTAGATCGAAAGAAGAGCGTAATAACTGGTAGTTCGCCCTGTTCGTCCCGAACTGAGATCTCGCGATGTTCCCAAAGAATAAAATAAAACGCAAAGAAATATATTTTTTTAACAATGGTTAAAAAAACTTTGCGAATTGCAATACAATCTAGCAAGTTACCAATCTTACCTGAACTACAAAGTCACTCCAAGAAATGGTAGCTCACGTTATAATGGTTTTCCCAACTTTTATATCACAAACAATAACAAGAAGATTCAAAGAGAACAATTTTATTAAAAAATTTTTTTTGTTGTGTGTTCTACTGTGATCACGGTGGTTCTAACGCTATATGTAGGTATACTAGGAAATAAGACCTAAATAAACGAATACGAAGGAGCTATCTATAATAAAAAAAAAATATTATGGTGCAAGTACAATAAAGAGTTTTCTATCTATATCTATCTATACTCTTTAAAATATGGCTACTTACAAAAAAATGTAATGTTTTTTTCACAATAATGATAGCAACGATTTCGAGGACTCGCAAGGAAGACGGACGGCGACGGACTGACATGGAAACACAGTCTCCTTCACCATACTCGTAAGTGTTCGGCTCTGCTAAGCCCCGGAACCCTAGAACTCAAAAAATGTGTTCTTTTATTCCTGAGAACCTATACCTACGTTAACCATCTGATATAACGCTAATCTTCAATATTTTTAATTTAAAATTCATTGAGATAAGAATATGACTTCAACCGATAAACAGATACGAATTAAAAGGTATTATGAATAATAATTCTACATCAATAATCAAACTCGCATGAATCGATAGGTACATTAGTATATAGTTGCTTTACAGTCGACAGGCGTCACAGCTCAGTCGGTAATAGCTCTGCCTTCCGTGCTGTGGGTCGTGGGTTCGATCCCCACCAAGAACAAACATTTGTGCGTGCGAAACATAGATGTTTGTTCTATGTCTGGGTGTTAGTATGTATTATAAGTATGTATTTACAAAAAAAAAAGTATATAAGTATTCTATCAGCCATCTGGTTCCCATATTACAAGCATTGCTTAGTTTGGGACTAGAGGGTGTTGTGTGAAATGTCCCTGAATATTTATTATTATTATTATTTACGGTTGCAGTTCGTATGAGTTAGTGACCAACTCTGGTTCTGGTTAGTCTCAAAATCCCCTTTGATGGTTATGGAGGTACATCAGCGAAGGTTTTTTGTATAAAAAATCTAAATTATGTAAGTATGATGTTCTTTTACTCAGAGCTTTTGTTAAATAATAATTAATCTAGCGATTCTATAGATATTCGTTGATTAGGATTAGGTAGGTCGGTATTAAGCTACCTGCAGTTTATTATTTCGAGGCGATAATGCGTCAGACTTGAAAAAAATACCCTACAATTTATTTAAGTGTTATCTTCATATTATTTTCATTTAAATTAATTTTGCGGTTTGTAAACATTGTGCTGTAATTAAAAGATCACGTTAGGATTTTTATCTTAAAATTGTAGTAGTCCTACCTGAAGCTAGCGCCTACAAGTTTCTTAGAGCAATCTTTGACAAACAGGCTTTTACCACACTTTTCTGCGTGAAAAAAGTCTGAACACACATCATCTTTCTACACCGCACCGTTGGTAGTACAACTGCTGCTGTGCGAGGCGGAAACCAGGCATAATATTGGTTCATGATCATCCACATACCAAAAAACGGAGTCTCTGGTAGTGCTAAGTCAAAACAGGAGACAAAAAATAAAATAATAAGTAGTCTCCACTACAGAGCCGTTCCTACGGCATAGAATCTGTTGAACAGTAAGATGGGTACAGGCTACATACCTTCCTACTACGAGTACTATATTGGTATAAGGTGTTCAATCCTCGAATCGTGTACATACAGGGTGGCCCATTTACAGGATGTGCCCCGTACAAGAAAACCTTTGTGCCACTGTAAATGGGCCACCCTATACGTCTAGTTAGTGGATGTTTCTACCTGTGTGGTATATATAAGTAAATGTTGATTGTTGGTTTATTTATAAGGTGAAAATTGTTTGAGATTCTCAGTTATTTGTGCTCAGTGAAACGGAACGTAATGGTCGTCAGAGAAACTGATCATGGCTTGCGTCACGCACATTAGCGGGGTGGAAAGAAGTGTGCGGGCTCACGTGTACGTCACGTCAGTCAGTCAGTCACGTCAGTTAGTGCGGCCACCGCCACCACACTGGTCGCCTTGTGCGCGGCTGACCGAGATCCGTCCAAACGCGTAGACAAACAACAAACATCACCGGCGCGGCAGTAAACATGCCCGTCTGTCATTTGACAGGCCTCGTTTAACTAGTCTGGAATACTCTGCCTTCATGCCTCTGTGTTCACCGACAACGCACTACAAGTGAGAAACTACAGTTCGCAGCAAAAGTTGTCAATCTATGTAAATTGTGCTCACATCACATGACCTCGGTGTGTTGTTGCAGATGTCAGCCACCGCACGGACAGCGGCGGTTCTATCACATATTGGAAAATGACTGAAGGCCCCTTAGTACATCATGATAAGTCGGTAAGTAGAATTATTTTTCAGACAATCGCGGGCAGCACTATTTTTATATCACCTGTCAAAAAGGTTCTAGCGATTTTGAACTGTATTGCGTAGTATGTTTAAAGGTGATAATTGGTTGAAGATCTTTACTAGGTGGCGCGACTACTAAATAGTGGACGTGTTATTGTCAATAAGGTAGGTAGATATACACGTACTAGGTAGGTACTTCTAACAAAGTGAGTGACTGAACTATTTTTTAGGCAATTACCTACCTATTTACTTAGTATTTTATTGGTCTATGGTATTACCACGCCGACCTCCTTTTTATACCACCACGCTTGGGTTGGCTGGCAGATAATGCTTTAGCATTAAGTCCTCCTTTTGTATATAATTTATGTAATTTTGTGCAATAAAGTATTAAATAAATAAATATTATCTTCATGTCACACGGTATTTATTACAATAAGAATATTCAGTGCAAAATCCCAAATGTGATTCAGAAGTTCGCACAAACAACTCACTTTTATTTTTCCTCAAAATAATAAACAATAGGTAGGATAGTAATGTTAGGCTAACTAGTACCTATACCAACAATCAACATACCTAAGTACCAATTAGGTTAAAGGTGAACTCAAAAAAAATGCAGCGTACAAAAACACCCGGAAATAGCCTCATCTACCTTACTAACATCGTAAGTACGGAGGTACCTCTTATCTTTCTATAGTGTCGATGCTAATACGGAGTGTACTTAAGTCCCCTCCCAAAAACTGGGGGGTTAAAGTACCCAGTCAACGACCACTTTGAAGAAGGGCGCCTATCTGTAATGCACGACAAACATATAGGTACTATCGTAAAAACATTACATTTAAAATGTGTCTAGCGTTTTTCGTAATGAAATGATGGTTCCTTTCTGTTGTAGTTCAATGGGTATAATCATAATATAGGTAAGTACCTAAGTAAGTACGTAACAGTGATACAAACACACGCACGTGGCAGCCGTAGCAACGCAACGTGGCATTCGGCTTGTTGCTATCTGGATACTTATCTATCTGTTATCGTAAGCTAGATACAAGATACATTTATTTGCCAAAATAAGTGTTACAATTTGGTCTTATGCTAAAGTCAGAGGCACTTTAAAACTTATTCACCCTCTTCAGGTACCGCAAAAATGTTATATTATAAATGTTATATAGCTTGTAGGAATATGATGGAGAATACACACTTGCATCATTCAGCCTGCAGAAGTCCACAGCTAGACATTAAAACCCCCACCCCCACCCCCCCACTCCTCACCCCCCGGGAGATTTCCAAGAAGAACAAATTGGAAATTTTCATCCACCGACTTCCCGTGATATCGGTCCATTTGCGCTACGTCTTCCGGTTCGAAGTCACCGTTCGAGTATCTTTGTTCTGTAGCAGTTTTTAAACACGATATAGTTTTATATACCGAGTGAGGTAAACTTTTGTATTTTTAGTAATTTGCCTTCCTTATTTAGATATGAATATGAATTAGCTAGTAGGTACATAAGGAAAACAGTTGTACAAAGTTATAACCTAACAGTTTTATTAATGGTCACCTATACAGGGTGTAACATAATGTCCCTATAAGTCCGAAAGTGGGTTATTCTACACGTCATGGCGAACAACATTTGTTGTACGACTTTTAATATTTCTATGTTTTTCATTCATGAAAAGCGTCTTAAAGTTTCCTTGAAAAAAACATTGCACTAGTGTTAAAGTGTCTATGTGTGGGTGCAATGTGATAGGAGGGTGCGTGAGCATGTGTACTAACTGGCTGGATACAATACGCAAAGGAAATAAACACTAAAAGTGGTCGCAAATATCTAAGAAGAAAAAAAATTAAAAAAATGGAAATTTCCAACATGTTGTATTCAACTTTTGCACATGCCAATCTATTCAGGTGTTTGGTCTGAATAAGCCCCTTTTCGGCTTATAGGGACAATATGTTACACGTTGTATACTTATGTATGTAATGTACCACTAAGTACTTAGGTATTTAGGTATATTTACTCAGTCCGTACTCGGCACTTCGGCAGTAGTAGCGATGACATGAAAATTCTTAAAGAGCTAACATAATAATTATTATCCTACTCGTCTTCAGTCGCTAGCATTGTACCGGAAGTGTAAATCGGTTCTTACATTCTTAGATACGATTTTTCATCAGATTTTTCCATACTGCCCGGATTATACAGGCTGGCTTATTTTCAGTGGTCCATTTTTATACCAGTGTTAATGGGCCACGTTTTATATTTGTTTTTCACATTATGTGATTGGTGTATGTAGGTACACAATTACTATAAAACCAGTGTGACCACCGCCGGCGCCGGTCAAGTAGGTACCTCGAATATTGAAACTGGTTCCGAGTTCAAGCTATCTTCCTCGTTAATCAGGCTTCGCTCACATTTTTGTGCATAACTTGTTGTAGAAAATAAGAATCAGTGAAACAAAGTAAAATATGACTAAATTGTAGTGTTAGACAGGCGTCACAGCTCAGTTGGTAATGGATCTGCCTTCCGTGCTGTGGGTCGTGGGTTCGATCCCCACCAAGAACAAACATTTGTGTGTGGCAAAACATAGATGTTTGTTCTATGTCTGGGTGTTACTATGTATTATAATTATGTATTTACAAAAAAAAGTATAAAAGTATTCTATCAGCATCTAGTTCCCATATTACAAGCTTTGCTTAGTTTGGGACTAGAGGGCGTCGTGTGAAATGTCCATGAATATTTATTTATTTATTTTTGTTTTAGACCAAATATAAAATAGTTCTTAGTCTTAAATTTTTGTTATGCGCTGATAACATACTAATTAGGAAACCTTTTTATTTACAATCCTTTAATTACGTACTTAAATGGTAATTAACGTTATTACCGTAACTAAATAGACCATGTAGGTAAAGAAGCAGGTAGGACACTGCAGCAGTCAACGTCTAGTCTTGTCCAGTGTTTTTAATGAACATGTACTTAGAACACCTACTGAACAGTAGAGCATTACAGGGGCCCGATCGCAATCTCAAAGTTGAACTGCAAAGTTTTAAATCATGGTGAGTTCATACTAACTCATAGTTATTCTGTGACTAAATAGTGACATTATGATGTCATTTAATTTCTTCTTCTTCTTGTTTTCGCGCATATTTTGCTGTCAAGTGTCTAGGATGATACGGTACAATTTTGAGGTACAATTTTGTACCACGTGACCTGAAGAAATTACACTGAGCAGTGAAATATAACTTATCAGCAAAAGATTGGAATAGGGGGGCAGGGTTGATTGAAAAACCCAGAGCAGAGTAGTATAAAGTACACTTGCGTGCTTACTCGATTCTTCATAACATAACAATATTATGTATTGCTAGAGTATTTATTTATCAAACAGGAACACCAACAGTGTTTGATCAGTGTTTGTTCAAAAACATTTTTGAGTATTCAACTTGGTCCTAAGACTGGTACAAACACCAAATTACAGGCGAACACAGCATTCAAATAGGTGTAACAAGTATCTTAAAATTACGTAATCGCATCGATACCGCGATCTAGCTGTTTTGTCTGAACTGTAAAATCATTAAAACTCTAAGAAATAGAACCTCACGTTAGGTTTTATCAATTTTACCATTTTTATTATAGCTCTTTGGTTTTCAGCCCCCGTATGCCAATCTTTTGCTGTCAAGTTATATTTCACTGCCCAGTGTAATGTCTTCAGGTCAAGTGTCTAAAAAGAATGATCACGTGGTACAAAATTGTACCACGTGATCATTCTTTTTAGACACTTGACAGGCAAATATGCGCGAAAACACATCAAATGACGTCATAATGTCACTATTTAGTCACAGAATAACTATGAGTTAGTATGAACTGACCAATGACCATGATTTAAAACTTTGCAGTTCAACTTTGATTGGCATACCCCTGCAGTCCTTAAAATGTGTTGTGGCTGGATGTTTTAATCTTTCAACTAGGTAGATAACTAAGTACCTACCTATGGGTGCCTTATGTGTAATTGTGTACCTAGACATGGCATAGACATAGGTGTAGCAGTAGAAGGTTATACCATAATATTACTCGAAATACGTAACTATATAAAACATTTCTTACAGACAGAGACATCATAAGATTCTAAAATTTACGAGTCTAGTGAGAGTTATGTGTGTATGTTCTTACATACACACATAACTCTCACTAGACTGTCACTAGACTCTCACTAGAGTGTATGTAAGGTGTGTGTGTTTGTTTGTGTGTGTCTGGAGGGTTCTCCTTGGACGCCAGCCTCTTAAGAGTCTGGTTATTACCTAATAAGTATGTAAAAGAACAATAAGTCTGACGGAGGCATTACCAGTGGAGAGAGTAGCCGTCCAGTGCGGCGCTCGGTGAAGAGTATTATTTTTCTATGCTCCGGACTACTCCGGAGTCTCCCAGAGGCTGTAAGGAGGATACAAGATACGTGTACGTTTATTTGCCGAAATGAGCGTTACAATTTGGTCATGCTGAAGGAGGTTGGTGTCGTCTATAAACTTCTTTAGAACCAGAATATGATGAATCGGATGACTTGACCTCAGATCCGTAGGTATTATATTCCAGTTTCCTACCTCTTTGGCACAGACTAATAGGATAGGATCTCTTTGGACTTGACTACCCACATCCATTCATCGCACAAATGACGTGACGCTGGCAGAAACGTACAACTCCGGAAGAGCTCCGGAAGATTACCATTAAAAAAACCAAGGCGAAATGCAAAACAAACATTTTGATGCAAAATACAACGTGCAAAATACAGTTGTCAAAGTTTTTCTAAATAAAACCGTACTATTGTCGTAATATAGATTTGGGAAAGGCAAATTGCGTTTTTCAGGATTTCCTATTTGAAATGTGAGTGCACTTATTTTCCGTCCTTTTAGTTTTTAACTTTTCACTTGGTGGTTGGTTTATTCAGCTCACATTTTTGGGTCAAATGAGGGTCAAAATGAAGTAGAATGCTGATAACTGGTTCAATATTTTGAGCTGAACATATACACTTTCAGTTTTGATTAATTGTTACACCCTGTATATTTCAAAGCACGGTTCTCACCTGTGATTATTCGGCTCCATGGTCAAGGCCGCGGCGCGGCGGCGCCGCTGGTGGCCGTGATGTAATCCTTAGTTTGTTATTTTTTCGAGATTTGCACATATCAGATAAGTAGTTAAAAAGTTTTTTGCGTAGACTTTCTTTCTGCGATTTCCGTTTTGCTATTGAAGTACTAAATGGTCCATTGTAAATTGGACAATTAGATAGGTAGATAGGAGGTAGGTACCGATTTCTTTTTATTTCGGATAGCGACACATTTTGAAACTGTCAAATGAAAGCCATTGATCTAAGCTTTGATTTCATGACTTACCTATAGGCTTGAATGGTATGTTTACCTCTTCTATCTATACTAGGTAGGTTAGGTACTTAGGTACATACAAATAAATGGAAATAAAATAAAAATGGTAAGTAGGTACCTATATCACTTATTTAATTCAATCTATTCACAAAGCAAATATGACTAACCAGTAGGTACCTAAATACTTAAATGTTTAGAAGGTAGGTACTCGTAGGTAGGTGGTATCACTACCTAGGTAAGTACTAAATCTAGGTAGGTGGAGCAATCAATAGATTTACAGTAACGTTAGGAAGCTAAGTAGGTACCTAGATTAGATAGTATGTGGTGTACTTTACTTACCTAAACACTCAGATTAGTGTTTTCTATATTCTAAGCCTAAACATAAACCCGAGCCTGCAGTTATTGGTGTTCAAAATATAATTAATTTAGCTGATGCTGTTAAACAAGCAGGTGATTGCAAGGGTGCTAGCTAAGCAAAATGTATTGTACCTAGCCATGTGTCGTCTAATTTTATTGTCAGTCTGTATTCTGTTCGAATAACAACTGCATCTTGCTTATTTTGCTAAGTTCATAATTTATCGTTCCTTTATTTTAAGGTATGTAATCGCACAATCAAATCAATAATATAATTTGTCAGGCTATTTTTAATCATATTAAGTAGGTAAATTATCTATCAGGGTTATAATTAGAAAGCAAGCACGAAAACATGTTTATAATTATTTTTATCAGTTCCATTCTGTAAATGGGTTTTATTTGTACGAACACTAGCCTAATCCATTAGTAACTACATACTTACTGCAAGTACATCAGAGTCATTTGGCGTTACGTCTCGTTGGTGCGTGAAGCCTCTTCGTCTTTGCTGCTAACCTACAAAATAACCTTTATTTATTTCCAGATGTGCGTACGCATATGGCTAGAAGTGGGCCACGCTTGCGAACCCAGGCACTCCGCTTACGGACGCGCCTTGGCGTTAGACTGGCGCGTGTGGGTCCGAGGTGTCAGCGGTCGAGACATCAGCGCATTCGTGCACAAGGTGGTCTTCTACTTGCGACCGCCTTCTGCCTTCGTTTACCCTAAACGAGGTAAGGAATCCCGTCTCGTTATGTTTCCCTGAGTATTAGCAGCAGCGATGGTATGGCTTATCTACTGGGGTTATCTAACAAAGCATTCTAACGTCTGCTTGAGAGTGATTTGATGTATTGAGTTCCTAAAGTCACAGTTGTCTTTGATGGGGTGGTTGTTGAGTGATGCATCAATATCATCCAACAGCCATACAAATACTTAGGTACTTGTGCATAGTTACCGGATCTAAAAGACCTTGACATTAAACAGAAAATTGCGTAATTGTTCATTTTCACCGCACAGTAATGACTGCCAGTTTAAACTCTCATTATCATTACCATCTGTCTCTCCGATAGCCCTCAGTCAACTTCGAACCGCGACGTTCACCCAGGCTTACATGCCACTATCACATGACTTTGCTCTATTTAAATACCTATTTTATGTATTTTCGTGTAATAATTTGTATTGTTTTCGTTTCGCAGTTCTCCAAGAGCCGCCTTACGAGGTCCAAGAGTCGGGCTGCGCGTCGATCGACATTCCAATTCACGTGTACTTGAAGTACACGAAGAAGCCGACAAAGATCCGGCTCCGGTACAGCCTGCACATCGAGAACAACACAGTGATCAACTCCGAGTCGCGCTGCGTTTACTACGACTTTGAGAATCCCTCTGAGGAGCTGTGCGAGGCACTCATGAGCAGCGGCGGGGAAGTTGTTTCGAGGGCGGCGAAGAGGCTTGTAGTTGTGCTCTCTGACAAGGACCGTCGCAGCACAATGAAGCCCAAAAAATACAAGTTTATCGAGCCGCTGGTCTGCAAACACGTGCCAAAAAAGCGTCCAAAACCTTTAGAGGAGGTCTGCGCTAAGTGCGGCGAGTCCACCACCGCAGAATTGAGAAAACAACTCAGCTCTGACGTCGTCGGCATGTCTGAAGATGAAATCAATCGTGTATCCCAGCTTTATCTCGCATACAGAAGTTACGAGAAATCTGTGGATGCCTTAGTGTTGCCTCCCTTTTCGGATCCCATTTATAAGGTGCCAGAAATCCCAGCGTCCTTACGAAAGGCGCTCGAGGCGGCCGGGGACAATTATCGAGTGCTGTAAGGAAGGTCCCTTCCTTTACATAAGTGTGTTGTTAAACTCCATGGTGCCATGTCAGACATTTATATTAGGTACATAGTTTATTCAGACTTAGTCGAATCAGACTTACATATTGTGTGATTGACGAGTTATTAAAAGAGACTTATTTATTTTTGTTATATTTACAGTCAGTAGATTATTTAAAGTACAGTTTACTTATATTAGCATAGTCTTTAATATTACGTGCGCTGTGAGAAAAGATCTCATTACCTATTAAAATGGTATCTATTCAAAAATATATTTCTATGCTAAGTAGGTATACTTGCAAATGTACTTTTTTATATAAATCTTGTTCTTTACCTATCTGTATAATTCTAGGTTTAAGATTTATGAGGTTGTAAGAGATGTTAAATATTTACATAAATTTATCTGAATATTCACATAAAAATACTTCGTAGTATTTGTTATACCTTACATTTGTTATAAAAATAATATAATTACAATATAATGTGGTATGTACTAAGTGTGGGCCAAGAGTTGATCCCTGAATAACCCTAGCAGCGCAGAACGAAGTTCTCGAGATTCATAGATCTATTTTTTTGTCACCACAAGGTTAATAATGTTAAAATTCGCAAACTGGTTTACCTACAAGTATGCGTGTATCACGGTATTGAATCTACATAGGTATCTACTATGTTTTAGTACAATTTCCACTTCATACCTAAACCAGTTTACGTATTTGAAAATAGAAGTGTCTACCCACAACCAATGCAATAGGTAGTTACTAGGTACATATCTAAACTTATTAGGTAGGTAACCTATTGTTATTTACTTCACCTACCTACTAAGATCTATTAGGTACATTAGTTATGTTATTAGCTGATAATAAGCGCAAACAAAACTCATCTTACAGGGTATTAGAGTTACCTTTTTTATGGATTAGAATTAGGTACCTACCTATGTTATGAAAATGCCCTATTTACTCTAGTTAGGATTACAAATCTTTATTTTTTTACCTTGGTACAAGGATCATGTGCCTAATATTGACTTTAGGACAGATTGTCTTCCCTTGCTCAATTAGTAGCCGCTTTTATGCCAAAGCGTAGATCTCGACGAGATTAATTGCATCTTTGGAATCAAACAATTATAGGTCTCGACTCGACACGGTTTAGCTGATCTTGAATTTCGCAAGTCTTTATTTATCTTTTTGGCAGAAAGCACCCTCTAATCTAGGATGTCGAGACCTATAACTATGAATTACGAACTAGACTGATGGATGAAACTATAAAATAAATAAAACAGTGACCAATTTATCGATACTGACTGTAATTTTCGTGAACGGATAGGATTTGGTAAAAAAATGTTTGATTCACGAAAATTAACACTTTTGTAAAGTTACCTATCTATTTCGAGTGACGGTAGTGTGCTTGTGCACAGCACACCTATCTATATTACGCTAGCTAAGATAAAAGTTTTTTCTGCTGTTATTATTTTACAATTAAAATAAATAAAAATATCTTTGTTTGCACATCAGCTGTTTTGTTATAAGTAGATGCCTACTAGACTAAGTACAAGTACCTAGGTATATTACCCCTACTACCTAAACAATTTTGAATTTTTACAATCGCAATCGTTTCATAACGTAACGTAACAGTAGTGTAACCGAAACAACGTGGTAACCGTTTCACTTCACGTCACGACTCACGCACGACACGCTTACAAAAACACAAGTTTCCTCTAGACTCTACGTCTCAATGATGTCATAATTCAAAAATCTAGAATGTTCTATGTGTATGCTGGGGACTTAGGGCCAGGCCACAACAGTGCGTTGCGGCGTCGCATCGCAAAAACAACATCGCACAGCTTGATGATTTGTCGTTGATTTTTGCGATGCGACGCCGCAACGCACTGTTGTGGCCTGGCCCATACACATTGTTTTGTCCGGTTCCGGACTAACTGGATAATAAAAGTCTCATTAGTTCGGCTGTGTGTGTGTGACGTCTTATAATTAGGTAATTAGTTCAGTTTAATTAATTAATTAGGTCAGTTTGACAGGGCGTAGTACTACCTCTTTGGTCTAACAACTAGCGTTTGACATTCCAGTAGGTACGAGTTCGGTGTAATGAGGTATAATGTCAAGTTTCTCAAAGAAGTATCCGCTCGGTACACGCACAGATACCATAATGTACACGGAAACTGTAGACGCGTACGAAGTCGCGGGTAACTGCTAGTAATGAATAAAATTAATTTTTAATTAGGGATTCACCTTCACCTTCAATCGGTCTATTTTACTTTCAGGTCTATGATTTTACCGAAGAGATGACATATGACAATGACAATTTGACTTTGACACATGCTTCAGTTCTGTCTGATCTGTCAGTCAAGTCAATGATCAATCAATTTAAAACAACAAAAAACATGGTGCTCTAAAGACAAGGTGAATTGAATAATAATTAAATTAGACCACCACGTAACCACGGACGGAAGCACAATTTATCCTTGTTCGCGTATTATCCAACAAAGAACTTTCTTTAGAGAAGCGTGATCAAAATTCAAAATGGTTTGTGTTCCTTGCTTCATTATTCCTGCTCTTCTGTTTTTGTGGCACAGATTCATTCAGCCCTACGTACTACGGTTTTGGAACCCGTGGGCTGTTAAAGACGAACAAGGAAACATGGTGAAGACAGAGTTCCCATTCGCATGTGAAGGAGGTGTCTGCGCTTTTGCTAAGAAACCCATACAAAAAGACTTGTCTTCCGAATGTGAGATGAACACATCCACAGAAAGTGAACCAAATCCTCATGAAACCATCGCAAAACCGGGAAGGTTGAAGGCAGAATAGCTGGTGCTAGCTAGTATATTTTCATAGGTATCAAACAGCACCCATGCCCGTTTTCTGTGATAAACATATTATTAACACTTCCTTCTGTACTTATTGACTTATTCATGCCTTGATGATTCTGCTTTAGTAATATTATAAATTATAAATTGAATACAATGAAGTATATGTATAAAGGTAATAAAACAAATTATAACTGGAGCTTGATTTTATTTCACTATGAGCAGATTGCAGCATACTTTTTTGAAGACAAAACATTTGAGAGTAAACAATCTATGGAACAGGTACATTTACTAGTACAATTTATACAAAAATAAGATATTTATTCTTAAAAGTAATAGTCGGATCACAACAAACTAAAATGTAGAGATACGTTATACTGAACAAGAAAAAAAAATAGTTGCCACACATACCCAACAATAACAACACAATTTTGATTGAGTAAATTAAAAATCATAAAGATTTAAGTACTATTTGCAAAAACTACTGATTCAAAAAGAAAATTATTATCTTGAGAACTTCATCCAATTTAAATATAACCAATACAGTCAGGTATAAATTGATTGTCCAGTTCCAATTCTTATAACTAGCTTAATAGTATACTGAACTTATCAATGTAGATTGGGAATATGATGCATCTACATTTGTCTTGGAAACCTTGACTCAAGTCTTATCCTTACTAGTTTTCCCAGAGAATGCACAATAATAAATTGAGGTACACTCCCTCAAAATATTCAGTCAAAATCGACAATGTACAACCAAATCATTATTATGATTTTCATGGAAAAATTTGGTTTATAGTAAATGCATCATATTCACATGAAACAATCATGCTGACCAGCAATCCTCATTCAATGGCAACTTTCAATAACACTCATTAACAACAATGTCCTTATCACAAACGCACCAACTGATTAAGACTTTCACTTGACATTCTTCAGCTCAACGTCAAAGACTAGGGTGGAGTTTGGAGGGATGACAGGTGGTGATCCTTTAGCTCCATACCTGGGTACAAATAATTTCATAAATTAAACTCAACATTGGGTCTACTCTATAAAACGATAAACCATATTGTTAAGTTGCATTGGCAGTGGCAAAACTCCGCTCAGTGTAATTAAAACGAGAATGAAAGTTTGTAATAGCGAGTTCAGTCTACATTGTGCAGTAGCACTCAATGTAAATTTAGAGCTACCTAGTGTGTAACGTGTACCCTAGCTCGTAATGGTGAGCTGTAGAAATGACTTACGCCATAGCGGGCGGGCAGACGATGCGCCGTTTACCGCCGACCTTCATGCCATTAATGCCGACATCCCAGCCGCTGATCACCTCCTTGGCACCGAGACGGAACTTGAAACCGGGGCCTTTGACGCAGTTATCGAACATCTTGTTGTTTGTCTTGAGACGGCCTTCATAGTACACCTGTAATATTTATGGACATTACACACAACACCCTCTAGTCCCAAACTAAGCAAAGCTTGTACTATGGGAACTAGATAGCAGATAGAAAACTTATACACATTTATTTTCATTAGCATTTTGCGGCTATATCACTCCAGCCTAAATGGCCTAATAAAATATGACAGGCGTCACAGCTCAGTCGGTAATAGCTCTGCCTTCCGTGCTGGGGGTCGTGGGTTCGATCCCCACCGAGAATAAACATTTGTGCGTGGAAAACATAGATGTTTGTTCTATGTCTGGGTGTTACTATGTATTATAAGTATGTATTTACAAAAAAAAAAGTATGTATGTATTCTATCAGCCATCTAGTTCCCATATCACAAGCTTTGCTTAGTTTGGGACTAGAGGGCGTTGTGTGTAAAGTCCATGAATATTTATTTTATTTATTTATTTAAAATAATACATACTAACACCCAGACACAGAACAAACCTCTATATTATGTTTGCCGTCAAACAAAATGTTTGTTCTTGGTGGAGATTGAACCCCTTGAGGTCCATCACAGCTCAGTATTATTCCCATACCTGGGTACCACCGTAGCATAAGTTTCTGATAGATACATAATACATAGCAACACCCAGACAAGTATTCATACCATGACGACTTTTCCGGGCTTGGCGACAGCGCCCGCGCCGACTTTAGTGTCCTCAATACTGACTCCGCCACTCAGACCCTTCTTTTCCTTTTTTTCGGCCGAAGGTTCCTCTTTCTTGGGCTCTACCTTCTTCTTTTCAGCCTTTTGTTGGGGTTCAGCTTTCTACAAGAGAAAAGAAAAATTTAAAATAAATGTTCCGTTAGTTGCACTTTATTAGTTGTTATTAGTTTGTTTGAGTCACACTTGTTTGCATTCAGAATCAGTCGTGGCTGCGTATCCACTGGAGACTTACGAGGCGGATGAGTGGTGTGCGAGAAAATCTCCACCAATAAGCATTGCTTCATGTGATAAATCAAATGATATTATTGTTGGATTTTGGTTAACACGGGGCCACTCTCATTTTTCATTTTCCAGAGATTCTTAACACACGCATAATCGGTGATGAAAAAATGACTTGTTGATTGCCCTAGGTAGTATTTTGCAGGTTAAAGTCAGACAAAAAAAACACAATTTTTATTTGCACTAACATTTTGTTGTACCAAATAATATGAAGCCGTGTGTTTATTCGTCCAAGCAAGCCGCGTACAGACTGCACGATTCAGGGTACGTGTTATGTGATGTATGTTGAACACGTGAACAGGGGGGTGATTCTGGGTGTGGCAGAGATTTTACTCTAATAGGGATGACGTCAAATCTCAGTCGAAAACTGGTTTTACCCACTAGTGACTGAAGTTTTCAACGTCATTTTGACGTCATCCCTATTAGAGTTAAAACTCTGCCGAAGTGAGAATAAGGCCCCAGATGGATAGGCGTACAGCTTGCACATGTGTATAAACTACGGCGAGTCTGACCGCGAGGTAGAGCGTAGCGTCCCTTTTGACGCGCGGACAATGTCACTGGTGGTACTTGTATCGCGGTATGCCGTAATGTGCACTATGAAACCTCACCTTGGGTTTGTCCACTCCATTCACTTGTGGCTTATCCTTGGCTTGTTGAGCGAGTTTTTTCTTCAGCCGCTTCTTCTGTGACTTGGTAAGTTTGGATATGTCCACCTTGGCCTCATCCTTGTAAGAATAACAATTTATTTTATTTGTATTACAATATTTACAATACACCAAAAGAAAGACAGTATAGCGATATTTTATTTGACAGGCATCACAGCTCAGTCGGCAATAGCTCTGCCTTCCGTGGTATGGGTCGTGGGTTCGATCCCCACCAAGAACAAACATTTGTGTGCCAAAGATAGATGTTTATTCTATGTCTGGGTGTTACTATGTATTATAGATAGATAGATAAATTATTTATTCGGTTCACAATCACAGGTACTTACAGCCCAAAATAAGCAGAAAGAAAAAAACAAACAATAAGTACTAACACAATTAAATACAAACTAAAATAATAAATCACTATATTATAAGTATGTATTTACAAAAAAAAAGTATATAAGGTATTCTATCAGCATCTAGTTCCCATATCACAAGCTTTGCTTAGTTTGGGACTAGAGGGCGTTATGTGAAATGTCCATGAATTTATTTATTTATTATTATTATTATTTTATGTAAGAGGTAGTAAGGCACTATCTTTTTTGTAATGGAACAAGCAGATGCTTACATATAAATGGATTGTTCTCAGCAGACGGGGGCCTTACAAAGCATGTCTACTGAAAATGTGTTCCTTGGTAACTATTATAATATTACTAGATACACAGTTAGAGACACATCTTTATGTTAGCCTTTCTTGTGCCAATGCATCGATTGATATCTCAGCTTTATGCCACTGCCTAGAGGTATAGATACATACATAGACAAGAAAAAATCATGTTACTCAGCATCCTAATGCATTTTCCATTTGAAACAGAATTTCCAGAGTTAAACATTTTATATGTTCTTCTTATTTCTGTTATGTAGCAGAGAGTACCACTGGTTTTACCACTAGTCCTACCTTGCTGGTGTCCAGGGTGGTGTCAGCGGCTGAAGAGTCCTTCTCCTCATCGTCACCCTCATCATCATCTTCTTCATCCTCCGCTTCTTCTTCCTCATCGGAGTCTGCTTCTTCATCACTGGGAAATTATAAATAAATTGGACATCGCCCACAGCACCTTTAGCCTAAAACTAAACAAAACTTTTATTTTTTGCTAAATCCTCGACCAGGAAACTTGCTAAGGATCTAAAAAATCTCATCATCTTGGCAAAAATTTTTAGTAGTAAACCTCTATCTTAATTTTAGCTACATTTCAAAACTGCAGGTATCCTAGCTTATTATCTACCTTTATTAATTAATGTTAGATTGTTTCATGTCAGATTCTGGTTTAAAAAGGCCTCCTTTTTATTATTTTTTTGCTTATGCCTACTATTCCTAGTTTCTTTAAATGGTAAACATTTCACTCACCTGTCACCTTCAGCCGATGTATTCACTTTGAATGACTCATCATTATCATCAGTGTCAATTTCCTCCCCTTCAAGGAACTTCTGGAGTTGATCTCCATTGTCATCATCAGAGTCTTCTGAACTGTCCTCAGCAGCAGGCTTCTTGGCTTTTTTATCTTTCTATGGATAGATAACAATTTATTAAACAAGTGCTGGACAGTGCATAACTTAATTATAATCTGCAGTTCCACAAAAATTATATTACCTTAGCTTTTTTGTTCGTAGTAGCATCATTGCTGTCATTGAGTTTCCTTTTGTTCTTGGCAGGCACCAGCTGTGGGACCTCTTCTTCTTCTTCTTCCTCAGCCTCCTCATCATCATCTGAAGGCTCATCCTCAAACTCAGGGTCCAAATATCCTGTCAAGTGGACATTGCATCTGCCTGAAAAATAATTTCAAGAATATTGGGTCACTCACAGCAAACTATCATGGAATCGAAGAATCAATCTATGCATCATGTTGTGGTGATAAGGATCCATAATATGCTATGATATTTTTTAGATTGGCTCTTCACTTCTATGTCAATGTGCCTTGGCCCTTATTGTACACATTTCCAGACACATGGCTACTATTGGGTACCTAATACCTAAAGATCTGAGGGAAAAAATGTAGCCTTTATCCTATCCTGTTTCATGGCTGGAAAAAGTTAATGCAATCATCTTGTTCCACTACACCGCCTCCAGTGTCATTTTATAAGTAGAATAGATAACATATGTATGTATATACATAATATTTAACCATTGCCGAAAACTCGAGGGGGTTAAAATACCTATCAATATGAAAAACATCCCATGGAAGTGTCAGCATGAAAAATATATCAGCTGTTCTATACAAAATGCCCACTTACTTAGCAAAAGTGTACAGAGCAGCTTTAACCCCCATAGTTTTCAAAAGTTGTTTTATTACCTGGTTTTTTTAGATAAGGTATATATGTATAGATAAGGTAGGTATATGCTTCTGAAATTTCAAGTACTAACCATTGGTGAGGAATGAAATAGAATCCCCAGTCTTGAAGTACAGATCCAGAGGCACCTGGATCTGTTTGTTTTTCTGCAGGGTACACACAAGGAAGTTCTTCCCGTCCACTACAACCATGACTTGGCATGACTCATTGTCGCCTGTGGAGGTGTCCAGAGCTGCCTGGGAGATGTGGAATGGCTTTTCCACCACTTGGGTGTACCGCTTGTTTGGTTCCATTATTAATCCTAAAATAAGTAGTGTTATTTTTTATAACATAATGTTGTTAATATTTTTTATTAAGTTAAATAGTTTAGTGTAAAAATTCTGATCAAACATTATTCTGGCACATCTTGCACATTTGCCTCGTTTCCACATATTTGCGAGGAAATGCATAGATCAGCTAATTGATATACCTAACCTATGTTACACCAAACAGGTTTAAATAAATTAATTGTCATAGGTATGTATTCAAACCAAATTGTTGGATTTTATTTCTAAATAGGTCATCATCATCATCCACAGCCTGCTTCACCCACTGCTGAGAATAGGCCTCTCTCTTTTTGTACATCTCTCACGATAGATAGATAGGTCTAAATAGGTAGGTATTGTTATTATGGCTGATTGAACACCAGTGAACCTTAGAGGTAAGATCTTGCCGGTGTAAGGAAGAATTTACTGATTGCCTGGTTAACAGTATCGATATAGGATTTTGAATTAGTACAGTAGGTTTTCAAATTTAGCAAGGCGACGATGTGTATTGACTGCTAATGTATAACATTGGATTCAACACCAGAGGCCCATCAATAAATACTGAAATTCTGAAATGCTAGCAGGGGTGGTCGTTACAACACGTGGTGGTTCGCAAGCCATTCCGACTGTCTGTGACTTACCCCAAAACATGTTGATGCGAGTATTCTACTACACTAATCTGAAAACAATAAAGTGAAACTAAGTTTCACAGTGAAAATTAGATGGAGCACTTATAGCGAATCGCTGGTTTTTTATTTCACAAAACAACGTGCGAGGCAAAGCAAGCACCGCCGGCATTAGCGAACGAACGAATGAACGAAACGAACATACCGCCGCCCGCGCCGCCGCACCGCCACAACCACAGACTAAGCCACAACAACGCACCGCCCGCCTCGCTTCGCTCCCTAGAGTGCACAGACTACCTAGGATGCTGGAGTGTTACCAGGTTATTTTTCCAAAACCCGCGATGACTAGACTAGGGGAAAAACTAATTAGCAAGCATGATAGAAAATTCACTCGATCCAAGAGTGCGGAGGAAAGAACAGGCAGTGAATAGGCCTATTAATTAAAGCTGTTTCATTTGTAAAACAACGATATTTCTACAGGACAATTATTTTCACAAGATATTCTTGTCGTAATAGATCAACCATTGCTTGATTATATTGATAGTGTAACTAGCACCTAAGATATTGTGTAAGATATTGTGATATTTTACTGAAAACTTTTTGACCTACTTTGTTCTACTTTTCACCTAGTTTTATATAGAATTAACGAATTGGAACGCTTGCTCTATAAGTAGGTACTACCTAATGTTATTTTATTATAATAATTGGAAATTTGACCACAGAGTACGATTTTTTATTGTAACATTTTTTTAAATAAAATAATTAAAAGAAGAAGAAGTTTCTTTCTGCCTTTTTGTATCTGTCAAATCAGATTTTAGCAGTGCTTCAGCCATGGTAAATATATTATTTTATTGAAAAATCCTGTAAAATCTAGTGAATCCTAGTAAAATGTGGTGTGGAAATGTTTTTAGTTACTTGCGGAATATTTATATGAACTCTGGTAAGCTTATTTACGAACTAACCTTATTTTTTCAGGGTCGTGTCAGGACTAAGACCGTCAAGAAAGCGGCAAAAATCATTATTGAGAAATACTACACAAGATTGACTCTTGACTTTGATACTAACAAGAGAATATGCGAGGAAATTGCTATTATTCCCACTAAGCCTCTCCGTAATAAAATTGCAGGGTAAGAGTACCTACCTACATAAACATTGCAGCATGACAACTTCTGAATTAGGTAGGTAGGTACAGTGGTCCCGTTTTGCTAATAACGATAAAATGTTTGTTGCTGCAGTTCCACGCTCTTGAATAATAAGTATTGTTGAATATATCCACTCTATTGCTAAACAAATTCTGCAAAATGCACTGCTACACTAGGTGCTTGAAAGTCGGGATTTCAATTTATGTACTCTAAGATCTATTAGGTACAAATTCATTATTTAGAAGTTTAGTAACACTACAAAGCTCAAACTGTTTCATGTGTATTTTGTAAATATTAAAAATATTGAATTTTATTGTAAATACACTAGGTACTGTTAGAAGATGAAAGATCAGTGAGAGACAACCTTACCATATCAGATAATAAAATTGAAGACTCGACATAAATTTATACAAAGATAGCAGACTATCCAAACATTAAACTTTTACTTGTCATCAGTAAGCCTAACTTCTCTGCTATTACCTCATTGTCTGGTGTTGCTACTGTCATCCCAGATTGTGCAGATTGTAGGACACCAGGGACAAATGCGACATACGTTTTGTTTATGACTAACAGCCTATTAATGAATAATGACAGTATTTTAACAATTATGTACTTTTAGGTTTGCCACCCACTTGATGAGGCGCCTCAGACATTCCCAGGTCCGAGGAATCTCAATCAAACTACAAGAGGAAGAGCGTGAGAGGCGTGACAACTATGTTCCCGAGGTCTCCGCCCTGGAGCATGACATCATTGAAGTAGACCCTGACACCAAGGAGATGTTGAAGATGCTTGATTTCAACAACATCAACAGCCTTCAGCTGACTGCCCCTGCAACTCAGGGTGGCTACGGAGGCAGACGCAATAATTAAGGATAATAAATAATTCTCAAAAATTGGCTACATTTTATTAGTTAGGCATCCCATACCTATAGGGCTCATTAGTTAGTGGTATTTTTGAGATTAAACAAAAATGCAATACTGGATAGGTATGGCTGTACCAATACTGCTGGATTAAGTGAAAAAATATGAGTAAAATTCAATTCTTTGCTATTATTATAACAGATGTAAATAATTTATATGTTTAGAAAACTAAAAACACTTCAATTCGAATGTGCACGGATGGCATGTTTTTTATGTGTATGTCCCCAGCATACACATCATTCTAGAGTTTTGAATATGCCAATAGTTAGTGCAAAACTAGCTCCAATTATATTAAGTTAAACTGCTGAGCCGATTTTGATGAAAATTGAATGGGACCAACCTAGAAGTAGGTACATCTTTTCAGATAAAAAGAATTTTTGAAGTCGGTTCATAAATTAATGACGGAGGGAGTTATGAATGAGGTAAGATAACAAAAAAAAAAAATTTAACCGAATTGAGAACCTCCTTTTTTGAAGTCTGCTTAAAATTATTATAGCTGTCTGACTGATAGATTTTTTTGCATCAGTATCCGAACGCATATTTTTTTTTTGAGCTTACTAATATAGCCATTATTACTTATACGAGCTTAATTTTATTTGTTCTTTTTTCTCTTTTCGTTCGTTGCGTCTGACAAGCTTCCTTTTCCAATGTCCTTGCTTGCTTAAGGGGATAGTCTATCTGTGCAAAACAGAAGAATCGAGTTGTCATGACATGCGCGGAAAGCAATTCGTAAATTTTATCGAATACTAAACTAAACTGAAAAATGCTTTACTGCGATCTTTATATTTATTTATTTAGTTAGTTACACCAATGGCATATTCACAATTGTTATTTAGGAGAAAAATATTACTTATAACATTCTACAGTGTGATATACCATTACAGGCATAAACAGATTTGGTGTAGGTAAAATATGTCTTAAAAAATTTAGTACTTATTTTTTAATGAAAAAAAAAGCAACAACTTATAACTAAGTGTGTGATTGGATTCCAATATACGAGTAATAAGTGCTCATGATAACATTCATGATAACAAAATTAAAGGAACGCTATTGTTTGTGTCAAATAGTCAGTTAATTGGATAAAATCTGCCAAGATTGGTTTTAAATCATACAGGAATGAAAGTATTTATTGGTTTTTTGTTACTTTTGAATAATCAACTTTTTTGAAAATATGTGTGGCATATTTTTACCCTTTTAACATTTTTTGTATCATTACATTTATATCATACATTAATTATAATATCTAATGCAGGGTGATGAGGATCTAACTTACTGAGGGGTAGTTTATTTTCACACTCCGTTACACCACTAAAATTGCTTATCACTAAATCTACAGTTCTTTGAACAGTATTTTATAAACTACATAATATTTACTATTATTAGGGTTTGAATTTTTGTGTCCTTCACTAGAGGTAGACCGGTCAAAATTAAAATCTGCAACAAATTATAGTCTCTACTTATATCACTTGACTGTGTCACTTTATCTACTGATATTATCCATGACGAGAAACAAAGTCTGTATAGTCACTGGGGTTTGTTTGTATACTGCACATATCTAAATATTCTTGGCAGAGTATTATTGAGTTTTAGTGAGATCTATACTTCTTCATTTTTACTTCGCAGAGCCTGGTTTCATATCAGTATGGAGTTCATATCAGCCAGTGCCTCATAGTTTTTGACTTGCTTTGCAGGAGATTGGGCATCTCTGCGGATGAATATGCGACCATTCCTAGTCCACACATATTTTTGCGACGAGAAGACTTGACGGAGTTTCCCATACGCAGCCCAGCCCAGCTGGATTCTCCGGTTTAGCTCTTTCTCAAAGTTGTGTCTACCCAAACGCAGGGTCTGCCCGAGGTAGACATACTCCTGCACAACTTCGAGAGGCATTCCGGCGACAGTGATTGGCTCTGGGGTTATACGATCATTGATCATAATTTTCGACATAGCTCAGAGGATTAGCAGGCTGAAGTGGCAGTGGGCCGGCCATGTTTGCCGTAGAACCGACAATCGTTGGAGCAAACTAATACTCGAGTGGAGACCACGTTTAGGCAAGCGTAGTGTAGGACGCCCTCCGGCGAGATGGGGCGACGATCTGCGAAATGTATCTGGCAGACACTGGATGAGAAGAGCCGAAGACCGAGCTCAATGGCGCGTCTTGGGAGAGACCTACGTCCAGCAGTGGACGAGTATAGGTTGATGATGATGATGATGATGGTTGTTAGACTCATCCATCTTTCTGACTCTGGAGCATGAAAGTATGTCCGCATTATCAATAGGGAGTTATATGACTGTGTCTAGTTGTTTAATTGTGTTCAGTAGATTTTCGGTCTCGTTTTCTGACACTCCATTTATCTCCAAATTGTATCAAATTTAAATTTATTTATCAAATTGTATCTTCAAATTATATCCCGTCTTGTGAATCCAAAGTAGCTGGGCGTAGACATAAGTACATTAAGTGGGTATGTTTGTTAATATTTAGGTCATAGTAAATTCTACGGAAACTCTCAAATCGATAAATAGTAGATAAGCTTAAAAACTAAAACCTTAGGTACTACTGAAAAATAACTCTCTAAATAATATGAAAAAGGATAGGGAGGGTACTGCTCCAAACTCATCTTTAACATTAACATATTGCGGAGAGTTTAACACAAATTGTGAGAGACAGATACAGATCATTGATACAGAATTGGATGTAAGTAGGTAATTTCAGAAGAAATAAGTATTCCAAAATATACCCGCGACTCCGTAAGCGGGTACAGTTTCCATGTACATTGTATTATCTGTGTTGTATTATTATATGTGCGTGTACCGCGCGGATACTTTGTGAAACTTGACATTACACCGAACCCGTACTTGAATGTCAAACGCTAGTCGTTAGACCAAAGAGGTAGTATTACGCCCGGTCAAACTGACGTGACATGACATGACAATGAAATCCTCTTGCCAATTGGCGCTGCTAATCTTGTTCGTTCATTTTATCCTGTAGATCCTGATAATTATTCGGGATAAAAAGTAGCCTATGTGCCTACTGGATTGGATTGAGTTTTAGGAAACTTGGCATATATGCCAAATTTCATCCAAGTTGGTTCAGTAGTTTAGACGTGATTGAAACACCTAAACATCTAAACTTTCGCATTTATAATAGGTAATTAGTAGGATAGGATAGGATGTGGTTCTTTGCGTTCTGGCAAGATAAAATGGTAGATTTTGTCTTGCCAGAAGGCAATGTCTCTCTCTATGTATTCTACTTTCATCAAATGTTCCTCTCCGGTCCATGTTAGATCCTTCTTTAGAATAAATAAGGTTGTTCACAAAAAGGTTTTTACAAAAGCAATAAAATAGGTTGAATTAAATGCAATACAAGTATGAGCAGTAGCAAGATAATAATTAGGTACTTACTTATCCTAATTTAATTGGAATTAGGATAGAAAAATCTATTTTCCGTGTAAACAAATAACAGCTACTGACTGATTGGCGGAGTTGACTTAAAAGAAATAAAAACTAAGTTTACATTGGTATGGTTATTGTTGGATATTGTCATGTATACAAGAGAAAAAAGTAAAGCCACTTTCAATGCGTATTAATTGGCAAACCAGGAGTTCTACTCGATAAAATTTTATTGTGACTGTTCGTAAATGTCAAATGAGCTTATTACGCGGTCTGCTTACGCGTTACGCGCAGCCGCGAGAAAAACTGCCATGTTGCTACGTAGTGTACTCAAATGATACAATAGAACCATGATTTGTAGACTTTTGTCGAGTAGACGTTTGCGTGTTCTTCATTTAAAAATCCTGAGAAATTTGGCGTGGGCCTGACGTCCGAACGTTTCGGCCGCCTAGAGGCCACTGAAGAATTTTCTTGCGATATTTGGTTAAAAACTAGTCTCAGCAATTATTAAATATTAAAAAAAATAAGACTATTTAAGTAAAGATTTTACACTTTTTATATACTTAAATATTTGGCCTATACGTAAGTTTAGTTGTTTTGTAGATAAAGCAAGGGAATATTGTGGAATAGACCATTTAAAATCCAAAATTTCGAAGATCTTCTGCCACCTGGATTAAGGAAATGAAAACAAAATCGCAAAATGTATTCAGGGCGTTTTGGAGACAAGGATATGTACATCAAGACGCGCTGAGTACTTTTTGCGATTTTGTTTTCATTTCCTTAATCCGAGTGCACAAACTTGACTCGAAACGGTTTGGGCGCGAGAGAGCTGTGTTTGATCCCAGATTTATCTATTATAAACCAGCTAAATGAAGCTAAATTAAATATGTAATTGTTACACATATCCTGAATATTGATTTGCAACCAAAATAAATGAAGTTACTATCTTACTTTTCTTTTAAACACACTTTGAACTTCGCTAGTTTTGGCAATTTGGCAGATCCCCAGCCTTAACGCTTAGGGCATTTTTCGCTTTTCAGGGTATTTTTTAGAGTAAAATATTTTTACTGTGTGTAACACATTTATTAATAAAATTAAATGTAACGAAACGTTAGTTTGGGTTATGGCCATATAACAAACAAAACATAGTCTATTTAGTTTATTCTGAGTATTTCTGAGTTTCAATCAATAGGCCGCTAGGTACCTGTGTTTTCATTTCTACTTAGGCAGAATTGAGTGATACTTTTTATCCATTTGTGTATTTGCTACGTATGTATCGAAATGATTTTGGGAATTTTTGAATTGAGCTTATAAGGGAATAATAAGGGAAAACCGTAAAATGGTATTTTTCGCTGCAATTTCGGGGCTGGCAACACTGAACTAAATTAAATTAGTTTTGTTGCTTGCTTGCTATGGCTTCGCAAAGTTGGTTGAAAGTTGCGTTGTGACTGCGATTTTACAAAGGAATTGTATAGAGAATTCAGTTTTACTATTTATTTGGAGTACCGGAAATATTGATGGTAGTTTTATTCATAATATTATGAAGAATGGAATGTTCACATTTGTTAGATAACATCAAGGTGGACGATCTAAAAGTTGAGGACTCTGCGATCACAAAGAACTTCAGCTGTTCAGGTAATTTAGTCCAGTTATTTTATTCCCACGGCTTGATTTTCGTACTCATTAAATACTAAATAAGCTCAAAGATACGGAATCGCTTTCGTAAGTATTAGGTTAGTTCAGAAAAATCGATAGCAACAGTGAACATAGTAATCAGCTGTTCGAGGGGTGAGGGGGAAGGCGGCATGGGTGGGTGACCGTGACTGCCGATTGCCGATCTGAGTTCATCTGCGTTCTCCTCTGCGATGCGATGATCGACCGACGCGGTGCTATGATCAATGGTTTGGTTGCTTATGTCATAAAAATATGTATAAACCAGAAGGGGGTTATACTACGTAGGTAGGTACATGGGACATATTTAAAGGCTCCTGTTTCTTGTCTTTGCTCCTTGTCGGTACGCTGAATAATAAAATTACAAATGACTCATTCATTACACAAATCGCGATAGTATTCTTCTGATATACCTAGGTAGGTACCTACTTCTGCGTAGTTGGTTTATTTAGGCGATAACCATACTGTAAACAAATCCGTCGTAATATGATGCGACGATCTAGGTACCTACCTAGGTATATCGCGATTTCTATCGGATTTGGCTTACTACCTAAGTAATGCCACTTAGCTACATTACCACACTCCAATACAAACTAATTAATAGTTTAGTTCAAATCGGGGCATTCTCATTACCATTAAATCTTAAGTAAGTACCTAAAGATCGTTCTCTAGACAGTTGAAAACATCTGTAATTTCCATTCCAAAGGGTGTTTATTACTGTCTCGGTACTTTAAACCATGTGCCTTTTTCAGAATGTTTGGTGACAGAGCAAAACTGGCTATGTCTGCAGTGTGGAGTGGTGAATTGTGGCCGTTATGTTAACGGTCACTCGCAACAACATGCAGAGACCACGGATCACCAGCTGTGTATGAGTTGTGATGTCTATTCTGTTTACTGGTAAAAATTAAGTACTAGCTTCTGCTGCGACTTCCGCGTCCCGTTTTATCCTGTTGATTTTCCGGGATAAAATGTAGCCTATGTGCTAATCCAGGTTACAAACTATATGTATTCCAAGTTCCATCTAAATCAAACCAGTATTTACAGCGTGATTGAAACACAAACATCTAAACTTTGACATTTATAATATTAGTGGGATATCCTCTTTCTACATACCATCCATTGAATGTACAGTCAGCAAAATAAGTTGATAAACAATTTGAGTTTTTAAAAGTAAGTAGGTTAGGTACCTACCTAAATAAAGTTGCAAAATATGCAGTTCTATCATTGTGTATAAAGATCTAGGTACCTAATCTCTTTCAATAGTTATAAATAAAACAAACATCGTCATTCCCCTGCCTTTATCCCACTTTAGGTGGGGTCGGCACAACATGTCTTCTTCAATAGTTATAAAACAAACACCTAGGCAAAAGCTCTCAAACGTAGTTGGACAATCTTAAATTATTATTTCATTAACTTAGTTTGCTGAGGGCACATATACTTACCATTATACATATTATTTTAAATGTGATTTCCTTGACAAGTATTGATTTCCTGAACAAAACTACCTACCTAATTTATTTAAAAAAAAAAATAGTAACACCCAGACATAGAATATTAATTAAATGAATAAAATAATTGAATTTATTTCCAGTTACAAATGTGATGATTATGTTTCAAATGACTTGGACAACACAATAGATAAAATAAGGCAAAGTATTATGAAGACTGGCCAAGTTGACTCGGCAGTTACTTTAGAACGAGATGAGGAGTTGAGTAAAGAAGATCAAAGAGAAGAGAATCGAGAAGAGAAGGAGATTTCCAATAGAGAGGATAACATGGTGCCTGAGACTCCGACTAACTCTTGCAATATACCCAGTGCTGTACCAGATATTAGTGAAAGTACAACTACTAAAAGTATTAAAGTTAGTAGCATACCATTGTTTTTTTAGTTTAAAAATTTAAATCGTACACCATATTCTATGTACCTACTCATCTTAGAGTTTCAGCGCCTAAAGATATCTAGTACCTTTTCACTTCAACTTATCTGGTGAGGACCATAGCTGCAAAAACTTTTGCCAGAATCAAGCAGAATAATTATAATATTGTCATGTATTTTTTTTACGAGATGTACGCCTGGAAATGACCAGATTTCAGGTTTTTGTATGTTTTTGTTTTCAGGTTTTTGTTTTTGTATTTTCTTTTGAGACTTATATAATTTCAGAATCCCGAAGAACCGGTAAGAAATCTCAGACCTCGTTCTCGGAAACGAACCCACTCTGGTGATAGCAGCTCCACCGAAAACAACTCAACTCCCACCAGTCGATCCAAAAAGTCACCCAGCAATGGCAGGACTCGAGACAAGAAGATAGTCGGGTTAAAAAACTTAGGGAACACCTGTTTTATGAATGCCGTGCTGCAGTCATTAAATAATATCCAAGAGTTTAGTTACTACTTCAGTCAGCTGCCGTCGCTTGAGAAGAGTAATGGAAGGAAGGTGTACCATTCGAGGAGTTACACGCGACAGGAGATGCATGAGGTGGTCATGGCGGAGGAACTTAGAAAGGTGAGTTTTTTATCTTGTACTTCCATCGGATTCGGACAAATTGTAGCCTAAGGAACGATTCTAAAGTTTCATAAAAATACTAGCTTCCACCCACGAATTCGTCCGCGTCCCGTTTATCCTGTTAATTTTCCGGGATAAAAAGTAACCTATGTGTTAATCCAGGCTACGAACTATATGTATTCCAAGTTTCGTCCAAATCGGACCAGTAGTTTTTGCGTGAAAGAGTAACAAACATCCGTACATCCATACTATATCTATACGTATATCGAAACATTCGGATTTATAATAGTGGTCTAGGAAGTGATAGCATTTCCTTCGTTAGGTAAAAAACGTGGACAGGTTACATGTATCGGATCGGTAATGCAGTATATACTTTATATGTTTAAAAAACTAGAAAAACCGACTCCATTAAATACCACTTAAAAGTCACAGCAAAATACGCAATTTCGTGCACGAAGTTGCCATATTTTTTTTCAGTTATTTGTATTTGTAACCCAAACTACTGAACCGATTTTGATGAAAGTTAAATGGGACCAACCTTGGTGTACATCCTTTCAGATAAAAAAAGAATTTTTTAAATCGGTTCATAAATGACGGAGTTCTGAGATCAGAATTGAGAACCTCCTTTTTTTTTTAAATCGGTTAAAATGTAGGTAGATAGATACACTACAGATTGTCGTCGACATTATTATGACACACAGTACAAAGTTCGAATGGAAACATAATATTTTATTGCAATGCGATTTCATTCATGGATACAGTACATTCAAATCTCATCATTCTAATGAATGAGTAGATGTTGCTTGCTATTCATGATTTAAGTAGGTACCTACCTAGTCACTTCATTGTTTATCTGTAAATCTGCAAGGCATTATTGTTATATTATTTTCCGAGTTTGATTATTTCCCAATATTTCGGTACAAGTTGCATGCACTATGAAAAATCACTAAAATTATCTATACCTGGTGTATTTATTCCACTGTAGAAAACGCAAAAACATCAACTGTTCTATAAATTTTTACCTAGTAACAGAACAGCTTTTTTATATGAATGATATGAATTTTGCTGCCAGCACACCTGATGGTGCGTGTAGCTGCAGCCTAGGGTGGAGCACGCTTTGATATAATTCACCTGTTCAATCTTCTTTTAAAGATTCCCAAATTATAATGCTCGAGAAATAGTGACGCCGCCAAAGACAGCTGATTTTTTGTTCGCGTTCCCTGTTGATTCCGTATGAAAAGTGGTTCAGAAGCGGTCTTTGTACACATAGCCACAGGTCAGGTTATACACCCAATACAACCATAACTACGCTACATACAATGCAGAGAATAGTTGGAATGGGAGCGCAATAGGCTAGGGCGCGCGCCGCGCTCGCAGCCCGTCCTACACAAACACACTGTCGTCGTCCCTCTCGCACGATTCGCAACGTTCAACTTCCAATAGTTCAAAGTCTAAACAGTATAAGTGGACGTGTCTTCGATTGTATCTATTCACAAAGAGTAATTAGTTTCAAATTATGTGATTTATTTATTAAATTCCAGGTGATACTGAACTTGAACACAGGCGGGTGTGGCTCGAAGGGCGCCATCTCGCCAGAATGCCTGTTCCTCGTCATCTGGAAGGTCGTGCCGCGGTTTCGGGGCTACCAACAACAAGATGCTCATGAATTCCTGCGGTATATGCTAGACAGGTAAGTTTAATCTCGTCCCTAACGTATGAAAATTAGAGGTGTAACTAATATAACCATAACAGGTATACGGAACAGCGTTATTTGGCCTAAAGCGTTATAGCAGTTATACGCGTCGCCGCTGCTATGTTATTTTATAACAGCCAAATAACAGTCTCGCTAAAAACGGGTGCAGGCAGGCGGTCGACGCAAAAGTTGTCTTCTATAAAAAATATCAGCGAATTTCGTTTTGTATTAAACGCAAATTTTGAAATTTTGACCATCATGTTTCATAGATCGTTCATTTTTTATGAGCTCAAGTCTGGTTGGAGAACATGTTATTAAACAACATGATAACAGCCAGTAACAGGGATAACACTATAACAGCCAGTAACTATTAACGGCATTGAATCTATGCCGTTCCGCAAATAACAGTAAAACAGTTTAACACTATAACTTTGGCCGTTATAGTGTTATCCCTGTTACTGGCTGTTATCATGTTATTTAATAACATGATAACAGCCAGTTTCAGCTTCGACAACAGAACAGACACTGACAGGACATGTGACAGTGATAGTTTCATTTCTTCATCGTGATCGCCGTTTGCTCACACCTCCGCGCCATGCCTCCGGTGGCGTTGGCTTGGCTATACGTTGGTTTGTATCAGGCGAGAGTGAAAGGAAAATAATTGAGTCCGGTTATTGTACAACCATGGAATGCACAGCCTGGGAAAACACAACCATGGAAAGCACGACCAGTATTGCACAACCCGGGAATTCATTAACCCGTCGCGCGATAAACTAGCTTGAAACCTACCTATAGAAATCCGTAGCCTTGCCTGTTATTTGACTGTTATTTTATAACAGTTATGATAACATAGTATCACCAAACCGTTATATTCAATAACACGCATATGAAAATTTGACTGTTATATTACACCTCTAATGAAAATGTCTGTCGAATGACGTCATTATCTTGGCCGAAAAATTATTTCACTCCCTAAATATTACGGTCGAAGTTCATGCCAAATTCAGTCATGCCAGTGATTTGAAATTGCATATTGAAAGTCCTTAGTATTCTCGCGTATTACTGTACATCCAAGTATTGTCTAACACGTAAGAAAGTTTAATTTATTGTCTAGATTGCACACGGAATTACAACAGCTGTTGCCGCCCGAGAAGATGGAAGGCGGGTTTGTGCCGAAAGCACCGTCTGCTTCGATAGTCACGGCTGTGTTCGGAGGCACTCTGCAGAGCGAAGTAAGTTGATACTTCTTCTTCTTCTAATTTAAGAGCCATGCTCTTGTCGGCGTAATGTATGCATTTCCCGCCAGGTTCTTCTTTTCAGGGCAGCTTCCTTGACGTCCTTATACGACATGACATCTATCTTCGCCTTCACTTGGCTCATGTAGCTAATACGCGGTCTTCCTCTTCCTCTCTTTCCTTCTACCTTCCCTTCAATGATATTTCCGAAGTTGTTACATGCTAACTAAAAAGATCTTTTGTACAATCATCATCATCCTATATAAACCCACTGCTGGACATAGTTCTCTCCTGTGACGCGGCACTGAGCCTGGTCTTCGGCTTTTCTCGTCCAGTGTCTCCGCTAAATTTGCCTAAACGTGGTCCCCAGTTAGTTTGCTTCAACGATTGTCGGTTCTACGGCAAACATGGCCGGCCTACTGCCATTTCAGCTTCGTCCTTTTTAACCGCCGACGCAAAAACGACGGGGTGTTATAAGTTTGACGTGTCTGTGTGTGAGTGTGTGTGTGTGTATCTGAAGCAACGTAGCTCCTGAACGTATGAACCGATTTTGTTTTTTTTTTGTTTGAAAGGTGAATTGGTCGAGAGTGTTCTGAGTTGTTTGATGAAAATCGGTCCAAGATCCGGGGGTTTTTAAAATTTTTAATTTAATTGTTATTTCTTTTGTACAATGTGAACGCAATAATAGAAATTGGAACTAGATAATTTCGCCTTCGCCTGGCGCGTCTGAATCCGTTTCCAGAGGAGCCTCTATATAGTTTATGAATTGGACGTTAAGACAGTAAGAGATGATGTTATTTGTTTGCAGGTTCGATGCCTGGCGTGCGGCACGCAGAGTAACAAGTTGGATCCGTTCTTGGATCTGTCGCTGGAGTTGCCGGCGGCGGGGGCGGGGCGGCACGACGCGCCCGCGGCTCTCTCAGACTGCTTGTCTAGCTTCGTTCAGGTACCCATCGTTATTACTATTACTCTAAATAAAACTACAAGCTCGCTAAGAACAATGTAAAAAAGATGTTCTCTTTTAATTTATCGAAAGTACCTACCTACTTTTTCGAGTTACTAATACCGAGATCCGACTGCGAACCAAGCACAGAACAGACTGTTCTGTGGAACCAAGGTCCAGGATGTCGGAATACGAATAATGAATATTTGACATACTTATTTCAAGTTTCATCCAAATTGGATCATCAGTTGCGTGATTGTAACACAAAATTTTTGTGCCAAAATAAATTTTTTCATTTTTTTCAAACATCTAAACCTTGACATTTATAATATAAGTAGGATTTATCGCAACTTAGCTTCACGCCCTATCTATCTTTTCTATAATAATTTATTATAAAACTGTTAAAAAGCCAAAAACTAAAATTAAAGATAATGGAAAAAGTAAATATGCAGATCCACTAAATAAACGATTCTGATTTTAAAAATCGAGTTTGTCTGTTTGTTTGTTCGAGGATCACGCCTTTATTACTGGACCAATTTCAATGAGACTTATACAATTTAGAAGCCTTTTTCCGGATCAAAACATGGGGCAAAAAAATCCGAAAAAAATACAGTACACGCGTACGAAGTCGCGGGTAACAGCTAGTTCAATATATTTGTATCAGGTGGAGGAACTGGAAGACACGGAGCGTTACTTCTGCAGCAGCTGCAAATGCAAGCAGAAGTCCACGAAGCAGTTCAAGATCCGCCGCCTTCCCAACGTGCTCTGTTTGCATCTCAAGCGGTTCCGCTGGCACAACTACTTCAGGTAAACACATCTTCTCTTCTTCCAATTCAAGAGCTACTGTCGGAGACCAAAACCATAGCATCGCCTAGCTCGCTGCCGCAACGGCTGGAGAACGAGCATTCGCGGAGCGCGGGTGGCGGCGAGGGACGAGGAGGGACAGCAAGGACCCGGCGCCAACGACATTCACCAAAATTCCCTCTACGATTAAGCACGCGTCCTATCTATTGTTTTAAAATTACAGAACTAGCTTTACAGTCCACTCTTTTATTTAAATACTGAGATATCTAACAGCTACGCTCTTGTCGGCGTAACAAATGCATCCCCGCCAGGTTCTTCTTTACAGGGCAGCCTTCTTGACGTCCTTATACGACATGACATCTATCTTCGCCTTCACTGGGTGTTACTATGTATTATAAGTATGTATTTTTAAATAAATAAGTATATAACTCTATCAGCCATCTAGTTCCCATATCACAAGCTTTGCTTAGTTTGAGACTAGAGGGCGTTGTGTGTAAAGTCCATGAATATTTATTATTATTATTATTTATTTATATAGCTAATACGCGGTCTTCCTCTCTTTCCTTCTACCTTTCCTTCAATGATATTTCCGATTAAGGTCATACTCATACAAATCATTAACTAAAACATTAGATCATTCGAATGGTGTTGAAAAACAACCGCCTTCCGTGTTGTGGCTCATTTCTAACCACATAACACTTCTACAGACCAAAAAATAACATAACAACACTACTTTAAATCAGCTATTATCTGAAATAAACGGTAAAGAAAAGCATTAGATAAGATAAGATAAGATTAGGGTTAGGGTTTTTAGCTTGGAACGGAAGTACAACATAAAAGTTGTTTGATAGCTGAGTGATCAGTTGACAGGCGTCACAGCTCAGCCGGTATAGCTCTGCCTTCCGTGCTGTGGGTCGTGGGTTCGATCCCCACCAAGAACAAACATTTGTGTGTGGCAAACATAGATGTTTGTTCTATGTCTGGGTGTTACTATGTATTATAAGTATGTATTTACAAAAAAAAAGTATATAAGTATTCTATCAGCATCTAGTTCCCATATTACAAACTTTGCTTAGTTTGGGACTAGAGGGCGTCGTGTGAAATGTCCATGAATATTTATTTATTTATTTATCATTTCTATGACAATCAAGAGACCCCATTCTTTTTGTTATAGCACTCACTACAGGTATAGTAGGCACAACGGATCTTTGTCCCTCTGAAGTATTTTGTTCGAATTTGAGGTAAGCTAATTGTACCGCACAATAGTACATACACAATCGTTTGTTACACCTAACTTTAGAGGGATAAAGATCCGTTATGCGTACTGTACATGGTGGGTTTTTTATAAGGCGAACAGGCTTACGGCCCACCTGATGGTAAGCGGTTACCATCGCCTATTGACACCCGCAACACCAGAGGCAGTGTTAATTTTTCTTTTTAGTAAGTGCTTAGTGTTTATTTCTAGTTTTCTTTTTGTTTCTTTTCTGCTTTACTGTTGTCTGTAATATTGTTGCGAATGCTGTGCATGCCTGTAATTGGCACACATTCTATAATATAATTATTGTTTATAAGTTATTTTCGAAAGTGTATTATGAGTGCTGTTGGCGATGCCTTATAATAAATAAATAAATGTGTTGCCTACCCTCAAACTTTATTTAATTTTTTTTAGAACAAAAGTGGACACGACTATATCATTCCCACTGCACGCGTTGGATATGTCTCAGTTCGCGCCGGGCGGCGGCGGGAAGCGGTCGCATTGTTTGTACGATCTCGCCGCTGTCATCGTGCACCACGGCTCCGGGTGAGGCACCTGCCAATACACTAGCTAGCTATGTTAATTTATTTATTTATTAATAAGATAAGATCACCAACAGTAGACGTGTTACATCAACGCACTCTAAAGCATTACCTACACTCGTGAAAGTACAGTACCGAGTATAGTTTTTATTTTTTATTTTTATTCATAGGACATCCAACAAAGGTGGCACGATAACAACAGAAATGTCATGGCAATGGACTTAAAACTATTGTGTTCCTTCAATTATAGGATGCCACAGCATGCATTATATAAGACTTATCAAATAGTTATACCATCGATTAATGAATACACGAAGATTGCTACACCCTATATATTAGAGCGTGACTCGCAAAACCGGCTAGTTCCCGGTCCTATTTGGGGATGACGCTACAGTCGACGACGACTTAAGCTTCAAGTAGCCGTTAGAACCAAAGAAACGCCATTAATTTATTTTTGAAATTCATCAAAAATTATGTCCTTATTTTAGAATCTGTAATGGTGTTCATTTATTTAGTTATCACGATTTTATTTCATACTGATTATCTAACATATTTTTCGCCACGCCACCTAGGCGTGATCACCTAGGTGGTCATCAAATTGAAAGATAGTGTACAAATTAATGACATAACTTTACTAATAGGTGGCGTCTATATAACCACAGAAAACAGTTCCCCTACGTTTCGTTAAACGTACAAAACGATTGACGCATTTCTTTTCTAAGAAAATTCATCTTTTCCACGCATCAAGTAAGCTAAAACGGAACGGTACTGTCATTTTTTGATACAAAGTGTCATTGGCCTGCGTGTTGTGTTGTATTCTCTTTGACGATTTTATTTACATGTACAATTATTTCATTTTCTTGTTTTGTAGTTGATTGGTTGTGTTGTGGTTGTGATGAAAATAGTGCTTCCCGTTATGGACTATAATACTGTTCAATTTTTAACTCGTTGGTATCGAATTTTAACTGATTATAGATTTGATGCAAAAGTATTTGTGTGGTTTCTTTCGATAGTCTGAACCTTCTTATATATTTTTTTTATCACTCCTACGGTGCTCAGACGTGGTCGCAAACTACTTTGCCAAAGAGTGATGGAGCGAAGTATTTTAGGTGTGAAAAGAATAGATCGAATTCGGAACAGAATACTTCGCTCCAAAACTTGAATCGCCGATGTACGTCGTAAAGTAGCGGAAAGGTGGGCTCAAGGAGTCACAGGCTGGATACCCCCAGGGGGTAGAAGACGTCGCGGCCGCCCGAGGAAGCGCTGGCATGACGACCTGGACTTTCGAGCAGAAATGTGCTATACTCGGCAATAGGTACTGAGGGGTAATCACGAACAAATCTGACAGTCGCCGCGTTACGTAAACCTAACGTATTCGAGTGATATTGCGCGTCAACATCAGCCCGACTGCCGAACGTTGTAGCGTCACCGCGCAGTGTATCTCGGATACGCTAGCGTTACGATACGTTCACGATTGTCAAATTTATTCGTGATCAAGGCACTGCTAATGAGTAGACAAGCCGTTTTACCACCAAGTTTAATGATAAGTCGCAACGCAACTACATCCTTGAAATTTTTAGAATCTTACTAATATTATTAATGCGAAAGTTTAGATGTTTGGATGTTTATGTTTCAATCACGTCAAAACTACTGAACCAACTTGGATGAAACTTGGCATATATGTAGTTCGTAACCTGGATTGACATATAGGCTACTTTTTATCCCGAATAATTAACAGGATCTAAAGGATAAAATGAACGAAAAGGAAAAATTGAAATTGAAGGGACTCCCTTTTCCGCATTTAGGCTCAAAGTTGGCCCATTATGCGTGGGAACGAAAAGGATTAGCAGCGCCAATTGGCAAGAAGATTTCATTGTCATGTCATGTCACGTCAGTTTGACAGGACGTAGTACTACCTCTTTGGTCTAACAACTAGCGTTTGACATTCCAGTAGGTACACGGAAACTGTACACGCGCACGAAGTCGCGGGTAACTGCTAGTCAATCATATACCTACTTTAGAATATTTATATTGATAAATATACCTATAGGTACCTACCTACCTTCTTCAGACATACCTATTCCATTATTTATAAGTAGGTAGGTAGTAAAACTAGAACAGGATAGCCTAGGAACAAAAGACCTAGGCAACACCCGCAGAAAACTTATTTGTTCGTACCTAAATGGTTCGTAATGTATGGTAATGTTTCAGTACATAACTAAACAAGTACCTATTGGGTGTGATATTTTAATAATATATAATTAAAAGTCTACCTACCTTTTATGTTTTATTTTATCAAGCTAAAAACATTTAAGATTTCATATAATATCATTGTATTTTTTTGTTACCGCACTTGGCGGTAAGGCGTCAGGTTTAAAATCGAAACATCTATTATTTTACTAGCTTGATACGACCAGAGCGCTGTTGCCGCTCTGCATCCAGACTCTATCTCGCTCGTTCGACATTGCATAGCACAAGCTGTCAACGTCGCGCGCGTTGTAACCGAATTTTGGTATACGCTTTGCAAAATTTAGAAATAGCGCCATCTGACGTTTATTTCCGTACTGCTTATAGTGTCAGCGCGCCAGAGGTTCAAGAAAATAAACACCGTTTTGATTTATTACCGATTCGATACACCCAGCGACATCTCACGCCTTTGAAGGTAATCCATTTTCGGGTTACGATATTTTCTAAACGTCTGCTGGTCTATTTTTTTATTTGTCTATGGTTATACTAACCGGTAACACGGCAGCGCTCTGCTGTCGACTTCTAAATGGATATTCCGTGCTTTGAGTCGTGGGTTCGATCCCCACTGAGAACAATATTTGTGTGTGGTAAACATAGATGTTTGTTCTATGTTTGGGTGTTACTTGTAATAAACAAAAAAAATGCATATAATTATTCAGTCGGCAATTAATTTCTCATTGCTTAGTTTGGGATTTTATTTTTAACCGACCGAAAAAGGAGGAGGTTCCCAATTCGGTTGTGTATTTTTTAAATGTTTGTTATTTCAGAGTCATTTATAAACCGATTTGAAAAATCTTTTTTTATCTGAAAGGATGTACTTCCAGGCTGGTATCATTCAATTGTCATCAAAATCGGTTCAGTAGTTTGGGTTATAAATAGAAATAACTGGAAAAAATACGCCATCCACGTGCACGAAATTGCGTATTTTGCTTTCCTGTGACTTTTTAGTGGTGTTTATAGTCACTAGAACATTCCCAATGAACTGCCATCATCATCATGATAGAGTCGGTAGTCGAATTGAAGTCGGTTTTTCTAGTTTTTTAAACTTATCCTACTAATATTATAAATGCGAAAGTTTAGATGTTTGGATGTTTGTGTTTCAATCACGTCTAAACTACTGAACCAACTTGGATGAAACTTGGCATATATATAGTTCGTAACCTGGATTGACACATAGGCTACTTTTTGTCTCGAATAATTAACAGGATCTACAGGATAAAATGAACGAAAAGGATTAGCAGCGCCAATTGGCAAGAAGATTTCATTGTCATGTCATGTCACGTCAGTTTGACAGGGCGTAGTACTACCTCTTTGGTCTAACAACTAGCGTTTGACATTCCAGTACGAGTTCGGTGTAATGAGGTGTAATGTCAAGTTTCTTAAAGTATCCGTTCGGTACACGCACAGATAATATAATGTACACGGAAACTGTACATGCGTACGAGGTCGCGGGTAACTGCTAGTAAATTATAATGATTAACCCGTTGTTGCAGCGCCGGGTCCGGCCACTACACGGCGTTCGCGATAAACGACGAGCAATGGTTCCACTTCAACGACCAAACAGTCCGCGCGAGCGACGCCGCCGCGGTCGCAGGATGCAAGCCGTACATCCTCTTCTACATCAGGCGCGAACTCACCCTGCCGACCTCGTGACCAGCTGCCGCGGCCTGCCGCGTGCACTGCCGCGGCCTGCCGCGTGCACTGCCGCGGTGGCTCCGCCGGCTCCTGTGTGCTGGACATCGATAGCTTGTACTACAAATACAAAAGCACCAACAAACGCCTTAAAAATGATTGCTTCACTGTCCGTGTAAGCTCACTTGTGACAGCCTGCCCGTGCACCGGGGCCTTATGCTCAGTTCGGCGGAGAATTTTCTTAGGCATGACGAAAACTCGTGGGTGAATCAGGTTTTCGACGTAATTTTTACGTAGAGTAAAATCTCTGCCGAACTGAGAATAAGGCCCCTGATCATAGAGGTGTGATAGAATGAGTAACTCGGGAGGTTTCGCTATTTATAGTCAGAAGCTCTAAATAACCCCCTATAGATAATTACTTCGCAAGTTTTTTCTACGTCCGTCAAAAGCTCATTTCGTGTCTTATCTAACAACACCGCTCAAGTCGATTTTTGGCGGTATTGACTTTTTGATACCATTGGATAGATTTTAAATTCGCGCGTCGAACTGTGTAACAGATTCAAGGATATCAACCAATCCCAGGCCAGTATTCAAATAACAGTGACAGCGCCTAAGTCGGTTTCCTCGCCAACACCGCTCAAATCGTCATTCCGCCATACTGCGCGCGAAAACTACTTCTACAACTACTGACTTTCGCGGTTTTATAGTGTTATTTTTGGTTGAATATGGTTTTTGAAGTGTAATAATCAAAGATTAAGAGGTAAGTTACTGAATACACTAAAAGATTTATTGATTCAAGTGCCGTAAGGAACTTAAAATCGAATAAGTTTGTCGCCATCTACTTTAGGCGGTGTTACTTAGCATCTTGCTATTGCATCGAGTATGACTTGTGCGGTGTTACAAACGTTATTTCTTGTAGGGTACCTGATAAAGTGGTAGTATAGACCATGGATGGAGAAGAATTTGAGTCGAGTGACCAGAGTCAACATCATTATCATCATTAATCTAAATATCAGTCCAATACTGGACGTAGGTCTCTCCCAAGACGCGCCACTGAGCCTGGTCTTCGGCTTTTCTCAATCAGTCCTTGCCAGCTACATTTCGCAGTTCGTCGTCCCACCTTACCAGAAGGCATCCTACACTATGCTTGCCTTAACGCGGTCCCCACTCAAGTATAGTTTGCTCAAACGATTGTCGGTAAACATGGCCGGCTCACTGCTATTCCACCTTGCTAATCCTCTGAGCTCTATCGACCACCTTAGTTCTTTGTCGGATAACCTCGTTTTCAGGATTCTATCCTTTTAACCTATGCTGCCGAAACGTGAACACTGACTGTAGGGTTGGTCCACAAGCTGAAAGTCGCGCAACCAGCTTTGAAGAGAGCTAGTGTACCTACAGATGAAATTGAAGGGACTCCCTTTTCCGCATTTAGGCTCAAAGTTGGCCCATTATGCGTGGGGGGTGTTCTGGCTAGGAGTGTAGCCAGCCTAACTCCTCCCAAAAGCACAGAAGCTTCCTGGGGGCTTCGCAGGCTTGGAGGAGTGACCTAGGGTCCTACAGATGAAGAATTAATGAGGAATGTCAACAGTTACGAGTCCATCAGGACTGAAATTGAGCCGTAAACGGCGTAAGAGCTTTAGAGAGCCAAAGAAAAGGAGTAAGCTTGATTTCAAAGTTTGGACATGGATACGTTAGACATCACGACGGCTTGGTTTCTGAAAAAGTTGGTATAACTTCATAGAACTCGATGCAAGCACTTCGGTTTCTTCAAATAGAGGTTTTGCTGAAACGATACCAATAGACGTCGAGTATACTACAGCAAATAGCCGAGACAACAACGCTGGAAAACCCAATGCAGCCATGTCTTCCTTGCAAACTATATCATCTACTATCATGACACTACGCTAAGTACACGATCGCGGTGATTTGGTAAATCAAAACGGCGAAGGCTTTATTGAACTCTTTATTAACGATTGGTCAGATAAGTGCTAGGCACTAGCGACACGGAAGACCAGCGTTATAGTAGTCACAAGTTACTATGTCACATGCTGAGTGGCAACCGTTTTAGTAGGTACTCACGTAATTAATTTATTATTAAGCCAACTTATAACTTTGTAGTTTAAATTGTAATCATTAATAAACTTTTCTTATCATAAGTTTTGCGACTGGCTGTGCAAACGCTCCGCAACATTCAACATTCACAACATTCTGGAACACCGCGAATTGAGAACAGCGAAAATCATTTTTCTCAATGCATTATGCCATGTATGGCAGTTGAAAAGAAAATTACCGAAATCCTGAATCGAAGAAAACTGAAAGCCGCGTTTATATTTTTACGTGTGAAAACAGTTACAAAGTACCTATGTAAAAGAATGTTCATGGATACCCTTGAAATAAAAGACTCGTTGAAGAAAACTAACTACAATACCGGCAGATAGGGCCACATCAGCAGTCAACTTGGAACAGTTTAATAAACCAAAAATCCTATAGTATAAGAAAAAAACTTAATTTTTATCGATTTTTGATGCACTACAAATTATATTTTCTCATACATTTTCTTGTTATCACCGCCTAAGTCGAGTAAAATTATCACGTAACACCGCGTAAGTCAATTTAAAACGTGTACATTAATATAAATGATATAATAGGCATAACAAAACATTTGTTATATATATTAAAGCACCTGTTAATAATTTCAGCCTGAAAGCTGAAGAACTGAATAAATTACACAGTTTTTAGTCTCTCCTGAAAAGTGAGCAAAAATGACTTGAGCGGTGTTGTTAGATAAGACACGATTTGTGACAAACTGCCCATTGTACTGATTTTAAAGATCTGATTAAAGGCTTGGCTTGTATTATGTAAGGAAACGTACCCATACTACGTGACCCATTTTTTACAATTTTTACCCTCTCCAACCCTTCGGTGACCACCCGTGGTATCTATGCTTTTGTCTCTTTTGCACCTTTTATTATGATTGGTTGAGATAATACTAATTATTACGAACGGACAAAATTAAATAGCCTTTAATATATCAACGATTTTGATGGGTGACCGCGACATGTTTGTACTGAGCGCATTTCAGTACTTAAGAGGGTACGTTATGCTTTTGTTTTGGCTATATCAGTCTTTTGGGCCTATGAATACGAACTTACTAGTGTGAGAATTTCGACACAAAGTTATAATTCGGGCATTCGATAGTTCAGTCATGTGTTGGGTTTACTGGCGATTGCTTTTATATATTAGATGTACCGTAAAACTGCATTCCTAGATTTAAATTGAGCCGGTCTCAATATTTGTGTGTGATTTGGATAAAAAATGATGTTTGTTATTATACCGTAAGTATATTTTAGTATTATTTGTCACTTTGGAATAATATATCGCGTGTGATATCTACATGAACATTTACACCTCATTATAGTATGCTTTTTTATTTCATTTTATACCTATTCTTGTTTAAATTTTGATTACTTATATAAAAAGCTACTAAATTGTATTAATAAAAATAAATAAGTAATATACCTATAGCACATGATGCACGTCGATATATCGTATATTTAATATTGATAAAATATTTAGCCATTGCAACAAAAAAGTGTTACACGTTTCCTGTCTTTTCAATTATTTTATTAATAAATATTTGGATTTACTTATTATGCCAACGAGCAATATAATATAGTGCACAAGTCAATGTACTGCATAGCGAATCTACTTAAATTCGTAGTTTGGATTGACTGTGAAGTAAAACAGAAAAGAAGAATTATATTTCGCTTTATACACATGTTTCATACATAGATATTATCAAGTTCGTAAAGTCTGTTGGTTCTTATCTTTATTTGGGACAGGGATCATGGAACTCGCTTTAAACACACAAAATAAGTCTAAAGCAGTATTTGAATCAAATTCTGAGCTTTTATAATATACAAACGCGTAGATTATATGAAATTACCGTCATAAGTAAAGATGTTATACGTTTGGTGGTATAAATGCAGGTACCAGCCATATTGAGATGCATTTCGTTATCATAGTTTCCTTGTGCAAATAACTAGTTTCATTGCGTCTACGCAGACGGCTAGCTATCAAAAAACAAACGAAGTTCTGATATCCAATTTTGATAAAAAGTATGTCACTGTGTCACAGCTTATTCGTCGTCTGCATAGACCCTAACTATAACATTCCTGTGATGTTTTAGATCATTCTCACTCAACTGAGTTAGAGTGATGGACGCAGTGCGATGCCTCACAAGGCACGTCCTCCGAGGGAGTGCTCAGTAAGGCAATGTACTGTTGTAGGGGTGAACCATCTAGGCCTATCAGTTAGTAATGATACTGGTTCATGCAGTGACCTTGTATAAGCTAATCTCACGAAAACGTGACTCCACATCTAGGTTTAACTGTGACAACTCTTTTCGCAAAGTACCTTATCTGATAGAACGTTTACTTTATTTTTTAAGTACTTCAATTACTGGAAGTTTAAGTGATTGAATTTAATAAATTCGCAAGTTCAAACCAAAATCCTAGTTTCAATTTTATTTATAAGTTTAGATGGTAAACTATCGAAATTCGCAAAATGATATGCATAAGATATAATTTTTAACTACGATTTTACTTACAACATTTAAAACATTGTCCGATACGTTTGAACCACGATTTTTTACCGTTTATTGAACTGAGCGACAGTGATAAGTGCAAAGATGGAGGAGTCTCTGCTATCGGTAAGTAGTCCGCCCATTGTGGCGACTTCATTAGCTTTGTTGATTTTATCCATAACCTTTTGCTTGCAGAATCACTGATGTCAACGCTTTTACTAGTTTCGTTCTCAACATCTTCATTGGCATCTAAGAAATAGTCGAGAACGGGAGTCTGTTCCGACTCCTCCACTTTTCCTTCTCCAATGATCCATTGATTACTGTTGAGTTTTTCTATCGGTTCCGTTATAACATCGTACGTTTTGTCTGAAGTTAGTTTTATGCAAGGTTTACTGTCAGGATCAAAGTTACAATCTCCGTTTTCGTTATCGATCTCAGTGTCTGCATCGGCGTATGATATGTCGATGGAAAGTGTTTTGACAACTTTCTTCTTCTCTACTTTTGGTTCCAACTCAAAGCTATCTACTGAAACTATTTCTATATCAGGTATATCATTAGCGTGAACATCTACTTGAATCACTGAAGTGTTACGTGACTTTTCGTAGTTTGCACCTTCCGCGTACGTAAATGTCTCTGTCGCGTCCAGGTTCTCACTATCAGAGTTCGTGTTCTTAAACCGTCTTCTCCTTTCTCTGGGAGACAGAGCCATCCAATTTACAACATTAGAAGGATTTGTCTTTAATTTTTTATTATTCCTCTCAGTCAACCAGTTGTTGACAGGTTTTATGAGCAATGATTCTTCGGAGTTTTTAACTTCTGATATTTCGGTAACTGTTGATAAGGTTTGTGCTAGAGACAAGTCTAGTCTTGGTATGTAGGTTGCTGGAATCGGTGATAATGTGCGACGCGCTATAGAACCTCCATCTGTCATACGTTCTTCGTCAGATGTAGGTGATGTGGAGGTATCAGTACTGTCTTTGCTAGGAATATTCACCAGTTCGAAATCGTTTTCAGACAGACGACGTTTATTTTTAAATGAATAAATCCACACTGTACGCTTTTCTGAATTAACAGGTTCATATGTTACGATATCACTATCTTTACGAAAGTCTTTATAAACATGGTCCCAGTACTTATTATCGCTAGCATTGTTTTCAACTAAGTAGGGTTCGATTTCTTCGACTCTCGCATATTCATTGTCTGATGAGCTATCTGAATCGATAACATGATTGTTTATTATAGTGAAACAGTTCATTTGCTCACAGTGTTGAATACCTGAAATTTCTGAATCATCGATATAATGAAATCCATTAAAATTCGTTTGTGTATCATGCTCGTGCAGATATTCATTCGTATATGCAACAGCCAACTCTGTTTCGTTCTTCATTCGTCTTTTTTCTCTTGCGATTTTATTTATTCGGTAGTCTTCTTCCGTGTCTCGGAACCTGTCATGGTTCACGAAACTCCACGCTTGGCTGAAGTTATTGGCTGCTTGCTGTGAAGTATCTTCAACCTCAGAATTTGAGGAGTTCAGTTCAATTATTTCTACGCCGTTTTTATTGTCTTCTTGCATCCAAATTTCACTTACAAAGATCTCCGGGGTTACAAGGTTATTTCGCAGCACTCTGCTCTTTAACTCTGAAATAAATAACATACCTAATCATTTAATTGTTTATTTGTTGTTTGTTAATGATGATTATGACTTTAACCTTATAAAGTGCATGTAAATAAACTAACGGTTAAAGATGTTAGATGTATTACGGTTTATATTATTGCAGCTTTTTCGTTTATCCATACTTTGCTAAATAACTAATAGTACGAGAAAATAATTATTTTCATGCACAAACAACAAAATATTGTACCGAGCAACAAATTCATAATAAAGACTGACGCAAAGTTGTCAACTTATGACATAATTTCATAGATTGGTAGGAGGATCAACTCTACTCGTATTATCTTAACTCCTTGGATCAGAGTCTCTTAATACTACCTGAGTCTGAACACGCTAAGTATGCAAAAAAAATTGCAACTCTTGCCGCAAAACATCTTAAAAATCATTTTAAAGCCATTCAACGACGCAAAAGCTTGGGAAAAGTTGTTAAATCATAACCTACAGAACCTGCTACCTACAGAATAAACTTAAAAAGCATGTATTATGTAGTGACAGGGACAAGAGGAGCGTGCTAGTTGGCGAAACAAAGTGTAAATGGATTGATAGCGTCAATTCTCCTCACAAAGGGAGCAAAATTGCATTAAAAGCTCCGTGGCGCGAGCCATTTGGCAAAGCACTTACTCCATTAGGCGCGTCCAAATAAAGTTACTTGGTGGTGTGAAGTAGGTATGCCTACCTCCTGTAGCCAGTGACACTATTCTGCTTATTATTAAATTTAGAAGCTCATAGTGCTGAGTCCTTTGAAAAGTAGCTATGAACTTTCAGTCAGAATCCAATCTAACTTGATATAACTAATAACTAATAATCTATAAATCGTTTGCAACGGTGTGTAGATAGCTCAACTGCTTCATGTGTATTTTGTACATATTATAAATATTGTATTTACTGTATTAGTCATAATTTTCTGTATTAGTTATAATTTTCTTTGTGAATAAATTGTTAATCTAACTGATTTAAAAACAACTTAAAACGTTTCATGTGTATTTTGTATTATAAATATTGTAAATACTGTGTTAGTCGTAATTTTCTTTGTGAACCTAAAAACTATTCAGCAGGCATCCAATGGATGTTTATGATTCAGTGCTTGCAAAATATACTTATCTCAACAGATAGAGTAGGAAATATCTATTCTGTAGCTTAAAACTTCAGGCGCTAGGTCGGTAGACTACGGTAGCTTGAGCAAAGCCAGAGGTTAATTAAATAAGCACCCAATAATCCGAATCAGGGGAAAATTAGGCGAAATGATATAGCGATACGCGTAATGGAGCGAAGAATCGCTTTGTTGCGCGACTAATTTGCGAAAAGCGCGCGTTGCTAATTCTCGAATTAGCACTGCAATGAGTGCCGACCACTCAAGCGCAGCCAATCTAATTAATTAACCTTTGTCGCGAACACTTGCGTTTACGACGTGGAATCTAGTTTGCGTAGCGCAAATGGAGTATTTGGGGTAGGTGAGTTTGAGTGGTTGGTTTGAGAGCGGCGCCTGAAACGAACACAATACTTCTAACAAGTATTTTAAAGTAGCTAAGTATTATTATTATATGCAGAGTCAGTAGTGTAGATTTAGCTTGCGTGATTCACATCACAAGCCAATCTATTTATAGTGCTAAGTAATTCTTTATCGTTTCATCTTAATTGTGTTGTCTTCCGTCTTAATAATTTAGAAACAATTGTTTCCGTGAATAATTTAAAAACAAAACGCGTTTGCGGAAACAAAAAATGTTTGCTCATCTGACAAACCATCCATCAGTGTGAAAGTTACACAAGCAAAACAAAATGGCGGCGCGCGTAACGTATAATTATTTGAATTTATTTTTGTCTATCAAAACGTTTTTAATTGGAGTTGGAAAATAATGTAATGTGTGATTATGTGTCCAAAGCTGTATATTTGCTTAATGGAAGAGGTGCCAGATAAAAGCTTGCGCTATCGGTGCCGGATCTTTCGTACTTATAATTAGAAGGGGCGAAGCCGCCTGCTCAGTGCTCTTCCTTTGGATGCCACTTAAAGCTACACTTTACTATATGCCACTACCACATTTATGTAAGGAATTTATAGATAAGAAATATATTGCTCAAGTCAACTTGAAGTTTTTTACGTTCTACAGTAATATATTTTAAAACTGTTTTGCCTACTTATTAAAAAGCGTTTGTGTTTTTATCGTTATAACACACGTTAAATCAAACAAATGGGTAACGCCAGTTATTGAAACTGAAAAAAAAACTATCAATTTCGTTTGAGTCGAAATTGCATCGGATGTAACTTAGTTTGTAAGCCTATATCTTATAAGGTTTATATATAGGTAGGGTTAATACCTATCCTAGCTTACGGGATTTGGTACTGTTAATTCTGTACTATAAAAAATTTACCACACCTAGCTAAGGTAAAATCGCAATGTGAAAGTACAAAGTACACCCTAATCTTACCAACAGATCTTATTGCTTTTAGTAAAATTGCTCTATTAATATTCAAGGAGCAAAAACCTTAATAACATAGTATCGTGTAATTGCGAATCACATTTGCATGAACTTAAACCTGTGCTTGTGTTTTAACGGTCAAAGTTCGCCTGAATTCAGTTCTAATGATTATTCAGGTTCTAGATTATTTAAGACGTCATAATGTCGTATAAAAATTCCAATTAATTTTCCGAAAGTGGCAAGTTTACAAAAAGTTTTCTCTTATGGGCAGATTGATGGAAATGTTTTGTAAAGCTCGATAAAATATTTTTCAGTTAAAGTGTGACTGAGATCTGTATCGCTCTGCGTGTTCCAGTGGGGTAAACAACCAAACACTACGCCACTCTGCCAGGGGTGACAAACATTTTTTATATGTAAAATCTCACGTCTTTGAATGTTCAGATTACAAGGACTTATCCAGTAATAGGACAGGCGTCACAGCTCAGTCTGCCTTTCGGGCTGTGGGTTGTAGGTTCGATCCCCATTGAGACCAAACATTTTTGTGATGACAAGCATAGACGTTTTTTCTATGTCGCGTGTTGAAGTTACCTATTTACACAAAAATATGTAATTATTATGTATTATCACTAGAGAGTGTGCTATGAAATGTCCATAAATATTTATTTATTTTACAAATCTTCCTAATACAACGTGTAACATATTGTCCCTATAAGCCGAAAAAGGGCTTATTCAGACCAAACACGTGAATAGATTGGCATGTGAAAAGCTGAATACAACAGGTTTGAAATTTCTATTTTGTTCGTCTTAAAAATTTGCGACCACTCTAAGTGTTTATTTACTTTGCGTATGTGTCCAGCCTGTTAGTACACATGCTCACGCACCCTCCAATCACGTCGCACCCACGCATAGACACTTTAACACGTGTGCAATGCTATTTTTAAGGAAACTATAAAACGCTTTTCATGAATGAAAAACTTCGAATTGTTAAAAGTCGTAGAACAAATGATGTTCGCCATGACGTATAGAATACCCCCCTTTCGGACTTAGAGGGACATTATGTTACACCCTGTATTAAGCAGGTTGACATTCACAATGCCTATGGTGTCCTATTTTGGACGATTCCGATTAAAAAAAAAAACCAAACTTACCGAGACTGGACTAAAAAATGTTACCCATCCGTGTGCGGGACGCAAATGGAACGCATGATTCGCCACTTTTTCTAATGTTTTAGGAAACGGCGGCATCGCTCTGTTATCCAACTGGCTAATACATCTGTCCTCGATGCGGGGTAATTGACGCGTTTTAAACAATACTAGCGTTACTCTTGACTTTGGTCGATCACATTTTTTACCGAAAAGAAGAGTTATACAGTACGCACAACAGATCGTTATCCCTCTGCTAGTTAGGTGCAACAACGTTTGCGCATGTACCTATTGTTGTGCGGAAAAAGTAGCTTGCCTACCTCCAATTACCCAAAAATAGGTTCTGCGCAGATACTTCCGAAGGATAAAGTTCCGTTTAGATTGTGATTACTACACCTACCTACTTATCACATTTTTGTAGATGCTCGTATATTTTCCTTCTATTCTAATGCTTTTTAACTTTTGCAAGAGTGATAGGCAGATCTTTATATCTTGATTCCTAATTAATCTGCTTAATCATTTTGCGACTGCATTAACTTATATTATTTTATTATTATTTTATTTTATATTATTTTAAAAACTCAAATCGAGTTATGATTTATTTAAGAACAAGGTATACAAACATACAGCACATACCTATTTAAGTAGTGGATAGTAAATTGCTGCCTAAAGTTTTACACGCTTTCTAGAAATAACAGAACAGCAGCTTTTTAATTTTGTTTCCCAACTTGAGTGAAAGGAAATTAGTTCTGTGAAGTGCTGTTTTTTCATAAAACAAGAGCTGCATTAACTCAATTAAAATGACATTAAAAATAAAAATAACTAGCATCACATGTCATGGAAATATTTTGTAACACCCATAATAAAACTGTAGGTATTTCGTTTCTCTAAAATCAAAACTCATTAGCAAGCATGAACAGCAACTCCAAGTCATAATTTTTAATTAAAACCATAGATAACAAATATCAAGTCTCCAAGAATAAGTAAATGAAATAAATTCCAATTTTTGGTGAACAATTACCAAATTTTTTTTTGATACTTTTGTTACTCGCAAAGTTTTTTTTTTACAAACAAATCAAACAAACTAATCGCTTGTTGTTATCGAAGCAAGCTTCGTGAGAACTTTTTTGTGATTTCAATAGAAACATCCCGAGGTACCTTACGTGTTAATTTCCTTAAAACAGAACCACTCTGCTTTTTGTTGTATTTTTTGCCCAACAGATGGAGTGTCAATTATTTCATCAAGTGATCTTTGGACGCCGCCGGCGGATCATAACTGGATTGACACATAGGGCGGCTTGCACCAGAATCACTAAACGTATTTAACAGCTAAATCGATTTAAATATGACGTATTTGTATGACTTGACAACTCGCTAAATAAAATTTAAGAGTTAAACGCGTTTAGCGATTCTGGTGCAAGCCGCCCATAAGATTTATCTCTCATATCGATATGTTTTTGATTTATTATTTTGAACGAGATCAAGCCAGTTCGCTTAGTTTTTAATTTTAAAATTGAATAGATAGAAGATCAACTATGTATATTTTCAAAGAACGTGTGTGGGTTTTATTACTACTGTTTGAACTTCCTTTTTAAAAATATCCCCCAAACACTGCTTCAATTCACACAAAAATAATTATAAAAAAAAAGTTATATAGTGATACGTCGGTAGGTACTATATCTACCTAAATACGAATTAAATGTAAGACTTATAAAATAAATAAATAAAGACTAGCAAAAAGAGAAAATACAAAGATTTTAGACGAGAAACTTTAGTCAGTTTATCATCAAACTAACGAGTAATAATAATTAGAATCATGAAAACTTAGAAAACTTACTCATAATTAAACTTGATCTTTCTGAGTTGGTAGTTGGAGTTTTATTTTGTTGTTTCCGAAAAGAAAAGTACAATGAGTATCGAGAAACTAGCAGTTTTTGTTTGGAGGAAAATCATTTTGGAATCTCCCGCTAGAGGCGCTTATCGGTTTTTTATACAAAACATCTCGCAAGTCGTTTTTCGATTTATGTTTCGAAACAAAACTCAGACTACAAGCTCTGGATTAGGGTACTTACGCTAGATTCGGATTATCTCGTGATGTTCACCGATGAGAGTCCGTACACTAATTAGTTCGTAATTCGATGGACGTCACTGACTGCGGTGCATTAGGCGCTCTGTAATCACGCGGTCTCTAATCACGCCTGCTCACTCAGCCTGTGCCTTACCACATGCACACGGTTCACTTCTAAAACGGACAGGTTCGTTGTGCATCTAATAAAACATAGTGAAACCCTTTGCCCGGCCACAAAAGTCGACTTTTGTTGATGGGGTTTTTTCACTTTACAGTAAGTCAAGTGAAAAAAATAATCGAAACCCACTGATTCGTTATGGCCATGGAAATCGTAGAAGAAAAGAAGATTGCAAGATTATAATGTCAAGTCAGATGGACAGAAGCATATTAGTGCCACAGAAGTAATTGTTATAAGGTTATTTATATAGTTTAAATCTAAACGTGGCTGTTCACACTCATAGCATGTGAAAAGGCATGCAATGGTTTCCGGGAACATACCGATGTGAAAGAATATTTATTTGTTGTGAACAAAAATATTGAGACATACTTAACTTTTCATTGATTGCAGTCGGTAGTCTTTGATCCCTCCTTCTGATTACGTACATCGCGATAGGCCGGCGATAATCGCAACCAAGTTCAAGTTATTTTCAAACGGCACTTTGACACAAAAGTGGTGTTTGACCACAGAAACTTACTTTTCTCTTTTCTGTGTGTTTGACAGTAAACGCCTGCTGGCGTGGCAATCTGTCGCGAAATACATAACAGCCCCCGTATGCCAATCTTTTGCTGTCGAGTTATAATTCACTGCCCAGTGTAATTTCTTCAGGTCACGTGGTACAATTTTGTACCACGTGATCGTTCTTTTTAGACACTTGACAGCAAAATATGCGCGAAAACACATCAAATGACGTCATAATGTCACTATTTAGTCACAGAATAACTATGAGTTAGTATGAACTGACCATGATTTAAAACTTTGCAGTTCAACTTTGATTGGCATACCCCTGCAGGGGCCTGATTTACTAGTTTTCGATTACACATACTTATTGCTGGTATATAACATACGGCAAGCATTTTCTCAGAGACAATATACAAATTTTTTAAGGGACTTTAGGTTTAAAAATAACGACAAAAAAATTTACGCATTCTTCAGCTTTGCGTGACTAGCTAAACCAGATATGGGCTATACCAAGACTATACAAATTGACTTGAATACGTATTGTACTTCTAGATTACTAAAAAATTGGTGAAACATATTTTTAATGAGAAAAAACATGCTACGTCAACCGCTACGCGTGTGCTACGCGCTACGCCATACAAAAGACTGGTACCAAAAACGGGATCAACTAGAACATTCAACAAGTCATTGTGATTCCTATCGGAAATCTTTCGTAGCAATCAAAAATCACTGTGTAGCATTATTCGACTAAACCTTTGTTGTAAAATAAAACTGTGGTCTAATTGAAATGCTACATTACGACAGCATCGAATAGACGTTGGAATAGGGGCACCTCGCCGCTTTACAAATATAAAACAATCATTTGGACAGTTCAAAGAGCGGCGCAAGGTATCGCAACGCTAGGGTGTGCCACAAGTCTAAACATTGTAGCTAGCTACGATGGATACGTACTCTTAAAACAAGTCATTAAATTAAAAATTTAAAAAACCCCGAATCTTGAACCGATTTTCATCAAACATAACTAAGAACACTCCCGACTAATTCACCTTTCAAACAAAAAAAAAAACAAAATCAAAATCGGTTCATCCGTTCCGGAGCTACGTTGCCTCACACACACACACACACACACACACACACAAACACACACTCACACACACTAACACACACACACACACACACACACATAGTGATGAGCACAGTGTAATGCATCACGGGTCACGTCCTCAGTGGACGTGCTCAGTGCAATGCATCGTCATAGGCAGTTGTTTCCACTTAATATCAGGTGGGCCATCGGCTTGTTGCATCATTTAGGGCGGCTTGCACCAAAATCGCTAAACGTGATTAACAGCTAAATAGATTTAAATCTTACGTATTTATATGACTTGACAACTCGCTAAATACTATTTAATAGTTAATCGCGTTAGCGATTCTGCAGGGGTATGCCAATCAAAGTTGAACTGCAAAGTTTTAAATGATGGTCAGTTCATACTAACTCATAGTTATTCTGTGACTAAATAGTGACATTATGACGTCATTTGATGTGTTTTCGCGCATACTTTGCTGTCAACAAGAGTCTAAAAAGAATGATCACGTGGTACAAAATTGTACCACGTGACCTGAAGAAATTACACTGGGCAGTGAAATATAACTTGACAGCAAAAGATTGGCATACGGGGGCTGGTGCAAGTCACCCTAAAATGTAATGACATTATTTTTGTCCTCGCTTATCGTATCCTCATAATGTGATGACTTGCGTCGGCAGCAGTCTCGCGGCCCGTCATCGCGCGGCGCCTTTCAATCCACATCTCGTCTCCTCCCCCACACTGGCGCAGGCGCACAAAGCGGTGCGTTTGCCACCTCGTTATGTAAAATCGCCCAAACAAAGCCGCGGTATCGCTTTCTTCAACAATCGAATCAAATTAACAATGCCTCTCAAAGTCTCTAAACAAGACGTGCCTACAGTTTAATAAATAACAAAATCCAGGTGTTACCAACCTTTTTTAATTTTAATCACTGACTGTGAGGTTTTGTTTTACAGGTACTTACATGAAATGTGGGTAGGAATGTGATCTGTTTCATTACAACTGTTTGATGCGAGAGTTTAACAGGATCTTGGTGCAATGGTTCCACGGATGGGTAAAGTCACGAAAATAATTCACCTAAAGATTCAGTGTTGCCAAGTGATTTTAAGACCAATAAAACAAAAACGCACTTTAATTGAAATATACAAAAAAAAATCTGGTGGGCCACAGGTTGACTATTGGCTACAACCGATTTAGTAAGACCCACGTGTCAGTATCAAACGTATGCCGCAAGGGCTCAATTACACTGGTGCTAGCTGTTACAAATACCTAATATTTGTTCTTGCGGGTGTGTCTGTTAGGCAAGCCTTGCCAATCACAGTCCGCGAGTTATGTGGGCCTCTTGTGAAACAATGGCGGCTATTGTGTATTTAGTTGGAAAGTATTTCAAACACCTTATTATCACACAAAATTACATCAATCATGAAATTCATAGTCGTTGTTTATGATACAAAATAAATCAAATTGACGATGTGCTTGGACGAATAAACACACGCTGAAGGAGTATTATGTCAAGTGATGCTATAAGTAAGTACCTAGGTACTCGAAGCACTGAATAGGTATAATACAAAATATTACTCTTGAAGTCAAAAACACCGTGGGTGCTGTGATCTAACCTTATCGGCATAACCTTACGATCCTCATACGAATATATCAAAATCCAGTCTTTTATCAATAAATTATCATCAACATGCAGCCAATAAACTTATAAGCGCTGGCTCCACGCGATTATAGCCTAGAAAACAAGCAAAAAAAAACTCGCACATCGCAAATAAATTCAAATGCTTATGACAAAGAAAGCACAATAGAAACACGATCCTATCGTTCCACATAGCCAGCACCGCACAAACACCGCCCCTTGCCATTCGCCTTGCATTTGCATGCCTCCACTAGTATAACCTAATACGACGTCTGTCGACCGGGAACGTGTTGGCCAGGTACGCATTCCGCATAAGAGTATTTTAGCTTACAACATGCATTTGCTCATTGACCGACGATAAATTTAAACATCGATGATAGCGCGGTGTGAAACCGTCTCCCGCCGATATCCTAAAGGTGTCTTATTGGTACCAGAAAACAAATTCCCTGTGTTTTGCGTGCAAGATTATGAGGTTTGCATAAGACCTTTAAATCATAAAACATTAATAGGTACTCTCCTACTTAGTAGGTTATTTCCTACCAATCTTTGAACCTTTGACCAGTGAACGCACTGTTTTTGACGTAAAAAGTTGTCGTGTGAGCGCAACAAGTCGAAATATTTTTCCAACATTCTGAAAACAAAACGCATGGTGGTCTACAGCAACAATGACATACAGTATTCTGTCGTGGGCGAAGAGGTCAAACGCAGGTCAAAGTGCTCAACGTGGAGAATGTGAATGCAAACATCCAAACAGCGTGTGTCAAGGAGGTAACAAACAGAACCGTAGGCGCCGGATGCAACTCGAGCATGAAACCGTTCCTGCAGTACCTACTTTGTGACTCTTCAACGACTCAAAGTGCATAAGTATATTGAATAGGTATACCTAACCTATCGGACTGCTGGGAAAAGATTTTATGTCATTGTAGACGGGGAAACCGTTAAGTCCTGAGAAGATCTAGTAGATGTTGGACAATCATTAGAACGGGATGACAAGATATGGGTTTTCTCGTGAGTGAAGAGTTCAGAGTGCAACGTTTTTACCTGCAAAACATGTATTATTTCCCCAAATATTAAGGTGGTAACTTTCACAGGTTCTGAGATAAATAATGATTTCGAGATAGAAAATCGCATATTGCGCAGGGGGCTAGAAGCTTTCAAGTGACTTCGAATAGTTTAAGGAAAAGGTGGAAAAGGATTCCACACAAATATCAACAAAAAGCAAAAACTAACGATTAACTGCAATGAATTATAGTACTTACTAAAATCTTACCTACATAGAGATTCCTTTATGCGATGCTGACTCACAGTATCATACCCTATTGTCCCACCTCTTGATGTCGATGAGATGAGATGACGTAACTCACACCGGTATCTCGAGCTGTTTGCGGTGACACAGACATTATAGAAGGCTTGAGAGACCACAGAACACATATCAGTGTAAAGATGTAGGTAGTCTATGGAACCCGACACTGCCCCCGCTTTGTTAGCAGTGCTCTTCGGACTGCCACTACAGAGAATAGAAAATTCAACAAACTTGCCTTTGTTTGAGAAAGCCTTTGGTTTTGGAGATGAAAATATTTTTAATAACGCGTTTAAATAATAAATAGGTCCTTTTTTATCTTTTTACCTCGTTTATTAGAGGTATCATCATTTATCAGGATTTTTTTTACCTACATCGTAATCCACTCTTTGTCATGTTGGTTTTAAGTTTTGCTAAATTTTACCCAGTGCGATCAGAGTAGAGTTTACCGGGTGTTTTCTCGTGGTCTTTATTTTGTCCCAGTCATAAGACCACGAAAGATATTACTTCTCGTAGTCCCACTACTTGCTGGCTGTTGTTGTAAATCTTCCATCCTGTATAATATTATGTAGGTAATAGATCTAAATCTCATCCTAAATAGACTTATTGATATGTCTATACATTTACCTACTGACATACTACCTACTTATATTATTTAAGTTTTAAATAACGACAATCGATCACAAAACACACAAACAAGTACTTTCTTTTCTTATAAGTATAGATTACTAATACGACCGTTGAAAATGTTTAATCATCTCACAAACAGCCTCAACTAGAGATGGGCGCTCGTCGATGTATTGAACATCAATATTGATATTCATAAAAATAAATCAGTTTTTAGGTACTACATCATCTACTACTTAGTACTTATGTGTAAACAGGGACTGAAAGTTGAAAAGAGAGTCGTTAATTTATACAAGATTGTAGGTAAAGCTTTTTTTCTGGTTTATTTCCAAAATATCATTTGGAATCATTGCTTTAAAAAATAATACGGGGTAAGTAAATCATAAAATATAATACTTACTAAAACCGCTCGAATTTCAAACAATATTCACATAATAACAATACATGACCAACATTAACAAAAATAAGAACTATGGATTTACTTTGGACACATATTCACAAAGAAAATTATGACTAATACAGTATTTACAATATTTATAATATGTACAAAATACACATGAAGCAGTTGAGCTATCTACACACCGTTGCAAACGATTTATAGATAGCTCAACTGATCCAAATCAGTACACTTTGGACACAACATTTTCGGGTCATTTCGACTGTTAGAAAATTTGAAAGGTGAGTCACGTTAGCTATTTATTAATAATTGATTGACTAACTTCCTTTATTTATTTTTTAAATATTGTAGATACTGTATTAGACGTAATTTTCATTGTGAATGTTATTTCCTTGTAAATAATTAATTAGGATGATAATAAATACCCACCTAAGGTTTTATTACTTTAATGAAATAAAAATATCGATAGTTATTACGCATTTTATCGCTAATCGTCCCACCTCTAAGTGAAGTGCAAGCATCGACCGGTGAAGATGTTTGGCTGCGTCTCACTGCGCCGGTATTTATTTACACATGTACTCTATCTACCTTCCTACCTAGCTATGCTGATGTATCTTTAATGAGCTCCTGGCTCAAATACACGATCTACTGGTTGGGTGAATTCAATACCTTCTAACTGAATAACTTATTGATAACTTTATACTGTCTATAAAAAAAAACTATTTTTATCTGCCCAAAAGAAAGAAAATTTATTGAAATGTTTTTGGAAGAACACTCATCTCCGGTCGATGAGCCAGCGTAGCGAAGCACTTACATTTTCCGAATATTTCGAACTTATTTTATAAGACACTTTTTGTTCTATAGAACAAGATATAAACAAGAGAAGCAAAAGGTTTTGTTTAGATTATTTGATGCAACGATTTTTGCGTAAGAAGCACAAGGCTGGTAGACGACCTACGTTGAAGGACGTTTTCTTAATTCGGCCTACATAAGTACGTAAGTACCTAAATGATCATAGATATCATTAAATGTATCTATTTCTTTGTGTTTTTGTGCCTAAATGCGTGAACTATGGATGTTGTTATCTGAAATAAAGAAGTTAATAATTAAGCTTCAAAGAAGCCTACACGTGGTTTCAACAGTTAGCCGGCTTTACCGAACAAACAAATGCCCTGTTATATCAACTACCAGTCTTTGTACCCCCCTCATTACGACTATGCCGGAACGCTCAAATATTTAGTCAAAACTTTCCTCCATTAATGAGCTACCAGTACAAAACGCCGAGTTTTTCTGTTTAACTTTACGTAATAAGTATAATAAGAACTCGGGGTTTAATGTGTTTGTGTTATTTGCCCCCGTCTGATGTTTGTTATTGCTGCGTTCAGAATGTGGATTTAGAGCCTTTGCACACGACGTGCAACTTAGGGCGACATGCAGTTTCAGCTGACTTTTTTTAAGTGATGAAGTGGATAGAACCAACTCCATTAGGTTGTCATTTATGGATATCCACGGATAAACATTTCGTAAAATGACCGCACCGTCTGCTGCTGTCTTACCGCGAAACCTAAGATAGTGGAAACCAAAAACTTTGTTTGACATTTTAACTCGTACTTACCTACATAGTACATAAGTAGGTATTAGTGAAAACTACAAATTCTACAATGTAACTTCAAAAGTTAGAAACCAGTAGCTCAGACTCAGTTATAAAGAATTTGCATATTGCTAAGAATGTAAAAATGCTATAAAAGTGAGATTGACATCAAAGTTTTATTTTTAGCGAAAATACTTATCATGAAAAGTTGTAGAAAATTTTGTAAAAAATAGTGGTGCAGCCAACAGTCGTCGTATGCAAACACGTTTACCTGGAATCTATGAGAATTCACTAACAATAATATGGATGGGAAAGTAAATATCGTGCTATACATTTGTGTAGTGTTCTCCTAATTTAACGTTGGAGTTGAGCAAATATTTAAATCAAATATTTTATTGTGGTTATGATTTGCAAAATATCCTAGATACCTCAGTAGTGGTATCTGCAAAAAAGTATTTGTAAACGAATTCTTTAGCTGTAATCTTAATGAGTTTGCATACATAAAGTATGAGAGAAAAGGAAACCTCCAAATATGTGTGTTGATGAAAACATGATTAAGATTTTTTGCCTTCTCGCACGATAAGGACTTATCTACATGATAAGACACTGACTTACATAAAAAATTATTGCAAAAAAAACAGATACGCACTCACAAATAAAAGTAGTTAACTATGAGTATTCTATAACAAAAAACATAAAAGTACAAAAAAAAAATAGAAAGTAAAAGTACATAAAAGTTACCTATTTCTTCATACACACACGACGAAGTGACGTGACCTAGAAAAATTTGTAAGGATACGCTTTTGTAATTCTTTTTAAACGTCTTCCTCAAAAATCAACACCTGCACAAAAACATTATAAAATACTCGATAACAATAATAATTTTATCCATCGAATCCTTTGTCGAAAATATTCCAAGTCATCTATACAAACTTGCTTCGGAAATAATCTGTGTGGAGATGCGCAAGAGTTTGCGCCCATTGTGGCGATCCCGAGTCAACACTCGGCGTTCTCCGAAGGCCTTTGTGACATCCACCACGGCTTTGATATCACGATATTATGTAAACAAAGCATGGAGCTTTTACAAGGATGTTACTTGGTCACGCGAAGGTACCGGTCCTATCATATTGATGCGTGTCTCACGATGTCTCTGCAGTCACGTAGGTACTCTACAATCAGCCTCGTGAGGGTAGCTAGAGTTATTTGTCTGCAAAAGCAGTCTTTATCGATCCACTACTATTAACTGATAAAGATCAGATAAAATCAACCTTCATAAAAACTTACCAAAAACGTCAAAACTTGACTTACTTATACGAAACCTCGGGGAAAAGCTTGTTCATATTTCGTTTTTCAACCATGGCGCATTACATCTTAAATTCAAAAAAAAGAGAAGATGTTTTTTAAGAGAAGCAAATGAAAGCAAAACATTGAAATAAAATGCTGAAATATCCGATTGTGCCGAGTGCGGTGATGTGTGCTGCATTGAGAGCTACCGGCGCGGATACATTTAATTGTGGTGCCGACTGCTGGGGCACGCGACGCCCAGATGTTGACGGGAGAGGAAATTGGAAACAGTCAACCAAAAATCCTTCTCTTACTGGGTGGGAAGTGGGAACTAACAGACGTATTGCGAAAGCCAAAATGGTACACTCGTCTTGAGAATTTCAATGTTCTCTAATAGGCGAATTCAGTCGCTGTGTCTAGACTCGGTCCCTCAGCGCGAATTTAACATTGCTTTGCTGATCTAACATTGTATTCCATGTTCTAAGTTGATATTTCTCTTGTGTTGTTTATTTTACTTTGGTGTACAAGAAATATGTAATCTCCGGCATGATAGATAGTAGACCAAGTTACCTTATTATTTTGGTCCACTGTCTGACCTTGTCTATGTTAAAGAATGTTGACGAGATGAAGTGCAATATTTTAGTACGTGTACAAGTTTCAAATCTCGCCCAAGTTCACTAAAGTGTTTATCAACAGTATTAAGAGCTTATAGTACCCCAATCTCTCATTTTTGATCCCGCATATCATTAAAAGTATTGAATCAATCATTTTGAAAAAAATATATATTACAGTTGAGAATATTTGTGATACATCATATGATGTGAAAACACGATTACTAAAAATTTTCTCGATAGAAAAAAATCCCAAACTTCCCTCTGAATCAATCTAAGAAACCACAGAAGTCAGTCAATACTTTACCTATACTATTGAAACTTTGTATATAAATTCAACTTAGCAATACACGTGCATCATATGTTTTAGATTTATTAAAATGTTTTTTTTTGCATTTTAAGAAATTAAGTTCTCAAATATTGCGCGTGAGACGTCGCAATCGCTCAGATTCAGTCTAGCTCCGGCAGTCGAAGAGGGAACCCGCGTCGCTTGCTCGCACGCCTACCTACGTAGATACGTAAAATATAATTTTACTTATAAAGTAAAGTAAAATAGGAAATAACCAGTACAAAAAAAAGAGAAGGGATTGGAGAAAAGAAATTGCTAAAAACATGAATAATATTTTGAAGTAAGTATCTCAAATGAGTCATAAAATGTTTTTTACCTACCTAGGTGCCCGCGGGTACGCATTTTGGTTAGGACCTTATGAAGCCGTATTGAAATTTGACGACGTCAAGTTTAGGCATTTATGAATACGCGACGCGCTGCGCTATGCGTTTGCGACGCGCAAAGGACAAACGAATTTGATCTTTCGACATTTTCGTTCACTGGATGAGTACCATAGATTTGTAGTCTAATTACTAAGTTGGTATGTTGTAGGTCACCTATCTCCACGTGACGTGTGTAGAACTGTTGTTGTACGAATTGTAATAAAAAGATTGTAGAAAATAAAATAAATATTGCAACCCCTCTATATCATTTTTTTTATTGACCTACTTATACCTAACAGTAGTTATAATTCCAGAGGGGGCATTAACCCCCTCTTCTCTCAGAGATATTGTAGCCCCCTTGCCGTATCTCCGCTATTAGCAGAATTCGACCTCCAGTATTTGGAGCCATTCGAATCGAAACATGAATTTTGCCAAAATGAAGGAACATTTTGACTCTGACAGAATTTATCTCCCTTACTACGTTTTCGAATCCAGGACAGCGTACTTTACTTTTTCGAGTAAAATGATACAGGTGTCGATTTCGAGATATTTTGGGGTGCTGATTGCGGAAATGGCATCTACTTTGAAATCCAAGATGGTGAACATTGATTTTTTTGAGTAAAGTGATATGGATGTCGTTTTCAGGATATTTTGGGGTGCTGATTACGGAAATGGTATCCATTTTGAAATCCAAGATGGCGGACATTGATTTTTTTGAATAAAGTGATATATGGGTGTCGTTTTCGGGATATTTTGTGGTGCTGATTACGGAAAAAGTATCCATTTTGAAATCCAAGATGGCGGACATCGATTTTTTTGAATAAAGTGATATGGGTGTCGTTTTCGGGATATTTTGGGGTGCTGATTACGGAAATGGTATCCATTTTGAAATCCAAGATGGCGGACATTGATTTTTTGAGAAAAGTGATATGGGTGTCGTTTTCGGGATATTTCGGGGTGCTGATTACGGAAATGGTATCCATTTTGAAATCCAAGATGGCGGACATTGATTTTTTTGAATAAAGTTATATGGGTGTCCTTTTCAGGATATTTTGGGGTGCTGATTACGGAAAAAGTATCCATTTTGAAATCCAAGATGGCAGACATTAATTTTTTTGAGAAAAGTGATATGGGTGTCGTTTTCAGGATATTTTGGAGTGCTGATTATGGAAATGGTGTCCATTTTGAAATCCAAGATGGCAGACATCGATTTTTTTTTATAAAATGATATGGGTGTCGTTTTTGGGATATTTTGGGATGCTGATTATGGAAATGGTATCCATTTTAAAATCCAAGATGGCAGACATTGATTTTTTTGAGAAAAGTTATATGGGTAATGCGTATAATGGCTGAGGAGGACTCTCAGATATCGATTTTAAAAGAAATCGATTCATAAACAAAAACTTTAAAATCGATGGATACCATTTCCATAATTAGCACCCCAAAATATCCTGAAAACGACACCCATATCATTTTATAAAAAAAAATCGATGTCTGCCATCTTGGATTTCAAAATGGACACCATTTCCATAATCAGCACTCCAAAATATCCTGAAAACGACACCCATATCACTTTTCTCAAAAAAATTAATGTCTGCCATCTTGGATTTCAAAATGGATACTTTTTCCGTAATCAGCACCCCAAAATATCCTGAAAACGACACCCATATCACTTTACTCAAAAAATCAATTTCCGCCATCTTGGATTTCAAAATCGTAATCAGCACCCCAAAATATCCTGAAAACGACACTCCTATCTTTTTTCTCAAAAAATCAATGTCCGCCATCTTGGATTTCAAAATGGATACCATTTCCATAAACAGAATCTCAAAATATCCCGAAAACGACACCCATATCACTTTATTCAAAAAAATCGATGTCCGCCATCTTGGATTTCAAAATGGATACTTTTTCCGTAATCAGCACCACAAAATATCCCGAAAACGACACCCATATATCACTTTATTCAAAAAAATCAATGTCCGCCATCTTGGATTTCAAAATGGATACCATTTCCGTAATCAGCACCCCAAAATATCCCGAAAACGACACCCATATCACTTTTCTCAAAAAAATCAATGTCCGCCATCTCGGATTTCAAAATGGATACCATTTCCGTAATCAGCACCCCAAAATATCCCGAAAACAACACCCATATCACTTTTCTAAAAAAATTCAATGTCCGCCATCTCGGATTTCAAAATGGATACCATTTCCGTAATCAGCACCCCAAAATAACCCGAAAACAACACCCATATCACTTTTCTCAAAAAAATCAATGTAAGCCATCTTATATTTCAAAATGGATACCATTTCCGTAATCAGCACCCCAAAATATCCCGAAAACAACACCCATATCACTTTTCTCAAAAAAATCAATGTAAGCCATCTCGGATTTCAAAATGGATACCATTTCCGTAATCAGCACCCCAAAATATCCCGAAAACGACACCCATATCACTTTTCTCAAAAAAATCAATGTCCGCCATCTCGGATTTCAAAATGGATACTATTTCCGTAATCAGCACCCCAAAATATTCTGAAAACGACACCCATATCATTTTATTCAAAAAAATCGATGTTTGCCATCTCGGATTTCAAAATGGATACCATTTCCGTAATCAGCACCCCAAAATATCCCGAAAACAACACCCATATCACTTTTCTCAAAAAAATCAATGTAAGCCATCTCGGATTTCAAAATGGATACCATTTCCGTAATCAGCACCCCAAAATATCCCGAAAACAACACCCATATCACTTTTCTCAAAAAAATCAATGTCCGCCATCTCGGATTTCAAAATGGATACCATTTCCGTAATCAGCACCCCAAAATAACCCGAAAACAACACCCATATCACTTTTCTCAAAAAAATCAATGTAAGCCATCTTGGATTTCAAAATGGATACCATTTCCGTAATCAGCACCCCAAAATATCCCGAAAACAACACCCATATCACTTTTCTCAAAAAAATCAATGTCCGCCATCTCGGATTTCAAAATGGATACCATTTCCGTAATCAGCACCCCAAAATAACCCGAAAACAACACCCATATCACTTTTCTCAAAAAAATCAATGTAAGCCATCTTGGATTTCAAATGGATACCATTTCCGTAATCAGCACCACCTGATGATGTGTAGGCAAACAGGCGTTCAGCCCACCTGATGATGTGTAGGTAAACAGGCTTTCAGCCCACCTGATGATGTGTAGGCAAACAGGCGTTCAGCCCACCTGATGATGTGTAGGTAAACAGGCTTTCAGCCCACCTGATGATGTGTAGGCAAACAGGCGTTCAGCCCACCTGATGATGTGTAGGTAAACAGGCTTTCAGCCCACCTGATGATGTGTAGGCAAACAGGCGTTCAGCCCACCTGATGATGTGTAGGTAAACAGGCGTTCAGCCCACCTGATGATGTGTAGGCAAACAGGCTTTCAGCCCACCTGATGATGTGTAGGCAAACAGGCGTTCAGCCCACCTGATGATGTGTAGGTAAACAGGCTTTCAGCCCACCTGATGATGTGTAGGCAAACAGGCGTTCAGCCCACCTGATGATGTGTAGGTAAACAGGCGTTCAGCCCACCTGATGATGTGTAGGCAAACAGGCTTTCAGCCCACCTGATGATGTGTAGGCAAACAGGCGTTCAGCCCACCTGATGATGTGTAGGTAAACAGGCTTTCAGCCCACCTGATGATGTGTAGGCAAACAGGCGTTCAGCCCACCTGATGATGTGTAGGTAAACAGGCTTTCAGCCCACCTGATGATGTGTAGGCAAACAGGCGTTCAGCCCACCTGATGATGTGTAGGTAAACAGGCTTTCAGCCCACTTGATGATGTGTAGGCAAACAGGCGTTCAGCCCACCTGATGATGTGTAGGCAAACAGGCGTTCAGCCCACCTGATGATGTGTAGGTAAACAGGCTTTCAGCCCACCTGATGTTGTGTAGGCAAACAGGCGTTCAGCCCACCTGAAGATGAGTAGACAAACAAGCATTCTACACACCCGATGATGTGCATGTAAATAAATAAATGCATGTAAATAGGCGAAATATTTATCATATAAGATGTGGAATAAGCTTCCTCCTGAGGTTTTCCCATTTTTCGAATAAGCATACAACCCATTTGATCTGAACCGATGATGATGATCTGATCGAGTGAGAAGCGAACGGTGTTCTGAGGTAACAAACAAAATACAATCGAATTGAGATCTCCCTCTTGAAATACAATAAAATTTTCTGATTTCTCCTTGTTTTTTACTACTGTGTCCATTCCATAATACAAATTATTTAGCATGATCATGAGCCGTGCCACAGGCCTTAGAAAAAGTGGCCAACTATGGACCACTTTTATGCAATATTCCTTTCACTTTATTTCCATACCTACTGGGTGTACAATAACGTGTATCATAACTACCTACGGCGGCGCTTTAGTATATTTGTACAATAATTTATTTTTTTATTTCCATAGCTCGGTACTAGATGTTCAATAACTGTGTATTTATTTACTCTATCGTGCGGTCGACTCGTGACCTCTGCGCTGCGTGATGAACTGTGCGAGTGAGATAGCTGCGAGTGCGCGGTGCGGTATCTGCACGAATGGGCCGTGAAACTTGGATTTGAGCTGGAGTAGTGTAGGCTCTTAAGACCTCCGTGCATGACGATACCGATACATACTTTCAACCAAATAAAAATATCGAATGGTTTCTATGACAACAATGTTATTTAAATAAACACTTCTCTCTGTGCTCATCGATCAATCCTTTGACCTCGAACTCTTTCTATCACTGATTCATTCTTGGTGTTGGTGTCTTGTTCTTTCTAAACTTATAAAAGGCAGTCAAACTCTATTTCTTAGTACTATTAGTACCAGAGAGGTAATCAGTAATCACGAACAAATCACAGTCGCCGCATTACGTAAACCTAATGTATTCCAATCAAATTGCGCGTCAACGCTAGTTCGACTGCCAAACATTGTAGTGTCACTGCGCAGTGCATCTCGGATACGCTAGCGTTTCGATACGTTTACGGTTGTCACATTTATTTTGACATTAAACCGGAAGTAGGTACGAAATACAAGAAACCATGGAACCACATCTCAGAACAATAACCACAATTTGTTCCGAGAACCACATGAATAATAACCGAGATCTGTCACATTTCTCCAGTCGCAATTCCATTGTTTACCCTCTAATAGTCAAACACTCGAAAGCCTGGTGTGGTGTCGGATGCCCTGATTCCCTGAACCCTTGCGTGGAGTGCGAATCCGCGGGCGGTCGTCCTCAACTGTTTGTTTTGCCGTGTGTACCATAGACATGGCGCCCGGCTGTTTGGTCAGGCGTGTTGACCGTATTGATGATATTATGATACTAGGGCGTAGGTGTGAAATTTTGGTAGGCGTTGAAAAATATGCAGGCCCACATTCTTAGTCGGTACCTCGAATAATCCTCGTCTCGACTCGACTTCGAAATCGTGCTTTGGTAGGTTTTAGTTGTCTTACTATCAAAGCACGATTTCGAGGTCGAGTCGAGGTTTATAATATTCGAGGTAAGTAACGACTAATAATATGAGCCTAAGTCTAAGTCAAATGTTATCCAATCAAGCACTACTAAATGTTATCGAAACAAGCTACTCAACGCGAACAAGTATTGTAATTAGGTAGTACAGTCAGTATGTACTAGGGCATGCAGTACCGGTACCAATCTCAGTACCGGTAATTTTCGGCCGGTACTGGAGCCGGTACCGGTAATTACCGGTACTTTCGATACTGACCCGATTTTCACTAAAAAAGGACTAAAATGATGTAAAAACCTGCAAAAATAGAAAACTTTGGTTATTTTTAATTTTATTATAACACTGGCAGCTTAAATTAGTCCACTGGTGGACATAAAGGTCCCCCATTTTGCGGGAAAAACGATTTTAAGCGTTCTTTAACTACCGACTTTACACAATCTATACTAGTTGTCCTGTGAGAACATAGACCTCGCGAGCCTTTATAACCGTGCAATAACCAACACTTTCCCTTTTACCCTGGCTAAGTAAATCTAATTTCAGGTGCTTGAATTTTCCAATAGGCCCTTATGTAGACTTTTGAGCAAAATAAGGGTATAAGTTTTAGCGATACTCGCGTTCCCTTGGTCCTAAGAGGTCGAATCTGGTATCTACGGATTTGTCTCATAAAGGCGAAGAGGACTGTGTAGTCTCATTGATATTGGTAGAAGTCAATTTTCGGGAAAAAAAATAACAAAATAATTTCCCCTTTTTTCCCCTTTCCAGTCCCCCTTTTTGGAAATATTTTTACACCATCTTGTGTAGAATGAAATCTTTCGTGTGCTCCTTAAATTTGATTGAAATCCGTCGATAAATAACGCTACAGCAAACTTTCCCTCTTTTCTCCCCTATTTTCCCCCCAATCAAAAATCCCCGACGACAAAAAAAAATTAATAATTCATATAACCTGTGTACCAAGTTTCGTCCAGATCGGTTGAAAAATGCGACCTGTAGAGGAGAACAGACAGACAGACAGACAGACAGACAGACATCCGGACAAACGCATTTTTGGCCAATGTGGAAACTGAGACGCTTCGCTCGCTTCGCTCGCTCGGTCAATAAAGTCGTTGGTTCTTTGGCTATGTGGTCATTCTTTGTATTACCTTCACGTGGCTCCATGCTATAACATCTTTACCCCAACGAATGTTAGTTCTACTAGCTATGCGCCCTGCGCCAAATCACAATTCCTGCTCCTCCTTAATCGTTTCCCCATTGTTGGAGATCGTAACTTCGTGCATGGAATCTTTGGATAGCTTTTTTCCGTCTGTCACGGTCTACAGCTTGATAGATCGCAACGTTGACGGAGGTCTCCAGCTGTTTGGACCCCTGGTTAGACCAGCGCTTTGGGCTCCTCCCTCTTGCTCTCCACTTTGCCTGTTATCAGAAGTTTTTCCATGTAGTCCGCATTTCTGCGTGCATTATGACCGTACAAGTATCCGGTGAAGGCAAATGGAAGACAGGCACTGGGCACGTTCTTTAGTATGGAGATGTTGGTTTTTTTGGTCATCCACGGATCCCTCAGGAGGCATATCCGACACCACAGCTCAAAAGCATCGATGCGCTTGCGGTCATTGGCTTTCATGGTCTCTGTTTCAGTACCGTTGTAGAGAAATATGGAGAAGACCAGTGTGCAAATCACGTGGACCTTCGTCTTGTTCTGAATGTTGCTGTCCCTCCATATTCAGTTAAGTTGATTCATCGCTGTCTTGTCCATGACAATACGATGGCATATTTCATGTTCGCTTTTCCTTTGTTGTTGATGGATGAAGGAATTCCAATACCTGTAACTCCATTACATTCCTGGAATTCCAATATCGGAATTCCTCAACAATTTCATACTCTTCCAGTGCATCCAACAACTGGATGGACTCAAAACGATGGATAATCATTAACTTGGTCCTGTTTTTGTTAATAGCCAGGCTTAGGTTGGCACTAGCCGACTTTAGTAGGCTTGCCCAGCACCTATATCATCCTCTCAGTCTAGTCGGCCTTATCCACAGGAAAGACAAGGTCAATATGTTTAGTTAGGTGAGGTTTGTTGACCTCTTTATACGAAAGTGAACCTAACTACTAGAATATTTTGACTTAAATCAACAATAGCGGTCAACAACTCCAATAATATCACTCGACATAACGTTTTCTATGTTTTTATTGCGTCAAAACATGTTATAATTCAAAAAGTAACATGAAACTTTACCCAGAGTGTATGTTTTTGAGTAACAAATCGACAATAAATAACAGAAAAGTTGAGTATCGAAAGTATCGAAAGAACCGAGACTAGCTTCGTGAGTACCGGTACTGGAATTTTTCAAAAGTACCGGTAATTCCCGGTACTTTCGATACCGAGAATTACCGGTTGCATGCCCTAGTATGTACTTAGTACTACTAGTACTACATAATCTTGAAATAAACTCAATAAAAACACCAACACAAAAGTGATTCCACATACAATAAAATTAATTCATTATGCATTCAACATGAAAAAACACAATGTTGTCAATCATCGGTCCGTCGATTTGTTATAAAAATAGTCTGAGAAAGCAGGGGCGGTCGCAGGGCCCCGCGCTGCCGGCGCGGCCTGGGGGCGCGCGGCGGGCGACCTTTCACCCTGCTCAGCGAATCACGCATTAACACCTATTACCGACAGCACCTATTGTCGGCGCGCACTTCCACGCAATACTACACTTTCCTTTTTACTGTTTATTGTTATCGTTTGTTTCGCGACGCAAACCGTTCGGCGACAATGCGCCAGCCGGTGCGGCTCGATGGGCGCTTTCAAGTGTCGAAAAGCGGTAATTTGCTTCATTCGCTCATTGTTGCCGCTAAAAGTCGGCCTTTGTCGACACTTGACGGAATTGGGAGCGTTTAGATTCGGGAGTGGGCAATTCGCGCAGAGTGGACGCGTTTTATCCGAGTGTCGGACGCTGAAGCAACCTTTTCATCTCAATGGTCGCCTAATGGAACCTTTCAACTGTTTGAAATATTTTTGCAGGTTAGGATAAGTAAACGATTTGTACCTAACATGGTTATCTAAACGTTCTAAACTAGGTGCCTATCCTTTATGAGAGCGACGTCACTTTTAAGCGATAAGTTAGAATTCTGCGGAATTTCGAAGCTTTTCATGACGGCTGCTTCACTGATACACAAAAGGCCAAAGGTATCTTATAAGTAAACAGTTTTATTCTACAGCCCGTACCTATTTCCCCAAACACAAGACCGTCCAACTCAGCTCATTATGCAAAAATTTCAGCACAAGCCGAAACGCTCAAACAAAGCGGCAGCTCGCCTGGTATTTCTCGCACGTTCATTAGTACTGCTGGGATATTAGGGCACATTCACATGCAGCCTCGGGCAGGCCTTATTGCATTACTGCCTGCCATGCCATTGTGGCTAAACTGCTTGTAATGAACGGACTATACCTCAGCTCAGGCACAGATAATATAAACTATAGTACCTCAGGGCTGAACTTCAGTGGCTTTAGAGCTTATGTTTGTTGACTTTTGGTTACTCATATTATCTAAAACAGGAAGTTTAGGCAAACTGCCCCTTGTGACCTTGTGTGTCAGTATTTTATATATGCATTTTGTTGTTTTTTAGTTGCAAAAATATACAAAACATTGAACTCGTGATAAGAGCAATTTCCTATTAATTTAAACATAAAAATAATGCACGTTCAAACCAAATTAATTTAATAAAAGTCTACAATAAATCAAAATGACAGTGTACCGGTAGTAGCATTTTGGTTGTAATTTGTTAGAACCTGATGGTATCAAACATTGATATAAATGTCGTTGGTATCAAACGATATATCATAACGCCCTAGGTACTGGTGCAGACCTCCTTTACTAGTAAAAATAAAATGTAACTTGATAATCGTAAGAAATTGACGTCACTTACCCTTATCTGAATGAAATATCAAACCAAATCACCCACTAATTCCACAACATTCGCACCTAACAATTCCAAAATGATTTTATCTATTTAATCCTCGCTTAAACCCAACAATTGTTACAAAAGGTTTATAATAGTCAGGAAGTTGACGCATAGTCCCTTCCTCAACCTGTTTGTACTTCTGTGAGATTATCTCTATGCTTTTGTTTAGCTGATAACATGTGTTATCTGATAAAAGCTTGAGTTTAGTTGGTTAGAGGTATGGCCTCGTAAATAAAAAGTTGTTTCCGTACCACACGTGCGTGTAAAGTAAATGCATGTCTTGATAATACAGATTCTTTATTTATATAACTAGCTAAGTCATCATCATCATCATCATCAACCTATACTCGTCCACTGCTGGACGTAGGTCTCTCACAAGACGCGCCATTGAGCTCGGTCTTCGGCTCTTCTCATCCAGTGTCTGCCAGATACATTTCGCAGATCGTCGCCCCATCTCGCCGGAGGGCGTCCTACACTACGCTTGCCTAAACGTGGTCTCCATTCGAGTATTAGTTTGCTCCAACGATTGTCGGTTCTACGGCAAACATGGCCGGCCCACTGCCACTTCAGCCTGCTAACTAGCTAAGTAGCTGGTTAATATTTTTACATATGTTTTTTCGGTACGCGGACCCCGCGTACCGAAAAAATCTGAGAGGATGTTTATCGTGTTGTGTAATCGTGACTGAAAATTTCATAGGTTTCAATTTTATACTTATGTCTAGTTCTCTTCCAATTACTTACAAGAAACCACACCATGTACTATAATAATAAATCTTGCAACAACTAGACAAACAATAAATCACATAATAAGTTTAATTAATAAATGTTAAGTGCTGCAGAGTTAGCGTGATCAGACTCACCGTCAATAAGCGGCTCGCTGCAAATTACAAGCTCAGGTTTGCATGTCCATGTATGATTGACGTCACATTAACTTAATAGCACACAGCTGTAATTAATAATGCCGGCAAGACGCACTTATGCTAGCGTGAATAGTCAATATTGTTATCATAGTTTTAACTTTGTAACTGATATTACTTTGGTAACAAAATGGCCGGTGACTTGAACCACGTTAAGTAAGTAGGTAACCAGCAAAAGTTTAAAAACTCAATTAACAAATTGAGTTTTAAAATCCAAGTAGGTTTTAAGTAGGTAGGTGGTAAATGCAGTCGTAAATGTTATAAGCAGTTCTATGATTGAAAATTAGTATAAAGATATTAGGATCTACCTTAAACTCTTGCAAAAGTTACAAAATAATGTCAAAAGCTGTTAAAACATAATCGACACTCCTAATTTGCTCATAACTTATGTCACTAACTGTGCCCAGTATACCTACATTTATTTATACTTTAGTACCCCAAGTCTTAGCGTAAAAAAATCTGCTATTCCATACCTTTTTACCAAGTACACCTATTTCATTTTGTATGGAATAGGTAATTTTTTTCGTGCTAACATTTATGGTTTCATAGAAATAGTTTTGCATATTGATAAGTACTTAGCCGTTTTTGGTAGAGATTTTATATCACCCTGTATAGCCACTTATTTAATAAGTATCTAATAATCTAATAAGCAAGTCGTCATAGGATTATTATTACTTAAAAGTTATTCAATATTTAAAGCCATCATTACATAGGATATAATAAAGAACACCACAAAAATGTATGATTCATGCCAACTCTATGCAGTTTTGGGAAAACGGTTTGAACTAAGCATACAACAATGGAAATAAACGTGAGAAAATATCCCTCATTAGCCAACGATTATATGATTTACCAACGAGTAACAAGAAGCGTCAATAATGTGTGTGAAATCCAATGAAATTAATAGTAGAGTAATCGTTTGCAACGCCTTTCAAATACTCGTAGCTCAACTATTATTATATTACGTAGGTATATATATTACGTATTAGTCTCAAATACTACCTTAATACCAGATATAGAGGTACCCTATCTGAGAATAATAAGAAACTGTATCATGTGTATTTTGTAAATATTACAATTACTAATACAATTACAATTTTAAATAAATTGGTAAGTATTCTGTCAAAATGAATCGGTCGGTGGTAAACTATATGATTAGACTTGCTGGTATTTTATGTGAACCCGAAACGAAGAAACCCGAATAGAAAAATCAAGGCCACTGACATAGCTCTCAGAATTAGCAACTTGAAGTTGCAGGATGGATGGCATAATAATATTTATACCTATAATTAATTATGTCCATCATTGTACTTACTTAAAAATTCCAAATCCAATTTGTCAGACCTTGGATATTTAACAGAAACATGCTGAGGAATGGTATAGTACGACGTAGTATTTGTAATCATTTAAGTAGCACTTTCTTCCACATTTTATTATTATTTTTTAGATTTGTAAAAATGTAAAATACCTAAATTCAAATATCTAACTAAGTAAATGATGCGTAATTACAAAACAATAGGGACGTGAATAAAATATGAAATTTTATCGATAATACTTCTATTTATTCGGAGATTTCATAGAACTGTAATGTAATTATTATTTATCATCTACATAATAAACAAAACAACAGTACGTTTATATGAATAACAACGAAGAGTAGACACCATTATACGTTATACCTATACAATTATACATAGAACTACAAGATTATCTACAATAGCTTGGTCGTTATCAGACTTTAAAATAACTTTATTTACGTACTTGCATCGAACATCTCTATCTATTACACAGGTAGAATAAAAGTCTACGAATACACATATTAATATACAACATTTACAAGTTTATAACTGCGTATAAACGAAAATAGTTTTAAATAACAAAGAGGGGTATCGACTAGATTGCGCGCGAACTAAAGACTTCAACGCGCTTCGAATTCGAACCCGGCACAGATAGGAAGATAGGAAATAATCTCAGGAATTGTTGCACCGCTAGCAGACGAGTGACAAACAAGACTGACTACAGCCACTCTGTAAAGACGGCGGTGGTAAAGAGCTTAATAGAACAGACAGTAATAGAAGGTAGAAAGAAGAAAGAATGAACCGAAAAAAGATCTAAAACACTAATCACTAGGCTAATAATAACTTTCCCGTCGGAAGTAATACTGAGTATTCACATTTGTACATCACACATTGGTTTGACTTAGGTATCGGGCGGGCGGTGCTGATCGGTGGGGCTCAGTGGTGCGGGTGTGTGTGCTGTGTGCCGTCGGAGCTGGTGGAGGAGAGAGGGGTCCAGCGCCGGCCACCAGCCACCCAGCAGCGGGTAGTGCGTTGGAGCCGGCGGCGGTGGCGAAGACGAACCTTCCTCCGTCCCTCCTTCTTGATCACTCGCGACTACGTCGATATCCTCCTCCGGCTCCTCTTCTCCACTACTCTCTCGCTGCCGCTTCACTGGAGCATCGTCCGGCGCCAAAAGCGACGCCACGTCGAACTGTCTTTTTCTCGCCTGAGGCAATCTCCCTGCACTCCAATAAGGAAGCGGCAACGTCGTCGGTGGCGGCGACTGCGGCGGCGGAGACGACGAGTCCTCGCCATCATCATCCACCGCCAATCCCATGTGCTTTCTCACTTTTCGCTGAGCTTTACGTCTCCTGAAATCCCCCTTCCGGAAGTCCTCCACGTTCGCGGGATGGATCGCCCAGTAGTGCCCTTTTCCGTTCGCCGATCTCCCGGCCTTTACGAAGCAATCGTTCAGCGATAGGTTATGTCGGATCGAGTTGCGCCAACCGGGCCCGCGCGATCTGAAGTACGGGTAGTTGTCTAGGATGTGCTGGTAAATGTCAGAAAGCACGAGTTTTCGATCCGGGTGGCTAAGGATGGCCATGGCGATCAGGCCAATATAACTGTGCTGAGGTTTCGGTTCTTCGGGCTGCAAGGCACGTTGTTGGAGTAGAGACATCGAGAGCGCCAGCCGCGGCCCGTACGGCGAGTAGCATGGCGCGACCGTCGGCGGGTACAAGCGGAGACGTTCAGCAACAGCGTAGTTGTAGAGCTGGATCCGATAGTGGTCGAGCGCGGCCGCGGTCACTGTAGGCGCGTCTTTGCCGAGCGGCCAGGGGCCTCCTTCGGCACCACTGCACATGTTGTCTTCCCGAGAGCGCGTCGCGGAGTGAGGCCGGCTCCGGCGGCCGCGAGGGCCGGGGCTCGGAGGGCGGCGGCTCGCGCGCTGCTAGCCAATCGCCGAGCCTCGATTCTTGTATACGTGTTTTTGTTTAGCGACGCCCCACTCCACTGGCTTCGCGACTTCACGCGCCCTGCCTTGAGGTAGGGTACTGTTGACAGCGCAGTTCTTTTTGAGCTTTGTTTGGCTTCGGGAAATATATTTTGGAATCACAATGTTTAAATAGTCAAAGTCCGCCAAATGTGTCTCTAATAGATACAAAAGAAATTGATATAATTACTTGATTTATTCTTATTCATTAGACGAAATCAATTCTTCATTTCAATTTATCATTACCTAGGTAAAATTTTTGTACAATCACGCACAAAAGTGACTAATTTATTTTGAATTAATTGATTAAAATACTGCATTCGTTCACTAAGGTCTAAAAAAAACCTAATAAAACGATATTTCAGACTGATAGGCGAGTAAATCGTATAGTACTGAATTTGCAGTCTGTACATCGCAAAACCGTTACAAATGACAACTTCGTAGCGAGTGCTTCCCTGTTATTTCAATCACAACACGCAACAACACATTACTCCTTAGGAGGTGAGTGAGAAAGGGACGCAGCTATAAAAATAATCCACCCCTCGTTGTCAGACAAGGACAGAATACGGTGCAACAGTGCCATATATCGCTACGAGACGGCTACGAACTCATTGCTACGAGTTCAAGCGTAGCACATTTAAGCTTTTAAGTTGCGTACAAATAGGTTCGAAATTGCGATGCTGCAGAATGTGAGTTATTGCTTTTAGATGTTGTAGACGGGCAATGAAAATAAAGAGGCTTCGACAACATCCAGGCCTCGAGTGCGAGTAAGGCAGCGAACGACACCGGTGTATCGCGAGCGCCAACAATGCAGTTGCCGCCCATTTAAATACGCCATTTTGTTGACTGTCTCCACGGCTTGTGCTTTTGTGTTTTATACAGAAAGCAGTGTTTTGTGGAATAAGTAAATTACAGGAAATATTTACTCGTTCAGAGCGTAGACAATGAGGATGGGGGAATCAGTGGTCGTGTCGCGCTCAGCGTATGTTTACACGATTCGGGCTGACACATTTTGACTTGATTGTGTACTACCTATTTACTGCTCGTTGTTTTCATTTACTTTATTAGATTATACATTTTAAATTACTTCAACTTGGTAATTAAGCTTTAATATTTCAGAATAAATAATCTCACTATATAAACTTTTACGTTAGATTTTCTACTAGGTATTTTACACGCTAGGAAAAATATTACATTTAAATAAAACCCAACCCTCGCCTCGGTTAGAAATAACAGATAACCGATTTATTTACATTTCTAAAATGTCATGGTGGAACATAGCAAATAAAAAATAATAATCGATGCATACAATACAAAACTGCGAACTCGTTAAAATGCAACCCGAGCCACGGTTGTGATTAAAATGCGTGTTTGTTGCGCGACCGCCGACGCCACGCAATTGTTTTTCGCAGCCAATCGTTTGTATAAAACCACGTAAAACTACCTCGAAGTGATGCGATTGCAAATACTTTAACACTTTTGTGTATACGTGTACGTAAAGTATTTGAATTTAAGTACAGTCATGCAGTAAACGAGTTCGTTTACTGTAAACTTGACCGTGCGGATGGGTAAGATAAGAAATGCGTTATTCAAAGACTTGTAAGATTCGTTCATCCTTTGTCTTTGTTGGGGCTACTTTCACCATCTCTCTCTTCAACCTACTGTCACCCATCCAATGCTAATTCCATGTCTTCCGATCTTCGATTTTCACCATACTAAGTGCAATAACTAAGTTTTAACCATAAAATAAATATTGTTTTTGCTCGAAGTATTTACTGTGATTTTATATATAAGGTCAATTAATTAGTTGTGTTTTATTAGAGTATTTTTATTATATGATAAGATATTTAATTTTATTGATAAAAAATATATAAATGCTACGACGTAGACTCGTAGCACTTAGCAAAGTTTTACAATCTTTGTAAGACTAATAAAGTCTCTATAGTCACCTCTCTCTAGCCTCAAAGGTTTGCTGGAAGAAAACTCTTGTTAGGGTTAAGCTCTCCTTTGGTACATGTCATCTATTTCTGTCTTTTGTTTATGTTGTTTGTTTGTGTTTTTTGTTTGTGTTGTGTGCAATTAAGAATTAAGAAAGTCCACAAATTCATACTTGTAAGTGTAACCATATGAATTTGTATGGTTTATTCCCTTCTGTCACCCTGAGCGTAGCTACATTTGAAAAGTTTAAATCTACCAAAGATTTAAGTATGTTAATTGATTCATGCGTACCTGGTTTCCTTTGTCGTTATAAATGTCATAATTGCCAAAGCTGTCCCAAAGACGAAGGCGTGCCGTCCCGCCCACCGCTCAAAACTCTTTGTCCTCGACTGTACCCACTTGTGTAACTCATTTATTTCCTCGATAATACCAACGCCCTGCAGTTTATTTTATGTTTGCATTGTTTATTTAACTGTACTGTGGGAAGGCGTGGTAGAATTTATTTTCGTTAGTTTGTTAATGAAATTATTTTAGCTGTAACGGTACATTTATATTTTGACAAAGGAAATGTTGTTACAAAATTGCAAACGGTTCATAATAAAATTATACAGTCTTTAAAATATCCTGTTATTTTTGATCACTATTATGAACCTCAGTGTACCCTATTCACACTGTTCTATTTCTACCTTCTTCATGGTATTCACAGAAAACTAAACTTTAGTGTATGCGACAAGAAGTCTCAGAATGCTTTACGATTTGTAAACGAACTTTTGTCGTGGGTAAACTTAAAAGTTACTTGGAAATTCAAAGAAAAGCGTTCGGACAAAAACCACGTCCAAAGTTTTAATACGTCGACACAAAACCCACCCTGGTATTTTTTTTAAGTGAGTCAAGAAAATCTTTTGCTCGCTCACTAGGTATCAATTACAATTGCCTTGAAAATATCCTATAATTTGAGTAAAAGATAACAAAGAATACCAAAAATCAGCATCGTCTCACGCCTTTTAAATTGAATTACAGGCTGTGTACAGAAAATATTTTGTCGTCACGAAGTTTTAAATAAATACATGAAAAACTTGTAAAAATTAGACCACTTTTACAGGTAAGATCGATTGAAACTGTAGTTTTTAAATAGGATCCGGGCGAGCAATGAAGAATGAGCCCATACCTAAAATTGGTATATTCCAAAAATCCCCACCGTAAAATGCTACGGTGTAGCAGTGGGGATATCGGATTTTTTTTCCAGAAATTCCCACTAAGTATGTGGTTAAAGCATTTTATACTTATCAAATTTTTTGCATTTAAAATATAAACAGTTCAAAATAAATCTTGTAACTACATGTCTTCAAATCCGAAATTACTTACTCAATGATGAATAGTGTAGCGAAGCCGTAGTCGTTCGCTAAATCTGCAAATAAACCCTATTGCCAGCCAGACGGGACTCCCTAGGGATCTGCAATGAGACGTTTGTAACTATATAACGTATAACTACACTTTACCGTACAAAATACCCTAAAAGTAGCCTTGGGTTAGAAGCGCAACGTTCATTTTAGCGAAATATTTGTTGGTATTTTTGTAGATGAAACCATGGATCTCCGAATTGTTGTTGGATGTGGTAGAGTTGTTATAGTTCGTGCTGATTACTGCATTATTTTGTAGTACCAAAAAGTTATCTCATTGCGAACCAATCTGGAGAACTAAGTACTCAATAATATTGCTTTCACATGGTTTATCAGTTTACATAAGTAATAGATATGAGGGTGTCTCAAAAAATGTTGAAGTCAAAGCCCCAGGCCGTAGCCAGAAAACTACTATTTAAGCATACATATACGTTCTCACCTGAGACGGCAATGGCACGATATCACCTCAGATTCTATTAAAAAAAACCAGTAGAGGTCGCTAATTTATTGTCTAGCTTACGTTCCGAATGTGACATCCATTTATCTATGGTCGACAGGTGAAGCCGTAGTTATTTGGATCACAAAGCAGGGCACACGAGTCGATATAATACGCTTATTTGAAGGTAATCCTGGGGGTCTGGAATACTTCGGACGATTTACAGAGCTTTGGTATGGTTGGTTTGTAAGTAATCATCTCTGATATGGCCATCTGGGAACGGATAAGCATCGACAGTTTCACTAGTAGCTCTATTTATAAAAAAATTTTTTAGATATAAAAGATCATTCATAAAATATAATAGAGACTATGACTCTTATGTTTAGGTGTTTTTTTGACAATATTGATAGACTTGAGCTAACATCTAACCTATTAACACAAACATTACTGTCATTAACGTACCTATTCGTATTTCATGATATGAAAAAAAAACCTATACACGTCTGACTGCAATTCCTAGACACGGATAGAGTCCCTCAGATCTTTGTGGTAGCCAAAGACACGTTTAAACTTTTCTCTTACATTTTATAGTAGCATTTCTCTATTTCATATCAACTTCTACCGGCATAATTTGCAAGCAAAGAGCACGGCACAAAAGGTAGAGGAGGTATGCTCACAAATAGGTGGTGTTGTTTTGCGTAGCGTCACAGAATAAATAATAGTACTACAGCGTCTATGTTTTCAGGGGGTAGGTGGAGGGGGTTAATTACGGAGCCGACGGGGGAGGCTGTAGGTAGCTTTCTGTTCTTCGGCGTAATGGCGCTTGTATGTTTGAGCTCGGCTTTTGTACAATTTATGAAACTGATTTCATTGCTGTTCTAGAAAAGTCGGTAGATTTTTTAAGTGCACGTGGCGTAGTTTACAGTCGTTCCAGTCTGAAATAAATACAGAAACGTTCTACTTTCAAAAGTTAACATTTGAATGGGTGACTAGACCACCTGTGGTATTTTTATCTGAACAATTTATACTTCAGAGGTCACGGAAAAGCCTCTGGGTGAAGTAAAAGTAAGACGACAATATTTTTTTCATTCATAATGTTTAGAGCGTGGTTTTCCTGTAGTTGGGTTTTAGCTTTTAAATTATTTTAGGGTTATTTTATAGATTTCGTAAAATCACAGTCGGGCAAAATTCAACTCGAGTGGACTCAACTCTCACATCACTGTCTAAGCTAGCCTCTGTTTGAGTTTGCAGAATATGTTATTTAAGTAGCTACACTAATAATTTTGTTGCAATAAGGAAGCGATGAAAGAATCCTAAAGCTATAGTGGCTTGGATCCTAAATAAAAAGTATAAGAATGAATGATAAACTTTGATATAGGAAGATTATTAGGCATTATCAAATTATCAATGAACACCTCTTGAGACGCTCTCCATAAAGCCAGAGATCTTCCACAAATCTCCAGAAAAAAAAACTTGACGCGAAACGCAACACTTAAATCATCATATTTTATTAGGACAACATATTCATAAGTTTTTTGCGTAAACCAACATTGTGTAATTGTAAACCTGAAGCGGCTCACCTATTCAAGTACTCCAAAGCCCCATAGAAATTGGCACCTCCATTCAGAAAGGTTGACACTTTTAAAGTCCCGATTAACAATCACAATCGAAATTAGAACCCAATCATATTATGAGTTTTTTTTATACAGTTCCTACCTGGGATAAAAGAACCCCTTAGCAAAGCTATCGTATGGTAAGTTTAAAATCAACACTCACATTACCACCTACGTACCTATTTATGTAAACACAATAAATATTTTTTGGTGTGTCGATGGTAGATTGGAGATATTTTGGCGTAGATAAAGTTGTGAGATATGAATAAGTTTCTAATAATTTGGTACTGGGAGTAATTTGAGTCGTATAGAAAAATATAGATTCAAATTGTTATTATTTTTCGAAAAATATGAAACCAGATAGTTTACATATTAACTTAGCACATTTCCGTATAAACTGTTGGCTCTACAAAGAGGTCGGCTTTAGCTGAATAATTAGGGCTTTAAAGCCTTAGTGGTTTCTAATGAAAGAATCTAAGCTAGTCAATGCCCTTGCGGTCAACAAGTGAAACCCTAGGATTATAATTCCATGGTCTAGGATGCCAAACAGACCGCGTTAGAAACATCAAAATGGAGAACACCAACACGAGCTATGTTCTAAGAAGAAGAATAACTCCTAAGTCCATAAGTATCACATACTTTTCCGTATATTTACTACAAAAAGGGTCATAAAATCCACAAATCCTTAATCAAATCATCGAATGGGTATTTAAAAAGCATTTGCTACCACAACTGTTGTGATTGAATTATCCCGCACCGGCGCACTGCATGTAACCGTCCGATTGTAAGTGGATTACCAGACATGTGGCGAGCCCTTCCGTGCTATTGTTGAACTTGAGTTTCATTTAATGTGAGACTCTTATGACCAAATCTCTCTACGATTTGTCACTGGTTCCGTTGGCATTTCTTTGTCTAGTTTTTAGTGTAAAATACATGTCCATGATAATGACCATGATAGCTGAAATCACAGAATGCCGAAGCAAAGCACGCCAGCTCGTAACGCGTCTGCTGAACATAGGGTAGAATAGATAGTACTTCAACATATATTTCTTTATTGATTTCAGAATCACCGATCTTGTACGGCCAGCTGCTTTCAGCAAATTACGATTAGTTATCCTTCCTACCTAAGTATATAGTCTCACGCTGCATTTTCCGGTACATGATCTTCACTCGAGAACCTTTCTGTCCAAACAGATAAAGGATACAAGTAATTTACATAGTGGTATATAAGATGCAGCAATACTGGTTAAAATTCTGCTAAATACAAAATCAAACGCCAGATTATCGATTATCGAGATTTGGCTATTGTCTCTCCACCTCTATTAAATCAAAAAGCATCAGAATCTGTCCGTTTAAAGTTTACACAGACATAAAAATAAATCGATCTGTAATTTGGCATTGTAACGAGGGGATTAAATCCCTATTACAACATTTACAACCGCACTACAAAAGCACGGAAGCTCTCGAGTGGTCAATGGAGCGCCACTCGCCACTCAAAACATCGATGGGGACTAGTGATGGTCTCCAATGGATAAAAGATAAAATGTCACTAAAGCTGACGGAAAAGTCGGAATAATTATCATAGACGACGCAGTCTCTGAACCCAAGACGAAGGACAACAAAATACAACGCTACTAAGGATTCAAGTAGTAAGGCTCACATAGGTACTGTACTTACATAATGAATTCAAAGTGATATTTTGTCTTTTTGGTCGTAGCACACTTAAGAGTGGTAATGGTCATCATGTCGGGACAATGTCTCGTTTCACAATTCTTCCTCTCACAGTCTGAGAAAAGATCGAAATTTTAGCCGGATAAAAGCTACTAAAGACGGCTGTATTTCCTCACTATCATTTAGTACCAACTGTACAAATGGGACAATGAGTCCATTGTCGATCATTTTGTTTTGTCAATACGTAAATATTTAAACAGCTTACTGTTTAACCCTTGGGAAAGGCGTTGAGAGCTTTTTGCACGAATTTTTTTTTCGTGCATTATCTCGTGCTTGGAATTTTTGCGCAGTCATCGTTTGGTTTAGTTTTGTAATGGGTGTGATCATAATGTGTATAAGTACTGTTTGAAATTGAGTCTAAAATTGACTACCTATGTTAAAAATTATTAAGTCCAGGAGGGAACATGTTCTGACGATGATGTGATTATACATACGCTTCCTCAACGGGCTCTTCTCATTTAGTTTTATTATCAAAACAACTTGGTCAGCCGCTGGTTTTGTGAATTGTGTAAAAATTAAAAATTCCTTTTACTTTAAAGTATTATTTATAGAAAGTTGTACCTTATTATAACCATTTTCCCGAAAATTAACTTGCTACAGTAAACTACAAACCGGATATTGAAGATGAACTGTCCTAATCACCATTATAACCCGTGGGAGTATCTCGATCAGCTAACTGCATTGTGCCCTGTAGGTGGCAGGACCATCATTTGCTAATGCGAATGCGTTTAGACAGCCTAACAAAGGTTTTTAACACCAAACTAATCCCAGATTAAGATCGTATCAGGCTAAACACTCCACATATAAACGTTGAACGGTTTATTAAAAAAAATACTGACCAATCCAATGTCCAGCTATGGGTAGACGCGTTCAAATACAGTTATTGTTGCCAAAATAAATCTATTGTTGAAAACGTGGAGAAGCAAAAGTGGGTGAGCAAAAAACTGTGGACAATCAGACAATGGGTTTGTAATTGAATTATGCACTTAGAGGCGTGATGTGGACGTCCGTTCTTGGAATGGCTGTGGTTAGCTTCCTCAGTATGCTGGGATTTTGCAGCTGGCTTTTAGTTTTTACGTGTGCCTCTCATTGATGAATTATACTACCTACCTACTCTACATAGTTAGGTTTTAGTTAGGTAGGTATAGTGTTACATCTCTGTGATCGTTTTCACACGCCAACTGAAGATTAGATAAACCTTAAAAATAAGTTTGCGGTCTCTAACTTCTTTATACCAGAGCTCAAAATACCTCGGTCAGACCTCGGTGGTCAAAAATCTTTATCAGAAATTCTTCTGGCAAAATGGTCTGTTGAAATGATAGACAGAGGTCTGAAGAAAAAAAATTCATCTGACTTGCTATTGGTTTACTTTTGTTTAGTTTTACAAAATAATACTGGCCATATCTTATTTTTCCTTGCCTTCATCTCGTTTTTATGACACTGGCAGAATTAATTGTGACAACAATTCGGAAAAGCCCGAGGAAAAGCCATAAACATAGAGGAATAAGGGGCCATTTCCCCCCCCTATAATATTCCTCTATGGCCATAAACCAAGAAGTTGAAGTTGAGTTTAGATGAGTTTTTTATTATTTACAAATGGTTATCCGTTTTAATACGGCCCAGTTATCGAAATGTCCAGTGAAAAATTTGATCTTTCTATTAATAGTAGTTTTCATTTGTGTCTTTTTGCACATTTGTTTACTACTTGACGCTATGAAATTTGTAGACAGCATCTCCTCATTAGCGGCTGTGAGAACAAGTTATGAGGGTCTACCTCGTCCGAAATACATACTTATGTGGGATAGATACTATCTAATCCTCCAAGATAATGGCGTCAATATATTCTCAAATCTAAACTGCTCAGTATCTAATTGCATTTTTACTACAAACAGGAACCTTTTGGGCGACTACTCTCGTTTTGACGCAATCATTTTCAACCACGTTCATTTATCGACAAAAAAGGGAAGACCAATTCGACGGACGAACTCACAAATATACATTTTTACTACGATAGAGTCGGCGGCTAACTTGCCCGCTTGCGAACTTTACAACGACGAATTCTTCAATTGGACTTTTACATACAGGCTCGATTCGGATGTAGTCTGGAACTATTTTGTGGTGCGCAACGTCACCGGAGATATTGTGGCCCCGAGCAAAGACGTGCAATGGAAAGTGATAAGGAACTTCCTCAGCCCGGCGATACGGTCGGTTTTGCAAGGTAGGACGAAAGCCGCAGCATGGATAGTCAGCAACTGCGCTGCCGATAGTTTGAGAGACGAATATTTAACAAGGCTTCAAGAACACCTCTTTCACTATTCTCTCACAATCGACGTTTATGGCAGATGCACTCAAAAGAAATGCGATAACAATAATTGTGAGGAAATGTTGAGAAATAATTATTACTTTTACATGGCTTTTGAGAATTCATTCGCGGAAGACTATGTGACCGAGAAGGTGCTGCATGGATACGATAATTACGTGGTACCCATTGTATACGGAGCAGCTAATTACAACAGGTAGATAACTTACAACGAAATTTATTTTCCCACGGCTGGCAAACAAAAGCTAGTTATGAGAATATTGGACAAATAAGAAATGTTTTGATTTTAAATACGTTTGTGGTTTTTGGTGCAGTATATCACTGGTACTTGGTAGGATAACATACTCTTACGCAAGTAAAGAAAGTGTAGAGTTATTGAGCATTTATCTAACTTTCTGTGCTTTAATTACGGCCATGTGGCCTTTAGATTAGGTATCAAGAAAATACTTAGGTACTATCCAAAGTTTTAAACTGTTTCAGATTTTTACCACCGGGCTCCTACATCAACGCCAGAAACCACCATCCACATAACCTAGCGAACATAATCTACCGCGCTATGAAAGACCGTACCATCTACGAAGCCTACCTAAACTGGACCAACTTCTACACCATAGACTATGATATCAATGTGTACCATCCTCTATGCGATCTGTGCGAAGCTCTGAACACCAATGAGGTGGTACGCGCACCAGCTAAAAAAAACTTCAGGTTGTGGTGGAATGGGTTGCAAGGAATGAAATGGTGTTTGCCAGATGAATTTTGGAATGAAACGGCAAAAGTGAATATAGACGGCAATCATGTTTATAATTTCTAATTTGTATTCATTTTATCGATTTTATTAATTATACTAGCTACCTAATATAATTAGGTTATTTATGTAATTTTATAATTTTACTTTTTTTTAATTTTAATTTATTTTGTTGTTCTAATTTTTCCGTTTTAGGACCCCTTTCGGGTAAAGGCCTCCTCCAGCTTTTTTTCCGGTTGTACGCGGTTGTTAGGCAGCGTTTATCGTGTGTTTCGTTTGTCCAATTACTAGTCTAATATTGTTTACCCGCTGTCATTACTAGCTTGTTCAGACTGCGAAAGTAATTTGGTTTTAGCTGGAGGGTTGAGGAATAAAAAGGCTTTTTATTTTTATATATTATTATATATTATTTTATTATTAGTGTTATCAACACTAAGGAAAAGCACGATGATTTTAATAATTACGAATTGTATTGATTTTTTATTAAACTTTACTTTGATTTCAGATGCTATTTTTATTTTACAAACTATATCTTTACCAAGTTTTATTGAAATCAGCTCAGTCGTTACTGCGTGACAAACAAACATTTAACCCTTCAGTGGGTATAGATAGGCTCAATTCATTTTCGTCATGTCATGTCATGATATTGAAGGTGAAGAAGAGAAGAAAGAGAAAAAGAAGTAAAGAAAAGAAACCCATGTGAAGGTAGATAATTTTAAAAAGAAAGAACAGCAGTCCGATAGAATAATCAAGCAACCGTAATCCCGGAGATATCACTGATTAGAACAGTATTTATAGGGCTACTGTAATTAGCTCTTTCAAAACACGCGCCATACCAGCTAATCCCGATCTGTATCGAAAACTCATCAAGGCGAGCCATGGCATACCTAACAGTCAGTATGAAAACAACCATAGATTAAGTAGCAGTTGTTACAGCTCAGCCCTCTCCAGTAAGAGTTCTTTCAAAGCGCAACCCAATAGTTTTGTAATCCGCGCCCGCGCAACGGGAAGCTATTAATTTCATAACACAAAAGCATGTGGATACAAATAGGAACGGAAAGTGAAACTTGCACGATTATGACGATAATACAAAATCAATAATTATTTTTTCATTAAAATCATAAGGATTATTTGAAATCGACTCACGACTAAATGCCAGGTCCTCGTGACTTCGGTACCCAGGTACCATAGAATAGTTTTCCACATACGATCTAGGAGAATATTGTAGAGTCATGTAGAGTCCTCACGGTCCGGTAACTCTGTCAGCAATCGTCAGACGATTCAGCATTTTCAAGACTTATCGAAAAAAATCACTTTGTTTAAATAAACAAACTCACAATAAAGACTCACGCACGAGTCTTGCCGCGAAGGGTTTTGAGGAACTGCATTATTAGATTTGTTCACTACAAATAAATAAATATTCATGGACATTTCACACAACGCCCTCTAGCCCTAAACTAAGCAAAGCTTCTACTATGGAACTAGAATACTGGTAGAAAACTTTTACACTTTTGTTTTGTAAATACAAAGTAACCCCCAGACATATAACTATAGAGCTACCTCCCAAAAGTCTATTAAATAGTATCTAATTATTATCAAACCATCATGTTCTTAAACATCAACACAAAAGACATCGGTAATTAATGTTCTGTCGTATTGGTTGAATGAATCGTTAGTTCCCGGGGGAGGCGCGGGTAAATCGGCGACACAATACAGTAGTTAGGGAATAGGGAGCTATCGCCGTTTAACGAGCAAATTATTTAGTAAATGTTGCCAAATAATAACATCAGTGCGGTGGGGAGCGCGGGTAGAGGGATGTTGGGTTTGAGATGGTTGTCATGTCAGTTGATGAGATGTTAGCGAAAGTCATTGTTATTTCTACAGCTGCTTACAATACTTTTTAGGAACTGGATAGACGTATATTTCTCAAATTTTCTGCCTGATTTACATATTTATAGCCTCAACTCGAGTTCCTGTTTTATTTTACATTATTTTGTTTGTAGGTTGAAAAACAAAGAACGTCTTTAAATTTTTATACATCAAACATTGCATAGACTTTTTCTTAGTTCAGTAAACTTTTGAAAAACTCTGTAAAAATAATAGCAGATTCATAACCTAAAATTGTAAAACCTTATTACATTACAAAATTCCACCATAAATTATTCATTCAAAATCTTCAGAAGACAACAGACAAAGAAAAGCAAATAGCTATAAAACAAACTGTGTACAAAGGAGTGAGGGAGCTTCCCCCTCGCTCGGTTAGCCAATGAGAGCACTCGTCTCCAGTACCAGACCAGACCAGTGCAAACAGCGATCCTGAATGCCACATAATTGAGTGGCTCCTTCAATGCTCCATTGTCAACGCCATTATAGTAATTATGATTTAAATGTTCGCGAATTAATGGTTTTGTCGATGTGCTTTCGCGTGAGCGCGTCAGTGTCGAAAGAAGTCGATTGATAATTCGATGAGATGATGACTCCTGAGAGGACAAGCTGACAAAAAGTGGGGCTATTTGTAAAGCATTATGGGGTCACTGGTTTATTTCCTGCCTCAAGTCTAAAACGATTTAAAGTTTCTATTTATAGTTAAAATCTGTTTTGACTTTTCTTTCAATTTTGCTTGCAAACTAAGGTTCATTTAGTTTTGGATATGTACCTAGTTGAGTCAGACTATTAAAAATAAGAAAGCGCCTAAGTAAATCGACATGGTCTATAATTCCAATTGTAAAAGGGAGCGCCTGTCTGGTATTGGTTTCGACTGACTATCCCTTTTTATATATATGGTTTATGGTAATTAAATAGAAAGTCAAACTTCGATGACAAACTGGTTTAATTAATTTAAATAATTAATGGTTAAATGGTTTGTGGTATTTGAGCACGCGAGTGCTCAATGGTAGATGATCGCGTACTGGCGGTAAAACGCCGAAACTGGTTAAATCTGTGCTCGAAAGCGCGTAGCGATGCACAAAACGCTAAACGCTTACGTGTTCGGTTTACTCCGAACATACTCCCGAGCACAAGAAGATGAGATGATGTGGATGAGATGAAATATACATCTTAATTAACTATATCTTATATAAAACGGAAAAGTAAATGGTAAACTTAAAAATATAAAAGCAAAACATAAAAAGCAATAAACATGGTGCAATATTGGTGTAAAGGCCACAAAATATTTAAATTATTCTAACTATAACTAAATAACTCAGTTGGCTAGACGGCTTCGTCCATTTCAAAGCCGACATTTTTGAGCCCTCGACCCGTTTGGCTCTGGCCAATCGCGCTATTGTCCGGGCTAGCTGTAGGCCAACGTTGGGCATAGTTCTGAAGTTCAAACTTTATGTCCTGTCCGTGATTCACACTTGCACTAACACTATTTTGCCTATTTAGGCTTACACTAGCACTATTTTGCCTATTCAGGCCACTAGCACTGGGCATCGGTGGTGGTGGTGGTGGTGCACTGGTGGGCCTCGGCGGCGCGGAAGTTTGGGCTGGCTCTGGTTGGTGGTGACTTCCGCGTCGACGCCGAGGTCTGTGAGACGGCGGGGTCGCCGCCTCAGCATCCCGTTGGCAACCTCCTCTGCGTTGCTCCGAAGCTGGTCTCCGACATCGGCAGCATCGTCCGTTCCTCCACATCCAGACTAAAGATATGAGCACTACGCCTGCCAGAGTTGCGTAGCCGATCGCGTATTGGTGAATGTCGTGGTACGATACTTCATCCATTTCCACGTTGCTTTTCTTTAATTTCTGGATGGAGTCTCCTAAGCTGGCCAGGCTTGCATTCAAATAGGACTCGTCATCAGACACCTCATCTTTCTTTGGGAGTGCTATATTGATTATGTGGTTAATCTGGTCTAACTCAGGGATAACTACGTTGGCTGAAATATTGACCTGGTTTGTCTGGTGTAGTATGGAATATAATGTGAAGTCTCGACCTTTGATGACGCAACCTTGACCCGTTGCGATGACTCCACTTCCAGTCAGCTGGCGCACTGTAACTCGATCCCCGCATAGTATTTTTATTGCATACGCATCACAACAAAAGTACAAATATTGATTAGTTGCGTGCAATGGAATCCAAGTGTTTAGGCATACAGATTTTTCGATGTTACATTTTTTGGTCACTTCATTCATTTCGCAAAAATCTTCGTCCGATTTTAGGTGTATAACTGGGTTGCGCTGTGGACAAATGTAGGACGGTCCATGGTGTAAGCAATCCCCCAATGCGTTTTTGGTGATGGTGAAATACGAGTCTTTTCTGAGATTAACTGCTACGTATTCCGAGACGGGTATCAATCTGATCATCTGGTCGCTCGCCTGTTGAGGTAGAGATAGTACCTGGTAAAGCTGGTAGTTTTCTCTAGCTATGAGCGGGAATGTTATCTCTATGATGATGTATTCCGTGGTAGCTCTGGCTTTGACCTTCAGTAGTTGGTACAGATATTTAAAGTTACTGTCAACGTTATCTATTGGTAGCGCCATCTCGCTAGGCATCTGTCCACTGATGATCTGCAATTCACTCTTGAGTTGAGCTGGAGTTAACAAGTGCATACTTATTTGGCCGTGGTAGATGTCTGTGATTGTATCTAGTAGTGTATTTTGGAGACGTTTTAAACTTTGTAGGATATTATTTCCGGCCATGGCGGATAAAGTGAATTCTTGAATATATGATATGTTTTTAATGTCTTGTTTAAGCTTAGTGGTATTTTCTTGTAACTCCATCATTTTTTTGTTGATAATCTTGCGCTGTTTGTTTATGGTGGATTCCATATTTTTCATCAGGTTAAACTCTGCTTCAATTACGGAGGTTTGGTTTTTCCATAATTGGGATAGATGCCTTTCATTGTTGGTGATTGTGGCAATGTCCTTGGCATACTGATCCGCAAAGCGTGAGTCTAATACTCCAAACAAATCGTTCGCAAGATATCCGACACCGTTGATCAGTCCTCGGCGGCGCCTAGCCGTCTGGGTCACGTCGCGCTGGTACCTCTTTTCAGCGATATCAAAATGCTGTGCTAGCAACAGGTCGTTGTAGTACTCTATTTCCTGGTAATCGTGACGTGCTTGTTGGACGATAGTATTGCATTGTGATTGTTTCTCTATGGTTGCACACAGTTTATCTAAGTAACTAGATATTTCTTTATATGTATTCATTCCGTCCCAATATGGTTTCATGTCATAGTAGACTACCAATGTCCATTTATCTCTGATGGTCTGGATTTTGGATATTGGATCAAAATATAGAGTCTGATTGCTTGGTAGTTGTTTTACATCGTATAAGCCATATGCATGAGAGCACAACATCATGAGATTTATTAGGAAATACGCAATGGTAGCTATTGATAATGGCGATCCTGTGCACCTTGGTCGTAGGTTTGTTGTATTCGTTTTTGGTCGCGCCTCTTGTTCTTTCGATGTTTCCTGATCCTGGTTAATTGGTAGGACCGAAAGCTTGGCAACTGGCCGTTTCATGATAACATTCTTTGTTTTTAGTGAAACGGCTCTGGTAAGGCCGTCATCCTCTGGATGAGTGTCTGTTACTCGGCCGAGAGAACACTTTCTTGGTGGTAGGTTATCATCATGGATCACTACTAGCTCTCCGATTTCGAAATGAGGTACTATCAGCTTTAGCTCAGTGGTTTCGTGTTTGGTTTGACTTTCTTGGTCATTATAAGGTGATTGTAGCCATACGGGTCCATTCCACCACAAGCTATGGTTTCTTAGCTGCTTTATATTTAACCCGCGGCTTGCACAATCAACCGGGGTTTCATTGGTCTTGACGTATCGCCAATGTTCACCAGGAATTTTCTCTGTAATCGATGTTACACGATTCGCTACAAATGGTTTCCATCGAGCTGGAATGATGGCCCACTCTGAATCGATGTTTTCTGGCAACTTTTCGTTCCAGCCTATGTTCAAAAGCCAGACGTTCTGAAACAGGACGTTCATCGTGGTGCTCAGGGGTGTGAGCCACCCTATAGGGTCGAATAACTTGGAAATATCAGATAGGAGAGATCTTTTTGTAGTGATTGATGGTGATTCCGATGTTATTTTCGATGTGAAACTAAAACAATCTTTCATCGGGTTCCAACCAAGCCCTAGTGTTTTTGTAGAGTCGGTTTGTTTGAACTCGTATGTGGACGGGTTGCATTGACTTTTATCTAAGTCGGCTAAAAGCTGTGGTTTGTTTGAAGCCCATTTTCTTAGATTAAAACCCCCCCGACGTAGCAATTCTATTAAATCGGATTTTAGTTGGTTTGCTTTTTCCATGTTTTTCTCTTTTAACGCTGGTTTAAATGGTAGTCGCACCTCATATCTTCCGTCATCGCGGCGCTTAGTGGTTTTTATAAAGTATTGGAGACACTCATGGTCATCGTTTGACATGTCTATGTCCTGGCTTATGTCCTCGTTCTCCCAGAATTTCAACAAATCTTCTGTATTATTAAGAACGACATTACAGTGGTAGTGAGGTTTAGTGGTCCCGCAAAGCAGCCATCCTAACTGCGTCTGCTGGGCTAATGGTTGGTCATCCTTATCTCCTCGCAAAACGCCCCCTAGCATGATTTTGCTGTAGACATCGGCTCCGAGGAGTAGATCAACTGGTCGGCTCACATTGAACCTTGGATCAGCCAATTTTAATCCATTGATGTGGTTCCATGATGCTGGTATGGCGAACGAGTTATTCGGTAGCTTTTTGATCAAGTTATTCATAATAACTACACTAGTGCAAAGGGAAAAATCACTATGGTTTGACTGAATGGTTATTTCCAGGAATCCTTTTGCGTTATTTTCCTTTTCACCCACGCCGAATATCTGCCCCTTGAATTGAGATCTCTTTAAACCTAGTAGTTGGGCTGCCTTTTCATTTATCAGTGACAACTGTGAGCCCTGGTCGACTAAAGCTCTCATCTCATGCTGTATCCCATTTGCTCCCGTTATCTTGATAACAGCGGTAGCTAGGAGCACTTCCGATGCGTCATCCCAAGACGCATTAGATGAACTTCCTTTGGTTGCTACGCTCTCTTTCTGGGTTACTGTGTCGGAATTTTTCGACGCGGTTGCACTTTGTTCACCTACTAATGCCTCATGAAGTAGCGTATTATGCGGTTTTAAACATTTGCGACATCGCTTTTTTGATTGGCATTGTTTCTTAGAATGACCGAATAAGCAATTGTTGCAATAATCTAATTGTTTAATTTTTTGCAATTTATCTTTACTCGTCATGCTTAAAAATTGAGAGCACTTCCACAATCCGTGCTCGTCATTGCACAATTCGCATGCTGATGAACGTGAAACGTGACAAATACTTGTGCTAGATTTGGTTGAATCTTTAAAATTAGAGTTAACGTTTCGATTGGTGAAACCCTTTTTATTTTCATTCTGGTTATTCTTAGATGTGGTTGGTTTCTGAGTAGCGGGCCCTTGTTTACGACGAGAAGCCTCTAAGGCGGTAAACTTCACCTCCAAGTAATCCAGAAACTCCTGTAAAGAGGGTAGCTCTCTGGGCTTTTTGATGGACTCTACATATTCCGTGAAGGTTTCGTCGTCTAATTTCTGAGCCAGCAGGTGCACTAAGAGTGGGTCCCATGTAGTGATGTCGACTCCAAGGTTGGTGATAGCGTGCAACGTTTCCTTTGCCACATCATGCAGCTTCTTAATACTGGGCAGTGACTGCTGCGGCATGTTCGGAACCCCAAGAAGCGTATTTATATGGGTTGTAAATATCAGCCTTTTGTTCCCATAACGATGGTTTAGGATATCCCAGCAAGCCTGGTAGTTGTCTGAGCTTATTTGTAGGTGATGAATCAGACGCTCAGCTTCTCCAGTCACTTTACCTTTTAAGAACTGCATTTTCTGTGCTTTTGATAAGGATGGATTCTTGTCGATTGCCTCATTGAATAAATCTTTAAACGAAATCCAACTGTTGTAGGACCCGTTGAAGACGGGGATACTCATCTGTGGGGCGGAGCTCTCTCTATGCTTTACGGACCACATCTTTGTGTAAATTTTTTCTACCAACTCACTGTAGATCTCTTCTCGTTTGCAGAACTCCTCCTGGTATTCGAATTCTTCTCCTCCATTTTCGGCTTCTATTTCCCAGTGCAACTTGTCGATGTCCCCCCATCGGCTCTCCAGAGATTTCAAAGCGTTTTCGAACTGCCACTTGTTCTCAAACTTCTCAATCTGCAACTTACTTATAGTTCTCTCGAGGGCCTTCATGTTGATCATCTGTTTCTTTATAAGATTATTTAACTTAGATGGTGGAACACTCACACTTTGTGGGATTTCCTCGTATCGAGTTGGTGCCGAGAAGGGAGTCAAAGGTCGTGTCTGCGACTCTTCCGCATCCTTCTGATGCTGACTAACGCTAAACAGTTCGGTACTAGTACCTGGCGCTGGTTGATATGCTAACACTGGTTTGCGAGGACTAATACCTAACTGCTCTGTCTTGGCTAATTGGTCAATGGTCTTTTCCACAATTTCTTTGAGAGACTGATAGACCCCTTCCGCTATAGCATAACACCCTTTTTCAAAGTAGATGTGATCACGGGTTGACTCGCATAACTGGTTATGGTTTCTAAGATACTCCTGCCAATAGGTCTCTACTGTCTCTAACTTCCGCTTATACAAAGCAACTGTCTTCCTACCCGCCCCATCTTTCTTGGTGTTAATTAGTAAACTATTCAAGGCTTCGTAGATCTGGGTCTGGTTCACGAACAGAGTATCAGCATCCATTATCACGGATTGGTATTATGGTTAGTTAATGCGCAAAGAAATAATTGGATAGCTCTGACCTTGTCTGCTGCAAACCCCCGTCAATCCTTAATCACTGCAATCCTTTGTTTTTGGTATGTGGTTCACTGTGTCACTTGGTTTTAGGCACTGGTATTTAATTTTCGAAGGACCATGTAAAAGGGAGCGCCTGTCTGGTATTGGTTTCGACTGACTATCCCTTTTTATATATATGGTTTATGGTAATTAAATAGAAAGTCAAACTTCGATGACAAACTGGTTTAATTAATTTAAATAATTAATGGTTAAATGGTTTGTGGTATTTGAGCACGCGAGTGCTCAATGGTAGATGATCGCGTACTGGCGGTAAAACGCCGAAACTGGTTAAATCTGTGCTCGAAAGCGCGTAGCGATGCACAAAACGCTAAACGCTTACGTGTTCGGTTTACTCCGAACACCAATTGAATACGCAATAAGTTAAAATTCCAGTAGAATAATTCCTATTTCAGAATAATAAATAGCTTTTACTCGAGCGAACTAAGTTTGCCAGCACCTATTTACACACATAATTGGCCGCAGAGCGCGCTAAACATTTATTCGTAAACGCGAAACAGAATAATGTATTCACACAGCGAGCTCGACGTTTTGGCGACGTTTTGCCACGGTTACCGCTTACCCCTCTTTCCCCTACTACTGACGGATGTCGAAATTGTATCGCAAGTATAACAATATTTTTGAAATAAATCAAGTACCTACCTTTTTAGGTAATAATGTAACCTGCAATTTTGTACATATTCTATAAAATTGTCGGTTTCTTTATTTTATGAATTTTCTTCTTGTAGGAACTTATATGTATCCAAAAATTGATAGATAGATAAAAACTTTATTACACACACAGAAAAAAAGAAATTACAGAAGGAGATAAACATAAAAATAGAGAGTACAATGGGCGGCCTTATCGCTAAAAGCGATCTCTTCCAGACAACCTTCGGATGGACAGGAATGACGAAAAATATAGAACGGCGGTGTGCAAAATTTTAAACCTAATATTGAATGCAATATTTGAGATTCACATTACAATAAGGAATGCTTCCCGTCTCGTCAAATCCTTACCATGTCGCGTTTTTTAAGGAGTTACCAACAAGCCCGGCGAAAGCTCTGTATAGTTTTATTTCCATTGACTAAATCAATTCAATTAAAATGCACAAAACAGGGTAATGTTTTCGAGCTTACGCCGGTAGCGGTAACATGGCAAAGCTTCTCGGAGCTTCTAACGAGACTAGGCAACGTGGTAAGTCCCTGGTAACAGATCCCGGGGGACTGTGCCCCCGCAAACGGAATAGATAATTCAATAACCGAAGGAACGCGCCGCATAATCCAGAAATTAGCAATACGATACGAATAAATAAATTTCGGTCGAACAAAGCCGACGCCATGGGAATAGTGGGGTGTTTAGCGAATCATTAGTTTGCTAATGAACCGACTGAATAAAATATTAGGATGTCATTGTAAATGCAGTTTCAAATACGAAATGGAAGGTTTAAACTTTGTTAAAAACGCCTGATGGTAATTGGTGGTTATTATAAGTTTGCTCCTTTTTGTTTTTAGGGGTTCCTGATTTGCTCTATGCGATTGAGTATTCGAATATAGATTTTTTTGACAGTTTGGTACGAGAGAATCTTTTATTAATCTTTGCTGGGCTGGAGCAACTTCTTTATCAGAGCCTAGAAAGCCCGTACACGAGCAACTTATAACTTTTTTAGTGTCCCGATCCAGTTTTGGAAAATCGCAACATTTAATTTAAAAACGTGTTTTATATTTAATTATAGGTTGTGTTTTTTGTGTTGTTTTTGTTGTTGCAAATAAACATTTTGTATTGTATTGTATTATACCTTTCAATTTCAACTAGTTTAGAACCACATCTATAAATGCTGTGGCCATTGCAATCCCACTGATCTCAATCTAATCTCATCAGACAATCGCTGACAATTATACTTACCTACATGCAGAGATGATACGCCAATTACACTGGCAGGAAGCTGCGCGCGTGCGCACTGGCTAATTGTTTCCGACGTTCTTACGTCCCCCCCTACCCTACTTTTCCCACCCTCGCCCTCCCAGAAGCCTCCCTAGCTCCGGGCGACTGAATATTACACGGTTGAGTTGGTAAGGTACGCTGTAAATATTTTGCTAGTAGTTTAATGGAATGAAAGTGCCTTCTTGTCGGTTTCTTGAATTTTATAGGTTTCAACCACGTTTCAACATTATTATAAGCAACATGAATTCGAGAACCATTTTTTTAATAAGAAAAGAGTTATGGAACACCTGTGTACGTCCAATAAAGACGTGCCCTGTGAGGCATCGCGCTGCTCATAGGTAACGGTAGTCTCTCCATCTTTACAGGATTTACAGGGAAAGACAACCTGATGATAAAATAAAGGGATGCTGAGGCATGCTTTCGATGGATTACTACCGAACCGAAGCGTAAAAAATTAAAAAACTTTCGGTGTGGCAGATGGTCATCCATAGGCTTACGTACAGTAACCGTTTATCATCAGGTGGGCCGTAAGCTTGTCTGCCTACTTGGTAGTATAAAAAATACTTATAGGTCGGCAGTAAGTCTCCTTTAAAAAATTCTTTAGACCCAGCCCCTTATACCGACCAAGTTCTTTTAAAGTAACCACTGTACCACTTATAAAAGTCCAGGTGCTAACAACCTCTGTAATAATTTGACACTTCCGAAATCCTGGCCATTAGGTAACCCGATACGATATGAATAGTGTATCAATGCTGAACCAATATCAATATTGTTTTGTTGCAATGACATTGAGCCTTGCTGACAGTGCCACTCGACACCGGGTCATCCGGAAGCAATCCGCAAGCACGTGACCAATGAAATGTAACTATTATGGTGCGTGTGCTTATCTGCTTATGTTATGTATATATACTAGCTCAAACTCGAGGGCGCTTGGACATTTTCCAGTGCCTAAATAGATCAGTGAGATGCTCAACTGACCCTGGATTTGGCCATACAAATAGTACCTACCGAGATAAAATTTGATTCAATCATATTTCTACAATATTGTGATATTATTTAGATTCAGATAGTATTTTTCTATGTCGGTGTACCTAACAATGTCATTATTCGGGTTATTTAGGTATTTTTGATCCAATACGCAGTGACCTAGTGATATCGCAATATTGTAGGAGGACATCATTCGATGTCTAAGGGGTAGCCAGTCCCTCCGTGAAAAGTTCCATAATAGACCTTCTGCTCTGTGCTTTGTTCGCCTTTCTTTCACAGTCCTCACGCAATATCTTCAGATTGTGAACATGCTGTATATTCGTGTGTCGCTTCGGCGTGTGCCGTCAATAGACTGCGACGAATGCTGATTATCGATCATGTTGCGAGTCACGCTTGTTCGTCCATTATTCTAATTAAAACTCTTTTGTTAGATGGGAATATTGAATGAGTGGAATTGGACTGGTCTTACAGAATTAATTATGTTGTAGGTATAGGTAGCGAATAACTGGGAATTAATTAAATTGATGAAATAGATGAGTATGAAACTTGAAATTGGGCTGAAATTAAATAAAAATAATGACTGGATTGCATGAGGTAACTTTTGGCACAGGTGTCATGTGATGTGCAAAGACTCGGGCGACGTTATAAAAGATTTTGAATAGCTCAGCTGCGATTACTTAGATATCAATGACTTACACCGAAAAAACATCATCATACTCTTTGTATTTCTTTCTACCTAGAAACATGATGATGTTTTTGAACTCATTGCAGAGTATTAAAACAAAAACATCGGTCGACCAAATCCGGAGCGTTTGCACGCGATAACGTATTCACAGAGCGAATATTAAGCACGTTCGGAATTATTTATCAGTGCGCAAATGTTTTGGTGAAGTTTTACAACCCACCCACAAAGGGTTGAATCGTGTTAATCCCCCTATTATCGGATGATGAACGATTATACCCCCCTTCACTCCCCGCAATAGCTTTGTGTAACTATTAAGGTGGATATTATACCGAATGTCGCTTATTCCTATAGGAGAATTATATGCTATCATTATTCATATGATGTAAATAACGGTTAGATATTTTTATAACATCATAACCAGATACTGACCAGAAAATGAGAGCAAAATAAATTCTGCAGTGTAGAGCAAATACAGCAGAAAACCTTCTACTATTAAGGATGAACCGAACCTTGTTAGGCCTCAGTCTCTACATTTATATACCTAAGCAGCCAAACTCTACATAAGTCAAAAACTCCTTGTCTGCTTTATGTAGAGTTTCTTTGAAGAAGCTCTAAATATAAAAATAAAATATACAAAAGCTCGGTGATGTGATGTTAGACAATGTAGCGTTACAGCAAAATATTTATTCACAAAGTCTCGCTAACCCTTCAGTTTATCGCAACAGGAGGCGCGAATTACTCTTAATATTCACATCACACTCTACAAGCCCTCCGTTTTATCCTAACAACCACTTTCATCGTCGTTCTGTCAATTTATATTTGCTTTTGATTAGTAGATGCGTCGATGTGTTATGCTCTTTGGTCATGCTAAGCTCAAAGCACTAGACAATCCGTCAAATGAAAAGTTGCGTAAACGCGCTGCTGGAACGAACTTAGTGCTACTTTTTTAGTTTCGGTTATTAACTAATTCTCACCATATACTTGTATGCAATTTTAGAAGAGGTAAATGTTTATTACTGTTTTCTGATACTCGAGTAGAACGTTTGTACCGACTAGGCCTAAAAACCCTCAGCTAAAATATACAGAAACCAAATCAGCGAATACTCTACATTTTACCCTTTTATATATATCGCGTTTTCGATTACCATTTATCTAGAAAAGCTCTCGCTTTAAACTACGAAACATCTCCTGCAAGTAGAAGTTGCAAAAGGTCCAGAGGGGGAGTTGTGCTGTGAATGCTAGTCAAAGCTTCAGCAGTAGGTAACTGGCCGAATGAATAGGTGTCAGAAGCAATGCGTCAGTGGTGTCCCCCGACGGCGAGCTACGTGCCAGTAACCGGAGTCCTGAGGCGACCGGCCCGCTTCATAATGGTACATAATTCAATTGATTCCCCGACACTACCCGCACGCTTCCTCCTAACTTCGTTTGGAGCGTTTTGATATCGGATCCGTCGTTCGTTGACGGTGCAATTCTTTCCCCCGTAGAAAACTAAATCAAATAAAAGAGTAGCTTTCACAGTGTTTATTCAATTCATACTCAACAAAATAAATAGGTACCTAGTTTCTTAGAGTTACGATAAATTAGTGGTGGTAAGACGCAGCGGGGGAGGCGAAGGAGACGTGGCCGAGGTTGGTGTCGTAGGCTACTTTAGCCACGGGGGCCTGGGCGTACTGGATGGGGGCCTGGGCGTACTGAATGGGGGCTTGGGCGTACTGAATGGGAGCCTGGGCGTACTGCACGGGGGCCTGGGAGTAGGACAGCTTAGCGATGGGGGCAGCGGCGTAATGCACAGGGGGAGGCGTGTACGCGACCTTGGCAACGGGAGCAGCGTAGTGCACGGGAGCGGCCAACACCTTGGCTACATGAGGAGCCTCCGTGGGGTTTCCTTCGTAACGGACATTAGCGTTGAATCCGTTGACCTTGTCAGAGGTGTAGTCTACGATTCTGTGGACGCCATCGGGCTGGACCAGGGAGTATGAGCCGTGAACGGCGTCTCCGCTGCGGGACTCCTTATGCTGCTTGATGTCACCGGTGTGGCTGTCGTGGACTGAGTATTCGAAGTCGTATTGAGCGGGGGCTTCAGCCTCGGCGTAAGCGAGCTTGGGTGCGGCGTATTGAACAGGCGCTGGGGCGTAATGCACGGGGGCTGGGGCGTAGTGCACGGGGGCTGATGCGTACTGAGCGGGGGCTGATGCGTACTGAGCGGGGGCTGGAGCGTACTGAACGGGGGCTGGAGCGTACTGAGGGGCTTGGGCGTATTGCAGGGGGGCTTGTGCGTAGGCAATTTTTCCCACGGGGACTGCGATGGCAGCTGCGGCCGCGACCAAACAGGAAAAGATGGCGAGCTGAGGATAAATAATTTAAAAGTTTTTAACGTGACATAAATAGACTTGTTGATTGAAAAACAGACAAATAAGTCTCAAACTTATTAATGACACTGCTATTTTTCGATCCAAGTTTAAAAAGATATTTAAATGGTTTAAAAATGTTTGGTATCGATCTTTCAAAATAAAACCATGAACAGTAAATCGGTAGGACCGTTTTATCACGTTATGTCCCTAATCATAACATTTTTCAAGCTACTTACTTTAGCAACCATGTTGATTGGTTTATTATGACTTAATGTGCTGCGTCTCAATTCTGTCAGAGCTTTTATACTGGCGAATAGTTGCGTAGACGCATGCGCCGTGTGTCGGCATTTGCCTCCGGGGCTAGTGTCAATAACTGTATCACTTATGTAAGCCATTCAAGTCCGATTAGACATGCTTCTGTACTCTTGTAAAGAGGTAAACAAATGTGTCATAGCTAGGTACTTATCAAATGTGTGATAAATAGGTATCCAGATTATTTTTTGGCATATTCTTTTACAGGCACATGAGACATTTCTATGTCTCAGCATGATGGGCGCAGTGCAATGCATCACAGGGCATGTCTTCAGTGGACGTGTTCAGTGAGGCAAAGCATCGTTATAGGTAGGTTACCGCTTAAAATCAGGTGGGCCATCGGGTTGTTCCATCATCGAGATGTATAAAAAAATTCACCAGTCGAGGTAGGTATCGCTTCTTTTGTTTGTTCAGGACATTATTTCCTTTATTTTTATTACAAGCAAGGAGGCTTTCGTCCAAGCAAGGAGGTTGGTATATCTTGCCTGTTGAAATAAAAATAAACGTGTAGTTATTACCCTCTAGGTATTTGTAGACTTTTAAATTGGCTGCCTGTTTTATTTTGGCGACCTTTGATCTCTTCCAGAGACCTAGAGATTTAAATGTCTAACTTGGGGATTAAAAGTGCCACCCTGGTTACAATGAATCAGATGGTAATTAGTAACCCTGATCCTGAGAAGCTGAGAACTCCTGCTTAACAATTATCTACATTCTCATGATTTACTGATGCTTAAAACATGGCACCAGAATTGGTCAGGACTTCTAAGGACATGGCTGTTGGCTACAAAAATCTTTTTACAACTTGATAGCTGAGTCTTGAGTAAGAATCATAAAAATACTGCAACGAAAACGATCTAATTTCACAAGTGTGATATCAATCTATCAAAGTACCGTAATATACTAACCTGTAGCTTTACCGCCAATTGTAGGTAGGAAATATAAAACATTGGTTGCTATTTCTATACAATAAGTGAAATCTACAACGTTTTTAAAAACTTGTTAACTTAAAACCAGCCGCTAATAACTATGTACCTATTTGAGTTTTAAATGATTTGGGTAAGGTTAAGGTTGTAAAAATTACGACCAAGGTTTTTGAACGCCATTACCATTACACTTGGTGGCAAGGCGGTAGAACTGTCTGCAATAAATAATGGCGATCCAGTAGATCAAACACGATCGCAATGATTATATCATCACAATGAAGATGAATGGAATGAATGATACATCGATATAATAATCATCAAAATTGATTAGGTATCGCTTAGCGGAGATACCGGATAGTAAACGCAATCTTTTTATAAATATAAAATTATAGGTAGGTATATATTAATTCTTTTTATATTATCTTTGATTAGGTAAAATTAGAACATAAAAAATATACGGCAGGCTTTGAAAAAACCTCTTTCTTTTTTTTTAAATACAGGTATGAATCATCGCATCTAAATAGGTACCCAGTTACTAAAATATTTATTTGAAACAAAACTAACCTCAAAAATATTGCACAACTGACTCCGCATTTGACTAGTATCGTTTTCAAAGCATCCTCAGTTAACTTCCAAATACGTAAATCCGTGTCTTTTTCAATAAATAACACTTTTCTAGCTGTTAATAACTTCAAAGTAGGTTATTTCTATAAATCCTTGACGACCAATAAACCAATTATAGGTTAACCTAAGTTATTCAATAGGTACCTACCTAATATTAAAAGGTCCACCATGTAATTTACCTTTTTTTTTCATCAATATTATAACCAATACTGCTTTTCTCACACTAAATTCAAAACGTACTTATTATCATTATTACTATGGACGTTTCATAAACCATGCTCATACATATCTAATCTATATAACAGGTTTATCCACATTGCAAGTTACGTTTGTGATGTGTTTATGGTACCATTGCAGCTCGATTTTTGTTTGTGCCTGACCATTTGCACAATCCAAAGTTCTTGAGTATGATATTTTTTGTTACAAGCCACAGATAAATAATTACTAGAGACAATGAGATGGAAATGTATGCGACTTCGTCGTGTAGTTTTTCCTTATAATCAGAAGGAGCATAATTATTCAACTTTTACTATCACACATAAGAGACATAGGTACCTACGTATGTTAGAAAATAAGAAGTTGAGATTGAGATTAAGATCTCTCGCCAATGAGTACCTAATTTATGACAAACAGAGACACCTTAAATTTTAAGTAAATAGGTATAGGTTGTATTAGGTAGGTAGAGTTGTTTATGTAGTATTCCGAACGTGGCAGTTTGATTTCTGAAGAAGATTTTAGTGAGCCGAGGTGGATCATCCAACAAAAATGTATCTCGTCTTACAAGCCTTCTAGAAAAGGCTCTATCAAAAGATCACATATGCGAATCATAATTAATCTGCTACATATAAAAATCGCATTCATTACAAATTCAAATTGACAATCAGAGATCTCAATCTCGCAGGTAGAATCGTGTGCTACACTACACATTGAACCACCTACGCTATCAATCAAAATGCGTGTTACACATTTAACCCACCATTGAACCGCACCCAGGTTTATATTGGTCAAGGCCTCGGTCAAAATGGACACCACACTACTTTAAAAACTTTACCAAAATCTACCACTACATACTGACCTCTACTTCTGCTCCTTCCATTCGAAAGTTAAAGATATCCGCGAAAGCTCATAGGTCTCGATAAAATGGTAGAGTGTGAACTTGTTTCTCATTATTTGGAGCTATTTCTCGATTACATAATTTAAGTATTTCATAATGATCGACCGTAAATGGTTTTATGCACTGGTTACGTTGTTCAGGTTCACGTATGCGAATGTGTCATCTTTTGTGAATTAAGTACTTATAACGATGTTTTGTATTAATTTATGATTAATATGAAAATAAACTCTTACGCAGAGTTATTGCTGCATATAACGTGACAGGTTTTAGGTACCTACTAGAAGATATTTATTAAGCAACACACGACCTGTCAGGCGAGTGAGGTCACTATTCCTTGATCTCTAGAGCAACGAACGTATCAACTACGAGTAGTAACTACCTACATATAAAAGGAGCTTTCTTACACCTACTTATTTGTAAAAGATGATCACAGTTTTCATAGAAAATTGTCGCAATAAACATTTTGCAATTTATCTCAAAGTTCGATTGAGCTTTATTTTTTAATTTTCGCCGTCAATAGAGTTGGATTTGATAGAGTCATTCCGCAATTTCTTTTGAAGGCCACTCACTAGATTTAAATCCATTACGCTCAGTATAAGTTTGAGTATAAGCGCCTGAGACAAGATTTCTTTCTTCGAAGAACAGAAATCGTTTAATTTTATCTCTTCCGTAGACAAAACGTTCCCGGTTTCGCGCCATTTATTTTCTTTTCGAAACCAGGCTGTGGCCAGTTCCATTTTTGAATGTAAATAAGGAATTCGGTGATAGTATTTCACTATAGCGTATATTATAAATAAATGTAATGAGCCTCATTCTACTTTCAAAACTTTCGGCCCTTTGAGCTACTTATGGCCTACTTTCTGTTAAAAACTATATTTTTTTACCTATTATATGCTATCGTTTATTCATTACTTGCTATAAGGTAGACTTGTGTGGAATACCCTTTTTATACCACCACGTTTGGGTTGGCTGGCAGATAATGCTTTAGCATTAAGTCCTCCCTTTGTAAAGAATTTGTGTAATTTTGTGCAATATAGTATTAAATAAATATATAATGTAAAGTAGCCACCGCGTCTCGGCGTATACGATCCAGTAAGAAAGGCCAACCTTCACCTTTCAATCAATTGTAGAGCCTAATTAGCCCCGCCCGGTGACACATGCTTGCCAAAAACCTGAACAAGTGATAGGTAATGATATAAAAACTGGTGCATGACCCGATATCTGCACAGTCAACTATCTGAATCACCAACAATGTCAGCTAAGGTAAGCTGAATTTCGCATTGCAAATAAAAAGATTAATAAATAATTCAATGGTGCAAAACTGCAAAGAAAGTTTTTGTGTAACAGTTCTCTGGACTTGTCAAACTGTGATCTTTATTCAAAAATTGCATTTGTTGGCCATTTATACGTAGCCGTTCTGGAAATCTATGCATGCGAAGTCACGGGCATTTCTTACTCTAATATTTGATTACCGGACGCAATCAATAACTTTACAACTAATAATAAATAGCTCTTAATGTGTTTTCAATTTTCGTAAGACTCCAAAATTAAGTAATTGATAATTACTTTTGTAACATACTTGACACCAATTATTTCCGTTTCACCTAATTTTATCACCTATGTATTTAAATTTACCTAATTAACCTTATATTTATGTACTAGACATCCTCGATAAATGTCATCATCAGCAGCCATGGAAATTCCACTGCTGGACTAAGCCTCTCCCATAGATTTCCAGAATTCATTTCGATCCATTGACTTCTCGCGACCATTAGGTACACTAATGACAGAGACCAGTGAGTGTACGATAGGCTAAAAGTATTTTATTTCTCATTCCAGCTTTTCGTCGTCCTCTCCGTCGCCGTGTGCGCAGCTTCAGCCCTTCCTTTGGAAGCGGTCTACAAATACGAAGCCGAGGCCCCCGCCCACTACGACTTCGAATACTCAATCCAAGACAGCCACACCGGTGATGTCAAGCAGCAGAAGGAGTCCCGCGCCGGAGACGCCGTCCACGGCTCCTACTCCCTGGTCCAGCCCGATGGCGTCCACAGAATCGTAGAGTACACCGCTGATAAGGAACACGGATTCAACGCTAATGTCCGTTACGAAGGACACCCCACCGAGGCTCCTCATGTAGCTAAGGTCCTCGCTCCTCAGTACCAATACGTGGCTGCCCCCAAGGTGGCGTACTCCGCCCCCGTTTACTCTTCCCCCATCGCGTACTCAGCCCCTAAGCTCGCCTACGCCGCGCCTGTTGCCAAAATCGCTTACCAAGCTGCCCCCGCTCACGTGACCTTCTCTTCTCCTGCTATCTCTTACCACCACTAGATTACATACTATAAACAGTCGATACTTGCTCTGGTTGAAGGCTTTCGACTTCTTACTACATAATTTACCTTCCAGTAAGATTCGATCTAGCAACCGGAATGCGTTTCACTATCCAAAGCTGTTATGAATGGTTATTTTGTTTGGTAAATGAATAGTTGTTAATAAATTATTTATTTGATACTTTACCCCTGTTTATTCCTTTTAAATCCATCTAAATTACCTTCTCAGTAGGTACCTATTTTTCTATGATACTTTTAATAGGTAAGTACCAATAATGTGGTTTCCAAGAGGTAGGTCTAGGATCAGATACTCTACTTAGCTTTTTTATCTAATAAATTGTAGGAAATCAAATCATTTTTAAAGCTATATCATTATCACCTATTTCAACTTACAGAAAATATTCTAATAATCATAATCAAGGCAAATAGCATGATTGGTAAGGTAATAGCACCTATTACGTATTCTAACTAAACTCTACCTAATACCACTTCGGCTAAATTACCGATTCAAGCTTACACCCAGATCGCTAGAACCAAATAGGCTTTCACCATTGAACCAACATCTATATGGCAACTTATATCAATATCCGATAAAATATGTGCCACCCTGGACGGGGGGTGGTCTCTGAATTATTCATACGGCCGCATAGTGATTTCATCTCATTGAATGGAGAGCCGACGGCCGGCGTGATTACGTCATCGATACCTCCTGGCTACAGCACAATACGCTTGTCAACTATGCAATCATAGCTAAATTCTCGAAACTGCGCCAAAAATTAGAATCGATGCATTGAATGTCAAGTGAATGGCGTGCTAACGATTCTGCAGAGCTTTAGGTTTTGGAGAGATGAGAATTATGAATAGAAGAGCTAGCTATGGATATACTTTTATAGTACAAATAGTTTGCCGTCTATCAATATCAAGGTTGGCGTGGGTTTGTTCTGTGCACTCATATCATCCCCTAGATAAAAATGTTCAGACACGGTTTCAACTTCTACAGCAACAAACTGTTAAAAGTCTTAGTCCTATAGCCAAAAGAAAGTGACCTATGGGACTGTTAGATATTTTGCTATATAGCCTATTTAGAATTGCTAAATCCGATTGTGTATACACGGAAGTTAATTTTCCCCGTAGAGCAGGCAGGTACGTAAAGATTGGTTTTTATCTGTGCACCGGCAAATTGAATGTAAAGTTGATTTCCCAGCGGACGCGTAATTCCCGCGAATTAAGCTCGTTCAATTCACTTGCCGATCCAAATATTTTTGATAAATGCTTTCCTTTATGGACGCGTTTTGTGGTTGATTCGAAGCTTTTGCGGTAAGTATCAATCAAATGTTTTACAATATTTTGTATTATAATATAGTTGTTTTTTCTATGAAACTATCATAGAAATAGGTTGCTGCTGATGAAATGGAGTGGAGGGCACTGCTATCAGTCAACAAAGGATTTACGCTGGCTCCAGAATACTCCAGATATATAAAACTGAACATTTATTCAAATAAGTGTTCCGTTTGTCCAAAATTGGATCGGAACACTAAAGACACCAGACTTTTTCAAACGAGTAAACTATTGCCCAGGAAATTGGTTTGGAAATACTATAAAGCAATGATTTTACCACAAATGCATTGTTACAGACAAGGTAAGCGCTTGTTCCAACACTATTTATCATTTAAAAAATCCTTGATTATATCACAAACGCATCTTCTCTCTCACACACACGTTGTACGTTGCATTCACAGAACAGACTTTTCTCTGTTCTATGGTTGCATTAATACACAGAACAAAGGAAGTAAATAGAAAGAGCATGATGACTTTTTAGTATGAGAACCAGTGTAGCTAAACTCACACCATGTCAAAACTAACACACTTAGAAATAAAGATTATAATTGGTTGAAAGAGAACGTAAAACGGACCTAAATCCATTAAAATAATTTTATTGATATAAAACCTTAGTTCCATCGGAACATGGTTCAAAACTCAATAAAATAAACAAGTGATAAAAATTAAAGTTTACTTCGTCTACTCAGCAAAAGGTGGCGCTTTTGCGAAGCATTTTTGTTATAGTCTTTATTAACAAATCTTAAGATTGATAATGCAATGGCTGTTATGACAAACATAGCTACTCACTTAGTGATGTGACCAATGAGGATACATGACGAATTTGTCGATATCGATTATTACCTACCCACTGATTGATAACGAAATAGCTACGTTTAGCCGCAATTACATTTGTCTGATACGTTGTGTCCAAGGGCTCTGCCGTTTGTGGTGGTCGAAATAAAAATATTTTCTTTCTTTGTTTAATTATAATCAATCACAAAGGTTAGTATCAGACTGACACTATTGTGAGTCTGATACTTGGGTAAGGACCAAGAATGAAGGTACCTACCTAATTAATTAAAACTTCATGAATATAAATAATAACACTATAATTACCTGAAAACACAAAATTATTAGAGTCGGTATAGCTGTGCCAACAATGTATTTGTTTCCACTTTTTTTAATTACAAAATCTTGGTCCTTAAAGTGCAGCAAATTGTACCTACTGTATTTTGTAGGAAACCAATTTTGTTTCCCAGTTGCATCAATCAATTTTTTTTATGTCTGGCATAGAAAAAAGAAAACACAAGAAGGAGCATTTGACATAATTTGTATGAAGGTTTTTGTCACCAAAATGCTATAAAAATGTTCCCGTGCGCATCATGTTCGCGCAGCCCAATGTTGCACCTACAAAACTATTTCCCAATTTTTTGGGGTAATTTTTTTTTGTATAATGCTGCTTACCTAAGTAGGAGGTAAAGAAATAGAGATTTATAAATTTTATTAGAAATAAGTACAAACTTTAATAGAGATTTATAAATTTTATAAGAATTAAAGAAAAACTTTTTAGATGATGTACCTATAAATAAAACACAATTTTTTAGTTTATATTTCTACAATATTTATTTACTTCTATATTCTTTCCATACTATTTATATATTTATTTGCCTATAGGCCTATAGGCATTTGGTGAAAGAAAATTTAATGTTAGACAAATTTTTTTTATCTTGGCAGTGTATTTAGGTCTCTTCTTGTTAAGGATCTTTTTTTTATAAAACGCGTTAAATACGTCAGCTGCTGCAATATTGGTAGAGAGCAGATTGTACACATCTTCATTGACATATCGATTGTTCTTTAGATTCCGCAGGATAATTTTTAGTGAGTCATTCTTTTTCATAAGACGTTTACTTTTTCTAGCCAATGCTGCAATTTTTCGGACATGTTTCTGGCAAAGATTTTCTTTGCGAAGTAATTGAGATTTTAGCTTAACTTTTCTCGGTGAATCAAACACAGAGTCTAAATCAGACACATTCACATCACCGATCAATGGATCTGATTGAACCGGTGATTGTGGCAGCGTGACCTGAAACCAAAAATCTTTATTGTAGCATGAATAACGAGTGCACTCAACTTAATTTATTAAAAAATAAAATATCAACACCACTACACCTCTTTCGAAGTTTGCGGTCTAGATGTTTCCATGCACGCATCCAGGTCCTCTGCGGGTATGATCATATTCTAAAATAAGCACATAGTAACATTAATAATAAGTACTAATAAATGACTAATATGCATTTAAAAAAGCACAAGGGCACATTAGAAAGCAAACAACGAACCAAAAGCTTTATATTGGCATAAGAATCAAAGGTAAATCAGTCCACCAATCAGCATTGGCTTTAAGGTATTTGATTATTTATGAACTGATCACTTTTCCCAGCCGAAATCGGTTTTCAACGGCGGAAACAGGATAAGATAAGAAACTGTTCGTATTTGTAAAATTAATAAGTATACAAAAGACTGCAAAATTAATAAGACTTACCTTACTTGGAAAAGCTTCTTTCGTTAATCGTCTTAATGATAATTTCGTAAAATAAAAATATTTTTCCTCAAAATGCGCCGAACAAATAATACTCTTATCTGACGGTATCCAATACTCAGGACGTGTTTTTTGAACGATTTTTGTCCATTTTTCTCGTCTGAGTATGTCAGCAGGAAAGCTAAAATTTCACAAATATTTTTTCAAAATAACAAATGTAGCGCTCTATGATTAAAAATATCTATTGAAATACCTATGTCTAGTCACATAGTAACACTACACTGATGTGTAGTCACATAGAGATTAATATAAATTTTGTTGGGAAAAAAAGTGTTGGTGTTGTTTGCAACATTATTGAATTGATGGTCATTTTTCTTTAAATTGATGATCCCTTATCAAATAGAGACTCAAATGTGATACTTACCGATGATTATGTAATCCCATCTACTTTGTTTTTAGACCCAGGCCAATTTTTGCAAGTGGGAACCACACACGTCGGCATAATTGTATAAAAATATGTTTGGCATTGGAGGTGTCAATGGCCAGAGACTAAATGACACAAAGCACTCCACTATGGTACACTTTTATCCATGACAAAAAAATGGCTATACACTCTATCTGTAGATACATTCTATAATCTGTGATGTCTGGCACATTGGGTAAACTGAAACCAGAAGATATACCTATTTTTTCAAAATATTTCTGTAATTTTCATCTGACCCAGCCATTAAAGTTATCGATAACGCATTCATCAGTTTATTGGGGCCACATCCCTAACTGAGTAGCGAAAGTTGAGGTTTAAAAGAAACGCGACTTTAACATATATCATTTACAGTCTTTTTTTCTTTGACGGTTTTGCATTTTAACAAAACTAACAATTAACAATAAAATATTACTTATCGGTGATATGATATGCCCCCATTTGTTAAATTTTTGATTCCGCTATCGTTTTTGCACTCTAAAACAGCACAATATGGCATGTTTATATTTTTTAATGATTTTTTTCAAGTACGGTTACCATGACAAAATTCAAACACGACTGAAGTGAGCGGAGCTAGGCGGAGCTTGAAGTGCGTAATACGATGCAGACTTGATATTAAGCGGATCCACCTACTTACTAATTCTACTTATTTTCTCTTTTCTGTGCATTAATATGCCTACAAAACCGAAATGCAATATTCCTCTATACAGGTAACTGAAACATTGTTACCTGTCCCTAAATCCTAGGCAAGGTATGTATAGACGACCACAATCCTCTTACGCCGAAAACTAATCAAAAGCCAGTGACGGACTTAGCGAGGGGAGTTATGCTCATACTTCGCGACACGATTTAGCAACGGTCATTACACACGACACGATTCTTAGAACGACTTTTTTTGTTGTCACTTAATGTGGACGTTTCGTGCTTTATTTTTTAAAAGTTTAGAGATATCACTCTACTGCAAAAAGGGAGTAAGATTGTAGTTTTTTGTCCAGACAAAGAGCAGGGTGGTAAATGGGATTAATTCAATACAACCACTTTTCGTACGAAACCAAAATATGCACACACACTTGGTAACTTTTTTCTCGATCAGACTGTTGGTTCTTTAGGAAAAGTTGTTCATATCGATGGATTTAACCCCCGGTGTTTTTCGTATTGCTCCTGGTGTTATCTGTGATAGGGTATACAATCGAGCTTATACACACACAATTGTAGTACGTGGAAAGCATACACTGCCCGGATGAGCTACATTGACGAATTACACTGCGCGTCTCACCGCAACGTTGTAACGTCACCGCGCTGTGTAACTCACTCAGACAAGACATTCGTGCTAGTCACCCAGATTTAGATAAACGATCTCAAATCTAACGGATCGTATAAAAATTACAATAAAAATAACACCAATCATTTTGTATGTATTTATATAGAAAACACTTACCTAAATAAATATAAATTACTCGCTTATAAGTATTACTTTTTCTTTGGTAGTGCTCCAATCTCATAGATGTTGATACTTTGATCTTTGGATACCGACAGCAGCATTGTCTGGTCGGGGCTGAACTGGACACACCAAGCCTGTGGGCAAAAATATTGAAATAAAACAACTTTTCCAACTTCACGAACAACTTTTACTACAACCAACATTGACGAACAATGTTGGTTCATCAATGTACACCCTGTATAAAAGAAGACGTAAACCGCTCGCGGAAAGTTAATTTTCATTCCGTCGTGGTTCGTTCATTTCATTCGTTCGTATGAGTTGTGAGCTGGTGATGTAGTTTTTAGCCCGCCTTAAAACCTCCGTCGTGGCTAACGATTGCTAGAGCCGGGATCAACAGTTCAACGTACCCTCCGAAACACGGAAGCGCTCAGAGGGGCGAGTACGAGTTTACAGCGTGTAAAACAACTGATGCCCAGCACACGCATGCGCTGATTGGTATGGAAACACTGAGCGGATTTTTTGAGAAGCTTGGTCTTGTCAAGCACAGAACAGACGTTTTAGACACTGTAAACTCGTACTCGCCCCTCTGATGTAAACGCCAATAACAGTCACCCATCCAAATAGTGACCGCGCAGAACGTCGCTTAACTTAGGTAACCGGTGAAGATTGACTAAGCAAGCTATGCCACGAGTTTTGGTTATGTTAAGTCGTAAGAATATGTCAATAAAACCACAGATAATATAAACGATAAAACTAACCGCTTGTGAATGTTCTTTGAACACATTCAGGATCTCCAGTACCATTGATTCTGTTCCACTTTTTGCCTGACAAAAAAAAAACATTGTTTAGATGTAGACATAGTAGGGTACTAAATTTACCCATCGAGATTTGCGTCCTAGAGTAAAAATAAAAATAAGTTCGTCAAGCAAAAATAAAACACAAATGAAGTAAAATTTGGAGAAATGGGATAAAAATAGTGTTCTAAAATTAAAACTTGTTCTTTAACATTCTATGATGAATGTGATGATAGTTGGATGCGGGTTTTTTATTTATTTTTGCGGATGCGACGGTTAGTAGCGCCATCTAGTATAGTGTTTCCAAACCAATATTAAAAGTTTTAGATGTCAGACAAACTTACAGTGGCGACTTGAACGGTCTTCACGTTGCCATTTGAAATCGAAGTCATGGTTCCCTGACTTCCAGACTCCTGAAAACATATCATGAAAAAATAAGCTGCTACAAGACAGAGTAGTGTAGAAAGAAACTTATAAGCACATTCAAGCGCTGCCTTAGATATAAGGACTGTGGTTTAAAATGTTTAGCGGACTGTATTTTTACTTTCATCATCTTTCTCATATTGCTTAGAACACGTAAAAAAAAGTTCGGAAATAAAATAGGTGAGTTTTTTTGTAGGTGTTTTTACATCAAGACTTACATCATCAGAATCATGTTTTTGTGAGAGAGGGCGTGCTCTAGCTACCCGCACGCAACCTGTATCATCGCCAGTCGCAATGCGCGCTCCGTCATTTGAGAAACTAGCCCCCAGCACCCAGCATTTGTGGTCTAGTAAGCCTTTTAGTGCGCCATTTTTCCTGAAATATAGCAAGCTGTTATTGTCTTTTTTTCCCTCATCATTCTCGTACTTACGAGAAATAGAGTCCCACTGCTGGGTTATTTTTTTTAATGATTGAAAGACTGGGCTTACACATTGTAAATCTTCAGCATCCCATCAGCGGAAGCGGTCGCTAGAAACTTGGAGTTAGCTGAGAAAGCGACCTTCCTGACAGGTTCTTTGTGTGCCTGAATCGTGTGCTTTAGAAAAGCGTTCCGAGACATGTCGTAAATCCTAACAACGCCGTCGACAGAGCCTACAGCTAGATGTGTGCCCTCTGGACTCTGAAACCAGCAGTAAATACAGAATCGTGTATAGTGCCATCTTTTAATTATTTCTTGAACTTACCCTCAACTTCAACTTCTTGTTTTATAGTTTTAACGAAAACCTACCCACAAAAAATGTCAGTAACATAGCATTGATCTGTTTCGATTATTTTAACAATAGATGGCGCTATTTCTATAAACTTTAGCCTATTTGAAATTATTTGAATCTACTCTATTGTGTTTAGCCACAGAGCAGTAAACACAAATGTTTTTCTAATATTTTTTCTTACCCAAGCAACACTTATTATAAACTTTCCATGGACATTAGCTCTCGTATCAATAGTTTGGACTTCTTCATTTTTTGCAATTTGCATTATTAAAATCACACCAGAGTACCCAGCAACAGCCAGAAAATCACCCTGTGGAGAAAATGCTGCCGTCCAAAAGGCATGACCAAAGTATTCTAATTCATGAACTTTGTTCCCAGATAGAAGTTCCCAGATGATGAGGGTATCATCCATTGAAATACTGGCAATAGCTGAAAGCAAGATTATGTTTTATGTGAAGAGCAAAACATGTACTTTGGCAATAAGATTCATAACATCATTGAATATTCTAATGAATATTTTACTGTTATCTTATAAAAAATATGAATTTAGGCAGTTTTATGACAGATACCAGTTCTGTATTAACTTTTTAATGTCTTGTATAAAATCTTGCAGACACTTACTGTGTCCATCAGGGCTGACTGCAACTGATACTATCCCCATTTTATGACCTTCTAAAGTGTGAATCAAATCCAATTGGTTGTGTTCCAACTGCCATACTTTGACAAACTTGTCGAGGCCTCCCGTTACAATGAAATCACTGAAAATCGGATGAGAAACTTTCAGTAATACCTTCATGAACTAACTCAAAGGGTCTAGTTATATAAAAGTTAATTCAAAACATAGAGATGAACAAAGAAAAAATCAAAGATTGAGATGGTATCAAAGAAAAGTTATTTATTTTTACTTACTGTTTTTGTTTAGCTACAACTATCTGTGCCCACACTCCGCCATAGATTTTGTCATCGTGAGCTTTGTCTTTTTTGGCTAATAGCGCATACTGGAAAGCGAAAACATGAAAATATATGCAACTTTGTGTGGTTATGTTCATGAGATAGATTGCAAAAAATTGAACTTACCGCGGAACTACTAGCAGACATTTTGCTACGGACGTTTTGTGACTTGTATTTTCGTAAGTTTTATAGCTCTGCATTCATTAGATCAGCTAGAATTCATTAATTTTCTAACAATTTTAACATTTGTTTGGAGCAGAGCTAAACAAAAATGTACACAAACAAAATAATTTGTTACAGGATTCGCATTGACAATGAGCTTGCTCATTCATATTCTTATTGGTATTTTGTTTCAGTTACATACACTTAAAACACGAAGAAGCAAAAAACAAGGTCAGACAATAAGCATGTTAAATGTCTACGACAACGACAAGTTGATTCTAGACTGGAACATTTTCTTTTCTATCCGATTGACATCTAACTTTGCGTTCAAAAAACTTAGAGCTTGTTATGAAAACAAGAAAAGAAGGCCCTTCCTTTTATTTTATCTTCTGATCTGTGAGTATCAGAGAATCAAACGAAATTTGAATTTTGAATAAAGACCTTATTACACTATGCAATCCTCAAGTCAGGCTTACTGATAGTTATGTGACGCGTAAAGGCTTTCAGCACTTTACATGGCATGTAGGTGGAGTAGACTAGTCGGTGATTCTACTACTGACTCTACCATAACTGCCATTAGTTACAGAGACAGTTCCCATACATCATTGAATACCTGGTTTAGGCCATGGATGACCCGCAACCACAAATATATAGTTCATCATACAGTAGCTTTTCTGTAACTAAAACTAAGAAAAATAATACAGAAATGTGTACTTACATAATGGTTTTATTATTTTCTTACAACTATTTATAATGGACATTCAAAAACGCATATACTTTTATCTTCTGATACTGATATAATTTGATTGTTGTCTGCGTTGAACTTAACTCCCCAAACCTGTAAAAAAAATACTCTGTTAGTAAGTCACATTATGTAAGTAGGTGCATTAGGTGTGCTGCTGGGTCACAATACTGTCCCATCCCAGGTATTGCCTACCCAAGGCCCTAAGATATCTCAGTGGCATGTTGGAACAGAAATTAAGCATCTATTTACCTGATCAGAATGTTCCTTGAAAACATGTTGACATTCCATAGTCTCGAGGCCCCAAACCCGTACGGTTCTATCAGCGCTGCCCGACACAAACCTCTTGCCGTCGGGGGAAAATGATACTGAGAGTACCCAGGAAGCGTGGCCGGATAACGTGCCGGCTAGGTTTGCTTGAACTCTGGAAACAATTTTTCATGCAATTATTAATTACCCTGTGTAAATAAAAACCTGTGTAACCTTCGGTGATTAGGCTAACGAAATAGGAAACGAAACAAATTCCTAAATGCACCATAGCGACCCGTGTCACTTAGTAATTTCAAACTAGCCTTAGCTATTATAATAAATGTACAGAACGATATATTTTAAAATACGCGCAAAACAGAAAATACGCCCTCACATAGGGATGGATAAGGATTTTATGGTGGACTGGCTGAACTTGTAGGTAGCTTTTTTTTAGTTAATTCCCTCAGAATGTGGACAGCTAATTAAAATAGTTATTCCAGCCAATTTAAAAGATATAGCAGATAAAAGGAAATGATAGTTAAAAAAAGAACAAGTGATAAGTGCCCAGTAGTGGGTATTATGTAGGTATAACTTACACATCATATAGTTTCATATGCCCATCATCTGAAGCTGTGAGTAGTAGTTGAGAATCTGGTGAGAAACATAAACTTCTGATCGGCATCGCGTGGCCTTCTAACGTGTGAACCAATTTCCCTTGTGCTACGTCGAAGATATTTATAATGCCGTCTAACGCTCCGCTTGCTATGTATTTGCCATCGGGACTCTGAAAAAGAAAGCCCATTTATAAAAATGCTTGTTAATCAATCACACCTTAGAGAAGTCACAGCTATTCAGCTGACCAAGGTATTATGCCTGTCAGCTTGTAAGCTGCTTTAGCATAAGATCCAGTCTCATCTTGACTATGCTTTACACAAAAGTTAAACAACTAACAGAACAACAAAAATTAACAGAACTTAATGATAAAGCGAGACAGATCTCTTACACTATTATAATCTCTTTTATTTTCTTACATAAGCAACACTGAGTGTAAATTTTCCTCTTGTATCCAAGGTCTGTTCTTGTTGACCTGTTTCCACACTGAATATCAATATCTTCCCTGCATTGCTGCCTGAGATGACATGTTTGCCATCTGGTGAGAAGTCTAGTGTCCACACATCATTTATACCAGCTTCAAATGACTTCAGTTTGTCTCCTGTGGCTATGTCCCAGAGTATAAGGGATGAGTCTTGAGAGCTGCTTGCCAGCGCTGGAATATTTTTGTAATGATTTCATTCAGAATTTACGCTAAGTTTCACTAGTTAATTACTGAATCTACCAACTTATTGGATATACATATGAGTTTCGAAAAACATTTAATATAGAATTTACATTTGAATAGTTTTTCTAATTTGTTATACTGGAATCTACCTACTTATTTTGGATAAATGAGTTTTACAAAATTTATCTTATACAATTTTATGTATTAACTTTGAACGCAGTATCCCTTTGATATGAGAATTAATATAGGTAAACGGATTTTACAGTTTGTGAGGGTTTGTAGTGGTTGGTCTATTTTGAGTGTTGCCAATTTTTTATCAGAATATTACTTTTTCCATCTGGACTGACGGCAACAGATATAACACCAAGCGAGTGTCCCTCCAGCTGTTGCTTTACAACTAGTTTGCCATTTTTTATCTGCCAGATTTTGATCACATCATCCATACCGCCTGTGATTATAAAGTTTTCTGATATTTTCTCCACCTCATCTGTGTTGTTGGCTTCCCTGAAATTATTAAATTGAATAGGTTTTTGTAATTTAGAACACACATCATGTTATGGGTAGTATAATGTAGAATATGATAGAAAAAATATAACTTACGGATTAATGTCTTCACTATTTTCCACTTCAGGATCTTTGGGTTTTTCAGTTGTTATTTGGCTCCAGCCACAGCACCAAATAGAGTCGTCATGAGCGTTTTCTAGCCGGCTTTGCAAGTAATACTGTAGAGAAACAGAATGTTACATTACAGCTCAGCTCAGACAGATAAAATGACTGGTCGTAAAATGATAACTTACCAATGTTGTAATAGACATTTTGGGACTATAGTTATCGTGTTCTAATTAAGGAAATCTATAATTTTCACATCATAGTCCCGACAAAATCTCAAACAAGATCCCACTCCACGCACGATTTTGGAAAGAAAACAATTCTTCTTCTTTTTATTTGCGGCCTCTGTCCGTCATAGACCTAAAGTAATATGGACCGAAAGTACGTACGTTGATTGATTGGCTTGACTCGTACCACCAACATACCAAAACGAAACAAGCGAACGTAGGTTTATAATGTCAACGTCAATCGTCAACAATATGTCATGATGACGTCATAAAAAGAAAGATGGCGTTCCTCTAGCATTTCATTTCGTTTCATGTTTGTTCTTCCTTCGTTTTTTGTTGTGATGGAAATGCGCTTTTGCCTTTCTGCTAGTATAAGTTCTTCGAATTAGTTGCCCATTTAGTTAAAATCTAATTAAATGAAGTCGCTGTAAATTTCGAATAGTGCGAAAGACAATGGCTGTTTCAAAATCAACAAACACGTACAATCGTCAGAATTGGGAAGACGCCGTAAGTTTTCCCGACTTTCATTCGTCTAATAGAATAATACATCTACATTCTTGATAATACTGTTGGTTTTGTTTTCCAGGACTTTCCGATTCTGTGCCAAACATGCCTTGGAGATAACCCCTACATTCGCATGGTACGTTCCTTTTTGTGACCCCAATGTACAAATGTCACGCATGCTAGCCATTAATATCAGGATTTAACGCCTATTTACTTATATTACGTCTAGTTAACCATCTGTTTAACTTTTGAGTAAAATCTTATTTCAGACTAAGGAAAAATATGGAAAAGAGTGTAAAATATGCTGCAGACCATTCACCGTGTTTCGTTGGTGTCCTGGCGCGAGAATGCGCTTCAAGAAGACAGAAATATGTCAAACATGTTCCAAGCTAAAAAATGTTTGCCAAACATGCCTCCTAGACCTTGAGTATGGGCTGCCGATCCAGGTTAGGGATGCAGCTTTGAAGGTGCAAGACGATCTACCTCGTAATGAAGTGAATAAAGAATATTATATACAGAATTTAGATAGCCAGATGTCTAAGAATGATCCTGCTCAGCCGAGTAACCCAGCGTTGAAGTCTAAAGGAAGTTCAGACTTATTACTGCGTTTAGCAAGAACTGCACCATATTATAAGAGAAACAGACCTCATGTGTGCTCTTTTTGGGTGAAAGGGGAGTGTAGGAGAGGTGAGGAGTGCCCATATCGGCACGAGAAGCCAACTGATCCCGATGATCCTTTGGCTGATCAGAATATTAAGGACAGGTTAGTAATTCTAGGTTAAATAAAGCATTTCCTCTAAAAGTCTTGAATGAGATTATAATTAATCTTAACCTATAACTATAAGAAAAAGAGCTCAAAAACCTAGAATAATATGATTAAATAAGTAATTTACATTACAGGCACAAGGTGCCTGAATGTTAATTAATGCCACAGACACACTTAACATCTCAGACTGAACACACACAGACTAGACACATTAAATATTCAATCCAAATAAATTTCAGATACTACGGCGTCAACGACCCTGTCGCCGATAAGCTGATGCGTCGAGCCGCCGCTATGCCTGCATTACCGCCGCCTGAAGACAGGACTGTCACCACTCTGTATGTCGGCAACTTGGCTGAAAACTGCACAGAAGAAGAACTGAGGGGGCACTTCTATCAGTATGGAGAAATAAGGTATGCTTGAGTATTTTTTGTTTGGTGACCAATGGGAATGTGAAACTACTCCAGATACCTTGTGGATGTCTAACGGGTAGGCAAAGGAACATCTAAACATTACATTTGTCACATGTCCACATTTTGCAATAGATTGTATTTTATTAATGTGACAGGTTGCAAGCCCATCACAGCTGCTAATCTAATATCTAAACTAATATCCTCACAATGTTTTCCTTCACTATTTGAGAGCAGTGGCAATATGTTATTGTAAGAAGATTTAAGAGTTGATATTGAAAATGAATTTTCATTTTCAGCATTTATTGAAATTATTAGTGAATCATGACCACCAATAGTGTCAAATTGATCTACATCTTACCATTTAAAACAATTTGAGTTCTTTCTTGGTTAAACTGTGTGACATAGACATATAAGCGAAAGCTGCTCGTCTATAAACTAATAAATAAATATTGCGAATATTCATTTTTTATATCTTTGTAGGACTCTAACATTGGTGCCTCGAGCACAATGTGCATTTGTGCAGTATACAACACGAACCGCGGCTGAACACGCGGCAGAGAAAACATTCAACAGACTGGTGCTTGGAGGCAAGAGGCTCACCATCAAATGGGGTAAATCCCAAGGTAATTTGATTTATCCTTTGCTTTGATTCTGTCAATCAAATCACACGAAAATAAATTAGTCTTCTATATTATAATGGTTCAAAGTAGATTTGCACCTGCACCTTTTTATCAGCCATTGTATGTACCTATTAAGATTACCACGATGTAACATATATGTTTGGTTCTTAATAAATATGTCTTTATATATTTATCCAAAATTCCTCCTCCTTACCTGGTTGTCATTTTATCTCATATTATTCATAGGTCGTCAAGGCTTCAACGAAAAGAATGAATCGCTGCCAATGTTGGAGCCGGTGCCCGGCTTGCCCGGCACTCTGCCGCCGCCTCCGGCTTACCTGCATCCGTTCCCACCGCAGGTAATTAGATATACACCTTGTATCCCATGAACTAGACTGTGATTTAAAAAAAGTACTATTTTCGATAACATTGTTGGGTGAATGTTGGATTTTTTTTATGGGAAAATCATATTGCCCACCTGAAGTTGAGCATCACCTTTACTTATAACAATTGCACTACTTCACAGAGCATGCCCACCGAGGTCGCGCCCTTTGTGGAATCTCATCTATCCCACTAATATTATAAATGTCAAAGTTTAGATGTTTGTGTTTCAATCACAGTGTAACTACTGGTCAGATTTGTATGAAACTTGGAATGCTTACAGTTCGTAGCCTGTTCGCGAAGTCGCGGGCAGAAGCTAGTCTATTTATATGTGGTAGTGTGCTGCGTTGATCAATCCTATTAAATGTAACTAATTTCTTTACCCACAGATGCCCCCACCACCAAACAGACCAAACGACTTCTTCAACCTGCATCACTACCCCGGCCCACCCGGACCATGGGGTCCTTGGGGTCCCCCCGGTATGGCGCCCCCCGTGCCCCCACCGCCAGCCCCCATCGGGTTGCATTACCCGAGTCAGGATCCAAGTCGATTGGGAGCTCATGCGCATTCGCAAGTCCCGCAGACATAGATATAGCTTGTGTTCAAGATTATGATAAGATAATAAATCAATGGTTTTATGTATTTTTTTGTCTTATTAATAGATACAGCAAATAAGTATCCTACCTACATTATTTACAACCTAAAATAGGGCTAATAAGAGGCAGGTGGTTTGAAATTAACCCTAACTCCCATAGGTCTGGTTAATTGCTGACAGGGTTAATAAACTAACAACTACTGGTGTGTGCAGAAGGCTTGACCATATGAAATGCTGCTTTTTTGGCAACACAAGATAACGGGAGACTTCGACCCCGCCGGCGGCGATGATGACCACAGAATACCAACAAATCGATGTACATCGATTTGTTGTACGTACTTACCAAGGGTTTTAGGTAGAAAAATAGGTAAGTTTTATATCGACTAGCGTTGCTGGGAGTGACGCCCAAAAATATCGAGATGTGAGAACTCTGGCATAGCAACAAATTAAAACAACCATATCTGAAACTATATTTATTACTATTAATCATAAGTTTATAACATGACTTAACCGTTACAAAACAGTTTAAACATTTAGATAAATCTATGTTCCTTCGCTTACCATTATCTGGGTAAGGACGGTCTGTTGAATAATTTACATTAAACTAGGCCCAGATACATCTGAATGTGCCCTGTTTAGGAACACTATAATATAATGTAGTAAAGTTATAAGCATTTATAATTTTAGTCGATTTTCCAAAGCTGTTTAGAGCCTCACTCTGCAGGTAAATTGGCAGGCAGTTCATGTTTGTTTGTAGAAAAAACATTTGTTAAGCTACCCACCAGTTAACCCTACACGGTGCAGCCCTTTAGTCAATTGACTAGTTACTATGTTAACTTATGCTATTTTTTATACAAGTCTTGTGCATCTAATCCAACACGGGGCAAGGAGTCACACGACTAAAGGTAATGGTCCGAATACATTGAAAACTTACGTAAAAGTGTACATTGAACAAGACCGTATATAATTCGATATTGAAACTCTACGATACTGAAGTTGAAAAAGTTGCATAATAGTTGTAGTTGCACTGAGAATCCAAATTGTGCTAAATTGACTTTTCGGATGCTGATAAATTTGAATAATTCGCATAGCACATTAATTCTAAAACATCAAAGATAATATACAATTTAGGAATGCACATGATAGGTAATGATTTTATGATACAATTATATAGCCATATTAGATGTCATAGAACGAATATTTTTTTAATATAGGTACGTACCTACATCGCTTAAACAATCAAACTTTTATATGGTGCTTCTGTTTGGCACTCTACAAATTAACCCTAGGTTTCTCCATTATCCCGTTGGTGTGATAAAAATGATAAAAGAACCTAGGTACGTATAAAATGTATGACTCATTTTCTGTACGAATTTAAAGCATTGTAAGCTCGTATCAATTGAAATTAAGTTGTACTCGAAGCTAGCAATAACTAAAATACTCTAAAAATGCCATGTTAATAAGTACTGTGTCAAATTAATTGATAACAAGAAAAAGATGCAAACATATTCTTTTGAAACAAAACCAGAAAAAAGTAATATTAAACATGGGTCATAATTTCAACTCGGTTTAATAACTAAAGTACTTGTCAAACTAACCTATAACTAAATAAACATACACCTAGGAAGGCTAAACCACTACAAATATATTGTTTTAAATTATCACACAGCCATCGAAGATTTTGGCCGTTATCAATGTTTTAACAGATAACTGCAAAGAAAATATTGGACATACTTTTATATTTATTTGTAAACTTAACATTGAAAGGCCGCAGTGAAAGCTTTCTATGTAATGTCTAATGCTAATGTGTAAATATGAAAACGCATGTTTATTGTTCATAGCTAAAATGATGCCAAACTTGTAGGTTTAGTTCGTAGAGGTAAAATATTTTGTTGCAATACATTTTAGCTGCTACATAAATACAGATAGGTATAACTTTACCAAATAAGAATTACTAATAAACGCGAATAAATTCATATTAAACCGAAAACACTACTTTATATAAATTAAAAGAATGTTTTAGTTAGAATACTTTCAGACATTGAATTTAAGTTAAATGATGGTTCTGAAATATGTTAAAAAACTGAGGTCTCGCGCATAATAAAAAATTTAAAGTGAGCTTATGAAGGGTTAAAAATTAACATTTTTATATTATCTAAAAAATAAATGGGGCGTTTTAAAATGTACTTTAATCGGAAAAAGCTCAATCTCGTTTTCTTTATTGCATGCATTCGACGTCACACTGCAGACCATTTTTAAACTATCCAATCATACCTGTAACAAATAATAGAAATTAAGGAAGTACCTATTGAGGGTTACTATCCCACTATTATAAATGTCAAAGTTTAGATGTTTGTGTTTCAATCACCCTGTAACTACTGGTCCGATTTGGATGAAACTTGGAATATGTTATAGTTCGTAACCTGGATTAACACGGCTACTTTTCCCGCTTTTGTTTAGGTTACTTATATTTTTTTTGTTTTTTTTTTGACGAAGTCGTAGGTACCTGCTAGTGACTCATAAACCACACGAAAGCTAACTATGCAATCATACTTGCAATCGATAAAATGCTTTCATTGATAACTCGCAGGTATTTAGTGGGCACGTTTCTTTTTTTTTAAGTTTATCATCTCACAACTAAGAAAGATTAGTACCTAGAGGCTTAAACTCGCGTGTACTTGGCGGCCAGATTCATTAAGTTGGTTCTTGTGATTGGCTGAGTAAATATATAAAAAATAGGTACTCACAGCTATACAGCTAGTAGCGGTTAGCGTTTGCGATCTGTGCATTGACGGCGGCGGCGGCGGCGCTCGACGCGGCAGTCTGAACGTGTTGATTGCGGAGTATTTCAGTTGTGAACTCTGCCTGAGCTTTAGCCATCGACGCGCCCGTTGATCTGTAGATGCGGTGGACCTGTGCAAACATCGCGGGAATTAGAAAACAGTGTGTTTCGCACTGTTTGAGACCACGTATCTCAAAAGTCAGTCACATGGATGTCCTAAAATATGTAGGTAAATATGTTAGATTCTACCCTTATTGGTTGGTTTTGCAAAGTTGGGTTCCTTAAAACGGTAGCTACAATTATTACGGAATTTTTATAGGTATATAACTACAACACAAAAGAACCATCATCTCATTACGAAAAACGCCAAAATTTAGAAACTAAAGAAGAAAGAAAGTTGCATGCCTATCGATCTTTTATAGGATACATTTCGGGGAATGTGCTCAGGAACTGCATGACCTGATACCACCATCCCCTTTCCACCACAGGACAAGTAGACGCACGGCACAATACCATCCATACTTGGTACACATTCCACCCATTCGCACCAAACGTTTTGGATCTACATTTATTATGCGAACTGCCAAGGAATGGAACTCGTTGCAGTCTTCTGTCTTTCCTGAGAAATATAATCTGGGTCTTTTCAAGGCAAGAGTGAATAGGCGTCCTCTAGACTGTCCTGCTCCATCGTCGGCCACATCGTCACTTACCATCAGGTGAGATTGTGGCCAAAGGACATTCTATATTATACATAAAAAAAAAAAACTAGACACGCGATTCAGACTCGATCATAGATTTATTGATGACGCGTCGTGTGAGAATATCTACTCAAACCTATGCTTGAGTATAGCTTAAGTTTGTGATCTTTATCAGAATACGAGCCTTATATAATCTAGCCCGCCTTTTAGTTTATCTCGTCAATTTAGGATACAATATTAAATTTTAAAGTTTAGCTCACCTTAGCCATAAGCATAACATCAGCAACCACGCATGTTATAAACCCGATGGTGACCAACAGCGTGATTATCCCAACTGCAATGTTGCTTTGGAAGGCGTCGATGCTAGTGATAAGACCGCTAAAAAAATACTCAAATTAAAATTTTGTCGCAATTAAAATAAAAGGTTAACTGTGGGTTCGATCCCCACCAAGAATAAACATTTGTGAGATAGATAGATAGATATATTCTTTATTGTACTCTCCACTTAAACTAATACAACAATAATACAGATTCTTCAGGAGGTAAGTACAATGGGCGGCCTTATTGCTAAAAGCAATCTCTTCCAGGCAACCTTTGGATGGACAGGATCTAATACACAAAAACAGAGATGAGATTGTGAGATTTAGAATGTAGGTATAGTACGCACAACGGATATTTATCTCAAGTTAGGTGCAAAAGACGATTGCGCATGTACGGTTGTGCCGATAAATTCGCTTACCTCCAATTCGAAGTGTTCTGCGCAGATACTTTAGAGGGACAAAGATCTGTTGTGACTACCATTAAAGATGTATGTATTCTATCAGCAATCTAGTTCCCATATTACAAGCTGCGTTTAGTTTGGAACTAGAGGGCGTTGTGTGAAACGTTCATGAATCCTACTAATATTATAAACTAGCAGTTACCCGCGACTTCGTACGCGAATACCGTTTCCGTGTACATTATATTATCTGTGCGTGTACCGAGCGAATACTTCTTTGAGAAACTTGACATTACACCAAACCCGTAAGACCAAAGAGGTAGTACTACTGTCCTGTCAATCTGACGTGACATGACATGATATCATCCTCTTGCTAATAATTGGCGCTGCTAATCCCGTTTTTATATTTTATCCTGTAGATCCTGTTTATTATTGGGGATAAAAAGTAGCCTATATGTCAATCCAGGTTACGAACTACATATATGCCAAGTTTCATCCAAGTTGGTTCAGTAGTTTCGACGTGATTGAAACACAAACATCCAAACATCTAAACATCCAAACATCTAAACTTTCGCATTTATAATATTAGTAGGATGCGAAAGCTTAGATGTTTGGATGTTTGTGTTTCAATCACGTCTAAACTACTGAACCAACTTGGATGAAAGTTGGCATATATATAGTTCGTAACCTGGATTGACACATAGGCTACTTTTTATCTCAAATAATTAACAGGATCTACAGGATAAAATGAACGAAAAGGATTAGCAGCGCCAATTGGCAAGAGGATTTCATTGTATGTCATGTCACGTCAGTTTGACAGGGCGTAGTACTACTTCTTTGGTCTAACAACTAGCGTTTGACATTCCAGTAGGTACGAGTTCGGTGTGATGAAGTGTAATGTCAAGTTTCTCAAAGTATCCGCTCGGTACACGCACAGATAATATAATGTACACGGAAACTGTAGACGCGTACGAAGTCGCGGGTAACTACTAGTTAATAAATAAATTCTACAGTTTTCACTCACCAAGAGCCCCCACCGCTGAATCCAATTGACTGTACCAGAGTTATTATGATTTGGAACAGGAATATAAAGAAGAACACCATGAAATTGAACGAAGAGTCGCTTCTAAACGCCTTGTAGATGGGCCGGTACCAGCATATGAAGCTGAATGGAGTTAGTAGCACGAAGTACAAGATCGACAGACCGAATGTTGTGAATCCATGGCCCGAAAACATGAGGGACATCCCTCCTATTATATTCAGGGCCAGTATCAGCGCGTAGACTGAAACAAAATATATGAAATTTTTCATTCAGAAATAATTGAGAAAAAGTAATATGGATGCAATAGCCCATAATCAACACAAATGGCATTTAAGGGAGGCTTATCATATATCCAACGATGGATCAATACAAACACTGCCTATGATAATGAGAAAAATGATAGAACAAGCTGATGGCCGCCTGATCTTAGCGGTTACCTCTGCCCATAGCAATGCATTACAGCACAATGCACATCCATTGAGATCATTTTAGTGTAACCTGTAAACTCTGAATATCCTATTAACTGAAATAAAAAGGTACTTACACATCCAAAGGTGATACAGATGACGCACGATCCGCTGGAACTCGAGAGGTATATCCACATTGATGTCTTGGTAGAAGCAAGGTTGGACGGGACAGAAGGCAGGGAGTGGGGGCCAGTTGTTCCGCCTACCGGCAGAACCGGAACGCAGTTCTGCCTCCCTCCGGGCTAGTTCCTCAGCCTTACGTTCGAGCTCCTCTTGTCTTCTCTGCAGTTCAGGTTTAGAAGGCATTGGTATTTACATTTATTTTAATAAAGTAGGTACAACCCTATTCGATCAAACCAAAGACTAAAACAGAAATGCACGGCGGTTTTATACCACGAGTTTTCTGTACTATACTATACATTAATTGTAATACGGCAAAAGATTCTGTTTTGATTTGGCTAGGGTAGGTAGTAAAACAGAGTACACGGAGTACTCGCCAGCGGGTGTACCGGCAGTTAATTATATCTAAGTTCAAATGTACTAATGATTTTCTAATTAGAAATTACTTGTAAATAGTGGAGTTTAAATTTGTCTGATTTGACAAAGAACTAAGAAGAGCTAGCAGTGTTACAAGAGATTAGCAACTAGTACACAATATGGAATATTGCTGCCAGTAGTCTCAGACAGGAAACGAGATTTAAAATATTTGTCCGACTCAATACATTTTTGGAATGAAACAGAATAAACCAGTAAGAATGTATTTTAGATTTATAAAAATAGTCCATCACAACACAATTAATACTAAATGGTGTATTAACATGCAGAGTATAAATGGATTTCTATTTTGGTTTCAAAACTTGTTACTTATATGTATAATAGCGAACTAGATTGCAAATGTCGTCAATTTATTTAATAGGAACTTATTTTACGTAAAGCATGCATGTGACTAATACTTATATGTACATATTACTATACTTTATCAGGGTATATTTTGTACTAGCTATGACAATGAACTAAGTAGGTATTTTATATAATAATATATGTAATTTATAATAGTGTTTACCTTTAGCTCCTGCGGTGCATTTTGGAAAAAGCAAAATTGTGCATTAATGCTCATAGCATGCCATATTTACACATCAATTGTAAGTGCTAGTCACTCATACGAGTAAATCAGTGGATAGTTAGTAGAAATCTAGTGTGCTATTCTGGTTAGACCCTCTTAGACTAATTTAAGATCTAGCCACAGTTCAATTATACACAATAAGATGCAGAACTCTCATTTATGAATATTGGAGGAAACACAGGATAGTAAAACTGCAAATATAATTCCCATCTTTCAGTTTGACACCCCACATTGGGTGTATTGTGCAACACTGAGTAAGTATGTGCCATGCATGTTTAATTCTAAAAATTGTAAAAGATCTTTGTTTGTGGCTGCTAGTGGTTGAAGTGTGGCTAAAGGCTCCGACTTTGTGGCAATTCTAATGTTTCTAGACAATAAGTCTATCACACAAAGTATGAGTTCAATAAATTCTCATCTGTATAAACAATGTATCTATTAACTTCCCCAGTCATCAGTCCAAGGTTATCTTATCAGATTAGTGACAAAATATCACATCCTAAAATACCTATATAGTGATAATAACTATTTTCATATATTAGAGACATAACTATATAAAATCACAGGCACATCCTATGAAAATAGTCATGTAGTTAAACCTAGTTTAGTTTATGCAATGGTTAGTAGTGAACTTTATATCCATACCAACACAAAAAAAATCTCTTTCATTACCCACCACAAAACTGGGGATGCCCCTTATAAAAAACAGTACTGACTTGAGTGATTGTCATTATGAACCCAGGGTTGATTGCTAAACACATGAAGGTGTCAAGATTGTGATAATACCTGAAAGTCAGCAGTTGTGAAGTTTGGAGGTGGTGCTTGAGCTTGTTGGGGCGGGGATTGCCGTGTGTATTGCCCACCCGATGGAGGGGATACAGCTTGCATGATTGCAGGCTGTGATGGCTGCTGTGGTGGCTGCGGATACATGAATGAGATAAGTGTCTAGAAGCCTAGTATATATTGATCGGATTCCCGTTTCCGCATTTAGACTCAATGGTTGGTCCATTATGTGTAGGGAGTGTTCTGGCTAGGAGTGTAGCCAGACTAACTCCTCCCAAAAGCACAGAAGCTTCCTGGGGGCTTCGCATCTAGAAGCTTACTTTAAACAGATTGAGTAAGCTTTTACAGTACTTAAACAAATTGAATGGATACAAAAGTTTTCTAACTAGTTACACCATTACAAACAAAGCAGTTGGTCTCATTAGACACAGTATTGCAATATCTAACACACTATTTATTGTATTTCCTAAACAATTAGATGGACCATGACATTAGGTTTGGGTACCCACCAAATATCATAGCGGGCCGTAAGACTGTTTACTTAAACATGGCATAAGAAAAAAAATAGTGGTATAGTAAATACCTCATAAATAGGTGGAAGTAGAAAATGTAAAGTCAGTATGGATCTTAATTGTTCAACTGGAGATGACCCAATACATGGAATGCTCCAAACAACATCTATTAGCTCTAATAGTAAACAGGTTATTAACTTCTGATACGAGCGATACCGTTGTAGTGGCAGACACCTACAGACTCCCAATATTATGACTAATAGCAGTTACCATAGCTTGATTTGCATTTTGTTGGCCATCGAAGGGATTGTAGTCGTCCAGACCTTGTGTGGCATTATTGGTACTTCTAGCAACTTGCTGCACTGCTGGATCCTAAAACAATCCACCAGAATTAGCCGGAAAACTAGAGAAACTAAAACATTTCACACGAACACGGCCTACGTACAGCGAACGGATTATCTATCGCCGGGTCACTGAATGGATTGTCCTCGAATTTAGACATATTCCTGTGTTTATTTACGCCAGTTTTAACGATAGTATAGCACTAGAAACACAAAATATAGCAGTATTTTACAGTTTTTGTGTAAAAACGGGACATCAATCAACCGAAATGACAAACTGCTGATGACGAAAGTGACATTGCATGACAGCATTTTGACAGATGTTCTCATCTCAACTCTCATTGGTGTGGCACTACTAAAAAATCACTAGCGCCTGCCTGGCACATGGAGGTAGGAAACATGATTGATACATACATATTGGAAAGTATTTTTTAAACGTAAGCTAGAATTCTGTGACAGAATACAGCTTACGTTTAAAAAATACTTTCCAATATGTATGTAAGTATTTTTTAAACGTAAGCTAGAATTCTGTGACAGAATACAGCTTACGTTTAAAAAATACTTTCCAATATGTATGTATCAGTCAAAATTTCTATCTGTTAAAAGGAATCGTTACCTTAAATCTAGGAATCGTGAGTCTAGATCAGTGCTTGAGCAAAAAATGCGAATACGGGCTGAATCTCAAAAAAAAAAACATTTTTTAATACAAATGGTTGATATTTATTGAATGAGAATGAAAGTGGTTTTGCAGTTGGGATCATCTGTCTGCGAACAAGTGTCTGTGTCAGTTCAGTCAGTCAATCAGTTGATTGAATGATTCTGTCAAAGTAGGTAGCTGTTTACGTTTTGTAGTAGATTTTGCGATAGTTTTGCAAAACTTTTATTTTATCTTATTGTTTTTATGATATCGCTTTTGCAAAGACTTCTTCACTGTGTTAATCACTGTGTTCCTTCCATTTATATTATCGAACCATGTCAGATGTCAAGAGGTGAATAGTTGTTGTGTTTTAAACGTGTGAGTGACAGTTTTTATATTGTTTGGGATTTGGAGCGATAAACATAAACGGTGAGTATTTCCTCTGTTATTTTTTTAGTAGTAGGTATGATATGATCATGATCAGCAGAATAGCAAAGAGCCCAATGAGGCAGTTACGTGGTCAGTGAGTTGTAATGTAATGTAGACGGGTTGGCCATAGAACTAACTGCCCTCGTCTCGGGATCTTTTTGCTGGCTTGCGCAACTGCATTGTGTTATTGTGCGATTTGCGATAGGAGTAGTGTGCTTAGATTGTTGTTAGTATTTTGGTGAGGTAGCTAGGTTGCTAGGCAGGTTTGTAGCCTGTCAAACGAAGGCAGCGGGCTCGCAGCGAAAGTTGTTTGCTCTTGGTTCAAGGAAGTAACGCCAGCTACAGAATACTGGTCTTACCACACCGCACACACTCGTTTTCTTTCTAATATATTATGCCGCATGTAATAAAACCAGTTTCAGTCGTCTGTCTTTGCATTTAGTAATCTTAATTGGGTAATCAAAGTTATCGAGATGGCTAGCTTGCCTTCTCTTCTAAATGTTAATAATCATTGGTTGCTAACAAGCAAGCGATAGCTTCAGAGTAGTTCAAGGTCTCAACGTGGCTCATTTGGCACTTCTAATCACTTGAAATGGACCTATTATAGCTCTAATTATAGAATACTTACTTTACAATATATCTAATTACTAATTTACTGTGGCTTAGAAAACACTTATTGGATTGAAGAATAATAATAAAAATACCCTGAGCTGCGAGTTATGAATGAGTGTTAAACTTGTCCATGTAAGTACATACTAAAAATGAAACAAAAAAACATGAATGATGAGTAGGTACATGAATGAAACTTTTAGAACTCTAAATTGTACAACTACTGATAAACAAGTCAAAGATCATCATAAAATGAATTGTAAATTATCTAAGTACTATCATGGTTTCGAACATGACCATAGTTTACTGTACTGCGCTTAATTATTAAATGATCAAAATATCTAAATGACTACAATTGCTGAAAATTAGACTTAGTTCTGCGTCTTGGCAGAGGTTGTAGTTCAGCAGTGTTTAATGTAATAATAAATCAGACAGAATGTTATGTATAATTTTATTGACCCTTTGCACACATCAAGGCATTCAAATGTTCGGTCTGATTATAGGGACATTATACACTGTATGAACAAAAATATCTGAATATTTTATGGATTACTTACCTATATTCAAGACTTGAAAATCTGGGTAGTTTGTTTTAACAGATTATTTTTAAAACATACTTACATCAATGCCTCGGTCTTGATTCATACATTTCAGTATACACAGAAGTTAAAGTAAAAAATCATTTATTCATTAAAATCACAAGGATCATTTATTGTCTTATATAACTAGGGATTCTAGCTGCCAGTTCCATGCAACCAGAGCCTAGAACAGGTAAGAAACTACAGCCTGGTTCTAGCGTTTCTTTGTATGATCCTTCTTATGAAGAAATATACTTAACTGCTAAAGTTCCAATGTGGAGACATTTCAATTTTTAGACTTAGTAATGCTTCTATTTATGAGAATTATAATAATTCAGACTGAGTATAATTGACAGATGTAACAGATGCAATTAAATATGCACTGACTCTAAAGTGGAAATTGGCTGGGCATGTCTCTAGACATAAAGACAACAGGTGGACATTAAAAATTACAAAATGGAAGGGTCCCATTGGAAAACGAAAGTCTGGTAGACCGAAACAATGGTGGGCTGATGACCTAATAAAAATTGCTGGATGCAGGTGGATAGCTACTGCTTAGAACAGGGACAGCTGGCGACATTTGGAGGAGGCTGTTACCCTCAAGGGATCCAATTTCCTTACTAACAAAATAGGTTAATATTAATTTTATGTTAGTGTTTATTACAAGAACATTATTTTAATTATCATATCAACTAGCAGTACTTATGCTTGACACTTTTATGGTATGTAGTATGTAAGTAGGTACGTAGAACGCCAACTTACGTACTTTCCTCCTACATACTATTAAATGGATACCATTAAATTACTACTATACTTAATTCTATCCTCAAACGGTGAAGGAAAACATAGTGAGGAAACTCGCGGTTTTGTCAGCTGCGCATGAATTGAGATATATATATAGCCTTGATTGTGGATAGGACCGACTAGGCTGACAGGATGGGTAATGTAAGTGCTAGGAAAGCCCTACTCCCGTCTAAATTATATCCCAGGCACTACAGTGTCCCTTTATATGGGCATGGGTAAAAAGTGGCTCCACTGGGAAATGAAGATTCACGGAAAGCGAGTGTAAGACGGCCCACCACCCGATGGACCGACGACATTCAGAAGAAGTCAAAGGATGGAAAAGGCCCTAAATCGCTCTTTGTGGGAGGCCTACGTTTAGCAGTGGACTTCTATAGGCTGATATGATGATGATGATCATTCATTAAGAATGAATGATTACTGATGAATGCTCCAAATGATCTAATACTCATTATAATATAACAATGTTTAGTGCAGGTTCACTATCAGCTTCACATGCTAATCATAACAGGGCAATGTGTGCAAAACAAACATTGACTATACTCGGGCTTTGCATTATGGACTCTATTGGGATTAGAATTAAGACGCAAATTTATTTTACTTGATGCCATTTGGTCTGGCTGATCTAACATCATGAGATAATTAGATGTGGCTCATTGTTATTAAACGAAATAATATCTGGTAGAAATTAAAAAAATATAACATTTGTACCACATTCAGGTAAATGTAAAAAAATTGGAATATTGTTGGTATAACAATAACTGTGACCTAAAACAATAGGTAGTCCTCATTTCCAATTTTCATGGAAGTGACTTTATAATGTGTTCATAATTTCAATAATTTAGTTTTTATGTGAAAAACTTATTATTTATTTATGGTTATAAGTTAAGTAACTTATAACTATTAACCCTAAAGTAATATTTTTTTCTGCGCTAGTGAATTAAGTCATACATGACAAGTATCCTGATAGCAACTCTACCACAGAAGAGATAATTCTCTACACGATGTAACTAAACAAGTGCAACTGATAGGTAGGTACCATAAATGCCACGAAAATAAAATAATAATAAAATAGTTTATTCAGAACAGGGTACAGAGCGCATAAATCAAGTTACAACCAAAATATATTCTACCTACGTTGTACGTAACGTAACGTTACCACGCACGTAATGATATACCTAGCTAACGTCTGCGTCTCGCTTCGTAAAGTGTGCAATCTAATCTAGTACCTACACTTATTAAAAATATAGTAGGTAGCTGTACTAGGTACAATGGACCGTCATAAAAATAAATAGATGTTTATGTCTCTGGTTGGTCAAAATAAGAAGACAAAAGAAAAAGGCGAGGTCAGGTAGCTAACTGCTTGCAAGCGAAACAGTTTCAAAAGTGGTAAGGCGGAAATTTTGCCGATAGTACGTATAACGCAGGTATTGATGTTATACAGTTATTTTATGAGAAAAATTGCTCGTGAAGCGCTCGTGGCATAGCTTACTTAGTCAATCTTCACCGGGCGATCTCTAGTGGCATTTACATCTGAGCGCTTTCGTGCTTCGGAAGACACGTTAAACTGTCGATCCCGGTTCTTGCAGTCGTTAAGCCGAGATGGAGGCCTTAAAGTGCCCTGAAAACTCCGTCTGGTGACGGATTTGGCCACTCACTCATACGTGCGAACGAACGATGAGAAGACAGTAACCCTGTAACTGTTCTAAGTACTATTCAAATAAAATTGTTAACCCTACTATGTGAGTAAAACCGCCGATGGAAGCAGAAATATACTGCGTTGTAAAACTAGTGAAATTAAAGCCAGCGGGCCTTATGTCTAAACTTTTCATGTTATGCTGGTACTCTCTCAAAAAGTACCGTTGTAATAAAGACAAACCTAGGTAGTTTTCCTTTTACAGCCCCTACTTTGACTACTATAGTCTCTTCAGTCTACTCGTACTCTTGTTTTTTATAACTTCTATTTCCACACTAGAATTTACGAGCTAGTGTAGGATCTCTACATTACAACTTTTTCACTATACGCCCCACTCAATGACACAAAGTAGCAATTTGGTTGAAGTCAGCTTTCCAGCACAATAGAGGGGTGAAACAGTACTAACGGTCAGAAGGAATTGCGGTTTTAATAGGCTTTGATCCGCCCCCAAACGTACCAGCGAGGTTGCTAGTAAGCCTCGTAAATACTCGCATAGATCATAAAGTCTAATGAAAGCCATGATTAACTAAAGTCATGTGGGTGGGCAGCTTAGACCTCGACGACAAAGATTCCTTAAGCCTACCTAACTACTTATTTCTGGAGTATGTATCTATGTCGCACGTGATTCGTCAACACCACAGAACAGAGGTTCTGTGGTCAACACAGCATTTCATAATTTAATGAATTGGATTATGTCCCATAGCTCTCTTGTAATTTTAGTTTTTGAATGTGCCTCTGCTGAAATCCATCACAAAAACCACAAAGTTTCTTTTGTTTTATGTATAGAGCAGCCAGTGTTCTGAATGTCCTTACTGCCCGATCTCTCTTGTGTCAGACTTTACGGTCGCCAGCACGTAATGAATTGACGCGAAAATGCGTTGTATGTGGGCCGCAGTTACGTAAAGAACCTCGAACTTTCCAGGCGACTGCATTTGTATAGTACAACTTTGTCGATAAACGGCTGGACGGCGTCATGGTGACTGGCTGACTGCTCCTTAAACGTAGGCGTGAATGTGAACGTCACTTTATAGGTCTCGATGACTACTCTGTAATGAAGTCGGTTTATGGGTCTGGATCTTTGATTACTGTTTGGTCGACTGCGCTTGGGTTTACAGCTGTGGTCTAACTTTGTCGATAATCCCAGGTATAATTAGTAGGTACAGCGCTTAATTTTAGTATTAAAGCCTGTAGACGTACTTACCTAATTTGATATGGTTATTATGCCTCAACGTCACAGGTACTTTAAGAAAACAAAATTTTCGAATAATACCTGCTGGTGGTTCATCTACTTAGATGCATCGACTCTGATTTTAGATCTCCCTGGGAATCCTCGGATGTGTAAAAACCCTGTGACACCGTCATGTCGAGGTGGTCAAAGGCACATCCGGTGCCAATTAATAGATTTTATTTTCATGAAAAACTATTTACACTAGGGTTGTCTCACGTACCGATGTAGGTGTAAATAGGTACCTATTTGTAAACCTCATTCAGGTACTCAGTAACCAGTTCAGACAGGATAATTTAATTCGTTTAGTCCTTAAGTGCCTGCCTAACCAAATACCTAGTTACCGAAGACATCAATGTATCTCGACGAAATAAAATTTTCAACTGAAAAGCTTCTTAAATCGACAGAATAAGTAATAGGTAGTACTTATCTCGTTACACAGCATCCAATATCAATTTTCTCCTACGGGCTTACTGGAGAGTGCGGCTTATTAAAGAATACTTACTTAGCTACCTAGGCTAGGCAGGTACTTTTAAAGGATAGATAAGCAGGCACCTATTTAATATAACCTGATCGAAAACTTGATAAGCACCATCGAAGTAGATTCTTAATCAGTAGTTTGAAAATGTAATTACTCTTGCAAGAATTTAGTGGTTAAGTCTGTCTAGACTCTACATTAAATGTATTTTTTTACTAATTTCTGCTAGGTACAGTCAAGAACAAATCTACAATAATAGAGCAGCACATTAAAGTTGAATTATAAATAGCAAATTCAAACAAATATGTCCTTCATCAACGTGCATTATAGATAACTTCTCAGCAAACCGATAGTTAATTTTATTCACATTATTTTACCTACAACTTACTGGCTGATTGAATTATGAATGCGGATATAAAAAATGCAAACTTCAAATACTAAGTACCTATAGTGAACGGGACCGACCTTGCCTTGTCAGCCGTTTACAATGCTTAGGTTTATATTACAAAGTAGGCGATTGGCGACACAGCTAAAATTTAAATAAGCAGCGCAAATCACAATTAACCGGTGGCCTTGACATTTTGTACTTGCCTACAATTTGTTGTCTAGGTTAAGAGCCCAATATACAATACAAACAAGGTATACAATTCTCCGTTCTTATTTATTTAAGACTAGCAGTTACTCGCGACTTCGTACGCGAGTACCGTTTCCATGTTAAATGCCAAATTAGGTTAGTTGCCAAACTAGGTTAGTTTAGAAAAATACAACAACAGAATCGATAGCATTGTGTGAAATGTCCCTGAATATTTATTTATTTTTTATTATTGTAATATAACTACCTACACAATACACACAAGTCCAATTGAATGGGTATACTAGCAAGAAAAGAATGAATAGGTTCCACCTATTCATTCAAAGGCGCTCCATCAGGTGAAATTCTAGTAATAGTCTCAACAGTATTCCCAGAGCTTTTGTAAATTCAGTAATTTACGAAATATCTGTTAACTGAACGTATGGAACACAGGAAAAATTGGCGAGACGATTTTGAGATGACATGTAGGTGTTTATGACGTAGGTATTTGTGTTTGTTCGTGTGTAAACGCGAGCCCTACTTTATAAAAGTTTTGTGCGAACGTATGATATACTGTGAAGTTACTATGAACCAGGTTAACAGTGAAGGTATCTTATTTTAATCAAGGTTTATGACATTTTTAGTACATTGTTATGCTGTTCTACTAGTATCACCCTTGGCAGTGTCACGGTGGTGAACCTGACCTTGACATTTACTTGATCCAATTTATCATCGTCAGTCTCTGTCTTTTCTACGGCTTAGTTAGATAAAAAACAGAATTTATACAGTACGGCACAAACGCGTAATTTAGCTTCCAAACACGGTTTTTTGGTACTCTTGTTAATTACTTCTTACTTCATTAAGGAGGTATTGGGTTTGGTCCATGGCTTTGAAAAGTACTTGTGATTATTTGGTGACAAAAACAGTGTAGTATCATATCAAGATTCATAAGCCGCTAGCAAGGGTTCCTTTCGCAATAATAGTGTGGCAGATGGTACTAAACATACATAGTTAAGAAAAATAATAAAAAATATATTACGTAGGAAGGTTCAGACTGGCTTATATTGCTAACATACAAATAACATCCACAGAACCCTTACAGATCCCCTAGGAATGGTTTGTTACTAGTTACTGAATATTTTTCAAAAAGAAAAGGTACCTCAAGATTAATCCAAGTGAACAAATCGCAGAATTCGAGCACACAAAAGCCAGTCATAAATAGGTCACTATTTCGCTTGCCGAGTTTCTCATATTTAAAGCTTGCTTTATTATTCTAATGCTGGGAAAGTGGTTCTTTGTTATTATCAAGATTGAAGTTTGAATCCTTGACAATGAGTAATTTCTTCTTCCGCGGAATCTCTTCTCAACGGATAATAAATTAAACGTTGAAGAACGGGAGAGATGTACACTTTTTCGCTTCGATGACAAGTAAGTGGTTAGCATTAGCAATATCAGAATTATAGTGACTATTAGCACGATTTTTATTACCTTGACAAATCTTTATTGACTAGTTTAATTACTGATTCAATCAATGGGAAATTGACAGTATACCTGAATTAATGGAAGAAAGCAATATCCTAGAAAATGGTCAGCAAAAACCCCAGTAAATGTAAAACCCCAGGTTCGACCTCGTACCTTGGCCATATTGAATCTTAATCAACCGTGATTCAGTTTATTCTTCACTGCGACTGATAAGTCACACTCTTAGCACCTTATTGCACTGTAATGGTGATAAATCGTCAGTCGGTTCGTCATATTTCGGCCTTTATTGTCTACGAAGACGTCTGACTGCCCGAGGCTGTAATGGCCGGTCGTTTACGTTTCTCTCACCGATTTATGGTATTTTGTGATGACATAACTCCGTTGCGAATTGCCCTATAAAAGCTATTTGTACGTCCGCCATTTCTGCAGTCCTTACTGCAATTAAATCTAATTAAGTAGGTTTATAGTTCATTGAAAACCTCGGTTTAGTCTATGGCCATGTCTATCAAAATTAGCTAGTTTGAGAGATAATGGACGATGAGGAAAGGTAGTTTATGAAATAAGGACATGCGTTAGATGCGTTTGTTTGCCGTGGTACCATTAGACAGTACCATTGATGGTACTGTGGCAAATATAATATATTTGCCTACACTTTTGTAGTTTATAGAACTTAGTACTACGAAAATTAACATAAGTTGACGTCTCATTTGATATAGGAACGCGTGCACGAATATAATACTTTTGGTAATGCAAGCAATCCATTAGTAGAACAGCACTCAGCACCAACATTAAAATCTAATATTCATAACTCTATAGTAGCAATTTACTGAAATAATGAAAATATTCGTATAACTATAAAAGTTTATAGGTCATTTTAATAATAATTTAACGTGAATAAATAAACAAGTATGAAATACACGTACGAAATGTAAAGATTTGGAAAAAAAGATGAAAATGTAAAACTGACCGACTTTATTTAATTTTAGTAGGTAACCAAAGATCCGACATTATAGTTTACGTGTTCTTTAATTTGATACACATGACTTATTTTTTAATCTTCTACAACAAGTGCTAATCAAACGAAGCAATCAAATAAGCTTGCTTAGATATTTATGGCATGCTAAAACCGTATTTTGGACGGCTTATTCTCAGAGGTCCATGGACGCTGATCACGAATTTGTACTTTTAATTCACGTTAAAATTCCATTGCAATATACTATACGCTGTAGATTTTGACAGATGAATCGTAACCTTGAAAATTACATGCTTTATATTATAAACTAGCAGTTACCCGCAACTTTGTACGCGAGTACTGTTTTCGTGTACATTAATTATAACTATGATCTGTGCGTGTACCGAGCGGATACATTGAGAAACTTGACATTACTTACACCGAACCCGTACTCAAATGTCAAACGTACTACGCCTTGTCAAACTGACGTGTCATGACATAACATCATCCTCTTGTCAATTGGCGCTGCTAATCCCGTTCGTTCATTTTATCCTGTAGATCCTGTTAATTATTAAATAAATAAAATAAATATTCTTGGACTTTACACACAACACCCTCTATAGTCCCAAACTAAGCATAGCTTGTGATATGGGAACTAGATGGCTGATAGAATACTTATATACTTTTTTTTTCTGTAAATACATACTTATAATACATAGTAACACCCAGACATAGAACAAACATCTATGTTTTCCACGCACAAATGTTTGTTCTTGGTGGGGATCGAACCCACGACCCACAGCACGGAAGGCAGAGCTATTACCGACTGAGCTGTGACGCCTGTCAAAAGGGAGGTTATTCGGCATAAAAAGTAGCCAGGTTACGAACTATATATATACCAAGTTTGATACAAGTTGGTTCAGTAGTTTCGACGTGATTGAAACACAAACATCTAAACATCCAAACATTTAACCTTTCGCATTTATAATATTAATGGGATTGTAAAATAAGAATTCTAAAGCGTTTTTTATCGAAACATTTTGACTTTAAAGAATTTTAAAGCGGTACCTAGGTATTTTAAAAGTCACAGCATTGTAGTTTTCTCGGAAACTTAAATTCTCGCCTTGGACGCAATGAAAGGACGTCGTGAAAGAAACTTTACCCAAGTTATTTGTAAAATAACTATGTACTTAGATCGTCTTTCACAAAGGATGGCGTTTAATGCAAACTCGCTGGGTAGCTGTAACAACTTGGTGTTTTTTCTTCCGTAACATATTTACGATTCTCGAGAAAGTACAATATATATTTTAGTCTTCTTCGTATCTGTCATTGCTTATTTCCTTCTTACTCTGCATACCTTCGAATTATGCCGGCCATACACCATCTTTCTATCGTCCAATCCGCATGATCAAGCCAAAAGGATTGAAACTCGATTGTGCCGTCAAGTCTGTCATGCCAATCCACGCCTACACACGGTCAATCCAATCGGCAGCTTCATGCCGATTGGACGATAGGAAGGATGGTGTATGGCCGGCATTAACCTTAACAGCTCTCTACTAACACTTATGGTAGACATAATTATTGCAATAAAAAAATGAAAAATACTAATCTAGGCTTGACTATAAAATAACGTAGGTACTCTTTGCTAATTTTAAAAGGAGAAAACTAGAGAAAAAGAATACTAATTAGCTATCTCAAAGGGGAGTCTACTAAGCTATTTTAGTCATAAAGAGAATTGTTCGTTTTTGTAATGTCAGTCTTCAACTCTCATTTGAAGTACCTTACACAGGTAATGATTAGAGGAACAGTCACGCGATTCGATGCTTAAGAGTTGCTTGGGGTATGTTAAACGAGCACTTTGTGTATCAATTTTTGTGGTTCGAATTGAACGTTCAGACCGCGGTCGATGCTGAAGGGTTCTCGGAAATGGTATTCTGGCTTCGTGGTTCCACGATTGGCTCGAGGAGCGTTCAAGCGGAGCTCGTTGCTAAAAAACTACTGTTTTTAATAGCCTCACCGAGTTTTCTACAAAAAGTAGCCTATTTGCTCGGTCACGTACTATATCTTCGATTTTCCATTCAATTATGCTATGTTACGGTGTGATTCTGAAACGTTTTAATTCATTCATACATGGTACACCGACTTTCTCATTGGCAGTAAAGGATATAAGATTTGTATATTAGACCAAAACAACTAACTATATACAGATAGAGTATTGTGTCAACCAACGTAGTGTTCGTGAAGGGGCTTATTTCAGAAAACCCCTGCGAGTTGCCCCTGCGAAGGGGATTTCTGGACTTGAAGGATATGTTCTTTAATTATGGGTCGGTCAGAGATCAACTGGTTTATTCGCTATTATAATAACCTATTAGGTCCACATAATATTTATTATTAGCAGAATGCTCTAGATTTGCCTGCAGTTCAAATCTAATTTAATATACTTAAGTGGAAAATAAATTTCGCTATCCTCAACCTTATTTGCCGTGTTAACGTTTTTAATGTGAATAGAAACAGTGATTTCTACTTACCTTCTCAGAGCATATAAAGCACCTAGTGTTTAGTGTTGTCCAATAATTTAGTAAAATAAGTTTATGTGTAGTACTATTTTTGAAACTAGATGGCGCTGGTAAAGTGAGACGATTTGTAGAACGCGCTATCGTTGTGTTTTGCGTGGTGAGGCCCAATGCCTCACCTTTGAATAAATATGCTTCGATTTCTACCTACCTTTTTCATTATATATACCTACATACCTAGACACTGATTTGGATTCTATACATGGTCCTTCGAGCCGGATGTTGGTCGACATATTTTTGAGACGAGCCTTGGGCGTACGAAACTAGGGGGTAATCCTCTAAATGTGCGCGCACCGACCGACCGATCCCGTTACAAGGAACGTGTCGTGTGGTTGTTTGTTGGGCGAGAGAGTGGTACGGGTCAACCCCGACCATAGTCAGAGAGCCGCAGGAGTGCGGAAAGGGCAGGGTTTGCCTTTGCGCGACGTGACGTCATAACCTCGACGTACTAACGGCGAGTGACGTCACAACCAACCGTGACGTGAGGACACGTAACGGTAGCCGGTGCCGTCACAGGCGTGACGGAGGCAGGACGCAAGGGTGACGTCATCCTTCAGGAGGACACTCAGCACAACAACGACAAGAGTGGTTTGTCAGTGAAAAATTGTGAGTACTTTTTGTGATTTATTTCGTTGGAGTAAGGTTCAGTTTAAAAGAAGAAATTTGACACTTAGAAAAATTTGAAGATTGAAGATTTGGACTTGTAAAATTATTGTGCATGATAGTTAAGACTTAGAATAATTTAGGAAAAAGTGTACAGACGGGGAACCTATGCCCGATTTTAGAGCGAATCTCAAACACTTGTAAAATTTTTAGGAATTTTTAGAGACTTAGAAAAATTTTGTTGGCTAGTTAGGGACTTAGAGCGATTCTCAAGTTTGAAGTAACTTTCAAGATGTCTATGGCTTTAGTTAAAGGTCAGTTAGGCTTTATGGCCGCGATTGAAAAGGCGTACGAAACGTTCAAAAAGTCACCAAAGGAGCGACTTCGTAAAGCATCTTATTTAGTAACGCGCATAGAGTCTTTAGAAGAGAAATGGAAAATAGTTGTAGACAATCACAGAAAGATACTTGAAGTGGAAGACAAAGAAATAGAGAAAACTACTTACATGACAGAGAACGTGTTTCAGGCTATGGAAGAAGTGTACATAGAGTATAAGTCAGAGATGAGAGAGGCTTTAAGTGAAATTAAATCTTCTAAGCCATCTACACCAACCCCATCATGTTCGCACACGTCATCAAAAGTAGAGTCCAGTGTACGATTGCCCAAAATTATGATCCCTACGTTTTCCGGTTCCTACACAGAATGGACAACTTTTAGAGATTTATATGTGTCGTTGATCCATAACTCTTCAATTGACCAAGTACAGAAAATGCACTATTTAAAGGGTCATTTAACTGGAGAGGCAGAGCAACTGTTAAGGCATGTGCCGATAACTGCAGCCAGTTATGACGAAGCTTGGTCAACTCTCAACAGTAGATACAACAATAAAAAATATTTAGCAAACTGTCTGTTGAAGCGTTTTATGAATCAACCCAGCATAGGTATTGAATCAAGCAGTGCAATTAAGGATATGTTAGATGTAACAAACGAAACGTTAAATGGATTGAAGAATTTGGGAGTCTGTGTTAGTTCGTGGGATACCATCATCATTTATGTCATTTGTTCAAAGTTGGATTCAGAGTCACGGAAGGAATGGGAGATGAAGATAAGTGTGTCAGATGAGTTGCCGACTTTGAGTCAATTGCGTGAATTTTTGGAATCTCGATTCAGAGCACTTGAGTTCATGGATCCCAAGCCAAAGACAAAGCCAAATTCTTCGACCCAAAAACCGAAGGTACTGCATGCATTGTCAACCGAATCCGATGCTGCGTCTCAGCCCAATTGTCCATATTGTAAGAAGGATGAGCACAAACTAGCAAATTGTAAACAGTTTTCTGCAAATAGTTATGACAAAAGGCATGAATTCGTTCAGACGAACAGTCTCTGTTTTAATTGCTTAGGTAGGAACCACTCCGCCTTCATTTGTCGAGCTAATTTGAGGTGTCAAATCTGTAAGCGCAAACATCACTCGTTGCTCCACCCGACCCCGAAATCATCATCATCAACATCATCAGCTTTAGCCAAATCAGAGTTGGAGGTAGAAGTCAAGTCAGCAGTAGAGAAAATTAAGGCGTCTCAAGATGACGCGTCTTCAAGTGTGAAGGCACATTTTTCCCAGAACCAGGGAACTAAGAAGCAGATTCTGTTAGCCACAGCGGTTGTAAGAGCTCAAGCAGAGGACGGTCGTTCACGGCTGCTCAGAGCTCTTGTAGACCAGGGTTCGCAAGCGTCCTTTGTAACAGAATCAGCAGTGCAGATGCTGGGTCTCCGGAAGATTTCAAGCAAAACCAGCATTTCCGGAGTGGGCGGCGACAAAAGCAATCTTGCTTCCAAGCACATCGTCATGGTGAATCTTCAGTCGCGTCATGATCCCAGCTTTGAACTGCAAGTACGTGCACATGTATTAGGTGCAATCACGAGTCTCCTTCCGTCAGAGAAGGTGGAATATGTGGAGTGGCCCGAGTTAGCAGATATCGTTCTCGCCGATCCCCAGTTCCACACGCCTAGCAAAATCGATATTTTGCTTGGCGCAGACGTGTATGGAAAGATAATCCAAGAAGGCTTGATCAGAGGTCCCAACGGCACACCGATTGCTCAGTGTACTGCGTTGGGCTGGATCTTGTCAGGTCCCACACAGAACACGCATATTGATGAGGCTGAGAATGATCGGCACTGTCATCATAATGTCGTGCTAAGTATGCATTCTTGTGTGGATGAGTTGCTCAAGAAGTTTTGGCAAATTGAATCCGATCTCGCTGATACCAAAATTCTTACTGAAGAAGAAAAGCGTTGTGAGGAGTTTTACAGTCAAACTACTCAGCGAGATGGAACCGGACGCTACGTTGTGCGATTGCCGTTCCGCGAGGAAGATCCTCAGTGTAAGTATGGGAAATCTAAGGAAGTCGCCCTTAAAAGATTTCATCATCTTGAAAATCGTTTTAAGAAGAACCCTGAAATCAAATCAAGATATTCTGAAGTCATTCATGAATACTTGGACCTTGGACACATAGTACGTATAACTGGCGAGGATTGTAACAAGGCAGATGCTGTATATTTACCGCATCACGCCGTTATACGTGAGGATAAAACCACTACCAAGGTCAGAGTAGTGTTCGACGCTTCATGCAAGGGAAAAAATGGAGTCTCCCTTAATGATACACTGATGATCGGTCCTACATTGCAGCAGGATTTGCGTCATATCATCATACGTTGGCGTATGCATCCTATATGTTTCAGCGCAGACATTGTCAAAATGTACCGCCAGGTGGTTGTCGCAGAAGAAGATGCTGACTTTCAGCGGCTGGTGTGGAGAGACGATCCGGAATCTGAAACAGAAGAATACAAATTAGTAAGAGTTACATTTGGTACGTCACCTGCTCCATACTTAGCTGTTAAGACGCTGCAGCAAATTGCAACCGATGAAGGAATGGAATGCCCTGACGTAGCGGAGAAGGTAAAATCAGATTTTTACGTAGACGATCTGTTGACCGGTTGCCAGACTGTAGAAAAAGGTAAGATTATATACAAGGACATGAAAAGCTTATTGAGTAAAGGGGGATTCGATTTGCAGAAATGGGTATCAAACAATGAAGAATTAGCTGCGATAGTGACGGATCAAGAAGGAATTCAGGATGGAAAGGTAGACATAAAGATGGATGAAGTGGTGAAGGTGCTAGGGCTTACCTGGGACAAAAGGTCTGATGCTTTCCATTACTCCGTGCAACTTCCTGTTCTGCAGAATCCTATCACTAAAAGAAAGGTTATTTCCAACATCTCACGCTTATTCGACCCATCGGGATGGGTGACGCCTTGTATAGTAGTCGCCAAGGTGATGATCCAGAAGTTGTGGCTCGCTGGAATTGATTGGGACGATGAGCTCCCAGAAACATTACTGGAAGAGTGGCTCGCATATGAAGCAGAGCTAAAGAACATCTGCGATGTGAAAATTCCTAGATGGATTGAGACTAGAAGTGATGATTCCTGCGTAGAGCTTCAAGGGTTTTGTGATGCGTCTATCGCCGCTTACGCTGCAGTAGTTTACTTGCGGACTATTGATGTAAAGGGTAACATCCATGTTAACCTAATTGCGGCAAAGACGAAGGTAGCTCCGACAGCGCAGATCTCGATCCCTCGCCTGGAACTAATGGGAGCAGTCCTGTTAGCTAAGTTAATCACAGATGTTGCTAAGCTTTTAGGTATTGACAAAAATAATATTCACGGTTGGACCGACTCTACTGTCGTGTTAGCGTGGCTTAGCAGTCATCCCAGTCGTTGGTCAACGTTCATCGGCAACAGAACTTCGGACATATTGTCAAGGTTAGATAATGCACAGTGGTCCCATGTTCAATCAGCTCAGAATCCTGCAGACATTGCATCGAGAGGCTGCACACCGTTGGAGCTAACTGAAAATAAAATGTGGTTACAGGGACCGTCGTGGTTAAGAGATTCAAAGGTTACTTACCAAAGGCCGACGTCTTCTACTGATCTGGAGCAAAGGAAGGTCAAGGTCCATCTCGTAGCAGCCGGTGATGAGTCGTCAGGTGATCCCAATCTGTGGACAAGATTCTCAACGTTGCGAAGATTAGTGCGCGCGGTGGCTTACTGTCGAAGATTCCTGAAATACAAAAGAAATATTAAGTTTGAACCATATTTGACAAGTCACGAGCTTAATGATGCGTTAGAAGCTTGTATAAGACAAAGCCAGTTAGAATTAGAAGATAGCAAAAATAAGCTGAAATCGTTAAGCCCGTTCCTTGATGACAAGAAGATTATGAGAGTGGGCGGTAGGATTGAAAACTCCAACCTTCCCAAGGACACGAAACATCCCATAATTCTTCCGCATAAAGGTCATATCACAGACTTGATAATTGATGAAGCTCATAGAAAAACCCTACATGGAGGTCCAACTCTAATGCTGAACTATTTGCGAACGAGATATTGGATAGTCTCAGCTAAAAGCCTTGTCAAGATGCACGTGCGCAAATGTGTTGTATGTGTTCGACATGCAGCAACAACGAAGACTCCATTCATGGGTCAGTTACCTACCTGTAGAGTTACACCGGCAAGGCCGTTTCTTCATTGTGGCGTCGACTTTGCCGGCCCCATCAATATCAGAATGTCTAAGGGACGAGGTAATAAATCATATAAGGGATATTTGTGTATTTTTGTATGTATGTCAACTAAGGCCATACATTTAGAAGTAATTAGCGATCTGACTGCTGAAGGATTCATTGCAGGCTTCAAAAGATTTGTGGCCCGTAGAGGTCACGTAAGTGATATGTGGAGCGATAACGGGACGAATTTTGTAGGAGCGTCCAAGGAACTGCTCAAACTCGTCACCGCTGAGGAATCATCAGTCGCTGTAGAAATACGAGAATGGTTGAGTAGCAACAGCGTAGTGTGGCACTTCATCCCAGCCCATGCGCCAAACTTTGGAGGGCTGTGGGAAGCAGGCGTGAAGGCCACCAAGTTTCATTTGAAACGAGTCATAGGTGACTCTACACTCACTTATGAAGAGTTGACAACCGTTCTAACCCAGATCGAGGCGTGCCTAAATTCTAGGCCATTGTCGATATTGCCTAATAGTCACAGCGAACCAGCACCATTAACTCCGGGACATTTCCTGATTGGAGAACCGTTAGTGATCGTACCTGAGCGGAACTATGAGCTAAGCAATATTGGCTCACTGAGACGATGGCAGGTGACTCAGAGAATGGTGCAGGATTTTTGGCGAAGGTGGTCCAACGAGTACTTAGTACATTGTTTGCAGAGGTACAAGTGGTCAAAGCTGACTCCAGAGCCTAAAATTGGTGATGTAGTCTTGGTCAAGGAAGATAATCTTCCTCCAGCTCGTTGGATGTTAGGCAGAGTGGTTGACAGGCATCCTGGCTCAGACGAGATCACTAGAGTGGTCACGTTGAAGTGTGGTCAATCTCTCTTCAAGAGACCAACTTCAAAATTGTGTGTTTTGCCAGTCACAGACTGATGTATTTGTTTTAAGATTGTTAAGTTTAAGTTAAGTTTCTACACTGCTATTAAGCACTTTATATTGTTTAAGTGTTGTTGTTAAGTTTAGGTTCATGTTTTCAAATTTAAGTTTCACTGTTCACAAATTTTAAGTAAGTTTTAAGTAAGCTCATGTTGTTAACTACCCCACAGTGTTCATGGTGGGCGGTAATGAAGAACAATCAATGTCGTTCTTGGTGGGCGGTATGTTTAGTGTTGTCCAATAATTTAGTAAAATAAGTTTATGTGTAGTACTATTTTTGAAACTAGATGGCGCTGGTAAAGTGAGACGATTTGTAGAACGCGCTATCGTTGTGTTTTGCGTGGTGAGGCCCAATGCCTCACCTTTGAATAAATATGCTTCGATTTCTACCTACCTTTTTCATTATATATACCTACATACCTAGACACTGATTTGGATTCTATACACCTAGAGTACCTATTATTTCTTTGTTTAAAGTCAGAATCATTATGTACATGCATTTTGAGTTCCATTTTTGATTACTATTAGATAAACTTATGTGCTTTTCAATGTGATTTATCTAATTTCAAATCCTCGAGAAGTATGTTCTCTGTTACCTATAAATCCCGTTTTTGAACTGTTATACAATAACTTTATTGAGAAAATACATATTTCAATAATATAGCTCAACTGGGACATTTGATATTGCTAGAAATGTTTAGTTTAATACTACTAACATTATTCCCAAGGATATCTACTTCGTGAGCGTTTGCCAATTTGCGATAACGCAAAGGATCTGATTTACCAAAACACAGCTAATCTAAATTCTAGTCCAATTTTTATGATTAACAGACAGAATGCTTTAATAACTTAGATTATGGAACTGGTTGAAAATACTAAGAAGTTTGACCGAGATATTTATAGCCAGATTTTTTTTTATGAAACGCTGTGAAATAATATACCTACTGATCGGTACTGTATATTCTATAAAATCCACCTGGCATAGCAATCTAGATAAGAAAGGCGGCTTCTCTTGGAACGAGACCTATTTATTGCACTACGAATGGGTTAACCTCTTCGATTATCCCTAATGCCTCACCCATACATTTGACACAACGGGAGACAAGTGATGAGCATGAGGGCTTATAAGGTAGAGATGATCCAGTATAACTTTGTACATCGTTTGATATAAATGTAACGTTTTGCTATATAAACAACGGATTTCTAGTTTTCGATTGGACGGTCTCTACGTAACTGGAGAATAAATTCAAGTCTATTGGAACACGTGAACGGACCATAACCCAGGAGTAACCTAAGCTACTTGCCTAGTTAACAACTTACAATGAGTTTGAGTTCACGCGATCCAGTCAGGCGACATTTGCACAGTTGCACCAATAATCAAATAATTTTTATCGACTGCATTGCATATTTTAAAAATGATTTACATTCTTAAGTTCATTGGGACTGCCACAAAATAGAGAGAAATGTTTTGTGAGGACTGCAGTGCATTAGTTTATTAATACATTACTAACTGTTAATCTGCTAAACAAGCCTCCCAAATCTCCCGACTTTATTCCATCTTTGATGTTTGATCTTCTTTTTCGAATGATATTATCTTACTAGCTAATCTCGACGACAATCAGCACGCTTAGCATGAGCGCCAAAAACGGCGTTTCTGTCTACCGAAGAGAAGACAAATCATACTCTGTCCCTTTCTTTTGTTTGACGAAAGCAGATACCGGAGTAGGTCTATTCTTCCGCAAACAAGTCACTATCTAGGGCGTGTCATGATGGTAGCCCCTGCAGGTTTAATATTTGACACCTGTCCTTACTAAAATATTTATAATCGGTCAAAATAAAAATCTTAATCTTATTAGACAATGAAAGTATTTTGAAAACTCTGCAATACATACTCTTAGACACCATTGTCTTACCACGTGGGACGTGATGATAAAATTAAACATAGTAGTCCGCTATTTTTGGAAGCGCTCTAAATATGGTTCAGCTGAGCTCAGTTTTACTTTTCACTTTCATTTCTTTTGTTAGCGTGAAAGTAGGTAACTACTCGTGATATATATATTTGTATTTATCTCAACAGTTCATTGCTATTCTTGAATATCATATAATGTGATCTCAAAGACTTCTTACCGTACACTAATTATTTATAGTAAACTAATGGATGAATGGAATAGGCCGTATCAATAAACAGTTGATTAAGTTTTCTCGCAAGTAAATTGTAGTATTTTGAACATTATCAATTCTAAGGCTCTACCAGTCTTCATTCCGTAACTCTACATTTACCTTATAACATTGCATTTAAATGAATAGAGAAATTGGAAGCAAAACTTTCGGGTGATGTGTAAAGTCAAACATTTTTGATGAATATTAACTTACTGAATGTTTCAGTGAGTTTATATCTTCAAAATTGTTGAAATGTGCGAGCGATAAGTAGTTTGTTATTACCCATCGTCTTATCAATGAGGTTTATTTACAGCGAAGTAGCAAAATGCCATACCTCTATGGAGTATATTATTATATGGAACTGAATATCACGGAGATACCAACGAAAACGACCCCAGGAACTAAAACGAAATGTAGAACATATCATAAATTCAAGAATATAAGGTTTTCCTGCAGCTAGTTACCTTTTCGAGTGAACTTCCTTTCAGCCCCGGGAATATGTTCGCATTGTTTTGTTGTGTTTGCGAGTTAGGAACGGCAAATTGTCGGATTACACAACTCCTAAGTTGCTCGGTCAACATTACTGGGGAATCTTAAATTCTAGCTACTCGTGCGGTTCTTGTGTTTTGACGTCAACTTCTAATAAGCATAACACTCGCAGACTTTGCGTGCTTCATAATTAAAAACTCCTCCATTTCATTGTCCCGAGAATAGAAAGTTCTCCATCGCAAACAAAGCATAATTTTCCAAATTGCCTATTAGCGGAAACCTTTGGCGGGAACGAGCTGTTTTTCTGAAATCTGTTTTTCTTTTGCTCAAATAATAGCTAATAATAATTTAAGATGTTTGTCGTGAATTTGGTGATTTATGTTTTGTTTCCTTTACTGGCCTGTTAGTTCCGTTCGGTTCGTTCGTAGCTGCCTTCAGGGGGTGTGGGGGACTGTGTAAATAAGCTTGAAACTTGGTATGCCGGTTTAGCGTTGTAAATTGTATGAGAAAAATGCAAGAGTGGGCGATTGCCGCTCACTCGGCGGACTACGACGAGGCCACTATGCTTAGTTACATACTTACATATGCATGAGATTTAAAAAAATGTACCTATCTTATTGCTTGAGGCTGGGTGATTTACTTGGCATAAATGAATATAGTTATGTATTTCTAAACGAGTGCAATGTGTGCGTCTTTGAGATAAGGTTTCCATCTAAGAAAAAACTCATTTTAGTATTCACATCATCACGAAACGTCTTATCGATGTTTACCTTTATAATTTCCGCGTGTACAACCCCACCGGGAGTGGCATCCGTTCAACTTCCTTCGTATCCCTCCTCGAGGTAAATAAGCGCCTCCCTTTGTTTGCCGGTTAACGGTTGTAAATTGTACGGTAATAACGGTGCGGTTGTGCGAGACTTGGGCGCCTGAAACGGAAGCAATCCAACTCTTTACCCCCGCGTGCATATTCATAGGGCTGCCGGAAAAATTGCTCCGATCTGGATAGCTCTATATTTTATCACATCTGGATTGCCCTATATTTTATCACTATCGTCTGCGGCTAGCAAGGAACTGGGTTTTTGAATTGTTTTATTGAGGCTGTATTTTGCGTTTATTACGCTGTTTGTATGTATATAAAAAAAGTATATAAGTATGCTACCAGCATCTAGTTCCCATATCACGAGCGTTAAACCACATCATTCGATAATTTACATCCGTGTCGATTAGCTAAAAGTCTTACAAAAGAAAACTGCAGCATACTCGTAGTGTTCATAGTTAGATGTTCGACCAAGTCCATGTCAGAGACGGGGTGGGACGGACGTGCAGTCAAAACTTCATTAAAGCCAGTCAGTTAGGCAGTTTGCGGCGCCGCCGGGCGCCGGACAGTCAACCTTGTTACTAACTCTTGTCACGTACGTGGCTGTCACGACCCGAGACTGTTTTTCCGTGGTCAGGAAATTCTCCGTAGACTTGGCGGGTCTTCAGTTCTTTAGCTTCTCGTTCTTATGCAACTGGGTCTTGTGTTTTGCGACCATCTAGTGTAGCTTTTTATAACGTGGCTGTTGTCACTCCTGTTTATTTGCCGTCTCAAAGTTTTAACTTGAACGTTTAGTTCTTCGTTTCCCGCTTTTTGAAGCGTGTGTCTTTTCTTTGTATTAAATCTTTTTCCGTTAAAAGCGGAAAGTGGACAAACACATTTCGTCTGAACAGTTCTGTTCGCGTCTGATCCCAGAACAACACTCTTGGCACCGGCTTCCTTAATTCAAAAGTTGTTCTGTTCCTAACGGTGATATTTTCGAAACTTTTCGTTTCAATTCAGCTTAGTTGTTCAGACGTCTAATGGGAACACCGGCTTTGTTGTCTTATGTGAGCATGACATGAAATAAACAGCCATTGAAATGTTGAAGTGTAATGGCACAGTTAAATGTTATTTCTGTCTGGGGAAAAGCATTTGGCTCAAATAAATGCATGGAACCTCATCAAGGTGACTGCAGATATTTTGTGTGGAAATACCGAATTTGGAGTGAATGAATTTTGCCACACAGTTTCCATACACTTATACTTCAATACTTTCTATAGCCACCATCATTCTCTTTTTATTCGAGCTTAGATTTGGGTTAGCTAAAAGATAGGGTTGGTGTTCACGAAGGAGCCTTAACTATTTCTGACTATTGCGTCGCACTGTCTCCTTTGCTTTATTTCAAAGCTTAAGAAAGTCATTCCCTTTCAAACGACTTATAATATCCTTCATCTGCCGAAATCATTTTCTCGCTCACTTTAATACTTGACTTCGTTTTAAAGTTATACAATAAAACAATTTATCCCAAGGTAGCGTTTACAATGCAGTAACAGTTCTCACTTTATGACGCCGACGTCCTGCCCCCTGCATACAAATTACAGTATGGCACTTTCCAGTTTTACTTTATTGTTAGTTTGGAATGCAAAGCGCTTCTATGGTGAATATGAATAGGGTTTTATGTAATGTTATATCACAATCACATTGATGATAAGCTTCAAATACCAGATATGGTAAAGGTAGCTTTTTTTTTGTTGACTTATTAATGACATATTACACAGAAAAAGTGGGCCAAAAAAATAAAATACAATAGTGTTTACCGAAACAAGGCGTTTGACGCAATACAACTCGAGATTATTCAGCTCAGTTTGCGCTCGAGCCGTTTAATTTGTTAAATTGAAAAGAAACATCGTATTGTTCAGATAAAATTAGGTTTATTTGCGAAACTCATTCGGTCGTAACAGAAGATCCCTTTGAAATAAGTGGATGGAAAGAGTGAAATGACCTATAAAGTGGATAGATGTGGCAGTTCCAACAGCGCTCACAGTATTTTTCTCGCTTATTTCGTTGGCCGTTTCTTGAGAAGTGATGCTCATGGTCATGATAACATGTACGGCAATTTTGGCAATCTGTGTCTCCAGAAAATGGAACTGGAGTGTCAAAACCATTACAAAAATGTGTGATCTCATTTCACTGCTTTTGCATATCTTGAACTACATAATCCTTTTAAGTTATGCTTATAACTCGCTTATAACTCGCTATAGCGATGCGAAAAAGCATAACTATAACTAACTACTTAGTTATAACTAAGTCTATTTGTTCCTGATTAAAGACGTCAGTTCCGCTATGCCGTGTGTTCAGAAATGCTATCAATAACATAATCTATTGTCGAGATCACTAAGTATCAAGACGTCAAGAGACAAAAGACACTCACATCTCTGGGTTAGTGTCACGGAATAATTACACGGCTTAAACAGTTGCAGAATATACTCTGAGCTGAGGATTAGATGAGTTTGCACTGTGGAGTAATGATACATTGTTGCCTGCTGTTATATTCTGAGTCCTATTCATACAGTGTCCTCTTCTCTATAGTTGTGTGCATAGCACTATAATTTATAATTGGGTTCTGGTGTTTTGCCGTATTGCCTTATATTGGCGCTGCTGATAGGTTAGGTTTAGTTTGCCATTTCGACATTTGCAACCAATCACATACAATATTTCTTACCATGCATTCCTTGTTCTGGACGGACACCTGTCAATATGTGGTGCGGTGCTGTAAGTAAACTAGTGTCACAAGAGTTCTTTGAAAAAAATATATAGTGTAATGTATCTTGTGAATAAACCTACCTAATAAAGTTAGTCGTCCTCCATTTCTCTTCCAGAAATGAAATATTTAATTTTGTGTGAAATGATAAACATGACAACCTCCGCGACATCGTTAATCTAGGTTGTAATATGTTTTGACACATTTACATAAATAGCACTTTAACAGTTACGACAAGCCAGCAGAATTTATGATGTTTGATATGTGACGTATTTTGGGCGAGATAGTGTTATTTATGGATGAGTTATAGTCGGTTGGGTGCATCAGGATTTGAATATTTGCATATATTCTCGTCGATCGCCTGCGGACGACCCATCAGCCAGTGCTTTAATGCTAGGTGGTGTTCGCTAAAAAAACATGCCTTATAGATTTTGTAGCTGATTACCTAAGTGTCATCATCATTTCCCTGCCCTTATCCCGCGCTAGGCGGGGTCGGCACAACATGTCTTCTTCTTCCACTCGCTCCTATCATTTGTCAACTCAGAATCTACTCCTCTCACATTCATATCCTCTTTCACACAATCCAACCACTTCTTCTTCGGCCTTCCTCTACCTGCGTACGCAGTCACACTCATATTCATAACTTTTTTCGTGATATGACTTTCATCCCTCCTCATGAGCTGATTAAGTGTATAATTACTATTTTATTCACAAGAAACTTTTTACAGTACCCTAATATACGGGATACTCTCTGTGTGTGATAATTATTGTTAATTGTTTTCTTGTAGGAAACATTATGTAAGGCTTACAAGGAAAATTTTCCACACTCGGTTTGTTTAGTTACTTTCACGCTTTGAATAAAACAAACATTGTTCTTTCTTATCGATCGCCTACATTTACCACCTCGCATCGCCGCATTGTGCGTACCGAAGTATAATAATTGCGTTGAACGCGTGATACGATACGCCTAACAAGTTCCGTGCACGCATCGATTATGTATTGTATTATACATGATGTATTTTGATAGCTGCCGATATGGGACCGAATGAATATTAAATTAATTTCGGTATTTAGGCCTAAAATGCGACAATTAACGGGTGACGTGTACCCTCTAACACGGTTGGTTTACGAGGTGATAAAATTGTCGAATTGCCTCCAATAGGTATTATATGTTGGAGTTTCGAGGGAGGAACGGTCGACTGGCCTGTTCAGTGGCGTGTCGTTATTGCGCTGCCTTATCTTTATGATTGACTTCCCAGTGCCATACTGCAAGGTTTTATGTCCCAACGCTGTAAAATTCAACAATGCCGCGGATTTCAGTTACAACAATATAAATCGCGCTGATGATATTTTTACACGCAAACTCTGCGCTTTCAAACTTCTACCTTTTGTCAGTGTTATTAATGTTCACAATGTTTTATTGTTACAGGTACGTGGAGATGATTCGTCGGATGATTTAATGAGGGAGGTCGGGTCAATTCGTGTTTATACTTCTAATAGTTGAGAAATGAGCCGTGAGAACCATGACACGATTTGAAACAATCGTTCTCTCAATGCATGTATGGCTGGCTTTGATTCACCTATCAGTAACAACCTACTGTTTAGATTCATTAATATTTAATCATTTCTTTCCATCTAGTTTAATGCAGTTTAGTAGATCAAATAGCGGCGGTTTGCGGACACTAATCTTGTGATGTTCTAAGTAAATCTTGGATTAACGAAGTGATAACGTTATATCGTATAGCATAGCACGGTTCAACTTGGCTTAATCGTTAACTTTTAGCCTTAGTAGCTAAAATGGGTCATAAAAGGAATAAGAATCTAACAACGTGGATATTTAGTCGAGGTTATCCGCGTTGGTTCTTAGTTGTAAATATTCAATATTAGCATAAACCTCGCAAGTTATTTTACCACGACCTAGAACAAGATTATCAAGATCTATTTGAATTTCAAATCAGGGGAATAGCTTGAGAGAAGAAAATCTTCCTTCCGAAGCTTATAAAGGCACGAACATATTATATGTGGATTAAGCTAAGTAGCTGAATTATGGTGACTTCGAGGTATGTTCAAGCTTAAATTTCTTGAAACTAAAGTACATTTTGCTAAAATAAGCTTAATTGAGGTTAACCCGGTTACCAATACAGCTCCACTACTAGTTCAATATAAGCTTTTATTACTTCTCTTTGGACACAAACGTTGCGTCGTCGCACCAATAAACAGTTAAAATTACGAATTTGATGTCGACTTCAATTTTAAAATTTGCAGAATTTTCAGTTTCAGAACAACCCACTGCAAATTATACGAGCTTTTCTATGCTTTGAGCAACATCAAAAAGATACTTTTAGTTTTATTGTGGTTTTAATTAATCCTAAAACTTTATTGCACTGCCATCTCGTCTAATATTTTCGGGTTAAAAATTTTACTTCTAAAAATTTGCTGAGAAAAGTATAAACTCGTATGGCAGAGTTCAGTGAGCTTTTGACTCCTAAAAGCTGATCAGAATATAAACATGACTATTTCTTTTGCAAATCAGTATAACTTTACCTAATATTTATTTTGGTTGTAAATGTAAAAAAAAACAGATATTGCATGTAATATGCTAACGTTTCTGGGTTTCACCAAATGCGCGTCAATCGTGTCTATGACAAAAAAAAAATTAAATCCAAACTACAACAAAAAGTTATCTATTTTTAACCGACTTCAAAAAAGGAGGAGGTTCTCAATTCGGTTGTATGTTTTTATTTTTTATTTTTATTTTTTTTTATTTTTTTTAATGTTTGTTACCTCAGAACTCCGTCATTTATGAACCGATTTCAAAAATTCTTTTTTCATCTGAAAGGATATACTCCCAGATTGGTCCCATTTTATTTTCATCAAAATCGGTTGAGTAGTTTGGGTAATAAATAGAAATAACTGAAAAAAATATGCCCGGCGCGGCGCAGCGCCTACTATTTTACTGCTAGCAACGATGCAATATGCCAAGTTGCGGCGTAGCGCCTACCATTTTACTTTTAGCAACGATGGACCCTTTGTGGTGCACACCTAAATTTTTACATTTTTCTAAATTTGTCAATAAACCCAGTTTGTACATTCAAACCGCATTTAATTGGAGAAAAGCAAAAACCCACCAGTTGTTCCTGTAAAGAATCAACACCAACCACGTGCACCAAATTGCGAATTTTGCTTTCCTGTGACTTTTATGTGGTGTTTATAGTGACTAGAGCATTCCCAATGAACTGTCATCATCGTCATCATCATCTGATGATGAAGCTGGTAGTCGAATTGAAGTCGGTTTTCCAGTTTTTTAACTTATAAATTATTCTAAATTTTTTGTCCACTAACAATGAAATCACCCACGTAGCAGATTATACAATGTATATTGTACATAGACGTATGTCATACGTCTTCGTCCACACAAAAGCACAGCAATCGAACGTCACAATGTCATATACGATAGCTTTCGGAAGCTTGCGATTGACGCCGGATGTGCCCTGTATGCTGACGTTACTGGGTTGCAGACTTGCAGCTAGGCCGGAACAAACCGACAGTGTACGTCAATCGTGCTCGGCAAAAACGAACCCAGTAATTCACTCAAATTTCCAATGGAAAATAGCCCTAATTATGCACAATGGCAAAAACATAGACCAATATTGATATATACCTTAAAACTAGCGTACATATTATTATAATAACAACTAAAACACTTATTGGACACGTATAGAGAACGACTGTGGCGTCATGTCGAGGTGTCTCGTTGCAGGCGGCCAGTGAACTTCCTGAACTTGACGCCTTTCGCCCAAAACTCTCCATCTAGGTATGTTGACAAGCCATCAGTCGGTACTCTCACCGTGAATGAACTAAAGTTCACATCGTGGCGTGACTCCAACTTTTCTACCCTCATGGTTAGTCCGGTCTTTTCTTTGAGATAAAGCCCCACCATCTCTGCTGTCTGCTGTAATAAGTTGCTTACACGATATTTTTTATGGTTTGTCAACTAAGGAGTAAACTGATAAGGTAAGTTCTGCGTACCGACGATCACAAAAATCTTGTTTCATTTACATACAAACTACAGAATTCCTAATCAGACAGTCGAAATTGTTTTCTCTTTACGATTCATCAATTTGGAAGAGCAATCAAGCGAAATTGGATTCGTTACGGAAACGCGCCACAATTGGCACTTTTACACGTCGATTTGAATCTACAGAGATACGACTGATTGTAATGTTTTTGGTACTAAATTTTTTAGCTTTATCGGTTTCGGTTTATAGCTTTCTGAATTATGATTGGATTCCCTTCCAACATATTACTTAACTTTCTACATACTGATTTTACTAAGTACGCAAACTTTGAGATATTTCTCTTGCTCTGTGTTTATTTCAATTAAAACAAATACATTATTGGCAGAATCAGATATTTTCCGAGTGATGGATTTTGGGAGACGGAGTAGCTATGATTTGGGAGTTGGTTTCAGGGTATTTTTCGACCAATACATGAAAGTCTGGCCCTTTCCGAATCGTATGAAATATCTCAATATCTGTCTATTCGTGTATGAATTTTTGTATGTATTGATGTCTAAATCACTGTCTTTTCTTACATTTTATATAGCAACGAGATAAACAATTCCCTTTGTGTTCTCGATGTCAACGTCTTCGGCAGGGCGACGACGGCGCGGCGGCTGTCACCACCGCAAGCATGCCTCTGACATCGCAACGATCCCCATTCAACCAGCCTCGCCATCTTTTGTCTACACCCAAGATGTTCCTATTACTATTGTAATAAGGATGACAATGATAACGAGGAACCGTTGTTGTATCCAACTAGCGTCGATTATGCGTTGTTCAGATCACTCCTTTGTTTATATTGACGTGTGTCGCAACACTGCTAGCTGAGCTGCTACTGCTGTTAGTAATAAAAGGTGTTTAGTGTTCCGATTGTTCATATTTGATACAGATCCCTAATTTGGTATCTCAATAAAAACTCGGTAATTAATTAATCCTAGTTTTATTTATTGGCACCAATGCACACTGTAACTACGTGGAGAACGAACAGGGAGAACGAACGAGAGAACGTATCTCACACCTAAAAACAAAGGAAAATCAAAACTATGGCTTGGCTGATATAAGGCACAATGATGTAAAACACTGTTCATCAATCTCATATGATATTAAAAATAGCTTAATGTGTTTAGTTGGAAAACATTAATCTATCAAATTTCACAGCTTGGAGTTCGTCCAAAAAGATGTTATATAAAAAGCTATTTTAGGTTGTTAATTCAACATCATAGCTCCGTATTAACCATTTGTTTTAGTATTTTTCATAAAGCAGTCCAGCGTCTGCCTCTACAAAAACATGAAGATTAAGCTATGGGTTAATCTGCAAAGCCAGACTCTGATGCATTTTCTAATCTGGGTTTCGAATGAAACACTGCGCTGTATTAAAACATATGAACTCCATTAAATACTGAGACTCGCATCCACTTATCTTTATCTCGACCGCAGCTCTGTAATGTGCACTTGTACTCGTAATTACATATGAAAGCGGAGTGTACCGAGCACGATGCACATTAAGCGAAACGATGCCCTATCATCCGATAGGAACTTTCCGCGTCAGCGGGCTTGTATCGAGGAACTTCGCCGATTAAACAATTGAGGCCGGCCTGCCTAAGGGGGCTAGATATTGCGCTTCTACTCGCCAGCAAGTGCCAGCAACCGACCGGCCAATCGCCTCGAGTGCCGAATATTTGAGCATGACCGTAGTGCGACAAATCGCATGTTCCGATAGTTCGCCTGCTGGTATTCTTGTGCTTTTGATTGCAATGTACACGGCTATTCTCGAACGTTGAAACGGGCAATACAGTTTAAATCGAGAACTCGATAGCGAATTTGCCTTCCGGATGATATTGTAGTGACATTCTATAGTTTTCGTAACTGCTCCATTGAACGGCTCCTGGTATGCCAATTTATATGTGATCTCCAGAACGTTTGAATGTCATGCAACTGTCCAATTAAAACTAGAATTGCTTTTTGTAAGTAATCAAGTAAGTAATCACCTTAAATGGTGTGTTAATTATAAAGTTTGCTTTTCAAAAATTGCTACGACCGATTTGCGTAGTGGGAAAACTCAATACTCAATATTTTATTGCGTGATTATGCGTAAAAACAATCGGAAGCACGTCTCTACCCGGAATATGATTGCGATACCGAAAATCGTCTCATGCTCACAATATATTATGTGAGGGCATTTCCCGGTCGAGTTTACTTTGAATTTTGGTGTATCGAAACGTCGCGCATGCAAAATACGAACAAATTCATCGCATCAGTTAGCATCGTAACTCATCGTTTTTGAACAAAACATTATTGAGGTTCCCACATCATTTTCCTGCGATTACTACAGAAGTTCTTACTATTTATGATTTAATGGTCGCGTGGTCAGCATTTTACGTGCTGGCGACTCGGACGTAATTTTCCTCTGTCGATAATAGAGCTCGATCATCTGTATAATGTAGGAAAGTGTAAAATTTTAAACTCTTCGGGCGTGCCCCGCAATTTTTCGTCAGCTTCCAGCCGTTTAAAATTTAGGTTCCGTCCGGCCATCGGCAAATGGAATAGACCTACTTAGGTAAAATGAAAATGTTATTTTGCTTTGAAAGAAAAATGAGTTGTGTTTTAGTATTCCTTACTAAAATAATGAGAGCACTTTAAAAAGCAGAATGGTGGCTGTCTATCGTTTTGTGAAGCGTCATTTTCAATAACATAAAAGCCATTTTGAATCGACGAGCAAGATATTTTTATAAACACGTCGTACACTTAACACATTTTTCAATTAGTTTTTCAGCGCCGGTACTGAAATACACGCGCCTGTGCTTATGTTTTACTGAAAGAATTTCAAAATGCCATCAAAGATTGCAGTACATTTACTTTGAAAAATTTTCGACGCATTCTCTCCATGCGTAAACATAATTTTTTCTTTTATTGTTTTGTAGATGCATGTCCTCTCAAAATTACTAAGATAAAAATATCCTTATCGGCACGGAATTTATTTGATCCCTTTTGAGGCTTTTTCGCATATTTTCTCGACAGAAGCTGAATAGGAGACGTTGAATTCATGATTACCTCCCTTTAGAGATAATCGCGAGACGTTTCTCTGTCATTTCGTTTCGTAACTTTCTTACTAATGCCTTCTCCCTCACAAAAGTATGAAATACTTTGCGGAATTTGCGCATGTAGTTAGCCTAATTAGCGCCGATTGCTTGCCTTGTGTATTACTTCGCTTTACGAACATATTTCGTGTTATTTAAAATCTTCTTGCAAGGTACGTCGGTACATGTACCTATAGTATTGTTTAAACACCATGAAATTGCAAGAGAGAAAAAACTTCTGAACCAACAAAGCTAAATACACGCCACAACCTACTATGTAAAGCGTATGAATAATGTTCTGATATCTACAAGCTAATGTTATGTTAGCGTGTTTTGCGCACTATGTAAAAGTATTATTTAGGAAAAAGAATCTCACGCCATTACGGTGTAAGTTTAGAACAAACACCCATACTTTCGCTTCAATACGATAGGATTTGTAAACTACCAACTTTACCACACTTTTCACATCATTTCTGAACACCCGATCAAACTGCAGCCAATTCCAAGAGTTGCAAACTTCATGATATAGCAAAGTTCAAATGAAGTACCTAAAGGTCTTGTTTTCTGACCCTCCGTGTCTTGGCTTCGAGGATGCTCTTGGCTCTTATCCAATGCCTGATGACGTCTCCTACACGTTAAATTGATATTGGCACTTAGTGCAGAGTCTGCTGTCGCTAATCATACTATCGAACATGCAACTTTTCGGACACCATGCGGTTTCAAAGTTTTACTTGGTGTCCTAAAACTTTAATGTATTGCTGCGTGCGGAGTTGCTGACTTCTGAATGCGTTGTACGCTTTCTCCCATCTTTATTTAATCAATCAATCTCCTAAAGTTCCTCCTCAGGACGCTGAACCCGACATCAGATCCTAGGTACAATAGTTTGGATCCGGTGGTTTGTATATGCACTACGAAATTGGTTAGGCAATCGAGAATTGTGAAACCACAAATTGCTATACAGTTGCCGCATCACATAGAATCGATGCTTTAAAACATCTACGAACTACATCGAAACCAATTCGCGTTGCTTCGATGCAAAATACCTACTCAAGTTTATGTAAGATATATTTAAAGGTCACGGTTCTCTCGTTGCGCAATGTGACTAGATGCTTGTATTGTAATGATGGTGCGGTGCGGGTAATGACCACGCTTCATGCCACTCGATGCGTAAAGCAAGTCATTGCTGTGTCCAATTTGTAATGACTAAGATTTTTCCTGCGCAACGTCTTCTGAGAACAGACCATTGTCTTTTTTCGAGACAGAAGTGATAAATAAATGGAAACTTTAAAACTTTTTCTAATTACGGTGAAAAACGTGTGATGGGGTTCTACAGTCGAGAGAAAAAAACCTAATGGGCAACAAACGAGTCCACTTGCAATTTCAAGATTCGCAAACACCTCATACAGCACTTTCAATTTAATTAATCTTTTAATCTTTCCTGTCTCTATTTCTTCTAATTTACGACTTTCTTATCCACTGATAAACTACAGAGTTATTGTAAATAAATAACCATCAGGGTTGAAGTAACTATCTTTAGAATTCAATGGCAGTACCGGCATCAATATGTATGCAGAACGAGTCTCCTGCCGATCATTAGCGTCTAAGTTGACTTTATGATCTTATCAATTAAACCTCCAGGTTCATCATCCCGTTTTTACGATCCGGGTTTTACTATACCTACATTAAAGGACATTTAACTACGAAATATCATCTTGGGTGTTTAATCATATCTACAAATACTATCTAGAATACCAATAGAATTTTATCTATATCTTTATGTATTCATGTATTGTTCCTTTATAAAACGTGTTGTGGTTTTTTTGAGCAAGCTTGAGAAATAAGTCAATATTTTTTGCAGTAGCTCATGCAGCTCATTAAACGGTTCACATTACAGGCTGATCAAACGGTTCCCTAACCTACTAGTGGTTAGACTTCAGAGTTATTCAGAACTATAAAGCAATCGAAAGAAAGTTGAGCTCAAACTACCAAACTTCCACAAAGCGTTTAACTTTTACCATCTCTCTCTGAAGTTAATGAGGCGAAAATTTCATATTTGGATACGAATAAGAGACTTCATCAAGCAACCGTACTGCCTTTTCTGAATTTACATTTCACACAGTTTTTGCTCCATGAAAATGTAATTCTTGACCTTAATAGTTGGCACGTTTGTTCGGTGAAGGTTTCTTATCAACGGTAGATAAATTCCGGTGGATGGAATCGGTGGGCGGCGAGTGGTTTGAGGTGACGATCGCTGGAATTTTGCCAGTGACCGGTGCATTGTTGGCCTGCCACGTCAGTAAATTAATATCGCCAATAGAGCCAGTACATGGCAACTTAGTATGATGTACGTTCTACATCAGCCGGAAATTCTCAATTTCTTCCTCAGTGGGTTTAAGTTTCTTGCCAATTTTGTTCTCACATTTTCTAGTTGGTCTTTCTATTTTTGTTAGAACATGTCTACGGGTACGTATACTCTTTGCTCGCCAAAGCGTAAAATAGCATGGTTTTTGTTACTGACTTTGCTGTTCTTGTAATTTAATTTAATTTCTTTTTATTAGCTTTCTTCTCTTTAGTTATATTAGCTTTAGAAAGAAACCATGTTATATAATTCCCTCTAAAATTGTTTGTCATTTACAGATTCAATCAATATGTATCTACTGATCGAAGACCCCAAGGTTAGCTTTGTGTACTCGACACGTTTGGCATAATAATTAGCCATTACCATTTACCAACTAGTTTGCTGTTTCACAACCGCCACGGAGCTTTGTTTCCTAAACTAGCTTTGACCGTGACTTCACTTTTACCATGATGCCTAAATTCATTGTACATTATCTGATTAACTAATCATATCGATTGATAGTGAAAATTAAATTACATACATTCAACATTTTTAACATTTCTACCTTCTGCTGTTCTTAAAATTTAATTAACCTGAGCTGCATTGCATTGCTTCTGCAGCGCAAAGTTCTCTTTTGTTTGATATAAGACTCGCAAGAAAACAACGTTTGTACAAGTCTGGAAATTATTATTTTGTTATTCTATCTAGCTATAAAGCCGTCTGGCGCGTCCGTTTTCCGGCTTAGTCTCCTTAACTTTGGCTTAACTATCTCGAACAAGACGTTGCTCTGACGCCGGGGACTCTATAACCTGCAAAGGTATTTGAATCATTGCGGAAAATGTGCTGGTTAAATGAAAACTTGCATTTGATCAGTTTCATAGCTTCAGTACCATAAAAACGCTATGAAATTCATTTTTTTCCACAGTTTAGATCCAGTCTCACACATAATTCAATATCATCCGAAAACCGTACATGTGTATTTAATATGTATAATGTATTATGTGTAACATTATACGAGTACATGCACGTTGTATTGTATGTAGCATGTGTTTATGTTCTTCAACATTTCTAAAGAATTTGTGTTCAGTTGTTGAAATTCAGTTTTTGTGTAAAACTAAGTTTGCGATTTGAAAGGTATGAGTGCCGGTGCAATTACTTAACATCTTTATGTCTTTATGTGATGGGTACATTGCAAGGCATCACAGTACACTTTCTCAGTGGACGTGCTCAATGAGGCAGTGATTATCACTTACTATCAGGTGGGCCACCGGCTGGTGTTGATGATAATAGTTGGATGAAAAAGAAAAAGGGCAGCGAGCCTCGCTGAGAAAACAAGCTCGTATTTCAGTGATGCTGCGATGAGAATTAGCAATGCAACAACTTAACCACAGCTTCTGATCTCATTATTGTTATTATAAGCGACGTGGTCTGTTTACTGTTGTTGCTAACACGCACTCTGGCTGGAGTAATTCGCACTGTCTATCTGATGTCACGTAAGTGCATGTGCATTACGTGACGACAGTTCTACAGTACTGTTCATCTAGAAGGCTCTATTAGCAACCACATCTGTTTGGCCTAGTTTCGATACAATACCAGATATTAAGCAATAAGCAAACGAACCTAACCTATTAGTAATCACATACTAGGTTTTCCTGTGTTATAATCCTATTGCCATTTTTTTATACAACTTCATGAAGGAACAAGCCGATGACCCATCTGATGTTAAGTGATAACCAAGGCCTATAACTATGCATTGCCTTACTGAGCATGTCCACTGAGGACATGCCCTTTGATGCACTGCACTGCTCCTATCACTCTGAGACATAAAGGTGTTGAGTCTCATAGGTCTGTGATTGCACCGGCACCATAATTTTCAAACCGGAACATTTAATGCGAGCATCACAGCTTGGCGGCAGAAGGTACGAGTAGGAACGAACTTGGAACAGGTATTTGCAGAACGTGCAAAGATGTAGGAATTGAACAACTTTTGAGTTTTAGACATGTTCTCCAGCTGCGTCCAAGGGGATGTATAATAGCCATTTTACGCAACTTCTACGAATTCGTAGTGACCATTCTTTTTTTTTTCTTTTTTTTTCACCCAGTTAACCTCTGCTCAAAATGTAAGCAGTGAATAAACAAAGTCATGCATACATACGCTGTTTGAGAAACTTAGTTGATGGAAACTCCTAGTTGTGTGTTACTGTCTGGGTCCGGAACGACAGACAAGTCGCGTGCTTCGCAATTAGAGCGTGAACCGTGTGGAACCAGTGGAACCTGCCGTTTCAAGGTCGGTTTTGTGTTTGACAAGAGTAGCAGAACATGAGAGGTTGACTGTGTACAAAAGGGTCACCTAAAATAGAACACAGCTCAGACATTTAAATGGTTACCATGGAAATTTGTATAATATAGTACATCTGACACTTGTTTGTGATAATATTAATAGACTAATCTGTTGTAATGTAATTCTACCACCAGATTCTATCATCATGTTTACAGTTTCTCAGTGTGTAAGCTCAATGTCTATCGCTATGCTTTTAATCCCGTTTAATAAAATAGTTATAAAATAGCTAATAAAAAAGTTTTGTTGGGAATTTTATGCTAATGATATTCTAACTTTTTTCGGGGAAATAAGTAAGAAATTTATGGGAATTGTGAATTGGTCATAGTTTATAGTAAATAAATATGATGACCATAAACTAAACACGATGATCGCACAAACTGCGATAAAACATTAAAATGACTAAAGACCTTACCTATTTAATTTTATCGTCAAATCGTAAAATCTAAGCAGCTAGCTTAGACAGTTTTGCAATACTTCTCAAGACGAGGAAATATTCCACCGCCATATCTTGAAGGTTTATCAACAGATTACCGAGTCTCGAACTTCCCTTCACAGATTATTTCCACGCGTTTTAATTTCGCACGAACGATCCAAGTTGAGCCACCGCTACATTCGTATTCCTGTCGTGTCGACGCAGTCTGATTCCGATTATTTCTTATCAGAAGCGATTCGAGTTACGAACAAGCCAAGTGTAGCGCTGAAGTATTCCTTGGGTCGGCAAACTTCACCACATTACTCGATAATTGATAAAGTTCACCATGTAATGTGGTCGGCACGAAAGGCCAAATATTGGTAAAACTGTTCAACGAGGCAACCAGACTTTGACTTGGAAGTTTAGCGAGTATAATGAGCGGTCGCACAGATTGCTGATTACACACAGGCACAGTTACAGATAGCCTGTGATTGCACAATCGTTGCACGTTGCAGATGGAACTGACTCAGCGGTTCTCCAACTCAATGAAAACAATTGAGTTTCATAAATTGCTGGAGAACCGACTATTGTAAATATCTCTGTCAGGTATCTATACTGTTATATATTAAATATTGAAGGAATTGATACAAACAATGTTTATAATGACATAGGTTAAACCCAGCACATTTATTGCGCATTGTCTTCCTACCTTACAAAGTTCAAATAGTCAGATACAAATAACCGTAGACCATGAATTACAATGACCACTTAACATAGGTTCACGTCAAGACTACAACCTTTATCATATAGATAGATAGTTTGAGATGTGTAAAAAAACATCATAAGGAAACTAGTCAGTGCGAATATTCTAGCAACGTCGAAGGACTTGAACTGAAAATGCTATCTGCTTCAATCTATAAATGGTGATATCCAATTATAACGAATACGACCTAGTTTTTTGCTATTAGTCTAAAACCCCCAACATCAGCTTTTTAGATAAAATGATTAGGGAGATATACTTCACAAAAAGTAACAATTTGTTGAGCAGTTAGATCATCCATTGGTTGATCACCAACGCTACTCTATAAAACTTTAACACCATCTATTAATTTAGTATATATAGTATAGCTTAGATATTTTGAGTATATTATTCGAGTTTACATTCTGGCATCTTGTTTAGTTACCGGTTCGAGACTGGCATTGCCTTTGACCCTTTTGGAATTGCATTCACTACCGAAAGGGCAATTTCAACACGCTCCGTTCTAAGATACTATTTAGCTGTCTGATTTTATTCCAAAATTTTATCGAGAGTCCAATTCTCAGCTGCTGTATTGGTACATCGTAAATGTTTGTGTTGCCATCATTAAATGATTTAGAACGTCTTCTTTATACGTAAAGGCTTTGGCCAAACTGTAGCGCCATTGAAACAACCGGTTACTGGAAACTGCGATTGACTCCTTTCACCTTCAATGCAAGGAGGTGCTTATTAACTTCCGAGTTCGGATGTAAAAAATCGGATCACGAATGGATTCACTTTCTCCGTATTATGTAAACACTGACGAAACAACGAATCTCAACGAAACTGGTCAGTTCTTGCGAAATGGTTTAATATTGGTGATTCGACTGTTGTGTTTATGGCAGGTAAGTGGTTTGTCTTCTAGATACTTTTAGCTATATGAACTTTTTATTCTGTGTTCATCGCGGGTATTTTATCAACTCATAATCGATGTGTTGTAAGTTAGTTTGGGACTAGAGAGCGTCGTGTGAAATGTCCATAAATATTTATTGTTATTATTTGTTCTTAAAATACAAACACACAAATACCCTTTTACTCTGAACAGATAAACATTTTGTACAATTTGTACAGCTACGTAGTCCAGGGAACTCTTATATAACAATGATATGCAAATGCTGTAGCGTTTCACAATATGCCTGGGTAACAACAGCCAGCTACCATTAACTACAAATCCCCTTTCGCAAAGATTAGCCCTCAAACCGAGGCTGCCAGGACAATGAATGGACGTCGTCGGATCACCTGTCCAAGTGTCTTAAGAAGCCGTGGCGTCGTTTGTCAACGTCGTCTCTGGGGGGGATGCCGAGGCGCCCATTGTCCGCCTGTCCAGTCATCCTCTATTTTCAACCTTTAAATTCCTTTTGAAATTCTTGATGCAATATTGTTCATTCAGGTTTCAGATCGATTCAGAATGGTCTTAGTTCAGCAACACGTAGAAATACTTTGTTTTGCGTTTTTTTACTTAGGTACCTACTATTGAATTCTATTTAATATAATATGATAAGCTCAACCAACATCTTCATGGTAAAAAGAATCAAGAGTGAAGCTAATTTTAATTATCTATGGAACTAAATAAATTCAAAACCATTGCATGATAAAATTGCACAGGAAATATATTTCGTTTTATAAAGTCAGAATTTCTAAATACACCTGGCAAAATATTTGAGGAATTCTTTTTATTACATTCGAATTTATTTTTCTGTAATGGAACAACGTGGTATAAATTACAGATATCATATTCTCGTTCATTGCAAATGCGTTTGGGTTCATGATCAAGTTAAACTTAATGATTTAGGAATATCAACTGATACAGTACTTATAAGTGGTATGGTATGGTTCGATATTTTGGCTTTGGTTGGTGCCACGCTTTTCCAGTCTATGCATGTGAGTCATATTGTATAGACGTGTCCTCCTAATTCAAATATATCCTGATCAACTCGATTTTATTAATTAGCTTACACTACTCACCACAAGGCAAGAAAGGAGAAATCAGTATTTTGGCACATTATCTTTATCTTAATAAAATTAAACCACCAGCCATATAATTACTCCCAAACCAGAAAATCGACAATACACGGTCGCACACGTTAACATCTCCGGGTTCCACACAAGTTTACATCCTTCAAGTTCGAAACAATTAGTTAGTTACTTATTGTCCTCATTTAAGTTGTTGCTCGAAGAACTTGGCAAGTGCGGAACACTGTAAGCAGGTTTGTGCCACTTCGACACGGTTTGCAATGTAAAATGAACTTTATCACACTCTGTTACATCTTAAATTCAAACTAGCTAAGTATCTTTGGTAATGAACAGCTGTTGCATATTGAATCATATCTGGTTGCTTGAAGATTTTTTTTTATTCTAACAGCTTTGCGTTTGATCACAGCCACTGATACAAAAACACGTATGGTAGATTCAGTTGATGCCCAATATTACTTGCTTACCCTGAATCTATTAGTTTTGTACGTAAATGTAGTTATTTAGTCTCTAAGCTGGAAACCTATTTCAATATCACTCACACGCTTGGCACACGTTCATTTATCAGCGTCTGTTAGTGAAGCTTCTGTAAGTTGAGGTACTGTAATTTCTCCTATGCTGTATGTAACTTGGACGAAACTTGTTTAGAGTGTCAATGGCAGCGCTACGTTATTCACTCTGCAACTCTGAAACTTTATTGTGCTCTGAATTACAATGGCTGCACTCTCATGTGCTGTGCACCCTCAAACTTCCCGCTAAGTAGCAGAGCGGTACGTCATGCGGTGCTACTGACGGTAAGTGAATAACCACATGAAACATGATAAATAGAAAAAGTTTCCTTCCGCTTTGGCCCCAACCACTGTGAGTAATGTGTTTAGAGTAAACTGTAATTCTATGCTGGGTTTATGAGAACGAGCTTAGTCTAAACATGGAAGCCAAAGAATCACCAGCGCCATTACACGCTAAATAAATAAGTGGTTAAATTTCTTTGGGTTTACACTTTAGGTTGATTTAGGAAATCGAAATCGTCTTACAGTGAGATAAACTTTAGCTCAAACCTCAGAGCAGGTTTTCTAAAGAACCTTTCGTATGGTTTCATATCCCACCGGGTCAGCAGCAGCAGAGCGTGAGATCAATAGCTCAGCATTTGTCTTGTATCCACTGAGAGAGACGTCATCCGTTCCGAAGAAGACATAACCTGTTCGATAAACTTAAACACCATGATCCTTAGGGTATTGACTCAAAGAGAAAGAAGTTCAGAGTTGAATGCCTCATGCATGTTTCGTAGATGTAGCTACATCTTCAATAACGGTACAAGATGGAAACACAATGGGTTCGATAGACGTCGATTGTATTACGACAATGCACTCCACTGAAGCAATTACATTGGAACCATTGTAAGGAAATATTGCTGGCTCTTGCGATCTATTATCACTCAACGAACAGTGAAATGTATGAAGATTGATTCCACTCGTGTCATTGGAGCCATTGTGTACAGCCACGGTTAAGTTAATCTTATTTTGGCAGCTTAGTGGAGCGGTCCAAGGAAATTGCATGACATTATCCGTATTGGATTACGCGTTAGATGAGGGGTGGTATTGTTTTCTTATTTCTTTCGCGAAGACATTATCTTTGCAAGATTGCGATGAAATTGTTTGGAAATTGGAATTGAATTTCTTGGTTCTATCATGTGTAAAAGATACGCTCTTGAAATAAAATATTCTTGAAGCGTCGGGGTTTTTCTTAACTACTGGTTTGTCGAGAACAACGATGTATGTTGCAAAAAATACTATGCGTGGAAAAAACAATTATTAAAACCTAGTCCAAAAAACACAAGTGGTCCGTATTCAAAATGGTTTAGCTACTGTGCTCTTAATCATAAAACCCAAGTGTAACTACGGTGACGACTTGCTTATGTCGTTTTAAGAACAAGTATTAAAGTAGTATCAAGTTATGATTGCAGTAGGTAAGGTACCTATTCATTTATTAACAGCATCAATGAAAAAGTCTTCAGTTAAAGTCATAGTCCTTTATTAGTTATTTTATTTTTTACTATTGTCCAAGCAACAATTACCCTCCATAAAACATAGATAATAAGCAACAAATTCTTGATTACAAAAGATAATTTAACTTAAAATTTGCTTGTTAGGTCGTAATAATACTTGTAAGTTACTATAATTTAGGTTCAAAATTAGACAAGTAGCAATGGAGCGCTAACGAAAATCCTTAGAAAAATCGTAGAGAATTAGATGCCAATCAAGAGTATAGTGAATAGGTATCTTCTAGGCAAATGTGCTACATCGTTGACCGCATCGTCATTTAACATAATATATAAAAAAAATCGGTTGAGCTGTAAAAGCCGATGGTATTTCTAAGCTTGTAACCGATGCAATTTCTAAACTTTTATCGAATATAAATAATTTTTTTTTGTTCAATGCTTTCGTTGTTGATGCTTCGATTACTACTTGCCTAAGGGGGCACCAGATACCAGTCGAAAAGCCATTCAGTCCAAAATTTTTTTGAAGCATATGCTTTCGTTTATTGTTGGCGGTTCAATTACCACTTGCCTGAGAGGTTGGTTACTTACTGAGCGAATAATTTGTCGGTGATTATAAAGTGCACAGAACCGTGACGGTAATAATAGTAATAACTGAGAATCTAGAATTAATTAGGAATAAACCTGGTTTACCTTAATGTGGTTTGTTGGAAGTTTCTCGCTATAAATAAGATTTATTTAGAGTCAAATTATTTTATAAACGTATATGTAGTTTAAATACTTCCTACGACCACCTAATTGGATAGGGATAGACAGATGATATAATTTCTACTCTTTTTGTTAAGAAATCTCTACTTTTCCATATAACATTACGCTTACAGGTTACATAAAACAATTATAATACTAGTATCTTTTGTAGTTCCGATACATTCTAAACAAGAATGTCCTTTTAGAAATCGATTACCGAACATGGTACTGTTACGGTTTTTTTTTTAAGTAAGTCTAATGTTCTATTTTCAGACTAGTGGCGACCCCTATTGTTTTGTTGGCGAACCATTTGCTCGCAATGGCATCTCTCTAGTGTTTTGTAATTTTCTGTTTAGTATAGTAGTTGGTTGTTTAGTTCGCCCATTCTTTCATAGATGGCGCTATAACGTTAATTTCAGAGTTGAGTGTCGTGCGCACAGATTGGCTACGAATTCGAACATTCTGGAAGCCCGGTTTGTTTTGAAGGTCGTCGAATGTCATACGATCCGCCCACTTTCACAGAGGCTATAAAAGGCTGTCGGGGCCCTCGGAGCGTCCTCTTGCCTCCCAGCCTTCGACGTCTTCAGAGCTCGGCCCATAGCTCCCTTCTGGTTCACGGAGACCCTGTCCATGGACGTCCTGCTGCAGTAGGCTGGGACGGAGCCACGCATAGTTTCCATTTATTGTCACTCCACACCAAATTGGTGTCATACAATCTACTGGCTTCTGAAAAGGTTAGTAATGCTCTGATATTTTTTATTCGCGTACCTACTTCATTTATTTTACAGGTTCTGATGTGGCACGATATCATATCGCTAGCTACCTATATTTATTTTCTAATTTTCTTGCTTTCGGGAGAACGGGGGTTTCATCCTTGAATACCTACCTACCCTAGCAAACAGTTTTTGGTATATTATTTATTATAATATTTTATTGTTATTTGAATTTGTTGGATAGGTAAGAGAGTGTTATAGCCTACGCCCTAGGTATAGCATTTCTCGCTTTATTTGTTCTAGAATGCTAATATTGTTTTAAATTCTAGGAGCCGCTTGTACCCGCTGGGACCCGCTTGGACCCACTTGGACCCACGTGGTCTCGCCTGGTCTCGCTTGGTTTGGCTTGGCCTCGCTTCGCTTCCTTCCTCACCCTGGTATTGGGTCGGGAACGGTGCCACGCTCCGCATCAGGTGGTCCGCCACGTGGTCAGCGCTGCCTTCCTGGTTGGATACCGCACCCTTTGTCGAGTCGTCGCAGCTGCTATCGGCTGACCCCAGCTGAGCCGCCGCTTCGGACAGCTTCCCACCAGCACCGCATCCCTTTCTCTGCTGGGAATCTCTAAGTCGGTACCTCCTATATTTTTTTCTACGCTCTTTGGTTACTGCTGAAGAATTTCAGTAGTTTGTTCTATCAGCCATATCCTGGCTTGGCGCCCGTATCTACTGTCAATGTTTCGAAGATTAGGAATTAGTTTAATATTCTAAGAATTATGCTTTTTTACACCCTTTAATTTATTTTACCTTTAAATTTTACTTTTACTATGCTTTACCTATGTTTTAAATTATCTAAGTAAGTTCATACATGTTCACCTTGGTTAGGACCTACATAAGTACCTATACCCCTGAGTACTTACCTAGCTCTAAATAGTTAGTCGGCAAATTTATGTACTACCTCCTGTTATCATTTTTGTGTTCGTAGAGGGTTTGTAATCGTAGTTAATACCTATTTTATTTCAACTTGCTGTGCGTAGCCTACCTACTATTTACTACTTATTTTTATGTGCGTACAGTAAGAATAACTACATTACAGGTATTAGAAGGATTTTGTATGTGACAGGTTAGGTTTATTTTTAATAAAATATTACATTTTACTGGGTTCTACCGTGTTTTCACTTATCCCTGCCACTATTTAGGTAGGATAGGAATTAGTTAGGACCTAGTACTCGTTGTTACGTAATAGTGGCGCCCAACGTGGGGCTTTAATCATAGGTAACTGTTATGTCTTTCTGCTGTAACAGAAGAATGTGTGTGAACTAATATTTTTTCATTTTTTACAAAAGCATAATTCTTGGATTTTTCTAGAAACTTTTATTTTTTACTGCTGTGTATTTACTGTTGTGTATTTACTGTGTTCTTACTGTATTATTTTATCTTATCTGGAAACTGTGCGTGTTAATTTAAGTTAATTTTAAGTTTTGTGTTGTCGTAGTTTAGGTAATTATTAGGCATCAGGCAGAGTATTCATTCTTTGTTAAACGGTGTATGACTGAGCATTCATTTTTTTTAACTGAGGGTACTTTTTTTTTTAGCACAGAAATCATTGACAATAGATTACTGATTCTAAAATTTTCCATTGCCATTATTTTTTTACGTCAACAGGTGCTGTTCATTTTTTGAAATTTTTGGGTCATTTGTTTTTTTGTATTTTCCCATTATTTTTTTGTTTTCTGTGTGTTTTCGTGAAAAATTTTTGGTTGTTTTTTTGGTTGTTTAGTCTCACCATGGAGGATAGTCCCAACTGTTTTTTTCTGTTAGTATTGGTTTGCTGTCTCTGCGAGTATTGTTTGATATTTCCGTTGAGAAGGGCCCTGGGTTGTTTTTTTAGTAAGAAGTTAGCAGAGGGGGTATTTGTGGTTCACGGGATGCCACGCACAGTGATTGCAGAAAATGAATTGCAGTTCATTGGTAGTGACGTTCAGCGCTATAAAATACCTCAGGTACATCTTACTCCTCGTTATACTCCCCAGGTAAATACCGTAGAAAGGTATAACCGTACTATTGTTACAGCACTATCTATTTTAGTTGGACAAGATCATCGATCTTGGGATCTAGTCGTTCCTAGAATACAGTTTTCTATGAATATTTCTACTAATGAAACCACTCGTTTCACTCCTTACTACCTAGTTCATGGAAGAGAAGCTGTAGTCTGTGGATCTTACTACGGTCTATCTACTAATTCTACGTTGGATTTAGTTTGTGCCTCCAGAGTTGATTATTCTGATAAGTTAGGAGTTTTGCAGGACACATTCCAGTGTGTCAAACAAGCTATCGAGAAGGCTCATGCTAGAAGTGCTAAGCACTATGATTCCAGTCGTCGTTATCTCGAATTTAATGTAGGTGATATTGTGTGGAAACGTACTTACCCTCAGAGTGATGCGTCTAAGTTTTTCATGTCTAAATTAGCTCCAAAGTATGATAAGTGTGTAGTTCTGCGTAAAATATCTTCGTTGGTCTATGAGCTTGCTGATTTTTTCACGAAGAAGAATCTAGGAGCTTGGCATATCAAAGATCTAAAACCCCAATCTTGTAATATTTAAATAAGCAAGGTTGTGTCATTGTTTATATAATTTTTGTTTGTAGAAGGAGCTTATTCTTGTCGAAGTAGTTTTGAAGTAGTGTTTTGGTAATTTTTTTTTGAAGTTGTAGTATTGGTAGAATTTATTATGTCGTGGTAGAAGTTTAGTAGTCGTGGTAGAAGTTATAGTTGTCGTCGGAGAAGTTATTATATTAGGTTGTCGTCGAAGGTTAAAGTTCATTGCGTAGTGATGATCAGTTGGTCGTACTGTACTCTGCACATACTAAGTAGGGTATGGTCGATATTTTTACACTAAGTGTTTACGATGTTCGTGGGTTCGATTCTTGCTAGAGGTTAACTTTTTGTTTTTATTTATTTTATTTTTATTTTTTGTGTTTTTTTGTCAGGGATATTCCCCTGGTCAGCAGGTATATTACGATTGGATAACAACAGACCTGGGTGTTGGATTAAATATGGAAAGTTTATCTTTAGTTTGAGATTTTAATTGTGAGATTGTGGTGTTGCCTTTTTAGTTTATATTAAAAATAGGGTTCTCTAGCCTGGACAGTTACCTTATCGGAGCCTAGGGCGGTTAACTGCTGGTTTTTGTCTTTTTGTAGTTTATGTAGTTCATTTCACCACTTTCTAGCATACAACTAGAAATGTGTTTCTTTGGTTTTCTTGTGTTTGTGTTCGGTATACATTGGGTTAAAAAATAAGCCATTTTCTCACACGGATTGCAATGTGTACCAAAGGCCTATGCATTCGTTCAGAGCGGTTGGAAAACTCTGTACCTTTGTCTCTGCCAACTCAAATTTTTTCCTCTTCTTTCCTCGTTGTCTGTTAGTTTAGGAATCTATCTTTGGGTTAAAAAACAAGCCTTAATCCCCACACGGATTGCAATGTGTACCAAAGGCCTATGCATTCGTTCGGAGCGGACTGGGAGACTCCGTACCTTAGATAAGATCCAAATTAAAAACTTCGAACTTTAACACATAGTTTATTAATTTCATTTGTTCAATCACACCATAATCTTGCTTTTGTTTTGCCTCTTTCTGTTTGAAGTCAGTGAGTTGGTTGTATAGTAAACCCTAGTCCTCTATTGGTATTATTAATAGTAGTTCGGGAGACATTCATTCATTTTTTTTTAATAAGTTTTATTTATTTTAAAAATCTTACAGTAACACTTTACACATACTTACTCCACAGATAACACATTACGAACTATGTAGTAAGGATACTAGTTCAAGTTATAACAACTTCGAGCCTTCGTTATTATGACAACAAGTTCTCTTAGTTAGTATTATAACGGCACTTACTCCACATTTACACACTTACATACACACACACACACACATTATATATTCATATATACCCAGTAATTTATTTTTATTTTATTTTGTGTAAATTTATTTAACATTTAGTAGAATGCTTCCGCCTTACTTGCGATAACTTGTCCTTACCTTACAGGGTAAAACTTCATTTAGTTTAGGTTTTAGTTTCGAGTTAGTTTTGGTTCTTACTATTTTTTTTAACTCAGTAAGTTGATTGGAAGTTTGGATGTTTTTGTTAGTTTGTTTTGTTAATTTTTCGATGTTGGTAGTGCTGGAGGGCCAGCACGGATTTTTTTTCTCTTGCCAGCGCAAAAAATCTTCCGAGAAGGGGGATATTGTTACGGTTTTTTTTTTAAGTAAGTCTAATGTTCTATTTTCAGACTAGTGGCGACCCCTATTGTTTTGTTGGCGAACCATTTGCTCGCAATGGCATCTCTCTAGTGTTTTGTAATTTTCTGTTTAGTATAGTAGTTGGTTGTTTAGTTCGCCCATTCTTTCATAGATGGCGCTATAACGTTAATTTCAGAGTTGAGTGTCGTGCGCACAGATTGGCTACGAATTCGAACATTCTGGAAGCCCGGTTTGTTTTGAAGGTCGTCGAATGTCATACGATCCGCCCACTTTCACAGAGGCTATAAAAGGCTGTCGGGGCCCTCGGAGCGTCCTCTTGCCTCCCAGCCTTCGACGTCTTCAGAGCTCGGCCCATAGCTCCCTTCTGGTTCACGGAGACCCTGTCCATGGACGTCCTGCTGCAGTAGGCTGGGACGGAGCCACGCATAGTTTCCATTTATTGTCACTCCACACCAAATTGGTGTCATACAATCTACTGGCTTCTGAAAAGGTTAGTAATGCTCTGATATTTTTTATTCGCGTACCTACTTCATTTATTTTACAGGTTCTGATGTGGCACGATATCATATCGCTAGCTACCTATATTTATTTTCTAATTTTCTTGCTTTCGGGAGAACGGGGGTTTCATCCTTGAATACCTACCTACCCTAGCAAACAGTTTTTGGTATATTATTTATTATAATATTTTATTGTTATTTGAATTTGTTGGATAGGTAAGAGAGTGTTATAGCCTACGCCCTAGGTATAGCATTTCTCGCTTTATTTGTTCTAGAATGCTAATATTGTTTTAAATTCTAGGAGCCGCTTGTACCCGCTGGGACCCGCTTGGACCCACTTGGACCCACGTGGTCTCGCCTGGTCTCGCTTGGTTTGGCTTGGCCTCGCTTCGCTTCCTTCCTCACCCTGGTATTGGGTCGGGAACGGTGCCACGCTCCGCATCAGGTGGTCCGCCACGTGGTCAGCGCTGCCTTCCTGGTTGGATACCGCACCCTTTGTCGAGTCGTCGCAGCTGCTATCGGCTGACCCCAGCTGAGCCGCCGCTTCGGACAGCTTCCCACCAGCACCGCATCCCTTTCTCTGCTGGGAATCTCTAAGTCGGTACCTCCTATATTTTTTTCTACGCTCTTTGGTTACTGCTGAAGAATTTCAGTAGTTTGTTCTATCAGCCATATCCTGGCTTGGCGCCCGTATCTACTGTCAATGTTTCGAAGATTAGGAATTAGTTTAATATTCTAAGAATTATGCTTTTTTACACCCTTTAATTTATTTTACCTTTAAATTTTACTTTTACTATGCTTTACCTATGTTTTAAATTATCTAAGTAAGTTCATACATGTTCACCTTGGTTAGGACCTACATAAGTACCTATACCCCTGAGTACTTACCTAGCTCTAAATAGTTAGTCGGCAAATTTATGTACTACCTCCTGTTATCATTTTTGTGTTCGTAGAGGGTTTGTAATCGTAGTTAATACCTATTTTATTTCAACTTGCTGTGCGTAGCCTACCTACTATTTACTACTTATTTTTATGTGCGTACAGTAAGAATAACTACATTACAGGTATTAGAAGGATTTTGTATGTGACAGGTTAGGTTTATTTTTAATAAAATATTACATTTTACTGGGTTCTACCGTGTTTTCACTTATCCCTGCCACTATTTAGGTAGGATAGGAATTAGTTAGGACCTAGTACTCGTTGTTACGTAATAGTACGTAACAAAATTAACAACATGAAACCCATTTAAAGCGTACCTGAAGGAATCTATCCGAACTAGTAAGTGGATGATCACTTCCCGCTGAACTAGTAATTCAAACTTCACTTATCCAATCCAGGAAACTCGATGACGTCGGTAATCGGATCCCCGATAGTGTTCTGGTCGTAAAAGGTGCTCTCTGCGAAGTCCCAATTACAGTCTGATTGAGAGCCGTCAGCGGAGCTGGTCATTAAACCATCTTTTGTTGCTGCTGGAGTAATGCTCAGGTATCACACCACAGTAGACTTTACCATCGCGCAATTGAAAACGCAGTTGTATTTAGTTAAGATATCCTACATAGCTCAAAGGTGATAGCAAGTATTTTATTTTTATTTTATTGAGTATGAAATCCAAAGCTCTTAAAAATTATGGCGAAAAAATTTATTTAAAAACAGATAGCCAAAAACGGATTTTCATTCTAAGTACAATAACAAAAGTCGACGATAGTCACGGGATTCCAAAGATGATTAAGAATAAAAAATTTAATTTTCGTAACTAATACTGAGTGTATGTAGTGATGTGTTGTTCTATTGCGTGTGTGTATGTGGTGTGTGTATGTATCATAATGAAAGTAGAATTACATACAAATGAAGTATGTGATATTCAGCCACGGTTCCGCTGAAACCTCTTGGTACTCAAAGTTAGATAATGTTTATTGGGAGTAGTCAGAGAGACTTTCCAATTTTCAATTTAGTTTACTTCGTTCATGTATTGCTTATGTAACATAGTATATTGCAATTGTTAGGTATTGCAAGTTCATCGCTATTTAGGTGCATAGTGATTAATTAACTGTTTACGATACATTGCTGTCGATTCTGTTGTTGCATTTTTCTAAACTAACCTAATTTGACAGCGCTAGAATTATAGCTGTCTTTGTAGTTTCAGTTTATGAGAAAGGGACGGCAACATTTTTAGTGCTGTCAAATTAGTTTAGTTTAGAAAGATGCAACAACAGAATCGACATCATTATCTCCATCGTTCATAATTAGCTTCTTAGTCTAGCAAAACATTACGTTGTCTTGCCTTGTTATTCACCCGTAAAACTTTGGCTGCAACCTCGCTGTTCATACTTTGCGAGTGTCATTCCTCAACTTCGCAACAGCGAATAAAGTTAAAACTAGTAGCGCAACGGTGCAACTACAACACGGCAAGTAAAATGTGACGTCAAACTTGCTACTTCATTTAAGGCTGACTAATGGAAAGTTGGACAACCGACTTTTTGCAAGCTTAATTCTATCGTGAAACTTCTTAAATTGGTTTTGAATCTTTTTGAAGCAAGTAGACGATAAAAGCGGAGGCGGCCCGTGCAATTTTTTTAACGAAGCTAATTGATGGACTTGGCAGATGTTTCGTTTTTGCTGCAACTTGACCTAAATTATACTTTGTCATGCTGCAATGCGCTCTTTTAAAATGCTAGTCGCTACCTCCTATCGTAATTATTGCATCAATATAGCTAATATCAAGATGTAAAGTGTCTTTACACCATGGTAAAACTACAAATCTACATGCTCTTTGCATCGTCCACTGATCGTCTTCTTGTTCCAAGGACTGACAGTGCGTATCCGAGCTTTTGATTTAATACCTTCCGATTCCAATCAAATTACGACCCCACTTCTCTGCTTGCCACAATCGGTCCAGGCAGAGGGTCTAGGTAAGAGAATAAACTTGTGAGAGAGACAAGTCGTAGGTACACCGAAGGTCCCTAAATTCGCATTTACACTACAATTGCTCGTACTATCCATTAAGACTAAGTAATCAACTGCGTCCGAGCGGCCTACATTCGTCTTATTTAACGAGTACCCGTTATACTGCTCAATCGATAGGAAAATCACTTTAAGTGATTTAAGGGATGGTCCCATTTCCGGCGACTTCGAGTAGCGATTTGGCAAAATCCTGAATCACTAAAATGCTGTGATTGTAGACGATGAACGCAAGGAATTTTTCTGGCGGGTGGCCCACGTAATTTGTGTGCCCATTTCAATTGAAAAGTCTGGAAAACATACGTGATATATTATGCTGATTTGTGCTTTCTTTAGTTATCAGCATCATCCGTGGGCCGACTTCATCCACTGCTGGGCATAGACCTCTCTTTGTGTCACTCACCACGACCTTGCCCTTGTCTCATCCAGGTGCGACCCGTCACGCTAGCAATGGTTTTTTTACGCTGTCACCACAAGTGGCTGTCACCATAATATTGTTCCTGTTGTCCCACTTATGTATTCCAGAACTAATACTCGATAGTTCACCTTAGATCTAGAATGAGCTCTCTTTGGAAGTATTCAATAGAACTCTCGATTTAGTTTGAATTCGAAGCTTAATGTGCATAAACAAACCGAGCGTCGCTTATCGCCAGCAAAGAGAACAACTCCCTGAAACCCAACTCTAGTTAGAGTTGCGTGTGTTTGCTTTATCGAATTGGTAATTCTCTTGGCGCAGTACAAAGCTTATAACTAATCTGTTAAAATACAAACTGACTAAAAGTTCCGATCGCGTGCGGTACAAAGCGGACGTGCTGTAACTACTTGGATAAGCTGAATAGCTGATACGTAGGTTGGATTAGCGCAATATTCATTAATCATTTATCCTATAAGCTGCAGAAAAGACTAAGCTTAGTCTTTTGGGAATATTAGATAGATAGATAGATATATGTGTGCAACACAGAAGAAAGAGATTACAGAAAGAGAGAGTAGAGAGAGACATAAAAATAGAGAGTACAATGGGCGGCCTTATCGCTAATAGCGATCTCTTTCAGACAACCTTTGGATGGACAGGAATGACGAAAAATATAGAACGGTGGTGTGCAAAATTTTAAACCTAATAAATTAAAACATAAATATCAAATATCCTACTATACATACTTATTTAATTTACTACAAATTCAGTTATATCAAATAAAATACAGAGACTATCTTTATAATACATAAAATAATAAAATAAAATATTAAGTTTTATTTAGCACAAAAATTTATAACAACACCTATACCAACCGCACTTTAGTAATTTCCTTTTGCCAATAACAAATCTATACTAGGTAAATAGCTTGCCAAATACTTATCGCAAGGATTTGGCAAACTAGTATTACGTATCTTATACGTAAGATATACGATACTTTATGATCGTATCGTGCTGCGAGATAAATTGCAAGGCTTACCATGATGTTTCCGACATCCCGTCGCTGCTCCGAATATCGTGAATGTCCGCGTATCGCTTACGTTACGCTGAAGTTACAAGGTGCTACAACCTAGGGAAAGGTTAATTTAAATGGTAGACATCTGATGCAAGGACTTTGAACACTTCTGGGTACAAGTAGGTAAGTACTTCGTTTGGAAATACGTATCTGTCCACTTGATGTAGGCAGTGCAATAAATTGCTTTCAAATTCAAGTGTGATAGAAATCATGGTAGGTTTCGCAATATAACCACCAATAGGTACTAGTCGCTTTGCCTATAGTATTTATTTATATTCAATGCGTTTATCAAAGTTACTATGTTTATCTCTCTATATCAGACCACCTGGTGGGCCATGGTTATATGAGCCGTTACTACACTCGAGAGCAATGATTCCGGGTCACTTAAAGAATGTTAAAAATCTCGGAAACTAAAAATGATAGGTTAATGCAATAAATTGTATTTAATAGACAATGTAATACTCCTTAAATGAAAGTAAAAAAATATGAGTCACCATACATTTTATTAACACAAAATTACATAAAGAAAAAAACTGCTGATCTCTCCTTAAAACAAAAATAGGAAACATGAAATTTTTGAACTTTATTACGATTTGACTTGAATTTTAATACTTCGTATTGCCTCCTCGTGCTTCCATTACTGCGTTTACGCGGTTTGGCATGCTGTACACCAAGTTCCTTATACGATTTTGGGGAATATTCTCCCATTCCTCTGTGAGAGCAATTTTGAGCTCACGAAGCGTGATTGGGGGAGGGTTTCGTTGTTTTACGCATCTGCCTAGCTCGTCCCAAGCATGCTCGATCGGGTTGATATCCGGGCTGCGCGCTGGCCACTCCATACGAGTAATGTTCATCTCTTGAAGGTAGTCATTCACAATCCTACCTGTATGAGGTCGGGCATTGTCATGCATAAATATAGCATCCTCACCTAAATTGACCATAAATGGACCAACATGATCATTGAGGATTTCTTCCACATATCTTACGCTAGTTAAAGAGCCGTTTTCTATGATCACCAGCTCTGTGCGACTTTCAGAAGAAATTCCGGCCCACACAAGTACAGACCCACCACCGTAGGCTACTTTTTCTTCGATGCATGCTTGCTTGAATCTTTCCCCTGGTCTTCGATACACTCTGTGTCTTCCATCGTGCTTGTAGAGCATAAATTTTGATTCGTCGGAGAACATAACTTTTGACCAATCTTCAATACTCCAATTTACGTGGCTCTGGGCATATCTTAGTCTTGAAATACGATGCCCACGCTCCAGTTTAGGGCCGTTTGCAGGTCTAAGGGGTTTTAAGTTAGATTCAGCAAGCCGACGTCTTACTGTCCATGCACTTGGGTTACTTCCTCCGAGGCGTCGAAACTGATTTGTGAGTTCAGTTCCTGTGAGAAAGCGATTTCGAAGCATGGTGTTCACCAAGTATCGGTCTTCTCGTGCTGTGGTACACCTGGTTCTGCCCGTTCCTGGTCTGCGTAGGTTAGAACCAGTTTCTTCGTAACGTCGGAGAACTCTTTGTACTGTTGACAGCGACACACCGACAGTCCTGGCTGTATCGCGCTGACTCCGGCCGGTTTCCAGCATTGTAAGTATTCTGGTGCATTCTTCAGGCGTAAGCGACATAATTTCAGCTTGAATAATGAATATAGAGCACTATCAACATGGTTTATATACCCACATAAATGACAGATTACAAACAAAAGCAAAACCAAATGCTGTAATTTCGTAGTTCCATCTTCGAAAGTGGCCCTTTTTCAAATTTGATTTTTTTAAGATATAACTTTACAATAACTAAGAAGTTTTAATACCTTCATTTAAGGAGTATTACATTGTCTATTAAATACAATTTATTGCATTAACCTATCATTTTTAGTTTCCGAGATTTTTAACATTCTTTAAGTGACCCGGAATCATTGCTCTCGCGTGTATATTCACTTACTACACATATGTCGATGAACATTTCTGATTGCATATAACAAATAATCATGACAAATAATTTGTATTATTAAATTCGTATTAAATTCCGGTGCCAGATAAACGTCATCCTAATCTCGTTGCATTGTATCTCGCTGGCGTTATGCCTTCTGATAATTCTTGACACAGTCCGTCCTTAGATTTACCTAATGAGGAAAAGCCATTATGTTAATATAAGATCGGTCAATAATATCATGCGATGCGGTACACGGTATCACGATCCAGTATGCAGAAAATATTTACTGGATCGCGATATTATCATGTATCCGAATAGATTTATAATCTGCGATCTATCACAATACCAAGACCACAATTCAGTATTGACAGTGTAACACGCACCTATGCTCCACTATCAATCAGGCAATTTGTTTTTAATTTGGTTTGGCCAATGATACCTTCCAAATTAGAATAATATCAAATTCTATTGCATATTACCTACTAATAGTTCATGCATTATTTGTGGCATAATGGTTTTCCTTGAATAATCTTGTACGTCGAACTGGTAAGCGTTTGATTCATGTATTGGCACGGAAATCTGGACGTCCGCCCGGATATTGTCCCATCATATCTGTAGCGAGGCGACGCTTATATGCAAATTCAGCTTTGATGTACGACAGCCGGAACGTATGGAAATCTACAAATCGCTTGCTATTTCTTACAGTTGTACCTATTCAAATGGTATATTGAACACCAGAAATCTAGATTGCCAAATAAATCCGTTCCGCACACAGCACTGCAACTTAAAGTACCTTAAATATGTTTTTATTAATTATTTCTCTCGTATCTAATGTCAGACAGAGCAGAACCAGTCTCGAGAACTTTCTGGTTTTTAGGACTCCGCAGAATTTTTCCCCGAAGCTGCATGAAAGTATGACAAACATACAAATCCAGAGTTTTCAAAATCAAAACGAAGTTAGGCTAAACTTTCTTGTTTCGAAAAATATCTAGTCCAGTTTTAATGATAAGTACATTTTAAAAACCTACTCTACGTCAGTTCGGAAGCTTATCTATAGAAACAAACATTCGTCATAGACCACTCGAACGTATTACCGCGGAGTATACAAAACGTAACCCGATTTGGATGGCCCAGAAACCAGTACTAACTTGTGATCAGTTTAGTACTTGTTAGATTGCGGTTCTAATCCAATTTGATGTTCATGAACTCCGTTGATACAGGGTTGCGACACAAACTATACAAATCACAATTTGACCATTAATATTATTTATCAACAGTTATGTCTTTTTAATTTATTTGTTTCAAAATATTAGGAAACATGCGAATGTAAATTTTATTAACTACCTAAACCTACTAATAATAAAAAGAGTTCGCATACGTTCGCATTTTAATACCTATTTAAAATGCATGCGGTTATTTGGTTAGTCTCATTATGTCAATACAATACGTGTTTGAACAAACCGCATGATGACATATTTGAAAACCTAATAAAATGTAAGTTCATAAACTAAAACTAGAATACATAGGTTGGATGTTTTCAAGAGACGAGTGAATAGGTATCTTCTGGGTAAGCGTGTGCTACATCGTCGACCGCATCTTCACTTAACATCAGGTGAGATTGCGGTAAAACGCTTGCTTATAAATTTATAAAAAAAATACACCTAGTCAAAATCATAACCTTCCTTATTGTTTGTCAGGTAAAAAAGGAATTTCATTTCGATATTGGTAAATCAGCAACCTGTAATTTGGAATGCAAATAAATCGATAAACCAAATGGAAACATGTTTGTGGTTAAGTATCTAAAAATACAATTTAGGTAGGACATATTTTGTGTTCAAATGTAGAAATACTTTTAGTAAGTTGATAGCTTATTAGTGACTGGTTTCGGTGTTCTTCGGTCGCATGAAGGTCTTTTTCGCCAGACATAAAAACATAATGTTTCATTAAAAAAATTGCTTAAGTGTCTAAACGTGCTCTATAATATCACTATTAATAATTTCTGCTGGTATACTATTTATATGATGATCGGCATTGTTTATTTATAAGTTTATTAGTAAGACTTGTTGTTAATGTATTTTAGATTGGTAATTTATATGTACTTATATTCAGAACTGCGGTATTTTAATAGCAAGTCAATCATAAATGCTTGTTATATTCTATTCAAGCCACCTAATTAATGTCCCAAATTGAATTTTGATTGTTCTATATTTCGGGTTCAACCTAACTCAAATACAAAGCGTAATTACCTACGGCTTCGTATTAAGTTTGGTCAATTATACCTGAATTTAATTTTGCTTACCATTCCGAGTTTCTGAGCGATGGAGATCTATCACTTTCAATACAGTATAATGTTCTCAGTTACTTATTTGTTCTCTATAAATACTACCTATGTGTTTATTGATCGAGCGAGCAAAGATCTTAGTGTCAACTTGAGCGAATCGGCGTTGTATGTTAGTTAAAGCATAACTTTCGAACCGCCTATGCGATCTGCATAGAATTTGTTAGGTCGACAGATAGTACTAACATAGTTTGCTGGTAGGGTTATAAGCTGAATCGGCCAAGGGATTGTAAAGTTATAAGGGTCCAAAAAAGAGTAAAAAAGTCGTACATAAAATCAAGTGGGGTGTCATTGATAAGGCTTCGTCCAGACATTTCAAAACCTAGAACAAAAGATTTTACTTTGTGAATGTGAAAATTGTAAATTTTTGCAAACTAATTGCTAAAGGTAAACTTGAGCTTCCATTTCTTAGAGTTTAGATTAGATTAGTAACTAGCTAGATCGCGATATCGATGGGATTTGTAAAGTGAATCTCAGCCATAGTTGAAAAAAAATTTTCTTTGAACATCGCGACATCTCGTGTACTATTAGGACACGGACAGGACAAAAAGCTTTCAAGCTTACCCTGTTTTATGTACCAAAAAATTACAAGTAACGCGCTTTAGTAGCTCGTTGACCCGACCCTGTACGTTCGACACCCTTTACGAGCTATTTATGCTCCGTTTGTTTTTCGATTAAACTCGTCAATCCCGTCATATTACCCGGGTGTAACTACGGGATACATTAGGCCTGTATCACTTACAAAATCTGTTTGTATTGTAAGTTACAGTACTACCAGGCTTTAAATGTAAACAAGGATTTACGCCGCTGTTTACGCACGCTGTGGTTCAACGGAGATTGGCGGATATTAGGTTCAAGTGGTTTATTTGCTTATAGATTATACAATAGTATCGAAATAAAATGGACCTGCAGACTTTTTAATCTTTTTCGAATTTATAGATTTGCCTACAGACCAAAAAAAAAAATCCTAAAATGAGTAGTGTTCGGTGTACTGGTACAAAAATGGCTGTCCATAATTTTTTCGGCACTGTCCACCTTTGTAATTGAAACGGCTTTTTTCTTAGCAATTCTTCTTCGAGTCGATTGGCTCCCGTATGTATTTTTTATTATTTAGTAAGTACCTAGGTACCTACTAAACTTAGTTCTTAGCAATACAGTAACATTATTAAAAGTAAATATTTGGGACTTCAGAGTGAATCTTTTATGTGTCACTGTGACTTTCTCTGTGCCGGGTGTCCGGGCCATACTCCCGAATGCCCGGTGATTGCAGTGACGCCGTCAACTTCGGACGTCCGGGCCATTTGTTGTTTGAATACAAGGTCCGTCCTACGTTGATTTGTATACTAAGATTGCATCACCAGTGTTTGTGATTTATATTCATTTATTACGTCATTATGTTGACTCAAATACAAAATGGCGCCTGGAAAATAAACCTAAATTATTTTTATTGTCATAATCCCCACCAGCCAGGATTAAACATGAAAGTGGGGAAAACGCCAACAATTTTTTGAAGATTTTCATAATCCCCACCGGTGGGGACAGCTTAGTGGGGATTGTGACAATAAACCAAACTAACCGCTCTCCCGGGGCATTGATGCATATGTTGTGACGATAGAACGTTTTGGTTATTTCTGTACGTAGGGAAGTTATTATTACTCATTATTAATTTATAAAATAATCCACATTAAAACTACGAGTTACTTTTAGTTTAAACCGATGTTTTATCCTAATTTGACCTCGTTTTCTCTTTTTCCAGGTACGTCACTTTTATCTTATTTGGGCTGAACCGGAATTGCCGCCGAAGCCGCTAGCTGGTTCAATTCGACCGAACCTACTCGCGGCCAATTCCAACGGGCGGCAGTTGGAACACGAATAAAAAGTCGCGAAGTGCAATAAGTGCGCCATCAATGTCGCGTTAGCGCCAACACAAAATAGAAAGTAGATTCGAAGTGGGAAAGAAGAACGCTTGCGAGATTGTATGTTCTCTCTGGATTCCTGGGACACATTTCCTGGATACAAGTTCCCTTTTTGTTATCTTAAAGTATCGTTTAGGTGAAAAAAATGAATGGGATCTATCGACCAGTGGAGGTTTTGTTAAAAATTTCGGTGAAACGCATGAGAAATTTGGTTGGAGATCATGCACTAATAACACTTATTTGAAGTGTTACTCGCTATTGTATAATGTAAACGTACAGAACATTTTAAATAAACTCAAATTATACTTGAAAGAGCATAAACATAATGGCATTGCCGCAGCGTTCGTGATATGCCCAAGCTGCGGCATCATAGGAATGCCTTTATTTGCAACAAATAGTCCGTATCTGGTTTCCAGATTCGCAGAGATCCGTAGCTACACTGCTACATGCAAATATGTGCGCTCAACTTGCGCTCTCCTATCGATTCGCTTGCAAAATTTAGCATAATCGAAATCGCGATGTTGCGACGTAAACATAAAGTTTGCATAATTTTGTTAAACGTGACATTTACATTTGACGGTTGCCTCCTTCTCTGTCTTATTTGTAAATCCACGTTTTATATGTACGAAACGCCTGAATTAGCACAAATAAATGCATCTACCAGCTGACCCGCACGTGATTATTTATTGGCCACCAGCACCACGTTCTATTGTTGAACACAAACGCAGCCTAAGACGTGCTTGACTCTACGACTAATTGAAAAATCCTATGCAGCCAGTCAGTGTTATGCGGAAAGGTGCATTTCGTAACCGGCCAATTATTATGACAATCACACATAGTAGTGCCACAACAGCCGAGACCTCGAGGCATGCGAAATCGAGAGTCTGACCGTACTGTCCGTTCACTTTCACTGCCACAAAGGCCTTTGCATGTAGCCTGTAGCCTGCAGGCTGTATTTAGCGTTATCTTATTAGCCACGGTTGCCGGGTTAGTTTGTTTTCGGTGCACGTTTTGTGCTGACTGTAATCGTTCGTTTTGAATTCACGGTTTGGTCACATCGCGTCGGGTATAACCACATCCGTTCGAAAAGTACGATCCAAAGTGATTTGGATTTTCACGCCTGGATTGGTCGATAATGATCTCATCGTACTTTCCAGTGATAAGTGCGCCGTAGTACCATAGTATTGCGGCTCGAAATACCAGTTTGTTACAGTGCAATTGATTCGACTCTACGTTTTGTGTGCGATTTAAAATATTTGTGTTGTGAGTTGGAAGTTAAATTTTCTTGGACTTTATATAAGCTGTATTTTTAAAGGTAAGAAGTCTTAAAGTTTTATATTAAAAAAATTTACTTACTCGTATATTATCAATATTGTTTACAATTATAACTTCTATAATTTTATTAAGTTCGAAAAATAAGGAACTATCCTTTAGTAAAGACTTATTATTATTATCTTTAATCATCTCAAAATGAATAATGATGGGTGTGTTCTCGTGGTCCCATTATTTGGTCCATTCATATTCATTAATATTAATATCACCGGTGGTTGTCAATTTACTACCAAAGGCAGCGTTGATTTCGTGACTGAATTATTAAATAATTGTTGTATTATTTTATTTCATTTGTAATAAAATACAATGACAGAAACAAAGCTGGCATTCAACGTTATTGCGCTTGTTTAAATATTGTTTGTGGCTTCTGAAAATTAGTGGTTTATACCCCTTTGTATTTGACGGCGGTGATATGTGTTACACAGGGTTCTGAAACATTGTCTTCCATCAAAAGTTCACGTATATTTCTTAACTGTGGAAGACATTTCACTTATTGAGAAACATGTACTTACAGCAATTACAAAATTATTTTCGAATATTTATTTAAACAACAAATTCGCAATAACTTTGGTCACAAGCTTAGGCAGGGATGCATAATGAATTTTAAAATAGCAAAAACCACACATACCTTTCTTTCTGATCCGTTATTTGAATGATATCCATTTCAGCCATTTAGATGGAACGTGAGTCTGGTAAATCCTGGGTTTACGCGACTTGACTATCTATTCGCGGTACTTAGTTTATAAAGCCATCATTGAACTGCTTAACGTTTCAGCATTTCAAGTCTCGATGCTGTACAGTTCCCATTTGAACACCTGATAATAAAATTTGATTGTGCATTTGTATCGTACATACACATTCATGTATCGTTTCGCTCCAGTTGCGGGGTATTCAATGGCCGCTGTTTCAGGTATTTTTTGTATCCCACACCGTCGTTATTCTGGCGTTATTGAGGTTGTAATTTCATACGTGCCCGAAATACAATGTGAGTTCGTATCGTAGTTCGTATACATGGGTATCTTTGATTAATAATTCATTTAAACAATGAGCGCTAGTTCGCGTTGTCACTTCTCATGTTTGGTGAATGCTAGGTGGGATAAAATACAACCTAACTAACAGTTTACAATGGTACGGAGGGTCGGTGGGCGACCCTTTGAGCCGGAGGGCTTACCGATGTACCATTTATTGAGACGTGAATATTCGTCGTACAAACAGGATATCACACGATAGTGTCAGGTAGCTGACACCTTGTTAGAGGTCGCCCCCCTCGAATGTAGCCTTCATAGCGTTGAGCTGGGTCCCGTGGATTCTGTTACAAACGGGCCTCATTCCGCCCGTCAAATAAATGCGTCTCGTGTTTAATTGGAATTACCTTTATCAAGCTATCAATCCTCGCTACAAAGTAAATAAAAATACTTTGTATTAAACAACATCTCAGAATAAATGAACATGTATTATCCCGTATTCTGCAGAGTAATTTCGTGCCTTGAGAAGGTTGAGTGATCCTCTAAAAATGTCCTCTCAAGCATGTAGGAAGGTGTCCAACACACTCGGGCAGCCCGTCTATAACTCATGACTGGCTGGAGCTCTCGCAGGCGGCGTCAATCGCTCAATGTCAATTCGACCACCGACGCGATCTTGCACCCTCAACGGCACCTACAAAGAAATGTACGCCATTTTTCTTGGAGAAATGCAATTAGAAAGGATGCATTTCTCTTTCAGGTCTCGTGTTGCGCTTAGGTATAGACAACACTCTTTGATTTTTTCTGTTTAAGCTTACATTGGGTATTATTCTATAGGATACTTCCTCTCAATTCAAAGTGTTTGTTAATATTATTATGATTTTACAGCAGTTCATTTTTCGTAGACTAGATGGTTCAAACAATAGTCTCGTATATCTTTGTCTAGAACGATTCGGTTCGCTATTAATTCATATTGTACACGAAATATTCTATTTCATTTAATCTCAGGTAGGTATTTTTAAAATTTCCTAGTTTCCTGTCGCATTTCTGCTTGGTTCACCGATTAGGAAAAATTTTCGCTGTGCAAAGTTTGTTCTTATTCCGAGAGGAAGAGTATTCTTGTTATCTTACATCCCGCGGGAAGCATCTGAACAGAATTTGAGCTCATTGTAGCGAATGATAAGCAAAAAGGTGCGCTTAGCGCTTGCAGTCTCCACCACGCGACTCTCCAATTTGTTTCTTGTATTTTGTATTTGTTTAGAAATTGTCTGGGCTTCTTCCTTTTTGTATTGTCTCGGTGCTGGCTGTTTAGTGTGGTTTTAACTTTGTATTTTCCGTTTTGTTTGTAAGTGGGTTTTTGTGTCAAATATAATATGTTTTCACTGTTACTTCTGTGCTAATACCAATGAAAGAACCTTCTAAAACAGTACAACTATAACATACTGCTCAGACTTATTTATAGAGCATATAGTAAAGTGACTTGAAAATGTAATATTGAGCTTGAGGTTTGGTATAACATGACCAACGGACATGACAGATTTCCTATTGTTCCGAGCAGATTTAACACCACGTAAACTTCGAACTCTTCAAAGTCGAAAATATGAAACATGCGATGCGGCTTTTGCAAAGCGAAATCATGTTGGAATTTAGTTGCGAAAATTAAACGCACGCCAAACAATTGCCTACTAAACAATAATGATAGAATGCAATGGCGACATAAACACTATGATTTTGCTGAACGATGCGGGTATTTAAAAAGTTGCGTTAGCGCGTTGGATATGACACAGATACCTGAAAAGTTATCCTGCTTTCTCTTTGTATCAAGGATGCCATAAACATCTCCAATTTTTGGATAAATAATTATTTTATTTTAGTATGCTTTCGATAAATAATATTCAACAGAAACAAAGCTGACATTATACTAGTAACTTCTAGACATAGACTTGATTTAGAAATTACAGAGAATAAATGAGTACATGTTCTAGTCCTAGACACAAGGAAGAGATGTTATCGTCTGAGATATTGAGATCGCTGACAAAGTAATTGAAAATAAAATAGTAGAAACCAAGCAAATAAAAAGTAAGCATTTGTAGAAATAAATACTTGTACTTCATCATGGATATGCTTTGTTTATCGATTCCTGTAATAATCCTCGCATTTCTGAAAACAAAACAGAATATTTTACGCAATCGAGTGATGAGAGGAGAATGAAAAAATATAAACTAGGATGGACCAAATCATTTGGCGAATTATTTTATGGATATAGTGGTTTTTCTTTCATTTAATTTACTACATTTGTTAGAGAGATTTCATCCTAGTGATTGACCCTAACGATCGATGTCATAAAAGTACAGGATGTTATTTTTTCAATTTTTAGTCGGTTCGATTCCCGGGTATGGCGAGTGAAATTTCGAAAATCATTGAATGCAGTTTTCTTTCTTTTTACAAATAAAGGAATGTTTCCTTTGAGTAAAATGTTCTATCTCCAGTAGGTATTTAAAGTACCCTTCAGGTGGCGTTAAAAAATTCCATCCTGTATACGGTGTCTAAAATAAACTGGCATGAAACTTGTATGCAATGGTGCCTGCATACTTACTTCCACTAGCTTATTCAGATAATAATCATAGACACCATAGGTGCGTCCCGATCGGCGCCTATTGTAAAAATCCTGTTTAGCGTTTTCCAGAGCTTGTTCATGGTATTTCCTAATAGTAGTCCACGATTGGAAGGCATAATACCAATGATCACATAGTGTGTTAAATTTGTTTTCGTAAGTCCAGTATGCTGCTGAGACTGCTCGCTCGTTCGAAGCTTCGTTCACGGCTGTTATATCACTGTAGTGGTTGTCCATTATCTGCAAATATAATTATCGTATGAGAAAAAAATTATATATGAATGATGGTAAAGTAGGCCATACTGCACTCATATCTAAGCAGATGACGCTCGTGATTTGACAGAATATGAGGACCTATTGAGTTTTTTTTTTATAATGAATAGGTTCTCATATTCTATATACATATTCGATTTTGAAGATTAGATTTTTCTCCAAATACTGGCAAAAAACATGGCTGAATATCATTTAACCACATTTTCTAAAACAACTCACATTATTATTTTCCCATACTTAGTATTAAGTATATTTTTCTTTGATAAAATAAATTATATTATCTTTTGCGTATACCTCTTGGAGAGTTTTCCGGGTCTTGTAGCATACTTCAGAAGGAACTATAACGAAAGCCTGCATCACGGCTTCTTCGTGTTCTCGCCTCAACCTTTCTGGAATCTCGCACGAATGGCGCAGGTTTGTTGGCTGTATGCTATTCCTATTAAAGTTCTGCAATGCTAATGTTAGCGCAGCATCGTTGGCATGCTCGCTGATTTGCATTACTTGAATATTTTGAAGCTGTATCGCCTAGAAAATAAGGTATAGTTGAGGCGGTCATCTCGGACTAAGAAATTAGAATTGCATCCAGCTAAAAAAAACAAAGGCCGGTTTGGTTAGCTTTATACGTATTGTTGTAGATAAGGCCGATAAAACTGATAGGTTTATAATGCAGAGCAAGTCCATCAAACTACATAATAGACACTAAGTACTAAAACTAACATTCTTTTATGTACCTAAGTAAACTGATATACCAGCTCAGCAGTAAACAGATAGAATATTATAAAAGATAATATACCACTATTAACGATTTGATTAAGAAACAAGGATTAGTCCTATACTATCAGTGATCGCAGGCTGATCTAAGCAACTAAAGTAAAGAAAAAATCGGCTAAACTAAGTTTTTGGAGGCCCTTGTTTCATTATTTGACTGGTAATGTTTATAACGGACCTGCATCATATCTGTTTTGTATATATCTTCTTTGTGTGAGTTCGGCAGGTTCCTCCTTGCTTCGAATCCCTCGAGTGCTTTTGACAAAGCTATATTATGTTTTTCATTTAAACTGTCAGCACAAGGTTTGGATACTTTGACTTGACTCATCATGTATTCGAAATAATCACTCTTTAGTTCGACAATCATAATCTTGTTGTTGTGGTCGTTTGTATGCTCTAGCTCCTCGTATTTCGCTGACAAATTCTGCAGAAGTAACATCAAGATTAAATGAAGCTTAATATTGTTTTAACATTTGTTAGGTAAAAAAAGGGCCAACACGAACAGCTAGTTAAATAAGTTCGAACCTGAGAATATAGGTCTTTGTCTGAATCGAGACCATCATTTTCAGTTTTCCTGTTTTCACTAAAAGAATTTAAGGCGGCTGCGACGGCATCATTGTGTAGTTGTAGAAGGTCAAAAGCGTTTACGCATAGTGGCTGACCCTTAGTAACAGTTTCTATTGCTTTGTCGTAAGCTTCATTTCCATTAGTTATCGCCTTCAAAGTCTTCAGTCTGTTGATTTCTATGAAATCTTTTTGCTTTTCGTTTAGATCCTGCAATTTAAAATTATACATTGAATACCATGACGTTTTTATAATAACCATTTATTTATACAGTCATAGTAAATTCATATTCATGTTGAACTTGAAAGTAGTTTTTAATACCAAGTTTACCTGCATTAGTTCTTCAAGTTTTTGGTCAATAAGTTCCTTATCACCAAATAATTTCTTTTCTGTAAAGGCGATACGTGCTTTTTCCATTTCCTGTTGGTGGAGCTTAATGACCCCCGAAGCTGGCATGCTCGGCGCTTCTGACCCGCATGCACGGTTCATCTCTTCTTCAAACTTCTCTCGAACTTGATTTGCAGCCATTAAAAGACCAGCATTTGCAGTTGCCTGTATAAAAACTATTAATGTTATAGGATCTTAATGTAAGCTTGAGTGAATCGGCGTGGTATGTTTGTTAGAGCATAACTTTCGGACCGCCTATCCGATCTCGTGTTTAATTTAGTAGGTCGACCTAAATGGTCGAAAAAAGCATTGTCATTATTTGTGTTGTAAAAATAAATAGAATATGCTGGCTCTAAAAGTGATTCGTCATTCTTGTATAAAATGTGGTGATTGATTTGGTGTTCCTCTTACCTCAGAAATGTTCACCGGCGTAGGGATTTTGCCACTGTTAAAGATAGGTAAGTACGATTTGAAATAGTTCAACAGCTCGCCGCTCTTAATGAACTGTCCATCTATTTTCTTCCTGCATACATTTTCGGGGCCGAAAATGAAAGTTGTGAGCTCCTTCAGCTTATGAGTAAAGTCTTGGGATATTTCTGAAACATAATTTAATCATCTGACTTACAAATTGAGTAGGTAAGTAATGAACTAGTCGCAAAGGAAGGTAGTACTTGGAGAACTAAAAATTATCTTTTAGGAAAATTAAAGAGCTGTAGGTTAGGTTAGTTTAGTACCCACCGTTGATTTTCCCTTTAAATTTCGGGTTTGCCACTCCAAGGCCGGGATGTGGCATAAGGAAGCAGGTGACCTTTTCAAAACTAGCCAAAGTGTGCTGACGTATTTCTCTCAATTCCTGTGGCTGGTTAGGGTATGTCTGAAATAAATAAATAACTCTGTATATGTTTTCTCTTCACAAAAGGTTCCAGTTTAAAGTTTGATATATGTATTTATGATTGAATAAATAATGTAAATATAAAAGTACTTAAATATCACTGGATAAAATAATAGTAGGTACGAAGTCACCTTGAATTTTTTATCTATGTACGCTGTCCCTCCTTGTAGTCCGAAAGCATACTCCCAAGGGTTCATCCAATCCCTGATAAGGAACATGAGTACTTGGAATTCCTTTTCCGTGTCCTCCTTTACCATCTTTCCATAGTCGATGAACAACTAGAAAAACCATAGCATTAATAGTATAAGTACGAGAACGGTACATAGATGTACCTATAAACCAGATGTATCTGAACTGTAATCTAGCACTGCGCTGAGGCCACGTCTTAGCCTTCACACATTCCTTGATGTAAAGCTATATTGAACAAAAGATGCTTACTCTACCTTTGATTAAAAATATGTTGTCTTTGATCATGAAAATATTTTTATAACATTTACTTCAAGGTTTTGTAGATCTTCTTCAGTGATGTTGCTCTTAATATTGTAGATCTGAATAGAGGACAGAAGACTGGATAGTGCGAAGATAGTCGAGGAGTCCTTGACGCTGCTGCTGCTATCAAACGTTCCCTGAGTATCCATTAAGAGAACTGCCACCTGAAATTTACTAAGTTTTATTCTCACCTTCGTGTAGAAGGATGGAAGTGTAAATTTTGGTGGTAGTTTGATGAGCCAACCTTTTCCCCTGAAGGAAGTGTCACCACGAATGGTTCGGACCACATAAGAATGCCAGTGGTGACCCTCACAGAGCCACCTTGCCAGACGAAGCCAGTGAGTTCCGTGCTGTCATCGCCCAGCCATGAGCCGTCAGAGCGAGCTGAAGCCTGAAACATCAAAGCAATATTGTTTAAACCTTATAGGTTCCATAGTTGGGTGTAGAATGGCGAGTAGACTGATAAAAATACTTGGACACATTGGTGGAGTATCACAAACCGATCTGGCCTGAGGAAAAGAACTAACGACGCCATAATTTAGTAATTATCCAATGACAGCGCCAGCGCCTTCATTACTGATAATTATAATAACTGTGTAACACATTCTAAATAATCCTTTGTGATTTTATTGTAAAAAAACGCTTTTTTTGATTTTGACTCTTAGAATAGCAACTCACCGAAGCAGATAGATATCTGATGAAGAAATTGAGCAGGAAGGACTTGCCGCCGCGGTATGCGCCAGCCACGCTCACCAACGCCACAGGAAGATCTTTAATGTCATCTCTCGTCAGAATCTTCTTCAGCTCCTCTTCATTCAGTTGGTAGGTGTGGTCATCCTTCACTGATACCACTTGTACGCTGTGTGCGGACTCCATTACCCTAAAAAAACGTAAAGACTGTATTATTCTACAAAAGTCACATGTTTTGGACAATTCTAGCAAGAGAGCAGACCTCAATTTGTCCCCAATAGTTCAACGACTGAAAGAGATAGATTCAAACCTAAACCGTGTCTTAAAATACACAATAATTTGCGTTGAAAATATCTATGATGAAAATATAAGTAACGATTCGTAGAATCACTTCTAAAACAACATAACCGACTGGTCAATGGCATAATACTAATCACTATTTATGTAAAAGCTTTTGTGGTCCACAGACAGACTATATAGTATTTCTAGTTCCCGTCTAGATAGTGGTTTGTACAAGATAGTGCTATCGTGGTTATTTAAAAAAAATGTGGTTAGAAGGAGTACTAACTGCAAAACATTACCTACTGTAAAAAATAAAAATATTGTGTACTACAAAAAATGCTGTGAACTGAAAACCGCTTAAAAATGGATATCACAAAGTATTATAGGGGTTCGCTCGGCCGCATACTGTTTACCTACAAGTAATATTATGTTTCTAAGTAGTAGCCATGTCCAGTCCACTATACCTTGGAGTATGGACTCCAGCTCATCAATCTGAATATATTGAGATGAACTAAATATTTCAAAATGAAATTATGCCTAAGATTTTTCAAAAGTGGTTTTCTTTTACAGCTGGTAAATATTATCATAACTTGGAAACGTTTGTACCAATTCTTACCAAACATAGCTAAGAACCATCTCAAGCAGCTTTCTTACAGAAAAAGCGCATTCAATTCGGAGTCCTACTTTCGGAGAGAAACAAACAAACAGACGGACATACTACGCCGTCAAACTTATAACACCCCTTCCGTTTTTCGGTGGGGGTTAAACTTGCATTGCACTGTAAAGAGGGTGGACTTCACGTTACCTGTACTCGTTACGAAACAAAGCTTTTGAAATGTTCAGTTTCAATAAAGCTTAGTTTCGGTACAGTTTCGGTAACGGCTAAATTATGAGTGACTGACGCTTTTGTTCAATCCCTCTGTGGCTCTTTACATTTCCAACGTATATGTGACACAATGAATTATGCGGGCATGTGTCATAGGCCGCGTTTTATTCCCGTTGTCGATTCGCTCCGTTATTTTTACAGGCCATTCATCAAGTGTCGAGCCATTTAATCTAAACATCATGAATTTTTCGAGCTTGACAAGCATATTGTATGAGATACAATTTTATTGCTCACGTTTCACACTTTGTTAGGGGATTAAATTGTCACCGATATTTTCCTGTATTTTTTAATATGATATTTTAATAGTATTTTCTTTTGATGTAACTATCTACCAAACTATTTGGTTATTTTAATAAACTTAAAAAAATTTAAATGTATAATAAACATTTATGAACATTTCACATAACGCCCTCGAGTCCTAAATAAACAAAGCTTGTACTGTGCGAACTAGATTTCTGTTATAATTTATTATTGTTAAGCGTCGAAAAGCGCAACCTTGTTTTATCCATAGAAATAAGACCGTCGTTCCTTTTCATGTTATATATCTGCCTGCATTCACTATGGACGGCGTTAAGCTTCCATACATTTTAAAATATAAAGTTTCGTATGACAAGAATACGTTGTCATCATCATTTTCAACTAAAAACTTTATGCATTAAAGCAAGACATTATGCTAACGGTTGGGCGCTCCGCTACGCTCCACTTACATTAAATCCATCTGAATTAGCGCAACGACAACGCGAGGACATTACGTAGCTCGTAAGTCCTTGTACTAAATCAAGCGCACATTGCGGCGGCTAAAAGGGATTGCATCGAGAGACCCGATACATCTCGGACATTCCCAGGATCGTACGCGCTGCATAGCGAGGATATCGCACTTGCACGCGACCGTTGTAAATAATCTGCTTTGCACAATTTTGACCAGGCTCTAACCAAAGTATTGCTTAATTAATTACACCACGCATCATTATTCTACCAGTCACGGATGGTCATAGGAAGTATGTAACTTTGACTGATGTTATCCAACAGCTGAATGAGTAAGATCAGGTCGACCGAAACAATCCTAAGAAATCTAAAAGCTCAAAAAAAAGGAAGCATTAACGACGTATTGTACGAGTATACGAAATATCGAATGCAAAGTGAATAACAATACTAACTGCATTATGTACCAGCGCTCGATACCGCTACTTTTGTATCTATCTGTGATTATTAACCACTATGTCTGCTGAAGCATTTTTTAACCCTGTTATTATCTCAATAACGCTAGCATCGCGACTCTTACTGGGCCGGTTGGAGGTCTTGATTTGGAATAAGATACACATACAAATAGAGCAAAACCATGGAATAAGGAATATACCAACAAGGTCTTCATTGGACATTTTTTTAAAGGGATAAATGCTGGTGGGTCCTCTGATGACTCTTACAGTCACATAACCATGGCGAGCAGCGGCGGTATGCGCAGAACCGGTAGCTTCATTGGACAGTGTGCCTTTTTGTGCTTATGTCGTGTGCACTAAACTGTCGTATCAATGGGCGTATAACGGAACGTCCTTGCATTATTTTATCTGTTGCATAACTATAATGGTTATGTGACTGCTTTTGGAATGGAATACTGCAGTTTGTCGGCAGAAGCGTAGTGGGCGTTATGCAAAAGTACAGGGTTCGAGTCTCGCTGTTGGTCAAAATCTTGTAGGATCTACAAGAATGTACATATTTGGAGGACGTGAATGCTGTTAGCTTTGTACAATTTTACTCATAGTATCTAAGGAGTTTTAAAGTGTTTTATGCATGTGGATTTTGAGTGTTTGAGGGTGCAACTGCAGTGCAGCTCAATTTATAGGTCTGATTTGATTGCTTTTTAACCTATTCTGTATCTTTTGTTCCAGGTGAGTGAATGAATGAACGCTATGCAAATGCGCGCTTGAAGCTTTTACTGCGTTTGTTCGTCACCGTTTCGTCATTCTGTGCACATAGAAATTACACCGAAAAATTCATGAAAAATACCCGCATCTCATGAAAAATAAGAAAGGACTAGTTTATGACTACAGAGAACCAGCTTAGATTAATTAACTAGGCACTATTTCTTACATCAAGTAAACAACACAGGCGATGTTTACTGGCAGTATTGTTTGTATAAAGTGAGATATTCATCTGATATACATACATCTATCGTCTATCGAATAGACTTTATCATAGTTCTGGTATGTTTTTGCATTCTATTCTATATCTGGATATGCCGTATTTGAGTGGAGTCCCACTGCACCATTTTTTGAGTTCTTGCCCGTGTTTTTATCTCCATGCAGTATGACGTATAGCGGATCGCGAATAAATATTGCGACAAAATGCGAGCAGCGTTTTTTTTGTACGCGATACTGTTTGTTTTTACGGATAACGTCGCGCGACGTGTGTCGCGTAATTTGCGTAATCGACTTTTTATTTATTATTTTTCGCGATATACGTGTTGTCGCTTTGTGGCGCCTTAATTTAAAACAGCTGAACCTTTGTGATGAGATTTGCTATTCATTTAATGTTAGGTACAGTGTCTAAGTAGGCTTTATTGAATCGTAGGATCTAAATTATAATATTCACCGTCTTCTTTATAAAAACCTTCATGAATAGGGGTGTCTTACTTCGGGTGTCTTAGGGGTGACAGGCGTCACAGCTCAATCGGTAATAGCTCTGCCTTCCGTGCTGTGGGTCGTGGGTTCGATCCCCACCAAGAACAAACATTTGTGCGTGGAAAACATAGATGTTTGTTCTATGTCTGGGTGTTACTATGTATTATAAGTATGTATTTACAAAAAAAAGTATATAAGTATTTTATCAGCCATCTAGTTCCCATATCACAAGCTATGCTTAGTTTGGGACTAGAGGGTGTTGTGTGTAAAGTCCAAGAATGTTTATTTATTTATTTATTTATTTACTTTAAATGCCCCAGGCACTACAACGTCCCATACATCGGTATATGGGTAACAAGTGGCCCCTGACCCCTGACGCTGTAAATGATCTATTGTTTTAATATAAAAAGCAACAGGCTTACCTTATTTACTTACTTTACATTCCCAGTTGTCACCACTGGGGACAGAGACGGTGGTAACATCTGTGAATGACTCATCTAGTAGGTAAAATACGTATTCCATTGCTCACCGTTTATCAACCAACTTGAAAACAATTTAGTAAAGTCCAAACCAGTGCTGACCCTTCTAAAACGCAGCTGAATCAATAGCACCACCAAGGTCTTCGACCAAAGCAAGTTTGCATGCGACCGGACATAATCCGTACTTTGATACATGATTTAATACGGACATTATGGCCGAATGCATTCGAGTTGCTCCACTAGGCTAATCCGTAATTACCGGTAATGTATAGTGGCGTATTTCAAAATCAAAACCATAGTCCATAGCCAATCCACTGCTGGACATTTATGAGGAATATTAGGATCCTAAGCTTGGCGCATCCCTGTATTGCCAGCAGCTTATAGCAAATTATATATCTACCTGAGGGCGTTTATTGTGGTGGACAACTTTGATACATGATTTAATACGGACATTAATAATGACCGAATTTGAGTTGTTCCACTAGGCTAATCCGTAATTACGGAAAATGTATGGTGGTGGTTATTTGAAATTAGTAATTAGCAATGAGGAAGATGAGTTAGGCATTTTTTCCTGTTTTTATAGCTTAAATCAAAAGTCTAGAAGATTGTAAGGACAACTGTGAAAGAATTTTGGCGATAGCTCAAAAACTGAATTTTCTACGATTTTTTAAAGTTTGGATTTTCAAAATCTGTTTTTAGCCCGGCGATTTCGCGTGTGACGTCAGCCAGGTCCGATCGCTCACCCGCGCGTTTTAAGCGTTTTCTGCCTTTACGTTTCTATTTATATTTCTGATAAATAGGGAGAAAAGTACCAATATTTTTATGTAATATTGTGCCTCTAAGTCCTAAGGACACGTTTAACGCTTCAGATAAACTTTTTAACCACCGACTGAAGAAGAAAGGTGTTCTAAGTTTGAGGCTTTTTTGTGTCTATGTGTCTGTACCTTTCAAGGCTCGTAGCTCCAAAAAATCACTCGTAATTTTTTTTATAACTATTCTTGAAATGGAAAACAGATAAATCTGGCATAGTTCTAAGCCAAGTTTGATAGAAATCGGTGCAGCGGTTTTCAAGTTATGAGGATGTTTATCAGCCCTCGACACGCATTTTGAAGGGTTCTCAGGCATATATTGATTGTAGTTTGAAACATTTGGTTCTTATACCAGTATAACGTGAGCTACTATTTCTTAGTGTTTCATTGATTTTGTATATCAGGTAAGACTGGTAATGAGCAAGATTGTGTTATCGACGTGATTAGCAATGTTTTTAACCCCCGACGCAAAAACGATGGGGTGGTAAAGTTTGACGTGTGTGTGTGTCAGTGCGTGTGCGTGTGTCTGTGCGTGTATGTGTGTGTGTGTCTGTCGAATGCGCGCGTTGTGCGCGTGCGGATGGTAGTAGTCTAAGTCACATTGTCTACTAAGGACGTGCCTAGTGAGACATTGTACTGTCAAGTACAATGCGTCACTAGGCACGTCCTTAGTAGACAATGCCTACACATACATATAGTGCAATGCCTCACTAGGCACGTCCTTAGTTACGAAGGACATTGTACAGTAGGTACAATGCCTCACTAGGCACGTCCTTAAGCAATGCATTGCTAATGCCTCACTAAGCACGTCCTTCGTAACTAAGGACGTGCCTAGTGAGGCATTGCACTATATGTATGTGTAGGCATTGTCTACTAAGGACGTGCCTAGTGAGGCATTGTCTACTAAGGACGTGCCTAGTGAGGCATTGTCTACTAAGGACGTGCACGTGCGGATGCGGATGGTAGTAGTCTAAGTCACATGACAATGACAATGTAACTCGCTAAGAAGAAGAAGAATGTGACTTACACTAGGACGTGCCTAGTGAGACATTGTACTGTACAAGTACAATGGCTCACTAGGCACGTCCTTAGTTACGAAGGACATTGTACAGTAGGTACAATGCCTCACTAGGCACGTCCTTAAGCAATGCATTGCTAATGCCTCACTAAGCACGTCCTTCGTAACTAAGGACGTGCTTAGTGAGACATTGCACTATATGTATGTGTAGGCATTGTCTACTAAGGACGTGCCTAGTGAGGCATTGTACTTGTACAGTACAATGTCTCACTAGGCACGTCCTAGTGTAAGTCACATTCTTCTTCTTCTTAGCGAGTCACATTGTCATTGTCATGTGACTTAGACTACTACCATCCGCATCCGCACGTGCACGTCCTTAGTAGACAATGCCTACACATACATATAGTGCAATGCCTCACTAGGCACGTCCTTAGTTACGAAGGACGTGCTTAGTGAGGCATTAGCAATGCATTGCTTAAGGACGTGCCTAGTGAGGCATTGTACCTACTGTACAATGTCCTTCGTAACTAAGGACGTGCCTAGTGAGGCATTGCACTATATGTATGTGTAGGCATTGTCTACTAAGGACGTGCCTAGTGAGCATACACGCACAGACACACGCACACGCACTGACACACACACACGTCAAACTTTATCACCCCATCGTTTTTGCGTCGGGGGTTAAAAACATTGCTAATCACGTCGATAACACAATCTTGCTCATTACCAGTCTTACCTGATATACAAAATCAATGAAACACTAAGAAATAGTAGCTCACGTTATACTGGTATAAGAACCAAATGTTTCAAACTACAATCAATATATGCCTGAGAACCCTTCAAAATGCGTGTCGAGGGCTGATAAACATCCTCATAACTTGGAAACCGCTGCACCGATTTCTACCAAACTTGGCTTAGAACTATGCCAGATTTATCTGCTTTCCATTTCAAGAATAGTTATAAAAAAATTACGAGTGATTTTTTGGAGCTACGAGCCTTGAAAGGTACATACACATAGACACAAAAAAGCCTCAAACTTAGAACACCTTTCTTCTTCAGTCGGTGGTTAAAAAGTTTATCTGAAGCGCTAAACGTGTCCTTAGGACTTAAAGGCACAATATTACATAAAAATATTGGTACTTTTCTCCCAATTTTTCAGAAATATAAATAGAAACGTAAAGGCAGAAAACGCTTAGAAAGCGCGGGTGAACGGTCGGACCGGCTGACGTCACACGCGAAATCGCCGGGCTAAAAACAGATTTTGAAAATCCAAACTTTAAAAAATCGTAGAAAATTCAGTTTTTGAGCTATCGCCAAAATTCTTTCACTGTTGTGTTTTGGACGTAAAAATCTATCGATCTACATTAAAAAAAAAATACGCTCATCTTCCTCATTGCGGGCGTGTTTGATAGGGTATATTTTTGTGGCCAGCGTGTCATTGGACTACGCCATCCATCACTTGATAATTAATAGACAAATTTTCAAAACACCTAACAAGGTACAAAGGAAGTTTCCAAGTGAGTAAAAATATTTCCTTGGTTTCATGAGTCTTTGAAATAAAACCAGTGAGTAAAATGTGTTACGGAAGTTCATGATATTTTAAATTTGGGTATTTTTTTGTGTTCCTGATGACCAGGATTCCCTTTGCAAATGCGCGATGGCCACACTATGTAATGTTGTTTAGGTAACATTTGCCGACGTAAAAATGTCGTAAAACTACGCTATCGCAACCATTCCTGTCGACTCGTTAATATAAAATTACAGCCGGTCATAATTAGCTATCGTTAAATAAAACAAATCGTAAAATACTAAGTTATTGCTCTACAATAGAAACGGATAAAATTATATACTTAAAAAGTATTTGTGGCAAATTGTACGGTACAAGCAGATAACTCAGAAAAATATTTAAAAAAAGTTTATTCGTTGTTTAATCTTAAAAGCAACATCATCTTAATTAAGATCTGTTCCCCGACTTAACTAGAACTTAAACAGTTGCAGCAAAGCTTATTCTAGCTCAGGTGAGCTTAGCCAAGGGAAATCTATTTAAAACGCCAGCAGTGGATCTATAAAATAAATGAGTACCGCAAAGATCCCGAGATAAGATGATAGATTGCTGCGTCGAAATGTAAATGTCGAGTGTTCTCAAAACATAATAGCGGTTATCATTCATAGATTTCCATCAGGAAAAGCCGGTACTGTAGCGTCTATCGTGTACTAAATCGCTTCGGAAGTTTCCCGAAAAAAGGGGAAAATAAGGCGAGATCCGACGACGGTCATTACGTTAATGCGAGACTAAACTTGATTGATGATACCACGCGAAATAAGACTTCAAGGTTATTTGTCTGTCAGGACTGTCACTCATGGAGTATCTATTTACTATGTGGACGCCAGTTTTCTAACCGAATCTTTTATATAGGTGTTGGAGCACTTAATATTACGAACAGATTATTATTTCCTGGAAAGCCGGGCTGAAATTGTCATAACGAGTTTGTCAGAGACGGTAAAATTTTGATTTACCTACAGTTTATAACAAAACTATTTGTTTGTTATTTGTGGAGACAGATACTTTGAGATCGAATTAACCGCAATCTAGCTTCAAAATTAAACTTTATTTTGATCTGTCATAGAATGCAATGTTCTTTATTTGGCATGAAACATAAGATTTTTATCAAGAGATCACAAAAAACTAGTGCGGTTTAGTTACGTCTATAAAAAAGTTTCGTTGGAAAAAACAAAAACCAATTTGGAGAACTACATCACGACTAGGTACTTAGTACTTATCAGAGAATGGCTACTTAAGCAAATCAAATATCATTCATTGGTTACCCGTAAATCTTTAATATTTAAAAGCGTTGAGTGGTTCATGATATGAACAGTGAAATAGGTATGCATGCTATGGTTTACAAAGGGTTTGAGATTATATCCCCGATTCCCCGTGTCACAGTGTGTTGCGGTGATCTACCTGACGGATCAAAATTAATTAAGAGGGCAGACATACCCGCTCGTATCGGCCTTTAATACTTAGGTCGGAAGATTACATGGTGTAGCAACGCCCACGGCTTCCTCCGTTATTAACTCACCTTAAGGGGTTCATTCGTAATTTTATTTCTTAATCTTAGATACCTAACGAAAGAAAATTATTCTCTTTGTATATTTCTACGAGTTGGGTGCTGTTATTTTTCGCTACTTAATAGATTTTAAACAGTGTTTAATCGCGATGAGTGAAAGAGGCTTTAGCTGTGCACTCAGACAGCCATCAAATTCGTCAATGATATCAACCGACGAATCTAACTCGGGAAATTATGACACATCATCTTTTTTCAACAAATACTATAAAGCAGTGGTCCAGTAATGACTGAAAGGTAATAAATAATAGATTTTAAATATGAAACATTGGTCTGCTAAAAATGTACGGCTGAAACTAGAAGGAAATAGATTAAATCTAACACAAAAGCGCACTTGTATCTCTTTATTGAAGTAGACGCCCTACGCTGCGCCCTCATCTAAACTGATGGCACTAGAAGTCGTAAACACTTCGACTTGAGTTCTATGACATAGGAATTGAATCCCGAATGTAGGTCATCACCAGTATTCAATTGCGCGCCAATGTCGTCAATTTGCGATAAAAACGAAGTAAAAATGCCACTTTACTGCACGCCATAGTTCTCAATGTTATTGGGTTTCTATTGTTTCTGAGTGAAACACGAAGACGCACAGTAACCTTTGCAGTTATTGCAAACGATAATGATGTAGGTTCATGTTTCTGAACGTAACCATTATTACTCTCGCGTATAATACCTATTTCAGATTTTGAAACTTTATTTGTTTTGCTTGTGTTATTTTCAAATTTACTGCTCTTGCCAAAACAGTTTTAACAAGTTTTTATAAAGACTTTCCGAGCCTTAACCCTTGGCATACTATCACGGTGGATGTGCCCTATATCCGTGTTATGCATACCCGGATGGCCAATGCTAATCCTAAGTCAGACGTGCATCAATAGGTCTGCATTATGCGTAATAGGTGACCGGCCGGTAAATTCGTAGAGCTGGATTTCACGTAAAAAGCCGGTTCCAATTTACCAGCGCAAAGGCATTTTGTTCCTGTGTATTTCTCCCCACGTTTATTGCAACGATCCTCTATCGGTACGAAGTCTTACTGCTGTGATACTACTGTTTGATGATGCAAATATTAGTTCCGAGTCAGGGTACCAATAATAATCATAGTTTCTAACATAGGTCACATAGTTTCCCATGCATGATCCAGGCATTTTGTGATCTTGTGCTGGAACAAGCCGCCTCCCACATCAGTCGCTATTGTAGTCGATGTTGGGCCTTTCTCATCGATATTTTTATCTATGCTTCGTGCAAAACTATGCTCTATTTCGTCTACCAGTATATACTTGAACAGGGATGAATCTTCAGCCACTGTCCATCGGCAATTTGCGCAAATGCAGCCTTCATAATACAAGTACACGGTAGTTCCATTAGAGCTCTATGTATGTGGACAGTAATTAGTTTATTGATGGGAATTACGCCAAGCTGGGTGACACGGTCCAGTAGAGGTTGTCTATTAGTGGTATAGGTAGTTCTTTGTTAGGTTGATAAGATGACCTTTGTAGCACTGCGGGGACTAGCCCAAATCCGGAGCAGGTTTGATTCTTGCGACGACATGTTTTAAAAACAAAATGGTTCTAGTAGATCTCGTATGCGAGTTTGAATCGAGACTCTTGAGATTGAAGAAGAGCTTGACAGCTTTTCAATGAAAAATGACATAAAATGACTTGACGTGTGTGCGAGTATTAAATTATTTTTACCTATAGTACGAACTATCCCTTTCATAGCCTAACGGTTAACCGAAAAAGAATTGCCAAAGTAAACCCCTTAATAGGGTAGGAACTGTGGGGTCCGTAAAAGAAGTAGTGGGTCTTCATCTGTTTATATAAACTTCGGGTAAGATTGTTATTATTCTTTGAAGAAAGTATTTTCACAAAGGCTTTCGAAGTTAAAAGGAAAAATTTCGAAATAATAATATGGTCAATTAAAACCAGCCTTGGCAGAGAAAGTGAGGCTGACGCACGCTACGCTATGTTGTTACGCTGTTGCAATGTTACGTCACTTTATAAGGTGTTAATGAGTAATACTTTGAGTAAAGTTGATAACCGTAACAGTCTACTCTTTAGTGCCTAGTGGGTAGGTAACCCACTTAATTATTGAGAAAAGTGAAAGAATGAGATGGCGCATCAGATGCTTGGTTATAAGCTAAGACGCCTATGTGGCATTCCAATGCGTTTATAACTTTGCAATGCAATTAGGATTCTTAGTAACTTCTCTTAGGCGTTCTTAATAATCTTGGGAACCAAAAGGGTTAAGTCGATGGCGATAGAAAAAGTTATATTAATAAATAGGTACTTAGTGTAATACAACCGGTATATATAAAATTATTGTTGTGGTACGTGGCACATGCCTGTGATGATCTTAAGGGATCTTAACCTACTTTATACCTGGAGATCAAAGGAAAGGTCTATGATACACAAGGATTATATTATTCAAGCTTCCATCTCCGGCTTCGGTCGTATGGTACCCGAATAAAAAGTAGCCTGCTTTTCCCGGTCATAAACTTATTTATTCCAATTTTCATCCAAATAGCGGATCAGCTGTTGCTACATTGTATCACAATGTGCGCACGAAATCTTAAGAGAATACGTGATATGCCAAAAACTTACTGATCTTTGATTTTAAATGCTTGCTTCGTTGCTTCACGTCACGGCATAACATTACGTTCACGATTGACACGCATGGTTGGCCTATAATATTGAAGTCATAGAGTCACTGGTCGTCCTTGCTAGAACTGGTTGCAGCAACCATTAGATACTAGCATTCTTTCGTATTATTATCCGATAAAGTTTTTTTTTTTATCAGAAAAAGTGATGAAACAAGCAGATGGTTCGTCAGATGCCAAACTGTTACCTATTACAGAGCATGTTTATTGGGAAAGCGTTTTGTGAGGCATCACACCGCGTCTATCACAGACGTAAAGGTGTAAAGTCTCGTGTGCCTGTAATCGCACCGGCAACACTTTCTGTCAAACCGGAACACAGCAATGCGAGCATCACTGATTGACCACAGACATAGTTACGGCACATCTCCAGACGATCTCTTTTACAAAAAACCTACGACTATAATAGTAATTTATAAGAGGATTAAAATCATATCTAGTCAAAAAATGTCTCTACTCAACTGAAGAATATTTTGAAAAAGAATAATATTATTATATGTACCTACTTAAGATAAGTTTATGCGCCCAAATATAACATTTTTGTGATACCTGAAAAGGGTGAATAAGTTATAAGTGCCTCTGACTTTAGCATAAGACCAAATTGTAACACTTATTTTGGCAAATAAATGTATCTTGTATCTTGTATCTAAGGTTAACAGACTTTCGGTTCTCTTTTCTTTATTTAACTCGCTAATAACCAACTCGAGAAAACGTTTCGGTGCGTCTTACTTTTCATCTAAAACCACGTCGCGTTAAGAAACCCCCTGACAATCGGTTGGTAGGTAAGGTAGCACCCACGCGCAATACACTACCAACACTACCAAGATCAAAAGGCTCTGAAGGTTCACTCGTACACTTATGTAAGAAGAAAGACTAGATATCCTCATTTGAACTTAAAGGTGAGCTGTTACTTACATCATAATGTCCAGTCTAACCCGTCTCAAAACCTTCACATAGTGAAGTAAAACACCAAGTTCAACTCTAAAGTAATTTCTTTGATATTCATCTAAAATAAGCAATATTTTAGTTTAAAATAGCCCATTCATATCTCTGTCGGGCGTGCTATGCTAATTTAATTGAAGACCTAATAAAACTCCTACAATAATTTACCGCATAATAAAGTCATAACACAAATCTTACTTTGGTCACAGATTATAATATATTAGTTTGGTACAGAAGGTTCACTCAGATGTTCAGGCCACTTGAGGAGACTGATGCCACAGTTGATGCACAGTGGCATCTAAGTTAATACAACTGTCGGTTTGTATGTATGTACATATTATTATTTATTTATTATATTTAGCCCTCTGTGTCCCACTGCTGAGCAAAGGCCTCCCCCCATTCTCTCCACACCTCCGATTCTGAGCTATACTATGCCAATCTGACAAAAAACGGTCAAGCTCGTCGCGCCATATTCTTTTTGGCCTGCCGCGTCGCCTTCTTGCTGGGTCAGGAGGCCACTCAGTGGCAATCCTTGCCCACAGCTCACCTGGCATACGACAGACATCGCATGACCAGCCCAATCCCTCTTCAGCGTATGACCATAATTATATGAAAATTGTTATTTGGATACAGACCGTCGAAAGTGGTTCGCTTATTTCATCGTTTAGACGTACTAGAAATTCAGTAGTAGGTGTTTTGTTAAAAACTATACAAAAATATAACTTGAAAGTGACACAGGCTAACTTTGGTCTCTGTGCCACACAAAATTAAGGATCGGTCGAAATTTACATAAAGATAGTGCAGTCCCTTAGGTAACTAAGTTACCCGAACTGATATTCTGTTTAAAATTGATTATTATTCTGAGGCTTTACTTAAAATGATAAACGCTATTGTCATTCGTGTTGCACTGCTCGGCTATCTTGTGCGTTGTCAGTGGTTATGCAGAGTTACGCCACGTGTGGCCCCAGTGCAACTCAAAATGTCATTATCGTAGATATACTATTTAACCGTTTGTTTTTAATCGATGTTGGGTTTTGTACGACTTCTAGATTTTGTTGAATGAATATTATGTTCTTTAAAACGTTTAAAACTATTTGAATTTAAACCATATATATTCGAATTTTACTCCATCACTCGTTCACGTCCAGAACTCTATCATATTTCGTATGATGGATGATTGTATGTTAAAATTGTTTTCTAAAGTTCTTTTACTAGATTCAGTTTAGTCTGATGCAATTTAAAGTGAAAGATGGGTTTCAATTTTGAAATATTTATTTACGTGCTTTGAAATTTTTATAGCGACTTACTGCAACATTTCATCATCATCATTACATATCTAGAAGTCCACTGCGTTAGATATAAAGCTCCCCATAGAATCTGGATATCTCCCAGAAAGAATGATTGTAGATTTTCTCTTTTCTCAACATTCTTTCCGCAAGATTGCGATATTTGCAATATTACAACAATTTTTTATGCGTTCGTAAGCCATAAAAATTAAAAATAAATTTACGAAGGTGACGTCTTTGAAAAAAAGAAGAAGAAAACCACATATTCAAATGGACTTTTTCATTTATTTAGTAATTTTAAGGCTAGTCATTTTATTTATAATGCAGTTCATATTCTGAATACCTATAAGTTGTACCTATCCAATAATCAAGCCACTTGTAAACAAAAGGTACCTGCTCAGTGGATGCTTAGAAAACTTCCAAAAATAGATAGAAAAACGTTTTTCCGAGATAAACCTATTTACCTGGGCAAGTCAGGTCAGGTGGCTGGATGAAGTGGGATGACATTAGTTCATTCGAATTACGTAACGTTTGGGGTGGTGTAATTATAAGCGAAAAGCGATATCGTTACGACAATGAAGGCAACAGTGTATAATACAAAAAATCGGATTGAAAGTACGAGGATACGGTCGTTGTGGTAGCTTTTTTATTCTATGCATTTTTTCATTCTAGTATGGATTTAACGTATTAGGTTTATTATCCGTAAAGCAAAAGCAAAATCTATAAAAACATTTAGTTAAGGCCTTCGGACAGAACTAAAAGTTAACTACATTTTCATATTTGTACGAAAAATCAAGCGCTTATTTTGTGGTAGATATAAAATCTATCATAAAATCAGCGCTTGTTTAAAATTAAATAAAAACCAGATAGATAGATAGATAGAGATCGAGATAGAGATATATTTATTTGACACACAATCACAACACAGGTACAGCACAGAACAAGTATAAAAAGAAGAAAGAAAACAATAATCACCTACACAATTACTAAGTACTAGGTAGGTAGGCTGGGCAGGTGTGTGTGCTGACCAGCGCGTTGATGTGAGTCAAAAAGATAAAAAAAATTGCGAATCTAAATAGTAAAAAAATCGTTATTTCTTCGAATTTAACCCTCTAGCTAGATCTATTGAATCCGCCACGTCTCATACTGCGAGACATCAGCTAATCTAGATCCTCTGCACGCCATTAGTTGAATCCACTCTTCGAAAGCTTTATAAATTGGCCGCTATTGGAGTCTTTCAAGGTTTTTGTTGCCAACATTGCTATTTTAGGACAGATCTAGCTATTTTTCAAGATAAATAGACCCATGGGTATTTACATAAGTACTACTTAGTGAGTATAATATAATGTGTAAAATTAAAAAAAAACCTTTAACCGGCAGTCAGGAGTGCCACAAACAGATTTGTATTTATTTATTAATCAAAAGGTTAAATATAAAAACACTGTAAAGCCTTTACATGTTTGTCTCAGTGTTTGCAGACACTCGAGCTTGTCTATAGGTAGGTACCTATGTGAAGTCGGGCTGTAGACCATAGTGAATTTTTTTTTATTGATTGGCTATCAAGCCTACATATCTCATTTTCAATGCCTGAAAAAAATAAGTTCTTATTCGCAAAATTAATATGACAAAAGTAAATCTGTTTTGGCGATTTTTAGCCACATTCTCAAAGTTGGCAACTGAACAAGACTTAAAGCTTTTAGGCTAGTCTTCTTTGCCCAATAAACAAACCAACCCTGCGTGACCTGTTTACTGATGGATCTTGATTTAATCTGGAGTCCTTCTATGGCTATTACCAAATATTCAACCCTGGGAGATACTGATGGTCCGAAACTAGAATAACTCGGTTTAGCGTTGCTAAAGGTAATGGAACATAGCTTACTTTATGAAAGAATTTATGACTTCCTGTGGGCTGTGGATTCGATCCCCACTGGGTGTTACTATAATATATTTTAAGTAATGTATTTACAAAAAAAATGTATATAAGTATTATAAATAATAAATAAATAATAAATAAATATTCATGGACACTTCACACGACGCTCTCTAGTCCCAAACTAAGCAAAGCTTGTAATATGGTAACTAGATGCTGATAGAATACTAATATACTTTTTTTTTGTAAATACATATACCTACATACTTATAATACATAGTAACACCCAGACATAGAACAAACATCTATGTATGGCACACACAAATGTTTGTTCTTAGTGGGGATCGAACCCACGACCCACAGCACGGCAGGCAGAGCTATTACCGACTGAGCTGTGACGCCTGTCACTGTATTCTATCAAAAATCTAGTTCCTCTTCCCATATTACAAGCTTTGATTAGTTTGGGACAAGAAGAAGTTGTGTGAAATGTCCATGAATATTTATTTATTTATTTTGACGTAGATCTAACCTTTACAGAATTTTACTCTGTGATGGTCAAAAATAAATCCCTGTATAGTTAGTAAATACATCATAGCCGTTTGAAACGCAATAGCTTTGATATTTTAATGCATTTTATAAGTATCAATTCCGTTAAAGAGCTCATAAAATAGGCGTACATTCTATTTACGATTATTTCATATTTTGATATTATTGATTCCGTCCCATAATAAACCGTTGGCTGTTTATGGGTAACCAACCAGCCTTGGACAAATAAGCATACTTATGAACATTGGATTTTATTCATGTGATAACATGGTATTGCCATCTCTTTTTTACCAAACGGCTAATTTAGATAATTAAACTTATTTACGGTTTTTCAAGTGAAACATAGAAGCTTGTTGGCATTAGCATTATAATTTAATTGGTTTTAAACACCGAGCAGACAAAGTAGCAGAATCGGTAGTTAAGCTCAAACATTTGCTCGAGTAGTGTTTCTTTTTGTCACCCATACTTTTATCTGTGACATTATAGACTACAGATAAGTTTCACAAACAAATCCACGATTTTCAATCTCTAGCATTTTTTTTTGCAATAAACGTAGGTACGCATAAACTTCGGAGAAGTAATAAAATCCAAGTAGAAAATATGAAACATGATGTATCGCCGTTAGTTCAGAGTCTCGTCAAAAGATGGCGCTACGTGTTCTGAATTCACTGCTGAAAGCTAAATTAATAAATTATTCCTTGCCCTCGTAAATAATTTAGGTTTTAGTCTTTCGTTTGAATTCGTTTAATTGAGTGCTTTTTAGCTTTTATTTTAATATTTCAGCTTGGCTGAAACAGTGAACTTATAAAACTACAAACTAGGTGAGTACATAACTTTAATATCTAACATAGCAGACATCTTTAAGGATAAGTGTCTAAAGAGCTGGTCACAGGCACGTCCCAATATTATACATTAAAAGTGTGATCTTTCCGTTCTGGTTAAAGTGCCACAATGTAGCGCCCATATTTAATGTACAGACATCAAAATCTCATTACTGTAGGAATCATTATTTCCAGTTTAGGGTCCAAATTGTCACGTACCTGGGACAAACGTGTAATACAAATAGAATATGAAAAAGCCTCCTAAGTAAAAATTTGTTTTTTTCTTCTCCGAAGGCTCTACCTTCGCTATCTCTTTCCTCTCTCCCGTGTGACTATCCAGGTATCAAATCTGTTTTTTGTTGATCCTGTGAGATGTACTTTAGTGAAGGTAAACCTTTCACTCAAACTTGATTTAGCAAGAACTCAAACGGCGTTTCAAAATTAAACACAAGTTACTCTCAAAAGGATTATTTAAATGAATCCTCAGTAACAAACTAGTAACTAAACTGTTCAGTTTTACTTTGACCCACTTGCGGTAAGCTGCCGACTTTTAAGCGAGGGTGATTAGAAGGTACCTACAGAAGTTCAAAATGACATTTTCCCTAAATTACGTTTAAGGGTAGTAGTCACTAAAACGGCATTTTAAACCTTAATCCTTAATACAAATGTTGAATAAAATAAATACAAACAGTTCGTTATAAATTCAAATGCTGTATCAGAAACATCATCATCATCCGCAACCCGACTTCTCCAGCTGGGTCTCTCTTTGTGTCAGAAACATAATTAATATTTATTCGATTAAATAAATCTAGTACGCGTAGTAGAGACTGGCGTACTAGAGAGCTTGTAGCCAGCAGGTGCATACGGGTTAAATAAATAGATACAAAAAGTCACTAATTTTTTCCGGTTATTAGCTGATTTTCGAAAATGAGCCATACTATTGTTAAAAGTTAATTTCAGTTATAATATTTGAGGGATGTACCAGTACTTTTTATATAATTTAATTGTCAGTACGTGCTGCTTTATATATTATTCCAACGATATAACTGTAGTTTAAAATTATTCGCGTGCTAATTTATAATGTTTTCTAGTGATAACGCCCCCTTAAGTAGTAACAAATGTTCGTTCGGCCTAATGGTTTGTTTCGTAAGCCACGCCACGCCACGCGTGAGTCGGCCCGGATCGAGTTTTTGTTATTTTTATTGTTGTTCTTCTTCTCGTATAGGTTTTACTGCTAAATCTTTACACCAGTATTGTAATGGTATTGCCGAAGTTGCATGAACAAGATAATTATGACGATTCTACCACCATGTAACCACTACAAACCACTGTATTTTCATTCTAAGTCTCCTCGATACAGGCTAAGCCCAGCGAGAAGACTGACAGGTATATTTTTAAGCTTTGTAATATATTTTTTTAAACTAACCTATACTGTCCCACTGCTGGGCAAAGGTCTCCCTGGGCAAAGGTTTGTAATATTGTCTGAGAAAATTGTTTTGTGTTAATCTTAGTTAAGTCATCACAAGGCACATCCTCATTGGACGTGCTCGGTAAGGCAATTCATTTTTATAGGCCGAGGTTACCACTTAACATCAGATGGGCTTGTTCCATCATTTAGTTGTATATAAAAAAGTATTGTATTGTAAACCATCCCGTAGAAGTCCACTGCTGGATATAGGTCCTGATGGGTTTCCAGAAAGAACTTTCCAGATTTTGGGCCTTCAACACGATATTCTTATGTTCATTGTAATGTCAAATTCTGGTCGAATTTTTTAAAGATACAAGTATCTAGTTCTTTCGAAAACCTTCTTGCTTCAGTATTTTTCTAACTGAGCTCTTTGCCTTCAAATATACATATTCAATTTCTAAACTGTAGCTGAATAACTAAAGTTATGTACCCTGAATCTAACTAAACATGACTGCGGTACTAGATAACAGTGTTTGTTTACGGTTTCAATGCTCCAGTGCCAAAGGCTTAGGCGACAGTTCACCAATACGGGATACCAAAACCGTCGGTTAAGAATTGATTTATGAAATACCAAAGAAATATTGAGAATCATTTTCTAGGTTAGTATGAAATATTTTATACAAGGGTAGGGGGTAGGCAAATGTAACTATGGGACGCTCACCTACCTTGATATTCTACTGAGACTATGAAATACAGTTGTGAGAATGTTCTATTAATTTAAAATAGTGCTAATTTTAATAACTATATAAAATGCTTCATCATTCGTGCTGTGGGTCGTGGGTTCGATCGCCACTGAGAACAAACATTTATGCGTGGAAAACATAGATGTTTGTTCTGTGTCTGGGTGTTACTATGTATTATAAGTACCTATGTATTTACAAAAAAAAACGTATATAAGTATTCTATCAGCCATCTAGTTCCCATATCACAAGCTTTGCTTAGTTTGGGACTAGAGGGCGTTGTGTGTAAAGTCCATGAATATTTATTTATTATTCAAAAACAATTTCTTGCTCTTATTTTGTCGTTGGTTAAATAAAGATACAAATAGATATACACAATATATAGACCATGACAGTTCCTAAATAATTTTTTCCCACCTTCCACACATGAAACCACTAATGATGTTTTTATCTAGCAAGGAAAATATTCCCGCGTTAATGAATGAGCGCGAATCTACTAAGTCGGAACGAGTATGAAGATAAAACTTGCTGTTTCAATCCGAAATAAGGGTTTATTTTGCTTTCAGCTGTATTTTTTCGTCATCTTTTTACGAAAATATGGAAGCTTTCCGATCCAGTGCTATAAAAAGCAAGCACCAGTGATAGACTTACAGAATCCATCTAGATGAATCTAAAAACCAATCCGAATACTTTTCTTTTAGAAATCTAAAGCTTATGCTATTTCAATAGCATAAAAGTGAATTTTTTTGCGCCTTTAAGCTCATATGCTGCAAGTTTGCTCAAGTCCTAGAGGAAAGCTTAAATTTTTTGTCAGTTTTTCACTTTTCTCGAGTCAAATATTCTTTCAGTTTGGTACCTATGTTAATATAGCGGCATCTGAGGCAGTGTTGAGTACACTTAGAAGGTCAAGTGGGTCAATTTGGTAGCACCACAGTCACTGTACGCGAGACGGGTCTAACAATTTCTTTTCATTTTTTCACTAAGAAAATGTCTACAAAGATTCATTTTGTATCCAGTCATTTTTATATTACCCCATCACGAGATTGACCGTGTTCGGAATTGGAAAAACAAAAGACTACATTAGGTACAAAACCCTTTCCAGGGCAGGGTGCTAGTACATAACTTTGGGATGTGTTCATATCGTGTGACGGCGTATGGACGGACATACATATTTTAAATAAAGGGACCGACACATAACCCGGACGTCCGGAGTAGTCCGGACTTTCTTTTAGTCAAATGAGGCATAATAAAATAATGGCAGAAAAAAAGCTCTTTGGAAAAGTTATGAAAGGGAGATCCAAAAGTTTGAAAGCGTCGGCCTCTTTTACATTACGCTTTTATTCTATCCGCCGCGTGTACTAGTACTTAGCCCCGGCTCTGCCTCTACAAAATTGAAAATATTTACACAGTAAAACCGTCCTGTTAGTCACGACACGACTGTGAAAATAGCATTCAAATTCGTGTACACCCAAAAAGGAAGTAAGACGTTGCCTTTAGATGCTACGTTTTCGTCAGACCGCACCGCTTCGGTTTTAATTAATTAATGCTATCCATTCCTCGTACCTTGCTAGTGTTACAACAATTATTTTACCAACCTCATTAAGAAGTTTAATACCAAGAAGAAAAATATTCTCCGTGAGGTTTCCAGTTTCCACTTCGCTATTTTCCCTTTTGTTGTGCTCCGTGGCTCCTTTGTGCTATTGTGCTACAGTCTCAACAACTTCCGGATTCTTTTTGTGTCTTCGATCCCTTCGACTCGCGGTTTTTTCGTCGGTTTATGCTTTATTAAGAGCGATTTCAAACTGATTGATACAATTGCAAGGCTTCTGTCGGAACTTTTTCGTTTTGAGTTCACTTTGATGTTTTTCTTTGAAGTGAGAAGGAAGTTCATTGTTATTATTTGGGTCGGAATAAGGTTTTCACTGAAATAAAAAGCTATAAAAAAAAATAATGTTTGCAAATCGTTACATCGGTAGTTGTCGAACGACTGATCGCGCTGGAGACGACAAAACAAGTTTATTTATTCACTGATGTTAAAATCAACACTTATCGGCTCTCAATAAAATTCAGGAATGAAACATGCGAGGGCTGGTATCGGGGTCGTTAGTGGAACAGTTAGCTCGTTTCGTTATTTACCATCGCTCGTTCATCATGTTTAATCGCGTCGCGTACGGTGCCGTGTTTTTGCTCTCGCTCGATGATAGATTCGAGTGTTCGCTTGTACGACGTTGCCGGCCAATGTTGCATTGCAAGTCTTGCCAATGTAGCGTCTATTACGATAGTAGGCAGATATTGGTCTGTTTTGGCATGTCGTTATGTTGCCTTATTGCTTTTGCTTCATCCAGCTTTTGTCCAGTGCTAGTCAAACGAAATATCTGGAATACCCAGCCAAATATTTTTTGTTTATTTCGTTTGAAATCAGAAATGACGCAAAAGAGAAAACACAGTGTAACTATTCCGGGAATATTCCGGGTTTTCAATGTTAGGCCCCCAGGCCTTTTCTTTTATTCATATTTGGCAATGCTTAGCATACTGGGTAGGTAAGGTACCTACTACCAAATACAGTGGAAAAGTAAACTTACTGGATACGTTTGTATAAAATGTTGTTTGTGGTCCGTTGATCACACTGATTAATTTACGGAAGAGACACTAAACCCTTGCATTTGTTATTGATATGAATAAAAAAATTGTGTACAGAAACGGTCGACCGCCAGCGAGATGCGGAGAAGATGTGGCAAACGTCGCGGGAAAGACCATGAGATTAGCACAGGATCGTGAAGAGTGGCAAAGACTGAGAGAGGCCTATACCCATCAGTGGGTGAAGTCAGGTTATGAATGATGTATAGAATGTGTACAGTCGATTCGACGAATGCCATTAGCCGTTCGGTTCGTCCATCCGAAACTGCGACACGTGTCGTCGCGGCGACGTTTTGTTTCTGTCGTGCTCGTGCCGTGATGGATCGCTCACCGGGATTCTCGTCGCAATAATTCATCTTAAAAAATATTATTTTCGTACTCCGCGGCCGTATCGACACGTTCGTCGTTAAACGTCGTTGTATTTCGATCACGTTGCGACTTTAATATCACATTTTACTACGACCATCATCGTTCTCGGTAATTTATGTATTTTTCGGGTGAAAATTTGGGATAAAATGAGTTGTTATCATTGTAAAATCGGCTTTCTTTGATTTTGGAAGACGTGTAAAGACGAGATGAGGTTTGAATGATAATGTAAGGCCAGACATGTCTTGTAGCGAGGCAGACATTGTAATAAAAGCTGAAATCCAGCCAGTTTCATTTATGTAATGTATTGTAGAGGTTAGAAAAGGCTCATATAAAATAAAATAACTATGGTATTCTCCTTACATCATCAAAATCCTTAAACAAAACCAAATGATCCATGAAAATCTTATGAAAATTATTTTTCCGTTCTGTATAGTTTCAAAGTTTTGTACGAAACCATAGTTCATATTCAAATAACCCTGACGTGCCGAAAAACTTTGGTCATAAGGAAATTGCATATCACAGTACCAAAGACGTCAACCCATTCGGTGTAGCCTTAATGTGTTAAGGTTCCGTGATTCTGCCAACTAACGGTCGTGTTTAGAGCAATTGTTCGGCAGTAATCGCTTGTACATACACGTCTGAAAGTTTCAGTGACTTTGATTATGTTTTATAGTTTCTACGGTTATTTCACGGGTTGTAACATACCGCGATATAATGTTGGTATTGTGGCTCTTTAAAGGGAGTATTTGGCGAGGTTTAAATACAAATATTCAGCGTGGTTTCTTAATTTTAATGTACAGCTATAAAACTAAACTAAATTGGTATTTTATTAAAATAAATCGGCCTTGCTTAAAAGATAAAAGTATAAAGTCAAGTTCTGCCAAAAATAATTAACGTTTTCAGCAGTAACTTTCAATAATAATGTTAAACTGATTAATAATCTCAAGGAATATAAAAAGAATGTTGGTAGTTCGACCTTCAGAATTATTTCAGGATGTAATTATTTTAGAGTGGGCTGTTACGGAAGCGGATAAAGTTAAGGTTAAGTATATTTTTTCCGACTACGGCGAAGCAAAAAAAGGATTATGATGTTGTTGAAGTTAAAATTGTATAAGTTGAAAAAAATACTCAATAGTACAATTTCTGATCCCAATATTTTGCGTACTACCTTACTAATTATTAGCTGCTTGAAAAGCGAATCTTGACAAAGGATTCGGCGGATGTAGGCCCTGACGGACAAGATGTTCATTATAACCAAAATAATAAGCATAATTTTTAACCTTGTTTGCATATTTCATATCTTTTCTACAACTTCGTATTAATATTTCGTTAAAAATAGTATATCAAGCTAACACTTCCTGCATGTTCTTGAGTATTTTCTACCAAAATCTACCAAAATATGATAGGATCCAACACGGCGACAATAAAACCTTCGTAGGAATCACCGGTTGACAGCGTACTGCATACCTATTATGACTATGGAGTTCAGACCGGTTAGGTTTTCAACCTCATTGGTAGCTCCAACAAAGCAAAGCGATAAGAACAAGCTGCTTTTTACTTACTTATTATTTTTTGAAAATACCCAAATACGAACTTTAGGCTTAATTAAACTTATCCACGGCTAAAGCGTATACATTTTCCGAATGCAATACAGTACTTTTGATTCTGTCCACTCGGGCCCAGCGTCCTATGGCTGCTCAGAGGTCTCCTTTAACTTTCTGAGTTTTATTATGATAAAACTGTGGAATCCATCCAGGCTATGGACTACAGTGGAACAAAATCTATCAATGGATTTGGATTAGAGTGGAACAGGGCTTTCTTTATACGAGGGTGTCAGTAAAATGCTCAAGAAAATAAACTGTTCTTTCCCTAAGTATTTTAGCTGCCGTTCCTCAGCTAAGCAGAAAATCTCAGTTGGGCCTTTAAGTCTTTAACTCGAAATCTCGTCTTGCGTCCAATTGTGCGTTATACCCCCTACCCTTACTCCCAGCATTCAGAAAAACACGTCTTTCACCCACGAGTGACTGTCACGTTTTCAATTAGTGTGTTCAGGCTGCGCGGATTATACAGGGTGTTAAAAGATCGCTTCAAGAAATAGAACCTCCAGATTTTGATCACTGAAAAAATCATCGGTGTTTGAATAACCTGTTCGAACCAGCAGAATCATAGTTCTTACTTTGATTTATAAGTGAGGTGCTTATGTTACAAGAGCTCATTTTAGTAGCAGGACTCTTAAACTTTTGTACAATAGTTTCGTATTAGGACCTGTTATAATTAAACAGAACTGAATATTCTTCGAGGCAAATAGACTGCAGCTGCGTTGCATAATATTTTAAGATATCACTATATTTTTACATCCTTTTGATATTATTGGGTTTTTAATCTGGAGCTGGTGGAGCTTTTTATACATCACAGTTTTAATTTATTTAAGAAATTACTGGTCTTTTCCTCTTTAACACTCAATTATAGTTTCAATAGCTTGAAAAAGCGGATATTGATAAGTTCGGTAACACGCAAAAAAAGTCACAGCCACCCCACAAGTGTCGTATAAAAACAATCACCAACTCTTCGTCTACAGGCCGTCGAATCCATTCATCCGGCCGTCTGAAGAGATAATCGTGACTATTCGAAGCATTCAACGCTCTCTGAAAGGAAGTGGCTGTTACACTGTCTACTTTCATGTTACTTATTAAAGTATCGCCTGGATGGAGAGCGCTCATTTCTCTGGCCGTTTGAAAAGAGCGAACCGACGACGGTCTGAGAGGAGCAAATCAGAGCGCGCTCGTGTATAAAAAACTGTGCATAAATATTTGTGCTCGGCGATAAACACGGCGGAATAGTTTTTCTGCTTTACAGGAGCGAAAGTTTGTTGAGATGAAAGAAAAAAGTTTTGTAGAGATGATTAAAGGCAGCGATTGTAGAGTTCGCGCGAGTTTTGCTATTTTATGGGCTTCTTGTCACTGTTTCTTTTACAAAGAAAGAAACATTTGGTACTATCTGGCACATAGCGAAAGTACAGCACAGACACAAAAATAATAGGCACACAATAAAATAAGTAAGATACGAGTAGGTTTATAAGTATAAAGATTCAGAATTGTTTTAGTCTAAATAATAGTTTTTATTTGGTAGCTTTTTGCACTATGGGCGAGTGTAAAAAGCTACCAAATTACTCTGTCGGAAATCGTCATACGACTGTAGCATTTTAGTCCTTCCGAATAAAGCCTTCGTTTGGCCAAAAAACCAGTTTGAGAAAAAAAAACCGGAAGCTGTCCGTATTACCATCGGTCATGTCATAGCTCCTAGCTTATAAACGAACATACAAAAACACGAAACGTAAAGAATGTTTGTAACAGTGATTACCCTTCATTAAAACTTAGGTACTGCTATTATTTTATCTGTTACTGTGGTTGATATCCACATTTATCAAAGTTCTGCTGTTATGTTAGTTACATTACAGTACGTCAACCGTGTTGATTGAAACATGTTCAAGCTTTGCTTCACAAACAAACATACATCTGCTATTATGATATTAATACATTGAGTGCTATTTGCTATTCCGTTGTCCATTTGTTTAGGCCGCATAGAGATAACTTATATTAAAGTGAAAGTTTCACTTCACGATATAATCATAATCAAAGAAATCCGAAGAACTAAAATCACTGAGATAGCTCTCAGAATGTTGAAGTCATTTGAGTTAGTGGCCAACTCTAGTGACGGGGTTTTTAGGTCGCCTTAAGGCCTCCGTCGTGGCTTAACGACTGCAGGGACCAACAGTTTAACGTACCCTCTGAAGCATGGAAGCGCTCAGATGTAAATGCCACTAACGGTCACCCATATAGCTCGCAGAACTGACAACTGCTGGAAAACCAAAGATTCTCGAATGGCAATCTCGATGGCTATTCTCGGACGGTGAAGCGGCCCCCCTGATGGACTGATGACATTGTTAAGATTGCGGGAAGCCGGAGAATGGAGGCCAAAATCGTTCATTACGACCTCCACAGGCTGATAGATCCTTGTGATTCTGCTGAATGAAACGTCATTGACGTTACGATAATGGTGATGATGAATTAAAGTAAATGAGTGTATCGAAATGGTGCTCTCGACTCCGGCTCCAAAGAGCTCTCCTAATTTACACGTTAGATTATTAAGGGTCTTGTTACTAATTAGGCTGAGGCAGTTGGTGTACGCTACTTACGACAGAAACCCGAATTTCGGAATCTTTCATTTAGGGCTGTAAGATATAATTACGGGTAAATAGGAAAATTCAACATTCCTCTTTACGGTTTATAAACTTTTGAGAGTTTTAAAGTTTTCTTTTAAGCCCTATTCTTTTAGTTGACAATAATTTTTGGCCCTGACCTGACAATATTTCTCAGACGGGCTTTTCAGAAAATACTCCATATTGTAGAAATATTCACTATGATTTTGTTGTCTAAATTAAAATCGTTGAACAAGCTGAGAGCTTGCAAATTCTTCAGCAGAACATAAAGTGTACTTACCTACCATTTCGCGTGAAACCTTTATCTTCACCTGGATTACACTTCACGTCATAACGCCTCGCACCCCGAGTGCTTTCCTTCCTGCCGTTAGATGAGGACTCGTCAGTGCACGAACTTTTTACAGTGCATGAATGGCGTCGTCAAAATCTTTATGTGCTGAGTCTGGAAATAAAATAAGTATCTTTTCATAACTGAAACGAACGAGCCACTATACTATAAGGAGCCTCAGTTAATTACGGAGTTCACGGAGCAATTAGGTTTTTAACGGCATTTTGAAGTGTTCATCCAAGGGCCTGGTAGAGATCGCTCACTAGCGATAAAAACGCTCATTATACTTAAATTAATAGTTTTTTTGTTTATTTTATTGTAATCCCTTACGGTTAAGGTGTGCAATAAAGTATTTTCTATCTTGTTTATTTATTAAGTTTAAAGTTTCACTCAAACAAGTAGTGCTAGGAGGGCTTAATGCTAATAGAAATATCTTTTTGAACCCTATCTTTGACTCACAAGGCTGTATTTTAAAATATGATAACCTACACCATCTAACTAAGATTTCAGGTACTACAACGCCCAGTAAATAAGGGCACGAGTAAACGGTTACTTGCTCTTGACGCTGTGTAAATCATCTTAGATGTAAAGACCTATTTGCTAAGTGTACAACAACGGGCGCCTGCTAGTCCGCTCTTGTACTTATAACCCGGTCAGAAATAGCTTTGGTAAAGATGATACCTACGAGTATATCCGAATTGCCCTTTGAAGTGCCTACCGACCCCGAGCACAGTGATTACTGGATGGGGTTTCGAGTTGGCTTTGTAATTAAGCACACTTCCTCTTGAATTGATGGCTTGCGGTCCCTGTTATTACGTGAGGTATAGAGTACATTTTCAGATCAATTTTGGGAATGTCGATTGAAAATGAATTGGTCAGGCCATTTTAGTTGCCCATTTCTGAACCGGATGTTCGAAATCAAAAGGAAATGGGTGTTGTAGATAAGTTAAATAGGCAACTAGTGTGAGGAACCGCTTTGTTTTTCACAGTGAAAGATTTTATTTATTTATTTTATTTAGAGCATCCAACAAGTACATTCTTAAATCTAAAGATTCTTGTAATGTAAGTAATGTAATGTGAGAAGTTTGACGATTTTTTCGTACTTTATAAATTCTTTAGCGATCTGGTCACGCTGCTTTATATCAGGTGTCTGCGTATTGCCTTAGAATTTCAGGAGCATTCATTCATATTATAAATACACATTGATAATACGGTCATTGGTTTTGCATATTGTGAATCCCCTAAATTGGGATTTGGAACGACGCGAACGCAGCCAACCATAACGATTATAACTTTCCAATATTTTGGGATTCAGTGGAGCGTACACTCGCGGTCACATTTCCCCGATACAGTACCATCAGACGCGTCACAGTAACTATAACAAACGTAATCCTCGATCGAGTTCGTGCTCAACCAATTATTAACCCTCATCCGAAGGGCGACTCGAGTGGATCCTATCGTGAATATTGCCCTGATGAGGGTTGACATGCGTCCATTCGTAGATACATAGTTATTGTAACTTTGTGATACGCCACTTAATCGTGTACGGAAATCGAACTAACTGACCAGGGCCGGACCCTATCTTTGATAAAATACAGTTCAGAATTGGTTGCAGCTTTAAATGTCGCGCAGGCTATTTGCTACTTACTAGCTGAGTTTTATTTATTGATCGGACAATACCTTTACTACCAGGTGCGATTGCTTGTTATGTAATCAGGCTTTTTATTGTGTATTTGGGCAAATCATTTCCTTAAGAGATCAATCATAAAGTTTTTCAGAAATCCAAAACAGGAAAATATCTAGCAGTTATTCGTGTGAAATTTAAAATCATCTTCCAATATATTTTCGTACCACAACATTACGCATAATAAGCGTGATTCTTACTAATAATTACTGGTAAATTGATTTATCAATTCTAGGACGATTCGACGCATTTGATGTCAATATAACGTATCGGCGCGGTGCACACTGATGAGTGCGATCTCGAATCAAACCCTTGCTTTGTGCAGCAGTTCTGACGGGAGCAATCAATGCAGCAGAGCGAATGGCTCCATTCAGTATCTCGCACGACCAGTTCCGTCTGAATCTGAGTAGACTTCGTTTAATATCGCGTGGAATGCTGCGAACCATTGCCGTGCAGCAAAAACCTCGAGCATACTAATTTGTAATGAAACTTATTCAAAAACACTTATTTTGATTTATGATGATTAAATTTAATGATTACAAATGATTATAAATTGGGATTTTTTAAATAAGCTACTCTTCTGAAAATTTTTTGCTTAGGTACCTACTAGCTTACTATAACCAGCTGCTGATTCTGACATTATGAGAATGTTGGTGTCAATTTTTATCTGTGTCTAATCGGTGACACCCTTTTCCTTCATGCATACTGAACTGCGTACAATCGTTATGTAAAACAGCAGTATCATGTATAATGTGCAAAAGCGTGTCTGGTTTCAAACATGTCGTGCACCGGCGACTCTTAATTTCGCGTGACATCGCGCACATCGGTTTTATCGTGCGCGGACATTCGTGTGTCCTCGTGTACACCGGCCTTTATAGGGTCACTACTGAATAAAAGATGCATGAGATCATCATTGTCTATTAACTTCTGAATGTGGAAGGTTCACTTCAGAGTTTTACAGTTTACTTGTGAAGGCAGTGAATGTACGCTAGCGCCAGTTGTAAAAGTTATATTTTGGTGAATTTAAAAAGGTTCATAAATATTTTGTCATCATTTCACATATTTGGTGAAACATTATAACCCTTTTAAATATTAGTTACTAATGTTTTATACATTTCCACCAAACCATTTGAGTATCGATAAATTTACTAACAAGGAAAATTACAGCTGAAATGTATACATATGTACAAAATACGAAATTCATATGAAAATGTTAACTATTTGCAGATTGTTTTTGATTTGTATTTGTATTTCCAGGTAAGAAAGTCGAGTTGTAAGATGGAATTCCAAGAAGCGTAGGTAAGTTTTACTGAAGCGATCCGATTGATGTCGGGTCTTCTTTACTAATACCTCGTTACGAACAAAAATATACATGTTTTGTAAGGTTTTTCTCAATTACATCGTCTTATTGCCGAAATGACAACGCCAATCGAGCTTAGGACTTCGACTTACTTACTAGAGCTTGTTTACCGTTCTGTCGAGAATAATACAAACATTAAAAAAAATTGTTGATCTAAGATTGATAAATAAGTGATGTCTTTTCTAATTTATGTCGATAAGACTCTCAACTGATATTGGAACTTGCTTCCTGGCTTACGGGGGAATAAAATGAATATCTCTCGTCTTTGGTTCGCCTCGAGCACGATATTTAATCAGTGTTAGGTATACTTCCGTCTTGGTTTTGATTGCAAGACGAAAAATAGAAACGAAGCCGACAGGGACATAGGACGCTAAACGTGTTGAAATAAAATAAGTAGGTACGAGTAAATAGAAAGCTCGCGATAGTCAATAATTTAGTCAGCACTCATATATTTAGTAAAACACAGATCATTTAGAACTTTCAGAATATTTTAAAAGTGTAACATACGATAGACATATTAGATATGCTCTTTGATATACTTAGGTATATGTCGTTGTCTCTTGAGACCTTAGGATCACTGAAGACTTATAAAAAGTAGATTCTCTAAACCTGATCACTTGATCACTGACTTTTTGCAGTAGGTTGTATTTTACGTATGACATTGGAACTGTAGACTCTACCTTTTTTTTTGTTAACGGGGGGAAATCTGCAACCAGACACCTCGCTGCATTTGAGGGATGCGGCGAGGTAGTGCGAGGTTGACGGACTCGTCGACTCACTAAAACCACCCCGGTGGCCGGCCTCGATGCTTGACGTTGGACTCTGGGTCCTCAAACGACCACGCCAGAGCCCTCATCGCAGTCTACTGTAACTCTACAAATAGAGTCACAACTACTAGGTCCGAAAATAATAGATCATGCAAAAAATGGTTTCGACACAAAAATCAAACTTGCGTACACCCGGTTGTATATCAACTGGGAGATCCCTCATTGCGCTATAAAGGTTAAAATCCTATAAATCAAGAATTCTCGTGTATTTTTGGTAATTTCCTGAAATTTTCAATGTTCTTTGTTTCCTAAACGACCGTGGTACAAAATATACATAACAGTAAGAACACCAATATATTCTTCGACATATCTCAACTTAGTACACACCTTCTAAGGGCGTCTTGCACCAAAATCACTAAACGTATTTAACAGCTAAATCGATTTAAATCTGACGTATTTGTATGATTTGACAACTCGCTAAATACTATTTAAGAGTTAAACGCGTTTAGCGATTCTGGTGCAAGCCGCCCTTAGTATGTTGTTTGTTTACTTTTGTCTATTTTTCTTGTACCTACCTTATTTACTATTTAGTATGTATTTTCTTTGCTATAATGTCAGACCAATTACTCATTGGTTTAGGAGGTGGGCGTTGAGACAGCTACACAGTTTATAACTTTTGCAGTCTCATCGTTTTAGCTTGTAATTTGATCTATGTACCCTGTTCTGAATAAATTACGTTTTGAATTACGTTTGAATATGACTAGTTGTGCCAGTATTGAATTATCTTAGATTGGTTTTATCAAATCAAGGGTTGGTTTAAGAAGTTACTGTTTCTAATAAACTATGCAATATGTTTTGAAATTTTAACCATTTTGTAATTGTAACCTTACTGCTTGAAAAACTACGTTGTGGTATTACACCCAAGAAGGGAAACATCTAGTTAATTTACTGCCTTAAATTACCTTTGAAATTAGATATATTCCGCTGTCACTACGGATGTAATTTACATTTGTTATCAGCGGAATATTCATGTTTGTGGTGCGGATATGTAAGTAGGTTTCGTTTTTGTCTTACTAAATTAATTGGCCCTTTTATGGTTTACACCATAATTAAAAAATATATAAATTACACGAATATTACCCGTGGTTGATACCAAGCTAAGGTGATGATGATAAATAATAAATAAATAAATAAATAAATATTCATGGACTTTACACACAACGCCCTCTAGTCCCAAACTAAGCAAAGCTTGTAATATGGGAACTAGATGGCTGATAGAATACTTAAATACTTTTTTTTTGTAAATACATACTTATAATACATAGTGACACCCAGACATAGAACAAACATCTATGTTTTCCACGCACAAATGTTTGTTCTCAGTGGGGATCGAACCCACGACCCACAGCACGGAAGGCAGAGCCGTTACCGACTGAGCTGTGACGCCTGTCAAATGATGATGTAGATATACATAGATGTAATAGTGTAGACATAATACGTCGTCGATAATGATTCGACGTCGCCGTAATTAATTCTGTTTGCGTTCGCGCCACGGCTAATTGTCGGTTTGATTTCGCAACGGAATTTTGAATGGCTTTTAATTGAATTTATGGCACGATGTGCCTTTCTGTATTATTACCGAATCTGGGTTAATGTGGAAATTATGGCATTAATCTTTTGCTTATCCTATTCTTTTAGTTAATTGTCATAACTTTATAACTTAAGATTTATTATTTTTAACCGACATAACAAAGAGTTCGAGGTATTTTATAGACCACGCAGAACTTATGACATTATGTTTATAGGATTTTTATTATTTTTTTTATATTTCTGATAGACCTACTCTTGTTAAGAAAGACCTTATCATACAAAAACAATTATTGTCTCGTTTGGTAATAACTTAAAACTTCACAGTGCGCATCAGTGCGCATTTTTAACTAGTCAGTCGTTCCATGTGACTATAACAGACATGTAATTCAATTCTCGAATTGAGCTGTTGTGAACATCTGCTTATAACATTAGTCAATATACGAAAACAATAAAGCGTGTTACACAAACGTTTAGGTAGTTTAGGTAGCTGTGGGTATGTATTGTGCATGTTGTGGTATCAATGCATTGCTTTACTCTGCACATGTGGTTGCTCTTATCGATCTTAACGAGGTTATGTAACAGTGGATGTGCTCTGTTGGGTAATGTATTGTTATAGGCAGAAACGGTTTATCATCTGAAGGGCGCAATGCCTGTCTACTGCTAGTGCCGTCACTTTGGCTTACTTATAAAAAAAACTTCGGTCACGATTTAGTTAAATGAGAGCTTTGAAAAGCTCTAAATATGAAAGTTATTCAAAGTTATTCGGTTCCTTCAGGCGAGTTTTTGAATAGTCCAAAATTTCCTATTTAGTCCACAGAGACTTCTTATTCTCCTATTCGATCACATCATTTAGTTAGGTGATTAACTAAATGCGTTTTGAACTACTAAAAACCATTTCAAGGTATTTTTTCGGTCTATGCTAAACTATTTTGGAGCCATCGAACATTTTCTTTAGGCACCTTAATGGTTTCCATGTTTATTTTTTCTAGAGCAATAATATTCACGCCAGCATAACTGCAATTTCTATCCATGATAAAACGATCTCTCAGTGGGTACTCTGATCCTTGAGATGTTGAGAAACAACTTGCTAGCAGCCAATTGAAAACCTTCCAGACAGTTCATAAGCTTCAGACAAACAAATCAAATACGCAAATCCGTATGCGCGGCCTCGCGCTCGCATTTCATTATGACAATGAAACACTCATGCAGGTAATAACTATGTAGGTAGTAACGAAACTGTGCGTAAAATTAATTAATTGATGATTTAATCACCCCTTCTATTGAAAAATGAGGGGCGTTATAAGTTTGAGGTACATGGGGCTTCAGTTTGTCCGTTGATCTCGTACCTCCGAAAATAGAGCTCCCATTTCAATGCGGTTATTTTAGTAAAAAAGCTGGTGAGCTAGTGGGTCCCGGATGGTTTTTATCTATGTCAATGTCCTTAATATTTTTTATGACGATAGTTTCGTCTATGCCGATGTGATAACTCTAGCCAATTTTTCAGCTGACTGGGGAGGCTGTAGTGTGAAATACTAGGTGTTTGTCAATAATCCTTAGATAACTATATTAATGACAAAACTGCATGGCCCGATGTCGCTCCACCCATCGACAGCTAACTACTCGACTTGCAATGTCAGTGCTATTCTTGTGTTCTATGTATATTTCTCTGTAAAAGGGATCATACAAAAAAACGCTAGGAACCAGGCCGTAGTTTCTTGCCCGTTCTTCTAGGCTCTGGTCGCGTGGAACTGGCACCTAGAATCACCTTGTTATATAAGACGATTCTAAATGATCCTTGTGATTTTATTGAATAAAGAAATTTTGACTCTGACTTTAATTCGAAAAATTAAAGAAGGCTCTATACTATACGCTAGTATTATTAGCCTTACTATGACACTGCTTACGCTCACTACGCGTACTCAGTTGCTATCAAATGAATATGTATGGTCCGAAATCTCATTATGTATGGTCACGTAATCTTCTGAGTGACAGAACGGATGATTTTCGGAAGCTCTGCACAATCTTCGGAGACGTTGAATATAACTTACAATTCATAGGCCAATATTTTTAGCAGACCTTACCTCATTTCGTGATTGCAATCAGAATTTGTACGCTTACAGCTAGTGAGTTGTGATCTGATTGAATATGTATGGTCTATTTGTTATGTATAGTATACCTATTGTATTTGAGATATGTTATCTAAGCTAAGAGGTGTAGATGGACGTCTGAGGCCGCAGGTATTTGCTATTTCCAGTACGTCTATAAACGTCTTCGAAAACTAAATAGCACCCCAATTTTTTAAAGCAATCTATGTCATTCCATTGATAAGGTCTTGCCCAAGTCTTTTCAACTTTCTCTGTCTTCCTCCCTCTCGATAGCGTCGAGATCTCTCCATCGCTTTCTTGACCTTCCACATCGTCGATCATACCTTTCATTAGAAGAATTAATGAGAGAGGACACATATATCGACGGTCATAGCATGGGTCGCATGCTATGCTATGCTATGTATGCTATGACATGGAATAGAAATGGATAGAAAATACTTTATTGCACACCTTAACCTAGAGATTACAACTGCATAAAAAAACGAAACTACATACATACATATAAACAGTATACGTAGATAGATACATAATACTTTATTTACACAAAAAGAATTCAGATGACATACAAAAACTTAAAAATTAACTTATAATAGTATAATGGGCGGCCTTATCGCTGAAAGCGATTTCTGCGATGTACGTACGTACCTACATAAGTGTCCATCTTCTGCCTAAAATGGACTTCAATTCAAAGCAGCACATGGATTTAAGTATTAATAACGTGGCGATGGCCTTTTGTCATTGATTGCAAGTCCTTACAGATCGCTATTACCTGCGTACGTTCGAGTGGATATCTAATCGGAGTTTACTGATACAGATTACATTACCCATTGTTTTCTGTTGTTATCAATGAAGCTGATATCTAACCAACAATTACGTTGAGTCTTAATAAAACTGCTTTTAACAAAACTGTTTGATTAAAATGTTTGAATGTGATTATTCACTTTCTCAGAATAGTGTTGAGTCGAGACTCTTAGAGGAAGTTGAGTTCAATCGAGTTAAATTAGATTTAGCTCGGAATTCAACGCCAAAGGAAAATTACATCTTGTACTTGTAGTTTGATGTTTCGCTCTAATTTACAAGCGTACGCAGATTCTGATTTGGCTTTTTAATGATGCTTATATCTTAAATCATACATTGACCATATCAAATATATTACAAGAATAAAAAACTATCTGAAAATTACTTACTGATCTTGAACTAAGTCCGGCTTCTTACATACAGATTGAAAGACACAGACATGAAAGCATTTAGCTGCTTCCTTATGAAAAAATTAATAATATCTTTCACCTTTACATAGTTAAACCTAACATATTGCAATATATGGTTAGATTCTAAATTGCTGAATATACTTTCGAAGAGTTGCATATGCAACTCTTCGAAAGTATATTCAGCAATTTATATAAATGAACCACAAACAAAGTCTATTGCAAACTGATGCTCGCTAAATTTCATCCAAGCCGACTGAGGCGTTACACAACACGTTTTGCTGCGAAACCCGACCACGTTCCGATAAGCTCTGACAAGCCAGATGCCGGTCAATATACGAGTAAATACATCTGGAACATACCTGAGATTAGAGCACGGAATATGCACAAGCTATAGGACGTACTGAAAATGATTTGTATACTAAAATTTTATAGGTAAAAAATATAAAATCTATTCGTGATTACATAAATGACACAGAGAGTTGGTCTCTCACTATTAGGTTTCATTAGAAGGCTCAAAGCCACGCAACGCGCTATGGAGAAGGCTACGGGTGGTTTTAAAATTATTTGATATATGGGAGAGATTAAAACGACGATTACATAGATTTTTAATGAATGGAAATTGAGTTTTTTCAACAGCAGTTCCATATATCATGTATATACCTTCGGCAAGTCACGGTTCCGCTTGTACAAACACAAGAGATTGACGTTATTCAAAAGCATAAATCACGTATGTGTAAGCAAATCAAGTCACGACAATCTGTTCTGATTGAACGCGCGTCTTGTAAAGTGATGCCTTGAATCTTCCGGATGTTTGGCTCGGATACGGACACGAAATATGTATTAAAATTACTCTTTACCTACTCGTAAATTAGCTCTGCACGGTATTTTTAGATCTTGTTGAACAACTTTCAAAATGCTACCAAGTACTTGAAATAGAGAGAGATATTTCAAAGAAACAACCCTGACGAATCCAAAATGTAATTGGTTGGTGTTTTGACTGCCGAATCGACTGAGCACTAACAGCGAGCGATTAGCCATGTGCAGTATTTGCTGATCACGAATGTTCACTGATAGCTCTGCCTTTCAATGGAATATTTATATGTAGGTACGTGTTTTAAGTTTCCTGTGCACATATTTTAGTCAGATTTTACGGTGAAGCGGCTCGCTTTTCAGTGGGTTTTACGGAAACTGAATTTATCACATCACTAGCCTGCGATAGAACGCGTGACTTTGTCGCGACTATGGCATCGGAACCAATTAGTTGACACTTGTCATGTTAATTAGTTACTGCTAATATACCGCTACATCTATATACTGGTAAGTTATATTGCTTTAAAATAGGGTTGACGTTGACGCCAGAAAACTATGCATACCTACTTTTTCATATTGAATTTTATCGTACCGACTCATATTGAGTGAGCGATTATATTGTATTAATTGATCGTTTTATTTCTATACGCTCTCTGACGTTTTCACGTTACGACGTTAACGTTTTTTATGATGTGCATTTTTTCATATTCTCTAAAATACTACCTTCTCTAGTTATCCCATAAAAATAAATACCCTTTTTCGAATGAATAGTTTTTTAGAACTAAATCTAACAACACCTAATCTACTATCTTATACGTCAACCTCGACCAGTGACCACGATAAAATCGTGGCCATTCTCATTAATTATTCAAGAAAGCACAAAGTAGTCACAATGTTTGCCCAAGCCCAAGCAGCTCCACAGCACATATTTGTGAACCCTGATCTGGAGCGATCGGCGGAGAAGTAATTACATGTTCATTAGTGTGACTGGAACGACACGCCACATCGCGTGACAACCCACGCGTCTTGTACGTGTTACCAAATAATTATATACTTAATGCTCGGTATGACAGATCCCTAGGGCTACCACGTCTTCAATGTCACCTGTCACGTAAATTAGCTTATCCGGAGATGACAGCTGAATATATCTAATCCATGATTGTTTCTCATTCATGCATATAGTTCTGTAGATTCTAGATTGTGCTAAGTATCAAGTGTATAATCTGTTCTATCTGTCGCTAGAAATCTATAGTGAGTGTTTTTCCGTTCTTACTCGTATAACAACGGAGGTATCTAACCGTCATTACATAGTCAAACCATCGGGATTAAAAACCTTTCTCAAAACCTTTTAAAACCCAAAACACTCAAGGGGTTGATCACATATAATTGGCTCTCAAAGACAATAAAATAAGGTTGGCAACCCTGAACGAGGGTGGCTCGGTTCCACGGGGTTTATAAATGATGGTGTAACCTGAACGGAAGAATAAACCAGAATTGACGTCTGCGTGTTCCGTATGGGGCGATAAGTAAGCAAATATCATATTTTGCTGCGATACTCCATTGCTATAAGTCGCAGCTGTCGGCAACCTTGCCAAAGCCTTAAATCTGAGAGAGTGGCGCTTTGGCTATCTGTCATAAGATTGATAGACGTATACGAAAGAATTGAATTAGTATTATTTGGTAATACAGAAAATTCTTCCTTATCTTTCAAGGAAACGAATAATCTTTGTTTTGTGTGGTATGTTATTAGTATAACCGAATAGCATACAATAATTTACGTTTCCTCATAGTTTTGTGAGTCTTTACCTTTGTTAATGTGTATTATAATGACGATCCCACGAAGTGAGGACGATGTTGATTGAATTATTTATATTTGAGAATAAAGTGTATCCTGTTCAATCACTCTAAAACAACGTCTTAATAATTTTATCTCAGTTTACATCGTTGATGAGTTTGCGGAACTCGTTACAAATTGAAACGAAACAGTCGCTGCATTCAATACAATATTTAGCTTTTCTATTTCCAACAGCTGTCTCCGCGAAATCACCGTGGCTATCTGCAACTTCCTGGTTCGCAGTTGGTGTCTCAACTTCGCGTCGATGCCTTATCATTAATGCACCCTTTCACGCTTTAAATAGATTGGTGTCAAAACCCGCCCCTGTGGTTCGTTGTTTATTTATAACTCTAAGCGTTGATTAGTTGAAGCTATCGAAGTGTTTGTAAATTGGCGCCCAACGTGGGGCAGTTCATATGGTATGTTTTTCTGCTACATTGCTCCATTTATTAAATATAACGAACAAGTAGAGTACATTTACGTGGTAACAGGTCATGCAACACTTAATCGTCATGAGTGCACTTAAACTGAATGATAATTGCAAATATTTGATCCAGATCTAGGCGTAATGGTACAAGGTACAATAACGAATATATACACAACACAGGTAAACCAATGATACATACATGGCACAGCTACTAATATCTACAAAATAAGGAAAGCTAGTGTGGCGTTCGGATATAAGTAGTAGAGGTATTACTCGGTCAGTGATGAGCAAAAAGTTCGCAACATTAAATCGATCCATTGAAAGCAATACCATAAAGCACCACAGCAAAAACACATACATTACCGGCTGTATTTGAAGACCCTAGTTTCCTGTCGAAGATAAAAAGAAATAGATTAGATTTATAATCCGCGCGTGGTCGACGGATTCATTTACTCAAACTGGCACCGTTGTTTGTGATAGCTGATACTGCATCAAAGCGTGATGTCTCATCGATCGTACCTACTGAGGTTGTCGCATCAATCACGGGTAGTTTCTTTGTGTTTATGTTATACAATGTTAGAGAAGAGGAACTGAAAGAGTATGTTGTGTAATGCATATTATTGTTTGCTCAAGGAACAGAAAACACTTGCTTTCTTCAGTGTAGTGGGTGTTAAAAGTTTTCGGTAAACTTAAACGGAAATTGCAGAAAAGACATGGTTAAACTACAGTCAGTTTAATAAAATACTTTTTTACTAGATATTTTTCACCTGTTTTTATATAACCGCGAGAAATTCACAAGATGAAATAAACTGTAACCTCTATTGTTACATAAGAGTTACGTTAAAATATGTTTTCAAAATGTTAATTAAGAACGGAGTATTTACCTCACATTAAATTCTAGAGGTAAAGAATTTCCTTTGTTTCGCTCCAAAATAATTAGCTTATTCACTCGGCAATTGCAGTGTACCCGCAAGTTTTCAGTTAAGAAATATTTATGAGCTTCCGTGCTGGGGCCGGTAGGCTGTGTGCCCAAGATAAACAGACCCGGAGGCCCAAGGAGTTGCTTACTTGCTAACCATCCTCAATGTTTAATCATGTTTGGGGATGTTTCAGCCTGACTTGTCTTGGAATAAAGCATGTTTTGTAGCACTATTAAATATTCTGTGCCCAATGCCCAGTTCACTAACCTCTATCTATCTCTCTATATTGTTTATAAATCGTTTTATGTTTAAGTTTCGAAAGAAATGCTTTGTATTTAAATTCTACGTAAACAGAAGTGGAGTTACGAGTACCTAAGTCACTTCAAAATTCAGCCGCTCTTTTAATATCAATTTGATATTCAACGGAAATTTGAAAGTCGGGCGCTCTTATTAAGTTTATCATATCAAGTGCTCGTTCGTATGAATTTCAAGATTGTACTCAACTCTAAGGGTCCTCTCACCAATTGTTTTCGATCTGTTTGCCACCTAGTACTGGGTTTTGTTAATTAATTTTGTATAATCAAGTTACAAGGGTTCTTTGAGTGTTAAGGTGTTTAGAGTCGCGAGTAAACGAGTTCTTAAAGTGTTTATATGGCTTCAGTATCATCGTTGAAATTGTTATGGGCGTTCGCATTATGCGTAAGTACCTTTTTCACAGAGGCCTTGAAATTTTTTCATTGTACTTTTATATTTTTCTGCAATATATTTTGTTTCATCTCTAGGCAAACGCTTATTTTTATTCATTGCGTATGTTTTTACTTCCAGAGTAATTAGTTAAATAATAAAGTAAGATGTTAAAAGAGAATCGAAATTTATATTTTAAAAGCTTATGTTGATTCCTACATCTTTTTTATTTTGTGTTCATGGTGGTAAAATCTAGGAAAAATGCGTGAGTTATCGTTTTTAGATAATGCGTGCTTACCACAAGTAAAAACGCCTTACTGCCCTGATTTATCGGTCCATATAAATTGAAACACCAAACTATTTCATACACAGTTGACAAATCCCCAGCAACACACAACATATTGGCAACACAGCCCAATAATGCTCTAACGCCAATAAGTATTTCATATTTTTGCTATCATTAATCTTGCCTATCGTGGCCTACCCATTCAATTGACTGGTTATTTCCATGGGTAAATTATGAAGTTCGATTTTTGTATAGACCGACGATGATAAGGCACAAGCTGGTGAAATATTACCAATAACGAAACGTTTATTTACTCTGAATGGTCGTCAGGCGGTACAGAATTGGCCTTTTTGTGATAGCGCGGGTTAATCTTTTCTGGATTATCGTGTTGAGTGAATTCGCTTAATTATGTGGAAGATTCTATCTATGTGCGAACTCGCCTGGAAATGATGCGAAGATATATTTCATGTTTATATAGGCTTCAACTTGAATGCTTTCTTTCAAAAAATACTACAATGAATTAGTAGAAACCAAACGAGTATGAGCGAAATAGCAAAATGATAAATGATTCTAAATGATCCTTGTGATTTTATTGAATAAAGAAATTTTGACTTTGACTTTGACTTTGATAAGGATTATTTTTTTCGACTTTGGAATTTTGGAATTCTGAAAGCATCTCTATTTAGGCACGCCAAAATAAATAAAACTACCCTCAAATCTGTTCAGGAGTTGAAAAAAGAGCTAAATTGTTTTAGAAACGAGTTTCACAGAAGTATTTCCCTGCGAGTTTTTAGCATATCATCATTATAAAAGTTCAGAGCTGTGTAATAGTGATGCCCTAGCGGGTAGAAGGCATAATTAAAAGTTGCCGGCTAGTTTCACCTTAAACTTCTCTCATTAAAACTTACCATCTGAAAGGAACAAACATTCTTGGTACCTACACGTTACAATCCCAAACCGCCAATATAAATCAAACTTTCACTTTTGTGTGCGCCATTCATCTTGCGGACCCTTTATTACATCAGCGAAATATTATATTTTCCCATTGTGATTATGGTGAAAATCATAGAAAGCTGACATACTTAGAATTAAAAATGTTATTTTAAAATGAAAATGCTCTGAAAATAAAATTTCATTTGCTTCATGTAACACCTTGGCGTATGTTAATAATACGTCTTCATGTATTCTTTCTGCTGTTGAACAGAAATAATATAAAATTACTGTGTTATTTCTGGGTTCCCAGTCAAGGCTTAGCGCGGTTTCATTCTTTGCATTTTTGTGGCGTCTTTGAATCGCGCAGAAATGCGAAATTTCAGACTGTGTCGGTAAAAAGGTACGCTTTGTGCTTGAACACGTTTTGAACGGACTGCTTTCATATTCATATTCGGCTACAGGTGGTCTCGTAGCTGACTGCACGGTCAGAGGTTATGGCTTATTTGAACTATGTATTTGTATGACCTCGGTAGATACCCACTTAGGTGTTCGGAATGCGCGAAATAATAATTTTATTTAGTTAAGTTCGGATTTGCCAGAGGGCAATGGAGCGTAGCATACTGGGTTACAAGAGAACCGATCGTGTTAGGAACACCACGTTGCGCTCCTTGACCGGCATCGCTGATGTTGGAGCGAAAACGGCCAAGCTCAAGTGGGAGAGGGCCGGTCACGTGAGTCGCATGTCTCAAGACCGGTGGACTACCACCACCACAAAATGGATACCTGAGAGTCGGCGGCGTCGGGGTCGGCCGAGAAAGCGCTGGAGGGATGACCTTGACGTGTTTGAGACGGATTGGTGGGAAACCGCCAAGGACCGGGATAAGTGGAAGGGTTTGGGGTAGGCCTTTGCCCAGCAGTGAGACGAGATAGGCTAGTATAAAAAAAAAAGTTCGGATCATATTTCATTTCAGTGCAGGTCGTGTCCACTTATGAAAGTATAGCAATATTCTTTTTTTCCATGGAAAGGCATAACGCAAAGATAAATACATAAAAGAGGTCTTACAATTTGAACACTCATTTTATGATTTCATAAGTTCAGGGCACTGGCAGCCCGCTGTTATTTACCGAGGCATCAAAGCGTGTAAATCTTTGCTTTCCTGCCATAGACTGCCGACGCGAATGATGGCGATAGAACGTGTTTGCTAAACTTCACCGTTCCATTTCACACTGCATTTTCGCCTTTCGGACAGCGGCCGAAACTAACCCGAACCGAGAATTATAGGTCACGTTGTTTTTGGCACAATCCGCGACGATTTATGCAACGGAGAGACATCAACTGCACTCATAAAGTGTGCTGATTCATGGCATTTCCCCTGCTTTGGAATACATAGTTTATAGTGCTTCTCCGCGACATCGTTGCGCCGCGCGGCGCGTCCACTACGTTTCAGATTTAATTGTACAGAATTAGTTTGCGGGAGTGTGATTTAAATGGCGTGAAAGTCGGCGCCAACTGGCCTTTGAACGGCCCTTGCGGTAGTTGCTAGCCTATTATGTAAATTAGCCTCGTGAATTACGGTCGTAGTTGTTGTCCAAACGATGACTGTTCTAAATCAAGAAACAGCTGAATTTTGGGATGATTTATGGATGTGCATAGGTCAGTTTTGCATAAATAGCTTCGACTGACTCAGGCGAACGCTCTCTGGGTCGGGATTTGTCAAATAGAGTGTAAATCTAAGTTGGTAGTCGACCAATGAGCACACACGCCGCCGCGTTAGTTACTTTACTGCACACCGTACTGTTGTGTTGTTGAACTCCTTGTTAATTTCCCGTAAGTTTCATTAGCAAAGGCGGGACGTAAGATAAGATAAAGAATTAGATTTTTTAGTTGAATAGTACAATAAAATAATCTGAATGTTACGAGGGATTCAATCTACTGAGACTAACTTAAGCAACGTGAGAAACATTCTACCTTTCCTGTGTTCTACTACGAAGATGATCTCGAAATGAAACTCTGATGTTGTACTAACCCTCGATTTGAATCCAACAAATAATCTAAATGGTAAGGTTACCCGAAAACAATACTACATTAACCCAAAATGTTCGTATTGAATGTTTTAAATTAAAGTATTAAAAAAGAATTTGAAATATTCAGTAGCAAAAAAAGAGCGCTAAATTCGTCTTCATTCATTGATCGATTAGGCTAACGCGAGGTTGCATCTCGGTTGTTTAACTATTTTATCGCCAAAAAAGTTGAGGTTTTACTATTTTTGAATCAATCCTGCTGTAAGTTAGTCCAAGTAATTGTTGTATCTGATGAACTCCGATGAACAATGAAATTTCTTTCTCCTTGAGAAAGTTCATTATACATCTGAACCGTAATGTAAATAAAAAACGAAAGTGAAATCCTAGTTTGATGCTTGCATGGAACGACGAAAGAGCCCATTCCGAGCTGAAGACTAAAATAATTTACGAGTCATTACGTAATTACTACCCTGCGAGACCTACTGCTAATCTAATCTAATAATACTTTACTAGGGCCTAAACCTTTATCGGTTTTCTTCTGGTTTTTTCTTTTGTTTAGTTATTCTGCTACTCGGTTTACTTAGCAAATTGAATTCCATTCTCAGAAACGATATAATTAACCCTCATTGTTCGTAGCGCCCCGGCCTTCCGGGGCATATTCCTGATAGTCACTAAGTCACGTAATTGGTCGGAAATGGCACAGCGCCGCTCCAGATTACGTTCGATCACGTCCCCCGTAAACAGTTTAGCGCTGATTTTTTTTCATTCCACGACCTTTGTGGAGGGCCGATTGTTGGAGCTCGTATGTGATAAGGCGAATCCAGCGATTTGTAACGAGCGGCACGTGGCGGGATTTTTGAGCGAGCTTCATTGTACGCTGTTTGGTGTAGGTATAAATAAATCTTGTAGGATATGTTTTTCAAATATGACGCTCTTAAAAATATATTTTGAAATAGGGACAAAATAATAACCTAGAATTTTGCGCCTAATATTTGGGTACGAGCATAATAAGTTTTCATCTAAAACTGTGGTCAGGTAGTCTTTACTGTCTCTACTATCGTGTGAAATAGCGGCCACGTTGCGGACCCGCAAAGCACCTAAACATGATTAGGAAAATACAAAGTAACAGAGGTCTGACCTATCATTTTATCCAATAAGAGCTCCGCCATAATAGTAAACCCTCTTTCAGACATATGTCGGGGAAAATATGACACTAATAACTAAGTCAATTTCCACTCGAGGCTGTCGTTTGGCCGCCGACCTAATAAATTAATCTGGCGTCAGATCAACGTCAAAGTTACATTACGGTTTGTTCGCATTCGCAAGATCCGGGAAATTCACGGTCGGAGTATTCACGATTCCGAGTGAGTCTTCACATCTGAATGCACTCGTGGGTTTCTTAGAATTCCGCATCTTCTGTCAGGTTTTAGTCGATTAGGTAAGTTTTTATTGTCTGTTTGCTTAGGTTTTGAAAGGGGGAAATCCCCTCTTCAATGACAACCATCTCTGACGAATGACTGGCTTAATAGATTGTAATAATTGCCTTTTCGCATTTTCAAGATTGCCCCGCGAAATCAGGGACAGAAGTTTTAAATTAAAGAAGATGAAGAATGTTTTTTTTTGTTTTTTATCTTGCCACGTGTGTGAGGCGGTGTCTCACAAGTTTATAATAACGGATGATATCAATGCACACAAACCCTTGGGGTCAATTTCACGACGCACCAGATAAACCAAGCTTCTCAATTAATGAAAAGCTGATTTTGGGAACGTCTAGCCTGATAAGAAGGGGTGGCGGATGGAACGTGATAATGGCTCCACAGATGCTCCTTTTGATTGTGGCCCGTTAATTAATTTATCGACATTCTTTGATGAAAGTACCATTCTAAGGACATTTTCCATTAGATTGGTTCTGTACAAATATTTTTTAATTGGTCTTGCATAAAAATGAGAGTTTAGTGTCGAACATCATGCTTCATGCCCCAAAATTTTACTAATTTTACTAATTTTACACCATAACAACTTCTCTTAGAATATGAAAACTTTCTCCGAATACATAAAATTATCCAAACAGAAACTTGCTTGTGTGTGCTTCATTTCCATTATTTATAGTAGGTAAGTATAGCATTCGCTAAAAGATCAAAACCTTTCAGAAAGAAAACGTTGCAAATAATAACCACGGCCAATATAAGAAACGCGACAAGAAGACTCGGAACAAAATAAACCCTGAAGTCGGTCGACATTAATTACTGCTCACGAAAAGAACCGCCTTGTCAAACGAAGGGAGAGTTTGAACTCAACCGGGATTTTTTCCCTTCACAATAATACCTGCGATATAATTCCCTAGAAAGTTTCACAAAAACTCATCAGGCGCGAGTTTATTTAGTGCTTCTGTGTCTTTGTAAAGCGGTCGTTATAGTTTGCCAACTGCACTACGTTCGGTACAATGCAAAAGTTTCTCGGGAAGTTCAGATTGAAAATGAGACGAAATTGAGCGTGAATTAAAAGTTGCGGGCGAGATGCGGGAACAAAACGGTAGACGCTGATTAATTGGAACTCTACTGCTTTTTCACACTATGAAAAACTAGCCTACTTATTCGACTCGAGTCGCAGTGTTTTAACATGGTTTCTTTGAGTCTAAAGTGATTTCAAATTATGGATGGGGATGACCTTTCGGTTGACCTAAACAAAACAGTCGTTGTAAAACTTGTTAGTGTTGGTAAAATCAGTTGTTAATAGTACATTCGATACTATGCAGACTCTACATTGCCCAGACGTAGAGTAACGTAGACTAGTGCACAAATGCAGTGAACTTAATAACCAATTCCGTCAACTGCGCCTCGAAGATGCCCTGCTCGTGCATAGTATATACTGATCATCGCAAACCTAGTTGCGTTTGAAATATTAAATGGTCATCTGCGCGGCATTCTGTATGTAATACGTGAATAGGTACTATGTCATATGTCCAGCTAAGGCTGATACCTAGCCAAGTGATGAGAGAAAGCGAGCCAGGATGAGGCGCCAGGGTCCAGAATACTGGTCGGTGCATTCCGCATCAATACAAGTGCTACGCTTCTACGGCTAGTGACATATGAGTATTGCAATTTCCGAATGCGGGGTCGTTAGTTGGTATAGAGCGAGATAGAGAACACGATGGAGTGGGTGCAATGATTTACGGACCATTTGCGCATCCGATGCTCACAGTTCGCGAGAGGAGCTACTGTGCAATTAAAAAGTGTCAATGGATGTTGACTCGCCATTCCGCTTTGTCTCGCTGCGCTGGCTGTTGCGGCTCCAACTAGCGTCAATTGGACTTCCTTTTTGTTAGAACCAGCGATATTGCAAGGCAAACTTTGCTCGATTTCATTCCCTCGAGGAAACGCAAACGCTTCATATTTCGAGCGTGAACATCGATGAATAGAAAGATCATTTATTTTACACATTCGGATCTCAACATTGCCAGTGGTAATGTGATCGGCAATTCCCACCGCGCCAAATATCTTACGATCACATAAGTGTGGAATAATATTTTTTTACTTAATAGTCTCTTCAAAGAACTCTCTCATATTTGATTGTAGAATGTATCACATTTCGCTCTCGGTTACAGTTTTACGAATAATATAGCTTTAGTTATGTTATTTGTAATCTAGGTATGTTTTTTTTTATTAGAATTTTTATTTAGCGATTATTCTCTAAAAGGGTAACGAATAAAATATGATTATAATATTATTATAATCACATTCACCACGCATGCACGCCTATTGCCGTATCTTGTGTATGTATTTACATTTATAAAATAAACCCTTACAGAAAATGTGGTATACTTGGCAAGAAACTAGCACCTTTATATTCGATGTACAGATGTACTGTACAGATGTATGAAAACTGCATATTAATGGCATCATTGTATTACTGTCTCCGGACGTCTTGCTGCTATCAGCATACGTAATGTGACGTGGCAGCCGCACCCAGCGTATCTAATTATTGGTTCTCACAGCTGATCTTAAACAGCAAACACTGATGAAACCAAATTTTAAGAAAAAGTTGTCCTGATAACTTTTTTTACGCGTGATATCCACTCGGAGCCGGTCACAATAAAATGAGTCTTTGTCAACGGTAACAAGAGCCATATTTCTGTGATGAACTAGAAATAGACGCGCTTAGTATATATTGAATCCATTTAAAATCATTTTAGATTTTTTATACAATCAAATCCGAAATGAGTTATGAGCCTACTTACAATATAAAATGTAACCAATTTGTTTGCATTTACGTAACACGCAATATTATGGAAAATGGATCTTTGTAAACTCGCTCGTGTGAAAAACGTGTTATACACGATACGAAATTTTCCGAATAGCTAGATATCTATACGCACGAAGGCGTCCTTTACGAGTACGTGCGTGTATACGATTATCTACTCCATATGACCACGTGCAAGTTACTCACACTAACTATTTATTATATCACAAGCTTGGCTTAGTTTGGGACTAGAGGGCGTTGTGTGAAATATCCATGAATATATATTTATTTATTTAAACTTCTCTGTTCTGTGATTTAAACTATACAATCGATTGAACACCAATTTGAAAATAGAAAATTGTCAAATATGTATACATGAACTAGCTGTATACATTGAGCTGTGATATTTGGCTATGCAGAGTATTATCGAGATAAATCAATATAATGTGAAACAGTTGCGGTTGACGGTGCTACTCAAACAATATCAATTTAAATAAAATGTCGTCTTAATTTTAGTGCTTGTTCGTGACATTTTAAGGGTTGAACTTTAAGTTTGGTGGCTTCGCGTTTGTCTGTGAGTAAATACCTAAGTACCTTTTCAACTGAGACTTTCTTTGTAAACTAAAGTCTAGGATAGTGCTATGCGGCACTTAGCTAAACAAAAACTTTGGTATGCAGCAGTGGGATAACTTTTTTATGAAGTTTTACAGAACACTAACATTTTAATATGTGTTTGTGTTATTTGTCTGTCAGTAACACGGAATAGGATATAGAATATTCAGTGCTGCAGGCACTACTAAAACAACAAACGAGTGAATAAATATAAATCATCGGTAGTATAATACTTATGTTCATTTTGGTTCAATTTCACTTATTTTAAGCTATTCAAAGAACATTTTTCAATATTAAATAAATGTATTCTGACCAGCGGTCCCCGTCACATGTCAGGTTTCGCAAACCGCAGCATGTTCCGCGAAAAGGATTCAATTTAAAAATATCTGCTCCGCTGGTTTCAAGATTCTGAATTTCAACTATTTATTTTAACCATGCTGAGTCGAGGCCGTTTTGCTGCTGTAGCACACAAAAACGGCACTCTACCAGCTATGTACCTACCTATATTATTCTTCACTAAGTAGTGTCATTGTTTTGTACTTTTTTTTGTGTGCTATGTAGTAAATAAATAAATGTCTATGTCTATGCGTATATTATCCGACTTGACCTACTGAGGTGTTTTTTAAACTCATGCGGTCAAATATACACAAAAATGTCTTCTTTCACAAGAACAATAATAATTTAATAGAGATTAATTTATGAGTCAAAAATAAATAAAACAATATTTTCTTATCTATTTTTCATACTGGTCTAATTTTTATAGAAACAATTGCTCTTTCATTTAGATTAATGATGCTATAAAATTCGTCTATTGCCGAAATATACGTTAAGTACTAACAGTTTGTAATTATTATGACTACATTAAAATTCGTGCTCGCATTTCATTTTATATCTCACTAGCAGATACCCGCAACTTCGTACGCGAGTACCATTTTCGTGTACATAATATTATCTGTGTGTAAAGCGAGCTTTGAGAAACTTGACATTACACCGAACCCGTACTCGAATGTCAAACTGACGTGACTTGACATGACATCATCCTCGTGCTAATTGGCGCTGCTAATCCCGTTTTTTCATTTTATCCTGTAGATCCTGTTAATTATTCGGGCTAAAAAGTAGCCTATGTGTCAATCCAGGTTACGAACTACATAATATATGCCAAGTTTCATCCAAGTTGGTTTAGTAGTTTTGACGTGATTGAAACACAAACATCTAAACATCTAAACATCCAAACATCTAAACTTTCGCATTTATAATATTAACAGGATTATTAAGTTCCAAGGAACCCTCACTAGCTCTATTCCTCATATTCGAGTTAATAATCTCTCACTGCAAATATGTATGCGGGCAACTAAAGTATACATTTCACCAACTCCAACCGCACAATTATTAGTAGGTAACATAAAACCGGAAACACCGTCCGAAAATTCTCAGTGCGAAATTCATTAAACTCTAACACGAGTTTTCGCAGACATGAACTGTATAACTGGAAGCCGCAATTAAAAGTTTGCTTAGAGAATATACGCCAACATTTTGATTTAAAGTTGGCGGTTTCGCTCGACACCCACACCGGAACCGCTACGACGGGTTTTTACATAAAAAAACGGACAAGTGTGTTGCGTCGGATACAGGGGTTCTGTACCGGTTTCTGTACCGGGTTTTGTTGGTACCCTTTCCACAAACGCCTGGTCACGTCAAAATATTTTCCCCATATTTTTTTAGCTTACTTCGTCTCACTCCTGGTACCTAGTGTACCTTCGTAATGGTATCGTTCAGGGCGTCAAAATTTGTATCCCGAGAAGAGGTGACTACATCAAGACTACGACAACAACAAGAACATGACTACAACAAGACCATAAATACATTAATCAGTATTTTATACAATCAAAGAATAACTAGCAAAATATTCGTGAAAAATATTCATTTTCTGATGAAGATCGACTTTGTGACACAGAATTTTCTGTACCTACCTAAAAAGGTAACCTAAAGGTACCTAAAAAGAAAGTTACTAACAATCTTCAAAAACTTTACGATACTGTGTAATTTCTGTCTATGTTCCTGAACCGATTTTTTTATTGTGAATGTGATGTATGAATCGATTTTCAACTAATCTAGTACAAAAGTACTTCTATTGTGCTGTGTATTGCTAAAACCCATTGCACTTAATTAAGTGTTTGACAACAAAAGCGCGGAAAACTCTCCCGACCCGAGTCTCGGAAAACCGCGAACGGGGCAATAGCTCCGCTGAATGAAAAGCGATGCCGTAGTAAGTTGAAACTCTAGTAGCACAAGTACGTGTTCATTGTGAAGACGTATAATGCTTCAACCCTCATGAAATGGCATAAGGACGTGCTGCTATGGATTCGAGAGCACCTCTCAGCCTCGTAAAACTGGTGATCTGATACGGATTTGCTCAAAATTGGCAAGTGCTTTTATCCATCTCTTTGATGCAGATTTCGTCATGTCAAAGCTTATGACGTATGATATCGCTATAAGAACATACCTTGAAGATCTACTCCACAAAACGATAAATGAAAGCCCATTTTGATTTTTGAGTCAAAAGCTTTTGACCTGTCGTGCTGCGGACCATGCTACCCCGTTGCCGCGCAGTGTAACTCATGTCAATAAGAAAGGAACCTTCATCTATCGTTTTGTAGATTTTTCTCCCATTATACTTATGCATGAACGTACCCATTCGGTTTGTTTAGACTTTCCCTTTTGTGCCGTGTAATATAGAGTTTTTTGTTCTGAAATTTGGCACCGGACAGGGCTTACCCGCTGAAATGAGAATTTCTTGGTTATTTTGATTCGTTGGGGTGGACGTAAGTAGAGGTTAGATCATCATCAGAAATTATGTCCTATGAGAATAGTTTGAAATATTCTGTTATCTACGTGTAAATAAGGTATATTCTCGTGTAAAGTCAGTTTTACTCTCGTGTAAAGTTTACTCACTGATAAAATTGGCCCTAAAGCGGTTTTAGCCCGTACGTGTTTAGACAACATTGCATACAAGTATTGCCATTCCCGCACTACTTGTAATGTATCGGTTCCCCAAGATACTCGTAGTTCTGGAGTTTGTATTTAATTGCATTAGTTTCGACAGATTTTCTAGGACGTGCGAGCTGTTGGTTGGACAACCAGTTATCTACTTTAATAAATAAATAAATATTCATGGACATTTCACACGACGCGACGCCCTCTAGTCCCAAACTAAGCAAAGCTTGTTATATGGGAACTAGATGGAGATAGAAAACTCATATACTTTTTTTTTTGTAAGTAAATACTTTTAATACATAGTAACACCCAGACATAAAACATAAATCTATGTTTGTCACACACAAATGTTTGTTATTGGTGGGGATCGAACCCACGACCCACAGCATGGAAGGCAGAGCTATTAGCCGACTGTGACGCCTGTCAATCACTTTGAAATATGTTTAAAAAAAAAACACCACGTGTGTATTTTCGGTAACTCCCATTTTTTCATTTTAATTGCTTAGATGAAAATGAAAAAATGGGATTACTGTTTAGTGCACGCTCGAGAGTTGAAATTATAATGTTAATGACGATGATGCATGATTGTACCAAAAACACTACCACATTTTGTAGTAGGTATTTGTGACGCATATAAGTATTAAGTACCTACATGTAAATCAGCTTTATATTTTAACAACAAACATACTCAAAATTCTAATGCACTTGCTTTCAAACGTTTGAAATGGCGTCTCTTTGATGTGTTTCAGAACACGTTTCAATTAATTTAGGCAAACAGCATTATTCAGATGAATAACTACATTTGAACGAGCTGTGTGCTCTTACGATTCGCATCGATTACTGACGAAATAATTTATCGATAGTAAATTATTTTGTTCCATGTTTGAAACACAGAAGTAACCGACGAAAGTTTAAATTGTAAATTATCAGATAATTTGCTAGGCTAGAAATTTTTCTAGCCAAGCAAAATACCTAGATTTTTCCTGGAACACTAACCCTGAGATCTATATTTAAAGTTTCAGGAAAACCCTAGATATTTTCCTAATTGTTTACTAAACATTTCGCGGACGTATGACACCTATTACAGGATTACTTCTGACTACTTGATGAAGAGCTCTTTATGAGCAGTGTTTGTGCCTGACAACAATAAAAAACGCGTAGTCACCGTCATAATTCCTGCAAAACCATATTTGAATCAATCTCCATATTTTTGCTTATACGTTGATCGTATGCTCCGGTTCGGGCGCAGACGAGTGCCTGAACGCCGGCTCCAATTAAACCGTATGCATACTATGCACTAATGAATATTGCTGTAGAATTTATATTCAGCCATCATTATTTCACCGTTCTGGGTATAAGGCTGCAATAATTGATAGCGCACGTTCTTGTGTAATTTGAACCGTGGGTTTTGATTGGGGCTAAGTTGAGGGAGTGTGAATAATGATATGTTTGCGGGAATTGCACAAAATAGGGAAATTTGTGGCTTTATTTCTGCACAATGCAATGAACACAGAAAAAAGGTATTATTTCGTAATAAATTAAATTATTGACATATGGAGAAAACTTGAAATTGGTGGGAAAGTGGTCAAAGATCTCTGCAAATATTCAAAGTAAAAGTCAAAATTTCTTTATTCAATAAAATTTGACTTTGATGAAATCTCTTTAATAGAACAGTCAGATTATTTGACTTTGTAAAATTATTCATATTTTATTGTAAATTTAATGTACATATAGAAGAAATTTTCTTCTATATGTTGTGAGTTTCATTTACCAATAAAAATATATTATCATTCCAAGCATCATTCCAAGCTGAGTGGGTTCCTTTTTTACGCGTTTTAATGTTTTATTATTAAATAAGTATGTTGCGTAAAATATATAATTTCTATTCCATTTCTATTTAAATTACAATTTAGTAAAGTGTATATTATCCTTGTTACAGGTAATTCCAATCACAATCCTAGGAACTTGCTCAAATTCACAAAGTGAATGCATTTGATGACTGCGACGTCTGGGACTCGATTTCAAAAACTCACTTGGGGGTAAATATTTGTTCCTTCGAGTTGATTCGTTCTTCGTTATCTCAGGGTCAGATTCAGTTAATTCTTCGTCCGGTTGAATAGTTACATAGTTATAATTACCTTTAGTATGTTTCGAACAGCTGCTTTATAAACCGTTATGTAAATAGCCATTTTTCACTTAGAAATATCCAAGTGGTGATAGGCTATCTTTCGACACTGACATATTAGAATCATAATGTCAGTTTACTGGTCGCTGATTCACTGAATGAATTTTTTTTAATTGTATTTAATCAAGGGCAGATCCTTTAAAACAGATAAAGAATATTTACTTTACTAGTGACGTATTTTATCTTATCAAGTTTGTTAAAAAGTTTTGAATTTTATTACTGTTAGGCTTCGCGGTTAAGTATCCTAAAACTGTTCTAATATTAAGTTATATACGCTAGTTATAGTTAACCCTAATATTCCGACAGGGTCATAACTTTTAATACCAGAGCTGACGAAGTTATTCCTAAATTCTTCATTTCAACAATGTACGTAGTTTTGCTCGCTAAACTAAAAGTTAAAGTAAACTGCGCAAACTAGTTAGACTGGTGCTGCACTAATATTCCGTAGTGAAGTACGTTACAAGTTCTCTTAATCAGCCGTGTAAGTAGAGATGTTGAATTATTAAAAATAAGCCGGGAAAAGCTACTTTAAAATCTGTATTCTTAAAGCTTCTAGTTCAATCCGTAGATTAAGTTTTTTGACAAAACAAAAGTACTTATAACAAAATAATTCTGCATCCGTGCAAAATAAAATAGAGAAAACTAACTTGGAGTCAAAGAAAAACCCTGTATTTATTGTACATGCTAACATAGTTTCAATCTAAAAATGTACGAAAAATCTTTATTATCTTGATAGTACCTACTTATTTATGATCTTTAAACATGCACGGGCTAACGTAGAGATGGTGCAGCTGATTGTATATAATACGAGTAAATGTAGTTTTAACCGGTTAATTGTGAAAGCTCACAGCCCTACCTGAAATTACCGTGAGGTATTCCTGCGTGGTGCATTGGTGAAACTTTGCAGCTTTTTACTCAATTACGGTGCCGCCGAAATTTTTGCACTCCCCGTCAGTCCCGTAATAAAGTTTATGGTGTGAGATATAGTACGTAGGCTATATACATAGAAAATACTTTATTGCATATAACATAAAACAGTACAAAGGTGAACTTACTAAATGCTATAATAGCATAATCATAACTTACATAAATTTCGTTTGTGGATAAAAAATGTAGCAGATGAGATACAATAAATTTTTTGAATAAAAAGCTATCACAATGCACAAGTCACAAATAAATGACGTGGTTTTAAACGACGTGACGTGGTGTAATTTTAATATCAGCTACCTCTGTCCGTAAAATTATTATCATTGTTATTTTTAAACACCTGGCTTTGTGGGAAATAATGTGTTAAGGTGAATCCAGTACACTGAAATTTCAATTTCAAGCGCCAGACGGCCGCGGCGACACGACACGTCACGAGCCGTCACGAACCGTCACGACCACCTCTCCGACGTGTTCACACATAAATTGTACCTCTGCGTTACTATTGCCTCACCAAAATTGAATTACACGAAGCCCGGATTTTATATCTATTAGAGTTCGGTCCCCAGATGAGGATTTAGATATCGATAACTTTCTCATTTCCTTCGCGCAAGACCACTGTTCGCTGACATATAAATGGTACTAACCTGGTCCAATGACAGGTAATATATAAAAAAACAAAACAAACCGTATCAGCTTTGAATTATACGTGAAAACAACTGTCGATCGTTTTTATGTGTTAGTGAACTGTAGCTTTGATCGTTAAAAACTCGATATAAAAGCTCGAGTCGAGTGTGACTTTGAATTGAGTCATCAATCTTGTACCTGACACGGGCGCTTACACGTTTAAGGTCGAACTACATGTGGGTCAGCGTTTCAGCACTGCGTGACTGTCGATCAAGTATTATGTCACACGTGTTTACTAAAATTATTGTTATTGCAAACGATTACAAAAGCGAAGAATGTGCGTTAATTAAATCATCCTAGTTCTTTTATGTTATGAGCAATATTTTATGACTCTTTCAAATCGATAGACTCGTTGATTTATCCGATGATAGTAGCTTGTTTCGTGAATAATCGGGCTTTTAATTTGTCTATCCATCGAACTGTATGTACCTGGTCGCTATTCATAGTCTGTGTGATCAGTATAGTCTCGAGTTTCAAATGTATTCAGCCGGAATCCGATGAGAGATTCCGGCTAAGACAGCGCGTTGATTAGTGAACCGCAGCGAAGTGTTCACTGCTCGTAAATGCCTCGCATTAAGCGTTGTACATTACGCCGGATACCGTACAGCTTATAAACAGTGCCGGAACAAGGCTTCATTAAAATAATTTGGAGAATGAGCTCTGCAGGTGAACTTGATTAAACGGATACATAGCTCAAATTTCGCAAACGCTTTTACTGCGTACGTTTTGAGGTTCGTTGCTCAATTTTCCATTATCTGTGGAACCTGAAAAAAGATGCAGAATCTAGTCGTCAATCGAGTAAATTAAAAAAAACACGGACGGTTTGAGTCTCTGTGGCGGGTTGGGAGACTGATCGACAATCAATGAACAGCTAAAACCTTATGTAATATAGGAGTGTACTACGAAAATAATTACCTTATAGGTCCAGCAACGTACGGCTGCAAAAAATATCAGCACATGAACGAAGACGCGAGGACTCTATAGTGTCCTCTAAATATCTTCCAGCAATGTCAGTTTATCGAATGACGTCACATAACGTCCTAACGATATATCCTGCGTGCAAAGTTTCCCATTACAATCATTAGAGTACGCCTTGGAACTAGAACAAATGGACGCGAGCGATATCGCAACTGCTACTGTTATTGTAAGTAAAGGATGTAACTTTGGATAAATGTCAACTGTTCTCCAATTTACTGCGCTATCCCGGCCGAGTCGCGTTTTATTAGCTCGTTTTGCATACATTACACCCGCAACGATATGCGTTTTCACACTACCACCGATACGATATCGGCAGAGAGCTATATCATACATTTAAGGTGATGGGTTATGTCTAGAGATGGGCAAAATACCGGGTTTTTTCAAAATACCCGGTGTTTTGGGTTAATACCCGGTAAAAACCTTGAAACGGGTATTTTCAAGGGTTTTTTCCTTTTTCAAGAGATATTTGTCATTGTTGACCTTCAATTGATTAAAATGTAAATAGTATTGGTTATTTACACATATTTCAATTATATTAATTTGAAAATACAGTTATTTTGTAGTAAAAAAGTGAAAAATAAAAATCTAATACGTTTTTTCTATAGGAGTCTGACTTTTGGTGTTTGAGGAGTCAGGCAGGTTCACATGAATGTTTTTTTAACCGACTTCAAAAACGGAGGAGGTTCTCAATTCCGTTGAATTTTTTTTTAAATGTTTGTTACCTCAGAACTCCGTCATTTAGGAACCGATTTCATAAATTATTTTTTTATCTAAAAGGATATACTTCCAGATTGGTCCCATTTCATTTTCATTAAACTCGGTTTAGTACCTAGTTAAATTTTTTATATATTTTTTTTGACGTGCTGCTCGTGCCGGCTAATTATTTGAGTTTTGGTGGGAGGACATTTGTTTTTTCTTTCTTTTGTTTTATTTCTTGCACCGGTCGCACCTTGGTGGAATTGAATATTTGAGATGTTGTTGATGTAAAGTTATTTTTTAAAATTATTCATGCTGGCTTAAAGTTCAGAATGTAGGTGCTCATATCTCCTGTCTCACTCAGGTTAGGAGTATGGTGTAAAGACAAATGTTGAAGCAGGCGACCATACCTTTCTGATGGTAGGGTACTCGTATCTTCTGTCTCACTCTAACACTGACTAATCGATTTTTCTCCCACTTGCGCTGGTATATTGCAAAATTTTTTTCGGTGGATCTATTTCGGGGGTGGGGGTGACCATGGGAAAAATACGAACCCCCCTATCCCCCCCTTTCTTTGAGTTTTAGCTTGTAACTTCTAAACGGTAAGACTTAGAGGGTTGGTTCTTGACACGATTTTTTTTCTGTGGATCAACTTCGAGAGGGACGGTGACCATGGAAAAATTCAAAACCCCCCTTATCCCGCCCCCTTTCTTTGAGTATTAGCTTGTAACTTCTAAACGGTAAGACTTAGAGGGTTGGTTTTTGACACGATTTTTTTTTCGGTGGATCAACTTCGAGAGGGACGGTGACCATGGGGAAAATACGAAACCCCCCCTATCCGCCCCCTTTCTTTGAGTTTTAGCTTGTAACTTCTAAACGGTAAGACTTAGAGGGTTAGTTCTTGACACGATTTTTTTTCGGTGGATCAACTTCGAGAGGCACAGTGACCATGGGAAAAATACAAAACTCCCCTTATCCCCCCCCTTTCTTTGAGTATTAGCTTGTAACTTCTAAACGGTAAGACTTAGAGGGTTAGTTCTTGACACGATTTTTTTTCGGTGGAGAGGGACGGTGACCATGGGACAAATACAAAACCCCCCTTATCCCCCCCGTTTCTATGAGTATTAGCTTGTAACTTCTAAACGGTAAGACTTAGAGGGTTGGTTTTTGAAAAAAATTTTTTTCGGTAGATCAATTTCGAGGGGGATAGTGACCATGAGAAAAATACGAAACCCCCCCTATCCTCCCCTGACTTTGAGTTTTAGCTCGTAACTTTCAAACGGTAAGACTTAGCGGGTTAGTTCTTGACACGATTTTTTTTCGGTGGATCAACTTAAAGAGGGACGGTGACCATGGGAAAAATACGAACCCCCCCCTCCTAAACGCCCCCTTCAATGAGTGTTAGCTCGTAACTTTTAAACGGTAAGACTTAGAGGGTTGGCTCTTGAAACAAAAACAGGTAAGTACAAGGCGCTTCAGTAAATATTGCTAAAATCTAAACCCCTACCAACTTTTATCAAACCCTACGTCGTACTATGTAAAAAAAATTAGGGTAAAAACAATTGGGGTTAAAAAAATTTGGAGTAAAAAAAAATTGGGTTAAAAAAAATTTGGAGTAAAAAAAAATTGGGTTAAAAAAAATTTGGAATAAAAAAATTGGGGTCAAAAAAAATTGGGGTCAAAAAAAAATTTAGGGTCAAAAAAATTTTGGGGTCAAAAAAAAATTTGGGGCCAAAAAAACTAGGGTTAATAAAAATTTAAGTAAAAAAAAATTTGGGGTCCAAAAATGTTTTGGGTCATTTTTGCTGAAGCACCTTGTACCTATACCTACCATGAGTGAGTGAGATAGGAGATCAAACCACTAGTTGAATTTTGTTAATAGTACTGATGCACCTTGTACATGTTAACCCTACCTATAGAAAGATCTATTCGATTTAAGCAATATTTACTAAAGCACCTTGTACCTACCTACCCACATTGGGAGATAAGATAGAAGCATTTATAGGATTTCGGCAACAATACTGATGCACCTTGTACTGGTCCACCCTACCTTTAGAAAGGTCTATTCGATTTGAGCGATATTTACTGAATCACCTTGTACTCGTACCTACCTACAGTGGGAGATGAGATACGAGCATTTATAGGATTTCGGCATTAGTACTGATGCACCTTGTACCTGTCAACCCTACCTATAGAAAGATCTATTAGATTTTAGCAATATTTACTGAAGCGCCTTGTACTTACCTGTTTTTGTTTCAAGAGCCAACCCTCTAAGTCTTACCGTTTAAAAGTTACGAGCTGACACTCATTGAAGGGGGTGATTAGGGGGGGGGGGTGGAGTTCATCTTTTTCCCATGGTCACCATCCCTCTCGAAGTTGATCCACCGAAAAAAAATCGTGTCAAGAACTAACCCTCTAAGTCTTACCGTTTAGAAGTTACAAGCTAATACTCAAAGAAAGGGGGGGGATAAGGGGAGTTTTGTATTTTTCCCATGGTCACTGTGCCTCTCGAAGTTGATCCACCGAAAAAAAATCGTGTCAAGAACTAACCCTCTAAGTCTTACCGTTTAGAAGTTACAAGCTAAAACTCAAAGAAAGGGGGGGGATAGGGGGGGTTTCGTATTTTTCCCATGGTCACTGTCCCTCTCGAAGTTGATCCATCGAAAAAAAATCGTGTCAAGAACCAACCCTCTAAGTCTTACCGTTTAGAAGTTACAAGCTAAAACTCAAAGAAAGGGGGGATAGGGAGGGTTTCGTATTTTTCCCATGGTCAGCCCCACCCCCGAGATAGATCCACCGAAAAAAATTGTTTCAAAAACCAACCCTCTAAATCTTACCGTTTAAAAGTTACGAGCTAAAAGTCAAAGAAGGGGGGGGGTTAGGGGGGGTTTCGTATTTTTCTCATGTTTACCCCACCGCCGAAATAGATCCACCGAAAAAATTTTTGCAATATACCAGCGCAAGTGGGAGAACAAATCGATCAGTGAGTGTTAGAGTGAGACAGAAGATACGAGTACCCTACCATCAGAAAGGTATGGTCGCCTGCTTCAACATTTGTCTTTACACCATACTCCTAACCTGAGTGAGACAGGAGATATGAGCACCTACATACTGAACTTTGAGCCAGCATGAATAATTTTAAAAAATAACTGTACATCAACAACATCTCAAATATTCAATTCCACCAAGGTGCGACCGGTGCAACAAATAAAACAAAAGAAAGAAAAAACAAATGTCCTCCCACCAAAATTCTAATAATTAGACGACACGAGCAGCACGTCAAAAAAAAAATATAAAAAATTTAACTAGGTACTAAACCGAGTTTAATGAAAATTAAATGAGACCAATCTGGAAGTATATCCTTTTAGATAAAAAAAATAATTTATGAAATCGGTTCCTAAATGACGGAGTTCTGAGGTAACAAACATTTAAAAAAAAATTCAAAGGAATTGAGAACCTCCTCCGTTTTTGAAGTCGGTTAAAAAAACATTCATGTGAACCTGCCTGACTCCTCAAACTCCAAAAGTCTGACTCCTATAGAAAAAACGTATTAGATTTTTATTTTTCACTTTTTTACTAAAAAATAACTGTATTTTCAAATTAATACAATTGAAATATGTGTAAATAACCAATACTATTTACATTTTAATCAATTGAAGGTCAACAATGACAAATATCTCTTGAAAATTGAAAAAACCCTTGAAAATACCCGTTTCAAGGTTTTTACCGGGTATTAACCCAAAACACCGGGTATTTTGAAAAAACCCGGTATTTTGCCCATCTCTGGTTATGTCAAACAACCTTCTCGCTCGCACATTTTTAAGGATTTAAACTTAGTGAATGTAATTATGCAAAATCCCAAAGCGTAACGATCTAGACAATAAGGGCGGCTTGCACCAGAATCGCTAAACGCGTTTAACTCTTAAATAGTATTTAGCGAGTTGTCAAGTCATACAAATACGTCAGATTTAAATCGATTTAGCTGTTAAATACGTTTAGTGATTCTGGTGCAAGACGCCCTAAGAATGCAAATGTTCAGTAAAAAATAGTAGGTGTGGCAGTATCGACCAGTGTGCAAACGCTCATACATGGCTAGTAAGAACTACTTGTAACAATTTACGACAAGAAGTTTTGAATGCAACGTGAATTCACGTTTATACACAACTTCAAATGTATGAATAAGCTTTTGTAGAGCTACTCAGCTCGTAAACATTTGATTTTCAATTTCTTGAAGACTGAAAAATTGTGCTTTCGTAATTGCGAGTTCTGTCAGACTTTTTCCACGTCCAATTTGCAAGGAATCTCATTGTTTTCTGTCAACGGAGTAGTAGTGGATGGTGATGCTCTCTTTATCTGTTCAAGCGTAACTTGTAGGGTCAGTTTCATTACAGTGACAGAGATGATCGTGTTTTAGTTAGTGGAGCCCTCATTTATTAATATTGTTATTTATTTATTTTTATTTAGCCGCTTACTGCATTTCCAATAATTAACCTAACGCACGAAGTAAACTATTCATAATAAGAAGACCATTAGATTGATTAAAATATCCCAATAGTAATAATGCAAAAGTGTCGCAGCTAGAACGTACGTAATCGATCTATAGGCTAAGTTCTAGAAGCGACGTATTCCCGATAATATTCCTCGTTCACATGTTCTGGAAAATCAAAGCGCTCCTTCTCCGTTGAAACCGCATCAATTTCCGATTATGTTTGACGCTCACTCGATCCATCCATTCAGAAGACGCAACAGAACTGAAACTAGCAGAAAATATAATACTGACACAGTGTTATATTTTGTCAAAGCTGTTTTAACACAAAATATAACACGGTGTCCTCAAAGTTTATTCCGTCTAGTTGAGCTTATATTAGTGCATGCTGTGGCATCCTTTAACTGAAAAACACATAGATTTTAGTTCAGTATCTTATTATCTTTGTATTCTCGTGTTTCATTTGTTGGTTGTCCTAATAAATAAAAAAAGCTGTGCGTTACATTACACGCAAAGTTAGTGTAGGTAGGCGCGTACCATAACAGCGCAGTATAAGGGATTTTTGTTGGTGCGTTGGGTTTGGGTACAATTAGCTACCGTAACTAAGGGACATTCATTCGACTCATAAATAAGCGATCAGTTTTGAGTCATTTTATAAGAGTCTCATATCTATTCCCTATTATATAACCTATTGCCATTGGGTTCCATCTCAGATCTTAATTCAACTTGTGCCACTGCCGGCTCAAAGGTGGGACGGTCTGTATGCCATTGAAGCGTTTATTCAGATACCAGCTGAAGCACTAAGATCCTGGGTCTACTAAAGTAATATGATGTGAATGATAGGGTGGTGGTGTGGTTTGTGGTATTTGTGATTTTATTGGTCATTTTTACACAATAAAATTTAAGCCTAAACCAGGCAAAACTTTTTTTGTCCTAAAAATTCCCACTTGACACGTAACCTTTGAGATACTTCAAAAATATTTGTAATTTTCTTTGGTGTACTTTAATACATACATAATTTTCAATGCTTGTACTATGAAATCAAACAGGCATCTGGATGAAATACTTTGTATTTTTGGTAATTAAATTTTTACAACAGAGATCTTTGTCATGAGTAAAAATTGCGCAGTAAACAGAAAATAAAGCTACTTTCAACTGAGCTGTGAGTACAGTAGTAGATAACACATTTCAACAATATTTAAATTTAGAACACGTCCAGTCCAACGGCTTTAACGTGGCTTTAACGGTCACGTAACCATTTCAAAAATAACCAATATATGGTGAATTGAATTCGTATTAAGCTTTATGTAAGCTCTCCCTTTAGCGACTTTACGTTTCGATATGTGTGACTTTACTTTAGGGTTTCAAACTTTAAGAAACAATAACGAAAGGTGATGTAATAAAAAAACGGACAAATGCTAGCAGAATTGGCGCATCATGGCACAATACAATAAATAGAAATAAAATAAATATTCATAGACTTTTCACACAAGGTCCTCTAGTCCTAAACTAGCAAAGCTTGTAATATGGAAATTAGGTTGCTGATAAAATGCTTAATATTTTTTTTTGTAAATGTACCTACTAAATGTTTTGGTAAGTAACAAGGCATAGAGATTTGCACCTTGCTAATGTTGCTATGTAAATTGGTAGTAGCGTAAATCAAAGCATAAATCCGTCGGTAATCGGTATTAAAAGCCATAATAGGTCAAAACCTTGATGCAATAGCTATAAACCATGCGCCGTCGTCGGCTTGACTCCATTAGTCGCAATATTGCTGGCGATTCGTTCCCTCTTGGGGTCAACTTACAAGTTAACCCCTAAAAGGAAACGTATCGCCTGGTATAGTATGTCTAATCTAAAAATAAACGACGCACTACTTTAGTCAGTCAAAGCAAATTGTTACTTAAATTCTTATACGTATAAGTATTAATTTTGTAACATCGGCTATACATTCGAAAATGTGAGGAACGTTAGATTAGATGGTATCTAGCTTCATAAAGCTTCGAATGAATATCACTCGTAGATCTTTAGAGTACAGAATCGTCTATCAGAAAGTTTTAAGTTTAGTCTACTACAGAACAGCATATCGGTTACCTACCAATCATATCATATCGGTTACAGCTGGTGACGTGTTTTATCTAAAATTTCAAGTCTTCAGGTATTAGGAACTGTAAATTCAGAAATGCAGTAATTTGGACGATATATCCGAAAAGCTATTGGTCACATACTTAATGCTATCTGCTATAAACCAACCGGGACAGCTGACTCCAGTCGCAATATCGCTAGCGTCCCGTTTAATAAAGATAGCTTGGATGTACAGGATATACTCCGAGCTTCGAGAGGATCTCAATTTTGAAGCTTTTGCTCTGCAGGCATGAGGAATTCTTAGTCGCCAATAAGCATTTGTTTCACTATGAGTCCAGTAAATGAAGTTTTGGATTAACTTTTGTATGAGCAACGGCGAATGGAGGTGAATATTTGCTCTAAGTTCGAAAGAAAGTCCATTTATTTGGAGTTTACACTAGACCGCTTAAGTATGTATCACATGCTCGTAGACAGCGACTAAAGTCTCCCGACGCTACACTATTCAACTTCGAAGACCTGTAAATAATCTCGGTTTAATCTGCGCTACATTCCCGAGCTTAAATAGCGGAAATTTAATTAAATCGCTCCTCGAGGTACTCCAGAGATACACACTGTAAATATGTTGTGAAAGAAGTTTAATGCCGTAGTGTGTAGGCACTTTTTCTGTTTGCTACTTAGCCCGCCAGAGCTCGGACGGTGGGCGTCGTATGTCACAAAGAGAAAAGCATTTCTCATTTGTTCCGAGGAGGAAAAACAACAAAAATGCCGCGTCCCGCCCTCAATCTCCTTTGGCTCAGGCACAAAAGAATATTATTTCAATTAAGGCCTACAAACATAAAGTTTGCGTTGGGCATTTTTTCGTGACGAGCCTGTGTTTAATTGCTGAATTAAGTTGAAAATATTGGACTTATCTTTGCGAATTATTCAAGGAAACGTTTTTGCAGGTTTCCCTTTTGGTTAAGGCAATTAAAAAATAATGCTATCTTAACGTGGGGATTACAGTTGTCAGTTTTAAAAGGAGGGAAACGTCTGAATAAAGCCGACTTGGATTTTGTTGTGTAAAAATCTGAACAGCGAATCCCTGTGAGGGGTAATGCGAGAAAACAGAGACGTGGAGGTTTCTCGCAGGATTGCAGACACGGACAGACCATATTTCAATGGAAGTACGCGAAGAGCACTTGCAGCCGTGCATTCAGCAGTGAGCTACGACAATGTGTCGACACTCCTGCTTCATATTCGAGCTGTTTTGAAATATCTATTCAATAAGACTGTATCTAAGAGATGAATAGATGCTTTTTATTTTCTATGTTACCTTGGCTTCTAAGGTCTGTATTAGTTTTTAGACTACATCGCGTCAGTGTCTTACTGTTCGCAAACTTATGAGCAGCGACACGGTTTTTCGCCTCGGTTACGATGTCTTACAATGGTCTACTGTAGTATCGCCATGTACGTTCATCTATTCGTTCTTCGGTCTTCAAAGACGAAGCCGTTTTATAAAATTTTCTTATATAGATCATTTATTTTGTCATGCAATGTGCTATTTACTAAATGCTTTGCTAAATGAAAAACTGCTGTTTTTATATTTCGCCTAAGCTACTTTCCTCGTGCCTGGTAATATAATTATTACGGTGTCATAATAGTTCACTATTTTACTTTCCGTTTAGACGTTAATTTTATAACTTGCTAGAAAAGCTTCCATTATTGCTAGCGTACCAGAAACACCTTTTCGAGTTAAATTTGTAATGCTGTTAATGTAGAAAATACACATTTTCACTATACAATTTGCCTTTGTTAAAACACCACAGCGCGTTGTTTAAGGAAAGTAGTTTTACTATCATAATGTCGAAAGAAAGATTGAGAAAAATGGTCTATTTTGTGAAAATAATTGAACTTTTAGTTTTATTTATTTATGATCCTATCGAAAATCTAGTATAAGTTCTTGCAATTGACAAGCAAGGCATTAAAAACTTGTCAATATACGTACTCGTACTAGCATACAGTACTATATTTCATTTGTGGTATAAGGAGTCTATAGAGCAGGTATATGTAGGTAGAGTCACCCCAAGTGTCGCTCAAACAGCCGATCCTAAATCTCAGCCATAAACTTTGAGATTCTCGCAACATTCCGGCGCTTTTATCAACTGAATTAACTTTACATAAAACGGGAAATTTGACTAGGCAGGTATTTTGTCACGGCGCGGCAGCGCTCACTAATGGTACTAAAATTTTACGTACCGTATTTTCACTTCGGCGACACAACGCAAAAACCGATGTACTGATTTAACATTTTGTGCGCACGTGTAGCTCAAAATTCATCGTATAGGCGCATACGGAATCGGATATTAGTTGAGCACGATTTCAAGTCTAAACTCTAAAGACAAAGCTAAAAAAGCTCATTTAAGACTCCTAGTCGTTTAAAGTGACACAGCACTGGCTATATCGACTCAGGCCCGGACAAATTAGGGCGAAATCCGGGCATTACTGTGTAATCGTGACAATTTACGGGAAGATCACGTCAACGTTGTATATTACTGGCCGTTTAAAAAATGACCCTCACTTCTCCAGTTTATGTGCTAAGAGGAATTCACGTTGATGCTACTTGGAACGTTTTGTTCTTAGTATTACTTGCTTGAAAGATGACCGCGCATTACCAACATCGTGTAGGTAAATACTCTACTCAAGTTTACTTACCTCGTTTTAGCATAATTTAAAAAGTACAAAAACGATTATTGTTTGTTCTTTCAGAGTAGAACAATACTCAATATTGGCCTCTTTTTAAAACTAAAATGTAGATTTAAAAATCCAAACATAAATGCAAATAAAACAGTAGAGAACGGATTTTCCGCTCGTGTGTTTGCCCTCCCCGTACTAGTGTTTACTTTCGAAGTTATTGACTTAGCGCCGTGTTTATTTCTGGAATATCAGAGAGTTATAGTTCCGCTATTGTATTGTATTGTTCCGCTATAGAATATGTGCTTGTATCCGGTCAATACTTAGTGCTTTGTGCGAGTATCGACAGCTTTCTGCCGCGGTGTGCACTTAGCTCTAATGTTTCATTTGTGTGGTAGCATATACATCTAAAAGTAAGAAAGAAAGAAAATGAATTTATTAACCCAAACTTAAACCTTAAACTACAATAAAAACTTAAACAATAATTATGGGTTAATTAGGTCCCTGACTCAGCATACGTGCACTGTGACACTGAAGTATATATTTTTTCTTTGGAAAACCATATCACTTTATATCACCTTTTTCTTTGATATTCCTTAAAATATATTATCGACCTATTGTTTGTGGTAGGATAGGAAAAAACTAAGTAGGAAAAGTTTTTTTATTATTGGATGTTCGCTTGCATTATGATGAAATATTACGATACATTGTGTTCAATGAGCTCAAAAATTTGCGCAATATAACTGAAAACCCTAGCTAAATGAAAATAATACAAAAGCCATATTAGTGAATTGAAAAGTTTTGCAATATAAGAATCCAATTTTAATTTTAAATTGAATATAGTAACGATGTTAGGATTTCGTTTCTCATATTGGAAATCTGTACAAATGCTTCGATCTGGGAGTGTTGTGCAATCTTTAGATAATTGCCTTGATTTAAGGTAGATTTTCCCAAATAAACGGCTATTATTATTATCACGGGCTAAGCTATGTATAGGAAATTCAAAAACATAGGCCTTCCGCAATTCCAGAGCAACTGATCTTGTATAGCATAGCAGTTCTCAGCACCCTTCAATTAGTCGTTTCTAATTCATATTTTCATCTAGTTGGTACCGTTCTAAGCTGTGCTTCTCGGTAGGTTGTGTAGGATGATGGCAGTTAGATAAATAAAAAATTAATTAAAATTGTTTATTTCAGACAACTGAATTCATAAAATAAATGAAAAAAGAATGATAAAGCTAATCTTTGATAGGTTATGGGTTGTTGAACTATTAAATCTTTTAATGTAAAAAGTTCGTGTTCGTCAAATTCAAATGAAAAAATTTTTCAATTTAAGTATTTGAATGCATTATCTACTTTTCATAGATCAGCGAACTTGGCTTAAATTGAAAAAAAAAAACTCCCTCTATTTGCTACAGTCTAGACCAAACCATATTAATTTGAAAACAAATAAATTATTTCAACATCGAAACTATTTGGAAAGCTTTTGTAAATGACATTTTAAATGTTTTTAACAAGTTTGATCGAAAATTAAACTTCAGCCTGCCTCCAGGCTTTTATTAAACAAATGTTCGTGTCAAGGCAAATAAATTGGTTGTTATGATTAATGTTTTTATAACGGTGTCAAATGCGCTAGATTATTTGAACACTGGTATTTAAAAATGTTTTAACGTTATTTTTACTAAGTACCAGAATCCTTCGTGTTGAACTTTTTTCAACATTTCAACTTTTTAAACCCACTCACAGTGTGACTCGTTAAGAATTGAAATCCCAACCAGTACCTCATTGGCGCTATGCAGTTGACGGCGCCGCGTACTGTAAATCAAATATCAATTCGTTACGTCACTTTTTCGTTACGGGAGTATTTTTTTATACTTATAGGTTCAGTAGTCTTGGTTTTTTGGTGCTGGGCCATTACCTATGATAAAACACGTAGAATAACAACGGCGCGAATGTCAACCGTGCCCATGACCAGCTCAATAAAGTGAAGTAATGGAACAAGCAGATGACCCACCTGATGTTAAGCGGTAACCTGACTAGATTACCAGGTAGCAGATCAGGCATGAGAGCAGCACGAAAGATATTTTTTTAAATAATGTAATGTTATTTCCTGACTCTCACAGCTTTACTTTTCATAAAATTATGAGACTTTTCCATTGGTTTTATGTAGCACGATGTAAGGGTACGTATACACCGCAGAGTATAGAGCACCTATTGTGTAGCAGGAAACCCCTTAACTAACGCAAGTGGCTTCACATGCTCAATCCCCTCAAGGATTCAACCCTACCTGTAGGTATTTCGCATGTAGCTCGATATTATTACTTGAACTGTAGTCATTTTACGTTGAGCACATACTTACATTAATAAGTAATTAAATCTAAAATTTAAAAAACCCCAAAACTTGGACCGATTTTCATCAAACATAGCTAAGAACATTCCCGACTAATACACCTTTAAACAAAAAAAAAACAAAATCAAAATCGGCTCATCCGTTCGGGAGCCGATTGCTTACGTTGCTTCAGACATGCACAAAAACAGACACACATACATACACATAGACACGTGAAACTTATAACACCCCGTCGTTTTCGCGTCAGGGTTAAAAATAATAAAAAACATTTTAATTTTTTGTTATAAGTATTGATGATTTTGTAAATGTTGTTTGAAGACAAAAAAGTTTACTAAAATGGTATCATCTAAATAAGTACCTACTTATAAGTACAAACAATAGTGAATCCTTTCATTGTTGCAAGTGATTTCTGTATTCCAAACAATTAAATTCTGGTATCAAATACCACAAACTGTATTTCTCAGAAGAAACAATTAAATAAGACAATTCTGTCAAAGTTGTAGAAGTTTGTAGAATCCCGTAGACAAAGTCTACGGTGTAGAGCTTCGTAGCATTGTGCTACGCCGTAGACCGCAAGTGACGCCAAACCGTGCCTGGACACAATAAGCTTGCTAAGGACGTTGACAGACAGTGCCTAAGCCAGTTGACTTGCTAGTTTCTGGCATCACTTGTTATGATTGGTGCATTATCAGATATCTACATTGCGTCGAGCACGTACTACCTAGTAGAAAGTTATGTGATAATGTAACAGAAACACAGGTTCCATTTTTAAAAATGCCAGCCATTTTTAACTCAATGACGTGATATAGGCTAGCTCATAGGTTGCTTATATTTAGATTTAATGATGTTCATCAGTAATTTTTTCGGTCATTTTACTAGCATTCTTTATAACTGTCTCGTGTGTATTCATCCTTATTTTTTTTATTGTTCACGTTTTTAATGCGAACTTACCAGTTTGCGTTAAACAACTACGTTTCTTGAACGTTTATTAAGTTTTTTTATGGTTATTAAAATGTCAGCTAAACTAAAATTAATGCGATTGACTGATTGACAATCAACGGACAACATAATATATCCTCTATTATTAGTCAAATTAACAAACTAATATACCATGTTTATTTCGCGTTTTTAACACGACGAGCTTTCAAAAACTGTTGTAATACCCTTGCTTTAAAATGAGGTCAATACTTCACCTTTTATATTACCATTCGTTACCTATACTTGCATACTAGACGGTACAATGACACACAAAAGTGGTTCTCAAAAAGTTTATTGACATTCACTTCATTGTATCGTTCACGAGTTCTAAACAGGAGTTCGATAATTTTCTGGTCGACATGTTAACAATTTTGTCGGCATCTGTACAGTGAAATGTATTTCGCTTTGTAAAATACCGATACAGGGCGAGCACGAGCACGTCGATAATATGTTATTGATCTCTCAATACCATATTATGGGCTGTTAGCAACTTAAGGTAGGTTTAAGAACAAAAAAAGTTAGTGGACTGACGAAATAAAATGTAGTATTTTGGATCAAAGTCAAAGTCAAAATTTCTTTATTGAATAAAATCACAAGGATCATATAGAATCTTGTTTGTGCAAATTAACTAACGATCTAGCTTAGCTTGATACAAAATACGTTGTAAATGTACGTACACATTAGCATCGTAGTGTACTCGTTAGAACTGAACCCGTTAACTATTCAGGGGCTTTCTATTATAATCGCCTCTCAAGTTCTGTCAAAAGATACCGTTTAGAATACTGTTAAGTTACCGTGCCATGTTGTTTTATTTAGATGATAAAAGGGACAATTTTAAGTTGAGATGTAATTATAAGTATACCTACCCGTAAATGTGTAAAAATATTCTATATACCTACTAAAAGTGTTTGAAAAATCAATTGTACGCAAATGCGCGCCAAGTTATTGTTGGCCCATAGGTATCTTAACTGCTCAAGAAGTTGGTATCATGTGTTTTGAATAAATTACTCCCGCCCCTTCACAGACTTCAAAATTCACGCACATGGCCGTGCCATATTTCACTTTGTCTAAAACTTTTAAGCCAACCAAGAACGAGGAAGTGTCTTGATATACTGGTTTTCATAGCACTCGTGTTGCCTAAATGTTTTATTCATGCCGCCAGAATAACCAGCTAATTATTAAGGTGCCGGCATCCTCCAGAATCCATCGACATACCTTATTATGAAAGTGCCACTGAAATCGGCTGGGTTATAGTATATCGGGCTATTTAAGTATTAGGACGATCTTGTGTGTTGTGGTAACCATAATCTATTAGTAAAATGTGGAGGAGGGATACGTGAGTGTTATTTGTTCTCATAAACATAAGGAAGAGGTCTGAGTGTCAGTGGGTAACTATGGCTTTGTGTCCTTGTAGTAATTAGTTTGTAGTGTTTAGTCTAAGCCCGCTCTTTTGTCGTGTAGTATTTTTCATAAGAAAAAATTTTCTAATTTTTTTTTCAAGATATTTTCCGGGAGTTCTGAAATATCTTCAGAAATTATTTTAAAACATTGGGTCCACTGAGTATTTATTAAGTGCTTTGAGTGGGCCATACGATACTTTAGCATCCCTTTGAATACTCAAACAGAGTTACCCGAACCAAATTGATGTACAAAACATATTCAAACGTTTTTGCATGTAAATTGTAAATATAAATAAAAGCGCCTTCCCCTCGTCCATCGCAATTCGGTTGGCTAATAGAATTATCCCAGCTATAGCTTCGAATTAATTTTAACTCCCCCTTAGGCCTTTTAATATTATCCAGAGGGGTGGCGAGTGCGTGACACATTAAAAATTATTACGTCCTCGTCGACTTTGAAAGTTTATCTTTAGGTATTTTGGGATGGACGCTCTCTTTTGTTTTTTTATTAAGAGGGGAGCCATGAAAATTAAATGTAGATACTTAAAAGTCGGGCAAAAATGATAAGTCTACTTTTTATGAGGGGGACCCATGATATCACTTCATAAAAATGATAACACTTTACTGGTCCAATACCTAATAATGATTATGCATGTAAAATAGAGAAAATCATATGTACAGAAATCATATCGTTTGCCGTAAAAGCAACATTTCAAACAGGCGTAAAACAAATACAACTTTTTAGAAATACAAGTTATAACCATTGTACTGACTGTATGAAAATATGAAAACACAACGAACAAAAAGTTCAAACCAGTGCTTTAACATTACGTTATACTCTATGGCTTCTTCTAGAGTAGGTACACGTTTATTTTCTCAGTTCTCAGCTCTCAGTTAGGGTGGTTTTAGATTGGGGGTATCTCAAAGCGAATTTTAGCTTGCATTTAACGCTCATGTGAGATGAGCTTACAATAATATGCATGATTCATTATAAATAAATATTCATGGACATTCTCCACACCGCTATCTAGTCTCAAACTAGGCCAAGTACGATAAGAGATAACCAAATTGCTGATAGAATACCATGCAGATTTCTCTCCGTCAACAAAAAAAGTGCTATAGGTATACACTAACTACACGTGCACCATTATCAAAATGTGGTGTAACGTTGCTAAGTTGCGCGCTTTTAAGCTTAGGTACTTATAAGTTCGTCTCTGTGGCGCGTATCAAAATGTCGGCAAAAAAGACCATACTCGTGTATAATGTCTTATCTATAACCACCCTTATACGTTTCGAAGAAATATAAACATTCTATCTCGGCAAAGTTTTATAGCGATCTTGTTGAACAGGATATTAGAATTCTTGTATCATCTCTGTAGCTGACACTACGTTCGATCAATGCTATGAGCTCTTGGCTCTTTCAGTTTAAAATGTCGAAAGGTTTTAAATATAGCTTAATCTAAAATTAGAATTGGTGGAGCATCACTCCAGATTAAAGAAAAAAAATTTTAAGCAACGTAATATTTATTATTTAATTAGCAAAATGTAACTCGGATGTGTAAATAAAGCGGAACTCATTTTGATTTAATGACTGCCGGGTTGGCAATGCAATTGAATATGTAATATAAAAAGGGAAATATTTGAATAACAAATAAAAATCACTTTAATGTTATTACTTGAACAAAATCTGAGTACATGCATTTATATCATAAGCGCCCTTCAATTTATTCATAAAGATATTATAAAAACTCTGAAGTGTAATCGTCGGGCACAAAGAATTCTGTTTAAACGTTTTTACTTTTACTCAAGAGCGGCCGTCAGGTTAACTCTCAAAAAAATAATAATTCCATAAATATTTTTGATATATTCACGGTCAGGCTTTTCATATTTTGCCCGCGTGGCTTATCAGGATTATCGGGGAATTCCCGGCGTGGTTTTTAACGTTTGTGCGTCCGCTTATTGCGTTCTAACCGCGCCGCATGATTCGTCGAGCTTCCTGCAAATATATTTATCGTACCCTAACCTCCCTTCATTTATGGAGACTACAAAAAAAAGTTAAAATAAAGCGCGCGTAAAGGGTATTACTCTTTATTAAAATTTAATATCGCTTAAGTACTTTTTGTGTCGAGTCGAGCCTCGCAGCAATTAGGCGAGTGCCTTTTAATTAGGCCGTTCTATTCTAATTAACAATATCTTGTTTCAGATAACGTGTGATGGCTCGCGGGTGAATCGAAATCATTGCAGTCGTGTTCCGAATGCGAGAGAGGATCGAGGTGTAGTGTGCGTGCGGATGCGGTGCTAGTGTTGGTGTGTTATGATGACGTCATGGCGCTGGCTGGCGCTGCTGGCCGCGCTTCAGATGTGTGCGTGCGCACGCGACGCGCTCTACCACAACCAGTTTGCGATCCACGTTCCCGCTGGCTCACACCACGTGGATGACATCGCGAGAAGGCACGGCTACGTTAACCATGGACAGGTGAGACCACTGACCTCATACAACTCTTACATAATGCTTTTACAGTGTTTCGTTTATGTTGTTATTAAATCTTATGAGTTCATGATCGTAAACACAAAAAAATATTGGGCAGTTATACAATCTTAGGTTAATTATCGAATCCATTAGTTACATAAGATAAATCTACAGCAACTAAATAGAAGGTTTTACGACTAAAATATAAAAGCAGAAATGTAACTAAAAAAAAACCACAATATAATTGAGCAGTTATGCAATTTGGTGTTAATTGTACAATCACAGTTGAATCCATTACATAAATCGACAGCAACTAAATATAAGCATCTATTCAGATTGACTGACTTATCCACCACCCAAACCTCATTTCTATAAATATTTCACCCTCTAAGTAACTACGCTCGCGTGTCTGTCCACGGCCGTCCAATTAAGTTTTCTCCTGTGATTAATCGCCCTGATACTCCCACACCGAAGCGTACGTAGTAGTTTGTATTCTGAGCCTCTGGCGTTCGTGACACCGTCTTTGAGCTTTCAGCTTGTGACATGAGATGAGGCAACGCTTGTGCTGAAGGACCTTTGGTGTCCAGTGACGTAATCGCGTGTAAGCCTTTGTTTGAGGAATAGGCGATTGAGGTATGAGGTCTTGACGCTGGGAAGGCGTTGCACAAGTGATTTGGTATTACTTGGTATAGACTTGCGTAGGATCGGCATACTAAAGAGGCCTATACCCAGCAGTGGTTGTCGTAGCACGACATAATCTATTACAACAGGCTGGCAACACCAGGGCCAGTGGCCATCCTAGGAAAAAGCGGATGGCAACACTTCCGAATTCAACATGGCTGCGCGCGAGTGCTAAATAAAATTCCTTTATTTTTGAAAATTGTAAAAGCCTGAATAAAGTATTATAAGTTGCGTTCATCTTTGTCATAATTGAAGAGCAACCCCCTACAAGCCGTAACAGTGGTTGCATACAGACTAAATAGATATAGAACGTATTACAACGGCGATTATGAATGCTTTTGGCTTTTTTAGTACTATTAAACTGTCTTCGTAAAGTAGTTCTTTTCTATAAATCGTTTGCAACGGTTTGTAGATAGCCTAATTGTTTCATGTGTATTTTGTAAATATTATAAATATTGTAAATACTGTCATAAATACGAGTTTGTGTAGTGTTACACTGAGCGGCATGCAGCAGCGCTCTGCAGTCGACTTGATGTTTCCACGTAGTGTACTGTGATTACACTCTCAGAAGTACCTCGCTACTGTACGTGTGTATGAAGTTGTAAATCGGCTCTTACAAATAAAACGCTGTATAGTACCAGTTTTCGCATACCTACTGTATTCGTTTTCTCATTTGCAGTATTTAGTCAGCATATTATGTCTCATCAATCACTTCTCTTCCTGATTTTTATTACTCATTTATTGCAAGGGAATTAATGTTATTTTGTTTCCTTTCTCATTTCCTTTGCCTCTGGTTGTCGTATTACGTAGTTTGGGCGTTTGATAAACGATCCTGATAGCCTAATGTGCGAAGGCATAAAAACTAGAAGTACTTACCTATATACTCACGGATATAGCACAATGATCACTGAAAATAAAATACAGAGTAGGTTTGAGTATGTGACTACGAAAGACCATGGTTATTTTAGTTTTTCGAAGCAAGAAAGCAATAAAGACCTTTTTGGCTCACATCAACGCGCTGGTCAGCACTCACACCTGCCCAGCCTACCTACCTACCTAGGTGGTTGTATTGTGTAGGTACTTATTGTTTTCTTTTCTTTTTTTATGCTTGTTCTGTGCTGTACCTCTGTTGTGATTGTGAATAAATAAATCTCTATCTCTAAGTTTAAGGTATAAACAGCTAGTAACCAAATTAATGACGTCTGGTCCATTGCTTTCCTGTCCATCCTAAAATAAAGCCTACGCATCAAGAGATAACAACGGCTTGCACATAAATAGCATCATTATAGTAATGCTCCTAGATCCCTAATCCTCATATAATGGAATCCCTTGTAAATCCTGACCCTTCATTTCCTGAGCTGCCTCTTCAATACATCTCCAAATATCAATTTTCATATTTATTTCACGCCAAAGTAGAAAGACCGGAAGCTGGCCGGAGGCGCGGCAAAACTACCTTACTTTACATCAAATTACCCTCTCGAATAAAAGTCTGAACTACTTTTCTTGACCAAGCGATACAAAGAATTGCTTATGGCAGACTTTGTTATTTTCGAAAACTTTCCGGTCGGCTACTTGTCTTACACAATGTTTCTGTTTGTTCCGAACGTTGAATAACTACAAAGAGCTTCGGGAATAATAAGCTTGAAAACATATTAAACTTTGCCGTTTTCCCGCGGAACTAAGTTGAAGTTTGAGGAGGGCAATTTTAAGAATTGTTTCAGATGACTAGATTATTGTTTGTAGACTTTTAACAGCTGTCTGAGATTTTTTTAAAAAAGATCTTAAGATAATTTATCGATCATATTTTTATGATGTTTAAAATACTTTTACAAAAAATCGTTCTAAAAACGGCCTTTTTAAGGTATTCGAACAAAACAGATATATGCTCTATTTAAAAAAATTCACACCCTTTCTGCAATAGTGTCACGCTTTCACGAAATACCGTGTGCGTTATCCAAAAAAACCGTTGACGACAACGTTTCTCGAAATTAGATTTCTATCCGGAACACGGAACCGATGATCGGAACGAATGGAATTGAATTCGGCGTCGGGAATTATACCGGCCAGTCCGAGGTGCTGCCAACCCTGCCTCACTCCAATAGAGTTTAATGTAAAATGAGCTTTATATCGTTGACTTTGAATTCAATACGGTTATTACCACCAGTTTGATTCAAAGTTATGGTTACCACGCAACTTTGAGCTTTTCATTATGTGACCATAAAATTCAATATCGCTTGCGAGCGTTCGACAAATTCATACAGCGTCGTTTCATTAACGTTCCAAAGTGAATCTTCTGTAGGATTCTATGCCAGAGGTGCTACTGGGAGATTCGCGGAATGCCTAACTACACTGACCGTACCACTGTTGTTGGAAATATCCCAAAACCTGGGTGTATTGTGCTGGTTTAATCGTCCATTAAGACCTAAATGCTGCACTTTAGCAATTAGTTGGTTTAACATTTGGCAAGGACAGCCGATTCAAAGTATAAAGTTAATTATCAAAAAAATACTTCTGAAAGCAAAAAGTTTGATGTTTGTATTTTATTGATTTTTAATGCAGTTTCTACTAAGGTTATCTTTTTCAGTTGTGCAATATAGAATTTTCTATCTATAAGTTTCGGGATGGGTGCAATCATCATTACTTGCAATCTGATTTCCATCCTTCACGGGGTCACCTTCTCTTATCTTTATACTATAAGCTGTCTTACATCTTGGCTCTTCAGACTTACCTTCGAATTCATAAACGATGTAGAGGCTCCTTTAGATGCTCATTCAGGCGCTACGTTTGGCAAATCTACGTACTATTCAGCCTCTGCTTACGAATTCGAGGGATATTCTATTAATTGACTTTCTATGAAATTCTCTCATCTCTCAGACGTACCCAAATATTTATTAGAAGCATATTCTGGGTACACATGAAAACCAATGTTTCAATCTCTAATATGTATTCTGTTCCTATCGAGACTTTTTATAATAGTTTGAATAGAATATAAGAATAAAAGAATAAAAAGCATTTATTACGGCACGATTAAAAACTAAACAAAAAAACTTATACTAAATAAAGTTACATGGGTGCCGTAACACGTACCCTGGCTCAGCATAGGCTGGTTGACTGGCAACCAACGCTGGTCTTCCGCCAGGGCCGTTCGGTGATTTCCCGGAAAATCTAACTAACTATATACCTACATGGAAATACGGGAAAAAGGCAAGAAAACTAACAGAAAAAGTGTACCCAAAAACAACAACAATAAATAAACAACAGGCTAGTTTGCTAGTGCTTGGGCTCAGTCCAGCTGGGAATAACCGTGTCCTGGAACACATTTGTTACATATCGTATCGCATTACCGTCCATTCGAAGTTGCTTCGACGTGTGCCTATGAATTTTAAATGGGGAACGTGAATAGATGAGCGGATTCTGTGAAGCACGATAAATCAAAGGATTTGATGGAGCACTACAGACGTTTCTATTTAGAACTTACAGTCACGGACCATGCGATTTTAAACGATATTAAAAAAGAAGGAGGTTCTCAAGTTGGCAGTTTTTGCAAGATAAGATTTTTATCGTAAACGAAAAAGAACATTATCAAGTATTTTCAACAAAACTTTTCTTTAAACGTGTCCTTTAGTATTCATGTTTCTAGAATACCTAATCCCAGTTTAGTAATGAATTAACTTTTTACTGGGCCTAGCTACCGCAAGTCAGCCTTAGAAAATTATTTCCTACTCTCAACTGAAGGATGAAAATGCGAACAAAGCAAGTCGTATAAAACAGTAAGTTATATTCGTCCTCAGATCGAAAAATCCTTAACTCCCCAATGGGACGACAGCAAAAACATCCCCAACAAGCCCGATAAGATCTAATTTATTTCGGACATAAGAACGTCTCTTATGGCCCCGCTAACTTGGACAAGTCGTTAACACAACGAAAAACTATCACGAAAACTTTAATTTCTCACATAAAACGTTTTTGACGCGAAAATAATAGTTTTCACTTACGCGCGCTGTTTTTATCGAATCTTCAAGATAGGATTTTTTGGAAAGTTTCGGAAGTGTCGTCACGACTTTCGCCCTCCGACCTTGACCTAAGAAATTTGGCATTGAGTGGAACTAACCCGAAAAAACTATTTAGAAGGAACGTTTAGATGGAACAGGCTAAGCTTTTCGTTAGATAAATCTTTGAACATGTGAGTAGGGAAGCAAACTTGGTACGAGCAAACACTCGATGGTGTTGTCACTGTGGAGTGTCTACACTGGCTGTGCCGTGACGGCCGTGAACCACTGTGTTTGACGTGCTCTACTAAATCGACCTAGAAGTGCTCTTCGTGTGTTGTTGTAGGAAACACATGACATTGTTACACAACGCTTGTAATGTTATCGCTCGCGAACTATGATCCGAATAGCATTAAACTGCACTTTGATGGACTGACTTTTATGTGTACTTACATCGTTTTTGTCATTTGCATAGGATTTGCAGTGCGTTATGCACTGCAATCATGCTACATACATACTGTATTTCCAATTCTATACTTTAAACTGTTTATTCTTTTCCCAAACAAATGTGCACAAAACTTTCGTCCACATTTTGTGGATGACGCTGTGGTAATATATGACGACCGATGAATGATACATCATAATATAGACGAGTTAAAAGAATGATAAGTTCTTCTAAATAAAAGGTATCTAAGTATTCTTACACCAGTCTGGTTCCTATATCACATGCTATGCTTAGTTTAAGACTAGAGGGCGTTGTGTAAAATGTCCATAAATATTCATTTAAATTTATTTATTCTCATCATCATCAACCTATACTCGTCCACTGCTGGACGTAGGTCTCTCCCAAGACGCGCCATTGAGCTCGGTCTTCGGCTCTTCTCATCCAGTGTCTGCCAGCTACATTTCTTCCGTAACCCGGAGATTCCTAGCACCCCCTGCCCCGCCACTTCCATGACCGCTATTATTTATTCTTGTAAAGGTGTAACTTTCCTGGCTTTTAGGCGTAGGTTAGTTACGAAGGGGAGGGGCCCTTCGTAACTAACCTACGCCTAAAAGCCTATTCCTGTCGCGGTTACGCATAATCCTATAGTGCCTCATATACACTAATGTGTTGTGTATAATAAGGCTTATTTTACACAAAGCGAAACTAGTCTTCGATTCCTCCTCCTTACTTCTGTAATCGAAGACTAGTTTAAGTATGATTAAGATAGTTTTGATAAGTTTATTTGTGAAAGTTCGAGTGAATCTTTTCCGCCAATTGGATTTTATTGTCGTTTATCCTGTTATTTGAGGTGGAGTAGAAATATATATGTTTATTGAAAACATATGAGTATTTATCATTACTTATAATGACCAGCGGCCAGACGTTATTGACTACGGTCGGTGGAGTATTTTTTAATTGAAGTCAAATTTAAACCAGGGACTTTTGTATATTAATAGTAGTTTTAGTCAATTAAGTTTGGTTTTTATGTTATTGTAATCCCTAGCTTAAGGTGTGCAATAAAGTATTTTCTATCTATCTATAAGGTTTCTTTTTCTTATACAAGTAAATGATAGGACAAGCCGATGGCCCACATATGTTATATTATGTAGATACCTTCTGTACCTCGATTTTAGAGAGCTTTTACGGGATCGCTTAAGTAAAGCGAGTTATAATAAAATAAAGCCATTGCAATATAACAGTCCCATATATTCCCGAACACCATAAATGAAGACTATAAAGAGCGAGCTCCAAATTACAAAAACAAACTTAAATTTTCCCCCCTTTATATTATTATAGGCACTTATTCGGTTAGATCACACGAGGCCATCGAAACGTATTAAACCGTGGCGCAAGTATACAGAAACCCGTTACTATTATCTTCAGCAGCCAGTATAAAATGGTGTGTAAAATTGATTGAGGCTTTTCGGGCTCGGATAAAGGAAATTCCTTTAAGCTAGGAGTCAGAATCACGAGTATGAGTTAGGTCTGAAATTTGAGAGAAAATATTAATAAAATCTAGAATTAATTCCGAAAGGATATTAAGAATATCATGAGAAATGTGATGAAAACAGAACTAGCAAGTAGCGGTTTTAATTTTATTTTATTCCAAGTTAAAAAATAAAGAGCTTTCTGCAATAATTTCACTTGTACCATCGTAAAACCGCTGCTAAACGCCCCGGTTTGGTTAAGTTAGCTTTTCGCGTCACGTAGTCCCCGCTGATGGCTCTCAGCGGAGCGCCTTTCTTCCCGTTTTATAAGTATTTTCAATAGTTACCAGTTTGTACAATGTTACGAGTGCCTCAATAGGCACTTGTGGATTTTCGGTGAGAATGTTTTTTCTGCTATATTTGCTGAGGGCTTTTTGTCAGGAGTGGATGTAGAGTGCTCTTTATTTGTGCCGAGTATCGAATCACTCAATTTGTTAGTACTAATACATATTTGTAAAAATCACAGCGTTTGGAAAATGGTGTTCAAATCGCATTAAGATGAGAATCTGTTATGTAAACCTGCCTGCATGGGGTTTTTTTCTACTTATTTGGATTTGATCGAAATTTCAGCAATAAATAAGCTACTTTCTACTCAATATTTACAACGTATCTGTATATTGATTTTACATATCTGTTACAAAATGCATGACCCAATCGTACCATGTTTCAGTGCGCTTACATGGTGTATGTACTTACTCTGGCATATTATATATATTACATATTATATATGTAACAATAAATAAATGAAATATGAAGCAAAACGTGGACGTACGTACGGCGCGTCATAATAAAATCTCTTACAAGTGTTTACACAAAAGCACATAGTCCGCTCACGGATCTGAGGATTGACTTCGGGGGATCAAATTCCAGTTCAGTTTATTTGTAATGCAAATAATACTTGAAACAAACAGATACTGGAAACTGGGATTGGTTATTTGCACACCGAAACGGCCAACTCTACCACAATTTCAAGAAGAGGCATTCGCGGTGCGCTAACTCAAAACTTGGTCTTATAAGTGAAACTAGTTCTATGAATATAACTGGGATTAAAAAGAGTTATAACCGAGAGTCTAAAGTAGGTACCTATAGCAACTTGACAGGCGTCACAGCTCAGTCGGTAACAGCTCTGCCTTCCGTGCTGTGGGTCGTGGGTTCGATCCCCACTGAGAACAAACATTTGTGCGTGGCAAATATAAATGTTTGTTCTATATCTGGGTGTTACTATGTATTATAAGTATGTATTAAAAAAAAATGTATTCAAGTATTCTATCAGCCATCTAGTTCCCATATTACAAGCTTTGCTTAATTTGGGACTAGAGGGCGTTGTGTGTAAAGTCCATGAATTATTATTATTATTATTACTTATTATCCGGGGTACCTATAACGCGAGCTTACCCTCGATAGAAGCAACTTCCAAACAAATGAGGAATACAACCTGCACATGCTGAGTTGGGACCATTTTGCGACTATTTATTTATATTAATTTATCTGTTTATCTATCTCTATGTGTAAGTTTTAATTTAGAATAGTAACTTTTATTATTTTTCCTTTTTTTGTGTATATTGTCGCAAATAAACCCTTTGATTTGATTTTAATTTTTTTTTTTTTTAAAACTATAATTTACCTAGACGCCTTCGAAGAGAGATGGTGGGAAGAGGCACAGGATAGGGAGTATTGGAAGTATCTGTGGGAGACCTTTGCCCAGCAGAGGGACGAGACAGGTTAATTAAAAAAAAACTATAAATTACGAAGTTTAAATTCTGAAAAAGTAATCAATCTCTGATGCTGATTGTACCTGCATTACTCACTCTTTGAATAATATTCAAGTAAACGCATACAACTCTATTTACCGTACAACATGCAATCTGCTATTAGATGTTATCGGACTAAGCAAACACGTTAGAAGGTACCATAATTAATTACACCTTAATTAAGTTCAAAAACCGACTTTGACTTAACAAACAGGTAATTATACATTTTATATGTACCTACTTTAAAGTATTCTAAAACATTGAAATTGTTGTGAAAACACCAAAAAATTAATTACGACGAAAACGTTAACGGTCTTATGAAAAAATTGTTGATCATTACGTTGACTTTTGAGAGACATATAATACATATAAGCAAATGATGTAAAGCTTTATTTAAGCTTTAATCGAATGGCGTCCCAGAACCGGGTACAGAAATGTCGGTCGTCTTATAGCAAAATGAACAGACGATATCATTGACATAGCGAGCAAAAATTGGATGAGATTGGCACGGGGTCGTGAGAAATAGAGCCAGCAGTAGTGAACTCAGCCTGTGAATGATGGTGATAATGATGATGATGAATCACTCTGTACAAAGGTTCTCGAACCAGTTTCGCAGTTTAGACGGTTCTTTCAACAACGTAAAAAAATTATTTCTTAGTTTATTGACATCTCTTGCCTATTAGTAATGACAACAGAGACACCGCCAGTTTTAAGTAATATTTATATATTTAGGTGGTATATCTGAGTGCTGAAGTTAGTGTGGTCATACTATAACAGGTTTAAGTTTGAAACAATAATAATCGTTCAAAACTGCATACCGCAAGTTTCATTAAATTCGCGCATTAAGTAAACACGTCAGAACGTAATTAATTATTCCGGAACCGGAATCGGAAACGAATGCCAGCTCCTTGCAGTAAAGTGTCAGTTGGGTAAAGACTTCGCATTATTCTACTGAAGGCTTGCCTCTTAGCACGAGTCTGTAGTTTCTATATTGAAATGAAAGTAAAAATAATGACATGCTTGGTTTTTTCAGTAGTGGCGTAGTTAGCACATTTAAAAAAGTATGTAAGTTTTCTATCTGCAATTTAGTTCCCATAGTACAAGCTTCGCTTCATTTGGGACTTGAGGGCGTTGTATGAAATATCCATGAGTATTTATTTTTATTATTGCTAGCGGTTCAAGCGGTCGCTAATTTACAGCAGACAAGCAAGACGCTTTCAATAACATCACAACAATAACATCTAAACCAGTGCTAACCTTCTGTCATATTAATTTACAATCTTTGTGGAGCAATTGTTAATGCTGATAATATTCATAAGGCTTTTAGAAGCTTACGCACGCAACGAGTTTCTATGTCTCAGTATTAAAGTCTCTACATGTTTTAACGTTTTTACTCAAACCTTAAAGCTGAAATAAGCTATACTTTACATGATGCGGTTTTGACTAATCACTAATGCTGATAAACATTTTTGATGTTCATTACCATCAAGGTTTTTTGGTAAGGCAACTCAACGTACGTTGAAACGTACCACGTACGTACGTACGTACGTACGTACGTACGTACGTTGGTACGTTGGTAGGTTGTCGAATAGAGTTTGACGACGTTAAGTTAGCAACACTCAAAACATAGCATAATGTGACCTATGATAATGAAAACTGCCGAGATAAAACGAATGATGCATACCATGTACATATCTCTGTATTTGGGGTTGTCCATGTATTCCATTTAAGCTTAGCATGGTTACATTCTAGTCGTCTTACCTAGAATTGCCTCTCAAAAGTTAATAGACGTATAAGCAAATTATCAGGAAAATTCTCACCCATAAACCCGTCTCAACGTTGAGAAGCTACAAAGTGTCAAAATTAAACAAAGAAAGTTGAACGTCGTATAGCAGCTTGAGATTCATTCAGTTGAAAGGTGGCTAAGTAATGATCAAAGATTTTTTCATAAGTAACACCGCCCTTGTTTAAATCCTCTATTAGACGTATTTGTCTCAACAAAACAATGTTTTGATAAAAGACAATGTCCACATTCTAAACATTCGCAGGGCGGACCTCCAGCCATCCATCACGGACCACTTGCAGTGAACGATCTCATCAATTATTGTAATTGGATCGCAGTAACCATCCATCTGAAATGTATTTTATTAAGTACTTTAGAGTTGTGTTCATTTATTTCTATTGATGTAATTTCCGAAGAAATTCAGGTTAATTGAAAGCTAGAATTCTATTGATGTCATTATCAAGTGCTCGCTAACGGCGAAGGGAAACATCGTAAGGGAACCCGCGCCATAGTCAGCTCCGCACGTATTGTCTTATCATGGATGAGACCGACTAGGTTGAGAGAATGATACAGGTGTTGAGCAAGCATACTCCTTATCTTTGATACCTACTTAATGTTTTTTTTGCAAGTTGGCCATACATCAACTATGTGATGTTAAAACTAAAACAAGCGGTGTGATGAAATGGTTCAATGTAAGTTCAGGGAACCTCTTTCATAACAACACATTGCAAAAGTAATGTTAGAAAAGTATTCAAGCACCATTGTTACTATAAGCTACGGTTACAATAGCGCTTACGTTTTCAATGAAAATACTATGAATCTAGGAGTAAGTAAAAGTGTTCTGTTCATGTTTTCTGACGTACTGAAACAGTGTGAAAATAACTAAGTGCTTACACAGCTTTGAGGGAGCCGCTACGGGCGTCGACTTAAGTTGTAGTTAAGCTACCGAATGTTGGTACTTACTTTACAGTAACTACAATACGCTGCGTTGGCTTATTTAATAATAGAAATCAGACTAGTTCACTTACTAAGAAGGACGGCCGTATGGAGATTAAAGTATTTTTCTTTCTTGGTCAGTCAGTTAAGTTAGTTCAATGTACGATAGTTCTGGAAAAGCTGAAAAAAGTAATGAATTTTGTAAGGAATATCTGGTTGGTTAGTTTTAATATTCCTAAAGAAATCAGACTTATAAAAGAACTAAGGTTCAAAGGTTTCTTTTCTTTCTGATTTCGAAAGTTTGAAATGAAATTACTCTATGTTGAAAGCTATGAGTTCATGTCTGTGTCAAAAGTAATTAAGCACATAAAAATGAGTTATAACCTGTAAAACATGGGTACATTTACGTGAAAGCTATTTAAGTTCAACATGGCAAAGGTGATTTAAGTAATTAAATTAAAAATTTTATAAAAACCCCGATACTTGGACCGATTTTCATCAAACATAGCTAAGAACATTCACGACTAATTCACTTTACAAACCAAAAAAAAAACAAAATCAAAATCGGTTCATCCGTTCGGGAGCTACGTTGCCTCAGACAGACACGCACACACACACAGACACGTCAAACTTATAACACCCCGTCGTTTTTGCGTCGGGGGTTAAAAATAGTGTGACGCAATCATTTTGCCACGGCGGCGGCGGCGGCGGCAACGCGACTCTAGCTCGCACAATAGCCATTATTCTGTTATTATCTCTTTACAATTGCAATACCCACCTATCGTATTATGTTCGACGTCTATGACAAGACGCTCCATTCAAAGACATAATGTAATATTCCTTAGAAAAGGGCATGTGACAGGTGTGCGAGGCACACTCCAAATCTCGCTATGAAAAATGCGCGACTCTCGGCGGAATTACATAATGCAGGAATGTGTCAACGCGTCTACTCGACAGTTTTCAGATTCTTTGTGTCCGTAATAAGAGCGGTTCGCCAGATGCTCCTTAAATTACATATTTCATACGAAGGGGGCGACTGTTTATTATGTCATCTCGCCGTGCCTGTATGCTCCCATGCCTCTATGCCGGTAAATATGATTTTCATTGTGCGTAATAAAGTCATAATAAAGGGCCGGCGCGGGACGGAAGGAAACCTCGACCTTTCCTGTGGGACTCGGACCGAATATTGCCCATTGTATAGCAGTTAAAGCACTCAACAATAATAAAATATGTTTATTGAATGTATATTTTTATGTCTGGATCGTGCTGTGACTTTCAAGCTTGGAAAGTCGTACAAAACGCAGGTGCCACCCACATTTTACTAAAAACTAATTTAAAGTCCCTACTATCGTAACTCAATTTCACTGCTTTATAAATGCCCCAGGTATTATTTCAAACCAATTTCATTTATCAGATTAAACGTCAAAACAATTGAGAGGTCCCGACAGCTGGCTATCAATTGGAACGAGTGAATAGTAGATTGGATTAGCTTTGGCCTCTCTGACTGGGTACCTGTTTCTTAGTAGCCGTAATATGTTATGGCGAAAAAGCGCCATTTATCTCACTCCGTTGAGACGGATTGAGCTCTCGGGTTAAAATAAAGTTCTGTGAAATTATAACGCTTGCAATTTAGTAAACTTCAAAAAATGCTTGGCTTTTATTTTCTCAATCCCCTGCCGGCAGTCGTAGGGCTCGCTAAGGGGATTTCTTGCACAAAAAGTCCAGAAATCCCTTTCGCAGGGGCAACACGCAGGGGATTTCTGGAATAAGCCACATTTTTTGGTATTTTTTTTGAAACCTTGCTTGTAAAAATTAACCAATTAATTTTTTTAAATTTTCTCAATTTAGTTATAATTTATTTTTCATGTTTTATGCTTACCTTACCTACCTTACCTACCTTACCTTACCTCAGAACTCCTATATTGACCGATTTAAAAAAAAACTTTTTTATATCCCAGATTGGTGCCATAAATATTTCATCAATATCGGTTCAGTAGTTTGGCTTTTAAATCAAAATAACTGTACAAAATATGCCATCCACGTACACGAACTTGCGTGTTTTACTTTCCTGTGACTTTTTAGCGGTGTTTACGGTTGCTAGAACATTCCCAATGAACTGGCATCATTAAAAACGGGTTTCCTAGTTATAATTTGCGCTTGAGTTATCGTTGTAGTGTACAAGGATAACCACCAAAATGTAATAGATAGATATACGTAGCTTGACTGTAATATCCTCGAAAGTAATATAAATGTTCGTATCTGTTGGATCCATCAGCATTAGTACATATGATTGATGTCTGTATTTTCTAGGGAGAGAAAAATGATCGTATGTTTGGATTGATTTAATTTATTTACCGTCACTTGTTCCTTGGTAGTATTAAGCTTCTAGTGAAAGAATTCATCCAGGGAAGTTATACCACCGTAAGTACCTATTTCTACCGCCAAACAGCGATGCTCGCATTACTGTGTTCCGGTTTGAAGGGTATGGGCGCCGGTGCAATTACAGGCACATGTGAGACTTAACATCTTGACGTCTCACGGTGATAGGGGCAGTGCAAATACCTCACAGGACACAGAGGTGCTCTAGAGGAGTTTACATCAGGTGGGCTATCTGCTTGTTCCGTTACATACTCTCATAAAAAGGAAAAACAGGTAGCCGTAATATATTACTTAACCCTAAAAGTATTATTTATTCTCAGCGTGTAATAAAATAACTTGTTGGGAACTATCAGGTGTTTATAATAAGTACGTTCTTGTAAAACGTAAACACGCAACCGCACTCAAGCACCTTTGACACAGAATTAACCATGTGAATAGGAATATACTGCACTTTGACATGCCTTCAGTCGAACTGTCAAAATGTCAGTTTAATAATCATAGTTTTGTTGTAAGTACTATTTTACATCTATCTACCCGGTTTCTAACAGTTGTATAAAAATACCTGTTTTGTTAATGCATTGCTGCAATGCATTTCCGGTCTAAATCAGCTATTCTTAACCAATTTATTTTCATATAATTAAGCAAATATTTGAATCTTTTTTAGAACAGCGTTTGAATATAAAATACCGATGTATGCTTTAGTTTATTTTTTATACAACTAATTGAAACAAGCCGATGGCTACCTGTGGCTACCACGCCTAAACCGATTGAGTGCACTAGAAGAATTAAATAGAGTTTACCTTTTAACGTGTCCATAATCATTGTAAATTAAACAAGGAAAGGCTTATCTGTGCTGTAATTTTCCACATCTTTTAATTTCACACAAGCCGTCATATTCACGGAAAACATTAACATTGCGAGTTGACATTTTAATTCACGATTGTCGCAACAAAAGTCGCGTGTCAAAAGTTAATTTGATGTTCTCGTGACAAAATCAATTTGACACGAACGCCAGTAAATACTGCTCATTCGATTTGTTGATGATCTCTGAAATTGTAATTAACGACTAAGCTATAAAATTGTTTCCTTCCATAAACTTCTGATAATGTATAAAGCGTTGTTTCATAAATAAATCAATTTGCGTTTGTTACGTTAATGGTGTAAATCAGTGAGCGAATTTCTAAAGATTTCTACCTTAGATATCGTTTGGGCCTTAATCAATAATAGGGTTTATTGTTTCTAGCAACGACAGCTAAGATCGCTAAATGTAGCGGCGTTTTTACGCTCACAATTATTGCTTAATTGAATGGAAATGTAAATAAAATTCTCATTTTACTAGGATTGAATGAAAAATCTCTCTCATACTTGACCCGTTTTAAAAAGCTCCGTATATGAAATGGGAGTGAGCAACGGCCGGCTTGTATCGTAATCAATGTATTGAGAGCTACTACTCATCCGAACTGCCTATGGACTACCCACCGCTATTTTTAACCGTAGAAAATACCAGATATTTTTCAGCAAATGTTTACTATTTACATTGCACGCACGGGGTTGATCGAAACGTGTATACCGTACCTAATGAATATTCAATATTCACTAGCCCTCTATCAAACATTGATGCATTTGCGAGCTGTACTTTCGGGATTGTTTCAAGTAACAAGCCTCGTGGGAAACGGTGTCAATTTTTTTTCGGTGTGCGTTAATACGGATAAATTGAATACGGTGCCGAGAGAATCCATCAATTCTGTACGCGCATATATAAATTTAACTTTGTTGTTTTTAAATCGTATCGGGAACGAACGTTTGTTTGTTGTTAGTTTGATTCCGGCGTACTATTTGTTTTTGATTCGGCGTGAGTTGCAATACACGTGTGCTTCCAATGTTGTTTTGTCTTTAAATCAATATTAATGCGAGCCTTTGACACAATAGCGGACCTGTGTTTTAGTGTTATGGTGTTTGCTCTAACGCTCATAGGGTACACATGACTTCCATTGTAGCGCTCAAAATTATTCTTCCGACACAAAAGCGACGGAATTTTAAGTAGAAAGCTAGGAGCCTCTTTAAACAACACAAGTCATTATGTAACGTGGAGGGAAATAAGGGAAATTTTCCCTAATTTAATTCCTGGAGACAAGGCTTTTACTAAGGTACCGGCGCAGTTTAAGGTCGTTGACATTTGTGAAGGTTATTTTTGCAATCCCCCGAGCTCCAATAATTTGTTTGAAAATATCGCTCTTGTTTTTCAGACTTTATTTAAAGCAAAGGTTAAGATTATTTAGAAAAAACCTGCCTCGGTAGATCTAATTAGTTTACTTTATCGTTTTCTTAAAGTTCTAATCTAAACGCTGTAAATGGTAATGGCAAAGAAAACTTTCTGAAAACGGCTTCGGGCATTTTGTTATTTAGATAATTTGTATTACATTCATGTGTATAATCAAAATATGTATTTATTATAGGTGAAGTAATGTAGTAAAGTACCTACCTTAATCATTTACACATACCTATTGTCGTAGGAAGTTTTTTGTATGCTTTTTAATTTTTATTTCATCTAATCTTACGGCCAATTACGGATTGCAACTGATCACGTGCCAATACCAATACTATACGTTACGTTACGTATAGTTACGTTACGTTACGTATAGTTACGTTACTAATGCGTTCTATACTGCATCATCATGCATGCAGGGCCATCTACTTGTCCTGTTACTTTGATTTTTCTGTCACTTAATTCATGGTAACGGAACTACCGGTTAATTTGGTAACGAACATCTAGCCTAAGGTGGCGGAGTGCAGAAGCGAATGATGTGATATTCATTTATTTCATTTCCCGACGGACTGCGCGCGCGTCGGCTAGGAAACAAAGCCATTTCCGTGACAAGGCGACAATCGCAGACGGAAGACGCGGCTGTGGTAGACGGGCGACCTTATTCACGATAGTGTTAATGAGTACTGGAACTGTCGGATGTAAAATAAAGAATAGTAAAAGAAAATAATGTCGATATTTATTTGAAAATATTTTACAAATAAAAATTCACGTGAAATGATCTTTATTTTATTTTGAATCAAAATGGCGACCTCTTAATTGAACAGCTGTTTTATTTGTGCCAATTAGACGCAGTGAAATCAACATCAAAATTCATTCGAAACAATAAATAGTATTGCGTATTCTACGTCTAGCGTTGTAAAATGCCAAATTAAAATATTTCAGGTTTTATCCAATTTATTATTATTTTATTATTATTATTATTATTATAAGCCTTCAATGTCCCACTGCTGGGCAAAGGCCTCCCCCCCTTCCCTCCACGCTGTACGATCCAGCGCTGTGATGCTCCATTCCGGCTGGTATTTATGGAGCTCATCCTGCCATCTTGTTCTTGGTCTGCCGCGCCGTCTCGGTTCTTGTGGACGCCACTCTGTTGTTATTTTGGCCCAGAGTTCATTGGGCATGCGGCAGACATGGCCGGCCCACTCCCACTTAAGCTTGGCAGCTTTGGTTGCTACATCGGCGATCTGAGTTCGCGGTTTTATCCAAATAACTAAATTATTCTTAGTGCTGGTTTGTGATCCCTAAGGCTAAATGGCCACCTTTTTCGCTATATTCGATAGCTGTAAGAGTCGTCAACGACCTCTAATATTACCTAATATGTTCGAGAAAAGAAAAGTACAACTAAGTCTCCGGTTTGCATGACCTCTCATCCCGCCACAGTAGGGCTAAGACGCGCGTCGATTTAGAATTCCGACTGAATTTGACATTCGCAATGTTTATTGCCTTCCCACACCGTAGCCGCTTTGTGCGAATCTTTTTGTGGCATAATTTATCTAATTTGGAACAAAGCGGATAATACGCGGAATTGTTCAACTCAATTCACATTAATGCTGTTCTTTTTTATTCAGACTTTCTACAGATTTTTGTGTGAATAAAATACCTAACGTCCGTGTCGGTAATTTGGTGTCATAAAATGTTGAGCGAATGATATATTTTTAACGCGGGAATATCCTGAACCTGAATATGTTTTGTATTGTCAAAAAATCTGGAATCAGATTTTTTATGGTCAAAAAATCACTTTCTTAAACTGTAGATAACAACAACAGGATCAATTACATTGATTACTGATATAAATATTAAAATATCATACAAAAAGAATCGACGAGGATGGGATTCGAACCCACGCGTGCAGAGCACATTGGATTAGCAGTCCAACGCCTTAACCTCTCGGCCACCTCGTCATGCCGTAGTTTGACGAAACTACTAGCGTCTTTCGTTGTAGGTACCTACATAGCACAGCATGGTTATTTACTGTTGGTTAATTTAACCTTTATTTTGTTTCTCAAATGGAACAAGTTTCTCTGTAAACAATGAATGAGCCGTTAAATGCAGCTGTTCGTATTCCTAATTTCGAAAAAACTTTTGTTTCAATTTCCATTTGAGGTGTGGGTTTTGTAAACGGTTTGTTTCACAATGCTTTCTACTTAGGGTCGTTGTGAATGTTTAATATGTTTAAGGTTAGGTACCTAATTACAATATTGAAATAGAATTATCTGTTGGGAATTAGGTAGCTCATGAATTTTGTATTTACATTAAATACATTTCCTCACAAAATATATTTGCAAATACGGACATTTGTCCGTATTTTTTATCATTCAAATGTCGTGGATATCCGATAGTGTTGTGATTAGAATATAATTAGGTTAAGAATTAACTCGTAGATAGTAAAACTAGTCAAACTACTTATTACAAGGTGATAGGCAGTCTCTATCCGGAATGCGATAGACGTCGTAAAAAGACATTTATTGAATTCTTATTTACGACTTCGCTGTCATGAAGTACTATTTTCTATCGACGTATGGTATTAATGCTGATTAGGGAATAATAAAACTCGTTCCTCTTAGACGGCTCTACGTGATAAAAAAATATTTATGAAAATAGGATTTGTAATACTGAGAATCGATGACGAACACAAACACAAGCTAATACGATGGCGCGCTTATATCGAGCAATAAATTGATGATGATGTCGCCGCTTTAAACTAATTTTCTTTATTATTTCTATTTCACTTCAAACAAACCACTTGAGAACTGTGGCGTCTACTCCACAATACAATAAACGAAAATTCGTATTGACATTTGGATAGCGACAACTCGACTGCGGAGCTTAGTTGTATCTAAATATCAATACAAATATCGTTTGGTGGAGTTGACCCATCTGTAGAATACACAAAACGGACAGCGGCACACGGCTGTGCTGTCCAATTTGCGTCACACGTACGTCAATGTCACAAAGAATCCGAGAGGTCACCACACGTTCGGGACACCATTGGTCATGTCGTGTGGCGAATTAGTTTGCGCTCCCAAAAGAGAAATGTCAAGTCTCGTATACCACTTACTGCCGTTCTAGATTATATGGTCATAATTACGTTGTTCCTTGCTCATTTAATGTGGCTAAGAGTAGTGCTTTGTGACCTATTTTGAAAGAGAAACCAGCAAAAGGTATAAAATTATTAACTTTTTTTTACGATTGCATAGGTACGTGAAACTAGAAAAAAGGTCATGATTGGGTTTTTTAATTAAAATAAATTAAAATTGAGTCAGACAAACGACTGTAATCCCTAGACAAGGTAGACAAGACATCTTGTCACCCGAGGTTCAATAAAATGTCTAAAGGAGAGGATGGAGAGACGTCTAAGAAACACTTTCATTTAGCTCGTACTTGTTTTACAATTTTTTATACTAAGATAAAATATTAATAAGTATAACCTGTAGAAGTTTGTATAGAATAGACTAAATTTTCTAAAACTTGTTTTAGCTAAATTAATTCTGAAGACCTCTTGTATTTTAATTTTCGTCTAATGAAGTAGTACTTACCAAAAGGTAGTACAGAAAATAACCCGGAGATGTAAATTTTTAATACATTAATTTTAGTAATTAATTAAGCAACTACAGAGGAATTACAGTTTCTCGTAGAAGGGCCTAAGCACTTATTAAAACTTAAACTACATCTCAGGGCCGACCCACGAGCAAATTGTGCTCGTCGAATTAATTCAGCTTACTGTGAGGCCGCACTGCGATGTGGCGCCATGTTTGTCGCTCAAATTTTACTATGTTTTAGTATAGTTAAAATCAGCCTGGTTATTATAAAATTATTTTATATTTTAGTAGGTATTTCCAGTGTTCAAAGCTTTACAAATTCACACGCAACTAGATGCTAGAAAAACAGACAAAGAATGCATACATAGATTTTTTTGTTTGTTTTGTGTAGCTACTTGTGCAGAATGTATTGCGCTAGAGATTTGAAAGTTATGGCACAGAGAGCTATAGTGAGAGCTTACCGTGGTAACGTAATTTTTTTTCTGTGCCGTGGTTTTGATTGCTTGAATCAAATATAGTTTCGGCGCACTCACAACGCTCTTTTAACCGCGACCAAAACAGCAAAAACTAAATTAGTAAAAAAATAATAATTTTTAGGCTGATTTGGTTGTGAAAAATTATCTATGTGAAATAAGAATATCATGATTCGATTGGAATTGATCAACATTTTTCAAAAAGATTCATAACGAAACGTAGAGATTTTATTGTCACATTCTTTCACATTGCGGCTCTACATAGGTAGTGGCCGTAACAATAACTAGATATCATTATTATTCGCCGGCGACGGCTCTAGGAAATGAATATTCCGCCCCTAATGGACCGGGTGCTTACTTTCTTTCATTAAAACTTACATAATGCGCGAACAGGTTCCCCACTGAATAATTACTAAGTACCTTTGAAACACAGGTACCTGGGTATTTCAATGGTCTGAACACAACGGGGATATTTCCTGGCTTTCAGAAATTCACTACTATTTTACTTTGTTTGCACTGGGCACATATGCAAAACTTTCCGCGCACCTTTACTATTGAGAAAATTCATCATCATCATCCGCAGCCCGACTTCACCCACTGCTGGGTATAGGCCTTGAGAAAACTAATTTTATTTAAATTGCAAATATCCAACCCGTATTCCGTACATGTAGATTCTCTTCAATGTTATAGTGTCTGTAGAGTAAGTATGAATTTCAATTTTATACATATAAATAGATTGCTGGGATTACATTACATGGCTATATTTGTCAGACATCTGAAGCAGGATTTCACTAAAGCTACAAATCCATTCTTATTTCTTTAAAGTCAGGCGTTTAAAAGTTTGCTTATATCTGGTAGTAAGTCTCACTGGTCAGTAGCATAACCACATTAAACACTTCTATGTTTCGGAAGATGACAGCTGTCAAGTTATAACGGAGGCCGTTGGGGTGGTCTCAGAACTCCTTCACTTTGGAGTTTCACATAAGCCCTAGACCGGGGTTTCATTTAACTTATATTTGGTGTAAAGCTCTGAGTAATATCTACATAAACTCGCAAGCAACTTTAGTAAGCTTCTGGTAGAGTATAAAAACTCGCAAATATTTCGGAAGTATTCCATCCTTAACTCACCAAGCGAGAGCTTAAAAACATTTCTGTCCATTCGCACTTTTCCTCGTCGAGATATTAATATGTAAAGAGCTATTCAAATAAAAATGAAATATGTGCCTCTGACTTCAGCATAATTCGTCCTCGACAGAAGAGCGTTTATCTCGGTATTTGTTATGATTTATTCTAACGAGTGTGAATTATTGGGTATATTCTAATATTTTTCAATTATTTGTTTATTTTAAAAGCGTTTTCTGCTTCATATCTATAAAATATTTCAGTAAAATAAGGCTCAAAAAATCAATTGGCACCCTCTTCAGTCTTAGTTGTGTAGAAAGTAGAAGTCTATTGGACTGAATGTCGGAGTCAAGATAAATAACGTCTTAATTAGGACTTAGAACTTTAGGCTCATACGAAAACAAAAAATAATGGCAGTACTTATCCAACAACAGAGCTTTAGCACATAATTTGTATGAATATATTTTTGTAGACGTGAATGTAAAAAGTTATTTTTTTCATATCCAACTGTCATCATAATACAAATCTCCCAAATATGTTGTTATTTCTTTATTTTAATAAAACTTCTTAAGCTATGGAAATACGGGTATTTTGTTTGCTTATTTCGGAGCAGATGTTTGTATTGGTTACGCGTTCGTTATACGCCATTGTTGGGGAGTATACCTACAATATTGACGGCGTTACGCAAACAGAGTTATTCAAACTTTATGTGAGCCTGAATATGTTTAATAGCTGTGTGTATGGTACAATTTTATATTTTATCAGAGTTGAAAATAAATATCACGCATTACGTAATACAAGATTTTGAACTAATAAAATATAATGTCCAAGTATTTATTTATATCTATTTATCGTCTAGAAAATAATATGGAACTTATAAATTCCAAATTATAATTCTATAAAAAAAGTTTATTTGCTTATTTGACTAATGCGGGACGTAAATAGACCTAATTATTAGGTTTTCCGCTATTATAACAGTGCTAATAAGCTAAGAGAAGTTTCCTGGAATATTTTACTTTCTACTGAAGCTGATAAGCACCGGATTCGATCTCAAAACAAATTAATGGCTCACGATAAAACCACATTAAAATTACTTTATTAGAGTGGTAATCGCGTCCATGTAAACATTGTAAGCATTGACTTGAGATACGTGGAGTACGAATTTTATGAGCACAGATTGGTTGAGGTCTGAAGTCAATTCTCGAAGCTCAATCGAGCTTTGACCTTCTCGTGGAGTGTGTAAAGGTAATAAAGTCGTGTAGCAGATTTTCAAAGCCACATTTAAAACCAACGTATCTAAACTCATCGAATAACTCGGTGCACCGGTGGCCTTAATTTTTTTTTACTTACACTAACTTTTTTGCTTTTTTGTTTCAGGTAAGCCAATGGAGTCTACAAAGGTTTATGTCCTTTTTCCTAATTTGGATCGAAAATGGATAGAGAGAACGTTTTTAGTTAGCACTAAAATTACTTCCAATGGGTAAAGTCAAACAATGACAGGGTTAATTTTAATTAGATGTTTATCTTATTCAGCTCGTATAATCTTTTTACATCCTCCACTTTTAAATGTAAATATTAAAATGCATAATTTTGCTATTCTCATTTTCTGCACATGGCGTAGTAATCGAGCAACAGACCGGCCAAATTATCGATTCCGTTTGTCGTCACGTCTGTCAATGCCCGTTTACAGCACAGGCGGCTGATTGGCCTCTCATTTGGGCCGATTGTGCCCCACGAATACATAATTTGCGTGCGCCTCCGTACAGCGACCATTAAGATAATCTCCGGGCGATCGGCCATGTGGGCCTTCATTGATTACCTGAGTGGTGACTCTGTTAGTACGCATCATAGCCATCATAGCTAAGAGATGCTAGGGATTGGTTATGCTCTGCTACGGTTTGTAATCTAACAGAATAACATAGAAGATATGGATTACTAAAACGAATAGACCCAGCGTAGAGCTATTTTCGTGTAATGCAGCATTTACAGCGTGTGGGGCAACAGCTAAGTGAGAAAAGTACCAGGCGAAAATAAGTTACAAAGAGGTCAATCCTAAAACGTGCTATGCTACAGATTTATAAATCAAGCCACCTATTATAAAGGTAAGGGCCTGGTACGATCAGTGAAGACTTACAGGGACATTATCAGGTCACTGATTTAATACAAAACCAGGAAACTAATGAACGAACAACCCACCTAGACAATATAAGCAACTTAGTTACACTCGAGAGCCCAGTTCGTACTTTGTTCGCAATTTTCGGCGTTAACTCCAACAGTTCGCGTATAACTTGTAACTGCGCATTTCTCTAACTGGTTCTCTAAAGTATTGCCCGCATGCATGCTAACTTCAAAGTCCCTGCTGCCATTAAAACTTTACTGATACTGCACTGAGGTGACGGAGGACTACGTTTATTCGCTTTGTTTCATTATATCCTCCACATGATGGACCGAGGACATTGAGTTTACGGCAAGGAATGGAAGGTTCAAAATCCTAGAAATTTTATAGAGAGCTATATGTCCAACTGGTTGCTTCCTTCAGGCTTATCATTATAATTTGCATCTGAAACCAGGTCTGCTCACATGAACAATTTATCTCTTACTTGTCTTATAATCGCCTTTCAACTTCTGTCAAAAGTTAAACACTGTTCAAACTGTTTAAGTTGCGAGGTGATTATCACTAAACCGTATGTTACAGTCTTCATCGTAGTTTCATGATCCGACATTAATTAAAAAAAAATATATATAGAGTTCCGTTTTACTATCTAAAATCTTGAATTAGTTCCTTCCTACCGCTCACGTGCGATGTTGCGAACAGGGACAAAAGGAGCCAGTGCTTTAACACTGTTAGGCGCAATGCACACTAGCGACTGAACGCGGTTAACGGACAAGGTCTACGTATGAACGTGGTCAACGGACCGGACCAGTGTCCGCAGTCTGAGCTTTTTTGTTGGTTTGCAAAAAATAATCGCAATTTTTGTATGAACGAAAATCGTTAGGTGAAACGAAAACTACTTTTTCCCATTCAAAATTTACGAATCACTATTCGCAAATCAATAAAACAAAACTCAAACTAAGGACTAGGCTCCAACGCTTTGCTCGTTTTTCGTAATTATGAAAAATTCGGAAATACAAGTCACGGAGTTACTATCTACGAATTTGAAATTAAGCTGATTTGGATAAATGTAATTCAGGATAGATATATTTCGTGATCATTCGTTCATAAATTTTAACTGCGACTAAGTGTCCATAAAGTGTATACGCTGTGCGCTCCGCCTTATTCCGGGCCCCAGGTTACTAATGCAGATTGCGTTCAGAAGGTCATATCTAAATCACGGGATAGAGCATAACGTCGGCACTTTGTCTTAAACTCCCCCACCTCCCCTTTCGGGGGTAAACCGGCGTTTCTCTTGTTGTTTACGAATGAGTTTTTTCACGTTTCGGACCGCCTTCGACACACCTGCTCCCCTAAGGCGTTATTAGGGTCATGCTACACATCATTGCTAGCATCAATATCATTGTCATTCCCGGTTTTACATAGTCATATCTGGATGCGTGTAAAGGCACGTCGTTTGCCCGTACAACACGATTTAGTAGGGTTACAATGCTGCTTGCGCTTATTTTAGTTTGACCTTTAGGGTTCGCGTAAACAATTTCATCGCGTCTGTCATAGGCACGCGCGGTTTCCGGATTTGGTGTTTGGGTTTGAGGCAGTTTCGTCTTTTTATGAAACGTTAAAAATAACCGAGTTTGGAGTTAATCTCGCGGTTTTTATCGTGCATATTAAAAGTAGCTAGCTTTGTGCGGGGCCAGATGAAAATTTAGATTAAAGTGAATTTTTGTTTGTTCATTTAGGCGGCTTGTTATGAAAACCTGGTGCAGCAATACAAAGTTCCTCTTTGATCAATTGTACAAAAAGTGTGTATCGCTGTATGTCACAGCAAGCTAAAATACCTTTATTAAAATTAAAGTTTTCCCAATTTTTATTCTATATTTCTGTTGCTTTGGAACTTTTTATGTATACCTAAACTGGATTTTCCTATTAACATAATATTAGTATCAAACAAAAGAGTTAAACGCACCCTAACATCGGACGCGATAAAATTGAAATATGACGAACAGATTTAATATTCCTCGCAGAACCCTTCAGTTCGCACGGTCCAACGCACACCAGATAACTTTTATTTATCGCACTCATTTTATGTGTATTGTGAGTTTTGCGCGAATTGTGAGGGAGAAAAAAATAGTACGCGCGTTGTCGGGAACTTATCGTGCCTAATGTAGCGTTATTTTTTACTTTCGACCTACTTGTGGGGTGCGAAAGTGCTTGGGCGGAAGGGGATGGGCATTACTTCAGTCAAGTAGGGTGACTATTTGCAAACGGTGGATTAGATCGTAAAGAGATCGATGACGATAACGCCCATTGATTTTACTCTAGACTACGGAGATACCAGTTCAATATATTATTGCAGTAACATGTGGAGTTAAAACTATTTATCACATTTTATAACTTTCCAAATTAGTCGTTCGAGCCGGACCTTTCAAGCTCGAAGGACTAATTTAGGTGACGCTGTAAGCTGAAAACAAAAGAGGAGAAACTGAGACCTTTACTAGATGGAATGACTTCTAGGACGCTTAAGATCGGTCGGTCTAGAAATCTACGAAGGATGCCTGTGTTCAGCAGTAAACGTGCTAGGCTGAGATGATTATGATAAAAAAGGCTGTACGTCTCACATCTCTAAGATGGGACATAGGGGGTAATGTTTTTATTATAAACGCGTGTCGGGTGGGAAATATTTGCGGGTGTTAAGGTAATGTGTTCCGCTGATGTACGCGTGTCGGTTACGTTTGAATCGTCTTATTAGAGTTACGTTGGCGCCGCGGCCATTGTTTATTCATGTTTTTGTTGTTTGCACTTTGTAATTTCGCGTTGTTTACAGACGTCTATTTTTCTTCGCCCTATAAGCTGCTACAAAAAACGGCTACGCTTACTGCTTACACGAGTAAAGTCGCGATCAGGTAGACTTGAGACATAAATCAACTTTTTGGATAACAGAAAGAGAAAAAATCTTTTAGTAGTGTGAAATTTTTTATAGTCTTGTGAACTCCATTACTTTTACACTTGGCGGTAAAACGGCTCATCTGATATTTGAGTTCGTTTATCCATGTAACAAATAATGAAAATAGTACCGTCATTTAATTCTGTGGCCATGGAAACTAATGTTTGATCACATCAATTTGCGGTAAATAGTTAAATACTTCAAAGTTAAATAGCGGCTCGGGGACACAAACTGAAGGCGAATTAATATACGCCAAATTATTAATCGAAAATGCAATTAAAACTTTAGTTACTACGTGTATGCCGCAAACCACTTCCCATTATTTGACACGCCGGCGTGTAAAGCTTAGTTCCTGGTTTGTATAATAGGGATGGGTCAACACTCAACACTGTTTTTACTTACAAACTATGGGTCTTACTTTTTATAAGACTTTCTTTTTATACAAAGCCAGAGTAGACATCATGTCTTTATTTAGCATATCAATCGCTTTATTTCAAAAGGTTTTATATACAATGAGACATGAAAATTATCCTACTAATATTATAAATGTGAAAGTTTAGATGTTTGGATGTTTAGATGTTTGGATGTTTGTGTTTCAATCACGTCTAAACTACTAAACCAACTTGGATGAATCTTGGCATATATATAGTTCGTAACCTGGATTGACACATAGGCTACTTATTATCCCGAATAATTAACAGGATCTACAGGATAAAATGATCGAAAAGGATTAGCAGCGCCAATTGGCAAGAGGATTTCATTGTCATGTCATGTCACGTCAGTTTGACAGTACGTAGTACTACCTCTTTGGTCTAACGACTAGCGTTTGACATTCCAGTACGAGTTCGGTGTAATGAGGTATAATGTCAAGTTTCTCAAAGAAGTATCCGTTCGGTACACGCACAGATAATATAATGTACACGGAAACGGTACTCGCGTACGAAGTCGCGGGTAACTGCTAGTGTAAAATAAAAGTATCCAGGCATGGTAGACATAGACAGTAGATATTCCATTGGATCTCTTCGTAGACCAAATCCTTTATTTAGATTTTATTCATCATTATCAACCTATATTGGTCCACTGCTGGACGTACATCTCGTAGGATTTTTTTTATTGATTCTTTAATATATACGCTATACCAATACCAGTAAAAACAAAAAAAATATGAATTAAAAATATTTTTTATTATAAAACCTCACGGCTGTTGTACGTACATTACTCCCAGCCCTATCACATTTTGAAATTAGTGTTCGCATTTGCCATGTTATATCCAGTTTTCATTTCACTAAGTACTTAGCTAGTGTCAACAATCACTAACGCTTACTATCACTAGTTAGCACTCTCCGAAATGCACACGGCAGCCTAGATAAATATTATCTGTTTAGGTAAAGCTTGTCATCTGTAAAGGCCGGTTCAGACCCAGGTATTAGCTACCCAGACCAAGTGCCTTGTAAAACTCGTTTTACCAGTGGGTGAATAAGTTTTTGACGTCATTTTGATGTCATTCCTATTAAAGTAAATTCTCTTCCGAACTGAGCATAAGGCCCATAAGCCCCATTATGTGTATATGTTATGTAATATGTTATGCGGTAATCTCACTATTCAAAAAATTCCTTGCGAACCTATTTTAGCTCGTACGTCACCGGTTTGCACGCAAGCGAAAACTACGAAAAGATAGTCCTGGGTGGTATGGCGATACTGGTTTTGCTGATTTGGCTCTAGCTGCGTAACTCCTTAAAGAGTACCCTTTTGCGAGAATCGAGCGTTTATCGCTACCGCTCTGGGTAACGAATACCGCATATGTTTGCTGGACAGGCCTCAATGTTGGTAAAGTTGCATAGTCACTATGGATCTTTATAGTTCTGAAGTTTGGGCGAATGTGCATTCTTATAGCACATGCACATTTAATTGTGTATCTAAGGAGTTTGAGCAAGACTGGACGATGTCACTTCTGATCTGCCTCCTACGCTGTGGGTTGGTTTAGATTCCTTCTCTAGTTTATATAGCTTTGCTTGGGACCGGATGTTATATGAAAATGTTCACTAATATGACTATTTGACTATTATACTACTACTACGTGCTCTTTGAGCTCAAATCATGCTAGTTTGCCTGCAGTTCACTCTGTAAAGGGTGCAAGGAAACGAGAAGTTTTAGAAGGCATTCCTCGAACAGCATCAATTCTCTGAGCACTTACGCTATTCCAGGAAGAGTACCGAATGGTTTCAAGCTTGTGCTCTTCGTGTAAAGTTTCCCTTTCTCTATTTTGTGTAAAAACAACATCCAGCGCAGCCGCGAGCACTACCAGTAATATTTTATCACCAGTTTCAATATTATTGTTTCCAATGTTTGTTCCACCAATACATTACTCAACAATAAGGTTGTACCGAATAAGAGCTTTAAAATAATTAATTGAAAATTACAATGGCCTTATTAATGAGATTGAACGCTGTGTTTTTGTTTTCCACGCTGCATCGAGTACTTCGAGTATTTTGAATACGATCCATTATAGTAATTTGTTTTACTGTTTATATTTACACAGCTACATGATTATGTTAGTGTAATAAACATAAATTTATTGATGACGACCTGTTTGGTGCAGCGGTTGGCTGGCAAGACATGCGTGTTTGATTCCGGGCAAAAAAAACAATAGTTCTGTGTCTAGGTGTTGTGTCCTCGCTCGTAGTTTCAAATACACGCAATACACACAGAAATGTGGGATCAATCGAAAAAAGGGTCAATCGTGTTCTGTGGGGTCAATCAAGAAAGTATCCATATCTTATCGAATACTTTATGATATAATTTTATGTAGGTATTATAAAATTTTGTCCGTAATTTAAGACTTTTTTTTAAAACAATATAAACAATAAACTTTTCCCTTTACACATTCTTTGATATTTCAACCCGCGCTTTACTGACCCCGGTTTGAACCAGCATTTGTGAAATACAAGGCTCAATGTGGTAGCCCTCTTTACCGTGGCATTGTCGTGGTTTGTCCGAGAATGTTCTCTAATGCCGCTACCCCAACATTAATTAAGCCTCTAGATAATCTTCCTAGAGTCCCGTAGACCGAGTTCTACACGGAAGGGAAAATGGTACAGTCTCGGTTAGGTAATTAATAAAAATATGTGGGTGGCTTTTATCCCTATAAAGTAGGCTTTGATATCTTACTCGTACTTTGACCTATCTTCTTTGTCAAGGACCGGTATCAACATCTCTTAGAAACATCGTTTTCACAACACTTAAACAGTTAAGAGAATTAAAGAAACTGTACAAAATGTAGTCGAAGGTAATTTATGCATAATTAACCGTTTTGTTAAAGATAATTTATACAAAGGGGTTATATTTATATAAAGACGTGTTTGTTCGAACGGTGATGATATCGAACAAACACGTCTTTATTCGAAAGATCCGGTGGCCTTATTTAAAACTTGAACGAATAAAGTACTTACTTATATATGCATGACACTCTGACTTACATTGTTGTAAATAAGAAAATAAACACAGCTAGTACAACCTTGTAATCTTGTTAGGTATAAAACTACCCAGTTTATGGCTTAAAACATTGTTGTACTCATATTACGGAATTAAAGTAGCAGCTGTACGTAAAAGGTCCACTTTGCTATTCGGTAGCGTAAGAAACTAAGTTTAGTTTCTAAGCGTTAATTTTAATTTGCTTGCTCAGCGCTCGGGCTTCTTGGGCGTAGAACTGGCTTGAAATAATTAGGGTGTGTATACAGAGTAACGGACTGGTGACTTTCCGGCTGTTTATGCATGGATCTAGGTCAGTTTTCAAAGATCCTCAAAAGGGTTTAGGTTTCAAGTCGGTGTCAATCATAGTCAAATGGGGATACATCGAACTCAAAGCCAGAGTAGTTGTGTAGCCCCAACAACTGTGGCTACAGAACTACTAGATTGCTAAGTTTTCTAAAGGAGTGCAAGAGTGGTGGTCGAAGAACCTTAAACAATTGTTTCAAGTTAAACTGCTGACTAGTTGTAACTATTAACCGATACGGGTGCAAGTACAATATTAGCTTGCACTTCGCTCACACTCGAACTAACTTTGTGAAAACAGAATTGATTGACGCGACCAATTTACACGGAATGGTATCCTGCGGTTGTCGGTATGAAGGTAATTTGTGTTAACTTTTGTGCACACTACTTTTTGAACGGGTAGTTTTTCATTTAGAATTATTAACGTAAAAACAAAATAAAAATTAGCCCCTTCTAAACCAGTCCCTGTCCGTAACGCGGCGAACTTCGGTTGGATGAAAAGTTGTGTTAAAGTTATTTCATAATTTCAGCCAAAGAAAATCCACTACTGAAACTAAGTTCAGTAGCGATCAATCAAGCACATAACGGCCCCAGCAACCTAATTACTTTTAGATTTTTGCCCATATGAACATGGGTACAGAAAAATAAATATAGGAATAGCAGCAATTTTGCAAGTGCACAATCCCTTAAGGTAGTTCAGCTTTACAGGGCGTTTAAATTGTCTTGCAAATAAAGGGTCAAGCTGAAATGCATTTGCCAATTTGCGTCTGTAGCCGTTTTCCCGCGTTTTGCGGTCACTGTGGTTTTATTGGAATCACGGCCATATGGGGCTTTAATCGTTTACCTTTACATAAGTACAGATGGCGCAAGTGAGGTGAGAGTTGTGGAAAATGATAACGAAATTACATATTTCGCTTAAAATATCACGTAGAAATCTAAAAAATATCAACAAACATTTTTAAAATCGACAAAACGAATTTGCATCGGCCGGGAATCGATCCAACGGTGCTTAGGAGCATCAATTGAAATTAATGTTTTCATCGTTTCTTGACTTTCTAAATTAGTATTTCGATAAGAATGCTGAAATCCTATACAAATTGGGGTCAAACATTCTTCCAAATGTCAATGGCTTACATAAAATTGCGATAAATGCTGTTTACCTTGAACTTGTCTTGGCCGGTGAAATGAGTCGAGTCATCGAGCATGTGTGCTCACTGTCATTCGAGTCAATATTTGTCTATAAATATCAGTAGGTATATTGTGGAAACAGCCGAAATAGGTTTTACCTAAGGTGAGCGTCACATGTTTTTATCCAAAAATCCAGAAATGTATTTGCAATTTTCAAGCCTCGCTTGTCATTTGGCCCTGGACTGTTCCTACTGCCAGCAGTTATTCATAGCACGGTGCTAATGCCGAGAGCCCTCCCCGCGAGGGCCGCCTTTGAATCGTCTCACTCACAGCCTCTTTGCCTCTGAAAGAGTAAATGACGTTGTGCATTCGCGACTCTGAAGCCACGTACATTTTCAACCTGGATCATGTTTTTCGAAAAGCACATGCTACAAATTATAAGTGTTTCGTTGTACCTGTTTGTTACTTGGTTATTTTCAATTGGATATTTGTTGGATTGGATATTGGACTTGGATATTTTGTGATCCTGTTTTTTCTTTAAGGTGGTCATTCTTTCCGATTACTTGGAAGTGAAGATCCGACGACACATCCGAATAGTAGACACAATAACACCTAGAGGTATAACTAAAGATGCGAATTTATTGAACTTACGTCATTTATATCTAGGTACCTATTTAAAAACAAAAATCAAACCACAAAGTACAGACAAGACCTTAACGACTAAAAAACATACAATCGACTAAAATTAAATATAGTAGATATACCAACGTTATACCAAACTGTTACATCACAGAGAATCACGAGCTACGATTGGTAGCTTGCCTACCTAGAAGGGTGCATCGCAGCATCCAGGAAACGACCTATTTTCGTCACCCCTTGATTGGCTCAATCAGCCGCTCAAAATGAGATCGCTTTTCCAACGTTTGTTACTTGATGACAAGTGTGGCAACTCAGAGCCGATTGTCACACTCATCAGTAGTATCAGTACATGGCGAGATTTGTAGCTGTAGATCTACACTGCATGGCAACAAAGAGTCGACAGAGGAGCGTTGCCGCGTTACCCAGCAGTGCAACTCTAACGCTACTTATCTCGTTACTGTACATACCTACTATAACTGTGTAAATCTGCTCACAGTGAGAGGCATAATTTTGCGGTATTTTTCTCATAATGACGATGCGATAAATGACAATTGATAAATGAGGCGTGAACGGCTCGGATTTGTGGCTTATTTCCCAAAACGTTGGGAAAGTCTCTAAAGTTTATTTATAAGCGAAGAGAAAGACCAAAAGGTGCAAACCAGAAACATGGTTGTGTTTAAAAATCAAGGTTCCTTCAATAAAGTCATGCGATGAAATTATAGATAAATCATCAAATAAACAGAAATACAATTGAAAAATAAAAATTACGTCCTCATCATAAAATAATAATTAACCTACTAACATTATTTGCAACCGTTCAATAAAAGCCTCGTTTATTATCTCAGAATACCTTATTTTATAATGTTTTATTTACATGTACTTAAGTATTTTCTTTGTCGTGTCACACGAGACAATAGAGCCACCTACTTGTGCTCCATGGCTTGCTGCTTAAATCTTTGCTGAAAACCTCATTAACGAACCTAATTATAATTTTGACGTCCCAATTAAATACCTAAAAGGCATTCATTTTATTCACGCAAAGTTCTCTTTTCATCATTTTAATATCATGTAGGTTGATGCGAATTGTAAGCACGAACCGGAACACCAGGCGAGGCAAGGTTTCATAAATAAATAAATTCATGGACATTTCTCACAACGCCATTCTAGTCCCAAACTGTGCATAGCTATGTACTATGGGAACCAGAATGCTGATGGTTTTTTTTGTAAACTTATACATATCGTTTACAGAAACACCCAGCCATAAAACAATCTAATTTAAAAATAAAATAAAAAAATAAAATAAAATAAGCCTTTATTGCTGTTTTTTTTTTTACACATTTTAACTAACTTAAATTACCTAAATTATTCTATTTGTAGGTACTACTTATCGGCAACCGGTTCCGGTACAGCTTGTCTCTCGACAAAGGCCTCCTCTAAAAGTTTCCACTCTTCTCTATTTTTTGCAATGCGAGTCCATTCTGGTCCTGCTATTTTCCTTATATCATCTTCCCATCTTTTATTCTGTCTACCCTTGCTCCTTTTACCATCCCTTGGGTACCACTCCGTTATCTGTCTAGTCCATTTATCTCTTCTTTCCCTCAACATATGTCCTGTCCATCGCCATTTAAGTTCTCTAAAAACCGTTTCTATATTTTTGACAATCTAATTTACCAAGACACAAATGAATGTTCTCAGTGGGGATCGAACCCACAACCCGCAGCACGGAAGTCAGAGCTAAACCAACTTAGCTGTGACGGTCATTGTAGAGGCTTGCGGGAAGTCGATGAATAGAGAAGTCACACTGACTATTCTAGCAGCTAGTGCTTGCAACCTGCCACGTGGAATACTAATTACTAATTAGTAGGAAGAAGGTAGTTCCTGAACGTTGGTATCCACGCTGAAGTGTAAGCTTCGCTTCACCTATGAGAAAAGTTTCCAGCCAAAATTGCACCTGCTACGTCATAATGATAAGTCAGGTGTCGTATCTGCAGAGATTCTATATTAAATAACTTGCATCTCTACTCGTGGCGCAAATTGAGCCACTCTCAAACATTTATGTAACTATTGCAGTCAGAGATAGCAAGGAACTGCAAATATTGGGACCGACGACCTACATTTTTCTGATTAAATTTTTGAAATATATAGGTAGAACTGTGACACGAGAAATGGTAATCAGGTCAACCTACATAATATAACTGAAACATGTGTCACGTGTACATTGAGTTCCTAAAAACAAGATAACGTTGTATGTATATGGGCATTTGCAGAAAGTAGTGCCATTGACCGTTTTGACTTATGGGGGTAAATCAATTTATGATCGAATAAATAGGTAGTAGGTTAGGTGCCTAGTAGTGAACCTGTATATTATGCAATAAATTGAGTAAGAATGAATGAATGAGTAATGTTATTAAGATAAGATAAGATAGTTTTTGTTTGTCCCCAATTACTTAGGTAGGTATAGGTACATGTAGGTATTATTGTTGTGTATAATGGTAATTACTTGTCTCACAAGTGTCTGGTAGCTATTCCTTCGAATGAGTCATTTCAAAGAAATAGCTACTAGCTCTCCCAAATAACTAGTTCTGCTTATTTCAGACACTAAAACTTTTTATTTTAGTTGTTTTGTGAAGTGCACTCAAATGTTTATAGTCGACATCAATGTTTTGTGTGACATGTTTATTTTATTACTATGTTTGGTTTTACGATACTAAAACGTCTAACGTCTATTTTTACACGTTCTGTTGTACAACTCAATTCCAAGGTGAGGAATTTTACAAAAAAAAAATTCTTACATTTTAGCGTTTCTCTAGCTTAAAATGGGACATGGTCAAGAAGATGTAGCTAGTGTTTTGTATCACTCGTTCTTTTTTGAACACTGTGTTAGGTAAAAGTCCCAAAATGGTCAAATAAAATATATATGCAAAAAGGCACAAGCGAGATATTCAAGTTTGTCTTTTACAAAAAAAAAGTATGCAAGCCGTAGAGTATTAAATTGTCATTCTCTCAAACTGCCAAAGCTACCGCTAAAATTCAACAGAAAATATCCATACAATAAACACCACTGAATAACGAACTGACAGACAAAGCTACATATTAAAGTTTCACATGTCAATACCATTCGCGTTACGAACGCGGACTGTAAAGCAAAATGTGGTTTTCTGATGTGCACTTTCATGACGCCGATACGATATTTGTAGAATTATAAATCGATGGAGTTGATGATATTTTTATCCGCTTCATGATCATGATCTGACGGTCTCGATAACCGGGAACGGAAACTCTTTAAAAAGCTTTGTAAAGCTCAGTTTTCCTAGTCTTGCTGGTACCTAAGCTAACGACTACGTAGTTGATCTGTCAGAATTAAACAAACAAATACTAGACGCGCTTATCATAATTGGCTGACTCGATAGTCGATAATAGTGATGTATTTTTTCTACCATGTATTTGTAATACGATAATGCAATGCAGCCTAATCCGTTATGAACGTCGACAGATGGTTTCCAGAAGAGTCGGAGAGTAAGTCGTGTTGTATAAAATCGCTGGTTACATATTTTATACATTGCAAAACGGCTTTTCACGGCGTACTAAGGTAAGCTGGACCAGTTTGATGTCATTTTAGACGGAGTCTCTTTCGAACGTGTTCAGACTTCTGGGTTTAGCACGTAAGCTGAAGTAGGTCCTGAGTACTTCTGAGTGGCGCATTACGCTATCTTGAAATATGACTTTTAAAACTTGATTTGGCTATTTGTATCTCATTTTTATTCAAGTCTAAGTATACTGAGGTAGTGTGAAGTTTACCGCCTGCACCACGCTGACGCGTGCCGTATCATATTTGAGTAATTCTCATATCCAATTCCACGAAAGTGACTAATAATGTGTCCACTATTCCAATAGTTTTATATTTTATGTGAAAAACTTGTTACAAGTTTAGTAACTAATAACTATTAACCCTAGCTAGAATAATATTTATTCTGCGGTAGTAAATTAAATAATTAAAATTAAAAGTCATATGAAAGTGACTTTTATGAAAAGTACCCATTTATTAATATTATAACTATGCAAAGGTATTGCATAAAAAAAATTTTCGAATCGGGTAGTAAATACTGTATGGATAGTAATACTACGGGTTAAGTTCTGTACATACATCTGTAAAAATCAATGTATTTATGAAAACTAGAGCAAAATCCGTTCAGTACTTTTCAAGATTAGCATATACCGACAAACATACGTTTGATTTGCTTGCTTCATACGTGTACTAACGTTAATTATAACTCGAATACTATTTATTTAATGAAATCGTGTATGTAATTATCGGGAAACATGTTGAGTTAACATTTCATTTTCATTTATTTCAGAAATGCTTTTCAATAGTCACAGTACTTAATAAATAATTGGCAGTAGTTATAGGTGGGTTTAGCTTTCAATTTTACTGTATTTTGAATATTATTATAAAATTATTTGCAGCGCAACTTTCAAATTATTACCCAATCAGAATCTCAAAAATAGAATATACGATTGAATAGAATAGGTAACAGAATGCGGGATTCATTTCATTGCTCTACAAAAGTAAAAAAAAATAGAAATAGCGCTCCTTAAAACGAAGGGGTTTTATGTTCTTTGATTATTTGCTTTCACAATAAATTGATCGTGAAGTTTAGCCTACTGTAATAATAGCTAACACCCACAATCAATACTTTTCATTCCTCAAAAGTTTATGAATCACATTTTTATCAATTTTTTTTTTCATTCCATATGTTAAGTGTAGTGTAATAAGTACAGTTGTCTTGGTTACATCCGTTCAAATATTTCAGTTTACAAGTTTAGTTTGTTAAGTACGTATGCAAACAATTTAAAGGCAAAAAAGTTAAATTCCCTCTCACAAAGTGCATTTTGCAGTACCATTTGCTAACTGGAGTTTTTATATAACCTGAACCGCGATGCTTGGCCTTAATTATGCTCGTGACCTTTGGGTTTCTTGTGCGGTTATTAGTGCAAAGGTCGGACTGTGTACAATGATGGTTTTTGTCGTCGACCACTAAGTGGGTTCGACCTGCAATTTGAAGATGCTTGGAAATATGTTCAAATTGCAAATAAGTATCTGGTTTTTGTTGCTGTGGGGGAATGGCATCAAAAACAACACGAATAAAATTACGTCAGCTGATTATGTAGGTAGGCAATAAAAAAGTCACTTTTTAATTAAAAACGACTGCTATATATCTAAGATCGAATTTCGTTGTGATTTTACGCAGTACTAAAATAACGTTAACAATCAGTACGCACGTGTTAAGGCTTATCATTATTGTACAGGATTGTATGTGTACCTACGAGTAGTACGAATTGTGTAACACGCAATTACTCGTAATTTGAAGCTCTTTATTTCGCTGTTTCAAATTATTCACCTAATACGTGCATTAAGTATTATAATTAGGAAAAAAATACAAAAAGTAATGTTGCATCGACCGGGAATCGAACCCGGGCCGCCCGCGTGGCAGGCGAGCATTCTACCACTGAACCATCGATGCTTATAGGCAATGCACCAAATTATCAATCTATTAGTGGTCTATAATATTTCAATAAAGAGAAAGCTACGTGACGACTCTTAGAATCGACTATCGAGTTTTTTATTTGATTAGAATAGGCAATAGCCATGAACAAAAGCCGTCTACTACGTCTAATATATAGTCCTGAGACGCGGCAACTGCTGGAAATTATTACTCGCTCGTCTTACAAATTATCCGACCCACAAATCTGTGACACTCACGATCCGCCTGCAATCTAAAATGAGCTTTGTTGCACTGGCTTTCAGTACTATATTGCATAAAGTATCATACTTACGCTTCTGAACAAGGCAAATGGCCACGTGGTCAGAATACACATATTATGCAGAGGTGGCGTGACGAGCTTCACATGTTGTTGTAAAAAAAGTAGACCGTGGAATCTTTAGTAGGTATTTATTCAGTAAAACAACATGGATTACTTTGGAAAAGCGTATTTACATACATTTGATAAATCTGGGCACCAAACGAATCAAAATCAAAGTTACATGGGAAACCTTTTTATTTTACTTAATGAATGAATAAATAAATAAAATTAATAAAACCATCTTAATGACTTGGATAATCTTGCATAAATAGTAATGAACATTAAATGGTCAAAAGCATTTTGATTTACATTCTTCGACTTTTTAAGTTTGCATTTTGATAAGACAAAAATAAACACGGTCAAAGAACTGTACCTAATAAAGTAACTTTGATGTTCCCCTTAAAATATTTATTAGAAAGATGCTTTTATTCATGCTACTGAAATAGTCTAACCTTTACCGTAAAAGTTGGAAAAACATGGCGTAGTAAGGAAATGTTTTACGAAACAGAAGCTCGATCCGTGTCCAGCTATGTCCCAAATATGTCACATTCAACTATGCATTAAATCTCCACGGGGCACTAAGAAACTCGCCAAACCATAAATTACCGGAATACCTGCTGGCTTGTATACTTTCCTGTACCTTTTTTTTACTTTCTGTCTGGAAAATCGGCATTTTAATCGATTTTTTGTTGGCTCATTTCTTGTACCACTACGTAAGATTTGTTAACTACAGAAATGTCAGGAGCACAAAACTGAGCTTTAGTGTAATGATGCAGATTTACTCTGCAAAAAAAAAACTGTAGGTAAACAGCTTAAGTACTAGTCTAGTAACTACTAAGTCTATTTGTTTAATAGCAAATGTTTTTCTTAAATTTTTTACTGAGACGTCAAAAATCTATGCTTGTTTTAGACTTGAGCAATACCAAATCTCACTCTGGATTTAATAAAAAAAATATAACATTACGACTTGCCCATAAAAAGGGTTTCCATTTACTCAAAGGAGGCGTCCAGCACATATATCATTCGACGCACTGTACTCTGGGTACTCGGTAACCCTGGTAACTCGGTTACACGAGCTAGCGACGGTTAATTTACAGCGCACCCTACAAATTAATATCTCTGATTTGGACCCTTGTCAGCAAGGAAGGCCGTGAGACCCGACCCCAGTGGGAATAGGCTCAAGACACGACATTCAGCGATGTCGTCGATTAATACGCCATTCTCAAGAACGTCCAAAGCTTTATTGAACCTTTGTTCTTACAAACGTTTTCTATTTGTGTAGAAAAACTAGTTTGGGACTAGATGACGTTGTGAGAAAGTTCAGAATACTTTATTTTTTTCTACTAGTTTGTGACTTTGAATTTTGAAACTGATGCGAACTTAGTAGGTAACCCTTTTTCGTAATTCAAAACCATGTCGCTGTGGTACAACGTATGTGGTTCAATATTCCAATGCTCCAAAACGTTCGATTTATGGAAGGATGACGTCACATCTCAGGCGACTCAAGTGTCAGACCCTATTTGCGAGAAAAAAACAATGACCGCCAGTTTTCTCCGACTTGGGCTCATATTAACAGCTGGTGTGCATCGCACCAGTAAAGCGCTAGTGATGACATATTAATCTCTGACCGAGTTCTGCCTATCTGTGATGCATTGAAAATGTTTAATGAATTAGAAAATCGTTCAAAAAAGTTGTAGCTGCTTCTATGTGAGGATATAAAACTAATTTAAAAGTTTTAAAAATGGTTTCAGCCGGAAAGTTGCTTTAAGCTGGAAAAGTTTCTTTTATCTAATCTTTTAATTTGAAATGATGAAATGAATGAAATTAGGTGACCACTTACAACGACGAATTGTGAAATAGGTATGTAAACCTATTTCACAATACACGTGCCTATACATAATGTAATGAGTTCCAAAAACTAAAACATGACTACTACAATTTCAGATAAGAATATTTTCTTGTTTCATACTTTTTAGAGCGTGATTTTTCAGTAGTCGGGTTTAAGTTTTTGAACTCCCTTATTATTTAAATTATTTTGGGGATTAATGTAAGCAAAACCGCGAGCAACAGCTAACAATTTTGCTTCGCCGTAATCGAGTAAAAAGTGTGTTTTTCACTACAATTTCAAACACATAAATTCAACTTTGTACACAGATTTACGTGAGAGTCGGAATGTCAAATGTTTCGAATTCTCCGATTTTAGTCTCGAACAGAGACCTAAAAACGTTTAGTACGTGATGCGAATACCCGCGCTCGTTCTAGTATCTAAGTACCCCGTAGCAAAGATCAAAACTTTACAAAGAAAGTTCCACTCGGAGTTGTTGTTGGAAAACAATTTGAATTATACTCAATGACTCGAAATACTAAGAATGTAATGCGAGTCTCTGGCGGCTGAATTCGAAACTTTGACAATTAATATAAAGTTTTAAGAAACACACCCGCCACCCTATCTACCCTTTTCAGATCTGTTTCAATCTTGAAAACTAGTGTAGTAGATGTAAAGTAATCTGTGCCAGTGCAACTATCTATCGACTTGATTCGATACAATTTCAGTTCCTTTCAGTCTTGAAACTTTCTGAAGTTAGTTTCTCAGACAATGTTCTGGTTGTGAACTTAGCTTAGTTGTACAATGCACAATGTTCTATCTAGGTATATTGTCGGTGTTCGCTCCCACATTACAACCTGTTACATGAATAAAGATTGTTACAGATGCCTTGTTTAATCGGATACTCTGAACCGCCTCAATCGATGACAAAGGCATATAATTATTATCGGAGCTCATTTTGGTGAAATCTGATACGAACTACATGATGTGCCAACAATTACCACGTCTGTCAGTTGCCTTCAGTGAAGCGAGACCTTAATTGGACCCATTCAACTGAATTCGTACTACCCGCGAATTTCATTTTGATCGAATACGACTTGATTTCGGTCTTTTAAGTCGAAATATGGAGCTCGTCAGAACTGGATTAATTCCACGGTTTCTATATCTACATGAAAGAAATTTAATCTCACTGATAGGTTAGTTGTGGTACGTGTTCCAGACGACTTATTAGTGTGGCATATTTAAGACGAGTCGTTTAACCGTAACGCGAATGGAGACAGATTTTTTAAGGTTCTTTACTTTTTAAGGTTTTCCAAAGTGGGAGTATTATTTGCAAGATCTTCAAGTATTTATTACGAGTCTGGGTTTTGTGGTTCCATTGTATTCATAGCTAAAACGTGAGAAAAATATTATAAAAATAAACCAGTCTTTTAAATCTAATCTAGATGGTTTCTACAGCGTTATATGTAAACCACTTGATATATTCCTAAAATTCTCATTAAAAATTTTTTTTCTGATATGCTCGATGGGTTCGTCGTACTCGTGCCCTATTAGTAAGTATGTTGTATGTCTAACAGTTTCACAGAATACATTGTTCTAACATTCACCACAAATATTGTATCTTCGCCCAAACAAAACAAAGAGTAATAAAACACCGTAAGTAAGCGTCCGATTGCATCGATAAAGAAAGTCGTGCAATGCGTTACTCCTGAACCCAAGATCATATATTCAGCAGCCAGCAGCGCACTCGCCTCCATTTTTCACACACACCGCAATTTATGTACCCGCTTGAATACCGAGATATATGAACCCAGATTAACTTATTATCTACTTAACTTAAAACTGAACAGTTTTACGGCTTACAACGTTTTATGTTGGTATTTAAGTATGTACTATATTCGTTTATCATAACGGCTTAAACGCTATTTGTTTGGTAGTTTCAGGTTTTTCAGTGTTACCTGGCTGGTAACAACATATTTTAAATACTTCGTGGTTAAAACTTATTTCGTAACTAGTGATGTCTGCAATTTCGTACGCGTCGATTTTTAACACGTTCGATTGGCTCTTTCTGAATTAAACAGTTTTTTAGCCTTTACAGAGAGACCTACTCTACTCATATAGGTACCTACAGACATAAGTAGACATTTATACTTTTAAGATTTAGGTATGATTTAGTCTCTGTGATGAATTTCAGATCCTATTTTTGCAAAAGTCAATATAAAAAAAAGCTTAAAAAATGTCCAAATCTGCATTTAAAAATCGTTATTCACCTAATTCAGCGAACTCTACGAAAACAGTAAAACGTTCAAATGTGGTCCATAAAAAAGATAGACGTATCTTGCAGTTATAAATTAGCCACAAACCGAAGCTCATGCTATTAAACCATTTATGGATAAAGAGTTGGAAGTTTAATTGGCGTATTTTGTGTCTTCCGCGTTTTATAATAAGGTCTCATTTACAGTGAACGAAAGAAGCGCCAGCTTAGCATTTTGAAGAAATATTTTAAAATATATTTTTAGTAGAAATAGGTCGGTATTTGTTTGTGGCGGTGGTCGTCTAGTGACTCTCAGCGCTATCGAACAAAAGCTAGTTATTTTTCCGAACTGCGTTTGCAGTCTCACCTGCCGCGAGGCGGACTTTTTCGGTGAAAAGTATTTTGCAAAAGTTATATAGAAAATGGTATTAAAAATCTATGTAAGTACTTTATAGCTTACTTGTAGAGCTCTCTTCTAGAGAATGTAAAAATACCTGTTTCCTTTCATGTCAGTGTATTTCTAGTTTAGCTTATATTTTTATCGCCCTTCACTTTTCGATCGTTTTAAGGCCTTAACTATTTGTTAAAAAAATATCATCTTACATGTTATAAAGTAAAGTGAGGATTATAAAAACAATCGATTCTTTAACCTTTGCCTTGAATATAATTTAAAAAGTAATTGCAAATCTACTTCAATCCACTCAGTAATGGCAGTAACACGGCCATAAAGTACTACGCGGTAATTAATCAGTGCGGTAATAAAAATAGTAGAGCCGTCGTAACGGCATCAGTGACGCGGTTATGGGCTATAAAGGTAATAGACGCCAGCTTTGGTACGCGGAGTAATGCAAATTGTCGAGTCTAGGGGTTTATATCTATGGTCATTTCATTACATTGAAAAAACTATAGTGCGTCTACATAACCAAGATTCTTAACTAAATGTTTTTTTTTCATAACCGGTCAAACTCTGTAAAATCTGTAAAAAAAGGAATCCTCCTTAACAATTTATGTCATTTAGAAAAAAGTCTGCGCTACTGGTTGAAATCAATTTAAAAAGTAAATAACCTAAAGAAATTGCTTGTTATTTTTTCGTGTCTGTTTTCCATTTTCTTTTTTAACTTAATCGGGCAACCGGTTTCTTTTAAACTGAGTGCCATAACTTGAATCAATTATTCTGAAAAAACTAAATAATTTGATATCCCAACCTTTTCCAGGTTAGGTTTGTTCAACTTTGTATAAATAAATTGTATTGACATAATTCGCTTAAACCAGTTTTTTGTATCAGAAACACTTGTGAAGTAGGTACCAATACATTTATTCAACATCCATTTTGGTAAATAAAATAGCGTTCCGTATTCCTCTGACCCAGAATACTAAAACCTTTAGCCCGTGTTGGTACTTGTACGCGAGCTGCCAAATAACCGAAATATATTCGTCTATTCGAGAGTCCGGGTGAAATTTAAATGCTGCGATCTCTTTAGTACTATGGTAAATACTAAATTAAGCATATGAACCCTCGCATTGTACTCCGTTGCTACTCTTGTAATAAATTGAATTAGAATTTGAAATACATTTCTGCAAGTGTTTGGAATAAACTCGTTTTTGAAGTAAGATACTCTTTAGGAAACCCTTCATGCATACTAGTATAAGCCTTTTTCGTTTGGTTAAAAACCTTTACACAAATTGTACCAAAGGCTTGTCGGGAGTATGAATTCCACTGTGAGATAGAACTGAGAACGCTAGCACTCGTAACTGACTCTCTAAAAATGTAACCCACGGTATTATGTTCTCAATGGACACGTTTTGTGAGGAAAGACATTATTCTCGACAGGGCTATTTATCCTAGAAAAATTCCTCCTCTAATCCCCTATGACGAGCCATCTTGAGCCTCCATTCACCGACTTCCTGAAACTTTCACAATATTGTCGGTCTATCATAGACCGCCATTTGCGTATTTCGTCCTACGCACCATTTCCGGTCCGTGGTTGCCATTCAAAATAATGCATTACCGACCTAAAAAATGAGTCGTAAATAGCATATTACGTTAATGTCGAAGTGGAATAAAAAGTATTGGAATAGTATGGGTCGACAGCGATCGTGCCACCGATATCCCTCGGATCGCGTGACCCGAGATCGCCAGGTTATTCAAAGGTTGGTATTTTCCTAACCCAACCCCAAAACAATGTCTAAGTATCAGGGGATGTTACTGTGATGTTACTATACATAGGTATGTTCGTCACAATTTTTTTAAAAATAAATGTTTAATTAAAGAATTTTTTTATAAGAATTTTTTTTAGATTTTTTTTTATTTCATCCCAGAACTTGTGGGAAATTTGAATTTCGATGTCTATTAGATTAAAATAGGATTTAGAATGTTAAAACAAAACCAATTAGCCACTATTTCTGCAATACCTGTACAAGAAGAACAGGGTTCATATGTGATACCTACCTACAATGTAACAACTATAATTACCCTGTGAAAGCTATAAATGTATTGATTATTAAGACATGTACCTATTGTGATCACAGGTGTATTAGGAATGAACCTAAAACTCCCTAAAAGTAGTGTTCAGCCTGGTATTCGACGCCAAAGGTACTAATTTAAGACGGATGCCAATAAGAATAAATTGCCAGGTTCTAATGTTGTAAAAGTGCTTAATAGAAGTTTTATTTTACGACTTGATTACATGGGTACCCACTCGCTTAGTTACGAGTATGTTAGGTAAAGGGTCAATATTTTTAACCGACTTCAAAAAAGGAGGAGGTTCTCAATTCGGTTGTATGTTTTTTTTTTTTATTTTTTTTTTTATTTTTTTTAATGTTTGTTACCTCAGAACTCCGTCATTTATAAACCGATTTCAAAAATTCTTATTTCATCTGAAAGGATATACTTCCAGATTGGTCTCATTTTATTTTCATCAAAATCGGTTGAGTAGTTTGGGTTATAAATAGAAATAACTGAAAAAAATATGCCCGGCGCGGCGCAGCGCCTACTATTTTACTGCTAGCAACGATGCAATATGCCAAGTTGCGGCGTAGCGCCTACCATTTTACTGCTAGCAACGATGGACCCTTTGTGGTGCACACCAAAATTTTTACATTTTTCTAAATTTGTCAATAAACCCAGTTTGTACATTCAAACCACATTTAATTGGAGAAAAGCAAAAACCCACCAGTTGTTCCTCTCAAGAATCAACACCAACCACGTGCACGAAATTGCGTATTTTGCTTTCCTGTGGTGTTTATAGTGACTAGAACATTCCCAATGAACTGTCATCATCATCATCATCTGATGATGAAGCTGGTAGTCGAATTGAAGTCGGTTTTCCAGTTTTTTAACTTATAAATTATTTAAATTATTCTTCATTAATCAAAAGCAAATGTGTTAAGCTCGCCCCGCCTTTGCTTTCTCGGGCGGCCCTGGCCGACGTCAAATATAAAAGATGGTGTACCTAATTAGAAGTCAATTGACCTTTGCGTGTCGTTCGCGATCCTCAGCTTTCCTCGTCGTCATAGCCGTAGGGCGTCCAGTGTTGACCCTAAACATAGACCTCATGTAGATTTCTAGTGACCGGTCTTGTGTGATCTTAGCAGTATTTACAAGGCCGTCTTTACATCGAATGGGGCCGTGATACGCTCCGTTTTCCGTTCTACAACGTGTAACATATTGTCCCTATAAGCCGAAAATATTATTAATATTATTCAGACCAAACTCGTGAATAGATTGGCATGTGCAAAAGCTGAATATAACATGTTTGAAATTTCTATTTTTTTCATCATGAAAATTTGCAACAACCCTAAGTGTTTATTTACTTTGCGTATGTGTCCAGCCTGTTAGAACACATGCTCACGCACCCTACAATCATGTCGCACCCACACAGACACTTTAACACGTGTGCAATGTTATTTTTAAGGAAACTTTAAAGACGCCTTTCATGAATGAAAAACTTCGAAATATTAAAGGTCGTAGAACAAATGTTATTCGCCATGACGTGTAGAATACCCCCTTTTAGGACTTATAGGGAAATTCTGTTACATCCTGTATATCGAATGTTGAGAATCTTTTTGTATGGATCTTCTCATTTCTATGGCTCTAATACGTCTGTGTCTAGCTTGGTGCCTGTTACATACACGTTAGTGCACTGATGACAATCACACTGTCGGTCATGGCTATAGCAGACGCTAAACCATTCCAGTGGTCTTCGGGTCATATAACTCTGTCGCTAGAGTTAGCTACTAGTAGTAACTCATAGAAACTTACATTTAGTTGCAGAGTTAATCAGTGCGGAATCCATTTCACACGGGCTAACTCTGTGTTCTTTATCAAGCTGAAGTTTCCAAGTTCTACGGAAACTGGTGTGTGTGCACACTAGGTACAGCCTTCTCTTGTTTTTTAACCGTAAACTGTCATAAAATATAATTACCAATGCGCGACCAAGTTAAAATAAATGTTTGCCAGTTGGTTGTAAAGTTAAATGGTCCGAATGGGAGTAAAAAAAACGAAATTGTACAAAAAATCAAGTGAGGTGTCATATGATAGGGATTCATATAGACAGTCCAAAATCGTTTTTACTTTTGTTCTAGGTTAAATAGATTTTGAGCTACATTGAAAATTGTAAAGTTGGATATAACGTGAGCTTCCATTTCTTAGAGTTTCAATGGTTTTTTAATTCAGATAAGACTGGTAATAAGCTAGATCGTAGTATCAATGCGATTTGCAAAGTTAAAAATATTTCTTTGCGTTTTATTTTGGCGAACTGCTAGTTAAAATAAAATCGATTCAGTAGGTTCAAAGATTATCCCCTACAAACAAACAATAGTATAGCTCTTTAGTTTTAGTCTACTCGTGCACAGCACGCTTCACTTCCGATCAGAATCAGCCCTAAGTCTTGTTAATGCTGTGATGTGTGATGCTGGTACAAGCTGAACTTTGCGAATGCGAGGAGTTGCTTAGTTTTAAACTTGGCTTAGCATCATCACTTTTTACAACTTTGTATACTTAGCGCTATTTCGAGATACGCTGAATTTATGAGCGTGGTATGCTACGGTGATGTAATAGCCACCCGCCTTGAGCATTCCTTGATTGACACTACGGCGCAGAATAAATATAGTACTACGTAACTATGGTAACAGAATATCTCGTACTACTTTAGTGTTCTATAGATGTTTATACTTCAAGAAGAAAGTTTTCAAACAAGGAATAAAAGTTGAGCTAACAAGCTGTTTACAATTCAAACTCTATTCATAAACGTAGAAGTTTTCTTTTAACTTGGAAATACTTTAACATGTTGGTATTTGTTTCAGATTGGTTCTTTAAAGAACTTTTATTTGCTGTCACACCATGAAGTCAGGAAGCGGTCTTTGGAACCGAGTGAGGAGCACCATAAACAATTGAATGAAGAACCACAGGTTAGTGCTGAAATTGCACCGTTATCTCTTCACAATTTTATTACTTCACAATAAATTTATAAGATTTAAACTGCGTGAAATTGTACCGTTCTCTTCACAATAAAATCTTTATCTTTAGTAGCATATTTTTAAGTCGATGTCAGTGCTACCTATTTGCCTAAGCAATAAATGTAGAAAAACAGATAACACGGCTAAAAAATAATTAAGGTCACATGGTTTATAAAAAATCACGTCCGTCAAAGAGAAAACACGTGCCCCGAATTTGAGAGGCAGTGTAATGTAATCAAACATCCTCTTTCTCTGTCCATGGTAATAATTTATGAGTTTAAAAAACTAGAAAAACTGACTTCAATTCGACTACCGGCAGATGATGATGATGATGTCAGTTCATTGGGAATTTTCTAGTGACCGTAAACATCACTAAAAAGTCACAAAAAAGCAAAATACACAATTTCGTGCACGTGGATGGCATATTTTTTTTTAGTTATTTTTATTTATAAGCCAAACTAACGAACTGATTTTGAAGAAAATTGAATAGGACCAACCTGGAAGTACATCCTTTCAGATAAAATTTTTTTTTTAAATCGGTTCATAAATGAATGAGTTCTGTGGTAACATACATAAAAAAACATACAACCGAATTTAGAACCACCTTCTTTTTTGAAGTCGGTTAAAAAGGTAGCTAAAACATAATATTAATAAAGAGAAGATGCCCTGAATTCGAAAGTAAGTTTAATGTAAACAAACACGTCATTTGACATCTGTAATTTAAATTCGCAAATGAAAGGAGTCTCAATCAAGTCTGATTTCGTTCATCCATCATACACCTTAATTTAATACAAAATGGCATCGTTTTATTACCAGCCCCTAATGATCAATCTAAAGTTGTGCGCTTTTGATGAGCAGACGTGTTATTACTTTCTCTGAGTTTACAAAATAATGATATCATTATTTTTACTGGTTGTTACGTTGTGAATACCTCGCGTAGATTACGAGTTTTGACAGAGTGCTCTGTTGACGCCGCGTCTTCTCCTGGAGACCTGAAGAAATTGTATCACGAATCGCATTTATAAACTGAATATTTTATACAAACTCATACATACTCAAACGGTCGCTCCGCGGGTAAACAAATTGTATTTCGACTAGGGCTGTGTCTACTTGCTAACGAAATAGCGTTGACGAATATCCATTTTCAGATGCTTTTAAATGGACACAGCGGAGTGTAAAGTGATCTCGTTTTAAATTGAAGAGGGAGGGAGTGGCACTGGTGTTTTGTCGAGTGTATCCCTACATATCTGTACACACGGTTGTAATTCTAAAATCCATGTTGCTAATTTTTTATAAAAATCTTTCTGAGCGTACTGTAGCGTAGCGTATTAACGTCACTTAGATGTACATCGCTACACCCCTAATTTGAGCGATGCATAAAGAAAAGGCGGAAATTACGAACACGGAAATACGTCGCACATTCGTAGTTTTGGTAATCGAAAATTCCCTTATCGTTCACGTGTGTGGGTTTCACTTGAAACTTTACGAATGATATACACGCGCACACACATTTACTTCACCAAGTACCAACTATTAAAACTATGAATGTTTGCCTATAAGTTGGTTTGTAATGCCATTTAGCTGGCTAAAAGTGAATATTAGTTTTGTTAATTATACTAGATTGTTATACACTCCCTGTCCAGTTGATAGGCAAAAGCCTTATGCCAGCCACTACTATTTTGCGTCAAACCTTTTCTATTTAAAATATTAGTATCAGACACTAAGCGTAAAATGAGCAGGTGACAAAAATGGCCTCTGCGTTGCATAAATCATCTCAAATAGATGCAAAGGTTAGTTTGCTATGACTATCGCGGGAAAGGTAAAGGAAGAGCACGTTCCCTTAGCAGAATACTACGTCAGACGTAAACAAGATAAAGTAAGGTCGCCGTAGTACAGTGGGACGACAAAAAGATTAAGTGAGGTCGCGGATTAGAGGGTTGGACGTGCATATGGAACGTTAGGTGACGTCTACACGAATCATGGGAGGGTGTACGAATTACACACGACATGGGCCGTATTTTCCCCGTTTTCTTCCAAGGTAACATAATTAGATAGTAAATAATAGTAGAAAAATTTAAGTTTAAGAGTCCAAAAAGTAGGGAACAAGCATTATCGAATTTAAATTAGTGGGCGAATATTTTTCATATTCAGTTCTAACAAACAAAAATTTCGCATTTTCCAAAGATAATTTATGAAATAGTAAAGGCAACACTTTTGTAAAAATGTAAGGTAAAACTTAAAGATGACAATATCAAATCATGTAACTATTTTAATTCAACACATAATCAAACCACTGCAACACTGACGTTTTAGCCGATCCACTTACCAAAAAAGTTTTTATTTAATATTTAGAAACTTTTTTCTAAAGTCGTGTATAACGGCCTAAGGGGCCCGCGACAGTCGCGATATCCTCGTAAAATATTCACTCTTTAAACTTATGACTGTGATTGTATCTCTGACTGAACAGGAAATTCTGTTCGATGTAAAATGAATTTTATCATTGCCATTTTTAGAATCATTATTGCTTGCATGACCTAGGGCGGCTTGCACCAAAATCGCTAAACGCGTTTAACTCTTAAATAGTATTTAGCGAGTTGTCAAGTCGTATAAATACGTCAGATTTAGCTGTTAAACACGTTTAGTGATTCTGGTGCAAGCCGCACCTAGTTACCGTCGTCAGATAAAGTAAACTTAACTGTCTATAATTCGTATTAAAATTAGAAAAAATCAACCATTTTTACTACACAAAAATAAGAAAATATCCATGAACGAGCCTTACGCCGTAAGTAGCCCAAATAACATTTTATCTTAAATAAATGTTATGAATATTTTTCTTATAAAATTGCTTTCGTGTTTCTTGTTTCCATTAATTAATTTTCTGAACTGAAATTAGATCATACTGCCCCCGAATTCTGTACTTGTGTATATTTTTGGTTTCCGAAATCTTACAAGGAAACCATAGAGCTATTTACAGTTTTGCCATGTCTATATGTCTGTCTCTCTACCACTGGTTAAAACCTTTTAACTCCTAAGTTTATGCTTAAGTTGATGTAAGACGCAAGCGATAAAAATATTCGCCGCTTAGTACACCGTAGGGAGGAAACGATTTTTCTACAAAAAGCATTAACCTACTCGTATAAACGAAAGTTTGAAATAAATATTTATCGGTACTGTGTTGTCTCTTTCAATCTGAAACTGCTTGTGAATGTAAAAGACGAGCCTAAACGCCATTTCACCACGCTCAGTCAGCCAAAAGTTTTGAAATAATTCTTGTCCATATAGAAATAAGGACTATTTCAATTTGAATGGCTCAAGTGCGACATTCATTGTATGATTAAACAGTTTTTCTTTCTACTTACTTCATAGTTTTGGCCGTAAGCAACTTTATCTGTGCCTCTCGATCGCATGTCGCGTAACCATCCATTGCATCTAAATCATAGGCTATCAGGGAAAAGTTATCCAACATAGATAACTAACGATACCTCGAACAACCTCGAAGAACTTATTACTTAGCCCCGCTCACTAGCTGGCTCTTTGATGTCGTCTATTTGATAAGGGCACAGTATAACTAAAGCAGTAACTCAAGTCAGCATATCACTACGTCATCAACTTCCCTGTTCAATGGACTAAGAAGGGACTACTGCCGTCATTTTATTTTGTTGAGATATCTTAGGTTGCCAATTTCTATGATGGCTCCTCTTACAATTGAATAGATAAAGTTAATGACACAGGTTCATAGTTATAAAGCTAGACCAGGGGGGCGATTCCAATCTCAAAGTTGAACTGCAAAGTTTTAAATCATGGTCAGTTCATACTAACTCATAGTTATTCTGTGACTAAATAGTGACATTATGATGTCATTTAATTTGTTTTCGCGCATATTTTGCTGTCAAGTGTCTAAAAAGAATGATACAATTTTGTACCACGTGACCTGAAGAAATTACACTGGGCAGTGAAATATAACTTGACAGCAAAAGATTGGAATACGGGGGCTTAGCTCTTATCAAGATGATCAATGTCAAGGGCGACTTTTCACAAAAAGATCAAAAAAAGGAATAGACAGAGAAGATATTAGCAAAACTATTATCGAGTCTACATTTAGATAATTATAATTTTAGTAGCTTGCATTTGGTCGTGTTAAACACATCATAAACACAGAACTAGGATACACAATAAATTTTCTGTTGTACCTGACTCTCAAGGGATTAAAAGTTAAGACGGTGACAGATGATGATAGATTCGTTTCTTCATTCCGTTTAGACTACCGTTCTTATATTCTGTGGCAGTCAGTTTTATCTCTGATTACTACTACATACTACTAGCTACGAACAAAACAAAAATACAAAATATGAGAATGTTGCTTGCTGTACGTATATGTTGTACTTTGCGATAAGGACAAGGGGACGCAATATCAGTGTTTGTGCTAACGTTGCTTTCACATGGGTTTCTATATTTACTGTGTATGTAGGTCGTATGTAGGTATGTAGGTACTCTAAAATATAAGGCATAATTTACGTGTAACTTATTTTATGTGCGCTCACATTGTTAGTAAATTAATGTTGCATTTTTTTTATTCTATGGTAGATTTACCCTACACCAAATATGACAAACTCGAAAAAATATGACAAAAGGATGTTTACTTGCTTAAAAAATATTTTTTTGACTACAACAATGTTTTGTTGAAAATGATAATAAATATGTTCAAAAGCTACATAAAGTCAAATTATGCTGTGCTGGTAACTTTTAGTTCTTTCCCCCTGAAAAAAAAATGGATAAAAGATGATGATGGCACTATATTGTACCGTCTAAAAGCATATTTAGATCATCTGAGTGAGTTTGAAGTACTTCTTAAGGTGGGTACAGACTAACCGAACGACAGCAAGTGAAGGTTAGCGAGGGGCTGAGGCCCTTGGCTTGCATTCGTTCGCTTTCATTCGGTCATTGTGTACTCACCGTTATACCAGAAAGCCATCCATTTTTGTTTTCGCCCATTTGTCGCGAATGGGAATTGTTTATCAGATCCTGGATAAGACTCCTGGAAGTGATGACAGAGGATATGAGAGTCCTTATTAGGGGAACCCTCGGTTTGGCTATTCGCTTGATTTGATGTCCCGAATAAAGATCAAATGAAAAAGGTTTACGTGAGTGTATGGAAAGGGCAATGAGTCTTTGTTTTACTGAACTTTATGTGTAAAAGTATTTTTATTAGATTTTCCGTACTAAGTAAATAAAACTTTATTTCCAAAAATTTTATCTCGAATCTAGACTTCTGCTCTCACTTCATACTTTTATTTACTTAAAAACTCCGAACATTATACGGTTATTTCCAGTTTCGACTCGAAAGAATATTAAATAAATATAAAACCCACTGTTATTTTCACAGCCAATTTTCTCAAAAAAAAAAAAGAATTCCCACACCTGCAGTAGGTAACCAGTGCTTTGCTTAGTACCCATGAAACTTGCATTGAGATATGTAGTTACGTCGTCTCTATTATTTTTTTGTTACAAAGTGCAATTTGCATTCCGAACAGATGTTACATGAGAATTCCCTCCTGTCTTTTCTGAAATGCGACATTTATTAGTATCATAGTCGTGCGCGCTAACGTCTAGCTAGCAAGTTGGAAATGTAAGGAACTAGATGAAAATAGGTATGTACATACATCATCATCATCATCATCATCCGCAGCCCGATCTCACCCACTGCTGGGTATAGGCCTCTCTTTCATTGTGCCATTCTCTGCGGTCCTGCGCCAGTCTCATCCAAGTCCGACCTGCGACGTTAGTGATGTCATCTGTATGTATGTACATACATACATACCAACAAAGATTCAATTTCTAGAATAGTGTTCACAATAAGTTTCTGGTTGTGGTCTTATTTTTTTTTTAGTAATTTTAAGCAAACTGAAGTCACAAAATATTGACAAATTGGTAAAAACCAAGTTGATTCAACCTAACTGATACTGATACTGATTATTGGTACTGATTTGGATCAGTTGAGCTATCTATAAATCATTTGCAACGGTGTGTAGATAGCTCAACTGCTTCATATGTATTTTGTAAATATTGTAAATACTGTATTAGTCGTAATTTTCTTTGTGAATAAAATTTTTACAACCAACTTACTCAACCGATATTTAGAACCGTCTTAAACTGTGCCCTAAGTATAATTTTTGAAATAGTAGTTTTACGGATCATACTTGCGTTGATCGTGTTTGCGCTGTAGGTATTGAGTCTAATACCCACGTGATAAAACTCATTTTACATTGACATCCGGTTCATAGGAACACAGGCCTGCATCTAGTGCCTTGCAGTTGTGGTACCAACTTTCAGCCACATAAAATAAAACTTTACCGCCTTTGTAATAAAGACCGGTTATGCGTTAAGCTTTCAGGGGTATTCGAGCGTTTGCGCTGCGGTGCGCGAAGTGTGTTTATTTTGTTGGTTTTTCACTGAATTCGTATGTAGAGTTTACATTAACTCTTTGATTTAAAAAAAAAATGCTTTTTACTGCTGTTATTGTTCGCTTTAAAGAAATAAGGAAGTGCAGATTTAACAAAGCTAAGTAATTTATTTTGGAAAATATATTCCGGCTTCCACAAATTCAGTCTCAAACTTCTCGGTAAACTGTCTGGAATCTTCTAACCTTAAATGATATTTAAGACATTAAAAATCATTAATTTATTTATATTATTGTAGTATGAACTCTGTATTTGTTCATTATATAAAATGATAAAAATACAGCAATTTTCGTAATGGCAACGAAATAATACTTATGGTACCTGTTTGTTGTACCCGCGAAACTCATAGTTTTTACTTTGTTATGCTTGAAGCATGCACTAAAAAGATGCATTCAGTTTTCCTGCAATCGTTGCCGCGTAAAGTTTGAATAAAGAACACATCGCTTGGAACTCGCTCGAAATTCAAATCCGCACGCATGTGCCGGTAACTTGATAACATCGCACAATATTTCGGTACTCGGATTTCTATAGCGGGACGCATTCGTGAATATATCGCGACTTATTTCAGTTATTTTTATTTATGCCGAAACAATTTTAAAGTTGGAATAAAATGGTAGCTAGTAAGCAGTTAGTAAGCTAACTGAAGTAAGTTCGTGAGTGGCCAACCTTAGTAATAGAATTAAGACTATAGCCGATGCCGACTGCTAAGCACTTCAATAAAGATCACCCAACCAACTGGCGATCACGCAGAATGTTATTACATTCGAAATTACCGATCAAACTTCCCTACGCTTCCCATAAAGTAAATGTAGCATTTTCTCTAAATGAAGTATCTAAATGAAGCATTTTCTCAGTGCGGTCGCACTCAAACTTCCCCAAGTCATGCGCTATTCTTGGAACTATCAAATATGAGCCGCAGTAGAAAATAAGTTTAATAAATGGGCCTGCCTATGTGCGGCAAACCTTGAACTGATGGGAATAGATGACCCAACCGAAAAGTTTCCTATGCCCCGCAAACTACAAACAGAAACAGAAAGGTTTATTTCAGATCTTTGATGTCATATTTTTCGAGTTGCTCATCCAATATCAGATAACTTCGAGTATGATTTGAAACTAAGATTTTGTATTAGCTACTTATGTTTTTATTAAAATTGAAATGAAACCCTTAAGCGAAAAGAATACGCTCTACTTGCGACTACTTGAGACTACTTGATGATATTGTCAAGTAGATCCTTTTTTTTTACTGTCTGAAGCTTTTTGCATAAAAATAATGCGCATAGTTCCATCCTAGCGATGACAAAGAAAAATTTGAATGGCTACGAGAAAAAATGCAGCATGTTAGAATGACTGGCTACGGTAAATGCTACGCCGTAGCACCGTAGCGCTACGCACTACCGACATACAGTTTGTTTGTATTGAAGACCTTTGTCAGAATATTAAAGTGAAAAAGCGTACCTCCATCCTCAGAAACCTTTACTTTTTATGAAATATGGATTACATCTATGTAGGCCGTTGCGGGCACTGTAATTTTAGCCATATTTTGACCTCCGGTAAACAAACTGTTATAATAACGGGATTCCTCTTTAGAAATGACCCTTTTAACCTTTTTTCGCGGGAAATTGTATCATTTGGGAGGCTTACATTGTTATTAGGTTTTGTATGTGTGCCTTGCCTTTAAACCGGATGAGTATGTTCTCATGTAATTGCCTTTAAATATTATTATATCTATTTACACGAGTACCTAAATAAATTTATTAAAGACTTTGTTAATATTAATTAAAATGTTAAAGTAGCAGCGCGCTAAATATACCAAATTATTTTGTGAAATCTTTTAAATTTTAGCGAGTTTATTTTTATGCTGCACTTTTACGTGTGTGAATAAATGTGTTACAATGAACAATCTAATTACAAAAGTAATACATTCTATCGACAAACAAAGTCAAAGTCAAAATTTCTTTATTCAATAAAATCGCAAGGATCATTTAGAATTGTCTGATATAACTAGGTAATTCTAGGTGCCAGTTCCAGGCGAACAGAGCCTAGAAGAACGGGCAAAAAACTACGGCCTGGTTCCTTGGCGTTTCTTTGTATGATCCCTTTATGAAACCAGCAACATTCCTTCCGTTTTCGGTCGTGAGTTAAAAAGAAAACTTATCTATCAAGTTTAAGATCGGCAGGAAACTGTAACCCAGTTTGGACATTGAGCTAATAAAACTCGTAGGCGTGTCGCGGTTTACGCCCATCGCCTTTCTCATGCTGATGAGAACAGCTAGGATCACTCAAGATTGTATTGGAAAATGTTCCCGAAAAACTCTAGATCTTCATTTTATTCTCTAAAGTATAATGTAAGACATTGTAAACATTAAAGATATGTTCAAATATGCTAAGAGTGAGTAAAAATTCAGCATTATTTCGCAGAAAACAATAAAACCTTTTCAAACAGACACCTCTTCGAAATACACATAACGCAGTGTTTACAGCGTTCATAATGTAAATTTGAAGAAAGAATTTTAATTAGATTCAAAACAAATACGACCAGCGAAGCGCAAATTGGGTCGTGCAACAAAAGACAAGGGTCAAACGTAGATACGAAAGTATTTTTTCGGTGTAAATCTGTTTAAACCCGTCTGCTCCGTGGACTCGCCGCAATAGACCCCCAGCTTATTAGTTTAGGACCCTATTACGTTACGGCGTGTAAGTATAAAGGGTCTTTATTAAACCTCATCGGGTTATGTCGTATTTTTTGCCGCGTCCCAACTAAGGATAACTATGTTTGGTGTTGCGACATCTGCTGTTTGCTCAGCTGAACGCGGACTAAAAACAATATGGAACCGCAACGCTCCTCGCAAAAACTGATTTTGTCGACGTCCGCTACGTCTGTTTGCTCCCGTATTTACCTACAAAACATCGAAATGATCAGTGGCTGAAATCAGCTCTGTTTACCTTTGATAGAATGAAGCATGTTTCAATATAATCTAATTAAAATAAACATGATGTTGAATTAATTAATTGAGTCACAATCGCGGTGTTGTACAAATAAACGCTTTATTTAATACAGACTAAATTCATATTTTGCATTGTTATTTCATCGCTTTTTTCATAATTATGCGCTGTGAAAAAGGATAGAGAGGGTGCCGGGTGCTTATTTAATTAGCTGCAGACTGGTAACGGGCGCTGGGAGTCTTTGTGCTGTTCACAATCTGTAAAGACAATGATAATATTTCACGTTACGGTCTTCACTATCTTTCTTTTTACTCTTATCTACTAAAGCTGCATACTGCACAGTCGCTAAAATATTTTAATCTAGCTTTGTAAAATGTATTTTTATTTAAATAATGTTTACTGTTTTAAGGACTTTCATCGTTTGAAAACATTTACCCTGCGTTCAAACCATAAAAGTCGTACTTATATTTCCAGTTTATCTTACGCTAGGGCTGAATAACACCAACTGATCTTGTTACGTCTGATGAAAGATGGAAACGAGGCATTACCATCACATCTTACAAGAACGTAAATTTTGAGTCGCCTCGAAAAGAACGTCCGTGGCGATAGCACTTTGTAGAGATTAGAGATGAAACATCCCCCCACCCCTCGCCTGCTAAAAGCTTTACGTGCTTTATGAACGGTCCTCTAGCCAGGGCTACTGTCTCCAACGACCTAAAGGTTAAGCTAGGTCAGTTCGGACCTACTTATCCTATTCTCTTGTCAATATTTAAAATGTAGCCTCGGTTCAAATCCGAATACACATCTGAATTTTTCTACGTAGGTACATCAATTTTCTAATCACAAAATCTGTGTGTGTCGAATCCAAACAAGTCTCATGGACTACGGCATTTCGTTCCTAGAGACATACAGATGTAAAAAACGTATATTATGGCAGTTTCGTAGGTTTGGTTGGTTGTACACAAGAAGCTTAGTACCAATCCGGTAAAACTCTAGTCAAAGATAAAACTCTTTACTCTAGTCATTTAGTAAAATCACAAGGATCATTTAGAATCTTCTTATATTTTTATATTAATCTTATAGACTAGGTAGTTTTAGGTGCTAGAACTCAAACTCTCGAAAAGCGAACGATAAGAAAAGAACGGAAACGGTGGACGAAATGCGTTTCATACAAATTGAGATATGCAGTACATTTTTAGGTAGAATGGGAGTCCCAATTCTTGGAACGCAGTGTTATATTAATTGGTGTAACCTCGGCATAACTCTAGTGGCAGCAAGTATTTGTAGTTGAAATGAACGAGCTGGTCACCACTTAGCTGTGGGCCAGAGCCACTGCTGCTAATGAAATTAGAGTACCTACAAAGCTAAGACAACAATAAACCGCGCAGGGAATTTTTAAAATATGTTAGCGTCTGAGTTTTTCTTTCGAGCGCTTTGTTTACACTGGACGAAATGTGCAGGACTTCTGTAATTTATGATGTGTGCGGCGGCTGAGACTAGAGGTGTGTTCTAACCACGTTAGCAGCTATTTGACTACTACAATATTTTTTTTTACTAGGCGTTTTGAGAGATTTTTAAAATAATGTATGGGTTTTTAGATATTAAAAATAATGCAGTAGTATTTCTTTTTGAAATGTATAAATGAACTATAATAATATACTAACTGAGCATGAAAACTATATTGATAATGGGTAACATTTAAAACATTACGGATGCCATCGTTGGCTTTAAATAAAAGCTTAATCGATTACAATATGGTTTATGAAAAAAAAATATGATTAATAAATAACTAAAATTAATTGAAAACTATGACAGTAATGCTTAGTCACGATAGACGCATATAAAATTATAATTTAAACACTTCACAGAAATAACGTATTTAATCCTCAACGGTTACCTACTTTATAATAATAAATATTCATGGACATTTCACACGACACATATATTAAACACATATATTTCAACCACAAACGATTCCCAACTTGAGATACCTATTCCAAATAATAAAAAGATGCACAGATCTCATCCCTAAATGTAATTCACGAGGTCTTCCCTCTTTTTGATGCTAATACACTTCGTTTGTGCTATTTTCCTCCGCTCGCTGTCTGTTGTGTTCCAACAGCTGTGAAATTGCATCTCCCTAAATTGTTGGGAGGTTAGCCTATGCTGAGGTAATGGGCAATTTAAGCTTAGTTTGAGAACTTTTCTGAATTCCCAAGTTAGCCATCAAATCGTGCTGTTGTTTTTACCATTATTAATAAGTTTAGAGCTGTAAGGCTAGCAACTCGACTGATTTGGATGGAATTCAGAATCATTTCCATTCTGAATTTTATAGTCTGGAATTTTTGTTATGATGTTTTATGGTCTAGAATTACCTTAGTTTTATAAACAACCTAAAATACATGATTTCAATTTAATTTTTTTTTTTTTCAATAAAAAAAAAAATCTAACTCAAACTCTACGTTTTCAGACTAGCTCGGGTTACATTATTCTCTGTAGTGGGTTACTTTTTAAACCACTGCAAATATTCGTAGATATACTTGAGAGCCGGGTTACTGGAAAACAATATGGTAATTAGTTTTTATAAAGGGTTCTATACTCCATTTATATTTGAGTGATTATGAGTAATATTTATATGCTTTTATTTTTACGTTCGTGATTGTAGAAATGACGGGGCTTGTTTTCGTGACCCGAATGCATTGCTCTCGTGTATGTTTCTCAGAATTTTAGATGTTTTCTACCTCGCCCGCCGCAAATCAGGCCGCGTTTATGTATGTAGGAAACTTTTTACCGTGTATGTAGTCCGTAAAACTTTTGCGTACGTGACCTGCTGAAAAAATAGAACAGACGAGCTTGGAACGCCACTGGCGTGAATAAATCTTAATTTGTGCTGATGTTTGATATGCATCTTTTCATTTAGTTTTTTGGTCTAAAGGAATAAAACTGCTATATAATGTAAGTCGAAAAGGAGATAGGGTGATGGAGGGGAGTTCAGTTTTAGATTTGACAGTATAAGCTGTGTTATTCTTGTGATATACTGAAATACAGATATTATACAGAGTAGGCTTGTAGCATAGACTGAATAAAAAATGGTCCACTCACGTACAAAACTACTCCCGTACACTTTCTGAAGGTCCATGCATATGACGCTAAGGCAGCATTCAAGGCTCTAGTTCGTGTTTCGCAGTAGATTTTGTCTTTACGACTCAGTTCCTATTACCTTGAGATGGTATGTTTCTAAAGCCAAACATTTACTATTCAAATGGGCCATTTTTTGTTTTTTCAAGAAACCGTTCCAGACAACGTCTGAGCAATCTATCACGGCCATCTATTCCGAATTTGCACAGCATCAGCACCGAAGGATTTAGTAAAACCTAGGCAGAGTTGTGAAAAATATTTTGGCGTGTACTAATAGAGGGACATTTTTCTTGCTTTAGAGATAAAACGGGGGGTTTATTTAACCCATTGTCCTATGATGCTAGAGACTTCAACGCTATGCGATGCTTTTTACTGAGCTCTCAACGCTAAGCGAGACTACTATTTTTATAGATATAATTGCGATTCACTTTTCGCGAATCAATAAAATAAAACTCAGACTACAAGCTCTGCACTATAATGTACGATTAGGATTCTATCCCGTAAAATCATTGGTAGGTTTTTATTGTTTCACTTGAGAATTTAAGCATTGTGTCTCGTTTACAAATTGGTTTTGGTTTTTTATACAGCTAAATGATGGAGCAAGCTTTTCTTCTGATAATCAAAGCATCCCTTATCAAAGGTCATCGAATGATCAAAGACGATACTATCGCATAGCTTCGCTCATCCAGGACACTAGCATTTAGGTAATCGAGTGCGACTGAAAACATTCTTTGTCGTCAGTTGGCCGGTATCCAGCGGATAACAATCTAGTAATTGCATCTTATGGGAGCACTAATTGTTGACACTCATTACTTATCACTTCGGTGACACTTCTTCTAATGGGTGTATTCTTTTTAAACATTTTCGCTTCAGAAACTTTTGTTGATGTTTATTTTAATAGATTTTTACGTATTTATCTGCTAAATTCTCTCTACGAAGGCAGGCTTAGTAAGGGTAGAAAAGAAGAATATCTACAGGATAAAATATTTGTATAATCGGTGGCTGTGTTATATGATGGCACACTAAGGAACAAACGGCTACTAATAGTTCCGGAAAGGTATTGACCGTGATATAAAAGGTCACCATCCGAGGTCAAAGGTCACTCAAGCTCAATGATTTCTTAGGGTCAAACATTACTTACTTAGGGTTGATTTATTTGCGTGTTTAAAGATGGATATTGTCATCACCCGGAAATTGTTGTCCCGTCTTAGACTTCAACTGATAACGGCATAGAATAGGATTCTAAACAAAACTAAAACATATAATATAAAGCTGTGGATGAAAATGAAATTTTTTTACAGGTTAGATGGTTCGAGCAGCAGCGCGAGAAGCGGAGAGTGAAGCGGGACTTCTCTCCGTACGACCGCGCTGCGTTTGCGCAGCTCTCAAGGCGATTGCCGCCGCATCGGACGCACCACCGTGCGTTGGCATCTGCTGCCTTCTTCCCTGACCCACTGTATAAGGAGCAGTGGTATCTGGTAAGAGCCTTATCACTCGGGTGATTCGCGGGTGATTCTATTTTAAAAGTATTAACATATTTCGACTACATTTATTTGGTTTTTACAAACGCAATTTGTAATCGACCTATGTTGCTGACTCTACCTACTGAAGTACGTTTGTAAAAAGCATGGCTTTAACCCTAAAAAAAAAATATGAATCCTATTAAAAAGAGTATCATTGGTCTGAATCATGAAACTACAAGTTCTGTATAGAAAAACGACTGGCAGGTAGAATAGAAGGTGTTGGTGTGGCCTTCGCCTTATTTGAACATGCACGCCCCAACCAACGTTCTAATGTTAGAGACTTCTGTGCCTTGAGCACACAAGCGTTGCTTGAAAAGCTTTTATCCTTGCTCCAGTTTGCTCATTAATTTTGTTGTTTGTGATTAGGTATTCAAACATTAACCCATTATGTTCAGTTCTCTTCAGGCTAGTTCGTATTACGACTACTATTTTAAATAAATATTCCAAATATTTTAATATTAAATAAAAATATTTTAATCGAGTTGTATTTGTATGTGTGCTTCTCACTAATCATTATGACTTTTTTTTGCACATTTCTTTTTTTAGACGATCGCCTAATCAATTGGGACACAAGAGGTCTGGGACAAAAAAGTTTGCAAGCCGATGTGAATAAATAAAAGTGTATAATAAATGTACCCACTCATGGGTATTTCACACCCTTTAGTCCTAAACTAAGCAGAACTTGTATTATGGGAACTAGATTGCTACTGAATACTTACATTGCGTTGCGTATCATGATGAAAAATTTTCTCAGTTTACTATCGTTATTTCCAACAGAATGGCGGTGCTAAAGATGGCCTGGACATGAACGTAGCGACTGCCTGGCAGAAGGGATACACCGGCAAGGGTGTGGTCGTGTCAATATTGGACGACGGTATCCAAACAAACCACCCCGACCTGGCGCAGAATTATGTGAGTAGAATAATGTTATCTTTACAGTTATCAACATTTTCTTGTTTACTAGGTAGGTAAGTAGGTTAAAAGGTTTAATCCTGAAGCCTATGATCCTTTCAATATATTTCTAATGAAAAATTGCAAATAACTGGCACAATCATTCCAATTTTCACCTATTTTTTACAATAAAAATGTACTGTTTCACGAAAAAATTACTTTTACTCGTAGTTGTATACGAGTAGGTATGTACAATGTTAACATAACCTTTTAATTCATTATTTGCTGCTATCTCGTAATTTCATGCCTATTTTGTCCGAAAACATTTTACTTTGGATGTGAACTGTACCTTGACTTGCCGCCCAGTCGTGTGCTATTCCACCAGTAACCGAAAATGTACAGTAATGCTCGCATTGTGGTACTTTAAATTGGAGTTGTATAAACTGCCGCAAAAGTTTGCATTATCTGCGCCCTACTTAGAGCTTCGTTACAAGGGTTCGCTAATAGAGATAGGCGCCCGCATGTAAGTGCTGAAAGTTAAGCTTTTCCAACCAACTGTCTATCGACTTTAATGTTGGGTTCTGGGGTTAGCGCTTTGACTATCATTGTTTTCGTCACACTCGGTTTATGCTACAACTTTGTTAAGCTATTTTTGTTTTGGACCCATCTTTCTCAACAGATTAGTCTCACTATACCGATTAGAAAAAACTCTAAACGGTGTTTGTCCACCTACAATAGCTGTGTTTAAGTTTGTCCATGAAAGAGATCTAATAACTCATTGTCTTATCACAGGATCCCATCGCATCCACTGACATCAACGGAAACGACGACGACCCAATGCCCCAAGACAACGGTGACAACAAACACGGCACTAGATGTGCAGGCGAAGTCGCCGCCGTAGCCTACAACCAAATCTGCGGAGTTGGTATAGCTTACAATGCCAGTATAGGCGGAGTTAGAATGTTGGATGGAGTAGTCAATGATGCTGTTGAAGCTAGGGCTCTAGGGTTAAACCCTGATCACATAGACATATACAGCGCGTCGTGGGGACCAGAGGATGATGGTAAAACTGTTGACGGACCAGGACCGCTGGCCAGGAGGTAAGTATTAATCAAAGACCTTAGCGTAAGCTAGTTTAAACGCAGATTCACTATAGCTACGTTGATTGCAGGGCGTTTATCTACGGAGTCACCAGCGGCCGTCGGGGTAAAGGCTCGATCTTTGTATGGGCTTCAGGAAATGGTGGCAGACACACAGACTCCTGCAACTGTGATGGCTACACGAACAGTATATTTACGCTATCAATATCTAGTGCAACACAGGGCGGCTATAAACCATGGTATTTAGAAGAGTGCTCTTCAACATTGGCATCTACATACAGTTCTGGAACGCCAGGTCATGATAAAAGCGTAGCAACCGTAGACATGGATGGAAGATTACGACCTGATCACATTTGTACTGTAGAACACACGGGGACTTCGGCATCAGCACCTTTAGCAGCTGGTATCTGCGCGCTGGCACTAGAAGCGAACCCTGATTTAACCTGGAGAGATATGCAATATTTAGTAGTATTAACGTCTAGACCTCGTCCATTAGAAAAAGAAAACGGTTGGATCGTTAACGGAGTCAAAAGAAAAATAAGTCACAAGTTCGGTTATGGTCTAATGGACGCGACAGAAATGGTCAACTTAGCGGAACAGTGGGTCTCCGTACCACCTCAACACATTTGCAAGTCCCAAGAAATAAATGAAGATAAACAGATTGAATCGACGTTTGGATACACTTTATCAGCGCATATGGACGTCAACGGCTGCAGTGGAACAGTCAATGAAGTGCGATACCTCGAGCACGTTCAATGCAAAATATCACTCAGATTCTTTCCTCGAGGAAACCTCAGAATACTCCTTACTTCGCCTATGGGTACAGTATCTACGCTACTGTTTGAGCGACCACGAGACGTCGTCAGCTCAAACTTTGACGATTGGCCTTTCCTAAGCGTCCATTTCTGGGGTGAACACGCTGAAGGCAGATGGAGTCTAAAAATCGTCAACGGTGGTAACCGTCACGTGAACCAGGCGGGGATCCTCAAAAAGTGGCAGTTGATCTTTTATGGTACAGCTGTAGATCCAATTAGATTACGGTCGAAGAAACCATCACCAGGCGGACCCGCGTTCGCCTATCCCACCGCCGCCGACGGTTACGAATCTATCGGTGATTCTTTTTACAATACTGACGCGTTCGCCAACTATCAGAACTTTCCCAACTTGTTCGCTGCCGGGTCCGATCCGGAGAAGGCCGTAGCCAGCCTCGACGGACACAACGTCCCCTCACCGCATGGGGAGAGTGTCCTCGCCGATAGTAATGACAAGCGCGTCACGCACGACTGTGATCCCGAATGCGATTCCCAAGGATGCTATGGAAAAGGACCCACGCAATGCATCTCCTGCAAACATTACCGGTTGGACGACGCTTGCGTTTTACGATGCCCACCGAGAAGCTACGCTAACCAAGGCGGTGTTTGCTGGCCGTGCCACGAATCTTGCGAAACCTGTGTCGGTACAGGGCAAGACTCGTGCTTGACTTGTGCGCCTGCTCACTTACTTGTCGCTGATTTGGCGGTGTGCTTGCAACAATGCCCTGACGGCTACTGGGAAGATACTGAATCTTCCACTTGTCGACCTTGCGCTTCTCATTGCGCGACTTGCTCTGACCGAGCTGACAGTTGTACTTCCTGCGAGCACCATCTAGTCCTCCATTCCGGTAGTTGCTTACCATCCTGTCCACCTTCTTACTATGAGACTGAAGATTACATGTGCGCGAAATGTCACAATTCATGTGACACGTGTCAGGGTCCTGGAGAAGCACAATGTGTGACTTGCCACCCTTCGAATTACGAAGTCGATGGACGGTGTGTTTCCACTTGTCCAAGTGGATTCTACATCGATAAGAAGAGAAAAGAATGCATGAGGTATGTTAAACACTTATCACGTCCTTTATAAAAGGATCTAATTCAAAATAACTTTTATTAACTCTAATAAGTATTCTAATATGGCTGTCATATTATTATGTACCTACCTAATGTGTGATAAGGTGAAATAAAAATTTGAATTAGAAAATGATATGTCAATTGGGTCCTACCTACCTCTTTTTTAATTTTTATGATTATCAATGCAAAACAAATTTTGATAGAACCACCAAATACTATAATAACAATAATAGTCAACGCAATAGACTAACTTTACCTCATATTTGCAGGTGTCCCGTTGGCTGTGCGACTTGTACCACCACACTTTGCCTCACGTGTGAAGCTAACTGGGAGTTAAATAAGAAAGACAAGTGCGTTCCCGTTGGCTCCGACCGGTGTGCTCCAGGAGAGTTCATAGACGGTGCGCATTGTCGACAGTGCCATGCGGAATGCGAGAACTGTTATGGTGCTGATGAGAGCGACTGCTTGACTTGCCCGTCGCCTAACCTTTTGGAGGATTACAAGTTAGTATCATCGGCACGAAAGACTCTATGATAAAATGTTATCTACATAAAGGTATGAGGTTGTTTTCTACCGTATTCGCCATGCAATAAGACCGTTACCATAGGAATTTCAATTATGTCATGGAGACCTTACCTAGTAGATACTGCAAAATGTGAGCATGGGTCTTTAATATTTAGGCGTGCCTCAGACTTGCCCTTTACATAATCATATGGGATGGGATTTGTCAAAGATATTCTTTTAAGTCATATCTAATAGTTTTTGAATTTACGGCGCGCCATAAAATTGTTACTGAATCGAAAAACTTCACACTTAAACTTACATTTAAAAATCTGTATAAATCTGTAGAAAAATAAAAAAAATTGACGTACGACACGTTCAATCTTGGGGCCTATTAATATTTGAAGTCTTATTCATCATTTTGAGATATCGTATCTGGATCTGTTTGCTAAGAGAAATGTTAGCTATGTCTGTATTTGATCTAGATTGAACCCCGAGGCACACGTTTCAAACGATCTGTCTTTGTGGATTGGATTCGATCAGGAATATTGCCCCACTGTATTTATATTGTTGACTAACGTCTTTACTACCTCTACGCATAATTATGTACTTATTTGAGATGGATTTAGCCATTCACTTATGACATAACCAAAAGTCCTAGCAGGAGCCTTAAACAGCGAATTGACTACAAAAGAGTATATACTAAACTATTCCTGTCTATTTTCTTTCAAACAAAAGAAATTGTGTGTTTTCTACTGGACAAATTATCTTCCCTAAAGTAGAAAGAAATTGATTCCAAAGTAGTTATACTTAATCACCTTTGCACCATGAATAAATAATAAAATCCTTTTCCGCAAAAATTCTGCGTTTGCAATTTAGTCAAATTAAATTGTAACACACGCAACCAGTAAAAACGTCCTCTTGGGCTTTATTTAATAACGACCTAATTTAATTTATTTTGCAAGTGCTGTCCATTCTTATGCGTTTTTACGTGCCCACTTATAATTTGGCCTTACGCATAATTCATTTTGTTTTGAAAGCCTCAGGAATCGTCTACATATACTAGCGGACGCGATTTTTCAAATGTATGTACTCTAAAAATACGAAGGTATACGCATAATAAGTATAAAAAAGCCTCACAGATCTTTACATATTTTTACTACACTGTTACTTTTGCCCGCCCATACGCTTTCACTGAAGACTAGACCTTAACGAACCACGTTTTACATGACTGAGACGTGACTGGATTTGAGACATGTTCTCGTGTTGTTGAAGCTGTCATGTTGTTTTTAATGATACGTAAAACTCGTATGCAGGTAAATGACGTTATAAAACTGCTCTTAAAAACTCTGTCTTTTAAACAAAAAGACGATAGCTTTTCAGTGTGGGGTTGACTACACCCCCTAGCATTGTTGACGTATCCCAACACTATCTAATCTTTATATACTTGTGTTGGTAACGTATATACTCCCACTGCTAGGCAAAGGTTTCCCCAGATAGGTACTCTATCTTTTACTCTATTCGAAGCTTCCTTCATCTATACACACATTTGTGACAGGAATAACTACAACGCTTGGAAGTCTACTGAGATGCGAATGTTAAGATGGATGTGTGGGGTAACGAGGTTAGATAAGATAAGGAATGAGTATATCAGGGGAAGTTTGAAAGTGGCGCCTGTTGTTGAAAAGGTGAAGAGTGCTAGATTAGCATGGTATGGACACGTAATGAGGAGGGATGAAAGTCATATCACAAAAAAAGTTATGAACATGAGTGTGACTGGGTACGCAGGTAGAGGAAGGCCGAATAAGAAGTGGTTGGATTGTGTGAAAGAGGATATGAATGTGAGAGGAGTAGATTCTGAGTTGAAGAATGATAGGAGCGAGTGGAAGAAAAAGACATGTTGTGCCGACCCCGCCTAGCGCGGGATAAGGGCAGGGAAATGATGATGCTTGGAAGTGTATTATAAATTATTCTGTAAAGTCTAAAAGATCATCTTTGCAGAGCATTCTAAATGCCAGTTTCTTGCAATTATACCCTAGTATAGAACGTGCAAGAAATATACAGCTTATTTCCTTGCGTTTTTTGGACTATCCTTGGGCATTCGTTTTTAATGTACACCCTTCCGCAGATGCGTAACGGAATGCAGTCGCGGGTACTACGCGGAAGCGGGGCGATGCTCGCGCTGTGTGCACGGCTGTGCAGAGTGCGCATCTCGACTAAACTGTACCCTGTGCGCAGGCGCACTAAGGCTGCAGTCCGGCGCATGTAGAACCTCTTGTGCTGATGGGTATGTTGTTGTTACTTATATTTGATACACAAAAATAATGGGCACATAAACACAAAAGACATATTTTTTTACCTTAAAAAATAATAAGTTCATTATTCTCAGGTACTACGCAGACCGTGGTTCGTGTGCTAAATGCTACCTATCGTGTCGCACCTGCAGTGGGCCAAGAAGGGACCAGTGTGCGACCTGCCCTACTGGATGGAGGCTCGCGGCTGGCGAATGTCATCCTCAATGCCCACAAGGTATGTTGAATTTTACAACTAAAGAATTTTGAGTGATTTTTAGCTTGGCCAAAGTTTAGTAGTTGCCTGTGTATTTTATTCAACTTTGTTATTTGTAGATTTTCAACACTTTTTTTTACATACAGGTTTCTACCAAACTCACGGCGAGTGCCGCCATTGCCACCACTACTGCCGCGAATGTTCCGGCACCGGTCCTCTTCATTGCACCTCTTGTCCTCCCCGCTTCATGCTCGACGGTGGAATATGTATGGAGTGCCTCCGCTCTCAGTACTATGAGCAAGGCAATGGGACCTGTCGATCTTGCGACAACACCTGCAGAGAATGCTCGGCCATGGGACCTTTTGGATGCACAGCTTGCTCCAGGCCTCTGAGGCTAGATAGGTGAGTGTCTTTTTGCAGGTTTTGATTTATTTATTTTAAAATTTCACACAAACAAGTAGTTTTTTTATTAACCCTTTACCGCATATCAAGCTACACACAGAACAAAGGAAGTAAATAGAAAGAGCATGATGACTTTTTAGTATGAGAACCAGTGTAGCTAAACTCACACCATGTCAAAACTAACACACTTAGAAATAAAGATTATAATTGGTTGAAAGAGAACGTAAAACGGACCTAAATCCATTAAAATAATTTTATTGATATAAAACCTTAGTTCCATCGGAACATGGTTCAAAACTCAATAAAATAAACAAGTGATAAAAATTAAAGTTTACTTCGTCTACTCAGCAAAAGGTGGCGCTTTTGCGAAGCATTTTGTTATAGTCTTTATTATCAAATCTTAAGATTGATAATGCAATGGCTGTTATGACAAACATAGCTACTCACTTAGTGATGTGACCAATGAGGATACATGACGAATTTGTCGATATCGATTATTACCTACCCACTGATTGATAACGAAATAGCTACGTTTAGCCGCAATTACATTTGTCTGATACGTTGTGTCCAAGGGCTCTGCCGTTTGTGGTGGTCGAAATAAAAATATTTTCTTTCTTTGTTTAATTATAATCAATCACAAAGGTTAGTATCAGACTGACACTATTGTCAGTCTGATACTTGGGTAAGGACCAAGAATGAAGGTACCTACCTAATTAATTAAAACTTCATGAATATAAATAATAACACTATAATTACCTGAAAACACAAAATTATTAGCGTCGGTATAGCTGTGCCAACAATGTATTTGTTTCCACTTTTTTTAATTACAAAATCTTGGTCCTTAAAGTGCAGCAAATTGTACCTACTGTATTTTGTAGTAAACCAATTTTGTTTCCCAGTTGCATCAATCAATTTTTTTTATGTCTGGCACATTGGGTAAACTGAAACCAGAAGATATACCTATTTTTTCAAAATATTTCTGTAATTTTCATCTGACCCAGCCATTAAAGTTATCGATAACGCATTCATCAGTTTATTGGGGCCACATCCCTAACTGAGTAGCGAAAGTTGAGGTTTAAAAGAAACGCGACTTTAACATGTATGATTTACAGTCTTTTTTTCTTTGACGGTTTTGCATTTTAACAAAACTAACAATTAACAATAAAATATTACTTATCGGTGATATGATATGCCCCCATTTGTTAAATTTTTGATTCCGCTATCGTTTTTGCACTCTAAAACAGCACAATATGGCATGTTTATATTTTTTAATGATTTTTTTCAAGTACGGTTACCATGACAAAATTCAAACACGACTGAAGTGAGCGGAGCTAGGCGGAGCTTGAAGTGCGTAATGCGATGCAGACTTGATATTAAGCGGATCCACCTACTTACTAATTCTACTTATTTTCTTTTTTCTGTGAAGCTACACATGGCTCCAAACGAAACACGGAAGCACTCAGATGTACTCGTAAATGCCACTATCGGTCACCCATCCGAATAGTGACCGCGCAGAACGTCGCTTAGCTTCGATAGTCGGTGAAGATTGACTAAACTACGCCACGAATGCTTCATTGTTCGAAAATCAACTTTGACTAATAATTTTCTTGTACAAAGAGTTATTATTATAAAACAAAAGACGTGCTGAACATTTCATTAAGCGCTTGGTTACTCATCTTCTAAAAGCAACTAAATAGAAAATGTTTTTCCACATTTTTCTTGACCTTGTCATAAAACCTATTCGCTCCATCTGTTCCTTTAATACTTTGAAAAGAAATTTACCCAAGCGCACTATTCGCCCTTCAAGTGACAGGTACGAAGGTTTTGAATACATATAGATGCATGGAGCCTCACTTTGTGGTTGACAAGCTACATTAAACGCTTATTCATTTATTTATTTCAAGCTTACATCGACTTTATTCATAACAGGGTATAAAACTTAACTTAGGGCCTTTGTATAAGACCTTTATGTAAAAAATGTATTTATAATGTGTGTGTTCAGTCGAAGACACGTCCACCTATACTGTTTGAACTTTGAACTACTAGAAGTGGAACGTTGCGAATCGTGCGAGAGGGACGACAGTGTGTTTGTGTAGGACGGGCTGCGAGGGCGGCGTGCGCCTACGGCTAGCGCTCCCTTGCCAAAGATTATCAGCATTGAATGTAGCGTAGTTATGGTGGTATTGGGTGTATAACCTGACCTGTGGCCGTGTGTACAATAAAGAATAAAGAAGAAGAAAACTCAGTTTAAAACATTTTGGCATTCAAATGTACCTACGGGAATTTAACGATTGCATGCGAGAATGTAGGTTCAGAATAAGGGCTCAGACGAAAGGCGTTGGGCTGCGCCTAAAGGGGCATGAAGGCGCGCATTTGAAGTGGGATCGCCTGAGTTAGAAGTATCCTCGTCTGTGTCAAAAGGGTTTTATTCAACACAGAACTGTTTAAGATTAGCAACCTTCAGTGTAATAGGTACACGACACACTTGCGGTGTGTTTGCAAAGTTATTGAAAGATTCCTGATAATGTGCGAAGAGCGTTTACGTGTTCGCTATTGTTCGGGCAACTTTGTGTCTAAGAACTTTATACTAAACTAGTAGTTGCCCGCGACTTCGTACGCGTCTACAGTTTCCGTGTACATTATATTATCTGTGCGTGTATCGAGCGGATACTTCTTTGAGAAACTTGACATTACACCTCATTACACCGAACTCGTACCTACTGGAATGTCAAACGCTAGTCGTTAGACCAAAGAGGTAGTACTACGCCCTGTCAAAGTGACGTGACATGACATGACAATGAAATCCTCTTGCCAATTGGCGCTGCTAATCCTTTTCGTTCATTTTATCCTGTAGATCCTGTTAATTATTCGGGATAAAAAGTAGCCTATATGTCAATCCAGGTTACGAACTATATATATGCCAAGTTTCATCCAAGTTGGTTCAGTAGTTTTGACGTGATTGAAACACAAACATCTAAACATCCAAACATCTAAACTTTCGCATTTATAATATTAGTAAGAATAAGAATTAGTAAGATTAGTAAGATAGTAAGATTAGTAAGATATTAGTAAGATAAGATGACCCATATTGAAAGGTTGGTTTATTTTTTTCAGAAAACATTTCATAGAAATCGAAATTGAACAAACTTTAGTTTTTTTTTTAGTTTTGCTTTGTCAATTTTGTGCAAATAAAAAGCTTATAACATGAATCATGATAAATAAATCTTGATAAGTAGGTACTTAGGTAGATTCTTGGGAAGACCTAAGAACAGATGAAACGAATTACATATATAACTAAAAATAAATATCAAGATTTCTTAGAATAAAGATTTTGTAGAATCAAATTAGGTATTTATTGCAAAAAGTTCACAAACAACAAACTAAATCGGTAAACGTTTTCTCGTATCGTACAGCCAACTAAAACAACAATAATTATTTTCTTAATATAAAAAGTTTAATCCTCATTTTGTCATGTCTTTATGTAAAATCGAAAACATACATGATATCCCCTTTATATTCTTCCCAAAATCCATTTTGGATTTTATTCACAAAGAAAATTATGACTAATAAAGTATTTACAATATTTATAATATGTACAAAATACACATGAAGCAGTTGAGCTATCTACACACCGTTGCAAACGATTTATAGATAGCTCAACTGATCCAAATCAGTACCAATCGGAAGCGAAAAATCCATACCCATTTCTCTATATATATTTGTTATTGTTTACAACAGGTTAAACAACCAATGTGTGCCGTGTTGTGCTGAAAAAGGTACAATCACGCTGACAGACAACAGCGATTGTTGTCGCTGCCACCCGGATAGTGGTAAGGATTTTTTTTTCATATTTTAACTCTTTCTCTTTGCATTTAGACGTCAGGGGATTTCTGGACTTTTGTCCAAAGATCCCCTGCCTGCCTGCCTGCCTGCTAAGGGAATTTCTGGAATAAGTTTGATCTATGCCTGGGTGTTACTATGTATTTACAAAAAAAAAATGTTATTGGTTTTCTTTCAGCAATCAATTTCCTAAACATAAGTGTGTGACAAACATAGATGTTTGTTCTATGTCTAGGTATTATTACTATGTATTATAAGTATGTATTTACAAAAAAAGTATATTAGTATTCTATCAGAAATATTTCCTATATTACAAGCTTTAAGACTAGAATATTCTACCAGCAATCTAGTTTCCATAGTACGAGCTTTTCTTAGTTTAGGACTAGAGGGCGTTGTGTGAAATGTCCATGAATATTTATTTTTACACCTATCGTTTTTATAAGTCGTTCGGGAGTAAAATTAGGCTTTTCACAAGTAGGCCTGTTTATTATAGACATCTTTTCTTTTCAACCAAAACGCGACTTTATTTGTACGAAATATGACACGTTTTAACTAAATCTATTTATGAATGACCTATAGAATTGAGGTTTTGAGATGCAAAAAATAAAATACGATACCATACACGTGTTTGCTATCAAAGTATATAAAAAACGCTTACGTTTTGGCTGCAATCACACTTGATGGAATATAAAGATGTTTTATAGATATTTAATACTAATTTAATTCCCGTAGGAGAATGCATAAACTCATCAGTAGCGGGCAAGCGGCGCATAGCCGAATGGGACGCACTACACACCGAAACGAGCAATCGAACCGCGCCGAGCCTCGCCGCTGTATTACTTACTGTGTGCGCTGCGGCCGGCCTAGTCTTCCTTGGAGTTCTTACTGTGTTACAGGTCAGTGTTTTTTTTAATTATTCAGATTTAGAGTGGCTTGCACTACATTTGCTAAACGTACCTAATAGCTAAATATATTAAAATTTGACGTATTTATATAACTTGACTCGCTAAATACAAGTTAACTGTGCTTAAACGTGCTTAACGTTTAGCGATTGTGGTGCAAGCGGACCTTATTGACAATAGAAAATACAAAGTATTACCAAAAATTTTGCGTATGCGCTGCATCCGATTTAATATTTCTGTGTTACAGGTCAGTGTGACTATATATTGATAAATATTAAATTAAAAAAATATTGAATAAATTTTGAAAGATTTTTGTACCCTTACATTAATTTGCAACAATTTTCATAATATCGTCCAAAAAAAACCGCCCCTGACTGATATAATTTATCTAGATTAGATGCAAAGGTCTGATTATTTCATAGTATTGTCATTGAATTTATTTAATTGCACAGGTTAATTGAATACGTACTCGTATGTTCAAACTTAATCTAATTTAAATTCAATTTTACAGTAATCGTTCAAATCCATTTGCAAAAGCGCACATCGCTGCGACTCCATGATAAGAGTAATTTGGCTTAAACGCAGATAAGTCTACAATCAGATGGGTTCAGAACTTGGATCTAAAGTACATTGAATTGAGAAGCCACGATCCAATATTGAATCTAACTTAAAGTACGGTCAGGCTGGGCCTATCGTAAAGTTTTGGACGGACTTAGGACTGCTAAATAGGGGCCTACATTATTTCAAAACTTTCACCCAAATAAGCTAGGAGGACTTAATGCTAAGAGCTTTGTCTACCAGTTTTCTTTTATTAACGTAATACTATTGTTAAAAATATACCAATAAATCTAATTTAAGCTTGGAATAGTTACAGTATGATTTATATTTTTGGTATTTGAAAAATGTCGTATTGTATCAAAATTTCTCGAAAAAAATAGTCGCTTTTAACACGTTGCGTAACTAAAGTTTGTTTTGCAAATGAATTTTGTATGTAAATTACGTTTTTATTCTGTCTATATTCGGTATTTAACAATTATATTGATTCCATTGTTTAAGTATTGAGTGACCCCCTTTACTTTGACCTAGCTCCGTCCACAACTTTATGAATTCCTTTTCGATAGCAGTAAAAATGTTACACAATTTTACAGGCAGATTGAGTGACCAAGTTTCTTCATACTAGGTCCATCCACAATTTCACGACTGTTTCACAATTTCTGTCTGGGTAACTGTAAAAATGTTAATACAGTTTGAATAACCCACTTTGTGTCGACCTAGATCCGTCCACAAGTTCAGCAATTAGGTACAGAATTCATCTTTTACTGACGTGGGACGCTCGATCATTTTGATCGGGGATTATTTCCCGTTTTATTATTATGGGTACCCATCCTTTTCCGCCTGGTCCATCATCATCATTATCAGTATATAGAAGTCCACTGGTTAAATAATCCAGGCGACGTCTCATGCTTACCTTTCTACTTTTTTTACATATTAACTTTTATAGAAATAAGAGTTTAGAAATGTGTCTAATTCTTTTTATTACCTACTATTACGTATATTTTTTGTTATTGCGAAGATGTTAGCAGCCGTAACACAGATATCTAGCTCTCTTAAAATATTTTTTTATAAGGACCTAGTACATAAGAACTAGGTAATGTACCTTATTTACTGTCTGTACCTATCTAGCTATTTATTGCTCAGTGAAACAATGCATTGCTTCACTGAGATTACCACTTAACATCAGCTAGGCCATCTGCTTGTTTCATCACTTATTCTTATAAGAAACTTACCTACAAAAAAATACACATATCGAACATGGTCGCGTGGAACTGACACCTAGAATCAACAAGTCATATAAAACGATTCTAAATGATCCTTCGTGATTTTATTAAATAAACGCTTTTTTTACTTTTACTTTGAATAAACATAGCTTTTTTCCCGCCAGGTTCGTAAACCCCGTGAGCCGTCACACCCCGAACGCTCCCGAGGGCTGATCTACTCCCCATTGGCTGATGATGACGACACAACATCACGCCATCGCGGTGAGCGAAGCGAGCTAGAGCAGCCACTGTTAGAACATTCCACGTGATTTGTGATCTGTGAGTCGTCAAACGTTCTTTTGTAGTGTCACTAGGGATGTTATCTGATTTTATTAATACAGAGTGTAACAAGACCACTGACGGAAATTTGTACCCTTTAATTCTGAAATTCTGAATTTGAAAAAAAAACTCATTTTCAGACGGTATTGGTCAATAAACTAGAAGGTTGAAATTTTCGGAAGTAGACTTTTACGCCCAGTATAGTAACTTTGTAAACGACCCCTTCGTAAAGATTGTTTTAAAATAATTTAATTCAAAATTGGCAATTTAAAAAATATTTTTGATAATGGAAAAAACTAATTTTGTCTGAAACCTCGTTGGATTTGAGGTACAATAAGATTTAATAGTATTTTGATTCTTGACTAGTAGACGAGAGGTTAAAGTTGTTATTGTTAGTATTTTTTCATCTTCTAATGAAATGAAATGAAATGAAATGGTTTATTGGCTACAAATATGACGTGTGATCTAGTGACGTGAAATAAGATTTCAGTAGTAAAAATAATTGTAAAGTTCTTTGGTAATCGGTCACAATTCCTAGAAAATTACATGGACCATAATTACTGCAACATACGTTTTCTATTAGAAAATACGCAGAAACGCGTTCGCTAGATTTATCAATAAACTAAGATTGGATTCTGAAAGTTTCTTAATTGTCGGAAAAAAATATTTTACAGAATTCTAGATCATGATTTTATTTGTTGAAATTTATATTTCGTACTAAATGCGAACTAGTTATAAAATGTAATAATAAATTGAAGCTACTTATATAAATGTTCCGGTAAAGCCTCAATGCACAGTATTGGATCGTCACAAAAGGGGAAAAAAGATCTCTCTCAGTGTTATTCTAACGAATAGTAATATTGCTAGTTACTATTATATATTCCTAGCTTTATCCCACTCTATTAGCAGTCCAAATGTTTTACAAATCGCCCTCTTAAAAAGGAGAAGGTTCTCATTTCGGGCGTGTTTTCTTTTTATCCTTGACAACTCTGTCATTTACAAACAGATTTTTTTGTTCGAAAGTAACAAAATTCCAGATTGGTCTATAAAAAATTTCATAAAAATCGGTTCAGTAGTTTGGCTTTTAAATCAAAATAACCGGCAAAAAATATGGCAGCGTACAACGTACGTATTTTGCTCTTCTGTGACTTTTTAGTGGTGTTCACGGTCACTAGAATATTTCCAATGAATCCGGAAGGTAATCAAATTGAAGTGGTTTTCCTAGTTTTTTAAACTTATCTTTCCTCGCGACACATCTTACACACGGTCCATCTATCTCTTTTTTAGACTATTTCTCTATTACAATGAATAATGTAGAACTATTTTCGCTGCATGATATCTTTCTCGTCGTATGATTCCCAAAAATTAATGTGTAACTTACCATCCAAACTTATTGACATGATACATGTTGGTCACTCAGATAAATAAAAATACTGTGCATCGTCTAAAAAATACGTAAGAATAGAAGGCAGTGGTTCTTACTTCTCTGGAATGAAGCTAAATTATTTTTTAAAGCTTTGTTTTGAGATTCAATGGTCTACATGAAACAACATTGCCATAACTAGAAAATAATAACTTTTCTATAAATTGTTCATGTTTATAAACTGAGTATCCATTTCTTATCTACTAATAGATTTTTTTATTATTATGTTAAAAAACAACCCAGCGCTCATCAAGTTTTTGTTTTTTACTAAAGTCTGAATACCCTTTTTGTTATTTACAGAACCAATATAAGCCGTGTGATAATGTGACAGAAGTCAGGTGTATTTAACGTAGTATATCGTATCCCGGACGCAATATCGTCATATGTGGAAAAACGCAACATTTGAATCGTAAAAAAAGAACTTTTTTGTCGTTTTTTGCATTTGTGCCGTTATTGCGTAAGCCCTTAAGTTACGTAATAATTACTATGTAATAACTGTTATGGTACGTATGTTATGAAAATAGCTAGAAATAAATTGTAAGTTTGAACAAAACGTTCGTTTTGAGGTCGTAGACCTCTCGCCGTTTGTTTGTGATACCGAAGCGACATTTGTGCCACAGTGTGTTTTCACAGCATGTTTAGATAACTCTTTTGTTTTATTTAAACATAAAATATTATCATACAGCATTGCGTACCTTATTTTTGACATCATAGATGTGATCATTGTCATTGTGATATTATTTACATAAGATATTGGACATTAGCCTCTCTACAATCACATCTACTGTGGAAAATCTCTCAAGTTTTAGAACTGCTTTTCATCACACTGTGGCTCCGATTTAGCGCCTAACAATTTGCTGATACATTTTTTCTAATGAAAGATCGATTAACCTTCAAAGTTGCTAAGATTAATACATCCATTACTGTCATGATTAAGTTAAGAATTCTTTTGAAATATTTTTTATCTGTTTTTTGATACAAATTCATGTTATAAATTATTCTGTTACCTTCTTAGGCCAGTGCGGTACAATTTATATCATTATTTATCAGAAAGAATACTTTAAAAGCAATCCATCAATCAAATTACTATTGTCTCAAAGTTAGTAGATACCACGTGTTTCGAAACTTGACAGAACTTAATAAATTTTATCATAAAAAACTTACTCAACATAAAAGATTTTTATTAAAAAATGTATTAGCAAACTTGGTTTTGAAATAAAAAACTTAAGAAGGTCGATGCCATTTGCTTTTTTTTTATTAAATTGGATTGACTTGGCTATTGTGTCACAATTTTAGGTATATATGTAGTTTGTTATGTAATTAGTAATTAAGCCGAGAGTTACCATAGGTTTTTAAATTGTACAATTTTACAAAACATCCCATTCTGTATTATTTTAATAGTTACTACTTAAATGACAACAATCAATTTGTCACAATGAGAGGCCACAAAACTTTAAAGGATTATTATGTATTAGCAATTTCAATGTTTTCATAAATTATGGAGGTTCATCTAGATTAATTATTATGAGGCGATTCTAAGAAATTTTTAAAAAAGTTAATTAATGTTTGTTATTATTATGTCATGTCAATAATTATTGTGATAAAACTGGTTTAAATACCGTTTTTAACGTTATCGGTGGTTATGCTTCAATATTTTATAGTAAATAGATGAAAGGTTAAAGTGTACTTTCGTAGAGTTTAAACTACATAAGTCAAAAAATACGTTCACTCAGAATGAAATACATTTACCACAAAGTACCTTCTTATTTCTATAAACTTGAATGTGTTCGAACGGGTGGTAATAACTTTACTATCCGAGAATGTATTATAAAAAGTAATATCATAAAAAAGTTACTTATGAACTTTTTCCATAGCATGATCGATACGTAAATTCAAACGTTACCATTATACCATCACAAAATGTAAATAGATAGAAACAAATTCGATAGGTAAATTGTTGACTTTAAAAAAAAATTATGCAATAATGCTTTTTTGCTTTTCAATTATAATGTACAGAAACTCATAATTTATAATTTGTTAGTTATATTAAATTACATTAAACTTCCAATTTATTATGTTAAATAATATATAATGTGTAAGTAGGTTTTTTCTTGACATCTGATATGAATAGCGAATAGTAAGTATATCATAGCAACGGTAAATACCAGGAAAATTACCTTGATCTTAGGAAAAAACTACTGGAAGAAAATGCTCTTAGCAATTATTATTTTAGTTTGCCCGAGAATAAATGCGAATATTAATTGAAATCATACGAAATTATTTTGATTTCATTTAATCAGTTTATAAAGTTATTTCAGTTTTTTAGTGGAAATATTTTTTAGTTAAGAATATATTTTTGTATGAACATTATGTGCAATTAATTATTTTTAATAAAAAGGAAGTCTATGTCAGTTTTGGTTTTATTTGTACCTAAACTTCACATAAGGGTGTCATAGCTCAGTCGGTATAGCTCTGCCTTCCGTGCTGTGGGTCGTGGGATCGATCCCTACTGAGAACACATTTGTGTATGAAATCAAATCAAAGGGTTTATTTGCGACCATATACACAGAAAAAGGAAAAGTAAAAAAAATTGCTATTCTAAATTAAAACTAACACATAGACATGACAAACATATAGGTTTGTTCTATGTCTGGGTATATGTATTTACAAAAAAAAAGTATATAAGTTTTATCAGCAATCTAGTTCCCATTTATAAGCCCAATAGTAGGCAGTCTAGTAACAATGAGACGATATAATATATCTTGAAAACAGTGTAATAATGGCTAATTCAAACGGTTAATTAAAAAGTATTGGTACTTGCTTATGTAATTTTAAAAAAAGTATGCCAACGTTAATCAAAAACTCATAAAAAGTGGTATAAATATGAGTTTACATCGAGATAGTCGTGCGATAGGCGACACGACACGTCGGTCAACGACACGTTAGCAATTTACAATTAAACTGAAAATTATCTTTTGTTCGTATCTCCCTGGAATTACCGTTAGACTATGTAGGATGGGTGAACAATAACAACCTCTGAATTAAGTCACTTTGTCGTTTTTAGTTTTTTTTATTGTTTAAGTCATCAGTCAGTTTTTTTTTATTGTAAAATCAAAAAGCGTGCTGTTACTTGAAAGGTTCCGTATTATTAAGAGCAAGTTTTTAACACCTTTATTTAAAAATCCGTTTTTTTATAAGCAATCGTTTGACGGCAATCTCACCTTTGTAAGTCCGTATAAAACAAACGCCAAAAAATAAAGATATATTCAATTCACACCGAATCCTCGATTCGCAAACCCAATTACCGTTTATCTAGTATCATACATCCTGGGACATTTTATCTCTGACCTTTTTGTATGTAAATAAATATGTATGTAAATATATTCAATAACTTGGGTCCCTGGACACACCACTGTCAACAGGCGTAGGGTACCGATAATTCAATTTATTGGTGTAGGAATAGTGATGCTCATAGTGGATTCATTTATCGGAAAGTTGTGGATATCAGAATTTTTTCGGTATGTAGATTATTGTTTATGGAAATGATTGCTTTGGGAGCTGTTATATATATTAATTGAACTTTTCCCTTTTGTCATATGCTACTGAATTGAGTTTAATATATAGTTCACTATAGTAAGAAATTCCTAGCCCGTGATAAAAATAATTTATACTTTTTAATTTTAAGTGATCAAGAAGAAAATCAATATTTATTACGTCCTGTTTTACGCACAATCAGAGTTCTACCTCTATGATATGGTCAACCAAATCCCTTTGCACTAAAACAATAACTCAAACCTTGATTCAGAATGATGATTTATTATATCCCCATAACTAAAATGTACGTCTGTAGAGGTTTCCATAAATATCCGTACATTTCTGACAACGGACAGACTCCCATAGGACCGAACTACTCGTGGTAAACAAAAAATACGATGTTACAACCTGTATAAATAATGTATGTGTTACCGAAAGAATATCTCTTTACTCAAGTTGTCCAAAATATTCTATAAGCGATTTGCCAATTTTGGTTTGTCAGAATTCGTTCTGGATCGGTTTTGTTTGCGTCTTGAACTTTTTGCGAATTTTTTTGGAGTAATGTTGTTACGGTATGAAAAAAGTTTCGCTTTGAGAATTAGGGGATGTTGCTTAGTCTAAAATGGGGCCAAGCTTCCGCTTCAAGTTTTTTTTTAATTTATCGTCACTGGTGTATTTTTTGATCCAGATTATGTAGGTTAACAAAAACGTGATCTCGAAGCGTTTTGTGAGTGTTGTCCTAAAAACGTAGTAAAAAGGTATAGCTCGTTCACAAAAGCTTTCGTGCTGAATTAAAGTTGCACTACTTACTATTACTATTGTAGAGTTCCAATCAAGCGTACATTCATTTGCTCAAACAAGTTTTAGTAAAATTCACGAGCCAATGCCACTGTATTTCTAAAATTCAGCTGCGCAAAGTTTTCATAACCTAATCGTGTCGCCAAACTTCCATACACCGCAGCGTTCAAACACATTTTATCACCCTGCTAACTAATTTATGAGACGTTTATCCATTTTATCTGAGCATTGGGGTTATTAATTGAATAAATTCAGTATTGATTCGTGAACGGATTGGGCGCGGCCGTGCGTAACTTAGTTCACGAATACCTCCTGTTTTCACAATTTTCAAGCCGATATTGTTAGTGGTTTGTACTGATTTGATTAGTTGTTTTTGTGAAACGTAGGTTCTCAATTTGATGAAATAAAAGCATTCGAATTGACTTGATATTTTGTTTCGAATGTTACTGAGAATATATGCTGTACTTGCGACTCGACTTAAAAAAAATAAAAATGCAAGGTGCTATATCACAAACGTGCCGACGGATGTTAACCGTTATAAATAAATAAATAATAAATAAATACGTACCAAATCTAGATCAATGTAATTTCTGTAATTTCACTGTACTCGTTTGATGTGAAATTAGGACAGGTAGGTACAATCCAATTTGGTTCGTTAATTATCCGTAAATTACCCTCTACTAACAACCCTATTCACAATTCGTTCTTACAAACCTTTACAAAGACAGAGGCCCTTTAATTTACAAGCCCAATTTCCCATACAACAATACAGCCGAAGTCAATTCAAATCTTCATTATTCTAATGTTTACAAAACCGCAATGAAAGACTCATTTCACCCGACTGGTCACAGGGCCCACAAAAAAACCTTTAATTTAGGAACCGAAAGGACGAAAAAAGGTGTATTCTGCCTATCTATATGCTAATGAGAAGGTAGATCAAAATGTATGTTAAAACCGGCGGTATTACCTCCAAGTATTAGGTTAAATTGAAATAACAGAGGTCACGCTAAACGACAATTTGTAGGCACGAAATGTTCCTTTGCAATACCCACCTAGTATAGTATAATGTCACCTTTGGTGCTACCTTTGCGGATTAGTAGGTACGGTACAGTCAGCATCAGAAGTAGATCACTTTTTCAGAAAAGTAAAATTGACCAAAAATCAAACCAATAAGGCTTGAAATACTGAGCCGATAAATACTTTTCTTATGCTTTTTGATTTTATTGTTATCACTTGATTAAAGAAGTCCACACGTAGACTCTCATCGAGGGAAAGAAGAAAAATTTGGCGAGCTTTCTCAAATACTGGCCGTAAATATCTCGTAGACTATTTCACCAATCGTAGGTGAAATTTTAACAACACACATGTTTTATTCCGTTGAAAGTCCCGTTCGTTTTACACCCCGTATACACACTGCGTTGAATAGTATCTTTAAAAGCTGTATCGTCAGTCCTCTGATCGCCGCCCAGGGAGTGAAAGAAACATTTGCAATCCTAGGTATCAGAAATCGCCCCCTTGGGACTCACCGTAATAGCACTAAACTAGACTTGCAACTTATATTAGGATTTGTTCACGATTTTACGATGCATTTTCACCAGTTCTCTCAACAGTTACAGTTTAATAAAATATTAGATATAGTAAAGTGACTGTCATGCTTTGAAAATAATATTAGGTAATAAATAAACTAAATCGAAAACGTACTAAAAACCATATAAAGCATCATCATCAATCTGTATGAGTACCTAGGACGTACCTCGGATTGTATTAGCGCCACATTTCGCAGATCGCCTCAGTCTCCAATAATGTATTTCTCAGAGCGTGGGTCTTCTTCAATACTCGAACTCGATCGTTGAGAATGAAACTCAGGCCTATTTTATCAAATAACTCTCGCCTCGACTCGACCTTGGAATCGTGTTTTTGGTAAGTTTCGTTGTCAAAATTACTATCAAAGGATATCTTCGAGGTCGAGTCGAGGTGAGGATTATTCGAGGTAACAACTAAGAATATTATGTGCATCAGACTCTACGCTGAGATTCAAAGTGCTACGACGTAGCTTGCTACGACATGGCTTGCTACGCTTGCTACGGCGTTGTCATTATGTTCATTTTCACAAACATTGTCACTGCTTAATCCCCTGCTAGTGATAGGAATTCGCAATGTCATCATGATTCTATCGTGTATCCGGTAGGATACAAAGTACCTTACACGAAAGCCATTAAAATGCGTATTGCGATGCCGGCCAGTCTAAATGTTAATGCGTCTACCGCGCATCGTGTAACAACAGCACCGCAACTTTAGTTTCATTCAAGCTTCTGTTCAAAAGAAAAGTAACGTCAAACAACCTTCTCGCTCGCACATTTCAACATTTTTGAAGACATAAGTTGTAGACGGTTGTATAACGTCTATAGTTACACTGGAGGGAAAAATGTATTTACAGATAAGCAGTTATATCTCGGTTATTTGCTCTACAATTTAAAAAGAAAATAAAAATTATGCTATCGAAAACTTAGCCAACAGAAAATTCCTGTGGTATCACCTTTTAATGAGGGCAACTCATCCTAACCCAGTTTACACAGTTACAGTTTAACTAGTGGTGGTAATTTTCTCATTTATCGAAAGATTTCACCATTTTTTACTTTGAGTTAGAATACCGGTTTGGTATGTACTATGCCCGCGTCCACGGGACAATACTATGCAAATACCGACACGGGCCGATATTGCTTGTAATGTATGCGACGCAATAACAAGCCTACCACAGATACGACTCCAAGGTAACACTTGGGCCTCAGGTACCTTAATAAAGCGTGTTCAATGAAAATTCGACAACACTATTCGTTATTCTAAGTATAACAAACAACCTCTTTCTCTCACACCCTGTTTCAAACTCCGTCGACAAACAACGCGGTCTCGGAGTAACATACCCCGACCTGCGTGTGGTCTGTTGTAACAGGAAGTACATATGTAACTACAGGGTGTTAATTATTTATTAAGCACCCTAAAACTAGGTCGTAATAACTCACTAGTCAGTGTCTCTTTAATCAACCGTTAGGTATCCTCTAGGCGTCGTTAACAAATCGCAACTTTGTCTCACAAACGCAAACCAGATGCTTCTAATAGCTTTTTAACCCAATTACGAGACTCGATGGTACGTTTTGAGACATTGAAATGTTTATTAGTATTTACTGCGCACTTGCGTTTCTGCGCACACAGCGGACAAATGAGCTAAATCCTTCTTCCGGGAGATTTTTAAATGTAGGTTCAAACAATAGTGTGCATCTTCAGGCTAAAATATTGACGTTTCTGAAAGGAATAAATAATTTTTCTTTTTTTTTTGTCTTTCTTTATTTTTTCTATCTACCTATATTTGCTTAGCGATTAATATACCAATCCTTGTGATCGGTTTGTTGCATGGAAACACCCAGATGAAAAGGTTAATGTCAAAAAAAAAACGAAGGTGAAGTAAGGTATTCCAGTAGCTGTCTTCCGTTGAATAGTAACTATCCAACCATGGTGTAAAAGGTCGCGTTCCCAAGAGTAGTTTCAAATGAGTGCAAATTAGTCCTGTGTCGATCGCGATTGATCAAATCACTTTGATTCGATCACCACCCATGCGGGAGTGATTGAATGAGAGATGTTTAAAAGATTCGATCATTTTTGACCGACCAGCGCCGTACGTACCTACGCCAATCTATGTGCAGGATAGAAAGAGATAATTGTTCGCCAAGCTAAATTGGACTTTATCTATTGTCCTTAAAGTAGCAGATTCATATAATATTGTAAACGCATACACAATCACGCAACTAACAAATTTGATGTGGTCTCTTTCGTTCGCATGCAAGCAAGCACAGTACGTCGCACTCGCATGGGACCCGATCGCGAGCCGTTTGCGCGGGTCGCGATTCACGACCCGCGCAAACGACTCGCGAATCTCGCGATCGATATCAATCAATCAAACAGTTGCTTGGTGACCTTCTAACATTCTGCACATCGCATGCATACCGCAGAATTCGGTAACAAAACAAACAGTGTGATTGTCGAACTATTTTTACTAAGTACTATTTTTTACGTGTTTTTCTTGCAATTTGATTGATTTTGGTGATTTGGTGGTGGTAAAATCTAACATAATTATTACGACTTGCCTAACCTACAATAAACTGCTTACTTATTTACTGAATATGAACATTGTGGTGGTGGTTTTTTTTTTATCATAAAATATTATAATAAGTATCTTGAACTTTTATAAAATGTCAGATCTTGCGAGAAAAAAAAGTTCAATATGGAAGCATTTTTCTATAATCAATAAGGACAAGGCAAAATGCGAGTACTCTGCGAAAACCATTAGCTATTCGGCGCGGCGGCGGCGGGCGGTGGACGAAGGAGTCGGCTCAGCGACCCGCAACCCGGAAAAAGATCGAATCGTTTCGATTCGATCACTTCACCATTGGGTCATAATCGACCCGGGTCGCAAGAAAGGATCGATCGACACAGGTCTAGTGCAAATCCAGTTCAGTCCAAAAGTACTCTATTGAACAATAACCAGAAGAGATATACACAATGCAATAGCCGCAACACCACACTTTCACCAAAACGTTTCAATAGCGCGATCTAGAAACCGGACAAATTTACTAGCGCCATCTAGTTTGATTTTCGGTACTAACATAAATTTTTCATAAATTATAACTATAATGACTTAACTTAGACACATGGCTTAGCTAACAAATGACAGACAATTATTACAGCGAGCGATTTACCAGCTACTTGTGGTAAAATTAAGTAAGCCGATGTAACAAGTGATGTCGTCGACAAAAGTCCGTAAGTAGTTAAGTATTTCCTTCTAGCGCAATTTAAAGGTGAAAGACGTTCCTTACCACCAAATTTGAGTCTTTTACAACCGCTGAAATATGAGAGCGGATCTTTAGAGGATTTGTCCGCTGCATGATCGTTGGCGATTATAAAGACCTTCAAGGTTTATGGTGCGCTCGTAAAAAACGTTAGCGCCTTACATAAGTTTAATGCTTTCGTGAAATATTGTTTTGTCGTTCTTTAAGTGGCTTTATGTTTTAAATTTACGACTAGAACAGACTGCAAACGTTTGTAGGTAAGGTGTCTATCAGCACTCGAATATCGAAAGGAAAATTCAAAATCTCTTTTATAAAAATTCGGTTGGCATATTATATTCCAGCAAGGCCTAATAAAGATTTATTTCCAGAACAGCAGATTACTACTACTATTATTACTATTACTGTCTTATTTCTCATCAAACAGAAAAAGGGACTAATTATAATATGTCTTCTCTTCGGTAGAATGAACTCTAGGGCACTCATATTAAGCGTGCTGCACGAGCTTATCCATTTACCGTGATTTAACCACCATGACACCAAATGGATTATATTTCTAATTTTAATGTATCTACAGAATGTCAGTATAGTTTAGATTATGTGCGCGTGTCTCAAAATGCAAATTTCAATTACAATTTAATATTACCTCGATATTAGTTAAAGTACGCAAGGAATTAATGTCATGTTTCAGACGTGCTTCAGCTAATATGATGCAACTTAAAGCCGCTTTCGGTGTCTTCCGAGACGCTCGCTAAACGAAACCAGCCGTGTGGAAAAGTATCTGAGCTGTAAACTTTGTGCTCATTACTAACATGTATGGTAGATTGAAAAATGGTATTAAATTAGATCTCGATTTTTTTTTCAATTTGTATGTACCTTTGGTAGGCATTCCTTAAAACGATACTACTTTGGTAAATGTCTTTTAGCGTGGTCGTGTTTCGAGAAAGACCTTTTTTACTAAGTGAGTTTTTTTGTGGTTTTTGAATAGGATATATTCCAGAAATCCCCACTAAGAAATCCTCACCAGTGGGAATTTAGATTAGATTAGATTAGAAAATTCTTTATTGCACATATAAAAATCAAATCAAATCTCTCCAATATCCACAATCTTTACTACGATGGCTCGTTAATACCCTTCTCTTCCACGGTCAAAAACCTCGGGGTCATCTTCGACAACAATTTAAACTGGTCACCTCACGTAAAAGAGATATCTAGAAAATTCTATGCCACTCTACATTCCCTTTTACGCCTTAAGAATTTCTTGCCCATTTCTTCGAAAATATCTCTTGTAAACTCTCTACTGATCCCGATTATCGACTATGCCGACATCGCTTTTTTGAATTTGACTGAGGAACTTCTTAATAAACTCGATCGTCTCCTTAACACTTGTATTCGCTTCATTTATAACCTGCGCAAGTACGATCACGTCAGTGAGTTTCGTGCTAAACTTAAGTGGCTCCCCATTCGCGACCACAGAAACCTGCGAACCCTGTGTCTGCTTTTTTCTGTCCTTAGGGATCCGCATACTCCTGGTTACTTGAAAGATCGCTTCCAGTTTCTCTCTGAGGCTCATTGCAGGCAACTTAGGTCAGCCGATAATCTCTGCCTGTTTACCCCGCTACACCATACCTCTCTCATGTCTCACTCCTTTTCTGTTGTCGCGGTAAGGCTCTGGAATGACCTGCCATTAGCCATCAAACAATTGGGCTCAAGGGAGTTCTTCAAGAGATCAGTACGTGAGCACTTTCTCAAGAAGTTATATTAAGGTTTCTATTCTATTCCCTTCATTATCACTATCACCAGTTATTATCTTCCTACTTCTCACCGTTTTGGTTGTATGTAAGTATAGTATAATTATTACATATGAAATATTTATATAGGTATTTATATAATTATGTGTTGATATATCTCTTGTGTTCTTTTTCTTTTTTTATGTATAGTTGTGTATTAATTTAAATTTTTAAATTTTAGTACCTTTAAAAACACGCCACACCATCTTTTTGCACGCCCAGGAAGACTGGCAGACAATGCTCTTAGCATTAAGTCCTCCTAGCACTACCTATTTGTGTGAAATTTTAAAATAAATAAATAAATAATAAAAATAGTACAGAGGCGGGCTTAATGCTATTTAGCATTTTCTTCCAACCAACCTTTGTGTAGTGTGGAGAAAAGGTACTGCTTATATGGAAAACTTGATTGGGAGAAACGTCTTTAACAATATATAAAAAAGTTTTTTTTTTTCAGAAATTCGCAATGGCTACTTCATAGCATGCTACGGTGTAGTAGTGGGGATTTCTAGAAAAGAGAAAAAAATCTACTGATACTTTTCAATTGAACTTCCCAGTAAATGTTTTCGGGCTAAATAAGATAATTTGGCTAAATAATGAAATTGCGCCAGAAATCCATCATTCATGGTACCCAGTCTATGCATACTTGCATAGTACGCCTAAGATTTTTAGGCACCCTAAACTTTTATTAATCCACAGTACCTAGTAACTCTACAAACATAAATCCACAAATCAATCACGCCGAGGCGTCAACACACGTTTCATGCAGAAGACAATTTAACATTTTGTTGCACCAGCGAACCAATTTCAAGAATGATATGCCAATGTCAACAACAGTATTGTATCTTTATTCAACAATGCCCACCTGCGCAAGGGCAACGTGGCGCGGCGGCGGCGGATATAGTGAACGTTATTTTTAACCCCCCCAGAAAGATAAGATAAAGATAAATTTCAAAATAAGATAAGCTGTGCAGTCATATACTTTAGAGTGAATAGGTATCTTCTACACTGTCCTGCTCCATCGTCGGCCTCATCGTCACTTACCATCAGGTGAGATTGTGGCCAAAGGACATTCTATACTATATAAAAAAAATATGTATTACAACAAAATGGAAAAAAAATCTAAATAATTTTATTTGTAAACACAAACAAAATGGTGACATATGTTAATTACTTTTGTGCACTATGATTTGCGCTAAGGCGTACAAAGTCCATATTTGTTCATTTTAAAAGATTTTACACGATTCTCCGTGCGATTCTGCCGCTGTGTTATCTCGTTTCTAAGACTGCTTCTTAGTGAATAAGGGGGCCGTCTGGCGAAGGAGCCTGTGGGAACTTGATTGACGATACGCAATTTGATTTCGCATGCTTTTATTTAACTTTTCTCAGAAATTGAATTCATAAAGCTTGGTTAAGACGGGATTACCTATAACAGCTTAAAAATACGTATACGCTTATTTGTTTCTTGCATAAACTTCTGGAAGGCTTCATCGATATACCTTTTTTTTTTTGAAGTTTCGCGCAAATTACAGGCGTCACAGCTCAGTCGGTAATAGCTCTGCCTTCCATGCTATGGGTCGTGGTTTCGATCCCCACTGAGAACAAACTTTTGTGTGTGTAGATATTTGTTCTATGTTTCGGAGTACTATGTATTAAAAGTATGTATTTATGTCATCATGTATGCTTGGACGAATTATGTATGTCATCATAGCTAAAGGGGCTGTAATAAAAACAACTATATCATAAATATCTAAGCAGCTGCGTTTTCGATCATAATTTCGTTAACAAGACGATATCAAAGTTACTTTATTAAGCAAGACGCGTTGCTTAATAAGATTCCGGGTGATTTATTAACCGGAGCATATTCCAAGGGGTATCCTGGCATAGTATATAGACGCAGTAGTGCTCTGTAAAAGTTCGTTCGGTGAAGTACTAGCACCGTACTTATTTCTGCCGCTGAACATTGATGCTTGCATTGCTGTGTTCCAGTTTAAAGGGTGATATCACACTGCCACCTACACGACGCTACGATATCGGTGGAGAGATCATTTCATCTCATTTTTTAGACGCTTGTACATTGTGACGGCGCCGATACAGATCATGTTCGGGCCACCCTATCGCCCTGTGTCTATAGTACCATTAATTTGTACCAACAATGGTACAAGTGATACTACTATGTGTCCTTAGTACCGTTGAAAAATATACTAGTTTATACCGTGTATTTATTGGTGTCAGTAGCAATCTATGTGTAATATGCATACGCCGTATGCCTACACAGAAAGTTTTTTGAAGTTAACGTAAATAGTAGTAGAATCACAGAGCAGATAACCTAGTAGAATAAGTCAGTAGAGAAGCTGACTAAAAATTATCTACGTGCGGACACGTTACTTGCTGATCTATTGCTCCTGTGTCGCACGATGGATGCCAGTAATCGGCCGTCGAGGTGAACTTTCTATTAAATTGTATCGGGTACCTGCCATCTGGGGACATTTATGTGGATATTAAATAATTACGTCTAAAGTTTGGTGACACGTGTATAATTGCAGCCAAAAATGTTTCATTAGTGCTGCCGACTAAAAATATCATCATCATCATCCATAGACTGATTTCACGCCAAGTTTCCATCTGTGCCACTCTTCACGGCTCTGCGCTTTAGAAGATTAGAAGAAGAAGAAGACGTTGATGTTTTGATTTTTTGATGTATTATTTTTTCAAAATGAAATTTTTTTGATAGGAGATAATAATACTAATAACTAATAAATCCATCCACAGTCAAGTAGTTATAGGCTAAAAAAAACATTGGCCACACACAACACAAATCTCTAAAAAGTTGGGTATTCGTTTGGAAAAAATGCGTTTTTCTAGTTGTAGTTGACAAAACCTTAGCAGAATTTCATCGCCGTCTAACATACTTACTGGTTTGTATAACAACTGTGTAACAATATCGTTTACTCAATATTTTATCTGTGTTCTATTTTGTTAATAAATTATTCTTATTTTATTCTATTTCCCGGAGCTAGAACACACCATTTCATTTATAAGCCTTCAGTGCCTATTCGATTTTCAAAATAATTTCCTCTAAACCTTCAAGAGGGACTGCACGAATAAATGCGACAATCGGGTAACGTAAGAAATACACTGCGCGGTGACGCTGCAATATTTAGCAGTCGAGCTGTCGTTGATGCGCCGTGTGACTCAAATACACGTTTACGTAACACGGAAATTGTCAGATTTGTTTGTGCTTACCCCCTAGGTAAGGTAAAGCCGACCGCAAGCGTCCGAGCCTCGTTAAATTGGTTTACACCGGCTTTAATTACACGTTCTTGGATGACCGACGAGGCTTAACTTATTATGAGAAATCCCACGCAACCTTCGGGTTCTACTTCAAAGAAATAAGCCTATCAGGTTTAGTTTGAGCTTGAAAAAGTGTTGCATTCCATGAAGAGCAAGAGCATCCAGATTCAGAGCACCGATCGTTAGAGCACCTACGCCACGAAGAGCACCGATTGGTATTGGCTTAGATTGACCAGTCGAGAAATGAATTGGGGGAAAAAACTGGCTGTCTTGCCATGATCTACTAGTAAACTTGTCATTTTATTCGACTAATTAGACCATTTGTGCTTTAGACCAGTTTGTACGTAGCCCAGCTGCTTTTTAGACCACTTGCTAATTAGACCATTTGTCCTTTAGACCAGTTTGTACTTAGACCAGCTACATTTTAAACCACTTGCTAATTAGACGAGTTGCTTTTTTAGACGAAATGAGACTAACCCTATCTTTTTCTGTGACATTTTACAATCGATCGCTAGAAAACGATTATTCGTGTTCTGTCATTTTAGGAAGCAACATAGCACTTTTATTTTAATTGGTTTTCTTGGTGTTATTGTTTAATTTCGGTAGAATTTTAACCAGTTATACTTGAGGTCGTAACATAAAGTGTGGCCATTGAAATAAATATTAGTATTGTTTTACAACGAAAATCCACCATTTTGCCTTCAAAACAATAAAATGACAGCCGACTTGACGAAACGACTGACGTGACTAAATACTATTTCAAATATTAATTACTCGACACTGACAAACTTATCCTCCAAGTGACATACAAGAAGAAGAATAGAAAAAGCTCAAGAAAAGTCAAAAATGTAAGTATGCAACTCGTTGTGACTTTTTTTTCTGTGGACTTCTCTTAATTTTATATTAATTTTGATTATTTGATTATTCGCCAGCGATCGTAGAATGTTAATTTGGTTAGGAGGACTAGAGTTACAAAAAGTTTTAGACACTGAGCAAATCTCAAATATTAATCAAAAACTTAATAGAACCGTATCCCAAGTTCCCAAGACCAACCGACCCAACAAATAAACAAACAACAAAATACAACGTAATCTGCTCCCACTGTTTCATTACACGACACAGCGCCTAACTTGGCAAGGGCTTGACCATAAGTATAGCTATTACCACGCAGTAATGAAACTCAATCTTCAGCAGCTTGTATGGCTATGGGTAGTAAGAGCCGGGTTGTAAACTTAAGTTAGGGGCAGCCAGTGTTTATAGTCGTGCGTAAAATAAAAATAAAGTAAATATTCATGGACTTTACACACAACACCCTCTAGTCCCAAACTAAGCAAAGCTTGTGATATGGGAACTAGATGGCTGATAGAATACTTATATACTTTTTTTTTTAAATGTCTAAATAAGGGCCAACCGTTCAGCACTGCCCCCGATTTGTATCTGCAACCTAGCACGGTATTATTTTTCCCAATTCAAAAAGGGTGGCGATAACTTTATGTTTACCGCTGTCATAGTAACCCTACTTGATTTTAGGTGAACGAGAGACTGTGGGAAAGACATGTTGTAGGAATAAACTTGTAATTTTTTAACCATCAGGAGATCATAAAATTCTATATGTAATAAAAAGGAATTTACCACGATAATCAAACAGACAAATCATGTTTTTATTAAAAATTATGTTCATAAACATGATAGTTGTATCAAATGAGATTCCCTACTATACATTACTTATTTGATAAACTTATGGCCTGACAAACCATATATTCTGAACTTTACGCCGGCTCTCGTGCCCATAATCTTGGGAAATTTAATTCAAATTAGCGCTGTACTACTTTTCAACTTGTGACTGGAGCTTATCTGTGACACGGCCTCCGAGGAAATTGTCTCGAGAAATGGGAATGCTCTCATTAGGCGCGATTTGTAATTTTTATACAGCAGAGCGTTGAATTTCTAATTAGTCGAGCGTTTGCTTAGTCCAAAGTCTCCTGGCACTAAACGATCGCCGACTCCTTCCGCCCGCGGTTTTGCTCACTTTGTAGTATGCGAATTATGATGAAAGTTTTAAAAATGACTGAAAACTGGAAGCTTTTGAAAAATTATGACTAGAGCTATTATCAAACTATTTTGAATTAATGAAAATTTTAACTCCATCCCTAAAAAATAACCTAAGTGGCTATATTATTAATATGCTAATTATTTCAGCCAACCGATAAATTCTAAGCCTATGCGTAATAACGATACAAGTTTTGCTCACTAAAGCTATGCAATTCTTAATAATTCTACCATCTAGCTACAACATCAAATTACAAAAGATCTCAATGCTAAAATCTTAGTGAATTTACCTATCACAGGTAGGCAGTATACTTTGTTTCTTGAAAAGATCTTTTGTAGATAATATCATCTTTCCCACAGGCATTTTCTTCTAACAAGGCGTCATTTTATTAAAAGGTGTAGCATTTCCGTGTCTGGAGCATTATAATAATTTCTGTGATGTTCTATTAAATCGTTGACAAACCCTGGTTTCAAGAAGCACTACTTAAGTGGTTTACAATTTTGATATTAAAGAGGAAACTATTAAAAAAATTCTTTAATAAGCGTTATGCATTCCCGTTCCGTACGAGAATTATCTTTCATTCCGTTATGAAACCCAATTCTCGTTATAAAAAGCAATCAAAAATAAGTATAAGTAGATCCTGCCGATGTACAATAAAAAAATTGCTAAAATAGCTGCATTGTTCTAGAAATTGTGATTTTATCTTATTAGACTGAGTTGTACATAATTTAATCGCAGCTTTAAATACGAAATGATGTACTGCAGGGGTATGCCAATCAAAGTTGAACTGCAAAGTTTTAAATCATGGTCAGTTCATACTAACTCATAGTTATTCTGTGACTAAATAGTGACATTATGACGTCATTTGATGTGTTTTCGCGCATATTTTGCTGTCAAGTATCTAAAAAGAATGATCACGTGGTACAATTTTGTACCACGTGACCTGAAGAAATTACTCTGGGCAGTGAAATATAACTTGACAGCAATAGATTGGCATACGGAGGCTGAGCCCGTATTCTGAGATTTTATTTGTTGATTTGTTAAAAATGATCCACTATTTTTCTATGTCGAAAAGTAGTTTTCATTTTACTAAATTATATTTCTCCGTACAAAAACTGCGAACGAAACAAAATGACAACTGCGACTCGAGATCTTGACTATTTTAACCCATGCCCGCCGGTCGCTAGTTTAGTCGCCTAGTGCGCGTCTACCCTTATCTTTCCCAATATTCTGTGTTCACTTGTACCTACTAAATTAACCAATAACTTAAATAAGCCGTATTAATAAGCAGGTGTGAAATTAAACCAGAAACGCCGTGCGTTAATTACCAAAACATCTGTCGCCTGCCAATAATGTTTTACAAAATAATACCTCACTTCGGTTAGAAACCTCAAATTGTACATTGAGAAATCACGAGCCGAGTAAAGGTGCAGACATAATGACTCGTTTTTAATTGAATTAAAAAATGTCCCAGTCATTACAGCGTCTTGTTCTTATAGTTAAAATGTGACTCCACGTCACACTCTTTCTTTCACTTCATTCTTTTTAGACATTTGACAGCAAAATATGCGCGAAAACAAATTAAATGACATCATAATGTCACGTTTTAGTCACAGAATAACTTTACTATGAGTAAGTATGAACTGACCATGATTTAAAACATTGCAGTTCAACTTTGCAGTTTAACTGAGATTGGAATACCCCTGCAGACGCTGTATAAATCATCTAGATCAGATGCAAAGTCCTGTTTATTTTGCATAGTCAGACATGACCATATTATCATATAGTCAAACATGGATCACTTTTGCCTGGGACAAAGCCTACCCAGTACTCCAAGTCTAGGAAAAATAACTTTATCATAAAACGACTTACCGCTACCTACCGATTCCTATCAACCAATTGTTCGCGGTATTCACAACGTCCTCGGTCCATCAAGGGAGGGCCAGAGCCCCGTCTTCTTCTTTATGGTCACAATTTCAGTGGTCGGAGCTAATAAATATATATAAATAAATAAATATTCAGGGACATTTCACACAACACCCTCTAGTCCCAAACTAAGCAATGCTTGTAATATGGGAACCAGATGGCTGATAGAATACTTATATATTTTTTTTTGTAAATACATACTTATAATACATACTAACACCCAGACATAGAACAAACATCTATGTTTTCCACGCACAAATGTTTGTTCTTGGTGGGGATCGAACCCACGACCCACAGCACGGAAGGCAGAGCTATTACCGACTGAGCTGTGACGCCTGTCAATAAATCATTTGTGTCATTATAATGCAGGTACACAGGGCCTTGGTATCTAATCTAGATGATTTATACACCGTCCCACTTTTTACCTATACTCCGATGAACGGGACAGAAAACACTGGATACTAAATCTATCGTCGACAACAAAGAAAGTGAAACAGCATGTCAAATAACGATGAAAATTGTTATATTACAAATTCTAATAACACTCACGGTATGAAGGCAACTTTACACAGCTCTTCATATTAAAGGCACAAGTCTGCTAAGCAGTTATAATTTGAGTAATATGCTCCGTTATAAAACGACGTTTCAGCTGAAAATGCATTAATTCCTGCTAAAATGGCGATAAAGAGAAAGGAACCTTTGATGTTAATTAACTGATGGAAATTCCTATTGCGAATTATTGGCCTTACGATGCGAAAATGGCTAATACTACGATGGTATTGAAATAAGTCTGCAGGCGGACTTAGGCTGCTAATAAAATCACTGGTTGGTTGATATCTATATTAACCCCCGACGCAAAAAACAGGGTGTTATAAGTTTGACGTGTGTGTGTGTGTGTGTGTGTGTGTGTGTGTGTGTGTGTGTCTGAGGCAACGTAGCTCCCGAACGAATGAACCGATTTTGATTTTGTTTTTTTTTGTTTGAAAGGTGAATTAGTCGAGAGTGTTCTTAGCTATGTTTGATGAACATCAGTCCAAGATTCTGGGGTTTTTTAATTTTTTATTTAATTACTTGTTTTTAAATACTCTGTAAATTAACTAGTCACTACCGAACTATGACCCCTTGTAAAGTTATCTGTAAGAAATGACAATAAATATAAAATACATATTGTAACGTTCGATTTTTAGCATATTTCCTTAAATGTACACGTTAAAAAAAATCATAGTAATTTCCTCGTAAATGTACCTACTTTGAATCTCGCGGGAGATATTTTCAAATTTCCTTTCATCGAGATAGTATCATTATTTTATTGTTTTTCGTGTTGGCAACCCCACCATAGATAGGCGAAACTTATGTCTTTGCAAATAAGCTCTGATGAAGCAAACTTTTTTATCTTATCAAGCATTCGTAACTCGATTCCACTTTCGTAGTCATATTATTTATTGAAATCTTGTCAATTTGTGCGTTCGTACGTATCTTTTCTTGGTTCTTTAGCAGATTCTGTTACTCTGAAAACAGTCATCCATCTGTCAAATCGACTTGACAGAACGATCAAACTTTGCTTGAAGCAAGCAGGTCATAGATATTGATTGATGGTGTCCAGTCTCTAAAAAAAGAAAGAAAGAAGGAGAGAGCTGTATTGGAGGGATAGAGTCAGAGGATTGGTTTGAAAACTTTAAAATTTTAACGAGCGAACAGAAACTACCTTGATATTTTCTATAAAATTATAACTGTTCTTCCCAAGTAAATTGAAATCTGAAGGGATTTTATTGTGGTTCGTTTACGAAATTGAGGAGCGAAAGTTCTGCGCGTCCGCAACTTTTCGATTGGTACCTATATCGCTGCGTGCGATCCATGTTACCAGCTTCCAGCACAAAGGTATTTATGAACTTCCATCGTAGTCCCAGTTGAGCTCAATAAGAGCTGAAGGAAGCCTTTCATGGTGATTAATTTCCTTCTCTCATCTTCCTCAGAGTTGCGCTTTATCTGCATACACGGATCACACCGTAAAAAGGAGTTGTGAACAGGGCGGCATCGCGAACGATTGTCCACCAGATTTTTGAGTTCATCCCGACATAAAAGCCTCAAGGTATTCATAGTAAACATAATAATAACTCCTATAAAATCACCGTAAAAGTAGGGCTCTGTAACATACTAAACATATTTCTTTATTTTGCCTATCACAGAGAGGCTGTCAGGTTGCGATCAGTCTTCTTGGTGCAGCCAACGAGCTGGCCGGGGCTCCACAGCGATAAGAAACCGCGGAGACTCGAGAACGTATTCCCAACTCCCTTAAAATACAGTTTACCTCCAGCGGTTAGCCATTACTACAGGTTAGTTAGCACGGCGGGGGAAATTACTCAAGAACTACATTCGTCTTGGGGTCCAAACGTTCGCCATAGGCTCAGGACGGTCCACTCCTCACGTATTCAACGTTTCGTTAGGCAAACCTCAGTTTGAACTGCGGCAGAGACCAGACGTGCACCTCGACCCTTATTCACTTATTAACTTCAAATTACTACTTAAACTCCAATTTAATACCATTATCTTGTGTCTTATAGTAAGGATTAGCATTATCTCTAAGTTATTACCAATTAGACATATTTTGTGTATAACACTTATTTTTTTTTTAATAAATTTTAATAATTTTGTTCTGTAAACTTTATTTGTTTCCTTTTGTAGTTAGTTTCCCTAATTAAGCAGGAAATATTGTTACAATATATACATTTTTAAACAAAAATATGAACTCAACGTCATAAAAGTAATTATAGCAGATTTTTATATGAGTCTTAGGGCCTGTTTCACCAACTTTGAGTAATGCTATCCGTCAAATACAAATATACCCATCTTTGTTGACTAGGAGATATTTATAAATGACTGATAGCTTAATCGTGAGTCGGTGAAATAGGTGCTTATAATAAAAACTTACCAGCAGGGGTATGCCAATTAAAGTTGAACTGCAAAGTTTTAAATCATGGTCAGTTCATACTAACTCATAGTTATTCTGTGACTAAATAGTGACATTATGACGTCGTTTGATGTGTTTTCGCGTATATTTTGCTGTCAAGTGTCTAAAAAGAATGATCACGTGGTACAAATTTGTACCACGTGACCTGAAGAAATTACACTGGGCAGTGAAATATAACTTGACAGCAAAAGATTGGCATACGGGGGCAGAAGCACTAACCATTGCGAAAAAGCAAAAGGATTCCGGATTCCCCCAATCATAATCAAAAATCAGACAAAAAAACGACACAGCAGCGGAAATTCTTCCCTTAGGCGCAAACACACTTTAATTTCATACCTATTCTTGTCACGCGCCACCGATTTTCAAGTGCCTCGCGATGTCTTCGAACTTTTATTCTTCCGATTTCTTGAGTCACGACGTATGCTTTTTCAGTAGGCCCAGTCTCAGTGAGTTATACATTTTATGGATGTGGTAACTAATCCAAAATTAAAAAAAATTTGGTAAACTTAATCAATTTATGGTTTTTTAATATAAGACCCCTAATTTCAGAAGCGTTCAGCCTCTAGACTAGACTAGCCAAGTTGATTATTATTCTTACGCTAAAGAGTAATGTAAAAAACGTATGATATAGTCACGTGCCTAACGTGACGTCATTAGTTTTATTTTCTCGAGCGATTATGGATTTTTTTATGAAAAAAAGTAGTGGAACAAGCTGATGGCTGATGGCACTTGCTGTTAAGCGGTTACCTCTGCATGACTTCACAAAGCAAGTCCATTGGGGACGGAGTAAGCAGTCCCAAATAAAAAAATAAAAGTAGTATACTTAGGCTCTGCTTAAAAATTTATTACCACAGGTTGGCCCTGAACAAAATCCCTTACAGCCTAGGAAATTATTTACTTGTTTAATATAGTTGGGTTCGTCATTCGGAGCACGTCTTCCCCGGCAAGGTGCGAAGACTTATTCATGACGAGTACCTACATTAATATTTTTTAGATTTCAACCCTATACAGTAAGTAGTAGGGTTCAAAATCTGCGCGATGTTCTTTGTAGCTAATCTGGGAAGGATGTAATTTTTATGTTATCTCAGTGCTACACATTCGTGTAAAAGTAAAACCATCTACGGTAAGATTCTGGTTAGATTAAAATGTAATCTACCTAAGGGAATTTCTGTAAAACGGTGTATGAATGTAATGCTTAGATTTTCACTTAGGGCGCGGGGACTAGTCAATTTCCTAGTTTCAAAACGTTTATTCAACGAGGAATCAAAATACAATTTTGAAATAAATGCTAAAATATAGCTAGCTAGCTATAAATTGATGTTTTATCTTTAAAAGGTGTGTAATAGAAAAAGAAATCCCAAGAGAAGCTGTTTTTACAGGCATTATAACTTTATAACGCTTGGCGCTAGACATTACATTAGCCATAATTTAGCAAGATCTTTTCTTCGAAAGGTTATGAAGGTATAGATAATTCTTAATTAACATTTTTTTTACATTTTCAACCTCGGGGTATTTAAAACCATTGTAATTGTACGCGGCTTGCTCGGCTTAGGTGGTCCAAGCGCCTTATATTTTCTGAAATCATTTTGTATGCCAAAACTTATACTCGTAAGATATCTAGCTAGATACGTAAGTACCTATACATTTATACAACCCATTGGGATGGTTATCTCAGACGGTTTTCTTAGAATCTTAATCCTCTGCTCGATCTAAGATCTCGTAGAAGGCTTTCTTTGTTCCTTAGATTCTTTATTGTACACAAATACTTTTTCATTAAGTAAACTCTATAAATATGAAGTAGTTCCAACTATGGTTCGATCGATCATCATTTTAGCTGAAACGAACTGTGCAGCTAAATTGAAATAGTCTAATCTAATGAAAAACTATGTATCAGCTACGTTTAAGCTGTGAAAGTTTGAAAGTAAAAACGAAATAGCCTAAAATAGATTAGAAACTACGGTTCAACTGCGCTTCAGCTGACAAGTTTTTAGTGGAATTGGACCCCAACCTATACTTCGTCGAATATCATTACCAGAGTCGTTAAATCATATCAGTTCGTATGTTAATGACAGGTGGCGTGTAATTGGAAACATATTGACCTACTACGCAAAACGATTAAAAAAGATCATTTGAGTTACACTGCTCGGCGACGCGGCTATTTAGCAAGAAGTCGCGGTCAACACGCAAAGCGGCCGCGCAATGTAATTTGAATTTCATAAACTAATCTTTGTTTATTGTTTTTCATAGTAGATATTGTTTGCGATTCGACATCGACCCAATTAACTGACGATTTATTGCTTTGTTCTTTTTTGAGTGCCTTTTTAAGTGGAATGAAAAGTTATACAAGTGTTTTTAAATTACTGTGTTAAATTGAAATGTGAAATTAATGTTTCAGGTTTTACATGAAACTCATCATCATCAGGCCTGAAGAATGCCACTACTGAACATTATTCTCTCCTCGAATTTACAGGAAAAACATTTTTTGAGACTTTTTCTTTTTTTGAGAATATTAGTGAGAATTGAACCTACTACCTACATCGTAAAAGGTAGAGCGCAATGAGGTCAGAGGATCAATCGCACTAATTTGAACGGCACGCATTTCCATGGAAACGTGCCCTCAGGGCCCGTCGTCAGCGGATGTGCGGAAAACCAAACCAAAATGATTCCATTTGAACGTCACCGTTAACAAAAATTACGATAAAAAACTACAAAATTAAAACCTTTGACAATATACAAAAAACCTCGTAAGCCCACAATTGAATTGCCGAATTCTCGCTCACAAATCATGAGGTAATTCAAAATGAATTTGAATTCTGAAGATTAAATAATAAAGTGGTGGAATGGTGAGTGTTCAGTACGATTCTGTCGCAATGTGCATGCTGAGATTTATTTCACGCTGCATGCTTGCATGTGGGGCGCCAGCACTAGTGGGTTAGTCTCAAAATCCCCCTTGAGTTTTCCCCCTTAAGGGGATTTTGAGACTAACCCACTAGTGCTCTGAAATTCTCAAAATCCCTTGATTTAGAAAAAAATTAAATCAAGGGGATTGAGGTCTACTCGAAAATAGAGTTTTTTTTAAGTTATGAATATGAGTGTGACTGGGTATGCACGTAGAGGAAGGCCGAAGAAGAAGTGGTTGGATTGTGTAAAAGAGGACATGAATGTGAGAAAAGTAGATTCTGAGTTGAGGAGCGGGTGGAAAAAGAAGACATGTTGTGCCGACTTCACCCAGCGTGGGATAAGGGCAGGGGAATGATGATGAAGACGAGGGACCAAGACTACATTGTAGGCTTTGCCTAGTGAGATTATATTAACCAGGTCTTTGCATCTAATCTAGATATTACAGCGTCAGGGACCACGTTTTACCATACTAACAACGGGACGCTGCAGTGCCTGTGACATGGTTTTTTCATCTAACCTATAGCATCCTCTCAGCTTAGTCGGCCCTATTCACATGAAAAATGATGAAAGACGAGGCCAATACGTGCAAAGCTGACTAAGTAGTGGGAAACAAAATTGGAAGTACAAAAAAACAATTAGATTTTTACTTATTGAAAAAAAAAGTCTCACTGGAACTTATTATTTGGTTTTATAGATGTTGTTTTTTTTAAATCATTGTTGAAATTCTTTCCCAAAAACGGTTCACACTTTTTTTATGGCTTCTGTCTGTTTAGACAATTTTGCCAGTGTCAAGTGAATTATTTGAATAAGTTTAGTCAAGTCGAGTCATACGTCAAGTCATTTGTTTTGAAGACAAAATGGTGGATTTTCCCTTCAAAACTAGGAGATGAATTCCAACAAATAATAAAAGCACAAAATACACATTTATTCCAATAGCTCACACTTTATGCTATGACTCGAGTCTGGTTCACACTTTTAGTGAATGACGTAATGTCATTTATTTTTCCATTTAGCTATATTCTAAAGAGGTGCTATTAGAACAAATTGATTCAAAGACATACAGACTAGAGTACTAACTATTGGAAAGGCCATTTAGCTTTCAAAACCATTTTAAATTGAGGACGTTTTGCTCTCAGAGCATTTTATATTACAGTCGATGTGCATCTAAGAACATTTAGCTTCCAAAACCTCCTGCAGGGGTATGCCAATCAAAGTTGAACTGCAAAGTTTTAAATCATGGTCAGTTCATACTAACTCATAGTTATTCTGTGACTAAATAGTGACATTATGACGTCATTTGATGTGTTTTCGCGCATATTTTGCTGACAAGTGTCTAAAAAGAATGATCATCACGTGGTACAAAATTGTACCACGTGACCTGAAGAAATTACACTGGGCAGTGAAATATAACTTGACAGCAAAAGTTTGGCATACGGGGGCTGATCCGTAATGTATTATAATTTCATGTAGGTACCATTTAAAAGACAGTTCTTTCGACTATTGTATAAAGCACACAATTTAACGAATTCGAAAACGATTTATTATATCATATAATTTATGAAGTGTTTCTGCAAATGCTGCCGGCACTAGCACAGTCGCTCGTCGCTGGAAATACTTGATAAGTGTTTGTGTTCTGAGCCTCTTCACTAACTCCAGTTTTTACTTTACTGCACTCTGATGATAATGCTGTGCATTTTTCAGTATTTTTCAACAAATTTTGAACAAGTTATTGTTACTGTGACTGTTAGAACAATAGTGTTTAGTTTTTTTAATTATTTTTGATATAAATACAGTGAATTTTGCGTTTATTTTTTTTGAGTGAGTATCCAGCCCCCGTATGCCAATCTTTTGCTGTCAAGTTATATTTCACTGCCCAGTGTAATTTCTTCAGGTCACGTGGTACAATTTTGTACCACGTGATCATTCTTTTTAGACACTTGACAGCAAAATATGCGCGAAAACACATCAAATGACATCATAATAATGTCACTATTTAGTCACAGAATAACTATGAGTTAGTATGAACTGACCATGATTTAAAACTTTGCAGTTCAACTTTGCAGTTCAACTTTGATTGGCATACCCCGGCAGGAAAACTGGCAGACAATGCTCTTAGCATTAAGTCCTCCTAGCACTACCTAAACTTTAAAATAAATAAATAAATAAATTTTATAAAAGGTTTCTCGACTTATTTAATATCTGAGAGCAAAAAGTATATCAAAGGTTCATTATTTAAATATTGAAGAAAATCTTCAGTAAAAATTGAAAAAGAGACATTCCACATCAACCAAGATATAAGCTTTGATAAGACGAACAAACGATACGCCGATTGCATTTACCGGAACCGGAAAACCGGAAACCGACTCCATGCCCAATTTCTGAGTCCCTATTGACGGCGTTTTTCTTCCACATTTGACAGAAAACTGCGTCCAATCAGAAACAAACCGTCTTTGTATAAAATACTAGATTTACGAGGGTAGGCCAAAAGTTTTTATATTCTACTATTTCGACATAAATCACGTCTGACCTTATTTCCTATCGTGAAAAAGAAAAACTATGAACGGCAACTTTATTCCCACCTCTAATTTATACTTATTCCTTTGCTACGTAAAGGTCTACGACCCCGTAGCAGTTGCTACGAGTTCTACCTATTGCGTAGCAAGCGCTGCTACGATCACAATGCTGGTAAATTAAGTAGGTAAATAGTTTGTTGCTATAATTTATAGTTCGAGCCTTAGTGTGGTTTCAGCAACTGAAATAATCACCGTACTTTAATCCTACTAATATTATAAATGCGAATGTTTAGATGTTTGGATGTTTGTGTTTCAATCACGTCTAAACTACTGAACCAACTTGGATGAAACTTGGCATATATATAGTTCGTAACCTGGATTGACACATAGGCTACTTTTTATCCCGAATAATTAACAGGATCTACAGGATAAAATGAACGAAAAGGATTTGCAGCGCCAATTGGCAAGAGGATTTCATTGTCATGTCATGTCACGACAGTTTGACAGGGCGTAGTACTACCTCTTTGGTCTAACAACTAGCGTTTGACATTCCAGTACGAGTTCGGTGTAATGAGGTGTAATGTCAAGTTTCTCAAAGTACCTATCCGCTAGGTACACGCACAGATAATATAATGTTCACGGAAACTGTAGACGCGTACGAAGTCGCGGGTAACTGCTAGTACCTATCAAATAAATTAAGTAACATTTTGTTGATGATAAATTGGCAGTATTTCAATACATTATATAGATCTTTATAATTTTTTTATTAAATAAATAAATAAATATTCATGGACATTTCACACGACGCCCTCTAGTCCCAAACTAAGCAAAGCTTGTAATATGGGAACTAGATGCTGATAGAATACTTATATACTTTAAATAAACATAATAAAATAAAAATAAGTACGGAATCTATATAAAAAAATATAGTTATTAATAAAAGGTATCTTTTTTTGGACACAGACTCCCTCAGTCTACTTTTGGATAATATCATAATACAGATTTTAATCTATCAAATAACAATTAGTACTAAAACCTTTAAAAATAACAAGATGGCCTAAACGCTGATAAATGTACCAACCAAGAGGAATTCTGCGATAAAACAGCCTAACATTTACCTTTTTTTATAGCTGTAGAAATTACAGTACAGCACATTTCAAAGGTCCCATAAGTTATAAAAAAAATATTGTCTTTTTTGTTAGAAGAGCAAAGTGAATAGAGTAGCTTTAAGGCAAGCGTGTGTCAACTGCAGTGTATATAAAAATATTTCTTAGAAAGTAAAACAGTACGCGCAACGGATCTTTAACCCTCTGAAATTAGGCAACGATTGCGCATGTACTGTTCTGCGGAAAAATTCGCTTACCTCCAATTCGAGACCAAAGCAAAATGGGTTCTGCGCAGATACTTCAGTGGGACAAAGTTCTGCATTGGTATGCCAATCAAAGTTGAACTGCAAAGTTGAACTGCAAAGTTTTAAATCATGGTCAGTTCATACTAACTCATAGTTATTCTGTGACTAAGGAGTGACATTATGACGTCATTTGATTTGTTTTCGCGCATATTTTGCTGTCAAGTGTCTAAAAAGAATGATCACGTGGTACAAAATTGTACCACGTGACCTGAAGAAATTACACTGGGCAGTGAAATATAACTTGACAGCAAAAGATCGGCATACGGGGCTGTTGTGACTACTGTACCTACATAACTCTTATTATTATAAACAAGGACTTTTTAAAACGTCTAGTTGAAACGCGCTCTCATTTCCGTGCATATTTTATTTTTAAAATAAATATTACAATTCTGATATCGTCATTACCAAACCAGTAATAAAATAAAAAAATGTTCTATTGAAACACAAAAGGAGCTTCTGAAGTGTTGAACACTGTAACTCTTTTAAGTACCAAACAGTAATGATACCTCCAAAATAAAAATGGTTTCCACCGTTATTTTTTATCGTTCTGTGCTTGAAGAAAATTTCGGCCATTATCATTAGCTCAAACTCACAAATTCTCTTTTAATCCTTTCAATTCTAAATCTGTTTGCATATTTTTACATTTTAGAAAGACTTTTTGGTTGATCGTAGCCTGATAAAAAACTTAATACAAAAAAAATAAGTCTGCCAACAAATTATGGACTGTTTTTAAACAAAGTAGCTTTAACAGTGTATTTCATCACATTGTCTTAAAAACCTGAAATAATCCCAGAAAACAGGTATTAGACAATTCAGCCACCTAATTGTCCCTAGTATGAGTTTTTTGATACTATCGACCGCTATCAAAAATATAAATAATAGAATAGAATAAAAAATAGAATTCAATTCAGTTTTTACAACATGTAGTAGTAATCTGTCATTTTGATTCATATTTGTCAAAAACTCACAATCAAGGAGCTAATGTGTATTATGTGTTTTTATTATTTGATGGAATTCGTTTTCAAGTTTTAAAAGAAAAATTCACGATTTTATCTTCAAAACAAACGACTTGACGTATGACTCGACTTGACTTAGCTTATTTCAAATAATCCACTTGACACTGGCAAAATTGTCTGTCGAAATGTCGGACAGAGACCATATATATAAAGAAGAAGATCTCTTGGTACTTAACAGCAATTCGAAATTTTTTGCGGACCCAATAAAGGATATTCAGAGGTCCACCTTTTCCAATATCTAGATACAATATCGATGCACCAGCGTAAAATAAACAGATATTGCGAGCCATCTCTGGATCCTGGCATTAGCAGTCAGATCACGCGGCCAATTGATGCACTCGGACTAGTATAAATACAGGATATTTTTCTAGGATTGAAGGAATTCTTGCAAATCTCGCTTTTGTGTGGTCTGCTGTTTTCGAAGATGGAACGTGAATGTTGAACCAATCAGTGTGCGCAATGTGTCAGGAACAAGTGATTTTGCTCGCGGATTCCTTTCAAACATGGTTTTAAATCGTAGCAATGTATTTCTAAATAAAATATATGGTTTATTATAACTGGTATAATTGGTCGTTTATATAGTTATCTTCGATAACATTTCACAATAAATAAAAATTCAACGAATAAGTAGGTTTACATATTCACCGATAATTTATAAACAGAAGAGTTTATACAGTTGAACAGTTTATATTTATCGTTCCGTCGTCGTATTTAGATTTGATCAACTAAGATTGAGATTCAACAAAAAACATTTTCGCTCTTTGACAAACATAATTGACAAAATCTTCTTTACTCTATTTACAAAACAGTCTAGCGGTAAGTGGTTTACCACACCGCTATTAATATATTTATCAGAAGGTGAGCGGTATTACCTCTGTATTACATCACACCAAATTCTCACAATGAGATTGCATAAAATATTTATAAGCCCTCAACATTTTAATATCAAAAGCTTCTGAATAAAACCATACATATTCCTTTCAGTGGCGTTTTCAGAGTTCCGTAGCGCGAGCGTAAATTGGCTAACACTTTAAGTACCTCTTCATATATGTGCAAATATTAAGAGCCCTGTTTCACTGGTCAACGTGAAGTTCAAATGAGCTTGACTTATATCCAGTCTTTTTTAAAAGCGTATCATCGAGTGCGTTTTCGGTAAATAATAATTGAATATTACACTACACAGTGATGTCGATTCTGTTGTTGCATTTTTCTAAACTAACCTATTTTGACAGCACTAAAAATGTTGCCGTCCCTTTCTCATAAACTGAAACTGCAAAGACAGTTATAATTGTAACGCTTTCAAATTAGGTTATTTTAGGAAAATGCAACAACAGAATCGACATCAGTGTCATTTGAACCACAAAGTGCGGCTTGCACCAGAATCACTTAACGTGTTTAACAGCTAAATAGATTTAAATCTGACGTATTTATATGACTTGACAACGCGATTCTGGTGCAAGCCGCCCTAAGTAATGACTACAATACCTACTTATTACCCAGAAGCTCTCATTCTGCAACAGAGCAGACATATCTTTACTATAATGGCTGATCTGTTTCTGGACGAACCCTATGTACTGGTTCATATAATATAATATACTGGTTTTGGATGGAATATGAACACAAGACATACAAACAGAACCAATTGTTACATTTCGCTAAAATCATATTACTGACTCTACTGTCGAGTTGTTTTTATAGTTCGGAATGGTGTACAAGGTGGTAATTTACCTGTGCTGTGAAAAAGGACCCTTAGACAAGGAAAAACCTGTCTAGACTCATATGAAAGGAGTTTCTATTTCTAAGGAGCCAATTGCTTAAATAACAGAAAATGTATTCAAATCGAGCCCTCGGGTATAAAATTACGTTTTAAAGCTTGTTTTACGGTTTCTTTCTGAGAGATTGTATTATTTTACATAGCTAGGCTGAGATTGTATTATGAAGCCATGGGGTGAATAAATAATCTGGACGAAAATCATCTTTTGTTTAAATATATAGAGTGTGAAAACTCCCATAAAAGTATATAGGACAAAACGCTCTAAAAAACTATAAAAACATAAACTGTTACGATTTTTAAAACAGTACATTGATTTTTGTGTATAATTTGTACTTTGTATTCTGAAGACGGACGAGTCGTTTTGCAGGAAAGTAAGAAGTGGACTTTTTTGTCTAGTCTAGTCCTAGGTGAAAAAAAATTAAACTTTAGTGTTGTCGTAAAAAGAAAGTTTGGCCGAAGCCAAATTTGGTTTTTACAACACTCTTTTTTTAATAGCACAATGAATTATGCTCCGTCAATTTCATATCAAGTGGGCTATCTGCTTGTTGCATCACAAACTCTAATAAAAAAGAAAAAAGTTCTCAGCTAAGTCTGTCATTGATACTTGCATGTCAACTGAGATGTCAACCATTTTTGCTAGTGAAACCCTCAACAACTTCACGTATGACTCGACTTGACTAAACTTATTTCAAATAATCCACTTGACACTATCAAAATTGTATGCCGAAATGACGGACAGAAGCCATTTAGAAGAGATGAAGAAGAAGCGTCCAGTATCAAGACCATAGAGTACCTAGTAATGTTATTTCAATTAAAAATGAAAAAAAAAATTAATGAATGAAAATGTAATTTTTGTTTCCGATTCTGAAAAGAACCTGTTAGTAATTATTCACCAAGATGAATGCCGTTTAAGATAATACTTCTCACGTAAAGGTTTATCTTTTTGACAAATTGCCGGTAGCAGTACCTTTTTAAGTGAGGTATCGTGGTGATGTATACCTACCCTAATTCAAGTCTGGTTCTTTTTTTTTGCTTTTGGGCTGGCATCTGTTATTTGGATTTTTTTTATATTTTTAAATGCGAAAATTATTTCTCTGTTATTTTGGTGGTTTTTTGTACTCTTTTTAATGTATTTTTTGTTTTTAAATTCTTTCTATGTTGTCAATTACATACTCAATACAAATACGGTGCACGTTATTTTTTTTATTATGAAATCTGAATGAGAAAATATCCATAGGTCATAATTTATTCATTCGAAAAACAAAAACCTTGACGAAACTTGGTCTTCGCAAAAAAAGCAACAAAGTGATTCTATAATAAAATAAATTAAAAATAATACAAAGCTAAGAAATTTATGAAATTCGAATTTATTTAAATCCTAGCTTCACTCATATCGTCGCTGCATATATCAATTTGTGACAACTGAAGATTAGTTTCAAAATCAAAGCAAAATTCCGATTGTGGATCCCACCGTCGTATTTACAAGAGCGAAGAAGCTATGAATAAATTTAGCTGAGTTCGTTACTGGCTGGATTGCCTGTACTGACTTGCTTGTATCCAGCAATAAATAAGTAATAGGGTATAGAAGTGAATCTCGTTTTGTAGCGCTGAAATTGCGCTAGCTAGAGAAGCTCTGTAGGCGTCACATCGGCGTTGCAGATATCAATTTCACACAAGCGCTTACCGCGAGGTCTTAAATGAGAAAATTGCAGAAAATAGAGATCTTGTATGGGTACTAAAGATTGCTAACTAAGTATTAGGTAGTTTTGACAAAAATGAGGAGTAAAATTTCTTGCTAAACTATTATTTATTATTTTGTACGTAGCCAATGGAGTTAATGTAGTAGAGTAAGAGTATTTAACCAATTTAAGCCTTAATCTGCATTATTTGAAACCAAGCTACAACGCCGACATGTACTTTGATTTTTTTTATAAAAAAAATCTACTATTTATTATTTTTTACTAAAATACTATCCAACCTTTAAAAATAATGTCAGAACCTAGAAGAAGCCTTCTTCTTCTACGTTCTGACATTATTTTTTTTAGCCCCTTGGCTAGCCTGTCTAGAGATTTCACATCTATAGGCAAATATTTATGCATATTACGACTACTACTTGGTTGGAATGAGCCCGACTGCCGACGATATTATTTTGCAGGAGCCGCCTATAGTTGGATATAGATTGGGTTGGCCTGAACGTTACTTTTTAATTTTATCGCCTCCGAGTTCTTTAAACGCCTTAGTTCGCTCGATCGGTTTTTCTTTTGTATCGAGACGTTTTTATTGGATAGATATTTCTTATTACTTTTATGGCTCAGTGGTGATGTGATATTGAAGGTGTCTGTCCAGTGTCTGTCTAGCGATTTTGGCTAAAGAGGAATGTAAGAGTATTGCAATATCGATAACTTCATAGGTAACCAACTCATCACATATTTTTTCCCATTGCTCTTTCATAAAAATTGAAACTCTCTTTTGTTTTAAACTTTGTCAAGTGCGACCTAAGAATAATAAAACTTGTAGGTCTAGTAGTCACAACGGACCAACCTTTGAAGTAGAGTCAGGCGAATTTTTCCGCACAATCGTTGTTGCACCTAACTTCAGATGGATAAAGATCTGTTATGCGTACTGTACGTAGGTATACATTATTTGCCAGGATCTTATTTTTATTTCCTGGAAATTAATTTAGAACGTAAATACACATTCTTTTTGGATCCCGGATATTTTGTTCCCATTTTTCTTGGTATCCAATGTACACGACACAGTACACGAGTTTCTCGATGTCTGCCAAACGCCAAAGACCCCATTAAATCCATTAAGGTCGGCCAAATACAGTCGGAATTCCGATTCGGAATTTTGATTCGGAATTCCGAACGCAGTAACTCCATGCAAATCTATGGACCTATCACATACATAGGTATTTTACATACACCTACAGTATTTTCCGTTCGTAGTTTTCTCCGATTCGGAATTCCGCATGGTAGACTGCGCGTCCAAAATTGAGCCTTGTCAATCCGAACGGAAATAAACGTGTGTGTGAAATATGTACGGAATCCCGAATAGAAATTCCGAAACGGAATTCCGACTGTATGTGGCCGATCTAAAACATTATAAAAGTTGAAATTGACAATTTGACGAGTGGTATCAACGTCACAAAGGTATTAGACAACTTTCAGATGATCAATCACAGTTACAAATTGTTTTAAGAATCTGCAGAAGGCGCGTGTTACTTAAAATAGCTTGCTGTGGAAAATGAACTTTAATACGGTGGGTTTAGATTCAAAATAGCTGGGATGGGATACGACTTCTTAAAGTCTCTAGTAAAGTGATGTGTAATATCTACCAATAGAAACACGCAAAAATGACGTGCCGCCAGTTTGATAAGATTCTATTGGCTGAGGTCTCTCCGATCCATTAATTTTTGTAACCTAGCTTTTTTAGCTGTGGTTTTGTTTTGACATTACCGTTTCAAATGAGCGATTGCCCCCAAGTACCTAGCTATATATAGCTAGTTACTTGGGGCGTTTTTTATTGGTTTGGGTATACCCAAACCCTAAATAGGTACCTAAAAAATACCTTAAAAACCTTACCTAAAATAGACGAAATAAACCTAAGAATCACAAAATGGCGCCCAAATTTTTTACTTTTAAAATCGCAATGATATTTTCTAGAAATCTTAAATGAAAGAGAAGTAATTTGCCCCACAGATTCCCTCATAGCTACTAAGTATCAGTTTTAAAGTGAGACTTCAGCACGTAGATGCTATTACTCGTGCTGCGGTAGTAGCAAACGGTTTCAGGACTTTTCCGCGTTGTGAAAGTTTGGATGAGATTGTATTGGCTGCTTCCCAAGTTGGAAGTGTATTTGGAGTTTCAACCCAATCTAATGCTCGTAGGTGTAAAAATGCTGTTACCACTTCTCTAAGCAGACTTTGACGGTAAGAATGACATCATGCAATTTGTTGGCTTGATTCTTTTCTGTGCCCAAAAACAATTTCGGTCTATTTTATAAAAAGTTAGAGATGTACGTAATAATAACCTTATGCCAACTCTTCTACAACTCGTAATAGTAGAGCTTCATATGAAAGAGCTCGTCCGGAGAAGTACTACCACCGTACAAACAAACAAACAGCGATACTCGCATTACTGTGTTCCAGTTTAAAGCGTATGGGTGCCAGCGTAATTACATTCATGTCTCAGAGTGATGGGTGGTTCAAATAATATTTCAACTTTATGTCATACTGTCTGTATTAGTACCGCAAACCTAACTAGATGGCGCCACAGGGAAAATTAGAACGCGCTATCGATGCGTTTTGAGTTATGGTGCAGCCCAGCGCAGTTGCATTAAATAAATAAGTACTTTCTGAACTACTGCGCGTTTTTACTACCTAATAGTTATACAATGGGCACAGGGCACGTCTTCAGGTGGTCGTGCTCAGTGTGGCAATGCCTCATCAGGATGTGCCATCTGTTTGTTCCCGTTTTCGATTCCTGCCGTTAAAATTTCAGATCTGTAAATATTTTTTCAAGTCTGAATATGAATAAGAATGGTGTTACTCGCTGGAGTTACACCTTAAAACACCAATACAAGAACCAATCTGATTATGGCTAAATAGCCGATAGCCGATTGCAGATAGCATTTGTGGAAAAAAAAAGTCTGAATATAGGCTTACCATGATAGTACCATCTTGTTGATTCCAACGCCATTTGATGACGACTGATAGATCACAGTAACTATGTTTATATCTGATGGATGTGTTATTTGAAAACAGTGTTTTAAGATTTCCAATACAATCTTATGTAGGTAAATTAAACAATGCGAGAGAAATAAGATCTATGAAAACCCGTGACGAACTGAATTATTTATATTATCTTAAAAAGCATTCCTTTGTTCCTCTCTAGTTTAATTATAGCAGGATAATTGATTTGTTTTTTGCGTGACGCTGTTTTCTTTAAAAGGAAGTATTTCCCACCTTGAAATGGCATTTTTCCGCCTGTAATATGTACAAATTTACATTTTCTTTTAAAGAAATCTTCAAGAAAAAATGGTTTAGTAACTGAATTACGACTTTCTGTACTTTGCTTAATATAATAATTAGTTCAAGTTGAACTCTACATTTCAATAACGTGTCGTTATTGAAAATTATGTCATACATTCTGACTAGTTTTTTATTTTAGGGATCGTAGAATGACAACTTGTCCGGAGAGACAGTTTATTATATCCACAGAATTATTATATATATCTAGTTCTTTTTTTTCATCTTCTCTTATATGTGGCCTCTGTCCGTTATTTCGACACACAATTTTAGTTCCATGAGTAGTTCTAGACAATTATTCCTTAGCTGTAATTATTTTGGCAAATAAACGTATCGTGTATCCTGAAATTCAAATGCGCAGATCTTGTCTATTGGCGGTGAGCTTCATATGTTGATTCAGTTTATTCTTAGGCTTATTTTCAACCAGAGATATACGTTGCTGAGCTACGAAAATTAGTGACCGTTTTTATTAAAGCTAGGCTATGCGGGTAAGATGTGTTATGAAGCTGCACAAGTTTGTTGTGCGAGGAGGATAGCATACATAGCTCGCATCCGTAGCTGCCATCCCTAGCACGCATCTTTAAGCAAAATAACATCATCATCATCATCATCAACCTATACTCGTCCACTGCTGGACGTAGGTCTCTCCCAAGACGCGCCATTGAGCTCGGTCTTCGGCTCTTCTCATCCAGTGTCAGCGCTACATTTCGCAGATCGTCGCCCCATCTCGCCGGAGGGCGTCCTACACTACGCTTGCCTAAACGTGGTCTCCACTCGAGTATTAGTTTGCTCCAACGATTGTCGGTTCTACGGCAAACATGGCCGGCCCACTGCCACTAAAAAACAAAAAACATAAAAAAACATAGCTTTGTTGATCCCTTAGAAGGGTAATTTTCATCACCGAGCGTGGAAACATCTCAAGCCTTTAAACTTCAGCAATGAAGTGACGATTCTCACAATTTGAGCAAACTTTTAAATGTCAAAAAGCTATTTAATCAGGTGCCTGTCATTTCCTCAATAAAAAAGTTTGTAAGCACTTGGAAAGGGCTTTTCATCAGCGTTTATATCGCGTTGCGGTTTCTTAGAAAACTGGGGATGTCATACAAGGTTACATTTTGCAGAATTACAAAAAACCGGTTACTTACCTGCCCGCGAGTGCACGTGGGTTGTTAGCACGTTGATGTTGAATAGGATAGATGTGACGTCAGATCTTATGGCCGATATACACATTCATAAGTAGGTACAGTGGCGATACTGCGCGGCAACTACATTCGATTACTCGACTCCGAATAATGCTATCTCAACCGCTACCTAACTGCTCACTGAACTTATAAGTGTGTAAATCGGCCATTAGCGATTTACCTACAGACGTCAGCCTATATTCAAGTGATAACGTAAGTTGACCGTGGACATAAATGACTTCTATTGCAGAAACCAAAGTAATTTCAGAAACCATCCACGTAGCGCTTTGTGGGCGAAGTTGCTTTTCAGAAACCGGACCTTAAGTACATACTTAGTCGTAAAAAATGTGCCAGATTACCGAAATTGAGAGACAGCTTGCATTCATTGCCGCTTTTAAAACTTTTAACTCGTTTTCAGTTCCATTAACGGTTATATCTCAGCGTAACTCTGGTAATTATGTACGCAATTTGGCTGGGTTTAACTACAAGAGTTAACATGTCCGTGTACAACGTGTTAAGGGTAGAACCATCATCTCAGCTGTGAAAAGTGTAAAATTAGCGCTAAAATGTGTGCCTCAAACTCTACATCACTTGAATATTTGATCAATACATAGTATAATTGAATGGGTGTTTGCACACTGTCCAATACCGGCTTCAATACGATATTACCGACGTCCTCCCGTGAGCTGCCCCCGTATGCCAATCTTTTGCTGTCAAGTTATACTTCACTGCCCAGTGTAATTTCTTCAGGTCACGTGGTACAATTTTGTAGTACTACTCTTTCATTTCTTTCATTCTTTTTAGACACTTGACAGCAAAATATGCGCGAAAACAAATTAAATGACATCATAATGTCACTATTTAGTTACAGAATAACTATGAGTTAGTATGAACTGACCATGATTTAAAACTTTGCAGTTCAACTTTGCAGTTCAACTTTGATTGGCATACCCCTGCTGAGGTATTAAACTTTGTCCATCACCGCCGCTTTGCCGCTCGCCCACGATGACTTCTTCTCTTATATATGGCCTCTGTCCGTCATTTCGACAGACAATTTTGCCAGTGTCAAGTGGATTATTTGAAATAAGTATAGTCAAGTCGAGTCATACGTCAAGTCGTTTTTTGCAGCGATGCTGTAGCGCGATTTGTAAACGCGCGACGGCATCGCTACAATCGCGCGTCAGTTGCGAGGGATAAGGTACACAGCCAGCGACAGAATCGACTGTATCGATGCGAACGCGCGGCAGTATCGCGACAGGATCGCTGCAAAAAGTCGTCGTGGGCGAGCGCTTTAAGAAGTGTGTCTATCAAGTACCCATACCAATAAACCAGAACACAGCAATGTACACATTAACTACACTCGAGAGCATAGAAATCGCACATAGGGTAATTTTCCTGCATTTTGATTTCGACACTTGTTATTTTTTAAATTAAAGATTGGTTGCAAATATAACTTAAATTAAATTAAAGTACACACTGTTAGCTTCCTAAAAACCCATAATGTCTGGCCTTGAACTTCCAAATCATAGCAGTGGCGGCATAACAATGGAATGGCCTAAATTCGCTCGTTTCAGGTAGCGCGGGTTGTGGGACTTTGAGCAGGTATAAAACAATAAAGGACGATTGAAATGACATCATTTGCATACCAACACCCAGTCAGAAAGGTCCTTTAACGAATAAGTCATCTCTCTAAACAAAAAAATGGATAACACACCAGAAGCAGCGTCTCAAGTGGTTGCACTAATCGAAGCTGGACAGAACCAAAGTCAAGTGGCTCGTCAATTAAATTTGAGCAGATATGCTGTTCGACGTGTATACCAGCAATATCAGCAAACTGGTGGCTATACCAGGCGACCAGGAACAGGCCCAAAACGTGCGACAACACAGCGTGATGATCGTTTTCTTGTGAATACATCACTACGAAATCGCCGGTTGAATGCAGTTCAACTCGGACAGCAGCTCCAGGAAGTTAGAGAAGTGGAAGTCAGTCGGTGGACGGTTAGAAGAAGACTAGCCGAAGGAGGTCTGACAGCGCACAGACCAGCAACTGGCCTAAAATTGACCCCAGCGCACAGACAAGCACGCCTTCAGTTTGCTCGAAATCACGTTAATTGGACTATGGATCAATGGCAGGCAGTCCTCTTCTCCGACGAATGCAAGATGTGTCTCCATGGTAACGACGGACGGGGTAGAGTCTACCGAAGACCCGGTGAGCCTTTTGCTCAATGCTGCATCTCCGAACGGGTCGCATACGGCGGTGGTTCGTGTATGTTCTGGGGAGGCATTTCACTGGAAGCGAAAACCGAACTTGTCTTCATCACAGGGCCCGATATCGTCCGTCGATCGCGTGGATTGACTTCCCAACGTTACGTCGAGGAGATCCTGCAAGAGCATGTTGTGCCCTTTTCGGGATTTATCGGCGAAAACTTCGTTTTTATGCAGGACAACGCTAGACCACACAGCTCTGCTATAGTACGCCAGTACTTGGAGGAGGTTGAAGTACTCGCTATGGAGTGGCCTGCTCGAAGCCCAGATCTCAATCCCATTGAGCACTTATGGGACGAACTAAAGAAACGAGTAAGAGCCAGAAACGCAGTGCCTACGAGTCTCAGAGAGCTCCAAACCGCGATCAAGGAAGAATGGGACAGCATACCGCATGATTTCGTAAAAAAATTGATTTCTTCAATGAAAAATCGAATGGAAACTGTTATTCAGGCTAGGGGAGGCAATACCTCGTATTAATAAATCGTTACATTCTCAAATTTATTGTTTTTTTATCCTTCTATACCTGCTCAAAGTCCCACAACCCGCGCTACCTGAAACGAGCGAATTTAGGCCATTCCATTGTTATGCCGCCACTGCTATGATTTGGAAGTTCAAGACCAGACATTATGGGTTTTTAGGAAGCTAACAGTGTGTACTTTAATTTAATTTAAGTTATATTTGCAACCAATCTTTAATTTAAAAAAAAAACAAGTGTCGAAATCAAAATGCAGGAAAATTATCCTATGTGCGATTTCTATGCTCTCGAGTGTATTATAAAAACGTAAATGTAGGAAATAGTCAAAGTCAAGTCAAAATCAAAGTTTTTTTGCAAAAAACCGTATTCAATAAAATCACAAAGGGCCATTTAGATTGGTTATATTATAACCCTATCTTACTTAGCCTGGATTCGATCAACTCTGAATAGCGATATTCTTTCCTAAATAAAAAATATTTTTTTTTTTTTTTTTTTTTTTTTTTTCAATTTCCGTTAGTGAGAAATAGAAAGAAAGAAAGAAAGAAAATAAATTTATTTGCTCGCACTTACTTAACACTATCGATACCTACCAAACAATCACATTATTATTATAAAACTACTTTAGGTATAGGCAGGTACTCTAGGCCAGTGTGGCAAACCAGACCTTGACTCAGCATGAGGTTAGTAGCTGATGATGAGCTACTAACGCTGGTCTTCCGTCATACTACGAGCAGTGTCCGCATAGCCATAAGAGGCCATCATATACCCAGCAGGATTACCAACTACATAAGTAATAACAATTTGTAAGCCCATTAGACAGGATCATAGACCGCATCTTCATTTATAAAACCATGGGTGGTCGTGCCATGGTATTACAGAACTGCAGGGTTCTTGAGTTAAACGGTTTCATAAAATTGGTACAAAACCGGATGCTGTAGCATTGTAGCTGTATTTGTAGATTCTGCGATTACTTATGGGAGTGTAAATCGTCACTGACAGGCGTCACAGCTCAGTCGGTAATAGCTCTGCCTTCCGTGCTGTGGGTCGTGGGTTCGATCCCCACCAAGAACAAACATTTGTGCGTGGAAAACATAGATGTTTGTTCTGTCTGGGTGTTACTATGTAGTATAAGTATGTATTTACAAAAAAAAGTATATAAGTATTCTATCAGCCATCTAGTTCCCATATTACAAGCTTTGCTTAGTTTGGGACTACAGGGCGTTGTGTGTTTATGTAAATATGTATTTATTTATGTAAATAAGGTGGGCCATGGACTTGTGCTATCATTAAACTTTTTTTATACTACTTACCATGATTATATTTAGTCCATGATACTATATATTGTATGATGAAACAAGCCGATGGCCCATTTGATGTTAAATGGTAACCACTGCTTATAACAATGCATATCGTCACTGAGCACGCCTATCTCTCTGAGATAAAGTCTCATGTGCCTGTAGGTACCACCGGCACCCATACCCTTCAAACCGGAACACAGCCACGCGAGCATCACTGCTTAGCGGCAGCATAGAACGGTATAGAAACTGTATAGGTATAGTTGTATAAAAAAAACTCTAGCACAAAACCATATTTCAAGAAAAGGTCAAACTAAACAAGCAGAAGTGGTCGTACATCCCTTCAGCGGGGTGCTACGTCACACCCCCGCTGGGATATACAACGCGTAACATATTGTCCCTATAAGCCGAAAAGGAGCTTATTCAGACCAAACACCTGAATAGATTGGCATGTGCAAAAGTTGAATACAACATGTTGGAAATTTCCATATTTTTTTAAATTTTGTCTTTGATATTTGGGACCACTTTTAGTGTTTATTTACTTTGCGTATGTATCCAGCCTGTTAGTACACATACTCACGCACCCTCGTATCACAACGCACCCACACATAGACACTTCTCTTCGTTTTTCATGAATGAAAAACTTCGAAATATTAAAAGTCGTAGAACAAATGTTGTTCGCCATAACGTGTAGAATAATCCCCTTTCGGACTTATAGGGATATTATGTTACACCCTGTAGATTGTTTTCTATTTACAATTTCAGGTTCAGGAGTAATCATTTCAGCTGCCTTACAGCTGATACATTTTTTATTAGACTTGTTTCAGATTTATCTAATAAGCTGAAGATAGTAAAAATACTATCACAAACTTACAGTTTAGACAAAGCATGGTAGAATCGTCCTGCCCCCGTATGCCAATCTTTTGCTGTCAAGTTATATTTCACTGCCCAGTGTAATTTCTTCATCCTCATCATCACTCATTCTTTCTGTCATTCTCTTCGATCGTTCTTCTTTCGATCATTCTTTTTAGACACTTGACAGCAAAATATGCGCGAAAACACATCAAATGACGTCATAATGTCACTATTTAGTCACACAATAACTATGAGTTAGTATGAACTGACCATGATTTAAACTTTTGCAGTTCAACTTTGATTGGCATACCCCTGCTGGTTAATTGAAGCGAAGGCTCCCTCGAGCAAACCCTATGTTACCCATGTTTCATGTCACCCATTGATTTGTACGCACGGAATTAAATTAACCTTTCAGATCAAAGTGATCAACTTGCGGTCCAATCTTGAAAGTCGATTTTGTTACGTATCTACCTATACCTACACAATATACATACATATACACTTACTAGCCACTATGTAGGTAAGTATCACCCTATTTAATTCTCGATGATTAGACAGACAGACAGATTACGACATGTTAATAAGCCAATTATATTTATAATATGTACATAATACACATGAACCAGTTGAGCTATCTACACACCGTTGCAAACGATTTATAGATAGCTCAACTGATCCAAATCAGTACCAATCGGAAGCGTGCCCAAGACACTGGCTGCATTGCCGCATTATATTTTATACCTACTGTTTACTTCCTGAAAGAATACAATTATAGGGATAAAGTTTAAACCTTATTCTAATAGCAAAAGAGTTTTTTTTTTCGAAATTGAACGATGGGGATTTCTGGAATCCACTTTATAGAATGTGTGACGTCATGTTATGCGTGATGTAATAATAAACTATAACAAGTCTAATCGGTGTATGTAAACTTTAACGATATCCTTGTTTTGTTTGAGATTGCTTTATAAGACCAATTTTATGTTAGTAAATTATAGACTGTAAGTTTAAATTAAGTTCACAATGTTTTGTAGACTCTCGTCGTTTAGCCCGGTAAGTACATCAGGAGAATACATTGCGTAGGTTGATATATCGAACTATAAACTTTTTAAATATCATCTAAATCCATTCAGCCAATGATAAAAAGTCTGCCCCCGTATGCCAATCATTTGCTGTCAAGTTATATTTCACTGCTCAGTGTAATTTATTCAGGTCACGTGGTACAATTTTGTACCACGTGACCTGAAGAAATTACACTGGGCAGTGAAATATAACTTGACAGCAAAATATTGGCATACGGGGGCTGGTGCGAGCTAAATCCGGGATGCGTGTAAAATGTTGAAACTGGATGCAACGAGAACAAAATAGAAAAAGTTATCTACTCTATAACCTGCCTAAGTTTTTTATTTGGGATAGAACATTACCTACTGCCATTATACTATACGCCGTTGTTTGCCGTCTACACTGCCTCCGGCGTTTTGTACGACGTCTTGTCTTGTTTGTCTCTAATCATAATTTTTTTATCTAAATACCTACATAGCTAATAATATTAGAATTACAGTTTTTACCTTTTTTTTTCAATCATAGTTAGAAAAAGAAAAGAGAATGTTGCTATAGTTCTCAGTATAAAACATTTTTTAAACATTGTTTCATCATTATTTACTAATAAGGCTGACTCTAACGGCTATTATGCCATTTTACTAGGATAGGTACCAACAGAAGTACCTGTTGATAGCCAAATTGCTTTCGAGTAATTGTCAACCCTTTTTTTACAATTTTTAAGAACAAATGGTATCTTGATTGAATAATTAATTTACGCGGAGCTGGTTAATTGAGTTTTTTTAGTAAATCAATTTTCAGAAAAATAACTTTTCTGTTTCATTTATTGTTTTTTTCTCGCTCTGATTGCTAATCAAACTGATGAGTAGAGCTCACAGAATAATAAATGTTGAGCTATTTGGAAAAAAACAATAATAGTCATTTTGACAGTGACTTTACTTCCGTGATTCCCTTAGGTACTTACAGAGGTACTTAGAAATGATAGAGGAATATACACATATATATATACAACACATAATTATACATACCTACAGTCCTACATATAATCTAGTATAAGATTTTAGTCGAAAGGGACATCACTATTGAAAAAAATAAAGCAAAAGGATATGGCATCATCATGTAGATCTTCTGTCGGTAGTACAATCGTAATCCACCTGTTACATCCAGCACAGCTTTGGGATCCATTTCCCAGACTCTTTACACCTTTCGAAGCTAAGATCAGCGTATCCCTTAGGACCAGCAGAAGATGCTTTGACACATCCCCCTAAAAGGCTCCTTTACAGCGGCACTGAAAGCCTTTTATTCTAATATTATATTTTGACGAGCCAACACTGTCTCAAGGATTTTATAGGGACATCAAAATTTTAGTACAACTTGAGAAGTTTTATCCATGTGCTTGCGATGTAACTTCGAGTTTTGCGACGGAATAGAGAAAGACAAACTTAATTGTTCAATTTTAGCCAAATAAATAGGTAAGTAAATAAAATAACCTTGAATATGTTATGAATGTACCTAGGTAGTTCTGTGAATGATGTTCAAAGAAGCAGTAGAGTTAATGCACCTATGGATATGGAGTTTTTTACCAAATACTTACCTTGTGATGTGACGCAGTTTTACTTAGCTATATTCTAAATAAATCTATTTTGTGATCAATTTTTGTATAGAGGCCATACAGGCCTATACAGGCCTCCGGTGCATCTGATATAACTACAAATACAGATACAATACAAATTCTTTATTTCACAATGTCATGTTAACATTCTTAGCAGTAGGTACCACTATTTTCTGCGGAAAAGCACAGTAGAAGCCCCAGAAATGTTTCTGTCTCTTTTCAAAGCCCCACAACTATGCGCAATCCCTCATAAAAGGAGAACAAAATGCTCAGCCTTATACCGCATCTCTCTTTTCATGCCTCCACGACAATAACCCGTTCTCAAACGTATGCCATCGGGTATTAGTCAAATAAATATTTTATGCGCGTTGTAAAACGTATTAATGATGGATATCGTGAATATGGTGGCCAATTTCTCTTTGTGAATGATAGCTCGTTCGGTGTTACCTATTCGGTGGCAACTTCTCAAAGGTAGGCGTAAAATAAATGGTGAATCCACTAACCTACTGATTACCAACTACCCACATATATAGATTACAACAACAAAAAAACAAAACTTAATTAAACAACTTGATACCAGTTCGCACATTTTGCAAAACCCTGTATAAATATCTATTTTCTTTATAATACGTTCAGATTTTCTTTCCTTGCCAGCGACCCACTTTAAACAACCAGCAATATTGCTTTCAATATAAACAGCAACTCATGATCACCGTAATACCTTTCTGTGTCTCTTTACAAAGAATGCATGGGCATTTGCAACGAGCTATTTGGTAGCTTATTGCATTGGTAATGCTTGTTAGGTTGGTTCCAGCGGTATCAGGGTTGGTGGTCCAAAACTGCTGCAGAAAGCGACTTTTCATAGATTACGAATAATTTTCTTGAGACTAAAAAATTTGCCAAAACAATCGAGCTAGCAGTGTGCAAGTAAATTAAAGGCCGACAAATACCGACAAGAGGAGGAATCGGATGGTGATAAAGAAGGAAACGGAAACGGTCTACGAAGAGTAGATTATCTAAGTATGAAAAAATTCCGAAAAATAATGAACCAAGTTCCTGCCCTCGTATTCCGTCAAGTTATATTTCACTGCCCAGTGTAATTTCTTCAGGTCACGTGGTACAATTTTGTACCACGTGATCATTCTTTTTAGACACTTGACAGCAAAATATGCGCGAAAAGAAATTAAATGACATCATAATGTCACTATTTAGTCACAGAATATTATAAGAATAAAGAATTTGAATTTGAATTTGAACTATGAGTTAGTATGAACTGATCATGATTTAAAACTTTGCAGTTCAAATTTACAGTTCAACTGAGATTGGAATACCCCTGCTGTAATATGATATTTTATAGTCTTTTCTTCGGTCACAGAATCGAAATTATGCCTCGGATGACAGAATCTCCAAATGCCAAAATGCCAGAAATATTCGTAAGGCTAGCAATACTGTTTTATTCATACTTGCGGTCATAACTTGAACCACAAGCCCGGTATATCCCGAGGCAGCTACAATACCCGCGCATCGCTCCGACATTTGTTGGCTTCTGCAATTGTCGCCGCTTCGATTCCATTTTAATATGTGGGACTACCGTTCGGTAAACTAATGTACGGTTGAGTTTGTTATTCGAAATTGCATGGGTAAGTAAACTTCATTGGAGCACTGGGATGCAAACGAGATGAGCGTGGAAACCACGTGGAAACGCTTACCTACTCTGTTATTATAAGGTTCAACACTGTCACCACACGACATGGCTAAGACACTGTCACGAAAAAAAAACCAGTCCAAAATAAGTGTTCCATTTGTCCAAAACTGCATTGGTATGCCAATCAAAGTTGAACTGCAAAGTTTTAAATCATGGTCAGTTCATACTAACTCATAGTTATTCTGTGACTAAATAGTGACATTATAACGTCATTTGATGTGTTTTCGCGCATATTTTGCTGTCAAGTGTCTAAAAAGAATGATCACGTGGTACAAAATTGTACCACGTGACCTGAAGAAATTACACTGGGCAGTGAAATATAACTTGACAGCAAAAGATTGGCATACGGGGGCTGTCCAAAATAAGTGTTCCATTTGTCTAAAACTGGACCGGAACACTAAAAAGGGACTTTTTGATCTCTCATATTTTAGATCCATCCAACTCATAAGTAGTTTGCCACTGATAAACCATGCTTTTTAAAACCGTGCGGTCACCGAAGAAAATTTTTAAGCTCTGAAGACGGGCTCATGGAGATATTGAGAATATCACAGTTCACTGAAAAATCACCACGTTAGGACTCTATAAAGCTGTGCCCGTGCATTTTATTAGCTCATCTCGAACAGCACACAGACTGTGTTGAGGTGTTACAGTGAAACTCCATGTTATATTTATTAATCGGCAAATTGGCTTAGTAGGTATCTATTACAGCCAAGCGTATCAGGCAGAACGTACAATCTTTAGACCCGTCGCAGAAATCCCAATTAGACCCCTTGCGTGTCAACCGAATAGCCACCTTATCAGCAGTTGCTCTTATTTTAGGCTTTTATTTTAGATCATCTGACTGTCTGTAGTAATACATTCTTACCTATACTAAAATTAAATGTCGTTGGCTTTTCGTAATGGTTCCTCTTTCTACATATTTTGGTCAGTGCTAAAGTAAATAAATAATTCACAGTAGCACAAGCGCGACGTAAAATGATGCATAAACTCTACAATGCAGTTCAGACGTAGTCGGGTTTCTCGCAATGAAAGGTAACTCGCAATGTGAGCCAGTTTTATTAAGAAACGAGTGGAAGTCGACATTTTTCAAAAGGCTTTTGCAGCAGGCGAGAGCTATTGTACACTTCGGGCTGCGTTTATACGAGCAATATTTATTGACTTTCTGATTCATGACGACAGTAAGAGCAAGCGCAAACTATCGGAATCTGTTTTAAAAAACTCCTAGCAGAACGCAGAACCTATGATTGACCCCTTTTCGCTCAGCACCTACGTCAATACAATAACTATTGATGGAACTTTAATATTGATCGTTCAAACGTTGCCAAGCCATTTTGTAAAGCCTTCATGGCTTTGAGCATTTAAGTTGAAAGGCATTGAAGACTTTATTGGAGTCGATAATAAATTGAAGCCACCTTTCTTCAAGGTCTCTGGAGGTTAAACGTAAAATGCAAGCTACCCACCTCGCCCTAATGTAATTATGTTTATTTCTCACACCATTCATATCGCGACCACGAAGGGCAACGGGGGCATGCACTTCACTTTATTATGACCCCGGGGCAAAAATAAATAGAAAACCCCAGGGTGCTTGTGATGTGGGATTTTCATTCATCAGCGGTTAGTGGTTGAATAATTTTGCATGCATAATGCATTATATAGAATTGAATTAGTATATCGGTCCAAGAATTGAGCCCTGAGGTACTCTTGTGAATATGTTTTGCAAAATAGGATGAATGAATACGTTTTTTAACTAAGTTGTCTCAATTTAATCCCATGTATACCTATCCTACCTATCTAAATCATGACTTTTGAATGCTAAGACTTGAATAAGTTTAGAGCAGTACTTGACACAGTACAATAGTGTTTAAAAAAAAAATTGCATGGTCTGCTGTGTCTAAAGCTAGACATAAGTCTAGAAAAATCTCGACTACCTTTTTTCTGTTGTGACTGTGCATAATTTTGGATAGTTTTTACTAATTCAGAAGCTTTGCCAAGTCTATAGTTAATATAGAAGATACAAGTTCTCGTGTTCTTGTAGTCTACAGTTTTGCCCTTAGAAATCGGTTTAAACGTCTAAACACTCGAGAAGCTGACCTCATCAATCAGTGTTCCTTTCAATCGTCCTACGGTCCACCGTGGCATAGACCTTTTCATTAGGACACAAGTCTGTGTGTGGGGTGAACCTATTCATAATGGTTGCCACGAGTAATTATGAAAGATGAGTGCTAAAATAATTGTAACCGTCTGATATATAACCTCCAACTAGTAATTTGGTTACCACCAAGCTGTACCTACCTACCGAGGTATTCATTAAATCATGATATTATTAGAAATAGAAAACTTCAAATTATTTTTTTCTGTTGAATGTGAGATTAAATAAAATGTCAAGCCGGGTTCTGTTTACCTGCTATCAATACTCCGAGCAACCCTAAATACTTGCGCTGTTTACACAGGGTGGTTTTCGTATTTTTAAAAAGAAAATACCCAACAAAAATTAACTGCCAAAATAGGTGCACTAAGCACAATAGCTATAATTAAGCTAACAGTTTCGATGAAATACCAAGCTCATGTAAATGTGATGACACGCAAATGGTGCGGTGCCCTCGATAGTCGGACGTACTTAGGGTCGTCACGGGGCCAAACATACAAGTAACAAGTTACACGTATCGTGGCATAGCCGGGTAAGCACGTACAAATGACCTGGTAAAAGAACGTATTGAGGATGTTTCAGGGGCAAATGTTTTAGCAATTCATGTTATGATGACAAATGAATGACATAAAGTTCCTAAAACTTTGGTACGACGAACTAAATATTTGTAATAACTACTTAGATAATATATTCACAAGATTTTAATTCATGTCATAAATAACAAATAGTAATAACGGATAACGGGAGGAGGCTCAGGATAGGGAGTATTGGAAGTCTCTGGGGGAGACCTTTGCCCAGCAGCGGGACGAAACAGGTTAATTAAAAAAAATAATAATAACGAATATCCCTGGAAATCCCGGTCTGGAAAATACGAGGATAAACCCAAGGATTCAGTCTTGTAAAACGTTTATCTAAAAAATGTCCCACGTACTGCAGCGTCCCGTTTATCGGAGCATGGGTGTAAAAGTGGCCCCTGAAGCGGTATAAATCATTTAGATAAGATGCAAAGGCTTTTTTATTTATTATGAACTAGGAACTTGCACTCACCTCTAAAATCACCCGTCGCGCCGCCATACCGGAGCCGTCATCATAGTCATAGATGCAGGTAAGAATTTTGATAGAATATCAAATACCCTATTCACCCTCCCTTAATCCGCCCCATAGTCCAGTCTCAAAATAATGTAATTATTTTATTAGTAAGAGAGCACGTAGAGGCCTTGTATATTGTAAGGGCAAGGGACAAAATAAGATTATACGTACATATGTAATTCGCACGTCTTGGTTATATACCAAGTTCTTGTTAGTCCCCAAGGTGCGTAATTTTCGGTCGGGTTGAGTACAAACCTTTTGTTATTACCTAAACTTTAGCCTTAGGATTGCGATAACCGTTATGTTCCGAACGTAAATGTAGCGCAATAATTAAAAAAAAAATTAATAACGGAAAATTGCCACAGATATACAGATGTAGGTATAGTCAGCATAAATGTTTTATGACCAATAACTAGGAACTTTTTCATTTTTTTCAACTATGATTAATAAGTAAAAACTCTATCCTAAAAGTGTAAAGAGTTATGATTAGAGCCAAAGATACACAATTTTTAAATTCTGAGATCTAATTCTGATGCTGACTGTACATAGATTTTACTGTTGGTAGTACTTTAGGTGCCATCTACGCAAAGTAGGTAAGTTGTCTATTTAGAAAACCTGTTTATTATACCACTAGGTAGGTTAAAAATCAAGAAACCTAAGGGTTCTTAAATAAAATAGTTTTTAGAGAAAATGGAAGACCATTATATTCATACAAATTATTACTAAAACTAAATAATACAATAAATGTTTTTAAAACACAGCCATTCCGATTATGAGGAATGTTCAAAATTAAATAACATTTCTACTTAGTATAGGATAAGTAGATATTTGAATATTCATTAATAACATAGTTTAATACTCTTGAATTCTTACAAACTAGTTTTTAAGTAGATTTTCACTAAACTGAGCTAAAAACATACCAAAACTCATTGCTACAGAGTACTCATTTGCACATTCTACTCGTAATTAGGTACATAATATTTTATGCGTAAAATACTAAATACACAAGAAGTGTAGCAATTCTGTTGTTCCGTTGTAACTAACTGAAAAGGTTTAGAATACAAAAGTTCTTATTATGTTTACACTAAGGTTCAAATTGGCATAAACACTCATGAATGACAATTGTAAAATAACCATGTTTTAATTAAATAAGTCACCACCAAAAAAATTACCATTAATTTGACGTAAAAGTATCGCAACTGAATCTATAGAAAAATTCTAATTTTAGATATTTTTATGATTTTCTGTTAGATTGTCATTGAGGTGTTATGCCAATTAGGACCTTGGCATAAACATGATAAGACCTATATATTTTTACTTAATTTCAGTTAGTTTACTGAAATAAATATAGAATCTAGCGTCATCTGTCAGTTTAATTTAAGGTTATAATATTGGTCAAGACTTGCAACCTCGCTGAATAAGTTTTTTTTATTTAAAGGAAAAGGTTTACCTGACCTTTGGTAGGTATTTTTTTCACCAAGTTTTTAATAAATAAGTAGGTAAGTAATTAGATAAAAAAAAAATTTATATGATCTAACTAACTAATGGAAGAACAAATGTGTTTGATCTAATAGCATTATTTCATTATATTACCGTAGTTTAAAAATGATCCTTGACATTAAATACTAAATGAAAAACGGGTATTTAGATACTTATTATAAAACTTATCTAAAAATATGGGATAATAAATTGAAGGCACATCCAGTATTTTAATTGCCAATCACTTAATTCTAATTTAGAAAACTGTAAAGTTTAATATAATTAAGCTCATTTTAGTGAAAACTTACATTATTTATTACAAACATATATTATAAATTATCGGATTATATTGAAGGCACACATCCGGTATATTTTTTGCCAATCACTTATGTCTAATTCATGAGATTATAATAAAAAAACTAGGTACTTATAGTTTTATGTTTTTTCACATGAATGCAGATCTATAAAGATATTAAAAAACATATGACTCACAAAGTGTGACCATTGACCTAAGAATAAGTTACAAATTCGAAAAATGCTATTTGTCATAGACCTAACATGATGTAGATGCGTCAATAATGATTGGCACACGTCAAACTGTTTGCACGAACCGAAAAATTCACCATTAGACTTTGACAACTGTGTGTTTTTACTAGGTTATTAAGCGTACCACGGCCCGCCGTTAGTAAATTACTACCGTAACTTATACAACGTGTAACATATTGTCCCTATAAGCCGAAAAAGGGCTTATTCAGACCAAACACATGAATAGATTGGCATGTGCAAAAGTTGAATACAACAAGTTTGAAATTTCCATTTTTTTTTAATTGTCGTAGAAATTTGCGACCACTTTTAGTGTTTGTTTACTTTGCGTATGTATCCAGCCTGTTAGTACACATGCTCCCGCACCCTCCTATCACATCGCATCCACACATAGACACTTTAACACGTGTGCAATGCTACTTTTAAGGAAACTTTAAGACGCAAACACTTTAAGACTTTCGAAATATTAATAATTCGATTTCGAAATATAAAGTCGTAGAACAAGTGTTGTTCGCCATGACGTGTAGAATACCCCCCTTTCGGACTTATAGGGACATTATGTTACACCCTGTATACTCTTGCAAATACCATACCACTGCCGCGCTGCCGGCAGATATTTGAAGATAATTGAAATCTTGTCATGATTATGCTGTATTCGATAAACTAAGACAATAACCCTTATTTCTGTTGTTGCATTTTTCTAACCTAAACTAATTTGACAGCTCTAAAGTGATAGCCGTCCTTGTCGTTTCAGTTTCTGAGAACGGGATGGCAACATATCAATTTAGGTTAGTTTATAACAATCAAACAACAGAATTGCTACGAACGTCTTCTCTTTAAATTTTCGTGCGTCCAGTATTTGGATAGTGATGATGAATTGTCATAGATGATGAGGACTTACTGCAAGCTCTTGTCTCGTAGATTCTGTGCAGCTTGGAAAGTATTATGCATAAGCATAGTAACAGTCATGGGCCCAACACCTCCGGGGACTGGGGTGATTGCACCAGCGATTTTTACGACTTCTGTTTTGGACAAAGTAGAGGTTTTTAAACGCAACATTTATGACTGCTTCTTTTGTAGTTTGTATAAGAAACGATTTAATATCGATATACAGAAACAAAACAAAATATAAATTGATACATTTGTCTAATTGAAGGAATCGAACTCATAATTATTAGATGGTCCGTATAATAAGGGAAATTCTTAATATTATTACAAATATCGTATAACAGAGGTTTAATGGGCAACCTAAACTCTCGTCTAAAAATTCCGTCACTAGTTTTTATTTATTATGAACTTAAAATATCGATAAGTTGAATACATATACGCATTCGCATGCCTATACGCAGTAGTGACGTTTGATTTTTTTCATGATGCTATTTGGCTTATCTCTTGCGCAAAACATTTCGTGATTCCGTAAACAAAACACGTTTCGCAATTTTAAATAATCAACATGTTTATCCAAATCAGCATATTGTTAATTGTGACGAAATGTGAGCAATTTATTTGAGTGTTGTTATCTTTTTAAATTGGTTTTGTTATTTTTGTACAAAAATATTTACGACTCACATTCTAATATCTTTGACCTAATTTGAACTGGTTAATTGTAGAATTTACATTCGATGTATATTTATTTATCATATCAATAATTAAATGAATGAAGCATTAGTACAAGTCATTAATAAAAAAAACGTTTAATAAAAATTATTTCTTTTCAAAATTTGATGAAACCCATCTTTCTATTTCGGTCGCGATCACAATCAACTAGCAAAATTGTAACATCATAATGAAACTAATAAGAGTATTAGTAAAACAAATTCTAAAAAAAAAAGAAGGGCTTACCATCGTAATCTACATCTCCAACCAGCCTCGTCTTTCCATTCTCGTCCGTCACTCTTGTGATACCAACGTCAATGATAGTAGCACCAGGTTTCACCATGTCTGCCTTGATGAGTCTTGGCAAGCCTGTGCAAATATGAAGCTTATTTACTACCGAACTCAATTTTCAATCCTCAGTAAAAGCACAGATAATATAATACTATACTGCAATCTGTGATAAAAATATAATACATTTCAAGAAATAAACGATGCTGGTACAATGGTAATTATTTTTGTAAAGCATAACCAGAGGTTGATTAAATATGGGGAATGACCATTAGCTAGTTTATTTGAAATTTTTTGAAAAAAAAAAATTACACGTTTGTCACGTTAGTAGATAATAGATATAAAATATCGTTGCTAGGTCAGGAGTCAGATCTGTAGAGTAATTTATTACCGACAGCGTAATATGTATGTAGGTACTTGATACACATATATATTGATTACATTGGGTTGGGTAGTTACTAAGTGAGATAATGTGTAGGTAGTAGGTACCTTAGATTGTATGACTGAAGGACCTTCTATCTAATGTCACGGGCACTTAGATGTGCAAGGTGGTTTTACGATAGCATATTGTAAGTACATAACCCAATGTTATAGTTATTCGATATAAATATAGTAAATATACCTGTAGCAGTGATGATGATATCAGCATTCCTGCAGTAATAAGCGAGTTTATCAGCCGGCGTGTAACGATGGCAGATTGTGACCGTCGCGTCCATCCCCAAACCACTGTCATGCCGTTGGTCACTATGCAGCATCATGGCTATAGGCATACCAACGTTCTTTGATCGACCTATTACCACCGCGTTTCGGCCCAGCGTTTCAATTTTGAACCTAAAAGTTTTAATGTGGTGTCATATCTGTTATTTTCTAACTCTATGTTTTTAGGGATTTTGCAATTTTTTTGCAAACTTAAAATTTTTATAGAATCGCAAACACGGTTAAAATAATGTTTGATTGAACCAAGAAGAAATTACAAATACTAATCACAACACTTGCAAAATATTTTTTTCATTATTTATAAAAGTGCTCTCAATTGTAACAAAATTACTTTAAGTTTTTCACTTACCTTTTCAGGATCTCCACAACAGCTAAAGCAGTAGCAGGAACAATAGTTGGCATATCCAGGCACAGCTGCCCGACATTCACAATATGGAAACCATCAACATCTTTCTCTGGAGCAACAGCATTGCACACCCTCCTTTCATTCATAGAATCTGGTACCGGCAGCTGGACTAAGATCCCATCCACATTGCTGTCAGCATTCAACTCCCTAATCTCGGCAATCAACTGTTCTTCAGATATGTTGCTGTCACGTTTAAGAGTCTCAGCGTTGATCCCAACGTAGGCAGCAGCCTGGATCTTATTGTTTACATAAGTGTGACTTGCAGGGTCATCCCCAACAATGATACAACGGAGAGACGGTGGTCGGTTGCCGAGACTCACCCAGTTAGCAATTTTCACTTTCAACTCATTTTTTATGGTGGCTGATAATGCCTTTCCATCTAGGATTTGGGCCATTATCCTATGAAAAAAAAGAAAGAAAGAAATAATAATATAAATATAAATGTAAAAAAAATTGTACTTACAGATTTAAAAATACTAAACAAAAGTGCAACTAACAAAAAAACAAGTTATTTAGCAAGGATATAAAATTACTACATTTTAGAAAAGTCAGTAAAAAATTAAATATTGCCTAAATTATTTTCTAAATATGTGACAAATAAGGCAATCTATATTTAAGTAAGATCAAGTCACATCAAAAGCAGAAAAATAGTGCTTCTGACAAATAGGTAAAGCCACCAAAGCACACTTAACAAAAATGTTACCTGGCCGAGCCATAGGAATCAAGATATGTGTGACTTCTCATTTTGGATGTTAGAAGCGAACTGATTATGCGTAGAGAGAAGATTTGCCTCATCACTTACTGTTGACGTACACAGTTCATTAGGTCGAGAAGGTCAACTGATAAATTCTTACAAACAAATGGGTGGATAGTCGTTATAAATGTCTGGCTAAAACTGCATTTTCACAGTTTTTGAACGATCAATCATTTCGGGGCAAATAGTTCAAAACATATCAAAATTACTGGTTTAATGTAGGTGGAAACTGGATAAAACTATAGATTCTAGTGAAGTAAACCACGAAATGAAACTTGCCGAATATAGAAATAGGTCAAGAAAAACAAAAAATAACTATCAATTTTCTTTACATTTCATAATTTGAAATAAGAATTAATTTATTTTGTTTTTATACCAGTCCTATTCCTGTAAAATTTATGACAAAATAAAATAAAATGCTCATTTTATCAGAAAATAAAAGTAATAAGATAACGGTACCTTATTCAACGGTGAAGAATGAAAAACTGATGCAGAAATTGTAAATTGGCTAGTGTAGCAATGCAATCCACTGATATTATGGAACTGATCAAGTTACCTGACATAATTACTATAAACTTCCTTGACCTTGTTTAGAACTTAGCAGTCTTGTATTGAGATGCACGAATTGAAGAAACCAGTACGTAATAAAGAACTTTGGTAAATAATCAAAAGTGCTTACCTACGTTTTGAATTTGGAAATGGTAATTCGCGAAGTTTCACTGATACTAATTTCGGCTTGTACGGTAGCTTGCAAACTTTGGGCGTAGCAATCAGTCGTACAAATATTGGTTGCGAAGTTACGAATACATTTCATCCATTCTTTCCTTTATTTTGCTTGTGTTATCGATTTTGTATTTTGATTTTGAGGTTATTTCCCAACCAATTCCCCTCAACCCGCCGCGCCGCCGCGTGACACCCACACGTTTTATTTTGGCAGCTGTCAAGTTTGACAATTTTGACATGACTGATTGTCAAAAACACGTATGTCATAACGTCATAATAACATCTAGTACAAGCAGACGAGCACAGATAACGTGGAATTTTGAAAAAGGTGATTCCCACTTTCCCCTGTCCTGTCCCACCTATAGATGGGAAAGAAGCTAGACCTGCGTTTATCGCCATGACGACGATAATGTAGTATTGTGGGCGCGGTCGTGACGTAGGTACCTAGTACACTACACACAGGTCATTGAGATAGTAAAAGTCAATGTCCACGGATACTACAGTCGATTATCTGAGCAATAAAAACATTTTATTACAGAATAGGTAGATGTGTGGTAGCTATTTGGTACCTATCTATCTATATATATTATATATATATATATATAGATAGATAGGTACCAAATAGCTACCACACTACCTTACCTAAGTAGGTAGGTAGTTACCGAACCATGGTGTATGTATCTAGGTTTTTGAGGTAGGTACATAAGCCTAATCTATTACCTCAGCCTACTACCTTACTTTAGCAGATAGCTATCTGCTAAAGTAAGGTAGTAGGCTGAGGTAATAGGTTAGGCTTATGTATTATGAGTCGTCGCATGATGAACGATATTCACGGAGTTCTTACAAATCAGACTCTATCAGAGAGAGGGTTCAGTTTTGTGACCCCCAACTGATAATACTTACCCCCTGCTGAGTAGTAACTACTTAGCTAGATAATACATATTTACTGATACTTACAGGTACCAACCTATCTATTACAAATACCTAAGTACAGTAACTAACAAAATAAAATACCTAAGTGCATTTCAACGGATTTTTGCCTTGTTGGATCAAAGGGCTGACGTAATTCGTTCGGTGTTTCCTGCATCATAAAATTACGTCAGACATCCTTTATCAGCTTTATCCTAAAGGTCAGAAGCTATCGCCCGGTTATTTTAAAACATCACGATTATACTTCTAATAAATAAATAAGTGTAAATTAAGTAGGTACTTAGGTAACTTCTTATTTTTAATTATGGAACTTATTGTGGCTACGATCATCAAAAAAGGCTCAGAAACAAATCAGCTGTTCTATAGAATTTATTTTAGGTTAATACCTAAAACACTTACCTGCTTGGTCCAATAATTTGGACCAAGCAGGTAAGTGTTGCATTTTGAATGGAGAAGCAAATTTTTTTGGTGATCTATTTTAAAAAAAATTGCTGATCGCTTTCGCGTTCCATGAGAAAAGTTGTTCATATTGATGGTTACTCTCCCCTCCCCCACCCCCCCGGAAGTTTTAGGGAGTGGTCTTATTACACCCGGTGTATCAGTATCAACCCCGACTAGCTATCTGCGTCATCGTTGATCTGACGCTGACGTTGATAAAGCTAAAGGTAAACATTAACACTAAAACAATTTTATGGATTTTCTTCATGGTTTAATTAACCAATCCTTACACAAAACTGCAGTCCTATGAAACTTGAAACTCAGCCAGTTAAGTAGGTTACCTACCTATGAAACTTGGAACCTTCAAATTTAATTACATTTTTTCTCAGAGGCCCGGCTGTTTCGTTAGGAAAACTGAAATCTGGTAAGTTTTTGGCATAGTAGACTGTCACATTTCAGTATAACAACGCTATGGCGGCGACGACGACGGCGCGGCTGGTCGGCAAGGCGGATCTCAGAAGATTAAATCGCTAAAAAATTACTTCATAAACCGACTCCTGGTTGCTGATGGCATGTAGGTCATATCTTAATATCGTACTCTTTGGGCGGTCTATAATCTCTGCCACTAGAATAAGCTACAAACTTAGTTGAGCCGATCGTTAAGAAATCTATTTCAGTGTAGTAGATACAATAGATATTATAATGTAGTACTTACCTACTACCTTTAGTAATTTAAAGCGAAATGATATCTTAGACCACAAGGTTAGCGTTGAAACATCCAGCTTTGCGTCAACGCGATGTTTGACTGGACGGTCTCTACTTAACTAAATACCATTATGGTCCGGTTTGAACAACTCCGAATAATGCTATTCTTTATATTAAAATATTCCTGTCCTCGTTTTTGTCAAGTTTAAAGTAGAGACGGGTAGTGTTATTATCTGACCATTAGCGTTTTCAGAATTGGTCGAACGTGGCTTCATCATCATTCCCCTGCCCTTGTCCCATGCTCGGTGGTGTCGGCACAACATGTCTTCTTCCACTCCCTCCTATCATTCGTCAACTCTGGATCTACTCCTCTCACATTCATGTCATCTTTCACATAATCCAACCACTTCTTCTTCTTCGGTCTTAAATGGTGTAAATTTGCAATGCTGGATTGACGCTACATTGCCACTGAAAAGTGAGTTCCGTGCAAAGTAACTTTCGCGCCATAACCGCTCAGCTGACTAATATTCAATTAAAACTTTTGAATTTCTTCAAGACCCTTAGCAATATTTTCCGTTTACACTTCGCTGGGAAAAATAAACAAAGCATAGATTTATTTTTATAGAAACTTTAGTTTTTAATTGTTACCTTCGCTTCGTTAGAAATTTTTAATCACCGTAATCTAAATCTTCCTTTTTTCGAAGGAAAAAGCTGGAGTTCCGATGAACTGTGGATAACTTCAGCTGCAAGCGATGACTATACAATTCCAGTGGCGAGATGATAGTCCAAAAACTATTTTATAAATTCTCAGCACACCTTATTGTCCCTAGTGTTCTTTTTCAGCTAAAATTGCCGGCAATATTTTGTACAGCCGCTGGTACTGAGCGGTTTTTAATGTATTTCTGCCGAGAAGGTAGGTACAGTCTACTTTAAAATTCTTAGGTATACCTATACTTAGGTAAAAGACTCAGCTGTAAAGAACAAGTAGATAAAGTATGTACAAAGATTAATGAGTTCGTTTAAGACCGTCAAGCTATGCTACGTACTTATACCTACTGGAAACTACTTAGGTAGGTACACTAGGTACCTATCTAAGTAAATGCCTTTGCTTAAAATGTTCACCAACTTGTGATGCTGACTCTACCCACGTCAATAAAGCGAACTTTTTTTTCGATCGGGTTAGAATGCTTTTGTAATCATCTGATGATTGCTGACAGCTTTATCAGATTACTAGTGAGTGCAGAAGGTTCTAGATTATCAACAGAGCAAACACTTCTCAAACGTTTCCATCAGTGGTGCGTAGGTACAGTGTACACACGGCTACACGTCAGATTAGACCCCTAACATAACCATATTTACGCTTTATACAATACAATAGCAAGACTAGCAGAAAACATAGAAAACAATTTTTTATGATTAATTGAAGAAATTCAAGTCCAGTAAGAGATACAATAATTTAACAAATAAGTATAGGTACCCACGTACCTAATGCTATTGTACCCATTAATGGGACGACTTAGCGGGATGTACGGGAATAAACATGTTCAAGATATCGAACATTTTTAGATTCATTTGTTTTCAATTTTCAATTCTAGTCAAGTAGGTAAGATTGCCATTATTCATCGCCACCTCCGTAAAATAACTAAATTAAAATTTATTAAAACATTGCGTTCCTCCTCATCAAAGAACACTGTAAGAAACCCTCATTTCTATTAAAAACACGAGTGACAAGTTCAATTTCTCCAACCTAATTAATTATCGACTTCGATAGCTCGACTTTTTAGGGTTCCTTACCCAACGTAATGAGACAACTTTTCAGAGGACAATTTTGTTTTAAAAAACCTATTTAAAAAAAAATTAAGTAGGTATAATAAAATCGGTCAGTAAAAAGAAATTAAAAAGACCTTAATCATTATAATGACATTGGTAATGAGGAAAGCCTATGTTCAGTACCTAATGGACGTCATACATCAGAAACAATCTGAAACTAACGTTTCCGGAACCCGTTGGGGTTACGTGTCCGATTCGCACTTGGCAGGTTTCATTTTAATAAGTTTTTATTAATTAGTTAGGTAGGTAACTCCTGGTTGGTTCAAAGAGTTTTTTCTGATGGTGGCAAGGGAATAGGGATATACTTGGGTACCTACTTTATTAAGTTCGTTTAAAAATGTTCCCTTATTCATCCCGCGCTTTGAAACTTGTTGATTTTCAATTTGGTCTCGAGGCTGTGGGTGTTACAGAGTTAAGCTCGCCTTTGTGTGAAACTGTACTTACTTATAATGTGTGTGTGAGTATAATAAAGAATAGAGAACAGTTCGTGAGAAAAGAAAGATACTAAAAAAAGTAAAGGATTTTAATAAATATACTGTTCTCGGAATACAGAATTGTTTTGGCTACCTACTCGAAAGGTTGCTATGGCCGATGGAACTTTGAATAATTGATGATCGATACGTGCCCTTCTCTAGTCATTGGTTAGGTTTCACCTTTGACGGTGACGACATATTATCTAAGTATAGATGTTAGTAATAGCCAATATACATTAATCGAACGAGTGAAGCGAGCGCCCTAGGACAACTACCTACTAATCGCTACTATAAAGTATGAAGTACTTACTTACCTACTATAAATCTATATTCTGTGCCGCTACGTAGTTTTAAAAGTCTTGTCTGCGTCTGCTTATTCTCGGGCGTAAATAGAAATAAATAATGTTTGAAAAGCTTTTATCTATCTGTGAACTTTTACAGGCTGCTGACAAAAACTTTTCCTAGCACTTGTCTTATACGGCACTTGTCATAAACGGCAGTAATATAACAGTCTCCACTTGTCAGAAAATTATCGTCAATAAGTGGGTACCTACTTCTATTGAGCACGCAAAGGTCTTCGTTTATTATACTACCGACAGGATGTTGAAACGGATATAGTAATGACATACCTTTGCTTTGTTAACTTGTTGTCTAACTTACCCACATGAGGATATTGACTCAACTCGAAGGTAGCTAAAGGTACCTAAATTAAAACTATTTTTACTTAATCTCGTACCCGATGCCGATACTAATGAATGAACCAGTACGTAAGTACTTTGGTATTTACCATCAGCAAAATTTCCGCCTTAGGTACCAGTTTTGAAACTGTTTCGCTTGCAAGCAGTTAGCTACCTGGCCTAGCATTTTTCTTTTGTCTTCTTATTTTGACCAACCAGAGACCTACCATCTAGGTATTTATTTTTATGACGGCCCATTGTTTTCATAACTTTTACACACGAAATAATTTGCTTCTATTGGTATTCAAAAATTAACGGCTAGTCGGTTTACAGAAAATGCAGGTGGTAAGGTGGAACTTTTGCTGATAGTAGGTACATTGCCGCTTTACATTTATAGAGTCGAAACGTAGTTAAATCGGACTACCAGTGTAACAGCAACAAAACTACGAAATCTGAGGCCTTAGCCAAGGTAACATTCGACAAGCGAAGTCGGCAGTAGAAAAGTCCAAAAATGTATGGGATTGGCATAAGGCATAGATATATCACGTGATCTGTAGTCAACGAAACGAACATTGGTAGCCAAATGTAATACATGTCCATTCGATCGCACGAATCGACAGTAGCGAACGATTACCTCCATACAAATAATAATTTTGACAGGCGACTTCAAAAGTACAAAAATGTATGGGATTGACATAAGGCATAGATGTATCACGTGGTCTGTGATCAACGAAACGAATATTGGTATACATGTCGATTCCCTCGCACGAACCGACAACAACCGAACGACTATCTCCATACAAATGCGTAGCCAAGTGGCTCTTTTGACAAGCGACTTCACTTCGTTTTCTATCAGCACGATAGAAAAGCCAGCGAAAACCAAAACCCTGTAGATATCGAAACAAAATGGCGATTTTAGGTGAAATTTTGACGTTTCAATCGATTTGGTGACTGCTGACTACTGCCGAGGTGACTGCGAAATAATCCTAGGTTTTTTCAAACCTACTACTACACTAAACCTAGTAAACTTTGCAGTAAAGGGCGATGTTCGCCACTTATTTTATTGAGAGCAATACCTACCTACACATAACCTAACCTGCATGCAGTTAAAAATAAAAGTACATAAGTACTTGAAGAAAAAACATATTTTATTCAGAATTAAATTAACACAGGAAAAAAGAGCACAAAAATATTATTCCATGAAAAGTCCAATATCATAGAATGTTGGTTGTAACTTTCAAGTAGGAATACTTAGTAGAATAACTGTATGTTTGGTTTAGGCTCAGTGCAGCAGTAGATATGTAGGTAGATGATATCTGAAAATATAAAGATGTTAATATTACCTACCTTCCACATACCGTATTTAGATAAGTTATAAAACCTAATATATCATCAGTGTATCGAGGCTAAGGACACCGCTGTAACAAGAAAATAAATAACCCTTGATATTATGCTCGTAGGCAGGTAAGCCGCTTTACACTGACTGTTTGGATTGAAACTAAAATCACTTCCTCATAGGTATCTACCTACAAACAATATTTTACCTCTGCAATGTGGCATGTTATGAATGTGATCTGGAATGTGGAATCCAAAAAATCGAATATTATTCTCCATAGCCAGAGTTCTTCTTCATTTATTTCATTTTTCTGGTGTTTGCACATTGCATCCAATCACACCTTATATTTTCAGGGTTTTGTGGGTACTTTATTTACTAGGTAGCCCACTTTTCTATTTTTATCTAAATGTTTCACAATAAAACATGCGTTTCTTACATAAAAATAAAATAAATAAACAAGATGAATATGCTAGGTTCGAATAACACTGACATGACATTGGATGTAGTAAAACCATAGACTAAACGTGATTTCTAGCGAAAGACTGACAGAATTAGCGAAGTTATTGATCGAGTAGGCATTTATTTCTCGTATGTTACTTTGTCTACCAATTTAACTTCGACATCGTTGAAGCGATCAAGATTGTAGAAATAGAATCATAGAGCAATATTATAATGGGGAATAGAGTGCCCTCTCTCGCCGATTTTTTGTCACCCTCGAATAATCGGTGAAGATTGACTAGGCAAGTTACGCCACGAGCGCTTCGTCTTCTATAAAAATGTCAAGATTAGTATTCACAATGAAAACGATGTGCAAATCACCTACACTTATAAATCTTATATTTTGCAGTAAGTATAATTATGTATTTTTTTTAAAACCTAGTTCTAAGTTTATCGATGTCGATAAAAAATTCTAAATTCCTAACCTAGTACACACCTAATTCATTTTCTCTAGGCTAGCACCACTTAAAATCAAGATTTTCTGTCATTATCAGGTGCTATTGCTACTATTCTTTTGGCAAATTATTTCTGTTATTATGGTGGCCATTGGTGGCGAGCATGGTAAACTTCTTTTTCATACTTTCCTGTTTTCTTGGTAGAAGTTCCGCTTCTTATTACGTAGTACCTGCCAATTAGAAATTTTTTCTATGTTCGAAAGACACTGACATTGGATGTAAGAAAACCATAGATTAAACGAGATTGATTAGGCAAACAAATACGCGCCAAGCCAGGCGTGGCGTTTGTTGAGTGTGGCCGACCCCGCGCGCTCGCAAAAATGCAACATTACTGGCTACACTGACTCTATTACGATGGCTACTTTTATAAAATTGAATATTACAAGAACTTTTTCTTACAAAATTAGCATTTATTTATACTAAAGAAGAATTACCAACAATTTGGCCAACGCAATGTGTCGGCCACACAATAATAAATATATTATTTATTGTTCTGTGGTGTCGGCGGACATCAAGTAGCGAAAGACCTTCGAAAGACTGATAGAAGAGGATGGAGATATGGAGTTTTCTACTTGTATGTCAATTGGTCTCCCGATCTATCTTCGATATCGTTGCAGCGATAAAGATTGTAGAAATAGAATCGATTCCTAGCTAATGTACATTGGCTAAGGCCTCTGTGTTTGGCGCGCAGCTACATGGCACTGATTTGATATCTGACAGGAATCAAGCTCGAACTGACGTAAATTGTGAACAAAATGTAGCGAAACTAGGCTTTTTTTTTAGAAAAATATGCAATCTGAGTCAATTGCAAAAAGTTATGCTCATGAGCAATATAAGCATGTAAGTATTAATAGTAAGTACCCAAATGATTTGTAAGGACCATTTTGCGACTATTCATTTATATATTTATACGTATTTCAATTTATCTAAATAATTTGTGTTAGAAAACGTACATGTTGAAAAGTTAAGGTCGTCAGTTTTATTTAGGTAGGTAGGTAACAAAAAGGTTTTAAAATAATTCCTAGATAAATAAAGGTCGATTGCCATTAAAAAGTAAGTTTTTAGGTAGGTATTTATTTACAAAATAATAGTTATAAAATGCAAAAAAAATTAAATTCTTAGAAATTTTACCCTTAAGCTAAATCATGGTCTTCAGTTACCCTATTCAGGTTTTACAATACTTCACATACTAGTTCCGAGACACCCTGTAGAATAATTTGAAACCTTGAATTTTTTTGTTATAGAATAGAAAAATAAAATCTCTCAACTTTCGTTTCAACGGTGTCGTATCTTTTTTATTAATTTCACCAAAATAAATTACAAAATAACCTTATTTAGGTAGGTAAGGTAGGTACAGGGCCTTAATTTACAACTAAACTCAAGAAATTCAATATAAGACGAAACAGTTGCAACCATTTCGCTTGCGAATGTATATCTTTTAAAACATCGTATCTTCAGACTTTAAACTTCAACGTGTAACTTACACAGCAATTTCGCTCTATGGTGGAACTGATGCGGTATTTAAAGCGAGTAAGCTAAATGCTAATATTGAACCAAAAGACACCACTCATCACAGACCCGTTAGCTTCTCTCAGTAGAGTATACTCTGTAGAGTTAAGTAGATGGAATCTTTTTCCGGCTATTCTAAATTTAAATTGAAAATTCCACCCAGTCATATGGCGTCCGACTGTAGGTCTGACCAAGGTTTTCGATGAGGAATTAATACTGTGTTCAGAATAAACGATTCCAAGAGTAGAATGTGGAGTGTGAGTTGAAAAAGTGATTAAGTGATATTTAAGAATAAAAAAAGTTTAAATAGCTCGCTAGGGACGTTTCTCGCGCAAAAACCCTGAAATTAATTTATCAATTTTCGAGGACAAAACTCAGACACGGTACGGTGATTGAAACTTTCAATTTTGTATAATTTGAGCAGCGCCCCTAGCGGAAAGTTTACATAAGCCACAATTCTCCATACAAAAATATAGTTTACGTGTGTAAGACGTGCACACTAGGGCAGACCACGAGAGAGCTACGAGATAAAAAGCCGGACAACCAACGGCGCAATTTCGATTCAAAATATTCGGCTATTTTTGGAGATTTAAGATTTCTCCACCCTCTTCATCACGGCCAAGTCTCCCATATTAGCTCTTGAACATTATTTGTGCACTTGTGCGGTTCATACTTGCAGATATTCATGCAGGGTAGGTAGGTATACATACATACATTTACATGATAATGAGTGTGCTAGTATTGTTCAGGGCACGAGAGACTTGAAATCTTATAAACTATAGTAGGTAATTTAGGGAATATTCGTTTCAGAATATTATTACAATTTTTTCTCCTAACTAATGCAATACTGAGGGGTAATTAATTCTATTTAGAGACAAAATGTACGATGGACGGCCTTATCACTTATAGCAATTTCATCCAGATAAACAATAATATGTCAATAGACATCTCTCTTACAAATGACACGATGAGTGATGAATGAGTCAATGGAGACATCGCTAAATTCTGAGTGCAGCTGTATCTATCTAGGGGTGTGATTCTAGACCGATATACATTTTTGTCACGATAGATAATATCTCCCAAAAACTGTCAAAAAGTATGGAGTTTTGACAGTTTGAGGGATCTATCGTGATAAAAAGTCTATCGGTCTAGAATCACCCCCTAGGTTAGGTATGCTATGCTCACGAAAGGATAATCTAACTAGCGTATTCTGCAAAAATAGTGCAAACCAGCTAGTTTAAATCGCTTTGCCCGGAACCTCCCCGGAACCAACCAAAGATCCAACTCCGCCATAAATTCATGAAACTAAATAACTAGACCCAATAAAAACTATGCCATAAAAGCATAAAACTTCAATATTTTACAATGAACGCTGATAAATCTGGTGAAGTGAACGTGATTCCCAACGTATCGTTCACGATTGAATGGATATTCATTCATTCGTTCATTAAATCAGTTTCATATCGCGTCTCTCAGTTTATCTGCAACTAGTGGAAATTGAGTTAGGCTTCACAAACGAATAAACCATTCGTGTATGAACTATTTTAACTTTGATGTTTTTTTTTATAAATTCATTTCATTGGTTTCCTTTTACAGTGTAAAATAAGATTGACCTAAGCAGGTGAATGGATCTTTATTCCTCCAAAGTTAGGTGCAATAAACGATTGCGCATGTATATACCTACTGTTGTGCGGAAAAATTAGCTTACCTCCAATTCGACCCAAAAACTCCACAAAGTTACTTCAGATCAGAGGGACAAAGATCCGTTCTGACTACTATATATAATACTTGTTTTGTGATTGAACGAATAAAGGTTGATGCGGGTCAAAACATATAGTACCTATATACATTAGCATAGGACGTATTTAGGAGGAAGTACTTTCCTAATTAAATTGTACATAAAATAAATATTTTGCTGTCAAGTTATATTTCACTGCCCAGTGTAATTTCTTCAGGTCACGTGGTACAATTTTGTACCACGTGATCATTCTTTTTAGACACTTGAACAGCAAAATATGCGCGAAAACAAATTAAATGACATCATAATGTCACTATTTAGTCACAGAATAACTATGAGTTAGTATGAACTGACCATGATTTAAAACTTTGCAGTTCAACTGAGATTGGAATACCCCTGCTGACTACTATTTAAAATACTTGTTATGTGATTGAACGAATAAAGGTTGATGCGGGTCAAAAAACATAGTACTTATATACATAGGACATAGGACGTATATAGGAGGAAGTACTTTCCTAATTAAATTGTACATAAGATAATGCATCTTTAAGAACTACTATTATAGTAGTAATAAAAATTAAGATAAAATTGTTCTAAGACTTAGCAAAATCTAAATGAAATTGCGTCTACATATTTTTCCTAGCAGAATCTGCTGTGATTGCATTATAAAGTAAGAACTCAGTGAGGTTGGTTAGAAACGGGTTTCCAGTCCACTGTATAATTGACACTTCATTTGCTGGCAAGTCTGGCGACTGGCAACTGGAAAATTTGTCTTAAAAGTTTTACCTTTATTTTTTGTCAAGCTTCAGTGATCTTGAAAAGCTTGTATTTCTTATAAACAAGTAATTGATCGGACAAGCCGATAATCCACCTGATGTTAAGTAGTAACCTCTGCCAACAATGCAATGCCTCACTGAGCATGTCCACTAAGGACGTTTACTGCGAGCTGAAAGGTATGGTGGTAGTACTTCCTCGGACGAGCTTTTTTAAAAGAAGCTCTTAGCTACTGTCACGCTTATGCGAATACTATGCGCTTTTTCTCTACAAGTTGTCTATTTCAGCGATCAAACTAGGATTAGAGTGAGAGGGAAATATGTAAAGTATAATTACCTCTGCATTTTTCAAAGTCTGCAGCAAAATCAGTGATTAAGTTTCGGCCCATCTTGGACACTAAGCCTTAAAATACAATGCTAATTGAATAGTCGAAATGTAATTTCAAAAAAACTATTTTAGATAAGACATCTGAGGATGAAAAATTAGATTTCTCATATCTTTTACCGACTTGAATTTCTCGGCATTTCCTAAAATTGTAATAAATTAATATTGAATTAATACTACCATTCATTCTGCAATATTAAATTTAGGTACAAATTCATGGTATGCTTGCATTTTCAACGTCAAACTATTCCCTCAGTTATCTGGCTCGGTGGCTGATCCTAGTTCCTCTATTTTGGAGTAAAATATCTTTTATAACGTAGCACCGTCTCGGTCGCATCGTCGCGTTTGACGGGTTAATGCTAAACTTTTCATAAAAGCTTATTACCACAGAGTATCTAGCCGTAAGTAGGGGTGTAAATAGTTCCTAGATATATAAGAAAAATGGGTGAAGACTGTTTTAGATCGGGTAAATTTTCGTGTACAATTTTCATGAGCATTTTATTAGTGCACTCATTCATGTAATGGATTTGCATAAATCGATTGACTGAAAAATATACTAAATTATTGTTTTTTAAAACTGTCCTCTTACTTTTATTATAACTTTTCTAAAAATAAGTAGCGTAGCACGTAGTGTTACGAAGTGCTACTATTCGCGTAGCAGTGCTACAGATCGCTACGTCGTGGCTACGCAATGTACGTATATGGTCAAAACTTTGACTATCAAAATGTATAGACTGGCTTTCATAGCGGTGGTAGTTTCTTAGAAAACCCGAAACCACGATAATTTTATGATCTACGCTATCAGCTTGGCAGCCCGCGACATTGTGTCACAGAGCATTCCTCGCTAAGACGTGGTTTTTGGATAAGCTCCTGCCAAGATGCTGAAATTTTCATTGCTCGATGTAACCTAAGGCTTGGCGGGGAAATGTGAGTGTCGCTGAAGTTTATACGTGTTTTTGCGGAGCAACTGACGTAAAGCTAGCTACTCTCATGTTTCAAACAACGTGTTTAAACATACACATTTTGATGAAGGTGAAAAACCCCAGTATAATCAGATTTATACACTTTTATGTTCCGGGCCCACATATCAACCTAAAATTAATACCTACAGTCCGTCCGTCAGTTATAAATATCTCGATCTCTACGTCTAGTCTTATAAAAAAAAGACGGATTTGCTCTCTTTCTTTCTTTCACCATCTTTACAGAAAAAAAACACTCCAAAACACATTAGCCGATACCGGCCGACTTACCGCCACATGAGTCCAATTGTAGCCCATAAAAACAGTTTATCTGACTAAAGTGTAATTAGTACATAGTATAATTGCAAGCCCGGCGATTTTGTGGGAATCTTGGCTAGGCTTCTGCAATTACCGCCGGTTTAACTGTGTCCGGTAGCGGATCCAATTACTGGAAGGCGTGAAGAGACAGAAGATCTGGTAATCCCTTGATGTTGGGCTAGAAGACGATTGCAGGCGACGCACCACAGATCTGATATCCAGCCCCCGTATTCCAATCTTTTGCTGTCAAGTTATATTTCACTGCCCAGTGTAATTTCTTCAGGTCACGTGGTACAATTTTGTACCACGTGATCATTCTTTTTAGACACTTGAGAACAAAATATGCGCGAAAACAAATTAAATGACATCATAATGTCACTATTTAGTCACGGAATAACTATGAGTTAGTATGAACTGACCATGATTTAAAACTTTGCAGTTCAACTGAGATTGGAATACCCCTGCTGATTCACTTTAAGAGGGTAAAGAAAATTGTCGAATATTATAAATACCTGCGTAAAATACAACAACAACAACAAAAACTCGTTGCCGGCGTCTGTGTTTCCACCTTCATTTAGATTGGATGTTTTCAAGAGAAGAGTGAATAGGTATCTTCTAGGTAAGCGTGCTACATCGTCGACCGCATCTTCACTTAACATCAGGTGAGATTGCGGTCAAACGCTTGCTTATAAATTTATAAAAAAAAAAACGTTTATTTATACAAGTTGTACATGACTGAAAACATAAAACTAATACCTAGCTATCATACCTAGAGCGAAGCGGATAGCAGACCGAAAGATAACCAAACTTAATTTTAGTTTAGACTAGCTTCTGCTCACGACTTTATCCGCATCTCGTTTTATCCTGTTGATTTTCCGGAATAAAAAGTAGCTTATGTGTTAATCCATGCTAACTATATGTATTCCAAGGCTGTTAACTATATTATGTATTCCCAGTTTCATTCAAATTGAACCAGTAGTTTTTGCGTGAAAGAGTAACAAACATCCACTCATACATACATCCATACATACAAACTTTCGCGTGTATAATATTAGTAGTAGTTCAATACTATTAGATACAATATTAAGTATACAAATTAATTTTTTGCAAAATACAAAATATAACAAAAACACGACAAAAATGCCTAATTATTTCTATACAATGTTGCAAAATGGTCCCATCTCAGTATGTGCAAGAATTACCTGCGCTGGTCTTCCGCTGGGGCCTTTGAGGACATAGCAAGATGAACATACCGATAGTAAATTTTCTGAAAAAATATGCCTCCCTCAAAAATACCATGAATTTACTTGAATACATTGAAGTATAGTTCAAAAACAACTGCCTATCAAAATTCCATACAGTTTTCGTTCACCCGAAAAGATTATGCAAGATCTTCTAAGCCATTTTCCAATTCCTTCATGATCCATCCGTTTGCCAACCTTTCTGAAACAAAATATCCAGATTGATTTTACAATGGAGAAATCTTGTTGAAAGGTTCCTATCAGCCGGTCCAGCTCAGTGGCCAGAATAAGTCTTTACTGTGCTTTATGGTTTGTGAAATTTCCTCAACAGAAACCATATCTATCCCGTTCTTCGACAGATTCTACAGCTTGGCAACGGGACTTGAATACGAAATAGGTTTTGGCGTGTACTAGGCTTTATTAGGGTTCCGTAGTCCAACAAGAAACCTGTATTATAATCCCTCTATCTATTCAGGAGAATGGAATTATTTAATGTAAATAAAAAAAGACAGGGAATCAAACGTGTGTGTTATTGGAACGGAAAATAGATAGATAGATAGATAGAAAATACTTTATAACACCTTAAAATATAGACACTAGCCTATAATTTTCCGTTCCAAAAACACAAACGTCTGATTCAGCCTTTTTTTTTTATGGAACAAGCAGATGGCCCACCTTATGTTAAGCGGGTATCACATACGCTTTTAACAAAAAAATTAACGAGCAAGTTCATTGAGATTGTGGCATGAGCACTATGTTCTCTGTGACGTAAAGATCAAGTGGGTTAAAACAATGCGATCATCACTACTTGGCGGCAGTAATAGTAACGATGGTAGTATTTCTCCGGACAAACATAAATTACTTTACGACTAAATATGTAGGTGTAGATATTTTTGTAAATGTAGGTATCATTATCATTGAGTTCTGCACCATTCATAACGCTTTGAAACATCTATAAAGTATCGACAAAGCTAAAGTTCTTCAATATCCAACTGATTGTTTCCAACTGTACCTACTATTAGCACTATTTTTTGACGTTATCGAGCAAGCAAAATGTGACCCAAACGTCACTTAGCAACCTAGTTGTGCCAACTGATATTCACCATTAGTGGTGTTATCTCAAAGAATAAGTTGCACATTATGGATGGGTAACATCAAAACACGAATGTGACCATTTTTGTCACATTTTTTGGTTGGAAAACTGGTTTTAATCAAGTAATTACATTCAGTAAAAACCCCTAATCCATGAAAAACCGGTTATAATTCTGTGAAGTAAACTAAATTATCTACCTTGAAGTAGGTAAGTATGTATTACAAAAACCGTAAGCTCTACATAAATAAACATAAAATAATAATTTTAAAGGGGTATTTAATGCCTGTAATTAAAAAATAACCTAATAATTGCTTACTATCTTTTTTTAGGTTATTACAGGTTTGTAATAACCTAAAAAAAGATAGTTAAAAAGCAATTACGTGTTAAAAACCCGTTTACACCCAATAATTATTTTTAGGTACCCATACTCGTTATGGTTTGTAGTAATGATAGGTTTTATTTTAAATGGTAAATTCTTTATTGATATAATATTGACATAATATTTTTGTGTATGAAGCTATGAGCGTAGATACAAATACTAGAAAAGTTCTCCATCCAGAGGAGTGATTTTTTTAGAGGATAGCGTGTTTTTTTAATTAAGGTGAGATTGCGGTCAAACGTTTGCTTATAAATTTATAAAAAAAAATTGCGACGTTTGTGAATTTTGTACATTGATCGTGTGACAGAATTTCATAGCGTCAATAACTAGTGCTATAGGCTATTTTGTGCTTCAGTTAGTTTTACCTGTACAAAGTGTATAAGGTGAGTTGTAGGGACATTTGGGATTCCATCTTTTAATTGAGTTGACGGAACTCTATTATGAAATCGTATGTATATTGAGCTCGGACTGTCTTTGGGAGAGAGATAAATTGTGTTCATTATGGGTCCGCATACACCCCTTTATAACTCATCAGTGACATGTTTTACACCTTGTATAGATACGTCGGTCAATTTTATTGATATTGGCATAATCTAAGCTGTAATTAGAGTAAACGTAGTTTAGTTTTTTCTTCTTCTTCTTCTTTTAAGTCTCATAGGTACTTGTAATGAAAAGCGTGAAATAATTCTGTTCACCCTCCGTTATAAAAACCAAAGCGACAGCCCTAGCGTACATTTACGGACGTCACTCCTACTTAGGGCCAACGCACATCTATCGACAAAACTGTTTTGTCGCGTACTTAGTGACGTGAAAATAAATTTTCTGTTATAACGAAAACAGCATATGATGAATGCTTCCTCGTCATATGCTGTTTTCGTTGTAACGAAATTCACATCAATTGACACGACGCATGCATAAAATTATGTTTACCTCTCTATTATAGCATTGTTTAGTACCTACCTATTAAACATTGCTTTATACGCATATACCTAGAGAATGAACTGTGCTTTTTTAATAAATAAGAATATAGTGTAATTATGTAGTGTACTTAATAATATTATTAAGTACTTAGCATGATTCTCATTAAATAAGCATGTAACGAAAACAGCAAATAAGACGAAGCATATTGTGACGAAAAAAGTTATACTGACATGGTTTGTCACGAAATTATGAAGTTTCACATCACTAACTGTTCGACAAGACGTTTTGTCTTTGGTTTGCGTTCTCCCGGGCCAACGCACATCTATCGACAAAACTGTTTTGTCGCGTACTTAGTGACGTGAAAATAAATTTTCTGTTATAACGAAAACAGCATATGATGAATGCTTCCTCGTCATATGCTGTTTTCGTTACAACGAAACTCACATCAATTGACACTACAGACTTTTCTCAAGTATGTTTACCTATCTATTATAGCATTGTTTAGTACCTACCTATTAAACATTGCTTTATACGCACATACCTAGAGAATGAACTGTGTTTTTTAATAAATAAGAATATAGAGTAATTATGTAGTGTACTTAATATTATTATTAAGTACTTAGGATGGTTCTCATTAAATAAGCAAGTAACGAAAACAGCAAATAAAAAGAAGCATATCGTAACTAAAAAAGTTTTACTGAGAAGTTTCACATCACTAACTGTTCGACAAGACGTTTTGTCTTTGGTTTGCGTTCTCCCTTACATATAATGTGTTTCGTTTATATCTTGAGAGTATATCTCAATACATCGTACTAAACTTGCGACGTGACATCTTTTCTAACCCGGCTACTCTCCGATCCTTACGTATCTCAAAAATCCGATCGCGATCCTTGAACTTTGATTTTATAGTTTACCCCGAGTTATTTCAAGAATTTCCTTTGGAATTTTATTTATTTACTGAATACCTCGCGAGTTTTACTAGTTTGATGCTGTGACCTTCAGCAAATTGGTGGGACGTGGGTGGAGCTTTGCATGAGATTTTTCTTATGATCAGGTTCAGAAAAATCGCAGGAAAAGTCCTGAGATAAACTGAGAAAAAATTCTACGCCTTTTTTAAGTATTTAATGGTTTTTCAAAAAAGAGTAGACTTATTACACCCTGTATTCCGCATCGACTTTGATTGACACAAATCTTCGTCTTGGAATTTTTCTATGCGACAAGATAAAATATTGTTTGACGCATTATCTTTGCGCTCTTCAATAAAAAACAGTGGAAGAATTCACAATAAGTACCTACTATTTACAAAGATAAGCTAGTTTGAGCTTTGATTTCTAATAAAGAGCTATTTTGACAAAACAAAAAGAAATGTCAATTGCAAAATAGTTTTAAAATATACGGGTAAAATAGACAATGCTCTTAGCATTAAGTCCTCCTAGCACTACTTATTTGTGTAAAATTTTAAAATAAATAAATAATGTAGGTAGAGTCAAACTAGTGTTGGTTTCACTATACTTTATTTGTTTTACGAGACTAGGCCCTTAGTACAAATTTAAACGTGCATTCCTTAAATCCAAAAACATCTAAAGGTTGTTCTACCGTTTGTAGAGACTACAGTCGTGAGCCTATTTCACTTCATTTAACTTCAAAGAAACACCATGTTAAACTTCCTACAACTCAAAAATCCATTAGACATTTTTATACAACTGAATTCGCTTCAGTAAAAGCGTTCTCATGTATCAAAGTTACCTGTCTTTTAAACTTCAGATCAGTTGAGACTATCTGGATTTATCTTGATTCGTATACCAGGAACTGGGGAGTTTGTTTGAGAGTACCTACTATAGATATAGCTATAGATATAGCTATAGATATAGCTATAGATATAGCTATAGATATAGCTATAGATATAGCTATAGCTATAGATATAGCTATAGCTATAGATATAGCTATAGCTATAGATATAGCTATAGGTATAGATATAGATCCTAGCTACCCCTATTGTTTGCATACTGTTTGCCAGTTGAATTGCCGTTTTCATACAACACAACATTTAAAAAATAAGCAGCGAGCTAATCCATACATTAAGTACTATACAAATACAACGTGTAACATAATGTCCCTATAATCTGAAAAGGGGCTTATTCAGACCAAACACGTGAATAGATTGGCATGTGCAAAAGTTGAATACAAAATATTTGACAATTTTTTTCATCTTAAATTTTTGCGACCCCCCTTGGTGTTTGTTTACTTTGCGTAGGAATCCAGCCTGTTAGTACACATGCACACGCAGCCTCCTATCAGGTCGCACCCACACATAGACACCTTAACGCATGTGCAATGCTATTTTTAAGGAAAGTTTAATGTGAATGAAAAACTTCGAAACGTTTACAGTCGTAGAACAAAAATTGTTCGTTATGACGTGTAAATACGGGCTTACGGGCTTATAGGGACATTATGTAATATCCTGTAGATGCTTTTACAGTGTCGACGCTGATACTAATATTTTTTTTCGAGTCACTGACATATTTGTCGGTCTCAGTAGGTGTTTGTATAGTGTGCAAACGCCCTATGATATATTAGTATCGGGTAGTCTAAAACGCAAGTGATTTCAATACTTATCTATCATATCAAGCTGTCATAAAGCTATCTTTAGTTTTCTTTCGGCTAATAATAAATTGTTAGTATCTAGGTATACTTACTTATGAGCAAGGTCAACCCTAGGTACCTACTGTATTCAGTACTCCTACACTATCATCTGGATCAATAAATTTCAATCGGAGCGAATAACTCTTGATAAACGTCGTCGGTCAAACTTTCACTGTTATTCCTAAACTCTGTGAATAAAATTATATCAAGAAATTTCAATAGAAGTTCATCGGGTCCTTAATTAATTTTCATAATCAATGTTGGCCTAATTTTCAACAGATTGCTGTGCTATTGAGTGATTAATATTCCAGCTTTGAAATGGAAGGCCGTTGCGAAGCAATGGCGTTTCGTGAGCTCGTTGTTGTTTGATTTTAAATATTTAACTAGTTGTCTCGTCCATGGCTTAGTCTGTAATTAGCCTACCTAGTGTATTAAGTGTACTGCAAAATCTCTAGTTATTTCACGATTCAGCCTACATCCCGTATGGTCTAGTGGCTAGGATACCTGGCTTTCACCCAGGAGGCTCGGGTTCGATTCCCGGTACGGGAATTCTCATTTTGCTTAGTTTTTTTTTATTTTCGAATTTATTTCACTTCTATTAGTTACTAATTTTTGGTTTGCTAGAGTAATTTTAAACAGATACTTCGACACCCAACTACGTTTAATTAATTCCAGTTTTGCCGTCACAAGCGCCGGTCCCCTAATGGCCCATGCCTAGTGAACCAATTTAGGAAATCAAGTGTTGCGGTTTCGGCAGAATAATCTCGATAACGTCCTTCCGTGCAATGACAACAGATTCAGATAGCTTATAGGAAAAAGGAGAATCGAAATTAAAATTAATGGAGCGAAGGCGAAACGGCCACTTTTTCAGCGAATTTCGTGACCCATTTCATTTTACTCGGTCATTATTTTTCGTAAAATCCACTGGTTTCCTTTATACATCACTGATTAATGCAAAAATGACTGAATTGAGTATGCAAGTCACGGATGTTCTGTTTGTATCTGGGTTTACGAGTGTTTCAATTTTGAATGTATGCAGGGGTATTCCAATCTCAGTTGAACTGCAAAAAGTTTTAAATCATGGTCAGTTCATATTAACTCATAGTTATTCTGTGACTAAATAGTGACATTATGATGTCATTTAATATGTTTTCGCGCATATTTTGCTGTCAAGTGTCTAAAAAGAATGATCACGTGGTACAAAATTGTACCACGTGACCTGAATAAATTACACTGGGCAGTGAAATATAACTTGACAGCAAAAGATTGGAATACGGGGGATGATCAATCAGAATTCGATAACCGTAAAAGTAGTTTTTAGTTAGTAAAAGTATCTAAGTAGGTATGTAACGATGTTCCCTCAATGACGATGACGTAGTACTTGGTCGCACTTGGGCTCGATTTCAGACGGAGATGCGTATTCAAATTCAATTTGACAATTTCGAACTTCAGGTATGAAGTACTCCCATTCTGTGCTTCAGGATACTCTTATTTCTTTTTATCGACCTAGGATTGTATCTCACTGCAGAGCAAGTTTCCTCTCAAAATTCTCCACCTATCTCGTGTCCTTCGACTATATTATAACTTTTTTACTTAATTTAAGGCTTGTTTTTAATTAAAAAAATCAGAGCAATTGTTTCAACCAAAGAAAATACCGGTATTCTAGAGAAGAAATTCTTCAGTATTTCCTTGCAAGACTTAAAACACCTTTATTGCGTGGCTGGGAGCTATTTAGTTGATTAAATCTGTGTATGTAAGACGAATGGTACGGTCGGACGGTATATGCATAATTCTCTCGGCTCTAATCAGGCAAGTGTTCCAAAGTGCTTTATATAAGGATTTGAGAACCGATGACCGTTATTTGACTACCGTAATTTTAGACTAGCAAGCTTAGCGTCACAGCTCAGTCGGTATATAGCTCTGCCTTCTGTGCTGTGGGTTGTGGGTTCGATCCCCACCACGAACAAACATTTCTGCGTGGAAAACATAGATTTTTGTTCTATGTCTGGGTGTTACTATGTAATTATAAGTATGTATTTACAAAAAAAAAGTATTTAAGTATTCTATCAGCCATCTAGTTCCCATATCACAAGCTTTGCTTAGTTTGGGACTAGAGGGCGTTGTGTGTAAAGTCTATGAATATATATTTATTTATTATTTATTTATGTGAGCGGCTTATACAGCGATTTGTCAACAGTTTCTTTGTCCGTCATCAAAATAATTCCTATTCTACCGAAAGACAAAGAAGGTTGTTGCCGCATTGTACTTTTTTAGTTTTAGACACATCGTCGATAGTTTTACCGATGTATCAATCCATTAATATTATTACTATAAGACTAATTTGTCCTTGAACGAGATAGCTAAAATCGCAGCTAGGATTTTCGCATAAAATATAACAATCGGCAATTGCACAAAAAAGTGTTGTTTGAAATAAGTGATTGCTTAATTTTACCCTGTTGCAGAACTGTCGCGAAAAACAATCATACCGTTGAAGCTCTAATGGGTCTTCTACACAAGTCTGCAACAACATAATTATTGTTACGAATTTATGGAGTTCGCTGTAACAAGGAGAAATTAATTTGAAGTATAGAAGCCCAAGTATTATTTGCAGGCACAGTACCTTGCTCAAATTGTTTAACTGTTTACTGCTGAAAGTCAAACAATTGTTTTGATGGAATTGGGGCCTGGACGCAAATAAGTACCAAGTTAAGGGTAAGCACACAACGCTGTAGAAATGCTATCGCTGCTGTACTCGTAAAGCTTTATGATTTCTGAGAAACCCAGAGCTTATGATGTTCTGTGATGCTATTGCAAAATGATGATAGTTTCAGTGGATGTTTGTAATTAGTCTGCTTGCATTTTTTTATCCACATTAAAGAACTCCGTACTAGGTATATCTCTGAAGCTCGTTTGCCTGGCTCCTTGATTATACGATAATAATCAATGGCCCATACACATTGTATTTCATATGGAACAGCTTACAGTTTGTTCCTAATAAATAGGTAATTATAATAGGTATGTATTTTAACTTTCCGGAGTTTTGAGAGTATTGTCTATACATCCTGTATAAGCAAAATTTTGGTTCGATACTTTTAAATCTTTACATATTGTTTTGAGAAACGATGTGAAAACTTTCTCGCGATAGAAAACGAAAATGTTTCACAAAACTGTATGTAAAAATGAAAATATTCTCACAATATTTGTCTCGTCTAAGTTATGTTCTCCGGGTGACTGACCAAGGCAAGCTGGTATGGTCTGTTTACTGCAAATTTTAAATTTAAATCCTTTGTAAATGGGACTCGTCTGGTTGTGAGAATGGTCATCTCCAGACCTCGTACATTTGTATAAGTCAATGACTTTTGAGTGGTTTTAGAGAACTAGAGAAATAACCCCGCTTTGTGCTTTTATTTTCTTTTGGTTTGATAGTTTTCGCGTTCGTTCATCGATAACCTCATTGCATAGGAGCGGAATTCGATTTCGATCGATTCGGAATTTCAATACATGTTTTTTTTGTTATTATTCAAGCTTTTTAGGACTAACGATTTAGAGCTATCTGTCGACTATCAGTCAGTCAGTACCTACTTCAGTGTTTATATTTACGTTGTTCGTTTTCTAAAGGCATTTGAAGCATTTAAAAAACTACTCGTAGTCTCGAAGTTCATATCTTTTAAAGCATTTGGAAATGTTGAACTTTAGAATTTCAGTTTAGTGGCATCACAATACGTAGTAAGTTTGTATGTATACGAGTGTACAACACTCACAACGGATCTTTGTCCCTCTAAAAGTCTAAATTATCTACGCAGAACCGATTTCTGAGTCGAATTGGAGGTAAATGTTTTCCGCACAACAGTACACACGCAATCGTTGATACACCTAACTTTAGAAGGATAAAGAGTCAGTTGTGCATACTGTACTTACTCTTTAAAATTAATAACTTTACAAATTCTATCTTTTGATTCACAGCTCGCTCCAGAAATCATCATTAACCTATATCGTTCCACTATGGACGTATTTCGGCTCATCTAGTATTTTTTCCAGTCTTTGCTGATATTAATATCTCACAGGATAAAATGCGAATGGCAAGTCTTGGCCCAGTTTCAAATGCTAGTCTACCGTGTGATCACAATCACTGGTGTCAAATTTCTTTGCGGTTCTTGGCAGTTATTCTGTGTTTCAGATACTGGTAAATTTAAAGAAATGAAGGTTTGTTATCTCTGCAGAATTTTAGATAACAAGAGTTGTGTTGTGATACAATTTTGTAACAAATAAATGAAAAGGCTTTTATCTTTAAAAAATGTATTGAGTAGCAGTTAGAATTTATCAGAGGCATATTTTTGAATAGAAAAATCCATTGGTACACCAAAAAACCAAAAAATTCGGGGTTTTTTAGCACTACAAGCCCATGATTTTAGGAAGAGCGAGTCTTCAGCACTAGAACAGAAAGAGCTATTCTGCAGTTTTTAAAAAACGTATGTGTGTGCAGAATTGCCTAATGTTTAAAGCTGCAGGTAGAAATCTATGCAATCAAGACACATCTAGCTAGATTCAGGTTTACTTGGTCTAGGCCAAGTTTCTGTGGCGCCTAGAGTGGGGCCTAGACTCTAGGAGTCTAGGCCCTAGACGCCAAATGGCCCTCTCGAGGTTTTTTCCACAGATCGTTTGTAATTTGTTTTGAGCTTTGCGTGATTTTGCCCTTGAATGTTATTTTCGTGCTATTTTTTATCCTATCTCTCTATATCTTTATCTATGTATCCATGTTAGGTATGTGTGAAAAAATCATTGCGTTGCAATTGCAATATCGTTTGACATCATTCCACCCACGTGTACAAAATCTGTCGGTGTGGTTTCAATTTTTTTTTCTTGTTTGTTGACCGCGAAACGACGATATGAATGTTTTGGTATCTTGATATCTATAAATTTTTTCATCTAAAAATATAATTTTATTCAAATAGCCTTCATTTCACCAAGAAAATAAACCTATTAAACATTTTCCCCTCAGATTGAAATGTTAATATTACCCATTCATCAGCTCAAAGACCGAGATTCAGTCATTTTCTGAACCAAACTCAAGATTATTCTCATGGAAAAACATAAATGAGTCAGATTTTGCAGTCAGTTGTTATATCCGCAGACTTGTGTATATTTCCAAACAACGGTCAATACAAAGCTAGACTAGCAGATTTGACATTTTTAGTCTGTGCTTTCTTACAGTAATGTCAAAAGAAATATTTTCGATAACACGAGTAGGATGATAGGTAAATACTAGAAAGTTCAATCAAAGCTCAATCAACCTCGCGTTATTTTCATTGAAATTTCGGTCGAGTTTAATTGAGTGATCTTGACTAAGAATACCGGGGAAAATGTTAAAAGTTTTCTTTGTAACGCACTCTGAGGCTCTGCGTGAAATAGTAGGCAAAGTTTCATTGTTTGAATTCGCGGACGGATGGGCCTATCTATCAAAGATGTCGACACAGTGTAGCGAATAGAGAGATGCAAGGTGTTGATGTCACAATCTCTGTATTCATAATGAGATTCATAAATGGAACAGTGAGTAGCCGGCTGAGATACATGAGGAGTAGTGTTAATTCAGTTAATTCAGGCGGTTTTGGACGATTCTAAAAATAATTAAACATTAAATTGTGGTACTGAAGAAGCCTGTGAGATGTGAAAAACTGACGTGACTGATTTATTGTGTATTTTTTTCAAGCCAACCACAAGGCTGGGCTCAGTCATGAAATTCACTTTCTGGCATTTTGAGATGCTTTTTTTCCCCCTTTTTTATTTTTAAAAAGACCGATACCACTCCCAGGGATTTCTAGAATTAGCCATTTTACAATCATGTGGTGTATTTGTTCGGCATGATAGTTTTTTTCGTACTTGAAAAATAAAAACCTGAAAAGTTTTCGTTTTAATTGCATGATTTTGGAGTGAGAGTACAAGTTACCTTTCTGTTCTGCGTTATCTGTGCTAGGTGAGTGGAAATACTTGAGTCATTAATAACCGCGAGTAATGGAGCGGGAGTTTTCTACGCACGTTTTTCATTAAATCCTCGGGGTGGAGGGAAATTTGTAAAACCAATGGTAGCCAGCAATGGAAATCAAGCGTTGAAATATTGCCACTGGACGTTGCTTTTATTGATACCATAATTAAGACTTTAATATTATATTTTTGATGTACATAAATAAATGCTTTTATTGTAAAATCAATGAGCTAAAATGTCGTTGCGTAAAACCATTTAAATAATAATAAAACTTGAGGCATAACCATAGTAACAAAATATTATTTAGTTTTTGTCAAATAGCCATTACAATATCTTCAAAGTGTTTTTTTTTATTTTAGTACACTTAAAAGATTTCAAAATAAAAATAAAAAACAAAATAAATGCACGACGTACACATTATTCGTTAAGCAATGAAAAACTTAATTTGTAAATTATTAGAAGATAACAACATAAAAATTCATAAGGATAATAAATAAATTCATTAAATCGATACATATTTATTGCAAAACTTTATTTCGTAGACTGATGGAATACAGATGAGCCAGTGAATTTCAGCGCGTTGAATATTTTCAGCGTGTTTTAATTAAAAAGTCTGAAAGTGTGGCGTTTTAATATTTAATTACAAAATATTCGACCAAGGCAAAAAATATACAGGTATGTAAGGGCTCGTGTATTAGAGCCCTTTTATTTTTGTCTATGGCAAAGTCGAGGGCGGTGAGAAGTCTATGCGTGGCGCCGCCATCTTGGGTGGGATTCCAATCACCTCTCATGACAGCCGCGAAAATGGTGTCTTGCCAAGCCTTTCTTTTAAATTAACAAAAAAATAAACTTTAAACTTTCTCAACACGATTATATGTATATTTTTTATGAAATATACCTGGTAAATATACTTTTCAATTTTTCTATGGTTTTTCTATATGGTATACTTTTCTATGAAATGCGTAGGTCTACGCATTCCATAGAAAAGCTTTGAAAGGCATTTTTGCTATTTTTACATCATTACCAACACGATACCGGCACGATATCGCGGAAGAACTAATGTCATAAATGACATTAGTTCTTCCACGATATCGTGCCGGTGCCGGTGCCGGTACTAAAGTACGAGACGATCTCACGTATCGGAGCGAACACCGATATTTTTGTACGTAAAGCTGTCGTATCGGTATGTCGTTGTCGTATAGGTATCGGCCAGTGGAAATAAAAAAATCTCCGAAAATTTATGATTTGACTTCGAGTTTAGCATAACGAACTCTGGTAAGCTGAAGCAGCGGTCCTGCATAAGTACCTACAGTTGCAAGTAGAAAGTAGGTACTTAGCTGATTTCAAAAACCTACTTATAGAAAAAAATTAAGCATTCCCAACACACCCAGACAATACTCTCGAGTAAATCTAAGAATACTTACCAAGACTCCCACAGAATTTTATCCAGAATACTATTTAGATAATACTAGTGAAATGTTCGCTGCTTCTGTGGTATTTTCTAAAAGAAAGCTTCGTTTATAAGGATCCTCTAAAGTTTCTCTTATGTTCCTGAATTTCTTCATGAACTTCCTAGTAGCAGTAGTCAGTAGAGATTTTTGTGAAAGAGCTCGTCCGTCAGTCAGTTACCGAAGTTTTATATAAAGATTATTTCCACAGTGGTGGGTTCGTTCAACCATAATACAGATGTTAGCTTTAAGCGATTTATGGCTGAATAAACAGAAAAGTTGAAGTTTCGTAATAAATGAACACAGCGATCTTACAGTCGGTTAAAAGATGATTTATGTATCAATCTGTGTTTATTTATTTGAGCTATGATACAGCAATAACGCATACTCATCGAAATAAATTGATGTAATCTTTAGTACATGTTCAATTTTTTGTTTGCTACGGTAAATTCAGAATCCGGTTGTAAGCATCGGTGGTTCAGTGGTAGAATGCTCGCCTGCCACGCGGGCGGCCCGGGTTCGATTCCCGGCCGATGCAATTCTTTTGGCTATTTTGTATTTCTGGTCTTTTGTTATCAATTTTTTTTCAGATTATTTTTTGTATATGAATAAAATAACATGAAAAAAAGGGAAAATATTTTTTTTATTTCCAGCAAAACATACGGTAGGTTGGTAAGGTACATACAAACCTAGCAGGTACAGTGAGTATCAGTAGGCAGATTATTTACCTAAACATTGAAGGGTACTTATAAACGCTAAACAATTCAGACATACGATCAAAAAAGCTGTCATTGATTTATATAAAAGGATGAGAATGATTTAGGCAACTGCCCCCGTATGCCAATCTTTTGCTGTCAAGTTATATTTCACTGCCCAGTGTAATTCCTTCAGGTCACGTGGTACAATTTTGTACCACGTGATCATTCTTTTTAGACACTTGACAGCAAAATATGCGCGAAAACACATCAAATGACGCCATAATGTCACTATTTAGTCACAGAATAACTATGAGTTAGTATGAACTGACCATGATTTAAAACTTTGCAGTTCAACTTTGCAGTTCAACTTTAATTGGCATACCCCTGCTGATCCGAGTTATGCAATCCGTGTATGCATCTATACATGGCTTGTTATTCTTTTTAAAAGAAAATGCGTTAATATAGAAACTATGTTCTTTAACTCGTATATATCCATCGAAAAGCTATCCAATACTTGTTTAGTAAAAGCATTTTCATGTTAGCGAATTAGTCACGTAGTTTAACCTCCCGTTTTTGCGTTATCCCATGATTTATATATCGTAGAGGAATTTGTAGAAACAATGAGCGATTGGTATGAATTCACTATGCGATTTCGTATGGATGCATCGATGTAAGGCATTCGAAAATAAATCACCATCAGGTGAGATTGCGGTCAAACGCTTGTCTACAATGTATAAAAAAAATATTCATGGAAATTTCACACAACGCCCTCTAGCAAAGTTTAGCTTACTCTACAATTCTTAGTAAAAATATTTACTGTGCATTACGAACCATTTCAAAACAATGCAATGCAAACTAAACAATAGAAGGATCGCATAATGCAATGCGACGTAACGCTAACAGAGCTAAGAAAAACGCCGGGTGAAGAAAAGTGTTCCTCATCAGGAGTGTCTCCATCAAATCTAGGGTAAATAAATAAATAAATATTCAGTGACATTTCACACAACACCCTCTAGTCCCAAACTAAGCAATGCTTGTAATATGGGCACCAGATGGCTGATAGAATACTTATATACTTTTTTTTTGTAAATACATACTTATAATACATAGTAATACACAGACATAGAACAAACATCCATGTTTTCCACGCACAAATGTTTGTTCTTGGTGGGGATCGAACCCACGACCCACAGCACGGAAGGCAGAGCTATTACCGACTGAGCTGTGACGCCTGTCACAGGGTAGTAGAATAAATAATACTTAACAATTTCAACGAATGATTCTAGCATGGATATATAATTGATATTTTAGTTCAGAGACACCCACTTTTATAGAAAACTAATATTATAAAACTTAAGCCAGGGACTAAGACGTTCTCATTAGGAATAGAACTACCTCTGGGGTAAGTAGTATCGTAAAAATTTTAACAATAAATGATTCTAAAGTGATTGATGAGTACTGTTCTGTATGAATATTAGGAGCTACGGGACAGGGACGTATTGACAACACGGTGACTGACGTTTAACTGATTTATTCCGGTACTCGTATACCGCATTATCCCCCCCTTATACTAAAATACTTTAATTAGGTTCTATAAGTACACTCAATATTATTCTAAGAAATTTAAAACATAATACCACCACCACCACCCCTAGATTACCTACTGCATACAAAAAAAATAAAAGGTATTTAACAAGATAAAAACTTATAACATAACAAACCAAAAGCTATATAGATACGGCCCTACTATGAATACGCCTCAGCTTAATACGATTAATCTGAATCAGGAGTGTAATTAACATTTCTGCGGGGGGCTGTATTCACAAAGTCATATTCACAACTTTGGTCTGCTATATCTGAGCAAGACTCCTGGGTCATATCATTCGTATCGTGTGCCTCCTCATAAGGAGGAGACTGCTGATCCATCTTCTGATATGGAGTGGATGGAGTGGAGAACGACGACATCCCCTCAGTCTCAAAAGTATCCATGCCACCTTCATCAAATATCGGATTGTAATCGTTAGTTGGTAATTTAAATATTTGATCAATGTGACGTCGATGTCTTTCATCATTATATTTAATTTCATACATGACGTTTCCTATTCTACCTATAACCTCACCCTTTTCCCAAATTTCCTTATTATTACGCCACTTTTTAAACATTACTAGGTCCCCTACTGATAACATTCTTTGTTTACCTCCGAATGTTTTAATTTGCTTGGATTGATTGTTCATAACAATGTTCTTAGTGTTAGGTTTAAGTAAATCTAAACAAGATCTTAATCGCCGCCCTAATAACATTTCACTAGGTGACTTCTGAGTAGTGCTTTGTACAGAATTGCGATAGTTCAACAGAAACCTACTTATTGCAACGTCAACAGCGATTCCTTCGTGCGCGGCTTTCTTTAAACATTTCTTTATTAAACCAACTGCATTTTCAGCGGCGCCATTGCTCCTCGCATGTCTAGGTGAAATTAATCTATGGCATATGCCGTTTCTCATTACAAAATCCGCAAATTTTTCACTAACAAATGCGGGTCCATTGTCTGTGACAACTTCATTAGGTAGGCCGAATCGCGCAAAAATATCGCGTAATTGTTTTATTGTTGTCTCCGCATTTGTAGAACTGACTTTACATACTTCTATCCATTTAGAGTGCGCATCGATTACTATCAAGTACTGACTATTTGCAAATGGACCCAAATGGTCTAAATGCAACCTGTACCACGGGATGGTAGGCCAAGACCAAGGTACCAAGGTACTTTTTACGGGATTATCCCTCTCTTTGGCACACACTTCGCATGAACCGCACAGCTGTTCTATATCCTTATCTATATTCGGCCAATAAATGTAAGTACGCGCTAAAGACTTCATTTTTATGATACCTAAATGGCTACTATGTAATTCTTTGAGCATTGAATTTTGCAAACATTTAGGTATAATCACCCGATAGCCGAACAACAAACACCCATGCTCGGACGTGATGTAATCTTTCCTATTGTAAAAATCTTTACACTCAGTAGGCATATCCTTGTATATAGGCCAACCATGTAAAACATAACCAAATATTTTATTGAGTACAATGTCTTTTTTTGTATGATCAGCTATTTCTTTATAGTCAATAGGTTTCGGCGCGTCAATAAAGTGAACCACTGATTCATTCGATTCATTTTCTCTGTTACTATGACTCACGTCTTTTAAAGTTTTATCAAACTTAATTGTGGCCGCTCTCGACAAACAGTCCGCAACACAATTGTCCTTTGACTTCACGCATTTGATCGAATAATTATATTCGCTTAGAATAATCGACCAACGCTGCAACCTACCAGCCATCATTAAAGGAATACCCGTTTTCGGTCCAATGATAGAAAACAAAGGCTTGCAATCACTGACTAGAACAAAGTGTCTGCCATACACATACTCATGGAAACGTTGTACTCCGAAAATGATGGCCAAACCTTCCCTACATATTTGACTATAATTCTGCTCGGCAGAAGATAGTGTGCGACTAGCATGCGCCACAGCGCGTACCTGTCCGTCCGGCATCTCATGCCCGATCCACGCACCCACTCCGCGCGGAGAGGCGTCGCAAGACAATACCAAGGGGAGATCGGGGTTAAAGTGGACTAACACATCTGATTTTTTTAACAAATTTTTTATTTTTAAAAATCCCGTTTCACATTCGTTTGACCATAGCCATGTCGTATTTTTTTTTAATAACGCATATAAAGGCGCTATGACAGAGCTGAAGTTTTTAACAAACTTTGAATAATAATTTATGAGGCCTAAAAATGCTCTAAGCTCACCTACATTGGTGGGGCGTTCTGCCGCGAGAACAGCATCTACTTTCTTTGTTTCTGTGTGAAGACCTTCCGCATCTATTATATGACCTAAATATGACACCTGCTTTTTGAAGAAACAACATTTTTCCTTGCTGATACGTAGACCACACTCATTTAATATTTTAAATACTTTATCTAAATTGTCTTTGTGTTCCTGCCCTGTCTCCCCCGTGATAATCAAATCATCTACAAATACAGTTACGTGATTTAACTTAAACAACGAATCCATGATCCTTTGAAATTTATTGGATGCCGTTTTGATGCCAAAAGGTAACCTATTATAGACAAAATTACCCTTATGTGTCACTATAGTACATAGCTTTTTGGATTCCTCGTCCAACATAAATTGTTGGTATGCGCTTTTGAGATCAATTTTACTAAACATCTGTCCCCCTCTCAAGGCAGAAAACAAATCCTCAATGCGTGGTAGAGGATACTTATCATCACAAAGCACTGGGTTGACCGTAACCTTGAAATCGCCACAAATTCGAATGCTGCCTGATTGTTTTTTAACGGGTACTATGGGCGTTCCCCAACCACCTACATCCTCGACCGGACTGATGATGCCCTCGGCCTGCAGGCGCGCCAGCTCGGCGTCAACAGCAGGCCGCAGCGCGAGGGGCACGACGCGTGCGCGCCGCCACACCGGCACCGCGTCCGCCGCCACATTCAATGTAATGGTACCGCGATTGAACGTTCCTATACCGGGCTCAAATACGTTCTTGTATTTGCACATGATTTCGTTCATAATGGCATCACTCTCATCGCAAGAAACATGTGCCACGACAGGGAGCGAAATTTGTAATTCACGCATCCATTTTCTTCCCAGAATGGGAGGGCAATTGCCGTTATCTATAACATATAATTTCGAGGTAAACAACTGATCGTTATTGACAATGTTGACTGGCATGGTGCCTACTGGTCTAATTTTTTCACCACTGTATACGGTTAATACTTTGTCAGATTTAATCAACGGTCTACCTTTATACAGTTTATTGTAGGTATTTTTAGAAATTGCGCTTACCGATGAACCGCTGTCGACTTGCATGTTCAAAATAACACCTTCCACATTTAACCTACAATACCAAGGCGCATCGGCCTCTTCCGAGTCACCTAAACGATACAGCGTAGGAGATTCAATATCTCCTTCCGAATCACTTCCTTCCACCTGGAATAACCTCGATTGACCTTTTCTGTTACGACACATATGACTTATGTGACCCACTTTTTCACACTTATAACAAATAGCACTTTTATAACCGCACTTATCGGATGAATGCTGCCGCGATCCACATCGATAACAGCGGTCGCTGCCGCTGGTGGAGGCGCGCTGCGCGCCCGCTCGGCCGCCGCGCGCTCCTCAATCCATAAGTAAACTGATCCCTCAGGTTTTCCTCTAAAGATTCCTGGCCCTTGAATTTACACGTCATAGCTAGTTTTTTTAGGCGCAATAAGTATTCGTTCACTGTTTCACTTTGATTTTGTAAACAGGCACGCAACTTCATACGCTCAGCCATATCACTAGCTTTCGGGTTAACATGATTTTCTACGATATCCACTAGCGCGTCGAATGGCTTTGTTTCTGGTTCTTCCGGGCTACACAACACCGTCATGAGGTCGTAAGTTTCATTTCCCACCAGCGTGATTAGGTAGGAAGTTTGTACCTCAGCAAGTACGAGTATCTTTAATAGAAAGGAAAGCTAACCCAAATTGATACCTCTCATCTTCAAGCCAAGTGTACGTAATATCGCAGGAGAACATAAAACAAACACTGAGCTAGAAAGCATGTAGGTAGGTTTGCACGCGAAAGTAATTTTGTTAAGTAGGTAGCATGCGCTCATGTATTCTCAGAACTGAGGGTTTTACAACTATGACTACCAGCCACGACAACAAACTATTTATTTTGTGAATAATAACAAATCTGTGTTAACTTTATAGTTTTAAGTTGATTGAATTGTTTAAAATATTATTTGAATAATACAATTATTATGGTAATTTGCAGCTCTAAAATATGATTTGAACAATTTTGACCTAGTACTATTCAAACACACATCACGGATTTTTGTTATGAGTATTTTTTTTGTCACCATTGCGTCCTTGTATCAAAAGGACAATAATGCACTTGACTCACATTTGATCTAACGTTGATTCAATTTTCTCCTCGACAAAAAAAAATATTGCCGTAATAAAAATTTATTAAAAATACTTATGGCCCGTCAGTAGCTCCAGCAACGCTTCGTAGCTCCATGGACAGCGACCCCGCAAACACAGGATGAATGTTTTCGCAAAGAACTCAGGCCCTATGTGCCACAATCAGCTGGCTGCATTATGCATGAAACCATCCCAAGGCGACGCGGGTGGACTGAGTTGCACAACTGATATTAATATTTGTTTGTCAGGTGCCTTTGTTGCTGTTTTTAACAATTTATTATTTATCTAGACTTGAAAAACAGAATAAAACTCGTGTAAAGAATGGTCACTCTCCCCCGCCCGTAGATCAACCTCACCCCGCATGAATTTTAATAATTACTCTCATTTGTTTTCAGAGCATACAATTTAGGTCTTCCCAAGGCATGTGTCATGTAGACTGTCCTGCTTCATCGTCGGCTTCATCGTCACATCATCATAGGTGGGATTGTGGCCAAAAGACATTCTATATTATATTAAAAAAAAAAACATGCATAATCTGCTTCGCATGCATTATGGTGAATTACAAATAGTTCGAACTTCGAACTAGTTTTTTTTTCAAAATTGTTTTCTTTTGCAATGATCTTGATTCTGACTATTCTAAGATGTGTTTATCGTACATAAATTATATTTACTTGTATAATATCGAAAGTACCTATTTAATTAAGTTTATTTTTACACAAATATTTTTTTCTTTTTTTGCTGTCGATGAAGCTAAGTAGTTAGCTTGAGATATCTAAAACGACCAAGGAAATAGGCACATGGGATTTACGCTTATATTTTCAGTCCACATACCGCAGAAAGTGTCATTTTAAAAACTGGCAAGAACTCAAACTTTAAATCAACGGTTTGAATTTACCGCCAACCAATCAATTTATACACACGAACGCTTTTAGGTAAGTGATAAAGAATATTCGCACGAACGAAAAATTCCATTTCTATATTATATCTATTTCCAATACTTTAGGTGTTAAACTTTACACCCTGTATGACAGGGTGAAAACTGCTCCTGAAACTAAAATTGGATTTGAAGCTTTATAAATTCAGTCGCAAATACAGCAACACCTTTTGCGTCTAAAAATGACCGCCTGCTTCTTTTTTTTTCAATCAGAGAGAAATGTTACCTAGTCCTTTATAAGGATCATTTTAAAACATCCAGATGCGTATCAAAGTGAAAAAAACTAGATGGAAAAGCCCTTAGTTTTAGATCAGACGTCCTCTATGCGAAGGATTTGTTTTGGTTACAGCGTGATTGATACAAATTTTATTGAGTCATACTTAGTTATATTTTATTCAATAAAATCACAAAGATCATTTAGAATCGTCCTAAATAACTGGTGATTCTAGGTGCCAGTTCCACGCGACCAGAGCCTAGAAGAACGGGTAAGAAACTACAGCCTGGTTCCTAGCTTTTTTTGTATTATCTTTTTTACAAATTTATCTTTTTTATTATGCTGAGACGGGGACCATTTTGCCCCCATACAACCACAAAGTATTTATGTTTGTAACTGTACTTACTGTATTTATACTGGGTACAAATAAAAAATTATCTTATCTTACAAAGACCTCCTTCCTTTCCTTCCTTCTTCCTCCTTTTTTTTCTTTTGCCAAACAGTTGACTGGGAGACCAAACAGCTACCTTTAAAAAAATCTTTTGATCAATCAAACGTGCACGAACATATCAAAACAAAAGCTACGAATTAGATGAGTAATTAATTTAGCCCCGTGATTGATGAGCCGGCTGATGACGCGTTGTATTCATCAGGAAATCGCATTAGGTGTGTCCACAGTGTTTGATGAATAGCTGTATCTATTTCACCAGTTGCAGTGCTATCTTTTAACCGACTTCAAAAAAGGAAGAGGTTCTCAATTCGGTTGTTTTTTTTTAAAGTGTGTTACCTCAGAACTCGTCATTTATGATGGAACATTATTTTTTTATCTGAAAGGATGTAGTTCCAGGTTGGTCCCATTAAATTTTTATCATTTTTATTATTTGGCGGAAAAAATATATAAAAATCCACGTGCACGAAATTGCGTATTTTGCTTTCCTGTGACCTTTTAGTGGTGTTTATGGTCACTAGAACATTCCTAATGAAATGCCATCATCATAATCTTCGCTCATATAATGGTGTTTCAAAATATGTAGTAGGTCATATCGCACTGCAGCCGTAAATACGAGTAGAGTTATTCACCTCTCCCATGAGAAGAACATAGAGTAAACAGGTGGACTATAGCTAAGCATGCTCCACCCTAGGCTGCAGCTAAACTTTCTATCAGGTGAAATGGCAGCCAAACGTTTAGCTATCTGCCTATGCCAATCTTTTGCTGTCAAGTTATATTTCACTGCCACGTACCACGTGATCATTCTTTTTAGACACTTGACAGCAAAATATGCGCGAAAACACATCAAATGACGTCATAATGTCACTATTTAGTCACAGAATAACTATGAGTTTGAACTGACCATGATTTAAAACTTTGCAGTTCAACTTTGATTGGCATACCCCTGCTGTAATAAAAAAACAGACAAAGACATTATTTTTATTTACAAACAAAACGCACACAAAAACATAACTAGGTTACTTTACTTATAACTTTTTTTACATATTTGGAAAAAACACTAGCACTAGTCTGCACTAAAAAAAATATGACATAAAAAGTTTTATATTATTATGTTTTTTTTAACTGACTTATTTTCGTAACCTACTGCGTGATGAAGTCATAAATATAAAATTATTTCAACGCCGTTTTAGCTATCAGTGGTTTATAAAAAGATTATGAATAAAGCGGTATGTTCTTATAACTACTATCTACATTATTTCAAGAAATACAGCCTTAAGTGCCTCACGTTTATTCAATAAACGTTACTTAAGTGCGCTACGAGCTTTGCTAATGTCCCTGGATAAGGATATGGGTACCTAAAAAACGGTCACCGTTATAATACGTAAAAAACGGCAATGAAGATTCAATAAAACGGTAAAGGCAATTTATTTTCTACTCTTCTTTCCCTTTTGGTGTGTACTTAAGATGGATATTTAGGGACAATAGCATTCATGCTGACGTCCTCAGGAAATTGAACTTATCCACTACTCTTTTCGAAGGTCTATGTTACGGTACCGTTTTTGTAAGAACTCCGGCTTAAGTGGGCGACACTTTGGCGAATTAACCAATTCGCTTATTATTATTATTTACTAGTTATTGAGTAGACGTGACTGTACTTGTTTACTTAGTGGATTTAGGGCAAAGAGGAGCCGTTTTCTAAGATCACACTAATTTACCTAAATACTTGAATGTTGACAGACGTCACAGCTCAGTTGAATCGTCCTGCCTTCCGTGCCGTGGGTCGTTGGTTCGATCTCCACCAAGAACAAACATTTGTGCGTGGCAAACACAGATATTTGTTCTACGAGTATGTTTGGGTGTTCCTATGTATTATAAAAATGTATTTACAAAAAGTATTCTATCAGCAATCTAGTTCCCATACAAGCTTTGCTTAGTTTGGGACTAGAGGGCGTTGTGTGAAATGTCCATGAATGTCTATTATTTATGTCTTGCCTTGTTATTAGTGTTCCGTTCTAGTTTTGGGAAAACAGAACTCCGGTATACGTCTGTCCGTCTGTCTGTCACCTCCACCAGAGCTGAACCATAGAAGCTAGATTATTTTTGCTAATATCGCCATTCAGGCCGCTTTTAGCGAGAAGCTCCCAAAGGGATTATAACCACACATTCTATTTTTTTAAGCCTGACTGAAAAAGAAAGAAGTATTATATGCGAGTATTATTTGCCGGCGTGTCTGTCTGTTTCATTGCGGCCTTGTAGCTCTGAAAATAGAGCTCCGATTTGGATGCCTTTTGTATGAAAGCTAGTTGATCTGGTTCTTAGCTTTGTTTGGTAAAATTAGTGTAGCGGTTTCCAAGTTATGAGGATCATCAACTCTGAAATCTAGTTTGAAGAATCTATTGTATAGGCCCAAGTAACAAAAAAAAGGTGTAGTCTGTTTGAAATAAAGTATTCAGGTTTGATGATCCTGAGACCATACGAAGGTCTGATGATGACCAGGATATGCTGGTCCCCAGATCCCCAGAACTAAGGAGGTTATTAGATTTGGAGGTTTTGAAACCTTTTCTTTTCTTTAGCGATTGTAAAATATTATCTTGGCTAATAAATTACTTAGTAGCTTACTCCACGATTATCGTTAAAAAACATTGAGACAAATTATTAGAAATATATTTTGCAGTAAACAGCAATCGTTATCCCAAAATCATATTATGATGGCAATCAATAGAAACCATTTTGTTAATGATTGTCTATCCAGCGATAGATTGTTGCGAATTGATGAAATTTGTCCCCGTCGGATATCGGGAGCGAACTAATAACATTGATATCGGTTGCTGATCAATCATTGATCAAATAGAGGAACGGATTTCCAAGATGGGGTATTTATTATACAGGGTGTCTGAATGTCCATCATGGCACATGTACCCACAAGTACCTATTTTAAATTTTAAGCTGCATTTTAAAAATGTGTAAATGTTCTGTTTTATAGAATTATGATTGTTTATAAATACTATTATGTACTCGAATAAAACTATTGAATAAGTAATTTCAATGTATTAAATGTTTCTTTAAATGTAATGTAACATGTAATTTTGTATAAATAATAATCTAGACGTTTAATTGGGTTTAATCGTAATTAAACCTAATTATACCGTAACCGAGACTTTTGTGTTGTGAATCGTTAGGTTACAATACAGACTTTGTGGAACCATTTTTATCAGGTGCTATGACAATCAGCGAAAGTATAAAATCAAATTAATTATGGTTAATAACATTTAAGATAACCTGAGAAATTGTGATAAAACAGTTTTTTATTTGTTTTTTATTTACTGCAAGTAATTTTTTTTTCATTAATACACGTTTTCATTTCAGCGTAGGCAAGGGATACGTGGAACACTCTGTATTAATCCAATAATGAATATGTACAAACTAAACGAATTTAAATGTAAGCACCTTACGTATTTTGTCTGTTGTTTCGTAGATCGAATTATTTTCAATTTTATTGCAGGAAAAATCATGTTTATTTACCGCTTCCGTTGGTTAAGGTTTAAAATAACGAGCCTGTCTTAATTTGAGCTGAAACACATTAATGATCAAAAACATTAGATCTCCAATTATATAAATGAAAGCAATTTGCTTACCTACAGCTTGGAGACCAGTGTGGGATGACCATCAGTTGTGGCATAGTCGGGAATAGATAAAACATTAGGCACAGACAATATTGCGCCAAAGAAAAAGGAAAAATTTTAAGAAAGTTGTTGAAACTTATAAAGTGCTCTACGGAATTCGGGAAAGATACGATATTGAATTTGGTTTAAAAAAAATTAGACCAAGGATTTGTGTAAGTAGTCATAGAGTAAACAAAAACTAGACCGGCAGCCTTATCGCCAAGTTAATGGTCATTTATAGAACCTTAACATTACCCAAACCATTTAAAATCGAAATAAGTTACTAGCGACTGGTTTTAACTTATCAATTTTATTACATGTAGATTTCATTAATACTGTTAAAATAATAACCAATGTTTTTGATTTGCATTACCATTTCACTTAATGATAAAAGCACTAAAAGATCACTAAAATGACTAAAAGGATTGATTGATTTATTACTACCTTCCGCCCGTCCGCGACCCATTTGATCCTCTTGATTTTCCGGAATAAAATGTAGCATGTGTTAATCAAGGCTACGAAATATATTTATTCCAAAGTTTCATCCAAATTGGACGTGAAAGAGTAACAAACATCCATACAAACTTTCGCTTTCATAATATTAGTATGATATGACTTTGTTCAGTAATCTCACATGTTACTAGGTCACACATCACAACGAACCTAAAATACATGCAATACCAAAAATCCGTAACAAAAAATTGCCGATTTGAAGCCGCCAATAAAAAACAACCCACATTTTTTAATTAACTTTGAAAATTCATAAAACAATGCACGTAACGGTCGAACGCACGAGTAAATCCGAATTCATTTTGCGAGCGCCTATGTATTGGTAACCTATAAACCATAGAATTTACAAATATATAGAAGTGTCACGTTGATGATCAAAAATATTCAATCCATCTATTGAGCCTATGGGCTACTGCTGTCTCTACTTTTGAATTCAAAAATAGTGCCACAAACTTATCGATCCGGTGGGAAAGGCATTGCCACTGTATCTATGGGATTCTTTTTTATACTACCGAGCCATCAGCAACGATCGTGGCACCCTTTACTAGAAAAACAAATCGTTTAGCGCTTGATTCTATGTTTGCGCCAAAAATAAAGCTTATTTTAAATAGTAACCTTTTTTTGAGTGGGTTTTCTAGATTATGCCAAAGTCCAGGTTTGATGGTGTACCTAGTGCGTCTCAATTTAATTACTCCGGACTCCGGCGTCAGATTTAAAATAGTTATTCTCGGAACGTCTACCTGTCCTCACTTTCTACAATTTTAAATCAAATAAAATAAAATTGTCTTGTAGGCGTCTAATACAACGCAACTACGCGATAATCGCGCGAACTGGCAATGTGACCATCGCACGTTCGCTTGTAAAAACGAATTCGCGCGAATTTTTCGACATCAGTGTGTTCGCGTTCGTTCGAGTAAAATTCGAGTAAATTTGCGATGATCACGTTGTATTATGACTAACGCCTTATTGTTCTTGAACGAGCTGTCCTATACTCATCACAACTGAGTGCCAAAGATGAAGGCAATTGTCACCGTTGTCATTGAAAGTGTATCTAGAGTACCTACATACCTACTACTATAACGTGGGTCATTCCGGTTTTAACCACTGGACCAGATAATTTTGTGGTACTGCAGAAGGGTTTAGGAAGTAGGTTGCAAAATACTATTGAGATAATCTAGATAACTTTTCAAGTAAGTACTATAAAGCTTAAGGTTCGGAGGGGATGTCTACTGTACTTTGGGATTACAGTCGTAAACCTCTCTATTTCAGGTACTGCTGAAAATTCATTTTTAATATAATTTTATTTTATTTGGGAAACAAACAGTACTATAAACTTATTAGTAATAACTTAAAAAACATAAATAAGCAAAGTTTCCACCGTAACAATTAATCATAAAAAGACTTTATCACACGTTGCATAGAGTTCAATTCTCGTTAAAATATGACCACTCAACACTGTCAGATTCAATTAAGCCAGCTTTTTGTCAACGCCAGGTATATCGTATGCGGCTGACACCATTCTATTGTATGGATTTTGATATGGCAGATTGGCAGCATCATTGGAGTTCCAACTAAAATTCGCCGAATACTAATCCTATTAAAATTTATATCATAGTATTTCGCAGCTAAAATGTAATGCATATTATCGATCGAGTTGTAGTCATCTGCCAGTGGAATCGAAGCAGCACTCCTCACGTCTCATGGACAGTCTGCAGCACCATAGAGGTTGTTATAATTATTCATTGTAGAGTTGTTTGTGATTCTGTCTGGGATGGCGGCGTGTGGTTTGAGGGATAAACTTATTAACTAAAGAAAATAAAAAATTACACGCAATTTTTTTTTATGAAGATCACACTTACTGGATAATCCACTTGTTCACTCATATCTTAAAAATTCTTAAATGTAGACGATTGTGAACGATAATTCCAAAAGAAAACCTTAAAACCGTTCAAATCTAGTAGTGCTTAAGATACGTCAGGATGTTTTAAAAGGGCAGACAGGGACACGTCCGTAGTTCAAATGTATAAAGCAAAGAACTGCGCCGCGGGCGCTCATGGCTTACGCTACTTTAGGCCCACACAATGCTGTGGTACTTGCTTCTTACATAAGTTATGACCTCATAGTCAAGTAATGGCTTTGTTTTCTTACAAAGCGGCACTGTCATAATGTCAACCGTAAAGTTTACAAAGATGGTGGAACAAAATGGTATCTAATACATAACCCCGTATTCCAATCTTTTGCTGTCAAGTTATATTTCACTGCCCAGTGTAATTTCTTCAGGTCACGTGGTACAATTTTGTACCACGTGATCATTCTTTTTAGACACTTGACAGCAAAATATGCGCGAAAACAAATTAAATGACATCATAATGTCACTATTTAGTCACAGAATAACTATGAGTTAGTATGAACTGATCATGATTTAAAACTTTGCAGTTCAACTTTGCAGTTCAACTGAGATTGGAATCGCCCCCCAGCCACATCTCCGCTATAATCCGATAATCGTTTCCTCGGAACCCAAGGGTTTACTTGGTTTGTAGGTCAGGATCGTCTTGGGGATAAACGTTACAAGAAGCCTTTTCATTGTTATAGTTTGATAGCTATTTGGGCTTGTTTGTCGTGCCACTTGCATTTTGTTCGACTCAGAGAAAAAGTAAGAAAAACTTGCCTACTCCCAGTAGTTTTACCGAGTAGTCTTACCAGTTGAACTACTGGGAATTTTCTTATAGGAATATCGAAGAGTTGTGGACATGTGGCGGAAGATATGCCTGTAATGTGTCTTAGCCACAGCTGGAAACACGGTTCTACTCATATACTTATCTAACACTATTATTGAGGTGGGGTGGGCCTGGTGACTCGCGTTATAAAGGTTTATTATTTAAAACCTTATTGGGCACCAGCAGGGGTATTCCAATCTCAGTTGAACTGCAAAGTTTTAAATCATGGTCAGTTCATACTAACTCATAGTTATTCTGTGACTAAATAGTGACATTATGATGTCATTTAATTTGTTTTCGCGCATATTTTGTTGTCAAGTGCCTAAAAAGAATGGTGAAATTACACTGGGCAGTGAAATATAACTTGACAGCAAAAGATTGGAATACGGGGGCAGCTCTCAAGACCATAATGTACCTTAGCTTAGTAAGATTTAGGTTACATACCTTGATTTATAGTTTACTATTAGATTTATTTTAAGGTTTCAATTTGGGATTCAATTTTTGAATGCCTTAGATAAAATAAACTTCCTACTTACAAAAACTGCTTACTGAAACAAAACTATTATTTACTTACTAATAAAATAAGATAGATAAAGAATTATCACTAAGGGCGGCTTGCACCAGAATCGCTAAACGCGTTTATCTCTTAAATAGTATTTAGCGAGTTGTCAGGTCATACAAAAACGTCAGATTTAAATCGATTTAGCTGTTAAATACTTACGTTTAGTGATTCTGGTGCAAGACGCCCTAAATTTTGAAAATTTGAGACACTTCGCCATTGATTATTAAAAGTTTTGCCAATAACATGATTTGTCTAATACTTATACGTGAATATTTCATTATATTGCCACGGGCATTATAACACTTCAGATATGGCCACAGAACGGTGACCAAGCTCAACATTACAAGGAAGGTAGACGCCGGAAGGTAGTCGTAAAAGAATACTGCCTGGAAGCTGGATTCTGAGGTCCACAATAACAAACCTATTTTTATCGATAGGTTTTTATTAGATCTATAATATTACCCATAGTTATAACGGTTACTAAGGTACTGGTAGGAATTTTTGTAGAAGGAAAATTAATCTTCGGTCATCGTAAGAAAAAAAAATATTCAATTTAGTACCGACACCGATATTTTATATTTTTTATTTTCGCCATCGGCCAATGTGCAAACATAATCAATAATACAATCTACTATTCCGACTGCTCATTTGGTCTAGATTCACAAACATAAAATATAAAGAATTTCGTTAAATCATAAAGAAAAGAGATTAGACAATACTAGGTCAAGGCAATACAGACAATAATCCCGAAACGCATTACCAATAAGTTCAAGATCTTTGAAGATTTTCAACACTAACATTATATATATCAAATTCTCACTTTTACTGGGTAAAGCTCATGTTCAAACTGAACTGATAGATTGGCGGATACCAGTTCTATCCAGTGACATACCATGATTTGAATCATCTTGGGTTTCTCAGTTTTCTCACGATATTTTCATTTACAGCAAACTGTAAAAAAAGGTTAAAAAGCTAAAAAGGTTTTAGCAAAATTCCAAACATTTAATTAACTGTTTTTAAAACGAAAAGTCTACCTAATTGTTTTGCCATTCCAAATCTCTGTAGCTCCAAGCAAAACTGTTGAAATCACACGGCAAATAAGCAAAACTACTTATATCGCGACGGGGTAAAAGCCATTTACTACCCTATTAGGTTGGCGTTAGGTTTAGATTTGCTTGTATACAGTTTACCTGGTACTGATAGAAAGCTGGTTTAGTTAGTTACCAAGTTAGGCTATTTTCACACATCATGCTAGTTGCTCGTTGACCGAGATTCGTATTTGAATTAAATCAAATTGCAAATTGTCACAGATAAAGATCTGCCCCCGTATTCCAATCTTTTGCTGTCAAGTTATATTTCACTGCCCAGTGTAATTTCTTCAGGTCAAAAAGAATGATCATTCTTTCAGATCATTCTTTTTAGACACTTGACAACAAAATATGCGCGAAAACAAATTAAATGACATCATAATGTCACTATTTAGTCACAGAATAACTATGAGTTAGTATGAACTGACCATGATTTAAAACTTTGCAGTTCAACTTTGCAGTTGAACTGAGATTGGAATACCCCTGCAGGATCCGATTCGCACAGGATCGGAAAGGATGGCGTGATATAGAGGAAGCCTATGCCCAGCAGTGGGTGAAAGTGTGCTGATTAGATAGAAAGATAGGCAACGCCATCATGTTTCATGATTAAGTTGTATAAAAAAGGCACTTAGGGCGGCTTGCACCAGAATCACTAAACATGTGTAACAGCTAAATAGATTTAACCTTGACGTATTTATATGACTTGACAACTCGCTAAATACTATTTAATAGTTAAACGCGTTTAGCGATTCTGGTGCAAGACGCCCTTAGACAGGTTATTTTTGATTAGATGCTTCTTTGAAATCAAAAATGGTCACGACAAACTCACCTTTACACCGCTCTGTCACACTGGTGTGTTCCGTTTCATCATCAACCATTTGGAAATCTCGTGGTTAGTCTCTACTCTCTGGTATATATCTGGTCTCTCTGAAAGTCATATCACGAAAAAAGTTATGAACATGAGTGTGACTGGGTACGCAGGTAGAGGAAGGCCGAAGAAGAAGTGGTTGGATTGTGTGAAAGAGGATATGAATGTGAGAGGAGTAGATTCTGAGTTGACGAATGATAGGAGCGAGTGGAAGAAAAAGACATGTTGTGCCGACCCCACCTAGCGCGGGATAAGGGCAGGGAAATGAAGATGATGAGTCTCTACTCTCTGGCGGTAGTGTGTCAGCTTCGACAGATTATGAGATGAATACCAAAGATGAACTTGGAAGTTAGAAGTATTTGGGGCATAATCCAAGCTACATGCTCTGGTGACTTCACAGTTATAGTTCACTTTTGGTAAAGAGTTTTGAACTAAGCGACAATGCGACTGCGACTCTACCACGCCTGACTAGCCCTCAATCATAATATCCATCTCCAAACCACATGATCGTAGTGTCAGTTGCCAGAAATCCACCTAGATAAGTAAAAGTCAAAATCATAATTTCATTATTCAATAAAACCACATGGATTATTAAGAATCGTTTTATTTTATATAACTAGGTGATTCTAGGTGTCGGTTCCACGCGACCAGAGTCTAGAATAACGGACAAGAAACTACAGTCTGCCGCCGTATTCCAATCTTTTGCTGTCAAGTTATATTTCACTGCCCAGTGTAATTTCTTCAGGTCACGTGGTACAAAATTGTACCACGTGATCATTCTTTTTAGACACTTGACAGCAAAATATGCGCGAAAACAAATTAAATGACATCATAATGTCACTATTTAGTCACAGAATAACTATGAGTTAGTATGAACTGACCATGATTTCAAACTTTGCAGTTCAACTGAGATTGGAATACCTCTGCTGGTTCCTAACGTTTTTTGTATGATCCTTTTTACAAAGAAAAATACTTATAAAATATAAGTTTATCGGACACCTTAAAAGGTAGAGCCAATACCACAGCACATCAACTGAAAACGTTTGTTTCGCTGTTTATTTTACTGCTGATTCTAAAACTATATGAAAATCCCAGAGAATTTTTTTTTTCCTCGTAGATAACCACGGTTATCTGTTAGGAAAAAAAATTCCTCACAGATAACCAGTTATCGCAGAGGATTGTTTTTCCTCGTAGATAACCACGGTTATCTGTTAGGAAAAAAATTCCTCGCAGATAACCAGTTATCGCAGAGGATTGTTTTTCTTCGTAGATAACCACGGTTATCGCACAGGCTGTGTGTCGCTTAGCTCGGAACCCTCTTTATGCGACTCTAGAAGCTGGCAACTGGCTCCAAAGGACTCCCTTTATTTAATTTCGTCCCAAGGCACCGGATCCTGGACCACAACTAATTAATTTACGTTCTAAGTTCTAGCAAACACTCAGCTGATGAGATTGCTAGATGTTGTTTAGACTTGGAACATTTTAGACTTAAGATTTGCCAGTGAATACGATGAATTGGTCAAAACCTCTTATTAAGTGCCTCCTTTGATCATGAAAGGGCGTTTTCATACATGTCGACTTACAGACATCTACCTCGATAAAGAAGTGGTTCTGACAATAATATCGCTTTGCATCTAATTTAAATGATTTATACAGCGTCAAGAGCCACTTTTTATTCATACCCCGATGAATGGAACGCTGCAGTGCCTGGGACATGATTTTAGATGGAGTAGGCTTGCCCAGCAGGGGTATGCCAATCAAAGTTGAACTGCAAAGTTGAACTGCAAAGTTTTAAATCATGGTCAGTTCATACTAACTCATAGTTATTCTGTGACTAAATAGTGACATTATGACGTCATTCGATGTGTTTTCGCGCATATTTTGCTGTCAAGTGTCTAAAAAGAATGATCACGTGGTACAAAATTGTACCACGTGACCTGAAGAAATTACACTGAGCAGTGAAATATAACTTGACAGCAAAAGTTTGGCATACGGGGGCAGTACCTAAAACATTCTCCCAGCCTAGGTATAAACATTTTATCAATAACTTGTTTAATTACACGTCAATTTGTTTGTAGGTACAATAAATCATAAACTAGGTGCGTTCTTTACATTATCTGGCAATGCATTGTAGACATAAGGCCTCTAGTCCACCAGAAAAGACAAAACGGAAGCTAGGCTCACACAAAAATGGGTTTGGAATTAGTTTGCTGAACTTTTAACTTTTAGATAGTAAACATGTAAATTTAACATCCAATCAAGGGTGCAGGGAATGTTCTAGATATAGACCCTCATTTGTGACGCCGACTGCTCTAGACTAACCTGACTGGAACACAGCCAGAACGAAAACTACTTAACTTTAAAAACTGAGGCTACCTGCTCATGAATACGGGGCCATATGAGAGTGAGGTAGAATGTGCTATGAGGACGGTCTTCATCTCACTGTGCACGCTACCCAAAACCGAATATTTACATAATATTTTCAATTTATATATACCACGGATTTATAATAAAGTTTAATTAACAAAGAAAATTACGATTAATACAATATTAACAAAATACACATTAAACAGTTGAGCTATCTACAAACCGTTTGCAACGAATTTATTATTTGTATGTATTATTTATTATTAATTTATTATTTAACATGTCTTCTTCTTCCACTCTCTCCTATCATTCGTCAACTCTGAATCTACTCCTCTCACATTCATGTCATCTTTCACACAATCCAACCACTTCTTTTTCGGTCTTCCTCTACTTGTATACCCATTCACACTCATATTCATAGTTTTTTTCGTAACATGATTTTCATCCTTGGACGAATACACGTGTATGCGTCCAAGTTTTCATCCCTCCTCATTACTAGACTTCCATCGTAGTGTAGATAATTCATATTTTAAAAGAATTGTATTATTTTTTGAAAAAAATATTTATAAAACTTAATTGAACACTGCACGCGCTTCTCCCTCATTGTATCCCACTGCATCGTATAATTTTATACCTACTGGCTTACGAAAACGTATTGCCAGAGAACTTTAGCGATCTGTCGCTGCCAAAATAGCTCTTATGATAATGTATTTTCCAACTTTTATAGCTCAGAATCGCGTGCGTCCAAATTAGTAGAGTCAAGGCATTTTTGCAATTAGGCAACATTTTGTTTATTGTTCTTTTATGCGTGATATTTCATGTAAGCGGTTTTTATAAAGCGTTTTCGTCGTAGACAGTTGCCGTAGTGGCATATTTTATGGCATAGGTACGTACCTGTTTATTTTTTATGCGTATGTAAACTATTATTTATGCCAACTCAACTTTATATTCAGGTAGAACAAAGTTGGTTTTACACAATAGCTTAAGTACTACCTGCAGCGGGGTTTGGAAACTCATATCGTTAGAACTAAACAGTTACCTACCTACACGCGAGAGCAATGATTCCGGGTCACTTAAAGAATGTTAAAAATCTCGGAAACTAAAAATGATAGGTTAATGCAATAAATTGTATTTAATAGACAATGTAATACTCCTTAAATGAAGGTATTAAAACTTCTTAGTTATTGTAAAGTTATATCTTAAAAAAATCAAATTTGAAAAAGGGCCACTTTCGAAGATGGAACTACGAAATTACAGCATTTGGTTTTGCTTTTGTTTGTAATCTGTCATTTATGTGGGTATATAAACCATGTTGATAGTGCTCTATATTCATTATTCAAGCTGAAATTATGTCGCTTACGCCTGAAGAATGCACCAGAATACTTACAATGCTGGAAACCGGCCGGAGTCAGCGCGATACAGCCAGGACTGTCGGTGTGTCGCTGTCAACAGTACAAAGAGTTCTCCGACGTTACGAAGAAACTGGTTCTAACCTACGCAGACCAGGAACGGGCAGAACCAGGTGTACCACAGCACGAGAAGACCGATACTTGGTGAACACCATGCTTCGAAATCGCTTTCTCACAGGAACTGAACTCACAAATCAGTTTCGACGCCTCGGAGGAAGTAACCCAAGTGCATGGACAGTAAGACGTCGGCTTGCTGAATCTAACTTAAAACCCCTTAGACCTGCAAACGGCCCTAAACTGGAGCGTGGGCATCGTATTTCAAGACTAAGATATGCCCAGAGCCACGTAAATTGGAGTATTGAAGATTGGTCAAAAGTTATGTTCTCCGACGAATCAAAATTTATGCTCTACAAGCACGATGGAAGACACAGAGTGTATCGAAGACCAGGGGAAAGATTCAAGCAAGCATGCATCGAAGAAAAAGTAGCCTACGGTGGTGGGTCTGTACTTGTGTGGGCCGGAATTTCTTCTGAAAGTCGCACAGAGCTGGTGATCATAGAAAACGGCTCTTTAACTAGCGTAAGATATGTGGAAGAAATCCTCAATGATCATGTTGGTCCATTTATGGTCAATTTAGGTGAGGATGCTATATTTATGCATGACAATGCCCGACCTCATACAGGTAGGATTGTGAATGACTACCTTCAAGAGATGAACATTACTCGTATGGAGTGGCCAGCGCGCAGCCCGGATATCAACCCGATCGAGCATGCTTGGGACGAGCTAGGCAGATGCGTAAAACAACGAAACCCTCCCCCAATCACGCTTCGTGAGCTCAAAATTGCTCTCACAGAGGAATGGGAGAATATTCCCCAAAATCGTATAAGGAACTTGGTGTACAGCATGCCAAACCGCGTAAACGCAGTAATGGAAGCACGAGGAGGCAATACGAAGTATTAAAATTCAAGTCAAATCGTAATAAAGTTCAAAAATTTCATGTTTCCTATTTTTGTTTTAAGGAGAGATCAGCAGTTTTTTTCTTTATGTAATTTTGTGTTAATAAAATGTATGGTGACTCATATTTTTTTACTTTCATTTAAGGAGTATTACATTGTCTATTAAATACAATTTATTGCATTAACCTATCATTTTTAGTTTCCGAGATTTTTAACATTCTTTAAGTGACCCGGAATCATTGCTCTCGAGTGTATTATACACTCGAGAGCATAGAAATCGCACATAGGGTAATTTCCCTGCATTTTGATTTCGACACTTGTTTTTTTTTTAAATTAAAGATTGGTTGCAAATATAACTTAAATTAAATTAAAGTACCTACACACTGTTAGCTTCCTAAAAACCCATAATGTCTGGTCTTGACCTTCCAAATCATAGCAGTGGCGGCATAACAATGGAATGGCCTAAATTCGCTCGTTTCAGGTAGCGCGGGTTGTGGGACTTTGAGCAGGTATAGAAGGATAAAAAAACAATAAATTTGAGAATGTAACGATTTATTAATACGAGGTATTGCCTCCCCTAGCCTGAATAACAGCTTCCATTCGATTTTTCATTGAAGAAATCAATTTTTTTACGAAATCATGCGGTATGCTGTCCCATTCTTCCTTGATCGCGGTTTGGAGCTCTCTGAGACTCGTAGGCACTGCGTTTCTGGCTCTTACTCGTTTCTTTAGTTCGTCCCATAAGTGCTCAATGGGATTGAGATCTGGGCTTCGAGCAGGCCACTCCATAGCGAGTACTTCAACCTCCTCCAAGTACTGGCGTACCATAGCAGCGGTGTGTGGTCTAGCGTTGTCCTGCATAAAAACGAAGTTTTCGCCGATAAATCCCGAAAAGGGCACAACATGCTCTTGCAGGATCTCCTCGACGTAACGTTGGGAAGCCAATCCACGTGATCGACGGACGATATCGGGCCCTGTGATGAAGACAAGTTCGGTTTTCGCTTCCAGTGAAATGCCTCCCCAGAACATACACGAACCACCGCCGTATGCGACCCGTTCGGAGATGCAGCATTGAGCAAAACGCTCACCGGGTCTTCGGTAGACTCTACCCCGTCCGTCGTTACCATGGAGACACATCTTGCATTCGTCGGAGAAGAGGACTGCCTGCCATTGATCCATAGTCTAATTAACGTGATTTCGAGCAAACTGAAGGCGTGCTTGTCTGTGCGCTGGGGTCAATTTTAGGCCAGTTGCTGGTCTGTGCGCTGTCAGACCTCCTTCGGCTAGTCTTCTTCTAACCGTCCACCGACTGACTTCCACTTCTCTAACTTCCTAGAGCTGCTGTCCGAGTTGAACTGCATTCAACCGGCGATTTCGTAGTGATGTATTCACAAGAAAACGATCATCACGCTGTGTTGTCGCACGTTTTGGGCCTGTTCCTGGTCGCCTGGTATAGCCACCAGTTTGCTGATATTGCTGGTATACACGTCGAACAGCATATCTGCTCAAATTTAATTGACGAGCCACTTGACTTTGGTTCTGTCCAGCTTCGATTAGTGCAACCACTTGAGACGCTGCTTCTGGTGTGGTATCCATTTTTTTGTTTAGAGAGATGACGTATTCGTTAAAGGACCTTTCTGACTGGGTGTTGGTATGCAAATGATGTCATTTCAATCGTCCTTTATTGTTTTATACCTGCTCAAAGTCCCACAACCCGCGCTACCTGAAACGAGCGAATTTAGGCCATTCCATTGTTATGCCGCCACTGCTATGATTTGGAAGGTCAAGACCAGACATTATGGGTTTTTAGGAAGCTAACAGTGTGTACTTTAATTTAATTTAAGTTATATTTGCAACCAATCTTTAATTTAAAAAAAAACAAGTGTCGAAATCAAAAAGCAGGAAAATTACCCTATGTGCGATTTCTATGCTCTCGAGTGTATGTAGGTATTGTTACCTATTAAATTGTGTCTATATATTTGTGTAGTATGCTCTACCAGAAAGTATTTTTTCATTTTCATTTTTTTTTCATCTTTGTGTAACTAACTACACAGAATGGATGGTCTCCACTCTTGCAGGCTCCGAAGCCCTAACAAAAAAAAACGAAAAGCCATAAAATTTATTGCCACATCTATAATAATAGGTGTGGATATATCAAAACGCATAACAACAAAAACAAAAGTGGAACGTAACCCGGCAAAAATAGGTGAGATAATCGTAAAAGTCGCGTATTATAGGGGAGACGGGGGAAAAGCAATACCGCGGATATTGAGAGGTGGGCCGCCAAATAAATGTAACACAGAAAATCAGTACATTCGTATTCAAATGATTATTGTTCAGACCACGATTACATTTATTTGGGCTATTTCTTGCGGCAGTGTTGGTTTGTTTGTAACTGTATGTGTTCGGTGTTCGATTTTGCATAATATCGGTATTCGGGCGCGGTTTTTGTTGTGCGTAGTGGCTGGATTCGGTTCATAGCTTTGAAAGAGTAATAAAAAAAACATATTTTTATTCCAATTTAGGTTTGCATATTGCAAAAATTTTTGTTTATATTACAAAATATCAAACGCATTGTTGGTGATTGCGATTAGGTAATATAACTTGTTTTTTCTTTAATATGTACTTATAACGTAATAATCCTAATCCTAACCCATCCTATCCTACTAATATTATAAATGCGAAAGTTTAGATGTTTGGATGTTTGTGTTTCAATCACGTTAAAACTACTGAACCAACTTGGATGAAACTTGGCATATATATAGTACGTATCCTGGATTGACACATAGGCTACTTTTTATCCCGAATAACTAACAGGATCTACAGGATCAAATGAAAAACGGGATTAGCAGCGCCAATTATTGGCAAGAGGATGATGACATGTCTTGTCACGTCAGTTTGACAGGACGTAGTACTACCTCTTTAGTCTAACGACTAAGTCGCGGGTAACTGTTAGTTTTACATAAAAGAACCGAGAGAGCTCCGCAAAGCTGATCTCATAAAGCCCGTTCTCACATAGCATTATCGGCAATCAATTTACCTGCTTAGCGTAAAACCACAATTTTAACCGTACCTTTACCAGATTACTGAAAAGCAATTTTGAACCAAACAATGCAGGAACTAAATTTTTTATGTAACAATTTGAATAAAAGCTAAACAACAAATATTTTTAATTAAAACGAAACTCTCAAAAAATTCAATATTGGACTCATATTTTTCTAAAACTCGTGACTCGATTTTTTTGTTATTTGATACAATGTGAATTGTTGAACGGTTTGCTGAGAGGTTTGATAAAATGACAGCTGTCATTTGTTACAGAAAAGCGATTGCATGATTCATATAATATTTTTATCTGATCAATCAATTTACGCTTATTAAGCACGAGTAACACTTTTACAGTACTTAAAACAACTTAAAACTATTTTAACCAGAATGAGATTTATCACGAGCTAACACTTATCGTCCAATTTACCCAAGAGCCTTCACAAAAGCTACGAACAAGCGTTTCCATACAAATACTATTACAAGCCGGTTTGCTTAGGCGACCGCTCTAGCATTCTTATACTATTACAAAGCAGGTGTGCTCCTACGCAAATACTTAAAACAAATTGTTCTTAAGTCAAGGGAGGTTGGTGTAAATAAGAGTGTAAAATAATGTAAAGTGTATTTGTTCGTGGTGCATTTTTAAGGGCACCTTTAGATCTCCATTACTGGTAATCTAGTGGTAGCAACACCGCCTTCCGAACTAAGGTCGTGATTTCAAATCCGGACGAGCACCAATGGATTTTTTTATTCGAAAAATGTAGTGCTTAATGCCAGTGATCTCAAACGGTATTTAAGCATCAAATCTATATGACTTGATTATAATTCGAACAAATATTTCTTACGATGAATTGATTTTCTTATAAATAATTTTCATTATAAACAAACCATCCCTTAAGGATGTAATGTAATCTTCAATTAACCCTTACAAATAAAAAGAAGACTCAAAACTAAATCCTCATTAAAACGGTAAATAGGGGAAAAACGAAATAAAATGGACTGTAAACACAATAAGGAATTGGATTTTTGAAAAGAAACACTGTTGCTAAGGAAAAATCGGGCAACTCTGCGTTCGTTTTCGGAGGGTAGGTAAAAAATTTTATAAATTTTAAAATACTGTTTCAAATATAAAATGAAATGAGCTCAGGATTATAATCCTTATGAGGTTTTTTATGACATAAATGAAACAAGAAGTGACCTATCTGCAGGGGTATTCCAAACTTAGTTGAACTGCAAAGTTGAACTGCAAAGTTTTAAATCATGGTCAGTTCATACTAACTCATAGTTATTCTGTGACTAAATAGTGACATTATGACGTCATTTGATGTGTTTTCGCGCATATTTTGCTGTCAAGTGTCTAAAAAGAATGACCACGTGGTACAAAATTGTACCACGTGACCTGAAGAAATAACACTGGGCAGTGAAATATAACTTGACAGCAAAAGATTGGCATACGGGAGCAGGATTATAATCTTTATGAGGTTTTTTTATGACATAAATGAAACAAGAAGTGACCTATCTGATATGGCACGTCAAACATTTGTGCTCACTGGGCCCTGATTATCTACCAATATCAATAATTAGCCAAGTGTGGATTCTACAATCTCTAGAGAGAATATAATTCTACAGACAGTCTCTAGAAAATACAAAAATTCCAAAAACGTATGGGAACGTCACGTTACGTATTATTTACAATTGAGTACATTTTGATTGCCTATTTTCTTTAGCAACTGTAGAGTATGAACAAATTCTCATCCGTAAATAGTAAATCATTTATTTGCGTGAGTGTAGGTACAAAAGTTGTTATATTATAATATAATTTGATCCATTACAATCTACCTCAAGGTGTGCAAACTTTAATAAAAATCGAAAAAATAGAATAAAATCAAATAGGTACCTAAGTCAATGTACAATTTTTTAAATAGTAATAGTTCCATTCCAATATGAGATAAGTATGTCAAAAAATAATATAAAGATAAATAAATCAAATCTTAAAATCTAGATACTCCTTAATATTATAGAAACATTATAGAATTCAAATTCAAATTGTTTATTTAACATAGACATTACCATTACAGAGGTCCAAGGCGATAACGCTATTACATATTTAAATCTAGAAAACTGTACACCAGTATTATACCTTATATTATATAATAGAAGTATTGTTAAAGGTTCGTCCAATAAGTTGTGGGCCCAGCCGTTTAGCAGAAGCTATGTCCAGACACTGTGGCTGTCTCCTGACAGGTCCTCCTAAGCTTGTCTTTCATAATTTTCTGTTTTTTGCCTCTTTCACTTTTCCAGGGCTGCCAGTTGAATGTTATCTTATCTCAGAATTAAAAGCTTTAGAACCACTGACGTTATTAAACGAAGCCTGTTTTAAAAGTTATTATCTTGTTTATGATAATAGGGAGTTTTCGTTTATGTTTTGCGTTTATTTGTTTTGCCGTTCTAATTTGATATCATTTTGTCCGTTTGGAGTTTTTATTTTTGAGATTCGTGTATCAGCGTAATTTTTCCGAGTTTTATTAAGAATCACTGAAAAAAGATGCCCAGATATATTGTAGAATTTCAATCTGAAAACTTCGTCGCAAAAAAACTTATTTTATACACAATAGGAGATATTTTACAATATTTGAGAAAAAGGTTTTTGATAACTTTTTTAGCCTCTATTGCATTCAAAGTTTTTTTTTTCATATCAAGAATTGTGTAAAACAGAACACAAGTCAGTGAAAATACTCGGGACATTTAGTCGTGAAGTGACGAGAACTTAAAGCTACAACTATAGTGATAATCATTGCAATCATTGTGCATTTTTAAAACCTTCCATTTTACAACGACACACACGTACTCCATACTCTTAAAATGCTACCTCTATGTAGAGGTCTGGCGTAGAACCTACTTACTGCTAAGTATGTGGTAAGAACATCTCAAATTATTTTTATTAGCCGCCTATTTGTAACCATCTCTTGATTATTACAGTAGAATCTACTGCTCAAGATCTGACTATAGGATTTGAATCATATGACGAAGCATATTTTTTACTTACGAAGATAAACCAGTGTAAATCAATATAAAGTAAGCTTTTATTAGTTTGAAGCCTCGAAACATTTTACTTCAAAAAATGTTTCATCGAAACACATTTCAAATAATTTTTTCGAAGCTTATTTCATAGTTTTTTGTGAAGTCCGCTATCGCGATCGCTTATGACTATGCACAAGCCCGTTCCAGAGCGCGAAGTGAAGTGCCCTCACGGTTGTAGGTCGACCCTGTTTAAACTAATTGCTGACACTACCGCCACTCTGTGTTGTGTCTGAGAACTCCTACGCCTTCCCGAATTTGTAACATGTTTTTGTTACAGTTTAAAACATTGTTTTGTGTGTTTATCTCTTTATAAAAAGGCTCGTTGCTCAAATTAATTGTTTCAAATGTATTTTGTTTGTGTTTTATAATTATTTTATTATATTCTTTTAAAATAGTGATTTCACCATCTTGACGAGATATCAAAAAATTACATTTCATAATTCAGTGGCTTTTGCTGCAATTTGAAATGAAGTTAAGTACGTGAAATTGTAAGTAGGGATCTCCCTACTGTGTAAGTACCTATAATCTCGAGTGGAATTCTAAAACTCAGTAGATATGTTCAATTTTGGTTCAATCCAATGACAATTTCTTTTGAAATTTTTTCACTTCAGTTTTAATTTAAAAAAGAATGCGAAGTTATCTAAAAATCTCATGAAATTGCGGCCGAGTAATTCGAGCTGATTATTTAAATTTCTTCGTTAAGTTTTTACAATATATTACAAACAATTCTAGATGTATTATAGAGAACTAATAATAATAGGCCTTTACTTCTATTGAAGATGATTTATACAGCGTCAGGTGGCAACCTATGCCTACACTTAACGGGACACTGTAGTGCCTGGGACAATGTTTAGAGAACTAAGTACTAGGATATCCTAGGGTTAAAACTTTATGTCTATGACTAGTTATTTATGAAGCTACTTTATAGGTTGTAAAGAACAAAACAAAGGGTTCTAAAGAGAATAAACTTTATTTAACGTTATAAAAATAAAGATAAACTGTGCCATAGTAAAAGTTTATATCTACTGTAATTTTAATAGTAAGTAGACAATTTAATCGAAAAAAACTTTTGAGACTAAGGGCGGCTTGCACCAGCATCACTAAACGTGTTTAACAGCTAAATCGATTTAAATCTGACGTATTTGTATGACTTGACAACTCGCTAAATACTATTTAAGAGTTAAACGCGTTTAGCGATTCTGGTGCAAGACGCCCTTAAATGTCATTTTCAGACTTCTTGTCTCAAGATACCCTTGATTCTAAATCGAAATCAAGGGGATTTTGAGACCTCTCAAAATCCTCTTAAGGGGGAAACTCAAAGGGGATTTTGATACTAACCTGATACCGGCACCGTCCATAATTTTGGTTCACGTACCTATCTATCGGCTAGCATTGGTATGCGAATCAAAGTTGAACTGCAAAGTTTTCAATCATGGTCAGTTCATACTGACTCATAGTTATTCTGTGACTAAATAGTGACATTATGACGTCATTTGATGTGTTTTCGCGCATATTTTGCTGTCAAGTGTCTAAAAAGAATGATCACGTGGTACAAAATTGTACCACGTGACCTGAGGAAATTACACTGGGCAGTGAAATATAACTTGACAGCAAAAGATTGGCATACGGGGGCAGAATGCAAAAGCTTAATTCCTTTTTCGAAAATCTTTTCTGCATCACAGACACAGGCTGTAAAAATCTAAAGAAAGTAAAATTCTATTTTAAAACTATAAAAACAGGTTTCATTATGCAGTATGCACAATCAATAGCAACCTACCGTTTTGAGGGTTACCAACTGAATTTTCAATAGTTTTATTTTTCAAAAGATTTTATTGTTTTCCCTTGGAGTTTTGCCAAATGGGTTTATCTTTAGAGAAGATTAATGTTTGGGTGGAGGAAGCATTTATTAATAAACCTGGAAAAGTTTCGGTATGGAAACTCTGGTGGTCTTAGCCATTGTTCTTTTTACCCGACTGCGCGACGTAAATAGAGGTTATTGGAACCACTGGAAACAGAATAATATTTGAGTTTTTGTCGTATTATCTACGTATTTTTCGTACGTAATAATGCATTCTTCTTTTTAACTTTTTTAATTTTTGATAATAAGGAACTTTTAAAACACATGCCTTACGGTCAAATCTACTATATTTATTCACAAAGAAAATTACTACTAATACAGTATATACAATATTTATAATATGTACAAAATACACATGAAGCAGTTGAGCTATCTACACACCATTGCAAACGATTTATAGATAGATTTATAGATCGTACTAATATTAATAAGTGTCACAGTTTAGATGTTTGTGTTTCAATCACGCTATAACTACTAATCCTATTTAGATGAAACTTGGAATATAATTATAGTTCGAAACTTGGTTTAATACATCGGCTACTAATCCCGTGAAATCAACAAGATGAAAAGGGACACGGACGAAGTCGCTAGTAAAGTCCTAAAAAAGAATACAATTCACAAGGTGATTTTTTGTTGCAGTAAAAGTTTTAAATCTAGAGTAGGTGACACAAAAAACCACACAATAATACCTAGTAGAAGTAATAATAACTCATGATTTGCTATAAAGTGATGTTAATAAGCTTGTAATAACAATGGTTGTTTCTATCGTCCAAATATTTGTATAACCTTAGATAATGAAAACACACATAAATGAGCGCGTGACTCATATCGTTTGCAATGAAGATATAAATAAACCTTTTAAGAGGAATAACGGCTATTGGTATTTCCATAACTGGAAGATGAAGCGTAAACTAGCGTGATACTATTAAAGTATTCCTTATGTGGTTCAAAGTAAGCTATTTTTGTTGTAGGCCTCCCGCGACACAGGCTAGATCTAGTGCGGGGACCATGGGTAATTAGAACTCGATTGTGTAAACTCTTTTTTTTGTGATAAAAGAATATGAATTAAAAAAAAAACAACCCCCCCAAATATTCCGACGAGCTGTTGGTTGGAGAAGTCTTAAAACTTTTCAGAGAAGCAATAATACGGAAAGTCGATGGATGGATAAGGCTTTCGTTCTTTCTGAAAATCTATGGGAGATGTTGATGTTCAGCAGGTCTTGGGGGCGATTCCAATCTCAAAGTTGAACTGCAAAGTTTTAAATCATGGTCAGTTTATACTAACTCATAGTTATTCAGTGACTAAATAGTGACACTATGATGTCATTTAATTTGTTTTCGCGCATATTTTGCTGTTAAGTGTCTAAAAAGAATGATCACGTGGTACAAATTAGTACCACGTGACCTGAAGAAATTACACTGGGCAGTGAAATATAACTTGACAGAAAAATATTGGAATAGGGGTGTACAGACTGATATTATGATGAATTTAGGAAAATTCAAAAAAGTCCGTACATTGAAATTACAATCGCAAGCTAATTACTTTTTGCACAAAGGCTATCATCTGCTTAACTTCTTTATATTTACGTATAAGCCTGATATTATGCTGATGATGAGTATTGAACAATACCGTGCATGGAAATTACAGACTGAAACTTATTTTTTTTTTCATAAAGGCCACTACCCACCTATACTCAATATGCATTAGGCAATAGTCCCGCAATAATACCCAGTGTGTTGATTCACTAAAAATAAAGCGGCTGAAGCTGGTATAATCTGCTCCTAAACAAACAGACCGAATGAAAGTAAATGGCCATTTGTGGGTATAATAACAAGAACAGTACGAAAGACCCCGCTTAAGGCTCCCGCAGACAAAATTGTAGGCGTCGATTACCTTTTTAAGTTTTCAACCGAAAATATGAATAGTAAAAAAAAAAATGTACAAATAGAATTAAGATTCTAACGGAATTAGTGGTAAAAAAACATGATTTCTCTATAAGAATTGTATTAAGGCTACCTGTAATTTTACGGAATAATGGGTTCTGAGAATAATGCAAATTACTGGGTTAATAAAATTAATGTTAAAATTAGATAAACTAGCTATTTAATAGATAATTAGATAAAAAAACTTTATTAAATTACATTAAGTATCTCAAAAATACTTTTTAAATATTGCAAATTAATATGTTAATTAATGTGAAAAATTATATAACTAGCAACAATGGTTTAAAGTCTCCAATGAGTTTTTCTTTAGCAGAATAATAAATAATAATATATTAATAATAGCTTTTAACATGGGTTTCATTTAACCCTTAAGTTGTAGAAAGCTTTGAAAACCAAAAAATATATTCCACGTACTCGTAAGCAGAATATTCGAGTCATTTCGCTAGTTGTAACAAATTGAATGAGTTCATTCCAAACACATTTCGTAAGGTTGCATCGTGAAACTTACACAAACTTTTAGAGATTGTTTCCGAAACTTTGCTTCTGAATTGAGTTGTATTTTAATGTCGCATTTTAATATGAGTTTTTTTGCAAACACTCCAAAAGAAAAGCAGAGTTATAAAAAAATAAAAAAACATAGCGAATTCTGTGTATTTTGGTCACAAAATGCCAAGCAAAATAGTGACTTTTATCATCTATAACATCCCAACAAAATCGCAATTATATTTTTACTTCGGTTATATTAAGAGAGTTTCCTCTTGGGAATATTTAGCCAAAATCAATGTGAATTTGCCCACGATTTGTAAGCCGTAATGCTCCGAACGTAATTTATTCTGATAATACGCATTAGTCCAGTCCCAATTAAATGGGATCTCAATAAGTCTAGTTCCATCACAGTCCAGGAAAAACAGCTAGTACAATAGTTGTACAGGCTGGCCCATTTACAGTGGTCCAAAAATTTTATTTTTGGAATATGGACCTCCAGCAATTTATTGAAACGCAAAGTAAAATAAACAGTAGCTCACTGAGTCCTAATAAAACCATATTATCATGTGGAAATTTAAAAATTGCTTATTGCTAGCTTAGTAACATTGTAGTTAAGTAACAAAAATTGAATGGGCCCCCTGTATACGTATTTATACGTATTTTTCGTACTAAATAGCTGATAAAACCAAAGAGTTTCTACGTATGGGTGTACTTAGTGTTGCAGTAAGATTGATATTTCACTTTTGCTAAACTTAAAACTGGTCTGTCTACAATAGATATAGATCTAATACTCCTACCAAGAATTACATAAAGCTAATGACACGACACGATATCCGCTAGTACATAATCTTACACACCGTGTCGGGATTTTGTGACTGACATACCTAGATATTGGTATTGGCCAGTGTACAAACAGCCTTAGTGGGCTAGTATGAAGTGCCCCAGCCATTTCCATCTTACCTAGTTCCTGAACCAAATATTAATTAGGAATTATTAATTGAATGGACGTTCAACATATCTTTTGAACTGAGCAGCTCTGGCCCAACTACGGGACAAATATGTAATTAAATTGCGACTACCCTCAAGACTTGATTAATTATTGTCACATGGTGAACTGGGTGAATTGTTTGAACTAAGTAAGGTGGACTATTTTAAGGAGAGTGACTGCTCTGTATATCATTCAAACTAGTAAGCTGTATTAGACTACTTGTTGTGGGTGCATACTGGCACGGCACGACACGATTCATAAAATGTCGTTGTTGTCACCGACACGGAGTAAAAGCATCTAGTGTAAAATTAGCTCCCTGCGGTATCGTTTAGGTGTCTTCTCGATTCACAACAACATTCAACATTCAAATTATAATAGTTCAAAGTTAAAACCGTTGATAGGTTGATGTGTAGCCGACTGTACCAATACCAATTTTAGGAAACTGAAACCTATTTCAGTGTCACTAACTTAGGTGAAATAACACGAGGAAAACCGTCATTTTCAGTTATAATCCCGAACCCGCATGACCGCAAGGTATCAGATCGGCCGACAGCCAGCGGAATTAGTATAGCGAATAATACTAACGATGTGTATAGTAGAGGTAGCCGCTTAACATCAGGACCGTCTGTTTCATCACCTCTAATAAAAAACGGTGTAGACTCTTTTAACGTTAAAAAAAGCCGACAGAATAAATACCGTCTTACAGTACAGCGCATCTAAGCCTCTAACTCCGGGCCGAGAGTGAACCGAGAAATTGGGTAGTCACCACAGAGTCACAAATCATTCAAGATAAAATATTCAAAATGGCGTTGATCGCTGCGTATATTTTTTGAATTTGGAATACGACGTCGGTGCCATCTCGTTGGCAGTGTGAAAAAAGCCATATAATGCGATTGTTATGTAATTTACTTGACACTGGCAAAATCGTCTGTCGAAATGACGGACAGAGGCAAAGAAAAAGAAGGTAGGAAACCATAAACATGGAGAGGCCCCATTCTACTATACAAATTAAATCGACACATAAACCGTCAAATATTATTTTATTTCTTTATAACCAAACAAATACTGAATGTCTTGTAAGAGATATACAATATTTTGTTCCATCGAATTTTTTTTGCGACGTTATGATTTTATATTTGCGTAACCAGCGCCGCCATGTTTCGTTCCGAGATTGTGGTAGATCTGCTGTCAATACAACTAAGAAGGCAGCCATATTATGTTCCGTAGTATACACGCTTTTTTTGCTGGTAGGGCATATCCATTGGTTTTTTGTATCAGAGGACAGAGGTAAGAGGTAGGTTTTGTATAAGAGAAGAAGAAGAAGGCCCCTGATACGCACAGTTTCACTACTACTTAGCAATTCACCGGTATACAATGAAACTAACAGCGCTGTGATTAGACGCGATTATCACAAACATTTAACAATCCTACAAAATTATATTTTAGCGGTTTGATCGTTGATAAGATTTTGCAGGGTTATTTTGTTAATTGTGCTAATAGTTTAGGTACGATTTTAAAAATTACATAGTAGTAAGTAGTGTTTGAATTGCGTTTGACGCACACAGACCTCCCGTGCAAGAAAGACGGTCATCATCAATGTAAATGGTTTTTAAGAGAAAGCTCTTTTAACTGAACCTGACAGATAACTCTGAAAAAAGTAAAGCTTAGAGTAAAATGCATACACTGCATCTCCACTTAACTAAAATACTAAAATTTAAATTCGTATCGATTTAAAATATATTTCCAAAGACAACCAGTTTTACCACAAAACAGAACGTGCTCTCAACTTTTAACTTTTACATCTGTTAGAATATTTTTGCGATCCACAACTTCGCGAAGAACCATGAGTTTACATCACAAAAGTTTTGAAGAAGCTAGCAAGTTATTGGGTGAAGCATTTTTATTTGCAAAAATGTGGTTTTTAGCATCGTTTTTTTGTCTATCTTTTCTTTTTATTATTTGTCAATGACGTGAAGCAGCCCCCGTATGCCAATCTTTTGCTGTCAAGTTATATTTCACTGCCCAGTGTAATTTCTTCAGGTCTTCATTCTTTTTAGACACTTGACAGCAAAATATGCGCGAAAACACATCAAATGACGTCATAATGTCACTATTTAGTCACAGAATAACTATGAGTTAGTATGAACTGACCATGATTTAAAACTTTACAGTTCAACTTTGCAGTTCAACTTTGATTGGCATACCCCTGCTGGTGATGATTTTATTAGGCCGCCTTAGGGCCTCCGCCGTAGCTTAACGACTGCTAGAGCCGGGACCGACAGTTTAACGTGTCTTCCGAAGCACGGAAGCGCTCAGATGTAAATCCCGCACTAGCGGTCATCATCAAATAGATAAATAGATTATTATAAATAAATAAATATTCATGGACTTTACACACAACGCCCTCTAGTCCCAAACTAAGCAAAGCTTGTGATATGGGAACTAGATGGCTGATAGATTACTTATATACTTTTTTTTTTGTAAATACATACTTATAATACATAGTAACACCCAGACATAGAACAAACATCTATGTTTTCCACGCACAAATGTTTGTTCTCGGTGGGGATCGAACCCACGACCCACAGCACGGAAGGCAGAGCCATTACCGACTGAGCTGTGACGCCTGTCAATTATTAACCGCTAGGAAAGTCGTACACAACTATGGTGCCTTTGCACCATAAGCTTGATTACATAAAACAAAGTTTTTCCTCTAGTTTTGACATTTCTAAGTGATTTTGATTATCTTTTGTCAATAACATGCCTATATATATATATGTATATATACTTTATCTATCCTATCTCGTCCCACTGCTGGGAAAAGGCCTCCCTAAACCCTTCCACTTAACCAGGTCCTTGGCGGTTTCCCACCGATCCGTCTCAAACACGTCAAGGTCATCCCTCCAACGCTTCCTCGGCTGACCCCAATGCCGCTGACCCTCAGGTGACTTCAGGTCAGGAGGTCACTTTGTGGTGATGGTAGTCCAGTCCAGTGGTGGTATATTTTGTTACTACTTACCACAAAACTTTATATCTTATTTCCCCAAAACCCTTGAATTTCAGCCTCCGCTACACAAGATAGTTCCAAAGGTATAGGGGTGGCACAAAAATAATGTCGCTAGTACTAATTGTCCTGAGACCGGGGGACCGCGGTCACCGCTAGAGCGAGAAATTGTATTAGACTCGCAATAACAGGACAGGGGGCGGACTTAGGGCAGGGGCACTGTTGTATAAAAACTCTTCTTAATGTAATCGGCTAGATACACCTACTTTTAAGACGTATGATAGCGATTTTTTTGAATATACCTACTGAATAAATGCGTATTAAAAAATATAAATAAATTGTGTTTATTTCAGACTTTGTTCATAATTTGACTTTGTAATATGAATAAGAACACACGACCTTAGAACCAGCTTACTTATCTTATAAGTACGACGAGTGTACGTTACTTAAACGTAATTTGTGTGCAGTCTGTCAAATACCGTCTATCTACTCTGTCATATCTTACTATCATATTTGTCATATACGTTTTTTACTGCAGTCAGTTGAGTGCCCCCTCTTTGCCCCCTCTTTGCTCGCCATCAATAGGTAGTTGTAACAGTTATAGGACGGCTTCTTGCATTACTTTATTAAAAATGAGATTATCGTCGTATCACGACATACCCCTTCTTTCTACTAAATAAAATCCTAATTACGTCCCTGTCCATACCTATTGCTTGTCTGGTGTGCGTTCCTAATTTTGGCCAGCGTCGTAGAAAATTGCTAGTTGTATTGCAACTTTAGAATTAGATTTGCGTCTAAATTAAATAATTTACGCTGAAATTGACGTTTTATGAAATAGAATTGCAGACTTGAAAGTTTCATTACATTTTGAAGTTCCAACTAATTTTTTAGTCTGGAATTTTAAAGGCGCAGACAGATGGCAACCCTAAATCATGAAATACATTACCTATGAAAGGGATTTTTATTATAATGTTACCATTTTTATTCTATTCTTTACTGGAGCAGTGAAAAAGTTATATATTTTTAAAAACCTCAATCCATGAAATTTTTGTTCGCTCTGCCCCCGTATGCCAATCTTTTGCTGTCAAGTTATATTTCACTGCCCAGTGTAATTTCTTCACTCTTTTTAGACACTTGACAGCAAAATATGCGTGAAAACACATCAAATGACATCATAATGTCACTATTTAGTCACAGAATAACTATGAGTTAGTATGAACTGACCATGATTTAAAACTTTGCAGTTCAACTATGATTGGCATACCCCTGCTGGTATTTTTGTTTTTTTAGCAATAAATTAACAACTGTTTGAAAGTTGTGCGAGAGTCTTTTTGTACAGACTTTAGAGTAGATAAAAGTTCTTTAAACTACTGATTTTGCTTAGAAGTAAAAATTATAGTTGACCAACTTTTTTATTGTAAAAAAATCATTTTCGTAAACTCTCTAACTCCTTATATTCATACTCCAAATGGTGTTGCATCGCCCCTAATCAAGGGCAACGGCCCGGAAAAGAACCCGCTACAAAACCACAACTCATTTGAATAAAAACGCCACAAACAAAGCGGCCCAATTTTTCACTGAATCAATGTGCTGTAAAATCCGATTTACACACTTATAAAAACAGTGGCAAGTAAAGTAGGGTTTAATAATATTACTTCTGTAGTGTAATAGCAGGATTGAAAGGCGAAAATGACTCGAAGGCGCGCGTTTGTTATCAGACAATAACTCTACCGCTACTGCTGAACTAACCACTGTACCTACTTATAACTGTGTAAATCATCTCTTACACACTTTGTTGATAAATTATTTCTCGGGTACGCCCACCTCATTCAATATAGTGAATAAATTCTTATGGCAGCGGGAGTCGTATTTATTTACCTCTTGCCTTTTGGGCCGCAACACCTTGATATTCATCTCATATTGTTTCCTAGGGATCTACTCTGCAATACTGCCCCCCTATCTCAATCTTTTGCTGATAAGTTAAATTTCACTGCCCAGTGTAACGAGGGTTAAAAATGGGTCTAGTTTCGAACTACCGATCTTGTCCCACTGGGACGAATTTCCTTTCGATTTTAGTTATATTTCTATTACTTGTAAACACAGACCTAGTTTCTGACATAGTTACAACTGTTACAAGTAACATCCCAATGGACCTAATGAGGAGTTAATACCTATTACTGCGATACAGTCCAGACCAGGATCTTAATTAATTTAGGCAGCTTCATGGACCATAAATCCCTAGCGACTAGTCATTGCCCGCGGCTGTCCGCGCATTAGGTAAGCAGTCTACTAATCATCTGAAAATACCTGCCAATTTTCAGACATCAAAAAACTGTGTACACTTATCATTTTTTAATCAATCGGTGTTTTGTTTCGTTAACTAATAAACCAAAAGTTACCTATATATATTATCTAACTATAACTATACGAAGGTATATTGTTAGCCAATTATATTGGTATGCTAATACATGGCATTGGTGATGTAGACAGGTATTAAGTCAGTTAATGCAAATTCAATTATGTCTGTCCGATGCGTTTATTGATGGGTTTAGATTACAATATTGTGGTGGATGAATTCTGATCAAAGACCACTGGTATCAGGTAATTTATTCTGAGAGCCAGTTGTCCTTAACCACGTTTAAAATATTGTTGAATGTAGGTAAGTCTCAAACACAGGTTTCAAGCGACGATCTTGTTCTCTTCAACGACTTACAGGAAGCTTTACTAGATTGTCTTTAATCTTACATAGGTATTTATTCATTATAGAACATTAAAAAAGTCGCATCAAAATTTTCTAGATTTACACCACCGCCACTTGTGCATATTATGCTTATGCACATGCTTGGCTTAAATATGGTATAGTACTCTGGGGAAATAGCACAGACTCAAACAAATTATTTTTATTACAAAAAAGATGTTTACGCATAATCCAAAACATAGACACAATGGAGAGCCGCAAATCACACTTTATAAAACAAAATATTTTAACTGTAACTTGTATATATGAAGTATGTATTTTCGTAAAAATAATATGTACCTTTTTCCACAATACTCTCGACCTCAAAACCTAAGACCAAGAAATAGACTAGCACGACCCGACTCATCACTAAAATTTATACATTCCGGGCCCTATGCAATGTGTGTTAAAATATATAATAGAATCCCTAATGACATTAAAAAAGAAGAGATTCCTTTAAAATTCAAAAATAATTTAAAAAATTTACGTCACAAAAAACTGTTTCTATTCGTTGCACGAGTTTCTGGAAGTTTCAATAACGACTGCTAGAGCTAGAAATGACAGCTAAAAGTGCCCTCCGAAGCACGCAAGTGCTCAGATGTAAATGCCACTAGCGCTCACCCATCCAAATGTGACTGCGCAGAACGTCGCATAACTTAGATAATCGGTGAAGATTATCATCGATTATTATCGGTGAAGAAGAGCAAGCTAGACCACGAGCGTAAAGGTATTAAAATTAAATTAAAACACATGTTTTGTCTACCAAAATGAGATCGCGGATATTTCATGTACCACGGTGGAATTCTAATGTGATTAGGCCAGAGAGAGTTCGAGAAAATCTCAGGGTTTTTCCGACGATTACCCCGAGTGGCTAAGATTTGAGCAAGTCGAAAACTTTTGGGAAGTTACATCCTTCCTTAGCCTCATCTTTGGGAGAGTGGCTAAATGTGTCTTACGAACATTTTTGAAAGTAAGGTGTGAGCTAACTCTACTTATAGAGTTTGTAAGACTAGTTATGTTTAGCTGAAACCAACTCCAATTCTTGAAATAATGTTCTGCAAGGGTATGCCAATTAAAGTTGAACTACAAAGTTTTAAATCATCGTCAGTTCATACTAACTCATAGTTATTCTGTGACTAAATAGTGACATTATGACGTCATTTGATATGTTTTCGCGCATATTTTGCTGTCAAGTGTCTAAAACGAATGATCACGTGGTATAAAATTGTACCACGTGACCTGAAGAAATTACACTGGGCAGTGAAATATAACTTGACAGCAAAAGATTGGCATACGGGGGCTGGAAGATATTAAATTTTATTTATTTTTATTACACCCAATGAAGTGAACACCGGGCTCAATGGCGCGTCTTGGACGAGGCCTACGTCCAGCAGTGGACCAATATAAGTTTATGATGATGGTGATGACGATGATGATGTGTCACCAATATATTGCATCTTATTATTTTTTTCTTTATCTATAATACCAATATGTGACCGTCTCGGATATTTATTGGTTATTATTATAATCTATCGTACGTTTTTTTTCGATTTGTGGCCATCACTTGCAAACGATTTTCCAGAACATGTCGTCAAAAGTAGGCATTTCTATAATTTTGTTCAAACGACAAGGCATTTCTATCGTTATAAATATAACTAGTTTAGTTGTAGGTACAATAGAACTGTTAGGAACCGCATGTCCACACTCACGCATACGGATGTTTGCCAATGTTGCTACAAGTCTGCAAACTCCACAATTGGAGAACTGTGTTCTTAGCACCAGCCCCCGTATGCCAATCTTTTGCTGTCAAGTTATATTTCACTGCCCAGTGTAATTTCTTCAGGTCAGGTGGTACAGTTTTGTACCACGTGATCATTCTTTTTAGACACTTGACAGCAAAATTTGCGCGAAAACATATCAAATGACGTCATAAAGTCACTATTTAGTCACAGAATAACTATGTGTTAGTATGAACTGACCATGATTTAAAACTTTGCAGTTCAACTTTGCAGTTCAACTTTGATTGGCATACCCCTGCAGTTCACTTTAATTATAAAAATAATTTGTTGTTGTCTGCCAGGACATAAGGGCAGACTGTAGAGCCATGGTACAGTCAAAGGGCTAATTTTGAACGATAGTGCCAAAACAAAACCAAAAACTACACGTTTTAATGGAACCTGTGATGTCGGCTACTGCCACTGCGGTTTTACTGCTAAACCAACCCTAGTGATGGAGTTTTAAGGCCAATTTTAGGCCTTCGTGATGGCTTAACGACTAATAAAGCCAGGACGACAGTGTAACGTGAGAAATTCCCAATATTTAAAAATATTAAAAAATATCGTGCAAATTAGGCTCGTTAAAAGTCGATAAGGTCAGCACTGGTGCTAATAGCACTGGTTTGTGCTTCGCAAGAATGTAATTGGAATTGTTCTACACAGAATGTCGGTAATTTAAGATTGGTCTGAAGACAGCCTCGGACAGTTTAGGGTTGAATCGGAAACTCCACTGTCAAGAAGTTGGTTAATACCAAGTTTGGAAAGTATTCTCACAAGTTTTGAAGGTAGTAAAGGTTAGGGATTGTTTGAAAACTATAGGATTTCAGCAATGATTGTCTTTTTTAACCTCTGACCAAAAAACGGAAGGGGTGTTATAAGTTTGACGGCGTTGTGTGTGTCTGTTTGTTTGTGCCCTCGTAACTTTAAAGTTAAGGCTCCGATTTGAATGCGGTTTTTTGGTAAAAAAGGTGATTTATCTGGGATGGTTCTTAGCCATGTTTGGTGAAAATTGGTGCAGCCGTTTCCAAGTTATGAGGATACTTTGAAAATTAGTTATGAGAAATCTCAAGCATAATTGTAGTTCGAAACATATAAGTAGTTAATACATACTAGTAGTAGTATAGTAGTTTAAAACTTGCTTCTGCAGGGGTATTCCAATCTCAGTTGAACTGCAAAGTTGAACTGCAAAGTTTTAAATCATGGTCAGTTTATACTAACTCATAGTTATTCTGTGACTAAATAGTGAAATTATGATGTCATTTAATTTGTTTTCGCGCATATTTTGCTGTCAAGTGTCTAAAAAGAATGATCACGTGGTACAAAATTGTACCACGTGACCTGAAGAAATTACACTGGGCAGTGAAATATAACTTGACAGCAAAAGATTGGCATACGGAGGCTGATTTCATTATAAGTGTAATAAGTAGGCCTTTTCTAATCTAGGTGTTTTATACAGCGTCAGGGGTCACTTTTTACCCATGCCCCGATGAACGGGACGCTGTAGTGCAACGTGTGGTTTGATTATAAAATCGTAGTATTATAATTACTCAATTTCAACTAGCGGTGCTAAGCCAGCATGTGGCCTTTGGCTCCAATCCTAATTCGTTCATGACACGGTCAGCAAAACTTCATTCCCATAAATTTTAAACTTTCCACCTCATTCTTGCCTTCCACTTTAAATGCCATTTAAACAAATAGTCCAGTTATCTCCGCGCCATCTGCAAACTAAAAGGATAGGAAATTAAGCCCCATTTTTTTTCATAGACGTTTGCACTTTTGAACAACAAAACGGCGGTCTGTGAGCGAAAAATGCAACAGAGGCTTTTTGTTCAAAAGAGTTGAATTAAAAATGGCGACGGGAACGTTTTCTGTTTTTCGCGCACGCCCGACTGCCCACAAATGGACAATTAGCCAGTTCCAAGCCGGGATTAAGCCGTGGCTTCACGTAACGGCCGCGTGATATGATCGGCAATAAGTACGTGCAAAATGTAGCACGTGCGACTAATCAATATGTTATTGTACTAAATCAAACCAATCAGTGATATACCGTACGCTGTTTTTCTGATTTCGTGAATATCGAAATGCATCATCGGACCAGCGTCAAAATATTTAGACTCTAAGGGCGGCTTGCACCAGAATCACTAAACGTGTTTAACAGCTAAATAGATTTAAATCTGACGTATTTATATGACTTGACAACTCGCTAAATACTATTTAATAGTTAAACGCGTTTAGCGATTCTGGTGCAAGCCGCTCCTAATTACACACAAAAATATTAATTTTAATTAGGCACATGGAACTTAACATCAACGTCTCAGAGTTATTAGAACACATTGCGTTGCCTCAATTCCACGTCCTCAGTGGACTTGCTCAGTGAGGCAATAAGTCACCACTAAGTGGGCCATTTGCAATTTTGTTCGAGCATACTTATTTTAATTTGTTTCACGGTTTCAAATTACTAGATACCTTTTTTATGTCCAGAATAAGACAAACACTGAAGCACGCCGTTTCCAGTCTAGCTTTGTGTATTATAAAAACCCTGCGTTTGTAAAATAAATATATTCTTCAGCAGTCTGACTACCAAGGCACGCAAAAAAGCTAAGTCTAGATAAGCCCTTATCTCTGTAACCAGACGAATAAAAGTGCAACCTACTTATTGCGGGAAGTTGTAATTATTCGCGCATGACATTGTAATCCCACTTCTGCGAGCCTGCGACCAAACAATGTGTTTTGTTTTGTGTTTTATGTGGGCGAGTTTTTATTTGGTTAGCAATTTAAATGGGCGATTACTGCTTGTAAATGGAGCCACGCGTAGTATTTGCACAATCGGGCGTTTGCACCTAAAATCAAACCAATTCTAAGGGTTTATTTTTAATTCCAAAAAAGGTACACAGTTACTTACATACAAAAATAGAATTATTTATCTATGCTATACCGACATTAATTAATCGTCTAGTACTAAAATGAGATCAACTCTCCACCAACATCGTGTAGTGGTCGTGTCGGTTCTAATGTGAAAAAAAACAGCCATTTTAGATGCATCTGGTGTAATAATATCGCCGGTTTTCTTGCTCAATGGTCCGATCAAAATATTGTTAATGTAACAGTAATGTTGAGATATGTGCAAGTCAATGCTTCTCGTCAAGGAACTTTCTGAAATACATAAACATATTAATTATTAATTTGGAAAATATATTCACAAATTAATATAATTCTTTTGTGATGGTAATAAATGCATAATTTATTCGATTCAAGCGCCAAATTCTCGACAGCAATATCCGAAATTACTTTACTGCCCAAAAACTTCCTTCCCTTTGTATTAGTGAGTATAATGGAAACATTAATTCAGAGAATAGTCGTCAAAACAAACAAACTTTCTCTCTTTAAGCTTACGCTTATTCAAAGAATAGGCTACTAGCGTCTGTTGAAACGGTTTGTTAGATGTTTGCCTCGAACGCATTTTTTAAAACAGCCGCTACACGACGACACTAAACGATATTAGTTATTACGACTAAAAAATTTCACGGCTGTAGGTCTGATAGTTACCAACATAATAGCTAAGGGCGGCTTGCACCAGAATCGCTAAACGCGTTTAACTTTTAAATAGTATTTAGCGAGTTGTCAAGTCATATAAATACGTCAGATTTAAATCTATTTAGCTGTTAAACACGTTTAGTGATTGTGGTGCTAGCCGCTCTAAGAGTTTGAAAAAAAAACACCTTATTGCCTTTAAAATAAATGTTAATTATTTGTTTGTGCTAACTATTAGTAAAACTAAAGATCAATCAAGGATCAAAATAATCAATCAAAGATCACTTCAAAGATCAAAATTAGATTACATTACTAATTTAGACACTTAAATTTTTTACATTTGGTAAACGCGTAAGTAGATAAACTTCTTCAAAAGATACGGTAATTATTTAACATTATTTAAGACAAAAACATAATTTTATTCTTAATATCAAAGAACAGCCCCGAAAAACCTATGAATACATCTTACGATTGAATACTGATATAGTCAAGAATATTATTATCAGTATTGGGGTCATTAGAGGTTATAAAAATGTTTCATACAAAAATATTTCTCACAACTTTATCTAAATATTCAGTAACAATTTCTTTTTGAAAGATAGCGATAATATAATTAAAATTCTATGTAGATTCTTTGCGTGTCCTGAATTTTTATCGTGTTTTTATTATTTTGTTCCGCTGAAACTTGCGAAGTTGATCGTCAATCTAATAAAAATGTTCCGAATATCAATATTTTTAGATACCACGATTTCGTTCAGGAATACCTAGAATGATATTAACCACTTATATGCCGTAGCGTGGATCTCTATGAGATAGTAAGTAGGTATAATAGTTTTTTATTCTGTGGTACCTTGGCAGTTAAATTTTTTTTGATACAGTCAGTCAATGAATACAATGTTCACAGTTCACACCAAAACACTTTGATACTATACCTACTAAATAAAAAAAACTTATAAATACTCTGAGGTGAGGTTAGAAATTAGGTTGGATCTCGTGGAGAAATAGATTTATAAGATACAAATACATAATATAAGTTCTAGATGAAAAGTCACAGTAAAAATCATGATATTTAGCCGCGGCAACGCGCGTCTTGCGTGTCTGAGATTTTTTCAAAGATTTGTTTCTAGAACCTTCTGGTAATTACCCACCAGCCCCCGTATGCCAATCTTTTGCTGTCAAGTTATATTTCACTGCCCAGTGTAATTTCTTCAGGTCACGTGGTACAAAATTGTACCACGTGATCATTCTTTTTATACACTTGACAGCAAAATATGCGCGAAAACAAATTAAATGACATCATAATGTCACTATTTAGTCACAGAATAACTATGAGTTAGTATGAACTGACCATGATTTAAAACTTTGCAGTTCAACTTTGATTGGCATACCAATCCAGAATGCAGAAACCCAATAATTTATAAGTTTAAAAAACTTAAAAATCCGACTTCAATTCGACTACCAGCTTCAACATCAGATGATGATAATGATGACAGTACATTGGGAATGTTTTAGTGACTATAAACACCACTTAAAAGTCACAGGAAAGCAAAATACGCAATTTCGAGCACGTGGTTGGCATATTTTTTTCAGTTATTTCTATTTATAAGCCAAACTACTAAACCGATTTTGATGAAAATAAAATGGGACCAACCTGGAAGTGTATCTTTTCAGATAAAAACAATTTTTTGAAATCGGTTCATAAATGACGGAGTTCTGAGACAACAAACATTAAAAAAAAATACATACAACCAAATTGAGAACCTTCTTTTTTGAAGTCGGTTAAAAATACCTCCGTAACATAGAATAAATTTATAAAACTCTGTATCGTATACGCTTATTATGCCTTTCGCGAAACTCTCAAAGCATCATCAAAAAACTGCAAACATCCCGTTGTTTACCGGCTCTTTTATGAGAAGTCGGTAACGAGGTTATCTCGCGGACTAGACGTCACTCGTCGTAAGATCTAAAGTACACCGGCCGACTTAAAAGTCCAACTTTTATGTAAATGTTGCGAAGGTAGTTGCCGAGAAAAATAAACTGCTAAAAACATAGGTAGCTACTTACCAACAGTAAAAATAAAGTACGACACGTTCCATTTTGTATATGTGTGTTGTTTTTATGATTTTTACTAGCTTCCGCCCGCGACTTTGTCCGCGTACAGTTTGGTCATGTTGATTTTATGGGATAAAAAGTAGTAAGTAGTAGTAGTAGTGTTCATCCAGGTTTCGAACTATATTCCAAGTTTCATCCAATTCGGATCAGTAGTTGTAGCATGATTGAAACACAGACATCTAAACATCTTTGACATTTATAATATTAGTAGGATTTAGTTTAGACCATAGTCTTATGTTATATTGGTATGTAAGTGATGATGAGAGAAATGAACAGATTCCTTTAAAATATACCTTTACCATCCATGACCAATAACATTTATAAACAAGTATTTTTCTTTATATTGCTTTTATATTCTATGTTATATGTTAAAAACAGGGTATTTTAGTTTCAATTTTCAAGTTACTTATGTTGCATATACTGTCTGCAAAGTTGTAAGTGTGCGCAAGGCCTAAGGCGTAGCACTTAAGCTTTTTTAAATATATAAAGCTGTGGTATTATTGACTGACTGTTAGTCAACTCTCAGCCCAGTGTCCGTTAAATAGTACCTAGGTACTTTTATACTACCCACCCATAGCCCATTAATAACCATCTCATTTATTTTTGAAGTTACTGTAAGTATGGTTGCTTTTACTTCATAGTTTAACAGTAACTAACTATTGAAGAAAACAGACTTTTTTCATCAAACAAAAATAATTATATTAATTACGAACGTTTTTACAAAATAGTAGAGTTGATAAAAAAACTCAATACGAACAAAGTCACGGTATTTCACTACAGTACAAAATAAAAGATGAGGAAAAACACTGAGCGACGTACCAGGCTAAATTCAGTTAGCATAATACTTACTTATAAGATTTCTAACTTCCTTGGATAGGCACTCAGCGATCAGCGCTGTATGCGATGAGGATTTAGCTCTGTAAAGCGCTTTCTGAACGCATTAAAAAGTGATGATGTTAGGCTTATTAGAAATATGAACATTAAAGCGTTTACTTTAGATTCATTAGTCGTATGGCATGGATATTTGGTAGGATGTGGTTGCGGTCTGTCGTTGAGTTTGGAATCGTACCGCTTAATTAGATTTTCTAGATAGAATACTTCTTAAAATGCCAAACAAAAATTAATGTGAATGTGTTTTATTCAAAACAAAACAATACATAAAATGAGGGTAGTTCGATAAGGAAAAGCCATCATTATGGATGCCACAGTTTGCTTGTATGTTTAGTAACGATGGAAACGATGCTTTACGATTTTTTGCGTTCTTTTTCGTCTTTTTCTCACATGATCAAAAGTAACAAGATCTCGCCACCCTTTCACATCACATTTGCAATACTTATAGGTATGAAACTTGACAGATATCAATAGAGATATGAAAAGGGTCTTCACTTATGCTACGCGATTGATATTACCGCAAAAATTGCTATTCAAAAGAATATCGAGTTTTGCTAGGCTAAAATTTACATAGTTTTAGTGGCATTCACTCTTATGTACATCAATGTAAAGGTTAAAATGGCTTGTCGTAGTGGCTTAATGCTAGTAAAATCCCCAAGGCAGTTTTATGGTGTTGGGAATATCGTGTTCATTGACTATCGACGATGTTTTAGTGAAGTGCTCATTGTGGAGATTAGAGTGGCTATTTTGGCGTAAGTGGGGATTTTTTCAGTGAGCTTTATTAGGGTGTTTCGTTTTTGTAGATAATGGGTTTGAGTTTAGTTACATTTTTGTGGGGTATATCGTGCCGTGCACAGCTTAGAAAAATCATATATTTGATAGCGGAAAACTGCCCCCGTATGCCAATCTTTTGCTGTCAAGTTATATTTCACTGCCCAGTGTAATTTCTTCAGGTCACGTGGTTCAATTTTGTACCACGTGATCATTCTTTTTAGACACTTGACAGCAAAATATGCGCGAAAACACATCAAATGACGTCATAATGTCACTATTTAGTCACAGAATAACTATGAGTTAGTATGAACTGACCATGATTTAAAACTTTGCAGTTCAACTTTGATTTGCATACCAATGCTGAGCGTAAGGTAGAGTCTCTCAACCGATTGTTATTTTATACAACTAAATGATTGGAATAAGCTGTTTTTTTTTATATAAATAGTTTCATCAGTCAAAAAAACACACATTTTATATTTAGAAAACAAGTAATATTAAGCTTATATAACGCATGTTAAAATTCTCCCCAAGCTTACCATTTTAGAATTTAATATTCCGTTTCATGATATCAAACACGATCACATATCGACAATGTGAATACAAAGTACCTGAAACACGTCAACAACAGTATGCGATGTTGACGGTAACTTATGTATTTTAAAGGATATATTTTGTTGGAAAATATTGTGTAAAATGATACTGCTGAGTGCCTTTTACTTTGACGTGACACAAAGGTAATTTTAGAGAGGAGTATTCACATATCATATAAACGAATTATGGCACTGACATATCACTATATACTATTCATTGTAGAGCTCCCTTTAATATTTTGTAAAGGAGAATCATGTTAAAAATAACGCAAAACGTGAGATTGATGCGCGCGCGCAAAGCACTATTTCGTAGAGGTTCGTAGCACACTCCGTAGACATTCGTAGCTCTTTTCGTAGATCTTTTTGTTGCACGACGTGAAAAGTGACACAGTGAGTAAACCTGGCACATTGCAGCATTTCTTTATTCATTAAACACTACAGAGACTAACAAAAAAATAAAAAGTAATGCGAGTTCCTGTTGTCATGTCAAGCAAGAAAACTATTTTAAAGTTAGATTGAGTTCAGCGAACTGTATCCAAACCATTTCGCACGGTTTTTGTGATGTGTGCGTGAGATGAAGGGGATATTACACTCTATAAACTTTTGACGATATGGGGGATCGGAACTATTTTTGTTTGAGTAGTTTTGTGTATGACTTTATGATACCTATATTATGTTAGGGGTTGCTTTTAGGCATCTAACTATGTACAGTTTTCGTTTCAGGGTTTTTTAACACTCTGGAAGAATAGCAAACTGTGCCTTGATGACGAATAAATGTGAAAATCGCAAACGTGTAGTAACGCTAGCGTATCCGAGATACACTGCGTGGTGACGCTACGATCTTTGCAGTAAAGTTGGCGTTGACGCGCATTATGATTCGAATACGTCAGGTTTACGTAGCCCGGTGACTGTCAGATTTGATCGTGATTACCCCTCTGATGAAAAATTTTCGTCACATGGGCGTAATTAACCTATGTTGTAGGGCGTTTTTTTGTGTCGTTTTTTTTTGTAGGTCGTTGTAACCTTGACGCGGCCCCTTTAGCTTGGAGTTCAGTTTTAGATTAGACTATTTCTACCTATTTTATCGCAACGTACTAGTTCATTATTTAGAATTTTTGCAGAATAGTCTACATGGAATACTTAGTGTGAACCAACTCGTAAAAGTGTCGCTATCACAAATTTAAAATTGATAGTAAAAACTTTAATAGTTCTTGATAGTAACGGGCCATGTTGCTTTCGGTTTCGGCTTTATTTCGGCCTTGGTGATCGAAACTAGAAGATTCAGTTTCAATATTCATAGGCGTTCTCACACTGTCAACATCACGACACCAACACGATATCGTGAGGCTAACCTCATACGTTCGTGCGAAACACACAGAGGACGAGTGCGAGGCGGGTGCGGGTCGAGTGCGTGTCATTTTCGCAGGTCGGCAGGTGAAACCATACAAATCAAGCACCCGATCCGCGCTCGACCCGCGCACGCTTTCCGGGTGTTTTGGGTAGTTAGAGCTTTAGACACTTAACATCAGGTGAGATCGCGGTCAAAGACTTTTCTATAAATTATAAAAAAGGCCCTTTCACAAGCTGATGTGCAACGAGTGCAACAAGTATATTTTTGTTCGAGCAACTGACATGAAATGTCAGTATCGCTATCGTGCCAGTGTGCAAACGCTGATTGTCGATTCTTTAACATAACTAAACTATTTTATTCACTTTCGGCCATAACTTTGGCTTTAGGCCTAAACTTGATAAAACTTAGCCAGTCTCTAATTTTAGCAGTATAGCAACATTGGAAGCACGAAAATTGGATGTGCTATTTTGTTCTATGGAAAGTAGACAGAATATTTTATGTCGCCTAACGATCTTTGTCATTATAACCGAATTCTTTTACGACTGTTCAAGCCAAACTCATTCCTAGCTTGATAGCTCGGTGACGCTTTTGGGGTTAACCCGAAAAGCGTCACCGAGCTATCAATGTTTGATCTAGTTTTACTTTCCCCGTCCCAAAAGTTGTTTTTTTCTTTGCAAATAGATCTTAGACCTTGTTGAAAATTTTTGATATAATAATATCTCATTTACACTTCAAACAGCGCTCACATGTTGCCGTAGACAAGTGAAAATATCTAGTTCGTACTAAATTATTTTTTTCAGAGAGGTAGCTGTAATTTTTTCTATGTGATGGGACTTAACAAAAAGTAAATTTTGGCACCATTCTTTTTTAGTCGAGGATTAATAACTAGCTGACACAATACAAACAATTCTAACAAATGAGACTTATAAATAAATGCCACTGAATTATACAACTTCAAAGAGATTAAAACATCTTTTAACAAAGAACTTCGTTTTACACGACCACAAATATTTAGCGTCTCCCCAAGAATAGTTCCCTGCGGTACCCCCTGTTTCATGCATAATGCAGCCTTTCAATTGTCTAGTGCAGTTGGTGCTCTTTTTTAAAATTCATTCTGAAACTCAACTGCTTACAGCCAAGGAGCCAGTGCTTATCGTTTCTTATGTACAAAGCACTCCCGGTAGTATTCCTTAGCTGAATACCAGATACAGTTTACGAGATAAGCTGTTCTCACACTGACATGGTCTCTACATGATACTAATCTCATTTTACCTCAATCTCAAGCAACTCACATGTCAGTATCGTAGATGTGTCGATATCGGTCAGTGTGCAAAAACCCATTGCAACTCGTAAAAGTTTGTAAGGAAACCAGTTTGTAATAGCGATAGTTGATTGACATTTTTACATAAATCAGAAATTCATGATACTTAGGGCGTCTTGCATCAGAATCGCTAAACGCGTTTAACTCTTAAATAGTACCTATTTAGCGAGTTGTCAAGTCAAATAAATACGTCAGATTTAAATCTATTTAGCTGTTAAACACGTTTAGTGATTCTGGTGCAAGCCGCCTTCAGTGCAATAGTGACCCATGTGAAATGTCAGATCCAATTGTATTGGTGTTATCGTTAATTATCATTATTCACATATTTATTTATTTTCTTAATTTTTAATTTTTTTACAATATCAGTATAAAAAAAACATATATTATAAAAAACTTAATTATTATTATTTTTTTATTTGTGTAATTTTATTTTTATAAATCATAAAATGTTAATAATGTGCGACTTTTATGATCTAAGTAATTATTTTTTAATGGCGCTATTTCAAAGAATTCTTAAAAGTTACACATCAAATATTTAAACAATATATTGAGCGCAGGTGCCTTAGATTTAAGATACAAAATGAAAAGTTGATACTTAACGTTAGTAAAAAAAGCTTTTTAGAATATATTTTTCAGACAAATATCAAGGTACGTAAGTAATTTTGTATCGCAATAACAATATTTTTCTTTCGCATCATATTTTGAACATTTACGTCAAATATGTGTTAAGAAATTCATGTTGGGATTTATTTTTCAACGTCAATTTTATGTGTCTGCACCTCATTCCCAGACAGTGTAGAGATATTATAAAAAGTAATAGAAGAATACAGACACGACGTGACTAGAGTTTTATTAGAATACACAATACAATGTTCTGTAATAAATGAGGATTTACAGATGCGACGTTGAATTTTTATGCTGTATCTACCTACCACAAACATCTCTGAACCTCACCTTGCAGCTGAAAGTTCAAACTGATAAGTAGATCAAAGATTACAGCGGTGCATCTCACAGAAAAAGTATTCTGTAATGTACTCGCCCACAAAATGTAGTGGTAGTGGAGACGTCTTATTATATCCTGTGTGTTTTACGCCTTAGGTATCTTACGAATGTCAAAATACGTCTTCGTTTTTACGAAAACGAACGCTTGCCCACGCACGCCCGCCTTCAAGTTACTTCACTCAAGACTTCTATTACATAGGAAAAATAATACGATTTATTAGAGAGTTCGTTATACTGATCGAATTTTGTGGTGCAAGTGGGGGATATAAAATTTTCATTTAAAAACATGATGCACAATGAGTAAACGAAAAAGTATTTTGCTCAATAAATCTTAATCAATCTCGAAGGTAATTTTACGGATTATTTTGGAGTACCTATCGAAAGTAAATGGTGAGTATTTGAATTCAAATTGTATGCTCAATCACAAGAAAGGATTAAAAGATTTTTAGACTGTTGTGAGTTTTTTTTGTACCATTGTAAATGACTAGAAAACCTAATAACAGGTGTACGCTTTTGGTTCAAAATGCTCAATCGTAAAATCAGCATTTTTAATGTCTGCTAAAGGTACCACCTATCTATACCGGTCTAAGTAAGTAGTATCATCGAAAAACTAAATTTACTTTTCAACAAAATGAGTAATCTACCTTCCCGCACCACCAAGTCTCAAAATATTGTACCTAAAGTAGATCAGTTCTTAAAAATCAGTATACTTACACTGATATAACTAAATCTAAAATAACTATCAACAAAAAAGCTCCAAGTGTAGCTACGGGCCGGACGCATTAACGGTGTAAATGATTCCATCAGGGGATTTCTGGAATTCTGGTCCAGAAATCCCTGCTGGCAGTCGCAGGGCTCGCTAAGGGGATTTCAGGAACAAAAGTTCAGAAATTCCCTTCGCAGTGGCAACACGCAGGGGATTTCTAAGTTTTCTAAGGGGATTTCGCAGGGGAAAGTCTCGCATAAAAGTACTCGCAAGTAAATCACTTCAACGCAGTATCCCAAGACTTGGGCCGACCACGGGGACCGTGTTCTGAGACGCACTAAAGATACACGTCACCACTCTAATGGAAAACATCACGAGCCCTGACATCGGATCCCCTTGAGAATGCTGCTGTTCTCCGCACCATTATATTATAACAAAATGGATAGGCAGCAATGGGCATGTTATATGAAACTTATGATGGGAGTAAGTGTAAAATCTAATTGGGTTTAGGATATTTCCAGAGAGACTAGAACGTTACAGTACCAACTCCAATTTTATAAATGGATACCTACTTATTTGTAAATAATTGTAATATTTCAACGTAGCTCTGATTATGTTTGATTATGATAGGAGTGAGTGGAAGAAGAAGACATGTTGTGCCGACCCCACCTAGCGTGGGATAAGGACAAGGGAATGATGATGTAGCTCTTATTATGTTTAAGATCTCAAAGACACTCTAGAGTGTACACACGGCCACAGGTCAGGTTATACACCCAGTACAATCATAGCTACACTACATACAATGCAAATCATTGGAAAGGAAGTAAAGAATAAATGGGGCAATGAGGGCATTTTTGCCTACCCTATTTATAAAAACCACCCTCAACGCTGTAGATTACCATCAATCATTGATTCTTAATTTTATTGAAACTAGCAACGTATAAAGGTCCATAATAAACCCCTAGATACCACTAACACGTCCGACTAACACTCGTAAGAATCAAAAAACATTTTCGATGTAGTCCCAAACGACACACTAGTAAATAGATAATAAGTTTGTGCCACTGACAAATGCGAAAACTTTTTCCTCATAGGATGAGTTCAAGGTTGCTACTTAGTTCCAGAAGGGCTGATAAAAGTTTTGATAGAGCTGATAGGTATAAAGGACACTGTACCATAAAACAACGTGATTTGCTTTGAAAAATAGATCCCTGTAGTGGGACACCCATCGTAGAAAAACTCATTAGTAGGTCAGGGAATTAAACCCAGGATGGGTTTTATCGAATTAAAATTTAAACGGAGTTAGTTCCGTGAAAATCACTGAAAAATTGCTTCCCAAAAAAAAACAATATCCAGCGGGACCCTCAACAAACATTATGTCTGAAAAGGTTTAAATTACGAATGCTAATTATTAAACTTTCTATCCGTAACTTGGGCTATTTATTTAAAGAAAGAAATTGCGGTTTAAGATATTTTATTCTCAAATAGACATATACAGACATTTAATTATGAGAACAATACAGACTTAATGTAAATAGGTACAACACTATTTGTTAGCGGTTGTCGTTCTAATATTAAGCTGGTTAGCTTTATTTAATAGCTAAAACGCGTTGTAAGTTGAAGATACGTAGCTACTTTCTAAAAAAAAATTATCCAGCGTCGCCCTTTGGGATGGAGTCCGCGTGCCTATAGTTAAAAAAAGTGGTATTTTTGTATGACTGGTAATGTGAGTATTTGTGGACAGATGCCTTTAACTAAGTTCAGAACTGCCTTAATAGAGCATTTTGTCAATGAAATCAATTTGGATTAGAATGGATTGGGCGAACTGAAGCGTCGAGGGTTTGTATTGTGTCCATTCATTGCTGATACTTGATAGTTTTATCTCTAAAGCCATTTCCCAAGTATATAATGACGTCATTATTATATAAAATTTTGAACTGCATACAACAATCAATTAGAGAAAACTGAACATTCCATTACGTTTTTTAGGGACGTATGAAAACGATCCTTGTTATAATGAGAATAAGTGACAATTTCAGAATAGCTAAAGTTATAAGGCGTATGGTTTTATATTGGATGGATTGATTCAGAAATTGTGAGTATAGGTCCCATAGGACCCAGAATGCAGATCATACAAGGTGTCCAGCTGCGGGATTAAACATACTTTCATGTTAATCGAACCGTCAACGTCAGAAACGTGGCTACTGCTTAGGGCGAACGCAAACAGAAAACAAAACGTCTTGTCGAACAGTTAGTGATGTAAAACTTCATAATTTCGTGACAAACCCTGTCAGTATAACTTTTTTCGTCACAATATGTTTCGTCTTATTTGCTGTTTTCGTTACTTGCTTATTTAATGAGAATCATGCTAAGTACTTAATAATATTATTAAGTACACTACATAATTACTCTATTCTTATTTATTAAAAAAGCACAGTTCATTCTCTAGGTATGTGCGTATAAAGCAATGTTTAATAGGTAGGTACTAAATAATGCTATAATAGATAGGTAAACATAATTTTAGGCATACTGTGTTCGCTTTTTCGTTATAACGAAAACAGGATATGACGAGGAAGCACTCGTCATATGCTGTTTTCGTTATAACAGAAAATTTATTTTCACGTCACTAAGTACGCGACAAAACAGTTTTGTCGATAGATGTGCGTTGGCCCTTTTAGCCACGTCAGTATTTTCAAATACCTAGTACTTAGAGCAAGAAAACCGTTTGAAGATTGATCTAAGAATACTTACCTGAATTGATAGGATACGTAAAGGAATAAAATAAGTGCGTAATTATACACACGAATGGACTTGTAAGCGAGTTGGTATTATTTAAGGCCCAAGTCTCTCAAAATACCTCTCAATTTTATATTTTAATGATAAAAGCTTCAAAAGAGTATTTTCTGCAGAATTTATTTTTCGAATAATTAATACGCCTTTGAAAGTTGGCGATCCTAACACGAAATATAAGACTTAAAAGAATGAGAGAGAAATCAGTGATCTGAAGCTAAACTTCAGAAAATGTGAGTTCCTTATTTATTTAGTGGATCAAAATAATATTAAAATAAACCAAATTATACATAAAAGCTTTTTTTCAACAATAAAATTCACTTTAATTTTTGATTTCAAGGTTTTGTCCCCAAAAGATGATAAGGTAACCCAAGCAACATTGATTATTTGTCTGGCATTTGTATTTACATTATCCGACACGTCATGGCAAATCGGCGATTCCAGACTCATATACTAGCAACACTTTATACCTACTTATAATCCATCCACATTTATACCAAGCAATCTCCTCGACAAGTAACATTCTTCTCTCCACGTTCTCTCATCTCTTTACCACTTTTTATGTCTTGAATGGCAAGCTACATGCAATGCACACCACAATACCAGTAAAATAAACTTATGACAAGACATGGTTGCACTTAGAATATTGGTATTCCGGTGCACGTACTCTGAAGAGCTACTTAAGCTTGGGGGAGTGTGTTGTGTGATGCTGGTAGAGAAAACATAAAATAAATAATATATGTCGATGACTTAAGAAGCCTTAAAACAGGTGTAGATGTATAATCACATACGTCAAAATAGATGGTTTTTTAAACTGACAGAAACAAGGCGTGATCGTACTGATCGTGTTTTGTTTTTGACATGTGTAAGATGATGATAAAAAAAAACAAAAGTTTTAATACGTCTTTGAGTTGAGTAGATTGGGAGTGATGACAGGCAGTCTTAGATAAGACTTAGGTCTTAGACTGTCTTAGACTCTAAGACAAGAGTACCCAATACCCTATAGGTACTGAACATTATGTAGGTGTACATTTACAGTACGCTTGTACATTTTTTCTCTGTGGTTACAGTACATCTCTGAATATTATCTACCTAATAGTCGAAAGTTTTATTTACTTTATTTTTTTTTCAGCAAATAAAAATAACACCTTTTAATAAAAGCTCAAAGTAAAACCGGTTTTAAAATATTAAAGATATATTGTGATTAAAAAAGCCAACATAAAAACATTGAGTAAATAGACACGGACGTTCAAATAACAACCTACTATCAAATGCAGCAGTTTCCAAGTCCTTTTATTCAGGAGTCCTTTCAAATTTATGTTCTACCAGTTCTTTGAAGAAAAACAGCATGGGGATCCGCAGCTTAGTCAGCTCCGCACGTATTGACCTTGTCTTTCCGGTGAATTGTGCCGACTAGGCTGAGAGGATGGTATATAAGTGCTACAAACCTACTCCATCTAAACCATGTCCCAGGCACTACAGCGGGACGCGTACATGGATATGGGTAAAAAGTGACTCCTGACGCTGTATAAATCATCTAGATTAGACTTAGTATGTGATGGTATCATGACATAAATATATGTTCTAGTTTCCAACATAGATAATATGAAACCTCAAACCACGATTGACAGTCCCGCGTCGAAGCAGCCGGTGGTGGGTTTGGTCGAAACTTAATTCCGTTTCAGAACGCTAGTTGAATCAGACCACTGCATCTAAATATTAATTCAGGGTTCATCAGACCAGAGTCCTTATTCGCTAAGAAGCCAAGGCAAAGACGCGATAACGTCATATTAAATCGAAGGCTCTGTTTAGGATTATTATTATCATAATTGACGCAGGTGTGTAGACTGATTTTTAACCCTCGACGCAAAAACGGCGGGGTGTTATAGGTTTGACGTGTGTGTGTGTGTGTGTGTGTGTGTGTGTCTGTCTGAGGCAACGTAGCTCCTGAACGGATGAACCGATTTTGATTTAGTTTTTTTTTTGTTTGTAAGGTGATTTAGTCGGGACTGTTCTTAGCTATGTTTAATGAAAATCGGTCCAAGATTCGGAGGTTTTTTTACATTTTTAATTTAATTACTAGTTCTTCAAACCTCCTTGACCTGCGTTACGCAAAAGCTAAATTCAGCACGCTGTCTGCAATGGAGTAAATTCAGTCACTTATTTACCAGTTGTCAAATTATTTTCAATGTTTCGCGGTGGGACGGTCAGCTTACTTATATACAGTTTTCACAGTTTTTGAGATACATGAGACAATGCAATGCGATGTTTCACGTGGCATGTCTCTAGTAGACATGCTAAGTGAACCAATGCGTTATTATAAGTAGAGATTATTCTATCACTTGCTCTCATAAAAGGAAAGCTTAGATTACAACTTTATTCGTCCAAGATTACCATTCAACATGATAACCTGCTTCTGAAGCAGCGTCTTGTTGAATAAGGGGGTGTAGCACGCGACTTGCATAATAAAACCTAGGGCATTGGCATCAGATCCTCGTAGCATGAATAATAAGGGACTATTCAGACAATACTTTTAAAGTTGTTCTTTTTTTTTATGTGTCAATATTTTTAGTAAAAGAAAACCGTTGGGCAAACGCACAAGAATCAGTCACTTTGGAAACTATCTATTCTACACACTAAACTGTAGCACAAAGGAATCTTAAATGACAATTTTATCAGTGTAATAAAAATTATTAAAGTATAATTCTGCTCAAGTAACTAAGTAGACATTCCTATGAGATAACCAGTTATCTGAGAGGAAAAAAATTCCTCTGAGATAACCAGTTATCTAGTCTTGGTTATCTGTCAGGAATAAGCCCATATTTTGAACCAAGCTATCATTTACTTTGTGTGTGTACTTGATTATAATAACAATAATAACCAAAACCAAAATGAATAGAAAACAAAACTTCTCGTAACCTTTATAGTTTGTTCAAAGTTTAACTTAAAACTGAGTAAGTGCTACTTAAAAGCTCTTAATTAAAGCTTCAAGCTCCAACTCCTGAATGATTGCTTCCACAATATTAAATTTGCTTAATCCTCCTCTTAAATAGTGGGTAGTCGACAAATTGGGAGGACTTCCACAGTGTTTCCAACATGTTTAGCTTTTGGACAGATCTAACGGATCTATCCTTTCTGTTTGCTAGGATAATAGAAAAAGAGATCATATTGGAGATGATTGCGTTAAATCTGTCAAAAACCTTAACATGTGGCCTATTTCACAGTATATTATTTATTTTGAATACAACTAATGATATGATAGGACAAGCTGGCGGCTCACCTGATGTTAAGTAGTAACCACTGTCTATAACGATGCGTTGCCTCACTGAGCACCTTTTACATTACATTTTAAATCGATCACGTGGCTGATCCCATAATTTATTTGACATTTATCAAGATATTCAATTGTTTAAGTGGTCCCTGAAGCTGTTTTCAGAGACCACATTTTCACATACCCTAATATTAGTACCACTCTCTCAGCTTTAATGATGATTTTTTTTTAATTATTTACAGATACAAACAAACACAAGAAATACCTTTCGCAGGGAGATCACCCCGTAGATTTCTGGAATAAACCAATCATCAAAACAAACATAATATTTACTTAAACAATTTTTTACAACATTTTTTACAACTTAAACAAATTATACTAAAATGAACACTGATTTTTACCAGTTAGTAATTACAGGTAGAGAGAGACCCGAGTTGAAATTCTATTCTCAGCTTCAACTTCTTTTTTTTAGCGACTGTAGATTTTCGATGGGTAATGAAAAGCTGGCAACATTGTCCCAGCATCAGTCAAGTCATATCAAGATTTAGGATAATGAGAACTCGACGCTTGACGTTTTTACTCAAGTTCTTTTATCGAGCGCTTTAACCCAGCGTAATTGGACATATTTTTTTGGTTTTTGATCTTATTTTCATTTCAGCACAGGGTTTTCCGTGAACGTGAAAGAAAAAGCTTTCATGATGATACTTTTCGATTTGATTATTGTTATCTACTTTGGTTTGGTAGTTTAGGTATCTACCGCTAGGTACCTACCATTTTGGATTTGACATCAACCTTTCATTTCCTTTTACTATTAATTTTTCTACTACCATTTTTGTACTTAACATCAGGTGGGACATCTGCTTGTACCAGGACTTATTAAAAAACCTGGGTTTGAATGCTGTACGTAATAACTAAGTATCTATTTAATTAATGTACTTTAAACAATATTTACAAAATCATAATATATAAAAAAGTCACTATTTTGAAATATTACTCGTAAATTGAAGATTTATAAATAAATAAATAAATATTCATGGATATTTCACAGGACGCCCTATAGTCCCAAACTAAGCAAAGCTTGTAATATGGGAACTAGATGTTGATAGAATACTTATACTTTTTTTTGTAAAAACATGCTAAATAAGCAGTTTTATTTCATCATTTAATAAAATATCTGCATCAAGCTAACGCCGGTCGTAAATTAGAGTTCCCCATAGTTTCACAATGAAAAATCCAATCAGCGCTGAGGTTACCCCGAGACCCTGGACGCCATACATCACTACCTACGACACAGACCAAGCCTTTTTAAAATCAATTTTTGATACTTTTAATACAGGGACTGACTAAGGATTGCTTTTAACAAAATTTGTTGTGAGTGCTACAGATTCAAATACCGTATTTGTGTTGCTGAAGAGAGCTATTCGTGCAGTTTAGATAGATACATAAAAACTTTATTGCACACACAGAAGAAAAAAATTACATGAAAGAGAGAAACACAAAAATATAGAGTACAATGGGCGGCCTTATCGCTAGAAGTGATCTCTTCCAGGCAACCTTAGTTTATAACATGGGGTTCCAGGAAATCATTAAGAAAATAAGTTTAAAGAAATTCTTGAACATAATAAAATAAATTAATATTCATGGACATTTCACACGACGCCCTCTAGTCTCAAACTAAGCAAAGTTTATCTTTAATCACTGTATCTTGCCAATACATCTATAAAATCTTGATGTATAATTATAAAAATATCAATCTGTTCATAAAAAAGCGATAATCATAATGTTTACACTAGAAATAAAGACAACATTGGAGTTCCCACCACTACCTATAGTTTTTCTAGATTTATGACTAAGTATAACATTATTCTTCTACAGATCAAATACTTATATTTTTTATTAATTATTATGCAGTAACTGAAATCCATTTCTATCAATTATGTAAGTAAATTAGTTCTAATTTGTACTAAAATAAATTATTTTATTAGACTTTGTAATAAATCCTGCCCTGGAGCTTCTCGCAAACATTTCCTCTTCTTTTTTCCGTGGAGTGTCAGTTGAAACCTGGCAATTGGATTAATTGGAATTTGGAGCTATTGGTAACTATCGCTATTTTATTTGCGATACCAAATATCTCGATGAAAATAGTACAAATCGACGGATGTGTTTAATCGGATCCGACTGGTTTTCCCAAGTTTAAAATTGGTATGAAAAGTTTGTGCAGGTTGGCTGCTCTTACTTGATTATTTTGGTCTACATACTAAATTAACTCATCGCAATATGCTATCTGATATATCACTCATAACTATCAGAGAGTTATTCTTTTAATAAAATATACCTAGTTAAAATCTCATTCTGATTTGTTGGGATGTCATAATAAGGTAAAGGCACCCAAATCCGTGGTATTCCAAAAGTGGCACCTTTCTCCGTGGTATTTAGAAAAACAGCATTTACTTCTGATTCTTAGGTTATTTTTTGTTGCAAAAGTTATATGTCATTAGGAAATATGTTTTTTAGTATATAAATCTAAAAACGAGACTTAGAACGGCCTTACATTCCAAAATAATTGGCTACATTCGCAGCGGTGGCTGGTCCAAGTGCACTCTTCATACGTTTTTGCCTCTGTACACGAGAGTAGCAAGCTTTTTTAAATAAGGTTTATTTTGATTTTTTTTTGTTCTAGGTGTTGATTTTTAATGTTAAATATCGAAAGAAGTATAATCTTTACCGTATGTAATACATGTTTAAGTGGTTTTTTAATTATAATGAGGTAAAATTACATATTGAAAAAACCACGGCATTAGGGGTCAAATATTTCACCTAGTACCTAATTCCGAGGTATGTGAAAAATATACCTCGGAATAGCAATTTGAAAGACCTATTCATATTATTGAATTTCATAAACTGGGATTAGGTTTATGTGATTTTAACGATAGATTTGACAAATCAAATAGTCGATTGAGAGTAAAACCTTATTTCGAGGTATACTTTTTAATAATTTTTACGAGTTATAACACATCAAAAGTGCCCTACTTATGTATTTTGTTTATTGGTTGTATAGAAAATTATGTTACGAAAATATTTATTTTCCACAGATTTGGCTGCATGTTTTATTAAGAAGTTAATCTTTAACAAAAATTTTAACAATTTGGCATCAGCTTATATTAAGAATGATAGGTATATAAAAAATTTTAGCTTTTAGTAGGTACTGGAAATTAGGAAACATGATTTTTTAGTCTCCACAGCTGTGGGTTGGGCAGCACTCTTTGTAAATGCCGTCAAAGCAAAGTCACCCTTCGAATTGCACTGCGGCGGCGGCGGCACGAGTGACAAAAGTGTCAAAGGCACCGCCTCGAAGCGACGCGTGGCGGCAGTGTCTTTGACGCGCCGCCGGCGTCTTTGGCGGTGTTTTCTTTGTCGGCACCGACACTCATTTGCCTTGCACGCGTCGACCACGCTTCAGTCTTGTGCTGATATTTGTACCATTTGCACGCTTGGTCTTATTTCTTCGCAAAATGTCGTATTTGTAATGTTGAATATTATAATAATGTGTTAATGTGTAATGTGTGTGTGTGTGTGCTTAGGAAACAGTAAAAGTATTTTTTTAACTTATCACACGGGGAGATTTTCCCGTTATCAGCACTTTGTGTATTTATCCGGATTTTCAATCACAGGATTATAATATTAGCAAAGTTGACCCCGCTGACGTGTGAGAGATTGAGTTATAAACATCCAAAGAGGTATTTAAAAACTTTTACATTGATAATAATAAAAGCATTTATTAAATAATAATAGTACTACCACCAAAAGTGACCTGTATTCCTAGAGAACAATCAAGTTAATCTTTCTAACATTATTTTATCAGTTAGTTACTGTCGTTTCGTATACATTTTTCATACCACGGAATTAGGTACCAAATACCACGGAATACGGATTTTTGCCTCGGAATAGGGCGATTTAGACTTGATTTACATTTTATTTAATTTCAAATAGAAATATAGGTCGGTCCGTCAAAACTTAAGTAGTTTCCGAAAGTAAAAACACTAGAGCTTCTGATAACAGAAACCAAACCTTCAGAAAGGTACAGTAAATGCTTAATATTTGATATCCTTTCGAGTTTTAGTGAAAATACCACGGAAACAGGTGCCGTTACCTTACTGTGACTTTCATGAGATCCCAATAATATATCCATTCAGTTGGTGAAAGTTAGGATCTGGTATATCTGTATACCATCATTTACTCTTTGGAACTTAAGACTTTAATTAGATTTTTTTATATTCAGATATCATTAATTGCTACTTCAAAATCCAGCGCTGATTTCTGAGAGTCAGTCAACTATTTCTTAATTTTTATCCAGTAGCTTAATCAATATTAATTTAAAGTAATTTTAAATTCCGTAGACTTTTACGGTACAAAGTTAAATCAATTTTAATCTTGACTTCGAGCGGCCAATCTAAATAATTCGATTAATACCTACTCCTTTCTTTACAGTACAAATATTAAACAGAAAATACACTTTAGCGGAAATGGAAATGTTTTCAAGACATCTAATGGTTGAAATATTTCAAGATATGAGAATGTGTTCTAAAAAGGTTGAAAATGAGGTCATTTTAACTTTGCCGTGGTATCAAGGTATCAACATCGGCTTATTCCCAGAGGTCCATGATTCTATTGTTCTCCATTTCCCAGCAGGTCCATGAAAAATATTTATAGAATTTAAAATATTCTTACATTAATTTCCAATAGGTCCATGAGATTTAACTAAGGTACAGTCAGTATAAACAATACATGAGAGTATTTGATTAGTTAGATAGCTAATCTTAGAGCGAAACAGACTACAGGTTTGAGCGAGATAGATAGCATGCAGGGAAGGGATGCGAAAGTCCGAATTATTTATTTCTTATCAGTTGACCTTGCTCCCTTACTGCGGGCATGACGTCAGAGTTATAAGTGTTTTTTTTTGTGAATTATGAGTGCAAATCAAGATGGCAATGAAGATATTTATGTGTTTGGTCGGAATGAGCCCCTTTTCGACTTATAGGGACAATATGTTACACGTTGTATGTCATTTTTTTATATCAGTTGATCAGTATAACATATAATACTATACCTACCTAGTTCCTAAATATTAGATAAGATGTAACGAATATCAAACAAAATTATGAATTTGGCAGTTGATAATGTTACGAAAGTGCCCTGACTTATGGACTATTAGCGCCACGTATCAGGAAGTAGAAACACTAAATAATGTCAGTCGTCAAGCTACCAATCTGTCACTAAGTCAAAGTCAAAGTCAAAATTTCTTTATTCAATAAAATCACAAGGATCATTTAGAATCGTCTTATATAACTAGGTGATTCTATCATGTCAAGTCGGATTCACAAGTGACTGAGTAATTGATTGATAAAAAGTGCCTACTAACGACATCTTTTGGTGCATAGCAAGAACTTCTACAAACTATTTGTATAAAATTTATATTATTTAATTTAACTTTTAATGCCTTAGATTGATATTTTTCAACGTTCTTTAATAGAGTCCTGATTTATCTATCCATTGTCTTTTATTAAACAAATATTTTCCCTAAACCTATTTATCGAAACCTTTTGTTGCTTACTGTACCAAACAATTTCATGGACCCGTTGGGAAAGGAATATTATTAAATTTAAAATGTCGTGGACCTCTTGGAAATAAATGTATGAACCTAATTTTTTTGAAAACAATAGAATCATGGACCTCTGGGAATAAGCCTCAACATCAATGTAACTTCTATAGGTAATGCTAAACCTACATGAGATTTCAATTCAATAAACTACTCAACTTGGTACATTATCTTGTTTTAGCAAGTATTGTAGCGTCACAATTTCTGGAACCTGATTTACTGTGACGATAAATCCAAAAACTGCACAAGTAATAAAAAATTATACAGTTATGTAAGTGTCAGTACTGTTTCACGCGTGTACTGTGCTTACTTCGTTATAGCAGAATTAATTTGGAGTTTATTAAAAAATGTAATATTCGTCAATTGGAAAAAACTCTAAGTCAAACGACTATAGGTACCTCAGTTAAATGTATACTGAGTGTTCATTTATTAAATCTATTTTTGACTTAAATGACTTTATTAGTATCCATGTCGGAAAAGGTTGAATTTGTTGTAGGTAAGGTACCTGTAAACATTTTATATTTAAATTAGAACTTAAAATGGATAGAGTCAAAATCAAAACTCGGATTATGAAAAAGCTCAGTTTCCGCGGAGATAGCAAACTGACAGACAGACTGACACAGATTATAAAATGAAAATGTTCCGTATTCCAAACCCACACAGGAAGACTAGTAAAACCTTCGGTGTATGGCATGTTTGCCAAAAACAGGATGCATTGGTGGTAACACTGGTAAATTCAATTACAAAACTTTTTGGTCGCGCTAAATACCGCGTTCGATTTTTAAAGCTAGGGATAACGTCAAACGGTGGTACGTCAGATAAGCGCCAAATGTGCGATCTATCTTACTCCGGCAGACGTATGCAAGATACGGCCACCCACATGGTATAATCGAGAATCGTTTACCGTGTGTGCCTACTTTAATCTGAATTATTGCTGGTTTTACGAGTTAAGAGAACGATTTTAAAAGTAGAAAAAGCGAAAAAATGTACAAAAATACATTATTATGAATGTTTTACGATGACTCTGTCAGATAAACTTTTATCTCATTGGTCAATTTAACAGAGACGGTATCTATATTTTAGAAAGAAACCGGGTCTTACTAACCAATGTTCGTAAATCTGTTAAAGAAACCGTAAAGTTAGAAAACAAAAAAAAATAGATTAACTTTTTTACCCATAAAAAAAATGTGTAAAACAGTCTAGTTCGCATAAAATATTTTAAGATGTTACAGCTATTTCAAAAATTGCTAGATCTAGCAATAAAGTAGACAACTGGCAACACTAGTTACCGAAATCCATCTACATATTCGTTCTGACAACGGCTGAAATTGGCTGCGGATTTTTATTGGGAATTTTTGGTGCAAGAAATTGAATTGTTATCTTAAAGTGTTCAGGGGTGGGTCAAGGGTTTATGTTTATGTTCACACTTAAGTATTATTATTTTATTAGAGGATTTTAAGGTGGTTTACACAAAGGATTAGGAAATAGTAATGTTGATTCGTTAAGTTAGAAAAGTGCCTTCACCGACTAAAATCGAGGGGTTTCCAATGAGTCACACTCTATTTTAGTCACACCGATGTGACAATGTGACGGTTTTTTTGTAAACAAAAAAATAGATCTATTTTAGTATTTTTATCTTGGGGGCGATTCCAATCTCAGTTGAACTGCAAAGTTTTAAATCATGGTCAGTTCATCCTAACTCATAGTTATTCTGTGACTATATAGTGACATTATGATGTCATTTAATTGGTTTTCGCGCATATTTTGCTGTCAAGTGTCTAAAAAGAATGATCACGTGGTACAAAATTGTACCACGTGACCTGAAGAAATTACACTGGGCAGTGAAATATAACTTGACAGCAAAAGATTGGAATACGGGGGCTTATCATAAAAAGTTTTGCCCACGGACATTATCGTTATTATTTATTAAAAATTATCGTTTTCAGATTGGAATATCTACCTAGAACCGGCTCTGGAAAAGATAAGCCTTGTTATAAATTTAAGTTAAGTACTTCATCAAAATCTTATTGGTTTTTTTTATACAACGTAAATGATGGAACAAGTCGATGGCCCACCTGATTTTTAGTGGTTACCTCTGCCTATAACAATGCATTGCCTCACTGAGCATGTCCACTGAGGACGTGCCTTGTGATGCATTGCATTGCATCCATCACTTTGAGACATAAAGGTTTGTCTCATGTGCCTGTAATTGCACCGGCTCCCATACCCTTCAAACCGGAACACAGCAATGCGAGCATCACTGCTTGGCGGCAGAAATAGGTTCGATGGTAGTACTTCCCCAGACGAGCTCTTTCACAGAGAGCTCTATTACTATTTGGCTAAGGTGTATTATATGTAAATGAGTTGTATATAAATAAATTAAAATTATATACACATCTAAAACTCTTATTCACAACCAATGAAGAATCAAGATAAGAGATGTTTTCTAACCACTACACCATTGCTGTTCGTATGGTATATTCACTCACACATTATTTACCTGTTTTATTTCCTGTTTTTAAATCTCTGAAAAGTGGTGACCGTAAGATCGCGGACGTCATAAAACTAGGAAATTGTTACAATGCTTTTTGTTACAAAGCGGTGAAGTGTAGAGTCCACTGATTTCCTACTGGAAGAAAAGAAATGCTGCCCATTTAGATTTTTTTTTAGTTTTAAAATTAAAAAGCTTTCCTACCTCGCATACAAGTGGCACCACCATCATGGCGGGTATCATCTCTCCCATGCAATTACCATGGCGGGTATGAAACGACAGCATCTGGACTAGAACGTAGTCTAAGGTCTAGTCTAGAGCTATTAAATGGCGTGGCTGTTAAAATTTAGGTACTTACAAAAAAAATAAATCAACTTAAACGTTTTCAAAGGATGATTTTTTAACCCCCGACGCAAAAACGACGGGGTGTTATAAGTTTCACGTGTCTGTGTCTGTGTGTGTGTGTCACCGGATAAACCGATTTTGATTTTGTTTTTTTTTTGTTTGAAAGGTGAATTAGTCAGGAGTGTTCTATTTGATGAAAATTGGTCCAAGATTTTACATTACAGAGTTTTTTTACATTTTTAATTTACTTATTAATTGTTTGTTTAATTTTTTTCTGTGTTTAAAACTTAATAAATAGATTTGTAAGTATAATCAAAAATCTTTAAATATCGTATTTGTATTAAATCATTCTTTGCATTATCGAGTGTCATATTTTTTGACGGTCGCCGTCATGTTAGGATACCGGAGCACGGCTGACGTGGATTGATGGCTCGCAGAATTGACTGCTCCAGGGAAATTAGCAGAAACTCCGGAACTCGTGCAAGTCCAAATTCGAGCTATAGGTACAAACACATACACAAGCGATTGCGTTTTGTACGTTTATTTTTTTTTAAAGTGCAAATAATACTTGTTTCCGACCGGCTTCTGTCGAATATGCTCTTGTATACTTACTACATAAGAATTGTATAAAAAATTTAAGCTGTTTGCTTCTTTTAAGTGCGACAAACAGCATGCGCGATACAAATCATTGAGCTAATTACCGTACGCGACAAAACACGAAAAAATATAGACAAAAAAAATCACACAACATGCGTTTACGGGGAAAGCTAATTCACCGCGTTACCGCAACAAGTTAAACCAAGATTTATTAGACGTAGCGATCCCTGTAAAACGGTAACATAAATCAGTAAACGGTTCAAGGAGCGCGCTTCGGAAAGATAAAATTTATGAATCGAAATGTCTACAAATTGCACTTACACTTACGTTTGCTTCGAAATAGTTCTGAATGACTCACTCGTGGCTGCGAAACAAGAGGGAAACTGGCTTGAGTGTAGTTTTGCTAGTTTTATTTTATTAGAAGTGTTTTCTAAGAATCTGTGACCGTCGTTGTTTATGATCATTATGTTGCAAGGTAGTCAGGAACTAACTTACCAAAAACATGTAGGTAGGTATTTAACACTTACCTATTTACGAGTACAGTCGGCTACACATCAACCTATCAACCAATGGTTCGAACTTTGAACTATTATAATTTGAATCATGCGAGAAGGGCGATAATGTTTTTATGTGAGACTCACTGCTTGCGCGCCACGCGCCTACACCTATTATCCCTGCCCCTGTATTTCAATCTTTTGCTGTCAAGTTATATTTCACTGCCCAGTGTAATTTCTTCAGGTCATTCTTTTTAGACACTTGACAGCAAAATATGCGCGAAAACAAATTAAATGACATCATAATGTCACTATTTAGTCACAGAATAACTATGAGTTAATACGAACTGACCATGATTTAAAACTTTGCAGTTCAACTGAGATTGGAATACCCCTGCTGATTCGCAACAATCAAATTATGATAATTCAAAGTTTAAATAGTGGATAGGTTAATGTGTAGCCGACTGTACATCAATTTGAAAACAAAAACTATGAGTGAAGTTTTCTAAAAAAGTGTTAGAAAATACCAAAGAGAAGACATTGATGAGAACGTTATGTTACCATCACTACCGTCATAATACGTTACCGTATTCTACAAAACCAAAGATTTCCTTCTAGAAAACTTGGGAAATATTATTTCCGCTTGTCGATTCAATTGTTGATTCAAATTACTGATTCGAGACTCGTGCGGTGGTGTAGCTGAAGGATTTACGCGAGTTTTTCATAAAGTTTAGGCAAAAAAAGATTTTTTTCATTGCGCAATCCATCGTGGATTGAAATGTTATGAATTCAGTTCATATTTCACTATGAAGCTACTAAAACAAAAATCATTTTCTGGATTTTTCTTGGTTTTATTTTATGTTTATAACGTAAATTCTTTTCAGCATTGGTATGCCAATCAAAGTTGAACTGCAAAGTTAAACTGCAAAGTTTTAAATCATGGTCAGTTCATAGTTATTCTGTGACTAAATAGTGACATTGTGACGTCATTTGATGTGTTTTCGCGCATATTTTGCTGTCAAGTGTCTAAAAAGAATGATCACGTGGTACAAATTGTACCACGTGACCTGAAGAAATTACACTGGGCAGTGAAATATAACTTGACAGCAAAAGATTGGCATACGGGGGCAGATAGATGTAAAGAAGAACTTGGCGGGAAAGGTATATGTTACGCCGACAAGAGCGTAGCTCTTAAATTAGAAGAGAGGGATGGAATATAAAGGCCTGTTCTTATATATACACCTACACACTTAGTTTACAAAAGCTATACTAAACAACCAACCAGAAACGTACACAAAACACAAAGATGAAACAAAAACAGTCAAAGGTTACGAACATAAGTGTTGTGGCCTTAATCGACACTTTCCTTTACGTAATGGGCGGTCACACGTGCCTGGCTAATAACGGCTGGTTCGTGTTTGACGACTGTGCCAGCCATCATCATGGACATTTTTAACCACATGGACATTTTTTTTTGTCAGTCGGTGGCGCCGACACGGTCGGTGTGAGCGTTTATGGTACTAAATGCACGATAAGTTCTTTGCCAATAATCGTGTAGGTGTTTTGCTAGTGGCAGAGTGAAAACAGTTTATGTTGCAGCAAGTGTTGAAGCTCCATCATTAATGGCTCGTAAATTCGTACACAGACGGCCTCGAAAATACTCAAAATAACAAAAATGTTAACATCCAATTTCTTACATTTCAATGAAATGAAATCGTGTTTATTTGCTAGTAGGTACTTACAAGTTTATCTTTAGAATGAATGTTCTGTGTAATAAATTGTAGCTTCTAACAAAATTTTTACAAGGAGTAATTCATGAAAGCAGTAAGTAATGTATGGGTTGAAACCACAAATCAAATGATAGATGTGACACGGTGGTAATGACACAACTAAGGCTGTATGCGCACTTGCTATCATGGATATCATGGCAGTTTTAAAGTAGAAATGGTTAGCTGTAATCCAATTATGAAAGAAACGAATTCGCTCCAACACGACGGAATAAAAGTCATAAAATTATTCAACTTTACTATCGACCTTGGCCAGCCGCTGGGCGTTTGCTTGGCCGCTAAGTGCGTGTGTAGCCTAAACTTGATAAACATAAACATTTGCCTAAACATTTTATTTACCAGCCGACACTGGTAAATCCAAAGATATACCATATTCCCGAAAACTTAAAAAAAATTCTTTCAATTACCAAATCATGTCAGTAAAATATTAGCATTTACCGATAAAGGCTAAGATTTACCGTACTTATTCATCGTCGACCGCATCGTCACTTAACATCAGGTGAGATTGCGGTCAAAAGCTAGCTTATACATTTATAAAAAAAAGTCCGGGATTTTAGAGTACAATATATACCACGAACAATAGAGAAAATATTCATTCATTATTGTCAACAACTTCGGCTTATTTTTCTGAACAGAAGCACCCGAACAAATGCAAAGGTACAAAGGTCGCATGAATAGTTCAATCATCATACAACATACATCATTGAACCTTCATTTGTTCCGGGTACCATCAAGTAGGGTACCAATGGCGACACAAAAGCATTTGATCCCATTTTACTAGGGACATATTCTAGGGACAAAACCGAGAGTACGTAGTACTATTATTTATACTGTAGCTACTCGTCAGGGCCCAGAATAAAAAAACACAGCTAGAATAAAACTGATAACGATAAACAAAAATTTCACTAGTAGTATTATATTTTACACAGATTTATTTATTTTAAAATTTCACACAAATAATAATAATAGGACTCTGGGAGGACTTAATGCTAAGAGCATTGTCTACCAGTCTCCCTAGGCGTGCAAAAAGATGATACTAAATGGTGCGTGTTTTTATAGGTACTAAAACTGAACCAAAGTAAAAGTTATGTCCATTTAGATAAGAAAAAAGTTTCATAATAATTTAAATATACAGCAGTGCAATACACTAAAGAATTATCTTAACATAAAATAAAATGCGAATGTTTTGATGTTTGGACATAAATTATCTTCTACGTTACTCAATTACGCTGTAACTACTAGACCGATGAAACTCTGGAATGTAATGTACGGCTGCTTTTAGGGCACAACGCGAGCTCAGCCACAAGAAAAAGCTAGTTATAAAAATGTAGCGTGTAAAAGTGACTAGAGGTATAAAAGTAACGAGAAAAAGCGTACCCGTATGTATTCGTAACTGTAACAATTAGTACTCGTTACTATCGTATCGTTACTCGTTACTTCTGATACCGCATAACATGCTATACGAATCGAATCGAGTCGTATTGCGTACGCGTACAGTATGACGTCGCGGCGTCGCATCATTCGTAATTTGTAGAAAACATACTTATACATTACATACCAAACTGCGTAAGATGCATTTTTTCACTTGTCCTTATATTATAATCTACTAAACTTACGACGATCAGCAAACGTTTCAATACACGCATCAACAGCATGCGTAAACTGATACAGTGTAGGTACGAAATGATGACGTATGATATGATACGAAATATGCGAGTAACGAAATGAATTCGTATGACAGCATTGAGCATGCGTGAAACAGTGTAGGTATAGGTACGAAATGATGACGTATGATAAGATACGAAACATGCGAGTAACGAGATGAATACGTGTGTAACGTTTCGGTACTCGGTACTAGATGGCGCATCCGTTACTGAGTAACGAATACATACGGTTTGCTACAGCTTTAAAAGTGACCAAGGTCTAGTAGCCACACACGCGGGTACACACGAGTTTACGGCGCTTTTGCGGAGCCCGACATCAAAAACCGCTTAGCGACTCCCAGAATACCACCTCCACGCTAGTGAAACAGTTTATGTGTCCCGGTTGTAAAACTGTACTATACACTCTCATGTGTGTTATTTCAAGGTAATAATGGTGAGAATTGTGTGCTTTTTTGTATGTCTACACCGCAAGTGTTAAAATCCGATTTAGGACTGTTTTGCGAAAATGGGGTGTACAAATTAGTCAGAAAGACAGGAGCAAGTCAAGTTAGACTTGGCGGACGACTACGCGACTGTGTGACAAATCTAACGTTCTTTTAAATTCCCTTTGGAGTGACTAGGTTTTCTCTTCTGTTATTGTATAAAGAAAAACTTTTTTTCGAGTAGAAGTGATGGAACATGATTGCTAACCTGAATGAAAACTACATAAGTGAAGAAAGTTAGTAATTTAAGTACAGAGTGTCATGTAGAGTAATTCCGTCCAGATGATGATTGCTTTTAAAATCGAATCAGAAAATAACCCGTATATCGAATTTCGCAACAAGCCAATAAAACCGTCGGTAACTACATTAAGAGGGGGACTGTGCAAACATTTCCGAACGAATTAACTGAGAATTGATCAGATTTCCGAATTAAATGGCTCGCGACGTACATAGCGATGCCAATCAGGGTTCGGACGAGCCCACTCAGGGCGTGTGCGTGAGGTCTAGTTCACAGCGGGGTATTTAAAAAAATTAAGTGTACTTACCTGACTCACTAGAATAAATTCTTGAAGGAAACACAATACGAATTAATTGAATTAATAAAAAAATAATATGAATTTATTCACAAAGAAAATTACGACTAATACAGTATTAACAATATTTATAATATGTACAAAATACACATGAAACAGTTGAGCTATCTACACACCGTTGCAAACGATTTATAGATAGCTCAACTGATCCAAATCAGTACCAATCGGAAGCATGCCCAAGACACTGGCTGCATTGCCGCGCTGAATAGCAATGCTGATACGCTGGCCCAGATAATCACCAGCCCTCGGGTCACGCGTCAATATTAATAAATTGAATTAATTAATATAGCTAGTCAAGACTTTTTCAGGTAAGATCTGGAAAATGGTCACCATTTTTAGTGACTATGGTGACGCTACAATGTACGTCAGTCGAGCTGGCGTTGACGCGTAATATGACTTGAATACGTTAGGTTCACGTATCACGGAGACTGTCACATTTGTTCGTAATTACCCCTCTGCCCCCGCATGCCAATCTTTTGCTGTCAAGTTATATTTCACTGCCCAGTGTAATTTCTTCAGGTCACGTGGTACAAGTTTATACCACGTGATCGTTCTTTTTAGACACTTGACAGCAAAATATGCGCGAAAACACATCAAATGACGTCATAATGTCACTATTTAGTCACAGAATAACTATGAGTTAGTATGAACTGACCATGATTTAAAACTTTGCAGTTCAACTTTGCAGTTCAACTTTGATTTGCTGGTGTCTTGTCATCACCAAGTAGAGTTGGTGATTCGATTCTGTCATTTGTAAAAGCAACATAGCACATGTCATTTATTTTAATTGTTTTTCATGGTGTTTTAGTGAGTATTGTTCTTTAATTTTGGTGGAATTTTAACACTTGCAGTCATAGCATAAATAAATAAATAAATATTCAGGGACATTTCACACAACACCCTCTAGTCCCAAACTAAGCAAAGTAAGCAATGCTATATGGGAACCAGATGGCTGATAGAATACTTATATACTTTTTTTTTTGTAAATACATACTTATAAACAACTTACATATTACTTATACTTACATAAAGTGTGAGCCATTGGAATAAATATGTATTATGTGTTTTTATTATTTCATGGAATTCGTTTCCAAGTTTTGAAGGAAAAATCCACCATTTTGTCTTCAAAACAAATGACTTGACGTATGACTCGACATGACTAAACTTGATTAAAATAATTCACTTGACATTGGCAAAATTGTCTATGCCTTGATCACGAATAAATGTGACAATCGTAAACGTATCCTACCGCTAGCGTATCCGAGATACACTGCGCGGTGACGCTGCAACGTTCGGCAGTCAAGCTGGCGTTGACGCTCAATATGATTGGAATACGTCAGGTTTACGTAATGCGGCGACTGTCATATTTGTTCGTGATTACCCCTCTGGACAGGCAGAAGCCACAATAAAAAAAACATCCGTTGTGAACTCGGTCTAATGCTCGCAAGTAGGTACATAACCAAATGTCGTAATTTTGAATATTTGTGTGGCATCACCACACTATTTTAATTTGCTGGTAGCATTGGTGGCGTGATTGGCGAGAAAAACGAAGCACCAATCACAAGCGGTCTCGGTCCGTTTGTTTTTATTACGACCGGAGGGGATTTTATGGCTAACATTGGAGAAGCAGGCAGTTCACATTTGGTCGCGGAGGCGTTAAGAAGTAAAAGAATAAGTCGAAGTATCATAGTCTTCAAATAAAGTAAGAAGTGTTGAGTGTTATCCTGACATATTACTTCACTTCAGAAGTGGGATGAACCAAGGTATGTAAAAATATTACCTAATTATATACCCACTCTTATTTTAGAATGATTGGATTACTATGCTATTTTTCGTTCTAAGTTTGATGCAAAGAAAGATCTGGTTAGCATGTATCAGTCGGGATTGACCCGAGACTATCTGAATGTGCTAACTTTTTCACTATAAAAGTATAGGTACATAAACAGTTTTATTTTACTTGAATCATTGTTTGCGCGGACCAGTCGGGATTACCCCGAGACTATCTGGCTGTGCTAGCACTATTCAGTTTTTAAAAATTTGTTAGTACCTATATCAGTATATTATACGATTGATTTAAATACTCAAACATTCCTAGCAGGTAGCAATATAGAGGTAATACTATCACAAAATCCAATCGTTCTATTTCTTTAAATGTGCATGTCTCTGTTTAGAGAAAATTTTCAAATATCAGTGAAATTTTTTTATAAACTACCCTCAAAAAGAATATTGTCTATAACAAAATTTTAGATAAAACTATTCAGGCAAATTATGTAGGCATATTTAAGAAGTGATAAATTATAATTTTTTATTTTTATTTTTTTATGGTATTGGCATTATGAACCATTCGATCGGGGCAACTCTCTGATAACGGTTTTTAATGTCTACCCGTTGGCATCGAGCTTTAATCAGGCACCATCAAGAGTAATTTCTTGGTAGGATCCTTGGTAAAAATTGATGTCGAATGGAATCATTTTATTAAATAAAACACGGAAAATATGTTATGAATGGTTGGTCTGAAATTTTGTAGCCTACTTAGTATCATTTAAAGATAGGTAGTTATACCATACTGAACCAAGTGAGCTCAGTTGGCCACGTGTGCCATTATTGAACAATGTTTGTATGTCACGAACAGTGATGAACCAAGTGTGTTCAGATGGCTATGTATGCCATGACAGATGAAAGTTTATGTAGAATAGCAAGACAAATTACCTACTACGATGAACTAAGTATGTTCATGGCTACGGCATAGTGAACGAAGTCTGTTCTCTCTGATTTGTATTAAGTGATTTAGCTAACAATTCCGTTTTAGACGGAAGTGAATAATAGAATAGAATCTTGACTGTAATACTATGTGCAGTCCTTCTTATTTTTGAATTTTATTTTTGCCTAATACCTAATTTTTGCTAGAAGGCACCTACGAACCTACCCGCATTCCTTTGAATAGGTATTTGAAAGTAATCTGAAAGTAAGGTTCTATAAAAATATTTAATGGTATTGTTCGTCACTTTTATTAAAATATTATATGATATTTTAATGGCTAAGATTTTAAATAGGTATACCTATTCGATTTCACAATGATGAATCAAGATTTTTACTTATACAATATAATTTTCTTTTCGAGGTCATGAGCTTGGACAAGATGGGATTCCCCAGGCGCATCCTCGTTCCTAGGCGAGGACGATTACGCACCCGTAACGAAGTCAAGACGCGGTCAGAGTGGGTGGTCGAAGACGTAGAAGGCGAGCAGGGGTCTGGTGAGGTATCGCTTGCATCAGCTTCTCCGTCACGCAGCCCAGCAGCAAAGAGGCGCAACGAGTCTACACCACTGACAACTGATGAGGTACTGAAATTAATTACTTCTCTGCATAAGCCGGACACGCAGAACTATCATCGGTTAAGTAATAATCACTTAAACAATGTCGTCCCGGAATTTGACCCAGCTAGTAAGAGTCAAAGTATAGATAGCTGGATTAGGAAAGTAAACGAATGTGTTATTATATACGAATGGAACGAGAAGCAGACCATACATTTTGCTCTTCAGAAGCTGACAGGTTTAGCAAAAAAATGGTTCGAGGCTCTGCCTTCAGTAGTATTTAGCTGGGCTGAATGGCAAGCAAAGTTACAGAAAGCTTTTCCGAACGAGCAGAATTATGGTAGGCTTTTAGAAGAAATGTTAAGCCGTACCTCGCGCAGCAACGAACATTTACGGGAGTACTTTTATGACAAGTTGACACTTATAAATAGGTGCACAATAAGTGGTAAAAATGCCGTAGATTGTATAATTCATGGACTAACTGACAAAGCGATTAGGAGTGGAGCACAAGCTTTAGATTGTAAAGAACCAGAAGACTTATTGAATTTTTTAAATTCCCAACAACCTAGTGATAATCTACCTTTCAATAAAAGGCGTTTCGACGGTTCGACCAGCCGCCCTATTACTAGCTCGACACCCAATACTACGAAGTATAGCTCTGTTACTTGTTTTAACTGCCGCGAGAAAGGTCATCCCTTTTACAAGTGCCAGAAACCAATAACTAGGTGTCAAGTATGTCAACGAGTTGGGCATAACTCTGAGGGTTGTAAACTCGAACCACTAAGTAAACGGGCAGTGGACATGAAGTCTGAAAAGAACGAGGAGCGTAATACTTTAGCTATCTTTACCGAGAACAACACCAACGACAAGTTTTTCAAAAAAACTGAAATTAATGGTCAAAGCTTTGTCGCGTACATTGACTTTGGGAGTGACAGCAGTCTGATACGAGAATCTGATGCTCGATGCTTAGGCTCAAAAAAATGTTTTTCGAACCTTCCTGCAATAAAAGGATTTGGAAATTCTACTGTTGCTCCAATCTGTAAAACAATGGTTAATGTTAAGTTAGATGAAGTTGAAGCACAAATTGAATTACTTGTCGTTAGTGACGAGTTCTTGCAGACACCTCTTTTGCTAGGACAAGATATGACTGAGCTGCCTTTTGTCACTGTTCTCAAGGATAACAATAGGCTCTTTTTCTACAAAAACCCGCATAGCTGTTTTAACTCCAGTGACAGACTAGAACTGACAGTGTCTGATGCTGTTGAGGTTTCTAAGATAGGACTTGTAGCCGTGACCACATCAGATCCTAGTTTTAGTGGCGATATCTACGTCGAAGGTTATACGCGCGGGGAACCTGGAAAGGAATGTCGCTTACATCAGGGTGCTTACCGTATAGAATGTGGCAAAGGACACGTAGTAGTAACCAATCTCATGGTGGAACCTCTAATCCTACCGCCAAATACACTGATAGCTAGAGCAACGCCATTTGTAGAAAGAGAACTTCGCTGCGTCAATAGAATTTGTAGGGACACAACTGCTTTAGAACCACTCGATCGTTCCGAAATAAACGTAGGACAGGGTGTAGGTGAAGAGATGTTTGAAAAGCTTTATCAACTCTTACAGTCATACCGTGATTGTTTTGCATTGAGCCTTGACGAGATAGGTTGTGTTAGTGGGACAGAAATGAAAATCGAGTTATTCGACGAGAAGCCGGTAGTTTATCGCCCGTATCGGTTATCACACGCCGAAAGGGGACAAGTTTGCGAAGTAGTACAAGAGTTGTTAAATAATGACATTATCCAAGAGTCGTGCTCTAATTACGCCAGTCCTATACTAATGGTTAAAAAAAAAACAGGAGAACAGCGGCTTTGTGTTGATTTTAGAGCCCTCAACAATAAGACAAAGAAAAATTGTTTTCCCCTTCCATTAATTGACGACCAGTTGACTAATCTGAGTGGAAATACGTATTTCACGACACTAGATCTCGCGTCCGGATATTATCAGATCCCGATGGCGAAAGAAAGTCGGCAATTAACCGCTTTCGTAACGCCTGATGGCCACTATGAGTTTAAAAGGATGCCGTTTGGTCTAGCTAATGCCCCAGCGGTATTTCAAAAGGTAATTAATGACATGCTAGGCTCTAAACGCTTAGAGTCAGCGTTGGCTTATCTGGACGACATTCTAGTGCCATCGGCAGATCTGGAGCAAGGCTTTGATAGGCTAGAAGAGATTCTTAAGCTACTCCGAGAATATAATCTCACACTAAAACTTTCAAAATGTAGGTTTTTTGATCGGTCTATAAATTATCTCGGTTACGAAATTTCAGTTGACGGAATAAGGCCTAACGAAAGTAAAATATTGGCTGTTAAAGAGTTTCCAGTTCCCAAGAGTGTCCACGAAGTCCGTCAGTTTTTAGGGTTAGCTGGCTACTTTAGAAAGTTTATCAAAAGCTTTGGCGAAATTGCTAGGCCTCTCACGTACTTACTAAAAAAAGACTCTACTTTTAAATGGACGGAACAAGAAGCTAATGCGTTTAATCTATTAAAAGGTAAATTAATAGATCGACCTGTATTGGCTCTTTACAACCCAAGTCTAGACACAGAACTGCATACGGATGCGAGTGCTCTCGGGATAGGCGGTATACTGATGCAATGGCAGGAAAGTCCTCGCGTGCTTAAACCAGTAGCTTATTTCAGTAGGCAGACGACACCTGAAGAACGACATCTTCATTCTTATGAGCTCGAAACGCTAGCTATAGTATGTTCACTAAAAAAATTTCGAGTTTACCTCATAGGAATCGGGTTTAAAGTAATAACTGATTGTAATGCTATCAGAACCACTTTAACCAAGCGAGATCTTGTACCACGAATCGCCAGGTGGTGGCTTCAGATAAGTGAATTCACGTTCAGCATCGAATACCGACCAGGTTCCCGCATGGCTCATGTAGACGCTTTGAGTCGTAACACTACTTTAGGGGTTGATAAAACAGAAGATTCCACCGTAACTGTGTATAATATTGAAAAGGAAAACTGGCTCTTGACCTTGCAAATGACAGATCCCGACATTTCACGTATTGTAAAAATACTTCGACCCGACGCAGATGAGGAGGTAAAAGACATTAAATTAAATTATGTCATCAAAAACCATAAAGTTTATCGGAAAATAGATGATAGGCTATGTCTTGTAGTTCCCCGGAGTGCAAGGTTCCAAATTTGCAAGTGTAATCATGATGACATAGGTCATTTAGGCGAGACAAAGACTCTGGAAAAAATTCAGAGTCAATTTTGGTTTCCCAAGATGCGTCGCTTTGTCAAGAAATACTTGAGTAGGTGTATAGAGTGCGCTTATAATAAAGATACTGGTACAAATAAGAAATCTGGATATATGTACCCCATAGAGAAGGTAAGCATACCCTTTCATACAGTACATATAGACCATGTTGGTCCATTTGTGAAAAGCAGAAAGGGGAATGCGTACATTCTAACCGTGGTTGATGGATTTACAAAGTATGTTTTTGCTAAAGCCGTGAAGGACACAAAAACAAAAAGCACGATAAAAGTCCTTGAAAACATATTTTTCGATTTCGGTTTGCCTTCTCGCATAATTTCAGATCGCGGCACGTCTTTTACATCGGCAGCCTTTAAATCATTTTGTGACCATCACGGCATTAAACATGTACTAAACGCGGTTGCGTGTCCCCGAGCAAACGGTCAAGCCGAAAGGTTCAATCAGACTATTTTAAGTGCACTAACCAAACAAGGTTCAAGTAAAGATGAACGCGACTGGGATACGTGGTTAGGGAACATACAATGGGGCATAAATAACACCGTTAACAGAACTACACAGAAAACTGCGACAGAGGTTCTATTTGGTGTCAGGTTGCGTGACAACTTAAGCAATATGTTAGACATTGAAACAAATGTTGCTTCCTTACCTATTCAAAAGGTAAGAGCTGAAGTGACCTCAAATATAAATACTTGCCAAGACAAGGCAAAGCGCAAGCACGATGCCAGTAGAGCCCCTGCCGCCGTTTACAAAGAAGGAGATTTAATTAAAATTACTAGAACAAATTTTCATAATAACGGCAATAGTAAAAAACTTTTGTCAAAGTTCATCGGACCGTATGTAGTTGTTAAGATTATGGGTAATGATAGATATAAGATAGCAAACGTCCCAGGTTTTTGTAAAAATAAAAGATCATTCGAAACTGTGGTTGCAGCTGACAGAATGAGACCTTGGATTAATATAAGTCCTCCAGTGTCAGTTGTTCGTAGCAAATTAGATGATCTTTCTGGATTAACTAGTGATGATAGTGATTTTGAGGTCCCACTGTCTATGCTTCAGCGTCGCAAGCAAATGGGCAAATAATGTTCTTCTAATAATGCAACAATAATAAATAAAAGTAATGTTCTTTTGTTAATTTAACAAATTTATTTTTAGGCAACAGAATCGAATGTCGTAATCGGTTTGTGATCATTTTTGGAACAAAATAAATGTGTATAAAACCAAATACTTTACAAAAAAAGTAAATTATTATAGGTACAACATTAGTACAAAAAAAAAATGAATAATTAAAATTAAAGTTCTATAAATCAAATGATATCTAGAAGTACGTTCATAAGTATTGTACACAGATAATTTAGAATATATTATTTCGTTTGTGAGTTCTGATGTTAAAGTATTTTTCCTGCGAAATGTTATTTAGGGCAGCTGGATGTAAAAGTAAATTTAAAATTAATTAAGTTAAACTAAATCTTCTTGGTGATTGTTATGTTCACTAGTAGTTTGATTATTTCATAAAATATAGATTCTTTTGTTTATTTGTTTCTTTCATTTATTTCGTTTACTAAGTTATCTGATACCTTCGTACACCGGGAGGTCGTACGAGGACGGACGGCCGAATGTCGTAATTTTGAATATTTGTGTGGCATCACCACACTATTTTAATTTGCTGGTAGCATTGGTGGCGTGATTGGCGAGAAAAACGAAGCACCAATCACAAGCGGTCTCGGTCCGTTTGTTTTTATTACGACCGGAGGGGATTTTATGGCTAACATTGGAGAAGCAGGCAGTTCACATTTGGTCGCGGAGGCGTTAAGAAGTAAAAGAATAAGTCGAAGTATCATAGTCTTCAAATAAAGTAAGAAGTGTTGAGTGTTATCCTGACATATTACTTCACAACCATACTATACAGTGGACAAGAATTGACAACTGTGCCTAGTTAGTGTGTAATTAAACAGCTCCTAAATTACATTCGAGCTCGTCTCATTCGATGTTAGTTAATTGGCATATTGCTAATTCATGTTTGAAGTTATGCAATAATGATCTATTGAGAGGTACTACGGTCAAATAGGCACGGTTTTATCGCGTTGAGAATGAAAAGTCTGTTTACATGTTTTTACTGACATTTTTTAAACCCTCTATCAAATACTATAGTTTTCATTACTCATACTTGTTTAAATAATAGATAGATAAATTATTTGGTTCACAATCACAGGTAGGTACAGAACAAAACAAACAGAAAAAAACAAACAATAAGTACTTACTTAATGTTAATGTTCACTGAATAAGAAACAAAAATACTTTTTTTGTTATACATTTAGTTAAGCGTCTAATACTAAGGGCGGCTTGCACCAGAATCGCTAAACGCGTTTAACTCTTAAATAGTATTTAGCGAGTTGTCAAGTCATATAAATACGTCAGATTTAAATCTATTTAGTTGTTAAACACGTTTAGTGACTCTGGCGCAAGCCGCCCTAAGGGTGGCTTGCACCAGAATCTCTAAACGCGTTTATCTATTAAATAGTATTTAGCGAGTTGTCAAGTAATATAAATACGTCAGATTTAAATCTATTATGCTGTTAAATACGTTTAGTGATTCTGAATCAAATCAAATCAAATGTATGACAAGATAACCTCTCCGACGATATCGTGTAAGCGTCCGTGTCGCCGTCTACTGCCAATCGCGCTGCTGCCGCTCAGTAGCCAGTACCTAGGATCTACCTGACCTTCCTATCCCTTTTTTACCCAAGTCGTGAGTCGACAACGACATCGCAAAAACGTCGAGGGCGTAAATCCATCAGCAGAGAGAGTGCGACGTATCACGTCCAAGCGGCCCCCACCGACTTTACGACAACCTTCGTAAAAGTTCCGGGCTTGGTCTAAGTGCACCGACTGTCCAAGAAAACAAAGAATAGTTATGCAGAAGTAGAAAACAGTGATAGAACCGAAATTAATTTTATCTTATCTTATCTTACTAATATTATAAATGCGAATGTTTAGATGTTTGGATGTTTAGATGTTTGGATGTTTGTGTTTCAATCACGTCAAAACCACTGAACCAACTTGGATGAAACTTGGCATGTCCGTAACCTGGATTGACATATAGGCTACTTTTTATCCCGAATAATTAACAGGATCTACAAGATAAAATGAACGAAAAGGATTAGCAGCGCCAATTGGCAAGAGGATTTCATTGTCATGTCATGTCACGTCAGTTTGACAGGACGTAGTACTACCTCTTTGGTCTAACAACTAGCGTTTGACATTCCAGTAGGTACGAGTTCGGTGTAATGAGGTGTAATGTCAAGTTTCTCAAAGAAGTATTCGCTCGGTACACGCACAGATAATATAATGTACACGGAAACTGTAGACGCGTACGAAGTCGCGGGTAACTGCTAGTAAAAAATAAACCTTTGGTATCGAAAGCTTAAAAATATGAAGAAAAAAATTTAATAAGCAGATAACAACCAGATTAAGCGGTTAACCATGTTTATAACAACGCATTACCTCACTGCAACGTCCTTGTGCCCATGCTGTACTGACAAAACCTCACGGAACTAAATAAAGAAAAGATACTAAACGCAAGAACTTAGTTGACTATTAACTTAGTAAAAACAAATAAATATAATATTATTCATGAACATTTCACACGACGCCTTCTAGTCCCAAACTAAGCAAAGCTTGTAATATGGGAACTAGATGCTGATTGAATACTTACATACTTTTTTTTACTAAAACCAAGTAATCATTAGAATTTTTTTTAATTAAGCATAAAATAAACGGTGTTGGATTGAAAAGGCGAAAGTACGTAGTAGAACCAGACAGACCTCTTCCAAATTGGACCAACACCCTAATGCCCTCAACGAGTCGCATCAAGGGACCACATGCCAGACGTATGCTTGTATGACTCCTGAAATACCTCTGTTACGAGCAGTCATTCGGATCTGTGGTCTGAGCACTAGGTTATGAGCTCGTAGCAGTCGTCACCTCTGTTTCATCTTGGTACAGCAGGGGTATGCCAATCAAAGTTGAACTGCAAAGTTGAACTGCAAAGTTTTAAATCATGGTCAGTTCATACTAACTCATAGTTATTCTGTGACTAAATAGTGACATTATGACGTCATTTGATGTGTTTTCGCGCATATTTTGCTGTCAAGTGTCTAAAATGAATGATCAAGAATGATCTAGAATGAATGAATGAAAATGAATGAATGATGAATGATGATGAAGAAATTACACTGGGCAGTGAAATATAACTTGACAGCAAAAGATTGGCATACGGAGGCTGCACCAAATTATTGAGCATCTAGATGTTGACATGACAATAATATCAAGGTAATAATTGTTAATTCATTCAGGCGTGACTTTGCAGAAGTTTTATCATCATAACTTGAAAACGGCTCCACCAATTTTCACCAAACATGGCTACGAACCATCCCAGATTAATCACCTTTTTTTTTATCAAAAATAGTATTCAAATCAGAGCCCCACTTTTAGATCTACGAGGGCACAGACAGACAGACGATCGGGGGTCTAGCTACTTTATGAATTCCTTTAAACTGAAGACATTAGTTTTCATCACGAAGTATCATGTCTATCTCAAAATTATAATTTTTCGAAGACACGTCCACCTATACTGTTTAAACTTTGAACTATTAGAAGTTGAACGTTGTGAATCGTGCGAGAGGGACGACAGTGTATTTGTGTAGACGGGCTGCGAGCGCGTTGCGCGCCTACGCCTATGGCGCTCCCTTTCCAACAATTCTCTGCATTGTATGGAGCGTAGTTATGGTTGTATTGTGTGTATAACCTGACTTGTGGCCGTGTGTACAAACAACACCCAATTTTGCGAATTTAGCGCGACCTTACAGTACTAGTGGCTCGATAATATTAATAAAAACTGGTGCTCAAGAGTCCGAGACACCGTTTTACTTACACTCCTGTTTATAGGTCCCTCTACATTAGAGGTACAGACGTCTAATGTGTCAGTAAACGTGAAATGGAAGGATTTCAGGGTAAATGAGATGATAAACATTTATTTGGCATGACCAAGCACACAGTAAAAAAAACAGTATTCCGTTTTCCAAACTGAGTAGAACGTTATGAAAATAACAAAGTAATGATTTTGGAGTTACGAGTATACTAAAATGTTGAAGCTAAGGACCTCTACTAAAAGTAACGATTTTGGTGTCATAAAATTATGAATCTATTTATAAAATCGCGGAATACATTGAAGGCTTTGAACTTATTTAACTTGAACTTATTTATTTATTTATGAAGTATCTACGGAAAACCTATTTTGGGTCAAATTGGAGGTAAGAAAATTTTTCGCACAACAGTACAAGCGCAATCATTGTACTGTACTTACCTAATTTTAGAGTGATAAAGATCCGTTGTGCGTTATAGCTATTTAAAGTTTTTTTTTTTGAAAATAATTTCGATTGTCACAGTTATTCGTGCAGACCTCCTTAGCGTGCACGCATGAAACCAACGCACATATAAGCACAGTATATGGGCCGGGCCTATTTCATCATCTCTGAGTAACGCTATCCGTCAAATAAAAATATTTCTATATTTGTTTTTGACAAGTCAAAGTAGAGATAAAATAAAATAGTTCAACCTCCATCAAAGTTCTAAAAATTACTAAAATCTTTCCTTTTAAAAAAATGTTATTATTGTAATAAAACCACCGTAATTTCTGCTCTGCAATTTTATTTCTTCCATCAAAGCCACCGACTACACTTTTTCCACGTAATTCCCTCTTTTTTTAAACTCTTAGTACACTGGACAAAATTATTATAAAATTAACCATGGTTTGGTGGGACTATATTTCCGTTTCGTGTGCGTACTTCACCAAGGCTCAACTCAGACTGACTCTCTTCTCCTTCCAAAAATGCCAGCACGCCAAGAAACGGAAATCCATCACACAATATGAATCTAAAATGATAAATGACTTCAAACATTTATTTTCGGTTTCCGGTAGAAACGAACAAGAAGTCAAACTAGACCTTAATATTCAATAGTTTTACAATATTTTACAACATGATAAATGACTTCAAACATTTATTTATTTTTGGTTTCCGGTAGGAACGAACAAGAAGTCAAACTAGATCTTAATATTTAATAGTTTTACAATATTTTACAACATTCGGCCAATTCTGACAAATATGTATGTCCTCATACATTGATTCGTACAGGCACTTATCTAAGACACAATTAGCTATTAAACATGATCATACTGGTACGTTCATCATAACATCTCCTTTCCATTATAAATTTTCTTACTTTAAGTACACCTAATTGTATAACCTTATTATAAAGGTCGCAGGATACACCTGGTTGAGAGGCGCACAAGACAGAGAAGATTGACATAACATGAAGGAGGCTTATACCCAGCAGTGGGTGATACTGGACTGAAATGATGATGATGATGAATTGAACAACACTTGCAGTTTTTTTTGAACATTTCACATCACAGCTCTTTTTTTCTTATGTAAGTATCTAACATCTCTTTTTTTCCTAAGCAATTCACAGCTCTTTTTTTTTCCTATGCATCTCACAGCCCTAAACGCAACTTTTTTCTGTGCAACTGCCCAAAACTCATGCCCACCCCCGCTTTTTTTCTTCTCTTTTACAACATTCGCATACTTCATTTTTTTTTCTCTCTTACAACATTCGCAAACTCTTATGTTTTTTCTCGTTTTGCTTTTTTTTTTTTTCTTTTCCCTTTTTTTTTTTTTTGGGTCTTACGTTCACTTCTACTCAACATGGGACTTACGTTTCTTATACCTGCCCAAGCCCCAGTACTAGCTAATCGTACACCTTAACAACACTAGATTATACACAATTCATTACTATCATCCTTATTAACATCATTTTCAACCAGAATTTCATCATCAATCACCATGACTTCATCTTCATCATTAATCATTATCGTCATCGTTATACTAAATTTTATCATAGTTTTAACTAAAGTACTTATCCCTAAAAAATAAAAATAGCAAATCCACACGTAGATACCTATCCCTCTTGGTTAATTAAAGAGGTAATTGTAAACCTTAAATTAAAATGGAACTTACACAAAATCTGGAAGGCTAGTAACAATCCGCACATCTATAGTTTTTATGAGTCTATGTAAAAAAACTGACGTCAGATTTGCTCATAATAGGCACATAGTAAATATTCAGAACAACCTAGTTTCCAATAGCTTAAAGAATAAAGGAAGATTTGACCCCTGCATAACTCACTATGGTAAACCACATACAGGACCAGCGACAGCTGTAGCCTTTGCAGATTACTTCAACTATTATTATTATTATTATTTCCAGCCTTGACGTTGATAGGCTAACATCGACAGAAAGTTACTCCTCTATAAGTTTTTCAGACTTAAAAAACTGAAATAGAACATTTGTTACAAAAGCTAAAGCCAAACGGTGCCACCGGCCAACTAGCATCCCCCATAGCCCACATTTTTAACTTATTGCTCAAAGCCGGTGGTACATATGCCAAACCAATTAGATGCTAATTTTCAAGTTGATGTTATATATTTCGATTTTCTAAAGGCCTCTGATCACATTGACAATGATGTTCTCCTGAATAAGATAAAAGATACAAGATACATTTATTTGCCGAAATAAGTGTTACAATTTGGTCTTATGCTAAAGTCGGAGGCACTTTCAAACTTATTCACCCTTTTCAGGTATCGCAAAGATGATATATCATATTTGGGTGCTTAAACTTATTTTAAGTAGGTACATATAATAGTATTATTCTTTTCCAAAATATTCTTCAGGTGAGTAGAGACTTTTTTTTTGACTAGATATGTTTTTAATCTTCTTAAAATTTTAGTTACTTCTGTTTCATTTTTATATCATTTGGTAGGTTATTTATATTAAAGTTATTTAAGTTATATATAAGTTAAGTATATTTGGATTTACACCTCAGCTTCTCAGACTATTTACGGATTCCCTTAGGGTCCGAAGTCAGTTTGTGAGACAAGGATGCTATGACTCTGCACCTCACCACACCGGATCGGGAATCAGTCAAGGATCATCTTTGGGCCACTTGCTATTTACCTTGATGGTGGACGACTTAGCTAAAACGCTTAGTCCTGCAAAGTGTCTACTTTACGCTGACGACGTTAAGCTTTACTTGTACCATAAGATCTTTAGACGATAGTCTCGCATTGCAACGGGGCCTAGAAGCTGTACAGTCTTGGAGTTACAGTGACAGGTTAAGCTTGAATGTTTCAAAATGCCAAGTTATGACGTTTACTAGATCTGGATCTGGATATACTGCGGAACAAGATTAGAGTTCTCTCATTTGTAAAAGCAACATAGCACATTTATTTTAATTGTTTTTCTCAATACTTAATACTTTATTGCGTTGATGTTGTACAAAAAGGTCTCAAATAACTTTATGCTACCAACATGAGCCAAGTTAGGGCACGACAATTTAAAAATGGTCACTGTATTTTAACCATATTACTTACTAACATAATTATTAAATAACCTTTTTTTATTATTCTTTAGGTATCTACTCGATATTCTAATTTACATTCTTATTAATATTTCACTTTAAAATAAAACTAAAAATTATAAAGTTGCTTATTACTATTTATCATTAAGAAATTCTTGCAGGGAGTAGAAACTGTTTTGAATGAGGATTTTTTTAAGAGAGTTTTAAATCGATTTGGATTAGCTTCATTTTTTTTAAATCTGTAGGGATTCTGTTATAAATTTTTACAGACATAGCTTTCTTGATTTACAGACAAATTCATTCAAACTTTCTCACAGACAATTTTTCTTGGTGTTATAGTGAATATTGTTCTCTAATTTTGGTGGAGTTTTAACCAATAATACTTGCAGTCATAGCATAAAGTGTGAGCCATTGGAATAAATGTGTATTGTGTGTTTTTATTATTTGATGAAATTCGTTTTCAAGTTTTGAAGGGAAAATCCACCATTTTGTCTATAAAACTAATGACTTGACGTATGACTCGACTTGCCTATACTTATTTCAATTAATGCACTTGTCACTGGCACAATTGTGTGTCGAAATGACGGACACAGGCCATATAGAACAGAAGAAGAAGACTGCGAAACAAAGAAAGGAGAGGTTACCCACAAGGCGAAAAGATCTAATAGCACGTTTATGGCCTCATTTAAATATTGCTAAGCCTACCTACTGAATTGAAAGATGTAAAGAGTCCCCTTTTTAAAAATGATATTAAAAAAACATATTGCTACCAGGAGTTTTTATATGATAGAGGATTTTTAACAAGTTTTACTATTTAATTTTACTATAATGTTATTTTTTTATTTTTATTTGTGTTATTATTTTTGTATACATTTTAATTTGATTTCAAATACAACCATAAATAATTGTTGGTGAATATATGATTTGATATGGTATGACACTCCATTACTATGATTTACCATTTAAATGGGGAAGTCCTTGTAAGACCCCAAATAGCGAAGGATTTCGGCGTATTATTTGATCCACAGCTTCCACTCCACTCTCATTACAGAAAACTTGCAGCTGATAGATAGCTTTTAAAAAAACTGGGATTTATTACTAGAAATTGCAGAGTTTTTACAAATAGGTATAGTTGCCATCAAACTTCTGTACACTTCTCTCGTTAAGTCGAAACTTGAGTTGTATGCTTGCGTGTGGAGTCCGCACGAAGTAACCTAAACCTTGATGATTGAAAAAGTGCAGAAAAGATTTCTGCGATTTCTAAACAAAAGGTATGTTATGGTTACTATCCCTTCATGTACCAAATATCTTTAGGGTACACTAGAATTCCACTCTCTTGAAACGCGAGGGCTCTGCGATCAATTAACCACAATGTGTCGCATCAATCATGGGGTTGATCAATTGCCCTGATCTACTAGCCTAGGTAAGTAGGACTCTGTGTGCCTGATAACCGTCCTAGATTCCGCCCTGGGCGAGTTCCACTATGTTCTCAAAGGAGCACGCGCACTGTAGCACGCCGACGATCAGCAGTATGCCGCGCACAGCGCCAACTAAATGCTCTAGTCATAGCTAAACCAAAAGTCGACATTTTTGCAGACAAGTTGACAGTAATACAAAATCTTTGCCTGAGTTACTCTGAGGCACCAAGTCCACCGACACCATGGTAATTAGTTGACCTTTAGTTATTAGATTAGCGTTAGTTGTTAGATATATTTCCTGTTATGTCTACATACTATTCGTTGTATAATATTCGGTAATATTACTTACGAATGTAATATTCGGTGAAGAAGACCAGACCATAGAGCATATTATTCAGCGCTGCCCCATTTACTCGTACCCTGGACCTTGGAGTGACCTAATAAACCTTCCTTCTGATGCAATTACTTGGCTTAGGGACCTAAACGTTGACCTGTAGTTAGTTAGTATTAATTAGCTTTTTTTTAAAGTACCCACTTAGGTACTTGAGTTTTGTAAAGAATTTTTATTTTTATTTTATTATGTTTGACTGTTTAGTTTTAGTTCCAATATTTACTAAGTTGTTCTATTTTGTTTAGTTTATATTTGTTACGCCTATTTGATTTTAAGTCATACGATTAAATAAATAAATTCGTTGCATTGTTTTAAATTTCCTACAGAGTATGTTACATAGCTATGGACCGTTATTTTGTTGTAGGTATATAATAAATTTTTTTTTCTCGTATTGTTTACTTTTGTTATATAATTGGAGAATTCTGTACTGTCATTTCATTAGCTAATAAAGAATTTGAATTTGTATCGCTCATATTCTAATTTACTTCGGCCACATGAACCCATTTATACCATCTAAAAGTCATAGTGATGCAGACCACGCCAACAAATATGCTCAACTATGTAGGTACCACAGTGATGCTAAAACAAAAGAGAACTCGCTGCACCGCCAGTTCACTCTGACCAGCATTACCCAACCTTTTTTTCCTTTGTTAATGTGAATGTATTAACCTATATGCGTTGATCGTCTCCATGCTGCTTCTCGTGACGCTCTGCGGCGACGGTCACGCTGCTTGCTGTCGCAGCGGCGGTCGTCGCACGTCGTGATGTCTCTGCGGCGGCGGCGCGCTGCTCGCTGTTGCGGCGGCAGTCGTCGCACGTCGTGATGTCCATGCTGCACCTCGTCCTCTCGTCTTCTCATCGTCTCGACCGGAAGGCGCTCCCGTCGCGTTGTGCAGCCACCCTTGCTCTCGAAAGCGCGTCGAATCCCGCGCCTGCTAAGCCAGCCTCCGCTCCGGTAGTGGCCCGCCAAGCTACTGCACTGCGCCCAGCTGTGACCACGCCCGTGAAGTCATCCCCGGCTCCAGCATCAATGCACGAAGCCACTGCGCGACGCCCCGTCGCGAAGCTGCTGGGGAAGCTCCCAAACATCGCTCACCAGCGTCCGCCACACTTCGACTCGGAAACAAAGCAAAAAAAACGACCATGTAAATGTTCATTTTACTGAAGAGCATCTACTTTAAAATAAATTGTTTTAAACTGCCTACACAATCGCCCATTTATTTCTATGCAGGTAGATACAATAAAGTTGCAATCATCTTAATTACAATTTGAAATAGAATTTATTAAGTGCATGTCCTAGTCACTTTTCATCAAAAACGGTTGAAAAATGCAACCTGTAGGCGAAAACTAACAAACGAGCAAAAACATTTTTACCCTATCTCAAAAATGAGACGCCTCGCTCGCTCGATCAAAGATTTCGTATGCACTTTCACACATTGAAGCAAACGAAGTAGGTAATTTATAAATAAGGTACCTCTACGTTGAAAAAAATGATGACAATTTAGACACCATAATAGACAAAGATTTATTTAGGTTACCTATATCGAAAGACTATAGGCTACTTTATACGATACGAGGATGAACTGCTTAGCCAAAGACATTTTGCCCTGACTTGTCTCGTCCCAAAATAATGGTAGACAACTCCATAACTATAAAAAACAAGAAGGTACTTACCACTTCTGATCTGTAATAAAACCACCGTAATTTCTGCTCTGCAATTTTATTTCTTCCATCAAAGCCACCGACTACACTTTTTCCACGTAATTCCCTCTTTTTTTAAACTCTTAGTACACTGGACAAAATTATTATAAAATTAACCATGGTTTGGTGGGACTATATTTCCGTTTCGTGTGCGTACTTCACCAAGGCTCAACTCAGACTGACTCTCTTCTCCTTCCAAAAATGCCAGCACGCCAAGAAACGGAAATCCATCACACAATATGAATCTAAAATGATAAATGACTTCAAACATTTATTTTCGGTTTCCGGTAGAAACGAACAAGAAGTCAAACTAGACCTTAATATTCAATAGTTTTACAATATTTTACAACATGATAAATGACTTCAAACATTTATTTATTTTTGGTTTCCGGTAGGAACGAACAAGAAGTCAAACTAGATCTTAATATTTAATAGTTTTACAATATTTTACAACATTATGAATTAAATGATTATATGAATGACAAAATGTGCGAATATAATAATACTGAATTAACACAAGAAATTGACTAATTGAAAAATTGACGTGAATAAAACCTCGGTCTGCTTACTTTCCTGTTGCAATACCCCTGAACAGGGTTCGTGTGTGATACCTACCTACAATGTAACAACTATAATACCATGTGAAAGCAATAAATGTATTGAGTATTGAGTATTGAGATGGAGTTATTAGTAACTGACAGATTGCGTGATCATGAGATGGTGAAATAGGCAAGCCTAGAAATGTACGCGTACGTCGTCGCTTCGACTAGCAGCTTCGGACGTGATCTGTCATCACGTCAGTTGCTGATGGATTTACGTTCTCCGCACTTTTTGCGATGTCTTTGTTACGGACGTATATGAGTTATGCTAGCGTGCGTGCATTGGTTTCAGGAAGGGGACAAAATTTGTTGGATTTTCTCCAAAGGATAAAAAAATAGAAATAGTTTATTATAGCTTAAATAAATAATAATAAATTGCCTTCCGTGCTGTGGGTCGTGGGTTCGATCCCCACCAAGAACAAACATTTGTGCGTGGAAAACATAGATGTTTGTTCTATGTCTGGGTGTTAGTATGTATTATAAGTATGTATTTACAAAAAAAAAAGTATATAAGTATTCTATCAGCCATCTGGTTCCCATATCACAAGCATTGCTTAGTTTGGGACTAGAGGGTGTTGTGTGAAATGTCCCTGAATATTTTTTTTTTTTATTTTAAATAGTCTATTACAGTTTTGCCGAATAGGGGAAAATGTGTATTCGTCCAAGGGGAAAATTTACAGGCACATGAGCCTTAACATCTTTGTGTCGGAGTGATGGGCGCAGTGCAATGCATCACAGGGCATGTCCTCAGTGGACATTCTCAATGAAGCAATACATTGGTACAGGTAGAGGAAACCGCTTAACATCAGGTGGACCATCGGCTTGTTCCATCATTAAGTGGTATAAATAAAATGCCTAATGTCTAGATCTAAACCTTCTTTTAGCGTAGCTTTTAAATAAGTTCTTATAGATTTTCTAAATCATAGACTTTGTGTTTCGGTAGCGCTTGTGGCGGAGTTTGCTTAGTCAAACTTCACCGATTATTTATCTAAGTTAAGCGACATTCTGTGCGGTCACTATTCGGATGGGTGACCGCTAGATCCAAGCACTTCCGTGGTTTGAAAGACACGTTAAACTGTCGGTCCCGGCTTTACTCGTAGCAGTCGTTGAGCCACAACGGTGACCTAAAAACTCAGTCACCAGAGTTAGCCACGAATCATACAAAAGAACGTACGACGGGATTAGATTAAAAAAAAATACAAGCTGTGAACTCAAAGAGACTGTCTTCACATGTTAAAAGCATTTAAGATAGGGACAAGCTCGGCTGTCCAAAATCAAAACGTAGTAAGGTACCTTTAGTACCTTTAAAACTCGCCACACCATCTTTTTGGACGCCCAGGAAAACTGGCAGACAATGCTCTTAGCATTAAGTCCTCCTAGCACTACCTATTTGAGTGAAATTTTAAAATAAATAAATAAATAAGAGACACGAGACAAATTGTACGTACAGGAGAGCCAAACTACGTGTGCCCTAAGAAAACTATTATAGTGAGCTAAATGAAAGTTAGCTCAAAAGATGCGGTATATCATCAGCTTTCATATTTAATAGTTTATGTTCTTTTACCTTTATAATTGAACGTTAGGCAGCGATTACTGCAGTTTTGTTACGTTGAAATAGGGTAATTTTACTATTTCAAAACGTAGCAAGGTATCTTGCTATATTATCAGCATTACCTACTATTTTCTCTCCTTGCCTGTCTCTCGAACTAAGTAAACATTCTGCAAACACAAGAGAATACAGCAGGGGTATTCAAATCTCAGTTGAACTGCAAAGTTTTAAATTATGGTCAGTTCATACTAGCTCATAGTTGTTCTGTGACTAAATAGTGACATTATGATGTCATTTAATTTGTTTTTGCGCATATTTTGCTGTCAAGTGTCTAAAAAGAATGATCACGTGGTACAAAATTGTACCACGTGACCTGAAGAAATTACACTGGGCAGTGAAATATAACTTGACAGCAAAAGATTGGGGTAGTCTTGAAAATGTATGGGAATGGTCACGATATATCGTTGACAACTCTGATTTTTACACATGTTGATTAGTATTTCACTTTGTTATTATTCAACATCTGTATTAAATTCATTTTCCAGCTAGTTTAAGGAAGATGTGAAGTTATTGGATGCCGACAGCACCATGTAACCTCCTAACTCAAACAGACTGCCCAACTCAAGAACAAACATGATGCTGTTATTAGTAAAACTAGTTGAAGGCTCTAATAGGCACGATGGTTTAGCCTTGACTACCTTGTTCCTTTGATATTTCTTGCTTATTGCAGGAACGTATCTTTTATCAATGTAATTTTATTGGATAAGTTGAGGTAAAACGAAAAATATTGTATTTATTTAGATCAAATTATTTTTCGGGTTCCAAGCAAAACTGGTTAACCTCGATATAAGCTTGGAATAGTTACACCGTGTTTTGTCTTATGCATTGACAAGCAGATTCAAATTCGATCGAAAGAGACACATCAAGGTGTAGTTACACCGTGTTTGGAGCAGTTGTTTCAAGCTAAAAAAGGGGTATATTCCAGAAATCCCCACCAGTGGGATTATGCAATGTTGTCCATCCGTCGTCCGTATGCCTTTTGCTGTTGTTTTTATTAATAAGAGCTTGAAAGTTCAGCTGAGTCTTTGACAGTCGACTTTATGCCTCAGAATTCATATTAACTGCTATCTAAGGAGATTAGGTACCGACCCTGCGTGGGTAATTTCGTATGAGTTAGTTCTCACTGACGCGGGTGCTATGAAACCTGGATGGGGCTCACACAAGTCAAATCCAACTAATATTATAAATGTCAAAGTTTAAATGTTTGGATGTTTAGATGTTAGGATGTTTAGATGTTTGGATGTTTAGATGTTTGGATGTTTAGATGTTTGGATGTTTGTGTTTCAATCACGTCGAAACTACTGAGCCAACTTGGATGAAACTAGGCATACATACATAGTTCGTAATCTGGATTAGCACATAAGCTACTTTGTATCCCGAATAATTAACAGGATCTACAGGATTAGCAGCGTCAATTGGCAAGAGGATGCTGTCATGTCATATCAGTTTGACAGAGCGTAGTACGTTTGACATTCGATTATGGGTTCGGTGTAATGTCAAGTTTCTCAAAGTATCCGCTCGGTACACGCACAGATAATATAATAATTATATTACCGTTTCCTTGTACATTAATTATTAATGTACACGGAAACGGTACTCGCGTGCGAAGTTGCGGGTAGCTGCTAGTTTTAAATATAAACACCAGACGTACGGACACGCAGCATCCATATAGGGTGACATGTCACCTGTTCGCATCAAGCGCTTTGCCTCAACATTTATCATGAGGACCGCCAAAGAGTGGAACTCTTTCCCGGCGTCTGTGTTTCCGAACGCTTACAATCTAGATGTTTTCAAGAGGAAACTCGACAATTGACAGTTTTTTGGAGATATAAAGAAATACGATGACAAAAAAGTAATTAAATTAAAAAAACCTCCAAATCTTGGACCGATTTTCATCAAACATGGCTAAGAACAGTCCCGACTTATTCACGTTTCAAACAAAAAAAAAAACAAAATTAAAATCGGTTCATCCGTTCAGGAGTTACGTTGCCTCAGACAGACACACACACACATACAGACACGTCAAAGTTATAACACCCCGTCGTTTTTGCGTCGGGTGTTAAAAAAGTATATCGGTCTAGAATCTCCCCCCAGATTATACAACCTTCGATTCGATTAGCGATTCTGGTGCAAGCCACCCTTAAACTATCATTTTTTAACATAATTTTGACATAAAACTACTACTTATTCCGTTTTTAGTGCAAGTTAAGACTATTCCAGTAAAGCAACTTCCATACAACAAGTCCCTTCTAAGCATACAATCTTATTGGATCAGGCCTTAGCTAATGTTTGCACGGGGTGTTCTGCTGAGAATCAATTTTATGTTCCATTTTCTAGTTGACCCACAAGATTTGCAGTCCTTGCGAGGTCCAATTTAAAAACCCTTGTGCGAGCTTATTGCTGTTTTATACTATTACCGACACGATATCGTCGGATCCCTCACATTTAGTTCCGCTTGCACAACAATCGCTAAAAGTATTATTTTTATTTAACCTACTTCGTCCCACTGCTTTCAACTTGGTAGAACCATTCTACTATAACCTACTGGCGCTTGTTGGGTGCAATTTCTTGCCCGTTCTTTTAGGTTTTGGTCGCGTGAAACTGGCACCTAGAATCATCTAGTTATAAACGATTCTAAATGATCTCTGTAATTTTACTGAAAGAAATTATGACTATGACTAGTGGTATGCCGTCGCGTCTGACCGAGTTAAGTCAACTCGAGTTGCGTCTCGAGTCAATGGACTTTTCAATTCGAGTTATTCGAGTTCAAAAAATCCCAACTCGTCCCATCGCTATTCGTTTTTCTTCAAGCACTGAATATCAGTATCGTGTTGTTGTCGGTGCAGGGTAATGTTCAAATGCGTTATCTTGCAAGATAATGTAGTTTTTAATTAAAATAGGAAATTGGGTTTGGTGTTTAGGAGTTTGCCTTTTAACGTGTGAATATAGTACCCATTTAAGTAGATACCTACAGCACCGGTTTTTACCATAAAGTCAATTTAATATCACTAATGCAGAGATCAGTAGTGCTGTTTCAGATGTATTGCATTTTAAGCTTTATCATTATCGGTACAGAGCTTAATATCGCTTGCCATGAGTTTATTTAACTTTATTTAGATTTTAGACTATCAAACTCGATGTTACTAGAATTTTATTTCTAAGCAGACCTAAGTATGGTTTAGCCAGCAGGGGTATGCCAATCAAAGTTAAACTGCAAAGTTGAACTGCAAAGTTTTAAATCAGAGTCAGTTCATACTAACTCATAGTTATTCTGTGACGAAATAGTGACATTATGACGTCATTTGATGTGTTTTCGCGCATATTTTGCTGTCAAGTGTCTAAAAAGAATGATCACGTGGTACAAAATTGTACCACGTGACCTGAAGAAATTACACTGGGCAGTGAAATATAACTTGACAGCAAAAGATTGGCATACGGGGGCAGGACATTGTTAGTACAAACAGTATAAGTTCAACAGTTGAATTTAGTTTAAAGTTGGTACATTGTAAACTGTTAGGTAATGTCAACAACATAAGGTCGATCAACAAATTGAGTTTTAAAATTAGCTCTCAAAAAGTAATTGGACAGTTTTAGATTGTTAATCAACTTAAGTCGCTGACTGTACCTACGTAACGCTTGTCCCGGTCCTAGAATTGAAAGCAATTTTCTTGTCTATTCCGAATTCGATATACCAGTCAACACGCACCTGCAAATGTCCTGCATCCATTCGCACCTGCATCCCAACTCGCAGAATGTATTCACTTCACACTGTTTCAGCTGAAACTTTTTAATTTATTCTGTACTAAAAGTAGATAAGCCGATGTAGACGTCTCTGATTGGATCTACGGCATCTGATCCCTTATCAGAATGAAGTAGAAACTGATCCCGAATTGTTTTGTAATCGGATCCCGGGATCAGTTTTTAAAATAAAATAACAAAATATTTCAACCATCTGATCCCGAGATCAGATACCAGTAGAATAGATATTTATTTTTGTATTTACCTACCTACCTTAGATTATATTTTACTAGCAGTTACCCGCGACTTAGTACGCGTCTACAGTTTCCGTGTACATTATATTATCTGTGTATTATTATTATCTGTGCGTGTACCGAGCGGATACTTTGAGAAACATGACATTACACCTCATTCACCGAACTCGTACTGGAATGTCAAACGCTAGTCGTTAGACCAGAGGTAGTACTACGCCCTGTCAAACTGACGTGACATGACATGACAATGAAATCCTCTTGCCAATTGGCGCTGCTAATCCTTTTCGTTCATTTTATCCTGTAGATCCTGTTAATTATTCGGGATAAAAAAAAGCCTATGTGTCAATCCAGGTTACGAACTATATATATGCCAAGTTTCATCCAAGTTGGTTCAGTAGTTTAGACGTGATTGAAACACAAACATCCAAACATCTAAACTTTCGCATTTATAATATTAGTAGGATGGCGTAAGTCTTTACAAAAAACCATTTCGATCAAAACTATCGTAATAAAATGGTCCGAGACTCCGAGGGCGCACTATGAGTAGCCAATTTAAGCTCCACTCAAACTTTTATGACTTCCCACTTCATACCATAACAATATAGCCAGTTTGTGAAGTTTAATTATGACGATGAGGTCGTATATTATCAGACCCTTGTCGACATGGGGTACCATTGATTTCCCCATAGGATCGTTGGCCTAAGTTCTTTGAGAGAGTTTCTGAAAGTGATCGATATCTTTTCTTCTTGGTATTAAAGTAGGTGGAGTGATCGTTTTATCATCATCATCACAGTAAGTAGAAGTTAATCAAAGCCTCCCCCTCCTCCTCCCTCATAGGTTTTGAGGAAAACGTATTTCAGCCTCTATGCAGCTTGTAATTTTTTTTATAATCACAGCTTAGTTATTCATGGCTTTTGTTTAAGCAACAAATACCGACTTGGAGCCATGCCAGGCATGGTGTTTGCGGAACCACAGAGTCCGCGCGTCCGCAAGAGGGCACCTCTTTCTTCTTGCCACTACTCAAGCGCATGACGCGTTCTATTTGTTATTATAAATTAGAGTTAATTGTCGAATTAAAGTCAAAGGTTCTGTAATACAACATTTTCTTTATTTTGGAAACCTGGTAAGACATATCTACAACAGCTTTCATATATGGAAAACCATGATCAGAATAATGTAAATATCTGTTTTATATTCCTTTTGTCTCGTTAGTTAAGAAATATGCGGTTCTCGAAAACCTGCCTCATTTCTGGCGACAAAGTCCAGAATTAAAAATAATGATCGTCATCGGCGTTAATTTGAAAAACCCATCGAAATCTCCTTTCAGTTTTGAATACAACAGTCTAAAAAACTTATATTCGCTGGTTCAGTTTTGCATAATATCTATACTCGAGATATCAATTCGCATTCCGATTTTCATAGAACAAAACTAAGACTCAGCGTAGGTAATTACTACCTTAAGGGCGCGTGGTTTGTGAAAATTAGTCAGGTATACGATTTCAAACTGCGGTCATAAGCTCGTCGGAATAAGGTTCGAAACCGCACACCCTTCACCGTGGCGCTTGCTTTTCACAGAAACTATAAGCTCCCTTAATATATCGAAGTTAGATGTGTAGTTTCCTAAACCATTTTTGATGCAAAGGCAATTTACCTGAACTAGCTATATTCCTGATTTTCTAGACTACTTCTAAACTTAGAGGCAATACGTACGTAATCGATTAGTAAATGTGTAAGCCATTTCGTCAGGACTGTGTAGCTATAGACAATATTCATTACAAGCTTTACTCGACCGTAGTGTTTTTAATTATTGAAGTCGTTTCACAAAATTAATGAGTTCCGTAGGCTAAACTTAGGTTTATGATGTTATAAACCTTTTATTAAATTTGCGAAAGCATTAAAAGGGCCTAAACTGTGTGGGATTTGTACCATCCTCTTTATAGCTAGTTGTAGAGAATAACCCATATAGAAATGGTTTTACAAATGAATATCTGCATGATGTGATAGAACTAGGTAAGTACTTTTCAATACTTTAAGGGTCTATGTGAACAACCCAAGGAACGCAAAAAAAATCGGCTGAGCCATACATTTTAGTCAGAACTTAATAGGTATTGCGATTTGTATAAAACAGCAGATTAATATTTAAAAAGTAGAGCTTCTTGTCAAAGAGCTCGTTCGGGAAGGCACTTCTTTTCTATCTTTCAGGTCCTTAATGGGGATCTGCCAAATTGCCAAAACTAGCGAAGTTCAAAGTGTGTTTAAAAGAAAAGTAAGATAGTAACTTCATTTATTTTGGTTGCAAATCAATATTCAGGATATGTGTAACAATTACATATTTAATTTAGCTTCATTTAGCTGGTTTATAATAGATAAATCTGGGATCAAACACAGCTCTCTCGCGCCCAAACCGTTTCGAGTCAAGTTTGTGCACTCGGATTAAGGAAATGAAAACAAAATCGCAAAAAGTACTCAGCGCGTCTTGATGTACATATCCTTGTCTCCAAAACGCCCTGAATACATTTTGCGATTTTGTTTTCATTTCCTTAATCCAGGTGGCAGAAGATCTTCGAAATTTTGGATTTTAAATGGTCTATTCCACAATATTCCCTTGCTTTATCTACAAAACAACTAAACTTACGTATAGGCCAAATATTTAAGTATATAAAAAGTGTAAAATCTTTACTTAAATAGTCTTATTTTTTTTAATATTTAATAATTGCTGAGACTAGTTTTTAACCAAATATCGCAAGAAAATTCTTCAGTGGCCTCTAGGCGGCCGAAACGTTCGGACGTCAGGCCCACGCCAAATTTCTCAGGATTTTTAAATGAAGAACACGCAAACGTCTACTCGACAAAAGTCTACAAATCACGGTTCTATTGTATCATTTGAGTACACTACGTAGCAACATGGCAGTTTTTCTCGCGGCTGCGCGTAACGCGTAAGCAGACCGCGTAATAAGCTCATTTGACATTTACGAACAGTCACAATAAAATTTTATCGAGTAGAACTCCTGGTTTGCCAATTAATACGCATTGAAAGTGGCTTTACTTTTTTCTCTTGTATACATGACAATATCCAACAATAACCATACCAATGTAAACTTTGTTTTTATTTCTTTTAAGTCAACTCCGCCAATCAGTCAGTAGCTGTTATTTGTTTACACGGAAAATAGATTTTTCTATCCTAATTGCAATTAAATTAGGATAAGTAAGTACCTAATTATTATCTTGCTACTGCTCATACTTGTTTTGCATTTAATTCAACCTATTTTATTGCTTTTGTAAAAACCTTTTTGTGAACAACCTTATTTATTCTAAAGAAGGATCTAACATGGACCGGAGAGGAACATTTGATGAAAGTAGAATACATAGAGAGAGACATTGCCTTCTGGCAAGACAAAATCTACCATTTTATCTTGCCAGAACGCAAAGAACCACATCCTATCCTATCCTACTAATATTATAAATGCGAAAGTTTAGATGTTTAGGTGTTTCAATCACGTCTAAACTACTGAACCAACTTGGATGAAATTTGGCATATATGCCAAGTTTCCTAAAACTCAATCCAATCCAGTAGGCACATAGGCTACTTTTTATCCCGAATAATTATCAGGATCTACAGGATAAAATGAACGAACAAGATTAGCAGCGCCAATTGGCAAGAGGATTTCATTGTCATGTCATGTCACGTCAGTTTGACCGGGCGTAATACTACCTCTTTGGTCTAACGACTAGCGTTTGACATTCAAGTACGGGTTCGGTGTAATGTCAAGTTTCACAAAGTATCCGCGCGGTACACGCACATATAATAATACAACACAGATAATACAATGTACATGGAAACTGTACTCGCGTACGGAGTCGCGGGTAACTGCTAGTTAACAATATTTATGCAAAAAAACTAAAATAAATACTGCTGGTTTTTATTGCACGTATATTTTGGAATACTTATTTCTTCTGAAATTACCTACTTACATCCAATTCTGTATCAATGATCTGTATCTGTCTCTCACAATTTGTGTTAAACTCTCCGCAATATGTTAATGTTAAAGATGAGTTTGGAGCAGTACCCTCCCTATCCTTTTTCATATTATTTAGAGAGTTATTTTTCAGTAGTACCTAAGGTTTTAGTTTTTAAGCTTATCTACTATTTATCGATTTGAGAGTTTCCGTAGAATTTACTATGACCTAAATATTAACAAACATACCCACTTAATGTACTTATGTCTACGCCCAGCTACTTTGGATTCACAAGACGGGATATAATTTGAAGATACAATTTGATAAATAAATTTAAATTTGATACAATTTGGAGATAAATGGAGTGTCAGAAAACGAGACCGAAAATCTACTGAACACAATTAAACAACTAGACACAGTCATATAACTCCCTATTGATAATGCGGACATACTTTCATGCTCCAGAGTCAGAAAGATGGATGAGTCTAACAACCATCATCATCATCATCATCAACCTATACTCGTCCACTGCTGGACGTAGGTCTCTCCCAAGACGCGCCATTGAGCTCGGTCTTCGGCTCTTCTCATCCAGTGTCTGCCAGCTACATTTCGCAGATCGTCGCCCCATCTCGCCGGAGGGCGTCCTACACTACGCTTGCCTAAACGTGGTCTCCACTCGAGTATTAGTTTGCTCCAACGATTGTCGGTTCTACGGCAAACATGGCCGGCCCACTGCCACTTCAGCCTGCTAATCCTCTGAGCTATGTCGAAAATTATGATCAATGATCGTATAATCCCAGAGCCAATCACTGTCGCCGGAATGCCTCTCGAAGTTGTGCAGGAGTATGTCTACCTCGGGCAGACCCTGCGTTTGGATAGACACAACTTTGAGAAAGAGCTAAACCGGAGAATCCAGCTGGGCTGGGCTGCGTTTGGGAAACTCCGTCAAGTCTTCTCGTCGCAAAAATATGTGTGGACTAGGAATGGTCGCATATTCATCCGCAGAGATGACCAATCTCCTGCAAAGCAAGTCAAAAACTATGAGGCACTGGCTGATATGAACTCCATACTGATATGAAACCAGGCTCTGCGAAGTAAAAATGAAGAAGTATAGATCTCACTAAAACTCAATAATACTCTGCCAAGAATATTTAGATATGTGCAGTATACAAACAAACCCCAGTGACTATACAGACTTTGTTTCTCGTCATGGATAATATCAATAGATAAAGTGACACAGTCAAGTGATATAAGTAGAGACTATAATTTGTTGCAGATTTTAATTTTGACCGGTCTACCTCTAGTGAAGGATACAAAAATTCAAACCCTAATAATAGTAAATATTATGTAGTTTATAAAATACTGTTCAAAGAACTGTAGATTTAGTGATAAGCAATTTTAGTGGTGTAACGGAGTGTGAAAATAAACTACCCCTCAGTAAGTTAGATCCTCATCACCCTGCATTAGATATTATAATTAATGTATGATATAAATGTAATTGTTCCGGCCCATGGTGTCACGGACGCACGCAATGTCAACGTCATGTCAATATAATTGATGTTGACACTTTTCCTAACCTAAAAAATAATGTACTTCTTCTTCCACACAGCCACACGGCTCATGTATACTACCTATTTGAATAAAAGCAAGATGTAAAATATACATTTCTTTTCAACATATCCATCCCATTGGGAACATTTGGTGACCCCGACGTGATTTCGCAAATACAATCAATAATCAATCCATATCCACCGTCGACATCCGCTATTGCCACGCCGCGCCGGCGCATGGTACCTAGTCGTGTCGCAACGCAAAACATTGAGAGGAAGGCTATCCCTCAGCTTCAGCCAGCCGGACCAACGCACCGCAGCCATCGCAAGCAAGGGAAGTGCCCCATCCTTACTCCCCTTATCCTATGATTCAACAAACATCCACTCTCTAATCACCTCTTCTCTAATCTGGTACATTCCAGTACATACAAAATATTTACGTGTCTATTTTACATTCCAGCGCATTTACACTCTGCACCCTGTCAGGTGACGCCTACTGGTCAGTCACTAACCTATTGAGATTCAGGAGCATAGGCAGTACAGCACTGGGATTTATAAGTTACGTATATACTATTCTATTGTTAGATTTTTCCTCATATCACAATGTCTCACACATCAGAGAAATCAGTAGCACAAAGTAAGCTAGCCCTTCCCGTTCCTTCTATATCATGTGAAGGCAACTTGAAGGAGCTTAACAGCAAAAGAAGCTCGATAAAAGGCCGCATAACTAAGTTTAAAAATTTAATCAATAAATTCACTGATGTAGATTCAATACAAGAAGTTGATCTGAACATGTTGGCCCAGAGACTGGAATTGTTCAAAGACTTAGCAACACTTTTTCAAGAAGTTCAATCAGAGATTGAAGTATCCGATCCCACCAACATGTCCAGAGAACTAGATATTAGGGAGGAGATGGAGACAGATTTGTCTCGCTGTATCGCCAAAGCTCAGCTAATCATTGATAAAACAGCTGGTAAACATTCTGAATTTCGGTCATTGAACTCTAGTGCATCGGGTTGTGGCTCTTGTGATCACCATAGTAACAAACCTGTTGGTTTCAAGTTGCCTGTACTTCAAATTGCTAAATTTGATGGAACGCCATCCAAATGGTTGGAATTTAGAGATACATTTTCAGCGCTCATACACAAAAATGACAAAATTGATTTGATTCACAAGTTTCACTATCTCAATTCATATCTTCAGAGTGAAGCATCCTTAGTAATTAGCAATCTTGAAATCAGCGCTGCCACCTACAAGGAAGCCTGGCGCCTTCTCTGTGAGCGATACAACAATGAGAAACAATTAATAGCAAACCATCTAAATTCATTATGCACCATTCAATCTGTGCCTCGTGACTCTCCAAAGAGTCTGAGATCTCTCATAGATAACATATCCAAAAACTTACGAGCTCTGAAAACACTGGGTGAACCAACGGAATCATGGGACACTTTGATCATCCATCTGGTCTCAGCAAAGCTCGACAGCAATACAAGCTTTAAATGGCAAGAACTCAAAAGCAATTTAGAAAAATCCCCCACTCTTAAGGAATTTTTTAGCTTCCTCAATAGCAGGGCTAACATTTTAGAGTCTGTTCAAGGCAATAGAATCGAAAGACAATCCAATCAAAAACCCAATTATTATAGTGAAAAATCTCACACAAAAACATTGTCAGTTTCAGCTGAATCACCATCTTCTTCTTCACCTGTGTGCGTCCTGTGCAAGGGCAGCCACCGGTTGTATGATTGTGCTACCTTCCTGGGCAAATCTGTGGAAGAGAGGGCTTCAGAGGCGCAGAGTTTGAAGCTTTGCCTCAACTGCTTGAGGAAAGGACATTCATCAGGTCATTGCAGGTTGGGTCCATGTCTGAAATGTAAGAGACGTCACAATACTTTACTGCATAGGGACTCAGAAACTCAGGCTGCAAATATAACCGAAGTAGTACAAAAAACATCAGAAGTAGATCAGGACTCTGAAACTGAATCTGAACCTCATGACGGCGAAGCTGTCGTCATGTCGGTAGGCACCAGCCAAGGCGTGTTGCTCTCCACCGCATTCCTCCACCGAACCCACATCACGGCCCGCACTCTTCTTGATAGCGGCAGCCAAGGCTCCATAATCAGCCAAAATCTAAGCGACAAATTGCAGTTGGCTTCTCAGCTGACGCGATTAAACATAATAGGTATAGGTAATCAAACCACTGCCTACGAAACAATAAAAAGATGTAGTATCGAAATTAAATCAAAACGTAGTGCATTCACTGCAAGTCTCTCATGCCTCGTTTTGCCTCAAATAACTAGCAATATGCCATCCAAAACTATCGACATTGAGCATGTTAAGTTACCGCCTCATGTTAAACTGGCTGATCCCACATTCAATAAATCCGCGCCGGTAGATCTATTGTTAGGTGCCGATATTTTCTGGCAACTTATAGAATCGCAACAGATCACACTAGGGCCAGGCCAGCCTATAATGCATAAGTCAAAATTAGGTTGGGTATTAGCAGGGCCGCTTTACACTAGTAGTGTCACTAATTATTTGCAATGCAATCATGTTTTTGTTGAAGGAAACGAGAAGGATCTGACCAACAAGGCGTTGAATGAGCAGTTAGCTAAGTTTTGGGAAATCGAGCAAGTACCTCAGCCTGCCAGTCAGCGGACAGCAGAGGAAATTGAGTGTGAAAATCACTTTGTTGAAACTTCTTACAGAAATAGTGATGGTCGATTCTGTCTAAGATTGCCATTGGTTTCTGATCCTGATTGCTTAGGAGATTCATTTAAATCAGCTAAAAGACAATTTTTGTCATTAGAAAAACGATTGAATAATAATTCAGATTTAAAAAATTCATATACTCAGTTCATGCAAGAATATAAAACACTAGGTCACCTGACTGAATCGAATGTTTTGGTTCCGAATGTGTGCTATTTTATTCCTCACCATGCAGTACTAAAGCCAACTAGCGAATCAACCAAACTTCGTGTCGTATTCAATGGCAGTGCCAAGACGACATCCGGATTTTCAATCAATGATTTACAAATGGTAGGACCACACATACAGGACTCTTTGTTTAATATATTAATTAGATTCCGCCAACATGCATACGTGTTGTCTGGCGACGTTGAAAAATTATACAGAATGTTTAATATACAAGAGGCAGATCAAACTCTGCAGATGATATTATGGCGTGACCATAGCAATGACACATTAAAATCTTACAAGTTAAGTACTGTGACCTACGGTCTATCCAGCTCTAGCTTTCTCAGCACACGCTGCCTATGGCAGTTAGGTCAGGATTGCCCTGATCCCAAAATAAAAAATATAATTCAAAATGACTTCCTGGTTGATGATTTGTTGACAGGTAGTGATAGCCAAGCGGAACTAGCCTACATTAAGGAAGCTGTGGAAAGCGCCCTATCTGCCGGTTGCTTAAATTTGCGCAAGTATCGATCAAACCTACCATCGTTACTTGTCGAGCTACAAACTCATCAGAAAGAGCTAATCATTAGTTCCTCATCCCACACTTTAGGTGTAGGCTGGGATCCAAACAAAGACATCATAAATTTCCCTACTAGCTACAGTAATTGTAAAGAAAGTGCCAAGATGACAAAAAGATCTATCTTATCTGAATCATGCCGAATATTTGATCCGCTAGGATTGTTGTCTTTGATAACCATAAAACCGAAAATTTTAATCCAACAATTATGGTTAGCGGGTGTAGGTTGGGATGAGCGAGTTCCCACAGATACCGGTAGGCTATGGCAATCTTATATTGATAGCATGTTGCACATACAGAGTTTGCAAATACCTAGGCATAGTTTGTGTAGGTCACCCATCCATATAGAGCTACATTGCTTCTGCGACGCCTCACAACTGGCGTACGCGGCGTGTATTTATTTAAAGTCATATAATGAACAAGGTGAAAATGTTGTAAATCTTTTGTGCGCAAAGGCTAGAGTAGCCCCCATAAAACACACTACAATTCCTCGACTAGAGTTGTGCGCAGTTGTGCGGTGCGCAACTCGCGGGCGCCGTATGTCGCGCTCTGCGATGTATAATTACTCGCAAGGTTTATTGGACTGACTCATCCATCGCACTGTCCTGGCTAGGAATGAGATACGATAAACTCAAAACGTTCGTAGCAAATAGGGTAAGTAGCATTCGAGAAATAACCGACGGCTCTGAATGGCGTCACGTTCCCACGGCACTCAATCCTGCCGACTTAGGCTCACGCGGTGTCGATGCTAAAAACCTAAACAATTTAGACTTGTGGTGGAAGGGACCCACATTCTTAAGCCAATGCGAAAGCGCGTGGCCCGTCTTCAACAAGACGCACTGCGAAGAGGAAATACCTGAAATAAAAATAAATATTACTAAATGTAGTGATAAACCAAATGAAACTTTCATAAATTTTGAACGCTTCTCGAAGCTAAATACATTAAAGCGTTCAGTCGCATACTTACTACGGTTTGTACATAATTGTAGGCACCCATTACATAAAACAAAGGGTATATTGCAGCCTGAGGAACTAGCAGGTTCCCTTCAAGTATTGGTGAAACTGTCTCAGCATGGAAGTTTTCCCAATGAGTTAGCTATTCTTCGAGCCAAAAGGGCCCTCAATTCTAAAAATCCACTGATATCTCTTTCCCCGTATATCGATGCAGAAGGCATTTTACGTGTAGGTGGGCGACTGGATAATTCATGCTATGCATTTGAAAAGCGTCATCCTATCTTATTACATGCGAAGCATATGCTCACCAAATTGATTTTCAGACATGAACACCTTCGCCTTCTTCATGCTGGTCCTCAGCTTCTCTTGTCTTCTGTGAGGGAGCAAATCTGGCCTATAGCTGGTAGAGATCTGGCGCGCACTACGTCAAGACAATGCGTCGTATGTAGAAGGGCAAGCGGCAAGACGCTTACTCCCCTGATGGGAGCGCTTCCAAATCAGCGCGTAAATCCTGGTTTCCCGTTCATAAGTACTGCAGTTGATTTTGCTGGACCATTTTTAATAACCGATAGAAAGGGAAGAGGGTGTAAAATCACTAAGTGCTATTTATGTATATTTGTCTGTCTTAGGTTCAAATGTCTGCATTTAGAGGCCGTCAGTGAGCTATCTTCGGATTCATTCATGTTGTCTCTGCGTCGTTTTATCGCTCGCAGAGGAAAGCCTCAGGATATTTTCTGCGATAACGGAAGGAACTTCGTAGGCGCATCTAGAGAAATAGGAGAATTTCTTACATCTAAAGCAAATGACATTAGTGGCTTCTCCACTGAAGAAGGTATTAAATTCAAGTTTCAGCCTGCTTATGCTCCTAATTTTAATGGGTTGGTAGAGGCTAGTGTAAAATCAGCTAAATTCCATCTAAAAAGAATTTTAGGAACTACTCATTTGACCTTTGAGGAGTTGTCGACTTTATTCAGCCAAATTGAAGCTATCCTTAACAGTAGACCCCTATATCCTCTGTCATCATGTCCTAATGACCTTAACCCCCTAACCCCGGGGCACTTCCTAATTGGAAGACCTATAATGGCTCTGCCCTCACCAGATCTATCCGACCATAACATCCATCGTCTAGATCGGTTCCAGCGCCTGGAGCAACTTCGCCAGCACTTTTGGAGCCGCTGGCAGCTAGAATACATTTCGGAGCTGCAACAAAGACGCAAATGGCGCGTTCCTGTTCGACCGCTGCAGCAGGGAGAACTAGTCCTGTTAAAGGAGGAGAACGCACCACCCATGCGTTGGAGATTGGGTCGCATCATCTCACTATTTCCAGGAAAAGACGGAATAGTCAGAGTAGCAGAGGTGAAAACCACTACTGGCATTACACGTCGTGGCGTCCAGTATCTTTGTCCCCTGTTGGATCCCGTAGAAGACAGCACATTGGAAGCATCTTCCAAGGGCCCCGAGCATGTTCCGGCCCATGGTGTCACGGACGCACGCAATGTCAACGTCATGTCAATATAATTGATGTTGACACTTTTCCTAACCTAAAAAATAATGTACTTCTTCTTCCACACAGCCACACGGCTCATGTATACTACCTATTTGAATAAAAGCAAGATGTAAAATATACATTTCTTTTCAACATATCCATCCCATTGGGAACAGTAATGATACAAAAAATGTTAAAAGAGTAAAATTTGCCACACATAATTTCAAAAAAGTTGATTATTCAAAAGTAACAAAAAACCAATAAATACTTTCATTCCTGTATGATTTAAAACCAATCTTGGCAGATTTTATCCAATGAACTGACTATTTGACACAAACAATAGCGTTCCTTTAATTTTGTTATCATGAATGTTATCATGAGCACTTATTACTCGTATATTGGAATCCAATCACACACTTAGTTATAAGTTGTTCCTTTTTTTTTCCTTAAAAAATAAGTACTAAATTTTTTAAGACATATTTTACCTACATCAAATCTGTTTATGCCTGTAATGGTATATCACACTGTAGAATGTTATAAGTAATATTTTTCTCCTAAATAACAATTGTGAATATGCCATTGGTGTAACTAACTAAATAAATAAATATAAAGATCGCAGTAAAGCATTTTTCAGTTTAGTTTAGTATTCGATAAAATTTACGAATTGCTTTCCGCGCATGTCATGACAACTCGATTCTTCTGTTTTGCACAGATAGACTATCCCCTTAAGGGGGCGATACAAACTGGATATGTAAACAAATACGTAAAAGCGCAATTCGGAAAAAATAAAACATAACCAACATACTTCATTATTTGGCATTTGATAAGATAAACCACCATAAGGTCAACTTATACCATTTAGTAAATACTACTAATATTTTTAATAAAAAAAACAATAATTATAGAAATTAAATATGTTATTACTTTAGATTTATTTTATCAGGGTTTTTGTTATAAGTACCGTTCTTACAACGACTTGACGACACAACAAACAAGCAACATAATATCATGAAAATACGAAACTTTTCAATACAAATTCTGCTCTCAAAGAAAATACAAAATGTGACAGATTGCAGCCGAATACAATTTGGGAACTTTTAACAACGCTCCCAATTTGGTTGCTAAAATGATAACTCCTTAATGAGCCCTTGAGAAGTTTCACATTGTATAATAGGCATGTGTAGGTAGGTATTTTATTGAATACTCGAGTACCGAGTCGATTTTTACAGGGTGTTTTTCGTAGTCTCGCATTGCTATCTTTTGACCATCCTGTACAAAATGGCGACAACTTTAGATTAGATTAGATTAGAATATTCTTTATTGCACATAAAAATGCTACAGAGGCGAGCTTAACGCTACTTAGGATTTTCTTCCAATCAACCTTTGTGTGGTGTGGAGAAAAAGATAGTGCTAATATGAGAAACGTGGTAATGAGAAACGCCAGAATTTAAAAAATTACCTACTTAATATTTACTGATGAATAACTTTGGATGTTGGTGGAAAATTTCAGAAAATGACAGAGTAATTCACAAAATTCGGATTTTTCGTATAACACGCCTTTTAGACGCTTTCACACCGTGTCGGCGTTCACACCGTACTTTCGTTTAACATTAATTTAACTTTTTACCTGTATTTTTGGAAATACGTCGAGCTTTTAAACTTCTTTGCTTATAAGCAGAAAATGAAATATAAACATTAGAACTCAAAGAAAATATTAGCACCACCCTGTTCTCGTTAGCAAAGCCAATTGCAGGACACCTCGTTTAGAATGTAGGAAAACAATATTTCATGAAATTCAATAGACTCCTGGCCACAAGTTTACTGTCAAAGGCATCTTGCATGACAAATGACTTTCCTTCAGAAGGCCCGTGTCGCTATCGGACATCGTAACTTCATTTATCATCGTTTCTAGCCTTGTATATAGTCTGACCATGTTAAGTCTGCAATAGAATGGGTAACCCAAAATCATTACCGCATATGTAGATAGAAAATTCTTTATTGCACACCTTAACCTAGGGACTATTATAACATACAAAACAAAACTTAACTAATGGTACAATGGGCGGTCTTATCGCTAATGAGCGATCTCTACCAGACAACCGTGGACGGAATGGACTTCGAGGTAAGTATACAAGGGGTGCTGTCTAAAGATAACATGGAAAAAATTTTGAAACATGATTAATTTAGATATACTTAGACACTATAATTTTATGGCAAATAAATATACTTATGGCAAGCAATACTTATAACATACAAAATATACCTAATATATACAAAACAAAGAATAATAATATACATATACCTACATACATACATGCACAAGATTTAAAATATACCGCATAGTACAAAGTATTTTTACCTCAGCTTTCGTAGTATCACAGAACACTAGCCTTGCACGATGACATGGAAAAGCGTCACTCATGCTTGGAGTCATAGTTGCCCGAAAATTATCGCCTTGTTTAGTTGCTCTTGGAGATACTTTGTTAACTAGAATTTCAAATGCTGTCTGATTTGCAGATTTAGCGTGGTCAGTCTCTAAAATATAAGCTGTCCCTCCCGCAACTTCGTCTGGGTTTCTCCGACTTGATTTACAAACATTAAGCGTACCGAAAACCTATATTTATCACAATATAACACTGTGCAACTCAGATATATCATAATGTATCAACACATCAATTTAATTTATGAGTTGCTTTACAATTTTCAAAGATGACACTCAAACAATATTACAGACTAGGTATATCGTTAAAATATTTGTAACGTATAGACTACTGTATATTTTTTGTGTATCGAAGATAAAAGCTATTGCTTGAGTGACACGTAATGCCACTACGCACCATAATTTGTCACTCTGGTAGGGTGGGAACTATTGTATGTGACCTAGCTACCAGATTGTACCAATTCCATGTATACTCATAAATATATAGGAGACATAATACTCTAAACATATTCAAATGGAGTAGTCAGACGAAATTCCATTTGGTACACGCCCAGTTTTTGCGGCCATTTGCCATTTATATAAAACAAAAGAAAAAAAAAGGTCACAACACCTAAAAACAATTCAGTCAGGAAAATCCGATACTTACAAGGCTTCAACTTTTCACTTCACTGTTGATATTTTTGTTCAAAGGTAAGGTTTGCTTTTGTTTAACAAATTTATTTTGACTACGTAATTAGAAGCCAAGAGCAAAACCACTTTGCGAATATGAACCATATGGAATCTAGCGTAAGGTATCTGATTACAAAGATACCTAAATAAGGCTGCTATTTTATGTTCTCCTAGTATAGGAGTTCGGGATCGGAGAGAAACTAAATCGTTTACTATAGTTATTATTATCTGTGGTTCACATGAATTTAACATAGTTTTTTTAAAAATTAAGCCATTTCGAGTTTTAATCTATGTATAACAAGGGTATAAATTATTCGGTGTTAAATTATTAGAAAAATTATGCTACTAATGTAAAATGCATTTGTTCACAAAGAAAATTACGACTAATACAGTACTATTCATAATCGTTTGCAACGGTTTTTATAGATAAATAAATAAATATTCATGGACATTTCACACGACGCCCTCTAGTCCCAAACTAAGCAAAGCTTGTAATATGGGAACTAGATGCTGATAGAATACTTATATACTTTTTTTGTAAATACATACTTATAATACATAGTAACACCCAGACATAGAACAAACATCTATGTTTGCCATACACAAATGTTTGTTCTTGGTGGGGATCGAACCCACGACCCACAGCACAGAAGGCAGAGCTATACCGACTGAGCTGTGACGCCTGTCAATAATGTCAATAATAATGGGATAAGTTTAGGTTTTCTATTTTAGGTTATCTAGTTCCCATAACACAAGCTTTGCTTAGTTTGGGACTAGAGGGCGTCGTGTGAAACGTCTATGAAGATTTATTTCTTTGGTATTTTTATTTATAGCTCAACTGTTTCATGTGTATTTTGTAAATATTATAAATAATGTAAAAAAAAAATAATCATCAGAAAATGCCGCGTTCATCATTCAAAGGCGAAGTGATTCTTTGTTATACAATAAAACAAAAGCAAAAATACATCAGTCATTTCTTTTTATTTTAACCGTTGTACAAAACAAGCGAGACGAAGAAAACGAAGAAATTTTTCTTTACAAACTTGTTATAAGATGAAATCAAATAAAACACAAAAAGAGATTCGTTGCTCCCGTATGAAACAAGCTATTTACTGTACACAATTCAACGTTGGTGAAGCCCAATAGATATGTGGAAGAATAGTTGGAATAAAACCAATAAAACTTGCCCACAATTCGCCTTCCAAACGGACATGTATGTCGTTTAGAAGTTTTTTCTGTTTTGCTAACACAATGGGTGGTATCTTTTTAGTTTTGAGGCTTATACTGTCGTTGGCCGCTTATTCGAAGTTTGCTTTTGTTGGTAGGAATTTACCCGATTTCGGACATAATACTCAGATGTTAGGTTACTTTTTATCGTCTCTATACAAACTTTATCGAATTTAATCGAAGCAGAAAGTTCAAGCGAATGTATTGTTTTATCTTTTAAGGTGGTTTTGGTACTAGATACCGTTTAAAAGTTAGCATGTCCTATGATTTTTTTTAAAACCCTACAAAATAACCACCATTTTCATCCCTTTTTTTGTATTCACTTGATACTGACACGATTCTCCAAGATTACATGAAATCTGTTAATTTCAAATTCATTTCCCAAAACCACCGTGTGTTATGTACAAGATATTCAGCTATCAATTACTCGTAGAAAACACACATTAACACAAATACCAAACGGTTTTCGAATACCTTAACCGGAATTACAAATTACCTATGAAATATTATAAATTCAGGATAAGTACCGCGAACAAGATAGCAAAGAGCATTTCGTATAAGATTATCCAGTTTCAGTTAGTATAAGACGCGACTATAAGTCGCTGTAGGTATTAAAGATATTCAAAATAGATATTTAAGTCTAGTAGCAGACCCGTAGTAGGGCTTTGTGAAAGAATTCATTCGGGGTAGCACAACTGTTACATTTTTTGTCAGCAAAATGTTGTTCTCATAGTTGTGTTATAGTTTCAAGGATGAGGAATAATCTCCTGATCACAGTTACCGAACGAGCAGCTTCCTCGATCCTGGAGGAACAGCCGCCTCGATCCCAGTTACTGGGAGAACAGTCCCCCAACACAGATTCTGAAGAAACAGCCTCCTAGGTCAGTCACTGATATGAGAACAGCTCATATCATACAGCATCAGTTTAATTTTTATTTTCAGCTCAGACTTTCGTCTTACCTTTCAGTATTTAGGTATTTGACTACGTGGTATTAATTATGATGCTGATCCAATTTCTGATATAAGGCTTAAATCTTTACATCGGATGGCGCATACAGCCGTGCCTCACAGGACCATGTCGGATTATAAAGTGGCTAGCGGCATTATTACAAATAATAAATATTATTAAATAAACATGGACATTTCACACAACGCCCTCTAGTTCAAAACAAAGCAAAGCTTGTAATATGGGAACAAGATTTCTGATAAAATACTTATTAACTTTTTTTGTAAATACATATTTATAATACCAATATTTTTGTGTTACAAAGTCGTGTCTTTGATGTAAAATCTTTAAATTACCTCAGTCGAAGCGGGATCGGTGTACACCGTATCAATTATGCGCTCAAAGTGCCTAATCCAGCGCTAATTCCCTCTTACTTGAGTAAGATCCCCATTTTCATTAATGGAAACATTTTTACAATGTTTTTTCTCGTGAGTTAGGTACCTACTTATACTTTATTTTAGTAAAAATTTTTGTTACCGTAGCAAGTTGATTAATAGACATTATTTGTAGTCTAGTTTGTATAAAAACATAAACAATTTGAATTACTTACACTCATTTTTAAGTAAACTGCCCGAGGACAAAATTGAAAATATTATCTAAACAAGTTGTTAATTTTAAACTACATAAAGATATTTATAGACAGTATTGGTCGGAACAAGCAATTACTCTGACAAAATTAATTAGGGAGTATCTTAAGGATCAAGTCTAGGTCCAAGTTTATTCCTCCTATAAAATATCGTAACTAACAAGATATCTGGAGATTTAGTGGAGTTCCATCGGGTCGCTCCAGCAGGCTTTCATTAATTACTAGATGAAGCACAGATGAAACAGTATCAATGTGGAGAATTTTCACTGTGACGTAATTGAACGCGACAAGAATTTAAAACAGGCGAGAAGAGAAATTGAAACTTAAACACAACATGTTACAGTTTATAATCCGGTTGAGCTTTTGATATCATAAAGGTTGTTTCACATCAAAAGTCGATTGAGAGTGAAATGGGACTAGAAAGTTCAGCTTCAATTTAATTAATAGACTACCGAATGTCTGTCGTTTATAATAATTAAACGCTCATTCATTTTATGAAGATATTTTTGACTATAATTCAAGTTTTAATCTTGAAATAGGTAATTATATTTAAAAGCAACGCTCAATTTTTACTGCAAGTAGTGCACAGTTAAAAACTAAACTAAAAAAAAAGACACAGTTTATGTGAAATTCAGTGTTACGAATAAATTGGTGAACTCTTGAAGTTTCTAGATACCTTTTCGGCTTAGAGAGCTTAGGCTTAGTGTCGATCGCACACACAGTTTAATTATTTTTAGACAACATGTACATAATGTATATTGAAAGGGGATTATTCTACGCTTATTCTTTTTTGCCTATCCGTATTTGATAAAAATAATAAACTGGCATTTGCATCTAATCTAGAATATTTATACAACATCAGGATCAATTTTTTTACCCATGCCCCTATGAATGGGACACTGCATTGACTATAGGAGATGATCTAGATGGAGTAGGCTTCCCCGCACCTATAACATCCTCTCAGTCTAGTCGGGTCTATCCACAGGAAAGACAAGATCAATACGTTCAGCTATTAGGTTTAATAAGCTGGTAAAGGTCAATTGTGTTTACCCTCTTATTCCACCCCGAAGTTTGTCGTTATCTTGCGACAATATTCCAAAGTTACAAGTGTCATGGAAGTTATTTCTGAGACCATCCATCTTCTTCTAAATAAACATTAAGAATGGCTCACTGTGGCATGTGTCAATCTTGGAAAATCTGTTCGGAGCTATGGTATACTTTTGTGGGGTAAGGTTGAACTTTTTGACGAGAAACGGGTTACAAACAAAAGGTGTACTTATTTGTTTTTGTTAATAATTCAAACAAACTTGGTTATTTTACGTATTTTCTTGAGAAAACATTTGTTTCTGATTTGAGTAAGTTTGGAGTACTAGGTGATGAAATATAGATACATCGTAGAAAAATAATGTACAATTAAAAACGCATCCCATTTTCAATGCCATTTATTTCTCAAAGCGACGCCGAAAACTTCATTACTACCAATATTACTACAATTAGTGAGAACAAAAAACATGAAATCTGAAAATAGTGCAATAACGGAAGGCATTGTGGTGCAAATGGCCAATTCGACCGCTATTTGGCAAATATAATTGGCGCACAAAATAGCTCTTTTTGTAGAAGATTAATTCACAAATAGGCCCATGAGATTATGAATTTTGGCATGTAACTATTGTTTCCAACAAAACTACTTTGTCGCTAGATCTAGCAAGATTTACAGACTTTAGTCAAGAAAAATGTTATCATGATAAAATACATTTTTGTTATTTTCGAATACATTTTGTGATCATCGTGAAGGTGTATTTTTAATGAAACAAAATCAGCAACTCTACTTTTTTGGTAAACAATATAATTCCGAGATATTGGCAATAGATCTCAATTTTACTGCTCAAAAAAAATTCTTTGCAAATATAATATCACTTTAGGATTCGCTTTATGGATCAACATTGCAAATCATTTCAGAATGAACTTATTTATTCATAAAAATATATATTAATACTAATTTTATTAAAATTAATAGTAATTTATTCACAAAGAAAATTATGACTAATAAATTATTTACAATATTTATAATATGTACAAAATACACATAAAGCAGTTAAGTCATCTACACACCGCAGCAAACGATTTATAGATAGCTCAACTGATCCAAATCAGTACCAATCGGAAGCGTGCCCAAGACACTGGCGGCATTGCCGCGCTGAATAGCAATGCTGATTCGCTGGCCCAGATAATCACCAGCCCTCGGGTCACGCGTCGCTGCGACTAGATACTAATTTTATATATTTTAAAGTTGCCTAAATAAACCTAAAAAATAGTGGAGCAATAGGTACCATACTGTTTTGACAAATGTAGCGAAATAATACTGAGTTCAGTTGGGAACCCATAATTGAGCGCACTGCGTGCCTAGGGATAGGATGATTGTATAGTGTCTGAATTAAATTACCCTCTATATCGAGCTGCTCCCGTATGCCAATCTTTTGCTGTCAAGTTATATTTCACTGCCCAGTGTAATTTCTTCAGGTCACATGGTACAAAATTGTACCACGTGATCATTCTTTTTAGACACTTGACAGCAAAATATGCGCGAAAACACATCAAATGACGTCCTAATGTCACTATTTAGTCACAGAATAACTATGAGTTAGTATGAACTGACCATGATTTAAAACATTGCAGTTCATCTTTGCAGCTCAACTTTGATTGGCATACCCCTGCTGGATAAATAACCGAGGTGTGTCATTATTGCTACTGTACGTAGAATACCAGTGGTGAAGAAGTAGCAAGTTTGTATGATATACTACTTAAGGCTCGAATTTCTTGACTAGTTTTTTTATAAAATAGAAGATGAAATGTGCTATAAAGGGCCCCTAAAAAAGACATTCGTATTGTACCTACCTACCTAAATAATAGAAAACCAATAACAAAAAATATAGACGTGGAATAATCTAAGTCACGTGACTTTTAGGGTTTTCACGTTTTCTATCAACTTATACTGCTGACAGTACTGTATGAATCTCAGTTCGCATAAGCCCCACATATTGAGGCTGTAAGATTAAAACCTGTGTTATTAACCGTCAGTCAACAACGTTCATACTCGTGCGAGTATAATGTTCATACTTGAACGTATCAAGCTCTAGACTCTACTACAGTAGAAACATGGTCATATTTTTATTGAGTTCTACTTACAAATCTCTTTGTTGATTTTTTTTTTAATCTAACATGTACCTAGGTATACCGGCGAAGGCCAAACTAAGCGTTAAGCTATTTTGGACTTCTAGAGTACAATTACCAAGTGTGAAGTTCCTGACAATAGATTGAGAGGAGAAGGTGCAAATGCAAATAAAAAGACACAATTAATAATAATAATGGGTGTTACTATGTATTATAAGTATGTATTTACAAAAAAAAAGTATATAAGTATTCTATCAGCATCTAGTTCCCATATTACAACCTTTGCTTTGTTTGGGACTAGAGAGCGTCGTGTGAAATGTCCATGAATATTTATTTATTTATAATAAATTCATTTATTTCAGGCAACACAGTAAAAAATACAAGGCCCATATTATAGATACCTTAAAACTAAAATACATATTTGTATATTATTTTTAAATTATTTAAATTTATTAATTTAATTAGGTAGCAAAAATGGCAGAACCGCTGAAAATATACAAGGGATTAAATTAGACCCGAATCAAATGCAATGGCCACTTTCTCCCGTAGACCAGATTTACCTGGGTGTTTTCTCGTGGTCCCATTATTTTACCTCATTGGTGGAACCACGAGTTTATTTCTCGTGGTCCCATTGTATTATATCACCTCCGTAGCTTTATATAAGGATGGACGATTCATATCAGAAAACAATGGGATCACGAGAAATAACATCACAAATAATGGGACCACGAGAAAACACCCCATTAATTTGAAGGAGTGCTTATTGTCTTTTTGTATAGTCCAGAGGCTGAATCCTTTGACTCATTCATGCACTGAATTAAATAGAAATGTGTATACATACAGACTAGTAAAAAAGTGGTATCATGAATCATTTATAAGGAAAAGGCTCTTTCAGAAAATCAAAGCCCGAAAATGTTCAACTCTTTCATGTGTATAACGTTTTGATGGTTATGTTATATTGTAATGTTATGCTTAATATGACAATACTAAAAACCCCCCAGCCCCCGTATTCCAATCTTTTGCTGTCGAGTTATATTTCACTGCCCAGTGTAATTTCTTCCGGTCACGTGGTACAATTTTGTACCACGTGATCATTCTTTTTAGACACTTAATTGACAGCAAAATATGCGCGAAAACAAATTAAATTACATCAGGTCACTATTTAGTCACAGAATAACTATGAGTTAGTATGAACTGACCATGATTTAAAACTTTGCAGTTCAACTGAGATTGGAATCGCCCCCCAGCACCTTTTGTAAAGTTTACGTTTTACATAAAATAATAATGTGACAAAAATGCGTTTTTTTTTTTAAACACCGTATCTAAAGTAACCTCAGTCAAGTAATGTCAGTCTGAATTTAGAACGCGTTTGTTTTTCACAAATTTTTTTATTGAGTCGTCGTTACTAAGGGCTGCAACACACGGACAGGAGTAGTAGTAGTCGACGACAGTTATAATAATTTCACCATTTTCTAACACTATAAGGATCACTACACAGTTACAATATGTAGTGAGGTGACTGGACCTTTATGCTGAAATGAATTTTGATGAAAATTGAATGGAACCAACCTGGAAGTACATTCTTTCAGATAAAATAACATTTTTTTAAATCGGTTCATAAATGACGGACTTCTGAGGTAAAGTCGGTTAAAAAACACGCGAATGGCTTCGAGTATTCCACCAGTAGTTAATAAAAACGTCGACAAGAGTAATGCCTTAAGCATAACTGTCAAAACTTCCAGCCAACTTATTTAAGCTCCCATTAAAAATATTTTATTCACACTCCGCCTTAATTCGGCTCGTAAACAAGATTGCGATATCTCGTGATCTTGATTAAATTGTTTGTAAAACATTTGGGCCCGGAGTATCTTGTTATCTATGTAAATGTCTAAAGAGAAAAAGAGAACGCTGTTTTGAAATAAAATACGTATTTTGTATTTCAAATTACCTAACTATTTATTAGTATCTACTACCGGAAGCGCTTGAGTAGGTACATTTGCAAAGTCATGAATAAAAGCAAGCTGTCAAACAGTACGACGTTAGACGAGTCAGTTGCGTCGTAGCACTCGAACGCGACGCACGTCCCGATAGATATACAATGGTTATAAACATGTGTGGTGAATGACGACGTTGCCCTAATTGTGGGCAAAAAAAGTAAGTGTTAATTTAAAAAATTAGATGCAGGTAAGAGATAGAAATATATTTAATTTTATTTGAAATACAATCACAACACACAGGTACAGCACAGAACAAGCAGAAAAGGGAAAACAATAAGTACCTACACAATACTACTACCTAGGTACAGGTAGGTAGGTAGGCTGGGTAGGTGAATGCTGACCAGCGCGTGGATGTGAACCAAAAAGGTCCTGCCTGAGCTTAATGCAGCTCTGCAGAAGCAGAGCGGCGCTGGTTTTCAGGCGCTGGTTTTCAGGTAAGACACAAGGTCACTTTTTTTAGTATCTATATGTATTTTATGATAAATACCTATATGTTTTAATACTTTATTTTTCTTAACGAACCGTTAGTTTTGTAAGTATCGTATCTCCGTAATATTATAACCTTTTTATGTACACGGACCTACCTCTATAGTCACCTTTCTCTAGCCTCAAAGGTTTACTGGAAGGAAACTCTTGTTAGGGTTAAGCTCGCCTTTGTACATGTCATCTATTTCTGTCTTTTGTTTATGTCCTGCTTTGTGTGCAATTAAGAATTACTTAAGTAATGAATGTCGTGACGTGATAGTATATCCACTGCACCACAGTAAAATTGGCTATGTGCAAGCCGGTCTAAAATTCTACACTAACTACTATTTTCTGATGGATTGTAATAAAAGACAGGATCAGCAGGGGTATGCCAATCAAAGTTGAACTGCAAAGTTGAACTGCAAAGTTTTAAATCATGGTCAGTTCATACTAACTCATAGTTATTCTGTGACTAAACAGTGACATTATGACGTCTTTTGATGTGTTTTCGCGCATATTTTGCTGTCAAGTGTCTAAAAAGAATGATCACGTGGTACAATTTTGTACCACGTGACCTGAAGAAATTACACTGGGCAGTGAAATATAACTTGGCAGCAAAAGATTGGCATACGGGGGCAGGAGGAACAGGAGATTTATCTAGAAGACCCGTCCGTGTTGGAGAGAAAATTCACACTCAATTCTTTTACATGGTGACATCTGTCGAACCTGCTGTCAGTCTAAGTTTAAATATGTTCCAACATTTTCTAATATGTGGGATTATTTATTTTACGTAGATAAATTATTTTACGTAAATCCGTTCAATGTGTGATATAAAGGTAACGTTCTATTTAAATCAGATTAGATACGAAGCGAAGCCGAAAATTATTTAGATTAACAAAATAGTTTACACGGGATACTGAAATACTTGAAAGGAGCTGTTTATTGTAACATACAATGCTCACTTTAGGTCGAGGCATAGAGGCACCACGCTAAGTCTGCAACAGAATTAATGGGAGACTCCAAAAAGATTTTTACATTATCATCCTACCTCAGTAAACGTGGTACATAGATTAACAAATTGTTTACGCAGTACAGCCCCCGTATGCCAATCTTTTGCTGTCAAGTTATATTTCACTGCCTAGTGTAATTTCTTCAGGTCACGTGGTACAATTTTATACTACGTGATCATTCTTTTTAGACACATGACAGCAAAATATGCGCGAAAACACATCAAATGACGATAATGTCACTATTTAGTCACAGAATAACTATGAGTTAGTATGAACTGACCATGATTTAAAACTTTGCAGTTCAACTTTGATTGGCATACCCCTTCAGACGATGCTTCCAACTATAGGTTTTTAAATTCTGCCGTGTCTTAAGTGATGCAGTCTTAGCGTAGACAGATTATGCCTCCACCATAAGTGGAGCAGACTCATTAATGAGTAAATGTTTGCTTGCAACACTGCCACCTCTATTCAGACGTGAGTCAAGAAAATATTAACTTGCTTATGCTGAGTGCGGTTTAACGAATTTCAAATCAAATAAAATCGTTATTTCAAAAACTACTTAAGGTGTCTTCACACTGACAACGACACTACACAATGTCGTGGCGAGCTAATCTCATAATAGACGCTTTCACACTTTGTCGTGGACGATATTGGTACAATATGTCTGCATCGTGTAGTAGTGTCGTGCGAGTGTGCAAACGCTGGGTGATCTTTTGAACTCGGTAAAACTCAGTACGTTTTAGAGGAATATTCTAAGAAGTTAGGTAACCTACAGAGTCAGTATTTGTTCAGGGGCAATTCTTTCTCGCTACTTAGACTTGCACTTTGATATGTTTTTTTGATTTGAGTTTTTTTTTAAATAATTAATCAAAAATAGATCAAGGCACCAATATTTGAGAACCATTTGAGAAGGAAATAATAAGCATATTATTTACATTCCATTTCAGATTTCCGCATAAAAATACATTATCGGAAATCTCTTTCAATTCCGAAGTCAAACATAATTCCCTATTCGCAAATATTTCATACGATATTTTTATTGTTATTTAAACTTGCCGAAGGATAGAATAGGTGGAAAAAATTCCATTGTACCGGCGAAAGTAGATTTCCCTAGAGAGTGGCGACTGACCGCTTCACTGAATGGAATTGAAAAAATACTGGTTAGGGTGGAAACACACGGTACGTTGTAGTGAAAAGAACACCGTTTCTATGCTGCGGCGCCGCGCGCTGCCGCAACGATGAAAGATGCGATAGTTTGCAATGGCACTGCAATAAGATAGTATCATTCTTCAGAATTTCTCCTTTCAACCACCGTTATCATTTGTAAAAAAAAACATCAAGAGGGTACAATGTTGTAGTACGTTGACGTCGACATTTTTCGTCTAAACATTAGCTCTCACACGATATCGTCTGGGTGTCGTGTCGGTTGCAGTGTGAAAACAGCTTTTTGTTGCGTTGCTGTTTTTCACCGCAATGTGTGTTTGATTCACGAATGTTTACAGATGGCTGGTTAAATTGGATGACTTGATTGATTGGCAATACGTGTTTAGATTTCACTTTGAAATGCGGTCCATTTTAATTGATTAGCCATTGTTCCATTTTCAATTTTATTTATTTAGCATTTTCGTTTGTAATCTAAAAAATATTTATTTATATGGGTTGCAAAGGGTTAACATGTCAATACTAACAGATAGTTTGCCTTTAGTAAGCCACTTAACCCCTGGTCGCTGACCAGACATTTGGCTACCTAGTGTGCGTTGTGCGTTATCCTAAATCAAGTGAGGTTGGGACAACGTGTATCTTTTATCTCCTTCTTTCGGTCATCATCTAGTGATCCTTTCATTCATCTTTCACACGATCAACCTATCTTAGGTATACTTGGTATCTTTATCCTTACCTGACGAAGCGATACTCTCTTTTGCCTTTACGATAAGGGTAGAGTTCCATCCTTATTTTTAAGCTTATTTTTTAATTCTATAAAATTATATTATCTAAAGTAAACCGTTACAAAATATATAGAAAGTGGTTGCGCTGGCTAGCCGTGTATCTTTCAATTCTTCATTAAGCCCCGACGCAAAAGCGACGGGCTGTTATAAGATTGACGTGTACGTGTGTGTGTGTGTGTGTGTCTGTCTGAGGCAACGTAACTCCCAAACGGATGAACTGATTTTGATTTTTTTTTTTTGTTTGAAAGGTGAATTAGTCGGGAGTGTTCTTAGCTGTTTGATGAAAATCGGTCCAAGATTCAGGGGATTTTAAATTTTTAATTTAATTACTTGTTTATTTCTGCAATACCTTATTTACACCTATTATTAAATATTAAAATAAATATAGAAAATTTCATTACTATCTTTCTATAAAATAAAAAAAACTTAGATTCTTCACATATATGAAATGAACAAAGTCGTACGCTTTCTTAGTCGTTTTATTTTAGCTGGAAACCAAATGGATAATGTCGTATCTCCTAAGTTCCTCAGTGTTTCGGGATGGGAATCACTTTATCCGCATCTGCATATTTGGATACAAGCCAACAGCCAGGCACACAGTACGTAGCCTACTAGTACCCACATAGTATAAGTTAGTAGGTATATGTAAAACTTTGACTTGCGTGCGATGAACGTTGCTCAAGAAAACTAGTTCTAAAGTTGTAATCTTGGTTAAATTACGACTGTGATTTAGACCATTATAGAGGCTGGTCGCTACCAGCCTCCGTATGCCAATCTTTTGCTGTCAAGTTATATTTCACTGCCCAGTGTAATTTCTTCAGGTCAGATCATTCTTTTTAGACACTTGACAGCAAAATATGCGCGAAAACACATCAAATGACGTCATAATGTCACTATTTAGTCACAGAATAACTATGAGTTAGTATGAACTGATCATGATTTAAAACTTTGCAGTTCAACTTTGATTGGCATACCCCTCCCCTGCAGGCATGGCTGGCTTCTAAGGCTGTAGATGCCCCTTACCGACAAGTGTATTGAGTTGTTATTTTATAAGTAAATAAAGAATTTGAATTTGAAGATTAAAAACCATCGTAAATATAACATTAGCATAACCCAAATCATTTAAAACTGAAAAAGGGGATATCTAGTTATTAGTGACTGGTTTTTATTTCTCTAGTAAAAATGGCAAAAAAAGTTGGATTTCTATAAACATTACACTTAGCAGTAAAGCGGCATATCACGACATGAACCTTTATTTACCCACCTCGGCATATTTGCTAGAAAACGTTATCAAATATAAAAATCGAGGGATCCTCATAAGTACCTAATAATTCTCTGAAAAGAGGTAAATATGAGTTTCATCTTACGGTTCTTTTTGTTCTTTTATTTGACAAATATTTGTGTTTATATGCTACGGTGAACGCAATTTTGAGCTCTCAGTTAATTAAATACCTCTTTTTTCCGCGTATTTATCGTGAACGAACGTTCAATGTGTCATTTTCCAACGAGACGACGCGACGTCGGCGTAATCTTTGATGAAGTTCCTATTGTTAATTTTTGTAATATTTTGTGTAATGTCCATGAATATTTAGTTATTATTTTATTATTTAAAGATGCTTCCTAACTGACACCTAGAATCACCTGCAGGGGTATGCCAATCAAAGTTGAGCTGCAAAGTTGAACTGCAAAGTTTTAAATCATGGTCAGTTCATACTAACTCATAGTTATTATGTGACTAAATAGTGACATTATGACGTCATTTGATGTGATTTCGCGCATATTTTGCTGTCAAGTGTCTAAAAAGATTGATCACGTGGTACAAAATTGTACCACGTGACCTGAAGAAATTACACTGGGCAGTGGAATATAACTTGACAGTAAAAGATTGGCATACGGGGGCTGGTTATCTACATATATAACACGATTCTAAATGATTCTTTGTGATTTTATTGAACAAACCTTGTTTTGACTTTGTATCAACCCCAATGTATTTTTTTACTGAATGTACAAAATAAAACTAACCACCGTCTCATTCAGTTTGTTTACAAACCTACTCTCTCCATAATAGGCCTAAAAGCTTACGATAATGTAACTCCCATTCAGATTCCATACTTTACAGGCCTCGTAAAATCCCGAACAAACTCACACTCAAAAACTTGTACAATTACATTTCATTACTGGTGTACATTGAAATGTACAATGGTATCCTCAAACTGACTGTTCTCTGTTCGCTCTACTAGAATAGAGTGGGAGCTGGTGGTGTTTTTACCACGTCAAACTGTTATCAAGTTGTTTTCAGTTCGATGACCAACAGATTGTGAATAAAACCTGGGTAAATCTTATATCGCTGAGCTGCCATTAGGTGGTGAAGCATAATGCTGAGCTAGAGCCAATTCGTTGCAGTAGCACTCATTACTATTTTGTGTTTTCTTTCTTTCTTTTTAATGGCTTTCTATGTGTGAAGTAACAAATAAACGTATGTCTATATCTATATCATGTTTGCGTCGAAGTTCTCTTATCACATCTGAGATGAGACTTGTGGGATACGTGATACGTTTTGAATGAGTACTTTTTATATTTGTTATAACCGTAGAAGTCAACTTGCATACCGCATTTAGTTCGTTCTCTAGAGAAAAACACTAGCTTATCATATAGGTACATAATGATAAAAGTATTCGTCGACTATTTTGTTTATTTTAGTTATTTAGTTTTATTCGACACACTTATAATAAATATTTATTACTAGCTATAATAAACCTTTATAATGGTAATAAGTCTTTGCTTAGGTGTGTACAGCTTAGCTTATTTTACAAAATACATTTTAATGGTACCCAAGCAAGCTGAAATATTTAATTCCCAATGTATACAGCTTCGAGAATAAAACCACTATCTCCGCGCCTATTCCCAACAGAACTTTGAACAGTCAAAGTTAAGCTTGGCATTTTATTGTGATTGCTCTTAATACTTTTAGGCGGCGCAGTGCGGTGCGATCTACAATCGAAACTTGGAATAAAACGGTACAATATGCAACAATGGTATTGTAGACGAAACTTTTAGAATTGGATTTAAGTTTTTGAAACAATTTTTAATAGTGCTGGTATTTTCGAAACTAACCTTATTTGACAGCGCTAAAGTTATAGCTGTCATTGTCGTTTCAGTTTAGAAGAAAGCGACGGCGACATTTTTAGTGCAACACCACTAAAAATGTCGCCGTACTGAAAGTAACTTAACAAAGTTACTTTAAAAAAATGCAACAAAAGAATTTGACGACAATATTGCAGTTATTTGAATTGATGGGAATAAAAGTATGAAATCGAAAGGGAATGTATAAAATGACCTTTTTAGTTGTGTGGTTGAAGAAACTCGATCGTTTTAGACGGTAATTGGGACAAAAAAGTCTATCGATCTAGAATCACCCTCCAGTTTTTGAATCAGGCATTTGACTGATGAAATTTTTAAACCTCCACTTCCAAGTTTGAGCTATGGCAACGCATGCGGAAGTAAAGTCTTTTAAAAATCCTATCCAATTTCATAATGGGATAAAGCCACCGTAATTACTATTTTAATACAAACCTAAATCCTGCCAAAAAAAAAATAGCCACAGCTTTGTTTTTCAAAAACTCTCTTGGTTAAAAACAATGCAATAAACTTTTACACCGACGACCGCTTAAAAGTTGATGCAGCGATTCCAATTAAAATGAGTACAATTCGATTGTAACAATTCCTCTACAATGCGATGATCAACATCGATTCAAAGAAATTAATCGAATTAAATTCGTTATTGGTAGTTCATTAACGGATTTATTCTGGTTGCGTTTTATTCGAATACGATTCATTAAGGTAAAGGCACCCAAATCCGTGGTATTCCAAAAGTGGCACCTTTCTCCGTGGTATTTAGAAAAACAGCATTTACTTCTGATTCTTAGTTTATTTTTTGTTGCAAAAGTTATTTGTTATTAGGAAATATATTTTTTAGTACATAAATCTAAAAACGAGACTTAGAACGGGCTTACATTCCACAATAATTGGCTAAATTCGCAGCGGTGGCTGGTCCAAGTGCACTCTTCATACGTTTTGGCCTCTGTGCACGAGAGTAGCAAGCTTTTTTAAATAAGGCTTAATTTGTTTTTTTTTGTTCTAGGTTTTGATTTTTAGTGTTAAATTATCGAAAGAAGTATATTCTTTACCGTATGTAATACATGTTTAAGTGGTTTTTTAATTAAAATGAGGTAAAATTACATATTGAAAAAACCACGGCATTAGGGGTCGAATATTTCACCTAGTACTTAATTCCGATGTATGTGAAAAATATACCTCGGAATAGCAATTTGAAAGACCTATTTTTATTTTTGAATTTCACAAACTGGGATTAGGTGTTTGTGATTTTAACGATAGATTTGACAAATTAAATAGTCAATTGAGACTAAAACCTTATTTCGAGGTATACTTTTTAATAATTTTTACGAGTTATAACACATCAAAAGTACCCTACTTATGTATTTTGTTTATTGGTTCTATAGAAAATTATGTTACGAAAATATTTATTTTCCACACATTTGGCTAAATGTTTTATTAAGAAGTTAATCTTTAACAAAAGTTTTAACAATTTGGCATCAGCTAACATTAAGAATGATAGGTATATAAAAAGTTTTGGCTTTTAGTAGGTACTGGAAATTAGGAAACATGATTTTTAGTCTCCACAGCTGTGGGTTGGGCGACACTCTTTGTAAATGCCGTCAAAGCAAAGCCGCCTTTCGAATCGCACTGCGGCGGCGGCGGCACGAGTGACAAAAGTGTCAAAGGCACCGCCTCGATGCGACGTGTGGCGGCGGTGTCTTTGACGCGCCGCCGGCGTCTTTGGCGGTGTTTCTTTTGTTGGCACTGACACTCATTTGCCTTGCACGGGTTGACCACGCTTCAGTCTTGCGCTGATATTTGTACCATTTGCACGCTTGGTTTTATTTCTTCGCGAAATGTCGTATTTATAATGTGGAATACTATAATAATGTGTTAATGTGTAATGTGTGTGTGTATGTGTGTGTGTGCTTAGGAAACAGTAAAAGTATTTTTTTAACTTATCACACGGGGAGATTTTCCCGTTATCAGCACTTTGTGTATTTATCCGGGTTAGCAATCACAGGATGAAGATGTTAGCAAAGTTGACGCCGTTGACGTGTGAGAGGTTGAGTTACAAACATCCAAAGAGGTATTGAAAAGCTTTTACATTTATAATATTAATAGCATTTATATAATAATAATAGTAGTACCACCAAAAGTGACCTGTATTCTTAGAGAACAATCAAGTTATAATCTTTGTAACATTATTTTATCAGTTTGTTACTATCGTTTCGTATACATTTTTCATACCACGCAATTAGGTACCAAATACAACGGAATACGGATTTTTGCCTCGGAATTGGGCGATTTCGACTTGATTCACATTTTATTTAATTTCAAATAGAAATATAGGTCGGACCGTCAAAACTTAAGTAGTTCCCGAAAGTAAAAACACTAGAGCTTCTGATAACAGAAACCGAACCTTCAGAAAGGTACAGTAAATGCTTAATATTTGATATCCTTTCGAGTTTTAGTGAAAATACCACGGAAACAGGTGCCGTTACCTTAACGATGCTGAAGCTCATGTTTATATAGCTGCAGGGGTATTCCAATTTCAGTTGAACTGCAAAGTTTTAAATCATGGTCAGTTCATACTAACTCATAGTTATTCTGTGACTAAATAGTGACATTATGATGTCATTTAATTTGTTTTCGCGCATACTTTGCTGTCAAATGTCTAAAAAGAATGATCACGTGGTACAAAATTGTACCACGTGACCTGAAGAAATTACACTGGGCAGTGAAATATAACTTGACAGCAAAAGATTGGAATACGGGGGCTGATGGTGATGGCCACATTCGGAAGATTAAAAATTTTAAGATGTGTAAAATAATTAAAACAAGAATTTTTATTTTTTTACTAGCAGTTACCTGCGACTTCGTACGCGTCTAGTTTCCGTGTACACTATATTATCTGTGCGTGTACCGAGCGGATACTTCTTTGAGAAACTTGACATTACACCTCATTACACCGAACTCGTACCTTCTCGAATGTCAAACGCTAGTCGTTAGACCAAAGAGGTAGTACTACGCCCTGTCAAACTGACGTGACATGACATGACAATGAAATTCTCTTGCCAATTGGCGCTGCTAATCCTTTTCGTTCATTTTATCCTGTAGATCCTGTTATAATTATTCGGGATAAAAAGTAGCCTATATGTTAATCCAGGTTACGAACTATATATATGCCAAGTTTCATCCAAGTTGGTTCAGTAGTTTAGACGTGATTGAAACACAAACATCCAAACATCCAAACATCTAAACTTTCGCATTTATAATATTAGTAATCCAAACATCTAAACATCTAAACTTTCGCATTTATAATATTAGTAGGATTTATTTAAAAAGAGCAGTGCGAATTTTATGCCAAAAAAATTACTCGATAAAAAACTACAACGAGTGTAGCATAAAACATTTTTAGGATCACCTACAACAAGTGCTGAAAATGGAATGGCTAGTGAATGAAGTATTCTTTCTAATAGACAATTGGTTAGAAGAATAAAATAAAAGTATTTTTAACCAACTTAAAAAAAAAGAGGAGGCTCTCAATTCAGTTTTTTTTTAATGTTTGTTACCTCAGAACTCCGTCATTTATGAACCGATTACAAAAGTTCTTTTTTTATCTGAAAGGATAAACTTCCAGGTGGATCCGATTTCATTTTCATCAAAAATGGTTTAGTAGTTTGGGTTATAAATAGAAATAACTGAAAAAAATATGCCAATCACGTGCACGAAATTGCGTAATTTGCTTTCCTGTGACTTTTTAGTGGTGTTTATAGTGACTAAAACATTCCCAATGAACTCTCATCATTATAATCATCATCTGATAATGAAGCTGGTAGTCGAATTGAAGTAGGATTTTCTAGTTTTTTAAACTTATAAATTGTATTTATAGTGACTTGCTACACTGCCAGTTTTGTACCGTGTCCTCCGCATAAAAGGCAAAACCCTTTACCCTTAGAACAATAGCACTGACGCTAACAATGCTCAACACAACAGCCTCTTAACCGACGGACATCTTGGGTACTCTTAACAAGATCACTCTTAAAGTATTCATTCTCTTCCATGGCATATACCTAGTAAAACGATAACTTTTGACTATCTCAAATGTACACTGCGTGGTTTCATTGTGCATTATAAGTATACTTGCAGAGAGTTGTTGTGTTGCTACGCAATGTAAGTATAATGCTTCGTAAATGTGAATAACGAAATGTTGCCTGTCGTTTTGTAGTAGGTACATAGATAGGACTCATTCGTACATAGTTTTTTATTGTTTTCTTGGCCACACCACGCCGCAGAAGAAAAAAATAAGTTTAATTTTCGACTTTAAAATAAAATTATAGAGCTCAAAACGAATATTATATTGATTATATTGATGAAATCTTAAATATTGTAGCCGAAAGATTCAATAGCGTTTATGCTGCCGTGATAAGGTCCATTTTCATTACATTATTTTATGAAAAATAAGCAATACTGAGTTTATGCTGATATTAAAAATACCACATTGATAGCGTGAGCTGCCTAATGCGTTTGAATCGTAATATAAACCAGATTAGATTTCCAACGCATTAGACGTTTTCACGCATCCACTATCGTTCAATCTTCATGATTAGATTCCACCAGGAAAATCGTGTTTGGTTTACTAATAACACTCTTCGTCTTTTTAACCTTTTTTGTATTTACTTTCTACTACAAAAACTAACCTTCACGTGTAAAGGATTTAATTTAGCTCTCCGATAATATCGTGTGAAAACAGCCTTATATTATACGTAGGTAAAACTGAACTTTTCTTTCAAGGGTTTAGATTTAACCTTTGATCTACTTTATAATAACGAAACCGTCCGTAGCCGCGATGTTTTCAATCAATACAGAGGTTTTCCGCACGGAACAATTTATAGGTACTTTTCACATGCACTCGTACTAGAACTGACGTTGTTGCTTTATCTCTCTATTACTTTCGGTCTTACCTACAATCGCCTCTCAAACGTCTCTCAAGATATGAGAGACGTATAGGCAAAATGATCATCAAAATTCTCACCCACAAACCCGTCTCAACAAGATGGCACTGTTTTTAACGGTGATTAACTTTTGATATAAGTTAAAATACATTTCTTATAAAAGCCTTTGATGATCAAAAATAAATCACCGTGCCATTTAGACGGCAGCCGTTTACATGCGAAAGCTTGGTCCCCTGAGAGGCCCGCGTTCATTAATCACTGGTTCTCTTGCCCTCAAAAATTCATCGTCCCACTATCCTACGGTTTTCCTCGACTGACCAGGGTCATTGGGGGACTGGCAATGATTGATATCCGATCAGTTTTTAACGGTACAGCCAACATCACAATGTTTTTAGAGATTTTTTTATAGATTTTTAAAAAATTGTGTGCTTTTGTCGAACAACAAAGATCATGCCTTACAATTACCGTATACCATGTCTAAGCTGTAGGTACAACGATTTGAAATCGTATACAGCATACATACATATCGCACCATACCATATCAAGAAAAATATACGTATCTAAAATCTGACCCCGTATGCCAATCTTTTGATGTCAAGTTATATATCACTGCCCAGTGTAGGTAATTTCTTCAGGTCGCGTGGTACAATTTTGTACCACGTGACCATTCTTTTTAGACACTTGACAGCAAAATATGCGCGAAAACACATCAAATGACGTCATAATGTCACTATTTAGTCACAGAATAACTAGGAGTTAGTATGAACTGACCATGATTAAAACTTTGCCGTTCAACTTTGATTGGCATACCCCTGCTGTGCTAGATACAAAGAAAAAATGAGAAGAGAAGAAAAGAATTCGGTAAGCTGCTGCGATCAACGTAAGCTGTCGCTTTTCGCGCAGTGTCAAGAGTAGTGTAGGTGTACTAGCTATGCCGAAGCCTTCTATCCTACGTCTTATAGGTACACCAAGGCTTAAGGGTGAAAACATCCCTCATGAATATTAAGTCTACGCACCGACCTCTAGAATTACCATAGAATTTAAGAATTTAATATTCGAAATCTCCCGGATTTTTGCAACAAAGGCAATGAAACCGCGCGATCCGCGAGCGTACGCCAAATCCCTCATTCCTCCAGAAAAGATTACGAATCCAGAAAGCTTTAGTTTTGAAGAAACTACTGCCGTTATATCACCAACTTTATAATTATGTATTCAGAAACACGCTTCGTGAAAGAGTTCGTCCGGGGATGTGCCACTCGCTTTTCAGTTGCCAGTCTGCTGCTTGTATTGCTGTGTTCCAATTTCAAGGAGTACCAATGCAATTACAGGCGTCACAGCTCAGTCGGTATAGCTCTGCCTTCCGTGCTGTGGGTCGTGGGTTCGATCCCCACCAAGAACAAACATTTGTGTGTGGCAAACATAGATGTTAGTTCTATGTCCTGGGTGTTACTATGTATTATAAGTATGTATTTACGAAAAAAAAAAGTATATAAGTATTCTATCAGCATCTAGTTCCCATATTACAAGCTTTGCTTAGTTTGGGACTAGAGGGCGTCGTGTGAAATGTCCATGAATATATTTTTTTTTTCCTTAACCTATCTCGTCCCACTGCTGGGCAAAGGTCTCCCCCAAAGACTTCCAATGTTCTCTCTCCTGGGCTTCCTCCCACCATCTCCTTTGAAAGGCGTCCAAGTCGTCCCGCCAGCGCTTTTTAGGGCGACCATGCACGATGAATATTTATTTATTTATAAATTACATGAGATAAAAGATCATTGCATGAGACATATACAACACTTTCCGTGATAGACACAGTAGTGTCATCCAGTCTGACCGCCCAGCATAACATTATTACGTCATTTTTTGACCTAAAAAAAACTTTGAGAATTGTGATTGGTTCATTTTAAACACGCAATAACTTTCAGTGTGAAAATTATAGTTGACGGTATCCGTCTATTATAAGGGAAGATGACGGTCCCCGCTTTATCGGAAATGTAAGCTTTAAGTACGCAAAAGATTTCCTCCGATCAAAATCATAATCCATTCCAATTGAAAATTCGTCTCAGAGCAAACAATAGGTATCGCCGTGAACTTATTAAAGACTTGCTTTTACACTCGCCTTTGCTTGCATCTTAAGTGGAAATCTTGCACTGAATGGGTAATGTTTGAGACATTTTCCAAATGGACAGACACGTAGTTTTTTAGCAGTTTGATTAGATTATTTTGCATTTTGTCATGTTCAATGTAGAGCACTAAAATGTATGAGGTCACGATCACGTAAGTTATAGTTTATTTATGACATTCCTAAAAAATACATTTTAATTATGTATTAGTTTTCTTTTTTACGTTCATGCGTTTTGGTAGTTTTTTTTTTCTTTAGGCGATCTGGACGCGTTTGAATAGAGATGGTGGTAGGAGGCTTGGGAGAGGGAGAATTGGAAGTTTTTGGGGTGGGACCTTAGCCCAGCCGTAGGACGAGATAGGGTTTTCAGACAGACAGACATCCACATATATTACTAATGAAAGAGTAAAGATTATTCAAGCCACTCCAGAAGTTATTAATTCGACGTGAAACGTTAGATAAATTGTGACAATTTCAGCGGAGGGCCGTTCTGAGAAATAGCCTGTTTTGTTTTATACCATCGTTATTCTTGATGGAATCTATTGTTTTAAGTTCGAGAGCGAATGGAAAGGATTATTCAACTTCAAAGAGTCCTCGAGTTCTGAATCTACTGGCGGTTGTGACGAATTCTAAAAAATGTGGTTATACAAACGTCATAATGTTTTTTTTTTAATCAGAATCATAATCGTTCATTCGTTTGTAAAAGTAATTAGCAAACGCGTTTCTTTAAGTGATTAATTAATTTATAATATTTACTTATCTGTCTCTTTAAATATTTCAGCCCCCGAATGCCAATCTTTTGCTGTCAAGTTATATTTCACTGCCCAGTATAATTTCTTCAGGTCACGTGGTACAATTTTGTACCACGTGATCATTCTTCTTAGACACTTGACAGCAAAATATGCGCGAAAACACATCAAATGACGTCATAATGTCACTATTTAGTCACAGAATAACTGTGAGTTAGTATGAACTGACCATGATTTAAAACTTTGCAGTTCAACTTTGATTGGCATACCCCTGCAGTACCTACATGTACTTTCAGTTTCATGATTTATTACTATTCTTTATTGACAAGATACATACCTAATATTAAAATTAGTTGGATACCGAGCTACATAAATCTAGTGTTTTTTTCATCAAAATTCAAAAGTATCTATATTTTAAATTCTTCATAATAGTATTATTTTCATTATGAACTAAATCATAGTCGATATCGTTTTCACAAATTCTCATTGAATTTTCTCTGTAACATAAAAGGTTACTCTATTTTGATACGAAACGCGATCTTATATCTTGAGCACCCTATAAAGGTACGAAACAAAACAAAGGGCTTGTACAGTGAACGTCAAAAATATATTAAAAAATATATAAGTATGGCATAATGTATGAAATTAAATTCTTTATAGTAAACTAGATGTTACCCGCGGATTCGTACGCGTTTACCTTTTTTTTTTCAGATGTTTTATAGCGGCTTTATACACTAAAACTCGTACTAGGCCCTCAGAAGTAACTGACGTGACGTCGTCGTCCTCGCGTCAAAGTATGTTTTATTGACGCTGCTTGTACTGTTAATATTGTTAAGATCTCGAGAATTCGATGGATGAAAATCGCTCATAATCGCTCTTTCTAGAATTCTATGAAGAAAGTCTATGTTCACTCCTACGCAAGCCAAATAATCCGAGTCTTAGAAACGAATATTTTAACAGTGTTTAGACTGTTAAAATCTTATATAGCTTCTGTAGATGCAAAAATTTTAATGTTTTTTGCCTCTACCTACCTACCTACCTACCTATCTACCTACGCCTTAACGGTTGGACTGATTTAGATAAAAAATTATAGAATTATAGGTCTCAACCTGAAAAGCACACGAACTAATTACAAAGAATTTAATAATTATAGTTGTAATATCACTCAGTTTTGAAAATATTGTGTTTACTTATTTTCTATGAGACAGACAAATAGTCACACAAAAATAAATATCATAGATATTTATAGTTATATGTATAGTAGTTATATAACGTTGGTGTAATAGATATTAGTTGGTTGTTATATAACGTTGGTGTACGAATAAGTAGGTATTTTTTCACACCCCCTATATATTTATAGACCACATTTATTGAGGGCCAACACGAAAGTACTGTTCTCATAATATACTGCCGATATACTCTGCCAAGCATTTTTTCACTTAGAAAGTTTAACAGGAGTATGAAAATATTCTAATGCCTGTTTTAGTAAGTAGTTTAAAAAATACAACATAATTGTTATTGTTGTACGATAAAATTAAACCATGTTTCATGTTGAACTACCATTCATGATAAACATAAAGTGAATTTCTTCAAACTGTATACTAAAATATGTTTGGATCGAGTAAACGCTTAATTTTAACTTTTGCAAATATGGATGAAATGTTAATTTGCGATTGCTACTTCAGTGGGTATTTTTTTAATGTTTTTGCATATAAACTCTCTGCTCTGTGATATATATGTACCGGACCCCACTTAGAAAATGATAAATAGAAAACGGTTAAAAACTATACCTACACTTTTTGACAAAATAAGAATAAGTAATGGGCAACCAGATAGCTCATCTGCCCCCGTATTTCAATCTTTTGCTGTCAAGTTATATTTCACTGCCCAGTGTAATTTCTTCAGGTAACGTGGTTCAATTTTGTACCACGTGATCACTCTTTTTAGACACTTGACAGCAAAATATGCGCGAAAACAAATTAAATGACATCATAATGTCACTATTTAGTCACAGAATAACTATGAGTTAGTATGAACTGACCATGATGCATTGCTATACTGAGTGCATCGACTAAGAATGTGCCCTGTGAGGCGTCGATCAAAAATCTTAAAAAATCTTTGTTTTTGGTAGGTCAAAGTAAGTTTTTACTTCCGTACCATCGAACCCGGTTAATAACTATATTTACTGTTATTGTTAGTAGTCGGGCCCTATTAATGTGTCGTAAGGGAAACTGATCCGGCATTTTGTCACATTTAATGATCGTTTTTATTACTTTTGTTTTGTTCACTTTACGGGATGCTGATTTGGAGATAAATAAAACATCTCGCTTTTGCGTTATTGTGTAGTGGATTTATGTATGGCGTTTATTTTGTTTCATAATTAATTTAATGTGCTGTCTGCTTATAAACATGATTTAGGACGGGCTTAGCTATCAAACGTTTTACGGCCATTCTCAATATCCAATTTCTAATTCTGCCTTACTAGAGATAGCAACATCGTTTATTCACTAGACAAAAAAATATGGCTCTTTCGGATACGCAACAACGTTGCAGCAGGAAAATAAATACTTACCGAAAATGGTATGGGAATAATAAGAAAGTCAATGAATAAATATTATGAATAATCACGTAAATGGTCAAGTGACGTTCGGATATGTATTTTTTTTTTCATTACCTATTGACGCAGAAAAATATTTTAATAACTGACTATTTTCCAGCTCGATTTTAGAATGTCAACAGGAATATCCTGGTTGCCTGGAAGAGATTGCTTTTAGCAATAAGGCCGCCCATTGTACTTACCTCCTAAAGAATCTGTATCATTGTTATATTAGTTTAAGTGGAGAGTACAATAAAGAATATATCTATCTATCTATCTATCTATCAGGGCCAGCTGGTACAGTTTGTAGAATATAGTAAGAAACTCACTCTATTTTAGGTATATTGCGCGGTGACACTGTAACGTTCGGCAATCGAGCTACCGATGACGCGCAATGTAACTTAGATAGATAACATACTTAATCAAAAACTTAAAATATAACTAAGTGTAATGGCTCAAAGGGAGTTTTGAGTACTAAGGGTAATACTAATACAAACAAAGATCAAAAACAGCGAAATTATCCTCATCAAGGACTAACGCCGTATAATATATGGAGGTCGTAACAAAAAGTGTAGAAATATGGAACCCGAATGATACCCGACGCGACCCTTGTCAAATAGTCCTACCTAACGATGTTATTTGGAAATAAATAGGTGCCTTCGCGCCTAATTTGCATGGGACCCCTAGATCTTCCGTTGTTGTGAAATATAAAGGTACATTAACACGGGCAAAAGCGAGCGGAGACACTACCTACAGAAGCACTTTTATCTATTCTGTGCCTACAGCTATATATTTCCATCTCTACTTATAAATCATCTAGATGGAGCAGTTGAGCTATCTACACACCGTTGCAAACGATTTATAGATAGCTCAACTGATCCAAATCAGTACCAATCGGAAGCGTGCCCAAGACACTGGCTGCATTGCCGCGCTGAATAGCAATGCTGATTCGTTGGCCCAGATGATCACCAGCCCTCGGGTCACGCGTCGCTGCGACTAGACGCCCTGCAATAATTTTGTAGACCCGGAGGGCCTCGGTACCCCACGGACCCAGAGTCTCGACCCCAAGAGGTACAAATGTGTAGGCCCTGTCGAGACCCGCATACTTGCGCCTCTTGAGATCCTCGGCCGAATCTGCTGCCGCACCGGCCCTAGCGGATCTAGATTAGATGCAAAGGCCTGTTTTTTAACCAAGTTAACGTTCTACAAGCTCTGGGAAAGAGAAAATGTCAATCATTTATGGAAATCTTGATTTTTTAAAATGAAACTTATTTGTAAACCAAACTGATGTTAAAAGCGGTTAACTCTGTGAGTATAAATGCATACTACACGCTACACGTCGCCCTTCATTCATTACTCTGAGATGCATAAATTTGTACAAAATTGTCTAAAAAAAACCACACAGTTAAAGCTTCTTAGTATTAATTATGGTTTTCAGGCCAAAAGAGTAAATTCTTACGCACCGTTTGGGTTCACGATCAAAGAAATCAATTTCAACATCAAAAGCTTCTTAATTTTGAACACGAATAGGAAGCTCTGCAGGGGTATTCTAATCTCAGTTGAACTGCAAAGTTTTAAATCATGGACAGTTCATACTAACTGATAGTTATTCTGTGACTAAATTATAGTGACATTATGATGTCATTTAATTTGTTTTTGCGCATATTTTGCTGTCAAGTGTCTAAAAAGGATGATCACGTGGTACAATTTTGTAGCACGTGATCATTCTTTGATCTGAAGAAATTACACTGGGCAGTGAAATATAACTTGACAGCAATAGATTGGAATACAGAGGCTGCTTGTAAAATAACTATTCTAGTATCTAAATTGGTGAAACAAACGAGAAGTAATGCATTATAAGGAATGCGATGTCGTGTCCGATATGTCGTGATACCATCGCAGCACTTGATGATGATGACGTCATATTATTGTAGTTATCTTCTCGCCCAAAGCCCAATTATTTGAAACTTTCTGAGTAACTAGACCATTATGAAACACGTGTGATAAGTTGTTGGCCTATTGCGTTGGCCCTGTCACATAAAAGTATGAATGTAAACAGGGACCTTATTCTCACTTCAGCAGAGATTTTACTCTAATAGGGATGACGTCAAATTGACGTTGAAAACTCCTGTTAGCGGGTGAAACCAGTTTTCGACCGAGATTTGACGTCATCCCTATTAGAGTAAAATCTCTGCCATACCCAGAATCACCCCCCAGAAAACTGACTTAGACCCATTTTCCGTTACGTCATCGGAGAACGGGTCCGAGTCGTAGTGTTCTGTTTACATTCATACTTTTATGTAACAAATAATTGAAAAAAAGGTTTAAGTACTCTAAATATTCTTAAACACATTCACCGACATTACGTAACAATGCGCGGACAGACATTTATAAATATTTATTTTATTTTTCCACGAATCAGCTACCACCCTTCAAATTACCAGATCAATTTGCTGTCCATCTTATCTCCTTCGGAAGTAGATTAATTAAGCCCTTTGACATATTTTAGAAGTTAAATATTTTGCGGGAATTCGGGAAGTTATTGTTAATTTGATGAAAGCTATGGAATTAGACCGCTTATTCAATTAAATATCAACCAGATCTTTGCTGCAAGGATAACTTTAATAAGAAGACTTGGTGATAAGTTATTAATCAGTTAAAACGAGTACAAAACTAGTTTAAAATAGACAAACTTTGAAAAATATACGCAAAACACGTTTTTTAAAAACCTTGTGTATTTAAAACAACGTCTAAAAACAAAGTGAAACGAAGCACTAAGTATAACAAATTAAGAAAACAAAATGGTACGTAATAAAACACAATACAAACAAAGGTACCTATTCGTAGTAACATGAATTTTAATTATGTATAATTAGCTAAACAATTGAAACCATTTATAAATAGGATGGTGCTATCAAACTCTTATTATTAACATACCCTCGATATAAACACTCCATTATCCATGAAATTTAATTTAAATGATTGAATATTTTCAGATGTAGGGAGAATTTGCTGAGAAAGAGAATTTATCGTCGAATTAAATTATATTTATGACTATAATTCTAATGGAATAAATGTAAATTCTACTGTTTTGTACATAATTTAGGCAGTTAACTCTCTGAGAATCCGGAAGTCAATGGTTTTAAATTTTAGTTTTGTCATTTGCATAACCTTAGCTGGTACGAAATGGGCATGACGATACCGATGGTTTTTTAACACAATATTTGAAGAAAAAAAAACGAGTTCCGAACATCTGAAATCGAACAAAAGCTCTCACGTTTTCTAAAATACGGGATTGGCACACATCACAGCTCGATTTTTGATTTTTGTATAACAGCTGTCAGTTTTTTGCACTCGTTTGCTGATATCAAAACAAAAAGTAAAATCCCGTACGAAAAATTCGTATTTCCATTCTTTTCTGGGTAGTTTAGTTCAATAAACGATTGCTGCTATAGTTGACCGAATGAGAGAAGCGAACGAAGATCTCAGAAACTGGTTGCGGTTGAAGAGTATTTTATTCTTCTGCCACAACCAGTTGCGGGTAAAAGAATGATATTTCCGTTTTCGCAACTGGTAACGAAAATTAGTTGCGGAAACGGCCGGAAGGGTTTAACTTGAGCAAATGGGGGTTGTTTTTTTATATGGTACCTACTTACCCACCTATATGTTTATGATGATTCTAAATGCCTAATTTATTTATTTATTAATTTATACTAGTGATTTTAATGAATAAATGATTTTCTGTTAGGCTAATTTTGTCAATTACAAAAAAAATTAAAAAATTGTTTTGCCTTTACGTCATTCGACCACTTTCCACTTGACCAAACTTTATTACCGAAAGTCATTAACGATTCAATCCACTGACGTTCGACCCCGCAAACATTGTGCCTTGTAGATAATAAAATTTAAAAGGGCAAACTTCTTTGGGTCGGGATGAAAAGTGATTTGCCTAATCCGCTCCTCAATTTTCCAACCCACTGGGTGCAGAATTGTACATTACTAGCAGTAGATAAACACTCAGTATTAGCATCGATTAATGGTATTAGTAATCTTTTTGTTTTGTTTTAGTTTTCTAAGTAGAAAATGTTTTAATAATGTAAATTGTGAAACCCTCAGAAGGCACGTCCTCAGTGGACATGCTCAGTGAGGCAATACACTGTTATAGGCAGACGTAACTGCTTAACATCAGGTGGGCCATCGGCTTGTTCTATCGTTTAGTTAGAAGTCCATATTACATGGCAGTCAAAATATTTAACAACCTACCAAATGATATTCAAAATGAAACAGAAATAACTAAATTTATAAGAGGATTAAAATCATATCTAGTCAAAAAATGTCTCTACTCAACTGAAGAATATTTTGAAAAAGAATAATACTATTATATGTACCTACTTAAGATAAGTTTAAGCGCCCAAATATAACATAATTGCGATACCTGAAAAGGGTGAATAAGTTTTAAAGTGTCTCTGACTTTAGCATAAGACCAAATTGTAACACTTATTTTGGCAAATAAATGTATCTTGTACTTATCTTGTTATATAAAAAAAACCAACCAAACTTATTTTCATTTCTCATTTTTGGCTGGCATTTCTGTTGGGATACACATCATCCTATCCACTGTTTGAACTTTGTTTGAGCTGTTTGAACTCTCCGACATTTTGCTCCAGATTTAAAACGCCTTTAAATTCTTGCTATCGCCTCTGAACTTTTGAGACCACTGCTAGTTATACTACAGAGTCTACTAAGAAATACCGAATTCTTCATAGCATTCCACTAATATTATAAATGTCAAAGTTTAGATGTGGGGATGCTTAGATGTTTGTGTTTCAATCACGCTGTAACTAATTTTCTGATTTGGAAGAAACTTGGAATAGGTACATAGTTCGTAGCCTAAATGAACACATAGGCTACTTTTTATCCCGGAAAATAAACAGAAGCTAGTAGTAATAATGTCACCCACAACTACTGTTTCTATCTATCTTTTCTGTGTACTGGGTGTTTGAACTATCGCATCTCCCCTTACAAATGTGGTATTTTTAGCCGGTGAAAAATAATAGCTTGAGTGCTGGGGTGAAATGGTGTTAATACAGAAAAACTGATGAGAAAATTCTGCAGGCGTGTTTTCATTCTTAAAAGTTTACTGCTGATGCCGTATTTTGTGAGATTATAAACTAAGACATAATAAAACTGTTAAGCTGAGTTTTGTTATTTATTAATTAAAGAACAGTTTTTAATGCAACCAACTTTGTTTTTGAGAGCGAGTCTAAAATTATAGTTGTCACAACGGATCTTTGTCCGTCTGAATTATCTGCGCAGAACCGATTTTTGAGTTAAATTGGAGGTAAGCGAGTTTTTCCGTACAACAGTACATGCGCAATCGTTGTTGCACCTAACTTCAGTGGCATAGAGATCAAGATTCAGCGAGAAGTCGTTGTGCGTACTGTATACCTACAATGCAAGCAACAAACTAGGTATGTGAACTATATTGTGACATTTAAACATAACTCCATTTTAATATCTGAACCTGTGTTTTCAGGTTCATTTTTAGTTTATCAAATAGCTACCTAGTATAAAAAACACTGTTAAAAGATTAGGTAAGTAGGTATCTGTACCTATTTCTATCTTACCACGAGAAAATTGATTTTGAAATAGCCAAAGCCTACTTGTACTGACGCTGTAATGTGATATTTATATTTGGTACCTTGTTGAAATCCGCTTTGATCCATTGATCCTCGGAGAGTTCACTTCCGATCAATTTATGCAGAAATCCCTTTTTGTAACAAAAATATTTTACCCAAAAATATTTCAACCATTTTACCCAAATAAATTTAAAGCGCCTCGCATCTACATGGCTCTAATTAATTAACCTGTTGCGGATTCCTAAAAATCCCTTTCAAAGAAATTGATTATATTCCCGAAGTTCGGACCAGTTTGGTTCAATTTTAAATTGATTACTTGACTGAGGCATGTCCAGTCTGCAAAGTTTAATACAATTTTATTTTTACAAGATTCTTTACTTGTATCTGAAAATGGTTTTCACAACTCCGAATTAATCATGCTTTTGAAAGAAACGTAACTTGAAAAAGGTTGTTCATTCCTTCCCTAGCCAAGTTTACATTCAATCGCTGGAGAATAAATAGAAAACCAGTCAAAAAATGGAATCCTAAGAGAATAGTCACGTAACTTTTCGTTCGAAAATATATGTGGCATCGTGAAAATGACCATAAATATTTGTCATTTCTATATATTTTGGTTAGTTAGTCCATTATAGTAAACTAAACAAGGGGGGCGATCGCAATCTCAAAGTTGAACTGCAAAGTTTTAAATCATGGTCAGTTCATACTAACTCATAGTTATTCTGTGACTAAATACTGACATTATGATGTCATTTGATTTCTTCTTCTTGTTTTCGCGCATATTTTGCTGTCAAGTGTCTAAAAAGAATGATCAACTGGTACAAAATCGTACCAAGTGACTTGAAGAAATTACACTGGGCAGTGAAATATAACTTGACAGCAAAATATTGGCATACGGGGGCTGTAGTAAACTAAAAAAGGGATCACCCGTCACTTTTCCCAAAAAAAAAGTAGCAGCTTTGGACCGAGATTATTTTAGAACTCTGCTTTTCAATTTATTTTAGCCAAACGTACTAAAAGACCCACGAGAGCGTCCACATTTCATACTTCGCACTATGCACGCTGGTTGCCGCATGGGAATGGTCTCAGTTTTTTCGAACTGCAACCTCTGGCCTTATTTCGTAAAATAAATAGATATTATTTTTATTTCACACCGTACGTCCACCACCGTAGAGTCCACAGTAGAGTCGTGCTTATTGAAAAACGGGAAGATGTGACAATAAAGTTTTTTTATTCACAAAGAAAATTACGACAACAGTATTATTACAGTATCAACAATGTACACATGAACAGTTGAGCTATCTGCAAACCGTTGCAAACGATATATATGATAGCTCAACTGATCCGAATCTGTAACCTCCTGTTTTTAAATCGGTTAAAAAGTGACACAAAAAACTACTAGCTACTTAGGTTTATGTTTTATCTACATACCTATCTAGTTTATTTTAAATACCTACGTACCGAATGTTTGTATACCTACTTGGGTTAATAAATTACTTCTCTTTCTTTTTTCTTTCAAAAACCAGCAGCTCTATAACAAATAATCACTTATATTAGAAGTTAACCGTTTACGCTCCAATCACACGGTATGAAAAAGCAAACCAATAATTTGTTATCATGACAAATACCAAGAGAGATCCAATAATCATTGTCTCCAGATTCACATCGTTTATCATTTTTATCGCCTGTAATTAATATGAAGGCTCTTCGAGTTTCCAAAGTCCTATTGGGCGACTGCATATTTACCGATACCGACACGTCATTTTCAGCGTCGAAGCCAAGACGGTGTGAAAGCGCCTTTATGATTACCTTTAGGGACGAACGAAAACATTATGAGGAAACCCGTGGCTTAGTCATCTCCGCACGTATTAAACTTGTTTTTGATCATTTCAGCACCTACTTATTAAAGGTATAGGTACAAGGAGGTAGTTCTGTAGGTAATTTTACAGTACCTTTAACCTATTATAGTCCGTGTGGTTTTACAAAATTCACAAAGAAAATTACGACTAATGCAGTATTTACAATATTTACATATGTACAAAATACACATGAAGTAGTTGAGCTATCTAAACACCGTTGCAAACGATTTACTTATACATAAATAAATACTTTTTCTTTCTTTCTTTACTGTGGATAAAGCCTACTAGGCTGAAATAGTCAAAAGTCAAAGTCAAAATTTCTTTTATTCAATAAAACCACAAGAATCATTTAGAATCATGATGGTTAGGGTGTTTATACCCATTTATATATGTCCCAGGTATTACCAGCGTTCCGTTATATGGACATAGGTGCAAAGTGGCCCCTAACGCTATATAAATAAGGATAGATTTCCAGTGTTAGTTATCAAACGTTTCGGTTCCACCTTCATTATGCGAACCGCAAAAGAATGGATCACCTTACCGGCGTCTATCTTTCCTGATCATTACATACAATCTGGATTTTTTCAAGGCACGAGTGAATAGGTGTCTTCTAGACCGTCTTGCTACATCGTCAATTTCGTCGTCACTTCAGACAGTCTATCAAGTGTACCATCAGCAAAAGTTCTGCCTTACCACCTTAAGGGTGCATTTTCTGTAAACCGACTAGCAGTTAATTTTTGAATACCAATAGAAGCAAATTATTTCGGGTGTAAAAATTATGAAAACAATGGGCAGTCATAAAAATAAATAGATGTTTAGGTCTCTGGTTGGTCAAAATAAGAAGACAAAAGAAAAAGGCGAGGTCAGGTAGCTAATTGCTTGCAAGCGAAACAGTTTCAAAAGTGGTAAGGCGGAAATTTTGCCGATAGTACATAAAAAATATCGTGTAGTTGTCGTGTCGGTTGTAGTGTGAAAACAACCTTTGTGAAGGTCAGCCGATTACTCTAATTGTTTGTGTGTTTTCGTTTGCGCTGGGGAAGTTTCGATGGGTTTTCGATTAAAATTTATAAGCTTCATTTGGTTTGACGCATAGTGATGGAGAACTACGTCAATTACTGTACGTATGTACAAGGTTAGCAAAAGAGAACACTAAAAAAGAGTTTAAGACTAATATAATCGAATAAATAGGGTATCTTCTAGGTGCTTTCTTCGACCGCATCGTCACTTAACATCAGGTGAGATTGCGCTAAAACGCTTGCCTATAAAATGTAAAAAAAAACTAGCTACTAGATTTGAACCCGTACGGTTTGAGTCTTGAATCGGTACCGGAATTTATTTCAATGTTTTTTTATATCAAAACGCAGTTTTCAAGCTTTTTTTTACAAGTTTCAATAAATAATAACTCAGTTTAGTCTAAATAAACTGGCGCAGGCGCAAATTTTATTTGCGAATTGTAGTGTTCCGAGTGAAAGAATCGCTTTGTAACCAGCTCGCCACTTTTATATTAAACCAATGTAACAAGAGCTCTTATTTGTAGGATTTTTAATGACGATACGGTTCAGGTTAGGCTGGACTAGTAATAACTATTCCAAATTTCAACTCTCTAGCTTCTACGGTTCAGCTCTGGTAGCGTGTGACAGACAGACGGACAGACGGACAGACGGACACTGGAGTGAGTGTGAAGTGTTCCGTTTTTCCAAAACTGGATCGGAACACTAAAAAGAACTTACATAAATTGGATCAATATTCCGTAGACGAAAAATTATACCCACTATCTTTTCAATCTCAAAATAAATTCGCATTAAGGCCATGGCCAGCCCCCGTATGCCAATCTTTTGCTGTCAAGTTATATTTTACTGCCCAGTGTAATTTCTTCAGGTCACGTGCGCGAAAACACATCAAATGACGTCATAATGTCACTATTTAGTCACAAAATAACTATGAGTTAGTATGAACTGACCATGATTTAAAACTTTGCAGTTCAACTTTCCAGTTCAACTTTGCAGTTCAACTTTGATTGGCATACCCCTGCAGACCGGTTTCGTGACAGACTCGTATTAAGCTCGCTACCCCCTCCCCAACTTTTTCCCCTTCGTTTTCTTCCAACAATAATTGTCAAATTACACGACCTTTAAAAAAAAACTCCATCTCGTGTATTGGTTTAGGATACAAAATGTTGCTGTCCCTTTGTTTAAACCGGAAAAAATGTTTAAAAGGGAAAACGCCTCTTGGAATTTACCCCTATTTTTTGGTCAACCTTTGATCCTGTACCAACCCTGCGCAGGGTTGTCAGATGCCTTTCACAGACTTTTACGAATAAATAATTATGAAGAATTATATAAGCCCTATTGCAAACAATAAATAATAATATTGGTTCAGGTTTTGGGTTATAAAATATTTAAAAACTGAAATGTATATTTTACCATTATAATGTAGATAGGTATTGTTTTCAGTTAGCTCGAGATATTACTTTTTAAATGTTAAAGTTATTATTTAAAACTATTAAATGAATAAAAAAATGGTTTAGAATGATAATTTGATTTAATAAATTCCAAAAACGATTTTTTTATTACCGATATTTGAACTTTTTATCTGCCAGCCCTACAACCGTTGCCTAGGAACGCCAAACTTGACCCACCTCCCCGGAATGTTTCACTTATTTTACGAGGGAAGCTTGGGTAAAAGAGGACACAATAAATTGGTCGTTACACGTTTTTTGGACAAAGCAAATCAATAATTCCACACCTGTGGACCGATCCTTGTCACTTTATTCTATTGAAAATAACTTCTAATTTTGTATTTTATCGCCAGGGTCCGTATTATAATCTTTTATGCTAAGCATTAGTTATATACAAGCATATTAGTTTTCACGGAATTTGAACTGTAATACAACGGCGTAAAAGTCAATAAAACATTGAATTAAAAAAAAATGGGTTTGATTTATATTAAATTCCAAAGTGAATAATCGAATATTAGATCGTTTATTTATTAAAAGTTTGCCCAATAGCTCAACTCTTTCATGTAAATATTGTGAATAATGTATGAGTCATATTTTTCTATTGCTCATTTATCCGTACGTGCCTACTAAGTACTGACCGAATAACATTCTTAAGCTTTATCTATTCAAAAATGAAATATATTAAGTTAAAAGTTTATTCACAAAGAAAATTACGACTAATACAGTACATACAATATTTATATTATGTACAAAATACACATGAAGCAGTTGAGCTATCTACACACCGTTGCAAACGATTTATAGATAGCTCAACTGATATCGCACTCCGATCAGATTTGATGCAGATCGCGAATATATAAAAAAATTGCCTAATATCGATTAAAAACCAACCTTGATAACTTTGTAATAATTTATGCTCGCATTGCTGTTTTCCGATTTGAAGGGTATGGGTGCGCCGCGCCGGCGTAATTACAGGCATATTATGAGATGTGACACTTCATGACTTCATGACTCAGAGTGATGGACGATGTTCAATGGATCACAGAGCACGTCCTCAGAGAACCTACTCCGTGAAACAATGTACCTACTGTTAAAACCGGTGAACCATCGGCTTGTCTATAATTGTATAAAAAAAGACTTCGATTTCGTTTCTATCAAAGTGATTTAAAGCATTTATGTAATACAATTTAAACTTTCAGCCCCCGTATTCCAATCTTTTGCTGTCAAGTTATATTTCACTGCCCAGTGTAATTTCTTCAGGTCACGTGGTACTTGTACCACGTGATCATTCTTTTTAGACACTTGACAGCAAAATATGCGCGAAAACAAATTAAATGACATCATAATGTCACTATTTAGTCACAGAATAACTATGAGTTAGTATGAACTGACCATGATTTAAAACTTTGCAGTTCAACTTTGATTGGCATACCCCTGCTGTTTTTAACCGAATTCAAAAAAGGAGGAGATTTTCAATTCGGTTGTGTTTTTGTTTAATGTGTGTTACCTTAGAACTCCGTCATTTATGAACCAATTTCAAAAATTCTTTTTTTATCTCAAAGGATTTACTTCCAGGTTAGTCTCATTTAATTTTCATCAAAATTGGTTTTGTAGTTTGGCTTATAAATAGAAATAACTGGAAAAAAATATGCCATCCACGTGCACGAAATTGCCTATTTTGCTTTCCTGTGACTTTTTAGTGGTGTTTATAGTCACTAGAATATTCCCAATGAACTGCCATCATCATCATCATTTGATGTTGAAGCCGGTAGTCGAATTGAAGTCGGTTTTTCTAGTTTTGTAAACTTAAGTATAAATTTATAATAATATTAAAATTTGATTCTGTGAATCGACGGAATCCGTCAAAGTAAAAACATCGCTATTAGCCTTTAAATACATGCCTGACCTCTTCCCACATTTTAGACTTTGTTACATTTTGTTAGGAAGCATGATGCGCATGTAACCTAACAAAAGAATCGAAGAGAATTGATACCACAATACCGCGATGTCTATACTTCCTTACCACAGACTTCGTAAAGAAAATAAATAAAACAAAAGGACATAAAGCGCTATTCACAACTCTATTGCAAAACTAAACTCTTTTAGGAAGAACTTCTTTCTCTATTACGTCACTTGTACTTTCTTTCACCCTTCCGGTGCCCTAAACTAAGAACTCGTAACTAAAGCAAAACTTTTCTCTTTAGTTTTGGCCTGATACCACATCGTATAGATCTGCTTGCTCATTGTGTGTATAACACAAGGAAAAACCACGGAAATCACGCTATTTCCAAATTGTTTTGGTGTTCAAATGGAACGTTTTCAGTTTAGATATTACTAGCAGTTACCCCCGACTTCGTCCACGAAAAAAAAAGTATATATAAAAAAAAACGGGAAAAATAATATATTCCAAATTTCATCCAATTCGGACCAATAGTTACAGCGTGATTGAAACACAAACATCTAAACATCCAAACATCTAAACTTTGACAATTTTAATAGTGGGATGGGATATCAATCGTGACAATGCAATGGTGGTAATTCTGCTATTATAGCAAACTAACTAAAATTACGTAAGTTCAGCTCTTTTTTTGAAACCCACAAAACGTTGATCCACGTACGGAAGACGAAACCTTATCAGGTGAAAAGCACTACACCCCAATTTCTTTCAGAGCCCTCTGCACGAACAAACCTGACAGTCGCCGCGTTACGTAAACCTATATATTCGAGTCATATTGCGCATCAACATCAGCTCGACTGCCGAACGTAATAGCCTCACCGCGCAGTGTATCTCGGATACACTATTGTTACCATATGATTACGATTGTGATATTCGTGTTTCAGTATAAAAGATCATCGCCCTCCGTCAACGTCCTCACAAATGATACGAGTATTCACCGAAGTAACATAAAGGGATGAAATCTAATTCTAGATCTCATCTCGTTCTATTCTAATCGAAACAGTCATTTAACACATTGTGCTCGAGAAATGCAGGTAGGGATGTCAGGCATTTTTTAGATTTCCGACTTTTTAGTACTTGGCTGTCAAACAGGCGTTTACCGACGATTATGTTTATATTTTTGGTGTCGTAGACTTCTGATGCCAGTTTACCAAAGTCAAAGTCAAAAATTTCTTTATTCAATAAAATCACAAGGATCATTTAGAATTGTCTTATATAACTAGGTGGTTCTAGGTGCCAGTTCCACGCGACCAGAGCCTAGAAGAACGGGTAAGAAACTACGGCGAGGTGCCTAGCGTAACCATTGCAAGTTTTACAGATTATTGTACTTTTAGGTCGGGCCCAGACCGGCCTCAAGTGCGCCTGCAGCTGAAATATATATTTACTTATGTAGAGCATAGTGCACGTAGTAGTTACTAGACATGGTTTTTTGCCGTAACTAGATTACCAACGTGGTTTTTTGTTTAGTTTTTTTGACAGCCCTACTTGCGCTCAATGGAAATTATTCTTGCAGCATTTGTTCACTTCCAAAAGACGTATTTCGGATGCACGACGGTTTATCTCCACAGTTAGTGGGTATTGCGACACACAGACGTTTAAAAGTTACGGAAACGGAATATGGAGCTTCAAATCAAAGCAATAACTCAAGAAACCCTTCGAGTCTCGAGCGTAGGTTTTTTTTATCTCCAAGAAAAACTAGATTTATGTATTCTTCTCTCTATAGACTTGATATTTTTTACTAAATTGGAACAATTACAGTCTCTAGGTACTTTTCTGAGTCAATTAATAACTGATAACATGCAATGGAAATCATGAAACACGTGGTTTAGCTTCCACACGTTTTGCCCATGTCATTCCTGAGGATACGACAAACTTTGAGCAATGTCCAATAATGTCCATCCATCATTTTTCCGCAACACATACATCTGATATGTTTCTTCTTCCATGATTGACATGCATAAGGCTTCCACAGAGATAGATTATTATCCTTATTGTAAGTACACCAAAGTAAAAGAAAAAACAAAAACAAGAAATAACAACTTAGTGAAATGCAACGGGCGGACTAATCGCTATAAGCGATCTTTTCCAGACAATCTTTGGATGGACAATAACATTAACTAGGTTAGAGGCGCACAGAGATAATGTTGTTCGATTAAAATATCCATCGTGTGTATGTTGAAATATTGTCGTTAAGAGTGTTGGTAATCTGTTTTTATTCCAGCAGGGGTATGCCAATCAAAGTTGAACTGCAAAGTTTTAAATCATGGTCAGTTCATACTAACTCATAGTTATTCTGTGACTAAATAGTGACATTATGACGTCATTTGATGTGTTTTCGCGCATATTTTGCTGTCAAGTGTCTAAAAAGAATGATCACGTGGTTTTACCACGTGACCTGAAGAAATTACACTGGGCAGTGAAATATAACTTGACAGCAAAAGATTGGCATACGGGGGCTGTGCCACTAATGGCCGCCATTTTTACACGCGGCTTTGCAATAACTATAAAATTAATATCACGTGTGACCAAAAATAACCGGTAAAAAGCTTACGCAACCATATATTTTATGTAGGACCTAAATTTTATAAAAGTGTTGAATCAGGCTTATTATCCTCTTGATGTTCAACGGTACCAACAAGATATGAAAAAATTAAGCATATGCCAATTCCCTATTTACCTTATCTTTGGCCGTGGCTCTGCCTAACCCCTTGTGACATTGACTGATATTGGGGAATGTCTACCATACCCTGATACAGCAAGGGTATTTCGTAACTCGATTGAATAAGGTAAATAAATCGACGGGGTAAACTTAATTCACCTGAGCTAATTCACCTAGGTGTATTAAATACACTTTTAGCACCTGGGTGCATTAAAATTACTTTTAAAAAACTTTATTCACCTTATTCACCTGGGTGCATTAAATTTACTTTCAAGTATACTTAAATCGATATCATTTGCTACTTAAATTACAATCAAAAATTTATTTTCTTTATCGAACTAAAAGTAGATTAATTAGCTGAACAAGGCCGCACAAGGAATACCTGAGATTCTTCGAATATCAAAAGTACCTAAACACTAGTGGTTTCAAAAACTTATTAACTTTGAAACTTAATCGTTAAATGGTCGTATTATCGAATAGGCTCGTTATTATTCTTCGAATTGTGAATGATAGAATGTCAAATTGGTTTACTCCATCAGAATTGGTGATTTATTCGTGGAATTCAGTTTATTTTAGTTTGATCGCATGCATCCTAAGCCACAAACAAAATTAACAATTGAACTGAAAGAAAATTTATGTGAATATCGTCATCATGGCGTATAAGAGCGTTAAATTTTCAGCAGAACTTGGCAACAGCAGGGGTATGCCAATCAAAGTTGAACTGCAAAGTTTTAAATCATGGTCAGTTCATACTAACTCATAGTTATTCTGCGTCTAACTAGTGACATTATGACGTCATTTGATGTGTTTTCGCGCATATTTTGCTGTCAAGTGTCTAAAAAGAATGATCACGTGGTACAAAATTGTACCACGTGACCTGAAGAAATTACACTGGGCAGTGAAATATAACTTGACAGCAAAAGATTGGCATACGGGGGCTGAATTATTTTTATTTGTTTAATTATTATACATACAAATCTGAATGAGTGAAGATTCTACCGCAGTGCTCAGTACTTTCTGAACGAACTTATACAACTTTTTGACTTCAAAAGCTTATTGAATTCAGATAGCTACTTAAGTACCTGAGTTGTCAAGCTACTTTTGGTAACGATTGCAGGTAGTCGATAGTCTAAAAGTAGGTCGTCCATAAGTTAGGTAAGTACTCAATTCCATTTTACTGCCTTTTTATAATCCTTCAAATTGCTATAAAGGAAATGTATCAAAAGTTGAAGCTCCCATCTATTATAACTTCAAAAGTTATCAAAGAATCGTGAAAAAACACATAAAATGATGATTGAATGGGAACCAAGTGTGTTTCAAGCTTTGCGGCCATTAGGGGCCATTAGTAAGAATAATACAAAAAAACAGGAAGTAATTTTCTTGCTTTTTTTTGAGCTGTTTGTGTGAAACTGATGTTATATTTATATTTTATTGAATATGCATGTTTCGTATGTTTCGATGGCAGGATGAGCTCCATAAATACCAGCCCGAATGGAGCATCACAGCGCTGGATCGTACAGCGTGGAGGGAAGGGGGGGAGGCCTTTGCTCAGCAGTGGGACATTGAAGGCTTATAATAATAATAAAATAATAAATAATAATTGAATATGCTCCGGTCCAGTTTTGGATAAACGGAACATTTATTTTTAATTTTTATTTTATTGAATAAGACTGGTTTTAAATTAACATAACTGAGAGAATCATTTTTTACGCACAATAGAAAAAACTAAGAGAAATTCTGCTCAGCATATACCTATTTCAGGCATATTAAAGTTTTAGGATAGTTACTAAAATAAAACAATTGATATATCCATCATAAAAACCATTAATTTATTTACAATTTGCAATTTATTTACATAATATACATTTTAAATTCACAGTAATAATTGAACAGTATGTACATACTCGGAACCAGCAAACAAGTCGAGGTATGTTAGTATAAATAAACTCTATTATGTAAAGATTTAAGTAACATAATCGTGTGACAGCTTTACAAATGGGTCCCATATATTGCTGGTCCTTTTGTAGCGATCGCATTGAATTCAGAAAAATCATTATCAATGGAATCCATTAATATATAATGAAAAGAGTGATTTTATATAAGCCTAAGTACGATTCAAAAGAAATTTTACCCATTTTCACATTTAAATAATATTTACTTAGCATCAAACCATGTTGGTTATTTTTTGCACGGAATATTTTTTAAACATATTATTAATTTGTTCTTTTAATAAATTGAAAAAAAAAGAAACAATTTTTATTTGTCACTTAGTACTCAACATAAAATAACAATCATGTACCATTTTATACATTTAAATAAACGGATTTTTTATTCCTTACTTTCTAAAATAGAATAGAAATAGAAAAAAAGATAAGAAAATATGTGTCGTCCGTCTAATGATAAATGTAGATAAGAACATTTAGGTCCAAAATCGTAACATACAATCGCCCACAAAAGCGCTGAATCAAATGTACTGTTCGCGTTACAAACTTGAATACAATGCAATACAATTTACAATAGAAGTAGTACATTCACAATTTCAAACAATGTTATGACAATGTGAAATTGAAAGGACTACTTACGTACTTAGAGTTTAAAATGGTCACAGTATGCTGATAAAAGTTCATACACATTACGCTTGCATTAACTTTAAAAAAAATCACAAGGCCTGGTACTAGTGAAGGAGTTTGTACGGTAGGACAGCTTCTTCTTCTTATTTATGGCCTCTGTCCGTCATTTCGATAGATAATTTAAAATTTTGCCAGTGTCTAGCGTGCCTTCAGAATTTTTAAAGACAGAATCTAATTCTTTAAATCTACTGCAAAGTGCTCGGCAAAATGGCATTTTCTGATTTCTTCAGCTAAATTGACATAAGCCATCTTCTTTACATGTATAATCTTAAATACAGGAGTAAATAAATAGAAATAAAATTCTAATCTGCCACTCGGTACCGTCATGTCATAAGCGAAAACAACTTTTTCATGGGAAGCATTTAATGGTTCCAAATGAAAGGTTTAATCAATAAACTTTATTTAGTTTAAGTATAACACTTAAGTATATATTTTTTATCTTTGGGCTAAGTAAATAAGAGTATTAGGTATAGATATTTTATTTAAATAAATGTTTTTATAAAAATCGGGTTCTTACACTAAGTTTACAAAAATCTTGCCAACTCACACTAAGTTGATACTAAACTAAACAACAACTTTGAAATTAATTTATTCCAAGATTTTCTTAACTGGTTTTGGTTTAATAGTTATACTAAATATGACTTTTAGTAAGTAGGTAGGTTTGGCTGAAAAGTCATAAATAAAAACGCATTTATAACACACACTAGTAAAAAACCTTTGTTTTTGAAAAAAAATTTAGTAAAACAGAATAAAAATTCACTCCTTATCGACTAAAAACCCATAACATTAATGTATACGTAACAATATATTATATTAATATTTACAAAATCATAATTATCTTCAAACATCTAAATATCAGTCTGCAGTGTAAAATTTATCTACTTACATTGACTTTTAGGTCTAAATTACTATGTTGGTTCTTCGAGTTCATTATTAATTAAGGGAATTTCGTCTGGGTTAAGTGATGTGGCTAGTGACGTCACTGGTATGAGATCATCTTCGACTGATAGTTGAGAGTACTGCATTTTTGGATAGATGGTACGTTTTCGTCTTGTTTTTAGCTGCGGAGAAAAATACATCTACAAATCCATTCCTTATTTCTTATTCCGTTTCTCATTTCAGGTACAAAAATAAATAGGGTTGGGCAAATAATCAGATAACTCTTATCATTATTGGAACTACTTATATCATTCCAAATAAAGTTACTAAATAAACAAAATATTTTTCGCAAAAAAGAACGGTGTAACTAAAATCAAATAAAGAAATAATGAAAATAAATGTAAGTTTGTATTAAAATGTGCTACAGCAAAATTACCTCTTACCTTAACAGCAACTCCAACAGCGACCACAGCCAAGATAGTAGCAGCAACACTCCACGCGACCAGCAGATTTCTATCCAGGGTACCTTCAGGTATCTTCGGGCTGTCCACGAAGTAAGTCGGTAACGTCGCTCGGGTTTTGATGTTTTCTGAGATACGTCTTTTTCCAGCCGAGGATGTGTTGAGACAACCGCCTGTAGGTTGCATAAATTTTAAATGAAAGTAAGTAAGTAGTAATAGTAAGTAGTAAGTTTTTTTTAATATTATTTTTATTTTTTTGTTTATTTTATGTTTCTTGTGAATGAGCTCGTCCGGGGAAGTACTACCACCGTTCCTATTTCTGCCACCAAGCAGTGATGCTCGCATTGCTGTGTTCCTGTTTGAAAGGTATAGGTGCCGGTGCAATTACAGGCACATGAGATTAAACACCTTTATGTCTCAGAGTGATGGGCGCAGTGCAATGCACCACAGGACACGTCTTTAGTAGACGTGCTCAGTGAGACAATGCTTCATTATAATAGGCCTTTACATCTATTGAAGATGATTTATACAGCGTCAGGAGGCAACCTATGCCTACACTTAACGGGACACTGCAGTGCCTGGGACAATGTTTAGATGGAGTAGGCTTGCCCAGCATCTATACCATCCTCTCAGCCTAGTCAGCCATATCCACAGGAAAGACAAGGTCAATACGTGCGGAGCTGACTAAGCCGCGGGTTTCCTCACGATGTTTTCCTTCACCGTAAAGCTCGTGTAAATTTTCCGAACGAAAAATGCATTGATGCACGGTCGGGATTTGAACCCACGACCTTCGGATCGAAAGTCGAGGTACAATCCCATTCGGCCAACACGGCTTACACTTCATTATAAGCAGTGATTATCACTTAACATAAGGTGGGCCATCGGCTTGTTCCATCATTTAGTGACATAAAAATATAAAAAATATTTTTTTATATGAGATAGAATGGCCTTTGCCTACAATCTCAATTCCGCCCAAATAACGTGTTTGTACTCTGTAAATAACGCTTTTTGGGCGGAATATTGAATCTTGAGCGAAAAAATAAAGGATTATTCTTTATTGAAAGGTGAGTGCTAGTGAGTGGTCCTATTAAAATCCTTTACCCTAGAGACACAATCGCCTAAACAATTACCGAGTTTGAATCACTTGGTTTTTTTATCATTACTTTATTTTTTTATGAAGGAAATAAAATTTTGTATGGTCAAATTACCTGTAGGGCATGCTGTAATAATAAAGCGAACGTAAGTTTTGTGCTTTGTTAAAAAAAACTTACTACACATAGACAAGCATTTATTTGCTTAGACGGTAACAGATAAAGTAGATTTACAAAACAGAATTATCAAAGCTAACAAAAAAATGAAAGTAATATCTATAATGCTAGTTTTACACCTCAAAATTCAGCTAACTTCATGACGATACGTTAGACCATCAGAATAATTAGTCCTGCCCCCGTATGCCAATCTTTTGCTGACAAGTTATATTTCACTGCCCAGTGTAATTTCTTCAGGTCACGTGGTACAATTTTGTACCATGTGATCATTCTTTTTAGACACTTGACAGCAAAATATGCGCGAAAACAAATTAAATGACATCACAATGTCACTATTTAATCACAGAATAACTATGAGTTAGTATGAACTGACCATGATTTAAAACTTTGCAGTTCAACTTTGATTGGCATACCCCTGCTGTATTACATCTGTTTCATTTTAAAAATGCAAAAGTGGTATTGTATTAAGTTTGTTTGCTAGATTTTTTTAGGTACCTACATACAATCTTCTGCTCGGACAAAATTAGCGCAGTTCTTGTTAATAAACAAACATCTTTTGAAAGTAAAAATGATGAAAAATTAATTAACGAAAAAGATTGAAAGTCACACCTTCTGTTCTAAAAGGGTAACGAAAATGCGGATATTATTATTACATTGGAAAAGTTACGAAATACTTTTTGATAGAATATTTCGTAACTTTTTTTGACAGGAGTGTAGATTGATTGAACAAAAACATTTCTAATATTACAAATTGTTTTTCGTTGTATAGCAAAAGTATCGATTTCATGATAAAATGATTCCTACCTACAGGTAAGGCATGATTTAAAATTATTATTTTTACCTTATTGATGGAGGAGGGTAATATTTTTCTAATTATGTCACGTCCTGCATGTATCACTTGATTTTTAACTTTTACGTACACGATTATATTAGATTAGGAAATATTAAACTTAACAAAGTATCTAAAAACAAATGATAGCTTAGTATCTCAGAAAAACTTTTTTTACAACACTACAGAAATAAAAATAAAAGTTACTGTTATCTAAACTAGGTATAAAATAGTGCTACATGCCAAAACTGCTGTCGGAATTCATAAAATTAATTGGTTATTAAAAAAAGTGACCTACCCATATCTTTATCACAATGGCAGCAGTCCGTTTGATTCGGGGTCATTGAGAAGCTGACCATACCTTCCGAGCAACATGGCAGACATTTGTGGTTTATCCTGAAAACAATCACTTTACAACCTTGTACTTAAATCTACAAAATACAAATGTTGTATTAAGGCTGCGGTCAGATTAGGCATTTGTCGGCTGTTTAATCTTGTCATACATTTTAGGTGGAGCGGTTATTCAATGCGTACTGTACTGATACGTAGTTGCGGCGGCGTTACGTGCCTACTTATTCGTTCATGGTAATTTGCATGGTGAAGTACGCGCGAAACTTGATTTTTTACGTTACGCAAAATGCACAACTCAGAGTTAGCTAGCCGATAGTCAGTCGGCTTAGTCGGACCGCAGCCTAAATAAAATGATCGTCGTAGAGGTTCTACGGTTTGGCCTACGGCGTAGCAGCGTAGACACAAGATGGTATATTATAGTCCCTTGGTATTGTTATGACAATGAAAATGTTGGTCGAAAAAGAAAATCAATAGGCAACCATTTTTTTTATTACTTAATTTACAGCACTACTACCGACTACTGAGCAAAGCTGCAACGTTTCTTGGCTAAGACTTACCTATCCAATCGTAGCGGATGAGCACAGGTCACACAGCTACTCGGTCCAGGTCCAGAACAAGACCTGCAGGAGTCATGACAAGGCCTGCAACTTCTGGACCTCGCCTCGTAGTACTGAGAGCTAAGGCACTCGACACACAGTCCTTCTTCTAAGCTGAAGTGCTGGGGGCAGGAAGTGCATTGCTGGGGACCTGCACCGTGGCAGTCTTGGCAGTAGTGGTGGCAGCGACGGCAGCTTTCCTGATACATTTTAAAGATTCTTCAATCTATTTTGGAAGAACTTATAGGACATTTTAGAGATTTTTCAGTCCATATTGCATCGGTCTTTGTAGTTAAACTTGTGGATAAGTTATATGAAAGAGTTATTCTGGCAAAGTACTATTAGACACCGCCTTTTTATATCAAAATAAGTACAGGTGATATGAGAACTGCTAAAAAATAAAACATTTGCCTTATAATATTGAATTTGTGCCCTGGGGCGTATGTAGACCTGTATATTTTCGATTGAAAACGCAAGAATAGTGGTTGTTTCTTTTCCGTTAACACCTTGTCTTTGCTATGCTAATCTTTAATCTTTAAAAACTTTAATCCAAGCACGTTCTATCATCAGGCTACCATATAAACTTACAGGTCCATTGAAGACTCAATAAGAAGAGTAGATAGAAAAAAAGGCAGAAATAGTTTTTGTCTTCTCTCTCGACTCTTCTTAACTGTAATTTTTAAGTAAAAAGACAAGGTACAAGGTAAGATGGTACTGACCTTCCACGGAAAGAAGTTCTGCGGACACTCAGGCCGGCACTCTCCTGCTGCTAACCTCCAATCAGGCGGACATGAAGCACATTGGTCCCTTCTTGGCCCAGTACAGGTTTGACACGACAAATAACACTTGGAACACGTCCCATCATCAGGGTAGTACCCTGGGGCACAGGTAGACCTGCAGGTCCCGGATTGGAGACGCAGGAATCCAGAGCAAGTGGTGCAGTTTAGACGGGAGACGCAACTGCCGCAGGAATGCGGGCAGTGGGAGCATTTCCCAGCTGTCTGGTAGTAACCGATTGAACATTCTGCCACGCATCTGAAATAAAGAGCTGGTTAAAAGATAAACAGTATGTAGGTAGTTATTTACGATTATGACTTTTACGAGACCGTATTTTTTGCACGATTTTAAAATAAACATACTATTTATTGAATATTCTTCTCAGCCTAGTTAGCCTTTTTCACAGGAAAGACAAAGTCAATGCGTGCGGAGTTGCCTAAGCGTGGGTTTCCTCGCGATGTTTTCCTTCACCATTTGAGAGCATTAGCATTGCGCATATATTCTCCGAGTAAAAAAACTTATGGTGCTCGACCGAATCTGAACCCACAACCTTGGGATCGGAAGGCAGGGTCGCTACCACTGGACCACCGGACAACACAAAACAAAAACATAATAACAACAGTACCTACAGTTGCTGTAAAAAAGAACTCCAAATCATCATTACGGCCGTCATAAAACGCCACCGGTTTGTTAGACTCACCTAGATCCTTGTAACAACAGCGGTCCGGAACAAGACAAACAGTCCCATTCGTTCGGCCCGCTACATTTCTCGCACGTCGAATGACAATTCTTGCAACGACCTCCTTCGTGGTACTCGCCTGTGAATAACGGTCCATAAAAACAATAAATGAACCAATATTTTATAGCTAAAAACATCAGCAAAAACGAAAGCATCTTGGAGATTTTTTATTTGGTACATTTAGATAATTTATTCATTGATTTTTATGGAAAGTGGAAAGTTTAGGGAAAGGATGACCTGTAAGACTTTCTAAAAAATTTTCTTAGGCCAATTTTTTTCAAGGTAGATAGCTAAACGTTGGGCTGCCAGTCCACCTGATGGAAAGTGTAGCTGCAGCCTTGGTGAAGCACTCTTAGCTGCTACAACCCACCTGTTCACTCTTGTCTATATTTTTTTCGTACACTCGTAATAAATGGAAGAAAATATTGTTCACTTGTAAAAAAGTGTATTTGCTCTAATGAATGCAAATCACAAGAAAAAGCATTGCTATTCAGAGCGGCAATGCAGCCAGTGTCTTGGGCACGCTTCAGATTTCTACTGATTTGAATCCGTCGAGCTATCTATAAATTGCTTGCGACGGTTTGTAGATCGGTTTGGAGCTCAACTGTCTCATGAGTATTTTGTAATTATTATAAAAACTAAATAAGAAATAAATAAATTGAATCAACCTTTGCCCAGCAGTGGGACAGAGTATCATGAAAAAGTTTTAGCCATTACAGTTTAGTAAAAGGGAGACAAGATTAGTTTATGTATTGGCAAGCTACTGATTTCCTGTCAATGTTTTCAAAGCCAAGTAAATAAAAGTCTATGGGAGAACGCAAACCAAAGACAAAACGTCTTGTCGAACAGTTAGTGATGTGAAACTTCTCAGTAAAACTTTTTTAGTTACGATATGCTTCTTTTTATTTGCTGTTTTCGTTACTTGCTTATTTAATGAGAATCATCCTAAGTACTTAATAATAATATTAAGTACACTACATAATTACTCTATATTCTTATTTATTAAAAAACACAGTTCATTCTCTAGGTATGTGCGTATAAAGCAATGTTTAATAGATAGGTACTAAACAATGCTATAATAGATAGGTAAACATACTTGAGAAAAGTCTGTCGTGTCAATTGATGTGAGTTTCGTTACAACGAAAACAGCATATGACGAGGAAGCATTCGTCATATGCTGTTTTCGTTATAACAGAAAATTTATTTTCACGTCACTAAGTACGCGACAAAACAGTTTTGTCGATAGATGTGCGTTGGCCCTATATCACTTCAAAACCACGGGTTTTACTCAAATACCGGTACTTCATCATAAAAGAAGTCCTAAATAATCCACAAAGCTGAAAAATGTACTAACTTGTATCGCATTTTTCATTTCCCTCTGGCAGGCACTTTCCGCTTTTTGTAAGAACCCATTTCTTTTTACACACAGAGCAAACTCCATATGCGCATAGTGAGCAACCAATGGGACACCTACAATAAAATAAAAACAGTTTACATTAAATTCCTAGTAAAAAGTTGAAAAATCACGTCTGACTACGCTAAGAGGGCCGGTCCGAAACCGAATCCGTTCAGAATTTGTGAAAATACGGTCCGAAGTAGTCGTACAAGTATTATTTATGTAGGTAGGTATGTGTTCATACCAGGTATGACGTATGAGCCATGTTTAGAGTTCAAACAACTGACATAGCCGGAACTTATCTTTCCGTAAACAAAGGACTATCGATTTGCAGAAAATGTGCTGCACGTTGCTCAAACTATAAAGTTGGGTTTGTTACAACTAAGTTACTCAATACGGGTTGTGTGCACGCGGTAAACCAAAGCCAGCAATTTACTTCAAAACACACCGAAATATTCAAACAAACAGCATGTGCCAGAGACGCATGTTCCAACGAATAATGGGAAGATATATACCTATAACACTTACCCCAAACATTCCCTTTTTTGTGAATCCGCGTAATGTCCTGCGGGGCATTTAGCAACGCAGCGATTGTTGAATGCGAAATCTCCTATTTTACACGAAACACAGTCAGTCGCGTTCGGGCCGTGGCACGAGTCGCAAGTCTCATCACACTTCATGCAGCCGAAGTCATCCTTCTGATAAGTACCGGGAGGGCACGTTGCCAAACACGACCCGTTGTATAGAACGTAGCTATGCGCGCAAGACGAGCACATTTCAGCCGTTTCGGTACACGTATCGCAATGCTCCGAGCAGGGGTAGCAAGAATTCGCATCTGCGTCTTCGTAATACCCATCCGGGCATTGCTGAAGGCACACAGCTAAGTCGATCACCAGCATATGAGCTGGAGCGCAAGTTAAGCAGGAATCTTGTCCCGCCCCGGCGCAAGTCTCGCAAGACTCGTGGCAAGGCCAACACACTCCGCCCTGGTTCACGAAACTCCTCGGGGGACATTTCGAGACGCACGAGTTATCCAACCGGTAATGTTTGCAAGCCACGCACTGTGTCGGTCCCTTTCCGTAACAGCCTTGAGAATCGCACTCGGGATCGCACATTCTCTGTACTTGCTTGTCGTTTGCGTCGGCTAGAACGTTTTTGCGCTGCGCCGAGGGGATGTTATTTGGGTAATCGTGTCGGTCGGAAACTCCGAGCTCGATGTCGTTGAGGAATTGCGAGTATTCGGACGCGTCGTAAACGTCGTTGATATGATATTTTTCCTCTTGGTAGCCGTTGTTAGAGTTAAAGTAGCCCTTACTGCGCAGTCTGACGGGGTCGGTAGCCGTTCCGTAGAAAATCAGCTGCCATTTTTTTAGTATGCCGGGTTGGGTGGCGTGGTTGTTGCCCGCGTTTAGGATCTGTAAGGTCCAGCGTCCCTCGGCGCTTTCGCCCCAGTAATGGACGCTGAGAAACGGCCAGTCGTCGAAACTGGAACTGGTGGCGTCTTGCATTCTCTCTAGCAATAGGGTCGAAGTCGTGCCCATTGGCGAAGTGAGCAATATCCGTAAATTTCCTCTCGGAAAGAAGCTTAGTGAGATTTTGCATTGAACGTGTTCCAAAAACCTGACCTCCTTCGCCGTCCCGCTGCAGCCGTTCACGTCCATGTGGACGGATATAGTGTAGCCGAAGGATGTTTCAATCGACTTGTCCTCGTTTATTTCTTGCGATTTGCAAATATGTTGGGGCGGGGCTTGCGTCCATTGTTCCGCGAGGGTGACCATTTCATACGCGTCCATTAGTCCGTAGCCGAATTTATGGCTCACTTTTCTCTTGACACCGTTTACTATCCACCCTCCCTCCTTCTCTAGGGGTGCGGATCTGGAGGTCATTACTATTAGATGTTGGACATCTCTCCATGTTAAAAGCGGGTTGGCTTCTAAAGCCAACGCTACTATTCCCGCTGCCAGCGGCGCTGAAGCTGACGTCCCTGTATGTTCTAAAGTACAAATAAGTCCAGGTCTCAACTTTGCGTCCATATCAACTGTAGCCACGCTTCTGTCTTTACCGGGAGTTCCCGAGCTATACGTAGTTGTGAGCGACGAAGAGCATTCCTCTAAATACCACGGCTTTAACCCCTTCTGCGTCGCACTTGATATAGATATCGTGAATATGCTATTTGCGTAACCATCGCAATTGCAGGAATCGGTATGTCGCCCCCCGTTCCCCGAGGCCCATATGAATATGGAACCTTTCCCCCCTCTTCCGTTCGTTACACCGTTTATAAAAGCTCTGTAACAAAGGTTTTTAATGAGCTAGAAATCTACCTCTAATAACGTTTATTAGAGCTAGAATTCTAAAGCCTTGGAGTCTCTATTGAGTTGGAAATTGGTTGTCATAGAAATGGTCGTATTGTGGGAACTGCGTTTATGAAAGTTTATGGACTGAATTTAGTTTTAGAGATTATTTAAGTTAGTATTTACTTTTAATCGTTCAACAGTACTTTACTGTTTTGTGAGTATTAGTTTACATAACAGGTGTTTTATTTTTATTCTAACCATTATGAAATAATGTTCACCCTATCAGTAGAAGCTATCTATATTAGGCAAGTATAACAAATCCCTGAAAATAATTTTAGAATATTTTACAAAGAAAAAGTTCCTTGCCTGATACACAATTTTAGGGACCTGTTTCATTAATAAGACCTTTAAAAGGCTTTTTAATAAGGTCAGATTATTTTTCGTCTTAAAATATTTTAGTCACAAACCTCTTAGCTAAAGGGCCTGGTCCATCTACTGTTTTGCCATCATCATCAGGGCCCCACGAGGAGCTGTAGATGTCAATGTGTTGGACGTTGAAGCCTAATGCTTGGGCTTCGATGGCATCGTTGACATTACCGTCCAACATTCTTATACCGCCAATGCTGGCGTTGTATGCTATGCCCACGCCACAGTACCTGCAGAAAAAAAAACAAGTGAGTTTAGCATCAAAAATCCTGCAAGATATAGCCAACTTTTTAAAAATTGACACAGCGTAAGCAGATATGGATGGAACCGCACACAATAATTTTTTGCCGATACGGAACTCTGTAGGTCGATTTTAATTAAATGAAAGCTTGAGTTCTGAAAATCGACCTTAAGTAAAAAGCTCTACTACTACTACTTAGTGTATGTTGCACCGAGCCCAGAAAATATATGTAAAACTAGCTTTCGCCCATGACTTCGTCCGCGTCCCATTTGATCCTGTTGATTTTCCGGAATGATAAGTAATGTGTTAATCCACGTTATGAAAATCGGGAATTATGGAACAAAAAAGTCCGATCTGCAGAGGTATTCCAATCTCAGTTGAACTGCAAAGTTTTAAATAATGGTCAGTTCATACTAACTCATAGTTATTCTGTGACTAAATAGTAACATTATGATGTCATTTTATTGGTTTTCACGCATATTTTGCTGTCAAGTGTCTAAAAAGAATGATCACAAAATTGTACCACGTGACCTGAAGAAATTACACTGCGCAGTGAAATAAAACTTGACAGCAAAAGATTGGAATACGGGGGCTGTTCTTTTTTTACCCAGTAGTTGCAGCGTGATTGAATAACAAAAATCTAGGGCGGCTTGCACCAGAATCGCTAAACGCGTTTAACTCTTAAATAGTATTTAGCGAGTTGTCAAGTCATACAAATACGTCAGATTTAAATCGATTTAACTGTTAAATACGTTTAGTGATTCTGGTGCAAGACGCCCCTAAACTTTGACATTAATTTTATAATATAAATAGTATAGGATGTATTTTTGAAAATTTACTCATTGTAAGCTGCAGCGGCGACTTCCCCCGCGCATCGTGTGCCGTGTTTGTTGTCGCCGTCGTCCTTCGGCATCGGGTCTGTGTCGTTACCGTTTATATCCGTCGATGCAGTTGGATCCTATTGCAAAGAAAGGTACATTTGCTATAACAACACAGATTCTTAGAGACAACCTTCAGCCTACAACAACTGAGTTATGCAAATAAGTACGGTTTTTTTTGTATTCATTTTTAGTAGTCATCATCATCATCATCAACCTATACTCGTCCACTGCTGGACGTAGGTTGTCGTATTTTTAGTAGTAAGTAGCCTCATTTAGAATTTTACCTTTGTTTGTATTTTACTGTATGGCTATGTATTTTCTTAAAAATAAATGTTATTTTATTTTAATATACCCGTATGTTTATAAATAAATAATAGTTAAGTTACTAAATTAAAAAATGGTTACCTACTCCAAGGAGTTAATTACGCCATAAAGGATTTTTTGACAAGTACCTACCATTATTAATCTTTACTAATGTTATGATTTATGTATAAATTTTATTTAATTTACAATTATTACTTTATCACGTTAACTTTCAACTTCATTGTTATGATCTTATTATAGGTAGGTATACCTATCTACGAAGACTTATCTTAACTAATTGCAAATACGATTGTAAAGAATTATGTTCAATATTTATATGAAATATTGACTGAATTTATATTGACTGAATTGAAAAATTGACGTGAATAAAACCTCGGTCTGCCTACTTTCCTGTTGCAATGCCCCTGAACAGGGTTCATGTGTGATACCTACCTACAATGTAACAACTATAATACCATGTGAATGAAAGCAATAAATGTATTGAGTATTGAAATTCAATTGACTAGAAAATATCATAGAGAACTGTCAAAAATCTGTTTCTCTAAGTAAAAGGCATGTTACTTAAAATCTTCGAAAACCCTTAACTTTTTATACTAAATATCAATTACTAGTAAAAGTAAAAGGCAAATAGTGCTTTTTGCTTACAATTTGCAAACTAATTATAATCCTAATCATGGGTTTTATTTCCATTAGTCTGGGTTAGCGTAACTAACGGAAAGTCGACATAAAGTTATGTTTTTTAATTTCAATAATTCACTAAAATAGTCACAGTTATGCTTACACACACAGTACATTAATAGTACACAGCGATTTAATAACATTGTAAATGCACATGATTGTTTTATCTTGGCCACTGACAGGTCACTTTTTTCTAGCTGTCGGTACTTTATACTCACATAAATATTTTTATGACTCTGAATAAATACAAATCTGTGGAAATTTTACCATTTTCTAGGATATACTTAAATGCTCATTTAATTTTTATTATTTAATCCACGATTTCTAAAGCTCTAACAAGTTTACTGTCTTGTTTACGAAACTGTCAATGATTAATTACCTTGATAACTAATAATTGTGAAAATCGTAAACATATCGTAACGCTAGCGTATCCGAGATATACTGCGCGGTGACGCCACAACGTTTTGCAGTCGAATTGGCGTTGACGCGCAATATGATTCGAATACATTAGGATTACGTATCGCGGGCCGCGGCGACTGTCAGATTTGTTCGTGATTTTACCCCTCTGGTGTAAATTGCAATAAAAGGTCATAAATAGCTAATTATTAAAACAAATAAATAAATAAAACGAAGTTTTGTTTCACATTTACATCGGAAAGGTGACCTGTCAGTCGTCATGATACGACATACATAAAAAGCTCGCCTGACGCTAAGCGGTGATTACAGCCCAGAAGTAGGACGAACATGCGATTGCAATTACCTACATAAACACCTAGACCAAGAGTTATAATGTTAGCCTGTCATTGTATTTTCTTGCTACCTCGTTTTCTGGCACTTCTTATTTATTAATCACCTTTCATAACGTCAAAGTCTATCAATCGCAAGGAATCGGAAATAATGTAGTGCTAAAGAGAAGGCCTAACCAGCGGGTGGAAAAAGGCTGAAATGATGATGAAGATGTCCATTTATTGTTACATCATCCCTACCCTTATCCCACACTAGAAAGGGTCGGCACATATCTCTTCTTCCACTCACTCCTATTTTATTCGTCAACTCTGAATCTACTTCTCACATTCATAATATTATTATCATCTTTCACACAATCAAACCACTTTTTCATCGGCCTTCCTTTACTTGCGTACCCAGTCACACTCATATTCATAACTTTTTTCGTCAATGATTTTCATCCTCTTTACGTCTCTATACCATGCTAATCTAGAACTCCTCACCTTTTCAACAACCGGCGCCACTTTTAAAGTTCCCCTGATATAGGTACTCATTTCTTATCTTATCTAACCTCGTCGCCCCATTGCACACATCCATCTTAACATTCACTTATTGTTACCTAGTTTATTCTACCTAGTCTATTGTTACCTAGGTTGTCTAAGACGATACGATTTAGCGAGCCAAGCCATCGATAACCCTATAATTAAACGTGCATCGGACTAACCGTCTTTCTCGAGGATTTTAATAAGCCTGTGATATTTTAACCTCGTCACGGGAAACGGTGGATAGTCATACGCAGTTGTAAGTAATTATATTCTATACTATGCAATAGGTACGGGCAAACTATGTCACAGTTGGCTCGGTCTTTATTTGTTTCTGAGACACTAATGACCCGAACTCTACCAACGTATGGCAAAGCGGGCTTCCAACATACTCGATTTGGCATTCGTTCAATTTCGCCGAGCTAGTCTTTTAGGTACCACTTTACCTTTATTTCAAGTCTTTTTTAACAAAATCTAGTGTTATTTGAAATTGGTGTTTTACCATTTGCATTTATTTGAGACTAGCAGTTACCCGCGACTTCGTACGCGAGTAGGTACCGTTTCCGTATACATTATATAATCTGCGTATATTATCTGTGCATGTACCGAGCGGATACTTCTTTGAGAAACTTGACATTACACCGAACCCGTACTCGAATGTCAAACGTTAGTCGTTAGATCACAGAGGTTAGTACTACGTCCTGCCAAACTGACGTGACATGACATGACAGCATCTTCTTGCTAAATTGGCGCTGCTAATCCCGTTCGTTCATTTTATCCTGTAGATCCTGTTAATTATTCGGGATAAAAAGTAGCCTATGTGTCAATCCAGGTTACGAACTATATATATGCCAAGTTTCATCCAAGTTGGTTCAATAGTTTCGACGTGATTGAAACACAAACATCCAAACATCTAAACTTTCGCATTTATAATATTAGTAGGATATTTTTACAGTTTAAAGTTAAAGTTAGTAACAGTTATACTACTCGTACCAAGCAGTGCATGTTACATTGAAGTGTATTTTTTTTGACAAATTATTTATTTACCATTTTATGTATATAACGACTTTAAAATATTGTCTTAGGACAGCCTGAGAAGGTTGCCACGACAATGGCTTTTTGCACATTGCCACCGACATAGTGTATTTTATACATATTTACAGTACGCACAACGGATCTTTATCCCTGTGAATTTAGGTCCAACAAACGATTGCGCATGTACTTTTGTTCAGATAAATTCGCTTAAAACCTGCAATTCGACCAAAAATGGTTGCGCAGATACTTCAGAATGACAAAGATCACTAAGGGCGGCTTGCACCAGAATCACTAAACGCGTTTAACTCTTAAATAGTATTTAGCGAGTTGTCAAGTCATACAAATATGTCAGATTTAAATCGATTTAGCTTTTAAATACGTTTAGCGATTCTGGTGCAAGACGCCCTTAGAAGTTGTGACTTAGGGCGGCTTGCACTAGAATCGCTAAACGCGTTTAACTCTTATATAGTATTTAGCGAGCTGTCAAGTCATATAAATACGTCAAATTTAAATTGATTTAGCTGTTAAACACGTTTAGTGATTCTGGTGCAAGCCGCCCTTAGAAGGTAATAGACACTTTCACATCGGTATTTTTGTTTGAGCAACTTACATGACATATCAGTATTGTATAGGACTTACGTAATTCTGTATCAAGTCAGGATGGTTAGACTGAACGCCGTCATCTAAAATAGTAATAACTACGCCTTTCCCTGTGTACCCCTTGCGCCATGCGGAGCCCACGTTCATGTCTAAGCCATCTGCGGCGCCCCCATTCTGAAACAAATGTTATATTAAAGCTTTAAAATAATAAGGTTCTATGCGAAAAGAGTGTCTTTCTCAAAGTCAAAGTCATACGTCTTATTTAGGTGATTCTAAGAGCCATTTTCATTCGACCAGAGCCTAGAAGAACGGGCAAGAAACTAGGGCTTGGTTCCTAGCATTAGCGAAATAATTTATAAGGTTAAAAAACTAGAAAAACTGACTTCAATTCGACTACCAACATTCATCAACAAGCTAAACTATTGAACCGATTTTGATGAAAATTAAATGGGACCCACCTGGAAGTATATCCTTTCAAGTAAAAAAAAAAAATTTCAAATCGGTTCATAAATGACAGAATTCTGTGGTAACAAACATTAAAAAAACTACTTTCCCAGGCAAAAAATGCTTATAGTATTAAGCCCACCTATTGTACACATTTGTTTTGTGTAATAAAGAGTTAAATAATAAATAATAATAAAAAGAAGGAAAAAAACTAATAATTGAGAACCTTCTCTTTTTTAGGAGTTAAAAAATCCATTGGTGCACGACCGGATTTGAACCTTAAGATCGAAAGACGGGGTTGGTACCACTGGACCACCGATGCCAATGGTAATATGGGCTAGAGCCAAACTGGTTTTGGACGCTTCTCTAAAAACTTTACATAAGGAACAAGAAGTATTCAGCGGTAGTCTTGTCTGAAGCTTATTTCAATTTTAGTTATGCGCACCAAAGCGAGAAGCAATACAAGCCGAGACATTTTGAGCCACTTTATTTAATTTTGTAAAACTGTTGGCGACAGTCCAAAGATACAAAATATATAGGGTAGGTATCGTTTCTTACATAACGTTTTCGCAAAAGATAAAAACCTTTATTTCAACGAAACTTTATTATCTCATCGCAAACACTCAGAAGTCATAAGTTACAATAAAATGCTCGTTTCCTTTCTGATTCTGAACTATTGAATTAGTAATTCGAGTCGAGTGTTCTTCGGATATTTTACTCGAAAAGCAGAAAAGCTCGGATATTTAATCTTTGACATTGCATAGCAATAAGCGAATAGATGTGAAACACTACTTAACAAACTCAGATAAAATTGCATACCTTTACTATATTTTAGGTAAGGTTACTACGCGCAACTGAGGCCGGTAACTGAGATCAAATTGTATCGAAATGCACTGTAACTTACTCTCTCAAGAGTTTCACTTCTATCTGCTGATACTATACTGAAAATGGTCATACCTTTGTCTACTGTAGTTCATTGACTTCTTGATTCTCCTTTTAAGTTATGCTAAGTGGTATCTGTTGTTATTTGCTATGTGGAGTAAGTAACTAAGTGGAGTTTTATACTTAGTACTTATGTCTTCAAATGTCGCGAATCAATGGATTTTAATATTCGAAAAATGTATGTGCGCAATGACAGGGCTCTAAAACGGTGAAGGAAAACATCGTGAGGAAACCCGCGGCTTAGTCAGCTCCGCACGTGACCTTTCCTGTGGATAATAACATAATTTAGATGGAGTAGGCTTTCGCAGCAATCGTCCTGACAAAATCGCCATAGACCTCCCCTATAAGATTTCCAGAAAGCTCGATCTACCTACCGAACGATCAAAAAGGGGGTGGGGGGAAGGGAGGAGGGGAGAGGGGGGTTAGTCATTGTTCTACGTTTCGTGCTTTCAGTTCAAATGTCTCTAAAAACATACCACACTCACTAAATACCACTGCTCTTTGAACAGAGGATCGGGGAAGGACGGCATACTCCTCATATCCAGCCGCAGATTCTCTTTGTAGTCCCGTTTCGTTCTTCTCAGCTCCCTCTGCTGCATAGCCCATCTCACCTGTCAATAACACTGTTGTGTGAGAAAGAGTGAAATAGAAGACCTCTTTATGATAGAGTACGTCTGGGGAGGTACCAAGCAATGATACTCGCATTGCTGTGTTCCGGTTTGAAGAGTATAAGTACTGGTGTAAAAATAGCCACCCTAACACTTTTACATCTCTCTAAAGGAGATTTGCTAAAGACATTTTACACTACGCGGTTGTCTTATGCTGTGGGCTCGGTCCCTTGCGGAGCGACTGTGCGCCGCGCAGTGTAACTCGATGGCTGTAAGTTTGCAATCCAAAAGCAGTAAAACTTTCTTAGGTTCATTTACCTTATAACTTTTAGAACATATTTTTGAACCGTCATGCGTCATCGCACCGACAACACGAACCACAAGTTTCTATATCCTTATATTTATTTACCTAATACTGAACGAGAAACATAATACTTTGATTGAGACGTACACAACGCAGCCTGTGTTAGTCCAGCTCATGAACTATATATATTCCAAGTTTCGTCCAAATCGGACCAGCTCTCGTATTCCAATCTTTTGCTGTCATGTTATATTTCACTGCCCAGTGTAATTTCTTCAGGTCACGTGGTACAATTTTGTACCACGTGATCATTGTTTTTAGACACTTGACAGCAAAATATGCGCGAAAACAAATTAAATGGCATCATAATGTCACTATTTAGTCACAGAATAACTATGAGTTAGTATGAACTGACCATGATTTAAAGCTTTGCAGTTCAACTGAGATTGGAATACCCCTGCAGTAGTTGCAGCGTGATTGAAACAAAAACATCTAAACTTTGACATTTATATTAGTAGGTTGACGGATCAATTTACCTTGTTCAAGTTAACTACCGGAAGGCTGAAGATATCGAGTCGAAATCAATTATGCGTTATTCGGCGCTTTGCAGATTATCCTAATGAATAATTCGATATAATTTGGAATCGTCAATTTCTTGGTGAAGTCGAGGTTTTATTGAATGACTACGATAAAAATACCATGGAATTATATAGCGCCAGGGTTTTCTAGTGATGATGCTTCATGTTTTCATTGTATTTGTATTTTTAAACATCGTCACTTAACATCAGGTGAGATTGCCGTGCCATTTTTTTAGTTGAAAATATGTTATAAAGTTTTCACACAGTTTCAGATAAATTGCCAGCACTTTTTCATCCTAGGAACAAGACAAGAGATTAATTAACTTTTTAATTAAAATTTGGCCGCTCTATGGCCGGCTAAGATTACAAGACAAAGTAACTTAAAAGTTTTCAAAAGAGCCTTTTTTATATACCTTTGCTGAACACAAACGGGAATTTGTACAGCTAAGAGTTTTTCGGAAGTATTTTGAAAAGTTTAGTGACCAGTCTGTTTCGGTTTAGGTACCTACTCTATCTAGTAACCACTAAAAGTTATTTTTCAACAGTTTTCATACATTTCCTTGGAGTAACGAGTGGTTAAACGTGTACGGCGAGCCCTTACAAAGCTATTGCCGTCTCTTTTTGTTAGTATGCAAGTGACAAAGACACATATATTTTATAGAACCGCTATAAAATTAGGCACCTGTTTGATACTTACTGCACTTTCATAAAAAAAGTAATAGCTTTTCCTGCATTATAAATGTCAAAGTTTAGATGTAACTACTTGTCTTGTCCGATTTGGATGAAACTTAGAATATATAGTTTGTAACCTGGATTAACACATAGGCTACTTGTTATCCTGGAAAATGAAGGATCAAATGGGACGCGGAAGTCACGAGAAGAAGCAAGCAAGTAATAATCTTACCTGTGGGTCATTTTTGAGTCTGTTGACGTAGTCAATACTGGCATTTGTCGATCTTTTACTAACGTGTGGATGCGAGTACAAATAGAAATCCTTGAGATTTCCAATCTGAAAAGAGAGAAACACTTTTAATATATAAATATCAAAGCAGGCTATTGTGAATCGTGGCGATGAAATTTGGTGCCAAAGAAGGGTCTAAAGGGTTTTATGGTAATAAGCGACCTACGACAATGTTACGGATGTTGAAAATATCTTGCCATTAGGCAGAGGGGACGCCAGAAATATATTCTGCCTGCGCAAAACGATCTACTTCAAATAGGTTCGAAATAGAGCTATTTATTTTTTCCCCGACGCAAAAACGACGGGGTGTTATAAATTTGACGTGGCTGTGTTTGTGTGTGTGTGTGTCTGTGTGTGTGTGTGTGTGTGTGTCTGTCTGTGTGTGTGTGTGTGTGAATGTGTGTGTCTGAGCCTGAGGCAACAAAGCTTCCGAACGAATGAACTGATTTTGGTTTTGTTTTTGTTTTTTTGTTTGAAAGGTGAATTAGTCGGGAGTGTGATGTCATTTAATTTGTTTTCGCGCATATTTTGCTGTCAAGTGTCTAAAAAGAATGATCACGTGGTACAAAATTGTACCACGTGACCTGAAGAAATTAAACTGGGCAGTGAAATATAACTTGACAGCAAAAGATTGGCATACGGGGGCAGTGCTATTTTTAAGGAAAGTTTAAGACGCCTTTCATGTATGAAAAACTTCGAAACATTGAAAGTCGTTGAAGAAACGTTAGCCATGACGTGTAGAATACTCTCCTTTCGGGCTTATGGACATTATGTAACATTCTGTATAGGGTTTCCTATGAGTGCATTTCTCTAAGCTATAACAATGACCCAGTGACATCCACAACCCTTGAGATAATGCCTAGAGCAGCATGCATAGTATTAATTACGCGAGGCTACGTTCGCGAGATTTCAATTACTGCCGCCTTTTGTTCAACCTCAGAGCCATTGTCATCATGTTCACGTCCTCTGCAGAGTTGAGGGAATAAGTGATTTCTATCATTTTATTTGTGCGGTATTGTTCGAGACTATGGCCAGCTAATTATTAAATGCCCACTTTTTAAACATTATAGGCTAAATCAAGTATTTAATTACACAATGAGTGGAAGTTGAGCTTTTTAATGTGAGAATTGTGTCAAATACCGTGATTAGGTATCATTACACATCGAGTATAAACATCGTTTATCTTTTGTCTTTTTTTATAAGGTAATCTCTAGCGTAGGTAGAATATAGGTACCTACAATGACCTATATACAACATAATATAGATTCAAACAAAATATAGTCAACCCGTAGAAACTAGGTCTCCTAATATCATATCCAAAATACACGAGTAATAAAATTGAGAGAGGTAGCTTTCTCCAAAAAAAGCGAGATGAAATCTAATGAGAGGATCCTATACCTACATGAAACTCCTTTGATAATATTTTCATTGCCGGTGTTGGTTTAATTAATTCAACCCTAAAATAAAATGGATTTCCTATCAGCATCCTAAAGTCTTTGTTTTGTCGATTAAATGGGACCAGCCTGAATAATGGAGTTAAACGTACGATTTTATGGATAAACGCTCGTGACATGTAAATTTTAATTGAGTTATTTGTTTGTAAAGGGTCAGGTTTTACTTAAAATACATAACTTATAGAGCTTTTTATGTAGGTATGTCGTATCGTACATAAAAAAGGTCAACTTTAAAACTGTCAGGAACGAAATAATACATAAAATCCCATGTCCGTATTTCCAAAACTCTAAAATATAACGCAAAAACGTTTTAAAACAGGTTCTGAATATTCCAAACCAATCTTCCAGCACAAATGCTGGAATAAAGCGGTTCAAAGCCGTCAATCTAACGGATATCAGATGCCTTTGCAAAAATACTTTCAGAATTCCTATTCAAAAGGTGAATCATAAATTTTGTATTATAAAGTTAGCGCAAGCTGTTGCGGCTGGCGCCATCTGTTGGCCGACCGGAGGAACTAAACTAGGGTTTGTAGCTAGGGTTGAATGAAATTGAAATTTTATAGAAAAGCTTAGAACTCTGGCATGAATATACTCAAATCAAAAAAAAAGCAAATCAAAGCAAAGATGACATACCTACTACAATCGCTAGAGAATAGAAAACTAATCAAAACAAATGTATGGGAATTAAAGATTTTAGAATGATAGATAGATAGATATACGTTTATTCGAACCACCACAATAAGTACAATAATAAGAGGCAAACAACATACATAAAAACAAAGCATAATATCTTAAAACTAAAAATAAAAGTGAGTAATAACTAAATCAAAAACTAATATTAAGTTCTACTCTGTGTGTTGTGGTGGTGATATTATATGCTGTAACGCTGTAAGTACTGGTCCGATTTGGATGAAACTTGGAATACACATAGTTCGTAGCTTGGATTAACACATAGGCTACTTTTTATCCCGGAAAATCAACAGGATAAAACGGGACGCGGGCAGAAGCTAGTCCTATATACTTTCCGACGTTTTCTATTTACTAGAGAGTGGCTGCCATTGGTAAAAACCAATGGGTTGAATGTTAAAGAGGAATAATGGTTCAGTCTATTCCGCGTTCGTAAGTTTAATCCTTGGTCCGGCCCTGTCCGTCCGAAATTACAGTTCAACATTCTATGGAGACAACTGTACTGGAACATTTTAGTTGGCCTATTTTTTCGCCTACGTTACATTATATTCACATTTGACCAGGCTTATGCGCGGAATTTTAGGAACTTATCAGTAGGTACCTACCGGTGAAATATTTTTGAATACGTTGGTACAGAAACCACTAATTTATTTCTCAGTTGTGTATTGTCTAATTTAAAATGTTCTCAGAGCATTCTATTTTTATTGAACCAAACTTTAATTTCCATTTATATTTGTAATTGTAAAACGTTCACTATAATAAAAATCGAGTTCGAAAAATGACCTAAATATTCCAAAATCGAAATACGGCCCCTTAAGTTGAGAGGCATATTCCAGAATCCAGAAATCCAACAGAAATCCCCACTAAGTATGTGGTCCCTATTAAAGCATTTAATTACTTCTCTTTATTTAAGTTAAATTTAAGTAAGACCAGGTGTGTAAGGTGTGTAGAGTATAGGGAAAGTATATTATCTCTATTAAAAGTTTGCAACGCCGCTCTTGTTTTCTTGAATATACTTAACTTAGCTCAGGAAAATATTGCATAATCAACGTAGTATATTTCAATATACGCGATATCTAGACATATTTAGATACTCAGCCCCCGTATGCCAATCTTTTGCTGTCAAGTTATATTTCACTGCCCAGTGTAATTTCTTCAGGTCACGTGGTACAATTTTGTACCACGTGATCATTCTTTTTAGACACGTGACAGCAAAATATGCGCGAAAACACATCAAATGACGTCATAATGTCGCTATTTAGTCACAGAATAACTATGAGTTAGTATGAACTGACCATGATTTAAAACTTTGCAGTTCAACTTTGATTGGCATACCCCTGCAGAAGGTTATTTCTCTCTAGTAAAAATGTAATTATGATTTTGTTGGCATGTCATACAGTCACGATGCGACTGCGATATTGTGACTTTTATACGTTTTTTTAATTAGATTGGTTTATAACTTGAACTATACACAGAACTACCTAACTAAAAACCATAATTTCTAAAAATAATAATTTTTGGTGTAATTTCTAATAATAGTAAACACAGCATGCTGTTTTATATACAAAGTTCATTGCTTTTATTATTATATTATATTTAGCCGTCTGTGTCCCACTGCTGAGCAAAGGCCTCCCCCATTCACTCCACACACTCCGATCCTGGGCTATACTTTGCCAATCTGATAAATAACGGTCAAGCTCGTCGCGCCACCTTCTTTTTGGCTTTTATATTTAAATAAAATTCCGATCTTATTTTTACTAAATTTTATTATGAGAATTAACCCTCAGAACGTGAGTTTAACCAACAATTTTTCATTACCTACAGAGAAATTTATTTTTTTAAATGCGCATACCTATTCGTTTTTTACATTGATTGCTTTGGATAAACTAAATGCAGATGGAATATCTCAAAAATTATTTCCAGATGGAAAAGATAAGATATTTCAAATATTAGCTTCAAAACCTACTGCATCATGCACGTGCTTGTCATCTCGCACACAGTTGCATTGATAAATGTGCATCTCTATTACAAAGACTTATGGGCGGTGGAGGTATAGTGCCATCTCGTTTATAGTGTCAGGGATTTTAAAAACTTTAAGTTGAGAGGCAATTATAAAATATATTCCAGAAATCCCCGCTCAGATATCCCACCAGTGGGGATTTCTGGATTGTTTACCAGAAATCCCCACTAAGTATGTCTGTATGTAGGTCTCTATTAAAGCATTTAATTACTTCTCTTTATTTAAGTTAAATTTAAGTAAGACCAGCCCCCGTATGCCAGTCTTTTGCTGTCAAGTTATATTTCACTGCCCAGTGTAATTTCTTCAGGTCACGTGGTACAATTTTGTACCACGTGATCATTCTTTTTAGACACTTGACAGCAAAATATGCGCGAAAACACATCAAATGACGTCATAATGTCACTATTTAGTCACAGAATAACTATGAGTTAGTATGAACTGACCATGATTTAAAACTTTGCAGTTCAACTTTGCAGTTCAACTTTGCAGTTCAACTTTGCAGTTCAACTTTGATTGGCATAACCCTGCTGGTGTGTAAGGTGTGTAGAGTATAGGGAAAGTATATTCTCTCTATTAAAAGTTTGCAACGCCGCTCTTGTTTTCTTGAATATACTTAACTAGCTAAGGAAAATATTGCATAATCAACGTAGTATATTTCAATATACGTGATATCTAGACATATTCAGATACTCAGCTTCATTATTTTTAACCACAACAACGGAAGAGATATTACAAAAGAATATAGATACACAACACACAGAAATAGAAGAGTTTACTAAAGAATTTACAAACTAATTGATGGATGGATAGAAGTCTCAGAAAGTCACCCCGGAAGGCTGGATGTCGCCTGAGTGATCAATATCCTACACATCCTGCCAATCCATTTATGTCAAACTAGCGTTCATATATGGCTTTACTTACGTAGTACCCGTAAATGTGTTTCAATGGAGCGATCATTAATGTTCTAAGCAACAAATCAGTATTACTTAAACATATGTTTTTTTTTATGTTTGTTACCTCAGATATCCGTCATTTATAAACCGATTTGAAAAACTCTTTTTTATCTGAAAGGATGTACTTCCAGGTTGGTTCCATTCAATTTTCATCAAAATCGGTTTAGTAGTTTGGCTTATAAATAGAAATAACTGGAAAAAAATATGCCATCCACGTGCATGAAATTGCGTATTTTGCTTTTCTGTCATTTTATTAGTGATGTTTACGGTTACTAGAATATTCCCAATGAACTACCATCATCATCATCATCATCTCATGCCGAAAGTTGAATTGAAGTCATTTTTCTAGTTTTTTAAACTTATAAATTATTAGTACTCTACTCTACGTTGGTACAATGGACATCATCATCATTAATCTATATTCGTCTACTGTTGAACGTAAGTCTCTCCCAAGACGCGCCATTGAGCTCGGTCTTCGGCTCTTCTCATCCAGTGTCAAGCTACATTACATTACAGGTACTCTACCTGTAATATTATGTCAACTGTAACAAAATGTATAATTTTTTTTTACCAAGGCTTTACAGTACTACGTACTACTACGTACTACTAAGATGTTCTACACTCTCACACACCAAAACAGCACTACACTAACACAACCCTGACAAATACAAGGATATTTCAGTCTTTATATTTATGTACACGCTATTTATCCCTTCAAGAGGGTTCGACAGCACTCAGCGGGCATTTACCATAAGTGGGGTAAAGCTCAAAATACAATCAAGTAGGCACCACAAACCGTTTGGAAAATATTCCTAGGCGAAAATAATAGTATAAAAATACTTTTTTTTTAAATACGTGATCATACACGTGAAAAAAAAACATTTATTCACAAAGAAAATTACGACTAATACAGTATTTACAATATTTATAATTTTTTAAAAATACACATGAAACAGTTGAGCTATCTACAAACCGTTACAAACGATTAATAGATAGCTCAACTGATCCAAATCAGCACTAATCGGAAGCGTGCCCAAGACACACCACACACACGTACACGTGAAATGTATTATGAAATTTAATTTTTAAATGATTATTAATAACAAGACAGAATACATTATTTTAAATAGCTATTTAGTTTTGGAGTTTAGAATGGTTGATTCGTCATGCCCTAAATTTTTGGATAGCCTAGTAAAGCACAATAATTAAGTAGGTCAGTAGAAACCACGAATTCTAAAATTACATTTTAATTTAGTTATTCAAAGTGTGTTATCATTTTGTAACGTCCAACATGAAGAAAATGAAAAAAATATGCATGCTGTTTTGGACTAATAATTTACTTTAGTTTACTTACTCAAAGTAATAAAAGGTACAATAAACGTTGTGATCATTTACAAAAGAAAATTCTACAACTAAGTGGGTAGGTATCACTTCCAATAATCAAAAGTAAGTACACTAAGATCCCTAGGCAGTAAATTCATAAACAGGCCTTTACATCTATTCTACATGATTTATACAGCTTTAGGGGCAACTTTTCACCCATACCCCTGAAGGGGTATTCCAATCTCAGTTGAACTGCAAAGTTTTAAATCATAGTCAGTTCATACTAACTCATAGTTATTCTGTGACTAAATAGTGACATTATGACGTCATTTGATGTGTTTTCGCGCATATTTTGCTGTTAAGTGTCTAAAAAGAATGATCGCGTGGTACAAAATTGTACCACGTGACCTGAAGAAATTACACTGGGCAGTGAAATATAACTTGACAGCAAAAGATTGGAATACGGGGGCTGTAGACGCTGTAGTGCCTGAAACATGATTTAGATGAAGTGTAAGTCTTACATATAACACAGCCGGCCATACGTTCAGAACGGATTGAATGGGTTTACTAACGTTTTTTATCCTTGTATTGTGGGTTCGATCCCCACTGAGAACAAACTTTTGTGTGTGGCAAACATAAATTGTTCTGTCTGGGTGTTTTAATATAAGTACGTCAAACAACAAATGTATAATAATATAGTTATTCAAAGACTTTTATTGTAATTATTCAATAAGCAATCTAGTTCCATATCACAAGCTTTGCTTAATTTGGAACTAGAGGGCGTAATGTGAAATGTCCATGAATATTTATTTTATTGTAAAAAATAAGTACAGTATTAATAAAACAAAAAGTTATTAATTACAGGTTATGTATCTCTGTACTCTATAGTTTGCTCACAATTTTTTCTTTGCCTATTTATTATTCTTAAGATATTTTATAAGATAAATAATGTAATAAACTAAGTAACGTTATTTCTGTAATTTAGTCCCGAAAATAACTGTGAGAGACCATAAATCGTCACCCAGAAGTTCGTATCCGTAGTAAAGTAATTCTTGCGCTTAGCAAAGTAGTAAGACTGAAAAGTTTGGTTATAACACTTATTTTACTTTTAGTTGGTGACTTTATGTTATTGATTAATTTGCTTTAAGCTTATGCCAACGCTTTTCACTTTTAAGCCTTCAATTGTTTTTAATTTATTTCAACGAAAGCTTTTTCATATTGCTCCTGTTATTTCTGCAGTCTCTTTTTCGTTATGATCAAATTACAATTATTTTTTTACAGTTGGCTTATTCGATCGTGCTGATTTATTTTAATTGCGTTTGTACAAAAACAGCATACCTAACATAGATTTGAAAATTATTAACCGGGATTAAATTTAACAATTTGTGGATTTTGTACCGGGAATAATTTTTTATCGGGGAAATGGCGGTGGCGGTGAGATTTGAGTCCCCCGGAAATTAAAATATCCGCAGATACGTTTTAGACTTTTTTTGGGGGTGAAATTGGGTTTTGGTAAATGGACTCAAAAAGGGGGTGTAATTTAATCTTCCGTTTCACGTCTGAGGTCTTTTAATTTTTTTGTTAATATATGTAACTACTTTGGGTAAGAAATGGCAAACTATGTAACAGACAATCAGGATTACAAAATTGAAGAACTCTACGTAAATAAACAGACTTGATGTCCCATAGATAGATAGATAGAAAATACTTTATTGCACACCTTAACCTAGGGACTACTATAACATACAAAACAAAACTAATGGTACAATGGGTCCCATAACCCTAGTTCTAATAATAACCCCTATTATTATTAGAACTATAGTTAATGCATAACCTTCAGGAGACTCCTACACAACACATTCTACACAAAACATACACACACCCTCACACTACACACCCGAGCAAAGCCTGCGATAACCAGACTCTTAAGAGACTGGGACCTTCACAGCAATTTTTTCATATTAATAAAAGATAAATATTGTTGCCAAGTACCACTCCTTTTTAAAAGAAAAACATAAATAAACTCCCAGTAAAATATTAACCCACAGAACGAGCTAAGCTGAGAAAAAAAAACTCAGGACTAACAATGCTAAAACCAGGAACCACAAATTAAAAATGGGAGCAAAAGTGTACTTAAATCCCAACATCGGTTTACTAAAACATTTTAAACACGTTTTGAACGAACAAGCAAGAGAACGATAAATAAACAACTAAGGTAATTTCTCGTTTTAACGTTTTTACGAGGTTTTTTTCACCAAAATGAACCTGAAACACTGGTTTACAAGGTTCGGAAAATGATTTCTTAATAGTATGTTGAAAATTCTAGCCTTTCAGAGAATCACCTGTGATAAAATTACGATCAATGCGATATGACGCCAGTAAAATTCCATTTGGAACTTCGATCTAAAGGGTTTACATGGAATGCCTCTTGGAATGTTAAGAGTACTAAAATACAATTAATATTAGAACAGCCCCCGTATTCCAGTCTTTTGCTGTCAAGTTATATTTCACTGCTCAGCGTAATTTCTTCAGGTCACGTGGTACAATTTTGTACCATGTGATCATTCTTTTTAGACATTTGACAGCAAAATATGCGCGAAAACAAATTAAATGACATCATAATGTCACTATTTACTCACAGAATAACTATGAGTTAGTAGGAACTGACCATGATTTAAAACTTTGCAGTTCAACTGAGATTGGAATACCCCTGCTGTACTTAACTCGTATAGGCTAGATGTGTCAAAGGCCTCAGGTCTCCCTAAAGCCTTCATCATAAACTCTTTACGTAGGTATTTTATATATTTTTCTCTAAAAGTTCAATTATTCAAAAAACCGATAGCTGCTAACCTAACTGAAAAACGACACTTCGTTAAGGATGATTATCGACGTTTTTATCTATTCATCAGTGTTAATTAAAAGTTTCCACGCTTTTAAAACCCCATGGATTATTGATGGATCTTTAAATACCGATTAGTGGTTACAAGATACTACCAATTATTGTTAGTAACTACTTAGTAAACTTTCATAGTCATCATGATCATCAGCCAGTAGAAGTCCACTGCTAGACATTAGGCCTCTACAATAGATATCCAGATATAACAAATTTGGGACTTTATCCATCCACCGGTTTCCGCCATCTTAACAATTTTTGCATTCCATTTATAAAAGTCACTTTTTCTCTTTTTTCTACAGGATTGGTTTTACCTATTTCTTCTTTAGCTATTTTTATTATGTTACACTTGAAAACCAATTGAGCTATCGAGAAATTTCGTACATCTTTTTAGATAGCCAAACGGTTTCTGAGGTGCACTAAAACGGGGTATTCCCTATTTTCGTTTAGCAGGTTATCGTTTTCCAATATTTCACAGAACCGCTACGATCAACAGAGGAACTAATCATGTTTTATTGTATAGATTTGTATCTTGTATCTTTTTATTACTTGTATCTTTAGTAGGTACCTAGACAGAACCCATCAAATCTAAAATCTGTATTCGATTTGATATATTATATTTTAGAATACATTGTATCAGAGACCCAGATATCAGAACTTACCCTATTTGACCTATCTCTAACATTTAAGTCAAATGTAAATGGTATTATTTGAGTTCAACAAGATCGTAAGTAAACATGTAGATACGGCTTTATTGCACAAGTCAGCAAACAGTTTTGTCAACAGGAAAATCGGATCTTCAAGACTGTTTTCACGATTTGTCAGACATTTCCAGTAAAACTAAATGTTTTTTCTTTTTATGGCTATGTACAAATATAACAAAACATATTGTACCTAATTGTGTGTGTTTGTCTAAACGAGGTTTTTAGGGATTATTTCAAAGCGTTATCCTTACACGCCTACATATCTCTATAAAGCTCTTAACGTACGTAACGTAACACCCTCGTGTAACACTAGCGTAAAATCTTACGCGTCATACCCTCGACGCCAAAATTATCCCTAACCGCAAAATACACACATCCCGAAACTTACCTCTCCATGATTAACAAATCCATGCCTATGTGCGACCTCATGGGCCCTTTCCGGCCCACCAGGGACATGAACAGCGAACTGGTGGTGGTATAACGGCACACTCACGTGTAGCACTGTCAATAGCACCACAAGCACGTACATAACGCTCGTGCATTTCACATTACTACCGGAGTAACTTTAACATTACTTTAAAATAGTTGATAGTGTTGGCACTCGCGAACGGTTTAAAGAGCGGCCGGCGATGAGGGCACGTGCGGACGGCGCGACGTCCACGCGAAGACTGAAGGTTTTACACTGAAGGTCCGGAGCGGAGGGTAGTTTCGCGCATGCGTCGAACTTGGCGCCTTTTCTTCAAGTATCGGTGCCTACTGGTATGGCAACGTATTGTGCATAACGACAATTGACTCGAATACCTAATTGGATATCGATGGTTGTTTTATAAAAGTGCTCTTCAGCTGTTTGCATAATATTCTGTTAACTGGAACGCAAAATTTACTTCCATTTCTGAAAGCTCTGTGAAAACGCATTAGGTAGGTATGTTATTCAAAAGTGGAGTAATGACATTGACATACCTCGTCAGTACGGAGCTTTACCATAAATTAGAATAGAAATTATTTATTTTACGCAATATACAATTAGGAATATCTTAAGGAATATACAAGAATACCTTAAGAAATTCTAATACATTTCTCCGAAGTTCGAAAGACATAAAAGCAACATAAAAATACCCAAATACTTTTTTTCTAAATACTTACTGATTTGGATATTAAGCCTAAGATTTATCAGGTGTAATATAGACCGTAACACGAATACATAAAAGTCATTCAATGTGACAAAAGAAGTCATAATCGTAAAGATAGGTTCCTAGGTTCTGCTTTTGAGTTTCGAGTTGCGGACGTGAAAGATATCTAAGTTACATAGTCTTAACTATATTATCATGAGTTTTTGTCGAAATAAATTGTGGAAGCGCGTTTCATACCTAGATGCATTTTGCATGAATTTACAGCGCGCGCCTTTCATTGGTTAAGAGATGAGTACGAATAAAACCATAGATCATAGACTGTTGACCTATAAAAATCATTCTAATTTTGAAAGTGACAGTGAAATATTTTACGTTTTCAGGTCATAGAGTTATCAACAAATTTGTCAAGTTAAAATGTCGTAAATCTTGGATTGGATTCCGAAATTCCCATTAAATCGGCAAGAATGGGATCCTAAAGAGGGTCACAGCAAGATAAAATCGGTTGCAAATAATGAATGGCTTTCGACAAAGCCGTGTTACGGGAACTGTATATCCTTAACCCAAGATAAAAACCCGTGGGCTTTACCAATCGACACACAATGTACTCGTATACCCCCTAACCTCTTTAGAATTACTTGTAAACCTTTTTTATCCGTCATGGAATGGTAAAGTAAGTTCATTAGAGCGGAGGCCGAATTTGGTGACCGTATAAGGCCTCCCGAGACGGCCTCTCAGACAAAAAGATACCGGATCAAGTCTATTTAGAGGCCATTTTTCCATAAGTTGAAAAGGACACCAAAAATAGAGTTCCAGTATATTCCATAGACAATGTTTAGATGACAATGTTTTTGTACCTCACAACTTCAGTTTTATTTTTGTCGCTCGCTGCGCTCACCTCAGTTATAAGGGTTCTTGCATAGTATTACTGGCTCATTTGGCTGCACGTGTATAAGTACCTTGGGCTTGCATAGTTGCTTATTCCAAAGTTCAGTTACTCCTATTTGAGGTCACTCGTCAAAGTTTAAACCACGCTGAACGCACCCAGGCATTTCACAGAAGGTAAACAATGAGCCACTTGCACAGTACCAGAGAGGTATCCGTCGATCGCAATCGTATTGTATTTAACTCGTATTCGAGTTAGACTGCGCGGTGACGCTGCAACGTTCGGCAGTCAAACTATCGTTGGCGCGCAGTATGACTCGAATAGGGTTACGTAACGCTACGATCGTCTTTATTCCTACTAACCCCCTCGTGCAGTAAGTTCATCTGTAACTTTAAGTTGCCAAGTTTAAGCAAATACCGCTTTGAATTGAATTCTGACTGAGCTTAAAGTCATGTTTATAACGGCGAGTCTACGCCTTTGCGGAATGGTATTGAGATTCGGTTTGAGAAGTTAGAAACTTTCTTTTGTTTTAGAATTGGTTTAAAAAGATTTTAAAGTATATAAACTCCTTAGTGACGAAAGATACATTAATAAATTAATATCAATACTTTGTCACACATTTTGCGGGTTCGAAGTTCATAGACAATTTGGGTTTCTTTCTCGGGCGATGTGAGATTGGGTTGAATAGTTGTCTAGCTACAAAATTGCGGTTTACATCGACTGTTCAATGAATGCAGTAAATGTAGATCAAGCTTCAACCATTTATTAAACCACAAGTTATGTAATAAACTGAATCCTCCACTTCGATATCTTTTGACAGTTGATGTTTAATTTATGATAGTTAGGGGAGGGGGGGGCATAACGGGGACGCGAGGCACGACGGGGCCACCCACACCTACAAGTAACTACGCACACTAGCCGTGTTTTGTTTTCGGCAATAAGAGGGTATTTCGCAAAAAATTTCAGTGCGGTAGTGATCGGCGACCAGAGTGCACGCGTTTATTTTTGACGACCAATTCTTTTTTTTGGTAACATTTCATCTAATTTTGAGTGGTTACCAAAACGCGTCTAAAAAGGTAAGTGTTTAGATTACTACTACAGTTTTTTTAATGTGTATTACTACCAACATCAACTATTGATATGTTTTGAGCAAAATCACTCTGACCTGTAATTCAATTTTTTGTTTGATATTTAAAATTCTGTTAGACATGGGGGCATAACGGGGACATGGCTATGGGGCATAATGGGGTACCCCGTTGTGCCCCGTCCCCATTATGCCCCTGAATGCTCTGTTCATTTGATAAATTATTTATTTTGTTTTAGGTTTTTAAAAAAGGTACGTACTTATAAAAAGAAGACATGGAGATGCAGTTGGTCTGTAGAAAGCATGAAACACGCAATTGAAGGTTTCAGAAAAGCAGCTCAATTGCACGGAAAAACGGTTGTTCTCACTTCAACTCCCTACAAAAACGAACTAGAAGAACGCGAACAACTTAAACGGACGAAGAAGTGTACAAATCCGAATAATCCCCGGTTGAAAACAAACTCAAAAAAACAGAAGACTCAGACAGATGGAGAAAATATTAAGGAGGATGTCTTATGCATCTACTGTGTTGACTCAAACCACACTTATTTGAAGTCTTCGGAGTGTTGGGTGGCCTGCCAGCTATGTGGACAGTGGGCCCATACCGCCTGTGCAGGAGTTGGTGACGCAGATTTAAAAGAAATCGAGAAAAACAAATAAAATAGTGTACCCCGTACTGCCCCGCACTGGGTACCCCATACTGCCCCTACCCCGGGGCACGATGGAGTTTTCATGAAAGTTTTGTAAAATTAAAATTAAAAATATTATTTGATTTCTTACTTCACCAAATTCGGTACCAAATGATTAATTAATAAGTAACCAAAGAGTTGTCATTAGTTTTGATTAAAAAATATTTTATCTTTATGGTTTTATTCTTTATTTCCCTTAGCGTCCCCGTTATGCCCCCCCCTCCCCTACACTGACTATGTAAACGACTCTTTATAATAGTGCGGTAATGCCAGTGGGTGATTCTAAACCGATAGACTTTTGTCAATAGATATAATCTCCCAAAAACTGTCAAAACTTCATAGTTTTGTAATTTTTTGGGAGATATATCTATCTTGACAAAAAGTCACGATAGAATCACAAATAAATACTATTCGTCTCTACTTTAAACTTGTCAAAAACAAGAACAGAAATATTTTATTTTATAGAATAATTAGCGTTATTCGGAGTTGCTCAAACCTAGTCTAAGGGATTTTGACCCTAATAACAACAAGACGTAGGTACGTGCAACAAGCAACTAATTCACTGCACGTACTTAAGATAGTAATAACTTAAATAGTGTCTAGTATAACTACATATTTTCCAGTCTTAAAAAAACAAAAAGAAAAAAACCTTGTTTGTCTAAACTATCTCAGAAGATGTTATTCGTCGGAAAACATATTTCGTTACAAAATTGTTTCAGTGTATACTGCTAGCGCCATCTACCGGTTACGGTTAACAACTTGTTGCAAACATGAAAAGCTCTGGTTCAGCCCAAAGAAATAAAACATGTCTTGTGGTTCAGTCAATTTACACAGTGCTATTCCATTTTTTTTTTCAAAAAATGTTTATATTTTTAGGTAAATCTGTGGTTTAGCAGTTTCGTAGCAGGCGTAGGCAACGTAGAGGGTGTAACTAATTAGGTAAGGTACGAAAAAAATGGACAGGCTAACAAATGACACGATTGTAGTAATCTCTAGGTTTTTTAATTAGAAGTAATGGAACAAAATAGACCGCCTGATGTAAGTTCTCGTATTTCTAAAATCATTGAAGTCATCGTTTCTAAGCCATAAGAACCATCAATAGATATTAAAGTTCTTTATTGTTATATTATATATGTACTTTATTGTTTATTCTTATAAAATAACATTACATTAAGGGTGACTTACTCCAAAAGTACTTTATTTATTTGTTAAACAGATAAAAGTATTTACTTAAACTAAATCAGTTAATTTATCTCTTAAACACATTACAAGCTCCATCCAAAGAGAACGATAATTGAAATTTAATTGAGAGACCATTGTTAACCCTACTATCCTTAGGTAAATGAGACTATAATGGGCCCCTCACAATAGGCCATATCTGAATAGCATTATAATGAATTGCTATAGAGATATCGAGCCTGGAGAGGGATAAGCGCGTAAGTGGATTTTCACAAATTTTCTTAAGAGATATACTAATCTTAGCAAGTAGTCTCTAAACTCAAGTAGGTAGGTAGTTCGTTCGTTCGTATGAGACCTATCAAAATTAAATCAAATAGATAAGTATCATAATTTATTTTGGATAGATAAAGGTCTATCCCGCAGGATTCGTTTTAGCTGTCTGGAATTGACTCTTCCTGTGTTTTGTAGATCGCATTTTTATACTTTCCAAAGATTCCACTATTTTGAATGTTTTTTTTTTTATAATCAAAACTGGATTATAAAAAACATTTAAAATTGAGTAGTGTTTTCGAAGAAGTAAAACATAAGTTGACTTGAAAACCTCTACATTTTCAGTTACAAAATATTAAACGCAAAATCTATAAATTAAGAAATAGATAGATAGATAGAAAACTCTTTATTTTACCTGCACCGGAAATACTCGTCTTTTATGTTTTTTATCTGCTTTAAATAGAGATGAAAATAATTAAGTAGCAAAATGTGTCTCGTCTCTAAAAGTGACTTTCATCCCTTATGGCAGTTTCCATAATGAGGCCGATACGCTTTCCCTCTAAGAAATCCCAGTGAATAACGCACCTACGTCTTGAATAGACTTTAGATCCGTTGGGCTTGCATTGTTGGCTTGAATAGCAGTCATTATAGAAGGATCCCACTTCAGAGTTTTATATCTAAATTTATTCGACGTCGGTATTGTTATTCTTGCTTCCGTCTGCGACTTTGCTTGTCTAACAAGCAAAGTCGTGGGCGGAAGGAAGATGAAACTAACTTTAGAATCTATTGCTGCGTTTTCAGAATGATGTCGTTCTTCTTTCAACTTCTACCTCTCATTGAGGTACACATGGCGACACATCAACCTAGACTGTTGTTGAAATATTAGAAGTAAAACGATGCGAATCGTGCTCAGAGGGTCGATAATATATTTTTGTGACGCGCTGCGTGAGCGCGCCGCCGCGCCGCGAGCTTACAGCTATTGCGCTCCCATTCCAACGATTCTCTGCATTGTATGCCGCGTAATTATGGTCATGTTCGGTGTCTAAGCTGACTTGTGGCCGTGTGTACACTAGTATAGACCAGTTTCTTACACGTTTGGTGTAATAGGTAAGATCACAAAACATGCGCAAGCATTTAACCCGTCTTATATACATTCCATTCCGCACTTAACCCCCTAAACGCACCATAAAACTAAAGCGAATCGCGCCGGTTAGCAAACGGTGGAATTTCGCTCTCATACAGACGCAATAAAATTCCCAGTAATGGTCATTATTACGTTTCTTCGTCACTTGATTTATGTCATAGGAATTTTTCTTATTTCTTGTGAATTCGTGAACATGAGGAAGCCTACTCCACAAAAAGGTATAGGTCCGTAGTCTTTGAGTTACATTGCGTGGGATGCGCGCCTTCGCCGCGCAGTGTAGCTGGAAATGTCAATACGAACTTTACATTATCGTTTTAGCTTACACGTCTCGTTTCTAGTGAACCATGAAAAAATTCTATAGATACCTATAGGATACCTATACCTACCTACTTACCTACCTACTTTGTTTTTTAATTGTTTATTTTTCCTTTTTTGTAGGTAGGTAATAACTTACCTGTTCTTATAATTTTGCTGAGGACAAATAAAGAATTATCTTATCATATCTTATCTTATACCGCCGTAGCGACACAACTTCCCAGCACTGCCGCAACGCGTCGTGTGGGCCTGGCTATGAGGGGTGAGTACGAGTTTACAGTGTGTAAAACGTCTGACACCCAGTACACCAGTGTGCACTGATTGGTATGGAAACACTAAGCGGATTTTTTGAGAAGTTTGGTCTCGTCAAGTTTCCGCTCAGTGTTTCCATACCAATCAGCGCACACCGGTGTGCTGGGCGTCAGACGTTGTTACGCACTGTAAACTCGTACTTACCCCTCTGGTATCTGGTTCGCTCAGGTATGCGAGAAAAATCCACCGTGTATGAGTCAAGGCCCTTCTTAAACTAGCTATCTATCTATACACTCACAGTTTAGTCACAGAATTTCAAACTACTGGTTATAATGCACGCTAGTCGACGCAAAATATGCCTTTTTTCAGTCCCCCGCGTACATACATCGTTGTTTAAGCGAAACAACCGACTCCCAGTTCGGACATAGCAGTCGCGACTCGTGATACCATCGCGAATTATACTACCCTCGGGCTGTATTCAATTAGCACAGAATTGAAAGCGGAGACTTTGTGAATAACTAAAAAATAAAAAATAAACTGAAGCAAATGGGTATCAAATTTTTGTGATTTTCGGTCCAACGACTAAGTTTTTTTTTTACCACTGGGTGGGACAAGTCGATAGCCAATCTGATGTTAAGCGGTTACCTGTGCTTATAACAATGCATTGCCTCACTGAGCATGTCCACTGAGGACGTGCCTTGTGATGCATTGCACTGAGACATAACATTTTAGTTAACCATAGACTAAGAGCGATCTATTTTGTTCGGCCTACATAAACAGACTAATAGCAACCTTCACTGAGACGTCTTTCCTAAAGGGTAATTTTTTTGCACGTTTTCATTCACCACTCCTTTTTTATTTCACGTACAAATCAGTTTGACTTGAAGGTATATTCTTCAGAGATTGCCGGATCTATTTCAATTTGTTAATTCTGAATGCTATTCAACCGTTACGTTTGGGCACCTACCTTCCCAAAAAGTAATTGTTAGCAACGTACACAATTCGCAAGAAACTGACATCACTGTCTACTTTCCAACTTTATTAGAACTTTAGATTAACGACGTTGCTTCGCACTAAAAGTCCTTTATTGGAACATAAAAACCGGTACATAAACCTGACATTAAACCAACCAAGTCACTTAAAATTAACCAGAAAAATCAACCGAATATAGTTGTACAAATAAACTGACAATGTAAGTGCTTAGAATATTGAACCTGTGTCACCGGGTACAAAAAATTATACGTACCACTTACACTTTACCGTTTTAGGTACAGTTTGACCACGGTAAGACTTCTACACACGGTGAGACAGTGGACTTCTATAGGATGATATGATGATGATCAAATTAAAAAAAAAACAAATAATGATGAAGTCTGCAATGGAATAATGGACAACCCCAAAAATATTGGTATCATCTTTACATACATCCTACTAACTAGTTTATTTATTTATTAATAGGATCACCAACAGTGTTGTGCACAGAAACAACATTATATTCTTATTCTAGTAGTCTTATGTCTAGTGCAAACACCAATTACCTATAGGCCAACACAACATTCATCAACAACATAAAATTAGGCTTAGTAAATTAAAACTAACATTGTAGTTTTACTAGTTAAACTAGTTTTTCAAAATATGCTATATTTTGAGTGCTGCAAACTTGGTGTGCCCAGACTTTAGATCCATATAATCTTAAAAAATTACAAGGATGCCTTGGTTACGTTTAAAATATAATGTATTGTATGTATTCAAATAATTCACTTGACACTGGCAAAATTGTCTGGACAGACAGAAGCCATAAAAAAACAACATTTTACAGGGACCGAACCCCACATGTATCTGAAGATTGATATTCACCTACTTTTAATAATATTTACTTTTTTCAAATAAATATCTAAGTAAAAAATTTAAAAGTTTTATTACAGACAAACACAACATCACAACAAAACAGGACACACCACATCATGTAGAAATGAATCATCTAAAAGTTAAGTGGGCGTTTATTTTTAGAAAACCTATTTACATCTTCATTGAAACAGCAACTTGATAAGCCACAGGATGCATGACAATGACTGTGTATTCATCATCGATTAAAATTAGGCAAAAACGGTTAAATACGATAGTCAATATTTTAGGCCGTGGCCTCATTACGCTCACAGTGAGCGGCTAACTGTTAGCCTCTAGTTCGCCTCCTTATATATTTTATATGGAGTATCCTTACAGCGCGTACTGTACGCAGGTTGCCACGTGTCGCTTGCCGACTCAATCAGTCAGCGGCTGAGACGCATTAGAACGATGCTCTCGGTCGGCGTTACGCTACTAACCGTTCTATCTACCTTCCCTCGAGTTCGCAAGCGCTTCGCGGCTAATACGCTACAGTTTGCCGCTCACTCGACTTTGAGTTAGCGACCGATGCGCCGCTCAGAGTTAGCTAACGAACAGTCAGCCGCTGACTGTGAGCGTCATGAGGCCATGGCCGAGCCACCGGTGTCCTCCAATAAGATAAAAATATTTAAGAAAACATTTACTTAATGATCTCTCATGGGATATAGGCAGCGATGGATTTGCAATCTGGCAAGTAATAAATACCAACTACTGTTAAATATTGGCCATTAGTTAATGTTCTGTTTTAAACAATCATACTTACTAAAAAATAAACCGTTCATAAATATTTAAATGAGACGTTTAATTGTTCACAAAAACGATTATTTTGTATAAAACTAACAAAAATAATGCTAAAATATTTACATTACTTATTTAAAATTTACAAGTGAACCTTTTGGATTTTTTTTACAAATTTCTTAATTATACATTAGGTAATTAGTAAACAGTAGTAATTTTAATATTTACAACTACAAAGTATAGATATTAATAGCTATCGCCTTTTAAAAGAGACATACGAGTATACATTCACTCCAGTTCCATTTCAGTAGCTATGGGTCGCCTACTACTATGCAAACTGTTAAACCTATCTTTCTTGACAAAGTTAATGACAAAGTTCATGACATACAACACTATAAGCATACCTAAACCAGCCGCTATAAAATACAGAATTTTGTCATCTCTACTTTCTTTTTCGTTAACCTGTACTTGTGGCAAAGGATCTCCTTTTTGAAAATTTTGAAAGGTTTTTCCAAACTCTTCCCGAATAGCATCGATTTCTTCTTTGAGCATCTGCTTCATTTCTGACCGGATATTTTCATTATTTTCATTATTATCATTAGCATCGCTAGCAACGTGATTTAATCTTAAATCTATTGTTCTATCCGTAAGGTTGATCAGCTGATCTCTTATGCCTTCTAGGTGACTTTGAGTAGTGTTAGTAACATTTTCCATCTTTTGAAAGTAATCACCCGATTGAATCTGAGTCTGGTTTGAAATATCAACCAAAGCTTGGATAGAGTTTATGAGATTTGCCATGTCAGGTTTTATTTGGTAAGATTGTTCAGGTGTTGTGTTATTTCCTAGAATCTCTATCGATGAACGCAAATTTTCAATGGCATTTGTAAATTGAATAAACATTGGCCTGATATCATAACCTGAATTATTAGCAGCAGGTAAAACTATTCCATTGTTTTTAGGATCACTTTGGCATGATATTCCGTCAACATTTTCTGAATGGAAATCAAGGGTAGCAGTTGTAACAATTGCGTTATACTTTATAGAATGATTAGAAGTTTTTAATTCAGCAAGAACCTTACAAGAAATTAAGTTACCACCAACACTTAGTCTCATTATTTCACTTTCGAAAAACTCCTCAAAGTTTATATGTTTAATATCATTATTATCCAAAGCTATGTCCATCCCTGCCTTTACAACGGGTAATAAATTTGCTTCAAAACTCTGAAGTGCGTTACTAGATAGATTTATGTATTGCAAAAATGTTAAGCCGTTAAATACACCGAATTGTAATGTTAGTAAATTATTTCCAAACAAAGTTACTTCTCTAAGCTTTCCGACGTTTAAAAATGCCCCTGGTTGTATGAATGAAATTCGGTTCAAACTCAAATCAAGTTTTATTAGAAAAGGCAAACTTTGGAATGAAAATTTATCAATTTTCGATATCTTGTTAGCACTGAGATTTAATTCACGGAGGTCGCCAACATTAAATACGAACAGTTTATTTAGGTCACTGATTTCACATGAATGCAAATCTAAATTTTGAATTGATATTGCACTTTGAAACGCAAACTTCGTTTTTACGTTATCCAAATTTACTTCATACAAATTCGTCAAGTTAACAAACGGATTGCCAATAATTTCCATTAGAATATTTGATGAAAGGTACAAATGACTTAATTTTTCTACGTTTTTCAATGCAAATGTGTCTATTTTGTGTATGTTGTTATTGATCAAATTCAACAATCGTAATAATTTTAGCCCCGAGAACGTTTCGTTTGTAATTTGCCTTAGTAAATTGTCATTGAGATATATTTCTTGAATTTTTGAAATACTTGAAGTATTAATATGAAAAGCTTCAAGCAAATTGTGTGATAAATCAAGCTTTTCGATTGAGCCTGTTTGTATAAATGCATTGAAAGCAATGGTGGATAACTGTCCAAATGTTGCATTAATATGTTTCACGGCTGATAGTCCAGAAAAGGAACCATTTTGATAAGATGTAGTCCTGGTAAATGACAAATCAATGCTTTGTAAGGAAACCAAGCCATCAAACGTAAAATTTTCAAGAGTGTTGACAAAAGGATTGTGTGTAACCGTCAAAGTGTTTACATTCTCGAGTCCCAAAAATGACTCTGATTCAATCTCTGTTATGTCGTTATGGGACAAATCAATATTTTTTAGAGAAACCAAATTGTTGAACACGTTTTTAGAAATTTTACTGATTTTATTGTTGCGCACATCTAAATTCGTCAAACTCGCAAGACTAGTTGTGTTAATGTTCAAGTTTTCTAAACGATTATTTGACAGGTCCAGAACTGTTAATCGCTCTAAACAGGTGAATGCTGAGTGCGATATTGAACTTATCATATTATAGCTTATATTCAAAGTGTTTAAATCTTCACACATATATTTAAAAGCTTCATCGTCAAGTGATGTTATTCTGCCGTTATCGAGATCTAAATCAGTGGCATGAACTCCATCAAAAGTATCTTTTGTAATACTTCCGGTTAAATTATTGCCCTGTATATTAAATTCAGTTATATTTTTGCTACTAAACGCTCCATTTTCAACATTGTTGATTCTGTTTTTGAATATCAGAAGAGAATGCAAATTAGTGTTCTTTTCAAGGAGACTTTCTGGTAATATTTCTACATTGTTATCGCTGAAATCTAAGTATTCGAGCATTAACAGGCTTTTAAATGTATCTTTTTCAAATTTACCAATTATGTTTGATGACAAATTCAACTTTTTCAGTTGTAATAATGTACTTAAATTGTAATCGGAGAGCTTTGTAAGCTTATTGTTCTGTAAATACAATTCATTAAGATTCATAAATCTAGTAAATGAGTTGCCGATTTCAAACAGCCTGTTGTGTGAAACATCTAATACTTTCAGTTTCATTACTCCTTCGAATGTAAGTATATCAAAACTACTAATTTTATTGTATGACAAATTCAAATTTTGCAATTCTGTAAATAGTGAAAAACAGGTATTTGGGATAGTTTCCAAAACATTTTGGCTAAGATCTATAGCCTTAACAGACCTGGATACCAGATATTTGGCCTGGTTGTCAATGTTTAAAGCAGATATTGAATTATTTCTCAACTTTATAGTTTTTAACTCGGTCAAAGATATAAAACTATTTAAGCTTACTGTTGATAATTGATTATTTGATACTTCTATGTCAGTTGCTTGAGATAATTGGTAAATTTTCTGGGGTAAATCTAACATTGTTCCACTGTTCATCTGAAATGTTATGATGTTTTTCATAATATCACTTACACTTTCGAAAATGTCATGTTGGTCGTCGACATTTTTCATGTTTATGTACAGTTTGTAATTAGTGTCGTACGTAATATCCTTATGACTAAATCGTTGACGACGTTCATAATAGTATCGATTATCATCAACATAGACATTTTTTTCGTGCTTGATACAATTCCATGAAGTGGGGACAAATTCTATCACCTGCTCGCATTGAAGGGCTGCAACACACAGGTTATCTGATTTAGGCTGCTCGATCATGTCGCAGGACCCATTTGTACAGTCCAGTAAAAGCAATATTATTGCCAGAAAAATACCTAAAACAAGTAATTAAATTAAAAATTTAAAAAACCCCAAATCTTGGACCTATTTTTATCAATCACAGCTAATAACAATCCCGACTAATTCACCTTTCAAACAAAAAAAAACAAAATCAAAATCGGTTCATCCGTTCAGGAGCTACGTTGCCTCAGACACACACACACTCAAACACATGTCAAACTTATAACAGCCGTCACTTTTGCGTCGGGGCTTAAAAAGAGCAAACTTGAAAACGTGTAAGATAAATGCGAGTACCTAAAGCTTATACTTAACTAAAATTATCAAAAGATTAAATAAGAGCTTTGTAAATGTGTTCGTTCGGGGATGTATTACCACCGCACCTACTTCCGTCGCCAAGCAGTGATACTCGCATTGCTGTGTTCCAGCCTCCTATATTCCAATCTTTTGCTGACAAGTTATATTTCACTGCCCAGTGTAATTTCTTCAGGTCACGTGGTACAATTTTGTACCACGTGATCATTCTTTTTAGACACGTGACAGCAAAATATGGAGAAAATATACGCGAAAACAAGAAGAAAAAGAAATGACATCATATCAAATGACATCATAATGTCACTATTTAGTCACAGAATAACTATGAGTTAGTATGAACTGACCATGATTTAAAACTTTGCAGTTCAACTTTGAGATTGCGATCGGGCCCCTGTTTGAAGGGTTTATGTCCAAAAATACAAGCACTTGAAACGTAAATGTCTTAAGAGTGATGGAGGCAATCGGGTGAGGTCCTATGGTTCTGGAGGAAATTCTCTGTGAGATAATGCATTGTTATAGACAAAAGTAACCCCGTATTATAGGTAACACGATGTGGGACCTATCAGTTTTTCTTACAAAAAAACTTACAGATTTTGTGACGTTTGAAACCCTTGTTATTTTTCCAATCCATGATTGAGAAAAAAAATTGGTGGATCCACCAATTTCTTTGATTTTATTTGTTATATTTTCACTTCACGTCCGTTCGCTAAATAATGACACGAACAATAAGAACATGCCTTACAATGATTTGTTATTTTAAAGTTACCGATAAGAGAGGACAGTCAGCGACATTATATAAATTATAACACAAAGTGGTAGATAAGTAGGTAGAGTCAGCTACAGTTGAATAGTAATATCTGTGTCATGATATTTGTGCGCTATATGTGCGTATAGATTTACTAATTACCTACTTAATGCTTATTCATTGTTTACTCGCTAAATACAGAAATAATTTGTATACCTTAGCTATGTAATTTAAGTTATTTAAATTATTTTGTCTATGTCTATTAATAAGTGTTACCAGTGATAACTCTTGAACGTGATCGCTAATTTTATACGTTTAAAGTAAAGGAAAGTCGCATGTATTGGATGTGCTGGCTAAAATATAAATCTCATACAACCTTTAATTTTAAAAACTCGTAATTGATCCTAATAAGTTATAACCCATCAATATAAAAACTGTTCATTGACTGTAAAAATAAGTAAACTAGAAATAAACCTATATTAGTAATTTGTTTAGAAGATTAATACTTAGATACGCCTTTGACAGGCGTCACAGCTCAGTCGGTAATGGCTCTGCCTTCCGTGCTGTGGGTCGTGGGTTCGATCCCCACCGAGAACAAACATTTGTGCGTGGAATACATAAATGTTTGTTCTATGTCTGGGTGTTACTATGTGTTATAAGTAATGTACTTACAAAAAAAAAGTATATAAGTATTCTATCAGCCATCTAGTTCCCATATTACAAGCTTTGCTTAGTTTGGGACTAGAGGGCGTTGTGTGTAAAGTCCATGAATATTTATTTATTAGTTAAAACTCTATTATTGTTACTGAACACTCGGTGAATTGATAATTTATTTTATTCAGGCAACACTTTTTTTTATTTGGGAATTTCCCTTTTGTTTAGTAAGCCAGAGGGGTAATCACGAATAAACCTGACAGTCGCTGCGTTACGTAAACGTAACGTATTGGAATCATATTGCGCGTCAACGCCAGCTCGACTGTGAAAACGTTGATATTACAGCGTTTGGCCGCGCAGTGTATCTCGGATACGCTAGCGTTAAGATTGTCACATGTATTCGTGATCAAGGCAGTGGACCGAACAATACAGGGCGTATTATTATTGCAATGTGCGCTATCTTAGTCGCGTGCATCCGTTTGATTACAAGGACAGTGTTGTACCTACCGACAGACTGTTTTTTTTTAAAGGGCCACCGTGTATATTACGTAATATAAGCATTACAGTCTAAAATACATTTAAAATTTGGATAATTTTTGATAAAAAATTAGAATCCCTTGACTTCCTTTACATGGATACTTGTTTTTGTTTTATCATCATGGAAATAGAAATAAAACAATGTTTTTTATTACAAAAATCCTGTTTCTGTTTTTAACCCCTGACGCTAAAACGACGGGGTGTTATAAGTTTGTCTGTCTGAGGCAACGTAGTTCCTGAACGGATGAACCGATTTTGATTTTGTTTTTTTTTGTTTGAAAGGTGAATTGGTCGGGAGTGGTAGTTACCATATTGTCAACGCCCTCCTTTATAAACTCATCCTGCATGTTAGTATTTACTATGTTACTGACACGTGGTATATCGCCACAGTGTGCAAACATGCTACGAATGATCGAGTCTTTGTACCCAATTTGTATTTTAATCGTGAGTTTGGAAACTGCGATATCAACCTAAGTTTAATAACTCTTTACACTCCTCTCCTTTGAATCGCAAAAATTTTAAGCCGAAATGACAAGCTTTTTGTTTTAATGGATTATTTCACGAAAAATTCACTGCGTGGGCGCTACATGCGCAGAGGTTACACTGCAAAACCACAGTAGTTCGTAGCCTGGATTACCATAATACTTACGCTACTTTTCATCCCGGAAAATCAACAGGACCAGACGGGTCGTGGACAAACTTGCGGGCGAAAGCTAGTTATATAGATAAAATGAAATAAACATGCATTACGTTTTTCGTTCCAACCCCTAAACCGTAACGTACAGATAAGGCACTCCCCATTTCACGGTGAGTTACCTTCACACGCCTGGGGCGATACGAAAATAAGCCGCAGCGTGAAACGTCATCAGCGCATACGCCGTGCCTCATCTTGTTAGTTCCAAATTTGAATATCGGCCAATCAACGGGCTCCTATATACCGAGCGATGGCGCGACCCCTTCGCGATTCGATTATGGTTTGCATTGCGTGTACAAAACTGTCACTGGATGTAAGTAGAGCTGCAGTATTTTTACGTTAATGTAGTCTGGTGAAATTTTCAAGCTAGCTGGACTAAGGATATTCCAAAAATATACTTACTAAACTTATAGGCAAAGTTTTACTTTTTAAAAGCATGATACTTACGTTGTTTTACGCTACGGTTGTCAAAAAACCAAATATATTTTCGCTAGTGGCAGACTTTCAATATTTTTTCAATACATGATTTATTAAGCAAAGTATTTTATAAAGAAGGCCGTACACTTTTTTCTAAGAGACAAGAACAAGAGAACTATGTTCAGCTCGAACGTGAAATTTATTGGAAAACAGCGCGATTGGCTCCCGTCTATCAAACCATCACAGCAGCCTCCCTTCGCCACATTGGTATAACCGTATAACTCGTTATTTTCCAATTCTTGTAAAAGCCAATCAACTGTAACGACCCCGCGAGCGAATGTCAATAGAGCCTATAACGTGAGATACGAATCGCTTGGGAGAAGTCAGAATGTGTTTTTTATTAGGGTACCTCGCGTCAAAAAGATGTAAAAAACGGTACCTTTATTGGTGCACTCGTTCTGATATTTTTGTAATGAAATTTCGCTGCTCGCCGGGGTATAGGAATTAATTAGTAAAGAGGGAAATAGAAACAAAAATGTTATCAAACCGAATTTACGATACAAGAAGTCGAGGATAACGCCAGGTATTTATTAATTTTAACAAATGGGTACCTTAGTATACTCTTATGTCAATATTATAAAGCCTGTTAGAAATTCCATTGTTTATTAGGAATGCCTCTGAATTGATTGACGAAAAAATACTTTACATGAAAAAATGCCTGACTATAAAGATAATTAGCGGCAGAGTACCTTGCGATAACGTTTTTACACTTATATTGAGTGATGAACTTAATAAAAGAGTTCATAAGCAACTACCCTTTAAAAAGTCAGAAACACCAATCAGCCCCCGTATGCCAACCAATCTTTTGCTGTCAAGTTATATTTCACTGCCCAGTGTAATTTCTTCAGATCATTCTTTTTAGACACTTGACAGCAAAATATGCGCGAAAACACATCAAATGACGTCATAATGTCACTATTTAGTCACAGAATAACTATGAGTTAGTATGAACTGACCATGATTTAAAACTTTGCAGTTCAACTTTGACTGGCATACCCCTGCAGGGGTCTCGTCTTAAATTTAAATCTTTCTTTTACAATTCAAATATTCAAAGTTGGACGCCGCGAAAAGGTGAAACGGTAATAAAATATACAGGAGTTGATCCGAGCTCAAGTTGACTTTTAATGTCTTCTAAATAACGACTTTCGTATTCTTATGAGCTTTTCTTCCACTTACTTATCTCTGTAGTCAGGTTTTAAAACTGTGTTCAATGTTTACAAGTACTCAATTGTAACAACCATTCAACTTTATCTGAAAAATATCTTTTAATTATAATTTCATTGGTTTATTTCCTCGGATCAGTTTTCCAAATTCGATGAAGCAACTCTACATATTCGAAAACAGAGCCTGTAGTCTGAATTTGTTTAGTTAATCTCCGAAAAGCGAGAATCGAGAAACTCGCAATTTTTGTATAGAGAAAAATCGTTTGTGAATTAAAGATGCTTATCTGGCTTTCATACAAATGTCGCTTTTCGATATTCGTTTCTATCAACAACACAAAACTCAGATTACGCTCTCGGGGTCGCTGTTGCTACCACTTACCTATTGTGGTTTTCCAATCACATATCGTCAGTAATAAATACTTATTATAAGCAACAATGATTTTATATAATTTCATTACAATCACAGTAGATAGAAATTACAAATATACCATGTGTGTGACCCGAGGGCTGGTGATTATCTGGGCCAGCGAATCAGCATTGCTATTCAGCGCGGCAATGCAGCCAGTGTCTTGGGCACGCTTCCGATTGGTACTGATTTGGATCAGTTGAGCTATCTATAAATCGTTTGCAACGGTATGTAGATAGCTCAACTGCTTCATGTGTATTTTGTACATATTATAAATATTGTAAATACTGCATTGGTATGCCAATCAAAGTTGAACTGCAAAGTTGAACCGCAAAGTTTTAAATCATGGTCAGTTCATAACATAACTAACTCATAGTTATTCTGTGACTAAATAGATGTGTTTTCGCGCATATTTTGCTGTCAAGTGTCTAAAAAGAATGATCACGTGGTACAAAATTGTACCACGTGACCTGAAGCAATTACACTGGGCAGTTAAATATAACTTGACAGCAAAAGATTGGCATACGGGGGCAGTATTAGTCTTTTCTTTGTGAATATATACCTACTAAAAACCGGGGTATTTGTAACCATATGATACCTAATAAAATAACTTCAGTACGCTTACTTGCCCACGGAAAAAAACAAATCTACAGGAACCATGACAATCATAAATTATGTTCGCAATAAATTGTGAACAATCCACGTGGTCTAATCCCAGCTGTCTTCGGGAGAACGCAAACCAAAGACAAAAAGTCTTGTCGAACAGTTAGTGATGTGAAACTTCTCAGTAAAACTTTTTTAGTTACGATATGCTTCTTTTTATTTGCTGTTTTCGTTACTTGCTTATTTAATGAGAATCATCCTAAGTACTTAATAATATTATTAAGTACACTACATAATTACTTTATATTCTTATTTATTAAAAAAGCACATTTCATTCTCTAGGTATGTGCGTATAAAGCAATGTTTAATAAGTAGGTACTAAACAATGCTATAATAGATAGGTAAACATAATTTTATGCATGCGTCGTGTCAATTGATGTGAATTTCGTTACAACGAAAACAGCATATGACGAGGAAGCATTCATCATATGCTGTTTTCGTTATAACAGAAAATTTATTTTCACGTCACTAAGTACGCGACAAAACAGTTTTGTCGACAGATGTGCGTTGGCCCTTCCCGAACATTGCTTGAAAGCTTTCAAAATGAGTGAAACGTTACCAAATTGAAATGCCCACTCAAATCTTCCACCGGGATGAAACGACAAACATTTTAGCAATATTACAATAGCAGCAATCTGTTTATTATTTACCAAAACGCAAATCTGTTTTGTTTGAGTGGTTGAGAGAGAACAACAGAAATTATGTTTGAAAATCTTTAAAACCAATGTTGAGACGGTTTGACATTACGTAGACGAAATAAAAACCCCTGAACTCCGTCATTTAGGGCGTCTTGCACCAGAATCACTAAACGTATTTAACAGCTAAATCGATTTAAATCTGACGTATTTGTATGACTTGACAACTCGCTAAATACTATTTAAGAGTTAAACGCGTTTAGCGATTCTGGTGCAAGCCGCCCTTAATAACCGATTTAGAAACGAATCTTTTTTTTATTCAAATAATATACTTTCACATTGGTCCCATAGAAATTTCACCAAAATTGGTTCTTTAGTTTGGCTTTCAAATTGAAACAACTGAAAATATGTCATCCACGTAAACCAAATTTGTGTATTTAGCTTTGCTGTGACTTTTCAGTGGTGTTCACGGTCACTAGAATAAATCCAATAAACTGCCATCATCATCAGCATCTGATGATGAAGGCCATTTGAAAGAGGTTTCCCTAGTTTTTTAAGTTTATAAATTATTTGAAACTGGATAATAATCAGTGAAAATTAATGTTCATACAAATCTTGAGAATAGCGTGGAGCAACCACAATTACGTACAGAGGGTAATTCCATCAGACATAAGGTAACGGCACCTGTTTCCGTGGTATTTTCACTAAAACTCGAAAGGATATCAAATATTAAGCATTTACTGTACCTTACTGAAGGTTCGGTTTTTGTTATCAGAAGCTCTAGTGTTTTTATTTTCGGAAACTACTTAAGTTTTGACGGTCCGACCTATATTACTATTTGAAATTAAATAAAATGTAAATCAAGTCGAAATCGCCCGATTCCGAGGCAAAAATCCGTATTCCGTGGTATTTGGTACCTAATTGCGTGGTATGAAAAATATTTATACGAAACGACAGTAACAAACTGATAAAATAATGTTACAAAGATTAACTTGATTGTTCTCTAGAAATACAGGTCACTTTTGGTGGTAGTACTATTATTATTTAATAAATGCTATTAATATTGTAAATGTAAAAGTTTTTAAATACCTCTTTGGATGTTTGTAACTCAACCTCTCATGCGTCAGCGGCGTCAACTTTGCTAATATCTTCCTCCTGTGATTGCAAACCCGGATAAATACACAAAGTGCTGATAACGGGAAAATCTCCCCGTGTGATAAGTTAAAAAATACTTTTACTGTTTCCTAAGCACACACACACACATACACACACACATTACACATTATTATAGTATTCCACATTATAAATACGACATTTCGCGAAGAAATAATACCAAGCGTGCAAATGGTACAAATATCTGCGCAAGACTGAAGCGAGGTCGACGCGTGCAAGGCAAATGAGTGTCGGTGCCGACAAAGGAAACACCGCCAAAGACGCCGGCGGCGCGTCAAAGACACCGCCGCCACGCGTCGCTTCGAGGCGGTACCTTTGACACTTTTGTCACTCGTGCCGCCGCCGCCACAGTGCGATTCGAAAGGCGGCTTTGCTTTGACGGCATTTACAAAGAGTGTCGCCCAACCCACAGCTGTGGAGACTAAAAAATCATGTTTCCTAATTTCCAGTACCTACTAAAAGCAAAAATTTTTTATATACCTATCATTCTTATTATTATTATTTATTTGTGTGTGGCAAAACATAGATATTTGTTCTATGTCTGGGTGTTACTATGTATTATAAGTATGTATTTACAAAAAAAAAGTATATAAGTATTTTATCAGCATCTAGTTCCCATATTACAAGCTTTGTTTAGTTTGGGACTAGAGGGCGTCGTGTGAAATGTCCATGAATATTTATTTTTTATTTATTCTTAATGTTAGCTGATGCCAAATTGTTAAAACTTTTGTTAAAGATTAACTTCTTAATAAAACATGCAGCCAAATGTGTGGAAAATAAATATTTTCTTAACATTATTTTCTATACAACCAATAAACAAAATACATAAGTAGGGTACTTTTGATGTGTTATAAACTCGTAAAAATTATTAGAAAGTGTACCTCGAAATAAGGTTTTAGTCTCAATCGACTATTTGATTTGTCAAATCTATCGTTAAAATCACGAAAACCTAACCCCAGTTTGTGAAATTCAAAAATATAAATAGGTCTTTCAAATTGCTATTCCGAGGTATATTTTTCACATATCTCGGAATTAGGTACTAGGTGAAATATTTGACCCCTTATGCCGTGGTTTTTTCAATATGTAATTTTACCTCATTATAATTAAAAAACCACTTAAACATGTATTACATACGGTAAAGAATATACTTCTTTCGATAATTTAACACTAAAAATCAAAACCTAGAACAAAAAAAAACAAAATAAACCTTATTTAAAAAAGCTTGCTACTCTCGTGCACAGAGGCAAAAACGTATGGAGAGTGCACTTGGACCAGCCACCGCTGCGAATTTAGCCAATTATTTTGGAATGTAAGCCCGTTCTATGTCTCGTTTTTAGATTTATATATTAAAAAATATATTTCCTAATGACAAATAACTTTTGCAACAAAAAAGAACCTAAGAATCATAAGTAAATGCTGTTTTTCTAAATACCACGGAGAAAGGTGCCACTTTTAGAATACCACGGATTTGGGTGCCTTTACCTTAATGGTCTTTCTAAGACAATAAGTCCATTTTAATGTGCAATGTGTTTGTAAGCAGGTGTAATTTAACCAGTTAATGCTGAAACCACTGTTAGAACTAACTTTACATAGTTATAGCCATTCGTTAAGAAAGACAATACAGGGTGATTCATAATAGCAACAAGCATTAAAAACTGAAAAGGGTTTATATAAACGAAGCATTTATGAGAAAAAAAACTAAAAATATAATAGAATCCAATCATGCACATAGTCATATGTAAGAGTAGATACATAACTACAAGAATCATTAAAAAAAAAAACCATGTAAAAAACAGTTTCAGTGAAAACAACATTGATTGTACTGAAACAAACACACTTTCATCACCGCAACTCACTAAAGATTAACATCGCATTTCTGCTTTATTACCCAGCAAATAGAGCCAAATCTCTCTTACAAAGCAGTTTTGCTAGCACACAATAAATACAAGTTAAATATACTACATGGTATAGTTGCGCTCTGATACACATATAATTTTTCTTATACTAATTGCTAAAACTGTGAAGCAATGGGTAATAACTAAGTGTACACATGCTCACGCACCCTCCTATCACATCATACATAGACACTTTAGCACGTGTGCAATACGAAACGTTGAAGGAAACGTTAAGTCATTTTTCATGAATGAAAAACTTCGAAATATTAAAAGTTGTAGAACAAATGTTGTTCGCTATGACGTGTAGAATAAACCCCTTTCGGACTTATAGGGACATTATGTTACACCCTGTATATATAGTTCGTAACCTAGATTAACACATGGGCTACTTTTTATCCCGGAAAATCAACAGGATCAAACGGAACGAAATAAATACGTGGCTTGCCAACACACGAAATACACGAAGTGAAAACAAAATTGTGTGACAAGAAAATCTATTAGGTAAAAGTATACAAGACAATCTTAGAAACGAAGACGCAAGCTCCTACAAATTTGTTCCGTAACTTAGTAACGAAAACTGGCTAAATTTATCGGAGGGTCTTTGCTATTTTAACGGGTCGTGTAGGGTCGGAAAGACCCATGAAAAGGCTAAAAGGTTGGATTAGAACACGCCGCGTACAAATAGGTATTAAAGACCCGGGTTGAAGGTACCTGTAGTTTCTTAGCTAAATGAAATAGGGTTGAAGATTGTTTCGAAATTGTTTGCGTGAACAGTCAATTCTACTTTTCGTTAGGTATTGAACACGTTGTATGGCTGCGTAAAGTGGTAAGAGGTTACATACAAACTAGGAAAAAATATTGTTTTGAAAAAAATAATCAACCAAATAATCGATTCCATTCGATTCTGATGAAACTTATTTTAAGTTTTGCGTTATTTCATTGGGACCTTGTATCTTAGATAAAATGATTTGATAGAGGAGGTAGTGAATAACAAATATATGGTGTTGGTGGTTTAGTTAGCTGGATTTTGGGGGTTCATTACCCTTGCCACGCCATGAGGCATTCCAATCCTTCCGTAAGCAAAGGTCCTAAAATCATATTTTACCTAGTTAGTTATATAAGACGATTCTAAGTAATCCTTGTCGTTTTATTAAATAAAAGAGTTATGACTTTGACTTTGAATACATGAGCAACATATCTCAGATCAAACTATATAACTTGAGAAACCGACTATTATAAAAATTCTCTATACTATTTTAAAACCCTGCTATTTTTCAGAGTGGCGCGTCAGAAGGGCAGATCACCGCACTCTGATTGGCCATTATGCAAATCGTATACTAACAACGTGCCCCGGGCCACCTCGCATATTTCACAAGATTATACACCGTGCGCCGATGAGTGACGTCAAAAAAGGGATATGTGGTCTGGGAAAATTTGCCGTGTGTAACTTGCATCATTAAACGTCAGAATTTTTTTTCATCAGAAAGTTTTTCCACTATAGGGTGAAAGAAACTCTTATATAAACTGTTGGTACAGTCAGCAGCATCAGATGATCATCACTTTTTCAGAATCGTTTGATAAAGGTTCTAACCATTTATGACTAATACATACAATATTTATAATATGTACAAAATACACATGACGCAGTTCAGCTATCTACACACCATCGCAAACGATTTTTAGATAGCTCAACTGATCCAAATCAGTACCAATCGGAAGCGTGCTGCATTGCCGCGCTGAATAGCAATACCATTTATCATCATAATACTTTTCAGGAAAAATTCTTACTTTTTATTGATCCAGAAATATTATCTAGTTTTTAGTCATATTTTTTTTTTAAACTTTGTTATCATCATTTACTAATGATGTTGAAGATGCTGTACCTACTAATTGAGAATAAAACGGCAATCTGCAGGGGTATGCCAATCAAAGTTGAACTGCAAAGTTGACTGCAAAGTTTTAAATCATGGTCAGTTCATACTATTATACTACTATACTACTATAGTTATTCTGTGACTAAATAGTGACATTATGACGTCATTTGATGTGTTTTCGCGCATATTTTGCTGTCAAGTGTCTAAAAGAATGATCACGTGGTACAAAATTGTACCACGTGACCTGAAGAAATTACACTGGGCAGTGAAATATAACTTGACAGCAAAAGATTGGCATACGGGGGCTGATCGAGATGTGGTACATCCAAAGAGAGCTTGTATTGTGAAGACGGCTTGTACCGCTTATAAGGATAGACACTTATTTATTGCTTCAAAGAAAGATTTATAAAGCTCATAATGTGAACAAAAAGATACGTACCTACAGCTGATGGCTTCCGAATCAGCGGATAAAAGAATCGGTTCTCAGTGTTCCAGATTACTCTTTTGATTTATCCTAGACCCATCGTTTGAACGATTTACAACCAATGGCCGGGATTACCGCAATTTTTATCAATGCATGCTTACGAATATTCTAGTTATTGGTAGGGTTTTTTTTTCAACACAGAGTCTTTTATTTAGATCTCATGACCGGGGATACAAAACCATGATATTATAGTAAGAAATCGTTATAATTTTTGAAACGATCATGATTATGAATAATAATTTTCACTAGAAACTGGACCCGTTATCTTGACGCATGCAACTGTGTCGAAATATCGGGAACCAATAGAACTCACAAACCATGGTAAATATTCCGTTTTAGTGAAAATTAAGATATCGTTATCTACTTTGTATTTCAAAGACACTTTTATTTAGACACAGGTATAAATAAATGGAATAGACTTAATTTAGATTAATTACTAACACATAGTATAATTTTTTTTTTCTGATTCTTACCTTTTTTGTTTGTTGTTAGTAAACAAAAAAGTTAAAGAAGCAGAAGAAACTAGCATAGAAGAACATACATGAAGAGCGTCGAAAAACCCAATCCAGATACCAAAACTTTATTACCCAGTTATCAACAGAAGCCCGGAGAATAAGAGCCTTTTCACACGTCCCGGTTGCCGGGTACCCAGCGGTAGTGAATTATGTCGGTACGTGTGAAAGATCACGTAATGCCCATACACTTCACTACCTGCTACCCGGTAGCCGGGACGTGTGAAAAGGCACTAAGTCAAGAAACACGACGCGTCCCTGACTCACAAACAAACACACTAAGCTTGCCTTGGATAAAGTTACACAAGACTGTCACATCTTTGGTATAAAAGTTAAAAGATAACGATGCTTAAGGCGAAGTTTTATAGAAATAGAGCATCATGGAGTTATTGTTTATCATCATCATTTCCCTGCGCTTATCCCGCGCTAGGCGGGGTCGGCACAACATGTCTTCTTCTTCCACTCGCTCCTATCATTCGTCAACTCAGAATCTACTCCTCTCACATTCATATCCTCTTTCACACAATCCAACCACTTCTTCTTCGGCCTTCCTCTACCTGCGTACCCAGTCACACTCATATTCATTACTTACTTTTTTCGTGATATGACTTTCATCCCTCCTCATTACGTGTCCATACCATGCTAATCTAGCACTCCTCACTTTTTCAACAACTGGCGCCACTTTCAAACTTCCCCTGATATACTCATTCCTTATCTTATCTAACCTCGTCACTCCACACATCCATCTTAGCATCTTAGGAGTTATAGTTTATATAACACAGAATAATAAAGTACAAGTAAAACTTACATCGGTTGTGCAGGGAGGTAAACACGAATAAATCTGACATTCGCCACGTTACGTAAACTTAACGTACTTATATAGCTATAGCTATAGCTCGACTGCCGAACGTTGTAGCGTCGCTGCGCAGTGTACTTACCTATCTCGGATACGCTAACGTTACGATACGTTTACGATTGTCACATTTATTTATTCTAAGACCATTGTAACATAAGTGTGGTTAATCCTGCCACAAAGCTCGATATCCGTCAGACTCGCCCTTAAAAAGCGCCCTTTGATGCTTGCTTGTTACAAGTTCGCCTTGTTATAAAAGGGGTGCATTGGTATCTAAGGACCATAGTTATCTGATAACTCTTTGTGTAAATCTGCGCCTAATTTGGGTATTGTCTTACCAGCTTCTAAAGTTAACATTTTAGGCTTTTTTTCAAGTGAACGTGCGATGGTCGCATCGCCAGTTCGCGCGATAATCGCGTTGCATTAGGACATGTGAATTAAAATTTCATAATAAATTATAATAATAACGCCTCATTACAACTAAACTGATCCTGATCGCGCGATGATAAACATTTGAAAACTCACTCATGATTTGGCCACAGGCAAAAGGTAGCTCGGAGATTGTATAAAGGTGTTCAACAAGAAAATATCATTGGACGAGATGAGATCACTACGAAAATCAACTTTGCTGACCAGCATTGGTATGCCAATCAAAGTTGAACTGCAAAGTTTTAAATCATGCTCAGTTCATACTAACTCATAGTTATTCTGTGACTAAATAGTGACATTATGACGTCATTTGATGTGTTTTCGCGCATATTTTGCTGTCAAGTGTCTAAAAAGAAAGACCAAGAAATTACACTGGGCAGTGAAATATAACTTGACAGCAAAAGATTGGCATACGGGGGCAGACTTAGTCTTTGACCTAAATTCTTGGACCAAACCTAAACAATATAGTTTGTTCACAAACCATTAAATTCAAAATATCCCGGAATCTTGGGCCGATTTTCATCAAACATAGCTAAGAACACTGCCGACTAATTCACCTTTCAAACAAAAAAAAACAAAATCAATCGTTTCATCCGTTCGGGAGCTACGTTGCCTCAGGCCGACACACACCCACACACACAGACACGTCAAACTTATAACACCCCGTCGTTTTTGCGTCGGGGGTTAAAAATACATAAATTTATTTTCTTTCTTTCACCTCCTGATTCATTCATGATGATTGTATTTACTCCTGATACAGATTACCGAAAAACCTCACAAAGTTGCTTTATCAAAAGCTGTAGGTAAACTAGGTAACTCATATTGAGATAAGCTAACAAACTGGAACACAAATTTAATTCTCTGGAAGTTAGACAAGTTACCCCACGCCGGAGTGTTTGTGATTGTTACCGGCGTATTAGCATACGAGTGCGATGAAGTACCTAATATTACTCCACGCAGGGGTGTAGCTAGGAAACTTGTGTGAGGGCAAACATAAAGAACTTTTGAGTCATATATTATTCTTAATTAGTTCAGCCCCCGTATTCCAATCCTTTGCTGTCAAGTTATATTTCACTGCCCAGTGTAATTTTTTCAGGTCACGTGGTACAATTTTGTACCACGTGACCTGAAAAAAATGCCTGACTATAAAGATAATTAGCGGCAGAGTACCTTGCGATAACGTTTTTACACTTATATTGAGTGATGAACTTAATAAAAGAGTTCATAAGCAACTACCCTTTAAAAAGTCAGAAACACCAATCTGCCCCCGTATGCCAATCTTTTGCTGTCAAGTTATATTTCACTGCCCAGTGTAATTTCTTCAGATCATTCTTTTTAGACACTTGACAGCAAAATATGCGCGAAAACAAATTAAATGACATCATTATGTCACTATTTAGTCACAGAATAACTATGAGTTAGTATGAATTGACCATGATTTAAAACTTTGCAGTTCAACTGAGATTGAAATACCCCTGCCAGATCGAGACGGGACGCGCATTTTTAAATATCGAATAGTTCTTTTTTTAAAGATTATTTTAATGGCTTTGGCTGACTAAGCATTTGGCTGTTTCACTCACCTGATAGAAAGTGTTGCTGCAGCCTGGAGTGGAGCACGCGTAGCTTCAATCCATCTGTTCACTCGTATCTTAAAAATTCTAAAATTGTTGCAATTATATTGGTTGAAAATCCTAATTTTAAGCCTCTTTTTACTACCCCCCAAACGGATATCCTAAGTCAAGCCCCTCCTGATTTGAAATCCTGGGTCCACCACTGTCTGACGACATGTGCGATGTAGCAATCAAGGCCCAAACTGTCGCAAACTTGGTTTGCCCTTGGGCCCGACCGCGCACTGTATGAAATTATAACATAATCATAAGCAGGTGTTTGATCTGCCGAATGTTTGACAAATTGAACAAACTCCTGCTGAAGTTTGCAATTTGCTTTATTTAACACGTTATGTGTGAGAATATTCATAGTTCTAGTCCTGGAATCATGGATTAAAGAAATGGTCCATGCCTGGAATATGCCTGGAACAAAGGTCTAAATAAAATAGCAAATAGCGGCAGTACGTATTACATTGTTTCGTGTTAAGTGAGAATGCGTATGTGTGTGTGTGTGTGTGTGTGTGTGTGTGTGTGTGTGTGTGTGTGTGTGTGTGTGTGTAAAGGGGTTGTTGTAATCCTAAAAATCCGATGTGTAAAAATCTGATGAAATAACATTTGAAGTTCTATACAAAAACTTTTTGGTAATTTCGTCAAAAGTTGACAACCCTGAGTTTCCCAACAAAACGTACCAACAACAACCTACTACGTGTTTGGAACGTAGTCGTAGTAGATTTTAGGGTGTGCAAATTATCTTAAAATACGTTTTTATCTCGAGCGAAAATTTTCAAAATTTGCCTGAAAAAATATAGCATGGGATAAGTTTAAAGTGATTAAACTAGACTCTAACGCTAGCCTAGCGTTTAAAACTTAACTTTTTGAAAGCAGTGTGATAAATCGCCAAGTTTCTCCTGAGTCTCGAGTTGGCACGACTCAGGACACAACTATAAAGGACTGGAAAGGATCTAGCATTTGAAGGCGTTTGGCTATCTGAAAAATGACACAAAATACAAGGTAAAAACCTGTGCTTGAGATGGAATAGATTTGGATACAATTAAAGATAAATAACAGATAATTTATTTGTTCAAACATGTGTGAATAAAGGTGATATACAATTGAATGATACAGTGTGCCCTTCTGGTAACGGTGTGCAAATAGAGTCATAGTAATAATTTCCTTATTCAATAAAATCACACGGATCATTTAGAATCGTCGTAACTAGGTCATTCTTGATGCCAGGTACACTGGACCAGAGCCTAGAAGAACAGGCAAGAAACTACGGCCTGGTTTCTAGCGGTCCTTTGTATGACTCGTGGTCATCTTCTGTCTTTCCTGAGTAATACAATCTGGGTCTTTTCAAGGCTAGAGTGAATAGGAGTCTTCTAGACTGTCCTGCTCCATAGTCGGCCTCATCGTCACTTACCATCAGGTGAGATTGTCGCCAAAGGACATTCTATGTTATATAAAAGAAAACAAATCCCTTGTGATATCACATCCAGTAAAATCTACACCAAACTACACTGCCTTGTACTCGTACTACCTTATGACTTAGCAACGGCATAAATTAAGCTAGAGGACATAATGGGGTAATATCAGAGACAAGCATGCTTTATTACTATACTTCGTCTACAGTTCGGTACGTGTCCTTGTCTTGATAACTTGTAGAGGAACTTTTAAAATGATGTGTGATTCATTTTTATGGGCTGTAATTTGTAATGCTGTTAAGTTAACTTTTGCGATAGAACTTTCGAGCTTTCATTATCATCCTACCAGCCTGTAGAAGAAGACATATGACTCCCCATAGAATTCCAGATCGACCATTCACAAATTTCCCGCGATCTACACAACGTCGTCGATCTATGGGGTGGGGTGGGTGGTCGTCCTACACTCCGCTTTCCGGTTCGTGGTAGTAGTAATGATGATAATATTCACTAAAACGGGATATTTAACATGAGTTTTATTGTTGCCGAAATATCGGAAGACAATAAAACACACAAATCATGATTTGTTCGTTCCTTCGTATGAGTTAGTGGCCAACTCTGGTGACGTAGGTTTTAGGCCGCCTTTAGGCCTCCGTCGTGGCTTAATGACTGCTAGAGCCGGGACAGTTTAACGTGCGATCCGAAGCACGGAAGCGCTCATGGTAAATATCACGTTCTATGTGAAAATTATGTTCATAACCATGAAAGTTTCAAAAATAATTATGATGATTTTCGAATGAAGACGAGGCCTAACCCACTTCATTACCACAAGTACCATCCAGCTCTATAATTATAAACACTCGAAATTCTAGTTTATGGACTTCAATCATATTAATTGCCCCTCAGGATTGTTGTGACTTAATTGGGGCCGCAGCAATCCAGGGATACCAAACCAACTGAGCCCGCAATTAATATCGATATTTGTAAATTATTGAAATTTGTGAAACGTGCGCGACTTCATTTACAGCCAGTTATTTCAAAAAAATTACAATCAATTTACTTTAGGAAATACACGAAACAAAAAAAAGTTGAACTATCTCTAGGACTTAGCAAACAATTTATAGATAGCTAATTGATTCAATTATCTATATTATCTAATTAGCAAAGCATTGGCTATTCAACGCGGCAATGCAGCCAGTGTCTTGGGCACGCTTCCGATTGGTACGATTTGGATCAATTGAGCTATCTATGAATCGTTTGCAACGGTGTGTAGATAGCTCAACTGCTTCATGTGTATTTTGTACATATTATAAATATTGTAAATACTGTATGCGTCGTAATTTTCTTTGTGAATAAATTTATGTTTATCAAAAAAATACTCAATGACACTAACTGCATTTTTACGTCAACTAGACTCAACTAAAACTAATCTAGAAGTTACAATATGATAGCTAGGGAAAGAAATTTGGTATACAAGGTGGTTAGAATGTCTCCTTGGTACAATTAGGTATTCTATGTTACATTAAGATGCGACCTTTGGCGCCGATAACACTGTTAATATTATCGCGATAATAGCCAGCCATAGACTTTTTTTTCTTAACCTGAGATAAAGAATTAATGTCCCACGGCTGGGCAAAGGTCTCCCCCATTCCCTTCCAGGACTTCCGCTGGCTTCCGCTGGCAGATATAACAAGTAGTTCAATTAAAAATTTTATAAAACCCCCGAATCTTGTACCCATTTTCATCAAACATAGATAAGAACACTCCCGATTATTCACCTTTCAGACAAAAAAAAATAAACAAAATCAAAATCGGTTCATCCGTTCAGGAGCTACGTTGCCTCAGACAGACGCACACGCGCACACACACACACACACACACACACACACGCGCGCACACACACACACACACACTCACACACACACACACACATACATACATACATACAAATACTCCGTCACATTTTCTATTCGAAAAGCAAAAGTTTATTAATAGTTCAGTGAATTTAACTAGTTTTATTCTTATCGGGTCTAACAAAAGGTACGCTTTGAAATTTAATTAAAAGCAGTCTTCGGGGATTCCTATGAACACCGGAATATAAATCTGGGAAAGTAGGTACCGACAATTCTTCTTACCTAATAGGTTAGTGGTGCCCAACAATGTAATCGTGAAAATTTAATAACGCTAACACAAGAAGGGTTTTATTTTATACCCACGGTCCTTTAAATTTCTGAATATGTTGGAAGACTTCTTAACTAGTTCATGTCTGCCCCCGTATGCCAATCTTTTGCTGTCAAGTTATATTTCACTGCCCAGTGCAATTTCTTCAGGTCACGTGGTACAATTTTGTACAACCGTGATCATTCTTTTTAGATACTTGACAGCAAAATATGCGCGAAAACACATCAAATGACGTCATAATGTCACTATTTAGTCACAGAATAACTATGAGTTTGTATGAACTGACCATGATTTAAAACTTTGCAGTTCAACTTTGATTGGCATACCCCTGCTGATCTCATCCATATCCACTAAGTCACACAAAAGTTACATTTAATAAAATCACGTTGCTTTAGATTTTAATGAAAATTACAATTTACAAAGCTCGTTCACATACGAAAGACGTGCAATGGTATTGCACATCCATAACTTCAAAATTTGTATTTATTTATTAATCAAAAGGTTACGAAACGACTTATTCTAAAAACACTTTTAAAACTTATCAGGTTTGTCTCAGTGCTAGACACTTGAGCTGTAAATGTTTAGCCGTTTACTCTTAAACCGAGAGCTAAATTTACTACCTAATCACTAAATATACTGGTTCTGCGTTTAGTCGCATGGTGCGCTTCGTGTAGGTAAGATTAAGGTCAGATTTCAAATCAAATATAAAAATTAAAAAATCTAGGTTTGGGTGTTCACAAGTTTTATGTGTTCAAGACCCGCGTGTGTCTACGTAAGGGCTCCATATATCTAATGAACTGCTCATTTGACGACGCTACAGGAGCCACAACAATGAGACAGGGTCGTTTAATTAAGCTCAGTTTACTTATAGTAGGTACAGTCAACTAAAAAAAACTAGTTGCAGGTCATTTGGCAAAAAAAAAATTTGCGAGAAAATTGCAGATATTTTTTTTTTTGTAAATATATACTCTACATAGTAAACCCAAAGAAAATAAAGTTAAAACTTAGACCTAAAACAAACATGTATGTTTGCCACAAATGTTTGTTCTCAGTAGAGATCGAACTCACGACTTATAGAACGGTAGGCAGAGCTATACCGACTGAGCTGTGATGCCTATCAGCAGTATAGAAATGAAAATTCAAATATTGAATCCCGCTCATACTTACCTCTATGAAGGTACCAGTCTAAAGAGGTATATTATAAGAAAAAGGAATTAAAACATACTCATTTCGTCTACCCCAATTGATTTCCGACATTGCCGGTCAGTGAACACCATAATACATATTACATTAACGCCCAAACCGAATTCTCTTTGTGGGGTCGTTACGTAAATAAACTCAATAATTTATATTCGAATTGGTATAACACTCACTTGTCTATTAACAATTTACACGGTGAACGGACTAAGGATTTGTTAAAGGGGAATTCCCGATCGTAAATTTATTACCTAAAATTCTCTGTATGACCGTGAACCCCAGAGACGATTAGTAATGAATTATAGAACTCATCTCATGAATTCACAGTAGTTTTTCAAAACTATCGAGTTCGATTTTTATTTATTTTCTACAGAAATGAGCAGCTGATGTTCTTTTTACAAATATTACAGCAATATCACCAATGGTTCTTAGATCATTTTTAATATCATTTTATGTCGTCACTTAGATTGGCTGATAGAAAATGCATTCACTTTGAGCTCGGCTTTTGTGTAAAATTTAAAGATCTGACTCTCAACTCAATTTGGAAATTTCCTGAATCCGTTAGCATATGGATGCAGTACCCAGGTGCACAGGTATCTGAATCAATTAATGTTATTGCCGAGAGCCCCCAGCAGGTAATTTGCGTTATTTGTTAACTTATTAAGCTGGGATTATCAGACTTGCAATACGGGTATATATATAGTACCTCACTATAAATCGTGCGGTACTATAACGAGGAAAAATAAGCGGTTACAACAGATTTTTTTGGATTTCAGTGTGTACATCGTGCGATGGCCAATGACTTGCATGTACTCGTAGCTTTTAAAGATCTCTTGACTAAAATGAGGTTTAATTTGAACAACTTAATTGAGATTGACACAGATGGTGCCAGTAATTTGTGCGGCAAAATAAATTCACTATACACGCAGCTACAAGCCGAATTGCAACTGTTAAAGTGCGTAAAGCACTCGCTCACTCAGTCTATATGCTGCGAAAGCGTGCGAAAAGTTACCATCGTCACTGGAGTATTTGCTAAGAGAAACTCACGACTGGTTCTCTCATAGCCCGCTTCGAATTAAAACGTACCACCAAGTTTATCAAGCACTCAACAACAACAAAAAACCACACAAAATGGTTCAATCGGCAACAACGCGTTGGCTGTCGTTTCATGTAGCCGTCTAAACAAATATTAAACTTTTTCGAATATTCCACATAGGGCCAACGCACATCTATCGACAAAACTGTTTTGTCGCGTACTTAGTGACGTGAAAATAAATTTTCTGTTATAACGAAAACAGCATATGCTGAATGCTTCCTCGTCATATGCTGTTTTCGTTATAACGAAACTCACATCAATTGACACAACAGACTTTTCTTAAGTATGTTTACCTATCTATTATAGCATTGTTTAATACCTACCTATTAAACATTGCTTTATACGCACATACCTAGAGAATGAACTGTGTTTTTTAATAAATAAGAATATAGAGTAATTATGTAGTGTACTTAATATTATTATTAAGTACTTAGGATGATTCTCATTAAATAAGCAAGTAACGAAAACAGCAAATAAAAAGAAGCATATCGTAACTAAAAAAGTTTTACTGAGAAGTTTCACATCACTAACTGTTCGACAAGACGTTTTGTCTTTGGTTTGCGTTCTCCCATAATGAGCGCTGAAAATAAGTATGACTGAAGTTTTTCATAGATAGATTGTCTTATGTAGGTGAAGTATTTCGTTTCGTACAGCACACTAGAATGTTTGCAAAGCCCCCTTATGTATTTGATAAGCAAAAGAATATAATATGAGCAACCGTTCTCATAAACTCAATTTAGTTAAAATCGGATCTCGACTCCCCTTGCACGGCAGCCAACCTGCTTCGAAAGCATCGAGTGATTCCAATTCTAGATAAGTAGATTTGGCCTCCTTCGGTTAGATTTATTTTGCTATATTATTAAATTTATAGCATTTCATACGCAGATAATTTATCACACCTAAAGATTCTTTAAGTACAACCAAGTTGGTATGACCAAGCTACCTTATACATACTGCTGGAGGTTCGTCCATTGCAAATGCCACTAGGTTCCCATCCATATGACTCTGCCTCGGTCGAAGGTTTTTAATCCTGAGTCGACACCAATGCGACTTTTGTATGAAGAAATGGAACTTACATCTTCTTCCCAATGGACAGGTTTATGATTCTATATGGGATAGATATTGTTTGGATAAAAAGTTGATTTCTGTGATCCGAATATAAAAGACATCTAGCAAGCCAGTCTCACAATCTGTTCAGTTCGAAAAGCCGGGCTATATCATAATATTATACATTATAATTTACGTCAAAACAGCACCAACTTTTCCTTCTTATTGCCATATTTTTTCTTGTTTATCCCCGAAGAAAACCGTGACGGGCTTGTCCTTTGTGTAATAAAATGCTGTGACGTCACACCGTCCATCGTGGCCCCTTTAGGGCAGTAACTTCTTCCTTGTCACCAGTGTTTTATTCGGCCGTATTTCACCAGATAGAGAAACAAAATTCTTTGTTTCATTAAATTTCCAGCTTCACGTAGGTTTTATGTGTACATCGGTTCGTGTAGTTGTCCTAGTTTATGGTATTGTTTGTGGTTGTAAATAGCGTGTGTAAATCTCGGAGAGAAAGGACCAAGAAATTGTAGTTTAGCCTTGACAACAATATTGGCAATGTAGTAACCTTTTAAGCGGAGATTGCTATTTGATAGAATACGATTATTTACCTACAAGGAAAACAGTGCCCCTGAAAAGTGCAAAGGAATAAACAACACTTAATAAAATTGCGTAACAAACTACCGGGTGTCCATACAATTTTCATCAACAACTCTTTCACTCTTTACTTCAAGCTATTTACAACTCTCACCATGAACCAACATTCGGAAGAGTTTCAAGAGAAAACATTAAAAACCAAGAAGCGAAAACTTTGTAACAACACTTTCAAAGTAAAAACACTTAACTCTTAGTTCCGTTAAACCAAACATTCGACGTAATCCCGGACGCGGGGGTTTTAAGAAAATTTAATTAACTTGAGCCATAAGTTCAATTTATTATCGCCTATAAAATCTAAAGTATTAGCGATAAAACAAACCGACAGTGTCGCTACTTGCGGTTGTCGTCCAACGAGGTCATAGTAAACCAACTAAACAGTGTCTTTCATTTTCATATAGCTACGTCCGGAAAAGATCGACAAAATTAGAAGTGTTTACGATGTAGAGGCGAACACAAAATAAGTAGAATACTATTTTTGGTTTCGCCTAAAATGAGAAAAAAATTGTGGTTTTAATTAACCATCGACAAAACTAAAAGTCAACTGAAAAAAAATTACACATATAAAACTTACTGGAATAAGCGAGAAGATTTGTTTATCAATTCAAAATAAATTTTACTGATTTTATCAGGTTGACAAAGAAAGTTTTCACTGTCAAGTGGAGACTCAATCATAGATTTTTTGACAGTCTTCTACAATAAAAATCTATGCTTGAGAATTCTACTAAGTAATTTTATATTTTTAAAGTTTGCTAAAGCCAGACTTGAGCAAACTTGTAGCCTAAATACGACACTATAAGGGTAGGTACGTAGTGTTGCGGTACTGCTTGTACTAAAGTACTATGGTGTGACAAACGGCAACGTCGTCATATTTCGTGAATTTCAGCAACATTTCTCTGGCAAATCTCAACACTGTTTTAGTTAGGTACAAATTTATTCTATTTTTCATATTTACCTATTATTTAGATAGATATATTTTTATTCGTCCCCAACAGGTAGAATTTAATTTTATCTTATCTTACCTTACCTTACCTGCCCAATTAATCTCGGCGACTATACAAAACTACCGATTAATAATAAATTGGACACATGCTGGCTTATAAAAAATTTTGAGCCTGTGATTATAATATAAGTATTGGACAATTTCTGAAGATACTTTTTAAACCTACAATGTCAACAATGCGAAACTTGGGCACAATAAAAGACGCGCTGCCCGATTAGTACGTCCGACCCAGGATTAATGGTTCAGACTTCTTTTCCTAGACATAAAAACGTTCCCCAAACTTTGTCTCCTTAATAATTTATTGTGGAGTCCTTTAGAGGCTCGCCACCACGATGCGTTGCGTGGTTGCGTTACACAAAAAAATATATAATGGTGTGCGTAACTGATTTGACCCATTTGAAGCCCATACATGACGGTGCCGAGGCGAAAGCGAATGGGTAAGGACCTTCTTCTAACTTAAGAGCTGTGCTCTTGTCGGCGTAATGTATGCATTTCCCGCCAGGTTCTTCTTTTCAGGGCAGCTTCCTTGACGTCCTTATACGACATGACATCTATCTTCGCCTTCACTTGGCTCATGTAGCTAATACGCGGTCTTCCTCTTCCTCTCTTTCCTTCTACCTTCCCTTCAATGATATTTCCGATTAAGCTGTCATGTCGTATAAGGTGTCCAATCATCTTTCCTCTCCTGTTCTCAACAACTTTTATAAGGGCTCTCTTCTCGCCTACTAAGGGTAAGGACCACTCGTGAAGATTTACTCATTACTAAACGAGGTTAATAATAATTGAGATGAAATCTTACTCGCTGGCATGATGCGGGTAGACCAAAAAGGCATTTTTTGTTATGTAACACATCGTTATGTTCAAATTAAACACGAAACGCATATTCCATAAGATGAAAATCGGTGATTAGTAGTTTTAAATGCGAAATATACAGTATGAGAAGTTGCCAGGTACTCGAGCAGAAACGCAAACTTCATGGCGCAGTGTCTAAAAAATGTGTGCAGGCGTCTGGAAACACTGATTGGTTTTTCACAATTAAAAATAATTTGTGAAAATCATTTTCGCATTCAAAACACCGTGTGGAGTCACGTTCCTACGAGTGTAAAGAAATACGTGGCACAACGATAGGTAATATCGCTGCGATTCACTCGCTCGTGAAGATGACCCCTTAGCGCTGCCTGCATCATGCCGTGCCGTACCGTGCCGCTGTCGCCGCGCGACACCGCAACGTGTGGAGTAGGCTTGCTCTCACTCGCCCTTTTTACTTCCTTCTTTCTAATTGTTACATGAAATGGAAGGTTCTTTTTATTTCGCTCTTGGTGGTTGGAGGTACTTGAAGATAAATTAATTGCTTTTTATTGTTGTGGCATCTAATGAAATGAAAAAGTTTTTTTTTAAATTATATACTTGCAGGTAATGACAAACCCGAAAGTATGGTTTTGATAAAATTTAAATCGACTCGTACTATGTTGGTTGTTCAGTTTGGTAAGTAGTAAAAAAATTTTGTGGCACTTTCATTTTTCGTCAATAGTCAAAGTCATAATTTCTTTATTCAATAAAATCACAAGGATCATTTAGATCGGTGGGTAGTTCGCACTTACTATCAACCAACGAATAGTTAGTACGACACTTGGAACCTGTTCTGTGCTTGGAGCTATGATGCTGCAACCGTTTCGGAAGCTGTAAAAGAAAACAATGCGCTGAATACCGATACCGCGGGACCGATTTAAAAGCGAGCAAATCAATATTTCTAGAGCTCTAAAATAGAAAAAAAAACTGATCACTTTAATCTATACTACTAGAATAATCAATGATAAAGGATTCAACTATCCACCGTATTTTTTTTTTTGAGTTATGCCAATTTCGGACTATCGGTCTCCTCTCGTCCCATGGGCCGAAACACCACCGTTTTTTATAAATATTATATTATACGTGATGACTAAATTACCACAAATCTTTAGAAGTTGCAAGAGTATTCAGAACTGCATTGGAAGTATACCCTTCTGCCTAACAAAACATAAGAAATAGATAGATAGATAAAAAGATAGATAGATAAACTTATTTATTTGTCACTGAACACACAAAATTTACAATAAAATGAAAGTAGATAGGTAGTTAGGAAAAACTTTATTGCACACACAGAAGAGAAAAATAGTACATAATAGTGTGCGTTGCTATAAATAATGTTGCTCAAACATAGCCAGCCTTGCGGCTGTCCCAAACCAAAACCTAGTATGAGCCAATTTTTTTGTAGACGTTTTTGTTACGACATCGTTCTTTGAATGACATTCTAGGAATGATGATGCAAAAAAAACGTCTACCAAAAAAAAGGATCATACTAGGTTTTGGTTTGGGACAGCCGCGTGGTCTGCAAACATTCCTGTGTTATCTTTACACTGTCTCCTGGTGCTAATGCGTTTGCCGTGTAAACTACCTTACATTAGCTGTGACAGGACGGAATTCAGGGTAAGCGCGAATTTTGTCAGCCGCAATCGTATCGTATCGAGTTACACTGCGTGGAGACGCAACAACGTTCGATAGTGAAACTTACGTTGACGCGCAGTGAGACTCGAATATGCTAGGTTTACGATTGTCAGATTTATTCGTGCTGACCCAGAACGTGGTTTCGATATATCAATATTGACAATGGGTGCGCTTGGTATAAAGCGTTTGAATTATTGCTCGCCTAAGGAGCTTTGGAAGTTACTTGTAAGTAAGTTTGACATGAATGTATTCAGTAGAGAATAGGTTTATCTAAGTGTAGGTACGATAGAGTACTCAACAGACATTACTATCACCATCCCTACCATCGTAGAGATAGCTACGTCGTCGTAGCTCTACGACGTAGACGCTACGATATCGTAGCAACGCTTTACAATATTAAAATATCACTTGAGCAATTAATTGTAGATATTTTTTGATCATCGCGTCGTCGTATCAAATTTCACAGCTAAAGTATAATAAATATTTTTTTGTAACAATGAAAAATCATTCCTACAGTAGAAAGTTGAAGACGCGAAATAAAAAGTAACAAACCACGAAGCGGTCGATGCGGTTAAACTTTAAAACAGTCTATTATAACTCTGGTTGAAGTTTGTAGAAACAATTCGAAACTAGTATTCGTTGAATCTAATATTAAACGTACCGTGGAAAATATTCTATTTTATTTATTGCCTGGTGGAAGTTTGACGTGAACTTGTAGTGCAAAGCGCAAAAGCCAAATAGGTTTTGGAAGTTACAGAATAAAGATTAAATTACATTGACTAAGTATGGGCACTGGCATACTTTATTACGAAACTAAAAGGCATGGCAAGACATGAAAACCAATGCAAAAAAAATCTGGGTCGTGGTTAGAGAACTGCCAATTTAACCGATGGTGTATCCATGTCTATGTCTATCCCATCCACAACTTACCCAGGACGAACAAAAAAATTTGTAGACTGACTGACTCGGTTCTTGTGGATAAAGGCGATTTGCAAGAGTTATTTTTGAATGGCCGATAGAAAATTTAGCATAAACACCTCCTATTGTAGAAACTCTTATTCTTGTGCAATAAAGTATTAAATAAATAAACCACCTAATATTTTACAGATACTTTTTCAGTCGCAGTTTCATACAGAAGGCTACAAAGTGGCTCTCATTAAGTCATCTTGGCATCGGTTTTTTTGAGGTTTTCGTGCTGACAACACTGATTTAAGTAGATATCAACTGTACCTGTAGACATTGAGCCTATTTTTAAAAAAATAATAGTTTTCTATGCTGTTAGGATATTCACCTTAAATTCTGACCACGTCTTCACTCTTCACATAAGCAAAAGCCGTATAAATGGGCGGTCAATCCCAGTTGCACCTGAATATCCCAACTAGCGGAGGTCAGCAATTTCGTGCAATTTGTTTGGAGCTAGTAACCGCGTCGCCCTCGGCAGGGTCTCTGAGCCAACTAGTAGTCTAGCTACGGGTTAAGAAGTAAGCTGATGAAGGCTTTAAAAAATTTGATCCTGAGTTTTCTGACTGCATCGAATCTTCAGATAACTGTCATATTTTATGATCTCGTGATCTATAGTGTTCTAGCAATAGGTTAAGATGTAAGTTAACGTCAAAGTCATTATTATATTGATTCAGCAAAATCACAAAGATTATGAAGGCCTTTTATACTAGGTGCCAATTTCTAGCGACCAGAAGAATAAAAGTCTTAGCGAAGAAGTGAACTAGGTTCGCCGCTGTATCTAATTATAAAGTGGCAGATATCTTGATGCAAGCTGACAAGTTGCTCAGGCTGATAACTGTTCAAATATGTGGCAGACATTGATTCCATGGTTGAGATTATAACCTGAGTTTTTCCGGTCACAAGAAAATAATATACGAAAGGTAGAATCTCCTCCAAACAGCAGCAAAGGCGTACTAAGAGTAAGAAGCTTTTTTTTTTTACTGAAATATATAAATTTCTAGTACACTACCATTAACAACATGCATTGTAGAGCCTTCCTCATACCCTCGTATGAAAATTATAGAGGACAGATAAGACGCGTTGACTGCCATGTTTATTCACTGAGATAATACTGGCAGACTACCAGTCGAAGTCATAGAAGAATTTGTGAGAGGGAAATTATCTAAGAAGACTCGCTATGCGCTGAATGGGCATAATACACCAGTGTGGAGTCATAAGCAGTGTAAAGCTTCTCTCAGCTCAACCTTTAAGTCCCTCTACCGCTCCCAAACCAAAATCTTGTATGCTACTGACCGTATAGACTGGAAAATTTGGGAGAAGGCCTAGTCTAGCAAAGAGACAGATGACAATACTAATTTACAATGATATGTCGACAAACCGCTACATCTTTTACTCTGTACCACTCTATTAAGCTTCTCCAAGCCTGAAATTAAATCGGCCGTGTGATTTACATTTTAATATGTCTAGGGACTCACCTGAACTAAAATTAAATTTATGGTATTGACGGAATAACATTAGCCGTTCGCTTGCTCGTAAAACTCCATAGCAACGGTTCTTGCAGACGTTTTAATGGTGATTGAATAAACTTATCAGCTCTATCCCTGGTTGCTACAAAAGCGTTGAGACCTAGGATGGTAACTGAGAATAAGTTGATAGCAAACAATCAGTAGCAAACACCCGAAAAATGATTGGGATCATCACATTCTGATTGTGAAATTGCATTGTAGGTTCAACGTTCAACTTTATATAATTACCATGTAGTGGCAAAAAGTCCCAAATAAAAATTTAAATAAAAAATCTAAAAAATCCACAGTCATCTCAAGTGAACATCTAGCTTCTATGTAAGCTGCTGAATATAAGCTGTGTTGTGGACTGTGGTGCATTTTACCTGTCGAATTCGTATTCTACCGGAGAGAAGACAAAATACTTCGTCTTTGTTTGACATGAGTAGTTTCTGCCTTCTCTTCCGTAGACAATACGTCTTGGCCGCTCATGCTAAAGGGCTGAATATAAATTTTCTCTATCTCTTCCTTCCCGAAAATATTCCCAAACCACAATCTCAAACAATAAACAATCCATACCAACCGATACGTCATCACAACAAACGCTTTTATAGGTACAATAAAATACATCGAGCCCCAAACTAACCGCCAACAATTCATAAGAAATATTATCAAACGTTAAGGTGTCTGGGTTGGGAAATAAACTGTCCTACATTACTGGAATGAGAGTTTAAGTCTGCGCAAAATGTGCCGAAAGGGAACGGTCATCAGTAAGGCAAAACATCTACACACCTCTTTCTAAAGTAGTGGGCATGTTCATAGCGAGAACTCCGGTTCAATATTAAAATCACCGTAGCCCACTGATATGGTCTGACCAAATTCGCTCGACCATGGACAACAAAACTAACAAGATGTGCTCCACGCCGCCAAAGACAGAAGAGGCTAGATGATTCAGCGGGGGAATCACGACCCTCAGCCATGACGAGTACGACACGAGAAGGAGGGTTGGCGTAAGTTCTTTATAATTTAATTATGTATTTAATTGAAGAGATATAATCCATATTCGCAAAACATTTTTAAAAATTGAGCGTATATCTATTTATATTTGTAGAGCACAATTAGTAGTCAATTGATTTTTTATTTACGTTATTTACCCAATTCCTTTTCAATTTTGCATTTGTATTAAAAGAAATTCAAATTATTTATCCTACAAGATGACAACTAATTTAATTCTTAATTCTTTATTGCACACAACACAGGACATAAACAAAAGACAGAAATAGATGACATGTACAAAGGCGAGCTTAACCCTAACAAGAGTTTTCTTTCAGCAAACCTTTGAGGCTAGAGAGATGTGGCTATAGAAGCAGGTCCATTTAACAACACTATCAATGAAAATTTATCAATCAGTCAGTTTAAAAGTTGATCTAAGTACGTGAATAAGCTGTACTTACCTACTATTTTAATTGTACCCTCATTATTTTGTATGTGAACCCACACAATTGTGTGTTTTCTGGGAAATAAGCCAAGGAAACGAACTAAACTATTTCAAACGTCCAAGCAGTCAAGCAACCCGCTCTCAAACGCACCAGCATTTAATGACAGTAGCATTATTCATGAAGCTATTTATTCGTATTGCTTACTTGCCTCGTCCACCCGATCGAGTTTTTTCACAAGACCGGTCCCTTTGTATAGAACTCATAGTGCCTATCGCATTTTGTATAAATATTCGCTTATTTTGAGGCGGAATACATTTTCTGCCAGGTATCTTCTGAATATACCTACCAGGAAAAACCGACGCACTTTTTAAGAAAGAAGTTTGGATAAACAAAAACCCCCTACAGCACAAACTTGGTAGACGGTAGCTAGTCTAAATATACTCGTACAAAGCTAACTATAGGAAAACTGTTTTGCATTTCAGGCGTCTAGATTTTAAACGGTGTGTGTGTGTGTGTGTGTGTGTGTGTGTGTGTGTGTGTGTGTGTGTGTGTGTGTGTGTTTGTAACGAAATTTTACAGCAATGTAAAGTCCTATACTTACATGGTTTCTTAAAATTGTTTAAACATTTTTGAAAGACCTTTAACATTATCAACCAACAAACTGTTCTAGAATATATGAGGCATAGAAACGTAGGAATTTCTCGAAGATGGAAACTTCATTTTAGAACATTGAGTGGTTTCGAGCTTACCCAAAGACACAACAGAATTTTTAAAGAATGAACTAATACTGTAAACTGTGATACAGTTTAACAAATAATTAAACTGAGCTTTTTTTATATATCAACACAACACCTAGAAAGCTCATAAAAACTGATAATGGGGCCAATATGCTAAAAATGGTGAAATTAATATTTTGATAATTTAGATTTTCCTACGTCCATTCTTGACGAGTAGAGAAGCCTTACGATGGCGCAGTATTATATCTTTATCTTTAATTTTATTAATTTGCAGTATTATATTTGTGAACATTTTATTTACGTTGTTACTTAAAACTAAATATTTTGTCTAATAGTTTTTTCTATCGCCAACTCCTGGTGCCTTTATTTTTTTTTTACACCTAAAAGGTTAAAAGGTTCAGGTTGGTAGGTTGTTGTTCGAAAGCTAATCCGATGGATTCTGTACGTGTCAGCCGACCGGAAGTAGGTGCCGTAGCGGCGCGTGACGGTGACGACAACTTCCGGTGCGGGACGTGTGCCGTGCCGTACCTATTTTCGACATGCATTGTTCCGATCGTTGCGATCGAACGTTTGCTATACACAAAATAATGCTCCCATATTTTGGTAAATAAATAAATAAATAAAGAGCTATCTATCTATTGCATTGCACAAATTCATTCGGAAAATTGGATTATAAAATAAATAAATATTCAGGGACATTTCACACAACACCCTCTAGTCCCAAACTAAGCAATGCTTGTAATATGGGAACCAGATGGCTGATAGAATACTTATATACTTTTTTTTTTGTAAATACATACTTATAATACATACTAACACCCAGACATAGAACAAACATCTATGTTTTCCACGCACAAATGTTTGTTCTTGGCGGGGATCGAACCCCGACCCACAGCACGGAAGGCAGAGCTATTACCGACTGAGCTGTGACGCCTGTCAAATTCAAACGAAAGATTTCTTATTTCCACACAGTCACACATAGCTGTCGAAGTTAGGCTTACTAATATGTCAGCCCAAATCGAAGGTTTCCTTATCATACTAGCCCTCAAATACCAGTTTACCTTGAGCTATAAATTCATACGGATTTCGGTGTTCGTCCCGTTAACTGTTCGCAGGCAATAACCTGTCGGTTTGTGGCAGATTTACGTCACTGGGGAAGTGACTGCGTATAGCTCCTTTTGTTTTGTGTATCTTGACTTTTTCGAGTATAGCTTCTTCAAAGTCTTGTGCAAACTGACACTAAGTGGGAAGAGATTGATGTAGTTAAAGCAGTGTTTACAACTGAAACTACCTCCTACCTCCGGTATACAATATAGCAAAAATGGAGAGCATAGATCATGGTAATAAAGTGTTTGTATGATATAAACTTTACTTGTAAATTGTAAATTACAATTATGATGTTTATTAATACGGTTTTGGCTCCTGAACGTTTTGTGACTCCTTGCTGATTAAATAATTAAATGAATCTTTATTGCAGACACATGTAATCCATAGGGTAAGTTAGGTATACAATATAAAAAACAACAATACAAAGTAAAAAAACAAAATAAAATAACACTAAAATCAAATAAAACCTGTCAAGAGATTCAATTGGCAATCTTGGCACTTTTAAAAGGTAATCTTGTGAAACGATTCAACTATCATCAGAATTCACTGTCTGTTACACCACGCTCAATATACCTTTCAGGTTTAGAAAACAAAATTGAATTGAAACAATGGTCTTTTTCCGTTTCAGACACTATGACAGCGAAAAGTACCTACCAATAATTTCACCCCGATGTGTCACCATCCCAAACGCTAGAACACAAAAAGGCTGTCAACTAAACTCAGACAGTGCTTTTGTCCACCGAATGTAAAGAGAGAATTGGCTTCTCGGAAAGAATTCCATATTGAGTGTCTTTGTATAACAGATTTATTATCAAACCTATCAGTTCCTTTCGAGTATAACTCGACTTTTTTCATTGTGAACGGATCACTTTCAGTAGATTGGTTCAATTCTAAAGTAGGATCGGAATTATGGGTACCTGCTTCAGCGCGTAAAATGTGGTTTTTAATATTTTCTGCGTTTCCCAAGTAATATGAGCGTTGAAATTATAGTTTGGCGATATTCGTGAACTGTTTTCTACGACTGTGTCATACAAACTTTTTTTTACATGAATAATTTCGTAATTATTATAAACATGAAATTGAACCAAATCGATAAAACTATCAAAATTGTCTACATAAATTTAATAACATAGAGATCTTCACAAGTGCCTACGTATTGCAGAAATACTTTGAGTAAGCGCTACCTATCAGGTTGTGATAAAATTGTTATGCACTTGTCGAATCTATTTATAGCCATTTCAAGACTCCTCTCCACTTTTATAGTTTGTTTTCGAGTGTTAGAAGTTGCAATCGAAAACAAGTTGTTGAAGTGTGCGTAAATAATCTGATAGGTGTCTTTTCGTAGCTGCCGGGCATTTAAGATTTGTTATGTTTTATGTAATAAGTAGCTTTAGGGCATTCGAGTACCTACACCAAAACAATAAGCTTAGGTCAAAACATAGTTAATAACTTTTAATTTGGAATTGGTTCGCTTTTTGTACTCCTACCACAATATGAAACAATTGATTATGATTCTTCGAAAAGTCCAATATCGTTGTTTGTGAGCATAACAATTCCGAATTCGATTTCGCGAATTCGGAGTCTCCGAATTCTCGTCTACCATAAAGGGATGACTCCCTTTATGGTAGACATAGACATCCCTTAAATTCGCACAAAGCACTTCGCCTCCACTTTCTTAATGCGAACTGCCAAGGAGTGGAACTCATTAGGTACCATTGTAGTATTTCCGGTCGCTACAATTTAGGAACTTTTAAGACAAGAGAGAACAGGTGGATTATAGCAAAACGTGATACCTTAGACTACAGCTACACTTTTCATCAGGTGAACTGGCGAAATGCTTGACTATTTGTCATAAAAAAAAATCGCCTGCACCCATCATATTACACGAAAATATTCCAGGTTCATTTTCATTTGACAGCTCAGACTCGTGGTGTTATCCAATCATTTCAATCTCTCGGCATATCCGATAAATAAAGTTATCCGAACTTATTCCGTGAAAAGTTCCGGCCAATATCCCCAGGGTTCCTTGTGGTACAATATTTGTACTACTATTTATCTTCGCATATTTATTTAGAAAGTTGTGACGTTTCCCAAAGGTGTCGTGGTTACCGATTTTCGTTGAAAGCGTGCGGGTGTCCAATGCAATGCTAAAACTTTTTTGACTTTTGTCCTCTTTCAGAGCATTTTCACTATAAGTATTTTAGGTAATATATTTTCAATTTATTTTTTGATGATTAAAAAGTTTTCTAAAAATAGGAGAAATGATGGACGATATTTGAACACGCCTGTGAAATAGAATGTAGCAACATAAAAGGTAAGATTAACCAAAAACGTAAGGCACTCAATAGGAATTAAGGAAAAGGTGAAGATGATACGATAAGGTACCTAATACCTAACGCCACAAGGATACCAAGTAATAATTAATCGATATGCAAATTACTAATACTAATAGCAGATCGAAACAAATGAATGATATAAATGTAAATATGAAAAACTGTTTATAAGTACAAGAAACATAGTTCTTGGATTTTAAATTGTTTTCAATTCGAAGTAGAAGTCTGAAGAGAAAAAATGTAAAGTTTCTTTTGCTTTCACGGACATTCGTCATACAATAAAATACGAAACGACAAGATCTCCAGATTTTCTAGGTCTTATCCAGACTGATGATATCTTTTGAGGTTGTTTACCCCAAACTGCACTACATATTCTGGCCACTTTCGATTCATACAGTTTCATCAACTCTTTAAGGACGATGCGAATAAATCCCATTTGTTAAAATATGAAAGAAATTAGTGATTAAGTAAAGAATTTATAACAAATTGTAAAATCATATTATTAGAGCCTTTAGGCACAGTCAAGATACCACAATCCTAATTGTCAAAGAGTTACCTTAGTTAATTTTAATGAGTTTTAGGCAACCCTTTCAAGTAGGTACCTAGTATCTAGGATTACCAGTTGAGGAAGGGAAATTGACTCCTGTGTAAGGAATTCTGCTGACGTAGTCTTAAAGTGTTTCATATCTTTTATCGTATCTTATCCTCGATAATTATAATTAAAGATATGGAAACGATTATATTAATTTTGAATTATGGAGATTTAGTGTGTCCACACGATTGACGTGCTCACGTCTTCTGGTCTGGGAGCACAGAGTCGTCTGAAGACCACCATTTATCGCTTTGAAATAATAGCTATGTATTCACAATGAATGTGCGCGACAGTGTTTTTTTTATATTGTTTATAAGCAGTGCTCTATGCGATGAGTGTGTTAGATACACTTTTGAAGACCAAGATTTTGAGGAACTGTTCGATAACATGGAAGCACCCTGTTTTGGAATGCCAAAATGGCAACAACGGACATACTCCTCCATCGATATAGATAGTCCACGCAACGAAAGTGAAATATTCATAACGCCCCAAGCGGCTTTCAGTTGTGTTTCGTCTTATCCGTTTACTATGGCATTCGGTGGTATAATAGAAGTGAATATTTATATGAATGGTGTGTCTATAAATAACCAACTTACAGTTCTAGCGAGTCAAATTAATCTTGATGGTGAGGACGGTACAGCGGGAAGCGCGTTTTACTACCCTTTAAGTCCGGAATTTGTTAGCGGGTGGTATACAATGCGGTTTACTGTGAGCACCACCAGTGTTGGAACCTTCAGAGGATACGTAAGTTAGTTAAATAACCTACACAATTTTTAGTAGGTCATAAAACTCTTAGGAACACAGCGAAAGAGTTTTGACAACAACTAGAAGTTCCGAGCATAACCCCTTACAAACATACAAGATTAAAACTACAAAACTTTTTTGCCATAGGCACAGATAATATAATACTATACTAGTACCATAGGTAACAAGCACACACGAAAGTTGTCGCGGGAGACCAAGAACCAGACGACAGATGAACTTGTTAATTTTCACCCAGAATGAATAGTCGCATAAGATCGCACAAAGTAGAGAACATGGGGGAGGCCTGTGTCCAGTGGGACATTGTAACGGAGCTTATAATAAATAAATAAGCATATCCATACTTCACAGACAAAAGCTAACCAGCAACAAGGAACTAATTCATTTTAATTTAGGTGCGTTAAAGATAATCACTGCTATTTTATATTTCAGCTTACTTTCATGGGAATGTATGATCCAGAATTTATATTATTAATTGACTCATTTCGCTACGTGGATCCGGATTTCGACGAAGACTCTTGTATTTTATACGAAAATGATATGACGACCACTCCAGCAATGACTACGGAACCTGAAAGTGATACGACCACTATTTCACCCGTTACAGAACCAGAAGTGACTTCTACGTCACCTGTAACAGAACCGGAAGTGACTACCACATCACCCATAACAGAACCAGAAGTGCCCACCACCTCCCCAATAACAGAACCAGAAGTGACTACCACATCACCCGTAACAGCACCAGAAGTGCCCACCACCTCCCCAATAACAGAACCAGAAGTGACTACCACATCACCTGTAACAGAACCAGAAGTGACTACCACATCACCTGTAACAGAACCAGAAGTGACCACCGCCTCCCCAATAACAGAACCAGAAGTGACTACCACATCACCCGTAACAGAACCAGAAGTGACTACCACATCACCTGTAACAGAACCAGAAGTAACTACCACATCACCTGTAACAGAACCAGAAGTGACCACCGCCTCCCCAATAACAGAACCAGAAGTGACTACTACGTCACCTGTAACAGAACCAGAAGTGACTACTACGTCACCTGTAACAGAACCAGAAGTGGCTACAACATCACCTGTAACAGAACCAGAAGTGACTACCAACTCCCCAATAACAGAACCGGAAGTGACTACCACATCACCCGTAACAGAACCAGAAGTGACTACCACATCACCTGTAACAGAACCAGAAGTGACTACCACATCACCTGTAACAGAACCAGAAGTGACCACCGCCTCCCTAATAACAGAACCAGAAGTGACTACTACGTCACCTGTAACAGAACCAGAAGTGACTACTACGTCACCTGTAACAGAACCAGAAGTGACTACAACATCACCTGTAACAGAACCAGAAGTGACTACCAACTCCCCAATAACAGAACCGGAAGTGACTACCACATCACCTGTAACAGAACCAGAAGTGACTACCACATCACCTGTAACAGAACCAGAAGTGACCACCGCCTCCCCAATAACAGAACCAGAAGTGACTACCACATCACCCGTAACAGAACCAGAAGTGACTACCACATCACCTGTAACAGAACCAGAAGTGACTACCACATCACCTGTAACAGAACCAGAAGTGACCACCGCCTCCCCAATAACAGAACCAGAAGTGACTACTACGTCACCTGTAACAGAACCAGAAGTGACTACTACGTCACCTGTAACAGAACCAGAAGTGACTACAACATCACCTGTAACAGAACCAGAAGTGACTACCAACTCCCCAATAACAGAACCGGAAGTGACTACCACATCACCTGTAACAGAACCAGAAGTGACTACCAATTCACCCGTAACAGAACCAGAAGTGACTACCAACTCCCCAATAACAGAACCGGAAGTGACTACTAACTCACCTGTAACAGAACCAGAAGTGACTACCAACTCCCCAATAACAGAACCAGAAGGGACTACTACATCACCTGTAACAGAACTAGAAGTGACTACCAACTCCCCAATAACAGAACCGGAAGTGACTACCACATCACCTGTAACAGAACCAGAAGTGACTACCAACTCCCCAATAACAGAACCGGAAGTGACTACTACATCACCTGTAACAGAACCAGAAGTGACTACCAATTCACCCGTAACAGAACCAGAAGTGACTACCAACTCCCCAATAACAGAACCGGAAGTGACTACCACATCACCTGTAACAGAACCAGAAGTGACTACCAATTCACCCGTAACAGAACCAGAAGTGACTACCAACTCCCCAATAACAGAACCGGAAGTGACTACTACATCACCTGTAACAGAACCAGAAGTAACTACCAATTCACCCGTAACGGAACCAGGAATGACTACCAACTCCCCAATAACAGAACCGGAAGTGACTACTACATCACCTGTAACAGAACCAGAAGTGACTACCAATTCACCCGTAACAGAACCAGAAGTGACTACCAACTCCCCAATAACAGAACCGGAAGTGACTACCAGCTCTCCAATAACAGAACCGGAAGTGACTACCACATCACCTGTAACAGAACCAGAAGTGACTACCAACTCCCCAATAACAGAACCGGAAGTGACTACTACATCACCTGTAACAAAACCAGAAGTGACTACCACATCACCCGTAACAGAACCAGAAGTGACTACCAACTCCCCAATAACAGAACCGGAAGTGACTACCACATCACCTGTAACAGAACCAGAAGTGACTACCAACTCCCCAATAACAGAACCGGAAGTGACTACCACATCACCTGTAACAGAACCAGAAGTGACTACCAACTCCCCAATAACAGAACCGGAAGTGACTACCACATCACCTGTAACAGAACCAGAAGTGACTACCAACTCCCCAATAACAGAACCGGAAGTGACTACTACATCACCTGTAACAGAACCAGAAGTGACTACCAATTCACCCGTAACAGAACCAGAAGTGACTACCACCTCCCCAATAACAGAACCAGAAGTGACCACCACCTCCCCAATAACAGAACCAGAAGTGACCACCACCTCCCTAATAACAGAACCAGAAGTGACTACCACCTCCCCAATAACAGAACCAGAAGTGACTACCACCTCCCCAATAACAGAACAAGAAGTGACTACCACCTCCCCAATAACAGAACCAGAAGTGACCACCACCTCCCCAATAACAGAACCAGAAGTGACTACCACCTCTCCAATAACAGAACCAGAAGTGACCACCACCTCCCCAATAACAGAACCAGAAGTGACTACCACCTCCCCAATAACAGAACCAGAAGTGACTACCACCTCCCCAATAACAGAACCAGAAGTGACTACCACCTCCTCAATAACAGAACCAGAAGTGACCACCACCTCCCCAATAACAGAACCAGAAGTGACTACCACCTCCTCAATAACAGAACCAGAAGTGACCACCACCTCCCCAATAACAGAACCAGAAGTGACTACCACCTCTCCAATAACAGAACCAGAAGTGACCACCACCTCCCCAATAACAGAACCAGAAGTGACTACCACCTCCCCAATAACAGAACCAGAAGTGACTACCACCTCCCCAATAACAGAACCAGAAGTGACTACCACCTCCTCAATAACAGAACCAGAAGTGACCACCACCTCCCCAATAACAGAACCAGAAGTGACTACCACCTCCTCAATAACAGAACCAGAAGTGACCACCACCTCCCCAATAACAGAACCAGAAGTTACTACCACCTCCCCAATAACAGAACCAGAAGTGACTACCACCTCCCCAATAACAGAACCAGAAGTGACCACCACCTCTCCAATAACAGAACCAGAAGTGACTACCACCTCCCCAATAACAGAACCAGAAGGTGATACGACGACCGATTCAGCTTTGACTACAGATCCAGAAAATGATATGCCGACCACTCTATCTCTAACTACTGAATCTGAGAATGACGCACCAACTACAACTTTGGCTACAGATCCTGAGAATGATACACCGACTTCAGCTGGTTTTTGGACTCCGACGGTCATAACTATAGTAGCAGTAGCATGTTTTCTTGCATTAATTATATTAGGTTCAGTATCCTACTGTTTAGGTTGGCTAGCTGCTAAGAAAAACGAACCTGAAGATACCGAATCCGATGATTACCTAGAAGACTTGCCTAGACCAATCAGAGTGCCTCGAGTGAATAGAATATACTCTGATATAAACTTTAATCCTTATAGTTTTTATCCTTAGGAGAATTCTATTGTTTTTGTGATGGCTCTCACAAAATTTGGTATACACGAAGTGTAGTTAACTTTGCTTGGGAAAAATGTCATTGCCTTCGAAAGATGATTTAAGTAAGTACCTGAAAGCGAAGTGTACAAGTAAAGATTGTTAAAAAACGTGTTCGTATTTCTAGTAACGTAATCTTAATCTCATAAGCGTTGCGTAGATAATTTTCGTTTGTTGACTATTTTGACAACAACGGTTTTATCAGTACATGCCCCATACTCGTACCAATGCTAAAGTCTCGCGTAAAACCAAAATTATTTATTTTAATCAAAATATTATTGAATTTATAGATGCCTAAAACTTATTTATTTTACAGCTTACAATGCGATATCTATAAGATAATGTCTGATTTTATTAATTGATTTACTTACTTTAATTTACCTACTCATTAAAAAAAGTTGTTATCTTTTATTATTATTTTTATTTTGTACACTATATTTATGAAACATTTATTTATAATGCAAAATTTAATTTTGCATGGTACGGGGTTCCATACATGTTTGCACGCACATTATCCTTTATTATTACATTTTACTCGGAATAATGATATGTGATGGAAAGTCAGAAAATAACATTATTAGCTATTTGTAGGCATGGGACGTTTCCGAGCAATTATGGGCTGTGATTTGGATCAGTTGAGCTTTGTTTTAAAACCGATATAGACGATTAAACTATGTCGCCACTGTAGTACCTACCTACTTATGTGTAAATCGGCTTTAAGTCATATTTTTTATAATCAGTTTTACCTTTTGTGAAATCTTCAAAATCGGACCGGAGATTTTTGAACTGAGTGGAATTGGGAGCCATCACTGTCCCCTTGATACGTGTCTGGTCGTGGGTTCGAATCTCATTCGATTCATATGCCGTTTGCAACGGTCTGAAGATAGCTCAACTATTTCACGTGTTTGTAAATATTGTAAAACGATATTAGATATAACTTTGTTTTGTTAATAAATGTACCACAAGTACTTAGTTACTTTTGTTTTTATTGTTATTTATGCTTTGTAACCAGACAACCAAAACTCCAACAGGCACTTTATTAGCTGGGGTCTGATACCTGAACCAATCTGTTCAGTGATAGGTACCCTGGACCCTAGAATCTAAATAACCTTTAGGGTCTGTCTATAAAGTTTTAGGATAGAGTGTAGTCAGGGCTCTATGCAAAGAGGGATTCTATTTAGGCCGATAGACAAGACGATGAACAGAGAGTTCAATTTTGTTAGGATTTTCCCCCTACTAAAGATCCCTAATCAACCAAAAAAATTGCGTGCATTGCACAATATTGATACTTATCTAGACTGACGCCCGCTAGACGCTACCAACGAAAGTGAGTTCGATGACAACCAGTCCATATAGCCTTGAAATAACTTCAATGTCAATACCATACGTGACGAATTTGACCAAAACATTGACCAGTTATAGTTATCGTCAACGACCAGTGAATCATAGGGTGATCAATAGTAGCTATCGTTTAAACTGTGTCTTGGGCAGTCGTGGGTGCAAGGCCGATACCTTGGAACCAAAATGGTTGTTATTAGATACTTATTTTACTACGTGCCTTTGAACTAAAGTTACTCCATATTTTAAGATATAGGACAGTTGTGAATTAGCTTGGGACAATTGCATATATATGTACTTGTGGAAGTAATCACAAACCCTTAAATACATACATACCACCCCTACAAACATCTGTATTCATCAATCACACATGTTTGCTCTACGTGGTAATCGAACCAACAACAGCGTAGAAGGACGCGTTACTACCAAATGAGCTGAGTTATGAGGTCAATCAAATAAAATATGGGTTTTTACCATGGCCAATGCATTTCGAGATAGTTACACATTTTAATTTACAAACTCACTTTACGAAAAACCCACAACCAGAAGATCTTGACACAAATATCACCGCGAAAGGTAGGTACCTATAATAGGCTAATCATATCATGAGGTACCAAGGCTAGCCATAAAAATTATGCCTTAAGTGACGTCATTACTGTGTGACATCTCAAAAGAATTGCTAATTGACTACAATGAATTTAAGATTCATAAGCATTCATTATCAGCAGCAGCCTGAAGAAGTTCACTACGACTCCATAGACTTCCAGAATGATGTGCGCTTAGACTTTACAATATCTACTTATCGTGTTCTATTGCTATTTAATTTGAAACAGCGGACTCTTTCTTCTACGTCTTTTGTCTCTTTTTTCTGTATTTTTCAGATTGGTGTTCAATAAATTGTGTAAGAGAAATATCGATATTGCGGTTTCTATTTTTCTAAAGTAGGTACCTACCTACTTATAAATAATAATCAGGCCTTTATGTTGCAAATATGATTTTTATAGCGTCATGGGTAACTTTTCACTCTATACCCTATAACGGGGCACTATAGTGCCTGGGACATGATTTAGATGGAGACTTGTCCGGCACCTATACTACCCTACCCTCTCAGCCTAGTGGGCCTTATCCACAGGAATGACAATAGGCAACTATGAATGAGCTCGCACTTCCCAAGTGAAGTAGCTGATAGAGTTGAAATGGAGGGCATTGTTTTACAGCTTAGAATCAATAAATGATTATTACTGCACGAATTGATGACTAATAAGTAAATAAATAATAAATATTCATGGACATTTCACACGACGCCCTCTAGTCCCAAACTAAGCAAAGCTTGTAATATGGGAACTAGATGCTGGTAGAATACTTATATAGTATTTTTTTTGTAAATACATACTTATAATACTTAGTAACACCCAGACACAGAACAAACATCTATGTTTGGCACACACAAATGTTTGTTCTTGGTGGGGATCGAACCCACGACCCACAGCACGGAAGGCAGATCTATTACCGACTGAGCTGTGAAGCCTGTCAGTAATCATAATCACTTATCAGGGCAACCACATTTTGGGGAAAAAATTACCTAATCATGATATCGAATCACCCGAGTACAATGATAAATAAGTAACTCGATTACTAACAAATCAAGTAATTAATGTTCAATATTTTCTTCCAAAAACATAAAAAGGCCGAACAATTCTTATATAATTCTTTTATAATTTATTCCATAAACAATTTTATGATATCATCTCAAACTCTCAATTTTTACGAGACCGTAATTTGTTCTCAAGTAATAAATTGTCATTAAAAGGAAAAATAAGTTTTATATTCTTTTAAATACAACAAACGTTAATTACTATTAGATCAATACAAGGTTGGGAAATTTCTTTCAGTTGATTTATGTGATTCTATACACATTTTTATTATAAACGGAAGAAGACAAGAACAAATAACCAATATCCGTTTTCATTATCAAACCAGACAATCTCTACATGTATAGGAGACCAACCATCACTGCGTATTGCGATACCTGAACTGACTAGATTCAATGAACTTTGTTCCGTCGCAATACGGTTCATATTTAGATCTGATATGAAAAAGCTGATCTGAGTGAATAAGCGCCAGTACGCTGATTAGCTGAAATATGAGGAAGTGATTAGGGATTAGATTAATACAATTATCTTAGCTATAACTTTAAATAGATATTATTTGCAAATTTTGAAACAACTTCACTTAATTTTAGATGTAGTACGAGATGCGGATATTTCTGTAAACGGAAAACAAAAGGTTTTTATTATGATCCTAAATGATGTTATTGTACTCAACAAAGTATTGACTTAGGTAGGTAATCTCGAACACCCTGTTTGAGGAGTGACCAAGGGAGCGAGCGGAGTCGCAGGTTGCACTAGTTTGTGATAAAAAAAGATTCAACCACCTGCTGGCAGGAAAATGTTTACTCATTTAGAAAATTACGGTTGGTACCTATTGTTTTAAACAAAATAGAACGAAGAAAACTGTAAAGACGGCGGGGAATGCTTATTAAATATTTATATCTTTTAAATCACCTATATCAGTCCACTGCTGGACATAAGTCTATTCCAAGACGCACCATGACCCCGGTCTTCGGCTCTTCTCATCCAGTGTTTCCCAGCTACATTTCGCAAATCGTCACCCCATCTTGCCGGAGGGCATCCTACACTACGCTTGCCTAATTAACTAAAATCAGGATAATATTCTTGTTTGGCCTTTATGAATACCTACTGCCATTTTTATATTAAACCTCACTTGCCAGCTAACAAAATAGGACAATGAGCATTTACGCTCAAAGAAATTATCTGCCAAGTTTTTTGCTTTAGTTATCTGAGTGAGGCGCTTGACTGCACCTAAATGTACCTTTTGTCTACCGGGATACCCAGAGCTTGGGGTGGTAGTGATGTGCTGAATTGTACCGTATCTCTTTTTCTTTAACGAACCTTTTTCGATGTATCTACATCAAATGTTGGTACGATAAAGGACGAAAAGTCTACCACGCGTAGAGGATGCATCGTAGCCCGTACTGCCTCTCTTCTAATTTTAAGATACCCATTCCTGGAGATCTCGTAGTTCCAAGCGTTAAGAGGCACATGGAAGCTAAAACACGCAATGCCCACTTTTTACATAATAACTATAAATAATAAATATTCTTGGACTTTACACACAACACCCTCTAGTCCCAAACTAAGCATAGCTTGTGATATGGGAACTAGATGGCTGATAGAATACTTATATACTTTTTTTTTGTTGTAAATACATACTTGTAATACATAGTAACACCCAGACATAGAACACACATCTATGTTTTCCACGCACAAATGTTTGTTCTTGGTGGGGATCGAACCCACGACCCACAGCACGGAAGGCAGAGTTATTACCGACTGAGCTGTGACGCCTGTCTATATACTGTCTGTCTATAACTATAGGTAAGTATATTACTACTGTTCTCTATAAGAATATAATTATACTATGCTCTGGTTTGCTTTTTAGTACTCACCGATATCGACCTGCAGTTTTTCAGTAAAATGAAGTTGAATGGACATCACTATAGCAGCGTTTCGCGGACAAAAATCACGAGAGCAAACGAACAATGGAGGGAGCCTGCGTTCTCGGCAGGGTACTAATTAAGTGGAGTCTATTCAGGTAGGTTCCTCAGTTCTAGGGATTATCATTACCTATTCATCATTACCGTATCCAAAGATTTATTTAAAAAATCAATATTTTTAATACGAGTAGTCGTTAACCACTTTACCACGTGCTCTCATTGTACCCTACGATGAGGGCACGTGGTGAAGTGGGTACGATGAGAGCACGTGATGAAGTGGTTAACGACTCTTTCGATCAGTTCGGGTCTTGAGTTCAGTTCTCGGTCGAGCCACAACCGACCAATTTTTTCCTACAGATAAGACAATATTCTGTTGTACGATATGATAGAAACGTTGCAAGTTAGTTACATGATAGTTCCAAGAGTAGGGTTAGAAAGAAGAGGAAAGCATCAAAACTCGTTTTATTATGAAAGGTCCAAAAACGAGTTTTGGCTTAGCCTTAACAAGCCTACCCTTTTGATGCTAACTATAGCTAAACTGTCCGCTGTCGTAAAAAAATATCCCATAATAACCTGAAAAAAAAAACCAAATGAGATAAAAACTTTTACAAGCCTGTAAGTATTCACCATAAACCTGTATTTTTCATATATGAAAGGTTGCGGCTGTGAAGCCTTTTCTAAAATTTAACACTCATAAAGATATATTTTTATCATGCAAGCAGAAATACCCAAGGATAAGGAATTACGCATGTAGACTTGTAGAGCCTACTCTTATAAGTACAGTCGAGTTACATTGCGTGGAAACTACAACTCGACTGTGCAGCGCTGTTGCATGCCACGCAGTGTATCTCTATATAAGTATCACTTGCCACTTAAAACAGTGTAAGTCGACCATTACGATAGAGGTCTTAAAGGTCTCATAGACTCGCCCACGTAAAAATGAAGCTGTAAAATCGCTTATAGGGTTATTATAAGTAGGTTTAGGTCACTTTAATGAATAACAAAAAATAGGTATTGAGAAATGAAGGTTTGTTGCTAAAATTATTATTCTTCAATACTGTCCTTGGAGTGAACAAGGACATTCATTAATAAGATTTTTTTTACAATTCCTTAACCTTGGCATATTTTAACTCAATATAGGTATATGATTATGTTTATAATTTTATAATTGGTTTATAATTTTTGAAAAAATACAGATATATCTTATTTATAGATTTATATTCTAAATGATCCTTGTGATTTTATTGAATAGAGAAATTTTGACTTTGACTTTATATCGAATTTATATTCGACTATTTTAATCGTTAAGTTTCCTATTTTTATTTTACCAATTTATTTTAATGACTAGGTATTTACTTATTTATATCAATGTTCTATTGTAACTGTTTCTTTAATTTATCCGTATTAATTTAGGTAAAAATAAATAAATAATAATCGCGCAAATGCTTTGAGGGATTATATGCCACTATAATAATTATGAACTATAAACTTCGTAGCAGGTAGAAAAAACCAAAAAGTTCCGAATTAAACTGGTTCCAAAACGAAGGAACAGCACATTATGTCATGATGATGCATAGTACTGACTATTTTTATTCCCCATAGTCAATTATATTTATAGAACAAAACAAAATTAGATATTCAATCCTTGCTCAGACAATTATCCTTGTCGCAAAAGGAAACTATGCCACACCACAATGGTCACTTAACAATACTCCCCTATTTGTAACAATATTATAAACGCTTCCTTAACCGTTTTAAATGTTTTTATGGTGATAGTTGGGACATGCAAAAAGTATCTTCCCTGGAGGTCGAATCGGTAAATCGATGGCAAAGGTTTGATATATTTGAGTTACACTGCAGGCCCGCTTTGTGCTCTGTGCGAACACTGGTCGTTGCTTCGCTGCCGCGCAGTGTAATCTCAAAGTCTTAATAAACTCTTGTTAGTTTTTCGAAGTAGACTAATTTCAACATTCTAGCAATTTCAATGCTCTCATTTCATAGTACACTTAAATAAAAAACCTATTTTTGCAAATGTTCAAGTAGTATTTGTACAAACTGTAAAATTATCTATTTACTTATTTATCCAAAAACAATTAAAAAATCCTGAATGAATACCTATAAAAAATATAAAATACGGAACAAAATTGATGAAATTAAGCAATTATTTATAAATATTAATAAGCGGAGCAGAATAAAAGAAATACTCCTTACCAAGAGTGTTATTTTTATTATCAGTGTATTCAGAAGGTTGCAACCTTCTCAAAAAACTACTTAATTCACTGATAAAAAAAAATCAGGAAGATAAATTGATAAGACCATTTTGTATGACTAAATGTACATTTTATGTAAAATTAAAGAACAATGAACTGAATTACAACAAAACAAAATTATAGCAGTATTATAAAATTAAATGACGTACTAAATGCATTTATTATACAATGACATGTAGGTTTTACTTAGGTTTTATTACTTTTTCTTCAGACTTTTTTTATATTTCAATCGATGACTCAATACTTTTATATCGAATTAATTCTATAAGTACTTAGGTATTTCTGTTTGCGGACGTCGTCGTATCTAGATAGTATCCCACTGTTATCCGTCGTATAGAGATTTATATTGCAAGCACATTGCGTGAAACAATTAATTAATACATAGACCTCTAATTTAAAACTGATAGCATTTTTTTTATTGTCATCCTTTCTTATTTTCCTCACGTTGACGCACAGTTGCATATTTCAAAAATATCCTTGATAAATAACATTTCAGTTGACTTTAAAAATACGAAATTAATAATATCGTACCCACGTAATTTCTTGAAAAATAATTCAAAATCATAAAACATATTATTGAAGAACAAAATTATAGGTAGCCAAGTATCGCTTTTGAAACTGCAGAATTTTTTCCGTTACAAAACGAGAATGATGAATATATTTTGAATGATCATTATGAAGCAGATTGGTAAGCGAAACATAAGAATAATTGTGACGACAAAACACAATCACAAACGCAAAACAAATAACTTCCAATAGTCCCAGCAATTACCCGAGTAACTCGACGACAAAGAAAAGTCTTCCACATAATAACTGTTAATGATTTAATAAGACATTTCCTAACTTTATGTCTGTTTCCTTTGATTCTCGGATGTGGAAATAGAGTCGGGATACGATTTTGTTTATTTTTATTTTTATGATAGATAGGCGTTTGGCTGCCAATTCACTAGATGGAAAGTGCAACTGCAGCCTAGGGTGGAGCACGCTTAGCTATAATCCACCCTGTTATTTTCTTTTATTTATATTTTTATATTTTATTTTATATATTATATTTCATTTTTATACCACTTTTATTTTCAATTCTAAGTCAACGAAGAGGGGACAACATATTTATCGGACATTTTAGAATCAGCCCTCAGCGACCAAAATGAAGCAAACTATTCTCGGGGTAATTACCTAAAAGATATAAACAAAAGATATTGACGAGCGTCACCAGCTCAGTTGGTAATAGCTCTGCCTTCCGTGCTGAGGGTCGTGGGTTCGATCCCCACTACGAACAAACTTTTCTGTGTGGCAAACAGATATTTGTTCTAGGTCTGGGTGTTACTTTGTATTTATTATAAAAAGGTATAAAAGTATTCTATCAGCAATCTAGTTCTAATATCACTAGCTTTGTTTAGTTTAGGACTAGAGGGCGTTGTGTGAAATATATATATTTACTTATTTATAAAAATCAGAAATCATGGTAAATATTCCGTTTTTAATAAAAGCAACCTTGATTTTAAAATAATTTACGTTCGTATAGAATTCCATATAGGGCATTTCCGACCAGCATCACTACACCTCGCTAATCCCTAGACGAATTGAATTAGCATAACATTCTGATAGACAATGAAGACTCATTGGAATTGTGCGAACAGCAAAAACCTTACTCTGCCGGCGAATATAAAGGTGGGAGATCATGAGATGGTATCAGTCGTGAGTGCACATTGAGTGATCTGTGACTGTGATATCCACCGCAAAATGATTATTTCGGTGAGTTTGCCATCGTAAATAGGCCTTTAAAATAAATATACTTACTTTTAATTATTCTGTATTTATTAGATTTCTAAATATAGGAAATCTAAATAGACTATAAATATTTATTGTGTAGATCAAAAAACTTTGATCTAAAATCAAATCTGATTTCCGTTTTAGATCTAATATCAAGATAGGATATCAAATCTAGATATTAATTTATTAGAAGTTACAGATCTAAATCTAGATTAGATGTGACATCTTACTTTTATTCTTATATTTTTTTCTTATATTTTTTCGATCTACGAGTTACTTTGCCGTGGTAGGTATTTTAAAATTAATTTTTTACAAAACTTTTGTAGCATCAAATCAAAACATAATATATCTACACCTATACACGAACCTGCTTAATAGACTACTTTCATTAAACTAGAAGCAATACTTTTTGAAATTAGCGAACCACAAAATATGGTAGTTGTCCAATCTAAGAGATCAGGTAGATATAAAATTTACATTGATACAGAAATCAGTGTGCAATCAACGATTATGTTGCGGTGTTATTGCTTTGGTTATTAGCTACCGCACTGCGCACCTTATCTGATTGGAAGATAAAAAGTCAAGAAGATAAAAATGGCCTTAAAAACCTTCACATTTAGGAAAATTCAATTAGAAAATATACAGCGCAAAAGTTTACAATCAATCAAGTCATTGAAAATTATAACTGATTAAATATAGATACTTTTCTTAAAGTTATGGATAAAATTGTTACCTATTCAAACATGCGTTTTGCGATCAAAATTACAAGTAGGTATATTTTTTTATCGGAAAACACGCCTAGGAATTAAATATGACATTTGAATAACATAATGAAAACATTAGGAAAGATATAATTGCACACAATTATGAATAAAAAGTTTAACCAACTATTTTTTTTCCCAGCATATATTTGTGTTGTCATGCGCGCTGGCCGTGACGATGGCTCAGAGGCTGACTGAATCAAGCAGTGACTTGCTTGACGGTCAAAGACGGAGCGGCGGATACGGCCTTTTGAAACCTGGGTATGGATCCGGATTCACTTCCGGATACCCAAGTTCAGGGTATAATGGCTATGGAGGGTATAACAACGGTTATGGGGGCTACGGAGGAAATTATGGAGGAGCAGGCTATCCTGGATATGGCGGCTCTGGTTACTACCCAGGCAGCTCAAGTTACCCAGGCCAGGGATATCAAAGTGGATACGGAGGTAAGGTTTTGCCAATAACTCAAAGGCAACATTCAACCTAAGTAGAAAATCCTATATCAAAAAAAATAATAGGAAAAAAGCACATAAACCCACGAAGTAAGTCTGCAGTAAAGGTCCATCTTGACGGGCAGTAGAACTTGAGCATGGGGACCCAAGACAACAGTTTTGTCAGCGTAAGACAAAAAATATGCCATCCCTTTCTTTTATTCGACAAAAAAGAAAACAGAAACAGTTTTTGTCTCCTCCGTATAATGTTGTCTTGGCTACTCACGATAACGAATTTCCACAGCAAAGATATAATGACCGTCCTTATATCAATGAATATAGAGTATAAGGAATGACCAGTCAACAAAACACTAAGATCAAAATATAAATCGCAGGTAACTACGGAGGGTATCCTAGCGGCTACGGCGGATCCGGGTACTCCGGCTATGGAAATTATGGTAGGTCCAGTATAATAACTAACAAACATCAGTTATTTATGTAAAAAATTTAATTCAGGCAGAAGAATAGAGTCAAATGAGGCGGAGAAATAACAGCAGAATTACGCAAAGTCCTAGCAAGTAGAAAAGTTTCGAAAGCGCCATATCTACGTCGAACAAAACGTATTCATTTCAAAGATGACAAAAGAGCTAGCCAGATTATTTTATTCGCCAACTTCTGTTGTTATATTGGTTCAATTTAACCACTGTTCTCGTATGGCGATTACGAACTGAAAGACGAAGCAAGGAACGGCCTCCAATCCTGCTGAAACAGCGATATTGCGTTGGTCACGAGAATATGGTCGATGTAGTACGATTTGCTACTCCATTGAACGACTTTCCACGACCATCGTTCTAAATAGGTTATCTAGGAGTGGACTATTTCAGGATGCCAGCATGATAAAATTTTGGGAATTAGGGACTTTCAAGTATAACGAACTATTTCGAAAATAGAAGTACCAAAAGTGCCATAGCATTTTTAAGCTGTAAAAAACAACATGATCAATATGAATTAAATGCTCCATGGTTGAATTGCCTGAGAGTTTAGGACACAATTGGATAGGCGGACCCACGATTGGTAGATAATTGTTACACAAATTAAGATTATAATTTGAAAAGCACAATAGCGAGCCCTTTTGTCAAGTATATCCCACAACATATCCGGCTATTGTGGTGTGGGTAATTTTGTCTGAAGTCAACGTCCTTGTGTGCTGGCCAATGCTCTTGCGATTTGCATGTAAAAGTACCTAAGCTCAATTTGTGAATAACTTATTCTTTATTTTAGACCGGGTAGGTCAACTAAATAAATAGGTACCTAGTATAGGTAAAGCCCAACCCATAGTTAGGTACATTATATATTTGCTCTAATAATATAGTCCTAAGATTAATTGACAATAAATATACTGAATATGCCGACGGCCTAGATAAATAGAAAAAAAACAGAGTACAAACGTAAACTTAGAAATTGGCGTAGAAAATATAATTCGCAGATATATTCATTCATCCTATATTTTCGTCAAAGCAAAATGTATTAAGATTTCCTTTTACCCCTACAGGAAACCGTCCCTTCTTCAGACCAGGATACGACAACCGTCCAGGCTACCAGGGTAACGGCTACAGCGGTTACCGGCCAGGTTACAACCAGTACAGACCAGGTTACAACCAGCCCGGGTACCAGGGTAACCAAGGGAATTACTTCGGCGGTTACGGAGACGGTTACACAGATAACTTCAGATCTTTGGGAAGGAAAGTGGGCGAGGCTAAGAAAGAGGATGATGCTTCGGCTTGAATGTGTTTGAGTCAAATTAGATTAAGTGTGATTGGATCTGAGTTTTATTTTTATTTGCACTGATTTTGTTAATAAAATTTATTTATATGTACCAAAGAACTGTTTTATTAACTAAGTTATTCTTTCTTGAAGAGGAATTTCAGTTAAATGGGTAAGTAAAATCGGATTGTGGACCACCTTTCAGAATTAACAATTAGCCAGCTAAATGAAAAACAATTTCATAATTTAAATTATAATAGTATTTCTTAATAATAATAAACAATAAAACTTCCTTATCATAAACAATTGCAGATTAAAATTAATTATCAATTCATTATGAAAAAAAAACATAAAATTATAAACATAATACTTACACCGTTTCTCAGTTTTAGTTAAATATAACATTGAAACTATGAATAATTACCTTACAACAGGAGAAGTTTAAAATATTTGACTTTATGAATTTATGAGAATGTCATTTGGACTGAGAAACGCTCCTAAAATATTCAGTACTAGCAGTTACCCGCGACTTCGTACGCGTCTACAGTTTCCGTGTACATTATATTATCTGTGCGTGTACCGAGCGGATGCTTCTTTGAGAAACTTGACATTACACCTCATTACACCGAACTCGTACTGAAATGTCAAACGCTAGTCGTTAGACCAAAGAGGTAGTACTATGCCCTGTCAAACTGACGTGACATGACATGACAATGAAATCCTCTTGCCAATTGGCGCTGCTAATCCTTTTCGTTCATTTTATCCTGTAGATCCTGTTAATTATTCGGGATAAAAAGTAGCCTATGTGTCAATCCGGGTTACGAACTATATATATGCCAACTTTCATCCAAGTTGGTTCAGTAGTTTAGACGTGATTGAAACACAAACATCCAAACATCTAAACTTTCGCATTTATAATATTAGTAGGATGGATTGCCTAATCTAAAAGTAAAGGTGCGTCGCTGTGTTTTTTGACGGTTACATTTTTCAAAATGATCTTTATGTGTATAAAAATAAGAACAATTTCACTGTGAACTACTGAAACAGTGGCGCGTTCAGATTCTTTTTCTGATAATAATTGAGTTTTAAACGGTGTATCTATACTCTCTAACATATAGGCACAGATAATATAAACTATATAGGTAAGGTAAGGTAAGGTAAGGTGAAACTACGAACCGCTAAACCAATCCGAAGTCATAGAATTAAAGAATGATGCAGCCCCAGACCTCGCATTGGCGAAGTTGATAGGCAGGGATGCTGTCATTATATCAGATATCTCTGACCGGGATCGTCCAGGACTTGACGCCGTTTTCTTCTTAGTCTAAAAAGAAAAATTGGAATATATTGGAGGGCGTTGTGTGTAAAGTCCATGAATATTTATTTATTTATTTATTTTATATACATACATAAACAAATAAAAGGCTTCACAGTTGGTATAGCTCTGCTTTCTGTGCTGTGAGTAAGTTGTGGGTTCGATTCCCGCAAAACACACATATTTCGTGTGACTAACATAGGTGTTTAGGCATATATTTAGGTTTATACAAAAAATATATATGCTATTTGATACTCAATACTCAATACATTTATTGCTTTCACATGGTATTATAGTTGTCACATTGTAGGTAGGTATCACACATGAACCCTGTTCAGGGGTTTTGCAACAGGAAAGTAGGCAGACCGAGGTTTTATTCACGTCAATTTTTCAATTAGTCAATTTCTTGTGTTAATTCAGTATTATTATATTCGCACATTTTGTCATTCATATAATCATTTAATTCATAATAACATTTTTTTAAAAGGAAAGACTTTAGTAATTTTTTAAAAATTTCCATAATAAGAGTTTTATTTCTGTAAGAATTCTTATTCTCTTACAATGCTGTCGATTCTGTTGTTGCATTTTTCTAAACTAACCTAATTTGACAGCACTAAAAATGTTGCCGTCCCTTTCTCATAAACTGAAACGACAAAGACAGCTATAATTTTAGCGCTGTCAAATTAGATTAGTTTAGATAAATACAACAACAGAATCGATACCATTATCAACCTATGAGAAATATTTTTAAGAGCGCGTTTTCTGAAAATATTTTTTTGGTCACAACCAGATTTGAACCCACGGCCTAAGGATCGGAGTATGGTTCGCTACTACCATCGAAAATAAATACCTGTGCTCGGGCAAAATGCAACTCAAAATATATAAAGATCTTGTCAAAATAAGTAGGAAAGTATGTACTTACAAAAGTTATCAGTAAGTATGTGCATTACAATGTTATATGGACGTCATTGTTTGGTTCCTTATTTCACGAGCTAATCAACTTTGGCATTTATAGCAAGTGAAATAGAGTATCAATTACCTGTATAACTTGCTTCTTCATAACAGGAGCAGCGACGGGCAGTAGAGAGAACCAAGGCGATTCGTCGGACGCTAACAAAATGGCCGCTTTATCCCCACTACCGCCGGATTGTACGGGCTTGGCACCGATGACACCGGCTAACTGACCGTGGTGGAGAATCAAACTGCCCAGCAATGTCTGAAATAAATTTAATTACAGCAAAAATATTTTTAAAAACAAAGCTTTTGTTATACTTTAAAAAGAAAAAAAGAAAAATTAAATCGAACCGATCAAAATTAAGTTAGATTGTAAATATTAGGGTACATGCTTTAGGAATAATGTGCATTTAAATAGGAAAAAAACCGTTCTAAATACTAGTTGTCCTGTGAGAACATAGACCTCGCGAGCCTTTATAACCGTGCAATAACCAACACTTTCCCTTTTACCCTGGCTAAGTAAATCTAATTTCAGGTGCTTGAATTTTACAATAGGCTCTTATGTAGACTTTTGAGCAAAATAAGGGTATAAGTTTTAGCGATTACTCGCGTTCCCTTGGTCCTAAGAGGTCGAATCTGGTGTCTACGGATTTGTCTCATAAAGGCGAAGAGGACTGTGTAGTCTCATTGATATTGGTAGAAGTCAATTTTCGGGAAAAAAAATAAAAAAATAATTTCCCCTTTTTTCCCCTTTCCAGTCCTCTTTTTTGGAAATATTTTTACACCATCTTGTGTAGAATGAAATCTTTCGTGTGCTCCTTAAATTTGATTGAAATCCGTCGATAAATAACGCTACAGCAAACTTTCCCTCTTTTCTCCCCTATTTTCCCCCCAATCAAAAATCCCCGACGACAAAAAAAATCTAATAATTTATATAACCTGTGTACCAAGTTTCGTCCAGATCGGTTGAAAAATGCGACCTGTAGAGGAGAACAGACAGACAGACAGACAGACAGACAGACAGACATCCGGACAAACGCATTTTTGGCCAATGTGGAAACTGAGACGCTTCGCTCGCTTCGCTCGCTCGGTCAATTACATTATACCAGATTTACCAAGCTTATGCCGGGTTTGTTACCCGCGACATCGTCCACGGAAAAAAATATATAACCTTTAAAAAGAGCGTGAAAATTAGCCTATGTGTTAATCCAGACTACGAACTATAATATATTCCAAGTTTCATCCAAATCGGACCAGTAGTTACAGCGTGATTGAAACACAAACATCTAAACATCCAAACATCTAAACTTTGACATTTATATTAGTAGTGGGATGTCAACTATTTTTCTCACGAGCAAAGCCTAGAACAACAGATAAGATAATAATTGGTTCCGAGGGTATTTTAGAACAAAAATACTAGACATTTACCTGAACTCTTTGCACACTCCTCTTCAAATTGGTCTGTATGTACGGATAGAAGACATCGTAATCAAACGGGTCTATTTTCTGTCTTATAAACTCACAAATCTCTTGCGAAACATCGATATACTTCTTATTCTCTCTAGGAACCAATAGCAGCGTCAAATGTCTCACATCCATGAGCAACTGAAGCGCGCATCTCTGATTTATCTCCGCCTCCTTCTCTCTTATGATTCTATTGTAATGTGTGAAAGTGATGTCGGTAACTTTTTCTATGAATATCGCGTGAATTTCTATGGGTAATGTGTGGGGTGCGATTTCGTCTAATATACGACTGACGGAGTATAGATATTCTTGTAGTTTTAAAGATGGACCGGCTGGTACTTTGATAGTAGATTCAATTGAATTCCCTTCGTCGTCTTTTTCTACTATTTTTATTACGTCCCATTGCTGAAATAACAAACATACGATAAAATATTAAATTCTGAAAATGACCAGGCCGCCTTTTCCTTGTACACACAGCCACAGATCAAGTTATACACCCAATACAACCATAATTACGCTACATACAATGCAGAGAATCGTTGGAAAGAGAGCGCAATAGGCGTAGGCGCGCGCCGCGCTTACAGCCCGTCCTACGCAAACACACTGTCGTCCCTCTCGCACGATTCGCAACGTTCAACTTCTAATAGTTCAAAATCCAAACAGTATAGGTCGACGTGTCTTCGTGCGTACGAAGTAAGTTACTTATAAAACTATCTTTTAGTAAATACCCGAGTAAAAACAGATATACGTAGTACATGTTTAGCCGGTACTTTTTGTATTCTTCGCTCGTTCAGAAATACAGACAGACATGATGGGATATTTTCTTTTATATTGTTTTTTAGTTTGAGTTTTAACTAGTTTCATAATAGGCTTTTTTTTTTTTTTTTAGTAGCCCGTAGGGATCCCACTGCTGGGCAAGGGCCTCTCCCAAACATTTGGGAGGAATTGCCATAATCGCCACGCTTGGCAGGCGGGTTGGCGATCGCAGTAAGATGTCAAACGGTTCAGAGACGCTGCTGCCCGTCTTCTGTGTTCCTTTATTCCCTTAGTCGCCTTTTACGACACCCACGGGATGAAATGGGTTGGTACTATTCGCCGCCGGCACCACACAGCAATTCATAATAGGCTTACCATCATCAAATAATCAATATTAGCCTCCATAGTGAACTCTTGCGGCAAATCATCAGTCAAATCCTTAATCTTGGCCATAACAATATCCACCCACTTCCCCCAACAAAACAACCAGCTTTCTTTCAAAACTGCACATGTGTCACTCCATCTTTTTAACGCATTGTCGTCTATAGTTTCGCTTGTGGTAATATAGCACTTGCGTAGATGCGTCATAAGGTTTGGAATGGCTTGGGTGAATCTGGCTGTGTAGATGGCAGTTGTTTTTTGTTGGAGCTCTGTGGATTGAAGAGTTGGTTCTTCGAAGCAGGCTTTTATGTATTGGAGCATACTGAAATGTGGCATAAATTGTAAACAGTTTCGATTCTTGCATTATTGTGAATGTCAACTTTATCCAGCTATTATCTAGTTCCCATATTACAAGCGTTGCTTAGTTTGGGACTAGAGGACGTCGTATGAAATGTCCATGAATATTTATTAATACGTATAAAATGTATAAAACACTGGACCGATTTAAATAAAACGTGAAATAGATATAGTTGGTAACCGCAGGACAAAACTCATATAATCTTCTTTTCCGTAAAAAAAATGCACCTAGTATTTTTGGTTTTCTCTCCAGTAAAAAGAATAGTTATCTTGGGCACTAGTATTTACGTATTTTATTTTACATAAAATTATGTTCATCCTAGGTATATCTATATATCACATGCATATTTTGTATAGCTATGGAAGTACCTACCTAATTTATGTTTATGGCAATAAATTATTTTTCTTTCTTTCTTCAATAAGTTATGAACATGAGTGTGACTGGGTACGCAGGTAGAGGAAGGCCGAAGAAGAAGTGGTTGGATTGTGTGAAAGAGGATATGAATGTGAGAGGAGTAGATTCTGAGTTGACGAATGATAGGAGCGAGTGGAAGAAGAAGACATGTTGTGCTGAACCCGCCTAGCGCGGGATAAGGGCAGGGAAATGATGATGATCTTTCTTCAAATTTATGGGGAAGGCCTATGTCCAACAGTGGACTTCTACAAGCTGATAAGATGATGATGAACTCACCTCTGAACATTCCTATCCGAAACATCTCTCAAATACATCTCAATCTCCCCTCTATCGATATACATTTGTTCACTGTCATCTTCTTCCTCATAAGCGAACAGTAATTTGCCAGTTTTCTTATCCGGGTATAGATAGATCTTCAAGTCTTCCAATAGCTTTTGCAGTTCGCTGTCGAGGCTTTGACAGAGGTTTTCTAATGTGGGAGTGTAGCCGCGATCTTGGCGGGACATACCTTACAAATAAAATGAAGGTAACATACTGACCAGAACACAGAATATAAACATATGTTTTGTTTCTAACTGGTGTTTTGGTAAATAAACTATTTATTTATTATTCATTTTTTTACAACTAAATGATGGAACAAGCCGATGTCCCACCTGATATTAAGCGGTAACTACTGCCTATAACGATGCATTGCACTGCGCCCATCACTCAATTCATAAACAGGAGATGAACTGCGTAGTCTGTTTTGTTAATCGAAATTAATATCGAAGTGACTTGTGAGATGTTTTCTATGAAATCCTGATAAGCATTTGTTTGGAGGTAAGTCTTTGGGACATAAGGGTGCATATTTTGATCTAGAAGATAGTATAAAACCAAATAGAAATCAAGTTTATATAAAACTAGTTGCCCGCGACTTCGTACGCGTCTACAGTTTCCGTGTACATTATATTATCCGTGCGTATACCGAGCGGATACTTTGAGAAACTTGACATTACACCTCATTACACCGAACTCGTACCTACTGGAATGTCAAACGGTAGTCGTTAGACCAAAGAGGTAGTACTACTCCCTGTCAAACTGACGTGACATGACATGACAATGAAATCCTCTTGCCAATTGGCGCTGCTAATCTTGTTCGTTCATTTTATCCTGTAGATCCTGATAATTATTCGGGACAAAAAGTAGCTTATGTGTCAATCCAGGTTACGAACTATATAGGTATATGCCAAGTTTCATCCAAGTTGGTTCAGTAGTTTAGACGTGATTGAAACACAAACATCTAAACATCTAAACTTTCGCATTTATAATATTAGTAGGATTGCTAAAAATATTCTCACCTTTGATGAGAGAATTCATAACCTTCACCACATCACTCCTCGACTCAATAATCGTTTCTCCAATCAGATCCTTCCACACAAACCAGTTTATATCAGCTTCCTTTTCCATCTCACTTTCCGAAGACACCTTCGTAAGGTCTACAAGTATTTGCGTTTTGAATTCGTCGTATAACTTGACCCATCGGTTATCTATAACTGCTTTGACGCGAGAGGTCAACAATGGCTGGTAGTAGTAGCACCATACGTGGTTGTCGGGAATGTTCAAGGATGTGCAAATCGAACTCCAATTTGAAGGTATATCTGTAAAGAGAAATTCACAAACTATTATTGGTAACTAAGGTTAAAATCCCATAGACTGAAGTTCAGTTTTTAACCGACTTCAAAAAAGGAGGAGGTTCTCAATTCGGTTGTATGTTTTTGTTTTTATGTTTGTTACCTCAGAACACCGTCATTTATGAACCGATTTAAAAAATTCTTTTTTTGCTTTCCTGTGACTTTTAAGTGGTGTTTATAGTGACTAGAACATTCCCAATGAACTGTCATCATCATCATCTGATGATGAAGCTGGTAGTCGAATTGAAGTCGGTTTTCCAGTTTTTTAACTTATAAATTATTTCGTCACTATAGGATTTATGATTGATTTGATATACTTATGTTTAAAAAATTACCAATTTTAAAAGCCTCTTCTCGAATCTCGTGTAGAACCTTGACCCTCGTTATGTTTTGCAGCAGCGTCTGAACGTTTACGTCGATGAAAGATTTCACCCAGGTATTCCAGTTTTGCACACTTTTGGTGATATCTTCCTTTGCAAGTGGTTGGGGCTCGTTGTTTGTCAATCTTGAATATTCAAAATAGATTAAGTATCTGTTTTATACCTACTCCTACATAGTCCACAGCCTGTTTGCACATTTGTATGTAAGGGAAGAACACACATAAACTATTATCGTGATTGATCAATTGATCATGGACATTTCACACGACGCCCTCTAATCCCAAAATAAGCTAAGTATATCTGCTCGAAGTTTTATCTAAATCGATTGAGCTGTTATGACGACAAATAGCCAGACTTGTTTTAGGGTTTATAATACAAGTAGGATTATTCCACCAAAAAAAATCAGGTCTATAAATCAAAATAAACAATGAAAAAGCATACCTACTTGATTTAAATTGGTTCTGAACATAATTTAAGTAACGGGGTCGAAGTTTTACATACATTTACATTGAAGCCGACGTTGGAGCAAGACGGTTTAAAAGACTTAGAAGAGTTTATTTAAACTCAAGATTCATAGTTTTTGGGGAAAATAAAAAAAACATACCTGTAATTGGCAATAACAGGGGGTAATAACTTCAATGCTGAAGGATCACTGAATCTGACCAGATCTACCAAAGGTTGGGCGTCTTTTTTAAAAAGATCTTTCAGTTTGGCCAGCACCGCGCCTCCATCATTGTCTGAAAATTTTTTTTAACTTGCACTCTTGGAAACTTTATGGCCTGCCTATTACCAGTTTATCTTATACTTGTACTTGCATAACTTTAATAAAAAAAACTTATTCCAAGGGATAATGTAAAGCAATAAGTTAGCTGAACTTAGATGAATAATGTGATAGTAATCTTACCAACAAAACAAGCATACACCAGTACAACAGTTTTCAACACAATCTTGACTCCATTCACAACCTTCTCCTTTATCTTAGCTTTAACATCTCCTTCCAATATCTTTGCCAGATCAAACTCTAGTGTAGCCTTGAGACTTGTATTACTGTGCAAACCTATGAATGTGTCAAGCAGTTCTACCATTGTTTGGGAGTCTATGAGGTACAGGCTTACGAGGCAGGAACAGGCCACCTGGAAAAAAAACCGAAGACCATGACAAATAGAAAAAAAGTATTGATAGAGTACTTGCACGGAGTCACCATTCCCAATAAACTGGTTTCAGACTTAAAAGAATTACAACTTGCGACTGAAAAGAATGGCTTAATACAAAGACTTATACTCAGCAGTAAGTGAAAACACAGTAGAGATAAAAAATTGAGACTTTTGAAATCTGCTACAAAAAAATGTTCATCATATTGTTTGCTCCATACTTCAACACTGATATCAACATCTTGTAGTTTCTGCCTGCAAACTCCGATGATAGTTTTATTGAAGTTTCCCGTGGAGCTCCATTGCTGATGGACTAGTCGTTGTAACGATTGAAATTCAGGCTTAGCACTTTTTCCTCCTATTTGTAGTTGTAGTCCTAGGAAAAATTAGCATTTATTTATATCATGTATATTTAAATTAACATTGGAGTAACGAGTGCTTAAAAATGACAGCAAGAAAAACTAACCCTAGGAAGGCGGTGCTTACAAATTAACACGCGCGTCACGCGCCTTGAATGGTTAATTGGTGTTCTGTGGTGTGGTTTCCATAATAAGCAGGGGGTAGTATGAATAGGCTGCTTCGTCAATCGTTTGTTGCACCTAACTTCAAAGGCATAAAGACCCGTTGTGCATATTGTACCTACCTGTGTTGATATGCCTTGCCATAATAAACAACTGGGTGGCAGTTATAAAATCTTCTGTCTCTATACAGGTCCATATCTTTTCAGGGATTTCCATCAATAGCTTGACTTGAACTGACCAACTTTGTACTGGATTCATGTTGTAGTGAAAGCTGAAAAAAGTTTGAGTATTGGTATGACCACAGAAAATATTATTTTCTTGATAAATACAGTAATCAAGTAAAATGATTTTTTTTAGGCCATTCAATAGGTTGACTAAGTATACAACTTGCAATTTGAAGTGTGGGTGATGATTGGATATGTTTATAAATTAATGAAATAGGTAACACATCATTACAGTACCCATGTCTCGAGTGAAGAAATACAGTTCAAGGGAGTTCTTTCTGACAGTTCAGGTACCATTCCACATTGTGACAGCATACCTGGTTTCATTATAATTTACCTCTGTACACTTTTAGGCTTCTCGTCAATTTTAAATCCAACCAAATGTGTATTGTGCAAGTTTCGGCAGGCTGCCATCATTTCACCGATGTGATTGAGGGTACTGGCGGTGGTATCACGCATTTCCTCAATCGTGTCAGCAGCATGGATGAGATCCCGGTACCTTTCACTGGAAATTTAGAAGCAGAGAACTTTATAATCATTTTGATACTTATTGCAATTTTTGTTTTTCTCTTGCATGTAGTACCTACCTACATGCACCGGCTGAACGGAGACTGGGATCAACTGTGTTTTTACGTCAGTAGTGTACACTCTAGTAATTAGGTACTCACGAAGAACAGAGTTTATGCCGGTCTCCGTTTCGACCACGATAGACCAAGGATAGTTCGGCAGAAAAGCTATACCAGTTTTTTACATACGCACCCAACCATAGCACGAAGTTCTTCCCTCTTTCTTTCGATTTCATATTGTAGCTTCTTTTGGACTTGATCAATATCGCTGATGGAATGAGTTTGGAAAAGTTGGTCTGGAACTATCTCCAACAAGCTGGGTTGCGACATTTTCATGCAGTTATTTGTTTACTACAATTTTATCGACGAGTATTCCATTTCCATGGCAGATTATTTAAAATTCTATAGAATGGATGGATTGGATGACACAACTCACACATGAAAATCAAATCAATCGAACCAAAACAAGTTAGGTATTTTGGCCGATTTTTTTGGCAACAAAAAAAATGTAACGGAATCTTATTCCTACACACAAATCTCAAATCTTCAACTTCTTGATTCAGTGTCGAGTCGAGTCCGATAAATGCTAATGTCATATCATAAACATGAGGCGAGTGCGGAATAAGAATATTATAGTCAGTGCTCAGAAGGAGATTCAAACAAAATTTTAACAAAACATAATTAATTGATTTTGATTTCACGGGTAGGACTCGACTCGACTAAACTTATTTCAAATAATCCACTTGACACTGGTACAATTGTCTGTCGTTTTGCCAGTGTCAAGTGATAATTAAGTAAAAGCGTTATTGCCTTGGACCTCTGTAATGGTAATGTCTATGTTAAATAAACAATTTTGAATTTGTTTGAGTTATTACGTCCATGGTTTGAGTTTGAGAGTGGATTAGTCTCTTTTATTTTGATACTTTGACAGCTTGACAGATGTCAGTTTTGACAGTTAACCTGTCAGATTTTTTGTAGGAATAATGTTTGCCTGGTTTTTCTGGAGGTCAAATAACATAAAAAATAAATACTTCTTGGAGGGCGTCATCAGTGTTGCCAAATCTCCTGATTTTTCGGGGGATCTACTGATTTTCCCAGAATTCTACTGATCTACTGATTTTGACTGAAAATCTACTGCTTCTTTTTCAAATCCTAGCGTTACTTTCAAAACATGATAGTAATCAAAATCTACGTGAAATTAAACACAAAATTATCGTGATTAGGTTGGCACTATAAAATTTTATTGTCATCGTAAACTGGACGGATAGCGAAATAAACCGGTTTGACTTGACACACACCCCGCTAAAGTAATTATGTGACTAAAGTAAATATCACCTAATGTGATTCATGGAGAAAGACCCAAATTGGAAGATTTATGGACTTTAATATAAGCGCTGAAATGTTAGGCAAGCATAATAGTAAAATGTATCTCAAGGACAATATATTACTACTAAAATGTAATGTTATTTTAATGTTTGACATTGTTTTATTTACCGAAATTGCATCTACTGATTTTTTGAAAAATTTCCCCATACATCTCCCAGATTTTTTCTAGTCGCAGCCTCAGATTTTATAAAAATTGATCGGGCAACACTGGGCGTCATGCCGAATGTAATGCAATGCAATCACAATGCAATGCATGCCGCCGTGTCAATAATGACGAAAAAAGAATCGTTAGTTTTTGATTACATTCTCAACAGAACAGGTATTCCTCTTATGCTCTCAGCAGGCGCTCTATCTGCATAGAGGAAAGAATATTGTTATCTTTGCACTGCCGTTTCCACGCAAGTGGCAGCAGCCTCCTGCAGCGAAGGCCCGCTGGCGCTGGATGGTACAGTCAGCGTCAAAATATACTATTGATAGTAAACTAAAACACATTTCGTCATGTAGGTATGTATTTTATTTTGAAATAATAAAAATGCTTGTCTGATATGTATAATGCCTCCAAAAACAACAATAATTCCATGAAATCGATGAAAGTAGGTACCTAACAAAATATACAAATCAAGATACCTCCTATAATAGCAAGCATGCGATGGAGAAAGGCAGCCTAAATAACGACATTTTAAACAACCGACAACGACCTAAGAAGGCACTAGGTAGGTATAGAGTTACAGAGAATAGTCGTCATCACGAATTTGTGATTGCTCGATTGATCAAACCAAAAACTTCCATTGTACCTACTTTGTCACCTACCTACCCTCAATCCGAATGAATTTTTTGTTTTCTCGATTCGCTTCATTTTTTTTTGCGCGTGTTTCAGTAGTGATTCTACGATTAGTAATTAGGGTCTTACATTGGAAAGAATACAAGTTGTATGAGCACAGAATACCTGGACAAATAGATCTTTGACCAATCATAACCTAGGAAAACGTACCGCAATCGGTATTTTGATGGTACCCAATGATCAAATAAATATAAAAGTACAAGGTACTACCTACTTGCAAAGCCATTTTACACAATCCAAATAGGTAGTACACTTTTTTACAATTTATTTACAAATAATTCCTACTGCATTCGTTTCTGGGTTAATAAAAATACGCATTTTATGTATGTAACCAAAACTTTCCAAAAAGCTCACAACACTCTATGCTTTCTACGAAAAAACTATGTCGATTTTCAACAATTATTATTGAGATTTAAGTTCATATTGTACAAATATTTTTATACAAAACCGATAAAAATAAAATGAGGTCATGTGATAAAATTATATTAACCTTCAACACAACACAACCTTCTCCTTTATCTTAGCTTTAACATCTCCTTCCAATATCTTTGCCAGATCAAACTCTAGTGTAGCCTTGAGACTTGTATTACTGTGCAAACCTATGAATGTGTCAAGCAGTTCTACCATTGTTTGGGAGTCTATGAGGTACAGGCTTACGAGGCAGGAACAGGCCACCTGGAAAAAAAACCGAAGACCATGACAAATAGAAAAAAAGTATTGATAGAGTACTTGCACGGAGTCACCATTCCCAATAAACTGGTTTCAGACTTAAAAGAATTACAACTTGCGACTGAAAAGAATGGCTTAATACAAAGACTTATACTCAGCAGTAAGTGAAAACACAGTAGAGATAAAAAATTGAGACTTTTGAAATCTGCTACAAAAAAATGTTCATCATATTGTTTGCTCCATACTTCAACACTGATATCAACATCTTGTAGTTTCTGCCTGCAAACTCCGATGATAGTTTTATTGAAGTTTCCCGTGGAGCTCCATTGCTGATGGACTAGTCGTTGTAACGATTGAAATTCAGGCTTAGCACTTTTTCCTCCTATTTGTAGTTGTAGTCCTAGGAAAAATTAGCATTTATTTATATCATGTATATTTAAATTAACATTGGAGTAACGAGTGCTTAAAAATGACAGCAAGAAAAACTAACCCTAGGAAGGCGGTGCTTACAAATTAACACGCGCGTCACGCGCCTTGAATGGTTAATTGGTGTTCTGTGGTGTGGTTTCCATAATAAGCAGGGGGTAGTATGAATAGGCTGCTTCGTCAATCGTTTGTTGCACCTAACTTCAAAGGCATAAAGACCCGTTGTGCATATTGTACCTACCTGTGTTGATATGCCTTGCCATAATAAACAACTGGGTGGCAGTTATAAAATCTTCTGTCTCTATACAGGTCCATATCTTTTCAGGGATTTCCATCAATAGCTTGACTTGAACTGACCAACTTTGTACTGGATTCATGTTGTAGTGAAAGCTGAAAAAAGTTTGAGTATTGGTATGACCACAGAAAATATTATTTTCTTGATAAATACAGTAATCAAGTAAAATGATTTTTTTTAGGCCATTCAATAGGTTGACTAAGTATACAACTTGCAATTTGAAGTGTGGGTGATGATTGGATATGTTTATAAATTAATGAAATAGGTAACACATCATTACAGTACCCATGTCTCGAGTGAAGAAATACAGTTCAAGGGAGTTCTTTCTGACAGTTCAGGTACCATTCCACATTGTGACAGCATACCTGGTTTCATTATAATTTACCTCTGTACACTTTTAGGCTTCTCGTCAATTTTAAATCCAACCAAATGTGTATTGTGCAAGTTTCGGCAGGCTGCCATCATTTCACCGATGTGATTGAGGGTACTGGCGGTGGTATCACGCATTTCCTCAATCGTGTCAGCAGCATGGATGAGATCCCGGTACCTTTCACTGGAAATTTAGAAGCAGAGAACTTTATAATCATTTTGATACTTATTGCAATTTTTGTTTTTCTCTTGCATGTAGTACCTACCTACATGCACCGGCTGAACGGAGACTGGGATCAACTGTGTTTTTACGTCAGTAGTGTACACTCTAGTAATTAGGTACTCACGAAGAACAGAGTTTATGCCGGTCTCCGTTTCGACCACGATAGACCAAGGATAGTTCGGCAGAAAAGCTATACCAGTTTTTTACATACGCACCCAACCATAGCACGAAGTTCTTCCCTCTTTCTTTCGATTTCATATTGTAGCTTCTTTTGGACTTGATCAATATCGCTGATGGAATGAGTTTGGAAAAGTTGGTCTGGAACTATCTCCAACAAGCTGGGTTGCGACATTTTCATGCAGTTATTTGTTTACTACAATTTTATCGACGAGTATTCCATTTCCATGGCAGATTATTTAAAATTCTATAGAATGGATGGATTGGATGACACAACTCACACATGAAAATCAAATCAATCGAACCAAAACAAGTTAGGTATTTTGGCCGATTTTTTTGGCAACAAAAAAAATGTAACGGAATCTTATTCCTACACACAAATCTCAAATCTTCAACTTCTTGATTCAGTGTCGAGTCGAGTCCGATAAATGCTAATGTCATATCATAAACATGAGGCGAGTGCGGAATAAGAATATTATAGTCAGTGCTCAGAAGGAGATTCAAACAAAATTTTAACAAAACATAATTAATTGATTTTGATTTCACGGGTAGGACTCGACTCGACTAAACTTATTTCAAATAATCCACTTGACACTGGTACAATTGTCTGTCGTTTTGCCAGTGTCAAGTGATAATTAAGTAAAAGCGTTATTGCCTTGGACCTCTGTAATGGTAATGTCTATGTTAAATAAACAATTTTGAATTTGTTTGAGTTATTACGTCCATGGTTTGAGTTTGAGAGTGGATTAGTCTCTTTTATTTTGATACTTTGACAGCTTGACAGATGTCAGTTTTGACAGTTAACCTGTCAGATTTTTTGTAGGAATAATGTTTGCCTGGTTTTTCTGGAGGTCAAATAACATAAAAAATAAATACTTCTTGGAGGGCGTCATCAGTGTTGCCAAATCTCCTGATTTTTCGGGGGATCTACTGATTTTCCCAGAATTCTACTGATCTACTGATTTTGACTGAAAATCTACTGCTTCTTTTTCAAATCCTAGCGTTACTTTCAAAACATGATAGTAATCAAAATCTACGTGAAATTAAACACAAAATTATCGTGATTAGGTTGGCACTATAAAATTTTATTGTCATCGTAAACTGGACGGATAGCGAAATAAACCGGTTTGACTTGACACACACCCCGCTAAAGTAATTATGTGACTAAAGTAAATATCACCTAATGTGATTCATGGAGAAAGACCCAAATTGGAAGATTTATGGACTTTAATATAAGCGCTGAAATGTTAGGCAAGCATAATAGTAAAATGTATCTCAAGGACAATATATTACTACTAAAATGTAATGTTATTTTAATGTTTGACATTGTTTTATTTACCGAAATTGCATCTACTGATTTTTTGAAAAATTTCCCCATACATCTCCCAGATTTTTTCTAGTCGCAGCCTCAGATTTTATAAAAATTGATCGGGCAACACTGGGCGTCATGCCGAATGTAATGCAATGCAATCACAATGCAATGCATGCCGCCGTGTCAATAATGACGAAAAAAGAATCGTTAGTTTTTGATTACATTCTCAACAGAACAGGTATTCCTCTTATGCTCTCAGCAGGCGCTCTATCTGCATAGAGGAAAGAATATTGTTATCTTTGCACTGCCGTTTCCACGCAAGTGGCAGCAGCCTCCTGCAGCGAAGGCCCGCTGGCGCTGGATGGTACAGTCAGCGTCAAAATATACTATTGATAGTAAACTAAAACACATTTCGTCATGTAGGTATGTATTTTATTTTGAAATAATAAAAATGCTTGTCTGATATGTATAATGCCTCCAAAAACAACAATAATTCCATGAAATCGATGAAAGTAGGTACCTAACAAAATATACAAATCAAGATACCTCCTATAATAGCAAGCATGCGATGGAGAAAGGCAGCCTAAATAACGACATTTTAAACAACCGACAACGACCTAAGAAGGCACTAGGTAGGTATAGAGTTACAGAGAATAGTCGTCATCACGAATTTGTGATTGCTCGATTGATCAAACCAAAAACTTCCATTGTACCTACTTTGTCACCTACCTACCCTCAATCCGAATGAATTTTTTGTTTTCTCGATTCGCTTCATTTTTTTTTGCGCGTGTTTCAGTAGTGATTCTACGATTAGTAATTAGGGTCTTACATTGGAAAGAATACAAGTTGTATGAGCACAGAATACCTGGACAAATAGATCTTTGACCAATCATAACCTAGGAAAACGTACCGCAATCGGTATTTTGATGGTACCCAATGATCAAATAAATATAAAAGTACAAGGTACTACCTACTTGCAAAGCCATTTTACACAATCCAAATAGGTAGTACACTTTTTTACAATTTATTTACAAATAATTCCTACTGCATTCGTTTCTGGGTTAATAAAAATACGCATTTTATGTATGTAACCAAAACTTTCCAAAAAGCTCACAACACTCTATGCTTTCTACGAAAAAACTATGTCGATTTTCAACAATTATTATTGAGATTTAAGTTCATATTGTACAAATATTTTTATACAAAACCGATAAAAATAAAATGAGGTCATGTGATAAAATTATATTATTATATAAAATGTGTATACTCTACGAAACATTATTCAAAACAAACGCTTATAAATTCATTGTAAACAATTAATAGGAAAAATAATTATTCAGTCTGGGTTTTAGAAAGAATTTCAAGTTTTCAACATAATGGAACATTAGGCATATAAGTCATTTTACATTACTGTAAAAATAATTAGAATGCACTAAATACTTCAAAGGAGATCTCTGAATTTATCAGCACCTAATTTTGTAAAGATTTCTAAAACAAAGTTTTTTATCTATAAAGACTGAAGTAGCACAATTTCATACAATGAGACTGTTTATACCAATACCCTTTTAAATTAAATTTTATTTTATAATGAACTGCCCTTTTGTCCAAAAAGCCTCATCTGGTTTCAGATTAGTATTGTTTCATAAAACTATAGTTATCTACGATAAAATAAGTTCTTTTTTTCTAGTTAGCTTGAGATTGAAACTACAGTGAATTTTGTGTCCTAGTTCAAATCACAGTAAATTGTGTCACTTCGGGACAAGCTGTGCGTAATTCGACCTACACGAGCTTAAAACAATGTCTCAATTCGTATGACAAATAGACGACGATCCTTACCACTACCTCAGTCTGATAATATTATACAAATCATTATTATGAAACTTATAATAAATACACGTAAGAATCGGACCGACCAAATAAACTTATTCTTAGAAAATAATTAAAAATGTTTTGTTTTCATATTTCATTATAAAAATATTTATAATAACACTAAAATATCCATGTTTAACGGTGCAACATTGATCTATCTGTTACCTTCATTAAAATTACTTAAATAAACACACGTTTTTCTAGTTGGCTGTTTTAAATTAAATTTATTTTGCATTTAAAATTTATTCTAAAAATGTACAGCTAAACATACAACTAAACTGTTCAACGAACTGGGATTTTAACCATCGATTTTATCGTGATTCAAAATCGTTTGCATTTATACACAAGCAAAAACAGAGGCATGAAACATTCTACACAATATGACAACTCTCCGTTGCACAGATCATAAAGCCTTTTTAAACTGGCCGCATAACATCCCACTACTACTATAAATGTCAAAGTTTAGATGTTTGGATGTTTGTGTCTCAATCACGCTGTGCTACTGGTCCGATTTGAATCAAACTTGGAATATATTATAGTTCGTAACCTGGATTAACACATAGGCTACTTTACTCACATTTTTTGGGTTTTTTTTTTCGTGGACGAAGTCGCGGGTAACTGCTAGTAGTACATAATTAAATCAGCTTATAAATGTTACGAGTACCTAAGATGGTATTTGTGAATTGTATCACAAATCTCAGACCAGCGAAACTGGCTCACCCATCATACAAACATCTTGTCTGAAAATAGAAACGTATTTTTATTTTGTTCAATTGAATCACCAAATTAATATTGACAATTCTAAATTAGGCGTATAATAATATGCGGGTGGGCATATTCACGATGATTTTACAAAAATAAATTCCAATGCACTTTCATAACTCAAACAAACATTTAAACTCAAGCTCAGTGCTATGGCAATAAATATAGAGATACTAGCAGTTACCCGCGACTTCGTACGCGTCTACAGTTTCCGTGTACATTATATTATCTGTGCGTGTACCGAGCGGATACTTCTTTGAGAAACTTGACATTACACCTCATTACACCGAACTCGTACCTACTGGAATGTCAAACGCAAGTTGTTAGACCAAAGAGGTAGTACTACGCCCTGTCAAACTGACGTGACATGACATGACAATGAAATCCTCTTGCCAATTGGCGCTGCTAATCCTTTTCGTTCATTTTATCCTGTAGATCCTGTTAATTATTCGAGATAAAAAGTAGCCTATGTGTCAATCCAGGTTACGAACTATATATATGCCAAGTTTCATCCAAGTTGGTTCAGTAGTTTAGACGTGATTGTAACACAAACATCCAAACATCAAAACTTTCGCATTTATAATATTAGTAAGATTGTAGAACCCCTCTCATATTTTAGATAGTTTTTGTTGAAAAAGTTTATGTACACACGGCCACAGGTCAGGTTATACACCCAATTGCAATCTGTGTATAAGAACACAGATTTTTCCAATTTTACATTGTACAAAAAATCTATGCTTGTCACAATTCAGAGCGAACATTGCACTATAATGCATTATCAAGCATCAGTGGCGCGACCACTGATATGTTGCACTCAGTCATTATTATGAATCGCTATACTTATAACCGTCGCACAACTTTAATCAACTGTTTAAATCATTGCTATCTCTTACTAATGGGGAATGTCAAATAGTGACGGAGCTAATTTTAATCAGGTGTTTAACTTATTCAGCGTTTATAAGTACACCCTTAAAATGTAATTTAATTTATTTCATTGCAATACAAATGTTAATACTTTGATGGTTTCCCATACATTACACAATGACAGCTCAGAGCCGTGATTGCAATTGTATTCATAGATCCGTAATAAGGCTAATGGATACTCAGAAATCACTTGAAAAGTTGTCAAAAGTTCAGTAAAAACGAGCATTTAGAATCACAAAACAGCCAACTAGACGCACAGTATAAAATGATTCTCACTAAACTGGACCACAATACTATGAGATTACTCAGTACATCACTTCGTAGACCGTTGCCTTCTTGTCTCCCGAGCCGGTCACTATGAACTTGTCATCTGCTGATATATCACAGCTCAGCACCGATGATGATTCTTTAGACTGGAACAAACAACATTTCAGACTTATAAAAAACTAGCAGCTACCCGCGACTTTGTCCACGAAAAAATATATAACCTAAAAATAAAAAAAAGTGGGGCAAAGTAGCCTATGTGATAACACGCAGATGGCCGACCTGATTATAAGCGTATATAACAATGCATTAACTAACAGAGGAAGTCCACTGAGGACGTGCCCTGTGAGACAGTGAACTGCATCCACCATTCATGTTGCTGACTGATATGATAATGTCCCCAGCAGAGCTAGCATGACAATTTGTCTACGAAAGTATGGACTAAAGCTAGTCCTGTCACTTTTAAGCCCAGATGAGCTAAAAAACCTCACCCCTAAGAAAATCCTTCAGTTCTTAGTGGTGAACTATGAACGCCCCAAATAGGGATGGTACTTACACAAGTGGCGATCACAATAGGCCAGTAGGCCGCAGTGATATCATAGCCGCAAAGAGCTAATAAAAAAAAAATATTCCTGTCTCCGTTTTCGTCAAACAAAAGAAAGGGACGAAGTATGATTAGTTACCTCTTCGATAGAAAGAAACGTCGTTTTTAACGCTCGTACTAGTCGTGCTGGAAAACTGTAGATAGTAAACTCACTTGGAATATACTAGCGCCATAAGGCGTGCGCCACGCGTTGAGCAGATTGTCCTTCCCCGTGGAGACGAACCACTTCCCGCACGCCGCGAATCGCAGCGACAGCACGCAGCTCTCGTGTAGCAGCAGCTGGTACCGGTCGGGTTTGCCGGCGTGTAACACTTCTACGTGGGAGTTCTCCATGCCCACAGCTAGCCAGGACCCTGCAATACCAGATATACATCAAAACCTCCATATATCCTCTTCATCGTGGCTGATCATCATCAGACCCTGGAGTATGAACTCCAGTTTGCCAAATCTAACTTCGACATGCAACAAATGTTTCAAACTGCAATTTATGCTTGAAATTCCTTTAAAGGTCATGAATTCTCATAACTTAAAAACGGCTTCATCGATTTCTACCAAATATATCAATCTCAATTAATTTGTACCTACCTAACCGATACTTATTTAATCTAGCTATGTTTAAATTCTAAATAAATAAATAAATATTCATGGACTTTACACACAACGCCCTCTAGTCCCAAACTAAGCAAAGCTTGTGATATGGGAACTAGATGGCTGATAGAATACTTATATACTTTTTTTTTGTAAATACATACTTATAATACATACTAACACCCAGACGTAGAACAAACAGCTTTAAGCTTTTGTTTTAGTAAATAAACTATTTATTATTATTTATATTTATAATCTCAGAACGAATTAGTCAAAAACGCATTGAAATCAGACCATTCGTTACGGCAGTACAGACACACTAAGGCCTCAAACTCATAACACGTTTCTTGTTTACCTGTAGGACAGTATCCAAGCGAGAAGATCTGGCTAGAGAAGTCATGTTGATGCAATTGCCTTCCTTCCCGCAAGTCCCAACTCCGCACAGTGTTGTCGAGTCCGCCCGTCCATAGTCGCGTGCCGTCACCACTTATGTCTATACATGAGGCTCCGTCTGTGTGACCTGGAATAAAATCATCATCATCATCAGCCAATCTCTTCTATGCGCCTCTCAACCTGCTGTTACCAGCTACCTTCATATAGTCCTCCTGATCGGTTTCGATCACGGCGACCTTAACTAAAAATTAAATTAAATATAACTTATATAACCTAATATATAATTTAACACTATTTTCTAGCGTGAGGCCTAATATGGCTAACTAGACAAAACTTAGTTTTAAATATCCGATCACACTATGTGTAGGTATAGGAGGGCTTAGGTCTGTCTTTACAGATTCATTAAAATCATTACAATTAATACGTCAAATGGTAGGTATTTATAATTTATTGTCTGTGTATTTTAAATATTGACCTTGCACACGCGCAACTTATATTTTTAGTGGGTTAAATTTAAAAACACGCCGTACCTTGAAATTGCCGAACTAATGTCTGGTTCTGGAGATCCCATACAGCTATGTTGCCATCTGAACAACAGCTGAAGCAAACCTGAAAATTATCAGAAGAAAACAAAAATGAAATATTCTCATTATAATTACTTACCAGCAAATATAATTATAAGCAACAGGCTTCAAATAAACGATTTTTATAAAAAAAATTAATTAGTGACGTGAATATGCTACTTTTGAAGCGCTTATTAGATTGTGCAATCTCAAGTCAGACTTACTGATAGAGATGTAACGTGATGAGTTGAATTTTTTCGAACTCGAATTATTTTAGTTAAACTGAACCTTGACTCAAGCCGCCAATTGGGTTGACTCAACTAGTTCCGTATGCAACGTAAGTGGTTAGAGAAATTGGTGCTAAATTTTCACTTGTATGACTTTATATGCATGCAAGTCCTCGATGCGAGTCAATTCAAATAACTTGAGTTCGAAAAAATTCAACTCATCACGTTACATCTCTATCAGTAAGTCTGACTTGAGATTGAACAGTCTAATAAGCCCATGAGTGGTATTTACCTTAGAGTCAGGGCTAATAGCGAGAGCGTAGCAAGCCGGCGCGGAGGAGGTGAGTTCTGCGCGCATGCGCGGCGTGGGCGAAGCGAGGTCCCATATCGAGAGATTGGACGCCTCGCCGCCCACTATCAGCGTTCTGCCGTCCGGCAGCAGCTTCACTGAACGAATGTAGTTGTCGCGTTGCTACAAACAAATATACTTATAAATATTCATGGACTTTACACACAACGCCCTCTAGTCCGAAACTAAACAAAGCTTGTAATATGGGAACTAGATGCTGATAGAATACTTATATACTTTTTTTTGTAAATACATACTTATAATACATAGTAACACCCAGACATAGAACAAACATCTATGTTTTGCCACACACAAATGTTTGTTCTCAGTGGGGATCGAACCCACGACCCACAGCACGGAAGGCAGCTGTGAATATACTTATAAATATTTTTGAATAAATAGAACGAATTGCCATAATATCCCATAACTCCATATTTAGATGTGATACTTTATAAGTGACCTTATTGACAATAAAACCATTTCCATAATTTGACACAGACTTTGCTCCCTGCTTAGAGGCGACACATTTTATCTCAATTTAGCAACTTTACCGAACGACTGAAACGTAACTTACCGAACAATCTAGTTGAAAGGTTCCCATCGAGCTAAGCGAGCTCGGGTACATAATATCCCATACCGTCACAACTTCACACAACCCTTGCTCAGACGTGACAGTTTTTCCCTTATACAGCGTGTAGCTACAATGGCGACATTAAATTAACCAGCGTATCCGGTTTCGCGTTTTCAGAATATAGACATATTTTTTATTTCATTAAACATAAGATTTATCGAAATAAATCAATTTTCTTAAATAACGCCTCGGAGCAACCTGTACGTAAGAGCAGAGGTCATCTGTCGGGTTCACGGGTCATAACCGCGTGTAACTGCGTATGAAGAGCAAGAAAGTATTGTTAGAATAGGACACCCGAAATTGCGCGTTGTGCATGAAAGGGATAGCTAGCGCCGCCGCGCCGCCGCCCGCGCCGCTCGCTCGACCGACTCGTCCTGCCGCCTAGCCAGTGATACGCGGGCCGGTGTCCTTGACACACTTTATTTTAATAATTTTGCTAATTATCTACCTATTCTCAATGTTTCGCGAAAAAGACGCTTGGTTTTGTTAGTTTAGCTTTTCTATTCTAAGTACCCAATCAGGTCTACGTAGGTACAGCGATAAAGACGCTTTGATTTATTATTTGTTTATCTGTCTACCTTTGCGACTAGGGAGCGGGTAAATTAAATGTTTGGTGCTCAGTGGATACTGGATAGGACGACACGACACGGAGCTCTTAGGTGGCCCAATGGCACCTGACCTCAAGCCCCTCGATTTTTTTATGGGGCTTTGTGAAAGACGACGTTCATGCTAAAATAAAATAAAATGTATTATCAAAAGTGAGGGCAAATATTCAGCGCCGCCGGTTACATCTTTGTGTCCGACGTGGTGGCGGCGGCGGCGCGGCGGCTACATTGAGAACTTGAAGATTTAATAAGTGTAAGGCGCTAGGTGCATAGGTCACAATAAAATTAATAGTAAAGTGAACAAGGTGAAGTGAAATTATTTGATTTTGTGTCGCTTGATTTCCCCGCCCCGCGCTCCGCCCCGCGCCCCGCCGCCGCCACCGAGCCGCCCGGGCAGGCAGGCGCGGGCGCGGGCGCGGTAACACGTAGGTAAAGACACTCATAGGGTGATTAATTTTTGTTGCGTATTTTATTATTAAGTTTGTTTGAAAAATTCGAAATTTCTATTTTGGACTATAATTATTTTTTTATTTTTTTTATGAATACTTATAAGTAGCTCTACCCGTGTGTTCATTTAATGTCGCCATTGTAGCTACACGCTGTATAAGCGACTTTATCGAGCTACACTTACCAAACAATCAAGTTGAGACAGAGGCTCCATTGAGTTAGGTGAGCCAGGATTCGTAATATCCCACAACTTCACACAACCCTTGCTCAGACGTGACAGTTTTTCCCTTATATAAGCGACTTTATCGAGCTACACTTACCAAACAATCAAGTTGAGACAGAGGCTCCATTGAGTTAGGTGAGCCAGGATTCGTAATATCCCACAACTTCACACAACCCTTGCTCAGACGAGACAGTTTTTCCCTTCTATAAGCGACTTTATCGAGCTACACTTACCAAACAATCAAGTTGAGACAGAGGCTCCATTGAGTTAGGTGAGCCAGGATTCGTAATATCCCACAACTTCACACAACCCTTGCTCAGACGAGACAGTTTTTCCCTTCTATAAGCGACTTTATCGAGCTACACCTACCAAACAATCTAGTTGAGACAGAGGCTCCATTGAGTTAGGTGAGCCAGGATTAGTAATATCCCACAGCTTCACACAGCCCTTCCCGCCAGTATAGGCGTGCCTGGCGCCGCCGCCCAGCGACATGGCGACCGCGCACACCACCTCGCCGTGCGGCAGCAATGCGACCTGACGCGCGCCGCGTGGTATGCCGGGGCCTGAGAGCGCGTCGGCCGGGAATGGAACGGGTTGCAGCGGACCGCCGCATGTGTGGTACGAATATGCACTGGAATATGTAATGACAAGTCCGTTATAACCTGAAAACCAGCGCTAAAGGAGCCACCATGCACCTTTAGCATTTGCTGAGTGGGTTCCTTTTTTACGCATGTTATTGTTTTATAATTAAGTAAATAATGTATCTTATTGTATGTTGCGTAAAATAAATAATTTCTATTCTTTCTATTTCTGTAACATTTTATTTTTATTGAATTTATTATTTTCTATATTTATTGTAAACAGATAGGGACATCGCTTAAGAAACTTGGTACATGTATTTATCTATTTTTCAACCCAATAATAAGTGCTGTCTTCGAAATTCAGACACAATCTTAGAAAATTAGGGGTAACTTTGGTAACATTTTTTTCTATCGAGAGAATATTTTTCTATCGTGTTTCGGGATTACAGCAAAGGTAGGAAATATATAATGATATAACATGTATGTATTATTATTAAATTTTAAAACATTACTTACGGTTTAGCAGGCGGCGCAATGCCATTCGTCCTATGATGCGACTCATAAGGCAAGGGGTGACGATACGGCCCTACCCCACTAGAGGGGTAACCGGGAAAGGGGTAACCTCGACACGTTGCGTTAGTAGGGGTGGATGAACGGGGTAGTTTGCCGCTGGGGGTGCCGGGTTTTTCCTGAAATAATTTTAGTAAAGTAGAAAATATTTTTGGATAAGAAAATAATTGAAGATATGAATACGTACCTTAGTTTTTGAGAGATCGAAGCTCTCAGTGATAAATAAATGAAAATTGACTGATAAATCTTCTGTTTACTTTATGTTAATTTATTGAGAAACTGCATCGCGATTGGGTGCGTTATAAGAAGTAAGAGCGAGACGAAAGATGTGAAAGACAACAGTCACAAAGATTCGTTGCGACTACTGTCTAGCTAGTGTAAGTGTTGTTTTATCACGATATCGCAATTTTTTTAACTCAGTTTCGTCCAAATTTTGAACAAAAGTACTGGTAAAGCAGCGTATTCAGCGCACTTTATTATATTGATGGGTTTTTTCATAACAGCTACAAAAAGATACAAGATTGTAGCGATAAGACCGCCTTTGTTTATCTTTTTACTGTTAGTGTTTATAAGTTCATATTTTTGATCTATTTGTATTGTGTGTAGCTTTGAAAATAATTAAAATTTTAAAATTGGATATTAACTGTTTTATTCTTTTGGATAAAGGATATTGGTGCTATGGGGCTCTACTTGTAATTAGAATTAAAAACAGATTATTGCATGAACGAACTTTATTTCGCACCAAAACGAAAAAAAAATACACAATATTTACAATGACAATACAAAAGGCGGTCTTATTACATAATCTTGTCTAATTCTACACAATGTTGTGTTACAATTAGGTACATTCTAAAAATTGATCGCGTTACTTTGATCCGTTTTACATGCCATCAGGGAATTTCTTTTTGTTCAAAAATACACTGTCTGGGGACGCTAAGGGGTTTTTTAGAAAAAAGTCCAGAAATCCCCTGCGTGTTCCCTATGCTAGGGGGATTCCTGGACTTTTTTCTCAAAAAAATCCCCTTAGCGTCCCCAGGCAGGGAATTTTTGAACAAAAAGGATAAGAATAAGCCGGTTTTACAATACGTAAACCTGAAAAGGCGGGAATTCGCATAGCCGTTATTGGCCTTTGTTCTACTTTTCAAGATGTCGTGTATGTTCAGTACATTTTGTTGGTATTTTGATGGTAAGATTGGTAGATAATAAAATAACTTATATTGATAAAAGGCGAAATTATTTGCTGCGTGAGATCTGTACTATTTTATATGACAAAAAATCTATTAAACACTTACGTCTTACTCATAGATATGTAGATACTTTTTTATTACTATGTTACAAGCACTCGAAGCTACAAAGTTGTCCTATGAAAGTTTAAAAAAATATTTGTCAATCTGTTTCTAAATTGGACGTTGTTACGCAAAAAGGATCTAACCCACATTAAGTCATTTTAGAGATACGGCGCTGGCGGTTTGAAGTTATAAAATATAGTAACCTGCCATACATGTGGGATGTTATCATATTAAATAATAGGTTTTAAAACTGGATCTTTTTTGCTGAACATAAAGGTATACTTTAGGGGTTAGTCTCAAAATCCCCTTTGAGTTTTCAGAGAGTCAGAGAGTTGGGATTTTGACCAAAGTGTGGATTGGTTCCTTTTTGCTTAAGCACAGGTTCAGATTTAATATGTAGAGAGCTTCGTGGATAACCTATGCTAGGTATCCTAGTTACTGTATGTATTTACAGTTTATAGACTTACATCTTTAGTGCTTTTAGGAGTGGATCGGCTGGATGAGGATCCGGATCTGGAAGGTGGCCGCGGTCCGTTTTCTGTCCTTTCGCCCACATCCGGTCGTACGCTGGGGGATCCTCGCTCTTCCTGCAATTATTATAAGATACTAGTAGTTACCCGCGACTTCGTACGCGTCTACAGTTTCCGTGTACATTATATTATCTGTGCGTGTACCGAGCGGATACTTTGTGAAACTTGACATTGCACCTCATTACACCGAACTCGTACTGGAATGTCAAACGCTAGTCGTTAGACCAAAGAGGTAGTACTAGGCCCTGTCAAACTGACGTGACAAGACATGACAATGACATCCTCTTGCCAATTGGCGCTGCTAATCTTTTTCGTTCATTTTATCCTGTAGATCCTGTTAATTATTCGGGATAAAAAGTAGCCTATGTGTCAATCTAGGTTACGAACTACATATATGCCAAGTTTCATCCAAGTTGGTTTAGCAGTTTAGACTTGATTGAAACACAAACACCCAACATCCAAACATCTAAACTTTCGCATTTATAATATTAGTAGGATAGGATACGACATGTGTTCAATACAGGACATAAAAACTTATAGTTTAGTAAAATCTAGTAGAAATAAGTAGCAATTGGGTTCAATAACACCTTTTCAAATTATCAAAATTCACTAGCCATTTTATTTAAAAACATGATTAGTTCTTATTCATTTAAAAAAAACCTGTTTTTTTATGTTGTTGTAGGAATAACCTGGTACATAAATTGTCTTTTTCATGGGCAGTCCTATCCATTCAAATATGCCTGGTAGAGATTGCTATTAACGTTATGGCCGCCCATTGTATTAGAAAGAAAGAAAGAAAAAGTATTTATTATGCAACACACACACAACAGCTATTACTTTGTTAATTTTAATTGTGTGTTTAAAATTGTATGTAGGTTGCTAGGTTGTAATCAATAAACAGTGGCCATGGGCCAGCGAATCAGCATTGCTATTCAGCGCGGCATTGCAGCCAGTGTCTTGGTCACGCTTCCGATTGGTACTCATTTGGATCAGTTGAGCTATCTATAAATCGTTTGCAACGGTGTGTTGATAGCTCAACTGCTTCATGTGTATTTTGTACATATTATAAATATTGTAAATACTGTATTAGTCATAATTTTCTTTGTAATTAAATTTTATGTATAAACAGTTAATATATCTATCTATAAACAATAACATATTTGACATCACATTGTACTCCTGTACCAGTTTAAAGTCTCTTTTCTTCGCTAAAAGTAAATTATTTTAATAAGAAAACATTTTACCTCATTAGCCACATCTACAACTAGGTCTTGGTCGCTTTTCTCAGCATCACTGTCCTGTAAAAGAATCATAGGTTTGAAAGGGTGTTACGTTAACATAGTTATGAATAGTATCATACGCCCCTTGTCTGTTTGTAGGTCTAAGTTTTATAGTATGTAGGTATGGCTATTTGAACAATTGTTTCAGATATATATAAACCTACATAATTCTTATTATTTTAACGTGTTCAAACAAATTACTGAGCGATCTTCAATAACATTATCGAGGCAACTGTGTAAATATGTTACTTTTTTGTACTTTTACCAAAATTGCACTCTCTCCAAAGTTACTTGATAAAAATGAGTCGCTAAGATATTACTATGACATTCCAGGAGCCAATAGGGGTTTTAAGCATTGTAAAATTACCATTTTAAAAAGCATGCAGAGTGTAATACTTCGCACTGATACAGAATAGATGAATTCACAAAAAAGTTGTTCTTATTTAGTTTTCAGAAATGTTCTTATTATTACTGTTCAGTTCTGATAGCTGTCATTACTAGAGATGGGCGCTGGGTATTTACCCAAAAGGTATTTACCGGGTAAATACCCGATTCGGGTTTTTACCGGGTAAATACCCAAAATCGGGTATTTTCGCGGGTAAAAACGATTTTCAAAGAAAGTATTACTGTTCTAGAGTGCTTACCTAATTTTATTGGGTTATATAAATAAAAGCAACCAGAAAAAAATAAATTTACTAACGTTTTATGTATTAAACATAAGAAAAACAATGAAACTCCGTATCCGTGCAGCGTGTAACAAAATTTACGCAAAATAAAAACATTTTTTTACCACCAAGTGATACCCTACCTACTAGTGTCTACCGTATTCAGTAAGGTATCTCTTGGTGGTATTAGGCGTATATTTTGTTAGATCTGCACATTAAACACTTCCAATACATCCTCACTACATCGACCCGCTCCGAAATTCATACATACCTAATAGTTCACAGTACGCTGTGAACCGGTGATTCCTACGAAGGTTTTATTGTCACCGTATTGGATCCAACCATATTTTGGTAGATTTTGGTAGAAAATACTCAAGAACATGCAGGAAGAATATAATGGTCATTGTAGATTGTCTCTTTCATTTTGTTATGGAACGAGAAGTCCAAGATGAGTAGTTTCCAAGATAAGGTCGTTTGACTTTCAGTTTGAGAACTTAGTCGTTCTAATAATTCTCTGGAAAAATGCGATACTATACTCGTGCTTCTTAGATCTTAGTACAAATCTGACAAGTAGATGTCGCTACGAGTAGTAAACAGAGCCTGGGACGCGCTTTTGAGTGGTACATTTCAGAACCTGCTAAGTAAAATCCTGATTGAAAGCCTGTCGTTTGCACGGTTCACCACGCGCCTAGCTGAATTTATTCATTAGAAGCGTTATAAAGCTAACTAGGTTGCGTGGTGCGCGAGCTGCATGCAGCTCGCGAGCGGTTTTTTTTACCTAATACTTTTTTCTAAAAACCCCTACCAATCCCTACAAACCCCTACCAACCCCTACATACCCCTATAACCCCTACAAATCCTGTAAACCCCTACCAACTTTTACCAAAGCCTACGTCGTACTATGTAAAAAAAATTAGGGTAAAAACAATTGGGGTCAAAAAAATTTGGAGTCAAAAAAATTGGGCTAAAAAAAAATTGGGTTAATAATAAATTTGGAGTAAAAAAATTTGGAGTCAAAAAAAATTTAGGGTCAAAAAAAATTTGGGGTCAAAAAAAAACTAGGGTTAAAAAAAATAGAAGTCAAAAAAAATTTTGGGGTCCAAAAATGTTTTGGGTCATTTTTGCTGAAGCACCTTGTACCTATACCTACCATGAGTGAGTGAGATAAGAGATCAAACCACTAGTTGAATTTTGTTAATAGTACTGATGCACCTTGTACCATCAGCAAAATTTCCGCCTTACCACTTTTGAAACTGTTTCGCTTGCAAGCAGTTAGCTACCTGACCCCGCCTTTTTCTTTTGTCTTCTTATTTTGACCAACCAGAGACATAAACATCTATTTATTTTTATAACGGCTCATTGTTTTCATAACATTTACACTCAAAATAATTGGCTTCTATTGGTATTCAAAAATTAACGGCTAGTCGGTTTACAGGAAATGCACCCTTAAGGTGGTAAGGCAGAACTTTTGCTGATAGTACATGTTAACCCTACCTATAGAAAGATCTATTCGATTTAAGCAATATTTACTAAAGCACCTTGTACCTACCTACATTGGGAGATAAGATAGGAGCATTTATAGGATTTCGGCAACAATACTGATGCATCTTGTACCGGTCCACCCTACCTTTAGAAAGGTCTATTCGATTTGAGCGATATTTACTGAAGCACCTTGTACTCGTACCTACCTACAGTGGGAGATGAGATACGAGCATTTTAGGATTTCGGCATTAGTACTGATGCACCTTGTACCTGTCAACCCTACCTATACAAAGATCTATTAGATTTTAGCAATATTTACTGAAGCGCCTTGTACTTACCTGTTTTTGTTTCAAGAGCCAACCCTCTAAGTCTTACCGTTTAAAAGTTACGAGCTAACACTCATTGAAGGGGGTGATTAGGAGGGGGGGAGGGGGGGTTCGTATTTTTCCCATGGTCACCGTCCCTCTCGAAGTTGATCCACAGAAAAAAAATCGTCAAGAACCAACCCACCTAAGTCTTACCGTTTAAAAGTTACGAGCTAAAAGTCAAAGAAGGGAGGGGTTAGAAGGGGTTTCGTATTTTTCCCATGTTTACCCCACCCCCGAAATAGATCCACCGAAAAAATTTTTGCAATATACCAGCGCAAGTGGGAGAACAAATCGATCAGTCAGTGTTAGAGTGAGACAGAAGATACGAGTACCCTACCATCAGAAAGGTATGGTTGCCTGCTTCAACATTTGTCTTTGCACCATACTCCTAACCTGAGTGAGACAGGAGATATGAGCACCTACATTCTGAACTTTAAGCCAGCATAAATAATTTAAAATAATTTATAAGTTAAAAAACTGGAAAAATCGACTTCAACTTGACTACCAGCTGCATCATCAGATGATGATGATGATGATGACAGTTCATTGGGAATGTTCTAGTCACTATAAACACCACATAAAAGTCACAGGAAATCAAAATAAGCAATTTCGTGCACGTGGTTGGTGTTGATTCTTTATTAGAGGAACAACTGGTGGGTTTTTGCTTTTCTCCAATTAAATGTGGTTTGAATGTACAAACTGGGTTTTTTGATAAATTTAGAAAAATGTTATAGGTAATTTAGGTGTCAAAGGGTCATCGTTGCTAGCAGTAAAATGGTAGGCGCTACGCCGCAACTTGGCATATTGCATCGTTGCTAGCAGTAAAATAGTAGGCGCTACGCCGCAACTTGGCATATTGCATCGTTGCTAGCAGTAAAATGGTAGGCGCTACGCCGCATCTTGGCATATTTTTAAGTTATTTCTATTTATAACCCAAACTACTGAACCGATTTTGATGAAAATTAAATGGGACCAATCTGGAAGTATATCCTTTCAGATAAAAAAAGAGTTTTTGAAATCGGTTCATAAATGACGGAGTTCTAAGGTAACAACAATTAAAAAAAAAAACATACAACCGAATTGAGAACCTCCTCCGTTTTTGAAGTCGGTTAAAAAAACATTCATGTGGACCTGCCTGACTCCTCAAACTCCAAAAGTCAGACTCCTATAGAAAAAACGTATTAGATTTTTATTTTTCACTTTTTTACTAGAAAATAACTGTATTTTCAAATTAATATAATTGAAATATGTGTAAATAGCCAATACTATTTACATTTTAAACAATTGAAGGTCAACAATGACAAATATCTCTTGAAAATTGAAAAAACCCTTGAAAATACCCGTTTCAAGGTTTTTACCGGGTATTAACCCAAAACACCGGGTATTTTGAAAAAACCCGGTATTTTGCCCATCTCTGGTCATTACCAACTTGACGCATTCGTAACTGTCACTGTCAAGTCGCTGACGGTTGTAAAATTATTCGTTCGTTTCGTTCATTCCTTACGTGAAAATAGTCGCGTCTATGGATGTTTGTTTGTTTACCTGTTTTATTTTGTAAATAAAACTTTGAGATTTCGTTACTTGCGATGTCTTCTAAATCAGAAAATGGTAATCATAATCAGTATGCCTTGCTTGGTGATCAAGACAGAATCACGCGCGATGATGCTAAGATGAGGATAGATTTGTTAGAGGCATCAGATCTTAGTGGCGTGTGTGAGGATGATGTTTCGCCGGTAATTCAGGTGTTTCACACAGCACAAAAAAGGTTGTTAGCCAAGGTGTCGGTGTCAGATCAAAGAGCCGTATTCGCTTATACTATTGACTTCGACAAAAAGGTACGCAGTATCATGAGCCGATTACGTAAACAGCCAGTCCCAAAGTCGCCTATTGTAAACAGTCACAAATTATCGCTTGTGGTGGCGCCAAAACAGGAATGTGTTGTTTGTGCAGAGGTAGGACATACAGTAGAGAGTTGTTCAAGTTTCTTAAAGCAGTCAGCTACTGATAGACTTCATGTAGTAAACAAGATGAAGTTGTGTATTCTGTGCTTAGGTCCATTTCATTCAGTTAATAGGTGTATGTATAACATAAAGTGCAAAGAGTGTACTAGTAGTCACCATACACTGTTACATTTTGATGAAGTGGTACCGGAAGTTGTACCGAAGATTGTACCAGAAGTTGGACCGAAAGTTGTACCAGTTGTATCACAACCTTCACCGTCACAACTTGCACTGGACGCTCGTGTCCCACTCTGAAGTCTTATTTCCAACGGCTACAGTCTTAGTAAAAAAAGGTTGTTAGCCAAGGTGTCGGTATTAGATCAAAAAGCCGTATTCGCTTATACTATTGACTTCGACAAAAAGGTACGCAGTATCATGAGCCGATTCCAAAATGAACGATTAAGTGGACTGTATTTTTGTAGCGATTATTTTACCCTAAAATTAGGTTTACGATAACGACACGATAGAACCACAAACTAGATCCTAGCACCAATAAGCTGTGTATACAGGATGTAAGAATAGCGTCCCACGTACCTGTATGTCCTGGGTGATGAAGAGGATCCAGTAGAACGTTTAGGTAGACAGGTCCGTCAGATTGTCAAGGTACTCGCTAGCTAGTTTTCTCCTTCGAACTCTTCAGGGTCCTGTAACCGCTACGTGAAAGGCACTGGATAGGGCTCCGTCGCAGGTGCACTAGACTACACATCAGCTGGGTACACAGTGGGGCAAAACTAAGACGCTAATTTGTGGTGATTGCAAGCAAATTTAAATAGATAAGTACTATTCGAGAAAAACACTACGAAAGATATTTAGCCTTTTCCGAAACGATAAAAATGTACTCTATTTAATTCGCGTAAGATCAAGTTTACAATTCGACTTCTCAATCTGCAATGACGCTAAGGTCAAATTTTAATTTTAACGACAAAATACGAATTATTTCCGTTACCTATTGTTTTTAGGTGAATGAACCCTATAAGGACCAATAGGAGGTCAGTGACCTATGCTAGGTAACAGACAGAATGACGCGCGAATGCGTCAAGTTGGTAATGACAGCTATCAAAACTGAACAATTACCCTGTATTTAAATATTGTGTACTTTTTTTATGTTAATTAGCGTGATTGAAAGACTAGGTCCTGTGGTCCGATACAACGTACAATCAATACCTTTTCCTCTTTGCGTCGTTTCGCGTCCAACGCCTCTGGTTCCGTGGGTGAGCGAGGCGGCCGATATTTCTGCTCTCTTTCATGTGGAGATACTGATCGTCTCTGAAATATACGCAATAATTAGAACTCTCAAGTCCGCATTTGTAAAAAAAACTGCCGACTTAGGCTGCTTTTCTAACAATTATTTGCAAGAAATATAAGCGATTCATTAATTCAGATAGAACATCTTGTGGTAGAAACTTTATTGACATTTTTCATCGGAAATCTGTCAAAAAATCTATGCTTGAGTTACAATCACATATGAGTCAAAAAATGTATGTGCAGAAAACATTGTGGGAAAACCCGCGGTCTAGTCATGTACGGGTATTCCCGTACAACCTTTGATAATGTAGATTGTAGATAATCCTACTAATATCCTATCCTACTAATATTATAAATGCGAAAGTTTAGATGTTTGGATGTTTGTGTTTCAGTCACGTCAAAACCACTGAACTAACTTGGATGAAACTTGGCATATATATCGTTCGTAACCTGGATTGACATATAGGCTACTTTTTATCCCGAATAATTAGCAGGATCTACAGGATAAAATGAACGAAAAGGATTAGCAGCGCCAATTGGCAAGAGGATTTCATTGTCATGTCATGTCACGTCAGTTTGACAGGGCGTAGTACTACCTCTTTGGTCTAACAACTAGCGTTTGACATTCCAGTAGGTACGAGTTCGGTGTAATGAGGTGTAATGTCAAGTTTCTCAAAGAAGTATTCGCTCGGTACACGCACAGATAATATAATGTACACGGAAACTGTAGACGCGTACGAAGTCGCGGGTAACTGCTAGTAATGTACTATATTAGAATTGTATGATAAAAAAACTTGAGAGGTGTCAAGGGACACCCGGATGGTTCGAAGTTCTATAAGAGAGAGAGAGACAGACAGAGAAACATGCGACGCCGCACAGCTAGCAAAAAGTGTCGTGACAACTTTTCGTAAGAATTTTTTCCGTCTAGCCCCCATTCACAACGCGCGATAAGGAACTTCGTTCCAAAATGAGTACGTGTAAATGGTTTGGTGATGAATTGCGAACTGATAGAATTTGGGTCGCGTGCACGAGGGCCGCGACTGCAGTCTAGGTATAGAAACTGCAAGCGCAGCTCTAGCGCGGGTCAATGTACAACGTAGTTAGTACAAGTCAGCACGCATGTCTTTCCAGTGGGTTAGGGCGACTATGCTGCGTCTAGAATATATTACCTGTTCATTTATTTGCCCTTTATTTGGTTAAAGTATAGTGCTGGTACCTAATAAAAATATTTACAGATCGTGCAAAAATCTAACTACGGTACACCTAACCCTATATTCAACCCTCGGTAACAATTGGAAAGCGACCTGGGTGCGTCAGAGTCATACATTTTCTGACAAAATAAGCTATGTTGCTATAATAAATTACATATCATAAGGTAAAACATGAGAATAAATTGAATATTAGAAATGGTCATTAGTCGATCGATAGCATCGCCATTCACGCTTTGGACACAAACCTGTTGCATTCTTGAGGAGGAGAGTCTATCGTCATCTCTAGGATCCCTCGGAGGTGGTTGTCCGGGCAAATGAGAGGGAGGCGCCGGACCGCCGGGTAGAAGGGGGGGTTTGATGTCGGCTGGCGGGGGTAGTTCCACCTAAAACAATTATGTAAAACTGTCATAACAGAATGTATTTGTGAGATCTCAGTTCGGGGCGGTATACTAGCTTAGTCCGTAGGTATCTAGATTATAAGTAGTGTCCCTTTGTTATTAAAAGTAGGTTAATAAATAGAGCTTAACCAATTTCGGTTCAGAACTCAATGGAGCTAAATTCACTTCATAATCCATTTTTCTTTTGTATTAATAATGAATTCGTTATAAGATACTTTGATACAGCATAAAATATAACGAAAGACTTGAACACCACTCAAATTAACTAGCTAGAAACCTACTTAACACAAGAAAACGTGAAACGCCTCAAAAGATGGCAAATACTCGACCTAGACCAGAGAACGTAGACTGTTCTGAATACTGAATGATGTTAATCGCTGGAGTTACACCTTAAAACACCAAATCAAGAACCAATCTGATTATGGCTAAATAGCCGATTGCAGATAGCATTTGTGGAAAAATAATTTATAAGTTAAAAAACTGGAAAACCGACTTCAATCCGACTACCAGCTTCATCATCAGATGATGATGATGATGACAGTTCATTGGGAATGTTCTAGTCACTATAAACACCACAGGAAAGCAAAATACGCAATTTCGTGCACGTGGTTGGTGTTGATTCTTTAGAGGAACAACTGGTGGGTTTTTGCTTTTCTCCAATTAAATGCGGTTTGAATGTACAAACTGGGTTTATTGACAAATTTAGAAAAATGTAAAAATTTAGGTGTGCACCACAAAGGGTCCATTGTTGCTAGCAGTAAAATGGTAGGCGCTACGCCGCAACTTTGCATATTGCATCGTTGCTAGCAGTAAAATAGTAGGCGCTGCGCCGCGCCGGGCATATTTTTTTCAGTTATTTCTATTTATAACCCAAACTACTCAACCGATTTTGATGAAAATAAAATGGGACCAATCTGGAAGTATATCCTTTCAGATGAAATAAGAATTTTTGAAATCGGTTTATAAATGACGGAGTTCTGAGGTAACAAACATTAAAAAAAAAAAAAAAAAAATAAAAAAAAAAAAAAAAAAAAACATACAACCGAATTGAGAACCTCCTCCTTTTTTGAAGTCGGTTAAAAAAGAGATACTTTGTGCGCTGATAGAGTTAAATGCCGTGGGGGCAAGGAGTCAGCCCATGGCGGGAATAAAAGGCCCACGACTCCAAGCATGTGTCCGCTCTTAGTAGTCCTTTCCGTGCAATTTTGACGCGTGTAACTATTGTCTATCTATATGTTACCTTATGTGCAGGTGGAGGTAAGTGCGGTGGGGGCAGGGGTCCGGCCCCCGGCGCGAAAAGAAGCCCTCCAGCTCCAAGCAGGCCCCCTGCTCCTGGTACTCCTCCCCCATGCAATCCTGAGGCATGAATCTGTTGCTAAGGAAAAAAACTCGCTGTAGTTTACGTTTGTCTTTGTACAATATTAGACCATGTTAAAATACCTAGTTAGAGGGTGTTTAGTTTATCAAACACATTTGCTGCCCATTAAGGCTGCGTTTTCACCAGAGATGTGCGGTGTGCGAGGCAAAATCCACTAATAGTATCACTTCACGTGATAAATGATACTATTGGTTGATTTTTTTCTCAGCATACAGCACATTTCTTCGCAAGTCTTTGGCGGAAAAGCAGCTTAAATATCGTGTCCTTGTGGCTCTAAGATAGAACTCTGGAAATATAGGCTAACTGGACCATGGGCAACACGCGATGTGTTCATGAACTCTACCTGTTTACATTTTTCGTCAGTGCCATTAGTTGCACTGAAGTTTTACTACCCATCGGTAATAACGCAGTTATAGTAACCATTATATTAATATCTAAATATAATATCCCCCAATAAACAAAATAGTAATTGAGTTATCACAACTAATTGGATGAAAAATCTGAACTGAAAAATAAAACACTTCTAATAGACATAAAGCTAAACTACACAGAAAACAAAGTGCTTGCATACAATGAAATGTGAAGTTAGAAACACGAATATGCGAGGCCGTATTCAGGGTTAATTCGGGGGTTAAGTACTCTTAAACCAATGCACAATTTAGACAAGTTAATTTTTTTTATTTATACGATCACTATACTAGAATCCGTGACCGTCACTTTTCATTATTGGCCAATGAAGTTTCTGTGTTTTTACGAAATTTTTTTTTACGATGGTTTCAGCTGGCTGCGAATGGCTACCACACGCACAACGGATTATGGTATACTTAAAATGCTGATAAAAGAGTCAATTAGGAGGCTGTGACGAGTGACATAGCTACGGATTAAAAGGGCGTCATTTGATTACGACGCTAGAATACAGCAATAAGTAAAACTTGCTCGGGACTAGCAGTTTTTAATTCTAGCGTTTATAACGATAAAGCTTATAATTGAAAGATTGTTACAGCTAATCTCTAATCATAAAGAAAATTGCACTTGATTGCTTTATCTAGCTAGATTCTAGACCGTCTGATATTTTTCCTTTGCCCCCTTAGAGAACGGAAGATCATATTGCCCCTGTAGCCCCATCTCGGCCCGCCCTGCGTACGGCCCGCAAGACAACAAAAAATGTTAATCACAACATAAATGCACCAAGCGTACTTCAACGAACTTACAAGCAACTGCTGGAGGCCCTGTTGCTGTTGCTGCTGCGGATATTAAATATGTTAAATGGTTCTTTTCATACTAAATGGTAAGCAAACTTCATAGTTTATTGTATTTTTTTTTTTTTTTTTTATGGCAAACGTCCGTAGTTGGACATTTCTGCCAGCGTCACGTCGTTAGTTTATTGTATTCTGATCACTAGCGGATCCAGGGGGGGGGGGCTAGGGTGCTCTAGCTTCTCCCCCCCCCCCTCCCTCAATAGCACTGTGTCTACACAATGATGGACCAGGATTTGTCAGGGAGAATAATAATAATGACCCTAAATAACTAGGTCTAAAGACCCTCTCTTCCCCTAGCCTCCAAACTGGAAATCTTGAGTCAAGCCTCCTGAAATCCTGAATCTCGATGGTCAATCGATGCACATGCTGTTCGGTCAGAGATGAGATGATTGATTTCATTAACAATAACATGATAAGTTATGAATGACTGGTGCCAGTAGAGCTGGCCATCAGAAAGCACTAATTGCAGTTAAAACTTATTACAAAACATCCCTAAATCTAAATGAACATAGTGATTATAAGATATATATGCGCTTTGAATCTTGAATCCCCAGAAATCTAATTGACGATACTTAAGAAATTTAAGTAAAACATTTAAAACTTTGGAAGATATTATTTTCCTAAGATAAGACTAATTTGACAAAGCTGAAAACCTTCCTCTTCTTTATTTACAAAGGAACGACATACCCTTGCTGTTCATTTAAATGAATAAAATAAATAAATATTCATGGACTTTACACACAACACCCTCTAGTCCCAAACTAAGCAAAGCTTGTGATATGGGAACTAGATGGCTGATAGAATAGTTACATGTTTTTTTTATTTACAAGAAACAGCAATAATAGTCAGTACTGTGTAATAGTTGGTGGTCTTTCTAGAGGACATTGGGTGGCTGGAATAGGGGCTGCTAACCACACGCAAAAAGGGCCTGCCTGCAGCCTAATTGCAGAAAATATGCAAAGACATTTTAAGAAATGAACACCAATGGACCGCCTTCTCTTGCCTTACAAATACAAGTAAGTTTTTCATCCTATTTTAGTACTTTTAGAAGCAGTAAACTTACCCCAATAATAGAATTGAGTTCGGACATAGTGACCTGCTTGGCTCTCTCCACAGCAGATGCAACCTGTTGTTGGTGTTCTTGTGATAGGAACGGCAACACTTGTCCAATTATAGCGCTTAGCCTCTTAGCTATCTCAGTCTGAAAAATATTTACTATTAATATTCTTGTCAATATTTATTTGTAAGAAAATTGTGTTAACAAAAGTAAGTAAATAAAAAGTTACTTAAAACATGCAGGAACTTTCTGTCTTAGGGCCCGTTTCACTACCTTTGAGTAAAATTATTCATCAGGTTAATATATTACTAAGTTTTTTTTAGAATTGAGTAACTTTGAAACAAAAATGTCTTGGGGGCTGTTTCATTATGCTTGAATAATGTTATTTGTGAGAGAGAAAAATTTGCCTTTGTTTTTGACAAGATCAATATCTGATGGAAAGTGTAATCATACGATGGTGAAATAGGCACTTAAATTTATAACTGTGTATGTATAATTTCAAATAAAAGCTAGCCATACCTGTTTATGCATTTCAACATTCAGTCCATATGACATTTCGTAATACTGAAAGAAAAATTAACCATATTATTAACTTTTGGTTAGTTTATGAAGCAGGTTTTACAAAATGAGGTCCAGGTCTGCATTATGTATGTCAATTGGTAAATATTCTGTAAACCCAGCTCACTCTATCTTCAGCAAACATCCAATATTTATGTAGATCTTATCTTGTTTTCTTTTATTTTATCTTTGTTTGCATGTATTCAATAGTTATATTTCAATATTTGCATACAAATCAAGTTTACGAGGGCTTTTTATGTATCTAAGGAGGTCATAAAAGTTTAATTACCATAACGTAATGCCTCTGCATTTCCGTCTTGTCGTTAGCCAGTTTCTCACATTCCAATTTCAAACTGAAAACAATAAGTTTAAGTACTTAGTTATGAAACAAAACATAAATACTAATTAGTATTGTGATTGGACTGTATGAGTACTTACGTGTGATACTGAGCTTGCAAGAAGTTAAATTCTTCTTTGATGCGTTCTAATGTATCTGCTATTGTAAATTTTATAGGGCCTGTAGGAGGCTGCGGGCCCTGGACAAAGAATAACATGATAAAACTTCAGTAAAAACGCTTTTATATTATATATACATATAAAGTATAAAGAATGAAAAATGTTACCAACCCTTACTGCTCCCGCCGGGTGGCGAGCGGCTGTAGGATACATGTTCAAAATCAACTTCCAACTATGATAAATACAAACTCAAATAAAGTTTTCTTTCGATCCGTCAGCCAGCACAATCAGCACCATTTCATTTATTACTGTCCACTGCTGCTATAATGCTCCGAATACCGGGGAGCCCGACTTACGCGCTAACAATGATTTGCACAAACTTTGCCTCCAAACTTTTAAATCCTCGATCATTCTACTGTTTAAAACTTTGAACTGCAAGTATGGTTATTACGTTAGCTTGTAAATCATATTTGCATCTTGTTTAGCAGTTTATTATTTTCTCAAAATCAATTTCAAGAAAGATAACTCGAACAAAACCGTAACCAAATCCACGCCGTAACTTTTGTTCGACTGTCAATAACCTGTCATTTTATTTTATGTCATTCATCATGTCATGTCATGATGTCATTCGTCATATTTTGCTTTTTTTTTTTGGGTAAAGAAAGAGCTTCCAGTGGAGAAACGCGGCTTGAGCCAAGCACAGACTTTCACTTGTAGATTTCATTTTTCATATTGATTGATTTTATCCGATGACCGGGTGTGATATTTTTATTATTCCCAGACCCAAGCATCAACTACGTAATGTGCTTGGTTACACAAACATTTTGAGTAGAGATTCTCAATCAAATTTGTCAAAAAACCAACGGCATGCATAGTGCCAAGTCAAATGAATATATAAAAAAATAAAATATTCATGGAAGTTTCATTCAAATGACAAAAGTAATGGATATCAAAAACTTTAGTAATCTTTTATGTTACAGTATTAGTGAAATCGTTTACAAAAACCAACATCCCAAGGTTGTAAAAATTATGTCAACACACAGATTATAGAAAAGTACAGATGTAATGTATAGCCATTTTTGTGTCACAGTTAGAAGTGCACCATAATGGAGTACTTTGTGTCATTCAGTCTCTGGCCATTGACACCTCCAATGCCAAACATATTTTTATACAATTATGCCGGCGTGTGTGGTCCCCACTTGCAAAAATTGGCCTGGGTCTAAAAACAAAGTAGATGGGATAACATACATCACATTTGGGTCTCTATTTGATAAGGAATCGTCTTGGAATCATCAATTTAAAGAAAAATTACCATCAATTCAATAATGTTGCAAACAACTGACCAACATTTTTTTCCCAACAAAATTTATATTAATCTTTATGACTACACATCATTAGGCATAGGTATTTCAATAGGTATTTTTAATCATAGAGCGCTAAATTTGTTATTTTGAAAAAATATATGTGTAATTTTAGGTTTCTTGTTGACATACTCAGACGAGAACAATGGACAAAAATCATTCAAAAAACACGTCCTGAGTCTTTCCTTAACTCTATTAAAATTTATAAATATCTATTTCAGTACCTCCTACTTAGGTACCTAAGCAGCATTTACAAAAAAAATTACCCCAAAAAATTGGGAAATAGTTTTGTAGGTGCAACATTGGGCTGCGCGAACATCATGCTCACGGGAACATTTTTATAGCATTTTGGTGACAAAATCCTTCATACAAATTATGTCAAATGCGGCTTCTTGTGTTTTCTATATTCTAAGTGTCAACACAATGTAGATACATAAAGTAGCATGGCACAAAATGGCAACATTTTCATGTTTACTAGCCGCTTGGTGACGTTAAATAATTATCAGCATTTGACAACCGCGATTTGGTGATTTGACTGACCTCTGACATGACAATCACTGACAGGAAAGGTTTTATTTTCGAAAGTTGGCACTATTGACTTCGTGGCAGAGCTGGCGGATCGTTTGTTGCGGGTGGTGCAGCTGTTTTTACAGATTTTTATTGCAGTGTCGAAGTGTTTTGAAATAAACTGACTGGTTGCTTTGTTACACCGTGATACAGTGTTTCTTCAATGATTAAACATAGAAGAAAGTGCTTGTCCTGAAGTGATATTTTTGTGACATTTTTTTGCGTAGCAGAGAGAACCATCATGGATTTCAAAACAGTCATTTACAACGCTGCTCGAGATGGGAATCTTACGCGACTCAAAGTAAGTACCTAATGAAAATACTCTAACCTTGATGCAGAGATTCCAAAAAATTTCTATCGCGGATACGGTAGATTTGTTAAACGTGTTTTGCACCTGTCTTGTAGCTGATGGACTGGGTCACAGCATAGGTTGCCCTGTTGCCTATGAAACGTAAATTAGCTTTGTCTATCTCTACATAAAGTTTTTCTTATAAACCTACCTTTGCTAACCTAACTAGCTGCAAATAGAAGTACTATTTACAGAGTCAACAATTACCTACAAATGACCTACATCATACCTACATCGAATTTAACTCAGTCCTACAGAATCTACTCTAGATATGTACTCGCTTGAAATGTATTTTCACAGTATTATTACTGAGATTATATTTATCAAATCGCCGTGTTCGGTGTGATAATACTGTGACATTATTGCTTCAAAACAAACTCATTAGTCATGCTAATCATGCATGTTTACAATGTATATTGAAGGTGGCACCGAAAAATTAAGTGAGCTGTCCAACAGGCTTAGCTCAAACAATTTTTAATTAAAACCATATTCCGCATAACCACAAACCATATTCAAACAAAAAAGAAAGAAAGAACCACTTATTGGAATCCAAACTGTTTATATAAATACCTACATAACAATTTTTACTCCATGCTGAATATTGATTGTGGTACAATAATGTTTCTTGTGGATTAAATTATAAGTACCTAGGTAGGCATATTTATGGCCAAGATTGAATGTAGCAAAACATTGCTCTCGCTATCAAGTGGTGAGATATTTCAACGTGCTGCCTACTGACATGAAAGTCATGGATAGTCCCCACACATTTAAGTCTAGACTTGTAAAACTTTTGTTGGAAGGGTGCTTCAATACGAGAGATGAATTTTTGAAATGTAATAATTTAGAATAACTTTATTTATGGTACCTATATTAGTAATTTATGATTATTGACATTTTAATGAATTTATATTGTTTTTGTGTGTTAGTTATATAGTAATTTCAAATATGATTAATTAATTGTTACTGAATAAATTGAATTGAATTGAGTCTACTTTGTATATGTTAACTGTTATTTTGTTAAAATAATATGCTAAGCACATTTTCATGTACAGTTTTTATTGTTTACTTGCACAAAAAAAAACAGAATCATAATAAGTTACTTTCTGAAATAATAAATAAAAATCTAAATGAAATAGCTTGACTGCAAGTTTATTCGCACATGGTCTATCACAGCACTAAATTGCAGAGAGTGGAAGAAGGAAAAGGAGGTCGTTATCTTGCAGTTAAATAATAATGGATAATGATAAATCACTTATATTATAAACTTAGATTAAAGTTAAGGTTACCTATAGTTATGTTATAGGTGTCTAACTTGATGTGTAGCCATGTGTACTATATTGTTTTTCTGTGACAATACTGCTTACTTACTTACAATTCAACAGATAAAGTGTTATTTTTATTGCCCTTAATCATACTTACCTCCTTCTCTATGTATAACTTCATCCCCTCACTGCCGCCTGCATTATTTATGTCAAGGAAGCAATTTCACTTGCCTTATGTAACAGAATAGACTTTCCACAGTAACAGATGCCGTTGACAATAAATGTAAGTAAAACTAACGTCCAATTTCAAAATTAAATGTTACACCAAAGTTTCCAGTCATGCATGAACTATTTTTGAAACTTTGGATGACTAAGTATAATACCTTTTTTTATAAACTAAGTTGAAACCTATTGTGGAAGCAATCAACACTAGCCTGTCTAAAACATGAGTTTGGCAATTGAGTAGCATGAAGCAATCTACCAAGCAACATGCTTAGGTGATGAGTCCAATCACTAAAACGCAGCTTACCTAACTTAAGTACCTACACTAATTCCAAAGGGAAAGCGGCAGAGAACGTTGCCCTCATTGTACCTACCTACCTATTTACACTTTATACAGGCACAGTGGGCGTCGGTAGCACAGTTTCATGATCCAAGAAAATGCGCTCTAACAAAATCTAAACTAAAAAAGTGAACGATTCTAGAGAAATCTGTTTGCACTCTGGTTTCTATTCTCGGATGATTGAATGCTCGAATCGGCAGCATTTTTTCACTAAAATTTATTGTTAGATCTATTAGTCAACGTGTCTGATGATTTTAATTCCACTAACAGTAGAATTTGTGTTGGAATTGTGTGATGTAGAATTCTTTAACCCATAAACCCTCTTTGTGATAAAAGCTGTTTAGAAACAACATTTCTGGTTTGAGAAATGTCGTCAAAACAAAGGCTTATAGACTTAATGATAAAATCTTAGATAAAAGAAATGTTTCCTGGCAGAAAAAATATTGCTGGTGCATTCTTGTTGACTTCTATCTTCATCGAGGAGTAGGTAGAATCCTAGTCGGTTGCACAACGATAGCCTTTGATGTTCCGCATCCGCACAATAATTTGTGAATAAATTCACCTGCGGCCCCAGTTAGATACCGACTGGGACAGATTAATGGTGCAATGGGCATAAACGGCACGTTGCCCTCTTTACAGGTTTAAATTAAGCTGCGCAAAGCGCTTGAATCATCGCTTTGCATGCAGCCTATATAGTTATGATGCATACTAATCTTGGACGAATACACGGGACACGTAACTCGGACGATCTCGCCTTTACCCCCGCTCGCCACGTACCAGCCTTTTTGCCTAACAAGCAAAATTGTTGCGTCAGTGTTGACACGACCACTACGTTGATTCTCAAGACAAGATAATGCAAAAAAATGACAAAATGCGCCGTATTATTTTGTAAAAACTACAGTGATCGCGTAACTAATATTTCTTTTCACCTGTGAGTACAATTTTATGCCGATAAAGTGGCTAATTTTTCATAAAACTAATTAAATTGAATATAATTTTTGCTTATATGATGCCATATTAACGAGTACTCAATTTTTTCTGCAATGTAACTATATTTATGACTTACTGAAATGAGTCGGGTTTTACCGTTCTTTTTTCATTCGTTCAGTGTTCGTTCATTACAATTCTTTCAAATAGGGTTTGAAACTATCGATAAAAAATATCGATGTAAATGAACGAACGAATTTATTCTCACTCTTAGGTTTCCAACTAATCCATTAAAAAAAGAGAATGGGTGAAAGCAGTACGCAGAGAACAGGCATGGATTCCAAAAAAACATAGCAGTATGTAGTATACATTTTGAACCAGAGTGCTACAACAAAAATTAAAAAAAAAGAAAAGACTCTGGAAAGATGCTGTTCCTACATTACACTTGCCTTAATTTGTAAGTAGAGCTTGAAATGCCGTTATGCAATTTTCATATTCATCATCATCAACAGATTGTCAGGACAAGGTTTGTATGTATAAAAGAAAGTTTTAAAAAGTGAAATCGAAACTTTTTTAAATCTCACAATATGGCACAATAAAAATCCTTTCGTTGCCAGCTCCCAAAGTCTCAAATTACCGCAATACCAAACTTGAACATTCAGATTTGACAAACCTGAGCACATACTCCAGGGTCTGATGATAGGTAGCACTGATGAAGAGGATCTCTGAAGCTATTTTTAATTGTTGTAAAAGTGGCTTATGGTTACAATGACATGTCTATGTAAAATTATCAAGTAAAATGTTTAATGCCTAAGTTTACTTCCTTGTGATTTTCCATTATTATTATTATATCATCAACCCAGGCATCATCTTACCTTACTACAATTTCAAATTTAATAAAGTAGGTACCTACCTAATTCAACTCCTTCGTTTCCCGTCATTCATTCATTTTTATCGATACTATTTCATCGAATGCGACAATCACTAGTGTCAATTTACAATAATTGTTAGACAGTGACAACGCTATATGCAGAACTAATGCAGCAATAGATTACTCCTCCCGAGCCCCGCAAAAAGTGGTCGACGGTGTTTTCATACTTTTTTCGAGCATGACGTGTCCCGTGTATTCGTCCAAGATACTAATCCAGGACACTAAGGGCGTCTTGCACCAGAATCACTAAACGTATTTAACAGCTAAATCGATTTAAATCTGACGTATTTGTATGACTTGACAACTCGCTAAATACTATTTAAGAGTTAAACGCGTTTAGCGATTCTGGTGCAAGCCGCCCTTAGGCTCAGAAATATTTTTGACAGTTTTGTTACTAACTACTGAGGGAGAACGCAAACCAAAGACAAAACGTCTTGTCGAACAGTTAGTGATGTGAAACTTCTCAGTAAAACTTTTTTAGTTACGATATGCTTCTTTTTATTTGCTGTTTTCGTTACTTGCTTATTAAATGAGAATCATCCTAAGTACTTAATAATATTATTAAGTACACTACATAATTACTTCATATTCTTATTTATTAAAAAAGCACAGTTCATTCTCTAGGTATGTGCGTATAAAGCAATGTTTAATAAGTAGGTACTAAACAATGCTATAATAGATAGGTAAACATAATTTTATGCATGCGTCGTGTCAATTGATGTGAATTTCGTTACAACGAAAACAGCATATGACGAGGAAGCATTCATCATATGCTGTTTTCGTTATAACAGAAAATTTATTTTCACGTCACTAAGTACGCGACAAAACAGTTTTGTCGACAGATGTGCGTTGGCCCTTAAATAAACAAAATCTGATGCTTAGGTCTGACTTGGATGTGACTCGAATGGCAGACTTACAAATATATCCTTAGTTACTACGAGTTGGCTCAAAGTGAAGTTAAACTGACTGGTCGGTACAATATCTGCCAATTATAATCAGCAGAAAATCCCAAATTCCAGTAATTTGTAATAAAACTTTATAAATCTATAACTTTTTATGATGCAGAAGCGTCTAAAGTCCGTCACAACAACGCAGTGTTATAATAACAAGTGCAGTGATATTACTCACTTGATCAGACATCAAAGAATAATAAGGATGATTGTAAATGTAAGCTCCTAATACTCTTGTTCTTCATTTCACTTCGAAGAATCAGGACTTTGTGCTCAAACACTGCTATACGCCAGAATTAGACCACAGCCGTCCGATCTTCTATTTTGCCGTCGGTCAATAGCGTTTCTTTGTCCACAGTGACTCAGTACTTCGGTACACCATCTGCGATGTGGCTTCAGCCTTTATGGGCCACGTAATATGGAACGAGGAAGCTACAAGCTCCGTTTTCGTTGTACCTTTATATGTTTTCCTCCAATTGGTCTTTGTCAGATTATAAACAGTGTTTTTGTGAGCTTCTTAGTTGGATGTACGCCAAAAGAACGCGTTAGGCAACACGGCGACAACGATTTGCATTGTTTAAACGATCTCCGTCTCATATACCTTGTTGAGACTCATCCTATTTTGACTTCACTACCGATTGCTGAACAGTTTATCAGTAATCGATCCCAAAATAGCATCGATACAAAGTTGTAATCTTTTATAACTCTTCGATAAATTCTTTGGTGACTTTTTCTGAACTCTGCATTCAGATATAGGTGTATCTATCTATATTTGTGTAGTAGGTTGTTTTTTGCATTGTATTGGGTTTCTATTAATCTGTCCACGGACGGTCTGTGGGGAGTATGATGTAAGTGTTGACTGTTAAACATATGCGGTGTCGATATATTCAGCTTCATAAATTGAGATCACCGCGACTGTCGACCTCTTTCCCGGTGGCATAAACTCCCGTTGACAATTATTCCACACCTCTGAAAACTTCTATTCGGTGTCCTCATTTCCGTATCCTCATTTAGAACTGCGGATAAAATCTTGTTTGAATGGATGAAATTATGCGCGACTATTAAAGCTAAAATAGAACGCTTTTAGCTACTGTGCCATTGTTTTTTCCTGTTGGTGTTAATTGTTTTTGCAATAATTTAACTTTGCATACTACCTACCTACCTATCTATTTTGAGGTTTGGTAAATTGCGATTCCCCGTTTTGTTTGCATGTCTCATCCAATAACCAAACAAAATGCTTTGCTATTTACATTTAATTTATACTTTAGTTAATTTAGTATCGACCAAAATGTATTTCAATTTATTAGAACGTGAATCTTTGGATTCGATGCTAGCTAACTGTATTTGCAAGCAATAACTGGTGTAACTAAACGGTATTGCGTTCCTATTACCACACAACTCTTTTACGTTGAAGCTGAGGCTTGTGCAAGTTTACACACAGCCAGTGACTGGGCCTAGCACCGATTTTTACTTTTGCAAGAGCACTCATCGTTTGTAACCAGTTTCAGTAGGCATTAAGAAGCGTTCGTAGCGCTCGACTATTTCCGTAACAATAAACGGGACTGCAGAACCTACGACACAAGATGCAAATCTTAGTGTAGGCTCTGCACACCATTATAATGTACATATATAATGTCAAGCAAACTATTGCCTTTCTCCTAGTGAATACCTATAACTTTTCTTGATTGATTGTACCCATGTCATAATTTTTTGGAAACAAAGAATTTATTTATTTCAAACCACTGTTCGAGGACTCCCCTACCTAATCGGATAAGAAAACATGAGATGAGAACCTATCTCAGCTTATTTCGCTATAATTCAACGGTTAAAAAATCTCTAGATCTGGCAAGTTAGTTGCTAGAAACCTGTCTTGCCGGCAGCAAGCCAGTGGCACCATAACTGGACTCGTGTAAACCTTGTATAGTTTCTGGCTCTTTTACATGGAGGCTAATGCCATTTCCAACGCAATAGTGAAGCAATGTTTGACTAAAGATTACGGCAGTTTTGGGCGTGAGTGAATTTTGTGTTTGAACTTTATTCGACTCGCGTCGGGTGAACTGTTACAGTGACGTGTTTAATTTGCCAATAGACTGCCCACGTATAGCTGTTCCGTGGTTAGTTGATTAAATGACCATAATATCTTTAGGCATTTACGCTAGTATTGCTATAGGTTATTCGGCATGTTAGTATTGATCTTGGAGTATTTTATCCTAGACCAGACCGTGCCATTGGTAATGCCTAATGGGGATGGGAAGGCTATTATGAAACACCTATTTTTCACACTGTGATGTTGATTTATTTTGGATTCTGTTTGGCTGATATGGCAGATTTATGTTTTTCGCAGAAGCCGCACTTCGCCCGGCCTGGTTTGTTACCCTCCTGCGTGTAAAAAAACAATTTTTGAAGGATATTTTCAATTTCTCTCTTTTTTGGTGGGTGGTTTGGATAAAATTGAAATCCTGCGTTTAGTGCATTTCCATCATCATCACCATATAGTTATTCCTAGAATGCCGTTATCACGTAGAATTTAAATTGAAAGAGCTGAACGAATGCTAACTTATTTAACCTAGTCAATAAGTTTTATTCATAACTGCATACAGCTACATTACCAACCTAGGTACTTTCCACTCCCAGCGCACTGTCGATAAGATATAGACGGTTATATATTGGCCACAATAGGCGTACAATGAGTTACAAACGATTATTACTATTTTAAATTCATTCACATAATAAAATACTTAATAATAAAAGACAATAATTTCATTATTGGTCTTCATTAAGTCTAGTAGTCGCAACGGATCTTTGTCTTTGTACTGTACCTAATTAAAAACAAATTAAAATAAGGTTAATTAATTTACATTGACAATCACAACTGAAAAATCACAAACGGAAATACTTGATTTAAAACGAAAGTTAGTAGGTAAAAACATTTTAACAAAAATAAACATACCTAATAATAAATAATGATGTAGGCTACAGCAGCAAAACGATAAGATATGGGAAATAAACAACTGATAAACTGTGTGTGACACTTTGCTACACACTTAGGGCGGCTTGCACCAGAATAGCTAAACGCGTTTAACTATTAAATAGTATTTTGCGAGCTGTCAAGTCATATAAATACGTCAGATTTAAATCTATTTAGCTGTTAAACACGTTTAGTGATTCTGGTGCAAGCCGCCCTTAGAAAACTTAACTATGCAAAGCAGTAAACTGTGGGTAGTTTTAGAAAAGTCTCACAAATGCGCTTTCGCAGCCGGACAAATGCACAGTTGCACTAATTATTGTACCGTTTCGTTAAAGAAATGAAACTTTGTTATTGTTGGTTTCTGCAGGCAAATTTTTTTAGTGTCGCAGCAAACTGCTGTGTCTGTGACATCCATTTATAGTTTCCCTTTAGTTCTAATAGGGGCTTATTACAAATGAGACCCGATTTTCTTAGTTATGGAAACGTTTCTAGTAATTTTTACCACACAAAAAAGTCTTCAATAACATACAGACCTACCTACTATTTATATCTCTGGTAGGTTATCTATTTTTCAGTTTGCGAGCGTTTTAGGTCAAGCTTCACTATAGCCAGCATAGTTATGCCATGCATGATATAAGACTTGAAAAAATTTAGTTCTAAAATACGAAGATGACGTCGTATGGTTCACTTAGTTATTTTGTTGCGCCAAGAGTTTCACAATAAACTTGTTACTAAGCGATTATCATCACGACCGAGCTTAGAATTCTTGTCGCTATAATTTAGTACAAGGAAGGTAACGTTACTACGAAGTTTACGAACCTTTGTTCGATGAAACATGGATCAACGTTTCTCGTGTCGACGCGACACGTCTTCCTTATTGCGGTAAAAAAAAAATATTACCGAACAGTAGACAGCGTTGAATAGCTACTTCTCATCAAGACAAATTATACCTTATTGCTAAAACTCAAAGCTCGAAATTTCGTTGAAAATTATAAGTACCTAACATACGATTTTAAAGGTCCGTCGGTACTGTTTGCAAAATCTAAAGTTGCGTACAAAACCTTGAACAGATATTTATAGTCTAAAGTGTTTTTTGAGCAAAGCTTTTTAGACTATAAATTTTTTTTAAAAGATTTCGCTAAACTGTCAACAGCGAGATTGAAAACTGCCCCGATTGATTAATGAGGCAAAATTAATTTAAAAGGTTTTCACTTTTTTTCTAAAATAAAAACCTTCTCAATTCTCCAAACAAAGTTCGAATTTCTTATCATAAAATATATTTTCGTTTTTATTACAGAGGAAATACACGCAATACGCATTGTACTGTATTTGATAAAGCTTCTAGGTGACCTTGTTTGAGTTCATGATGCTATTGATTGCACTGTATTCTGAATCAAACCAATAAACTGTACAAATAATGTTTCGAGCGTGCTCGATTTTATGTAGGTATATTCATCCAAAGGTTGCCTGGAAGAGATTGCTTTTAGCAATAAGGCCGCCCATTGTACTTACCTCCTAAAGAATCTGTATCATTGTTGTATTAGTTTAAGTGGAGAGTACAATAAAGAATATATCTATCTATCTATCTATCTATTTTTGTGTTCCCTGTTATTCGTCTGCCAATATAGTTTTATCTACTTGCTATGCTAATATGAAAAGCCTATAACTTTGAGCTTCAGAATATTTAGGCTGAACTTATTTATTCCTATCAGGATGAAAATATCTTTATGTTTGTGTTTAGTCTCCGTCTTGAGAGATTTTGGCAACCTGTAAGGGTCGTTTTAATAACACAAATCCAGACTAAATTCGTCTTGAATTTTACCTGTAATCGTTGCAACCGTTTTCAGTTCCGTTTTTGTCTATAATTACACGCGTCGTCGGCAGTAGGTACTTTGCCAAAACGTTTGTAAACATGGCAGCTGCTGAATTTACCGCAGTCAAGGTCTACAATGGTGTGTGTCTTCATAATTCCTTCGAGTAGGTTTTGAACGAATTATAAGCGCCTGACCTACTTCTTACTAAGCGACGCGGTTCTGCTAAGGCCAAGGTCTCGTAGAGGCTCAGTTTTTAAGTATATTGTTTATTACATTGAACTGGATCTTGGGTCTGCCTGCAGTAAAGATATTCATTATTGACCGAGCGAGCGAAGCGCCTCAGTTCCGAGATTGGCCAAAAATGCTTTTGTCCGGCTGTCTGTCTGTCCGTCTGTCTGTCTGTCTGTCAGTAATCGCCTACAGGTCGCATTTATCAACCGATTTGGACGAATATTGATACACAAGTTCCTTGATTTATTAAAAAAGTTTTATCGACCGCGATTTTTGATTGGGGGGAGAAAAGGGGGAAAGTTTGCTATAACGTTGTTTATCGACGGATTTCAATCAAATTTGAGAAGCACACTAAAGACTTCATTCTACACAAGATGGTGTAAAAATATTTCTATTTTTAATTTTTTTTTCCGAAAATTTACTCCTACCAATATCAATGAGACTACACAATCCTCTTCGCCTTTACGAGACAAATCCGTAGACACCAGATTCGACCTCCTAGGACCAAGGGAACGCGAGTAATCGCTAAAACTTATACCCTTATTTTGCTCAAAAGTCTACATAGGTAGGGCCTATTGGAAAATTCAAGCACCTGAAATTCGATTTAGCCAGGGGAAAGGGGAAAGTGTCGGTTATTGAATGGTTATAAAGGCTCACGAGGTCTATGTTCTCATAGGACAAGTTTATTTATTTAAGTGGGAGCAGGCCTGCCACGCTGGCAAAATCCAAAGTAGGTTACTTAACTGGTCTAAAATAGAGGCTATTTATAGAAAAAATAGGATACCTACAGATACGGTATACGCCATTTACTAGATCATAATTTTTTGTTTACGTTGAACAGGATCTCGTACCGGTTTCTGCTAGTCGTATATTTTTAATTGTCCATCAAAAAAAAGTTGTATACGTAGACATTTGTCTCCGATTCTGTTGCTACATTTTTCTATACTAACCTAATTTGACAGCGCTAAAATTAAAATCGCTTTTGTAGTTTCAGTTTATGTGAAAGGGACGGCGATATTTTTAGTGCTGTCATATTAATTTAGGTTAGCTGAGGAAATTGAAACAATAGAAGTGGCATACAAGCTAACACCTCATTGATTTGTAACAGCTTATTAATGATCGATTCTTATCAAACTCTAGGGCGGTACGTAAAATGTCTAGTAGAATATCATCTAATATTGTATTTGTGACTTTTAATTAATTGAAACCATATTGTTGCAGGTAAGTTGATCCGATGCTCATTTCTTCAGCCAGGGTAAGTAAAATAAAACCATTAAAAAATAATTGGCTTACTGAATTCTTCTAGAAGTGATCCATTTCAAGTTCAGGGTTCTGCACTCTCAAAGTTAAACACCGGTACCCTTATTTTACATTTTATACAGACAAGTACAGTACAAGCAGACTTAGAAGTTACATATTAGGAAATCTCTAAATTAGAAAATAATGGTCAGACTCAGTTTGATTACACCTATTTACCCTTCATAAAAGAAACCAATGTCCTTATTGTGCATTACGGTTCAAGAAGCTCTTTTTCCATGATCGTGACAAAAAGACTAATCTAATAAGGTAAGACATGTTGCGTCCAAATAACGGTACAGAAACCTCAGGGCGCGATACTTGCACTTGTCCATTATTCTTGTAAACACAAACTCGTTTCACTAGCTGGAGCTTCTAAAGGTCAGGAGTGTGAGTCATCTATAAACACATCGGTGGAAATACTTGCCACTCTTTACCAGGGAAATGTTGATATAACATTCCCCCGCAGCGGCCGCATTTTCGGTAGTCTTCGATGTTTTATCCCCCGCGCACGTCTGCATCAAGTGACTTTTTGATTACCATAACAGAACGGCGTGACAGCGGAAGGTAAGCATGTAGCCGGATCACGGAAGTATTTACAATCAGGACGTGCCACGGTGAAATACGGGTAAAGTATTGTCAGTCAATCAACTGAACCACCAATGATGACCTGAAGGCTACACCAATAATAGCTAAGTAGCCATCAGGTCAGGCGATTCGAGAAAATTATGACCTGGCTCCAAACGTGAACTTCTAGACAATGTGAGCTCTGAAAGCGTATTCTTTTATTCAAATTAAGAAAGTAGAAAAACATACAGACATGCCAGACTTTTCTATCAAGTATGTAGTCAGTAGATAAGAAGCTACATAAATAAACCAGAAACGAAGCCTACTATCGCAAAATTCGCACACCGCAGCTAATACATGCGATGTTCAAGGTCTGGAGGTCACTGCCATGTAGGTCGCGAAAGATACACGTTTGACCAAAAGAAGCGACATTATACGGCTTATAGGGTCTGGCTTAAGGTTTACGTGAAGGAGTCAAGGACAATTTATAGTTCACACTTGAAACCAGTATAGGTACGCTTACTCCAGACGGATAGTTAGAATTCGCAATCGCAACATAACATCCTTAAATAAAATCTTCGCGAAAATCTCTTCTTTTATCGAAATATTTTATCAGTTCTGTAAAGTTTTGATTTCAATGACTGATCTGTATACTTTTCATGCGATATCCGGTGATCGGTTTTCCTGATAAACCTATCGTTATTATCGGATTTCTGATAAATTTGTGTTATGAGAGGTTATACGGAGGTTCCTCTCTCACTGCCTCTGTTCACATGGTATTTCTACCGTGTCTCATGATCACGTAAACTCGTAAACAATGGGCTGCTGTGAAACCTATAGATCAAATAATACACGTTTCCTCATGCCTACCATACAAGCAGTAACACAGACGTAAATGGAAAACAGCATAATTAGATTTTCCTTTTACGGTGCACGATTGAAATCCAGTTTTCGTAACGTATAATGTGTGTGAACCACTGATACACATTCCTTTCACTCGCACACATATGTTTTGAAATAGGTTTGATAGAGAGGTTAGATGTTAAACGATACCCACGGAAGAGACATGGCCAGAACCTTGGCTGTACTGATTAATGTTCATAGCGTTGATCATTTCCACTCAAAACACAAAAGGTCCATTGGGTTCGAACAACAACCTCGAATGCTGAAAGCACCATTTCTGGATTTGATGCGAACGATTCTTCGATAAATACAACAACAATGTAAGACGACAACGAAATCGCCGAGACGTGAAATTAAACGTTTTTGAATTGATTCGTCTCGGTATCAATAACTTCCGTCGTCAAAGTGAAAGCAGCTACACCTGAATGATTTTATTGGGTTTTATTCGAGTTTATGTTAGTCAAAACTACTCAAAAGTAGTTAGAAATGTCCGTGAAATTGCAAATGGTCAAGGTTTCTACTAGAAAGCACCACGACTGGCTACTATGTGTTTGCAAAATCGAGCGGCGCGGAGAATACGAATATTGCGGGTAACTAGAGAATATAGTAACTGGCAATGTAATGCATATAAATAACTACTGACCTTTTCGTCTCGGAGAACTCTTTGAAGATCCTACGAAGTAATCACTGAATTCCTACCGACAATCATGACAGAGCAATATATTATTGCTAGACCAAAACAGTGAAATAAGTACTATGATTTGTATTCTGAAATATTGCGAAATATTACTAGGTGCCACTAACTTTCTCATAGTGATCGCTTTATATCTCATGATGACCTTTCAAGCTTCAAAGTACGTTCTGATCGTCTCAAGTGGAATGAAGTGCTCCAGAGTGGAGACCTTGGCTTGAATTAATATCGATTAGATTCCAGATTAGTACCTACAATCTTGTTCGAATGTTCTCGAACAACCCAGAATTAAACTGCAACGTCTGTGGATCTTGTTGAACCAAATTTGAACCTTACGACTGTTGTCCCTCGTGAGTTCTGTTGTGTGACGCACGCACTATAGATCAAACAAGTTTCTGACCGTACCACCCACATACAGAGACACCCACCTAAATTAAACACTTCAAGTTCGATCATAAAATTCAGTACAACAAAGTATCGCTACTTACAAAAGGTCAAAACAACTTAATGAGATCTTTCTTCGAAAATTTGGCAATACAGGAAGATTGCGACTCGAATTACTTTTTGATTGGAGTCGTCGCACCCGTAGCCACGGAGCATAAAGTTCACCGCCCGTAATGCGGCTAACCTTTATTCTTGTGCAGGAGGCGTAAAATCTACACTAAGGAGTGGCGTGACCTGCACTCATCTATTCAAGCTGGTTACTTTACTACCTACATAAAGTTGTACCGTTGTAGATTGGTTGGTTGTGGATTTTTAAGACAAGAGAGGTGGATTATAGCTAAGCTTGCTCCTCCCTAGGCTGCAAGTTGCAGCCTGCAACACTCTCCAGCAGGTGAACTGGCAGCCAAACGCTTAGCTATCTCACTACTATTATAAATGTAAAAGTTTAAAATCAAATCAAATCAAAGGGGTTTATTTGCGACCATTTACACAAAAAAGGAAAAATAATAAAAGTTACTATTCAAAATTAAAACTAACACATATGACACACACACACAGTTTAGATGTTTGTGTTTCAATCACGCTGTAACTGCTGGTCCGATTTGGATGAAACTTGGAATATATTATAGTATTATAGTTCGTAACCTGGATACATATGTGATACACCTGGATTATCACATAGACTATTTTACCCGATTTTTTAGGTTATATTTTTTGCTTTTTTTTCGTGGACGATGTCACGGGTAACTGCTAGTCTATCATAAAAAAATTATAGATCTGTTTTATGCCAAATTATGTAGACAGCCGGCGCTTTTGTATTTCATCAGCAGTATTGGTATTAACAGTGTTTGTCAATTTCCTGTACGCAATCAATCTAGGTCATATTCTGACCACCGTTCTCCGAGGTTATTAAAAGCTTGTGGCATGGTAACTTGTCCATTGATATATGAGAGGATATTTCCTCAATGAATATTGTATACGCTTAATTGACCATTATGTGGTAAGGTAACAATTTGAAATGTTACTCGTAACTCGCTCGATTACCAATTAAGCGGTTGTTGGTGTAATTGTCCACAATCAATGTCTTCAATATAAAGGAATGTAATGTGTGGGCATAAGCTTCACGTGAGCTCAACACGTGCAGAATGCACAAGTTATTTTTGCAAAAGCAATTACTAACTCCATAACATAGTCATGTAACGTGTATGCGAGATTGTTTGCGATATTTTAACCAAATCATAAAGATTTACTGTTGCACGTTGTTGGTTGTTATGCTTACTTGTTTTCAAGATGGGTCTGGACACCCAGTGCAAAAGACCATAGTCTTTATGTAAAGTCTCAGAGTGATGTGCAATGCATCACGAGGCACGTCCTCAGTGAGGCAATGCATTGTTATAGGCAAAGGCAAACGCTTAACATCAGGTGGGCCATCAGCTTGGTCCATCAGTTAGTTCTGTAATAAAAAGAGTTTTACCAGCACTGATCTCCACACTGTGCAATTCTTTTTAAACTTTTGGAATTTTGGGAAAAAGTTTCCTTTACAAAAGTTTACAGCTGTTATGATCGTGCACTTTCCGCAAAGCTGACTTTGATCTCGCTACTCTGTCTTATTTTATTATCGCGCTCTTGTTTTTCTCAGACCTGAAACAATGATATAATATTGTACTACCGTAAATTAATTGGTATTATTTAAATTTAAACCTGTTTGCAGTAGATGCAGACTAAACGTGATACATTAATTTATTACTGTCTAACAACTACATATATGGCGCCGTAGTTTCAGCAGGTGATTGATTTCACTGTTTGTAATACTAAAACATACTGTTTAAAAAACGAAGGCGTAAAGTATTCACGTTAGCTTTTTTTAGAGTATTTTATAATACCAACACAAAAAAAGTTGCTAAACTTTCTAGATACTTTTTTGGCTTATTTTCTGTTCGATTATGATCGTTTCAGCACTATTTTTAACATTTAGAACATCTCGCATTTATTATCATCATTCTTAGCATAAGTTTTTTCTAAACCCTCAAGGAAGTCTCATATAACAAAAAAACTTTTAACAAAACACACGCAAATCAATCACTTGTTATTTCCGTGGTACAAGCGATTGCCACAGCGCGAATTTTTTACACGTGTGGACGGTAACAGCTGATTATTTGCCGATAAACTTTTTTTATGGCTTGGTTGACTTAATTCAGATAAAGCCAACATTATTTACCATGACGTTGCTTTATTACTACCACCTACAAACCGCGATGCATTGTATCACGTAACAAAAGGTACGGTACTCTTGTGTTAACCGCTAGATTGACCGAAAATCTATGGCAAAAACGCTTGAGAACTGTTTACCGTAACAGCTTCCGTTTAGTGAAACCAACATAAATGTTTTCATGCCGAAAAACCTTTGAAAAACATATATATAAATCTTTGGTATACATATATAAACCTTTTTTATGGTGCTTAAGAGATGCATGGATGGCATTTGGCTGGCACATACCCACCCACATTTTGCAGTAAGTACATACAGTAAGCAAAACGGATCTTTATACCTCTGAAGTTATGTGCAACAAACGATTGCGCGGAAAAAACTGTTTACCTCCAATTCTACGCAAAAATGGATTCAGGGCATCAGCAGGCATTTTTTATTTTTTAATAATTTTTTTTAGAAGATTATGGAGTGTGATTACCATTAGTTAGCGGAGTGAATAGCAAGAAATGACATCTAGTCAAGCGGTATTACCTAGTTTAGACTTCAATTTCGTGCTCGCATTAATCACAGTACAATTAAACAATAGCCACAAAGTTGAAGTAAGTAAATTAATATCAAAGTGTCAGGATGAACAATCGTTTTTTTTATTTATTTACTAAGAACTACCTAAGAGCAATATTTGTTCATTATTACATCATGCTTATCAGCATAATGGGAACTGGTCACTTAATCAAAGGAATAAATGTCGTTCTCTAGGTTAAGTGCTGATCTAACTACAATCGAATGGTAATAATAAATCGGTAGCTATAGGTACCTAAATATTGATTGAAATAACAACTGAATCTTTTTTTATACAACAAAATAATGGAACAAGCCGATTGCCCACATGATTTTAATGTTATATCCTGTACCTATAACGCTGCATTGCCTGATTTGAAGACGTCTCCTGTGATGCAATGCACTTCGCCTATCACTCATAGTCATAAAGGTGAGGAAAGAAAGAAAGAAAAAATACCACGGAAGAAACCTAACCACTAAAACAAGACAGAATGTGAACAATAAAACATACTAATAAATAGTCACGATAGTCATTGAGACTCATGTGCCTGTGAATCCTGTGATTGGTTTTAGCACCCATACCTTCAAACCAGAACACAACAATGCGAGCATCACTGCTTGACGGCAGAAATTATAGCTAATCTTCACTTTAATAGCACAGTCGGAGATAACTCATAAAAAAAATTAATAACGAATTCTAATTACTTATTCCAAAAATCCAACGCTCGTGAAGATGATGGTAAACAAAATGTTGCGCACAAAAAATTACAATACTAAAGAGAATACCCAAAGTCAATGTCATCCTATGAAACACCGGAGGTACTGAGAAAACCACTAAATACAGCGAAATTCTTTACAAAGGCATTATAAATACAAATGATACAATGGACATTAAAAATACTTCATAAGCTGCTGGGAAAAAAAAAATATAAAACCATATTAAACTGGTTCAGTGTGAATTTCCATTTAAATCGGATTTTTTAATAGAGGTCAATGTTATTTCCCACGATGAGATTTAAATTGTTCTTTGTTTAAATATGAAGTTTTTTCGTCCACTGCATCGTCTGGTTGTACGTGTTTTTCCAAGTGAACGAGACATTTAGCTAATAGCGTCCGCAAACAATGTAGTTTCATTGACAAGCTCTGAAACGAAGGATCAAAATAAGAACAAGTAACCTCAAATTTTTTGCCTCATTATTCATCCTGAGGACCGCCAAGGAGTGGAACTCTTTGTCAGCGTCTCTGTTTCCGAACACTAACAATTTGAATGTTTTCAAGAGGAGAGTGAATCGGTTTCTTCTAGGCAAATGTGCTACATCGTCGATCGCATCGTCACTTACCATCAGGTTAGATTGAGGTCAAACGTTTGTCTATAATGTTGAAAAAAAGAACGACTTAGTTACGACTGTCGGACCAAAACACTGAACATAATTGATAATCTAATCTATATTCATCAATTTCATCATCGTAGTGATTGCAGTCCTAAGACATTGAATACTAAACATAAGCCTCCATAGGTTTCCAGAGCCAGTGACCCAGTGACCACGAACACTACAGAGAAACCAGGTGGAGAGTCAAACTTTAACTTCTTTTGTGTGACTTTTGCCGTGGAATGTGAGCGTTGGATATTTTTAATGATCTTCATGATAGAAACTCATCTAAATGTGCGTATTTTATGACTACTTTAAAAGATACTTTCGAAGATTATAGCGTAGAAGAAAACGATTACGTTCAGATCAAGAGTGATTCATTAATCATAGATAATGCTGATGTTTGAATAAATTAGAGACAGCATTGTTTCCTAATACTTTCACTGATGAATAACTCAAGTGAAATCGTTTTACAATAGGCAGTTCCGCTGCGTGGATTGTCACCACACCAACCAGTAGGAAAAGGACTCTAGCCTCTACGGCATTGTCACATTTTCCTTTTCAAATACGATTAGCGGCGCAATCACCAGGGTCATGGTAATATGGTAAAGTCTGGTTCATATGCAAACGCAGTAGGTAGCACATTTGTTATGATAGGAAACAAAGTATGGTCTTGAAATAAATATGAATTAGTATTAAGTATTATTAATGGGTTGCTTATTGAACGATATGAGAGTAAAACATTACGTGTGAACTTAAAAAAACGGATGATCATGACCGCGCGGTAGATTTGCAGGTTTTTGAACCTTTGCGTTTTTCATTACACTCAACAAAGCTTGGCATTTTAATTTGGCTGTTGGTGATGAAGAAAAAAGCGTAAACTACCTACTTAGTATTTGAATCACAGAACAAAGGAAGTAAATAGAAAGAGCATGATGACTTTTTAGTATGAGAACCAGTGTAGCTAAACTCACACCATGTCAAAACTAACACACTTAGAAATAAAGATTATAATTGGTTGAAAGAGAACGTAAAACGGACCTAAATCCATTAAAATAATTTTATTGATATAAAACCTTAGTTCCATCGGAACATGGTTCAAAACTCAATAAAATAAACAAATGATAAAAATTAAAGTTTACTTCGTCTACTCAGCAAAAGGTGGCGCTTTTGCGAAGCATTTTTGTTATAGTCTTTATTAACAAATCTTAAGATTGATAATGCAATGGCTGTTATGACAAACATAGCTACTCACTTAGTGATGTGACCAATGAGGATACATGACGAATTTGTCGATATCGATTATTACCTACCCACTGATTGATAACGAAATAGCTACGTTTAGCCGCAATTACATTTGTCTGATACGTTGTGTCCAAGTACACAAAGGTTAGTATCAGACTGACACTATTGTCAGTCTGATACTTGGGTAAGGACCAAGAATGAAGGTACCTACCTAATTAATTAAAACTTCATGAATATAAATAATAACACTATAATTACCTGAAAACACAAAATTATTAGAGTCGGTATAGCTGTGCCAACAATGTATTTGTTTCCACTTTTTTTAATTACAAAATCTTGGTCCTTAAAGTGCAGCAAATTGTACCTACTGTATTTTGTAGGAAACCAATTTTGTTTCCCAGTTGCATCAATCAATTTTTTTTATGTCTGGCACATTGGGTAAACTGAAACCAGAAGATATACCTATTTTTTCAAAATATTTCTGTAATTTTCATCTGACCCAGCCATTAAAGTTATCGATAACGCATTCATCAGTTTATTGGGGCCACATCCCTAACTGAGTAGCGAAAGTTGAGGTTTAAAAGAAACGCGACTTTAACATGTATGATTTACAGTCTTTTTTTTCTTTGACGGTTTTGCATTTTAACAAAACTAACAATTAACAATAAAATATTACTTATCGGTGATATGATATGCCCCCATTTGTTAAATTTTTGATTCCGCTATCGTTTTTGCACTCTAAAACAGTACAATATGGCATGTTTATATTTTTTAATGATTTTTTTCAAGTACGGTTACCATGACAAAATTCAAACACGACTGAAGTGAGCGGAGCTAGGCGGAGCTTGAAGTGCGTAATGCGATGCAGACTTGATATTAAGCGGATCCACCTACTTACTAATTCTACTTATTTTCTCTTTTCTGTGATTTGAATTATGAATTCGAACTTGATTCTCGTTTGTTTGTATGAGTTTTTAGATTAGTCTCGCTGTGGTAATAGGACCACATTTCCATGCGTCAATTGCGACATTTAACAGACAAATTACACTAAAATTCTAATTTATTATTAACTTTTAATGTGTTCATTAAACAAGTCAACAGTAAATTCTAATATTGCCGAATCATGCTGCTGGCGTTTTTGCAAAAAAACAAGTCACGATTTATATAGTTGTTGCAGGCAAATAAAGAGCTAACCTGTCGTCGTATTGACATGATAAAGATTTATAGATCAGAAAAAAAATCAAATTTGACTTAGTTACAGTTCCGTGAGATGAAAAAAATATCTCCGTGCTTTGTATCTATGAGTAAGATTGATGAAATCATTAGTTCAAATATATATTTACATCTAGATAAAAATAGTGGTAATTTAGATCAAATTTTCATGTTTGAACCATTTTATCACTTGAAACCAAAAGCTGGTGTATTATTTTCTATTACACAATTGCAATAAATCGTACTATATTTCCCTCTTTCTCTTTACAAAATATATTGTATCAAACATGTCGTAAGTACCAATTACTTAACGATTTAGTGACAGACACCCACCCCGGTAGAAACTCGGCGAAAGTTGTTTTACGTAATCATCCAGCTCTATTTCTAACTAGGAACTCATTTATTCTAGCTATTATATTCGTTCACTTATTTTAGTCATCATCATTTCCCTGCCCTTATCCCGCGCTAGGCGGGGTCGGCACAACATGTCTTCTTCTTCCACTCGCTCCTATCATTCGTCAACTCAGAATCTACTCCTCTCACATTCATATCCTCTTTCACACAATCCATCCACTTCTTCTTCGGCCTTCCTCTACCTGCGTACCCAGTCACACTTATATTCATAACTTACTTATTCGTTCACTTATTTTAGTATAAAGTTATTTACGTTTTCTTTAGTTTTTTTTTTGTTCACTCCGAACGATGTTCCCTAAAAAGATTTTGTTTCAACTATGTATGAGATAAACATTGCAAATTGTATCGATACCGCAACCTAGCATGTCAGTCTTATGTGGTCATATCTGAACCACAAAATCAGTGAAACTCTGAGAAATGGAAGCTCACGAAAAAAGACCTGTTCTCAGCAGTGAGTAATGTTAGGGTGTAGTTAATAATGATCGTCAGACAAACGTAAGCCTGTTCTCAACAGTGGGTGACGTGAGAAGATAGATGATGATGATAGCAAGCGTGCTATAAGGAATGCTTATCCCTTGCTGCGATCTCCAGCTGTCGCATTCGTCTACATCTGTCGTTTCCAATGTTTAATTCGGGATCCATCAAGTTTATTTAGGAATGAAACGTGACCACTTCACGTGTTCCTGGAGTGATTGATATACATCGCATGTGTAGAATTTTATGGCTAATCTATAAATGTTAAAATTGCTTGAGGTATACTAATTTATCTTCTAATTTAAGAACTAGGCTCTTTTTTGTGTACTTGATGCATTCTACTCCAGGAGTTTCTTTTCAATACAACCTGCTTGGCCTCTTTGTCCTTCTTCTAAAGTTCTAACGAAGAATTCTCTAAGAAGAAGTTCTAAGAATAAAAGTCTGGTCGGTGTGCTTGCAAGGTGTATTCCATTAGACCGGACTGTATGTTGTTGTCTTAGAATATAGAAAACACTAGAAGCCGCATTTGACATAATTTGTATGAAAGATTTTGTCACCAAAATGTTATAAAAATGTTCCCGTGCGCATGATGTTCGCGCAGCCCAATGTTGCACCTACAAAACTATTTCCCAATTTTTTGGGGTATTTTTTTTTGTAAATGCTGCTTAGGTAGCTAAGTAGGAGGTACTGAAATAGATATTTATAAATTTTAATAGAATTAAGGAAAGACTCAGGACGTGTCTTTTGAATGATTTTTGTCCATTGTTCTCGTCTGAGTATGTCAACAAGAAACCTAAAATTACACAAATATTTTTTCAAAATAACAAATTTAGCGCTCTATGATTAAAAATACCTATTGAAATACCTATGCCTAATGATGTGTAGTCATAAAGATTAATATAAATTTTGTTGGGAAAAAAATGTTGGTGTTGTTTGCAACATTATTGAATTGATGGTAATTTTTCTTTAAATTGATGATTCCAAGACGATTCCTTATCAAATAGAGACCCAAATGTGATGTATGTTATCCCATCTACTTTGTTTTTAGACCCAGGCCAATTTTTGCAAGTGGGAACCACACACGCCGGCATAATTGTATAAAAATATGTTTGGCATTGGAGGTGTCAATCACAGAAAAAAGAAAATAAGTAGAATTAGTAAGTAGGTGGATCCGCTTAATATCAAGTCTGCATCGCATTACGCACTTCAAGCTCCGCCTAGCTCCGCTCACTTCAGTCGTGTTTGAATTTTGTCATGGTAACCGTACTTGAAAAAAATCATTAAAAAATATAAACATGCCATATTGTGCTGTTTTAGAGTGCAAAAACGATAGCAGAATCAAAAATTTAACAAATGGGGGCATATCATATCACCGATAAATAATATTTTGTTGTTAATTGTTAGTTTTGTTAAAATGCAAAACCGTCAAAGAAAAAAAGACTGTAAATCATACATGTTAAAGTCGCGTTTCTTTTAAACCTCAACTTTCGCTACTCAGTTAGGGATGTGGCCCCAATAAACTGATGAATGCGTTGTCGATAACTTTAATGGCTGGGTCAGATGAAAATTACAGAAATATTTTGAAAAAATAGGTATATCTTCTGGTTTCAGTTTACCCAATGTGCCAGACATAAAAAAAAATTGATTGATGCAACTGGGAAACAAAATTGGTTTCCTACAAAATACAGTAGGTACAATTTGCTGCACTTTAAGGACCAAGATTTTGTAATTAAAAAAAGTGGAAACAAATACATTGTTGGCACAGCTATACCGACTCTAATAATTTTGTGTTTTCAGGTAATTATAGTGTTATTATTTATATTCATGAAGTTTTAATTAATTAGGTAGGTACCTTCATTCTTGGTCCTTACCCAAGTATCAGACTGACAATAGTGTCAGTCTGATACTAACCTTTGTGATTGATTATAATTAAACAAAGAAAGAAAATATTTTTATTTCGACCACCACAAACGGCAGAGCCCTTGGACACAACGTATCAGACAAATGTAATTGCGGCTAAACGTAGCTATTTCGTTATCAATCAGTGGGTAGGTAATAATCGATATCGACAAATTCGTCATGTATCCTCATTGGTCACATCACTAAGTGAGTAGCTATGTTTGTCATAACAGCCATTGCATTATCAATCTTAAGTTTTGAAGTTAAAGACTATAACAAAAATGCTTCGCAAAAGCGCCACCTTTTGCTGAGTAGACGAAGTAAACTTTAATTTTTATCACTTGTTTATTTTATTGAGTTTTGAACCATGTTCCGATGGAACTAAGGTTTTATATCAATAAAATTATTTTAATGGATTTAGGTCCGTTTTACGTTCTCTTTCAACCAATTATAATCTTTATTTCTAAGTGTGTTAGTTTTGACATGGTGTGAGTTTAGCTACACTGGTTCTCATACTAAAAAGTCATCATGCTCTTTCTATTTACTTCCTTTGTTCTGTGGTGTCAATGGCCAGAGACTGAATGACACAAAGTACTCCATTATGGTACACTTCTAACTGTGACACAAAAATGGCTATACATTACATCTGTACTTTTCTATAATCTGTGGTTGTTGTAAACAATTATTGTGAAACTAGCAGTTACCCGCGACTTCGTACGCGTCTACAGCTTCCGTGTACATTATATTATCTGTGCGTGTACCGAGCGGATACTTTGAGAAACTTGACATAACACCTCATTACACCGAACTCGTACTGGAATGTCAAACGCTAGTCGTTAGACCAAAGAGGTAGTACTACGCCCTGTCAAACTGACGTGACAATGTAATCCTCTTGCCGATTGGCGCTGCTAATCCTTTTCGTTCATTTTATCCTGTAAATCCTGTTAATTATTCGGGATAAAAAGTAGCCTATGTGTCAAGTCAATCCAGGTTACGAACTATATATATGCCAACTTTCATCCAAGTTAGTTTAGTAGTTTAGACGTGATTGAAACACAAACATCCAAACATCTAAACTTTCGCATTTATAATATTAGTAAGATTATTTTTTGTAAATCTGCCTCAATAACCTGTCTGGCTTCGGTTAATCCTCTGATAAAATTTTACAGTACGTACTTAACTTCTTTATCGATGGATTCAATTTGGGTTAATAATTCATCAAATTACAATATTGTTGCGCAGTTTGTGTCAATTGACTTAACCAGTCATAATGACAATTACAAAAGTGTGACTAGGTATAGTTACTTATGTACGTATTTCTACAAGTTCTTTTATACCAAATTTAAATTGTGCAACATAATGTTCAAGCGTTTATCAGATGCGATCAGGTTTCGTTGGCGCGGGAAAGTGTACCGTGTAAGTTGACAACCGGGCTAGTAGGTTAGGGGTGCCTGCGAATCTGGGTAAATGGAATTCGGACTGGGTTATTTCTATCAACGATTTCTCATCAGATTTGATATAATCAGACCTTGATTATAAAGAATTGTCTGGAGAGAATCGTTGTTTTGATTAGTTGGCTTGCTTGGATAAATCGAATTTAGGCTGGTTTGATCTATCAACTATTCTATCATCAGAAATCAAACCTAAACGCATGAATGGTTACAAGCGAAGAACTCGCTGATAAGATTTGCTGTCCTGAGTCCGAGAGAGTCAAGATTGTGAAATTGGTAGAGCCTCTTGATTCTCAGCCATGCACCTTTTTTTTTTTTAGATGGAAAAAATGCGTTACGCAGTTACGCATCCCCTTCATGCACCTACACCAACTCCCAATATTGCACTAGCTGGTGACTAGCTGGTAGCAACATGCTTATTATTTCCTATTGCGGTTTATCAATTGACTGTTGCGTCTAGATCTCTTCAAGGCAAGAGTGAATTGGTGTCTTCTAGATCCTCTTGTCCATCGTCGGCTTCATCGTCACTTTTCATCAGGTGAAATTGAACTTGGAAGACTGTCTATTAAATGTTAAAAAAACGTACACTTTCGCTAAACTTGGTCGCATGAAAGGGACTTGCTGAAGATAATCACTGCCTTGAGCCAGAGAGAGTCAAAAGTATGAATTAAGCCTCTTGCTTCATAGACATGTTACTGCTACCACCGGCCTCCGATATTGCACTAGCTGATAGCAACACTGCCTTCTATGGTTTATTAATAAACTGTTACGTACCTCTTCGCTAAACTTGATGGTCTTATCGCTCATTATTTCGAAATTAGCCGAAATCTAGGCCACTTTTGAGATTACACCGAAGTTAGTATTGCGTTTGGATTTGTACCAAAACATGACTAATCATGTTACATGTTTGACAGGAAGCAAACAAGTCTAACTAGGTAATGTAATAAATATTGTAATACATTTAATTATACCGCAAATAATGTTTAAATTTTCGTTATTAAAAAAATGTTCTAGAATGTTCTTAGACTTCAAAGTACTTCCAACTCGAGAAACGAGAAATAGGTACCTACGAATAATTACTGTACATGGAACTCTAATGAGCTACGTACTGATAAGTTGGTAAACTTGGCAATCGCCTAGAACCACTGTCTGAATTATAGTCTGAATTATAATTATTTTTTTTTCAACAAAAACTATGCACCATTTTACGCGAGTACCTACTATCAATAAAACATCTATTTACGTATCAGCATTGGCAGTAATCGCCGGTCAATTAGCCTCGCCCTTAACTATCTATAATTAAGACAACTGTAATCTCCTAGTCGCAATTAGATTAATTCACTTCAGCAATTACGAAGGTACCTACTATTAGCTTTCTACATAATTCCACTCTACTTTCTCAGAGTTCTAAGAGCTGCTACTTTAACTTACTTTAATTCACCTAGGAACTTCTGTATTCTTCTAAAAGCGAGGTATAAAAAAGGTGTGTGCAATAAAGTATTTTCTATCTATCTATAAAAAAGTTCGAAGAAGAACATAATTTTCACTAAGAAATAATTTACAATTAGTTGTCAGTTAGATAGCTGTTATATGTTTTACCCATGATAGTTTCAAAAATTAGGAACTCACATATTCTTAAATTTTCTATGAAATTTATAGCTTTTGTTCGGCAACTGCCTCTTGTATATTTCTGAGCGAAGAAAAAATAAAAACGCCTACCAATAAAGCGTTGCAATCCTAATGGTCTCAATGTGTTGCTCATAAAATAAAGGGTTTTAAATTATCATACTTATTATGATTATGAAACAAGTCTTCCATATATTTTGACAAATTTTGATGGCAGGCGATGTTGTGCTTGGAAATCTAACCATAAATGGATACAGGATCATGCATAGTTTTTTCCAAGTAGGTAGGTATACAAAATTTAATATGGATGCTGATTTTCAGCACAGCTCCATACACTACGATCACGAGTCTAACAAGAAAAATGTTGATAGCCATGAATGAAAGCTTAAAAATTGTAAATTTGGTTTCCATAACAAAGAAAATGAAATTAAAATCTGAGTTATCCCGGAAACCGGCGTATATAATACATAAATTAAATATTATCGTTGAATTAATAATTACTCACGCATCATTTATAAAAAGTAGGAATATTTAAATGATTAAGTATAATAAATAACGGTGGTTAGTGGTTACTAATGCTAAAATTATTCTCTAGCGTGATTGATGAGGTAAATAAACGAACACAAGGAATTCCGTATTAACTTTTTTTACCATCTAATATTTGAAGTAAAAAGACTGGGTACAATACCAAACTAATTAAAAACCGTCTACGCGTCTGTTATAAGCGATAATATAAAAGTTTAATATTCACATAGGTGCAGAATATAAACAGTTTTTTTCCACGCACTGAAACCTTGAGCTTTCCAATAAAACCCGGAAATATTTTAATTCATCGTTAATAAAATTTTCAACATTAATAAAATAATTACAAAGTTTGTCTTGTTACACTCGTCACGGAGCTATGAGATAGGTTTAAGTATGTGGGGTAGGAGGGCTCCGTAAAGCTGAATCGCCTTACCTGCCCCTGTCATGTATATTCTAGTGTTTAGAAGTGCAATTTGCTTTGCATAGTCTCGTAGGCGTTGCAGAAGAGTTAGGTCGGGCTGCAACAGTGACACATACATAGCACTGGCCCCTTCAGGCCTTCTCAAATTAAAAACGCTCATCTTTTCACACAGTTTATAATTTTCCGAGCAAATACAAAGCGTCTCGTAGCGCCTTAGCGAATTTGTAATGCAAAATGCTTCGAGTTTCTTGATCGAAAACAATAAGGAGACGCCGGTATTTGCTACATTAGTCTTTTGTGAATGTATGTATATGTATATAGTACCTGCTCAAATGTCCAACTCAACAAATTTTTTTTGATTCATAAGCAAATCTTCGTGTTGGATTTGCAGTTGTACAATTGCAAGGCTTTAGTTGCGTTATTGCTTTTGAAAGAACAAAAGGCCAATAATGCAGTTTTTATGCAATGGTGGTAGCTTTTATGTGTAAGTTTCACAAGATAAGTGCATGTTTGCTTTGGTCTCGTCGTCTGTGTCAAATGTTTCGAAAAGATCGTGCACCTGGTTGCGTATCTTACTTTTTAATAAATCTTTGCAATCGAATTTCATTCCGAAAAATCACGATTATAATCTTCATGCATGATAACCACTCAGATCTCTTCGTACTTTATGTACTCAAGAACCTTGAGAATCTTTAAAAGCCATTGCTCTTGCTACATTGAGGTTCAGAGGCAGTCTCAAGTTATAATTAGCGTAATGCTTATTTATTTTATATAATGTTAAAAGTCTTCATTGCAATTTTTAATCATTTAAAGTACCTTGATTATGCTTATAGCTTATTATGACTCACTGTATTTGTGTATAGGTACTTAATTCAAAATGTTTAATATTATATGTCGATAAAAAGACCATCCGGTGCGATGCATGTTAGTGACAGGCAAGCAACCATTTGTAAACTGATGTGTCCTCTACTTTAGTTCATTGACTTTTCCCACCCAGGCAGGTATCTGTACGTCTCGTGTATGTTCCACTAGCCTGTACCTTAATGGTACATTGCTGTCTTTGTACAGTAGTATTTACTTGCACTGTAGTTATTATCTTAGTTCGTATCTACTCTACTATAATTTTTTTTAGTTAAGGTTCCCGTGACCGAATCCGGTCAGGAGGACTATATATATATATATATATATATATATATATATAATATAATATAATATTATATAATACTATCATAAGGGCAGATAATCTTCATAATATAAACTAACAAATCTAATTACCTAATTAAATCTAATTTAATATTACTTTGCCAATGTTGTTGATACTAATAAATCCTTTGAGAAAATGTTTCATTAATATAATTATTGCAATATTCAAGATATTACATTTCATATATAAGTAGGTACTTAGGTACATAATTGTATTTGTTGCAGACGTTCTTTGTATTGGTGTCAATAACCGCTTTTACTAATTCAAGGTTCTTTACTTTTAGCTTCATTATTTATTCAAGTTATATAATCTGTGTAATTGTTGCGTTGTGTTGTGTTGTGTGTAGTGTAGAATCCGGCTTTTGCTGTAGCGTATCGTAGACATTGCATTAGTTTCGATAGTTTCAACGAGTTCGAATATGGTACAGGACTTCTCTAATTTCTCTTTTCTCTAATTTTCTATCATCTGCCATGGCAACAGTTGGTTATTGTGAGATCTATCAAACGGTTTTCACATAAAGCAAACAGTCCGTGATGTTTACTCGATCTTATGATTCGTCACAATCACGCAGCGTATTCATACATTCCAAAACGTATTGAGGAAATGTCTTCGATCAATGAAAAGATTTAGCACGTACAGTATAATTTCTGAAACCTTACTGGTATAGTACGCAGTCTCAAGTAATTGTGTCTACGTATGACTTGTGGTGCAATTCAGCTATTCTGTGTCTAAGTGCCCGTCTATCTCACTCGGTTCGGTATGTAGTTCAAGATCATGGTTACGTGTATTTTTTCTTTTTTCGGCTGTTTCTTTATCGTTACGATACACTAATTCAGTCAGTTTCTTCATCGTAATGTGTATTTATGATTTTGCATTCGTTTGACCTGGTTTTCTGTAGCAAAATGATCAAATTCGCAATATCTCGGTCGGTGAAAGTTACATAATTAAATTACAAATTAGTAGTTAACCAATTTTGGTAACGCTGGTCAAATTGGTGCTCTGTTTCACATCACTGGGTAATTAAATGCACGTTTAATCGATTTTGAAATTTAAAACTAAATTCGGAGTCATTTAGGATTTAATTATCAAGCTTTCATTTATTTATTTTCTAAATCAATGTGTTTCACCTACATACCTACTACATTACCTAATTTGTAGTTAAATTGCAACGTGGTATGTTCAACAAAATCTAAAGTACTTTACCTATGTAAACTAAACGAAAAACCTACAAAATTCAACTAATATTCCAGCATACGGTTTTGTTGAATTAACATTAATTTAGAATAATAATTTTGGTACTTGGATTATGCAGACAGATTTGACAACAAAAATACAATGTGTTAACGGTTTGTTAAATAATTTATAAGTTTAAAAAACTAGAAAAACCGACTTCAATTTAACTACCAGCTTCATCATTAGATGATGATGATGATGACAGTTCATTGGGAATGTTCTAGTCACTATAAACACCACTTGAAAGTCACAGGAAAGCAAAATACGCAATTTAGTGCACGTGGTTGGTGTTGATTGTTTAGAGGAAAAACTAGTGGGTTTATGCGGTTTGAATGTATAAATACTGGGTTTATTGACAAATTTTGAAAAATTTTAAAAAGGCGTACACCGCACAAAGGGTCCGAAAGTAATGCATTAGCTTATTGAACATTAATAGTAATAATACGCGAGCATTGTTGCTAGCAGTAAAATGGTAGGCGCTGCGCCGCGCGGGGCCTATTTTTTTCAGTTATTTCTATTTATAACCCAAACTACTCAACCGATTTTGATGAAAATAAAATGGGACCAATCTGGAAGTATATCCTTTTAGATAAAAGAAGAATTTTTGAAATCAGTTCATAAATGTCGGAGTTCTGAGGTAACAAACATTAAAAAAAAAAATAAAAAAAAAAATACAACCGAATTGAGAACCTCCTCCTTTTTTGAAGTCGGTTAAAAAACTTTAATAGGTAGTAGTTTAATATCCTGAGTCTGAAATTGATTTGTATTGGTTTGATTAAAAGATGCGAAATTTTTTACAAGACAATGTCATTGTTTGAGTACGACAAAATATGAATCAATAATAATTTTATTTCCTACAAGACCATCACAATTACTTTTTTATCTACATAATTACCAATGACCATGGCATTACCAAGGGATAATTTACCTTGGAATGGAAGCCGATTAACAAATTACCAAAAAAATGTGTGTTTACGTGGTAAGTAAGGTAAGCCGTCATGGCGAAGGTATATAAGTAATATTGATCCTGTAACGCCCTTCGCTCGAAGGTCAACAGCCAATGTCAGAAATTAGTAAATAATCCGGAGTATTTACTACCGTATACGCTTACGTTGGTTGTAACCGAGAAACCTTATTGTTGAACTATTTTTGTTGTTGCCGATTGGAACGTATCAAACAAAGACTTAAGAGAAAGTCACGTACGGTCAATCTTTCGATGAAGTTGCTACTTGTAATACCCAAGTTTATGAAAATTTTTACAAATTGATGTCATCAATTTTCATTAAAATTATTCTAGTCCCGTGATAAAGCCTAAGCCTTATTAAACACAGAGAGCCAAAAGAGATACCGATAGTCCGAAACTAGAAGGACTCCATATTATAACATCGATAATAATCGAGATCTCATTTGGAGCCCATCCTACTGACCCCGACAATATCAATACAACAACAGTCGCAGACGTCTATCACCAACAGCAATTGCTACACGCAGTTGCAGCATTGGAAAGGCAAAAGCTTACGTAATTCTTGTGTAAGTGTTCGGCGAAAGAGTGTTGCCGCGACCGCTGGTTGCAGTATTGCATTGGCCATCATCTCGGACGCACGGCCCCGCCGCGCGATTGTATGAACGGTATCTGTGTATGATACGGTGCTTTGTGATTGTGCAACCGGGAGTGTGCAGTGATGAAAACCTCTTTTATGCTGGGTCATGGCAAATGCGGTTTTTACGCCGCTTTTGGCGAATAATTGCTGTTATTGTGCCAGTTGCCTTACATTTCTGATATCCTAAATCAGAGTCGTTTTTGTTTTGGTTACGTACTGTTGATTCCTCAAGTTTGTGAATTCAAAGTGTTTTTTTTTTTGTTTCATTCACTTGGATCTCGTTTTGCACTTTCACAAAAGCCTATTATTATTGGTAGTGTCTAAACTACGTTATATTTTGCTGGTACTTTTACTACCTTTGAATTAGATTCTTAATACCCACGTCAAAGTTGAACATTCAGTATATGTAGTTGTTGGAAAACTCATTAGTTATTGTCTCGTTCGTTGCTTCTCTCTGCATAGTATTGTTTTAAAAATCATCATACAGTACGTACAGATATTTTTATAGTATCTTTGACCCCCACACAAAGATAAACTCTATTCGATCATAAAAGGTATTGCAGCAAGGTGTTTTTTTGATGTCGTAATAAAAATTGTAATTGTTGTATTGCAACAATAGCCCGGTACAGTAGGTGTTACATTAAATAAATGTCTTTGTCTGAAGAATGCAAAGTATCCTCATTGTTTTTCTTGATTTACTTCCTAGCGTCAATAAGTTTCCTTGGATTTGTATTAATATTGACCACCTAAGTTCATCAAGTTGATGTCCGCACGAAGTCTAAATCCTTGTGTAATATTTACAAACATCCGCTGTGGTCGCATTTTGTGTACACAACGTATAAACTACCATATCTGGTCGTAAATATTTATCCAAGTACACGCGAGAGCAATGATTCCGGGTCACTTAAAGAATGTTAAAAATCTCGGAAACTAAAAATGATAGGTTAATGCAATAAATTGTATTTAATAGACAATGTAATACTCCTTAAATGAAGGTATTAAAACTTCTTAGTTATTGTAAAGTTATATCTTAAAAAAATCAAATTTGAAAAAGGGCCACTTTCGAAGATGGAACTACGAAATTACAGCATTTGGTTTTGCTTTTGTTTGTAATCTGTCATTTATGTGGGTATATAAACCATGTTGATAGTGCTCTATATTCATTATTCAAGCTGAAATTATGTCGCTTACGCCTGAAGAATGCACCAGAATACTTACAATGCTGGAAACCGGCCGGAGTCAGCGCGATACAGCCAGGACTGTCGGTGTGTCGCTGTCAACAGTACAAAGAGTTCTCCGACGTTACGAAGAAACTGGTTCTAACCTACGCAGACCAGGAACGGGCAGAACCAGGTGTACCACAGCACGAGAAGACCGATACTTGGTGAACACCATGCTTCGAAATCGCTTTCTCACAGGAACTGAACTCACAAATCAGTTTCGACGCCTCGGAGGAAGTAACCCAAGTGCATGGACAGTAAGACGTCGGCTTGCTGAATCTAACTTAAAACCCCTTAGACCTGCAAACGGCCCTAAACTGGAGCGTGGGCATCGTATTTCAAGACTAAGATATGCCCAGAGCCACGTAAATTGGAGTATTGAAGATTGGTCAAAAGTTATGTTCTCCGACGAATCAAAATTTATGCTCTACAAGCACGATGGAAGACACAGAGTGTATCGAAGACCAGGGGAAAGATTCAAGCAAGCATGCATCGAAGAAAAAGTAGCCTACGGTGGTGGGTCTGTACTTGTGTGGGCCGGAATTTCTTCTGAAAGTCGCACAGAGCTGGTGATCATAGAAAACGGCTCTTTAACTAGCGTAAGATATGTGGAAGAAATCCTCAATGATCATGTTGGTCCATTTATGGTCAATTTAGGTGAGGATGCTATATTTATGCATGACAATGCCCGACCTCATACAGGTAGGATTGTGAATGACTACCTTCAAGAGATGAACATTACTCGTATGGAGTGGCCAGCGCGCAGCCCGGATATCAACCCGATCGAGCATGCTTGGGACGAGCTAGGCAGATGCGTAAAACAACGAAACCCTCCCCCAATCACGCTTCGTGAGCTCAAAATTGCTCTCACAGAGGAATGGGAGAATATTCCCCAAAATCGTATAAGGAACTTGGTGTACAGCATGCCAAACCGCGTAAACGCAGTAATGGAAGCACGAGGAGGCAATACGAAGTATTAAAATTCAAGTCAAATCGTAATAAAGTTCAAAAATTTCATGTTTCCTATTTTTGTTTTAAGGAGAGATCAGCAGTTTTTTTCTTTATGTAATTTTGTGTTAATAAAATGTATGGTGACTCATATTTTTTTACTTTCATTTAAGGAGTATTACATTGTCTATTAAATACAATTTATTGCATTAACCTATCATTTTTAGTTTCCGAGATTTTTAACATTCTTTAAGTGACCCGGAATCATTGCTCTCGAGTGTATTTACATTGAGTTTTAATACGGTTTGTAGGTGTTATCAACGTTAAAACTATCTATCTCATAGCATAACCTAAAAGTCCTCTCTTTCAAAATAATTTTCTTCTCTCAGGTGATGTAGCCAAAGTAGATTTCGGTCCTTGTAGAATAGTATCTGAGCTTTTTGTTCAGTTTCTTTCTTTCTCATAACTATTTCTACATACACCAAGGTTTCAAGCTCAGGTGTTTGTATGTCATTTGGCTCTACTTAAGATAATTTATTAGGTACTTTGCTATTGTGTGCCACTTGTAGTTTAGGATTTAAGGTCGAATCTTGCCTTCTAGAATTTATGTCTGTTTTGATCTTGAGCATAACTTCCCTAAGCAATCCTTCATGTTGGCAGGTATCTGATTGAGGCTGTCTTGTAGGTCAGTTGTTTCGTGCAGAAAATAGCAAGCATTATAGTTTATTTCACAGTTTTAAGCACTAAGCAGTTTTAAGATTACTTATTGTTGCGTACTCCATTTTTCATTCAGTTTCTTTAGCGCGATTGTGATATACTAGCACTGTCATTAGTCCCGGTAGATATTCTAGTAGCTTTCGTTATTGTTACATTCACACACGATTTTATATAGTGCGATACCAAAAGTGCACGCTGAATTTTCCGCATTGTAAAGAAATTTCATTGTCATTAGCCTTTCACCTTCGCAGGGGGAACTTGCAGGGAATTTCTGGAATAAGCCAGAATAACCTACTTCGTTACGTTCATTGTGTACTGGGGTGATGCAATTAATGATTTTTTATGATCTTTGTTTACATAATGAATCCATCGATTTGTCGGTCATATGGAAAAGTCCACAGGAGAACAATTCCGTAAGCCTACGTCAATATCGTCCTAGAAATATGATCATTTAACCAGTATTTGGATTCTTAATGGAATGGAATTGTTCCAATTTAATGGGCAGCGTGCGAGTCAATGACCGTACCTTCCAATTACTAACTTGTTATACATTTTATATATCGTTTTACTTACGCGCTTGGGTTTTTTGGTCAATACGGATATTCGAATACTTTTGTAACAGGTTTCGTTATCTGAGTAATTCACATTCAAATTTTTATAAAACTATCACAAAAACCATGATTGTTAACTTATAGTAAAGTCCCACGCCCAATCTAAGTAAATATTATTAAAAACTGTGCAAATAGTTAACATTATTGTTAGCTATGACGCCTAGTTGACGTTAGTATACGTGTTAATGCGTACCTACCGTACCTAACTTACTAAGTATTTCATCGTACCTAGACCAACCCACTCGTTTGCTCAATCGTTTAAATGGACAATCATGCACTCGTTCTCCAGTTACAATCCTAGAGAAACCAAGAGAAAACAGAAAACATGTTTGTATGCATTCTACGCGTTCGGTTTCTCCTTTACATTTAGATTTTTATATTTAGGTATGAGGTTCATGTGTGTTATTAATTTTTACTCTAAAATTATAGGTTTTCTGCAAAGCCTGTTGAATGCGTAATCTTTTGTTACATATTTGCGATGCAGATCATCGCTTTGCTGTGTACATATTTGCTGTAGAATGGAAAACCCAGTTTACTTGATCAATAAGAACGGCTTATTGTGTTTACTTAAGTATATTAGTTCGGTTTCTGTATCTTCTGCGTCGTTGTGAATGTAAAGTATGTGGTTACAGTGAATAGACCACAAGTGGACGGAGCAATCCTGTTTTCTCTGTCGTTTATATTCTTGGAACTGCATAAATATTGATCTCATACTGTGGTTTTTCTGACTAGCTATAGCTGCCGTCCTTCAACAAAGGAGTGGTAGTTTCTCGTTGACTATAATTATCATCTTTTTTAATGATCATAAGCTTCATTTCCATTAATGCAGTCAACGTAGTCTAGACGATTCTTTGCGGTGAAAAATAAAATTAATTCATATTTATTGCCTATGCCCAATAAGGACTTGAAAAATTGGCGTTGAATTGAACTTTAGATCCCAAAGTGCTGTGTGAAAAGACTCAGTGATTTTAACAAACAGTGATCGTGATGTTTTGAAACATGTCCACTGGTGTTTGGGACTTGATGCCGGTCAGGTGTCGTTGGATTGAGACTTTGCGGTATTGCGGCAAAACATTGCTGCGTCGACAGCGCAGACTACTGAGGCGGCTAAAAAAGGTATATTTACTTAAAACAAAGATAATTGACTAAAAACTATGTGTTCCTTCAATTAAAGAATGCCACAGCAAGCATTAAAATATTATGCTATTATGTCAATAATTTTAATTTTATTGGCAATTCATAAGAACCAAAATTTTATTTGAGTATTTTATGTGATAGATGGGCATTTTTCAAGTACTTTTTCATATAAATGAAGACGTTGATTTCATTCTAAAATTCGACAGTGTTTACAAAAGTGTTTCCATTAGCTAAGTAAAATACAGGTTGTAACATTTAAATCGGTACATTGCGAGTACATTTATAAAAACTTGATGTATGTTCAAAAAATATATAATAAAATGACCTAGGTATATCATATAAAGGTACTTCGCTCGCTTGGCTCGCTCTATCAATCACCCAGCTCTTTACTCCGCTTAGTCTGGTGAAACTGACTAGTGACACTACAGGCTAATGCGAGTACTTTGTGTCCTCTAGACGCAACCCGGGTTACTCGAAACAATCAAAAATTGTGAAATATTTTGAACTTTATCCTTTGCACTCAATGAATTTTAATTGATTTCGTGTATTTATTCACTGGAGTCATATGACTCAGGTTCAGTATCAGCCGCAGCTTACCGGGCATCAACGTTTTCAAAAAAAAATCTGATAAATAAGGTATTTACTTTATTTTATTGTATTTGTGAGTATTTTATTTACTTAATTTATCTTTTAGATTGCCTGTTTACGATTTATTGTATTTAAGTTTACACTTGTACCAAAGCTGTAAGCAACAAAAAAAATTTTACTTACCTATTTAGTGGATGCAATTACATGTCATGTTCTTGTAGACCACTGTGTTGTCTTCGAACCTATACATATACGTTTCAATGAAATCATTGTCTATCCCACTACTATTAAAAATGTCATAGTTTAGATGTTTGTGTTTCAATCATGCACGCTGTAACTACTGGTCCGATTTGTATGAAACTTGGAATACATTATAGTTCGTCACCTGGAACACATAGGCTACTTTTCCCGCTTTTTTATTAGTTATATTATTTTTTTTCGTGGACGAAGTTGCGGGTTACTACTAGTTATAAATATTATTGGCTTCGCTTCGGTTTGAAAGTTATTGTTACAGGTTTTCTATCTCACGAAGGCAGTTTGCCTAGGTTTGTGTGCGTAAGCTCTAAACTGCCCAGGCGTATCGAAATAGAGAGATTTATTAATTACTAGTAGTTACCCGCGACTTCGTACGCGTCTACAGTTTCCGTGTACATTATATTATATGTACGTGTACCGAGCGGATACTTTGAGAAACTTGACATTACACCTCATTACACCGAACTCGTACCTGCTGGAATGTCAAACGCTAGTTGTTAGACCAAAGAGGTAGTACTACGCCCTGTCAAACTGACTGAATGACAATGAAATCCTCTTGCCAATTGGCGCTGCTAATCCTTTTCGTTCATTTTATCCTGTAGGTCCTGTTAATTATTCGAGATAAAAAGTAGCCTATGTGTCAATCCAGGTTACGAACTATATACATGCCAAGTTTCATCCAAGTTGGTTCAGTAGTTTAGACGTGATTGAAACACAAACATCCAAATATCCAAAAGATATGAGTAAAAGGAACGAAGAGTAGCAAAACAACCAAGCCCCAAGCAACACCAGAAGGGAAAATAATAACTTACAAATTAAATCATGTAAAATACAAATGAATCACATGAATGAAGGCTAATGTAGAGAATAAACAGTAAAAGGTAGTGATTCATAGAAAAACCAAAAATACCGTTGCACCGCCTTGTTGACCTTGATGTTTTTATGTACTAGCCACTTAGCTTCATCATACACAGAGTACGGTAAATGATACTCTCAGTGTTCTCGTGAAAATAACATATTTTACACCTTATAAAATGAATAACTTTTTTATGTAATAGGCAACGCCAACAGCAGACAATACAAATTGAAAAAAAAAACACTTAAAATACTATAGAATGTGTGCCAATTACAGGCATGCACAGCATTCGCAACAATAATACAGACTACAGCAATAATACCGATAATAGGTCGGGTGGGTGTGCAAAATACCAAGTACTGGTTGGTTCTCTGTCTGATGTAGATTGGTTCAGCATTTCAAATAATAAAAAAGAAATACATACATATGTATTGGTGTACTGTACGTTCATGTAGTATACGTCCCTGTACTCGCACAACGACCCAATTTTTAACCGACTTCAAAAAAGGAGGAGGTTCTCAATTCGGTTGTATGTTTTTTTTTTTTTTTTTTTTTTTTTTTTAAATGTTTGTTACCTCAGAACTCCGTCATTTATGAACCGATTTCAAAAATTCTTTTTTTATCTAAAAGGATATACTTCCAGATTGGTCCCATTTTATTTTCATCAAAATCGGTTCATTAGTTTGGGTGATAAATAGAAATAACTGAAAAAAATATGCCAAGTTGCGGCGTAGCGCCTACCATTTTACTGCTAGCAACGATGCAATATGTCAAGTTGCGGCGTAGCGCCTACCATTGTACTGCTAGCAACGATGGACCCTGTGGTGCACACCTAAATTTTTACATTTTTCTAAATTGGTCTATAAACCCAGTTTGTACATTCAAACCGCATTTAATTGGAGAAAAGCAAAAACCCACCAGTTGTTCCTCTAAAGAATCAACACCAACCACGTGCACGAATTGCGTATTTTGCTTTCCTGTGACTTTTATGTGGTGTTTATAGTGACTAGAACATTCCCAATGAACTATCATCATCATCATCATCATCATCATCATCATCTGATGATGAAGCTGGTAGTCGAATTGAAGTCGGTTTTTCCAGTTTTTTAACTTATAAATTATATTCATATTATACCTAAAGAAACAATCAATGCAAATGTTGCAGTTAATACAAAGAGTAATTATTTTTTTAATGAATTAACAAACAATTGATAATTATAATTGTGATATAACTAAATCTGAGAAACGCGTGTCGTCGAACCATACAACAAAGGGGTTTTATTCAATGTGAATCAGTATTTTACAAACGTAACGTAAATCTCAACAAATGGTTGCAGAACAACTTTTTCTGTAGTTTGAGATTAGAAAAATCATCATCATCATCAACATCAACCTATACTCGTCCACTGCTGGACGTAGGTCTCTCCCAAGACGCGCCATTGAGCTCGGTCGCGGTAGATTAGAAACAATTCGTACGAATTTGTTAACTCCATACAAATATATTCATAGATTTAAAATAAACGGGTTTCGAAAAGCAAACTAAGCAAGCAACCAGCTAAAGTGGTCGAGCTACATTTCAATTAAACGTTAGGCAATATCAAGGTCGTAGATATTAATACATTTACTTTTACTATAATACTAATCCTATCCTACTAATATTATAAATGCGAAAGTTTATATGTTTGGATGTTTGGGTACCTACCATATCTGGTGAAAAACTTGAACTAGTAAAGGGTTTTATGACCGTTTTAAACATTATTTAGTTCTACTGCAGGTAAGTAGATTAAATTAATTATTTTCAAAGCTAAACATTTGCTATAATTTTAACATCAAAATGACTTATTCTCTTCTCTGAAGTCTAAACATTTTTGTCATGCATCGTCGCAGTGAATGCACATTGATGTAGAGTTTCGTAAGAATACGTTGCATCACTCGACACATCTCTGGCTACGAATTGAAATGCATCTACTACAATGCCTGCGTCCAAATTACACCCCACAGGCTAAATATCATTGTTTGTAAGATAATCATGTGCTTTACCGGCGTGTTGTAAGAGTCCAGTAAAGGCGTTTGTTGCGCCACGGACCGGCCACTTGCCAAACCAAACGTTGTTGTTGTATCGTATGATATACGTAGCATTATTCGTATGAAATTTCACTTCTGCCGGTGTGCAATATGCATCCATAGTTTCCACTAAATCCACAGTTGAACGCTCGTTCGCTGCCCGTGCTGAGTTTTTATCATTGTTTTTTTTAGGTATAAATTAGAATGGATCATTATCGATCAACGAAAATCAACTTGAAAATATAATTTATTATAATATTTGATTGTAAATCATGATGTCATTAAATAATTATTATCATATAGCCATACATCTTATTTAGTAGGTAACCTAGATAATAACTTTGAATTTAAAAGCAGTTTCGTGCGAATTTGTCGATTTACTTACATAAAATATGGAAAACATATTTACAGGTTGAGCGAGAAAGGGGCGCATAAGTTATGGCTGTTAAATTGTGAGATTCAACACATTAATAACATAATGAGGCTTTAACTCGAAGTGGCGTGGAAGTAATGATATAATTATCAAAACAACGTAATAAGTAATCTCTTTACTTTGAAGGTGTAGATTTACGCACCGAGTAGTGTTTTAAATGTTAAAATTCAAGTTCGTTCGTCATTTATGAAACGAGAACTTTATTGCACACCACATTAAAGTTTTACAAAAATGAGAGAAACGAAAGTGAAAATAGGCGGCCTTATCAATAAAAGCGATCTTTTCCAGACTTTTGGCAGATATATTATAGAGTAGATTCAGAAATATGCGCCTCGTCCAAAATTTTGCGAGTGGTGTACCAAATCTAACCATAATCTAAAAGTATTTAGTCTTCCATTCAGTTTTCTCATAAGTAACCCATGTCTTCTTTCCAGGCGTACCTGCACAGTTGGCGCTCTGTCGAGGAGTTGAACATGTTGGTGGGTGCGAAGGTCTGCGGCGCGACCCCATTGGTGATTGCCTGCCGCAACGGACACTACGACGTCGCCGAGTACCTTATCGAGAGATGCAAAGCTGATATCGAACAGCCCGGCTCAGGTACTATTCTGCTATTTTATACAAGTAGATTAAATATAAATATACACTTTACACACAACGCCCTCTAGTCCCAAACTAAGCAAAGCTTGTGATATGGGAACTAGATGGCTGATAGAATACTTATATACTTTTTTTTAAATACATACTTGTAATACATAGTAACACCCAGACATAGAACAAACATCTTTGTTTATTAATATTATTATATTGTTTATTGTATGTTTGTTTTTTTTGTTAGATTTATCAAATACGCGGTCTTACGAGTAGCTCTTGTTATCAGCGTACACCATATTCGTAAGTGCCGCATTATCACAGCGGACGCTGCTAGAATCATCTTTGGAATGGAAGGATAGGATACATTGTTTATCATTCTCCACATTCTTTTTGTAGATATAGCTCATTGTCTATTATTGGTCTGGTCTATATCTTACAAAGAATAGGTATTCACTTTTTCGTGATTCTTGGAACAAAAGATTAATTGGTGTTTTTTTACCACGAAAGAAGCATTTCTGTTCGTTGACTGTCAGTCAGTAATCAAACCACTTATAATTATGTTATTATCGCAATTATATCCTAGGTACAGACTTTACGGTCGATAACGTTACAATGGGCGATAAACATCACGAGCCAAATGCTTCATACCTTTCATTTCGTACACTACATTACGTCTCCGCTATGCCAAATTTTATATATCATCAGCTTGTGTATCAACACTCCTAGACTGTGAAATTAGTAGTGACAGGCACGTCCACGAGTCCCGATTTGGAATTACATTTGCGACACTTTCACTATTCGATCAGCATGCATTTTAAGGTCACCTTCATCTGACTGACCTAAATCATGGTAGGTATTCCGATCCAGCAATTATCATCAATTTAATGTATTTTTAAGAATAGAGAGTACTTGAGACAATTAACAATGTATCCAGTTCAATACTAAGGTCAGTATGCTCATTAATTACTTAAGTCTGGATCAATGCTTAAGTATTGATCTGAGTTGAGCTTTGATTCCGAAACGTTGCTTGTGTGTCGAATATTTATAAATGAGCAGTGAGTTCTTATGTTATTTTTATTAGGAAAACGCTATAGTACAGATTTTATTGTGTTTTCGGAATGAGAACGTGACTTGAGTCTCGATTCATGTCTGAATCTGTACTCAGCTAATCTGAGTTCGGTTCAGTGATTCAGCAATTAATGAGCATACAGACCTTACAGCTGATGACCTCCAATGAATTACATAATATTTATGATATTGTTTGATTCCTTATTCAATAAAAAAACTCTTAGCACAACACAATACCTGACATTCGTCAAGGTAGAAATGGCGCCACGCTAATTTAATCATTCTATTGGAAAGTCATTGCGTTTATTGTACTTTGGCTGTTGTTGTGATAGGTTACTGCGTAAACCAGTGAACACGATATGCAATAAAACAACTAAGTTAAGTACGGTGTGACGTGACTTGAAAATATAGAAGTTTTAGCATTTCGTAGTCAATATCGCCAGCAGCCTGAAGATATCCTCTGATAGATTGACACGGCACGAATTTCTAGAACGAAGCCTTTATTCGCCTTCCTACGATTTTTACAATGACGTAGGAAAATAAACTTTTTCATGGTAATTCGATAATCTTTTCCCCAGTGCAGCGGTTATTGGTTTTACAAGCTATATTGCCACTGTCATTTCAGCTTCGAAAAATTGTTAAATAAACAATAGGCACACACGTAACGTAGCACATTCATAACCAGACCGAAGCAAATATTTACAAAGCACGCCAACATTTATCACGCACCGGAAAACGAGTAGGTCAATAGTTGGATTGCGTATTGGTTTACAATATGTACTGATTTCTCTTCCATTTATGATTTTTTGGTTTGCCTTTGGTTGGATCAGGTAGTCGATCAGTGTCTTAATAATGAAGTATGGTGATATAAGTCATGGTGAGGTCTCCATTGAACACCTGGTAATGTGATACCATCAACAAAAGTTATCTTATATGTATTAATGTTCCCCAAACCAAATAACATTCTCTGCCCAAACTTAAAAGAATGCGCTAAAAAGCTGCATTGTGAGAGCATACATTGTAAAACGAGCCAATGCTTTTATGCTAACCACAACCACGGGATATAAATAAAATAAATGAATAAATATTCATGGACTTTACACACAACGCCCTCTAGTCCCAAACTAAGCAAAGCTTGTAATATGGGAACTAGATGGCTGATAGAATACTTATTTACTTTTTTTTTTGTAAATACATACTTATAATACATAGTAACACCCAGACATAGAACAAACATCTATGTTTTCCACGTTCAAATATTTGTTCTTGGTGGGGATCGAACCCACGACCCACAGCACGGAAGGCAGAGCTGTTACCGACTGAGCTGTGACGCCTGCCTAATCCTGTGACTCTGTTCTGAAAAGAGGGCTACGATCAACGTGACATATTACATGTCACCTTCATTATATCAGCTTCTAGAAGTCCACTGTTGGATATAGGCGTCTCCTATAGATTTCCAAAAAGAACAATGTTTTCCCTTCTTCTTTTTTCAACTACCCAATGTGACATTGTGCTATAAGATAGATAGATATTCATTTATTTGACACACAATCACAACACAGGTACAGCACAGAACAAACAAAAAAAAGAAAACAATGAGTACCTATACAATTACAAGTACCTAGTAGGTAGGTAGGTAGGTAGGTAGGCTGGGCAGGTGTGAGTGCTGACCAGCGCGTTGATGTGAGCCAAAAAGGTCGTGCCTCAGCTTAATGCAGCTCTGCAGAAGCAGAGCGGCGCTGGTTTTCAGGCGAGGTTATAACGAAATCCTTTTCAATTTCCAGTGACATTCGATGGCGAGACGATAGAGGGCGCTCCGCCACTATGGTGCGCCGCTGCCGCTGGTCACCTCCCCCTTGTGAAGTTGTTAGTTCGCGCGGGCGCGAATGTCAACTCCACCACAAGAACCCACAGCACGCCACTACGCGCCGCCTGCTTTGACGGACATTTCGAAATAGTCAAGTTCCTAGTCGAGAGTGGCGCTGGTAAGGAACAACTATTTTACAACTAGTAGTTACCCGCGACTTCGTACGCGTCTACAGTTTCCGTGTACATTATATTATCTGTGCGTGTACCGAGCGGATACTCTGAGAAACTTGACATTACACCTCATTACACCGATCTCGTACCTACTGGAATGTCAAACGCTAGTTGTTAGACCAAAGAGGTAGTACTACGCCCTGTCAAACTGACGTGACATGACATGACAATGAAATCCTCTTGCCAATTGGCGCTGCTAATGCTTTTCGTTCATTTTATCCTGTAGATCCTGTTAATTATTCGGGATAAAAAGTAGCCTATGTGTCAATCCAGGTTACGAACTATACATATGCCAAGTTTCATCCAAGTTGGTTCAGTAGTTTAGACGTGATTGAAACACAAACATCCAAACATCTAAACTTTCGCATTTATAATATTAGGATACTAGCAGTTACCCGCGACTTCGTACGCGTCTAGTTTCCGTGTACATTATATTATCTGTGCGTGTACCGAGCGGATACTTCTTTGAGAAACTGGACATTACACCTCATTACACCGAACTCGTACCTACTCCAATGTCAAACGCTAGTCGTTAGACCAAAGAGGTAGTACTACGCCCTGTCAAACTGACGTGACATGACATGACAATGAAATCCTCTTGCCAATTGGCGCTGCTAATCCTTTTCGTTCATTTTATCCTGTAGATCCTGTTAATTATTCGGGATAAAAAGTAGCCTATATGTTAATCCAGGTTACGAACTACATATATGCCAAGTTTCATCCAAGTTGGTTCAGTAGTTTTGACGTGATTGAAACACAAACATCCAAACATCCAAACATCCAAACATCTAAACATCCAAACATCTAAACTTTCGCATTTATAATATTAGGATATAGGATATTCTAGAACACATCGTTGTCACTGGCCTAGGATGCGCACGCGAGATATTTTGTACGTAGCAGGCCAAAAAAACTCCTTTGAATAGCTTCTGACCATTTATTCTTCATCTTAGATATAGAAATAGCAAATCGTCACGGGCACACGTGTCTTATGATCGCGTGCTACAAGGGCCACATCCGAATCGCAAAGTATCTTCTAACACTGAACGCAGACGTGAACAGAAAAAGCGTGAAGGGAAACACTGCGTTACACGACTGCGCAGAAAGCGGGTCGCTGGTGATACTCAAACTGCTACTTGGACAGGGAGCTTCTATGGACGTCGACTCTTATGGTAAGAATTACTAGCTTCTAAAATACCTGGTCTCGAATCGCAAAGTGCGTTCTAATTCTAACAATAAACGTAAACAAAAGAAGCGTAAAGGAAACGGCTTGACTTGAATAAAGTTGGTTTTACGATACAGTATATGAGTATAAGACCTACGTCCAGCATTGGACCAATATAGGTTGATGATGATTATGATACGAGTAGGTACATCGGGACGGAGATTTGCGAAAGTTTTCGATATCGATTCAAGAAACCTTATCGTTTAACACTGTACGAGGAAAAATTGATTTTCTTTGCATGGGAATTGGGTTCAAAATGTGAACACTGTCACTTTGTAGCGAGCAATATTTCATTGCAACTGTGTTATACTATACGCTTTCTATCTATTGATGGTAGGATTCCGTATGTAATTACATTACAACTTGTAATAAATTTATTACAAATATCTGTCAAGAATAGCCATGTTGCGGTGCCAAAATATTAGCTTACCATCAATCAATTATTATTACAGATTATTATCATAATAAATCGAGCAATTAATTTTGATTAAATCTTTTTCTGACATAGACAAAATAGTTGTTGCTAATACCTACGAGAATTATGATGCCAAGTTTTGAAATTGTTGACGACTTATTTTTCAATTTCCACGAATGTACAAATGTTAAATCAACTGATATTTACTCTGGGACGGTGTTGTAGTACCTAACATAATCGTTTGCGTCTAATACCGTTTTTAAAGGTACCTAGTGGGTGGTAAGACAGAATTATGTAGTTTTTCTCACATGAGTCCACAAAAATGCCGTGTTTTGTCTCTATCGAATTGTAAACTTCCTATAAATGCAAAAAACAAAACACGGTGTTACTATTCCGAACTTTGGGTTTTTTGACAACAAGGGTTACAACATTTTGTCAGTTGCAAGCTATATCTATACGGTAATTAAAAAGTTCAATATAGTATCTATCAATATTAGATGTTTGTTTATTATTTACAGGCATGACACCTTTATTAGCAGCATCTGTGACCGGCCACACACACATAGTAGAGCATTTAATTAACTCAGACTACGGACTAGTTACTAGACAACAGAGAATTGACGCGTTGGAATTGCTTGGTGCGACGTACGTTGACAAGAGAAGAGATATGGTTGGCGCTTTGGCGCTATGGAAACGCGCAATGGATGACAGGTAACACGATTTCACTTTACCTATAAAACATTATATTTCTACTGTAATATTACATTTAAAAATATTATGTTGTAAAGTTGCAGCTACACCAGTAACCTTATAAATATTGAGAAAAACTGGCGCAGTCTGTAGGATGGATATTAATTAATATGGTTTCAATTTTAAATATATCTAAGTGCTGTATTAAATAGCGGCACTAATGATGTTTTTAGTTCTAACCTAAGATCTAAATCTTGATCTAGGATCCATGTGGTATTAGTTTTGGAGATCTGGTAAAAAACGAGTATGTTAGCCAAGTGATGAAGTTATTTATTTACCTTCATCGTGGTATTAACTATAAGTTGTAAAAACGGATAATTAACACACTTTTTTTCTGCATTTATTTTCCAGATTTCCCTCAGATGGTAATGAACCGATCCCAAAGCCAAAAGACATACCTCGCATCGAAGCGTACGACTTTGCAGTGGAACCCAACGATTCGCAACAACTGGAAGAAATACTCGCAGACCCAGACGCGATGCGGATGCAAGCTTTAGTTATACGCGAGAGGATCTTAGGTAAGTTTTTCTGTCGTTATTTCTTGCAATCTCCTGTTCAGCTCTGAATACACTACCCTGCGCGTTTAAAGAAATGGATACCGTTTAAAGTACTTGCAACAGAGCAATCGGTTCAACGATTCTTGGTGGGTCTTTATAAAAAGTTTCTCCTTGTGAGCTTATTTTGAGCTTATGACGGGTAATTTTAATATGTAGTCAAGATTTTTGTTTCCTATAAGTACAGTGTATTCTTTTTTATTTTATTTGATGATTTTGCAAACTAATCGTAATGTATTTCATAGGTCCAGCGCACCCAGACACGTCCTACTACGTCCGTTACCGCGGTGCAGTGTACGCCGACGCAGGCCGCTTCCAACGTTGTCGACAACTCTGGCACCACGCATTGGACATGCAACGAGCTGTGCTACCACCGTTATCACCTCTTACACAGTCGTCGCTGTACAGCTTTGCGGAGCTATTCACCTATATGTTGGGAGAACGGGCGCGCCCGCCACTTAGAGGTATGATCCTACCGGCTGCGCCAAATATAATTTTGTGCAAATATATTCAGACATTTTATACAGATATTTATTTACATTAGCATTTAAAATCAGCTGTTTACGTAGTTAGATGTTGTGTGAGGTTTAGGATTTTATTGTTGAAAATAAACAAAATGAAATGGATATAAAACCATGCTATTCTAGTTAACAGGGAAAAAAGGCGCAATTTATGCCCGGTCATCTATGAGCTTCCGCTAGTACTGATGATCGTCAGAATAATCCGCATCCCATTAGATACATCTTAGTGATACTTTAGTTAGCCACTCAGATGTCGAAGTGAACATCAAAATAAATTCTAATTTCCATCCTCAGGTCGCATCGTCCCTCCTGTAACATTCGAAGACATTGACCCCGTATTCCGCAAAGCCCTTTCCGAGATCAACCGCGGGATGATTCTTCTTGAATCCAGGCTCAGTATGGATCGAGAACAAACGCTGGCAACACTACAACGGGTGCTGGTTATCGCGTTGCAGCTGGCAGCATTGCTGGCGAGGCTGTTGGAAGAACCAGACTGCACTGAGGACGTTTCTAGGGAGATTCATAAGGCTGTTTATACACTCGTTAAGCTAGATATTAAGGTTAGTACATGCAAGAAATTACCTTAATTGTGTACCTTGTAAGGTTTTAATAACCGAAGACACCTCCATTGCGTTTTGAATTATATTGATTTTCAATTAAACTAACCCAGAGCAGAACACCATAGCTAAGGTTAGATTGCACGTGCTCGTGATGAGCTGTAACTGCTGTGGACAGATTGGCTTTTAGTGTATTATATGAATCACATTCGGAAACAATTCTTACGTTTTCTATTGATAACTGTTTTCAGTGTTAAATAATCTATGCTAGTCTCGATTCAACATCGAGTACCCTAACGAACAGGCTTGAAATCTAAAATCATCATATCAGCTTGTAGAAAATAGAAAATAGAAGCACGCTGTGTTCACTGTATTTAGAAACTGCGCCGTGAATGATTATTTTTACACCATAATTTTATTTAAGATTTATGTGCATGTTTCAATTTGTGAACCAATTAATAAAAAAAAAAAAGTACATTGCTGGACAATTTACAAAACAAGCTATTAATTTACCTTCTTCATCACCGTGATTCAAAACAGTTCCTGAACTTACTGGTTATGTAATTGCAGGTTCGCGTCGGCAGATCAGCGTTGCACGTGGCGTGCTCAGCGGAGGGGCGCGGCGCGCGCGCCGGCCGGCCGTGGCACGGTGGTGCGGGGGGCGGTGCGGGGGGCGGGGCGGGGGGCGCGGCCGCCGAGCCGTGCAGCGCCACGCTCATCGCGCTCATGCTGCGCCTCGGCGCCGCGCCCGACGCGCGCGACGCCGCCGGCAACACGCCGCTACACCTCATATGCAAGGTATGTGGACGTTACTAAAACGTTCCCAATCCCTACAGTCTTACTCTTGAATCAAATTCAATTACAATGTAGATCACAATCCATTACCGATGAATTTTCGTAATCTTGAAGAAAAGTTTCATAGCATTACCTAACACAATACGCGACTGTCATTTAGCTACCAAAACAGAATCCGAGTACAAATATTTATTGAATCTGACAATGCAGTGCCAATGGAAGTTAGTTCATTCAAGTTGGTTCGCGTCGAGATAGTCAAAAATCTTTTCGCAAGCCTTTTTATATATATATTCATAAAACGGAATATTGACAGGCGTCACAGCTCAGTCGGTAACGGCTCTGCCTTCCGTGCTGTGGGTCGTGGGTTCGATCCCCACCAAGAACAAACATTTGTGCGTGGAAAACATAGATGTTTGTTCTATGTCTGGGTGTTAGTATGTATTTATAAGTATGTATTTACAAAAAAAAAAAGTATATAAGTATTCTATCAGCCATCTAGTTCCCATATCACAAGCTATGCTTAGTTTGGGACTAGAGGGTGTTGTGTGTAAAGTCCAAGAATATTTATTTATTTATTATTTATTAATCCAATACCGATGAATTTTCGTACTCTGAAAGAAAAGTTTCATACCAATTAGCATACTAATTCTGTAATGTTACTTTTAAGGCTGAATAAATAAATACTAAATGCTAAATTAAGTTATTTGTTCCGTAGCTAAACCCCTGCCCATCGGAAGTAGTCCGCGAGCTACTAACTCACGGCGCTCACATAGACACGGTCAACTACGACGGAGAAACGCCCGAGGAGATACTCAAACAAAGCCAACAATGCCTCAACACCATGGTCAATCCCCTCAGGTGAGTTTATAAAATACTAGCAGTTACCCGCGACTTCGTACGCGTCTACAGTTTCCGTGTACATTATATTATCTGTGCGTGTACCGAGCGGATACTTCTTTGAGAAACTTGACATTACACCTCATTACACCGAACTCGTACCTACTGGAATGTCAAACGCTAGTTGTTAGACCAAAGAGGTAGTACTACGCCCTGTCAAACTGACGTGACATGACATGACAATGAAATCCTCTTGCCAATTGGCGCTGCTAATCCTTTTCGTTCATTTTATCCTGTAGATCCTGTTAATTATTCGGGATAAAAAGTAGCCTATATGTCAATCCAGGTTACGAACTATATATATGCCAAGTTTCATCCAAGTTGGTTCAGTGGTTTTGACGTGATTGAAACACAAACATCTAAACTTTCGCATTTATAATATTAGTAGGATAGGATATTAGTAGGATATTTATTTCTAACGAAGACGATAGGTAGGTGGTACATAAAAAAAAATCAGAGCACGTCCGAGGACACATGAGGCTTCACACCTTTGCGTCTCAGAGTGTTGGACGCAAATGTATTGCTTCGCAAAGCACGTTATCCTTGGAGTTGCTTTGTGAAGTTGTGCATTGTTATAAGCAGACCACTTAACATTAGACGGTCTACGAGATTGTCACATTACTTTTTTGCTTGATTGGTAAGTTCACGCTTGTATCAGGCTAAAAAGGGTTATAGGGGAAAAAAAATATTTTATCATAATTTTTAGTGCTGATACAATATTCTTAAACGTCAATGATTGAAATATTTATACATATTTCTATCGTTTCAGGTATACCAGTCTCAAATGCCTCGCCGCGCGAACAGTGAAGAACTACAGACTCCCGTACAGACACATCCTACCTCAATGTCTGCATTCAACTGTGATCACGCATTGAACGGGCCCTCAAATACTAAAGGAAAATGTATAAACGTGTATATGAAGAGGTGGTTTTACAATCCCACCAACTTATCTGGACCCTTACTCTTAAAGGCGATTCCCATCGGTATCGGGATCGGTATTGTATTTGTGACGGTACGTACGTATTTGCATTTTCAAACTTAGCGCCAAATTATTTCAATATGGTGCGGGTATTGAATGAACGAAATGGCATTGGCTTTGGATTGTCACATCTAATAAAGATTTGTACTTATAACAAATGACAGTCGCGTATTGTGTTAGGTATTGCGTGGAAATGCTATCTAAATTTCTTGCAAGAGTACGAAAAAATCATCGATATTGGATTGTGATCTACATTTGGAATTTTTATTTGATTCAAGAGTAAGGCTACTAGACTCCTAAAATTAATAACGATTCCAATCCAATACCAATTTCAATTCAAGTTCAATTACAATACTCATAGTATTGTGTGAATCTAATAACGATACTGAAACATACTACAAACAGTTAGTCGTAACGATACCATTTATTGTGAAACAAAATATAGTAACAATAACATAAAATTAGTTGAACAGATAAGTTGGTGGTATTCAATTAACAGTGATTTTGATTAAACTTTTTCAAAGCTTATGAATCTTTTGACAGCCAAATCCAATTCGCAACCCTCGGTTAGTTAATGATCTGCATGAAAGCCATACATTTTTTGAAAAAATAAGCTATGGCATATAAATATTTCTTTAGCACCAGAGATAGAGATATGATCATCATAAGTCGTTTTCTTTCATATGTACTGAGCAGAAATCTTTAGTCAACAATTTGCAACTAAATTATAAGAGTCATGAAGCATTCGTTTATCTAAGACAAGATAGTATGATTCATAAAAATGTCATTAAATAAAGAATTCGTACTTTTTAAAATGTTCCTATCATTGTCTAGGTAACCAAGGATAATTATCTAAATATAAATATATTTGGGATTTTGTTACTGCCGCCATTTTGTGATTAAATCCCAATCATATTTTTACTAGATTTTATTATGTTATTTATCCATCTTAGATGCCTTTACGAATAAGAGGGTTATTCGTCTATGATTATTAATTCATGCAAACTAGATTTGTGTAAAGTTTGTTTTTTAAATACGTACCTACTTCAGTTGTGTATTGATCTTAGCACGTAACGATAATAAAGTCATTTTGTTAAACAAAATTGCAAAAGAACTAGACAGTAGACTAGGTATAGAAGCTAGAAAAGAGGCCTTGAGTTTACATTCAAACTTTTACACTCAAATTTAACCAATTACACATATATTATGATTATGATTTACCTTACTATTTTCCAAAGGCGTTGCGATATTTCAGGACTGGCATACATTTAACATCTTGATAGATTATGTTATTTTGTAAAAATCTATTATGCAGTTGTAGTAAAAACACAAATATTGACTTAAACCAGTAAATACGATACCTTAGAAAAGCGACATCGAATGATTCACAAACAACAAAATGATGCTTTAATATTTTAAAAACTGTTGTAACCACAGATAATATATACGGTTTTTACAAAGTTCCATCATAAAGTTTTAAAAAAAAAGATCGGACCTGTGTTCTATTCAATTAGCCATAGACCCAATGTATGTGTAGCTTTTACTTAATTATGCAAAAGTATATTTATAATTTTTGGTCACAAAATACCACACTATAGTGCATGCAGAGTTCTATAAACATCCCAAGATTAAGTTTTTGAAAATTACAACTAATACAGTATTTACAAAACATACATGAAATAGTTGAGATATCTCTGATTCAAAGAAGTACCAATCGGAAAGTGTTTTACCTTCGAGTTTATAAACGATATAGAGGCGCATTCAGGCTCTTCGCTAGGCGAATGCTGGCAGCCCCTGTTTATAAATTAGGGGGTTAAACTTCGTATATAGTCGATAAGTGATTTAAGTACAGACTTTGATCGTGTTATTGTTGAATAAGGCGAATCGAAGCGGAGAATTACTAATTTGGAAGTTTTGCGTGGAAATATGATTTGTATCGATCAAGGTCTTATTCTCGACACCTTCTACATTATGTCGAGGCTTACAGATGAGATAGGTCGAAGGTTACAGACCCATACTTAATCATTTAATTCTTTACTGTGTAGTTAGATTTGGTTTGTCTTGATCAGTGTTAGATTTTTTGAGGCTAATTTATACTTGTACTTGATTTGTTTTTTGATTATTTTGAATTCTTAAACGCTCAATATGTGTCCCTTATTCCTTGATTGATTGTATTTAATGTCTGTAAATAGTAGCTTCAAATCATTATGAATCCAGGAATTGGTAAAGTATTTAACTTGTTATAAAACAATTTTATAAATATTTTTTATAATAAATGTGTGGATTTAAAAATATCAAACACAATTTGGACTATTAGAGTAAATAAATTAGTGCTGTGCTAAAATTTAACGCAATCTATATTTACACCATAACATGAAGTTTATATCGTAGAGTTTAATCTTAATATGGCATAAAACGTATGTACATTTCTATAGATAGGTACATGTGTTGTGGTCATGTTACTTGATCTTAAAATAGTCACAATTTATCTAATAGTTTCAGCAGTAATAGTGTCGTTATCGACATCGATATATCGATAAAATCGTATTCAAGGCCACCAAGTGATATTCGCTTTTAACTTAGTATTTCTTAGGTTTACGCACGAGCGGACTAGACATCGCGGCTGTCCCAAACCAAAACCTAGTATGAGCCATTTTTTTTTGTAGACTTTTTTTACGACATCGTTCTTTGAATGACATTCTAGAAACGATGATGCAAAAAAACATCTACCAAAAAAATGGCTTGTACTAGGTTTTGGTTTGGGACAGCCGATCGGATTATGTTCGTGTGTTGCCATCTCTAGTCCACTAATATTTAGTACATTCTGGGTAGATAGATCGCATTTAGATGTAACTTTTTATTATGTGAAAATGGGATATTTACCACGACTTTTTGGTGTAAATTTGAGGCATTTGGAAGAAAAAGGAAGTCTAAATGCGATCATAAACATAATAATTTAGGGAAACGACTTGAATTATCTATAAATTCCTGTTTAAAAGATTAAACACTAGTGTATCGAAATTAAAAATTTAAAACAAAGTAGCATTAAGTAGGTATTAATTGGTATTGTAAATTAGCTAGTTGGGTAAAACATTTAGAACTGAATATTATATTTTGTTTGTATCTATACTTTGGCGGACATGTAAAGTTCGTTGATATTGTGTGTAATTTTGTCATATAGAGTATAGTTATATAAATTAGTAATATTGCGTGACGATTACATGCTAGTTATTTTTTGAAATTAATAAAAGGCTTAAAAATTTACCTTTGTATCATTCACACTTCTACGTAATAGGTAGGAACGTAATATTAAGTAGTTTTGGTATAGATAAGTAGGCAAGTACTCTACTTGGTAAGTACAGTCAGCAACAAAATTCGATTAATAGTTTTTTTTATCCCAATAGGGACAGTCGCAAAATGCAAAGATAGAAAAATTACAAAACAAATATTGAAACGCTCCCAAAATATAGATCACCTAATCACCTTAAATTTTTCATCATGGGGCTGACTACCTTAATTTTTCTCAAAACAAAATTTAGAAACAGAATCCTTATTTCAGTGATAGGCACAGTGGTGTACCTTACAAGGCACATCCTCAACCGACTTGCTCTGCCTATGAAACTGCTGACTTTATGTGACACAGAATATCAAAGCAAAATAAACTCAAGGAAAAATAAAGACAGCAAAGTGCAAAAATGCCGCTACATCACCATTTAGCCGACAGAACATGGGTGGATAACAACATAGCTCATAAAAAATGCATGAGCCGTCAGATATGTTCGCCTAACAAGAGGGTAGGTACGCTAGTTATTCCACACCACCGGTAATTGTGACAAATGAATGTGTTTCGTTATACTTACAAAACAACGCGTTCCTTCAAGAAGGTCGCTATTTACATAAACAGGACATAAATAAGGGTCGATCGTTGGCTCAGAAATACTTGGACTAAGGAATTTTCTCCGTCCACCTATCATACAATCTTCACAATGTCGTACTTAAGTCAATCAGAAAGTAAGACCGTTCTACGCGTCTTCCAATTCATGGTCACTATTCGAGAACTTCGTTCTTCTCATATTATTATGTTGGCAATAGATAAGGCCTGCCCATTGGCCATTGCAAAATGAACTAAGTATGGCAATGACCCGGCTTCCACGGATTTCCTGTTTAGTCAATTAGTTACTAAATAGTTAACTGGCTTTTTAGCATGGCAAAATTGATAACTGCGTCAATTTGTTAGAATAATATTATTAAAGTATAGGTAAGGTGGATTAAGATCTCCAACACATTTAATCCTTCATAGAATTCAACCCTAACCAGTCAACCATTACAACAACAAAATAAAATATGTCGGGTTAAATAGGTCCATTCAAAAAACACGGCACGCGTCGTCGATACGTAGAAAGAAAGACGTCGTTAACCAAACGGGCCATTGTGTCCGGATAGGTACCGTCCCAAGCGGGTAGTTATTGCACAAATACGAGTGATTCGCGGAATTCCAGGGGGTTGAAATTTGCGGGAAAAATTGCGAGCGTGGTACAATCGAGCGATTGTATCGGTTAGGGTTGCGTGGTTTTCTGTGATTGATACAATAAAATATTATTCTCATAACTAAATCTTATAAAAGTTGTTGAGAACAGGAGAGGAAAGATGATTGGACACCTTATTATGTATTATTGTTGTATTAGTTAAAGTGGAGAGTACAATAAAGAATATATCTATCTATCTATCTATCTTATACGACATGACAGCTTAATCGGAAATATCATTGAAGGGAAGGTAGAAGGAAAGAGAGGAAGACCGCGTATTAGCTATATGAGCCAAGTGAAGATCGATGTCATGTCGTATAAGGACGTCAAGGAAGCTGCCCTGAAAAGAAGAACCTGGCGGGAAATGCATACATTACGCCGACAAGAGCATAGCTCTTAAATTAGGAGAAGAAGAACTAAATCGTTTCGAGTGAAACGAAGAGTTGTCAATAGATTTTTTATATCTACCACTTTAAAATCAAGCGTTTACCTGCCTGCCAAGGTTTTATAGTTTCCCTCAATTAATCATCTCTTCTGTTCATTCCTGTCCATCCAAAGGTTGCCTGGTAGAGATCGCTGTTAGCGAGAAGGCCGCCCATTGGATTATCTACTTATTATTTTATTTTTATAAAACCTGTGTTTAGGTAGATAGATTGATAAAAACTTTATTGCACACACAGAAAAAAGAAATAACAGAAAGAGAGAAACATAAAAATAGAGAGTACAATGGGCGGCCTTATCGCTAAAAGCGATCTCTTCCAGACAACCTTTGGATGAACAGGAATGACGAAAAATATAGAACGGCGGTGTGCAAAATTTTAAACCTAATAAGTATGTAAGTAATCATAAAAAATAATTTTTAATATTAGTACATTATAAATTAATCGATAAACTTATTTCTAAAACGTAGCAACCCTACAGTCTCGTTGTTATTAATAACGGTAGCATATTACAACTCAATTTGAGCCGGCGGCGAGCCGGCCCGGACCAAATCCGCATGTAATCCAGATACCGAACAATTATATTAAGAGCAAACATGAATTTTCAAATCCCGCGATCGCTATTAAATCGAATATAATTGCATTGTCAGCTGAGCTGTACGTAATAACCTGGTAAAGCTTGGCACAACGGAGCTTTAGAGTTGTTCGTGGTGCGCTTTGGTACGACTGCCTTTACAATGAGTTTGCGGGATAATGCTTTTATAGATAACGACCTCTTTGGCGCAACGGTGACTGGCACACTCCGATGCGAGGTTTGCAAGTTCGCTTCCTGCGTGAACGGTCGCGTGGTATGCATGTTCTGTTCATGTTCGCGTGTTCTGGTACTGAGGTAGCCTGGTCAATCTGACATTCAACTACCTGTCGATAAAAAATAAAAAGTATCTAAACCTTGGAACGAAGTGAGATGAGATGATGATGATTGAGACGAGGTGAGATTGTGGTCATACGCTTGCTTATAAATTTATAAAAACACATTAAGTATTGGTTCCTTCTCTAGATTCCTTAGTAGGTAGGTAATAGTAGAGTTATTTGTGATTTCTCCTTTTTGTTTGAAATATTTAAATCGCAGATATCACAAAACCTTTTTCACCCAACCAATAACTCAATATCTAACCCGACTGAATATTCTAATCTAAACTCTACAAAGCAACAATAGCTTACCCCAAATTGAAATAGTTGTACAAAACATGCAATCTCATCATACTTACTCCAACAGTTACAAGCATCGGCATGTAATCGGGTTAGACTAACTAATACCATTTGACGGTCCAGTGGACCGTTACTTCCAGGGCCCGATTCAGGACTTTGCTGGGGGGTACGCACAAACAAATCTGTCAGTTGTCGCAATACGTAAACCTAACGTATTCGAGTACAACAACGCGTGAACAACAACTCGACTGCCTATCTTACTTGGATATGTGCGCTACCGTTACGATTTTCTCATTCATGCATTTTAGTAACTAAAGTTTCGTAACTCAGTCGAAATTCTACAATCGCTGGAGAACTAAATGTATGGAAATGATATTTACGAATGAAAACCACGCGAGAATTCTCATACATTTTTTTATTCTGTACCGAATTTTTTTACGAAAATGTCCCACCAGGGGCAGTTACGAAAGAAAATATTTTGTTCTTTTAAAACCAGCTACTTACTACATAAAGGTTATGTACTTAATGGGTGGTTGTCCCCATGGCTTGATTCAAGGATCTGGCCAAAGTTTTAATAAAGTTCCCGTACTCAGTGGCATTCTCGAGAGAGTAACGATGTGACTTCGCTTGTTCAATGTTCCCGGTTTTTGTTGGTATAAATTCTATAGAAATTAGTTCCTATTTCAGTGAAGAATTCTGTGTGTCAATGAACCGAAATTTCTTAATTCGTTCAGAAAGCTTCTTATTAGTTCAAAATAATTAATTTTGCTTTTTTATTTCACATTTTTCCACCAAACATATTCAAATCAAGATATATTATGTAGATAAAATTGTTTTCTGTTGAGCCACAATTATTTTTATTACTGGAATCCTAGTACATTTTTAAAAAGGTGTTGTCACTGTAGTAACCAAAAAAATTCATCCTTTCAACGGCCCTGGCAGGTTTACCGAAGTAAATAACCAGATGTAATTTACGCTAGACCATCTATTTTTCTTTTTTGGTAAACGCAGAATACCTACTAACAGAGAATGTAGGCAGAGATAGATAAAAAAAACTAGGAGTAGGTAGATGATAAGTAAACTATATACCTATTGCTTTCTTATTAGAAATGTTAAATAGAGAACTCAAAATATTAAAATTATTTTGACTTGTGTTATCTAAAATACCTAGTTAGAAATCTGAATTCATATTCCCTTTTTGATAATAATTTTTCCCAATTCAAATATTTAAACTTTTTTTCCGAATAGTCATAACAATGCGTTTAATTGAATTCTGCAGAACGCCCGTGGACGAGGAAAGCCCGGGGGGGGGGGTAGGGGGAGGGTTCCGTTTTAACTTTCCGGACCGATGGTCGTGCCCTACCATTGTTGTAAAGCCTTATTTCTGTTTACTATCTTTTGCAGACTTCTCATTTTGGAGATGAGAATTTATCTTAAAATTCCTTATGTATTTTTTTTACAGGAAACACCTGAATAAGCTTTTTTTAAAAGACCGCAAAAAAGTCGTGAACATACCTAATGTTAAAATAGCTCTAATCAAACATTAGTACCTAAGAAGTATCAAAATTTAATGATAATAACCTACCCATCTCCAGAACAGATATAGAAATCATGCAATCATTTTGTTTGCTTCAATTTTATTAGAGTTTGCTAGCCGTAGAGTAGAATAAAGAATTAGATCATGCTTATCCTATGCTTTATGGACAAACTCATTGAGTTTTTCACGTAGCGCCTCTGTCTACGAACTCTCGTAGCACAAAATACTCGTAGCACAGTGCTACGTGGCGCTACGCAATCAATGCAATGGCAGTTACAAGTAGCGTTTGGTTTCGCATAAGAAAGGGACCGTCCATTAATCACGTGAGGCTTGAAAGGGTGGGGGGGGTTTTAGCAAAAATCACGAAATATCACAAAGAGGAGTGTAGTAAGATATCACGTGTAGGTATTTTTTTTCGTCAAACGCGCGATTTCTAAACCGAAAAGCGGCGTGTAGTGTGAAAAAATACACGTGATTTTGGGTGGGGGCGGGAAAGGGTCTTAAGCCTCACCACGTATCGGGGGGGAAGGGAGTTTAAAAAACATCACGTGATTAGACGGCCCCAAAAGTAAGTTTTCTCTGTTCTGTGAAAGGTAAGCAAGTAGTAAACGTCCTACAGTTGAAATGATAGCATGTAATTGCATATTTCTTTTTTCTTACCATTTTGTCTAAAATCAAAAATGATACGGAACAATTAGTAGTGGCTAGTATTCAATTAACTCCAGAGCCTTCCACAGCGCCTGACGCTTTTAGTTATGTCTGTATTATGTAAGCACAATATTTCGACTGTGTTTCTTCGTTGCCGGTTTAAAAGTAAATAGCTTTTAATAGTTTGTAGCAACTACGGTTTGCTTTAACACTACATGGTGCACTCATTATGATTTAAACTTTCTTGATCGTTAAACTTTGTGTTCATGCCATTGTAAAAATAAAATAAATTAAATATAATTTATAAGTTAAAAAACTGGAAAACCGACTTCAATTCGACTACCAGCTTCATCATCAGATGATGATGACGATGATGACAGTTCATTGGGAATGTTCTAGTCACTATAAACACCACATAAAAGTCACAGGAAAGCAAAATACGCAATTTGGTGCACGTGGTTGGTGTTGATTCTTTAGAGGAACAACTGGTGGGTTTTTGCTTTTCTCCAATTAAATGCGGTTTGTATGTACAAACTGGGTTTATTGACAAATTTAGAAAAATGTAAAAATTTAGGTGTGCACCACAAAGGGTCCATCGTTGCTAGCAGTAAAATGGTAGGCGCTACGCCGCAACTTGGCATATTGCATCGTTGCTAGCAGTAAAATAGTAGGCGCTACGCCGCGCCGGGCATATTTTTTTCAGTTATTTCTATTTATAACCCAAACTACTCAACCGATTTTGATGAAAATAAAATGGGACCAATCTGGAAGTATATCCTTTCAGATGAAAAAAGAATTTTTGAAATCGGTTCATAAATGACGGAGTTCTGAGGTAACAAACATTAAAAAAAATAAAAAAAAAAAAAATAAAAAAAAAAAACATACAACCGAATTGAGAACCTCCTCCTTTTTTGAAGTCGGTTAAAAAAATAAAATGTTTGGATAGATAGATAAAGCTTCTTTTTTTTTAATAAAACGATAGAAATAACACTTAAGAATCCATCGCGCAGAAAGGATTACCTGCACACGACCACAAATTATAAATGACCATGAGTGAAATGACATTATAAAAACACTCCTATTTTCATACGTATAAGTGTGGGGATTCCCTTGTTAGTTATTTATTTTTTACTTTTGACAAAACCCACGATATCAACCCTAGATCTTTGCGCGCCAATTAGTGAAGGATTTCACTCGTATAATACCACCATTTTTATGATAAAAATAAATAATAACCTACCCATCCTTTATTCTACTGTCAAAGTTAATGTTTGGATGTTTGTGTTTCAATCGCTGCAACTGCTAGTCCGATTTGAATGAAACTTGGAATATATATAGTTCATAATCTACTTTTTATCCTGAAAAATTAACAGGACGAACGAGACATGGACGAAGTAGCGAGCGGATGCTAATCAGTTACAAACACACCTACCGTTTCTTTTTTTTTTAATAGGTTTTTTGGCCATATTACAGGGCTATTTGAAGCCACCAATATTATTCTTGTATCAGATGGTGTAAATGCACCAATTTCACACTACACTTTCGACATTTTCTTGTGCTATCGGCAAAATCTGACTTGTTGTTTCTGATATTACGAAGGTTAGCGTATATTTTATGATCGTGTGCCATGGAATTTATCCTTGTATCAGATAGCTTTGAGTTTTTACTGTTGACTCCCGTACTAAGAGGCCCTGCAGGGGTATGCCAATCAAAGTTGAACTGCAAAGTTTTAAATCATGGTCAGCTCATACTAACTCATAGTTATTCTGTGACTAAATAGTGACATTATGACGTCATTTGATGTGTTCACGTATATTTTGCTGTCAAGTGTCTAAAAAGAATGATCACGTGGTACAAAATTGTACCACGTGACCTGAAGAAATTACACTGGGCAGTGAAATATAACTTGACAGCAAAAGATTGGCATACGGGGGCTGAATTAAAACAAAATCCGCCCGGACATTAAGCTAATGCGTAAACTAACAGATTAGTAAATGGGCGAACCCGAGGGCTCATTCTCACAAACCCGACACCGTCGGCAAAGTGATTAACCTGTTGGTCCCTACTTTTTAATTCAGCGTATATTAGCAAGGTCCGCCCGCAATACAAAGTATACTGTCGGTTTTTGTATCACCTTTACGTTCATTCAGTTTTCATACACTTTATAAATCCAAAGGTTGCCTGGAAGAGATCGCTCACAGCGATAAGGCCGCCCATTGTACTTCGCTTTAATATAGAACTATGTCTAATATCTAATTTCCGGTGCAGTACAATAAAGAGTTTTCTATCTATCTATAAATAACTTTTTAAAATATATTTTGACAAGAGCGGAAACTTCTAATACAAGTATTACAGATGGAGATTTTCAACACTGTCTTAGATTATATCTTTATTGTACACCAAAATAAAAGAAAAAAGAAACAAACAAGAGAAATAACAATTCGGAACATGAAAGTCATGCAGAACATGCAGTCTTATCGCTATAAACGATCTCTTCCAGACAACTTAAATATTATCTTTTGGAAACAATAAAAAACATTTTGTATTCTATTGTATTACACTAGTTCAAGCATAGACTTTCGCTGAGAGGATGGTGTGCTGTGCTGGGCAAGCCTGTTCCATATAAATCATGTCTCAGGTGCGTCCCGTTCATAGACAGTGGAGAGACAGACAGACTGACACCGGAGTGAGACCAGTGTTCCGTTTTTCCAAAACTGGACCGGAACACTAACAAGTAATTAAATTTAAAATTTAAAAACCCCTGAAACTTGGACCGATTTTCATCAAAGATAGCTAAGAACACTCCCGACTAATTCACCTTTCATACAAAAAAAACAAAATCAAAATCGGTTCATCTGTTCAGGAGCTACGTTGCCTCAGACAGCAGCACACACACACACAGACACGTCAAACTTATAACACCCCGTCGTTTTTGCGTCAGGGGTTAATAAGAAACAGTAAATAGCCGACAGACGAAAATCTGTAGGTGGTGCTACTAACAGACTCTCGTAAAACTTAGGATTTACATATTGGGCATTGTGTCTATCTGCGCTACGTAGGTAAATATCCACGCAAACTACCAACAATTATTATTTATTTGTCAGTAAAATGCAACAGCGCCATAAAGCACCGTTCACAATGCGTTGCCGATACAAAGGTCACCGCACACTGCACTGCTTGACACACGGAGTGCGGCGTGACGGCACTTCATTATGTCAGTATTGAACAACATGCGCAGGGCTGTGCTGAACGATTCACAACACTGAGATATCGATGAAAAAATTTAACAATTTTTTTCTAGGTACCTACTAAGGTGCAGCATTTTGCTGAGACAGGGCCCCAGCATAATGGGGGCATTTGCCCCCATTCCCATTTGATGGAAAGGCTGTCTTGTTTTTGATATAAGTATACCTACCTACCTTACACTATTGTTATTATGAGCTGAAAAAAAATTCTACTTACACCATAAATGTCCCAACCCTAACCCAGTCAATTGATGTTAGTACAGGGGTGTGCAACCCTTCATCGCGGCTTAATTCCATAATTGAGGGTTAAATCTCTTCGGCGACGGGCCGTATGTTCATTATGACGCGTCTATTTATTTCTATAAACCTCATCATTTTCGGTGAGGGTTGTCTTATCTCGATGGCATTTTTCATCAATTTTATTACTGCTATAAATCAAAGTTAGGATAAAATCGTGATGATTAAAACTTATTTTTTATGGTCAAAAAAAGGCGTGTGATAAAAAGCTTGTTTTAAAACAATACAAACGAACTAAATAGCTATGAATTAAACCTACTTCACCAAGAGAGTTCTTATTCTAGCTTAGATTATTATAAATCCTACTGCTGACCTAATAAATACATACTACAAACTAAAGTAAAAACAATTATCAAAGTTTTTAAAACCTAAAACAATCCCTAAAAGTAATAAACACCTCATTATATTCAAAACAAAAAACCAATCAAAACAAAACCACAAAACCGTAAATAACTTAATACAATCAAGTAAAAATACCTCCTTGTTTTAATCGAACAAACGAGCGAGAAACAATTATACAGTAATACTTGTAATTTCAATCACAAAATTAATTCACTTCTGCCGTCTTAAATAAGTTCAGGGCTTGTCCAATCGATAAGAGGAGAGGCAGTAAGCGGGCGGGCGATAAAGGTAAATAAGGTTTTTGGAGCAACCCTATTGGATGGGTGAAGTGATAGGCGGGGCTTACGAAGGGGGGTGGAGCTTACGCACGTCAGTGAGACACAGATTTTGTCGGTCAGTGTGCGCGTACCTTTACTAGCGTGAGGCTAGCGTCTTGTTGGTATGTGTTCTGTGCTTTGAAGTGGTGTTAGCTGCTGATAAGGTAGGCGCATTTTGAAAACTAAACCTAAGTAAAAAAGCTATTTCAATTTATATACCAACTTTTCAGCAAACTTTTTATACATTTCTTTAAAAGAAAACTTAAAAATCTTTATTTTTAATTTTTTTAAAGACCGGCCGCCAATAGTTAGATTAGTCGCTTGCTAGTTGCACAAAAGTATAAAAATTTTAAAAAAATGAGAGAAAAAAAGTAAAGTTCAGGTAAATGTGTCGGTAAAGTTAAAAGTAATAATTATAATATCAGCAAAAAGTTTCGCTTTTATACTGTCGCTATTTTTTGCTAACTTAAAACTTAGGAATGGTTTTAGAGCTGTATTTTCCACGCCTAAAATAACCATAACTCTAATCTTAATAGCTTGTTGTCTGTCTCCTGTAACTATTGTAGCACTTGGCATGAAGCCTTCCTTGTAATCTTATTCTATTCTGTGTTTTAGTGTATACAATGTTGGCAACTCAAATAAATAAACAACCGACTAATCCCCACGTTTACTTTTACACCAGAATTATGAAAAATTGTGTATGTGTATTCACTTTCACGTAATTAACGCTATTTCATTAAAGTAATGGAGCAAATATAATGACGATTTCTGAAAGAAAAAAACTGAAATCCGTCACTGATAAAGATTCCTCAGTGGGGATTTTTGGTATATATCAAAACTAATACTCGAGTCGTATGCGTTGGAGCGATCAGGTTCGCTCAGCACTGGATTCCTCTGTCAGTGACGCTATTCGTTCCGCAGAAGACAGATCTCGTTGGAGGAGCATCGTGCAGAAGAAGGTCCTGCATAAAGGTCACGACCCTCAACAGTGAGGTTATCGACGCAAGGAGGAGGAAAACTAATACTTACCAAACTTAAAAAAAGGTTTTCGGTTTACAATTTAGCGCCAGAACTCTAAAACCAGCTGTTTTATGAAACTCATCATTTATTTATTGCCGGCGATAACAGAATCTACAAAAAGTCACTGCACTCGAAAATTACATTGCTTACAATAAAGATAATCTGTAGATTAAATTCGTGTCCCTCTTTTGGAGTGTTCCACATATTGAAGCACGTATCAGCACGTCGCGTCATAATATTGATCCTCTTCTGTCCATTAACTGTCCCTAAGGGGATTTTAATTTTCGATTTTTATACGATTCTTATGCGTGATAGGACCCAGTAAAATTTTGTAAAAATGATAAATTAATAAATAATCTTACAAAACCATGTTCTAAACAATATTTTGCAAGTAATATATAATTTTTACTCACCATTTTAACAATTGTATGTCTTATGGTCATTTTCAAATTAATAGATCTAAAATATTATGTAAGTTTTACAATAAGTTAAAACAGAACACCCGATTCAAATTAATCCGATCTTTGATAATTACCCATCGGTAAGACATAGCAATAAAAGTAAGTAGCGGTCAATTAGTAGTGATTGGTTTTTTGACTGCATTGCTGGCGCGTGCTCTAGATGTAGTGTAACCGGTACAGTATTGTTAAACAAGAGGCGCGGGAGGGGTCCTACGAGACCCCGTAATTGAAAGACAAACAGGGGGTGAATTCACAACGAATTCATTATACCCACATTAACTTGATGCTTCTCGTTTGTCTGTTCGATGGTGGGCAAGAGTCTTAACTGTCACTTTAAGATGTTGACAGGCGTCAAACAACTTCTTTTAACATTTTTGAAAATATTAAACCACTGAATGTTATTATGAATAATCGCGAACAATCAGCGGTTAGAGAATAACACTACAAAGGTTCAGAAAAAACACTCAAATTATTTAGAATTTTTTACACTAATAAGTTTTGCTAACAAGTTTTACGACCAAAGAATAAATTTTAGTTTTTTAACATTTGTTTACTAACAAAATAACTTGGAAATTTATAGCTAACTTATAGCTTGGAAAACTATATTAAACTATTATTATTTAGTCCAATTTCGATCAAAATTAAATCAATTACCGCCCTTGAACCAGTACAGTGTTTAAAAAGAAAGTTTTGGATAGAAAATGTAATCATTTTTAGTAAATATATTTTGCTCATTTCAGGTGTACAAGCTCATTATTGATTGCTGTTAGAATATTGACCGTTTAACGATACACCCAGTTTTTGTTTCTTCCTGTGCGTTTTTTATAACAAACATTTTTCTAACAAAAATAACTCGTCTAGTGAAGTTAAGTCTAAAGAAACCATATAGTTGTTGTCTCGTTGTTGTCTTTTGTATGGGCTACGCCACGTTACGTAGTCTTTGTCTACGCCGTAGCCGTAGCTAGTGCTACGTACTCTCTACGAATTTCCGTCGGGTTTTGCAGTTACACACCATGGGTGCCTTGATAGTTAATATCGACTAAAAATATATACTTATTTCAAAAATTTTTGCTAAGAGTAGGTAAACTATTTCTGTATTTTGGATTTTCCTTATTTTTTGGGGGAGACCTTTGCCCAGCAGTGGGACGAGATAGGTTAAGGAAAAAAAAAGGAATAATAAATATGCCTCTTAGCTAGTTTAACAAAACGGTTTATTTCTGACAGATAACCAAGACTAGGTAACTGGTTATCTCAGTAGGTATTTCATTTATTTCCTAATAGAAGTAACCAAAGTAGCTACGTAAATTAAAATTAGTAAAAAGTTCTATAAAACATTTGAACCACTAAAACCAAACAATTCTTGCATCTGTGTCTCTTGTTTTAATTTTATTTTCTGTTATGTTTATTGTCAACGATATTCCTTGTTTTGTAACTAAATAATTTATAATTTATTTCACAAAATAACATCTACTCGACACCCCCCGACAAAGTTGGGGTAATTCTCCTATAGCTGGGTAATTCTCATCAAATCAAGTCAACAGATGTTATTCCGAGGCGTAGCCTATTCAATTACTTTTATAAATATAATCAAGGAGTTTTATAAATATATTCAAGAGTTTTTTAGCTACAGGGTGTACCAAAAATCTACACCGAATATTTTTTAAACTATTTTGTACTTTACTGAAGAATAGTTATACCACTAAATAAATATAATAAATAAATATTCAGGGACATTTCACACAACACCCTCTAGTCCCAAACTAAGCAATGCTTGTAATATGGTAACCAGATGGCTGATAGAATACTTGTATACTTTTTTTTTTGTAAATACATACTTATAATACATAGTAACACCCAGACATAGAACAAACATCTATGTTTTCCACGTACAAATGTTTGTTCTTGGTGGGGATCGAACCCACGACCCACAGCACGGAAGGCAGAGCTATTACCAACTGAGCTGTGACGCCTGTCAATAAAAAAAATAAAAGCTAAACAACTATAATTATTAAGTACATACAGACTGTATAATATTCCATAGTCTTGGTACCAGGTCCATACATTTATGCCTATTTACTTTTACCATTTTTTTATTTCAGTTATGTTTTGGAACACTCTGTGTATCCAGTTTTCTTACACCCTGTACATTGTTGTCAATTTGCATGTTTATTTGAACTTTTCGTAATGCGATGTTATTTAAATTCCTCCATAGTCATAATGGAAAATTTTATAACCAAGCCAATTGGAGTTTGTAAAGTTAATTATGACATTTTGATGTGTAGATTATTTTTATGTTTTATGAGGTTATCGATCAACCACTTTTTACCCCTGCGCGGAGCAAAAGATAGGTTACGAGTTTAACAGTCTATGTATGTATGTGGGATGTTTATCTATTCCCTAGCTTTTAGACTATTCTACAAATTATGGCAAAAAATATATAGAACCCGTTTACCCCCCGCGAGGCCTTAAAATTCAATATTTAATCTCACAGAACCAGCCGCGCAGCATCCAGGCAAATTAATTTTGTCATATCAACAATGGATGGGTTAGTTAGGCATTCAATTGTGCTAAAAATCCGCCAAGTCCCGCCTGTCAACGGCCTTTGTTACATGTTACACGGGAATGAGAGGAGCTTAATTTTACATGCTGAGCTGGAATGCGGATTTGGGTTATCTTTTTGAGAACATCCCAGAGTAAAAGTTGTAAAATTATTTAGACGACTTTGAAATATCCTATAGATCCAGATTAATTAAGTTCCTCACATTTGCTGAAATCTGTTATGACGATCTATAAATATGGCGCTGGACGCGACTAAAGTATTGCACGTAAGTAGTGGAAAGACACATTTTCATGGATTGACTATTAAATTGGATTAAAAACTGATCTCTTAAAATAACACCATTAATTACTTACCAAATTAAGAAAAGTCTAACGCAAAAACTTTTAAAGTACCTTAAACTGCGAAAAAAACGTGGCATTACTTAATCTCGGTAAAAACTTTGAGTCGGCTCTTGGACTACACTCCAGGGGCGCTCGTGCGTCAATTAAATATTAATCGACGAATTAACTCCGTGTCTTCACCCTCGACTCCAGTTAAGCGCACAAAGCAGCAGAGTAAATAACGTACTCGTCACGAATTAATTTTGTACCAACCTAGATTGAATCTCTTCGCACGAGCTTTTAGGTAGAATGAGTTTTATGCGCGGAGTTTAGATTCATTCGAGTTGAATTCATCGTGAAAAGAATTTCCAAAAATGATCACAAATTACTTTAGTACCAATCTAGATTGAATTGCTTCGAACAAGCTTTTAATATTTCCTTTAATTTAGATTCAATTTGGATAGGTTTAATTCATCGTTAAAAGTGTTTGCCAATAAGAAGTATTTTTTATCACTTCATCAACTTTCAGTAAAAGGCATGTATTTAAACAAAAATACATTAAATATATTAATTTCATGTTTTTACGTGTGTATTCTGCCCTCTACCTACAATTCCTATAGCATACATCATCAACCTTTATTTGTCCACTGCTGGACGTAGGTCTCTCAAGACGAGCCATTGAGCTCGGTCTTCGGCTCTTCTCATCCAGTGTTTGCCAGCTACATTTTGCAGATCTCACCCCATCTCGCCGGAAGGCGTCCTACACTACGCTTGCCTCCACTCGAGTATTAGTTTGCTCCAACGATTGTCAATTCTACGGCAAACATGGCCGGCCTACACCCTACGGCCATTTCAGATTGATAATTTTATATCTATATCGACGACCTCGCTTCTCTGTCTAGATAACTTCGTTTCCGATTCCATCCTTAAGAGAAATTCCGAGCATAGCTCTTTCCATAGCTGCACAGCATACATAGTGAAAGGTATATAAGTTACTACTATTTCACATTCTGTGAACCAGCTTTGTAATCTGAAACGTAGTTTGTTTAAAGGTACGAGTTCCACGACTATTGTTCTCGCTCGCTATAGAAATTAAAATTGACTTTTGTGAAGAGATAACATTAAATGGGCTTGAATTAGTAATTTGAGTTTGATTTGAAGGTTTTTGTGTATTTATTCAAATACTTTTACAATACTTACCTAACAAACTACTCAAAAATAAAAATAAAATATTTATTACGAAAAAGACCTTAGTCGAAGGCAAGTAACTTAAATCTAACCAAATTATGTTACTGTAGTATTTTTTTAAAGCAAGAAGTGAAGAATCTATCAGATAGCCGTTCCTCTGCCTATATCAATAAATTAGTATTAAATCAAAAGTAGAGTGTCCTCGCAAAGTAGAGCAATGACTTGTTACTTTATTATTATAGCTGGCTAATTAGCCACTTTGTAAAAAAAAAGGCTGAGAGCATAAGTGGATACTTTTTTTTACCATCCTGCCTCCGTATTCCAATCTTTTGCTGTCAAGTTATATTTCACTGCCCAGTGTAATTTCTGGTACAATTTTGTACAACGTGATCATTCTTTTTAGACACTTGACAACAAAATATGCGCGAAAACAAATTAAATGAAATCATAATGTCACTATTTAGTCACAGAATAACTATGAGTTAGTATGAACTGACCATTATTTAAAACTTTGCAGTTCAATTTAGATTAGAATACCCCTGCCGCTCCATCCCACTTGGATAAAAGCCTCTCCTTCTTCTAAGGATACTTAGTAATTAATTAAAGCTTCTAGAGATGTTCGAGTCAACCGGTTTATTATAAAAAAAAAACTAACGTATTTTTTTCACATTTTTTTGCGACGTTGTTGATTACTAAATCAAGTTTAATTTACAATTTGTCCCCGGTGATTCGTTTGTCCCTGTAGAACCGATTAAATAAAATTAAATAACAAAATACTAAGAGCTATTAAAGTTAAGTTACCCGTTGGCAACCAATCTCTACAGATTTGTAACATTTTGTGCAATCGACATAATCCACCCTTTGCCATTATCCGATATTTTCAAACTGCATTGGTTTTTAAGGGTCCTTCAATACAGCCATTCGAGCACGATACTATAAGCTTACGGCGATACAACTGGCACATGATATTACTCTTCTTTTTTACAAATTTTTAAAGAAAGTTCCATTATAGCAAGTTTAAAAAAATAAGAAAGAAAAGGTATTTATTTACGACACAATATTAACAATTACTCAGAACTAGGAGAAGCTAAGGTGCCGCAAAACGGACCCTGCCTCAGCATATGTCGGCCAACAAGCGGCCAACGCTGGTCTTCCGGCGTCGTCTTATATAACTCTTATACAATACAAATCGCTTGGAATCGCTTTCAAAAGTTAGTCTGCTAGCATTAATTTTTGCCCCAGAACCTGTATAAACATGGTTTGAAGTGATTAAAAATGAAGGTCCTATAGAACAACGTCTTGTAACTTTCTATACTATGTTATTTTAGTATTTAAAAAATAAAATTCACAAAGTTATTATTTATTTATCTACAAACCGCTGCAAACGATTTATGGAACAACTGATCCAAATCAGTAAGTATTTTACTTGAATTTTAAGGATCGACGAATGAACAAATATTAGTCGAAATAATACCGAAAATAGTCCGTAAGTTCTTCTAAAAAACGATTAGTTCCGATACAAGTGGAACACATGCGAACTGTCCTTAGGGATCGCTATCTATGGGGCCCATGTATCACAGCAACACCATATGGCATGAGAGATCCGTAATTACAAGTGTTTTGCTATTGTCCGTGAATTTTCGTAATTATGGTCAGCTGAACCGTAAAATATGAAGCATGATACGTTATTTAAAAAAAAAAGCTAGATTTGTTTTCATTTATGAACCATCAGAGTCTGCTATTTTATTGAAACTCTAATTTTTTTTAATGACTACTGCCTCCGTATGCCAATCTTTTGCTGTCAAGTTATATTTCACTGCCCAGTGTAATTTCTTCAGGTCACGTGGTACAATTTTGTACCACGTGATCATTCTTTTTAGACACTTGACAGCAAAATATGCGCGAAAACACATCAAATGACGTCATAATGTCACTATTTAGTCACAGAATAACTATGAGTTAGTATGAACTAACCATGATTTAAAACTTTGCAGTTCAACTTTGCAGTTCAACTTTGATTGGCATACCCCTGCTGGAACCTAGATTATGCCCCGAAAGATTACATAGGTACATATTTTTAAGTCTGTAGTTAAAAATCTGTCGATAAATTTCTTATGAATGGATACTTACAACAAAATAATGACTGGGCTAATTTTAATCATTTTTTTACCAACAACGAAAAACAGGTCTAATTATTATGAAAATTATGCAAAAGCTATTATGGAAAACTATTACAAATAATGACCTAATTTATTCGGAAATCACCGCAGAATAGCGCACATTGTCCCTTCAAAAAGCAACATATGCAATCATTACCATAGTGCAATGTCGTTTAGTTAATCAATTATTTGGCAGCCCTATACTAGGGGTGGCATGAATCGACTAATCATATTCCTAGTGGAACAGACAAGACAGCTGTTTAACTACATTCATAAATTAAAAAATGCTCTGTCATTGTCGCACTTGCACGGCAAGTGGCAACGAAGAAAGATGACAATAGATTTAGCAGCCATTTTAGATAGCTTAGCTTTAGAAAACCAATATGACTAAACCCATTAGTCCGTAAGCAAAAATGTTATCAATTAATCGTTATGCGACAGTTTCCTCACAATATATCGTTTACAATATTGAAATTATTATTTATTATTACTTTAAGTGTCTCTTTTTATTATTTTTAAATATTTTTTGTGAATTAATTAATTGTAATAATTATCTTTTTATCTTCTATTGTATACTTTACCTTTGCTGTGTGTTTTTGTGGCCAATAAATAACTGTCTAGGTCTGAAATAAAATAAGAGATAGTTCAATGTACAATGCTATTACTTATTAAGTACTCTTATGCATTCAAAAACTAATTTTTTTTTATTCATAGTTTTACTAGGCTTTGTAAAATGTGAAGGAATTGCGGTAGCGGGCCTTCAGTTTAATAGTGATTCATTCCACTTGTGTTCGCGCATTAGAAATGAACAAGCTGTCTCCTTCACAAGCTGTAACGTTGCGTCGTCACCGCGATGCGCCGGCGGCAACCCTATATTGATTCTATAGTTAGGGCTGGCTCTTATGTTGATTTTATAGTAGGGCTGGTACGTTTAAAGTCGTTCATCATTTTACAGTGATGACATGTTTTGTTACACTGGATAAGGGAATTATAAAGTGGCTATTAAAATTATGATTTTTGATGAGTCTGAAGGGTGATTTTTTTAGTTTGGTTCACTTACTTGTTATAACTTCGTGTTGTGAAAATTTAAGGAAATGTAAGTTATGCATAAAATTGTTTTTAAGTAGATAAATAAACTGGATAGAAAAAAATCTGCGCCACCGTTCTAAACATCAAAATATTACTTCAAAAGAAATTAACCAAGTGTGAAATAGACAAAACGATATTTATAGAAAATATTACATTATAGGTCAAACCGGCTAGGTACGTTGTACTGTTGATATACAATATGTGTTATTAAACTGTCACCCTCTTCAAAATTGCTCTTGAAAACGGTTCCTTTAAAAACAAGCGTAAAAATTCGACTTGTCAAAACTAATTCAGCAGATACTTTACATTGCCGACCAGCAACCCTAATCTAGGGGTGACGGGGGCGTTATCCCATACATTATCGCCACCCTTGGCCAATTGATATTCGATACACTGGATTCACACGCAAAATGCCTATTTTGTAGGAACGATCACTTTTGTTCAATTTATTGATAACCGTGCAGTTTTATTGAGCGAAAGTGCTGATAATGAAGCTGTTTTGTGGTTTCTGGTTGTTAATAGTGTAACGAATGTTAATATTGTAATTAAACCCATTAAATATTATGATTTAACAATAAATTTTGTGATAGCTACTTTTAAATAAATAATAAATAAATAAATATTCATGGACTTTACACACAACGCCCTCTAGTCCCAAACTAAGCAAAGCGTGTAATATGGGAACTAGATGGCTGATAGAATACTTAAATACTTTTTTTTTTGTAAATAGATACTTATAATACATAGTAACATCCAGACATTGAACAAACATCTATGTTTTCCACGCACAAATGTTTGTTCTCAGTGGGGATCGAACCCACGACCCACAGCACGGAAGGCAGAGCTTTGATTGAATAATAAATACATTTTTAGTTATTTTTATACAAAAAACAAAATAATATGGCTTATAGATTGAAATATTTAGTTTACATTTCATTGGTGTATAGTTTTTTAAAGTTGTTATTGTTTAGATTATAACACTGTATGATTCCAAGTATGTATTTACAAAAAAAAAGTATTTAAGTATTCTATCAGCCATCTAGTTCCCATATCACAAGCTTTGCTTAGTTTGGGACTAGAGGGTGTTGTGTGTAAAGTCCATAAATATTTACTTATTTATTTAGTTATTTATATATTTAGGACGGCTTGCATCAGAATCACTACACGTGTTTAACAGCTAAATAGATTTAAATCTGACGTATTTATATGACTTGACAACTCGCTAAATACTATTTAATAGTTAAACGCGTTTAGCGATTCTGGTGCAAGCCGCCCTTACTGTTTGTTTTCCAAATAAAAAAAATTGAATCGGTGGTGTCTAAGCTATAATATCCTTCCAGGATGGAGGCAACCAACTTAGCTATCTCTCCTAGAGAAACGCTAAAACCCAGAGCAGAGAAGGGATTGCAGCTTACCAGTAAACCGAATCAGGTATGATACCTCGTCGACCGCATCGTCACTTACCATCAGGTGAGATTGCGGTCAAACGCTTGTCTATAATGTATAAAAAAAACCTATCCAAATCTGAGGAGTTTCATGAAAATCTTACATGTCGGGTTTCCTGTAGCTATTTCTCCATTTTACTGAAAAAATAGAATTTCCTATAGGATCTCGTGGTGATGGAATATCACAATGTTTTCTTGAAAATATTATTTATTTTGGTAGATACTCTCTTACATGAAACCCGGCCTAAGCTTTGACTTTGACCTAAACACCTATGAACATCAAGGATCACATCAGAAACTTCGTCACCAGGTCAGCACAGTGCTCCTATACGGCGTACCCATTGTCTCCCTCGTCATCGAGGGCAACGAGCGCCTCTGCCTCGCGCAGATCTCTAACACTCTGCTCAAGCAGTTCTCATACAATGAGATCCACAACCGTCGAGTTGCACTGGGCATCACATGCGTGCAGTGTACGCCTGTGCAGTTGGAGATATTAAGAAGAGCGGGGGCTATGCCAGTCTCTTCTAGACGATGTGGTAAGTTCTAAACTGTCAGCATTTTTTCTGAATTCAAGGCCGAGAGAGACAAATACTAGGGAAGAAAAGAAGAAAGTGTGGTTTGATTTTGAACTTCTAAATTCAGCTTTCAAAGTTCAATTTAAAAAACCGATCGGGACCAAATTGTTTATTGCTATTAACAGTTACTACTGAATTCATTTCTACAGACATTTTTCAGAGGGGTGCTTCGTACTGTCACGTTTACAAATAAATATGACAGTACGAAAGTGTATCCGAGATACACTGCGCGGTGACGCTGCAACGTTCTGCAGTCGAGCAGCCCCCGTATGCCAATCTTTTGCTGTCAAGTTATATTTCACTGCCCAGTGTAATTTCTTCAGGTCACGTGGTACAATTTTGTACCACGTGACCATTCTTTTTAGACACTTGACAGCAAAATATGCGCGAAAACACATCAAATGACGTCATAATGTCACTATTTAGTCACACAATAACTATGAGTTAGTATGAACTGACCATGATTTAAAACTTTGCAGTTCAACTTTGCAGTTCAACTTTGATTGGCATAAAAAACGTCAACGTCAGCAGGGGTGCTGACGTTGACGCGGATTTTGTCCTGTATTACTGTCGTTTTTTTTTCATCTACGTGCAGGAATGATAACACGGAGGGAAGCAGAAAGGCTGTGCAAGTCATTCTTGGGAGATAATGCACCGCCAAGACTGCCGGATGACTTTGCATTCGCCGTTCATCATGAGTGCGCCTGGGGATGCCGCGGTGCCTTTTTACCTGCCAGGTACTTCTATAACTCTTTTTATAGGTACTTCTAAAGGGTCACTAACGTAAACTAGAGTTAAATTACCTAGTTAATGTTCTAAGCTATTTTTAACCACCGACGCAAAAACGACGGGGTGTTATAAGTTTGACGTGTCTGTGTTTCTGTCTTTCTGAGGACTACATTACTTGTGTTATCATCAAAACAGGTACAACTCCTCTCGCGCAAAGTGCATCAAATGCGCTTTCTGCGGTCTATTCTTCTCACCCAACAAGTTCATCTTCCACTCCCACCGCGTGGGTCCAGGGGACAAGTACGTGCAGCCAGACGCAGCTAACTTCAACTCCTGGAGACGGCATATGAAACTTAGTGGAACTCCCCCTGATGAGGTGGTCCACGCGTGGGAAGATGTCAAGGCTATGTTCAATGGGGGGACTAGGAAGAGGATGCTGTCTGCCGCTAGGTGTGTAAATTATTGTATGTAGAGTCAAATAAAGCGTCGAAAGTCCGCTAGTTACATGCCGCAGCTTAGTTAGGCTTCTTTTCATGGTCTTTAGCGAGTTTTTAGATCAATAAATTATCAAGTGTAAAAACACGCCACCCCATCTTTTTGCACGACCAGGAAGACTGGCAGACAATGCTCTTAGCATTAAGTCCTTCTGGCACTATTTATTTGTGTGTTTTAAAATAAAATAAATAAGTGTGTTTGAACCTGACTACGAGGATACTAGATAGACATCAACATTAAACGTTACGAAGGCTTATTTTTTCCGAGATGTGTTCTGCCCCCGTATTCCAATCTTTTGCTGTCAAGTTACATTTCACTGCCCAGTGTAATTTCTTCAGATGATCATTCTTTTTAAACACTTGACAGCAAAATATGCGCGAAAACAAATTAAATGACATCATAATGTCACTATTTAGTCACAGAATAACTATGACTTAGTATGAACTGACCATGATTTAAAACTTTGCAGTTCAACTGAGATTGGAATACCCCTGCTGAATTTTCCTTTTTTTCTTGATATTTTTTAGAAGCTTCATTTAGGACACAAAACCGAGTCCGTCAAAAAAGTTCAGCTTTAATTCGTGCCACAGAAGGGTTCCATTCCGCAGGCCGGACCCTGAGCCGGAGACGAAGCGAGCACCGAGTCCGCCCAGCGCGCACGCGCCGGTACCCCGGCTAGCTGACTATGTGTGGGGCGCGCGGCTGCCACTGCCCTATGCTATACCCTGGCTAAAGCCCACGCTTTGGACACCAGGTTTGAGAACTAGATCAGCCCGGTTACACCCAATACTACGTGATGTCTTTGGCACTTTCATATTTAGTAGGTAGCACAAAATGTATCTTGAGATAACCCTATTTAAGCGTATGCTAAAAAGGCACCACACTGGAGCTCAGCTCTGCATATTCATTTTACTTGACTTCAATATACCTTCCAATTATGGTGACTAACTTGTTAAGTTGTATATAACTCACGCAAAAAATCCTGAGCAGCCTCCGTATGCCAATCTTTTGCTGTCAAGTTATATTTCACTGCCCAGTGTAATTTCTTCAGGTCACGTGGTACAATTTTGTACCACGTGATCATTCTTTTTAGACACTTGACAGTAAAATATGCGCGAAAACACATCAAATGACGTCATAATGTCACTATTTAGTCACAGAATAACTATGGTTATTATGAACTGACCATGATTTAAAACTTTGCAGTTCAACTTTGATTGGCATACCCCTGCTGTAAGATTTTTGTTCCCAAGAACTTCTAAGCTGACCGTGCATGAGAAACTGCAGCAAAATAAAAAGTTGCCTGCAAAATTAATAGCTGTCTACTTTTGTTTGTTGGAAGGAGCCCTAACAGCACTAAGCAGTGTGGGGTCGATGGAAGAGCCGCGGGCATTCAGGCCGGTGCGACGGATGGACTCTCCCATCTCCCCAGGGTCTCCTGCAAGGTCACCGAACAGGTAATCAAAACCACCCTTAAATATTTTATTATTTGTGAAAAGACTTGATAAATACTTATTACACTCATACTTCCCTTCTCATATTTATTTAAGTTTTCGTATGTCATCTAAATTCTTTGTATGTACAATGAAGTAGTTTCTATCTATCTTCCTTGATCTCATCCAGGCTTGAGCCGTAAAGAACTAACACTTAGAACTAAGTAGTTAGTTTTTAAGATTTTCAAAGGGATCTACGGATACGGTTTTATTGAATAAACGCAATTTCAGTACGAGTTCGCGTTAGTAAACTACAAAAAATTAAAGTTTTTACGGGTCCAATATTTCCTAACCTCATTAAAATAAACAAAGTTTCAGTTGACTTAATATATTATTATAAAAAAATTGTGCATTAAAAATATATTATTTTTATTCTAGTAGGTCACCTCTCTCAACTTCGTCACGACGCAGTCGCTCCCCTCTTCAGTCCCCACTCCGCTCACCGCCCCGCTCTCCTCTTCGCTCACCGCTCCGCTCACCGCCCCGCTCACCCAAAAGCGATCGGGATAGTGATGAAAGCGTGGACATAGAAACCACAGAGGAAGACCAACCAAGAGATGTGGTAAGTTTTTGTACATTTTAGTAAGCAACATCCCGCATGGGTGCCTAAGACAACAATTTGTCTATGGTAAGGAAAACAAAATATACTATTTCCTTTCTATGACATAAAAAAAGAAACGAAGTTTTTTCTTCTCTTCAATGGAAATTGTCTGGCTATAGAATGTTCATGCTAACTTGGAGATGGTAATCCATACAATTATTCAACTTCTTCTCAAATTCTTATAAAATAATGCAAAAACTAACAAACCAGTAATTTGTTTAGAGTTTCAATCAAAACACGAGCATCAACGAACGTGTATGAAAATAGCTTCGCAAAGTGTGCCTTAATAAGTATTGAATCGTATTATCCACTCGAGTCTGCTTTCGAAGCAAACGGAGCTGAGTTCAGATCCAATTTAAAAAGTTGGAAGAGAAAATTTTTCCAATCACCTTGGCTGGCGCGGTAATCGGGGTGATTAGATTTTTCCTCGAGAGTTCACATTTTATATAAAAGAAATGGTTTTTCTCAGTTAGAATTCAATGGCTGAATTGTATAATATGTATCTACAAAATTTATATAAATAACGTTTTTACAGAGCGCACAAGAAGACTACCACAGTTATGCACATAGCTTTCACTAAAAACGGAATATTTACCATGATTTATGAGACTGACCCGTGATCATGGTGCATGCAACTCTGCCGAAATATCGTGAACCAATCAAACTCACAAAATTGGTAAATATCCTATTTTTGTGAAAACTAACTAAAAACACCACGCAATCAAACATAAACTTTTTTACTATAGAGGATCGTAGCAAAGTGCTACGGCGTAGACTGAACTGTTTCGTAGAACCTACACGTGCACTATCAAATATACTAAAATTTATTGTGTGTAAAGTGGGCGGTCCTCTCTTTAATGTCTTGTCGACAAGGAACATTTTATTAGTCACAGAAAACAGTAAATCGCATAGAAATTACATTTAAAAACTGATGCATTTGCATGAAACATTTGCATAAAAACCACAAGAACTGTGGTTGTAATTATGTTCAGTTTCAAACATTCGCTATTTAAATTCTGCGTCGCGTTTTCCTCAAGAGGTCGACGCCATTTTCGCAAAATGGCCGCCAGTTGATGCACAGAATAAAATATATTAATCAGTAGCGACACTATATGGAATGCAACAATTAAACAAACATTAGCATGCTTAAACATAATCCCGATCCCATAATAGGATTGTCTTTGTTGTGACTATCAGCCGAAACATTTATTTTATAAGTCTATTTTGTCTACAGTGTCTACTCAAAGATCTTTTTTTTAATGCGAAATAACCTAGCGTCTAGCTGCCACCCAAAGAACAAATTCTTTATTCTTATAATAAAATAACATTACAGAGCGAGCGTTCCAATGCGTTATTCTATTTATGACTAGGTAAAAAGTAGGACAAAGTATTTACAAATTAAAATTAAAAGTAAAAGAACCAATGACAGGAAAAAATACTTGAAAGAATCATCGAAATTGAAATACTTCTGTCTCTGTCACACAAAAACGTGAACTTCTTATCCCAATGAACAAAATAAAATAAGGAGCATTTCATACTCACGCTCACAATCGCAGACCAACATTACTGCTTGTGTTTGTATACTGTGCGAGCTTTCGCACATCGTAAACTGTATAATTACGGCGCGGCGAATCCAAAATGAACTTCATTCCGTTTTAAATAAGGGAAAATGTTTAATTTACTACTGATCGGGCCGTGCGACCAATTAATTGGAGATTTTCGATTTAGTCCGCTTTTTCAATGGATTTTTATTTTTGCTGTGACCGTTGAGTAAGTTGTTGTCCACAGATTTGTTGTCACGGCGATGGTGGAAAATAAACACGTGTGTGACAGACGATTCTAAAATTATGTGTTGGAATTTGATTTGCAATGTTTGAAATAGTTACGTGAACAATAAAATAAGTGTTCCATTTTCCAAAACAGGGCACTGAACACTAAAAATTGTATGGCCTAGTTACTTATGATGGTATTTTCTATTCTTTTTGTCGTAAAATATTTTATTGTGTAATTGTGTTTCTGTTATAATTTTTATAGGTACCTACACTTATTTTCTCATTTTTTAAAGTTACTCCTTCTATGTTCTCCTTCTCCTTCTATGTATGCATGCAGTGTTGACCTATGTATAAGTAGTTGTACATTTAGCTTAAGATAAGTACTTCATAGTACGAGAATAATTGTAACTCATAACATGTTTTATTGTAACAACTGTTGGTTGACCTTAATAAATCAAAATAAAAATTATTTTTGAAATTTTTATTAAATCACCATCTAATCCCATGTAAATCTTTCTTTAGGAAACTGTTATACTGAAGTTTGTTGTTGTAGAAAAGATTTAAACCCACCGACTACTGTACAAAATACAATGCAAAAGTTAGAATACCTACAGCTACTAAGTACAACTCACTAGACAATGTTTATCTTTTCAATTCACGATTTTCCAGCACTTGTTTACATCACGGTTAATACAGCTTCTATTTATGTACATCGTTTCATAGAATTGTAGTGAATAGGCTTTACGTTGTAAATAAAGAGGCGGCGAAGCCTTAACGATGACGTAGTAATTAACGGGTGTCGAGAGCCCTTTCGGTAATCCCTTCAAAGGGATGTTAAGTTGTATAGGGGACAGTAATTATTCAATTAAGGATTGAAATGTCTGTGATTATAGTGTTATAACCTCATTGTAGATTGATGTTTATTTACCTGCTAGCTTCCGCTCGCGTCTTCGTTCGCATCTCGTTCGCCCTGTTAATTTTTCGGAATAAAAAGTAGCCTATTGGACCAGCGGTTGCAGCGTGATTGAAACACATACATCTTTTGATATTAATAATTATACTATTTCAATTATAAAGACCGTTCTGCAAGACTGCGTCCATTTCTCAGGCGTAAAAATCCGATGTGCCTATAATTGCACAGACACCGCCCTTTTTAGCAGCAGAAATAAGTGGTAGTACTTCGAACGAACTCTTGAACAAAAAACTGGACCTCTACAGAAGACAAACGTTACTTTCCATCCATCTACTTCAGATAGTCAAATATTCCAGCGAAGCATCCAATCGCATCACAAACAATTAATACCAACAGACGGATCTAGCCGAACTGAGATTAAATTGTAATCGCTAATCTGACTGGGCTTTTCGCAGCTTAATTAAAACAGCTACACTAAATACCTATAGAACACTACACTACACTAAATACCCAACTACAATATGTGTATTTTGTAAATATTGTAAATATCTACTGTCGTAATTTTCTTTGTAAATAAATATTGTTTTACTATAAAAAAAAACAGTAGGTATTCACTTAGATTTAGAAGTTAGTTTATCTGTACTCCTCAGCTGTGCGTTTTATCCGTCATCCGTTCCATAAAGTTGTTTGAAAACCACTGTGATTTGACTAACAACAGGGTTAAGGATCGAGAGCTTTTTTTAATTTTAAAGAAAGCTTTTTTACACTGTTGATATAAATATTACAAATCAATTCCATGAATATTTGTTTTGTTACACAATGCAGGTAACTGTTTGTGTGTAAGTGTCAAAAGTAACACAATTTTTCAACGTTTAACGGGTTTCTTATATGAACCATCTTCAATGACAGAATAAACAAAACACAGTCAGGGTAATACCAAAGTCACTGACAGAAATAAACTCAAGTGACTATGTCCGTGTCATCGTTTGTAGTGTAGCTTGAGTTCCATTACATTTACCCAGCTGTTTGCCCCAGGCTGTGATAACTGTTGTACTGTAGTCTGTACAGTTTCGTCACAATCCGCTTACCATCGGCGCCGGAGGGCCTTTCAACTTATTGAATTGATTGTTTGGACTGGCAGTGTGCTTAGCGATACTGTCATTGTTTTAGAACGTTGGACGTAGGGGTGGAATGGGCTAGTAAATATACGTTTTGTAAATACAAACGTTTGTCAGAAACAACGAAATTGTTTACCTACCTACACATCAAGGTGAGACCTCAGTATCATGTTTTATAATACCTAGGTTTGAAACTTTTCTATACTGAGAAGTACTAGGGTGTAATAATCTATTCTGTAACTGAGATGCTGGTTCAAAAAACTGGCTAAAATTACGCAGCCATCATTAAAACATTTAGAACCATTTTTATCCAAGACTTCTTTTCTTTCCGACCCAAGATTTTTTAACTCAATATGTATTTTTCTCCATTCGACTAAAACTTTTGTCTGCAAGAATGACCATAGACTTGAATTGCATGACCAACTTGACCAGCACTTGACCGTTCCCAGTCTTCTCTTTTAATTTTTGTTGATGAATCTTTTAAGTATGTCAATGATTCATCTGACTGGATATTATCAAGATTGCTCGTCAAATAACAGGCCCGATCCGTTTCATTTTCAAACAGAAGAATAAGAAAACGGTATCGTGTGCTAACTACTTTATAGAGCAACTATGGCACAATGGGTAAAACTATGAGCCCTTCTATTCATCGCACCCTTAACAAACATGGCTGACACATAAACACAGAGCCGATACAGTAAACAATCGTGAACATTTTTAATTACGTTAATTGATAGCTAGGATTACTTGTTGGTAACTTTATTTTTAACCAACTTTGAGTGGTTATAAATTAAGTTGGTTTTGCCTACGTAAAACCACAGATACTATAAACTAGTACTAAAACATGTCCGAATGCATTATAACTTGTTTTTTTTTTTCAAATTTTGTAGCAGTTTAGTATTTTTTTATTTATTTGGATGCTCATCATTTTATCTTTAAAAAATTGTGTTTTTTTTTTCATAATTGATGAATACTGTGAATATTATTGATCGTACAAACGCAACTAAAATTTCAGATGTTCTGGATATCCTCCTGAGAGTAATTTTAAGATTTCTTGAGTACTCTTCAGACGAGGAGTTTGATCTCAAAGCTTAGTTCGATTTAGTTTGAGCAAAAGCTGTCAAACTTTTGTACCTACATTCTGCCATAGATTCTATTGTCTATTGTTAGGAACGACTGAAAAAAGAAAAATTACAGCGTCATATGGCATGCTGGATGACCTAGATTGGGATGTAAAGCATATTTTTTCATTATCGTTTGTAGGTTTTTTGTTTCAAATTAGTTTTTCGGGGACAATAGAGAGAGACAGAGAGAGAGACAATACAATGATAATTATAATTTTAGAATTGTATCGCAATAATGCCTAAAATATTATAATTAAAAACTATAGTTAAAAAATTAGTTACCTATCAGACCCCTAATAGTATTTAAAATGAAATTATAATTAAATATATTGATAACCTATGATATAGGTAAATGGATTTAGATTTTTGTAACAGGGTTTAGTATATTTGGTATAGTAGAAAGTACCACCTACTTGCATTTTGAATTAGCCAGTAGCTAACTGCAACGCGCCTATAATAAATGAAACATACCAGCGACTACCTACCAAATACAATTAATATAGAAAACATCATTGTCTGTCCGTTTGTGTGTGGAGCGTGTAATTAACTTCGCTGCTCAGCCCCCGGAGACCGCAGCGCGCTTCGGGACTTGTGATTCCCATTTTGTTACTTAACATTTTGTATAAATTGTTTTTTGTGATGTGTTCGTGTTTAAATATCAAGTGACGTGTTAGGGAATTCAGGACATTTCTGAATTTTTGAAATGTCGCTTCACATTCAGCTATGGTTGCGCATTGTGGACATTTTTAAGCTCTACCTAATACAAGTAATACAAGTAATACTAATACAAGTGCATAAGTAACTTTAATAGTTTGTTATAGGCAATCGTTCCAAATTAACATCAGGTGGGCCATCGACTTGTTCCGTCAATAGTTGTATCCTTTTGGTATAAAAACAATAATTTGTTTTTTTAGCCTGAAAATGTACAAAATACCAGTGAAAACGAATCTGAAATAACTAGTCCAGAAAAAATATTTCTGAGAAAACCCTGATATAAAAATAAAAGCCCACGCACGTTACGCCATCTTCAACCATAATCACTTTACGTGACTGAAGTAAAGTTTCAAGATAACAAAATCGCACTGATTTATAACATCAAGTGATAGAAAAGAATCGTCTGCGCTGCTACGGTAAAGTATCTATTAGGTACGTGACCCGAGTACGCAAGTTCCAGGGCGAAGTATTTGTACGTACGAATTGGCTGTTTTTTGTAATGTTCGTCGTGAGAATTGAGGGGTTAGTTTTGTAGGTACCTACTTCAAATAAAATACTTATTACAGTGTAACGTTCTAAATTGTTATCATACCTACCTATTTTTCTTAGCCCGATTCTGCAGACAATGTTTTTATAAAACCACATTAAATATCCTTAAACAGATAAAAAACAGAATTCCATTAAAAAAACCATTACTGAAAACAATTTAATAATTCATTGGAACTGCTATAATCAAATTCAGAGAGCATCACTCAAATTATGTTATCTACTATATTAAATGTGTATTGTAAGTATGTTTCGCCCTTATCGTTAGTTAAATGCCGAAGTGACATTTGGATTTTTTTTATTTACCTCATTTGGAAGATGGCATTTGGCAGCCATTTTTATTGGTGGCAGAATGTGCGGAACATTAATTTTGTCGGCTTTTCGGCCGTAATGTATGGTCCCATTCTTTTGTTCGCGCGTGGTAGGGCATTTATTTCTGCTAGCTGTGTTTTACTTTACCAATCTTGCAATTTATTTGCACTTTCGTTTGTTTAATTATTTGTTTAAACAAATGAAAGTGCAAATAAATAAGAATTTACCTAGATATCCCGTCAGATATCCTATCAGAACTTTCTGGATATGTACCTACTCAGCATTTCATTCGTGATCATTACCATTGCAAGTCACAATCGAATACTAACTGAGAGCTTTTGAATTACCTAAAAGTAAATCCCAACAAAGAACAATGCGCTAAAATGTATCGAGCCTGGCACATGTCTCGTAAGGAGCCAATCTGGTTCAAATATCCACTACTAACGGTTAGTAGTGGATATTTGAACCAGATTGGCCCAGAATTTCTAGCAATTGTTCTAATAGGTACAAAAATCAACTTTTTTATGAAACCGATATCCCAATTACGGTCATGCAAAGTTCCCTTTGTCCACACTACACAATCAGAATTCATAACTAACTCATAGAAAGTTTAATTTGAGTAATAGCGGCACGCGATCGGAAAGTGTGTTAATCGTACAGAACCTGTTTATTTATTAAACACTATTGAGGCAATACGACACGAGTGGTTTCACGTAAACAATTGTATGGAACCAACGTTGAATTGTTTATGAGGAAGCACAGAGTCAACAAAATACTATTCAGAAAAAAAACATGAAAACGAAAACAAAAAAAACCACCGAAGAATTGAAACATGAGATTATGCAGGTTTTTTAAGTACCTATCTAATGTCACAGGTTATACAGGGTTTTTCAGCTGAAGTGTGAACGAACGAATATGAAGAAATTTAACCAATCTCTAGGCTATATTACTCATTCCCTTAGCTCAGAAAATAAGGTTTTAAGATCGAAACCGATTTAAATTATCACAACACTTCTAGAGTTTATAATGTCATTGAAGTTCAAACAAAATTGTCTACATAAATCATAATTACTTAGCTCTGAAACTATTTATTTCATTCTATAAGCACCAATCTTTTCTACCAATCAACTTTGACAGGGTGAAAAATAGAAAAAATTTACCTAGTTATGTAGCTAGGTAAATTAGGTTGTAGGTAGGTAAAATTTAATAGGTAGCTAATGTTAGGTACCTATTAAATTTTTATTTACAAATATATGCTTTCTATTCGTTCATATTCTATCAAATTGAAATATTTGAGAGCCACTTATAAAATCACAGGTAATGCAAGGTAGTTATTAGTTAAGTGACAGCGAGGGTATTTAAACCGGATAGCGTGTACCATCAGATAGCTTACCTAACAGATAAGGACTCTCGTGCTTTTAATCGAAATTCGAATACAGTTGGGTCACGGAATCCTGGGCATTACGGGCATGGTAGTATGGAGTACCCTGGCTTTGAACACAATCCTACTACCAAACATAATCTTGTTGTCTTTCTGTGATAACTGGGCTCTAACTGGGTTCTAACTGGGCCCTAACTGGGCTCATGTTGGTAGCAACATGAACGCAATAAAGTATTGAGTGATAAAAACTTAACAACTTACAAAAGGCTACTACTATAATTTATCTCGCTTCCGTTGCCTGGAAGAGATCGCTCTTAACGATAAGACCACCCATGGTGTTATCTATTTTTAAGTTAGGTGAACAATAAAGAGTTATCGATCTATCTAAATGACAAGGTCTACGCTCTACGAAATCTCGTAGCAACTCTACGTAAATTCGTAGAGTCTCGTAGATTTCATGTGCTATAAGTACGTCGTCGTACACTTTGAGCACGACATCTTGTAGGAATTAGATAGGTAGGTATACTGTCAAAGTAGGTAACTATAAGACGGAAGGGGGCCGATTCTATTTCTATGCTCGGATAAAATACTAATTTCAAGTCCTACGGGATATGAGGGACCACAAACTGTTTTGGTTTGTGGTACTTTCAATTCTCTCTTTCTTGATCCTCCTTCCACCATCTCCTTTCAAAGGCATCAAGATCGCCCCACCAGCACTTGTTAGACCCGACTTCTCCTTGGATCCGTGACAACCGACGCTCGTCACAGATCTAAGGTGTGGTGATGTTTACCCACCCATCGGGAGCATCGGCGGTAGACCTATGATGGTTTTTTTTTTTATTCCTGCTTCCCTCAGAGTTTCAGAGTTTTTGTTTTCCGATTTATTTCTTGCTTTATTTGTATATTTTCTACTCTATGACGTATGATGGTTGTGCTCATCGCCTATTTCCTCTCCAGCCTTGCGCATGGCCCTGTCGCAGTGGCCCGACCCCCCGGCCCGAGGAGTGCTGGGGCGCGCTGGTGCCGAAGGTGGAGCGAGATGAGGAACGCATGGAGCCCTGGCGCTTACCTGATCTACGCCCTTCTCTGCACTACTCTATGCATGATCGTGGTAAGCATATTTAGGTTTTTAATTTGCGAATAATGCCTTCATTGTTGTTGATAATATGCACAGATATGCCGATCCGGTGCACACTGTACCTTAGAAATCAATACAGAGCAACAAATCCGTACGTTTCGATTCCGACGCAGTAGACGCGCAGCATAAGGTTACCGAAGTAAACAAATCCCTTTATCGTAAAATAAAAACTCGTAGGTTGGAGATTAGACTTTAGCCTTTTCTAACTAGACTTGGTTGTTTACTATCCACGAAGCAAAGAAAAAAAAAGAAAGATTCCCATGACAAAATAGCTAGGTAGAAGGTAGGTATGTACAAATTCCTTTGAATTTGCTAAATGGGCCGGTAAATACTCAGTTTTTTTACAGGTTTATGGCTCAGGATCGTTAGAAGAATATCTTGTTTATTATAAAACCAACAGTTTATCCGTTTGGGATGTACCAACAGACAGACCTAATTTATCAAAATAAAATCCCCACCTTTTTTGACTATCGTTGTGCCGACCTAGAAGTTATTCTACGAAGGTATTTGCAAAGTAGTCTGAAAAACGTTCAAAATGTGTATAGGTAGGTACTCTGCCATCGAAATGTAAACACGAATGGTAGGTACTAAACAATTCCGTAAAAGAAGACCAATTACCGCGTAGGAAAATCAAAGCATTCGCGCTGTTCATTCAAGCTTTAAACGCCACGTGGGTATCGATCTCAGGTAATCCCGATATAATTGCTGGAGCGAACGGCCAATTATGGTTGCATAATTATTATAGGCTTGTCAGAGACTTTATTATTGCACGGTTAACAAAAGCTCTGTAAACGTCCTCTTTTTTTGTAATCAGGGTAAAATACCTACTAAATTGGTACACTTAGTAGGTAATACCTACATGCATAGATAGGGAAAGAGGTGCAACCAGAGATGGGCACTTACCCGGTAAATACCCGATCATCGGGTATATACCCATTTATACCCATTTTTACCTACCCATTTTGAATTTATACCGGGTATTAATTCAAAAACTCTTTTTTAACATTGAGGTTTAGTTTCAGTAGGAAATTCGTGTTTTTATTGGTTAGTATTCGTTCTGATTTATAATGATTTCGTATTAAAAGTAAAATAAACCAGAAAACAGAAATTAAACCAGCTAGGTAACTATTCAAATTATCGATTTTTGATGAGGTTTAACTATATAAACTAGTTGTTCTGTGAAAAAAATTGATCTCACGAGCCTTTATGACCATTAATTTTTAATTTCCCCTCTTTTCCCCCTTCCACTCCCCCTTTTGGGAAATATTTTTACATCAATTTGTCTAAAATGAAGTCTTTAGTGTGTTTCTCAAATTGAAATCCGTCGATTCCTCTTCCCCTTTTCTCCCCTACTTTCCCCCCAATTAAAAGACGCGGTCGATTAAAAAATTTAATAAATCAAGGAACTAGTGTGCCGATATTCGTCCAAATCGGTCGATAAATGCGACCTGTAGGCGAGAACTGACAGACAGACGGACAAAAGCCTTTTTGACCAATCCCGAAATTGAGACGCTCGTTATCCTCGTGGCAGACTGTGCGGGGCCCCTCCCACCTCGGGTGGCAGCACTCCGCGGCGGGATGCTAGGTGGGTGAGAATTGATGCATTCTTTAGCAGGTTTCTGGATTATTTTGATTTAATACCAAATAACATCTAGACCTATTTAGATTCTGCATCTACTGATTAGGATAATAACTAGTTGTTCTGTAAGAACAGTAGATCTCGCGAGCCATAATAACCATGCAATAACAGACACTTTCCCTTTTCCTCTGGCTATATCGCATTTCAGGTGCTTCAATTTTCCAATAGGCCTTTCCAATTTACCTGTGTAGACTTGAGCAAAATAGGGGTATAAGTTTTAGCGATTACTCGCGTTCCTTAGGTCCTAGGAGGTCGAATCTAGTGTCTACGGATTTGTCTCATAAAAGCGGAAAGGACTGCGTAATCTAACTGATATAGGTGGGCGTAAATATTCGGAAAAAATTAAAATTAATTTCCCCTCTTTTCCCCTTTTACATTTCTTCCACTATTTTTTAGAATTTTTTATACTTACACCATCTGACGTGAGTTTTTCCTGTGATACCCATACTCTCAAGAGAATGGCGTGGATCAGGAAACCCACATACACACCAGTACATGCACACACACACACACACACACACACACACACATACACACACATTGGGTTTTTCTGAGATCTCCAGACTCTTAAGAGACTGGCACTATCAGGAGTACCCACATATGCACACCACACACACACTCGGAAACACACCCTCACTTAAATAAAACCCATTTCATACAGACACACTCATCTTTCACAGACACTCATCCATAACTTATACCCTTCGCACTTTTTTACACTTGGTGGACATGCACCTTGTTGAGCACGGTTAGGGAAAAAAAAACATTACAAAAACACATTGCAGCCAACGAACACCTGTCGACCATAATTTAGGGGTACACTGAAAATCAGCGCTACACGGACATAATGTCCGTGCAGCATTCATGCTGAGTGTACCCCCTTTGCCTTAGAGAATTAATCTATGTATCTAATTTTAATATAGCTCGTAAGCTCTAAAGCAATAAATGTTTTTTCTTTCTTTCTTTCTTTTCTTTCATCTTGTGTAGAAATAAGTCTTTAGTGTGCTTCTCAAATTTGATTGAAATCCGTCGATAAATAACGCTACAGCAAACTTTCCCCTTTTTCTCCCCTATTTTCCCTCCAATCAAAAATCGCGCTCCGCGCTCGACAAAAAAATTTAAATAAATCAAGGAACTTGTGTGCCGATTTTCGTCGAAATCGGTTGATAAATGCGATCTGTAGGCGATTACTGACAGACAGACAGACAGCCGGACAAAAACATTTTTGGTCAATCTCGAAACTGACACGCTTCGCTCGCTCGGTCAATTAGTATTCCAAATTTCAACTCTCTAGCTTCTACGGTTCAGCTCTGGTAGCGCGTGACAGACAGACGGACAGACGGACATACGGCCAGACGGACAGACGGCCAGACGGACAAACGGACAGACGGACAGATGGCCAGACGGACAGACGGTAAGTGTAAGTAAGTGTTTCGTTTTTCCAAAACTGAACCGGAACACTAAAAACAAGAAAAAAAATCTAACTCCTTTACCTCATTGGAGATTTTTAACTCCAAATATCTCGGAAACGTGACACTTTAGGACAATATAATATAGAACATTTTTTGCTTGTATTAATGTCTTCTACCCATATATACTACTTTCAAAGTGCGCGGAAACTTAAAAAATTTCAACATGGCGGGCGGGTCGATATGCCACAAAAGTTCTATCCCCTTTTTGTTAAATACCCGTGCGAAGCCGGGACGCGCCACTAGTGTAACTATAAAACGACAGTAGGCCTAAACATATTATAAAAATGAAGGTCGTATTTTTACCGGGTATTAATAAAAAATACCCGGTATAAATGGGTATTTTTTAAATTTTAACTATTCTACCCTTCCCTTCCCATTTTTACCTACCCAATTTTTACCTACCCGCCCATCTCTGGGTGCAACTCGTCGCGTCTTAGGCACTTAATTTTTCCTTACTAACCTGAGTGACCGGTGTTGAAACTGTGGTCTCGATAAGACACCCTGTATAATGGGAATTTTAGGTTCTAAGTAGGTATATTAGTCGTTGATTTAAGTAGTGGTACTTACCTAGTTGTACATATTTGAATTTTTTTTTAAAGTACCTATCAAGTTGGTAAAAATCAATTTGAATGTTCTTTTTCAGACAGAGAGAGCTGTGTTGCTTGCGTCGCACCACTTCCACTAATCCAGCCGCCTGCTTCAGCACCTCACTAGATGGACAAGCATTGCTAATGATCAGAATCAAGAATAATAATTTTAAAAGTTTTTCTGCATTTTAAAACTGGCGCCCTCCATTTTGCCCTCCATCTATTCTATTGCATAACGCTACGCTAGATGGCGCGCATACACTGACAGCGTCAGGGCTGCCACATACGCTCACATTAGTCATTTCCAAGGAAACTTCTAGTCATGTTGGAAAAGTAAGTTGTTTATTGATCAATTTGATTTATTAGGGAGCTCCTCCCTAACAGCCAAAATAGAGCATATAAAATAAAGGAGCAAATGTATATTTCATGTTTGTTTATATACAATATTAGTTGTCTACATTTTATTATTCTTAGTAAATATTATAATAATATATTGTAAAATTATGTAAATAAATACCGTAGGTACGCAAGTTTAGTCTTGGGCCTTTTAGGCCATGATGTATTTGTACGTAAGCAATTTTAATAGATTAAGTATCTGTACCATTTGGTATCTACACAATCACTCATTATTTTGTATAATACTAAGAGTTAGTAAAATTATGCAATCTTTGAATTCAATTTTCATCTTTGAACTACTCGTAAGTAGTTACCTACGTAAGTTTTATTGAATTTTGGTTTTCTTATGAATAACAGAAAACTAACTACCTGGCTAATCCTATTTTTTGGTAAGTAGGTATACGTAATGGAATGAAATTCAAATAAAAAATTACTAGCGTTTTCTGTTGTTTGGGGTTGTATTGAAGTAGGTAAGTAGGTTATAGGCAGGCACCCAAGATACCATTCCTTCATTCCTTATCTAAAAAATGTAACTTTGCAAAATAAATCATTCGACTAAACTAACTAAGTACCTACTTAGAATGGTATTATTATCAGGTATGTTGGAGTATTCTGTACCATGAAAAGTGCGTAGGTATGCAAGAAGGTAGGTGTGTTAGGTGTCCCTACATACCTACTTTATTCAGTTACATTATTTTAATAGACCAATAATTTTATTGATTAATAATAATTATTTAATAAAACATATCATTATAGAATAGTGCTAGCTATCTACATAGAGATACTTAATGTAATTGTAAATATTATTGTAATCTAGTTGCAGTAGGTACACTGAAAATAAAATAAATATCCTAGTCAATCTTTGTTTTTTTTATAATTAAGATTCTTCTACTCTCCTACTACAGGGTCCTATCACGGTTAAATACCGCTTGGCGAAAGTGGAAGTGTGTTGAAGGGGTGCTTTGCGCAGCCAAATGACATAATAATATTATGTAAAATTCCATTACTGCGCATACAAGTCAGCAATAATAACCCGTGCCGGAACCTGTACTTAGCTACGATTTCCTATTGGTCTTTCTGATAAATGTCTCTCAAGCTATGAAATTCGGTGTTCAATCAGAAATCAGATTTTTTTATTGTTAACTGTTGTACAAAAGAGATCATAAATGATTAAGTACCTAATGCAAGTTTTTACAGTTTTTCACCTGAGAGATAAGACAAGTCAAATCAGATGGTAAGCCTATGCAATTTAATTTACGGCAAAGAAGTTGCGATAGGCTGGCAATCGTTTCCATAGAGAACAAAATTAAAAATAGGAAGAAAATGAAAACAAAAACCTTTGTCACTGTCAACGTCACGTCAAAACGTCAAAAGTCTACGTCAAAATCTTTTGTCTATTCCTTTTCCTGACAATATTTCTCCCGGGAGGTTGGTTTCGTATTTATAAAAATCTAATTTCATCCCTAAAAGTATAAAGTTTTGAATGAAATCGCGCCATGGCGATTCTCCCAATACTGTATTCTAACCATTCGTGGGTTTATTTTGGTGGATGAGTGAAAAACCCGCGATATTATCGAATAATAACCTCTGGTGTTCTATGGTGTTTGTGACAAGCCGCTCTGTGTTTCAGAAACAAAAATGGGTCGTTACTCGAAGGAACCGGATAACCCAGCGAAGTCATGCAAAGCGCGTGGCTCAAACCTTCGCGTTCATTTCAAGGTAAGTAAATAAAGAAACTTTACATTTTGTATACAAACCCTGTTCCACATGTTTAAGTGCCCAGGAACTGTCACTGTGTACCGAAACGATAAACTACTTCTTATAGAAACTATCCTCAGTGTGATATGTAGGATAGGGTCCCATGAAATAATACCTTATTATTCTACCTTGTATAGGTATCTACCTACCTATTCACTTTGCTATAAGTACCTCTTTTGCTTTGGAGTAGCATTTTGTTATACTATAAATTATATTTCAGAACACTTATGAGACAGCGATGGCTATTAGGAAACTGCCTCTGCGTCGTGCTGTCCGTTACCTCAAGAATGTAACTGAAAAGAAGGAATGCATTCCGTTCCGCCGTTTCAATGGTGGTGTAGGCCGATGTGCTCAGGCCAAACAGTTCGGAACCACACAAGGTCGCTGGCCCAAGAAATCGGCTGAATTCCTACTCCAACTCTTGAGAAATGCTGAATCTAATGCTGACTACAAAGGTCTTGATGTTGACAGGCTGGTCATTGATCACATTCAGGTAAATCAGTGATAACCAAGTGCAGTGATTTGTAGGTTAATTATTGGTAGTCAAAACTTGTATTGATCTAAAGAAAATCTGTTGCATTTACAATAGTTTGGATCAATCGTAGGCCGCAGCTAAACTTGTCAATAGGTGTACTGGCAGCCAAATGAATAGATATTCTTCATAAACAAAACCGAGCACAAGAGACTTGCTATGAATATTACTTGGGCTTTGGTTAAAAAACTATAAGAAATTCAAGAGACTATCTATTTTAGACTTTAGTTATTTAATTTTTAAATCAATATTGCCTTTTAGCTTGTCAGTGTGAATTGAACATGTTCAGAACTGTTTTCAAAAGGCATATAGGAACTAGTAGCAAATAAATAAGAAGCTAGTATCAATGTCAAACTTCTTTCCTATTGTTACTGACATATTTTGCAGTTTCCTATAAGTAGGTAGGTAGGTAGTCTTGAATCTAAGGCTTGAATTATTCCCGAGCTGAGGTTGAATGTGCATATAGAAGAAAAGCCTGACTTCAGTGTTGCCGTGCGACCTTATGCAACAACATACACTTTAGTGATGTTGGCACAGACAGTTATTTATTATTTGTTTAGAAGGAATCCTAAAGATTACAAATGCATCTGGTAGCTGACCTATTTTTCGATCTGTATGATTTGTTTCAAATTCATATCCAGTCCTGAAATTGGTAATTACCTGCCCAATCTAGTTTTTGGGGAACTTATATTGTAACCAACAATGTCAGTTCCATCATGCCTTCTTTAACTGTTGCTTAAACTGCCCCTAAAATCCATACACGAACTGGTCCAGTATGTTAGCCATATCTTGAGGTTGGTGCTGCTAACACACTCTAAGTTTGTTGAATCCAGCTGATAACCAATTTTGAAGAGAAAATAAATATTATTTTGAAACTCACCCTATCTTACTTTCAGGTAAACCGCGCGCCTTGCCTACGCAGACGTACATACCGCGCGCACGGTCGTATCAACCCCTACATGTCATCCCCCTGCCACATTGAGGTCTGCCTTAGGTAAGCACCCCTTAACATCAGGTGGGCCATCGGCTTGTTCCATCATTTAGTTGTATAAAAAAAAGCAGTAAAACAACATTGCTTTTTCTCAATCTCTAGTTTGTATAAAACAGGCATTTACACCAGTGTTACCAATAAATCTGTTGTAAGCTTAACATGGTTATTGCTAATTTAAAACATGGTTTAACTATTCAGAGTTTAATGGTAACAGGGTAAATATTCATTAGGTAACAGGCTTGCTCACAGTCTAAAGCCCATTCCAGGTTTCTTCATGATGTTTTTCTTTACCTCAGGCAAATGTGATTTAAATTATGATATAGTAACAGTGTTGATTATTGACTGACTCTGTATCACTAGAAAAGATTGTTCTCACCAGTGTAAAGAAGTCCACTGCTGGACATGAATGATTTTGATCCTTCACTATCCACCGACTTACCATGATCTTTGCAATGTCGTTAAATGGGGTCGTTATACGCTTTTTGATCGCCATTTAAGGTATCTCCTGTGCAGTTTGGTTTCCTTTTTATGACAAAAAGTAATGTGAACTGACTACAGGATGACTTTGATGCAGACTGCTACCATACCTGGGTTCGGCTGTTAGTACTTTCTCATTGTCATAAAAATAACTATTTGTTTCCAGTGAAAGGGAAGACACGGTAGCGCGCGCCGCCCCCACAGACGACGCACCCGCTAAGAAGAAACTTTCCAAGAAGAAGCTCGCACGCCAGAAGGAAAAGATGATGAGGGAATAGATATCTAAGGGTTAATAAACGACTTTACCATCACACGTGTTTTTAGTTCATTTCCCACCATTGACTAGGGTACCCAGTTTTCAAATCTTTTTAGCCTAGTGTTAAGTCCATTTAAACATCGTATTTCGGTAAATCAGTTTATTGAGCTTGGTAGCAAGACATGTAGGAAAAACAAGTGAAGTGCAATGTATAACTACCCACTACTTATTGTTTAACAAGGTGTGGCAAGTACCTACACTACAGCATAGATAATATAAACTATAGTACTACAGATACACCTAGTTTTCTCCACCTCGATGTCTCTCCTCTCCCTTTTCACGTCTGCTGTCACTAGTACCATCGATTAATGAATACACGAAGATTGCTACACCCTATATATTAGAGCGTGACTCGCAAAACCGGCTAGTTCCCCTGCGTATTTGGGGATGACGCTACAGTCGACGACGACTTAAGCTTCAAGTAGCCGTTAGAACCAAAGAAACGCCATTAATTTATTTTCGAAATTCATCAAAAATTATGTCCTTATTTTAGAATCTGTAATGGTCTTCATTTATTTAGTTATCACGATTTTATTTCATACTGATTATCTAACATATTTTTCGCCACGCCACCTAGGCGTGATCACCTAGGTGGTCATCAAATTGAAAGATAGTGTACAAATTAATGACATAACTTTACTAATAGGTGGCGTCTATATAAAATAAGTTTTCACCTTCTTGATTTACGGCTTTTGCGACAGGTCACAATTCTGTCAGTGTCTGTTTACTATAGTGTCAAAATTATAATTTGAATTTTTAGTCCATACCGCTCACTCGTTCCCCAAATTCTAGGGTGGCTTTAGCACAGCACTTTAGTCTGTGCATAATATTTGGACTACGAACAAATGAACCTTCTAAATAAAACACCTAGGGCGGCTTGCACGAAATGTCGTTTAAGTTCAGCCTAAACACGTTTAACTAAACACGTTTAAATCGTTAAAAGTGTTTAGCAAAATTACGTTTAGTGGCATCTTGCACAAGCTGTTTTGACGATAATTTAACTAAACTCGATTAGTGTGTATATATCAGTACTCTATGGTCGGTATAACCACAGAAAACAGTTCCCCTACGTTTCGTTAAACGTACAAAACGATTGACGCATTTCTTTTCTAAGAAAATTCATCTTTTCCACGCATCAAGTAAGCTAAAACGGAACGGTACTGTCATTTTTTGATACAAAGTGTCATTGGCCTGCGTGTTGTGTTGTATTCTCTTTGGCGATTTTATTTACATGTACAATTATTTCATTTTATTGTTTTGTAGTTGATTGGTTGTGTTGTGGTTGTGATGAAAATAGTGCTTCCCGTTATGGACTATAATTCTGTTCAATTTTTTTACTTGTTGGTATCGAATTTTAACTGATTATAGATTTGATGCAAAAGTATTTGTGTGGTTTCTTTCGATAGTCTGAACCTTCTTATATATATTTTTTATCACTCCTACGGTGCTCAGACGTGGTCGCTGACTACTTTGCCAAAGAGTGATGGAGCGAAGTATTTTAGGTGTGAAAAGAATAGATCGAATTCGGAACAGAATACTTCGCTCCAAAACTGGAATCGCCGATGTAGGTCGTAAAGTAGCGGAAAGGTGGGCTCAAGGAGCCACAGGCTGGATACCCCCAGGGGGTAGAAGACGTCGCGGCCGCCCGAGGAAGCGCTGGCATGACGATTGTAGGGACCGAGTGTTGCTTAGCATGCAGTTTTGGTATAGAAGGTGTAGCTCCCCGCTCACTCGGCCCGTCAGTCATTTCCCGCCTCCCGCGCAAATAACGTGTCGATATTACGAATAGACAATGCAGTGAATTTTCATACAAGTTTTTTTATTTCTACTCAAGTGTCTACCCGAACCTTCAGGTAGGAATAGGCAATACATAAATAGCTCATCCTCTCCGTAATACTTATCTCAACATTGGTGAACCCGACGTTAACTTGAGTGGAAAAAATTCGAACTTGTGGACAAAAGTGCGTGCGTGAGTGGAACTGCAACGGAAGTGACTCCTTGCTAACACCATCATGACCAATCCCAACCCGGTCATGTCTACGGCGGCACCAGCATCAGTGCCAGTGGTCACCGCTCAACCGACCGGTGATTTGGCCAGTATAAGTGTGGCGGCACGTATACCAGAATTTTGGGTCGATATGCCGCGTTTATGGTTCGCCCAATTCGATTCAGTGATGGACCCGCAGAAGCAAGGCGACGGCGCAAAATACAACATGGTCATCGCCAAGCTGAGTAGGGATGCATTACAACAAGTAGGTGATATTATCTATGACCCACCAAAGGAGAACAAGTTTGCTGCTATTAAGGCCAGACTATTGTTGGCTTATGAGGAAAGCGCGGAAAAGCAGTTCAACAAACTTGTCAGCGAAATGGACCTAGGAACACAGAAGCCATCGCAACTCCTAAGAAGGATGTCAGCCTTAGCTTCCAATACCCAAGTTTCCACCGAAGCACTTAGGCGACTTTGGATTGCAAGACTTCCTATGGCAGTTAGGACCGTATTGTCAGTGGCACAGGATACCAAATTAGACAACCTCGCGGAGATGGCTGATAAGATCGTCGAGAATATACAGACCAGTGACATAGCCGCTGTAGCCTCTACTTCTACGGCATCGGCAGTCCCTGACCTGCTGGGACTCTTCAGACAAATGACTCTGGATATCAAGGAACTGCGGAGTGAAGTGAATGAGATAAGAGGAAGAAGGATGGACCGAGGAAACACTTGGAACAGGAACAGATCGAGATCGCAGTCGAGAGGGCAGAGGCGAACTCCGGAAAGCAAGGATTGGCTTTGCAGATATCATTACCGATGGGGGAATCGCGCCAAAGCATGTGAAAAGCCGTGCAATTGGAAGCAGCCGGGAGAATCTTCTCTTGCGGGAAACTAAGTGCCGTGCAGTCCTGTGCGGTGGGAGACTGCATCGTGACGGCGGGAAACCATCGGTTGTGCGTAACAGATAGGGAAACTGGGACACGTTTTTTAGTTGACACAGGTGCAAACGTTTCAGTGTTACCAGTGAGTAGTCATAAAGGTGAGCGTAAATTAAGCAATTACAGACTCTTTGCTGCGAACAATTCAGAAATTAAAACATACGGTGTTAAGACTTTAGATTTAAATTTAGGATTACGCAGATCGTTTAAATGGACCTTTATTATTTGTGACGTGAAACAGGCAATTTTAGGCGCAGACTTTATTGAGCATTATAAGTTAGTAGTGGATTTATATCATAAGAAACTATTAGATAGGGTTACGAATTTATGCGCTGAAGGATCCATCATACGGTATGACGAACCATCTATTAAAAGTATTCAGGATGATAATCCATATCGCGATATTTTAGAGGAGTTTACAGATATTACAAAACCAATCGCTTTTAGGGAAACATTTTCGCATTCAGTAAGTCATCACATCGTTACCAATGGTCCGCCGGTTTTTGCGCGTCCTAGACCGCTGCCGCCGGATCGTTACAAGATGGTGAAAGAAGAATTCAAGGTAATGCAAGAACTGGGTATATGTAGGCCAGGGAAGGGTGAATGGGCAAGCCCCCTTCACGTTGTACCTAAAAAAGACGGAAAAATTCGTCCCTGTGGTGATTATAGAGCACTTAATGCTATCACCAAGCCAGACCGATATCCGATACCACGACTGCAGAATTTTACGTACATGTTACCAAATAAGAAATTTTTTTCACGCTTAGATTTAAACAGGGCATACCATAATATTGCTGTGGCAGAGGAAGACATCGAAAAGACTGCAATAGCCACCAGTTTTGGTCTTTATGAATTTCCACGTATGAGTTTTGGCCTTAGGAACGCAGCTCAGACCTTCCAGAGGTTCATGGACCATCATGTGTTGAAAGGTATTGAACATTATGGGGATTCAAGCGATAATAGCGAGTCTACCCTTTTTTGTTACATTGATGATGTGTTGATAGCATCGGAGAACGAAGAAGTGCATAGAAAACATGTGAGGGAACTGTTTAAAAGGTTCAATGAACTGGGGATTACGATAAATCTGAGTAAATGTGTTTTTGGTAAAGATCAAGTTGAATTTTTAGGATACAAGGTATCACAGGACGGTATTAGTCCGTTACCGGATAAAGTAAAGGCGATTACAGACTACCCAAGGCCAGACACGGTCGATCAATTACGGCGTTTTTTAGGTATGATAAACTTTTACAGGTCACATTTACCGAACGCAGTAGTTCAGCAGTCAGAGCTTAATAAATATTTACATAATGCTAAGAAGAAAGACAAAACTCAAATCGTGTGGGACCAGAGGAGCATCGAAGCCTTTGAACAGTGTAAGGTAAGTTTAAACAGCGCCATCACTTTATCACATCCGAGTATAGATGCCCCTTTATCGCTAATGACGGATGCGTCCGATACGTGTGTCGGCGCCGTACTACAACAAAACATAGAAGGTAACTGGTTACCATTAGGGTATTTTTCAAAAAAACTTTCGGATGCACAAAAAAAGTACAGCACATATGATAAGGAGCTGTTGGCTATTTATTTAGCTATGGTACATTTCAGGAACATGATAGAAGGTCGTCCAGTTACAGTTTTCACGGACCACAAACCGCTCATTTATGCATTCACGAAGGTGGGCAAGGATAAGGAAATTCCAAGAAGAGCCAGACAATTGTTGTATATTAGCGAATTTACTAGCGACATACGACATATCGACGGTACAGAGAACTTAGTTGCTGACGCGCTATCGCGCGTCGAGAGTATTGTTTGCCCAACAGCCATAGATTTCGACGAACTTGCAGTGGCACAGGCACAGGAAGGCGAAGCTCCGGTTACATCCGCTCAGAATGGTAAGTTGATATTTAAACGAATGATTTTGCCTAACTCTAGTAAGCAAATTTTATGCGAAGTTTCAACGAGCGTTGCACGACCTTTTGTACCCACTCAATTGCGAAAGATAGTTTTTAGCAGCGTTCACAATTTAAGTCATCCTGGTACGCGAACAACACGTGATATGGTTACTAAAAGATTTTTTTGGCCAGGGATGAATCGAGATATTAATAATTGGACAAAAGCTTGTTTAGCTTGTCAGAAGGCAAAGGTTAGTCGGCACACAGTTTCAGATTTAGCCGAATTTCCTCCGTGTACAAGGTTCGAACATATTCATACAGACATTGTAGGTCCTCTACCTACTTCTAGGCACGGATATCGTTACATTGTTACAATTATGGATCGTTTCACGCGTTGGCCAGAAGCCATACCGGTTTTGGACATTACAGCGGATACGATTTCTAAAGTAATATTTGAACATTGGATTTGTAGATTCGGGTGCCCTAGTAGAATAACCACAGATCAAGGTAGACAGTTCGAAAGTGATCTTTTTAATGCATTGATGAAATTATTTGGAGTTCAGAAAATTAGAACTACTCCGTATCACCCTCAGAGTAATGGATTAATAGAAAGATGGCATCGCTCGATGAAAAACGCATTAACTTCACGTCTAACAGAAGGTATGGATTGGGTAGAAGAGTTACCCATAGTTTTACTAGGTTTACGAGCAGCTAGCAGAACAGATACTGGAGTTTCTGCAGCAGAGATGGTCTATGGAGATACAATCAGACTCCCAGGTGATTTTTTTCAGGTAGATAATTGTAAAATCACAGATCAACATGTTTTTTTAAAGGATCTACGTGAAACAATTGCTAAGCTAAAACCTCAGTCACGACCAGTAAGCGATTCGCGTAAAGTTTTTGTAAGTAAAGATCTTAACTCATGTACACACGTGTTCATTAGGAACGACGTATTTAAAAAATCATTGTGTCCTACCTATGATGGCCCCTATCGCGTCTTAAGTAGAAAGGATAAAGTTTTTAAAATAAGTTTACCAAATAGAGATATTCAAGTTTCAATAGACAGGTTAAAACCAGCTTACATTTTAAAGGAAAATGAGCAGGAAAGTTTAGTAAATAAAAATTTGTTAAGCGGTAGCAATATAACGGCTACGAGCGTAGCGGAATCGCCCGCTTATGTAACACGTAGTGGCCGACAGGTCAAGCCACCCGTGCGATTTTTAGTGTAGAATAGGTACCTACCTAATGCTTAGGCTTAGAATATAGAGCAAGCAGTAACTATAGTGCGTATAGGTAATAATTAAGATTTTAAATGTGTAGACATACATAGTTTTCATTTCATGTGTTGGTAATAGAATTAAAATTAATTGTAAGGTAGGTATTGAGATCGACTAGTGCATATTTTTTTCAGGTAAATAGGATTAAAATTCATTTCATTTTTTCTTCGCAAATAACTTTAGTTTTTACTCGAAGACTATTGTATAGAATCATTAAAGTCAGGTCTAAAAATAGATTGTGTAATTCCAGCTAGTGTGTGTGAACGACGGCCACTGTTTTTGCAACGCAGCACATTCCTGTGTGCCTCGGCGTCGTAACATAACAAACTTAACCTTTATGATTGATTATAACTTAAGGATTTTGTTCAAAATTTTTATGTAAAATTTTTTTTTAACAAGGGGATGATTGTAGGGACCGAGTGTTGCTTAGCATGCAGTTTTGGTATAGAAGGTGTAGCTCCCCGCTCACTCGGCCCGTCAGTCATTTCCCGCCTCCCGCGCAAATAACGTGTCGATATTACGAATAGACAATGCAGTGAATTTTCATACAAGTTTTTTTATTTCTACTCAAGTGTCTACCCGAACCTTCAGGTAGGAATAGGCAATACATAAATAGCTCATCCTCTCCGTAATACTTATCTCAACAACGATACTCGGCAATAGGTACTGAGGGGTAATCACGAACAAATCTGACAGTCGCCGCGTTACGTAAACCTAACGTATTCGAGTGATATTGCGCGTCAACATCAGCCCGACTGCCGAACGTTGTAGCGTCACCGCGCAGTGTATCTCGGATACGCTAGCGTTACGATACGTTCACGATTGTCAAATTTATTCGTGATCAAGGCACTGCTAATGAGTAGACAAGCCGTTTTACCACCAAATTTAATGATAAGTCGCAAGCAACGCAACTACGTCCTTGAAATTTTTAGAATCAATCATATACCTACTTTAGAATATTTATATTGATAAATATACCTATAGGTACCTACCTACCTTCTTCAGACATACCTATACCATTATTTATAAGTAGGTAGGTAGTAAAACTAGAACAGGATAGCCTAGGAACAAAAGACCTAAGCACCACCCGCAGAAAACTTATTTGTTCGTACCTAAATGGTTCGTAATGTATGGTAATGTTTCAGTACATAACTAAACAAGTACCTATTGGGTGTAATATTTTAATAATATATAATTAAAAGTCTACCTACCTTTTATGTTTTATTTTATCAAGCTAAAAACATTTAAGATTTCATATAATATCATTGTATTTTTTTGTTACAAACGCACTTGGCGGTAAGGCGTCAGGTTTAAAATCGAAACATCTATTATTTTACTAGCTTGATACGACCAGAGCGCTGTTGCCGCTCTGCATCCAGACTGCAACGTGAGCGACTCGCTCTATCTCGCTCGTTCGACATTGCATAGCACAAGTTGTCAACGTCGCGCGCGTTGTAACCGAATTTTGGTATACGCTTTGCAAAATTTAGAAATAGCGCCATCTGACGTTTATTTCCGTACTGCTTATAGTGTCAGCGTGCCAGAGGTTCAAGAAAATAAACACCGTTTTGATTTATTACCGATTCGATACACCCAGCGACATCTCACGCCTTTGAAGGTAATCCAATTTCGGGTTACGATATTTTCTAATCGTCTGCTGGTCTATTTTTTTATTTGTCTATGCTAGTACCTATTTCTGGTTACTTAGGTGGGAATAATAAAATATTTGGTATCGTGAATACGCCATTTATTATTAAAATCCTATTAATCTTCACATAAAATTAAAGGTTCCCCCTACGTAAATAAAAATACAAAAACTAAGCTGTCTTACAAATTAACAATTAATAATAGGTTCACACTACGAGTTGGAAGTACTTTCGCACAATGCGAGTTACTGTACACTTATTGTGCCAGTCAGCGCACATCCGAGCAACTAACCACTTCACTCTGCCATGCCACATCTGCGATGAGCTCACAAAACGTGAATAGCTCTATTACTCGCAAGTTGTCTTACAGCGACCATGCAGCAGCAGAGTTGGTAAGTTCAGGGACATAACGCTACCACTAGCAATAAGGCAACTCGTACGTGTGTCGACCAAGCTTTACAATATATGAAATTGAAAATAACAAGTACATTATGTAGTGTCAGGATAAAACTACTACTAAATTGCTAGTAAACTAAAATCTTCACTCCATCCACGTGGAAAAACTGAAAACAGAGAAGGCAGAATTAGAATAATAAACAACAAGAGTGTAAATAGGTACACCAAGCGCCATCTGTTTAGATCCTGAAGTTTATTCGTTTTGAAGTCATAAACGCCAGTTTTCTCAGAAGCCATTCCCTTAAAATTGTATGCCAGCGCTCCTCCAATAGGCAGGTAATATTTAGTTCATGTAGCAGACGTGAAGTAGGCTTCTTCACTTTGGTAAAGAGCTTTGGATGCCCCTGGTGCTATAGGAATATAGAAACATGCTCGTTTATTATGTAGAAAAGATGTACCCAACACTTTTCTCAAAGTTCCATTCAACTGCAGAATAAAATTGATCGGGACACATTTTTTTAATCCACAACGATCAACTGCTTCGCATATTTTTGCGTGACCATAACACATTTTGTATGGACTTTCCAAAATAAGTTTTTACTTATTCTAGTGATGGACAAGGACACCCCACAATAATATACTGCCTTCAGGACAGTATAGTTACTCCAGTTACAAAACAGTTGTAGCAGTGTAACTTTGCGTTAAGACTACACCTTACCACGCTAGATTATGCAACATGATTAGTTATCTAGAACCAGACGAACTAACCATTTTTGTAGAATAACTGACAATGTTTAATCTTTTTGTCAACATCGTGAAAACCATACCGTTTTACAAATGATTATGGTATTTCACGCACATAGACATCTAGGTCTTTATACAGCAAAGACCTAGGCTAGTCTCCATGAACAGGCAGAAAATATTCCAATGCCTTTAAGATGAATTTCGGAATCATGCCAAGAGTCCCACACTTCACATTATCAGCACATACTGTGTCCATTACAGCTTATCGATGTGCTGCAGCAATCCTTTCCCTTTTTCGTCACAGAACGCGTCAGCCAGGAATGTTTCGTTCAATGTTCTTCCATAGTTGTAGGAAAATCTGAAAAGGTTCTGAATTTATCGCGGTACTTACCAGCCACTCGGCCGTGGTAGTAGGTACTATACCGTTTATGCCACTACCTATTTCCTACTTTGCCACTTCACTTCGATGGTTTGGCCGTCAACTTTGGCCTGATTGTACATTTCTGGGAAACGTTGAGGAAATTTTATGGTTGAGAAAGACAGACAATGCTATAAACTTGTATCTATAAAACTTCAGTATTTATGGATTTCTGTAAATGCAGTTACACTCAACAACTCGAATGTTGAGCGCTGCTGCGTTACCGTGCTGTGTAACTCTACTGACTACTGTACTTCTACTAAACTTATGGGAGTGTAAATCGGCTTCGAGTTCATAGTTCGAAAACTTCCAAATGCTTAAATACCTATTAAATCCTCAATTAGTTAAAATCAATGAGTAATTAGGACGTGCCCTGCGAGGCATGGCATTTGATTGCGTCCATTCTTCCAACTACTACTGAGATACCGTGCCATTATTCAAAATCCTTTGATAGGCATACCTACGATGTGTATGGTACGCGCACTCTAGACTAAATGATATCAAACTCATAGGTTTAAAAGGATACCAACGCAGGTCTCAGCATCTCTCCTGAAGCGGAATTTGACCAACGCCTGTCCCTTTTTGTTGAGCTGCACCAATGCAAGCTTGCCGATCTCACGCATCTTTTCCCTCAGATCATCCGTTTTCACAGACGGTGGTAACTGGAAGTGAAAAGCATATTCATTATTATTATTTATTCTTTATTGCACACATCTTAACGGTAAAGAAAAACATAGTGAGGAAACCAGTGGCTTAGTCAGCTCCGCACGTGACGTCTTTCCTTATATGGCCGACGAGGCTGAGAAGATGGTATAGGTGCTACAAGCCTACTCCATCTAAATCATGTCCCAGGCACTGCAGCCTCCGGTACATCGGGACATGGGTAAAAAGTGGCCCCTGACGCCTGTATATCTAGATTAGATGCAAAGATATAAAATTGTATTTTTGTTATCATAAAACATAACATAATTTGTATCAATTTTAAGTACTTAGGTACTTACATATTTAAAGATAACTGTTGTGTTAAACAACGTTCGTTTGTAATCCGTATCTCTTTCTCGGCTGTAATTTCTATCTCGACTGCAATTTCTCTCTCGACTGCGATTTCTCTCTCGACTGCAATTTCTCTCTCGACTGCGATTTCTCTCTCGACTGCCATTTTTCTCTCGACTGCAATTTCTCTCTCGACTGCGCCTGTTTTCTGTAAAATGAAGTGCGTGATAAAAAAATACAGAATAAATTATTTTTAAGAAGCCAATTGGGCTACTTTTTTTTAGATTTTAGACGAAGGTAAAAATATTTATTTATGACCATGTTACTTTCAAAATGTGGAACTTTTAGAAGTGTCATGCTTTTATTCATAACTAGCAGTTACCCGCGACTTCGTACGCGTCTACAGTTTCCGTGTAGGTACATTATATTATCTGTGCGTGTACCGAGCAGATACTTCTTTGAGAAACTTGACATTACACCTCATTACACCGAACTCGTAGTACTACGCCCTGTCAAACTGACGTGACATGACATGACAATGAAATCCTCTTGTCAATTGGCGCTGCTAATCCTTTTCGTTCATTTTATCCTGTAGATCCTGTTAATTATTCGGGATAAAAAGTAGCCTATATGTCAATCCAGGTTACGAACTATATATATGCCAACTTTCATCCAAGTTGGTTCAGTGGTTTTGACGTGATTGAAACACAAACATCCAAACATCTAAACATCCAAACATCTAAACTTTCGCATTTATAATATTAGTAGGATTTTCATTATAAGCATGATTTTTATGTTATTTACCATCATTTATGAATAACATTTTTGTGTGAAAAATAGCCTATTATTCAAAAAACTACGTACCCTTTGATCTCTCGTATCTAGGCGAATGAGTTCTCGAACTTTCAGGTGACTTGCTACTACGCCTCATAGCTGAAATAGTAATTACAAATTAAGTTTCATTGACAGGCTTACTTGGACATGCATAAATATGGTTTGTATAATCGGTACCCTAAGAACCCATACTAGTTTAGTTATCTTCTAAAACAACAGTACACAGAAAATATATTGTGTGATATTTCACACAATATATTTTCTATATTATGTGGGTCTCCACATAAATGAGAACCTTACCTTTAATTTGTTTGTTTAGCCAAGGCTCCTTTATAGGAGATTTCCTCATCACCGCCTTTGAAGCCTTCGAATAAGTCTCTTTAGAGGGACTGGTAGATGGTTTCGGCTTTGGTGGCGGAGGTATCGAATCCAAGTCCAACTTAGATGTGCTCGGAATTTGAAGAGAAGCTATTTTGATCTTTATTCCGGCTGGCTTAGGTGGTTTTACTAACGGCGCGGTTTTTACAACTGCGATGGGCTTGGTCGGGCCGCGGTTTTGAGGTTTCGTCTTCGGTAACGGTATTTCCAATATATATTCTGTTGGGTTCGATGGCGGTAACGGTGGCTGTATTAGCACAGGTGCTTTTTTGTTAATTTGGCCCCGGTTCTGAGGAGGGATGACCGGAGGGGGGATGTCAAAGTGGGTCGCGAATTTAGATTGACTAGCAACTGTTACAGGATTAGTCACAGGTGTCGGAGGGTACACTACAGGATTGGAAGCCACTTGAGCGCTAGGAAACGTCACCGGAACGGGTGTGCCCTGAGGGAAAACCGATTGCGTATTCGGCATGGTTGAAGGTACCGGATATTCGCGAATGTATTCTTGCTGCACATTCACTGCTACGGGCTGCATACTCGGTACCGTTTGCATACTCAAATGCGGGCTAAGTTGAGGACCGGCTTGTAAATTGGGGATTTGTTGTGCGCAAGGATTAGGCATGGTTCCCGGGCCGGTTTGCAAATTGCCAAGGCCAGGTTGCGGATAGGCATGTGGTTGGATTTGCATGTTGGGAGTAAAGTTAGGTTGGGCAGTCGGCTGGGTCCAATTGGGAGTGTCGGTCGAGGTCTCCCAAGCAGGGGACGCGGTGACCGGCGCGACCTGTTTCGGCACGCTCGGCGGAATGTTTGGAACGCCAATGCCGCCCATTATGCTCATTAAATTGGTCTGGATGGAGCTCGCTATGGCCGTAGACAGCTCGGCAATGGTTTGTTGGGGATTCTGCCTGATGACGGGTGCTTCTTTTGGAGTTGTTTTAAAGTTTAGAATCATTCTGTTTTGTTGTTGAATTTTTTTTTCTAAATAAATTTGCTTATTTAAAGCATCTTTTATTTTAGTTTTGCCTGAAGTGAGCATTTGTCTGAGCCTCATCGCATCCTTGCGGAGAGAGTCTTTTAATCGTTTGATTTCCATAATTGCCCGAACGCCTTGAAGGGGCTCTCCTGCAAAGCCTAATCCAGGCCCTATTTTAGTGAAACCTTCGGGTAACCAGCTATTACTTGTGTTACTCGTGCCCGTTTTATCCATGGTAACTTTTAGTAGTCGACCGTAAAGCATTTGTTGGTGGAACATTGAAATCGCCTGTACAGCTTCTAAGTCATGATCATACTCTATGCTCAGGGTTAAACTGTCATCTTTGCGATTCATAATAAACAATTTTACATAACCAGCCTTGTTGAATATTCTTCGCAGATTTGTTTCACTAAGCTGATTGTCCACATTTTCAACGGTAACCATATTTGTGAGTGGTAGTTCTATGTTAAGCTTGGCTAAAAACTCCTTATGTAATCCATAAGCTTCAGCATCCTTGTACTGAATTTCTCCAGTGATAAAAGGAGAATCATTTTTTAAGTTTTTGAGAATCGGTTTTTCTTCTATGTCCCAATCGACTAACGATCTATTGTCATAGTTCACCAAAAGTCTTCTGCCCTCCAAACACAGTTCAGCTCGTCTCATAACCAATAATGCTTTGGTGGCCAACATCTTATCCTCATTTCTCCATTTCACGTAAGCTGTGTTGAGTGAGGAACTTGTGGTTTTGTCCATGAAGATAAACGATATTTTCTTTGTTATTTCTTTGCCAGCATCGCTTGTATATTTTTTAAGAAGTAAATGCACATCAGCTTGGTTGAAGCTCTTGGGTATATTCTCAAGCCTGACTACAGCCTTATTTAATTTAACCATGCGACGCAGAGCCCTTTGGTGCTTTTCACCCTGAAACTTTTTGATTGCACGGTGTGTAGTGATCCATTGAGTCAACTCCTTTAATTCAGCCGTGCTGAAGGGGGCCACTTCTGGCACGTGGAGGTCTTCATCATCCAAGTCCATTGGAGTTTCATCAAGAATAGATGAGCAGGCTGATTGGGGACGGTTTGCTTCACCAGATGTTTCCCACAGAACTGGAGCATCTGATGATTCAGGGCCCTCAGTATCCTTTGTGGATTCGTTCAATGACCATGTGTGAATTACTGGTGATGGCGTTTCCTCAGATGTAGTTGACAAAGGTTTAGGATTTTGAGGTGCAGTAGACCATATTGGTTCTACTCGAGAACGCTTAGCAGGTGGGTATTCAGCATCATTAGAAACTTTACATTTATTACTATTTTTAGACAAATTATTGTCTTTTGGTGGTACCAATACTTTAGTAGAGTTTTGTAGAGGAATGTCTATTAAATTGCTACTCTGTGGATTAATAACAAATACATTTTCTGATCGTTTAGGAGTTTGTTTGGATACATCTATTAATGCACCGGAATGAGCACTGTTGATATTGTAAACCAGTTTTTTATTAATTCTCTCAGGGGGTTTAACATTTGGACTTGCTTTGACTTCTTTTGATTTTGCAGAAACATTTGATGATTTTGTTTGAATATTGCTGTCTATTTTAGTTGATTTAGGTTTAATAACTTGTGCGGTAGATTCTATTTTTTCTTGTTTGATGGGTATCTCTTGTCTCAAAATAACATTGCTGTCTACATTTCCCTTATTAATTTGTGACTTTTTATCAACAATTTCCTGTTTTATAGATGTTTGTGCTAGTAAAGTTTTTGGAGGTTTATCTTCAACATCCATTTTTTCAATGTTAGGTTCTAGTTTTATTCTTGCTATGGGGCATTCAAAAACACTTTCTATAGAAGTAATCTGAGTTTCTGGAGCTATGTTTTCATCTTTTTTTGAAGTTGCCGATTTTCCATTACTTTCTGTTGGTATTTGGTTTTCATCCTTTTTATTCTCAATCTGAGATGGTTCTATTTTACCTTTAGTCTTATTATCTCCAGGTGTTTCTTCAATATCCTTTGTTCCTTCACTGGGAGAAGGTGATATAATATTTTCTTGAACACTCTTTTCTTCAATCTGTGATGATTCTAATTTATCCTGTTCAGGAACACTTTCATCAACTTTTTCTTTCAAATTTGGATTACCTGTCACGTCTTTCAAAGCAATTTCACCTTCATTTTTATAACTATCTCCTGGTTCTTTCACTATTTCCTCAGACACTTGACTTTCTCGCTTATTTTTATGTGCTTCACTTAGTTTATCGACAGTACCATTGTTTTTCTCAAAATCTTCATTTGGTTCGTTTTGTCCATGATCTGATGGGGGATTTGATTCAGCTACAACTTGTATAGTTGCATTCTGTTGTTCAAATTGAACATTACAGTCATTAGTCTCATCCATTTTCTCAGCATCTTCATTTGATTTATTTTGGGCACTATTCAGTAATATTTTATCAGCAGTTTCATGAATAGGAGTAAGTGGTTCATCCTGTTTTACAATTGTTTGATGTTCTGGTAATCGACTATCCAAGAGATTTTCATTGTTTAGGTTAGCATCCATATTGTTGTGGATGTCTTCGGATATGTCTTCTTTATGGTTTATGTTATCAACTACATTTGATTGATCTAAAATCCGACTACTGTCAGTATCTTTCACATTATCAGACACTTCTGTTTCATTTTGAGTATTTTCTATTGGTAAAACACTTTCTTTTGATAGCTCTGAATTTCTGTTGTTGTCATTATCAGATATATCAATTTCTTTCTGAGTATTTTCAATAAGTAAAATACTTTCTTTTGATAGCTCTAAATTCCCATTGTTATCATTTCCAACATTACCAGAAAATTCAATTTCTTTTAGTACAGGTAAAACCATTTTTTCTGATGGCTCTAAATTGATATTACTGTCATTTTCTACATTATCAGGAAATTCAATTTCTTTCTGTGTATGTTCCACAGGTAAAATTTCAAAATTTCCAGTGTTGTCATTTTGATCTATATTATCAAGAACTTCTGTTTCAGTTTGAATATTATCTGCAGGTAAAATACTTTCTTCTGTTTCTAAATTCCCATTCTTGTCATTTTCTTCCACATAATCAAAAATTGTTGTTTCTTCCAGAGTATGTTCTACAGGTAAAGCACCTTTTTCTTCTACTGATGAAATTGGGTTTAGATCATTACAATTGTTTTCTACATCTTCATCCATTTTTTGATGAGTTTCTGTTACGTTGACTTGTTCTACTGATATTTTTGGTGTTTTAACATTTTCTAATGCAAGGATTAGGGTTGATTCTTGAAAATTACTTTCTATGTCTTCATCCATTTTCTCAGGATTAACTGCATCATTTGCTTGGTTAACTAATATTGAATTTCCATCAACATCATCCAGTGACTGAGTAGCAGATGGTTCTAAAGAAGTTTTACCATTTTCTTCAATTTTATCTTGAACACCTGTCTCATGTTCAGATTTTTCTATAGATTCTGCAGTTTCCCAGACAACTTTTTTTTCTGGTTTCCAATCCATATTTTGTTCTACTTTTACAGGATCATTCACATCGGCTTTGTCATGATCTAAGAACAGTAGGCTTTCTTCAACATGTTTTTGTAAAGCATCAATCTCTTTGCTATCAATAGCTGAAAATTGATTCAAAGTTATAAACATGACATAATAGTCTATACATATAAGTACTAAAAACAACAATAAGCTGTTTATGTAAACATTGCAAACCATTGCAAAAACATAAAATAAAAATAGTTTATTAGAAAAATTATAGTGTCATGCAAATATTTAAATATTTACCTGATGTTGGTTGTGCATTAATTATAGGATTCTCTTGCACCGGCTTCTCAATTTCATTGACACTATTATCTTCTTTCGAAGACATTAAAATTCTAGGTGGTTCTGTAAAATTCATAAAATCTTAGCCTGTTCTGAAATCTACTGGAAGTGACCATAGAGAAGCTAAGAGATTTGCAATGCTGTTACTATTTTAATGAAAACAGCTAGAGGCTGGTTTATTGTAACTCTGTGGCGCTTTATAGGTATGTTGTGGTGTTCATCCTCAATTCAATTAAATTGGCTGCTAGCGCTTTTGCAACACAGAGGGCTAAATTTTTAGTGGCATTGATAATTAGGTCTGATTTATATTATTAAAGTACCTAACCATATCCAGTTTTGTTGAATTGTAGAGCTGGTATAGCCCTGTAATCCAGGTACACCCGATACATCTACTGTATCAATGTAAATAAGCACTTAAAATGTTTATTTACCATCTTATTATCTTGTTTTATTACCTTTGTCATTCATATTTTGAACAATAGAATCAATATCTTCATCAGTCAGCATCGGGATGTCCACCTCCATATCTATATCGTCCTCTGTTAACAATGCTTGTGTCAACAATGCGTCATTTTTTGACAACACTGCGTTCTGTAAGGGAGCCGCTTTCAATGGAGAGCAAGATCTGTATGACGCTAAAAGGATAGGCAGATTTATTTATTGCTTCGTGTTGGAAACTCTCAGTCAGAAATCAAGAGCTACCTACCGTATCAATGTAATGGTAATGTAATGTAATGGTGGTGTAACTGTAGGCACAGAAGACAGAGCTGTGTAAGTAAGCACTGAATGTTTGATAAGATTAGGTACTTTATAGAATAAATAGCTGTAAGTACCTATTGAGATATTTGTAATATTTACCCATTAAAAGCCTCAAATTAATTTTGTGATGATTAGACGAAAACTAAGGTAGGTACCTACCTATATGCGAAGACGTATACAGAGAAAAAACTTTTAGAAAGCTATATCGCAAGACTTTCCGCCGCTATGCTATGTATGCTCATTTCACCACAATGTCTAGGACTTTTTAGCTAATCTTTGATCACCTTTTGCGTGATTTTAGATTTGGATAGACCATAGGATTCAAGTTTGGATAGGAAAATGGTAAGTACCTAGATTAAATTTCCAATCAAAAGGAATTATGATAATTAAGGGCCAACGCACATCTATCGACAAAACTGTTTTGTCGCGTACTTAGTGACGTGAAAATAAATTTTCTGTCATAACGAAAACAGCATATGACGAATGCTTCCTCGTCATATGCTGTTTTCGTTACAACGAAACTCACATCAATTGACACTACAGACTTTTCTCAAGTATGTTTACCTATCTATTATAGCATTGTTTAGTACCTACCTATTAAACATTGCTTTATACGCACATACCTAGAGAATGAACTGTGTTTTTTAATAAATAAGAATATAGAGTAATTATGTAGTGTACTTAATATTATTATTAAGTACTTAGGATGATTCTCATTAAATAAGCAAGTAACGAAAACAGCAAATAAAAAGAAGCATATCGTAACTAAAAAAGTTTTACTGAGAAGTTTCACATCACTAACTGTTCGACAAGACGTTTTGTCTTTGGTTTGCGTTCTCCCTAACACTAACGACAACGACAACGCCACAGACTAAGGAGAGTACTTGGACAACGCCAACGCAACGCAAGTGAAGTGAACGCAAGTCAAGCCTGTCAAGCAAGCAAGCGCACTCAGTTTCAGTCCGTAATCCGTATAGTATTACTTTTATGGTTTCAGTTACAGTACCTATAGTGATGCGCGTACGAGCGAACGAGCCGAGCACAGAACACTAATATATCTCGAGTTGACTCAATCCATCCACGCACTCACTGCTCTCGGTGCCAATATAATAATTCGGCTACGAAATGTCAACACAATATGACTAAACTTGACTGGTTGTTGTTCGTATGATTGAGTCGAGTTCGATTCAAACAATAAAACGAAAGTTTGAATTACAAACCAAGTAAATGCATAGATACTTACTCGTTAAAAACTGGCATCAAATTCTCTAAAACACTTAGCCACGTCAAGTGTTGCGACTCGAGTCAAGTGACGGTTCGATTAGAGTTAGAAAAAACTCAAATCGACACATCACTAAAAATATGCCTTTTGTGTTGACAGCACTGCCACCCAAAATACGAACTTCCATCATAAATGTCAACGTCATCAGTTATTCTGACAGTGACAGCAGTCTTCAAAAAAACCATTCTAGTCTATGGTTACCTCCATTTACGGTGAAGGTGTAACCTCCTAATAAGTAGTACACTAACTTAATAGGAACTAGCAGTTGCCCGCGACTTCGTACGCGTCTACAGTTTCCGTGTATATTGATAGCACATTCACTACATAGGTAGGTAGTAGGTACCTATTTCTGTTCGCTTAGTTAACGCAGCAGTCGTTTTGTAATACATCAACAAAGCTTACCTAGTAGCCCGAAAATTAGTAATTTTTATGTATTTTACATTTTGGGCACTGTTTGGTCTTTACATTAGTACTTCTAGTTTTAAGATTATTATTATCCTTAGTTATGACTGTTTGTTGCCAAAAAAATAAATATTGTGTGTATATTATCTGTGCGTGTACCGAGCGGATACTTCTTTGAGAAACTTGACATTACACCTCAGTACACCGAACTCGTACTGGAATGTCAAACGCTAGTCGTTAGACCAGAGGTAGTAGGTACTACGCCCTGTCAAACTGACGTGACATAACATGACAATGAAATCGTCTTGCCAATTGGCGCTGCTAATCCTTTTCGTTCATTTTATCCTGTAGATCCTGTTAATTATTCGGGATAAAAAGTAGCCTATGTGTCAATCCAGGTTACGAACTATATATATGCCAAGTTTCATCCAAGTTGGTTCAGTAGTTTTGACGTGATTGAAACACAAACATCTAAACTTTCGCATTTATAATATTACTAGCAGTTACCCGCGACTTCGTACGCGTCTACAGTTTCCGTGTACATACATTATATTATCTGTGCGTGTACCGAGCGGATACTTCTTTGAGAAACTTGACATTACACCTCATTTCACCGAACTCGTACTGAAACGAAACTCGAACTGTCAAACTGACGTGACATGACAATGAAATCCTCTTGCCAATTGGCGCTGCTAATCCTTTTCGTTCATTTTATCCTGTAGATCCTGTTAATTATTCGGGATAAAAAGTAGCCTATGTGTCAATCCAGGTTACGAACTATATATATGCCAACTTTCATCCAAGTTGGTTCAGTAGTTTAGACGTGATTGAAACACAAACATCCAAACTTTCGCATTTATAATATTAAAGTAGGAAGTAGGATAGGATGCTACTACCTACATACACACCCTGAGTCCTGACGAATGACCAAACATGCAAAACTTACCTTCTTGGCACGTTCCATGAGCATGAGCACACATGTCATGTAGGTGATGTGTTGCCGTCTGTACCAGGTAGAAAATATACTTGTAATATATTTAAGACTACATCTCAAAGGGTTAAGTAGGTAAATACTTAAGTAGACTTCGTGATATGGACGGCTATACGATAATCAACTATCTGCACATAGCCGCGTTTTGCCATATCAGGGCATAGCCTATAGGTTGGTGGATAGGAATAAAACAACATTTCTGAAGATAAAATGTTTAATGTGGATTTTAAGGAAACCTAAATATCTCATAATGTACCTATCTTTATCAAAAACCCAATGCCATCAGCAAAACCTAATCAGCCTACCATCGTAGGGTCACCATCATATTTTGCTTAAGTCAATGTAAGGTAGGTACTTATCTAGACCTAGAAGCTAAATTAAAACTATATCATGTACCACCTAACTCCACAGGTAGGTAGGTAGTACTCCAACCAAATCTATTCTATTAAAAAATCATTAATAATATTTTATTCTGTAAGTCTTACAAATAAAATCTATTCTATAAGTGTCAAACATAAATCTTCCCTCCATCCAAAGTCATTTCTTCACTGAAAATAGAGATAACAAAACACAATTAATTATTTAAGCAATGTATGTAACAACATTTCCAAACGAGTTCTTCACCAAAGAGAGAAAAATATTATTCTCGCTTCAATTTGTATCCACTTATACAAATCAGTAGGTACATCTTAATAATGTTTTACTGTTCATAAGTACGATTCATATTTTCTACTTAGCATAAAGTGATCTTTGTGCGTTTACTAAATACAGCGACTTTTTAACTTCGACATGTCATCCGGTCCGGCTGCGCCAAATACCAATCCAGTACAAACTAGTGTTTTCTTCATATCTATTTGCATTGAACATTTCCTATTAAACCGAACTTCTGTTTTTGAGCAATGGGTAAAACACCCATCATCATCCTTATGAGTTAGTTTTAACCTCTATCAGTCAGTTTTAAGCTCAACTTCGCACTGTTTGCGAGTCAATGTAACATTTTGATTTCACATTCGTATGGGCATCGCATTCGTGGGAGTAACCCGTATTCACGTACTTACCTACCTAACTGAAATCAATCAACCGTCTATTTTAGTTACCATACCAAGAGTAGGTATATTAAACATTAACTTCTAAAACCAAAATCATTTCGGTATCATTATGCTCATTTTTAACTAATTCTTTTCTCTCTTTGAACAACCATCTCATAAAACCAGCTATCATATTAAAACTAAGTTTGTGATTTATATAAGAAAACGCATTAGGTACAGGGTAATTATGTAGTACGGACGGACTACATCGAATTCGGGCACGTAATATCACGTTAGGGTCACCAATGTGTGCCATGGTCAACTTAGACCATTTTAAATAGTTTATATTAAGGTTTCCCACCAAACATTCCTAGATTATGAATCTAGGCAAACCGTATACTTTTCACATAACTCGCCTCTAGCGGTCACTTATCCAAATAGTGACCGCGCAGAACGTCGCTTAACTTAGATAAATAATCAGTGATAATTGAGTATGCAAGCTATGCCACGAGCCCTTCTGATCACGCTTAACGGTTTTCTTTCTTTGTTATCGTACATTACCTACCACAATATCATAACCGAGTAAATAATTTTCTAAATGAAAAATCTAAAAAGGCTTTGGTAATTATGGTAACTGAAACTACATTCTTAAATTTTTAGAAAAATAGTACCTATCAAATCCAACGTAGTCTGCATTCTGTAGAGAAACCTTTTGACCGCCACGCCCCAAACGCATTCTGGTATCCTCTACACTCTACGCCAAAGCACAAAGTGACCAAAAATACCTACGAAAAAAATGGTGCTGCCAAGAGTCGATAAAATGTAGGTATATTGTCGATAAACACATGGAGACTTGATTTCGTTGGTTTTTTATGCAATAAACAGCTTTTTAAAATCTTTTTTTTGGAGCAGTTTTGGTCGTCTAATAACGACAGTGGCGTAGTAAGCGCAATTTGTAATGTCGAGTATAGACGACGGTGGCGGTCAAAAGGGTAGACTAAGCATAGAGATTTCAATTCAGCACTACAATGCTCTAGATTCTTTTGGTTTCATGCTTTTGTTTTAACTTGAAATAAAACAAGGTCACGACTGTGTTATGCTCAACTCGGTAGACAACACTCCTCAGGTATCTTGGTACTCACTTAGTACCTACTCAAGATTCATTTTACTTTTCGTGGGACTATGGGTATTTTTCCATCTGTTGCACTACTGACATGTATTGTCGGCTATACATCAGGTTATACACCCAACATACCCACACCTAGTTACGCACGCAGCGCACATTGTACTTTGTCGTCCCTCTCGCACGATTCACAACGTTCTACCTCTAATAGTTCAAAGTCCAAACAGTCTAGGTTGATGCGTCGCCGTGTGTACAAATAGTGTTTATCATCATTCATAGAAGTCTAAAGGAAATAGTGGTGTTTACCGAATTTTACAGTACTCGGTTGGTTTTCCATACGTGATGATTCCAAGCTCATCGTAAGAGCTAGAAAAACAATGGTTTCTCATACTTTTAAACCTTGCTACAGAATAGTGACATGCAACTCAAAATTACCTAATCAATGGGATTCGAACCCACACATTCTCGAATCTGCATGTGATACCAACAGCACCATCGAACCATGTCCGCATGATTTACTTACCTACCAATCTCTCACGTCAGTGTTTCCACTTACTCTTACACCTTCCTCACTTCAATGGTTTGACCATCCACTTTTGATTGATTGTACAATCCTGTAACGTATGCTAAGGAAATATTTATTTAGAATTTTTCTTAACCAGCTTACTCGAACAGTTGCAGGGTTAGGATCAAAGCACAATGACAGCTATGCGTCAATTTAAAAATATATTGACCCCCATCTACATAACGTAATGAACACATTTCTATTGAGATAGATTCACGCGTTGTATCTCGATAAGAATGTGTGCTATTTCAATTTTCTTTGTGTGCTGCAATTCGACGTCAATGTGTCTTGATTAAAACCCGTGTCACACGTTCCAATTGCCGGGTACCCGGCTGTCTAGGGCATGGGGTTGCTGGGAAAATTACGTCGGTACGTGTCAAAGATCACGTACAATGTACACCCGGCCATAGGTCAGGTTATACACCCAATAAATAAATAACCAACCATAACTACGCTACATACAATGCCGAGAATCGTTAGAAAGGGAGCGCAATAGGCGTAGGCGCGCTCGCACGCAGCCCGTCCTACGCAAACACACTGTCGTCCCTCTCGCACGACTCGCAACGTTCAACTTCTAATAGTTCATAGTCCTGCCCATACACTTCTCCGCCGGGTACCCGGTAACAGGGACGCGTGAAGAAGCACTGTTTAATTTTGTATACCACATAGCACAATCGTTAAATATTTTCAAAGGATACTGAGGCACTTGTCCGAGTCGAAGTCAGAATAGTAGCTGACAAGCGCCCGACCCGGTCCGGTCATCTCAACGAGTTTCACCTCGCCCACTTCTTTCATCTTGCTTAGTAGAACTTGCTGGGTCACTGATGCTGGGAGCTGATAAAAAAACACGATAAATATTTAAGTTCTATATACAGGTTGTGATTTAAGATTACTCCCGAAAACTTCGGAGGTGTACCCATCATAATAAAGTCCCGTTTTTTGATCATGGGCCATCCCCGTAGATTTGCAGATAAAAATTTAGGGCTATCTACCGGCATCCCGCTATCTTAACATGTCTATTGTCGAGTTTCAGGTTGACAGAAAAGTTGGAAGTCATCTTCTTATCATGCTGTAGAGGTAGGTACAACCACAACATTTTTTTTTTAATAATTTTGCTTACCTAATAACTTTTCTACTTACATTTACAAAAAGAAGCATGCAAGCTGTATTGGGTCCCGCAGAATCTGATCTACCGGTGTTATCTGAAAATTAGATTTTTAATAAATTCACATTATCTTTGAATAAAAAAAAACACGTCATTTCTCCTAATATTGGAGAAAATTTTCTATCAACGCTTAATACTGAAGTGAGATGCTTACTACTGAATTGTGGTCCGCCAAACCCAGTGTTCATATGCTGATTTGGCCCAGTGTCGGAATGCTGTATGTTTGAGTACCCAGATTGCATATTTGACATCCCCTGCTGACTATTGAAGCCAGGGTTATTCATTTGACCTTGCACTGCACTACTTTGCATATTTTGAGAACCAGATTGCATTTGAGGACCACCATGCATATTCTTAGGCCCTGCTTGCATGTTAGAAGGGCCACCTTGCATATTGTAATTTCCGGATTGAACATTGGGCCCTCTTGGCATATTATTAGGAGCACCGCTTTGCATATTGTTAGCTGGGCCACTTTGCATGTTGAAAGGCCCAGATGCCATATTATTAGAAGGCCCACCTGGCATATTATTGGGGTCATTTAACATATTATTGGATCCACCTTGCAAATTGGGACCACCTTGCATATTAGGACCAGCTGCCATGTTGGGACCACCTTGCATATTAGGACCAGCTGCCATGTTGGGACCACCTTGCATATTGGGACCACCTGTCATGTTGGGACCACCTTGCATATTGGGACCACTTGTCATGTTGGGACCACCTTGCATATTGGGACCACTTGTCATGTTGGGACCACCTTGCATATTGGGACCACCTGGCATATTAGAACCGCCCTGCATATTGAGGCCACCAGGCATTTGAGATTGCATTTGTTGCAACATATCGCCTAAATTAGAACCGGTCCAATTTTGAAGTGCATTCCCCATCATCGCACTCATATCATTCCCTGTGTTTTGTTGCATGAGACTTTGTAATAATTGCATCGGTTGGAGTTGGCTCGTCAAAAGGGTACCCAAAGCAGCTAAGGGGTTGTTGACATTCTGCGCAGGAGTCGCGACCGGGGTCACCGGCGCTGGCGGCTGTGGCGGGGGGATTGTTAGAGCGTTCAGTCCTTGGTTGGCGGAGTGCATCAGTGACGTCACTTGTGCTTGCAAGTTGTCGACGGACTCGTGTAGTCTATTACATATGTTTCTGAATTCGTCGCGAACTTTTTTAATTTCAACGGAAATACGGACGCCCCTCATGGCAATTCCATTCGGTCCCAAGCCGGCTCCTTCGGCAACATTGTTCTCATTCCAATGCGACATACCATCCATTTCACACGATATAATCTTTTTGTAAATTTCGCGATTGTTGAACATAGATACAGCCTGGAAAAATGGAACCAAATTCATATTAGTTAAGTATCATTAATAAAATTAAGTTCAAAAACTAAAACACGACTACTGAAACAGTATGTATGAAACAAGAAAATATTATCATGATAGAGGTTACCACTTAATATCAGGTGAGCTATCGGCTTGCTCCACCATAAAGTTGTATAAAAAATTGTGTACATACTGATATTGGATAGTCGTGATCATGCCACTTTGCCCTAAAGCTGTATTGTTTTCTTAGGATAGGTATGTGGCATACTTCCACGGATATCAGGTACACATAGATACGATCTCATCTGAGAACGTTTAGTGTTACTTAAACTTCCACTTAAGTGTGGTTTTACCAACGCTAATAACGCTACCTATTCTTTCGATTTAGATAAATATTTTTCTGTTCTTGACAAGTTTAAAGTAGAGACTGATATCTTATATGACGAACAGTGTTATTCCGAGTAAATATTTTGTTGGAATTTATGAATATTTATTTATTTAAATTGGAACTTACTTGCACAGCTTCAACAGGATGGTCATATTGGATTCTTACGTTGGTATGGTTCTTACTAGGCACCAGTATCAACAAATCGATTAGACCAGCTCGGCTGAATATGCTACGCACTTTCGCTTCATCATTCAATTGCGCGGGCAACTGGAAAGAAGTAAATCAAAATATCCTTCGTAACTATGTAGAATGTGTTAGAACTGTGTACGTGCTACAGACGTCTGTTCGATTGTGACTAGAGCCAATTGTGTTCCTGGAACCTAATTTGTGCGCTTCACGCCCGAGAAGCTGTCACGAATCTTCCCACTTTTATTAATATCTTTGGAGGCTAATTTAATAAGCATGATATGCAGCTTAGGCTTTATGGTATCTACGAGTATAAAACCTAAGGTCCCGCTAAAAACTTTAATTTGGCACATGTTCACATCATTTTGCAGTAGTAGTACACCATAATGTGACATTATTGTATTATGGACTACACATGAATTTCCTACAACGTGCTATACCAGCATTGCGTACATAAGCTGTGACAGGCGTCACAGCTCAGTCGGTAATGATCTGCCTTCCGTGCTGTGGGTCGTGTGTTCGATCCCCACCACGAACAAACATTTGTGTGTGGCAAAACATACATGTTTGTTCTATGTCTGGGTGTTGCTATGTATTATAAGTATGTATTTAAAAAAAAAGTATTTAAGTATTCTATCAGCATCTAGTTCCCATATTACAAGCTTTGCTTAGTTTGGGACTAGAGGGCGTCGTGTGAAATGTCCATGAATATTTATTGATTTATTTTATAAGAGACACATCTACTTAGTTATTGTGTAAATGTGCGGTGCGATCATAATAAACTTACATATTTTACAAAAACTTTTCTTGACAACGGGGGAAATATTCCAAGTCCTGCCAAATAATCAAGGCTGAGTCCATAAGTATCATTATCCTCCATCGTAAAAGCATCGTTAGGATTATGCATCACATGTCTGTTGAACCTGTACAAAACAATATTACTTTAAAAAAAAAACACATTGTAAGTCAGCTTTCGTTTTAGCGGCAAAGTGAGACAGCTTGTAGGCAGAGACTGAACAACCGCAAATTTAATTTTTAATATGTTTAAATTAACGCATAAATGCGGCAATTTATAAATTTTATTGACGCGCTCTCGCCTACTCGCGTCCTTATTTCTGTAACGAACATAATGTGAAAAAAACGCTTCTCAATGTATAAGTTAAATAAAAGACACGAACCCTAGTTGTAGTATCACATACTTACGCAAATGCATTATGCGTTTGAGATGTGTGTCTTAGTGCAGCTGCTGCAAAGAACAAAAATCCGTGGTTATGGCACATTACATAAAAACTAATTTTATCAACTTAAAAAAGGAATAGAAACGTGACACTTTAGGATAATGTAATATGGAACATTTTTTGCTTGTATTAGTGTCCTCTATCCTTATAATATACTACTTTCATAGTGCGCGGAAACTTTGATAAAATTTCAAAATGGCGCCCGATGGATATGCCAGCTTCCATATAAAAATGTTCGAACCCCTTTGGCTAAATTATTTGTTTATGACTTTCTGCATTTAAAAATCCGTTTTCCATGGTACAGCTAGTTCCCACACTACTTAACTTGGGCCTTGCTGACGTTGTGAAATATGTTCATTAATAACTATGTTTATTAGGTAGGTATCCTACTAATATTATAAACGCGAAAGTTTGTAAGTATGGATGTTTGTTACTCTTTTACGCAAAAACTACTGGTCCGAATTGGATGAAACTTGGATGGAATACATATAGTTCGTAGTCGTCACATAGGCTACTTTTTAGCCTGGAAAATCAACAGGATCGGAACGCGGACGAAGTCGCGGGCGGAAGCTAGTTAAGATATAAATATTAAACTGACCTTCACTAATTTTATGAACAAACAGCTTCTTCCCTTCAACTTTATCATATGTATATCTAAGCAAGTCAAAGGCCTGGTTTCTTTGTATTTCAGAACCAAATGTTATGACACTGTCTTGTGTGGTTGCATTTGGAACTTGACTTGGTCTCATAGAGATAAAGGTGATGTTTGCAGCAATAGCCTGTAAATACTAGAGAACTATAGGGACTATTTTGTGTCCAGTTTTGGAGAAACCATACACTTATGGTCTCACTCCAGTGTCCATCTGTCTGTGTCACATCCATCAAAGCTAAACCATACAAGCTAGAGTTGAAAGGAATACTGATAGTTTATTACAACCCAAGATGAAAGGTATGTGGAAAAGATATTCTGAAAATTAGGGACGACTTGGAGGGGGGGGGGGGGGGGGTCAAATAGGATATGAAAATAAAAGTATTTTTTTACCCCAATGAATAAGTATTTCATGAAAGCTTAGAACTTAACTAAGGAACCTTATTTAGATTTTTTATTAAAATAAAACTATAGGCACCTTTTGGAAAAAAATATTTACTTTGTGCGAAATATTTAATTCCAGACGGATTTCTCTACCTGTCAAAAAGGGGTAATTTAAAAAAAAATCTGTATGATAATAGATTCATGAAACGAAAACTAATAGGCTACTTTTAACAAGACCATAGGGTTTGTAAAAAAAATTAACATACCTTATCAGTATGTGTATGTTTCTTAATATAAGCAGAAACATTCGGCCACTTCCATGAGAGAGGTATATTACATAACTTCAAGTACTCCTTACTAGTATTGAACCTTTGTTGTTTCCATTGACTGATATTGTTAGATTTATTAGAAACTGATGAGTGATGCGATGGGGTGGGACTGCCTCTATCACTGTCGCCATCAATGAGTGGAGACCGTGATCTACTGCGCGATGCTGAAACAAAAACTCTTTGTATAAAATTAAATGAGCTAAAAGAAGCAGAGTATCACCTGAACATGACACAAATCTTTCCTTTTAAAAAAATGTTATTATGAATTAAATGATTATATGAATGACAAAATGTGCGAATATAATAATACTGAATTAACACAAGAAATTGACTAATTGAAAAATTGACGAGAATAAAACCTCGGTCTGCCTACTTTCCTGTTGCAATACCCCTGAACAGGGTTCATGTGTGATACCTACCTACAATGTAACAACTATAATACCATGTGAAAGCAATAAATGTATTGAGTATTGAAAAATCATGAAGCACAATGTGAACATTAATTTGCGATTTTTATTCAGTTACTTATAGCAGCTTTTTGATTCAGTTTTGTTCACTTGTTTTTACAGGCCTATAGTCACGGGGCCTAGCGGATCTAACGCCAGCAATCTAACTCGATGCCACAGAAAATGCTATGATATAGTCGAAGCGACGCGTGACTGTTGAGTATCTGGGCCAACGCATCAGATATTTCTATTCAGCGCTGGAATGCAGCCAGTGTCTTGGACACACTTCCGATTGGTACTGATTTGGATCAGTTGAGCTACCTATAAATCTTTTGCAATGGTTTGTAGATAGCTCAACTGTTTCATGTGCGTTTTGCAAATAATTATAAATATTGTTAACTGTATTAGATGAATAATTCCGTAGGGTTTGGAGGTTGGACTGCTTACTTTACTGTGGTGATTTGTATGTTCATTTCTTCAGCAGTAACGACTTGTCTACAAGTGAGTGCCCTGAAAAAACAATAGCTACGAGTGCGAAACCGCACGCGATAACAAGTACCCATCGCTTACCCATTGTAGTAATTGTAACAGCAGCCGCGCTAGCAAGTGGATAATAATAATATGTTGCTTTGCTATAGATACAGCGTGCTGAGCCTGAGATTATAAAGAACGCCTCCGTCCGTCCGTATAATTCTCAGAACTTTCTGATATATTACGCGATATAATGAAGAAGAAAGAGGAATGGAATGGAACATGAATTGAAACAATAATCACACGATATAACCACAGCTAGCCTTCTTAGCAGCCAGACACGAAACGAAACGAACCACCTTTCTACTTCTTCTTTTCAGGAAACTAGGGAAATAAATTGAAAGTGGAAACACCGATTTTGACTATACTAAAGTGCGTTCCAGTCGGCCTTAATTTCTTTTTTTTTCATACAACTAAAATATAATGGAACAAGCTGATGGCCTGATGCCTGATATGATGGCTGATGGCACCTGATGTTAAGCGGTAACCACTGCCTATATAGGTATAACGATGCATTGCCTTGCCTCACTGAGAATTAGTGTATTTAGTTGGGTTGGTAGGTTGGTAGTAGGTACATGATCTTTGAAACATAGCGCAGGGTTAAGTACCTACTCTTGTCAACCCGTAGTGTCAACGAGTATTTTATTTTCTGTGGTGCGCAGGGCACAGACTAAAAATATGTACCAGGTACGCAGAGTTAGAGATTCTTTGGCAGGGTGTTTCGGTGTAGGTATTTATCAATTTATATTCTCTTTGGTTTCGGTGTGATTTGGTCGACGAGGTAAATTCGAAATTTCTCAAAATTGTCAAGTTTCTAATCAATTAAATTGAATAATGAAAAGGCAGAACCCAGTAACAGCAAAACAGAGAAAGATATCATCAGGACTAGCGTTGAATTTGAAAAAAATTGTCCAAGAAAATCATAGGCTTCGTGATCAGCTGTTTGAAGCTACCGATAAACAGCACCAGGAAATGTCCAGGGCAATAGATTTGAAGGAGAAAAACGGGCTACTTAAACGGCAATTGCACGAAGCTAAATTAGAGGCATGTCAGCTGAGAGAAGACAATACTAATCTTAGAGGCGCTCAAAAGTAAAATGCGTCGAACCTACGAATGTAGGATCAAAAACATAGAACAAGCGAATGAATTGTTGAGGAAAGAAATAGCTCTAGCTAAAAATACAAGAATTGAAGCTAGTTACTACGCCACCAGACTAGCAGAAGCTAATTACTACCTACAGAACTGTTATCACGAAGTGTGTTTACAAATCCGACGTTTGCAGAGGGAAAATGAGCGACTGATGTTAAGAAATTAATGCCTTCTACCTAGGTAGGTACCCAACACTTACATACCTACGTAGCCTACCCTACTCTCATGTGATTTCTTAAACAGGTACCTAAGAACGTACCACTATGTATTGTAGGATCTTATTTACTAACCTACTCTACTACACCTGCGTGCATTGATGTTATTTTGAAGTACCTACCTACCTATACCTACCTAGGTAATAACCTACTCATTTACTTAGAACGAGGCTCTACGCTAATTCTATTCTAAATTCTAACATGGTACTAAGTAACAATACTGGTATCTACATGCTAAAACAGAATTAGCATTAGTGCTCAACTAAATAAAAAAAAGCTCATGAAAATCGACCTCCATGTTTAGTAGGTAGGTATAATAAGGGAGCCATGAGTTAGAGATTGGACTTTACTTTGAGCTTGTACGAATTTAATTATGTGGTTTTAGTAATTGTAGTTTATATTAGGTAACTGTGTTAATGGTCTCGACATCGTCGTAGTATACGGCGTAGAAGGTCTACGCTATGATAGATAGCTACGATAGATAGATAGAAAACTCTTTATTGTACCATCAGCAAAAGTTCTACCTTACCACCTTACCTAAGGGTGCATTTCCTGTAAACCGACTAGCCGTTAATTTTTGAATACCAATAGAAACAAATTATTTCGGGTGTAAAAGTTATGAAAACAATGGGCAGTCATAAAAATAAATACCTAGATGTTTAGATCTCTGGTTGGTCAAAATAAGAAGACAAATGAAAAAGGCGATTTCAGGTAGCTAACTGCTTGCAAGCGAAACAGTTTCAAAAGTGGTACCTAAGGCGGAAATTTTGCCGATAGTACATCACAAGAAAATGGTATATTAGACATAGAGTTCTTATTTTTATGTGAAGTACAATGGGTGGCCTTTTCGCTATGAGCGATCTCTTCGAGGCAACCTTTGGATTGACTCCATGTTGGTAATTCCATGTTATTTTACCCTGCTGCAGAACCTACGAGTACCTACTTACTTACCTATCTGGTAATTATGCGCGCTGTTGTAAAACGATGTTTGTCACTCAAAGAGTCCAAGTACTTATCTATCTAGCTCCTGTAAAATCTTTTCGCGAACCGGCCGATGGTCTTTAGCTTCAAATTAGTATAAATAACTGCACGCAGTTTCCCTCCTTCATTGTTTTTCCATCAGTCAACCAGCAGCCATCGACCACGTCTGACGTGTTTCAGTGCGACCACGGAGCACGCATGTCTCGTCCTGCGATGTTTATTTCGATGGCAGTGCTTGTGTATTTGTGGGCGTTATTGGCTAATGTAGGCTCTGCGCCTGCGCCGCCGAAGAGACCTCAAGCTAAAGGTAGGCAAGGCGAAATCTTCATAGAGAAATATTTTTTTAAATATTTAGATATATTTATTTATTTAGATATATTAGAAATATTTTTTTTCTCGGGTTTTTGCGGACCAACCCCAAAGGCAAACCATGAGAAAACGTTGTAAAATTTTTTAATTTTGTCAAATTCCTTATTTTCAAGTGAAGTGAAGGTTTTGAGCGGCAAAGTTTATTGTCCTCTTACCTAGTTTTGACTGGATAAACCTCAGTTTCGTAATAAATACTTAGATATTCTCTACCCACCTTGACTTTGGAAGTCTTTTCTTGGCAAATGTCGATACGCTTTTGCCAATTTAAAGATAATTCTCTGTATTCTGTGTGCGTATCCATTTAACAAGTTCTTACTTGGAAACATAATAAACAAAAGTATTGCAAGCAAAACACCTACTTTTATCATATCTCAGTCTCGTAATCATGATTAATCGTTATATATTAAGCAGGGAATGCTTAAAATTGAGCTTGACAGTGTAGCTTTGTTCAAATCAGTGGTCGACAAATGGGGTCATTGGTACAGTAGGGAGCGAGACGTGGACCACTAACCTATCGTGTTGATATGCCCGTAAATTTAACTCAAACAGACATTTATTGGGTGTTAAACCTTAATACTATTTTAAGTTGCAAGCTTCATCCTTTTAACCTACGGGAAGTTATTCAACTATCAACTGACAGATCAATTTAGTACTTTTAAAAGAAATAATTAAGTAGATATACCTATTACAGAAATCCCCACTGAGAACTCCCTACCAGTGGGGTTCAAGTTTGTTTATCCTGACTTTGTGTAGTGTTATCTTCTTGACATATTTTTAATTTTTGGGGACTCTACACAAAACAGAGAGATTTAGATATTGAGATTTCAGTCGTAGGTAAGTATATTTAATTTCATAAGGTATTTGCCCATCTTCAACCAGCTTCGTTCACCCTTCACACGCATCCTGACGACAATGTGGGTCATTCTGCCGCGATCAAAGGCGCCGAAAGAACGTTGACACAGTAGATAAGTACTCCCGATTGGTGGCACCATGTCAACGCTCCAAATAGATCAGAGGTGCGAGCTGGTGTAGGGCTGCCAAGGTACTTAGAATCTGTTAAGAAACCTTATTTGTAGACCTACCAAATAATCAGAGAATTTAAGGGCGTTGGTGTGTTCGCTTTGGCCATTTATGTAGCACGCCAAATCTGGCTGAATGAAGTTTTCACCATAAAAATAAGTGTGATGAAAGCTAGTTCCATTTTGTGCTACTTTCATAGCTTCGTTAGTTGATTTTTGCAGGGCAAAGGAGCGCTATGCAATATATTTCTTCTTTATATCCCAGACAAAAACGTCCTAAAAAAGCATAGGAAAGGCTCATGCAAGACTGTTATCGTAATGGACACTGGATCTTCTTGTCTTTACAAACTCCACGTCCTTCGAGAATTACGAAAAGGGTAATAAAATTAAATGACCTATAACATGACACGCGCAGTACATAGAACATGGTACTTATTGCAGAAAAATGATTTGGGATCAAATAGGCGTAAAAATTTAAAGGTTTATTTTTAGGTTTATGTGCAACGACTGTCAACCCTAAATCTGACCCATTAATCATTCTAAACGTGTAGGTATGAGCGAAGCGTGTTGCACAAATCAAACAATGTCACAACTGAATCCAATTGTAGTGGCGATATCTAATAGAAAATATTCGACATATCAAATGATAGACATCTAGGTATTTATGTCATAGAGATGTATCACAGTAATAAAGTAAACGACATTTTCATAAGACACCAAAATAAATATTCAAGGACAATAATATTGCACCCATGCGACGTTTGACAGACAAACATAACATGGTAAAAGTAATTTGATTCCTTGCTCAAGTGTACCACAACCGTAATATGAACTCAGTCTAGTTGTCTAAGTACCAAGTAAATAAATAAGTATATTTGTCGGTGCTTGGTATGTACATTTCTGCAATGAAAACAAGTGTACCTAGTAGGTATAATTTGGGTTCTCTACCTAATTTGGACTTCCTCGCAAACTCTTACAACTACAAGTTCCGCATACTAATCTGACGTGTGCCAAAATTGAGCGTAGGAGCACATTATTGCAAACTTTATGGTTTTGTGGGGATCGGCCAAATATAGGTCAACTGTAATTTTTGAATTGGCCATCTTGTCGTCTCATTGCATTATTGGTGTGTAATGTTCTCAATTCGGTAAAAGCGAGGGGGCACATTTTTGTTGTTTGATTTTTAACTGATACTGTATTTTGTCTTTCGCCCCAATTTAGTAGATATTATTATGTTATTCAATGCTAATATTTTCAAAACCGTGATGTTTTAATTTCACGGTTTTTTGTGGTCCTCATTTCTTACCATATCTCGGGTCAATTTTAGTCACTTGAATTTTAATATCACTAGGCAAATTCTGTACGTTTTGGTCAATAAATCCCCCTTTGATTGTAAAAAGTAACGAATTGATCCGTTTAAAAAATAACATTATGCATTATTTATGTACCACTCTTGCATAAATACCACAGTCAAAACATATTATAGAACATAATTTTAGTCTGCGTTCTGATGATAACAGACTCTACATAGAGTCCCCTATATCTTGATGATTGCAACCACCTGCGCAATACTTTATCTAGCGGGCGTGCAAATGTGCATATATCGGCAATATCCATAAATCTGTTGCGCATATCCCATGCATATTGTCTTAAGTGAAAAATGGTCCATTCTCGACGCGGAAACGTCTGGGAATAGGTTGGTACGTACTTCGATAATAGCTGGTATTAGTTTACGAGTGCTATAGAAAATTGCAGGTATTTGTACGCGTATTTTGTATAGTGTTTTATGGTTATACCGTTTTGGTTGATTCTTATTTGTGTCATAGTTGAGTTTTTATAGCTCTGCTTTTAGATAAGTTTTCGTGACGTTTGGTCTTCAGAAAAGGCACCTTCTCTCACTCATGTGAGAGCACTTCTATCATTTCGTAACAATAGTTTTTAATAACATTGGCATTGGGAAAACAGTTGCCTTCCTGGTTGTCCCTAGTTCATAATATCCAGGAAGGACAGTAAGGATCATATTAGCATATCCCTACGTCTTCCGTGTCAATCAGCTGATTGCCGGGCTTTGCAGTCTTCCGTATGTACCTACCTAGCTCTAGTTATTATCTTCGCTTTACCACAGAATATAATAAATAGCATCGACGAACTACATCATCATCATTGTAGATGCAATGCTGGATTTAAGTCTTTAAGCGCCCCAATGAGCCTGGTTCTCAGCTCTTCTCATCCTAAGAGATTTTTTGTTTCAGAATCAAAAATTGTACAAGAAAAGACGATTGTGGTGAGAAGATTACCGAACGCGTATTTCTACCCATTTAGTTTATGGCCACTCCCGAAATTTCAGTCAAGAGGTAAGTTAGCTAATATTATTTTAGAACCAAGTAAAAAAATACTGAAGCTGAGCAAGATGGTCGCTTTGGAAATCCATTCATCGTCCTAATACGGGTCGACAGGCGTCACAGCTCAGTCGGTAACAGCTCTGCCTTCCGTGCTGTGGGTCGTGGGTTCGATCCCCACTAAGAACAAAGATTTGTGTGTGGCAAACATAGATGTTTGTTCTATGTCTGGGTGTTACTATGTATTATACGTATGTATTTACAAAAAAAAAGTATATAAGTATTCTATCAGCATCTGGTTCCCATATTACAAGCTTTGCTTAGTTTGGGACTAGAGGGCGTTGTGTGAAATGTCCATGAATATTTATTTATTTATTTATAATACGCCTCTAAAATTGGACAGTATAGTAGTCACAACGGATCTTTGTCTTTCCGAAGTATCTGGGAAGAACAAATTTTTGGGTCGAATTGGAGCAAATTTTTCCGCACCTCTACATACATGCGCAATCGTTTGTAGCACCTAACTTCAGACGGACAAAGATCTGTTGTGCGTACTATATTTGTTGTACTCATAAGTGACTTACCAGCAATAACTGCATAATCAAAGCAATATTTGCTTGTCGCAGAATACTCATGAATTTAATGTATTCAGAGAGAGGCTAAAAACTTAAATATTAAAATCTGTATTGTTTTTATGTTTGTAGATAATGAAGATGGATTTCAGACATTACCATATAGAAGTACGAACACGCAGAAGAGGTGGAACGAAAGATAAAGATATGTGCAAGTTTAGTGTAATTTAATAGTTATTTATAAAATAAAAGTATTGACTGTTTATTGACGTAAAATTAGTTTGAATCTGTGTACCTTGTGTACGCGTATTATTATAAAAAAAAACCTAGAATTGTTTTTGGTAGTCTGTGGTTTCATAAAAACACTATGAAGATCTCAAAAAGCACAAGTTGAAAATAGCGCCATCTGTTTCATACCTTTCAAAAGCTACGCGGAGCTTTGGTAAAAGTCGTAGCTACGCGCTACGCCGTAGCACTTTGCTACGAAAGGGCGTACCTAATTTTCAAGTTTCAAGGGTTGTATTGATCACGCATGCGCTATTCAGTCTAATATTCAGTTGAAACTAGAAACATGTATCTGTGATTTTATTTTATTTTACTTAGTACGAAACTCTTCCAAAATGAAAGTGTGGGTGTTTTTTTTGTTTTTGACTTATACCAGGAATTGTTTGGGTAAGTACACATAGAAATATCTTTTAAACTACATACAAAAATGCTTTGTTTACTCATAAATTAATTTATAAATATTAGGTAGCGATTTGATTTATTAATATAATACAATATAATAGATATACCTAGATACATAGATATAGCTAAACAAATAAAAAATGAATTTCAGGAGTAAAACTTCTAGAAGCGAATCCAGATGTGAAGCGACTCTATGACGATCTTCTCAGCAACTATAATCGCTTGATCCGCCCCGTGACCAATGTGACTGATATCCTGACTGTCAGGCTTGGCTTGAAGCTGTCTCAGCTCATGGAAGTTAACTTGAAGAATCAGGTCATGACGACGAACCTGTGGGTGGAACAGGTGAGTGAAAATAGGTCTTATGTCAATACTTATAAGAGTGAGGCAGGAGTTCTTGGTCTTTAATGATTTTGATGTCTGAGCCCGTAATCTTTGAGTTTAATTTGGTTTGATCCTCGATGATTGAAATTGAATTCTCTGCTTTTGTATAGAGTAAAACTGTTTTCAAAAACAATTTTACAAAAAACTCTCGTGAGAAAACCTGCGGCTTAATTAGCTCCGCACATATTGTTCTCATTTGTTTCCTGTGGATTGTGCCGACTAGGCTGAGAGGATGATACAGGGGCTAGGTAAGCCTACACCATCTAAATCATGTTCTAGGCCTCGTCCCGTTCATAGGGGCATGGGTAAAAAGTAGCTCCTGACACTAATAATAAATAATAATAATAAATATTCAGGGACATTTCACACAACACCCTCTAGTCCCAAACTAAGCAATGCTTGTAATATGGGAACCAGATGGCTGATAGAATACTTATATACTTTTTTTTTGTAAATACATACTTATAATACATACTAACACCCAGACATAGAACAAACATCTATGTTTTCCACGCACAAATATTTGTTCTTGGTGGGGATCGAACCCACGACCCACAGCACGGAAGGCAGAGCTATTACCGACTGAGCTGTGACGCCTGTCAATGTATAAATCATCTGAATTAGATGTACAAGACCTGATTATTTTACACAAAACATTTTTTTATTTTATGTCTGGCTGTTACTATGTATTATCAGTATGTATTAAAAAAAAGTATTTAAGTATTCTATCAGCCATCTAGTTCCCATATTACAAGCTTTGCTTAGTTTGGAACTAGAGGGCGTTGTGTGTAAAGTCCATGAATATTTATTTTATTTTTTAAAACTGCAAGCTGCATTTCACATATCGCAAATCAAATCAAATGTACTCAGGCATAGACTTTACCGGGTTTGCCAACTACCCGATAATAATTATCATTATCATCATCATCCACAGCCTGATTTCACCCACTGCTGGGTATAGGTCTCTCTTTTTGTACCATCTCTCACGACGCCGCGCCAGTCTCATCCAATTTTTGTCCGCGATATCAGTGACATCGTCCGCCCATCTTGCCGCAGGACGACTGAAATTTCTGTATAATAATTATAATAACGTGATAATAACACTTATTTTTTTAGAAATGGTTTGATTACAAACTGCAGTGGACCCCGGATGACTATGGTGGTGTTGAGATGCTGTACGTCCCATCCGAGCATATCTGGCTACCTGATATTGTGCTGTACAATAACTGGGATGGAAATTATGAGGTAAGGATTTTAATTTGAAACTATCATTGATCCATACCATTCAGAGAGGAATCAAAGTCACAATTATATATCCCGTTACTAATTTATAAAATAAAACGTCCCGTTATTAAAAAAAGCTCCGACTTTGATACCCATATTGAGGGATTTGTGAAAAAAAGTGTTATTCGCCATTTTGTGGTGGCGGCCATCTTGAACCGATTTTCATCAAACATAGCTAAGAACACTCCCGACTAATTCGCCTTTCAAACAAAAATAAAATCAAAATCGGTTCACTCGTTCGGGAGCTACGATGCCTCAGACAGACACACATCCACACACACACACGACAAACTTATAACACGCCGTCCTTTTTGCGCCGGGGGTTAATAACAGGGTTGGTGTATTTTTTCAGGTGACCCTCATGACGAAAGCTACCCTCAAGTACACAGGTGAAGTGAATTGGAAACCACCAGCGATCTACAAGTCCTCTTGCGAAATAAACGTGGAATACTTCCCCTTTGATGAACAAACTTGCTTCATGAAGTTCGGCTCTTGGACTTATAATGGCGCACAGGTAACATTTTTATAAATATTTTGTAATTAGCTTCTGCACGCGACTTCATTTCGCGCCCCGTTTGATTCTGTTTATTTTTCGGGATAAAAAATAGCCTATGTGTTAATCCAGTTTTCGAACTATAATATGTATTCCAAGTTTCATCCAATTCGGAGCAGTACCTGTCCGCACCAAGCGCTTTGCCTCAACATTTATCCTGAGGACCGCCAAGGAGTGGAACTCTTTACCGGCGTCTGTGTTTCCGAACACTTACAATTTGAATGTTTTCAAGAGGAGAGTGAATAGGTTTCTTCTAGGCAAATGTGCTACATCGTCGACCGCATCGTCACTTACCATCAGGTGAGATTGCGGTCAAACGTGCGTGATTGTAACACAAATAAACATCTAAACTTATAATATTTTAGTGGGATGCATTATTGTGTGGTTGAAAGCCTTATTACATTACGCAATATATCCAGTCATTCTAACTTGTAAGTTAGACCGACTCAAATGTCTGAATATCGCGTGATGATGTGACGTGACGAGTTGAGTTATTTCAAACTCAATTTATTTGAGTCGACTCGAATTTAAATAATATGTGGTGTAGTTTAAAAATTTAAATGAATATTTGCAGGTAGATTTAAAACACATGGACCAGTCCCCGGGCAGCAGTTTAGTTCACGTCGGTATTGACTTGAGTGAGTTCTACCTCTCAGTGGAATGGGATATCCTGGAAGTGCCAGCTACCAGGAACGAGGAGTACTACCCATGCTGTCCTGAACCATTTTCAGGTAATATGTTATGACAGTATTATAAAACGTGGGTCTTGGATTTTGACTCAAAATGCTATGCGACAATAATCAACTAGAACAGTTCAACTATACGTTTTTTAACCAACTTCAAAAAAGGAGGAGGTTCTCAATTCGGTTGTATTTTTTTTGTTTTGTATTATTTGATATCAAGGGAAAGATTTAATTCTTTAAAGCATCTAAAAGAAACAAAATATATTAGGATAGGGGTCATAGAGATTAAATGGCAATTTTTTTTATATAAACAATTAATGATGGATCGAGTTGATGACCCATCTGGTACTAAGCGGTTACCTCTTCCTATAACAATGCATTGCCTCACTAAGCACGTCCGTTGTGATGCATTGCACTGCGCCCATTACTCTTGAGATAACGTACTAATCTATTTTGTTCCAGATATAACATTCAAACTGACTATGCGCCGGAAGACGCTTTTCTACACGGTCAACCTGATCATTCCTTGTGTCGGACTTACGTTTCTGACTGTACTTGTGTTTTATCTACCGTCCGATTCTGGAGAAAAGGTATTATACAGCGTGTAGCTACAATGGCGACATTAAATTAACCAGCGTATCCGGTTTCGCGTTTTCAGAATATAGACATAATTTTTATTTCATTAAACATAAGATTTATCGAAATAAATCAATTTTCTTAAATAACGCCTCGGAGCAACCTGTACGTAAGAGCAGAGGTCATCTGTCGGGTTCACGGGTCATAACCGCGTGTAACCGCGTATGAAGAGCAAGAAAGTATTGTTAGAATAGGACACCCGAAATTGCGCCGTTGCATGAAAGGGATAGCTAACTATTGAAGAGCGCCGCCCGCGCCGCAGCTCGACCGACTCGTCCTGCCGCCTAGCCAGTGATACGCGGGCCGGTGTCCTTGACACACTTTATTTTAATAATTTTGCTAATTATCTACCTATTCTCAATGTTTCGCGAAAAAGACGCTTGGTTTTGTTAGTTTAGCTTTTCTATTCTAAGTACCCAATCAGGTCTACGTAGGTACAGCGATAAAGACGCTTTGATTTATTATTTGTTTATCTGTCTACCTTTGCGACTAGGGAGCGGGTAAATTAAATGTTTGGTGCTCAGTGGATACTGGATAGGACGACACGACACGGAGCTCTTAGGTGGCCCAATGTCACCTGACCTCAAGCCCCTCGATTTTTTTATGGGGCTTTGTGAAAGACGACGTTCATGCTAAAATAAAATAAAATGTATTATCAAAAGCGAGGGCAAATATTCAGCGCCGCCGCCGGTTACATCTTTGTGTCCGACGTGGTGGCGGCGGCGGCGGCGCGGCGGCTACATTGAGAACTTGAAGATTTAATAAGTGTAAGGCGCTAGGTGCATAGGTCACAATAAAATTAATAGTAAAGTGAACAAGGTGAAGTGAAATTATTTGATTTCTTTGAATTCCTTGTGTCGCTTGATTTCCCCGCCCCGCGCTCCGCCCCGCGCCCCGCCGGCGCCGCCACCGAGCCGCCCGGGCAGGCAGGCGCGGGCGCGGGCGCGGTAACACGTAGGTAAAGACACTCATAGGGTGATTAATTTTTGTTGCGTATTTTATTATTAAGTTTGTTTGAAAAATTCGAAATTTCTATTTTGGACTATAATTATTTTTTTATTTTTTTTATGAATACTTATAAGTAGCTCTACCCGTGTGTTCATTTAATGTCGCCATTGTAGCTACACGCTGTATAATAATAACGATTATATTTTATAGCTTTTTATACAGGCTGTCACAGCTCAGTCGGTAATAGCTCTGCCTTCCGTGCTGTGGGTCGTAGGTTCGATCCCCACTAAGAACAAACATTTGTGCGTGGAAAACATAGATGTTTGTTCTATGTCTGGGTGTTACTATGTATTATAAGTATTGTATTTACAAAAACAAAATATGTAAGTATTCTATCAGCACCCTGTTCCCATATTACAAGCTTTGCTTAGTTTGGGACTAGAGGCGTCGTGTGAAATGTATGAACATTTCACACGAATATTTATTTATAAGAAGTTGTGTGCCGTTGTTGCTGCCGCTGCAAGGTTCTGGCGTCACGGAAGACCAGCGTTATAGTAGTCACAAGCACATGCTGAGTGGCGACCGTTTTTGTACTCACGTTGTCAATTTAATATTAAGGGAACTCATCTTCTTCTAATTTAAGAGCTACGCTCTTGTCGGCGTAACATATGCATTTCCCGCCAGGTTCTTCTTTTCAGGGCAGCTTCCTTGACGTCCTTATACGACGTGACATCTATCTTCGCCTTCACTTGGCTCATGTAGCTAATACGCGGTCTTCCTCTTCCTCTCTTTCCTTCTACCTTCCCTTCAATGATATTTCCGATTAAGCTGTCATGTCGTATAAGGTGTCCAATCATCTTTCCTCTCCTCTTCTCAACAACTTTTATAAGGGCTGTCATATTGTTACTATTTTATTAGTGACACGAAATAAACTTTTTCAATCTTTCTTTATTTAAATAAATAAATGTATAAATAAATATTCATGGACATTTCACACAACGCCCTCTAGTCCCAAACTAAGCAAAGCTTGTAATATGGGAACTAGATGCTGATAGAATACTTATATACTTTTTTTTTTGTAAATACATACTTATAATACATAGTAACACCCAGACATAGAACAAACATCTATGTTTTCCACGCACAAATGTTTGTTCTCAGTGGGGATCGAACCCACGACCCACAGCACGGAAGGCAGAGCTATTACCGACTGAGCTGTGACGCCTGTCGACATATTTATATTTATTTATTATATTATATTATATTTATTTATATGTTTTGTCTCACAGATTTCACTGTGCATCTCCATTCTCGTATCACTTACGGTGTTCTTCCTTGGGTTGGCGGAGATCATTCCACCGACTTCGCTTGCAATTCCACTACTGGGGAAGTACCTGTTGTTTACGATGATACTCGTCTCACTCAGTGTCCTGGTTACTGTGTGTATTGTGAATGTTCACTTTAGGTGAGTACATAGCAGTTATCATAGTTGTAGTTCGCACCAAACTGGGATTTAGTAATGTTCCCAAATAATTTATAAGTTTAAAAAACTAGAAAAACCGACTTCAATTTGACTACCAGCTTCATCATCAGATGATGATGATGATGATGACAGTTCATTGGGAATGTTCTAGTCATTTTAAACACCACTTAAAAGTCACAGGAAAGCAAAATACGCAATTTCGTGCACGTGGTTGGCATATTTTTTTCAGTTATTTCTATTTATAACCCAAACTACTTAACCGATTTTGATGATAATGAAATGAAACTAATCTGGAAGTATATCCTTTCAGTTAAAAAAAGAATTTTTGAAATCGGTTCATAAATGACGCAGTTCTGAGGTAACAAACATTAAAAAAACATACAACCGAATTAAGAACCTCCTTCTTTTTTGAAATAGCAAATCGCATTGATACTGGGATCTAACTTTATCAGTGTTACTTGAACTACAAAACCATTGAAACTCTAAGAAATGAAAGCTCAAGTTATCCTGGTTTTCCCAACTTTACAATTTTCACTATCATCTGTTAAACTTAGAACAAAAACAAACGAGGTTTGGGAATGTCCAAACAAAGCTATTACATATGGATTTTATCTTATTTAGTCTACTTGGACCCTTTTATCTTTTATATGGTTTATCTGGTTGTCGAATCACTTTTTCTTATAAAAATAGATATAACGTATTTGATTCCTGATATAATCATCAGAAAACTAGACCATTGTAAAAAAAAATCTCATCTGGCCCACCAATGGGTTCGATGGGAAAAAACTTCCCACCGAGGCCACTCGTTTGCATAATAGGCTCAATGGGAATAACCCAATAATAGCAATACAGTTAGCAATTCGAAAATACCGGACTTCCCGCAAAATTACACAGCAATTCGTTAATAAATCAATATATACGCAAATTAATGGCATTCATTACAGACCAATTAGATACCGATCGGGGATCGTTATGGTAACGGTGCTCGAAATGATAAGTGCTTTTATACACTTCTGTAGGTAATAGTACTAGCAGTTGTTTTGTACCGATTTGGATAGTAAATAGGTGTAGTGAAATTGAAAACTCAATGGTTTGTTTATTAAAAAAGTGTAATGAATTCACAAAGACAATTACGACTAATACAGAATTTACAATATTTATAATATAACAAAATACACATGAAGCAGTTGAGCTATGATGTAGATAGCTAAAGTAGTGAATAACAATTTTTTTAATGAGATATGTGGTGGAATAATGTTAAGCGGTTACCTCTGCTTATAACAATGACGTACGCTGTGAGGTAATGCACGCTGAGACTTAAAGGTGTTTAGTGTCGCACGTGCTTGTATTAGCACCGGCACTTTTTAAACCGGAAAACAGTAATGTGAGCATCACTGCTTGGCGGCAGAAATAAGTAGGGCTATTTTTTTAATATACATTATAGACAAGCGTTTGACCGCAATCTCACCTGATGGTAAGTGACGATGCGGTCGACGATGTAGCACTTTTGCCTAGAACAAACCTATTCACTCTCCTCTTGAAAACATCCAAATTGGTGTTCGGAAACACAGACGCCAGCAAAGAGTTCCACTCCTTGGCTATTTCGAGCTTTTGCCGGATTTCTCAGCAAAAACAGCCTTCACATAAGAAATGTGATTACAAAAGTTGCAAAGCCATATATCATACTCGCGTGCAATATTCGGCAAAAGCTTTGTATAACACCAGTTGACCTGCAAAATAGCGCGCTATAAAGATGCGCGCTATAAATCTGCAGCGTTCATTGTAATGTTGTCAACTCGATAACGGGACAATAGTGCGAGATATATGAACAATGTCGCATTCTAAACTAGGGAATATTCTTATTGAATGCATGGGTGATGTATGAAACTGAAGCGTAAAAAGTTATGAATGAAAACAGTATACTTATGTGTGACGAAACTCGTCAAATAGCATGGTTTTTTTTACTAGATATTTCGATGCTTTTAGCAAAAGAATATGGAACTTTTTATCTAATTCTTGTACCTACAGTTAAAATGACTTAAGATACCCAATTTGTTAAAGTATGTTGAACAGACGAACATGCCACATACATACAACTGTTAAACTCATTACCCTCCCTTTGCTCTGCGTCGTAGTAGGGTAAAAATAACGACATATACTAGTATTATACCTACCTACGATACATACATTACGATTTTACTCCATTCAAAAACTGCGAGTTTTTCGATTCATAAACTTTTCGAAAATCCACGATCCTCTTAATTCAAAATTTTCAAAACCAAGTGGATTTTTTGAAGTCGTAAAATCCCCTAGTCCCCTAATCAAGGGGAAAACCTAAAGGGGATTTTGAGACGAACCCGAAATAAAACTCAGAGCTCTGAACCATCCAAAGCGTGTTCGATACTAGACAGACAGCTATTGTTATTTCGTAGAGTTTCGTAGCAAGTGCTACGGTGGTGCTACGATAGCAGGGGGTGAAATCCACTGATATCATTAAAATTGGCTAGGCTGCCATAAATGGAGTAGGAAGCTGGGAGAGTCTATTATCTTAACTATCGCAGCTTTGTGGCTCAAAGCGAGACATAACTGTTCTGTCCTCTGTATTACTTGTAAAATATCATTTTAAATTGGTTAGACTTTTTATTATTTATATAAACAGTTTATGAATACGTGAGTGGTTTTGAATGACGATAGACATAGACAGTTGTTTATTGGCCACAAAAAACACACAGCACAGGTAAAGTAGTACACAATTTAATAAATGACGTTGATCATTTCTAGTGGACGTCGTTCATACATTAAGTATTTTGTGGTTGAGGTTTCCGTTGTCCACACCCTCAATGGTTTTATGTACCAAGAGAATTAGTTGGTTGAACCAGGGTGGCATCATCGCATGTGCGGTTAAGCCCTTTTAATTAAATAAAAAAAAAACCAATTGATGTGTTTATTTTGACTGAAATTAAACAAAATATAGCTGACTTGAAAACTCCCGTTTTCAAAGTCTGTTAAAAATCTGTTTTAGACACATACACACTTGTACAGCTCAACACATAAGCACACAGAATAAATTATCGGCTTTCGATCTATATTTTACTAGAACCAATAAAAATTTACCTTAGCGCTTTACAAAACCATGCCATACCTCACTAGGAATTGAGTTCAACTTCCCATCCAGGTCACCATCAACCCACACGATGTCTCCATGGATGCGGAAGATGTTCCTCCAACTGATGCCGAAGATCCTTATGATGAGACGCACGAAGTACTCCTTACCGGACTACGACGACACCTTCGTCTCGAACGGGTACACCAATGAGCTCGAGATGAGGTACGAGTAAGTAAATCCAGTATTAGTACTATTAATGCGCCCTCACAGGGTTCATGTTCTTTAAGCTAAGACCTAAGCTATTTATTTATACCATGTATGCAATGAATATGAATAAATATTATACTTTTCTATGCAATTTTCACGAAAAATAGAATATTTACCATGATAACAACTTTTATATATATACAGCCAAGTAGGTATTGCATTTTGAAAAGAACGCTGATTTTTTTTTCGCGTTGACTTGAATGGTTTCTTAGAGAAAGTTGTCCGCATTTATGGGTACTGTAATCGCCCTATAGCATCGAAAAGAAAAAAAAAACATATTTGAAAACTTCGGGTGGTTAAGTTCCTATCATTACATTGATACTAAACTGTACTAAAATAGTATAAAGTTGTAAATTTTCCTCAAGATAATCTAAATAAACCAACAGGACCCGAAAATGTATTTATCCTCAAGCTTTCCAATAGCATTTTGGCTAAAGCTCATTCATCGGCAGCCGTTGTCCAGCATTACGGCCATGATGCACCGACAAATTAATAGCCGTTCCGGTATTATCGGGATTTCGCCGGTTCCAACCGCTTTGCGGCAGTTTTCGCACGTTTTAATCACTCCGTGTAAACCGGCAACTCGTAGATTGAGAGCTGGTTGTATGATAGCGTCGTCATTTTGATTGCTATCTATGATCCGTCGCATTTACTTAGTACATTCACTAATGGGCTCAGGGATATTTTGTATGAGAATCTCTACTTAAATCTATGCTTGTGTAACGAGTTTTGCTATTCTTTATCAGAATACTGGCGTTTGAACCAGAAAATTATTTGTGAACATTTTTTAATTGCTCAATGTCACAGAAAATTCAAAGCTGACTTTAATATGTCCGGCTTGAAGAACTATTTGCTACTTTTGACCAAATTATCTATTTACTTAAATACCTAACTTTATTATTAATATACATTTAATACTTTATGGATGACATGCGAGCGCAGAATAAAACATATATGAAAAAAAATATAGGTGAAGTCAGGTTGTGGATCATGATGATGATGAAAAAAATAACCGCTAGCTCTCAGACTATTTCGCCAATAAATTGTGTGTTGAATAGAAATGATTTTCGGGATCATTATTCGTGTTTTGTTTTGTAATTAATAGCACGTCATCGTGCCTAACTATTTGGTGTTTACATTTGTATCGATGTTAGTAGTGATTTTGAAATATGTAGGCACACGTTTGCTAAACAATTTTAGTTTACACATTTGAAAGGGATTATCAAACGATTTCAGTCACACAGTATTATTTTTTATAGTTTTTGAAGTTTTTGGGCTTTTGTCACTCATGTATAGAAATACCCTCATTGAGGTACCTACTTATTTTCATATTTTTCATGAAGTAATCTTTCATAATTAATAAATGATTTGATATGGTAGATAGGTGCCTTAAATTGACAATATGAGTAGAGTAGGTATGTTTGGTTTCAGCTTTGTAGCTTTTGTCGTATTAATTGTGTTTGGTCGTGTTGCTGATAGGTAATTATAAGTTGCCTTGGTTTAAAATTGATGTTTGCTAACAAAGTTAAATGTTGAACCGCAGACAATCTACTGGGATTTGCTCATTTTGAAAATACAGCTAATATCGTTTTCCCTTTCCATAAATTATATATTATACCTCTGTGCCTCTGACTACTACTACCACGACCGCATTTAAGCCACAACGGGGGCTTTAAGGCAGCCTAAAAACCACCAGAGTGGGCCACCAAGTTATTCGAACGAACAGCATTTTCCACAAAGTCTAAAAAAAGTCTAAAGTCAAAGTCTAGTTTAGTGCTAAATAGCATTAAGCTCGCCTCTGTATCATGTTTTTATGTGCAATTTTCTAATTTAATCTAAAGTCTAATATCAGGGTTTTATTTATTATTTGACAGGCGTCACAGCTCAGTCGGTAATGGATCTGCCTTCCGTGCTGTGGGTCGTGGGTTCGATCCCCACCAAGAACAAACATTTGTGTGTGGCAAAACATCGATGTTTGTTCTATGTCTGGGTGTTACTATGTATTATAAGTATGTATTTACAAAAAAAAAGTATGTAAGTATTCTATCAGCATCTAGTTCCCATATTACAAGTAGTAGTTTAGTTATTTAGTACATGTAGTAGTTTAGTTTGGGCGTCGTGTGAAATGGCCATGAATATTTATTTATTATTTATTCATTCAGCCGGGACAGTTTGACCGATGCTTTCGGTGACTCGAAATGTGACAATGGAGATTACCGCAAGTCGCCAGGACTTGAAGACGACATCCTCAGTGCCAGCGCTCATCAGCGACCATCTGGTAAGATACACAAAGATATGGCATTGCATGTGATGAACTGGTTTTTAGAATCACGTAACTTGTGTAACGTATCAAAGTGATTCTTGTGATTTTATGGAAAATTTAGTAATTAAATCGTCATGTGAAACTTAGTGGAAAGCTTAATTATTTTTGGAATAAAAAAATCTATTCATATTTTTTTTTCACGGTAAATTACATAAATGTTGCTTAAAGAGTTTTCTTGTAGCAAATTTTTACTGATTGTGAGATGTGAAAAATTAGGGGTGCGTGTCCAAGAGGGATGTTTCAATCGGATTTGAACCCACAACTTTAAGATAACGTGATAGTTTACTAAATGGTGCAATATACCTACATTTTGACAGAACGGGTGGACAAAATATGTGCACTGGTCTTTTCATATTCTTTTCTTCGCAACAGTGACGGAATCAGAAAACATGTTGCCCCGTCACCTTTCCCCTGAAGTGGCTGCGGCTTTGCAGAGTGTGAGATTCATCGCACAGCACATCAAAGATGCCGATAAGGATAACGAGGTAGGACTTATACACTATAAATAAAAAAGTAGTAGGTAGTACTACACTACATTCATAAATACTTAAGAGGGCGCTCTAATAACATTTGCACATCGGTGCGTGTGATTTCAAACTGCAAGACTTAGGGCGGCTTGCACCAGAATCGCTAAACGCGTTTAACTCTTAAATAGTATTTAGCGAATTGTCAAGTCATACAAATACGTCAGATTTAAATCGATTTAGCTGTTAAATACGTTTAGTGATTCTGGTGCAAGCCGCTCTTAGAATATATAATAGATAGATAGATATTTATTTATTCGACACACAATCACAACTCAGCTTCATAATAGCTTCTTTTATATCCTTACGACATGTTTTTTTGGTATATCAGTCTATGTTCAGCCGTGGACTACCACAAACTGATGATGATGGCAATTTTTTAAGGCTAGTTACAAAAGTAACTCATGTACATTTATTACGAAAACTGCGTGTACCGTACATCCAGACAAAAAAACATTCTCCATCACTCCCCAGCAATTACTTTTCCTACAACCATTAACAGCCTGGACGCATGAATATTAAAGTAGCTGAATACACAAGTTTTCCTCCTTTTATTATTATCCGATGATAATTGAGAGCACTGGCGATTCCGGTGTTTCCGAAGCATTAGCGGTTTTGGACAGTCATTTTTGTTTTGGGGAAAAAGTGATAATCTGAAAAATCTGGTATTTATCGTACCTATTTCTGCCGCCAAGCGGTGATGCTTGCATTGCTGTGTTCCTGTAGTATCACGTCTATTCACGTACAAGCCCGAAATGCCGACATTGATAAATCATAGTTAATTTTACATAACAAAAAAGAATCAAAAGCCCCCGACTCATTAGAACCCAATCTTTGGTTGAAAAACTGAACCCTAAGAAACAGCAAAAATCTCAAAACGAGACATAAAATCTATAGACATAAATATTAGCCAAAAATACAAAGCTCCGAACCACCTGCACATGAAACCCAGCCAATTCCCTCTTGATCCATTTAAAGCTTGCCTGTCCATTTCCTCTGCTGCACAAATAAAGTGTACCAAAGTATGTTTGAATGCAATAGCAATTTCTTTGTAGACATCTCGAGTATATCACTACAGGGGTGTAACTCAATGAACTCTGAGATTTGTTCTAGATAGAATGTGTGTAGATTTTTTTTCTTCGAAGAAAAAACAAAAACTCTTCGTCCCTTTCTTTTGTTTGACGGAAAAGAGGCATAAATAGATAGTTTTTGTTTTCTCTCTTGTAGAAAACACATGGCCTTGAGCGCTTTTTCTAAGCGAAGTGATCGTGAAGTAGGTTCATCATCAGCCTGTAGAAGTCCACTACTGGATATAGGTCTGCTGAATATATGTACACACGAAGACACGTCGACCTAGACTATTTGGACTTTTACTATTAGAACTATTAAGTAGAAGTTGAACGTTCTGAATCGTGTGAGAGAACGATAGTATTTTTGTGTGATACGCGCGCTTATGCCTATTGCGCTCCCTTTCCTGCAATTGAGTAACAATGTGGTCACACACATCTAGAAACCCAAGATCTCCAAACTTTTGCATTCATTACAAGCTTTTCTTAACATAAAATGAAGGAAAATGTGATCCTCACGTTTACCATAAATCCAGCCCCCCAAAAGGGGGTTTACTCCCAGCCCTGAGTTCGTGTTGAATTGAATTTACCTTTAGTGCTTGCTTCATTGCAATCTCGCGTGTGCAAGCATACAATCGTAAACATTCACCGAAGTATAGTGCTTAGTGGGTACCTACTAGGAATTTATCGAAATGTGAAACATGTTGGTCGTGTAGTAACACAAACAATGTTCACTGGTGGTTCTTCTTCTTATTTATGGTCTCTGTCCGTAATTTCGACAAACAATTTTGCGAGTGTCAAGTGAAATAGAATTATACCGTGTTTTGTCTGTTTCGGATTTCAAACTGCTTGAATACAAAAGATGAAAAAAATCTAAACCTTGAAATATGTAGGCGGAATGATTTGTGTGCTTTCATTTTTATGTATTTTGTGAATATATACTAGCGTCTGCTCGCGGTTTCGCTCGCGTAGTACGCACTATTCTACGTTACAAACTGTTTTGAATCAATTTTTTTTTGAATCGGTACGACCTTCTATTTCGACGTGATTCAGTAACACTATTTCAAAAATCATATCTTTCGCATTTTCAATAAAATATCATTGATTATTTTCTTTTTGTACATGTAGCCGTAAAAAAAATATTACAAAAAAGAAAGTTCTAAAACCAATTAGAGTAGATTACTATCGAATAAAATAAAGTATTATCAGTAAATGAAAGTAATTTGTACCCTCGTTTCATTATAGGGGTGCTACATCAGTACAAATTAATTAATTGCTTTGACTAAGCGTATTTATCATTCGGAAAGGTAAACAACCCTACTTTGGGAAGAGTAGACGTACTATGAGGGGTTCACTCAGGGTTTACAGGGTAGTTTAGGCACTTAGGCGTCACCGGCGATTAGGCGATTCGGTTGGTTTACCTTCTAGGTCCAGAACTACCTACACTCGCCACGACAACAATTCGAGAAATCAGACGACGGCATCGCTATTAGAAAATCCCTCCCGAAATGAGAATTAGGTCCCAGATAGTTTGAAGAAACGGCTTATTATCAAACTGCTAAACTAATAGAAAGAGGAAGATCCAGTGTCCGCATTGTTGTCGTTAGATTGTGTTTTGGATACGAGAAAGAGTGATATTCAGAATGTCTTCAGATTCGTGCTAAATCCAATTTAAATATTCAACAGGTTTTAGTTGATGGAGCGCCGGAATATTCCGTTTTATCTTAGCTTATGAGAGGGCAGCTTAGTATCTTTTACATAAATCTCTATTTCATAAATAAAATTCCGTCGCACAGTGTAAACTAGTACGGAGGGTAGTCACTTGACTGAACATATGGCTTGCTTACAAACTTACCAACGTTTACATTGTAAAACTCATTCATTGTTTTAATACCTACCTAGATGTAAGTTTGTAAAATTTAAGGAAATAAATGAAATGAAAATGATAGAGCTAAAATTAATAATTGTTTTTTTTGTAAATAAAGAAGAGCGAGTGCAGGTCAGTTTAGCTTATCTAAACTTTACTAAAAAGGTTTTCGAAAGGCGACCACGAAGCGACTGACGAAATCGTAAAGGTCCCGAGATCTCCGTGAATATAGAAGGCAATAATAGTTCTTCATATTATACTTAGATCATCTCAGAGTAAATCATGATGATGATGCCAAAAAGGTTAATATTGATGATAGTCTAGTAAACTCATAAGTGAACTAGTGACCAGAATATAAATAATAAGCTGTTATTTACACAGTATTCTGCGAAGTCGTTGTATAAACCGATAAATTGCTTTGTAAATGCCAGCGGAGCCTTTTGATATATTTCAAAGCACGAAATGCGATATTCTATAAAATCTGGCTGGTACTCGTTTTTATATGAATCTTTTAAGTCTTTTTTTAAGATGTTTATTGGTAGTTTACAGAAGAATTATCTGTAAATTACCAAAAATTCAAAATAAGGGTGGATATTGTACATAATAATATAATTTTTTTTATTTTCACTAAGAAAATTACGACTGATACAGTATTTACAATATTTACAAAATAGACATCAAACAGTACTTACAAGAAAAATCCTTCCAGCACCTGCATAATAAAATAAGTCTAAACCTATGTGCTATAAAAATTTTCACTTGAGCTTTGTGATTCCCACAATAACCCTTAAATCTGCGACAAAGTTGCATCCCCGGTTGCTATATTTTTACTGCACTTTTATTAACTTTTCAAGGATTTATCCGACTTCATTTTTAGTCTTTTTACGCTTACCTACTTTGTTGATCTGAGCACGTGAGTTTGAAGATATTTTGCAAGGTTATTGACGATTTTATGAAAAAATAAAATTACCACCCAGACAAAATAAATGTCAATGTTTGCCGCGGTGGAGATCGAACCCACAACCCACAGTGAGGAAGGCAGAGTTATAACAACTGAGTGGTAACTGTAAATATAAGTATCGATATCGACTACGCATTCGTTATTGGAGCCCTAAAAGCTCTTATAAATAAAATGCCGTCATTCCTTTTCATAAATTTTTCATAACCAGAGACACTTAAAAAAATGTTTTTATCTTTTAGCAATCTAAATTACAAAATAGCCTTTTAACATTGTACTTATACTTAGGTACCTATTCTCATTAAACACAAACGAAGAGTAAGAAATTAGGGAAAGATGTGCTTGATAATTAAAAGTCATCAAGTTCCCTTCATTTAAATATAAGTACCTACACCGTGATAATTTTCATAGCTCCTTTGTACTAAGTACAGTTTAGATGTTTGATTTCAATCACGTCGAAACTACTGAACCTACCTGGATGAATCTTGGAATATATAGTTCGTTACCTGGATTAACACATAGGCTACTTTTTATCCTGAATAACTAACAGGACCGACAAGATAAAATGAACGAACAAGATTAGCAGCGCCAATAAAACATACTTTGACACTAGGACGACCTCACGTCAGTTACTTCAGAGGGTGTTGTCGAGTTTTGATGTATAAGGCTTTATATAAGCTCTAAAGCTTGTATAAAGCAGTCTAACGCCTGACATGCGAGTACAGACTCGGTGCAATGTCAAGTTTCTCAAAGTTTTCTGAGCGGATGAAAATGATACACGCGTACAAAGTCGCGGATGATAGCTAGTTGTACACAAAACAGTATTTTAATAAATACAATAAATTGCTGGATTGGTGTGCAACAGCCTCAAGCTGTAACCACCAATGTTTGGCATACACCAGCCTCAAGGCACCTATTATTTCATCTACATCCCACACTTCCCGCCAGTCCCGATGGACCGATTCGTTGCTACAACGCCCCACTTCCATCACAGTATTAATCCTGGTTTACCTCAATTATTAGCCTGCTTGATCGATTGGGGATAATTTGTAGAGTGCTTTTGCGATTTTCGCAGTTTTATCTTTGGTTTTATTGAGGTGTAATATTGGCTAGTTGAGAGGTGAGTGTTGGCAAATGTTACTCTATTAGTTGAAGGTTGCTACTGATCAAACTGAAGCTCAAAAACAGTAAACAATAATCAGGCCTTTGCATCTAATCTAGATGATTTTATTTTATACAGCATCAGGAGCCACTTTGCAACCATTGCCCCGATGAATGGGACGCTGCAGTGCTTGGGATATGATTGAGATGGAGTTAGGCTTGCTCAGCACTTATACCATCTTCTCAGCCTAGGAAAGACAAGGTCAATACGTGCTGAGTTAACTAAGCCGCATGAAAAAATGTAAAATCGAGAAATACAAAATGACTTATTTTTGGTTTCAAAAATAAAATTTACACAAATTCTTTTTACATTGTAGTTGGATGCGTATAATATAAAACAAACACAAAACAAAAGGGAAGGCCGTAAATTAACTCACCGCATTTTTGTACGTCGCGTCGTACAAAAATGCGTAAATGGCTCAAATCTATTTACATTTTCAATAGGTAACAAGAAAAAGAAAATGTGGTTCAGGCCCGAATTTCCCCTTTGTAGCTTTGTTCAATTACTTGCACAATTAGATTCATTTCATTCAGCTCACATTTCAATCCCAAATCAGACTTGTGTCACTTTGAAATAGCTCTTGAAATAAAATGAGTCAAAACTCATTTTACTTTGATCATATTCCATTTATTGTCACGGGCACTATTTTTGACATATCCTGAGAGGAAATAAAGAGCAAGTTTTGTCTATTTGATAGAGTGGCATTCCCTAACGATATTATTACATCATCTGTACCAGATTTCACTTCATCAAATAACACGCTTCATCAAACAATGCTGTTAATTAAATATTGTCCCTGAAAAAATCACATTTATTCGCGATTTCGGGTCACAGTTGTCGGGAATCAGGTCGAATGTTTTTTGTTTAGGAGACAGTTTGTGTCAACGGGTTTTAGATTGGGAATAGATCAGAATAGATTGGGGAGGTCAATCGTGCTTTGTTGGATTTAGGGTAGATTTGAAAAAGATCATTAGAATATAAAAAAAACATGAGGTTTTTTTACTTTCTGTTCTGTATTCCGGACTGTAGATTGTCTATTCATTTTTCCACGGATTCAAAAGATAAGTTTTTTATGACGTCGACACTTCTCTACCTGAATAAAATTCTAGAACATCTCATGGTAAAATTGCGGTTATAAGTCACAAAATATAGATCAAGGCTCTATAAAATGACATTTGAAAGTCTATGCGACCGTTTTTAATAAACCATGAAATGAGAAATGGATCGGTACCGTAATCCGTAGATAGCTTTAAAATGTATTCTGCCTTAGGGTGCTATTTATATATCCGCTTCAAAAATGAAGTGCGGTTATCGTGGAGACTTATAAACGTGCTTGGAATAATTCTGTAGATACGATAAAGCCTTATATCTACTAAAGCCAAACTGGTAAAGACTGTAGCACCATGCGTCGACCCTGAGCTGACTTAACTCATCAGCCAAAGGTCGCTCGGTGAAAGATCCCATTTTGATATTACTATCAAAATTCCTGTCAACTAGAGTACAAGTTAGACTGATTTGATGTTTTACCAGCGACCATACGAAATGAGCTAGTTTATCCTCCGTATTTGCCCCTAAAAGCGACATGACTCTTCAGCAAAAAAACCTATTATCAATATGTCCAAGGTAACATTAAACTGATTTTGTATACTTTGTCATTCATATATCTCTCTGCTCAAATTTGCATTTTTAGAATCACAAGGACTATTGGAAAAGGTGAAACTAAACGCCAATTTCTTGCAATCAGAGCTATGAGAAAGAGGCAAGGAACTCACGAATATGACAAGTTCGCAGACAAAGCCATATCACTCTGAAAGAAAAATTGATGCCAAAAAGCCTTTGATTCGTAACGAATAGGGATATTCAATGTGCTTTAGTGGACACTGTCTAGCACTTAAGTTAGTTTTGTATCGGACTTGGCGAGTGCTCGTGCCAAGTTTATACGGCGTACTTTTAATGTAAATAAGTTAAAATTGGCATAGTGTCGGCATCTTTGTTAGCGTTCTTGGGGGCTACTTTGCTGTGGACTATTACTATGTACAGTCAGGGCACCAAAGGGCTATGGGACGTGAGTACATTGAGTACTGTTGTACAGTCAGAATCATATATAATAACAGTTTAACAAAGTTGCGTGCTGTATGAGACAGTATAGTGAAGAGTAAGAATTAATTAGAAACTTGGTTTTAATTCTGGAAAGTTATCAACTAATGATGACTGCACTTGACTACTCTGTTTTTTTCTGTAATGAGATGAAATGATTTATTTGCGTGAAGAGTGGTACATTATGAACTAAAACACGTTATTGATAAACATTATTATTTATTTATTGATTGGTTAATACAATGATACTGATAAGTATTATGCTAAAATGACATTATTATGTAAACATGTTGATATGATCGAAAAGCACAGAACAAGGAAGTAACCAGTCCTCTATGCTCTGTGGAAAAAGCCAAGAATTTCAATTGGGGTTTTCGAGTAATTATTATCCATCTCAAGTTGGTCAGTACCACAGTATACATTCAGATTGATCATCGCATTTTACACGGTTACTTAAGAGGCTTTCACTTATAGAAAGGTGCCATTGGTATTCACGACAGCAGTCATCGATCAACATCCGATTGCTGCACTCCATCAAAGCTAAAGTCACAAAACGAGCCGATTATTTTAAGAGTAGGCGGTGTTATGTTAAAAGCAGTTTACCAGCGCCTGTTTTGTTATTTAACATTTGCCTTGATCCCACTAATATAATAAATGTCAAAGTTTAGATGTTTAGATGTTTGTGTTTCAATCACGCTGTAACCACTGGTCCGATTTGAATGAAACTTGGAATATACCCTGTTCATAACCTGGATTAACACATAGGCTACTTTTTATCCTTGAGAATCAACAAGATCAAACGGGACGCGATCGAAGTCGCGGGCGGAAGCTAGTCACGAATAAATGTGAGTCGTAGTTTGTGATAGTTGTAACTCATTTACAACTATCATAAGTCTGTCGCAAACACGTAACCAGTGAGCTGGTTTGCGCTTAGTCTCGCCAATAACCTGCTTCCCTGTAAATGCGTCCGTCGACAACCTTATTAATATTCCCAATAAAGAGTAAGCGTAAAAATGTTCTGTTCACTTTGTTTGCCATCTGGACGGTATTAATAGCGGGTACCCTATCTCAGCGGACCACCCTTGAATGATAAACAGGAGAAAAAATACGCACTCTTAAGTATCAGTTTAATGCTTCTTTTTTGCTTCGAAAACTTACAAAGCGGTTTTTGTATACAAAAAGTTGATGCATCAAGAAGATGATCCATACCCTATGCTATTTGCTTGGACGGATAAAGCTATTTGCAACACTCATAAAGTACGTCACTGAGGATGTGCTCTATGAGGCATACTGCACCCATCAATCTGATGGTAAGATGAAATCAGTGTCACGGCAGCATTTGACCAACACACATCAATAGAATTTTATTTTCTATGCTATGGTTCTAAAAATACGTCGTAGATTTAGTACGTGGTATTGCGATAGCTTTACGTGTACGTGGGATACGTACGTGGGTACGTGGTATTTAGGGTACGTGTTACGGCACCTATGTCACCCTATTTACTATAAGTTTTTTTGTTTTTGTAATTTCGTGTCGTAATAAATGTTTTTTATTTTTTCTTTCTTTTTTCTTTATAAAAACATCTAATAAAGCGCCAATCCGGCTCGAAGGACAAAAATATATTTTCCTAGTTATGGCGTCGAAAGTCCTTCAACTTCAGTAAAGAACCTTTTCGCGAAAAATATATGTTGGAACGTAGTATTGACTCCTAATAACACAAACCTTATTGAGAACCAACCAACCGCTTCCATCCCCTAGAGCTCAGAACGGAAATCCTATTCTAAGATCCTTCGATACACTCCCGCCGTTTCTAATGCGGATTTTTACCCGTGCTATACACATTGCGAGTTTACGCTGGCACGTGAGCCGTGGGTGTTAGGATAAGGAAGCAATGTATGCTGGCTTACACATTGCGAGCAAACCGGATAAAGAATTCAGCTACTGCAGCTAAACTATTCGCTATATGTAATCTAATCCATCACTGTTTGAGCTTCGAAGAGGAAAGTTGATCAAGTCAAGAACTTTGTTCATTCTGTGGTCATGCATAACAGTTTTATGTAGTTCTTTGGGAGTATTTGAGCTATTACAGGTTAAGTCTGATAATGTAAACAATGTATTTTAGACTGTTGAAACTCCCACAACTTCGTTTTGCATGCGTAGACTTATTTCCTTACATCCGTCTGTACTGCTCCCATAAGGCTACATTTTAAATTCTACTCTGAATGCACTTCTACGAATGGTATTTATCCTAGAGACTAGAATACATCCAGTGAATACGAGAATGGTACAACGTAGGTACTTTAAATTAAGTATTACTTCCCTGTTGGTTCATCCTACGCGCTTAGTTTGAGCGCCCTAGTCAATTTTTTTTCAACCAAAGAGTAAACAAATCATACTTCGTCGTTTTTTGACAGGCTGTGACGCCTGTCAAAAAACTCAGTCGGTATAGCTCTGCTTTTCGTGCTGTTGGTCGTAGGTTCGATCCCCACCGAGAACAAACATGATGATGGAAAACACAGATATTTGTTCTATTTCTGGGTGTGTAAGTTATGTACACAAGTGTTTATTTTATTTGACGGAAAAAGAGTCAGAAATAATTTTAGACAAATTTTATTGTTATAAATAGGGCGCTCAATGAGCTCAAGCTTAGTCGGCACATTTTGCATATCCACAGAGGTTGTCATTGTGCTAATGTAAGTTTTTTGTCCCAAATAAAGTATTTTCTTTCTTTATTTCTTTTTTCATTGATGTACATAGCCATCTAGTACTGCTATCGATTCTGTTGTTGCATTTTTCTAAACTAACCTAATTTGACTGCACTAAAAATGTTGCCGTCTCTTTCTCATAAACTGAAACGTCAAAGACAGCTATAATTTTAGCGCTGTCAAATTAGGTTAGTTTAGAAATATGCAACAACAGAAACGATACCACTTGTTTTTTCTTTCTTTCTGCTTGTTTTGTGCTGTACCTACCTGTGATTGTGAACCAAATAAATAATTTATCTATCTATAAAGTTTTATATACTTCCGGAGCTATAACTATCGCGTGTGAATAGAATTTTAAATTCTACTGTAAGCAGGTGCATGTGTGCATTCAGTTTATTCCACGTTGTGTTTACTTTAGATGGATATTGTGCAGTAACTTCTCTGTTATACGGTACACTTGGCTTTAGGATTTTATGTGGCCTTCCTGTGGTAACATGCTGTGGTGAGTTAGAACTAACCTGGATGATTATAGTTTACGGTTTCAAGTTTTGAGCCATTAAAGTACTGCAAGGACTAGATTTTTTTTATGTTTGTTGCCTCAGAACTCCGTCATATATTAACCGATTTCAAAAAATATTTTTTTATCTGAAAGGATACACTTCCAGGTTAATTTTGTTTAATTTTCATCAAAATCAGTTCGGTAGTTTAGGTTATAAATAGAAATAACTGAAAAAAAATATGCCAACCACGTGCACGAAATTGCGTATTTTGCTTTCCTGTGTCTTTTAAGTGGTGTTTATAGTCATTAAAACATTCCCAATCAACTTCCAGCATCATCATCATCTGACGATGAAGCCGGTAGTCGAATTGAAGTCGGTTTTTATAGTTTTCTAAACATATAAGTTATGATATTGGTAAAGTTGTAGAAATCCTTCTTCTTGATTTGTACTCCTCATCGGTGAGGGTTGTATTGTATGAGACTCTCCATATATCTTTTCTTTGTAGAAATACCAATCCACAATTAAATCATGATTGATTCTCAGAAATGTCAAGCGCACTTTGATGAGAACTTTACTGTTCATCAAGCCAGGGACAAAGAAAGCCTGAAGCTCATAAACTTAAACAATAAAACAAAACACTTGGATTCATTACAGCATCGACCCGTCCTTAGAACTTCTCAAAAGAAAATAGAGGCCAATTATGTTAATCAGCCAATTTAGGAGCGCCAGTCTTGTTTACTTGTTTTTAAGAGGCGTAGTTTAATTGAACCCCTTGAGCGTTGGAACTACAAAGAACACGTAAGAATATACAGTGGTGGTTATATCTGCAGTGAATTTTATAAACCCAGAAAGCATAATTATATCATAGAAATTACAAAAAATACCGATAAGCAAAGATATGGGTTATGAATATTGTTTTATTTGGTCTTCAAATCAATTCTTTCGATCAATTTTACAAAAAAAAATTATATCTTACAAGTTATGGACTGGATAGGACCTTTCATACAAAGTTAGTAGCGTACATTTCAAAACGATTATCATCTAATTTCTCGTTAAAATTGATTTTTGCATCTCGCATCTCCTCTTATTCTCTCAACTCTTTTGAGTTCCAAAAGTTTCCAAGTGGCGTTTTTTCGTGCCTTTGAAGCCGTTAACTCCGGAAGTGTATCCAGAGACAATTTCCTCTTTAGGATTAGCGTTTAAGTGCCCAGCAATATGTCAGTGATGAGAACGGGTTTGTTGATGTCGCAACAAGTGGTAAGACGCGAGACGCCGACACGTTAAATTAAACTTCACAAAAAACTGTTTAGTATCGTTGTAATTATTTGTAATAAACTTTTTTATTTATTAGATGTGTAACACCTAGTACTATAAAATAAATAGGTTGTATTATGTTAATTATTTATATAGTGGTTATGTTGACAGGCGTCACAGCTCAGTCGGTAACGGTCTGCCTTCCGTGCTGTGGGTCGTGGGTTCGATCCCCACCAAGAACAAACATTTGTGTGTGGCAAAACAGATGTTTGTTCTATGTCTAGGTGTTACTGTGTATTATATGTATGTTTTTACAAAAAAAAAAGTATTTAAGTATTCTATCAGCATCTAGTTTCCATATTATAAGCTTTGCTTAGTTTGGGGACTAGAGGGCGTTGTGTGAAATGTCCATCAACATTTATTATTATATTATTATTATTTATGTAGAATTAAAATTTTCTGGTAATGGATAACCTTGGAACTATGAAGCCTTAAAGCTTCATTTTCCCGTTTCAAGCTCCTCGTAGTACTTTATTTATTCGCATTGAACAAAAACTAGTTTGTATTCAGTCTGGCTTAGAAACTCGAATATTGTAATGAGCTGAGATAACCTCAGGCCTATTCTGATTCAAGGACAATCTGTACCGCGGATAAAATCCACATTCTCCTTGGATTGGAACAAAGGGTATCAATCCCACTAATCATTTACCATCTATGCCCTAATCTGTACACATACCATTATACCAGTGTAGAGCTTTACACAGAAGATATATCAGTTTGTTATGTAGTCTAGACAAAGATAACATATCAGTTTGTATAGAACATGCGAGTCCCGAGGCGGTTGTTCTGGGCTATTTATTTTAAGCAGAATTTTCACAGAAAAATTTCATAAATCCTACATTTTTACTGAGAGAAATGAAATGGAGTAACACTGTGTTTTGTTTGCTGTTTTCTACGAAAATGGTAGTTGGGACGTAGGAATGAAAAGAGAAATAATGGACTCATAAACTTTATTGGCTCATTTTAGAATTATTGTCTTAAGTACCTACTAAGTTCATATTGCAGGTGTATTTTTTTCATTCTCGAAATCATCGTAAGCGGTCTATTCGTAAAAAATATAATTTCCGATAAAGTCTATAGATGTTTTTTTGTGTCAACAGTCCTAGCAGAAATTGCTAGCTAGAGCCAAAACACGCTGAGATGAACACTTCAAACATAGAATCCAGCAGATATTCTCAGCCAAACAAAGCAATCAAGTTATAACACAGAGTAAATGGTGTTCCTAGATGTATCGTTTACCTACGGAAAGGGAACATGCATTTCATTACGAACCATGTTTGTTGTAGACTTTAGGATTCAAACAAAAATACTAAATGCAAATTCAAACAAAGTTTTTACAACACTGAGTCGACTTACGACCCTATATAACTATAGTTTTGATGATTACCCGGGAAACCCAGAAAATCCTATCCTACTAATATTATAAATGCGAAAGTTTAGATGTTTGGATGTTTAGATGTTTGGATGTTTGTGTTTCAATCACGTCGAAACTACTGAACCAACTTGGATGAAACTTGGCATATATATAGTTCGTAACCTGGATTGACACATAGGCTACTTTTTATCCCGAATAATTAACAGGATCTACAGGATAAAATGAACGAACGGGATAAGCAGCGCCAATTTAGCAAGAGGATGATGTCATGTCATGTCACGTCAGTTTGACAGGACGTAGTACTACCTCTTTGGTCTAACGACTAACGTTGACATTCGAGTACGGGTTCGGTGTAATGTCAAGTTTCTCAAAGAAGTATCCGCTCGGTACACGCACAGATAATAATATAATGTACACGGAAACGGTACTCGCGTACGAAGTCGCGGGTGACTGCTAGTCTGTTATAAAAACTGAAATGAAGAAATCGGAAGAGCGAAAACCACCCAAGCCCAGTGCTTGTCTTTCTCATATAGTTGTGAGTAAGCTGAGGAACTTTTAGATTCTCTGCAAGACCCTAAAAAACCAGCAGTGTATATGGAATCTCGATGCACGTTAACGCTACAAAACTAAAATTAAAAGTACTGGGAGAGCCCGAATTTAACAAGTGGTGTTAAGGCTATCTCCAGCTGAAAATGCAACAGAACAAATCGTTCTGTCTATCACTAGATCTAGCGAATACCATGGTGTGCCCAAATCCAAAATTTTTGCGATACCCGAATAGGGTGAATAAGTTTTAAAGTGCCTACTTTAGCATAAGACCAAATTGTAACACTTATTTTGGCAAATAAACGTAATAAATCTTGTATCTTGAATTTATACAATTTCCCTGAATATCGGGGCCTTACAAATGTGAATTGAAAGTCGATATTCCTTTACATGCTTCCCGCTGAAGTCGCAAATCGTATGCCGCATTGTTGACAACACTACAGCCGGCCGTTTCGGGTAAAATTGGATCTGCTGTACCTTTTCACATTCACACAGAGCTTTTTAATAATTAAATGGAAATAAGTTGTCTGTGAAAATAAAGAGGGATGCATGTCAAGCACATAAATACTTATATTAGTAACAAGTACTGAGCAAAAAATCTAAGGACCCTATTCCAAAATAATTAAATTATTTCCGTGTGACAAATTCAATGGGTTTTTTTAGGATATTTCATTACACCGTTTACATAGTGGCCGTGTACATGTGACGAGGCCCATAGGTATGTGGCGGTCGAAGTTTGCGTTGCCTGTTGGCACGGATTATGCTTTCCCGATTATTAAGGTGGAATGTTCAATTAATTGGTGGTTTTCGGTGTGAAGTTATACCCGCAAACGTGATCTTTGGCAAACTGTGGTTTACTGGATATTTCATGAAATGCCTGAAAACATTTCAAGCCTATATTTTGATAGTCACCTTAGTTCTTTTACGTTAGGATTAGGTAGACAACTTTCATAGAATCCGACGTATTTTTGGGATTCTACAAATACATATGTATAGTATTATATTCTGTGCCATTTTATGAGTGCTTAAAACATCTAGACAAATTCAAACATTTTTTACTGAATAAAATCACAAGGCTCATTCAAAATCTTCTTAGATAACTAGGTGATTCTAGGTGTCAGTTCCACGCGATCAGAGCCTAGAAAAACGGGCAAGAAACTACGGCCTGGTTCCTAGCGTTTTTAGTTTTCGATCCAGTTTTGGAAAAACGGAACTCTTATTTTGTATGATCCTTCTTATAAAGATAATACTTACTAATACTACCAATAAACACTACAATACTTACTACTAATACTTTAATACTACTTTGATAATACTCGTACTTTACTTTGTAAGTCATATAAATTTTTGTCCAGCAGAATTGAAATCACATCTCATGAATCTCAGACTTCAGTGAAATAGCTACCACTTTTTCTATTATATCAATAGCTTCAGGCCACGTTTTCACTCACTATGCTAGTACATGTTCTGAATTTCTGGATTACAAACTCATGCCACTTTCTGAATTTCAATTTTTAACGGACCCTGCCCAATTCGGTCATCGAAGTAAACTCAATATCATTCACCGAATTAACTCTTAGCTTAGATTTGTCGATGGTTGGTTCCTGCATGATTAAACCAATCATTGACGGCGCTTGTCTTCCGTCATCTGATGTTTAGTGCTTTTAAAAGATCCTTGTTTTGTTATCCTGTTTGGAATCTCCGGTATTTCAAGAGCTTTTTGTCCACAGGTCGTTGAGGATTGGAAGTTCATGTCCATGGTCCTCGACCGTTTCTTCCTCTGGCTGTTCACCATCGCCTGCTTCGTGGGTACCTTCGGCATCATCTTCCAATCACCATCGCTGTACGATACCAGGGTACCGGTGGACCAGCAAATATCCTCCATACCTATGAGGAAGAACAACTTCTTCTATCCTAAGGATATTGAGACTATTGGAATTGTCAGCTAAATTAATTCGCTATCATGTGAGTTTGATTGTTTTGTAATACTTCGCCTACAGAGATAGGTAAATTAGTGATAATGCAACTCGTTCGTAAGTATGAGTTCGTGGCTAACATTGCTCACGGAGATTTTTAGGCCGTCTTAAGGGCTCCATTGTGGTTAGAGCCAAGACTGACAGTTAAATCTACCTTCAAAATTATTCAAACTCTCAGGAGCCTTATTCTCACTTCGGCAAAGATTTTACTCTAATAGGGATGATGTCAAAATGACCTCGAAAACTCATTTCATCAGTGGGTGCAAATGCCACTAGCGGTCACTCATCCAAATAGTGACCGCGCAGAACGTCGCTTAGCTTAGATAATTTGTGAAGATTGACAGCAAGGTTCGCCACGAGCGCTTTTGATGAAACTGTTTATGGCGTATTTAATTCCTTTTATCAAAAAGTTTGGGACATAGTAGGTAAAAAAACTTTAGTAAACTTAAGCTAACTTATTGTAAACTTCCAAGTATACATAGCACTTAGCTGTATAAGCACGTTAATTAAACATTATCTGTCTCACATTGATAAGCAATTAATTACCTACAAGTGTTATGTCAAGTTGAAGACGCATAACTATAAGTAACTTGTCTAAATTGTTTCAAGTTACCTCAAATAATTCTAAGTTAAATCTTTTGAAGCCAAAATAGGTTAAGACTTTGTGTCAAATATATTAATCGGCTGTGAATTTCTTAAGTTTTATCAATTTTATATTAGTAGTTTATTGTATTTTATCTTAATTTATTCTAATAAAGCACACAATTGTGGTAATCCGAATATTCTCGTTGTTTTATTTTATACCCACTTTATGAAACGGCTGGGAAAAAATCTGATGGTGTTTCATCATTGAGCTGTAAAAATTTACTGCTGGATTTCTAGGAAGAATGGCTTTGAGCGTTCGATGGATGGATGGATGGACCATCGATTCCTCATGATCAGAATAAACAGATAAATATTCTTGAGCAATTTACACAACACCCTCTACCTAGTCCCAAACTAAGCAAAGTTTATACTATAGGAACTAAATTACTGATATAATACAATGTATATAAATAACAAATAAATAAATATTCATGGACATTTCACACAACGCCCTCTATCGTAAACATTAATCACTTACTATAGTCTTGCCATTATTGCAAATGTTCAAAAATTCAAAAGATTTAATTAATATGTCAATTGTTTATTCCTATCCAGAGCGAATTTCCACTAATTGCGTGATGATATCAAAAAGGCTGTAAGGACAGTCTTCTAGGTACCTATCACAGTTGCCTCTCTGTCCTTCTAGTTCCGCTATGTAATACTCGTCGTCCAAGCCTTCTTCTTGAGATGATGAGGGCCTGGAATAAATCATATCATTTTGACATAACACTGAATACTATTTGCAGATTGTGCTATTTTGGTCATTTCATTTTTACCAGCTCAGTCCTGTTTATCAGAACACGGGCAATTTTTTACATTGTGGGTCAAGACTATTCAATGCACCTCATACAGTACTGTTTAGTAAAACTACATCCCTGTTATTAAACTCGATGTGAGCTTGGAATAGTTACACCGTGTTTTGTCTTCTGCATTGACAAGCAGATGCAAATCAGATCGAAAGAGACAAAACACAGTGTAAATATTCGAAAATTTAGACTAGTTTGGGTCATTACAGCCGATCTAGCCAATTGTGTAGAAATGCATGAAATTATTCTGTCGTGCATCTAAGGTAGTTTGGGCATGTCCTCATCTACTTGTTTCATAAATTTTCCCACAAAGACGCTCTACAAAACTCCGAGAACAGAAAATATATATATAAGAAATGGCAGATTCTCATTTAGTCACTAAAACAAGAGACAAGCTTACCAAGTAGGCTTTAGATGCTATATACTTACGTAAAGACAATGTGCATGATATGACCCAAAAGACCGTTGTGGTGGAGAGGCGTCTCAGCTGCCTCGCAGATATTCCTCAGCATGCATTCTCTGCCGTTCATTCCATGCCTGGAATACAGAAATACATTTTAATACATTAATAATTTTTTAATAGAAGTAGGTACGTCATTAATTAATTGCTTAGATCTGTCTGTCCTCGCATTGATCTAATCAAAGAAACCAGCATTCAGACTCTTCCTTAGGCAAGCGTATACGTACCGTTTTGACAAAGTAGCCAGAGAAACGCTAGTCAATTTTAAGTGTTTTTCAAGATAATGATGTTTGAAATACTTACTCTTTAAATCTGGCTTCCAGAACTGTATAGGCCAGCTCTCTGGTGATACTTCGACTTTGACGAGAACTGATGACCTGGAAAGTTAAAAACATTAACATAAAGACTTGCCAAGGCCTAAGATTGTTTGGACTAAAGTTGTAGTAAGGTGGTTGTAGCAACTAAAAATGCCATTACACTACGCACTGTAAACCATCGACCAAATTATCAAGGGCTCTAAAGATAATGGTCAGGGCCATCTAAAAGCATGTTTCAAGCACTACAGCCAGTGTCCCGTAAATAAGGACATGTGTGAAGAGTTATCTACAAACATATGCAAAATATGATATATGGTAAAAATATATACCTAATAATAAATAGTTGTGATAAATACGTACAGGTAAGTTAGGAAACAGGACTTCATCAATTTCTGTGATGTTGCTAAGGACGCTGTAATTTGCCTCGAAATTGTACGATACAAACACGTTTTTGTCTGGAATGTCGATTGGAACAGCTATGGCGAGGAAAGTCTGAAATTACAGTTGAGATAAGTATATGATACAGTAGGCGCACAAGATTTAGGGGCTGCCTAAATACAATAAAACCTATACGTACCTAACACTGCAAGGGGTGATTACAGTGCTTAAACTCTTTTAGTAAGTAATTAGTCTGGAAAACCTTCCCAAAAGTTTTTACCATATAATTTAATCATAGCAAATCGAAAAGTTGGTGATATAGACGTATCAAGATAATATTATTGGGTACCTACAGATTAAGAACATCGGGAAATTGGGGCATTTCTACGAATTCATTATTCGCCTGAACCTACACAAGTACACGCGAGAGCAATGATTCCGGGTCACTTAAAGAATGTTAAAAATCTCGGAAACTAAAAATGATAGGTTAATGCAATAAATTGTATTTAATAGACAATGTAATACTCCTTAAATGAAGGTATTAAAACTTCTTAGTTATTGTAAAGTTATATCTTAAAAAAATCAAATTTGAAAAAGGGCCACTTTCGAAGATGGAACTACGAAATTACAGCATTTGGTTTTGCTTTTGTTTGTAATCTGTCATTTATGTGGGTATATAAACCATGTTGATAGTGCTCTATATTCATTATTCAAGCTGAAATTATGTCGCTTACGCCTGAAGAATGCACCAGAATACTTACAATGCTGGAAACCGGCCGGAGTCAGCGCGATACAGCCAGGACTGTCGGTGTGTCGCTGTCAACAGTACAAAGAGTTCTCCGACGTTACGAAGAAACTGGTTCTAACCTACGCAGACCAGGAACGGGCAGAACCAGGTGTACCACAGCACGAGAAGACCGATACTTGGTGAACACCATGCTTCGAAATCGCTTTCTCACAGGAACTGAACTCACAAATCAGTTTCGACGCCTCGGAGGAAGTAACCCAAGTGCATGGACAGTAAGACGTCGGCTTGCTGAATCTAACTTAAAACCCCTTAGACCTGCAAACGGCCCTAAACTGGAGCGTGGGCATCGTATTTCAAGACTAAGATATGCCCAGAGCCACGTAAATTGGAGTATTGAAGATTGGTCAAAAGTTATGTTCTCCGACGAATCAAAATTTATGCTCTACAAGCACGATGGAAGACACAGAGTGTATCGAAGACCAGGGGAAAGATTCAAGCAAGCATGCATCGAAGAAAAAGTAGCCTACGGTGGTGGGTCTGTACTTGTGTGGGCCGGAATTTCTTCTGAAAGTCGCACAGAGCTGGTGATCATAGAAAACGGCTCTTTAACTAGCGTAAGATATGTGGAAGAAATCCTCAATGATCATGTTGGTCCATTTATGGTCAATTTAGGTGAGGATGCTATATTTATGCATGACAATGCCCGACCTCATACAGGTAGGATTGTGAATGACTACCTTCAAGAGATGAACATTACTCGTATGGAGTGGCCAGCGCGCAGCCCGGATATCAACCCGATCGAGCATGCTTGGGACGAGCTAGGCAGATGCGTAAAACAACGAAACCCTCCCCCAATCACGCTTCGTGAGCTCAAAATTGCTCTCACAGAGGAATGGGAGAATATTCCCCAAAATCGTATAAGGAACTTGGTGTACAGCATGCCAAACCGCGTAAACGCAGTAATGGAAGCACGAGGAGGCAATACGAAGTATTAAAATTCAAGTCAAATCGTAATAAAGTTCAAAAATTTCATGTTTCCTATTTTTGTTTTAAGGAGAGATCAGCAGTTTTTTTCTTTATGTAATTTTGTGTTAATAAAATGTATGGTGACTCATATTTTTTTACTTTCATTTAAGGAGTATTACATTGTCTATTAAATACAATTTATTGCATTAACCTATCATTTTTAGTTTCCGAGATTTTTAACATTCTTTAAGTGACCCGGAATCATTGCTCTCGAGTGTATTATGTTTTAACGTTATAGATGAAACAATAGTACTAAACAATAATTCCACTTCAACGTAATTTATACGAAAAGGTGAAAAACGCGTAATAAAACAATAAAACTTGAACTTTTCTTTCAAAGGAACGTAGTTTTGATGAAAAATAAGGCGCCTTTTCAATGTCCACAAAATAAACTTACTTATTATAGCATGTAAAATTCTCAGAGTGAATTTTCAGTAAAAGTGAACATTCTAACACAAATCACAATAGCTATTTGAAAATAATAGTAATAATAATAGCTAATTTTACACTGCTAGCAGATTTCAAGTGAATAAGGCCACGCGTAAAGAAAATTAATTAAAATTCTTACCCCATAAAGACTTATCGGTGGGAAAATAAGTGATCTTTTTTGCTCGTTTCTCCCCGAAGTAAACGCGATGAGGGACCTGAAATAATGTTCGTAATGGGGATATTCAATATCATTATTAAACACATTTTAGGAAATAGCAATATTTTGTTTAAAATTTGTAGGATGGTAACTTCAAGGACAAAATGTTTTGGTCGCAGGGGAAACATAATTTGTGCTAACTTAGGTACCTATATTTATAAGCTTGTACAAATTATTTTAGATTGTATAATTTCGATTGTTTATACTTTCTTAGTTAAAAATATAGCCTTTTAGTCTAAGCAGCTGGACAATTTCCGCTCAAAATGATTTATCGTTGAAAAGCCATAATTCTGTGTTGAAAATAGTTAACTAAACACAAAAACAATTAAACTATCATACCACTATTTTACTAAAATAAGTATTTAGGTACCTACTGTCGTTCAAAGCTTAGATCTATTATCGCTAGGACTGACATGACGACGCCATCTTGCCCATGACATTATGTCCTACGAAAGGACCTAGGTATTCGATGAAACTTCATGGTATAGTACTTACAGTAGTATAGTTGCTTTCCACTTCATTGTCACGAAACACTTCACTTCACAAAACAAACACCGAACTAGTTCAAACACCAACTAACATTCGATGCGCATAGGCAGAGTTTCAACCACCGTTCTTCAGATAATTATCATTCGCTCGCTAAGTGAACGGACAGTATGGAAAGTAGATCATTGTTTTATTCAAACTGAATTTGGACAATTTGTACTAAGTAATATAAAAGAGTTGAAATTGGATAAGGTCGCTTCACAGAAGCGTAAATGAGAGAAGAAATGAAATGTACCCCTCTATCTGCAAAGTATGACAAAAAATGATTCTAAGTACGAGTACCTACCAAAATCAAGACGGGAAAATCAGAAACAAGACAGTCGCACTCTCATCATCATCATCAACCTATACTCGTCCACTGCTGGACGTAGGTCTCTCCCAAGACGCGCCATTGAGCTCGGTCTTCGGCTCTTCTCATCCAATGTCTGCCGGCTACATTTCGCAGATCGTCGCCCCATCTCGCCGGAAGGCGTCCTACACTACGCTTGCCTAAACGTGGTCTCCACTCAAGTATTAGTTTGCTCCAATGATTGTCGGATCGGATAGTCGTACTCTAAACTACTGCAAATAGTCTACAGCATATCCCGTTATGCAGACTTGTCAGACGCCACACGAAGTATTCAGTTCATTGTGTCGGTATGATATCTAATTGGCCCAGAATTGAGGAAAGTCACAATTATTGACTGTCATGCAGGCCAGCACCAGTTCTCGCGACATATTGAGCTGCTAAAGTGAGTCCGCGGAAACATACAAATAAACCGACAAAATAGAGGTTTCCTTCTTATTTTGAATATATTTAGACCCTAATCAATACCTACGTAGTAATTAATTCGAATTTTATGGTGAACTTCCAAAAACTTGTGTCAGTTTTAACTAATGCTGGGCTTTGGTTAGCTTTCAAATGAAATGTTATGGAGAAGTTGGAAAAGTTCTCCAAGTAATCAACATTAAAAAGTTTCAACATATTTCAAGGGTTTTTCTTCAAAGGAAGAAAACATTTTGCATAATTATTTAACTGTTTATTCGTAATTCGTGTTTACTTCCCGCGGCTAGGTTCATCAAAGTTATCGTATATTACCTAGAATTTGAATACAACAACAACAGTTCAAAATTGTTGTCTCTGTAGATGCAAAGCTCTTTTCAGTTTCTTAAACATACCATTTCAATATTTAAAGTCCATCAATCTACTTTATCAAAACACAGCTTATTAATATTCTTATTAATATAGAATGACGGCATAAATTCTGGAGAAATCAAAAATGGTTCTTTATTTCGAGGGTCCCTCGGCGATAACTCACCATTCGCTTTCGATGATATATTATGCATTAGCTCTGGCGAAATTTATCTTTGGTCTCGTAGTCTTAGTGAGGTGCTGAGATCCGTATCTCGCAAATAACTGCGCCAAAATACAGAGAAAATTCAGAAAGACAATGCATTGTTATAGGCAGTGGTTACCACTTAACATCAGATGGGCCATCGGATAGTTCCATCATTTAGTTGCATATAAAAAAAATAGCAAATAGGAAAGTTTTTATGTTTTCTTTTCTGACATTTATTTTCTTTTTTTAATCTTTATAATAAAACCAGATTTTTTTTTATATAATATAGAATGTCCTTTGGCCACAATCTCTCACCTGATGGTAAGTGACGATGAGGCCGACGATGGCGCAAGACAGTCTAGAAGACACCTATTCAGCCTTGAAAATACCCAGATTATATTTCTCAGGAAAGACAGAAGACGGCAACAAAAGTAAAAATGAGAATATTAATTAAAATATCTTTAAAAGTTGGTATTTCACGAACGATTTCCTGCGGCGGTTTAGGTACCTGTCCTTTACCTATACTTATACCTGTAGAGTGGACTGGTTTTCACCACTAGGTTGCAGGCGGATGGCAGCCGCTATTTCTGCCATTAGATGTCCTCCAGTAAGCCCAGCAGCCTGCTCACGCTAGTGCAAGCTTCCTGAGAAGACCTTAGTGTTCCGGGGTTGCTGCCCTTATTGTTCCGTCCCCAAAAATCAACCCTGTGTGTGAACCCGGTACATCACTACAAGAGTACCGCGGGCGAGTCCCGCAAATTGGCTTTACGTCGTCTTGACAAATGTAATCGCAGAATTTACGTGACAAAAGCCCCTCAACGCGATCCCTGTTTACACGTAGTACGCGCTTAACATGTCGATTAATTATCTGTTTAATTATATGCGGGAATGTCATGCCCATGTTTTGGAAGGATTAAAAACTTCCTGTTAGAATTTTGTCATCCCATAAAATTTTCTTCTAGAATAAGGACGAGGAGTTATCTTTATGATTCTGTCAAAACTTACGTCTTAATAATCTTTAGGTACAACCAAGTATAGTAGTCCCTCTGGAGTAAGTAAATGCGCAGAACCGATTTTTGGGTCGAATTGGATGTAAGCAAATTTTTCCGCACAACAGTAAATACACAATTGTTGTTGCAATTTTGCTTTATCATGCTATTTAGAAGGTAAAGGTGCCTTACTAAACGTGGTTCATTCAAACAAAGAAGAATATAGAGCACAACGCAAAATTTCAACACTCCTTGTACGAATAATTTGTAATGAAAATTCCTTCAGCGAAACATTGCGGGTATCCTTGAGTGTTTTCCCCCAACTAAATGAAAACAAAGGTGTGGTGATGTCTCGGAAATACCGGTGTGTCTTGATTAGCAAGAAACGCGGTTTTTGACTGATTGCACGAGTCGAAATGGAAGGTTTATCAACCGCGAGTTTCACACAGCTACCACGTTATTCAAGAAATAGATTTTTTTAGCTAGTTTCGCCCAAAATAACCAATCAATATTATTAAAAATCTTGGTAATAAAATTCTTGTCAGTTAGTAAAAACAAAAAAATTTACATGGTAGAGTCGGTCTAGCAAGAGGTAAAGTAGCTTAATCGTGACATATTTTGAAAATAAATAGTGACGAATTTATTTAAACTTTTGATGTGACTCCGATGAAAAGTCTGATGGCCTGTTTCACCATCCTTGAGTAACGTTATCTGTCAAATAAAAATACTTGTATCTTTGTTATTGACAAGTCTAAAGTAGAGACGGAAATATGTATAGCTGATGCCTAGCGTATTTGTAAGATGGTGAAACAGGCCCTTAGAGCGCTCGCCCACGACGACTTTTTGCAGCAATGCAGTCGCGATGCTGACGCGCGTTCGCATCGATACAGTTGATTCTGTCGCTGGCTGTGTACCTTTTCACTTGCAACTGACGCGCGATAGTAGCGACGGCATCGCTGCAAAAAGTTGTCGTGGGCGAGCGGGCTTAGTCATCAAATTCGTCAAATGATATCGGTGATTACTCACAGCTGTATAATCTTTGCATTAGTAGAGCCTCGAATACTCTATTTACTTTAAAAAGGCAAGGAATAAAGCCGGTTTCGTGTTGTATTCGAAATTCAAGACAAACAAGGAATGCTTTACAAGCAGTTCAGCTCTTCCAGAGATGCCATAGTACAGTAATTACAGTAGTCGAAGTTGTGTCTGGCTTTAAAACCTGCGTTTGGTCATCTGAACTTTGTTTGTTAGTGACTAGGTACAAATAAAAATCAAAGTCAATTCTACTACAAATGTTTCCAATGACGTTTATTTAATAACCAAGGTAGGTAATAATTTTAATTTGGATATTTTACTTAGCAAATCGTTTAAATATTCACAAATTATTTGTTATAAGTACGCAAAAATACAGAGCTATAGACTTTATCCTTCTATTTAGAAAAAAATAAAGATGTTCAAGAATACAACTTAATGAAATACAAAATTGAGAAGTCCACAGTTTTTAAATAGCTCTTATTGAAACTTGCGATGTATTTATTTTACTAAAATGATGTACTGTGTTTGATTTACTATGGCACAGTATTCGCTGTTTACAATCGCAATGCCAACGCGGCGAGGCATCTCGATCCGAGTAATCAACCACCGATGCGAGACCACTCGATTCACCCAACTCACCCGATCTGTAGGATCATGAAATGACTTAAAATTATTGGGCAATGAGTCTTGTGCATCTGTGATATACATTTGCAACTCGTTTGAAACTTTGTAGTAGGTCCGAATATAGTGGACCGGGATCGGGGTACAGGTCAGCTGAAACTATGCTTAATTAATTGTTTACGTTGTATCGAATTCCTGGAAATCTTTATTGAAACGTGTATTTCATTTTTTGAATAGTTGGCTCAGAAACTTAATTGGAAGTTTTATCTACCTGGTACCTAAGTAATTAAATAGGTGTTTGGTATCAATTTGATTATGAAAGATGATTATTCTTCTAAATATTATTTTTTAGTATCTTAGGTATCAGTAAATGAGATGTCATTTATCCATGCCCGTAAAAAAAAACAAGGAACCATACCATTCTGGCAATTGATATCCTAGGCCCCTTTGGCCTCTTGGCCTTGTTTCATCTAGATGCTCAGAATATTGACTATTTGGTAATCTGCGTCTGGAGAAAATTATCTCTTACAGAACCTATGAGGAACTAATGATCGCAATTTCATTTGCTTTACTGTCAGTCCCTATCTTTTGTTTCACAATTTTGAATAGTGTCGCCATTTTGGAACTATTATAAAACTTATTATAGTGCTGAGAGCGTGCTACTATTCCAAATTGTCTTTATAACTGGAATATTATCTAGATTCGTTAGTGAAATTTACGATACACTGCGCAGCCGCCTTGTGTGATTACGCGGGCGTTTGCGAAGTTACAGTATCACTGCGCAGTGTAACATAAACGTCACTACCGAATCTTCGATAACCATTATTCGGAGCAGAGGCCCAGCGCCACATCAGAATGTAAATATTAGCACGCCACTAAATTGGTACTGGACTCCGGACGTTAAAATAACGGATAGACGGTTCTGCAGACTTTATGAGAAACTAGGCTCTGCATGTGGATTTGCCCAAGCAATAAAAAGTAGACGTAGACCAGGTTTATATCTTTCTGTGACATATAACCTGGTTCTGCTACATCACGATTGAGTAATAAACAAACATGAAATCGTAGCGTAGTTTTTCTGTTTTGACTAGGAAGAACAACGTTCACTAAAAACTATATTTTAACTTGAAATTATATAGTTCTTTTTCTGAAAATATCGTCTCGTAAGTAAAAAGGTCCAAAAAAGGGTATTCAGAAAGGAAAGTATTGGCTTCACAATCTTAAATTCGAAAAATGAATCGAGAATCGATTGAAAACGAGTTTAGTTGCAAGCCTTTGGCAGCTTTCGAAAATAATAAAATGCAATTTTTAAAGTTTATTCTGATACTTTTGCAAAAAAGATCACAAGGGTATTGAGTTTCTTTTGGAGTCATGAGTGCTACGAGATCCGAAGAGGTTTTTTACAGTGTACTGGTACTGTTGGTAAGAACCTCTTTAGAGCTCGTGGAACCTATTTTGTTTCATGATCAATTAGCATGGACACATCTTCTAGAGGACTAAAAGGGCAACTCTTGAAATAGCGTCTACACTTGCCGTCCAGTCCGTGATATTCTGCCTCATAGTAATAGTCTTTTATGTCTTCTTCTTCCAGAGATGTTGAGGGCCTGTAAGTATATTCATCAAAAGAATGTTGCCATTTGAAATTTTCTAGGTTTTCTAAATACTTTTAAGGAACAACTTTCTTTTTACGCTCAAAAGTGATCAAAACCTATGTTATGCTTTATTTAATCTAAGGTAAGTATTTACACACTTCTAAGTATGGCTGCAAGTTACTTACTTAGCGGTAGAGTTACGCCATAGGATACTTATTTAAGTTACCACACTGTGCGGCAACGCGACGCGATGATTCGTCTGTGAAGCATTGCTCTACCGCTCTACTTATTATTGTGTAAATCATCTTTTAGTCACAATTCTAATCTAAGACTGGTTGTCACCTTTTTTTGCCAAAAAGTGACGTCATCCCTGAGATTTGCTGAAAGCTTTCAGGCATAAGGCTTCTGATTAAAAATAGTTCCTTCATTTTTCAGAATCAAACACATCTTTTGGTCAGTGTTCGTAACTATACGCACGCAGAATCAATGAGCCCGATGATTTATAAGGCCATTTATCAGAAGCCCGACGTGGCGGAAAAGAATCAAGGAAACTACGTGGCAGAACTAAAAATTGGCAAACGTGCGTGACGACCATCAATTTCATTACATTGTGGAAAATCCTAAATTGATACATAGTACACGGCCGGTTTGTTAAATAGTACGAGGGTAGCAACAATTGCAGAATTTCTAGGAAGAAGTCACTTACGTAAGAATCAAATGAAGCAGATCTCCTAGAAGTCCGTTGTAGTTGAAATGTGATGTTGAAGTCTCACAGATAGATCTTAGAAGACAGGCTCGTCCAGAGTATCCGTGTCTGAGAAAGATCAATAATTTGTAAGGAATGAAAATCTTTTTGGTGTAGGACTCTTAATAAAAAGGTCAAACAAGTAAAAGATACGAATGTTATAGCAAGATCACTTTTGATTCAAGCATATTTCTACAATATTGTGATATTAATAAATTACAATAGTTTTTTCTATGTTCCTAGATATATTTTGTTTTAAAATACGTTGTTTTCACTTTATTTGTTTCATATTAAAAACAAATATATACGTATTGTTGACTTTATATCAACAGTACGAAAGATAGCTACATCAAGCTACATTTTAGCATTACAATATGCAAAAACAACAAACTTTCATTCGTCATTTTTGGTATTACAGAACAAGAATATTTATGAAATAAAATTAATTAAATTAATTTATTGAATATTATTTAAGTCCATGAAAATTTATTATTATTTATTTATTTAAGATGGCAAGAGTACTCACGATGACAAACGAACAAAATGGTTTAGAACAACTTGCATATTAAAACTGTAGCCACTCTGCATCAGGTGAACACTCCTTACAAACTGCTATGAACGACCACTAAAACTATTATAAAGCCACACAGAACATAAACAAGCAACGTTCTTACACTAAAGTACCAGGGAGTTATAAAAGCGGAGAGCTATTGCATTTCCCTGTCCAGTACATTTACTCCGAAATGCGTATTTTACGTTGCTCTTTGCTCATTACCAAAGAAAATGGTACTGTTACGTACAAAAGTTTCATTCTGAAACCGATGTTTAAAACTTGCACGCACGCAATTTTGAATCATGAAGCTAGCGTGTGATAACTCACTATTCATTACTTGAAATCTAGATAATCAACGGTGGAGGCTGCAATTACCTTTCAAACCTGTTGGATAGTTCTAGCTGTATTGAACCTAAAGTGAACAGTATAAAGCTTAGTTTGGATTGAGAGCTGGTTAAAGGAGACACGAGTCTGTAGTAATCCCTAATTCCACTGGTAAACACAGCTCGCTAAGCTCCTTCGATATATTACAGTTGAACTTACTAATTTGCTGAGGTATTTTGCTCTCCTGGGATTGCCACAGATTGCGGAGCAGTTACTTTGATTATAGAACTAATTAGTGATGATGCGATTAATTAATCTTACTAAAAACTTAATCGTTTTATGCATTATTAATTACTTGATTACGTGATTTAAGTTATTAGACAAAAATATAACACTAGCTATTTGTTTTTTTGTTTGTTTTCACTTCAATGGGGCTCTAATGAGTTTTTACTCTATGGTTTTAATACATACTTTTCCAGCATAGATTCAATTAACGTGTAAAACAAGCGCCGTGTTATGATTTCCTTTGGCTGCTTCTGCGCTCGCTTCTCTCGACTCTTTGCTATCTGAAACAGACGATTTACATGAAAATCTATATAATTATAAAAAATAAAAATAAATATAATAAAATAAATATAAATTATACCTATCTACTTGAAAACTTTTACATTGTTGTTTACATTCTTCTTCTTCTCTTATAATGGCCTCTGTCCGTCATTTGGACAGATAATTTTGCCAGTGTCAAGTGGATTATTTGAAATAAGTTTAGTCAAGTCGAGTCATACCCGTCAAGTCGTTACAAACTTTGTGATCTGATTTGCCCTATGCCAAGTTGACATTCTACAATCGCCAGAGTATAGGTAGAGTCTATGTCAAAACAGGGTGATGTTTCGTTCCGAAATACCATGTCAATACGTTTTATTTAGTTTTCTATTCTCGATCGTTAAAATGTGAAATTAGCATGTATATTTCAGCCTACAAAAGGTTGCCCCTTTCATTTCCGGAAAAACGATTTCGAGTTTTTTCCACTCACTAACTTCTCATCCACGATCTTTACTTAACTTTATGGTTGGTCTATTCTATCGAGAATCGTGCTACAATTTGTCTTCTGGGATGTTCACCTATTTAAAATTTAATCCGGTATCTTTTTTTTTTTTTTTTTTATTGAGTAACAAAATCCACAGCCCTTAAAAATAATGGCGAAAAAACTCATATTTAAAATAAATAGCCAAAAACGGATTTACATTCTAAGTACAATAACAATAACAAAAGTCGACAATAGTCACGGGATTCCAAAGATGATTAAGAATAAAAATGTAATTTTCGTAACTAATACTGAGTCTGGATGAACTAATATCTGTCTCTAATATCTGGATGAACTTACCTGAACATCTCCTAGCAGAGGCTCCAGCCAGGTGGAGTTGTCGACGTTGTAGTAGTTGGCTTCAAAGAACCACGCTAAGCTGACCAGGTTGTTTGGTTCTGGCAGTGGCACTGATATCGTGGCAAAAACCTGGAATAATTTAATTAAATAATAAATATTCACAATAGTCACAGCCCAGTCGGTAACAGCTCTGCCTTCCGTGCTGTGGGTCGTGGGTTCGATCCCCACTGAGAACAAACATTTGTGCATGGAAAACATAGATGTTTGTTCTATGTCTGGGTGTTACTATGTATTATAAGTATGTATTTACAAAAAAAAAAGTATATAAGTATTCTATCAGCCATCTAGTTCCCATATTACAAGCTTTGCTTAGTTTGGGACTAGAGGGTGTTGTGTGAAATGTCCCTGAATATTTATTTATTATTATTATTATTTATTTCACACAACACACAACACCCTATTATCACAAGTAGATAAATAATTTTCGCAATGGTCCTCGAAATTAGTTCGTAGATGAAAATTTCCATAGCTAGAAGATTGTAAATATGCAGATCCACTTACACCATACTGGGTGCTGGGAGTGAAGACGAGGTACCTCCTCTGTCTCTTTCTAACATCGGTTCCGACGGCGTCACTGAACAGTTTCACGAATACGACTAATCTGTAAGTAATTTGAACTTTTAAAAGTATATATGAAGCCGATTTATTATTTTTATTACAAATATATGCATCACTATTTGGATTCCAATTTTAAAATATCACTAATAGTAGATATTTTTAAAAATGAGTAAAAAAAGGAACTTATTTTGCTGCTGTACTTTATGCCATGTGACGTGATAAAGTGAAACGAGTTTTAGGAATTTTCACTTAAAAGGTAAAGGAAAAAATGGGTTGAAATTCTGGGAATTCACGATTCCTAAATCATTTACGAACTTCGCGGTCAAGATTATGGAACCCTCAAGGTGCAAGCTCGCACTTGTCCGTTTTTTGTCCCAAGCTAAAAATACCAAGAAAAGACCAGCCCAAGTTAGGCTGCAGTTATCCAAGTCAACATTTGAAAATTCGCTAGAGAATAGAACGAATGATGATAATGACATTTCTGAACGAAAAGTCACGTGACCATTCCCATGCATTTTGATGTTTTGTATTTTCTTGAGATTGTAAAAAGTCAAATTAGAAAAAAATGGGGGAAGGGTGGAGGGGTTGAAACCGATAGTTATCAATGTCGCGGTAACTTAAGCCCTGTTTTACAAAACCAACTTAAAACTATAAAACAACCAACACTATAAACTTAAACTGCATTTCCCCGGCTTAGCTACACTATGAATAAGCCAAAAGAAATTAAGGCAAACCAAACAGACCTACCTACATTGCTGCGTGCTCGTAGCTTAACGAACGTCGTCGCTTTTATTTGCGCAAGGAATTTGTTAAATCGCCTCTGCGCGGAGCTCTCGGTGCTTGTAACGGCACACCAAATCAGTCGCCACGTTACGTGAATTTAACGTATTCAAGTCATATTCTTCCATGTCAGTTTGTTGATTATTGGGTGCGCAAACTTACTCATTACCCTCTTATTGTACGTCCGGAACGGATAAACTGTAAAACTTACTCATTACCCTCTTATTGTACGTCCGGAACGGATAAACTGTAAAACTTACTCATTACCCTCTTATTGTACGTCCGGAACGGATAAACTGTAAAACTTACTCATTACCCTCTTATTGTACGTCCGGAACGGATAAACTGTAAAACTTACTCATTACCCTCTTATTGTACGTCCGGAACGGATAAACTGTAAAAACTTGTACCACTTAATAATAAATTTAAGATCTCTTTTGTACAACAGTTAAACAATAAAAAAAAAATCTGATATCTGATTTTATTGCGCGTTTCAGCGCCACCGCGCATATAGGCGTTACGATACGCTTATGATGTCATATTTATTAGTTTTAAGTTTTTGAGGCCTTGTTTGAGGACTTTCATTTGATAGATGAATATTTTTACTAAAACAAATCATCACAAGTGATTCTTCTGCAAATCAAAACCGTAAAACTGCGTAGGTGGGTACCACACTTTTGAAAAGTGGATTTATCATAACGTAAGCTGTGTCAGCGATTGTAATTGACTGACACAGCATAATTCAAAATGATAATTTTTGATTTTAGCAGCAGAACGCAAATTGAATCCAAGGGCAGTGGCGCTTCCATCACAAATGATGAAGCTGCTGATAATAAATCCATTCAGCTTTTATCGGTGAAAATCTATGAATATCGAAAATAGCCATAAGTCAAAATGCTCCGAAATTTTCTTCTAACAAATGTGACATTCTAAAAGCCGGATACTGTAGACAGGTTGTAGGATGGAATGGTTGGAGGATATTTGCCTGCTACGGTATTATCGTCGTGTTTGTCTTAACGTACCTACTCGTACGTTAATTCTACCTTTTGGTGATGTTTTGTGACTGATGTGATGATTACTATTTTAATATTACCACAGAAAAGTACCGACATATTGGAAACATTAAAAATTATATACAAATATCAAAACATTTTGTTATCCAGAGAGATGGTTGTAAACAAAATATGGGCCCTCAGTAGTCCGATCTGTCCCCCTGTCCCCCTAATCGGACTTTTTCGAAGCTTTACTGTCACCTTGCTGCAAAAAGACAGGCGCCTTATTCTCACTTTGGCAGAGATTTTACTCTAATAGGGATGACGTCAAATCACCCCCAGAATCACCCCCCTGATCGGACTTTTTGGTCCAGATTTGGCTTTTTTTTGGACAGATCAGGGTGACAGAAGGGAACAGTTCCGGAGTAAGGAACGTCACTATCCTGGCACGTCGATAACGCTATATTGTCGTTGCAAAAAGTCGCTGTGTGTGAAAGCTCCTATTGGTCCAAGAATATGCTTCATTTTCTTTTTTTTTTAATAGTAAACAATTTACATTATAATCACTACCAAATAAAAAACATGAATGATTGTTCACGTTCTGCACAAGTTAACCTCATCACCAGCTTATTATTCTGAAGGTAACATCATACCACTTTACCGAAAACAAATCAAATTCTCCCGTATTTCCCTCCAAGGAACTTCTAATTCGAATTAATCAACTCCGTAAGTTACGGGCTACAACAATTTCATTGCCTTCCTCGAAGTTTGGGACAAGGAACGCTGCTTTTGTAGAAAACTGGTTGAAAAAGTGACAAAACTGTCGTTTTGTCATCTTTTTTGGATGCAAATAGCCATTGGTGCAAGTTGACCACTTACTTGCCTTGTATTTTTATGTTTTACTTTTATGAATCGTGTAAATGTATACCTATATACATTAGTGTACGTGTTCAATGTTTTTTGATTAGAGGACAGTTGGGACAAAAAAGTCCGGACATATCGGGCTTTTCCTATCTGTCCCCCCTTAGGTGACAGATGGGAATAATAAGTAAGAAAAGTGCAAAAACCATATTTTATACAATCTGCAAAAAGCAATTTTTGAAAATAGTGACGCTTCTCATTGAAAATTTTGAGCCAGAAACAAACAGTTATCATACGAGTACGCATATTTGGCCTACTGGCAGTCACCTGCTGGCTGTTTTGGGTGGCAAAAGTTTATAGCATTCGTGAGAGTTAACCTGATTTCCGTGTAAATGCACTCAGACTTGTTGTGCTAATCAACTGAAGGTGAAATCTTCGAGCTGGAAGAGGTTTTATGTTACACTTTTGGTCCCTTACGATACTTTACGATTAGTAAGACGGGGATAGGTTAGAATTTCAAAGTATATTTTACCAACCTTTATTATAAGCCTGCGGCCTCCATAATACAAGATTTAAATACGAGTAGATATTAAAGATCAGTGTGTATAAAAATGTCTAGGTATTTATTTATTTTTATTTATGTTTCTCTATCTATAATCGCGAAAATAAAATAAAACTGGGTCACGTTTTTTATTCATGTGTGAAAGTTTTTTTTTACCTTTATTGTTTTATGTTATTTACTGCATATCTCTTTTTATACATAAAATATAAGTAAACAATAGGAGTCAGGAATTTTATTGAAATATTACCTCACAAGGCACGTTTTCAATGGGCATGCTCAGCAATGCATTGTTATAATCGGAGGTTCATTTACTTGTTTCATGACTTCTTATAAAAAAGGCGTACTTACTCTCTTAATAGAGGGTGTATTTGAGTCTTTTTTACTCCCTGTATATTAAAAGCAGTGCTTCTGACTGCAGCAACCACACACTTCTATTAACTCCACGTTTCAATAAATTAGTCTGGCACAAGTGGGATTAAGCTCGTTCGCGCTTTGATGTGGCCAGGCCTTTACGACTACGGCTGTGTACTATTTGTACAGAAATGTAATGCAATGGTAGTAGGCTTCTTAATAAAATGCGATCGGTAAATGACGGACGTAAATAAGCGGTTGTATAGAAAACAAACTTGTTTGGGTTTTATAAAATACTTCTAAAATGACGCAGTATTCTAACAAGGGCCTGTATAGGTACTTTTATATGCCATAAAAACAATAAAATCACCCATCATTCTGTCGTTTCGTAGTGGTCAGACTACTACGTAACGCTTGAGATTATTCTCAAAGACATATCTCGAACGTTTCCGAGCATAAACTACTAAAACTCGCTTATTTTGTTAGGTCATAGTTCGCACACGAAATTCTCGGTACACGCTATGTTTTGTCAAGAAAATGTAGCTTCTCCAAACGGGGTCGACCAAATCACTGTGAAAACATAACGGTTCATTAGTTAGCAGCCGTAGGCCTCGGCAAACATCTACTTTATCAACAGTATTTACATATCGACGGAGCGAGTGGGTCGGGATGCTGTTGGCTATATTTCTGTGCAATTTGTTGCTGATCGTGGAAGGTCGGCAGCGACAGCGGCGGTACCTTGTCTATCCTGATGGTGGTCCAGCGAGAGCTCAGGTATTTTTTAGTCCAAGTCTTCAAGCATGTGACCCAGTTGGTAATGAACTTGTCCGTTCTAAGTCTGAGTTTGTTTTTGTATGGAGAGTAAAATTGGGTTTCACCAAACGATTTTTGTACATACAAAACGAGCGAGTTTTTCGATTTTCATTTTTCAAAAATCGACAAAATACATAAGTACTCCACGGGCTATGTACGAGATATGTTGCTACAGTGCTGCCTCCTAGACCTAAACTGTACCTTACCTCAGAATACGTATCTATATGATCATCTGCGACCTACGCAAATATCTACATTCAGTCCACAGTAGTAGCAAGTACTCTGTGATAAGATAAAATGTTTGGTAGTACCTCACCTAACCACTTTTAATGGTCTTGATTACAATGGCGTCTGTTAAACAATTTTTTTTTTATTTAAATAGAATAGGATATTTAAGTACCATGACTTGGGGCATAAATACAGATTTCTTTTCCTTCTTGATTATAAGAATTTCCCAATAGAACATGCCTACTCAATGTAAGAAATAAGTATCCGTATTCCTTATTAGATCGTAAAATACGTAGATTTACATTACTCCGCTTCAAGTAAATGTTTTCTTTACGGATCGAGCTAACGAAGTGCTTTTTGTTCGGGAATTCAAATGCAATTAGGAGCTTGCCTTTTGAAGTAGTAGGTACAGAAATGAGTTTTTTGTTCCACGTTATTTGACTTGCTCATTCATTCAATGTTCATTTCGTTACTTGCTAGCGCAAACCCATGGCTGCTATCATGGCCCAAGTATAGTCAGCAACATAAGTCATTTAACAAATTGAGGCATTTAACAAAGTAAATGCAGTCGCAAAATGCTGTAAACAGTTCTATTATTGAAATTATAAAGATACAAAAACCGATCTAAACTGACGCAAATTAAATACAATCTAAGGGTAATTAGCTTAATAAAACTTAGCAAAAAATATAATTGGGATTTAGTTGGGATGTTATAAAAGTCACCTGTCATTTTGTGACTCGAAAACTTTAGTTAAGTACTTTTTTTCCAGTTCATCATAGGTCTTGGTGTGCCCGTAGATCTAAAAGAGGCCTCAGTAACCGTCGGAGCCGTCATCAAGTTCCAATATGACTTGCCAACAAACAGTACTGAATACACAAGCAGAATCTATGGGTTTGCCAACACCGTCTCAAGAGATATGGATGGAGATACTCCAGCTGATGACGGAAACTTGGATCTGAGTGAAACAGATAACCTGGTTAATGAAAATGATATCGATCACTTGACTTCTAAACTTAGTGAAGGTGAAGAGCGAGACAACAATACGTTAGTCGATATCACTTTTGATAGAAGAAAGAGATCGCTTATGTATTCAGAAGGTGGTATAATGGCTGAGGTAAATACAAAGGTGCCACTGCAAGAAGCTATTAGGAGGCAGGAAGTTATAGATCAGAATAATTTGAATTTAGAAGACCAAGAACCACAGAGGATGAATCGATGGGACTTCTACAAGATTCTAGAACACATGGCGGAAAGGTATTCTTTTTACAAAATGTATGTAATAGTAACATTTAAAAACCAGAGCTTCTTTGCTGTCTTGTTAAGACTCCTGCTAAACCAGTTAAAAAGGTTTTATATCTACTTGTATACATTATCCAAAAATGTCTCAATAATTTTTAATATTCTCATTATCCTTATCTCGGGACTGTTTTGAAATTCTATTGATTTAAACTTCTTTTATTGATTCTGTTCCATCTCAATTTAACTTTTCATTGAAAATTCAAACACTGATATTTAAACTCTTGTTGAATTTCTTGCTACATTTAGTTGAGTTACGTTATTTTAAGAATTTACCAGTGTTTTTTTAAATGGACATTTTGGCTCTATGAATTGATTGTTCAAAAGATCTGTTTTTTGTGGCCAATAAATAACTGTCTATGTCTATCTCAGGCATTGTTTATGCACTGTGTAGGTACGTTATGATAGATATTGGAGTCGTGGAAGTAAATTGTAAAATGCGTCCTCAAAAAAATCGTTTTTCTACAAATTTTTCCTGTAAACGTTTAGCGCGTAGTGCTGAATCATGCCACCATTGTCTGCATAGACCTCTTAAAATATTCCAATATTAAAATGAACTGAACGTTTTATAGTAAAGTTAGCAAACTTCCTTACAAATTTTAGAATATTATATGCCCTCTTTGAAACAGGTACGGGTATTCAGGACGTCCATGCTTGCTTCGTACAATCTGCGAGGCTGCTGAGGTGCCGTTCACACACGAGCTCGGCTTGTTGGGAGAGATTGGACATGTACTATTCACGTGAGTATGCACTTTGCCTTATAATACCTTGACGAAGGAGTTAACTTTGGTTGAAAATTTAGTAACTGTAGATTGGGTAACGATATTGCGGCAGCAGGCGAAGTGGATGAATTTCGAATTAGGTTTGGGACTTTTCTTCACTACGTAAATCCACGTATTTGCTAAAAACCCTTGCAAGAATACTTAGATACTAACGTAAAATATCTGCTGAGTTTTCTAAACGTAAAACCTAAAACGGTGTTCATACAAGTGCTCAGTGGAGCCTAGGCATTGGGTATTTATGATGACAGGAACGTAAAAAATAACGTTTCCTTTTCGAGAAGCGGTCGGGTATGCAAAGAGGTTTTGCAAGAATTATGCTATTGTTGTGACAAATACTGAGATAAAAGTGCTATAATAATTAAACTAGAGTTGAGCTGCATAGTTTACATCTTAATAATAACGTGTTTCTTTTGCATAAATCGAGCTATCGTTTAAAAACCGTTTTTCTTTTTCTTTCCGGCTAAGTTGACATTTATTTTGTAAATTTTTTGACATTTTGTATTTGCTAGCGGCTAGAGATTAGAAATTTTCATAATTGTATAGGAATACTCACGTGACTTTTTGTTTAGAGCTGTCATTTCTAAACATTGTGATTAAAATATTCTCTATCTATTGTAGAATGTCAATTAGTTATTAAGCGCTCTGAAATTTTTGTTTATTACTTTCCAAAGTTAGGTTAAAACGCAGTGGACCTTGTTTTGTATATTTTAAAGATATACTCTGGTCAGCTTGATAGCAACTCTTGTGAGGTGTTTTGCTTCAGGGCTGACTCCTTAACCTCTTTTACCTAACTGTCCTCCTCCATCTTTATCTAGCCTACTGTCGATAGGCTTATTTAGTACTTATATTTTTTTTCAGGCCGTCTACAACCAAAGATGAGCTTTCCCACCACACTGACAATGAGTACCATGCTGCGGAGCGGCTTGGACGAAGCGCAGGTGTCGACTGTGAGACCTTATTTCCTGACTGCGAAGACTCAATTTTGAGTACCTTCACTGAGATTGGGCAGGATACTTTGCATTCGTTCGGGATTTTATGAAAGACTCAAAAATTTTAATAATGAAAATATGTTGCTGTCGATTGTAAAGAAAAATGATTAAGGTACTTCCATGTGTCGACCATAATAATTTCTTGACATTTGGAATACCTACTTACCTAATAAACGATTATTTTTTTAATATTTTGATATTAAGATATTTTATATGAGTTTTATGGTGTTTATTTCTTTTTTTGCATTCCAATCCAAAATCTTAAAAAAAAGTACCTATCTTAAAAAAATTAATTAAATAATAAATATTCATGGACATTTCCCACGACGCCGTCTAGTCCCAAACTAAGCAACGCTTGGTTATTGTTCTATTATTCACAAAGAAAATTATGACTCTTGTAATTTTATAATATAAGCAACGCTTGTAATATGGAAACTAGATGCTGATAGAATACTTATATACTTTTTTTTTGTAAATACATGTTTATAATACATAGTAACACCCAGATATAGAACAAACATCTATGTTTGTTGCACACAAATGTTTGTTCTCAGTGGGCATCGATCCCACGACCCACAGCACGGAAGGCAGAGCTAATACCAACTGAGCTGTGACGCCATAAATAAAATTATTGTTAAATATCTCTTGGCAAGCTGGTCTTATGAAGTTAGGATTTGTTAAAATAGTTGTATTAGAAACGGAGGTTATTAATTATTTTAGTAAAATAAAACGAATCTATATATATTCTGTATTGATCAAAACAATAACTATATACAAATACTTAAGAAAATAGCATTTTTAACAAAAAAAAATTTATTAAAATGAACTCTGAATTCTAAATGCTAGAGATAGAAAACAGAGTTCAAATCACCGACTGCAGGCAGGGTGCCCAAAAGGCTGGCAACGTTACCTCTTTGTATGGCAATACTAATTTTCTGTCCAAGGTAAGCGCCAGCCCTTTGGTCATTTGTCACGTCCACCAACCTTTTGGATAACAAGATAAAATAAAACTAATTCAAACTATCTAAAACATTTTATTCTTCTACCTGCAACTGGCTAATCATATCTACGAGAGAAAACTTGCAATTTTCAAACAGTTTCACACACTCAACCGAGTCTTGTCCATGTTTGTATGCTTGGATATAAGGGTAGGCTTCATGCTTCTCCGTCACATGCTCATCAAGATCATTGACAGGACTGAAAAAGAAAACTTGCAGGTAAAAAACCTCTTACTAATATTATAAACTAGCAGTTATCCGTGACTTCGTCCACGAAAAAAATAATTTAAAGAAAAGCGGGAAAAGTAGCCTATGTGTTAATCCAGGTTATGAACTATAATATATTCCTAGTTTCATCCAAACTGGATTAGTAGTTACAGCGTGATTGAAACCCAAACATCCAAATATCTAAACTTTGATATTTATAATAGTAGTGGGATATCATTTAGATATTAAAATGCTTGTGTTTCCATCACGCTGCAACTACACTCCCGATTTGAGTAAATCTTGAAATATATGTATAGTTCGCAACCTGGATTAACACATAGACTACTTTTATCCCGAAATATAACAAGACGACTCACTAAGATAAAACAGGTTAGGTCACCATACATATTCTAATCATGATTCTAATTAAATAATTAGAATATGTAGCACTTATTCTAACTTAGTACTGACTTAAGCACGAATGTAGCTACTTCATGCAGTAGATCCTCTTCATCATCAGAGTGCAGTGGCTGGGCTCCGAGCTGGCAAAGCATCTGCTTTACGCATGAGTGGCCGTCATGACCGAAACTGAAATAGAAAAAATTCTACGTCAGTATTTTATCCATCCTCATAAAATTTTATAAAATTGTGAAGAAATAGGTACGTAGGTAGTCACAACGGATCTTTGTCCCTCTGAATTATCTGCACAGAACCGATATTTGGGGGTCGAATTGGAGGTAAGCGAATTTTGCCGCATCTGCAGGGGTATGCCAATCAAAGTTGAACTGCAAAGTTGAACTGCAAAGTTTTAAATCACGGTCAGTTCATACTAACTCATAGTTATTCTGTGACTAAATAGTGACAATGACGTCAATTGATGTGTTTTCGCGCATATTTTGCTGTCAAGTGTCTAAAAAGAATGATCTGAAGAAAGAATGACCTGAAGAAATTACACTGGGCAGTGAAATATAACTTGACAGCAAAAGATTGGCATACGGAGGCAGTACATATTTTTACAACTCTTATTTTGGGACTTTTGCTTAAAAATATATCCAAGTGAACGGTTTTTTTTATTGAGCGGAGTTTTTCATTAAAGTTCGCTGTAATTTTGAGTTTGTTACACAATTATTTGAATAACATTAAATTGTCTAGTCGGTCTTTTACCAAAAACATACGCATATTCCGTAATCACATCAAAATTTCCACATCAACTTCTTGATTCATAAAAATTTCTAAACACATGAATGGAAATGAACTTATTCGATGTTCAAATGTGGCATGTTAACATTTTCCATTTTCTCTATTTACATAAGTGCGTGCTCAGTCAGGTGAATATTGTCAGAAGGGTTGGGTTCTGTACCCTGGGGGGTGATTCTAGACCGATAGATATTATATCACGATAGATAAATATCCCTCAAACTGTCAAATTTCGATAGATATAAAAATTTGCAATAGATATCGTATTCTGGACATATCACTGTAGATATATATCGACCGTTAACCGATAGACATGTATCGACTGGTCGGCAGCAGTAGATATTGAGATCTCTACTAGACATTTCAGTATCTACCTAGTGTCAAATAGAAATCTACTTTCGGTAAAAATCCAAACGGACGAACTTATCATAGAATATGTGGCGAAATCAACTTGTGGAGGCTGAAATTGACTCTTGTTTGTATCCTAGAGCCTAGGCGATGCGCCCGCTGAAATTTTACCTACTACCTAGGTCACCCCCACAAGCCTGCGCAGCCCCTAGAAAACTTGTGTGCTTCAATGTTACTCTGACTACCTACCTTTGCTACAAATTTAAGCCTGCCTAAATGATCAGTGGATGCGGGAATAAAACTACAAGCTAGGTAGCCTACCTACTCACTTTTAAATTAATTAAAACGACATAAGTAGACATAATATTTCTTTATTTTCATATAGTCCAAAATGTAAGTAGGTATGTTTATCAAACACTATCAAATCACTGTCTCCAAAACCGTTGTTTCTTATGTATTGCTCTTCATGGATGATTCTTGCCACGTTTTCTAATACCAAGCATGGGGAATTTTCCCCGATGTGATGCATCCACAAGAGGACTCATCCAACAGTGCACGAAAATCACATTTGCACTAAACTTTTTTCTCTCGTAATGTGCCTTCAAATAGTTTATATGAACGGAGTTTTTCGAGCTGCAACGATTTTTTGGTAATTATATAAGTATTTTAATAGTAAACAATAAAAATCAAAAGGAAATTGAAATGAAAATGTTTGTTTTGTTTGGAAAAATTTCTCTGATTGCCGCTTCTTCTTTTTTTTTTTTTTTTGCCCCCCTTGTGCAGGCTGGCAGAAGGTCAAGATAACATTCCATTACTTGTGAAAAATGTGAGACGAAATTACTATTAAATGAGTATTTGTACAAAAATACCTATTTTAAAACAGCAATGAGATTTACTATTAAAACATTTACTAGAAAATATAACTTTTATTACGACCAAAAAAAGTTATTCGGTTAAATACTAAATGTATATAATAACTGAACGCATTTCGGTGGAAACAAAATCTAGATAGTCTGTGGAAACCGGTGTTAGTGTAAATGAACTATTTGAATAAACCTCCTTTGTGATATATCTACTAAAGCAAAAGTCTATTGCCGGCTAGAATACGTATTTTAGCGTGGAGTAGAGATATTTGTAGAGATTTCAAGTGATATGATATAATTGCCTATAGATATAAAATCTCTATATCTATCACCAATATCTATCGGTCTAGAATCACCCCCCTGGGATAGACCCACACTATACTGTAATAAGTCACACTTTGTGAGACATGACTTTTCAACACACTTAAAAAAAAAATCGGTATAAACTAAAAAAAACTGAAAAAGTGGTAGGTTTTCTCCAAATCGGATGCGGTTTTGGTAAGGATCTAATCAAGGGCATCTTATTGTTTACAAATAACGCTGCCATTTTGGAATATAAATAGGAGGATTGCCATTTAAATAAATAAGCTTTGCTTTAATTTTTGTACTTTCAGGGTATCTGAAACCAACGTGTGCTCTTGGAAGTATTAAAAAAAAATTATTTTGAAACCTACCCAAATGATAACTATAACCGCTTTTTATTTTGCATAACAGGACGATTTTCTCTTCTATAACTACAGTCAAAGTAGAGTTATATTGCTTGGCAACGAGGCTGCGCTCTACAGTCAAGTTATGTTTGTCGTGCAGTGTACTCCGCTTTACTGGTTTCACTGGTACAAAAGTTTAAATCGGCTCAAAGTGACTAAGATAGCTAGGAGGTTAATGCGCTACTAATCTTCATAATAAATGATTCCGTACTCTCATGGTATCACGGGTATTTACTATGTACTCAAGCACTTATACCCACGTAGAAGACATCGTGATGTAGTGATTTGGATCAGCAATCTAAACTAGTTTAAAGACAGTATTTGCTTGAGAAATAACGAAAATAATAAACAAGAAACGGTGCCGTGAAAACCAAATAATTTGTTTTAGCGTAGCTATTAGCTCAACCATTTTAGAAAGGGACCAACAAATTCCTATCTTTCGTAGACGAATATTTTTATTGATAACGTTATTTTTAAATAAAATTTAAATTATACTTAAATTAAAACTTTAAGGGCGGCTTGCACCAGAATTGATAAACGCGATTATATAAACTATTAAATAGTATTTAGCGAGTTGTTAAGTCATATAAATACGTCAGATTTAAATCTATTTAGCTGTTAAACACGTTTAGTGATTCTAGTGCAAGCCGCCCTAAGTTTTAAAAAAATCATGTTAGAAATACCCAAATTACGTCACACTTTAGACGAAACTATACCTACTACCTCATACTATCCTTATTTCAGCCAAAATGTCTCCGTTTCACGGAAGTCGCCTACAAATAAAACACGAACTTTTTAAAAACAACAAAAATTCCCGTTTGCAAACATTCAAGCACTTGACATCTGTTTGTTTATTTATCGGAAATGATTTTGTGGAAAATAAACAATTCGTGATTTATCGGCTCGCCCCTTGGAGCTGTAAAAACACACAGCGAGTGACTGGTATTAAAAATACACAGGATTAACAGATGCAAGTTAGAAAAAAAACGAACATGTGTTATTCTAATGTTTTCATCCAAAAATTTCGGATAGCTGTAGGTACGAGTACTACCGAGTTTTCCTAGTAGTAGTACAAATACAACTTTGTATCTCAGTACTACCAGTATATGGCATTGGTAGTACAACTGAACACTCAGACAGTACAATCATGTCGTTTGCTTATTTTTGTTTACTCTCCTGCCGTCAGTTCTTTAAAACTAAAATTAAAAATTTTTTCTTTTTTGCCATACAATTTGAAATTTTCGATTCTCTGAGGATCGTAGAAAGTAAATAGGGCTAAAGAGATAGTTTTAAGCTCTTAGTCGATATCGTGTAGCTGTCGTGTCTGAGGCAGTGTGAACACAGCCCAGCTGTCTAGATAATACCACGTTTCAACACTGTCATTATTAATTTATTACTCTAAGACCACTTTTAATACCTTTCATTGGAAATTTTCACGAAAATTGGCTTCGTCAATTTCCATTCTGCGCACGTCAATGTTGTTTACTTTATTTTATAGTTAAATCATTAATTAAACCTTATGGTAGGTATACAAAACAGCCGTTGTTCTGGCACATAGCTAAGACCATATTTTGTTCTCCATTCAACCAATTTTAAACTCCCCTCGAACATATTACGAGAATTATACGTAGACCATGAACAATAATTTTCACCTGATGAGTGCCAGGCTAAGGGGATTAGACTACACCACTGGTACCTAAGTGTTAAAAGTTGCAGGGTTTCTCCTCCTTAGGGAAGTATTGTCAGCAATAATCATAAACATTAATTTTGTTAGGGACATCTAATTAGGGTTGTTGGGAGGGTTTCTTCTAGAACACCTTTTTTACCTGTTAAGAACTTCCTCCACGTATTTATAAAAGTGGTACAGCCTAGAATCATCTTCGTATTCACTGTCTCTCTTCCTCCTGGAGTCTCCGTCGTATCCAGAGTATACGTGCAGGATGTCCACTGGGATCTGGGTTCGGTTCCAGGGGAGCTGGAAGTTGGCCTGGAACGCCCAGTTGATGTTGATGTGCTGAGCTGGACTTGGTGTGCCAACACCGGCGTTGAACTGAAAAATATGAAAGATGTGGTCAATGTTGGAGGTTGTTAAGAGTTTGTGGCAAATTGTAGTGTAATGTAGTTCTTCAATATTGCGGCAGTCACATACAATACTCATAATAATATAATTTTCTCTATCGTTAGTATCATGGCAGACTCATCAGTTCATTCGTTCGGGAGCTACGATGCCTCAGACAGACACACACACACACAGACACGTCGTTTTTGCGTCGGAGGTTAACAATTCAGAATTAAAAATATTTTAGGGGTGAGTAAGGTACCTTACCTACCCTTACATAAAAAATTAACTGACCTGAAGCAACGTGCTGTTCGGAAATAAAAGCTGACGTCTGCTCCTATGCACATTTATGTTGGTCGCACTTGCACAATAAATATAAATATTTACAAAAATAAATATTAAACTTAGACGATGCATCCTAGCTACTTACGAACTTTGCGAATGAAAGTAGGTACCTAGTTTCCGAAAGTGAACAACTAAGTATGGCTTTAAAGATTGGAATTCCTGTGTCGTTTTACAAACGTGGTATTTGATTTATTGTAGTTAGATGTCCTATCCGGAAAAGTGATTCGACTTGTAGACAACACAAATGATGATAACACAAATAGTTTTTAGAAAATGCAGTCAGTCAACTGCGTATGTTCTTAAAAAAATATTTTCGTTCAAAAATATATTGCCCCGTTGTACAACTGGTTTGTCCAACTGGTTCCACCAACAGGAAGTTAATTAACCTATTGTACAACTGAGTTACATTAGTGTTTTAAACCTTATACAAAAATTTACTAATAGGTACACAATTTTTCTATTAACTTTAAGTTCACTTTGAGCTCAAAACTTTAAACATTTCTAACAAGACCATGTAAGAAAGCAGTCTACAATAAGCCCCAAGGCAATAGCGACCAATGACACGGAATACAGACCCACGTGACGAGATCTTGTTGGATAAACATATTAGTGTCCACAAGTCATGTGACTCTAGATTTATTGTAAAGCCTCATGCATACTGGAGTGATGTATGAGGTCGTTTGGTCGGGTTTTAGTGTACGATTTAGAGCTCTTCAAATTTTCAAGGCTTTTGAGAAGATTTTAAAAATGGAACCTTTTTGTTTATTTTGCTTTCCGTAAATCGGGTAATGACTTTGTGTACACCAAAAACAAATGAGTAAAGGTGTGAGCAAAAATGAGAAGAAATTGAAAGAAGGATTATTTTATATTCTAGAAAATACCCTGTCACGAGTCTTATAAATAACTAATTTAATAAAAAATACTTTTTAGATAACTACTAAAAACCTTAATTAAAAAGTATTTTAAAGAGTAATTAGGTTATGTAAAAAATATCATTTTATAGCAAAAATAAACAGAATGTAATTTCCCGGGATGTACCTAGCTGCTTTATATGTTACAAAGTAAACAACAAATTTTTTTTAAATTTTGTGTAGTGTATTTAGCTTAAAACTCAAAGCTTTGAGCGGGGTCTTCCTTCGATCAAATAGATTTATTTTCGTATATTCCAGTTGCAAGTGTGAACACGACTTTACACTTATAATCTAAGCAGCTCCAATCATGCCTTACTTGTTTTTTTACAGATTGACTTAGAAGTGAAGTGTTATACCAAAATGTGTGTGTGATTAAAAAATAAAATCAAAATGAGAAAAGTTAAATTAATTTTGAGTGTTGCCAAAACAAGCAATCTAGAATAACCATGACGACGTAAGTGTAATTTTAATATATTTTTTATTTACTGTGCTATTTTTATTAATTGTGAGTGTTTATAAAAATAAGATAGTTTTTTAAGGGTTTAAAAAGTATTTACTTGAGTACTTGTTTTTGAACCTAAATATTTTAGTACTGAAAAGATGTAAGGTTACCTATCTTTATTTTTTTTTTCACGATCTTTGTATATTACTTTATTCACAAAGAAAATTATTATTATTTTTATATTCTTTAGTTATGATATTATTATTTTTAGTCCACTCTTAAGTCTTTGAAGATAATTAACAGATCAAAAATTAATCAAAATATAATCATCAGGAAATCTAAAACGCAAAACACAAAAGACGGATGCGGGTCGGGTGTATGTATAATCCGTTTTATATGGATGAAAATTACACAAAACACGTGTGCGGATCGGGTGAAACTCATGCAAATTCAATCACCCAGCTTGCACCCGACCCGCGTAAGATGTGGTTTGAGCTTAAACGATAAGTTACATGATTAATTCTATACAGCGATTGTATCATTTCAATTACAGCAGTGCGCAGCGATAGAGTTTCAATAAAATACTACTTTTGATTTTTTTACAGGGTCAAAGGGGTAGTGTTGACTATAATGCTACTAGAGTTGGCCCCATGGGTGAACCCTGAACCTTCAGATATTTCTGAAGAGTTCTTGAGGAACAAGCGACAAATTAACAGCTTACCACTTATCTATCCTTATGGAGGGACATACAAGGTGATCATTTTCTTTTTCTGGTTTTATGGACAATAAAATTGTAGGCTAAAAATACTCTTATTTGTATTGGCAGAGGAACTCTTTGCTGATAACCACTGAAAGTCTCAACCGATTCTTGTGTATGTAAGCATAACTCAGTCAAATAGACAATACTGGGTCATACTCTGACCTGACTCTGTGATTAGTTCAGGCTTTTTTAATGAAAAAAGTGGCGAAATGAGCAGGTTATCCACTTGGGGTTATTCTTATATCCACTGATAATGGTAACCTTTGTCAATTACAACTGTATTACCACGCATAAATTGGACAACATTACCGGTGAATAAAAGAGGTCCAGCAGGGGTATTCCAATCTCAGTTGAACTGCTATGTTTTAAATAATGGTCAGTTCATACTAACTCATAGTTATTCTGTGACTAAATAGTGACATTATGATGTCATTTAATTTGTTTTCGCACATATTTTGCTGTCAAGTGTCTAAAAAGAATGATCACGTGGTACAAAATTGTACCACGTGACCTGAAGAAATTACACTGGGCAGTGAAATATAACTTGACAGCAAAATATTGGAATACGGGGGCAGTCGTTCTTCTATGAGAGAGATCCCTAACAGCTGTCATTTAGCTGTATAAAAAAAGCTGATACGATAGTCATCATCGTCATCATCAACCTATATCAGTCCACTGCTGAAAGTAGGTCTTTCCCGCGACGCGCCACTGAGCCTGGTTTTCGTCTCTTCTCATCCAGTATTTGCTAGCTACATTTCGCAGATCGTCGACCCATCTTGCCTCATCTTGCTGATACATATTTGATAAATCTTGTATCAAATGCTACCATTTCATTTCCAGCTCCTCGTCGGCCTAGTTGCGCCCATCGAGAACCGTGACCAGGTATCTCTGGTCTTTGGAGCCAACTTTCAGTTTCAATACCTTCAGTTCACGAACATATCTCAGCTGTCTCAGTACTACTTCATCAAGCAGGTGTCGAGGGAGCAGAGAGAAGCTGATCTGGCGATGAGGAAGGATGAGAGACTGAAGTTTTATAGGTCCATGTCGGAAATGCTTAGCTCGTGAGTATTTTAGAAGTTAAAGTGATATCCAATTAGAATTTCCAATTCTTGAAAATCATGAAATTCAATTAAAGATTTTCAAGAGATTTGAGGAAAATATGCCTACATTTTTTTTGTAGGAATTTTCAATTCATTTTTATTTATTCAATTCAATTACACGGTGCTAAAGCCAATTATATTAATTAATACTAATAGTCAAAAAATAGATTACAAAATATGTCAAAACTATAAATAATTACATACATTAGATTAAAATTATTAATATTAATTTTAAATTATTTTTATACAGCAACACGTTCACAAAATTGCAGACACTCACATAGTGTCTTCTTCCATTCGTCAAAGAACACCCCCAACAGGCATTTTTGATAGAGTTTCTGTATTTTTCAGCAAAGGTATGAACGGGCCAGATTGCGTGCTGCGAGCGATCTGTGATGCAGCACAATACCCTGTTGAAGAAGAAGGCTTAGTGGGAGAAATTCTTCACGTACTACTAACGTAAGTAAATTAGTTTACTGTTTTTTTGTGCTCTCAAAGATTTTTCTAGATATTATTTACTATTATTATTTGTAATTATTTAAAATTTTTACACTGCTGTTTTTAGTTATTAGATGGTGAAATGGTATTTCTAAATTAAAATATATTGGTACCTAAAGAAATAATAACGCTACGTACTTTAGATGCGATGAATTTATTCAGTGACTTCCCCTTCCGTAATCATAAGATTAAGATAAAAGAACCGCGCTTGTCCCCTTTCACATTGCGCGCGAGCACAATTTATGCAATATTTTGTGCAGTTTATGGGCCTCTAGAGACGTTGGAATTTTTTTTTCTGAAATAAAATCTCTGGTAGAATCACAAGATTTTCTTTGTAACAAAACATTAGAAAGAACTTGCTAGATTTCTTACTATCCTTAACTCAAGTTGTACATTTACACTGTACGGAGATCTGAGATCACGGCTCGAGGTAGCTTTAAAATTTACGAGGTTTTTAACATTTAAAAGTCGTGAATTCTTAAATGTACAACTGTACAACCGATTCAAATGTAAAGGTTCTTTTAAATCTTATCACAAGCATAAAGTTGGAAAGTAAATACTTAGAACGCGCAGAAAATTTCGACGTAGATCGCAAGCAGGAACTTTTGAAATATTTTCAGCGCTTGCTTCGAAAGTTTGCTAACTATTTCATAGATATTTCGGACAGCGCTACGAAAACTTGTCAAATTAATTTTCAATCAATTATACTTTGATCACAGTAAGAGTGTAGGTTGTGCCGGTTTGATTTCAGTTAATATCGTGCCTCAGATGTCTTAAAAAATGAAATCATAAAAGAACTATTTCATGTGAATTTTACAAAGAATTTTAAAATTTCAGACCAGACTACGGCAGGTCTCCCTTCGACGATGAAGAACCGGAATGGGAGATGGCCATGTCCTCATACAAGGACGCAGCTGTTGTTGGAAGGCAGATGTTCAGCTGTTCATCTGTATACAGCGGATGCCCTGAAGGTCAAGGAGTTTTAGACCTCATCAGCACTTTGAGAGATGAATAAGGCAAAACTAATTTTGGAGACGGGCTTAACCAAAAAAACTTATCCTCATTATTAATTACAATACAATACAAAATATTTATTTAAATAAAAGTTCTTTAAAAAAATTTATGTCGGTATTAGATCCCAACAGAATTTCCAAATTTTTATTTTATCTGTGTCCCAAAGATTTAGAAATTCTCTTCAGATTATATAAAGATCATTGATAGGCAATAATATAAAGTTTCTTCTTTTTAAATGGCCTATTAGAAATAGCTCTGTCACTGTTTGACATTACCCATTAGAAAGAGGTAGCAATGATTTAAACAGCTGATTAAAGCTATGCTACAATTTATAAGCACAGCGATTTTTTTTTCAATACTAAATGATGGAGAAATCCGATATATTTCGATATGCCTGGATTTACGCTGAATATAAAATCTCCGTTGCTAAAGGCATGGATGTAAAGTTACCCCTAACGCTGTTTATATCGCCTGAAATAGAAAAACTTGACTTCACTATTTACTAATCCGCACATCTGCCTAGTCCAGCCCCCGTATGCCAATCTTTTGCTGTCAAGTTATATTTCACTGCCCAGTGTAATTTCTTCAGGTCACGTGGTACAATTTTGTACCACGTGATCATTCTTTTTAGACACTTGACAGCAAAATATGCGCGAAAACACATCAAATGACGTCATAATGTCACTATTTAGTCACAGAATAACTATGAGTTAGTATGAACTGACCATGATTTAAAACTTTGCAGTTCAACTTTGATTGGCATACCCCTGCAGGATAAAAACCATTGTTCCCCACCACACAACAGTAGGTTGCACATGAACAGGTTGCAGTGTAAGCAACAAGTTATGGATAATGTAGTGTTCCTTAGCAATTAGGCTTCCTAGGAATTTGTAGACTTGCGAGCGTAAGGCTGTATGCACATCAGTGTCAGAACACATTATTCTAGTGTTGGAAATTAATGAACTACAACACAATATACAGGGGTCGACTCTGTTGGCATTTCCACAAAAGTATAGCTGTCTTTGTCGTTTCGGTTCATGAGAAAGGGATGGAAACAATTAAAGTGCTGTCTAAATAGGTTAGTTTAGGAAAATGAAACAAAATAATCGAGGCACTTTCTAAATGTCATTTTTACGTTTGTAGGTAATAATTGTTTGTCATGCATTGTAGTTTAACGTTCTAACTCTTTTAAAGTGATCGTTGATCAAGCAGTTAATGTTTAACTTACAAATGTACGCTCTCGTCTGAGCACAGTTTTACTGTTCCATTTTCAGAGCGCCAGTGCAATGTAGATTGCAGAAAATGTTGTTGAAAAGTCTTAAAAACTTACAAAGATTTTGTCGTGCTTGGTTGTTCCCACCCTTCCAGGTTTGTCTCACTAGTGGGGATAGTTCCATAGACAAAAATCATTATCATCACCAATTTTAACCAGAGAGTAATCCCGTTAGTAAAATCTATGAAAAATTAAAGCCACAAATGAGAACCTTTGTGACTTTCATGACATCTCACTCAACCAAATCGCTAGATTTTTATCTAAGGGAATTCCTCGATTCTTTTTTTTGCTATGGGCTCTTGTCTAAAACCTGAAACCCTGAATCCTGACGTCTTGTCCTGAAATTCAAAATCGGATTTATCCGGTTTTGAATTTCAACTTGTCTCCATAGCTCATTGTTTAGACAATACTTGCTAATTATTGCGCGTTCCACCAAACTGGTGGAAATGAACCTTTATTCAACCATTGAACAAGCTGAGAAGACGTCTGTTCAACAATGAAGTAAGCAATTTCCTTATTCCTTATGTACTTCACTTAACATCAGGTGAGATTGTGGTCAAACTTGTGTGTATAAATGCATAAAAAAAGACTTATTATATGGTATGGATTGGAAGACCCGGTAATCATTCAAATGTGTTATTATTGTGTTTTGTTATATTTGTCCTCTTGCTGTAATTCGAATTAAAGTGTGAGAATTGTGTTACTAAATACTGTATATTATTTTTTTATTTTCGTGCTATTAACGAGTCAATCAATTCCAAGTAAAGCTCGTTTACCAATATTTAAGATAAGCGGCTTATTCCACTCTTCTATTCGTGTATTGATAGCTTAATTAATCCGTAGGCTTAAGCTTGTATCGGCTCTGAAATATATCGCGTGGTGCTGACGATATTCGGCACATTCGGTAAACATACGATGGGAGTGCTCGACGGAAAAGCGGCATTTTTCCTTGTCTTTCACCATACGAAATTTAATTTTCGCAAAGGCGTAGTGACAAACGCGTTTGGGGCGTTTATGCTAATTTAGATGGAGTTCTTTTGCTTACACTTATAACTTTGTTACAAAATAAGAATGATTCTATATGATGGTTTGGTTATATTGGTCACAACGGATCTTTGTCTGTCTAAATAATCTGCACAAAACCGATTTTTGGGTTGTCGTGCAGCGATTTTTTTCCGTAGAACAGTGCATGCGCAATCGTTGTTGCATCTAACTTCAGAGGGATGCGCTGTGCATACTGCGCGTCGTACCTATCTTGTATGAGTATACATTTTAAATTTAGAACCATTTTTGAACTTCAAAGCTTGGAAATTGGTGTCTTACCTTTTTGTCTGTACCTAGCAGTTTTTGTTTCAGTTGTTTTTTACCAATAATAATGGTGTTTGCGATAGTTTTTGCTGATGAAAAACATAGGACAGAAAGACAAATAAATAGTATACCTCTAGTGTATCCATATGGAGCGATATATAAAGTGAGTATCATATCACTACTGTTATTCCTATAGGAACCAATTGAATAAAAAAATAGGAAAACACTTAGTGCCTACGAACGAAGTGTAGATAGATAGATTTTATTATCTTTATTGCGCACCGCAAGTAAAAGAAAAAACAAAACAGGAGCAACAATTTAGAACATGAAGTACAATGGACGGTCTTATCAGACAACCTTTGGATGGACAGAAACATTAGATTTGATAAGTAAGATAAGTGTAGCAAATGTATTATTTATTATATTATTTCAGCTTCTCGTCGGCTTTGCCGCCCCAGTCCCCAATAAGGAGAAAATCGGCCTTCTCTTCGGAGTAAACTTTCAATACCAATACTCACAGTTCACTAACATATCGCAACTGTCCAAGTATTACTTTATCAAGAAAGTGTCCAGGGAATTGCAGAGAGATGTGGATTTCTTAGAAGCCGATGGGAATGCGGAGGGGAGAGGCGATGAACGATTGGTTTTCTATAGATCTATGGCAGGTTTGATGACTACGTAAGTACCTATCTGCGTGTTAATGGAGCAAAGAGAGTGATTTTTGTTTTTTTATGGCATGGTTGGCGTTTAGATTGCTAAATAGCTAAATACATTATCTAGCATGATTTATTTTTATTAACTCAGAAGGAGCTATTCAAAATAACATTAATAAAAAAAAGCAATAACTAAAATTCTAAATTCAAAGAAATTAGTCTCTATAAAACAAAAGCATACCAAAACAGTGAAATTCAAAATGTAGAACACAATCGAATGTTTAAATTTAGAACATAAAATAAGAAATGAAAGCAGCTGACAAAACACTCACCTTGTTGCCTAGAGTAGTATGAAAAGTTGATGATGCTTTATTTCAGGAAAGGTATGAACGGTCCCTCATGCGTGCTGCGGGCGATTTGCGAAGCCGCACAGTTCCCGGTGGAGGAGGAAGGTTTTATCGGAGAATTCTTACACGTGCTACTTACGTGGGTATCCCAGATTTTTCAAATTGGCTTTACACAAGATCTTAGGGCCTGGCCTCAACACCACTAAAAAAAATCCACTAAGGACTTACGTCACTAAGGGTGATATTTTTCTATTCATTTTAACATTTCTTGATTAGTATTTTCTTGATTTTCTTATGTTGAGTGTGATAATAAGTGTGTCGAGTTTTACGGTGATTTTTTTCACTGTAAGCATATTTTTGTACAATGTATTATTTTATTATTCACTGCTATTCAGATTCACAACTCGAAAAAATTGCTTATAATACCGAGAGGTTTCCTTACGATGTGTTCAATCACCGTTTGAGAATATTGATATACTTAACGTGAAATGGTTATACAAACCGCTTCCAATTATCCAACATTATTTAATTCTTTATTTCAGTAAAGCTTAAACCAAACATCTACTACAAATCAGCCTTGATAAGTGAACAGAGATCGTCGTGCTAAAACTAAAAAAGATATGACACAAATTAGATAAAAAGAGGCTTTACTGTGCTGGTAAAAACTTTTTTGTAAAATTTCAGCCCAGACTACGGCAGAACAGCATTCGACGATGACTCAACATCAGAAATTTGGGCAGAAATGTCTTCGTACATCGACGCGGCGACTGCCGGTAGACAGATGTTCAGCTGTGAAGCTATTTACGGAGACTGTCCCGAAGGCCAGGGCTTATTGGAACTCATTAGTACATTGAGAGATGAATGAATTACACTTACTATGAGGGTAATACAATTTTACGCTGTCTATTGAAGTTTAGTTGAAGGAATATTGTTTGTGAGAATGGTAAATTTTAATTATTTATGAGTGTACGAAAAATTAAATTGGCTTGGCTGTAAGAAGAAGACACACGCCATAAGATAATTATCTAACGGGTACATAACTAAATGGAGTATGAGAGGCACGTCCATAAAAAACCATGATACGATACCGGATTTGAACCCTTTCGAACAGAAGATAGAGTCGCTTTTTGATTTCAAGGAAAAAGTGTGGTCTCTAAACAGATCTTGTAAAATTCAAGCATTCTCAAGTTATTCCATACCACGAGCTACAAGGTAAAATATCCAACAAACTATCGAAGTCTAATTACGCCCTCCGCTCCCCAGCGTGACACAAACCTGAGTGCCTGAGAGACCACCAAGCGTGTTATAAAACGTCTCGAAGACACCAGCTTGCAGAGGGTGACAAATTAGACAACTCATGTAGGTTGCTGGTCACGCGCTCGGGATCATTACCCTTAGAATATTTACTAAGAGTTGGAACTATGTACCTACTAGTGGAACTAGATGTAATTTAAAAATTAATGGATAATCTCCTTAGGTAGACTCTACTTACGGTTAAAAATAAGCACCCAATCAAAACCCTGTGTAATTATTAGTAAAGTCCATTCAAAAATTGTATGTTTATGCAAATAAATTATCTTTATCTTTATGGAAGAGACTGAGCTGTTTAGTGGTCTATCACACTGGTGATTTGCGAGCGAGTTCAAAGCCAGGGGCTTAATCGCGCTAATCTTCAACGGTTCAAACTACGTTATACTCAATACTCAATACATTGATTGCTTTCACATGGTATTATAGTTGTTACATTGTAGGTAGGTATCACACATGAACCCTGTTCAGGGGCATTGCAACAGGAAAGTAGGCAGACCGAGGTTATATTCACGTCAATTTTTCTATTCAGTCAATTTCTTTTATGCGTGTTTTGTGACGATTTCGAGTCAATAAAATTTTTAATTTGAGTTACTTGAGTTTGAAAAATCCCTCGCTATTCTGTCAGAAAGAAGAGAATGAAGAACGGATGGTCAACTTAATGTGTTTAGCTTTGTCTGTTACAATCACTTTACCTCGCAGTTCTCGTCCACGTAGAGTAAGGCGGGTAAGGCGTCCATCACTTTTTATCGATACCTAGGCTTTCTAAATTGATTGATAAGATCTGTGCCTGTAATTACAAAGGCACCTATATATAATACAGCAATATGAGCATCACTGTTTCACTGTTGAAATGGGCGGTTAGTCCTTCGCCGAACTGTTTATTTCAAAAAGCTTCACTACTACGAATGACGTGCAATAAAGTATTATCTAAGTATAGATTGCCTTCTATCTATTAGTCGAGAACCGCGCGTACTTGCCCCAATAGGCAATCAGTCCACTGGTCGGCGATTTAGCCGCTTCGGGAATACATTGACTGCTGAAACTAACTGGATTTACTTTCTGCTTAGTTCGCGTCGAAGTCCCACTGCAGACGACCGACGGGGCGACAGCGGCGGAAGTAAGGATGACTTTATACCGTCGATAGCTGTTATAAACTAGGTCATATAGGTGCATTTTGAACTATGAACGCCCCAAATAGGGGTGGTAGTTACACAAGTGGCGATCACAATAGGCTTGAAGGCCGCAGTGATATCATAGCCGCAAAAAGCTAATAAAAATAATAGGTGCATCTGGTTTAGACAGAGATGGACCTATATGACTTTAAACCATTCTATAACTTTACACATTTTGACTTGTGTAAGATTTGCACAATATTTCATAGTCATAATTTCTTTATTCAATAAAATATACTGCCTGCCTCCGTATGCCAATCTTTTGCTGTCAAGTTACATTTCACTGCCCAGTGTAATTTCTTCAGGTCACGTGGTACAATTTTGTACCACGTGATCATTCTTTTTAGACACTTGACAGCAAAATATGCGCGAAAACAAATTAAATGACATCATAATGTCACTATTTAGTCACAGAATAACTATGAGTTAGTATGAACTGACCATGATTTAAATCTTTGCAGTTCAACTTTGCAGTTCAAATTTGTTTGGCATACCCCTGCTGGTTCCTATATAGCGTTTTTGTATGATAAATTATTACAAAGAAATATTCTTGAAGAAATATATTTGACTAGTGTCTGCGAGATCCATACAAATAAGAGCAAAATGTAACATATATATAAGTTACAGTATACTGTCCATATTTTACAATATCAAACTTGCTTCCCATTGTCGTTGCTATAATAGTAGGTGATCGGTGCTGTGGTTGTGTTTTTATCATGCAAAACCTTCTTACCCCCAAAAGTAATGATCCAATACGGTTTTTTTGTACGAAAACTCATACTTTGTTTAGTAAAAACTGGTTTAACCTTTCGTTCAACTCCAGTTTTGAAAACATTTCGAACTGAAGACCATACTATAAGGTCTGATGTTGACTAACAATTATAAAGAGGATCTACGGATTTTTTCAGGGTAGGAGATTATAGAGTCTGTAACGTTTACAATTTGAGCTTCTGTGAATGAGCCCTTATCAATCTGGGAGTGAAAGAGACAAGATGCGGTTTGATGAAGTCCTCGCTAAGATGTTTGTAATGTAAACTGCAAAGTTTAACTTGATTCGATAGCAAGATTTAAACTGTGATTTACCCAGACAGTAGTAACTTGCTAATTCATAGTGTGTCATGCAGGTATGCATGATAATTAAAGACTTTAGATTTTAATCTACGACTTTCTGTTGATTTAGAATCACTGGACTCAGTTGATCCAGCTTTGAAGTTTTTTTGAGAAATTTTCGGTACATTAATGGATGGTGAGTGGTTCCTTTTCCTAAAATAATTAAATTACTTCAAAGCACGTTCACCGAGGACGTGCTCTGTATGACACAGCATCCATAACTTTGAAGTCATCTTTCAAATCATAGCATAACAACACAAGCATCACTGCTTGGTGGTGCGTGAATGATGGAAGCATTTTTGTTAGGACAAATTCTTTCACAAAGAGCTTCATAGCACTTACTTCTAAATAAATTCAACTGCAGGGGTATTCCAATCTCAGTTGAACTGCAAAGTTTTAAATCATGGTCAGTTCATACTAACTCATAGTTATTCTGTGACTAAATAGTGACATTATGATGTCATTGAATTTGTTTTCGCGCATATTTTGCTGTCAAGTGTCTAAAAAGAATAATCACGTGGTACAAAACTGTACCACGTGACCTGAAGAAATTACACTGGGCAGTGAAATATAACTTGACAGCAAAAGATTGGAATACGGGGGCTGTAATAGTGAAAGCCAAGGAACAGATTTAGCCCGAACCGCTTTTGCTTGATTTTTTTGGGGCATCATTTATAGTTTAAAAAAAATTGACTCTGTAACATTACATACCGATGTCATAATATTACATATTACGGTTGCTGCATTTACAACAGCGAAACCTAAAAAACTGGTATGAAATAAAATACATTGTTTTAAACAATATCCGTGTATCGAGATACTTCTAGTGCTGATAAAGGGCATGATGATATGGACACGCTACAGTCTTCACCTGTCATGTCATGCCATTTGGCGGTGGCTGAAGATTGCTTTCTGAAAAGGTATAAAGTATTCTGTAATTTTAGAACGCAATTATCGTCCCTTCTTTCGCAGATATTATTTTGAATAATTTAACCATTTCTAAGTTTACATGGTGGTTTTTTTCTTTAACCTATTTCGACCCACTGCTGGGCAAAGCTCTCTTCTAAAGAGTTCTCCCTCTCCCGAGCATAATATAATACATATGTATAATATGTATTATTAAAAAGCATTATTTTGTGATAGCATAATACCAATATGTGAGAAGTTGGATTGAAAGTGGGCAAAAAACTCGCTCACTACATTTAAAAGGAAAAATCCACCGTTTTACTTTCAAGACGAAAGTGTTATGGCAATACTTTCAGATTTTTATGAGGTATTCCAAAACTATCCAAACGAGGAGAATTTAAAGTTATAAGACTTACCCGATGAGATTTATCGATTAAAGGTGAATGAGAGATTACGCTCAAAATATCTGCAGAAGTATTAATAATCTGAGAAATGGATTGCCATGCCTGGAGAGAATGAGCCTGTATTTTATTTATTGGATTACCTGAACAACATTTTCAGTATTTTGTGGTATATCTCATTCGGTTCATGTATCGCTTCCATCTCGCAAATGGCTCGGCGGATGCAGTGGAAGCCATTGAGGCCGTTTCTGTAAGCATTTGTGAATTTTTACTTTTGGTCAATTTTGTAGGCACCTAATGTAATGCATTTTGTATTCTAGTGATATACAAGCTACGTACAGTACGCACAACACATCTTTATCCTTCTGAAATTAGGTGCGACAAACGATTGCGCAAGTACTGCAGGGGTATGCCAATCAAAGTTGAACTGCAAATTTTTAAATCATGGTCAGTTCATACTAACTCATAGTTATTCTGTGACTAAATAGTGACATTATGACGTCATTTGATGTGTTTTCGCGCATATTTTGCTGTTGAGTGTCTAAAAAAAATGATCACGTGGTACAAAATTGTACCACGTGACCTGAAGAAATTACACTGGGCAGTGAAATATAACTTGACTGCAAAAGATTGGCATACGGGGGCTGTTGTGCGGAAAAAGCTTACCTTCAATTCGACCACAAATGCGTTCTATGCAGATAGTAACTTCAGAGAGACAAAAATCCGTTGTGACTTCTACAGTTATGTATACGTACTGTACAAGCTCCACATTATTCACATTATTTTTATTTCTCTTTGAAGTGTTAACAAGCATTTCCTCTCGTGAAATCGCTCTTTTAGCGATAAGACCGCCGCGATTGTACATTTTTAATTACTTATTATTCCAGCGAATCAGCATTGCTATTCAGCGCGGCAATGCAGCCAATGTCTTGGGCACGCTTCCGATTGGTACTGATTTGGATCAGTTGAGCTATCTATAAATCGTTTGCAACGGTGTGTAGATAGCTCAACTGCTTCATGTGTATTTTGTACATATTATAATTATTGTAAATACTGTATTAGTCATAATTTTCTTTGTGAACAAATACACGCGAGAGCAATGATTCCGGGTCACTTAAAGAATGTTAAAAATCTCGGAAACTAAAAATGATAGGTTAATGCAATAAATTGTATTTAATAGACAATGTAATACTCCTTAAATGAAGGTATTAAAACTTCTTAGTTATTGTAAAGTTATATCTTAAAAAAATCAAATTTGAAAAAGGGCCACTTTCGAAGATGGAACTACGAAATTACAGCATTTGGTTTTGCTTTTGTTTGTAATCTGTCATTTATGTGGGTATATAAACCATGTTGATAGTGCTCTATATTCATTATTCAAGCTGAAATTATGTCGCTTACGCCTGAAGAATGCACCAGAATACTTACAATGCTGGAAACCGGCCGGAGTCAGCGCGATACAGCCAGGACTGTCGGTGTGTCGCTGTCAACAGTACAAAGAGTTCTCCGACGTTACGAAGAAACTGGTTCTAACCTACGCAGACCAGGAACGGGCAGAACCAGGTGTACCACAGCACGAGAAGACCGATACTTGGTGAACACCATGCTTCGAAATCGCTTTCTCACAGGAACTGAACTCACAAATCAGTTTCGACGCCTCGGAGGAAGTAACCCAAGTGCATGGACAGTAAGACGTCGGCTTGCTGAATCTAACTTAAAACCCCTTAGACCTGCAAACGGCCCTAAACTGGAGCGTGGGCATCGTATTTCAAGACTAAGATATGCCCAGAGCCACGTAAATTGGAGTATTGAAGATTGGTCAAAAGTTATGTTCTCCGACGAATCAAAATTTATGCTCTACAAGCACGATGGAAGACACAGAGTGTATCGAAGACCAGGGGAAAGATTCAAGCAAGCATGCATCGAAGAAAAAGTAGCCTACGGTGGTGGGTCTGTACTTGTGTGGGCCGGAATTTCTTCTGAAAGTCGCACAGAGCTGGTGATCATAGAAAACGGCTCTTTAACTAGCGTAAGATATAAGGAAGAAATCCTCAATGATCATGTTGGTCCATTTATGGTCAATTTAGGTGAGGATGCTATATTTATGCATGACAATGCCCGACCTCATACAGGTAGGATTGTGAATGACTACCTTCAAGAGATGAACATTACTCGTATGGAGTGGCCAGCGCGCAGCCCGGATATCAACCCGATCGAGCATGCTTGGGACGAGCTAGGCAGATGCGTAAAACAACGAAACCCTCCCCCAATCACGCTTCGTGAGCTCAAAATTGCTCTCACAGAGGAATGGGAGAATATTCCCCAAAATCGTATAAGGAACTTGGTGTACAGCATGCCAAACCGCGTAAACGCAGTAATGGAAGCACGAGGAGGCAATACGAAGTATTAAAATTCAAGTCAAATCGTAATAAAGTTCAAAAATTTCATGTTTCCTATTTTTGTTTTAAGGAGAGATCAGCAGTTTTTTTCTTTATGTAATTTTGTGTTAATAAAATGTATGGTGACTCATATTTTTTTACTTTCATTTAAGGAGTATTACATTGTCTATTAAATACAATTTATTGCATTAACCTATCATTTTTAGTTTCCGAGATTTTTAACATTCTTTAAGTGACCCGGAATCATTGCTCTCGAGTGTATTTATCAATAGAAACTTCAAAAAAAATTACCTATTAATTTCTTCTGTAATCTTTTTTCCTTTTTAATAGATTGTAAGGTGTACAATAAAGAGTTTTTCATTCATTCATTACCTGTCAAGTATTGTCTCCAAATGGGTGTACACCGTCCGCCGGGTCAGATGGTGGTACGGATGGAAGGAGTCCGGGGGATCGTCCCAGTTGATGCGGAACCCTATCGCCTGCCCGAATATCTGGTTCCACGGAACCATGTTTGCTTTGAAGTTCAGTCGCAACTAAAAAAACAATATCGGGGATATTTTTTTACAGTTACTTAAAATAGCTATTACTTATTAGTCTACAAACTTCTGAGATAATTGATTTATTTTCTTAGTAATTGGTCATAACTTGTTTTCCTAATAAATGATCAGTTTTATTATCATCACCTGGTTGAGTTTCACTGTGATTTAAATATTCTTGACAAACGTCCAAAAATACCAGCTTAATTTAAGTAAGTATTCCTCAGATTTGTGTTTATTGCCAGGAACAAATTATTATGAGGCTTTTTATAGATGTTTTCCGTCACTTTAGGCATAGAATGCGCATTATGGAAAAGGCATCACAAACAGAAGGTTAATTCTCTTATCAAAATGTAATACAATTGGGTTTTTGTTGCAATGTCATAAATTAAACTCACAAAGGCTTTTGTAACATCCCAACAAAATCTCAATGTTATTTTTTTGTAGACGTTAGAGAATTACACCTCAGATTAAAAGCAAAAGTAAGTGCTTTTATGGATCACAATTTGATATTGAATCGATGGTATTCAAGTTAAATGGAAAAGAAATGCAGAATGTCTCCCGGGATAAGGAAAAACGGTAAATCGTGCGGTGGTATTTAAAAATGGTACAGTTTTTTTTAAAGTAGATTTGTTTTTTAATTTATTTATTTTTAAACCCAGGTAAGTAAAATGGTGACATAATATATATTTTTGTGCACTGTGATTTGCCCTAAGGCGTACACATTTGTCCTGAACTAGGTTTAAGTAAATTAATAAATTAAATATAAATGAAATGTGTCTAAAACGTAAATAATCTTAATATAAAAATTTAATTAAGCGTGGAATGAAAATAATGTCAGCAGGGGTATGCCAATCAAAGTTGAACTGCAAAGTTTTAAATCATGGTCAGTTCATAAAAACTCATAGTTATTCTGTGACTAAATAGTGACACTATGATGTCATTTGATTGGTTCTCGCGCAGATTTTGCTGTCACGTGTCTAAAAAGAATGATCACGTGGTACAAAATTGTACCACGTGACCTGAAGAAATTACACTGGGCAGTGAAATATAATTTGACAGCAAAAGATTGGCATACGGTAGCAGGTTAATATATTACAATTAAATATTAATATATTAAACAGTAGTAGTAGAGCTTCTTGTGAAAGAGCTCATCCGGGGAAGTACTAGCACCGTACCTATTTTTCCGCCGCCAAGCAGTGATACTCGCATTGCTGTGTTCCAGCTTGAAGGGTATAGGTGCCGGTGCAATTACAGGCACATGAGACTTAACATATTTATGTTTCAGAGTGATATGCGCAGCGAAATGCATCACAGGGCACTTCGGTGGACGTGTTCAGTGAGGCAATACATCGTTATAGGCAGTGGTTACCGCTTAACATCAGGTGAACCATCGATGGTTCCATCATTTTGTTGCATAAAAAATTGGGTATCTTTATCAAAGAGCTTGTGCCAGACTACGATCTAAGGACCTAATAATAAAAGCATTAGAGATACTCACAAAGAAATGCGATATATTCCTGAAGCTCAAGTATCTCCGCGGTCTGTGTAATTGGGAGCCATTATTGGCTTCACCCACATCCATTAGGACAAATGCCACCAAACACATGTAAGTTACAAGGAAAACTTGATATAATTTTCTCATTTCAGTATCTTTTCTCGGTGTTAGAGAAGATTTTATTTATCCTTGCCTGAAAGGATGCATAGAACAATCATTATATTGCTTACAGCTTTTATAAAGTGTACAATTCACAGTTTAAGTTTGTATTTTTTCCACACACTGTATAATTTTCTGAAATTATTTATGCACTAAAGCATTTATTAAAGTTGTTGAATTTTTTTATCGTGATAAAAATTTTCTAGTCAAAGAATGTTCTCATAGAGTTAAGTAATATCAAAAGGTTAACGTATAGGTACTTAATAGGTATTATGTTTAAGAGTTAATCTTACCTAGAACACAACCATTTCCGCTGAGTTTTATCAATATCCATTTCCAACTTTCATTACTGACATCGGTTAGCACTTGCACTCACTCGCAGACGGAGAAGCAATGTAATTCAAAATTAAGGCCATCTATGTGACAACGGTATTTCAAAACTAGGTTTTATTTGAACATTTGTTTATCAATATATGTGTGCTTACTCTAAACTAGTTAGAATCTAGATGAGTGTGAGTAAGCCATGAAATACGCGTGACGTCATTTGGAAGGGTGCTACTAAAATTTAAAACATAGCTACTTACTCTGGTATTTTTATTAATTACCAGAGAGTGAACGATATAAAAAAGCTTAATTTTATATAAAACGTCTTTAATTTTTATTTAATAAGTCAACCCCTTTCATGATATCATCAGAATAAAAAAAAAAGTATTTTGATTGTAATTTGTCAGATTCTGATCCAAAAACAGGTATCAAAAGATCAGGGTGCTGTGTGGAAATGAGCACATATTTTAAATAAAAATATACTATATTTTTTAATTGTTGAAATGCTAGCTTTCCGTACCTAGTGAGAGCAATAACTCCATAATGTTTTCAGAGTCCCAACGGCTCCATGGAATACCCTGTAATGCGTAGACTAAAGTAAAATAGTTGTAATTTTTAAACATATCTACCCTTTTTGAACCAGCCTGTACATAATCCGTAACGGTACGCAACTTTGTAAAATCGTGATCAACGGTAATCTTAAACCAGAAAATCACCAACACTATCTCTCCACTTCGGTACTGTAACCTTCTTACCATAAAAATATCGATTTCTCTCATCCAAATCTTTCGAAATCTTTACCAAATCATCGAATAAAATGGTAAACTGGAAATGTTTATTGAGTATTATGATTTTGATAAACTCTGTGCATAGTTATGAGGACGATAACGGTACAAGTGTGGTTTTTACTCACGATAAAAGTGAAATATTGTCGAGGAAAAGGAGATTCTTAGTTTTTCCTGAAGGAAGCTCGTTACAGCTTGGTAAGATAAACAGAAAACTATATTCAAATAACCTACATTTGATCTTGATATTTTTATTAATATTTTATTGTGAAACAGCCAAATAAAGTAATTTATGTATTACTTAATGCACGTCATGAGTAGGTAAAAACGTTTTTGGGAATTTCGGAACGCGAAAATGGTAGAGTTCAGACTTTACTCAAAATTAGGAACACCTAGTTTTCAAATTTGTTTCAATCTTATAATCTTGTAAAAGGAACACCTTTTACAAGATTGAAACAAGCCTCTAAGTTTTGTAGCATGAAAAATTCACACTGCGTTGTAATAAATAATTTTCATTGCGAGAAATAACTTCATTTATTCTGTAAGCTTATTTTACAGAAGTTTTTACATTAAAATACCTACAACAAAGTCTTGTATACTTAGAGCAACGCTTATTTTTGAATAGAGAAATAACGATTTGGTTTAGTATACAACTTGATGGAAAAGTTGTAAAATTTTTGTTAAATCTTCCATACTAAGGGCGGCTTGCACCAGAGTCACTAAACGTGTTTAACAGCTAAATAGATTTACACAACATAATTTAAACACGTTTAGCCGCCCTAAATCTGACTTTCATTGAACCTTTGTTTTCACTACTTTGCTATAAAACAGCTGTTATCTCAGAAAATATCAAACGTTTTTTGACGATGCTCAAATTTTTAACACAAAAGTTTATTACGACCGTCAATGACGCTCGACGAATCTTAGAAAAAAAGTTTAGTTAGTACGTTTGTAAAAGCTCGTGTTGCATTTGTTTTTCAGTATTCTGCAATACCTTTCCCATGCTTACTACGATTGGCGACATATTCTTGTGGGGAGTGACTGCTGCCTTGGCATGGGAGTTACCTCAGGATCCATACTCTCCTTTCGACCACAAAGCGGATCCGTTGCATAGAAGAATGGATTCAAAAATGTTAAAGTATATAGACGAAGACGGTAGAATTATTTACAAAAGACCTTATGGGATAAGGTAAGTAGTTATTGTTACAAATACAATAAATCAACAAAAATAAATAAAAAAGTTTTAGGAGGAAGTTCTGCTTTGTATTTTTTATGTAAGATTTTACGTAAATAAGTAGTTCACCTTATTTGATTTACCTTCTAAAAACAATGTCTTTGAAACATCTTTGCCGGCGTCTGTGTTCTCGATCACTTACTATTTAGATGTTTTCAAGAGGAGAGTGAATAGGTATCTTCTCGGCAAATGTGCTACACCGTCGACCGCGTCACTTAACATCAGATGAGATCGCGGTCAAACGTTTGCCTATAATGTATAAAAAAATATCTATTTTGTGCCTCATTGTCAAACACCAAGCAATACAACCGCGCAGTGTCATTTGTACCACCGAGTTGTCCCACTGGTACAAATGGTAAAACTTTGTACTATACCCGAAAACACTCCACAAACTAAAACATACCACAAATTCACACTGCACATAACAATCCTTCAATATTCCACAGCAACGCTCGAATTACAGTTGACCATTTAAAAACTTTTCAGAAAGCTTATCGTGAATCCAGCATTCGTGAAGCGTAGCGTTGACGGCCAAATCAAAAGAGAGGAGTATAATATAGACAGGAAACAGATACACGCTTCGAAAAACAAGCTGGAGTTTGCCAACCGACGGGGATTTCATAGGAGCACGCGTGCCGCGCTGTATCAGAAAATAGAGGCTATGTTACAAGGGTAGGATTGCACACTGTGTGTTGCGCCACTTTTATTTTACTTTCTTTTCATAATTTTTATAACATTTCAAAAAGTATTAAAATAATTGACAACTACTGAAAAATGAAAGTATGTTTTGTTACAAACTGTGTAAACGGCATTTTGCCTAAAGTTACAAACGTGAAACAATATACTTTAAGTATGTAATTTTCGTATAGATAAAGCATTAAAAATTAATTAATAACATAATTATTAACGGTAAATTAAAAAAAATGCTTAAAAAGATCGATTATACAAGGTGATTAATTAAACTTGTAGAGATTTTAAAACTTAATTGCTTAAAGCTGATGGTAATTATTAATGGTAAATGGACAAATAGACGATTTAATACTGAAAAAACATATATAATTTTTAGTTGCGAACATGTCTAAAAGTACAAAAGTATGAATGAATAACAATATGTGTTTCAGACTTGGCGGTAACGGTAAAGAGTGTATGCTTAAAACTCTATGCACAGTTGGCAAGACTAGCAATGCTCCCCAAAGAACCTTCCTACAGGAAATTCTTACGGCTACTTTCACGTGAGTAAGCTCATTGCGTGTTTTCACTGTCATCGACACGACACAGACGATATCGTCGGAGAGCTAATGCTACATTTCGTACTAGACGTTGTCCCGTGTTGGTGCCGATATCGATATTTTTAACTTTTGAAACTAAGAAACATAATTGTCACCAAAAACGTGATATTTAGGTACCATGATTTATGAGGTCTACTTTATCCCATGGTAAATATTCTGTTTTGGTGAAAATTATCTATATTTTTATTCGGAAAACTAATATCGGTATCGGTGAGTGTACGAACGTCCATTTTGTGTATTTGTAAATTTTTAAAATTTCTGCCATTTACTTTAAAGTAAGTACCATTACGGGAAAGTCCATAGTAAAACTCAACAACGACAAAGCAAAAACGCAGTGCTAGTTTTAAAAAGTCATCCAGCGTATAGTAGTCAACGGATCTTTTGACCTATTTTATAAAGGGAGTTTGACTGTAGTATGCTTTGGACTTGCTTGACTGTTTTCTTTACATCCACAGCAGCGCTGGTAACCGTCGCGACGAGCACTGCTTTGACAGGCGTCACAGCTCAGTCGGTAATAGCTCTGCCTTCCGTGCTGTGGGTCGTGGGTTCGATCTCCACCAAGAACAAACATTTGTGCGTGGAAAACATAGATGTTTGTTCTATGTCTGGGTGTTACTATGTATTATATGTATTTATTTACAAACAAAAAAAGTATATAAGTATTCTATCAGCCATCTGGTTCCCATATGACAAGCATTGCTTAGTTTGGGACTAGAGGGTGTTGTGTGAAATGTCCCTGAATATTAAAAAAAAAAAAAAAACTGCTGCGACGCAGCTCTGGAGAAGATACATTTCTGTAACAACACAAAATCGAGCATTAAGCCTTTATTTATAAATCATTTATCTTAGCTATTTCTCCTCGTTATACAAAGTACCTACAAAAATATGCATTTACGCTTAAGCAACGTAACCTACCCCATGGAAGATTTTTCCAACACATCCTTTACCAAACTTTTTTTAACCAATCATGAAAATTATTCTATTTAAATTTTACTGATTGCAGATTTCCCAAAGGCGATTCAGATGATGATTTAGAAGACTACGATAAAGCGTTCTCGGCTGTAGGACCCTGTGAAGAGTTATACCCTGAATGTGGTGAACATTTATCAGGCCCTGTTATGTACTGAGAAGAAACTTGATCGGTAGCCAAAGTTACGTATTCTTCTACGAAAATCTAATTGTAAGAAACCTCAGAAAAATCATGAAACAAAATCTTAAGAATCTGAATATTTTTTTAATAAATTGTAAAAGAAGATAATATTTTGTAACCAACCAATACTGAATTATTATTTCAAAAACCTTTTTAGAAAACATTATGACGAATTTAAGTCGTGAGTAAGATTCATGTTAAACTAATTTGTCTGTTCTTGATTTTCCTTTTTTGTCTTTTGAGTTACTTTTCAATATTTTTGTCACACAAATCACAGTTATATTGACACTCTGTGTGTTAATTGGTACTTCATTTATAGAATTTACACGACAAATAGTTCCGAGTGTGGGACAGTATGTGTAAAGTTTTAGAACAGTCAGCTTTACGTTCTAGAAAATTGCAAATGAATTTAGAACAATTTTCTTAGTGGCCAGTTTCAACGGCATGAATTTTATCAGTACAACCTCATTTTGTAGCTTCACGTTCATATTTAGAACGTTGTTCTTTGTTGCCAGTTCAAAAACAGTTGAATTATCTCAGTGGAAGTGAAAAAGTTTGAACTTACTTCAAAATGTTCAAACTTCGAACCTCTTTGTTAGCCGTAACAATTGTTTTATTATTTGAGGCAGTAATTAGTGAAAATGTTAAAGGCACGAACGGTACAAACGAGTTTTCAGAAAGTGAAAGATCAAGATTACTATCAAGACGAAAGAGGTTCTTAACATTTCCAGAAGGGAGTTCGCTACAGCTAGGTGGGTGAATAGTTATGTGTTTGGTATTTCGAGTGAAAGCGGGACGACATTCAAGTCCTTTGAGCTAAAGTTCCCTCAGAATACCTTCTAAATATATTCCATTAGAATGATGCCTTTGAATTATAAAGTGGCTTGAGTTTGGATAACAGTTTTGATACAAGTTTCTTGAGCCAAAGAGATTTTACAAGGAGGTTAAACTTTCGAAATGCTCATTTCTGATATTAAAATGTACTTACCTATACTTCGTATATTTTCCAGTGTTCTGCTGCCAAACGTCTGCATTGATTCCAATCGGAGACATATTTTTGTATGGCAACACTGCTGCTTTGGCGTGGACTCTGCCTTCGGATGCCATGTTCTTCACAGATCTAAAAGGAAAAATCGCTCAGAGGAAGTCAGATAGTAAAATTGGATACTTGGATGAAAAGGGCAGAGTGATCGCTAAAGTTCCATATCACAGGTACACAGATAATAGTTAAGTACTAACTTGTCAGTCTTATTAATTTATACTTGACTATACACTAGATTTCATGTCGTGAACTACAAAAATGGCAACCTACAAACTAAGTAGGTATAAAGCCTCTAAAAAGGGGGGGGGGGGAGGGATATATACATATATGTCCCAAAAATGTCAAAAAAACTATTGAAATTAGAATACAAAAACTTTTTTAATTTTTTTGCCAAATTACTGTAACGATAATGGGCCAACCTGAAAGTAAAGATTTTTTTAAATCGGTTTATAAATAACGGAGTTCTGAGATAGCAAACATAAAAAAACATACAACTGAATTCAGAATCTCTTCTTTTTGTTGAAGTCGGTTAAAAATACTATGAAACCTTACCAGGTTTGTCTCAGTGAATGCAAACACTCTGTAACACTAAGTATACCTACTTACATCTGGAAAATCTACGGTTGCCTGGAAGAAATCGCTTTCAGCGATAAGGCCGCCCATTGTACTATTATAAGTTAAGTTTTAAGTTTTGTATGTCACCTGAATTCTTTGTGTGTACTATAAAGTATTATCTATCTATCGCAGGTGATTTGTGATGATGTATCTGTTGCAGGAGTCCAATTGTGAATCCAGCATTCGCCAAACGTAGCGTTGACAACCAAATGTCTTACAAAGATAAGCTGAAAATTAGGCTGAATAGGATGAAGATGCACAAAGAAGCAAGAAACTACCTGAGGGATGACCTGGACGGCAGAAGTGTAGAGTTTCACCGGAGCAGTCGGCTGGACCTTTTCACGAAGCTAGAGAGACTAATAAAAGCGTAAGTTTTAGTTTTACTTTGATAAATTTTATTATGCTTAAATTTTTTAATTGTTTGCCTATTCTGTCCCACTGCTGGGCAAAGGCCTTCCCCTCTTTCCTCCACTCGTCACGGTCCCTCGCTAAATTAGGCCAGTCCCTGTTAAATACATCAAGGTCGTCCCTCCACCGCCGTTTCGGTCTATCTCGGCGGCAAAAAATTATATTTATATATTTTACTTAGGCACACACGAATATAATATTATTATATTTATATTTACTATTATTCTTGGATAGTAATTTTTAATTTGTATTTCAACGGAAGCAAGTACCTGTATTATAATATTATAAATGTAGTTTCACCTATACAGTGGTGAGTTAAGTAATACTTAAATGCGTGTAACTCGGTTCTTCGGCTGCACAGGCATAAAATCGGTCACTACCTTAGATCTCATTTACATCTGAGCGCTTCCGTGCTGCAGAGGGCACGTTAAACTGTTGATCCCGGTTCTACCAGTCGTTCAGCCACGACGGAGTAAAAATTCAGTCACCAGGGCTGGCCGCTACGAATGGATCTTAAATCTGATTCCGATTCTGGGATCCTTAGATTAAAAGTGATGATGTATTTTGTATGCAGGTTAGGGCAAGACGGGCGGCAATGCGTCCTCTACAAGCTATGCGAAGCGGCCCAGTGGAGCGAGCAAGGCACATTCCTTCAGGAATTTCTCAGGATCGTGTTCACGTGAGTACCATCATCCAGAATGCGTTTGAATATTCAATAGGCAAGTTACTATGAAGAAAAGATTATAGTGCTGGGGAAAAATTGGAAAAAATCTTTATTTATATAACTCTTTAAAAGACTCTCTTCCTAAAGAGTCTTTATTATTGTTGTTTGTTATTATTGTTTGTTCTATGTCTGGTGTTACTATGTATTCTAAATATGTATTTACAAAAAAAAAGTATATAAGTATTCTATCAGCATCTAGTTCCCATATCAAGCTTTGCTTAGTTTGGGACTAGAGGGCGTCGTGTGAAATGTCCATAAATATTTATTTATTTATTGTTATATTAGTAAAGTTTTATGTGGAGTACAATAAAGATTATATTTATTTATCTATCTCTTTATTGCACAAAACAAATGTGTATAATTAGTTGGGCTTAATTCTATAAGCATTTTCTTATGTTGTTGGTTGGTTATAAAAACAATGTCAACAAAAGTTTATCAAATCTATATTTTACTTTAGGAAGAACTGGCGACATCTAGAGCATAGTAAAGGTACTTCTTGAAATCGGTGAAGCATTAAAGTTATGCGCTGTAAATATCACGTGTTCTTAGATAGCGTGTAGCTTTCTCGTATATATATATATAGCTATATCTACGAGAAAGCTTCAAATATCCAGCAACCTAAACATAAAGAATATCTAAAAAATGTTAAAGTTCCAAATATATAGACAAGAAAAATGCTGGCATTGTGGCTTATATAGAAAAAACAATACTGTCAAAGTTTTTTTTTCTTATAATATTTATTTTTCAGATTACCGAAAGGCAAGGAGTTTGATGAGGAGTATCATAGAGAATATGACAGAGCCCACACCACCACCGATGACTGTTTGGCGAAATATCCTGGCTGTAACATCGTAACGCAATAAATTGTGAACGATGATGGAATAAATATTCTACTTATTTTTAATAATTTTTTTAAATCCTTTTTTTTTTAGATTTTTTTATTCCTGAGGCATTGTTTACATCTTTAAACCAATTTATTAGTAAACCCCGCTGGGGTTCGTAAGTTTTATTGTTTTTTTTTACAGTTATGTAGTACCTAAACCTATCGTTGCAAGTAAATATAAATGCTAAAGACGGGTTTCATCGAAACTTCAAGTGATTTGTAACGCGAAGTAATTTAGAATTACACTGTACCACGATGACGATCAATCTACAAAGCGTACAGTACGCACAACGGATCTTGATCCCTCTGAAGTTAGCAACAAATGATGGCGCATGTACCTACTGTTTTGCGGAAAGAATCGCTTTCTTGCAATTACCCAAAAATAAGTTTTTCGCAGATAGTTCAGATAGATCCGTTTTGACTAATAAACTTATAAGTGTCGGTTAATTAATTAGGTTTTAATGATAATATGTTTGCGATTCGTGCGTTTTTTTTAACTCCTGTAAGATAAAATTCACACCCAAGTTTTATCGATTTTGACAAGGATTTATAGAGTTCTTTTTATACTGGTTTTTTATAGACCCTTGTTAAAACTATTTGAAATTCAAAGTACGCAGTTGTTTGTCTTGTGATACTGAAACTTACAGTTGTAGGAACTCAGAAAAAGTCTAGAGTTCATTATAAAGTCTTAACTAAGAACCAACTACAAATTGAACTTTTGTAACTACAATTTTACAGTCTGTCGAATTGCGCTTTTTATAATTTTATTCACGTAGAGAATAAAATAAAAACTGTAAAGTTATACTTATGCATAAGTGACGTCTCTGTATGTGGCTGTGAGTGTTACAAATACCGGACTAGAACGGGGACTTTGATTAGCGTCTCTTTGAGACAGTTTGTTACTGTTATAATTGAAAACAAACATGGCGTCGATTGTTTTAAACATCTATATTAACGTTAAGACCACCAGTTGTTTACCATCAGCCTTGTTTTATGGTTTGCTTTGAGAATACAAATAGTTTCATGACGGACTGATTGGAAAAGTAACACGGAAAGTTCTCAGTATTACAAGTGCAAATACCTTCTAGAATTGGTAATGTTATACTTATTTTGGAATAGACAATATAGAATTATAGTGTGTTATTTAGATTGTGTCAGTATTTAACTAATATTCACAAAAAAAATTACGACTAGTGTAGTATTTGCAATATTTAGAAAATACACATGAAACAGTTGTAAACAGTTGCAAACGGTAAATAGAATTCAGTAGTAGATAGGTACCTGAGTATTTTAGGACTGAGGTAATTGCAAAAATCCGTGGACTCCTAAAAAAGAGGGATAAATCTCTTAATAAAATGTACTTAATTAAAATATGCGCTTTTTTCTCAAATGATAATGTAAAAGTTACAAATTGTGCTGCAATTTTGTTACTTTTATTACCAAGCAACAAAAGCCACAACTGATTTCCCGCTGCAAATTAAAATGAATACAAGATAGTCTTGAAAGAATATAAATAATCTAAAAATGATTACAATAAGGTTTCATTCTGAAATCTGGAACAAAATAAAACCCTACTCCAAAAGTTTATTCTAAACCTTAACAAATAAATTCACACTGAAGTTTCATATCAATTTAGATCAACAAGTTCGAAGTGTGAATTTACAACAAATAAAAAACAATAATAAACATCAATTTTGTTTCTATTACGTAGCGGACATTAATCAAAAGATTAACTTTCAGGAAAAATGAACGTTACAACTTTCGGTCTCGCCTTAGTTTTAATAGCTTTTTGTAACTGCTATAAAGAATATTATGAAAATGTTACATCAGAAGTCAGTTTCACAGAAGATTTATCGGGAACTGTCTTGTCGAGGAGAAAGAGATTTGTGATCTTTCCCGATGGCAGTTCATTTCAATTAGGTGAGTACTACTCTACATTTCTCAAGACAAGCTTTCGAAATGCTGAATTTAGTTACCAAGTTATTCACAATCAGAAACAGAATAGCGTTACTCCTCGTTAGTAAAAAACCATAGATACTTTTGCTAAATGGGTTTCCATGAATCTATAATTTTTTTTAGTAGGATTTCGTTATCATGATTATGTTTTCCTTTTATTTTTGTTTAGACAAACACTGTGGTTTTAACTTGAAAACAGACCTCTTCGTATTTTTATTGCTAAGTTTCTATACTTACACGGCTTCTAGGTACTCATGGTACTTATATTTTGTTTGGACTGTAAGCCCAAATTGTTAGTGAATAAATAAATGACAGGCGTCACAGCTCAGTCGGTAATAGCTCTGCCTTCCGTGCTGTGGGTCGTGGGCTCGATCCCCACCAAGAACAAACATTTGTGCGTGGAAAACATAGATGTTTGTTCTATGTCTGGGTGTTACTATGTATTTAAAAAAAAAGTATATAAGTATTCTATCAGCATCTAGTTCCCATATTACAAGCTTTGCTTAGTTTGGGACTAGAGGGCGTCGTGTGAAATGTCCATGAATATTTATTTATTTATTTAAATTGAATTGAATGAGTCGTAACTATTTTTCAATCTACATGTTGTATTATCTTTTACCTGCAGTATTTTGCACCCAAACCCACGGATATCTGCAAGTGGGAGACATCGTCTGGTTTGGTTCCACGGCAGCACTGGCTTGGGAGCTACCGTCAGATCCATCAATATTCAGCATGTTCAAAGGAGAGATCAAGAACTATGGAGCAAATAGAAGGGTTGATAAGAACATCTACTATTTGGATGAGGATGGCAAGGTTATCGGAAAAGTACCGTATAAGAGGTGAACCATTTTTTAACTTCTAAGAAGGTTTTGAATTTTTTTTTATCTGCAATTTTCAATGATTTACATACATTTAGGTGGTATGAAACTTTGGTGCTCTTAAAACTTACAAACTTGTCCACAAATAAACTGAGATCTTTGATTAGCTTTGGAATACCACCTTCGATATCAGGTTAACATAACTAGGGTTAAAATGCTTTTACTTTATGATTCCAGAAAGCCCATTGTGAACCCAGCGTTCGCGAAACGTAGCGTAGATTCTCAACAAGCTCTACTTATAAAAAAAATGCATGATATGCAAAAGAATACCAACTATCTAAACGGTCTACATGAACAGAGCATTGAGTTCCACAGGGCTGGAAGAATAAGCCTCTATGCGAAAGTTGAAAGGGTTCTGCAAGGGTAAGTGAGAATTTTGTAATTATCTTTAATCTGACAACGACCGACAGCACCAGTTTTGTACACCAGTCGTTATACATAAGCCAGTCGATTGGTACACCAAACATTTGGATATAAGTAATGTAATGTTTAATTTTGTCTTGTTCACAAAAATATCTTTGTAACTTCTACTACCTTACTCGTATCTAAGTACCTAATTTTCTATGAGCGTTTCACTGGAAGGACCATAGTGGAATTTTAGGTTTCTGAGCACCTCAATATTTAGTAGAAGTTCTCAAACAATTGTAAAACTGAACCGGTAATTTGTAAAAGTTACGAATCAAAAGTTATAAGCATTTTAAAGTGGTCCCTCGGTTCCACACATGCAATGCTGGGTTCCAAGGATCTAATCAGTATTCACATCTTCTTTCACTGTCTATATTTAGTAGAAGATTTGTAAAAAAAAACTACTTAATTTCAGCCCTTCTTCTTCTTGCAGAGAGACGAAAACACGATAACAAAGTGGTCCCTCAGTTCTACATTGACGAAAATGTTTTTGCGGTTTTACAAAAAAACTAACTGGAATTTTTAGTTTCTGAATCAGTCAATATTTAGTAGAAGTGCTCATACAATTTGTAAAATCAATCAGTAATTTGTAAAACTTACCAATCAAAAGTTATAAGCATTTTAATGTGGACTTTCGGTTGAACACTTTCCAAAACGCAAAAGTAACTTTACAAAAAAACTATAAAACTTAGAGACGTGTAATATAGCTTATCATTTAGTAAAAATTTTTACTAAATATCTACATACAGCAATGAACAATAGACAGAGCCATTATCGAAATATAGCAATTTTAGTTTCCGGCATAGAGATGCAGCCGCGGGGTGACCACACGGCTTAAATTTTCGGGACAGGGAACAGCATGACAGCCGCGCGACGCGACGGTTCCACTCTCTGCTGATGCGGGTGTGACTCAATGAAGTCAGCGTTGGTACTCTAAGTATCTATTCATCCATTGTATTTTCAATAGGTGAGTAAAAAAAATCCGATAATTGTCAAATAAATATAAGATCATACGAAAACGGAACGTCAGCGGAAAATCAATACTATTTATACTTAGGTGCTTACCTATCACACTATTCAAACAACTTCGAGAGGGCTTTCGCTGCCCAGTTCAACAATAGAATCTACAAGGTGCTTACCTAAAAAGAACAATCGCTAGGAAAACTTCAATAACCACTATCCCACTACTATTATAAATGTCAAAGTTTGGGTGTTTGTGTTTCAATCACGCTGTTACTACTTACTGGTCCGATTTGGATGAAACTTGGAATATATTATAGTTCGTAACCTGGATCAAACACATCGGCTACTTTTTTTTATTTTTTTTGTGGACGAAGTCGCGGGTAACTGCTAGTAATATTATAAATGCTAAAGTTTAGATGTTTGGATGTTTGTGTTTCAATCACGTCAAAACTACGAACCAACTTGGATGGAACTTGGCATATATTATTATATTATAGTTCGTAGCCTTAATATACTAGCAGTTACCCGCGACTTCGTACGCGTCTACAGTTTCCGTGTACATTATATTATCTGTGTGTGTACCGAGCGGATACTTCTTTGAGAAACTTGACATTACACCTCATTACACCGAACTCGTACCTACTGGAATGTCCAACGCTAGTTGTTAGACCAAAGAGGTAGTACTACGCCCTGTCAAACTGACGTGACATGACATGACAATGAAATCCTCTTGCCAATTGGCGCTGCTAATCCTTTTCGTTCATTTTATCCTTTAGATCCTGTTAATTATTTGGGATAAAAAGTAGCCTATATGTCAATCCAGGTTACGAACTAAATATATCCAAGTTTCATTCAAGTTGTTTCCTCGGAGGGTAACAACTGAAAATCAGTGTTGCTTTCGAGCAATGTACACTGAGTTGTTACCTTTTTGTGTACTGCAACACACAGAGCACAAACCATACGAGAACATATAGGTAGGTAGTCTTGTTTTTCCTTATTTTAAGTTTGTTTTAGTTTAGTTTTAGTTATTAGTCACATAGTACCTATCTACTTTCATTTCTCTGTAAATTTTGTGTGTGTTTGTGTGTGTTCAGTAACAAATAAATAAGTTTATCTATCTATCTTATCTATCTATCTAAGTTGGTTCAGTGGTTTTGACGTGATTGAAACACAAACATCCAAACTTTGTCATTTATAATAGTAGTGGGATAGTGGTTATTGAAGTTTTCCTAGCGATTGTTCTTTTTAGGTAAGCACCTTGTAGATTCTATTGTTGAACTGGACAGCAAAAGCCCTCTCGAAGTTGTTTGAATAGTGTGATAGGTAAGCACCTAAGTATAAATAGTATTGATTTTCCGCTGACGTTCCGTTTTCGTATGATCTTATATTTATTTGACAATCATCGGATTTTTTTTACTCACCTATTGAAAATACAATGGATGAATAGGTACTTAGAGTACCAACGCTGACTTCATTGAGTCACACCCGCATCAGCAGAGAGTGGAATCGTCGCGTCGTGCGGCTGTCATGCTGTTCCCTGTCCCGAAAATTTGAGCCGTGTGGTCACCCTGCGGCTGCATCTCTATGCCGGTAACTAAAATTGCTATATTTCGATAGTGGCTCTGTCTATTGTTCATTGCTGTATGTAGATATTTAGTAAAAAATTTTACTAAATGATAAGCTATATTACACGTCTCTAAGTTTTGTAGTTTTTTTGTAAAGTTACTTTTGCGTTTTGGAAAGTGTTCAACCGAAAGTCCACATTAAAATGCTTATAACTTTCGATTGGTAAGTTTTACAAATTACTGATTGATTTTACAAATTGTATGAGCACTTCTACTAAATATTGACTGATTCAGAAACTAAAAATTCCAGTTAGTTTTTTTGTAAAACTGCAAAAACATTTTCGTCAATGTAGAACTGAGGGACCACTTTGTTATCGTGTTTTCGTCTCTCTGCAAGAAGAAGAAGGGCTGAAATTAAGTAGTTTTTTTTTACAAATCTTCTACTAAATATAGACAGTGAAAGAAGATGTGAATACTGATTAGATCCTTGGAACCCAGCATTGCATGTGTGGAACCGAGGGACCACTTTAAAATGCTTATAACTTTTGATTCGTAACTTTTACAAATTACCGGTTCAGTTTTACAATTGTTTGAGAACTTCTACTAAATATTGAGAAACCTAAAGTTCCACTATGGTCCCTCCGTTGAAACGATCATAATTTTCTCAGTGCGATTTAAAAATAAACAAAAGACTAAATTGTGAGCACAAAAAATGTGACTGTCGCAATCGTATTGGTCTGTAGCCACATCGCGTCAACGCCAGCTCGACTGTCGAACGTTTCAGCATCAACGATTACGATTGTCGCATTTATTCGTGTTGACCATAAGATTTACTTTTCACTGATTTTCAAAATGCAATGCTACTTATCTATGGTGTACAAAACTGGTGCTAACCTATCCATGCTTAGTTATCGTTTTTGCTAATGCGATGGGATGAAGCGATAGGTAGTTAGATTAAGATAAATCTTACGACAGAATGACTGATTTTATGATTTTAGATCATCTTTATAATTTTTTAGATTGGGCTGGGATGGAACAAGTTGTGTTCAAAGAATGCTGTGCGAATATGGTAAGGGGTGGGAACATCAAGGAACCTTTTTAGGGGAAATCATGAGAGCTACTTTTACGTAAGTATTTTTTGGTTCTATCAGTATCGAGGCTGAACCCTAAATTTTACACCTGTTTTAAAACCTATGATTTTTATCGTCATCCCAGTTTTTATTTTTGATCGTCATTTTTGGTATGTTGATTTTTAGTAGTCACTGCATTTTGCTTCAGGTTTTTTTTTCTTTAGTGGTCACAACGGATCTTTGTCCCTCTGAATTATCTGCGCAGAACAGATTTTTGGGTCGAATTAGAGGTAAGCGAATTTTCCGCTCTACAGTAGATACATGCGCAATTGTTGAAACTAACTTCAGAGGGTTAAAGATCCGTTGTGCATACTTTAAGCTGGAATAATCTTAAGTAAATGATTTAAAAAAAACAATTTTTAAATTCCGAATAGACAGAGACTATTGGGTCAATTTCCTTCACAATTTATTGTCAATAGTCTCAAAAACACAGTTAGCAATTCATCCCGACCATAAAACTATTCGATAATAATTTCAGATTACCGAAAGGCCGCGAGACTGTGGGGTACGATGTGACCCGCGAGGGTCGTGACTGCTCCACGATGTACCCTTGCAAAGACCTTCATGGGCTGAATTTGTATGACCAGAATGATACTTGACATCGCTTTTTTTACGTACTTGAGACATTGAAATAAACCTTCTTTTCATAGATTATTTTTATTCTTTGGTATTTTATTTATCCTCTTCTCAGACTCAGAGTAAAAAGGCGTCACGATTGATCATGATATTTTTTTTACATTGTCAGAAAAGGATACAAAAAAAAACAACCATTGAAAAATGTTTACTGGCTCGTTCGTTCGTTCGTACGAATTAGTGGACAACTCTGGTGAGTTTTTAAGCTGCTTTTAGACCTCTGACGTGGACTAACGACTGCTAGAGCTGTGACCGACAGTTTAACGTGCCCACCCTTCAAACCACGGAAGCGCTGAGATTTAAATGCCAATAGCGGTCACCCATCCAAATAGTGACCGAGCAGAACGTCGCTTAGAGTATATCACAGTCACAGGAAAACAAAATACGCCATATCGTGCACGTGGATGGCATATTTTTTATCAGTTATTTCTATTTATAAGCCAAACTAATTAGCCGATTTTGATGAAAATTGAATGGGACCAACCTGAAAGTAAATCCTTTCAGATGAAAAAAAGAATTTTTTAAATCGGTTTATAAATGAGTTCTGAGGACATTAAAAAAAATACAACCGAAATGATTTTTAACCGACATCAAAAAAGGAGGAGGTTCTCAATTCGGTTGTATGTTTTTTGGAGTCGGTTAAAAAGTCTATTCCATACTAAGCCCAACATTGAGTAACCAGTGGTGTGTACACTTAACCAAGTAAATAGTCACGTGAATAGTAATATTCTGTACCTACAATGTTTGAGCCATAGCTGCTGCAAAATTATCTAAGTCTTGCATTTAATTTTGGACCACTAGTCGGCTAGGATTGTTTGCTAATATTATTTTAATGATTGTTGACTTTTTGTGTTGCATCCATCAAACATAAAACTAATCATTGCAATCATTGAAAAAAAAAACAGTGAAAGAAATTTTTTAATCTTAAACTTTGAAATACATACCAAGATTCAAGAAAAATAACTTTTTTCATCTCTGGCTTTCAAAAGGGAACTTTTGAAAACCTATGCAAAAGTGTTCTAGTGTGAGTGTTCGAAATGCATTGGCCATGGTCATACATATTGCTGTGTGTAATAGTGCATTGTGAATGTTTTGCGAACAATACAAGCAATGATTGCGCAAACGTAAAGACCCACATCGGGTCAGTGAGAAAACGGCGACATCTGACTTTTCCTGAAAACAGTAATGTTGTGGTAAGTTTCTTTTTTATTGTACAAGTGCAATCTTTGATCGGTTGAGGTATCCATAGATCGTTTCCAATGGTCTCTCATCATCATCATGTTTAAAAAGTTCACAGCTGGGTTTACCTCCCCTTTTTTTATAAGTACTTGAAAGATGGAACAAGCCGATGGGCCACCTGATGTTAAGTGTTTTTAGGAAGAAGTAATTTGAGGCTTCTATTGCCTTCTGTCTTTCAATGATTTAGATTGCAAAACCAGCATTAAAATACGCCATTCATTCATTCAGACTTGGTGGTAAAGGTGATGATACGCCTTTTGTTTCATGGTAGCCATTTACTTCTAGAACCTTCATTTCTACGAACAATAATAGGCTACCCAGAATTTAGTATTTCCTTCACTTCTGCCGTCAAGCAGTGATGCTCGCATTGATGTGTTCCGGTTTGAAAGGTATGGGTTATGGACGCAGTGCAATGCATCACAGGGCACGTCTTCAGTGGACGTGCTCAGTGAGGCAATGCATCGTTATAAGCGGTGGTTACCACTTAACATCAGGTGAACTCCGAGCAAGCACAATGTGACTGCGGAGCCCCACAGACAATGCCTCACCTCCTGTCCTGCCCAGAATGCACCAACACCTGCACCCGGAAGGATCTCTGTGACGCCACGGAAAATGCGATAGACGTGGCCCGTTTCTGGGCAAAACGGGATATTTAGTAGGTACCTAGGTATTTACTAAATAATAAAAAATACACATGGGAGCCAATCGACTCGAAGAAGAATCAGGTGAACTATCGGCTGGTTCTTGATAAGCATTTCTGGTTTCCAGCTGACCATTTCCCTGGTAAAAGCCTTCATGACCCACGCACCATCCGGGTGGAACATTGCTTTGGAGATAGATGTGATGTTTCCACTACCTGAAGAGAAGTTCACCAACCGCTTCTTCAGAAGGAAGTTGCATCATCGGCAGAAGCGGAAGTACTGGGAAAGGCTGCAGAGTTCTATTGATTTGTGAGTTTTAAATATCTTTGTATCAATTATTTTACATTCTAATTTTTCTACACCACCGTTCTCTAACGTTCTTATCACTCCAGTTCATCCCAAGGTTGTTTGGAAGAGATCGCTTTAAGTGATAAGTCCGCCCAATGTATCCCACTGTCGTTATTTGTATGTCTCTAGTTTTTGTAAAATGTGGTGTACAATATTTGAAAACCGCAAAAAGTATAGACACCTTAAAAATACACTTTTGTTTACTAAATAAAATATAGAGGAATTATTACTCTACAAGGAAATTTTAATGATAGTGTTGTAGCCAATAACACTATCATTTTTATTTTTGTTTCAAGGTATTTCTTTTATTATTTTTTAATAGAAATAACAATAGTTGTCTTTGTGTTTTTTTAATAAAACATTTTTTGTGAGCAGTTGTTTCAAATCTTGTTGAATTTTGTGTCTCGTTTGGTTACCTTAAATTCCGATTCAACGAACTCTAGATACCAATTTGCATAACTATTTCTATCCTAGATTAGTGAGTCCGAAAATTTAGTTCAGATGATTTGCAAGCTAGGTGGCTAATTCCTTAACATTGAGCGCATTTCAATGTATCTAACTAGATTTTTGAATTTAGCACATATATAACTGTTTTCCGGTTTGTTTTAGAAATATTCTGACTATACTGAAAAGCTTTCATTTAAATAAAATATTACCTACAGCGCTCAGGAATAATGAAGCATTATCTTTTTTGAACAAAAAAAAAAGATTATCTTTAACGTCGATGTTTTTCGCCGACGACGAAAAAGGGTGTTATTTTTTGTTCTTCCACCTATAATGATTTTTCTTTTAGTCACAACATGAACGGAAGATCCTGTATCCTACGCAGCGTGTGTGAAGCCAGGACTTGTCTCGCGCCTCCGGGGAGATCTCTCGTACACGACATACTGAGAGTCATATTCACGTAAGATTGATTTATCATCGGTCAGCTTGTAGAAGTCTATTAAACATAGGCTGCCAAAAACTATTTTATTCACGTAAAAAGTATCTTATTTTCAAAATCATGGCGGCTTTAACATTCTGTAGACTTATATTAACCTGTCCGCGGTTTGCTAAACATATCTTTCTTCATAATATTACCAGAAATAACCATTTTTGGTCTTCTCCTTTCACTTACTTTTTGAGGGAGCGAAATAAAGTCAAAGTCATAATTTATTTACTCAACAAAATCAAAGTCAAAGTCAAGTCAAAGTCAAAATTTCTTTATTCAATTATATCACAAGGATCATTTAGAATCGTCTTATATAACTAGGTGATTCTAGGTGCCAGTTCCACGCGACCAGAGCCTAGAAGAACGGACAAGAAACTACGGCCTGGTTTTGTTTGATCCTTTTAACAAAAACATATGAAAGAAATACAAAATAAAATCAGTTTTAATGCATTTACGTTTATTGAACTGTAATAAAACGAAGTAGCAAGCTGAAAAATTGCTAACAGAAAATGTAATACGAGAACATTTACGAGATCTAACTTGATTTCATCGCGTCTTGGAAATGGTGCAACGGAAGTGCACAATTCGATATTGAATTGATTTTGTGATGGTTTTACACAATGGTTGTGTGGTTTTGTTATGACGTACCTATTTCTGCCGCCAAGCAGTGATGCTTGCATTGCTGTGTTCCGGTCTGAAGGGTACGGGTGCCGGCGTAATTACAGCCACATGAGACTTAACACCTTTATGTCTCAGAGTGAAGGGCGCAGTGCGATACCTCGCAGTAAACGTCCTTAGTGGACATGCTCAGTGAGGCAATGCATTGTTATAGGCAGAGGTAACCACTTATATCAGATAGGCCATCGGCTGGTTCCATCATTTAGTTGTAGAAAAAAAGTAGAAAACGGAGTTCAAATCCCCAACCGCAGGCTGAGTGCCCAAAAGGCAGGCAACGTTACCTTTTTATATGGCAATACAACACATATCAAATGTTATTTGTTTAAAATCAATATAAATGGTATTTTGAGAACATTTATCAGCAAAAGCCCTGTTGGGGAGAAAGCTATTTTTTTAAGATTTTTACAATAAAAAATAATCATGGCCAAAAAGGGCTAATGTCTGGATCACCCTTAACTATTAAATCCCCTTCCTTTCTCCTTAATGTTATGGTTCTTCCCTTTTTATTGTTTTTATTACTGCGAAAACAAACAGCATTATATTTTATTTGGTTTTTTAGCTTTTTTGATTAAACTGAAACTCATAGTAAATACAATTCCAGTTTTATTTATTTATTTGTTTATAGACGAGCAGCTTTCCCTGATAAATAAATCAATAGGTCCACGTCACACGGTGTTGAAATATTTTAAAATAATCATTTTAGAGTCAGTGTCCTTGCTTTTAGTCACATATTTTAAGCACTGTTTTAGGACGATATAAAATTGATCATTGACTTGGCGTCAACACTTCAGTATAACACTATTGCTGTGCTACCCAAGAAGTAAGGAGATTCGAGTTCTGTCATTTGTAGCACAGCTATTTTAATTGTTTTTCGTGGTGTTCTAGTGAGTTTTGTTCTTTAATTTCGGCGGAATTTTAATCAATAACACTTGCGGTCATAGCGTAAAGTTTGAGCCATTGGAATAAATGTGTATTATGTGTTTTTATTATTTGATGGAATTCGTTTCCAAGTTTTGAAGGAAAAATCCGCCATTTTGTCTTCAAAACAAATGACTTGACGTATGACTCGACTTGACTAAACTTATTTCAAATAATCCACTTGACACTGGCAAAATTGTTTGTCGAATTGACGGACAGAGACCATAATATAAGAGAAGATGACGAAAGAAGTAAGGATTTTTTTTTTACATTTAAATGTTTTTTTCAGAGCACCACTTGACGAGGTGGAATTCAGAGAAGAAATGAAAGATTACTACGAGCTCATGGACCCAGATTTTTGTGATCAAGCCAACGACTGCCCTTTCTCACTCCTAGATGTCGTATTATCTATGAATAAACAATAACCCCTTTTCGTGAATTTTTATAAGTTTTTAACTTAGTAAATAAAAATTATGTTGTATCGGACTTTTTGTTTTGTACATTTATGTTCTTTATGATACATATAAATAAATGTAAAAGCTATTTCAATACATATGTAAATCGATGCTTGTTCAAAAAGTTGTAGTTTGTAAATTCTCATGAGTAGGTACGCGATTCTATGTTTACTCTATATTTAGTCCAAAAAAAAGCATTTATAGTTTTGTAAATATTAGTGAGTTAGTAGGTTACTTAAAATTTAGTTATTTATTGTTTGTTACTAGGAAGAACCATGTATCTGAAGCTCTACTAATACTTTAATTCATTGCCGCAAGATGAGCAAACATATCAATCAGTTTTTCCAAAAATTATGAAAAACTTCTCAAGGCATTCTCAACTTTATTGCATTTAACATGAAGTCGTGTTTGTGCAAGTGTGAATCGTGACTAAGCTAATGAGTAGATTCTACAGCTTCGTTCTAATTCTTTGACACAACATCCCGGGTCACCGAACACGGCACGAATTCATACGATAGCTTAGTGTGAATACGACCTCCACATTACTGAGAAGATCTAAAATAATTTATAAGTTTAATAGCTAAGGAAACCGACTTTAATTCGACTACCAGTTTCATCATGATGATGATGGCAGTTCATTGGGAATGTTCTAGTGACCGTAAACATCACTATATATATATATATATATAGTGATGTTTACGGTACGGTACGTAAATGATGGAAATGATGTTTACGGTGATGTTTACGTAAACATCACTATATATATATATATATATATATATATATATAGTGATGTTTACGGTCACTAGAACATTCCCAATGAACTGCCATCATCATCATGATGAAACTGGTAGTCGAATTAAAGTCGGTTTCCTTAGCTATTAAACTTATAAATTATTTTAGATCTTCTCAGGTTCGTGTTTTATTATTTTAAGTAGGTAATTTTTATATATATTAAAGACGTTTCTCCCTACCAATTTTTCCATAATTTAAGCACTACCTTTTCTCCACACTACACAAAGGTTGGTTGGAAGAAAATGCTAATTAGCATTAAGCCCGCCTCTGTACTGTTTTAAATGTGCAATAAAGAATTTTCTAATCTAATCTAATCACTAAAAAGTTGCAGAAAAGCAAAATACGCAATTTCGTGCACGTGTTTGGCATATTTTTTTCCAGGTATTTTTATTTTTAAGCTAAACTACTAAACCGATTTTGATGAACATTTTATAGGATCAATCTAAAAGTATATCCTTTCAGATAAAAAACACAAAGTTAATAAATAACGGAGTTTTGATGTTCTGACATTAAAAAACAAAAAAAACATACAACCGAATTGAGGACCTACTCATTTTTTGAAACTGCTTATAGTTTGGGTTTTAGGTTGATTTTCAATTAGCAGTTTATTGTTTTTTTTTTAATTTTTTGCAAACTGAGCATTCCATACTAGGACCGTCAATAATAGAGTGTGACGTGTGCTCTATTTATCGCTGACAGTAGGTACCTAAAGGTACGCTGACATCTGACTTCTTCAGAGGTACCAAAGTACCTACAATTTCCAAAGTTAAATTAGAGTTGGATATTGAATGAACTCTAAATATAATTTAAACACTTTTTCATAGAACAAAGGCACTGCCAGAAGAATTCCTTGCGAAGTTGCAACATATATTCTATTAAACTACCTTTTCCCAAAAAAAAAAATCTCAAACTCGATAGTGTGAATAGAGTAAAGAATAACAAACATTTTAAATATATTTATTTGAATAAAGCAAATAGAAAGATTTTAATACAACGAGTAATTATATTAAAAATTTAAAAAACCCCCTAATCTTGGACCGATTTTTATCAAACATAGCTAAGAACACTCCGGACTGTTTCACCTTTCAAACAAAAAAAAAACAATTTCAAAATTGGTTCATCCGTTCGGGAGCTACATTGCCTCAGACACACACACACACACACAGACACACACACACACACACACACACACAGACACGTCAAACTTATAACACCCCGTCGTTTTTGCGTCGGGGGTTAAAAACACGACGTAATTCGATCTTCTAGTTCCAATTAATTTATTTCCTAGAACCGTCAGAGATGGAAACAACAACGAAGAAGGCACTTGATAAATAAACTGCAATCTCGGGGCGTTTTTTCTGTGCAGCATCGTGTTACGTTTTCATCCTGAGACTAACTGGATTTTTATTGTAATTTCCTGAGGGGCGAGTACGAGTTGACAATGTACAAAACGGTGTCAAACGTCTGACGCCAACCACACCGGTGTGCGCTGCTTGGTATGGAAACACTGAGCGGGAGCTTGACGAAACCAAGCTTCTCAAAAAATCCGCTCAGTGTTTCCATACCAAGCAGCGCACACCGGTGTGGTTGGCGTCAGACGTTTGACACCGGTTTTTACATTGTCAACTCGTACTCGCCCCTCTGGTCTTAAACCGAACCGCTTTGATTTTATTCCTGTTGGTGGAAATTGTTGGAACTAAGTACCTAATAGATATCTGCAGTGGAAATTTCGATTATTTGTTTAATGCTGAGAAACAAAGATAAATAAATAAATAATAATAAATAAATATTCATGGACTTTACACACAACGCCCTCTAGTCCCAAACTAAGCAAAGCTTGTAATATGGGAACTAGATGGCTGATAGAATACTTAAATACTTTTTTTTTATAAATACATACTTATAATACATACTAACACCCAGACATAGAACAAACATCTATGTTTTCCACGCACAAATGTTTGTTCTCAGTGGGGATCGAACCCACGACCCACAGCACGGAAGACAGAGCCGTTACCGACTGAGCTGTGACGCCTGTCAGATAAAGATAAAAAATGTTTATTGCGTAATCTTAGATCTAAACAAAGATTCACTAGAATTGGTTCGCTCTGAATAAAACAACCGAGTTGCAATTTAGATTTTTTTTATGTATTGGATTTGATGTTAGGTAGATAAAAACTTGATTGCACACCCAAAAGAAAGAACTGACATACAAGAAAGAAACAAAAAATAGAGAGTACAAAATGGGAGTTTGATTTGTACTTCAAGACCAATTATAAACCCTGACCGGTAGAGCATGCGTACCTAATAAGAAGCATCTGTGAGGCTAAGATACACCTGCCACCTAGTGCCACCTGGAAGGTCCCTCATGCACGATATGCTGAGAGTTATGTTCACGTCAGTACCCTAATAATTTATGTACAGTCAAGTACAAAATTTGCGCAAATACGTGCCCTACCTGCTCAAAAACTGACTATATTACAGACGAACAGAAACTTTTAGCCAAAAGTGTGATATCATGACTATGTTTTGTTTTTGACTATTACCTTAGGTTGGGTTGCGTGTTTTTTAATAAACAATTTTGATATTATGTTATTCTAATGTTACTAAGATTGTTAGCTTAGATTTCTGTGGCTACAAAATACATACTGGCAAACAAATAAAAAAACAGCCCCTACTATTATTCTTGGTTATCGTACAAGATTTTTTACAAGAAAAGTTAAAAATAATGAAGCAAGTTAGTAAGCCGCCAGAGGCATTTTAACCATCAATCGATTTACAATGGTGTAACGTATTTTAGCAAAAAATACAAAACAATTTTATTTAAAATCAAAGCTATTTCAATTAAAGTATAGCTGAAGGGAACAGTGAACATTGATACTTCAATGAATGGTTTCAAAACAAATCGATCAATTCTCTAATTGGTTGAAAGCATCATAAACCCGGATTAATTAAACAAATCTATACAATAGCTAGTTGACACAGAATAAGAAACTGTAACTATTAGCAGTACGTATAGACTACAGAGAAATAAATTGGGGTATTTGTTTATAAATTCATTTAGAAATAGTTACTTAATTCATAGGTCATTAGGTATTTGCCCTGTTAAAGGGATATGGCTTACACACTGCCCCCTGCCCACAAAGTAAATGGTAAACGTATATCTAAAAACCATATCTATGTATATTTTCAAATTCTTTAAAAAAAGTCAAAAAACAATTGTGATTATTCTATTACAAAAATTTGTTTTGTCCATACGTTCGCGTGCAGTAAAGACATTGTTAACTCTTATTTCTTTTCTTCCGTGTCTTTTAATGAAAAAACTAAACACTTAATACAACAAAAAAAAGGCTTTTATTGTGTATTCAAAATTCCTTTTACCTTTTCCGTGGCGTGTCGTGCTAATTGCCTTGTAATCCACGCACGTGACGTCGATACGAGGATTAATTCATTATACTCTGTGGAAGTGAGGACGCACGCATAAGGGTTTGTATAAATGCAGTTTCAAAAAGACGTACTTACTGAAAACTATGTAAATGTTTATTAAAATGGAAAATTTATTCACAAAGAAAATTATGACTAATACAGTATTTACAATATTTATAATATGTACAAAATATACATGAAGCAGTTGAGCTATCTACACATTCGACATTTTTTTAAGAAGTTAGAAAGGTTCTTTATACACACTGTACTACTATTAAGATAAATGCCATTGTCCGAAGGCTGTTTTTCGTATGATTTTCTGTATAGATCCTCTTGAACCGGTATAATATAGTTTTAGGATTCAAAATGAGTAAACTTGAATAATAAAAATTATCTATCGACTTTGAAACCAAAGTCTGTTTTCACATAAAAAAGTTGCAGAACAGAAAGAGTTTTTACAAAGACACATTTTCGGCACCAAAACTAGTAATTCGAGTAAAATGTTGGACCACAGACGGGGAAAACCAATTCGATAATGGGCGAATTGAAAAAAAAAATTTACATAATGTAAAATAAAAAGTAATAAAAAAAAAAAAAAGTAAATGTATAAAGTAGTAGTAGTAGTAGTAGTAGTAGTTGTAAAAGTAGTAGTAGTTTTACAAAGTAATTGAAAGCTTTCATCTTGTTTTTTCGAATGATTCAGTGAAAGTAATTCCTCAAACATACATGTAAGACTGAAATGTCCTCACATTACTCGCAAACTTAGGTAACTTAGGGGTAGAACATGGTGGTGGTGAGAAGCAGTACCTTATTTAAGAGAGTTCACAAGAATTGAAAATAGTAATAGTTTTAATATTCAGTTTTACTGCCACGTTTTTCTCTGCATAGAAGCTAGAAAATGAAAATGGAATAAAGGTAGCTTTCGTACCTACAAGTAGGAAAAATCATAGAATTTCAATTCTGAACTGCAAAGTTTTAAGTCATGGTCAGTTCATACTAACTCATAGTTATTCTGTGACTAAATAGTGACATTATGACGTCATTTGATGTGTTTTCGCGCATATTTTGCTGTCAAGTGTCTAAAAAGAATGATCACGTGGTACAATTTTGTACCACGTGACCTGAAGAAATTACACTGGGCAGTGAAATATAACTTGACAGCAAAAGATTGGCATACGGGGGCAGAAAACAAACATGCTCCTATGCTAGGCACTACGTGTGTTGTTGTCATTTTCAGTCGTTAAACAACAGTTATTTTTATAAAATAACCATCATTTATTACGGAAATTGCCATATAGACACATTTTATATGTCATGTTTTAACGCTTCTCAGTAGTATGTTTTAGTGCATTAAAGATTGGCGCTGTAACCCTATAAAGTAATCGTTGACCAAGCTTTTAATATAGCTAAAAAATGTGCTCACGCCCTCGTCTTAGCACAATTGTACCGTTCCATTTCTAGAGCGCCAACCCAATGTTCGTTGTATAAAATATCGTTGTTTTCAACCCAACTTTTTTTTGTCTTTCGTCCACTAAACATCTGTGTAAAATACATAATAATTAATAAAAGACTCCCTAAGGAATTATCGCTGATACACCATTCTCTCAAAACCATAAATCAATCATAAACCATCGAAGCGAGGGCAAATTGCGTTCATCGTCTTTGTCAGCAAAAATTGACACGACTCTGTATGTCTACTACAGAAATAGGAGACAGTATGAGCACGTTTTATGCTGATGTAGGTAGGTACTTGCCTATCTACCTACATAAAGTAACAAGTAATTAAATTAAAAATTTAAAAAACCCCCGAATCTTGAACCGATATTCATCAAACATAGCTAAGAAAACTCCCGACTAATTCACCTTTCAAACTAAAAAAAACAAAATCAAAATCGGTTCATCCGTTCGGGAGCTACGTTGCCACAGACACACACATACACAGACACGTCAAACTTATAACACTCCGTCGTTTTTGCGTCGGGGGTTAAAAATTGATTGTCATAAGACAATACTGATTTACAATTTAGAATTATTATGATGCTACATACAGTATGCTAATAAACTACTTTCGAAATTCAAAAGTAACTTCTGCGTTTAGCTAGATTAAAAAAGTTAAAAAATACAGGTCATTCTTGAGTTAGGTATGTACTCAAGACCTTTATACTCTGTAATTTAGAGCTCCAAGGATCTGTTAAGGGTACTTGCTTTTAGAAAACTGTTAAAATATCTACCACAAATGGCAAGTTGTTTTGGTTTTTGACAATGCAGTCAAAACTTTCCTAATTTATTACAAGACTTTTTAAATTATTGTTTTTCAAATGCGTTTTTATATCACATGTACTGTACAGGTTACAGGTACTGCCCCCGTATTCCAATCTTTTGCTGTCAAGTTATATTTCACTGCCCAGTGTAATTTCTTCAGGTCACGTGGTACAATTTTGTACCACGTGATCATTCTTTTTAGACACTTGACAGCAAAATATGCGCGAAAACACATCAAATAGTAGTTTATATATATATTTGGTTAGTGTATTATTATTTTAAGTAGGTAATTTTTATATATTGTTAAAGACGTTTCATCCTACCAAGTTTTCCATATAAGCACTACCTTTTCTCCACACTACACAAAGGCTGGTTGGAAGAAAATGCTAAATAGCATTAAGCCCGCCTCTGTACTATTTTTATATGTGCAATAAAGAATTTTCTAATCTAATCTAATTGTCTAGATCCGCTAAACTGTACCTACACTAAACTTTTTTTTATATATACAACTAAAGTGCATCGTCACTTACCATCAGGTGAGATTGCGATCAAACGCTTGTCTATAATGTAAAAAAAAATGATAGAACAAGCCAATGGCTTACCTGGTGATAACCAATGCATATAAAAATGCATTGTCTCACTGAGCACGTCTACTAAAGACGACAATGAGACTAAACTTTTCTTTTCGTTTCCTACATTGTTTTCCTTTACAAAGATACTTATCCATTTATCTATGAGTCGACATAACATTCCCGCCTCGCCTTCCACCATGTCCTCTCCATGTCGCTCTCACGATGACTTCAATAAATTATCTGTATTTGCAGAGCCTCACTACACGAGGACGAGTTCAAGGAAAAAATAGGACTGCAGGGGTATGCCAATCAAAGTCGAACTGCAAAGTTGAACTGCAAAGTTTTAAATCATGGTCAGTTCATACTAACTCATAGTTATTCTGTGACTAAATAGTGACATTATGACGTCATTTTTATTTATTTATTTATTTGATGTGTTTTCGCGCATATTTTGCTGTCAAGTGTCTAAAAAGAATGATCACGTGGTACAAAATTGTACCACTTGACCTGAAGAAATTACACTGGGCAGTGAAATATAACTTGACAGCAAAAGATTGGCATACGGGGGCTGACTTACAATGAGTTATTGAAGCCGAACTTTTGTGATAGAGCTAACGGCTGTTCGTTTTCATGTGCTTAGTTTTATTCTAGACCTTAAATTATCCGCTAAAGTGATTTAGACTAAAATTACTATGTATTATAGACTCACGAGGTTACAGGGACTTTTTACTTCAGTTTCTAGAAATATAGTGCCTTATTTGGACAAGTTCTGGTGCAGAAAACTGCAAATAAAGCCTTTAAACTCAACTAGGGATATAAAACTTGGGCTCAGTTTAAAAACTCGTTATAGGTAACCAATTGCGAGCCAGTAGTGCGCGAGGAATTTTGCTAGGGATCCCTGAAATAGTTATCGCCTTACACACTGATGGGTTAAGAACCCTTACTAGGATAACTCGAATGTATCTCACGAAAATACTTTGCTTTTCCTTCACAGTTTTATAGCAAAGCAAACGTTGGCGGTTGCATATTATTTCAAAAAAAATTTAAAAAACCCCCGAATCTTGGACCGTTTTTCACCAAACATACTTACTTAGCTAACAACACTCCCGACTAATTCACCTTTCAACAAAAAAAAAAATCAAAATCGGTTCATCCGTTCGGCAGCTACGTCGCCTCAGAGACACACACACACACACACACAAACACACACACACACACACACACACACACACTCACAGATACGTTAAACTTATTGCCTCGGGGGTTAAAAATGGTTATCATTGAATAAACTGTTAGTTCTAAATAATGAGCGTTTTTTAAGTGAAACTTAGTTAAGACCATTATTTTTAAACCCAGTGTATCTTCGTATCGTTTACTGATTTACTAGTTTTTTAACCTCTACTGTTAGGTATGTTTTCTAAATCCTAGGTTTATACGAAGAACCATGGTCTTCGGTATCCATTGATTTCCTAGGATCATCACTCAGACTTTATGAATGATCCCAGAGTGATGGGCGTAGTGCAATGTATCACCGGGCACGTCTTTCATCGTTATAGGCCCACTTAACGTCAGGTGGGCCATTCATTTAATTGTATACATAAAACACATTCTCATCGGACAACTTTGTCGCTACGTTTTCCGCATAAAAATATCAATACCCACCAAATTCTGTAGTAAAACTGATCAAAATGTTTATGCTATCAAATTACATAGTACGTTCGTTAAATACTATGTTGCTGATTGTATAATCCAATTTAATTTTGCAATGGCATAGAGTAAGAACTCCAGTCGACGCGAGTGATATATGTTTTTCATAAATCTCTGGTTTGCTAAAACTGTGAGGATAAAAGGATATTTGCGGGGTCGAAAACCTGCTGATGTGCGGGATTTATGTAAATCTAATACCTAAACTTATTAACTACTGTATTAGGTATTTTGTGTTCTATCTATAGACACAATGCTGATATGAGGAAGCTTTATACCAAGAAAATGTATATATTTATTTGTTTATTTATTTTGTCATGAAAAAATAAGGCTAAAAAGTTTGACAGCGAATAAAGTAAAACTATTTCTAAAAAGTAATTTTGAGAATGTACCTACCTTCAATCTAGGTATGTATTTAAATCATTATTTCAAAACGTTGCCTTTCAGATTTTAAAAGTAGGCAATTTGAGTCAGTTAGCATCACCGGCCCAAGACAGTTATGACCTTATTATTTTTCAGAACAATCACCTCATTTGTCGCAGTGGTATGTTCGACTTTCAACTGTTTAACTGGCCGTTGATAAAAAAAGTTGACAGAAAAAAGAAAGTGTAATCTAAAACTTTTTAAAAACAAAAAAGTGATTGTTTGTGCCAGTGATTCACCGTTTCCAAATTCAAAATGATTCAAATGAACTGCATTAGTTTACTACTGGCATGTTTTTTCATTCAGTTTAGTAGTTCAACAGGATTCGATAACCAAACAAAAATATTGTCGCGACGTAAACGTTATGTTGCTTTTCCTGAGGGATCAAGTTTTTCAGTAAGTACTCTGTTTTAGCTAAAGTTAGTTGCTTATGATTTTTTGTAGTGTTTAAGATTATTTTAAATATTTTTTAAATTTACTTACAAAAAATCTATATAACTAATCTATAATTAACACATAACTAAATTTTATTATCAGATGATGTTCAGTTAAATATTTAAATCGCCTTGAAATTGAAACTCCGGAATGAATTTTATAGTTGTTTTGATTTTGAGTCTGACCACGTTGAGTCTGCAATGAAGGAAACAAACAAACATATACCATAATTTTCACGTTTAAGGTAGCAGGATGCGTGACCGTGGGACTGATCGGCCAACCAGCTCCAACATCAGCACCGGGCACCTTTTCTTTCGGTCTCAACTGGGCCATTGCCTACGACTTACCGAATGTGACCGAAACTGCAGCTTTCTACCTTAAAAAGAAGCTGAAGATGCACATCCATCAACGAAGGAACAGACGAGATCTTTACGGAAAGTTAGAGAGTATTTTGAATGAGTGAGTATGTCTTCAAACATCACGTTTTACTGGGTTAGTCTAAAAATCCCTTTTGAGTTTTCCCCCTTAAGGGGATTGTCTCAAAATCCCTTGATTTAGAAAAATTTAGAATCAAGAGGATCTTTACCTATATCACTAAAACTAATTAAATTTGGTCGAATACAGTAAAATATTTTCAAGGTTTGGTGAATGTATGTACTTACATTCATTGGTGATGAAGTAAATCCCATTTTTTTTAAATTGCGGCTTTTCAAAACCCTTCGATCAACTATATCTCAAAAACCTGTCGAAGTAATAATAAAAAATTTGCTCTCAAAATTTGGCTAGAAAGTAATTTTCCTTACAAAAGAATGGCTAGTCTGTAAAGGAATAGTGTTATATTGATTGTTTTTTGAAAAACAACCAAGTACTTTATTGTGTTATATTTCAGTATGGGCTACAATGGAAGGCAATGCGTATTGAAAACTCTTTGCGAGACCACACAGCGTCTTGTACCCCATGGACCAAACATGTTAGAAGAAGTTTTTCGGACACTTTTTACGTAAGATTTTTCATTTAGACAAATTTGGGACTAGAGGGCGTTGATTGAAATGCCCAAGTTTTTATTAACCAGTTTTTATGTACCCTTATTGTTCGATAATTTGTTGGATACCATTCAATAATTGGTTGTGTTTCAATTTATTCCCAAAAGTTTACTTTCCCTCAAGCTTTTAGGTGAGCCATGCATCGGCTTGTTCCATCATTTAGTTGTATATAAAATAATTTATAAGTTTAAGTAACTAGAAAAACATTACAGACTTCCATTCGACTACCGGCTGCATCATCATCAGATGATGATGATGGCAGTTCATTGGGAATGTTATGATGACTATAAACACCACTAAAAAGTGACAGGAAAGCAAAATACGCAATTTCGTGCACGTAGATGGCATATTTTATCCAGTTATTTCTATCTATAAGCCAAAATACTGAATGGATTTTGATGAAAATTGAATGGGACCAACCTGGAAGTACATTCTTTCAGATAAAAAGAATTTTTGAAATTGGTTAATAAATGACGGAGTTCTGAGGGAACAAACATTAAAAAAAATACAACTGAATTGAGAACCTCCTCCTTTTTTGAAGTTGGTTAAAAAAAGCGTGGAGTGTAGTGTAGATGCCAATACACGTAAATCGCATCGACATGTCACGTCAGTTGCAGAATATCGTTGTTTTCGGTACGATGTGAAAGCGCGTGAAATTAGTTACCTACAATACATCGTGTACTTAGGTGTCGTTTGTAAAGTGGAGTAATGTGGCAATGTATAACGTTATCTTAGCACGAAGCGGTGGCTGACCTAAAGTGCTATCTCAATTGCTAATCCGGCCTTACAGACCGCTTCGCATCTGTTATGTTTAACACCTCAATAAAACAAACGCGATTTAAAACCAAAGTTTTAAGCAGCACTTTACGACTGTGATTTTATTGATTCTAAGAGCAAATATAGGTGATTTCGAACTTAACAAATTCTGAGTTTTGTTATGTTTCTTATGTTTTCTCATCATGGTATTGCAAAAAAAAACATTTGTAAAATAAATCCGTGCTATTTGTAAAGCTAATTCCCCTCTTTTTATACTCAAGGGTCTATTTGTAGTGCTAATTAATCTGAGGGTAACTAGGAAAGACCGCTGCGAGATTCTTTTTTCATGATTTTCAAAATAGGAACGTATAAAATAAGAGTTTTTTTTTATTCAAAAATGGAACTGCATTTTTTATTTTCAGGATGCCTGTCACCAAAATCGTTGCGTCAGAGCCACTAGAACACACGATTTACTCATCAGCCCATCGTCTAGGAGTATTACTTGAAAACTGCGATTCTATGTTTACGTGTCCAATATCACTGGTAGATTGGATTAAAGGACATTATAATGCGCCTGCGCCTACTTTGGACACGGCTAGAAGTCCTTGGGCACTATTTAGTAGTACTTTTGGTTAATAGTGGAATATCTGTTTTTTTATTTTTTTCCTCCTTTGTAAGTCCTAACTTGTGGAAATTAAATTGAGTACTTTCATAGGTTAAAATAATCTTTATAATTTTTTTGAAATCTCAATATTTTTGAATACTATTAAATTCAACATACAAATTAAAAGTGTTTAGTGTGACTAAGTACAAAGAAATTGTAGATAGGTAAGCGCCTATTAAAAATTAATGTAAAAGGCTTCCTTTCTTCTACAATAATGACAAACCAGGCAAATTGCAGACAAAACCTTCTACGAAATCGTGTTAGGAATTCATTAGCAGTGCTTTGTCAACGTGAAAATTGCTTCCGTTAGTCGGCACAGTCCACTTTCTTATCCCATTTCAGCTCGCCACAAATCTTAATCTTAGCTTATCTTCAGAAGGTTATACCCGAATGTTATAAAAACTCTTTGGTGTTTTTACTCTAAAAAGTTGTAAGCTCAACTCATTTGAACTCAAAGGATTCTTTATTCAAAAACATAGTAAACGGCATGTAAAATGTTTCGGAATTCGAAATTGCTTATTCTCTTGATGGCCAGTGTTATTTTTGCGTATGTCGAAACTACAGGACAAACAAGAGTTCTTTCAAGAAGAAAAAGGTACGTCGCTTTTCCTGAAGGATCCAGTTTCTCGGTAAGTTACATTTTGTACTCTGTTTAGTACATTGGGCTGGAATTTCATAATCTTTGTGTACTGAACCTACATGTTTGATACAATATTATGCAAATTTCATGCAAATGGTACAGCCAATCTAATGTTGGGACGTAGGAAATATGCCGAGATTATCTTAGTTAGTCATAGTCATGGATCTTACAAATCCAGGCTTCGGCAACTTGATATGGATGTTATACAACTCTGTGTTGAATAGATAAACGTACAGTTAATTACTGAATGCTTTACATGAAACTGTTGAAACTTTTCACATTGGTACTGGCAGTGACAAAAGCGGATGAACATTTTCTGATGTTAAGGACAATGTCGAAAGAGGTTGTACTTATTTTGTAGTTTGGATTTTCTTCTTTTAGTTACAAAGTAGGTATGTACAGTACACACAACGGATCTTTTTCTCTTTGAAGTTAGGTGCAACAAACGATTGCGCATGTACTGTTGTGCGGAAAAGTTTGCCTCCCTCCAATTACCAAAAAATGGGTTTTGCACAGAGGGACAAAGATCCATTGTGAAATGTTTTTTTTTTGCCAGTGTGCTGGATGTATGACAGTTGGAGTGATAGGGCAGCCAGCACCGACGTCTGCCCCTGGCACATTTACTTTTGGCCTGAACTGGGGCGTGGCTTACGAGCTGCCTAACTCGACAGAAACTGCCAGGTACAAATATAAATAAAAATTAATCACTGAAATGTATATACGTGCATAACTTCCAAACGACTGCACCAAATTAGAAATTTCTTTTTTTGTTTGTAACCGTTGTTATCAGTGCCTTGATCACGAATAAATGTGACAATCGTAAACGTATCGTAACGCTAACGTATCCGAGATACACTGCGCGATGACGCTACAACGTTCGGCAGTCGAGCTGGCGTTGACGCGCAATATGATTCGAATACGTTAGGTTTACGTAACGCGGTGACTGTCAGATTTGTTCGTGATTTATACAAAGTTTGTATACGAGAAATTAAAAAAAAACTCGAACAGATTTTTTTTAAATCATATAATATGGCGGTACGAAGTTCGCCAACTCAGCTAGTAATTTATAATTCGCATCGGAACTTTATATTTGATCATCTGCTAGCCTTATCCGTAGGAAAAACATGGTCAACACATGATCTGACTAAGCTACGGGTTTCTCTCGATGTTTTTCTTTATCGTTTAAAAGCATTGCGCACATTTCCAAATAGAAAAGTCTATAGGTGTTGATGTGGTGTTGTCCTCGACCATAATCGGCAATATTATATTTTTCGCGGCACCTGTTTTTTTTTCAGGTTTTACCGACGAAATCATAGACACAGAAAGCCAATGGAGATGCGGCGGAGTCGCCGACAGCTGTATGAGAAGATGGAAACTATTATGGACAAGTAAGTATACTCGTAGTAGTCACAAAGGTTTATCTATCTAGGTATTAATAATAATAAAAAAATATATATTGTTTACTTCCTTTATTCATTTTAATCTTTTTACTGCACCAAATCAATTTTCAAACAGAAAATAAAATAAAACTTTACATTCATCGCATTGAAATCTTTGAACGGTACTTTGATGCTTGAAGTCTGAAAGGTAATGAAATTGCATTTCTTTTAAAGTGAATAACTTTACAACATTTATTTCTTAGAAAAATCCTAACATTTTCCTTCTTTCCATAATATTAAAACTGATACGAAGTACCTAAGTACTTCGTATCAGTTTTAATATTGCTTTAATATTGTTTTAATATTATTTTAATAGTTTTAATATGCAGCCAGCTTCGAATAACGCTATTTTTAACCGACTTCAAAAAGGAGGAAGTTCTCAATTCGGTTGTATTTTTTGGGATTAATTTATTTCCGTCCTTGTTTTTGACAAGTTTAAAGTAGAGACGAATAGTGACTTTGACGATTGAATTATTATTTGAATTATTTGACGAATAGTGTTATTTGGAGTCGGTAAAATTAAGAGTTGTTGTATGTATGCGAAAATGTTACCGAACAAACAGTGGCTCCATCTGTTGTTAAGCGGATACCTCAACAGCAATATAATTTCCTCGCAATACAAGTTTACTCCACTCAGAACCTACCTTGAAGTGAAACCAACAGCATTGTTAAATTCGATTTTTTTACACAATTTATTTAATCAGTCCAAGATTCAAGGGTTTTTAAAATTTTTAATTTAATCACTTGTTCTAGAATGGGCTACAACGGCAGGCAATGCATATTGAAGACATTATGCGAAACTACGCAAAGACTGGTGCCGCATGGTGGAAACATGATCGAGGAGATGTTTCGAACACTTTTCACGTGAGTTCCATGCATATTTTTCGTCTAAGATCACCATACCATCAGAATTCACAAATATAAATTGATCAGCATTGGTATGCCAATCAAAGTTGAACTGCAAAGTTGAACTGCAAAGTTTTAAATCATGGTCAGTTCATACTAACTCATAGTTATTCTGTGACTAAAAAGTGACATTATGATGTCATTTAATTTGTTTTCGCGCATATTTTGCTGTCAAGTGTCTAAAAAGAATGATCACGTGGTACAAAATTACACTGAACCTGAAGAAATTACACTGGGCAGTGAAATATAACTTGACAGCAAAAGATTGGAATACGGGGGCTGTATATCGTATACGAATTTGAGCGTAAGTTTTTTCACACAGTAAAAAATGCCTGACACCTGAATTCAGTGTAGTTATCCTACACTTATACGTAGCGTGTACATATGCATTACTTGTTACAACGACATTGTTGTTGTGGACTGTAAAGTTAAGCTCCTGGTTGTAAAATACCTAAATAAAATAAATAGTATTTTTAAATAAATAAATAAATATTCATGGACATTTCACACGACGCCCTCTAGTCCCTAAATAAGCAAAGCTTGTAATATGGGAACTAGATGCTGATAGAATACTTATATACTTTTTTTTGTATATATATAGGTAGTACCTACTTATAATAGGTACATAGTTTTAAATAAAGACTGTCGATTCGCATTTTATTCTTCCTATTTCATATTCTTCTTTATCTATCTCAATTCTCACCTCATAATCTTCTTCTGGTTAACCTCGAAAAGTTTTGGAAATTACACACGCAAATACAACAAAATCCTTGGTTAAATACAATGCAAAAACTTACATACTTTTTAATACAATACCGGTGCTATAGTCATCCCTTGTAACATTCCAGAATGCCAATGACGAAGGTTCTGCCAATAGAGCCTCTGGAACATTCGATCTACGACTCAGCTCACCGCCTCGGCACTTTGCTGGAGAACTGCGATGCCTTCCACTGCCCCTTGTCGCTGGTAGACCTGGCTCAGGGGTACTACAACGCCCCATCACCAACAGTGGACCCTGCTTTGAACCCGTGGGCTTTATTTAGCAGTAGCTTTGGATAAAATTCTAGCTAAAACACATTTTTTTTAATCTCGTAGGGGTTGTCCTAATATTAATCAGGCCTTTTCATCTAATCTAGATGATTTACACAGCGTCCAGGGACCACTTTTTACTGCCTCTATGAACGGGACACTGCAGTGCGTGGCTCGTGCCTGGTTGTCCTAACACAACGCGAATACGTGATCATCGCATGTTCGCGCGATAACCGCGTAATTGCGTTGTATTAGGACGATGCCGCAGTCTAATTTTCTAGTTTGATAAATTTTCTATGACCTCAGTAACAAGTAATTAAATAAAAAATTTAAAAACTCGCGAATCTTGGACCGATTTTCATCAATTATAGCTAAGAACACTCCCGACTAATTCATCTTTCAAACAAAAAAAAAAACAAAATCAAAATCGGTTCATACGTTCAGGAGCTACGTAGCCTCAGACACACACACACGTCAAACTTATAACACCCGTCGTTTTTGCGTCAGGGTTAAAAATCATATAACGCACAGGTTGGTCAGTCCTCCTCTCCTGATCCTACTTTATAATTTACTTACTATTAATTTACTTTATTAAACTAATAAGATGTGCTTTTAATAATTCTATTTTTGCCTAGCGTTTTGTATGTGAGTAAATGAAACGAATTATTATTATTAACGCATAACATTTAATATTTATAGTTCATATTTATAATACATTTCAATAATAGCATTAAGAAGTCATGAGTGTAATCATTATAGTAATGTTAGTGCTTGATTTTGACTTTAAATTAATTTTAACATTACAAAATGGGACTTACACCCTATAACTTACAGTCTACTTTATATTATCATAATCATCTTATGCTATTTCAATAGGCTAACCTATTTATCTTAATTCTATTTATTACATTTTTATGATGTAAATTATTGAGCCTATTATGACTTATTATACGAACATATTTTATAATAATATGTTGGAGATCATAGTGCATATACACCTTATAGTACGTACGTGGCATATGACATATTGAAATTGAGTTATCCAACTATCATCTAATGCTATCATAAGGAAAGCTATTGAGTTTCATAAAGTCTATTATTGTGTTTATTATAGTACCTTATTACAATGAAATACAGTATTTCATGAAATACAGTAACAGTATTTCATTATCTAATTTCTACTTTTGTTACGTGGTGTTCATTGCTTGCGTATCGTCATTTTCAGCGGTTTTATGTTTGTGATGAAATTGAAAATGTATAAGCATAATAAATTAAAAACAATGTAAATATACTTAGTGCAATATAAAGTACTTACAGCCATCAAAAAGAAAATGTATAACCAGAAAAGAGGTTAAAAAAAATTAAATTTTAAACGGCTATTCGTTATAAAAGTCATCTTGGCATAGAAAGTTAAAGTTTCGCAGAATTTCTAGTGATATTATTGCACAATCCTTTTTTACATGTAAAAAAATATGGTCGGGTTATTTCTTTATAAGCCGTATAAAAGAAAAAATTAAGTACATAAACTTAATTTTAAATCGAATAAAATTTCATAAATAATTGGATTTAAAATATGTCATGGGTTTTTTAATAAACATTTCAGCTTCAGCACAAACAATCACCGTTACTCCTGACTAAAAAGTGAAAATATATACAATAATCAACTGAAAAATTACACTAGAAGAGGACATTAATTTAATTATTATTATAACAATACGAAACATACAGTACCATCTTACCTAGACACATGCCGTTCCAATAATAAATTACCTGTGTAAATTCAAAGTTAGCTAATTGTTACACTGTATTTATTATAAAAAAAAGGGTGTGTATGCGGACTGAGTGACCAATCGGTGTTATTAGGTGTATAAATATGTTTTTAATTAATGGTATGTTTAATTCATGGTATGGGTTTTAATTAATTAATGATAGGTAATGGTATTTTTTTTTCAATCCATGTATAAACATAAATGTAACATTATTAAGTAGCACTGGATTCGTTAGAAAATCATTCGAAAATCTTAGATAAAATATTTACGAATTACCATTTCTCATGTCTAGTGGGTGTAACAAAGGTTCATCTTGTATTCCGGTTAAGTAGATCGCAAACGTTATCAGTTTTTTTAATTTTTTGAAACCAAAGTTTATGCAAGTTAGGTAAAACCAATTGTGGTGATCTCTCAGTCCTCAAAACATGATAGCAATCTACACTTTTAAAACATAAACTTACACACATGGCGATCCCTAAAATAATAATGTGCAAAACTTTGATAAAATAATGATTTCGAATAATCAGTAAGTATCCATAGCAAAGGTTTCCTGTGACTGCAATATTTTCTTTAATTTATACTCATGTGAATAATTTTGACTACAATTTATAGGTATACCGTTTTAATCTTGTACGAGTAGGTATTCTCATAGAAGATACGTCTGAAAAAATACTGAATAATTTCTGTATCCGGTTTGTGTATACGAAAATACATCTAAGTGTACCTACATGTAAAATTATAATAGAGGTTAGTTATAAGAAGTAAGAGGTATATTACGTATATTTACATCTAATCGTGTTGGAAGCTCAACGCAAATTTTGTGTGATTTCGTCTACTTACCTTAGGTTCCCATTAATTCTATAATGTTAGGTATAATTTTCGATGAATTCATAATTAGACGTGAAATAAACAAAAGCTTGGTGAAATTTCATTTTGAATTTTAGGGTGAGTGCGGCATTAACATTTAATTTATTTTGCGTTATGGTCTAAATGGACCGAAATATTCTTTGGATGACGTGAAACAGGCGTTTCTTTAAGCAATTAGTTATTATCCTGGTCATATAGTCAACATTATTTGCAAAAGCCCCTTTTAATAACACCGTCAAATACACAAATAAAATTTCACCACAAGACTAAGCTATTCGAAAAACTAACGTTTGAAAATTTAAAAAAACAAAACTGTGTAGAAATCGTGAATTTAAAAAAATTAGATGTAAAGTAAACGTTTAATAAATAAAAAACCTCCTTACGTCACTTTGGAAGACGTTTGATTAACACGCAGTACGCCTAGCTTATCTTATAAGACAAATAGTATTGTAATAGTCATACATAATTAAATATGATAGTAACAGGGATAATATTGAAACATGCAAAGTAAATTGAACGTGCGATAAAGCAAGTGTAGAAGTTATATAGAGAAAAATTACTATACGAAATATCTATTCCGATGAACTTAATTATAAAGCGTTACGGATTACTCTTTTATTGAATTTCTTACAAAACAACTTTAGAATCAATTATATGCAAATGAAAAATTGAGAAAACTAAATCTGCCTTGACATGTCGAGAATATTTCTCTAAGCATTACAACATAGACAAAGCAACTTTATTAATAAACCTCACTATGTTTTCTACAGTCCTACGTTAGCCCTTAGAGTAACGAGAAAGGAACGTAGAAAAATAACTTGTCAATTACAATTAGATAATTCTATGTTGATCAGCTATATATACATGTCAACATTTCAGTTTCTTATAATTATTGACAGCCATGTGATAGCTGACTATGAGTTTGCAACCCCATAACTCGATGTAGACAAAAGTGCTATCAACAAATCAAAATGACTTAGAACACAGATAATAATAACCAACATTTAACATAACAAAACACGACACGCAAGAATACAATAAACTTAATAACGATTTCAAATCTATCTTAAAAAATCTATTAGATAAGAAGGTAACAAAATTGATAACAGCTAATTAACTAATTATAAAACAAATTTATCTACCATCGGGCTTTCGAGTTGACCCATTCGTCGACTAACTCTAAAACACTGAAAAGCTAATTCATTAAAAGTACTTTACTAACTAACCTTAGTCATATACGCTATAGTGTGTCTAGCATTTTGAGATACAGTTTACCTATCTAACGATACACTTACTACTCTTAAACACCCGTTTCCCCGAAACCCATTCCCTGACCGTTTTCACGATTCAATGCTATGCAATGCGAGGTTATATTACAGGTAATATTTTCTGTAATATATTGCTTTCTATGGCTTATATTCTGCCCTCGTAATTGAAAACACAGTAAGTTAGAAAATCACGATTTGTAAAAAACGCGTTTAAGGTTTTCTAACTATATCAGAGGTGAGAAATACCATTTTTATAAAAGTAGTATTTTTTACCTAACTGATATAGTTTGGTCGGAACAAAACGACTTATTTGTCAAACTTTAAATGCGTTTTTTACAAAACGTGCTTGTCCAATTTACTGTGTTTTCAATTAAGAGGGGAATATTGCCGTCGTATGTAACAGATATTTCAATTTACATACATTTTAATTAATTATTCGCTTTGCATATCACTATGCCTTACTAAGGGCCGTTTTAGACAATGTATGTATCAATAAATAACAAATTAAAATAAGAATGAGCACTGGAATCGCGAGAGCAACAAGTCTAAGACCTCGCCTTAAAGACAATAACACTTATACAACCAAGGTTACAAATCACAGGACTGAAATTCAAAATGAGCGGTTTTATGCTACTTAAGTATAAGACAAGTATAAACACTGAAGATTCACATTGATACACCAAACTGTTTAAACACGTAAAATTCACGAAGGGAACAAAGTGACAAAGATTTCTGGTATAATGCTAAATGTCTTCCTAGATCAATGTGATCAATATAAAAAGTTGAGCAATGTACTCTTATGTCCGCTTTTAAAACCCGTGCAGTGAACAAACAAATCGTTAGTCGAATTAGCTCTAGCTGGAAATGACAGAACAACATAATGGTTACTATTTGTTACTAAAACCACAAACCCAGTGGGCCATTAATCGTTGTATTGGATAGTTCATCCAGTTTTAATAAATCTACGAGCCTCTCTTGGGCATGGAACTTTGCTTTCACCATTAGAACTTTACAAAGTTTTTGAAATGACGACGTAATGGGCGAATTTACTCATTACGACCCAAGACTACTCTAAGCTCCCATTCTCGTTAACACATTCATTATTTACAACATAGTTATGAACCTTATTATTTAGACATCCCTTACTCCCATTCAGTACAGTAATAGCCCCCCCCTCTTCTAAATCTTTAACCCTATGGTGTTATAGAAAATCTAACTATACCTTATTTGCAGTCATATAAAAATAACAACAGATTGTTTTATTACTAGCAATTATCTACAATAAAACTTTTGGATATCCACGGGTCAAGTGAGTAGATAAGCTTGTGAGCTTTACTAATATTTTATTTGATAAATAGTTTAATTCTATTTGGTGTTCGGTGCGTGCAATAGCACAATTCTAATTTCTTTATCCAAGTGTCTTAGAAAATTATTTTTAGAATAAGTGACGTTACAATTCCATCGAGAAATTCCTTCAAACAATCGAGACGATTAGAAAACGGTGTTTCTTTTATTCAACCTTTAGCGAGCTCGTCATGACTTCCATATACATTAGATAACATGCCATGTACGCTACTATACTCTAATCTACACTAGCTCAGTGTAATACATCCGACACAAACAGCTATCTCCATTTAATAACGCTTTATAACACGACGAACCACATAAAACACAGTTTTATTATATTTTCCATCCCTGTTTTCCTAACTGTTCGCTGTGGATTTAATTACTCTGAGATATCTAAATTACCTAATAACTTTTATAATGTTTTACTTTGACATATCAATAACGCGGCTCGAAATATTTTTTATTTTTATTAAGATAAGTTGCTACATACCCTACACGATGGGTAAAAGTTGAAATGCAAAGGTGAAAATAAAATAATAAATGGTAGTGAAGAAGGAAACAATGACTGATAAAACCCCTTATCTAAAAGGTGAACATAAACGTAACGATATCTTAGTTACAGACTAGGTTATAATCATCAACAATGATTTATTATCTAGCTACAGACAAAGTGCCAATAAGTGTGATCAAAGATTACTTTTTGTGAAAATTGTGAGAATTACAAAACAGAAGAGGTTCTAAGTTTACCCTGTACGCTAGGTTTTATTAGTGAAGTTACTGTAATATTAATTTACGGAAGAGTAACGCCAGTACTTTGCAAAAGACGCGAAAACTTAAGCAATATGAGAAATTCAGTCATTACATTTTTGGGCAAGCATTGGTTTTCTTAGAATTATTTCAGTAATAAATATACTTTCAAGCTATCCGAAATAAGTTTTCGAAAAATCAACAATTAAAATAGCGCTTAGAAAAACTTAAGTTTCACTAAAATTGGCAAATATTCTGGAACTATGATTTTCTGATTGCAAATTTGGCACACCATTTAAAAAATCTAATAAAAACTTAGTTTCACGGTCTATCTATAATTATTTTAAAAATGTACAATTGGCAGTCAATTGTTTTATTTTACAAATTTATCTAAGGAAATAATATCACCGTCGAGATGACTTACTATGTTGTGATAATGTACTCTTACATCTAGGTATGTCACGTTGCGATCTAGAAGTTATACTATCGATATCTACAATTCCTTAACATCATCATAACTATTGAAATATTACAATTCGTCAATACAATCGATATTGTCCATATATTATGATAATTACGCAATTACGTAACAATCTAAAAGTATAATTCAAATTACATCATCTTAGTTTGATTAGTCCAGTTCTCATTGAGGACGTTTGCACAAAACTATTAATATTGATGCTAATCGACTTTTATTAATTACTTTTACGTTACTTATTATTATAATGTTACATACCATTGAGCTCGATATTATTCGAAGTACCTTACAGTAATACAGCACGTTTCGTATCCAACAGTACATTATGACTTATATTATACCCAAACAATTTATCTAATGTAAGAAAGAAAATACAAACCAACTAGATTATTACTGTACAATGTTTGTGCGCTCGTATCAAATTATTCCTGAAAAAGAAACTATTAAATTGTATACAAAAGAACTTAACGTTCGCTTACGTTGCGGTGATTCTAATATAAAAATAGTAGTGGCAGATCCGCTCGGGCGTCAACACAACAGCCGCGCCGCGGCTCCTTCGACTATCGACGGAAACAGTCTCGAGTTCGAGCTTAATACTTTTATATAAAAAAAGACGGCTTTGGCAACGCTTAAGGCGTGAACACGTCCGTTAGCGCACCGGGCGCTTGGCACCACACTGAGCACATTAGTTCTCGCCTGTCAGTTCCCGACTGGGAGCTTAGATCGGTCACCCGTGCCACCACATCACGATCAGCTCCCAGAACGTCTTCGGCGGCGAGTGGCCGAAGACGTGAGACGAATTTCAGAGACCAGGGTCCCCTTCCGAGCCCATCTTTAGCAGCTCGAGCTTCTTCTTTGCAATCTTCGAGTAGAGAATGTCTATAGGCTTAGAGTTGTCGTAGAAGGTCGGTGCTCGGAATATGATGAGCGCCGTGCCCAGGACACACGCTATTGTGAACAGAAACAGGAATATTCTATCCATCACCATCGCTATGTACTTCCAGTCATCTTCAACCTGCAGAGAAACATAGTTATAAAATCATTTATTGCTTTTAATATATAAAACAAAAGGGATAAACACATACATTATCGAACTTATCCTTATTCTTCAAGTGTTGAGCTATGAACCTGGAGCCTTCTATAGTCTTTTCCATCTCTCTCACGTAAGGTTTCTCTAGAGATGGGGAGCCGTCGTCTAAGTCTAGTCGGCATGGAGAGCCGGGGGGAGGGGAGAACAGTTCATCGTCACCCCCAGGGGGAGGTGGGGGTGACGGTGGCATTCCGGGCAGCTCGTACTCTTCGCAGCCCCATTCCTTGAACTTGCCGTCCATGTCGTCCGGACCGAACACGTCTGTTAGAATCTGTAAAGCGTATGTGATTAGAAAAACCAATATTGAAGAGGTACCTACTAATGACAACAATAATTGAGACATACAAAATTGTCTTTAATTTATCAAACAATAAATGTTATGAGGTATTCTCGAAATTCATGTTCAACGCCTAAAATAAGTGCTTTTGTGGTTTTCGTAAAATTAGGGGACATTGCGTTGGATTACAATGTTAATGTAATGTTTGGGTGTTGCATCGTAACAGTAATGATAAGGTGTTAGATCTGAATAAACGTAACTTCCCCAAAACTGAAAGCAAGTACTATTGGAATAATGTGAGAATTCAGTGCTGCAGGAGATGAAATGAGGATTACGCCGTCAGAGGGAGCCAGCGGGCAGTGTATCAGCTCGGCTTAGGCCAGCACACAATTAGGGCCGAGTAGGTTTCGGTTTCGGCGTGTCTGGCCTCGTATATATCTTGCCATCCGTCCGCAGCCACTAGGGGCACATAAATAACCCCGCCCGCGCGATCGTTAAGCTCGCTAGTAATAAAGGAAAATCGAAATGGAATAAAATTGGCCAAGCGATACTCCCAACATACAAAAGATTTAGAATATAGTATCAGGAAGAATCGCGGCCGAGCACAATTAAAACGGTTATTGTTGAAGCTCCAAGTAATAGCTGTCCGTATTGAATTCGTACCGATGGAAAATACTCTGAATGGAGGAAACTCGAAGAGAAAGGCGTTTGTGTTGTTTTTTCGCACTGAAAGAGATCCCTCTGAAGAACTTCATTTGTGAGAGCTTTTATTTACAAATTTAATTAAAATGTTGCGAGGCGGGGTTTATTCCGAGTGTCGAGCGTCTATGCTGCGGATGATTAATGTTTCTGCCTCATCTCATTTCTTTGTCGGTGATTTATGAAAGACGACTGTATCTTACCTCTGTAGGCTTATCGTTTTCATCATCTTCTTCTTTCTCCGGCCTCTTTATACACAGAAAGGGGGGTAAAAAGTCTATGAATATTCTCCGTACGATGGGATGCATCGTGTGAGTTACTGGCGACCTAAAATTTATGTTTAGCACCACAATGGTTACCACTACAGATAGCGTGACAAGCATCATAGTGAATAGCAAGTATTTTCCTAGCAAAGGGACCGTTAGTGATGTGGGGGGGATAATTTCTGCTAACAGTAAGAAGAACACGGTGAGAGAGAGAAGAATCGAGATGCAGAGAGAGATTTTCTCTCCTGAATCTGAGGGGAGATAGAATACTAGTACCGAGAGGAATGATATTCCGACACAAGGTATTATGAGATTGACCGTGTAGAAAAGTGTTTTTCTCCTAAGCGTGATGTTGAAAATTATATCTGGATACGGTTCTTCGCAGCAGGAGTAGAATTTTTCGTTTCTCGTTGCGGGAACTTTCATTATGTCCCATTCTACTGAAATGTAGTACTCCGAAAGGTCAATGCCCATCCCTATCTTGTCGGAATCCGGTGATTGCTTCAGATGCCTCAAATCCACCTGGAAAATGAAAAAAATATTAGAAAAACACTGATTAACTGATTAAATATGCGCAACAATTCATGGTGAAGCGATAACAAAATAAACACCTAGAAAAAGATATCATTGTCTTGGAAGACCTAATTCTAATAATAGCAAGATTATCTTCTAGGCCAATTATTGTCTTTAGAAAATTTAATTAACACAGCCACAAATACTGAATACTAATAACTGCATATACTAATATTATTGAATAATATTTGAGGGTCCTAACATACACTGTATACCTACTAATAATGATCTTGAACAAAGGAAACGATATCATCAGAAATACCCTAGCATGAAAGCCTTTTTTAAAATAATCGAAATGATTTGCTCTTAGACCCACAGTTTCATTTGAAAAAGCTTAAAATAGAGCTATCTCTCAGACTACTTATAAAAAAACCCTCCACAGTTAACCTGCCCTGTAGAAATCAAACCATTCACACGAATCCTTACAAATAGGTGTTGTCCCTATCTCAAACAACTATCTGAGGCGTGAGAGGGACAGGTGGGAGTGAATTCCCAATTGAACCTTAACACGAGGGGAATAAGGTTGTTTATGTCTATAAACTGCAGGTAGGTTGAATCGGTAGATTTATTGGCTTCCTTACTTTCGATGGATGGCTTCACTTTGGACTGTTAGGGAGAACGCAAACCAAAGACAAAACGTCTTGTCGAACAGTTAGTGATGTGAAACTTCTCAGTAAAACTTTTTTAGTTACAATATGCTTCTTTTTATTTGCTGTTTTCGTTACTTGCTTATTTAATGATAATCATCCTAAGTACTTAATAATATTATTAAGTACACTACATAATTACTATATATTCTTATTTATTAAAAAACACAGTTTATTCTCTAGGTATGTGCGTATAAAGCAATGTTTAATAGGTAGGTATTAAACAATGCTATAATAGATAGGTAAACATACTTAAGAAAAGTCTGTCGTGTCAATTGATGTGAGTTTCGTTACAACGAAAACAGCATATGACGAGGAAGCATTCATCATATGCTGTTTTCGTTATAACAGAAAATTTATTTTCACGTCACTAAGTACGCGACAAAACAGTTTTGTCGATAGATGTGCGTTGGCCCTTAGGGAGAACGCAAACCAAAGACAAAAAGTCTTGTCGAACAGTTAGTGATGTGAAACTTCATAATTTCGTGACAAACCATGTCAGTATAACTTTTTTCGTCACAATATGCTTCGTCTTATTTGCTGTTTTCGTTACTTGCTTATTTAATGAGAATCATGCTAAGTACTTAATAATATTATTAAGTACACTACATAATTACACTATATTCTTATTTATTAAAAAAGCACAGTTCATTTTCTAGGTATGTGCGTATAAAGCAATGTTTAATAGGTAGGTACTAAACAATGCTATAATAGATAGGTAAACATAATTTTATGCATGCGTCGTGTCAATTGATGTGAATTTCGTTACAACGAAAACAGCATATGACGAGGAAGCATTCGTCCTATGCTGTTTTCGTTATAACAGAAAATTTATTTTCACGTCACTAAGTACGCGACAAAACAGTTTTGTCGATAGATGTGCGTTGGCCCTTAGACCCTTAGCACTAGTTATCGATGACGACAAGTCGCTTGGAAGTTTTTTAAATATGTCAGAGAACCGGAAACTGCCGAACTTAATTTTCTATCACATTTATCACACTAGATTGCTTCTCCTACTATTTACTTCTATATCAGGCCTCGTAGCTTTACTGATCAATATTGCTAAGCAAAATGTTGTAAAGTTCATCGATAGTCCTCGATGTGTTGTCGAGTAGAGAGAATGGAAGACGCAAGAGTACCGAAGCGCCTCTTAAAAGGCAAACCTGACCCAAGACCATGCGGTAGACCAAAACTCAGGCGGGTGGATGGCATCAAAGAAGACCTAATAGACAATCAACGTTGGCAGCTGAAGAGAAGAACCTGGTTGAAGACTTAGATAGATAGATAGATAGATAGATAATACTTTATTGTACACACAAAGAATTTAGGTGACATACAAAACTTAAAAATTAACTTATAATAGTACAATGGGCGGCGTTATCACTGAAAGCGATTTCTTCCAGGCTTCTTAATAGACTAAAGCCCCGTGGCTGTAGCGCCTATGATGATAATGACTGATCAAAATTGGTGTACCAAATACTTTGAAATCTAAAAACGAACGTTTTATTAAATCTAGTTTCATTTAGTTAGTAGTAGAATAGTTATGACAGGCGTCACAGCTCAGTCGGTAATGGCTCTGCCTTCCGTGCTGTGGGTCGTGGGTTCGATCCCCACTGAGAACAAACATATGTGCATGGAAAACATAGATGTTTGTTCTATGTCTGGGTGTTACTATGTGTTATAAGTATGTATTTACAAAAAAAAAAGTATATATAAGTAGGTATTCTATCAGCCATCTACTTCCCATATCACAAGCTTTGCTTAGTTTGGGACTAGAGGGTGTTGTGTGTAAAGTCCATGAATATTTATCTATTTATTTATTCAAAGCATAAGCTGTATACCTCTATCTTGAATAATCTATATTCAAAAAAGTCTTTTTAAAGAACATGTAGGTAGCCAAGAAAAATAAAGATTTTTCTAAATAGCAGGTGTATTTTACACGCGTAAGTAATAGTGGTTATAACTGGAGCATAAACTACATATCGTTTTTTCTATTTATTCCAGAGCACGTTTTGTTCTATTCTTATTATACACTATACCAGCGACCCCAATATAAATATTTTTCCTGACAGTAAGTATTGGAAAAGGCTTTCATACTAAGGAATTCGATTACATTCTAAGCGTTCGCTACAATTTTCTTTTAAGGCAGATTCGTTTTTTCATACAATTTTATTAGAGCCCGTGACTGTGAAATTCGCTTTTTAAGGGAGAACGCAAACCAAAGACAAAACGTCTTGTCGAACAGTTAGTGATGTGAAACTTCTCAGTAAAACTTTTTTAGTTACGATATGCTTCTTTTTATTTGCTGTTTTCGTTACTTGCTTATTTAATGAGAATCATCCTAAGTACTTAATAATATTATTAAGTACACTACATACTTACTTTATATTCTTATTTATTAAAAAAGCACAGTTCATTCTCTAGGTATATGCGTATAAAGCAATGTTTAATAGGTAGGTACTAAACAATGCTATAATAGATAGGTAAACATAATTTTATGCATGCATGTTTGCTTTTGAAGGCCGCTCGGCCAATTTAATTAATTAATTAAATTGTTTTAACGGCTGGTTTGCGAACTTATTAATAAAAAAACGTAAGAAAAGACTGTCGTGTCAATTGATGTGAGTTTCGTTACAACGAAAACAGCATATGACGAGGAAGTATTCGGCATATGCTGTTTTCGTTATAACAGAAAATTTATTTTCACGTCACTAAGTACGCGACAAAACAGTTTTGTCGATAGATGTGCGTTGAACCTAAGAAAATTCCGATGACAATGTCTGTTTTCATACTGCTAGCGACACGATGCTTTTACGATACCGACGCAGAGCTAATCTCATATATTATTATGAAATGAAATGGTATAAATAAAGATAATTACAGTAGTAAGTAGTCACAAGATGCAAGTTCAAGATAGTGAGTATTGGTAGCTTTTACCTAGCAGTGGGGCGGAACAAATTAGTCATTCACATTTCACCAAATAATAGTAAGTATGAAACCACATGATAAAAGTGAAAACTTCCCAATTTGAGTCGAGTAAACCCGATTCAGCGTCGCTGACCCGAGAATGACGGTTCACTTTTGTTCACTGTCCACGCAAAGACAAAGTTTTTACTTCTTCTTTTCTTATTTATGGTTTTGTCCGTCATTTCGACAGACAATTTCGCCAGTATCAAGCGAATAAACTGAATTGGTATTTAGTCAAGTCGAGTCATTCGTCAAGTCTGCTGTCATTTGTTTTCAAGGCAAAATGGTGGATATCCCTTTAAAAAGTTTTCACTTCAAGAACGTACTCCATACGGTCAACATCTACCTTCAATTTGACAAACCATGTCGTCAGCTAGAAGAGTAGGTTATAAAATAGTTTTTTATCATAGCTTCTAAAACTTACCATATAACCATCGTAACTCCAACTACCGAACTTCATAAAGCACGTCTGCTCATCAAATGGGAAGTACTCCACATCTATCTCACAAAATGACTTGTATATAGCTGGGGGCTTCCACACGACCTTCCCGTCGTGATGCAGGATCGCTTTCGTCATGATGGTGACCTCGTAGTTACCATCAGCACTGAGGAAGGAAATAAACCATTATATTTTCAAGTAGACCTTTCTGGTAACATATTAGTAGAGTTCTTTGTAAAAGAGTTCGTCTGGAAAAGCCACATCCTATAAATAAAAGCGAAAGTTTAGATGTTTCGATGTTTGTGTTTCAATTACGTCGAAACTACTGAACCAACTTGGATGAAACTCGGAATATATATAGTTCGTAACCTGGATTAACGCATAGGCTACTTATAATACATAGTGACACCCAGATATAGACCAAACATCTATGTTTATCACACATAAATGTTTGTTTTAAGGAGATCGAACCCATGAGCCACAGCCTGGAAGGCAGAACAATGACTGAGCTGTGACGCCTGTCAGTAATAGATAAAAAGTAAAAATATTAAACGTACGAAGTCACAGGTATTCCACTAGCTATTTCATAAAATAGGTCACGTTGTCTTCCATTAGGCCAACGCGGGCCCATTAAAAATAAAGTTAACACTGAATATTCGCGGCGAGAGCTTTTAGGAAGTCACAGGTGCATTAAAGTGTTTCTAACATATCTGCTTAAATTTAAAAATATTGCCGTGTTGGATGTACTGGGTAAGTAAAGTACGTTATTGCGCCAAGATGTTTTTACAATATTAGATGCGTTACCCGCGTTTTATAAATAGAAAGATAAAAGTAAGGTAATTACCTGACTTTTACATGCTGCGTGCTAAAACTACTTGGATTTAGAACAGTATATTTGCAAAAGCCATTTGCATCCTAGCCGATAACGACATCTTCTGTGCAGTGGGTCGAACTAAATGTCGCGGTTGACAGAGACACGATGTGAAAGCTTCTTTTACAAATAATATGGGTGTACTTATAAACGCTGAAAGAGCACAATACATACATATAACAACAGCATACAGTTGATTGAAATCTAGCTCTGTCACTTAAATTACCTGATAATAAGAGACCAAGCTACATTTCAGGTTTATATGTATACTCCTAAATATATATTTGCTTTTTTTTATGGCAATCGTCCGTAGTTGGACAATTCTGCCAGCGTCACGTCGTTTATATTTGCTTTCTGTCGATATCGTTGGTGTCGGGTAATTGGCAGTGTGGAAACAACCTTAATTAACAGTTCTATGCACTAGAAAACGCCTACTTGATTTATAGTTCCCGCTAGATGGAATTTGTACGCTTGGTTGGTTCGGCTGTAAGTAAAATTGTTGGGTGTGCAGTCATCTATCACTTTATAATCTGTTTTTTTTTTCAAGATGGTGTCCCGTGACATCAAAAATACGTTTATCTTCCGTGACACAAGCTTGGCACAACCCTGTAAGTTGATCTGAGTTACGATTACGGACACCGCCTCTACGGAAAGCAGTTCAACCATTACCACCATGTAGCTAGCTCGTAAACTTAAACGGTGCTTCAAGTCTTGCCTTCAGATCTTTATGAATAATGACCCCGTCGTAGGATATTCATGACCATCCAATCTTACCTGAGTTTTAGAGCACGCAAGATAGATGGCGGGATTATCGCGGGCCACAATTTTACAGGTACCCTCAATAAAACGAAGCGTTCAATGTCAAGTTTGACGTTGATATCTTGTCTTCCTAGTTCCTTTCTACTATTGAATCCTTTAAATTATTAGATATTTGGTTTGCATGATATTGTGAGTTAACCACGGTAAAGTGAACCGATTTGTATAAAACATTTATACCTACTGAATTCTTAATTTGGTATAAAATATATCTTGTGTATTTACTGCAAATAGGTCTTTGAGGTGCTTGTTTAAAGCTGTAAGTAGTAATTTCTTTAGATTTAGCAGCCAACTTATAATGCTCATATGCGAGGCTGGTAGACCAAAGTGCTTTCTGAAGTGCAAACCTATTAGAAGAGTATTTTTCTTAATAAAATCTAATCAAAATATAGCTAATTGGGGATTTGTTTGGGATCCCAACTTTGCGATCTTATTCTTACAAGATTTTATTAAGAGAATTACCACTTAAACTATAAAATCTTAATATACATTAGAACTATAGATAATTAATCCAAATTTCGCTCTGCAGGGTTCGTTTCTAAAGGTATGCGATTTGATATTACTAATAACGTAATATTAAATGGCGTACTCCATTCCTAAAGTTACAATTTCAAGTAGGAAGCATAAGTTTACACTCAAAGTGCCGGAAGGACTTCCAAAATGGGACCACACCAATAAACACCTACAAACTAATCGAAAACAGCACAATACAATCGTATTACACAAGACCCGGGATCTTACGGTGTACTTCAAAAGTTCTTGCAGCACAAGTTTCTAGCTTTTTAGCAGCTTTCAACAGGACAATTGGATTACTTTACACGTTACAGGATGCTAGATGCCAGGCAAGCCTAAATCATGTAAAAATATGACCCAGGCCTCGTCCCGTTCATCGGGATATGGGTAAAAGGTGCCAATGATGCTGTATAAATCATCTAGATTAAACGCAATGCATGTTGCTAAGCAAAGCTAGCGTTTCCATTAGACGTCTTTGGCTGGGTTTGATCAACTACAAATAACGCTATACGTTAAATAAAATACTAGCCATCTCTACTTTGAACTTATTAACAACAAGGACGAAAATATTTTAATCTAAAAAATAGCTTTATTCGGCGTTGATTAAACCTGGCATTACTGGGCTGAATGTACTAAAAAACTGTTTGAACAACAAACACCTACGTAGATAAGGTTAAGAAAAGTCATTACATCAAACGGATTTGTTTAGCAATTTAAGTTAATTTAAAATTACTCATTAGCCCATTAGTAATCTTTTTAGGGTACATTTCATATTTCTAATTTATATGCACTAGATAAATAAAAAAACGGATTACTGTATTGAGAAATTATTTGTAGAGAAGTTAGATCTCGTTAGATTTCTAAAGACCTTTATCTACACGATGATGAATGTATCACTTTCATTAAATTATTACTTATGATGTGTAAAAACTCGTGCTTAGTGTAGTTTCTTGTATCAGATTGTATGATCCAAAATTAATCTAATTCCGAACTCGTGTCAAGCGGGAATCGAACTTAATTCACGGAATTTGGTAGAATTACCAAACTTTGATAAGTAGGGAGTATAGTGCCGCAAAATTTTAAGGCTACTCTACTCTTATAAGTTGTCTTATGTTATATTATTCGCTGTTATTGATCGATCAGTTATGTATTTGTGAAAATGACCGATAAATCTCATACCTACCATCTCTTTTTGTTATCAGCCAAGTGACCACGACGCAGATGTTGATACCTTAGTCCATAAAATCCAGGTCCATAATAACCTAACTCCTCCTAGGAGATACATCATTGAGTACCTACTACTTGTAGCAGCCCTAACCAAAGATTAGTTAGTTAATGTATAAAACCGAGCGTAAAGCAGTTTCAATGTTTGCGTGGGCACTTTGTTGTAGTGTGACGGCTCAAAATTCGAGCGCATCCTAAATGTAATAACACCCTTAAAACCAGCGCTGTTTTGTAGAACTGTACATAACTTTGATGAATTGTGATTAGTAAAGCGTTACATCCTGGCTACGATCGTTGGAAACTATAATGTAGATAATAGTTGTTTTCACACTGCCATAAATTAGCCTCTCCGCCGATATCGTGTCGATAAGACACGATATCGGCAAAGAATTTCACACATTAAATTTACTATTACACATTGTCCGATGTTGGGGTGTGTTAATTCGTCCAAGTGGCTCAGACACGGTGTGAAAGTGTCTAAGTGGTTGTGCTAATACAACGCGATTACGCGATCATCGCAAGTTCGCGCGAGTTTTACTCGTATGAACGCGCGATCAGACATACTGATGTCGATCGCCCGAATGCGTTTTTTCAAACGATCATGCGATTTTCGCTTCGCCAGTTCGCGCGATAATCGCGTAACCGCGTTGTATTAAGACAACTACTTAGACACTTTCACACCGTGTCTGAGCCACTTGGACGAGTTAACACACCAGCCAACATCGATCTTTCCGAGTTGATATTATGTCGGTATCGTGTAGGTATCGGTTAAATGTGCAAACGCCTGTAGGTACTGAAACGTTGCTTCCTCAGATTTAGATCAGTCTGGAAGATTTAGAGCGTAGCGCGTAATTTATTGGTGTTTTATCGTATACGCAACTTTTTTATTTCTGTTCTACTCTACTAGACAAATCGCGGACAAAAACAGGTTTTTATCTAAATACCGTCTTTTATTGGTTCCATTATTCAAAAGTTAATGTCCCATATTACTATTAAACTACGTTATGTCTTTTACGTTGAAAAAAGTAAATAAATCTAAATCTACCATTCTCATATCTGATCTGTAGATTAAGATTAAACGTAAAATAACAGATTCTGTGGTTTTACGTATACCACAAAAGTTTGCTCATTGCGTAGATAAACATATTTCACAAACCAAAGATTGGTAGAAACCTCAATTGAATCGCATCTCAAAAGCTAGACTTCACTGCAGTAGTTAAACTAAATCGATAGCCTTTTGGCATCGTATCAAGACCCGAATCGAGGCTGCCGTTTCAAATCTTATATCCTACTATTTTTAAACTCTGTACTTTCAAAGCATCACATATTATCAGTCCCAGTTCACTGCATTCGTATGCAAGTTTAAATCTAGTTTGGTGGTCATAGAGTATAAATTCGAGTGTATGTTTTGAGCAGAGATCGCGCTTATGCATTTAAGTTTAAATCTTGTACGGTCGAAATAGAGTATAGATTCGGGTGTGTTTTTGGAGCAAAGATTGCGCTTCGACGATGTGGAAGGCTCGATAGATGCATGTTTTAATCTAAACAGTGACATTGGCAAGTATTCAATAGACAAGCTTTGAAGCCGATTTTAGTAGGTGCGAATCAGTAAACATGAATGAGGTTAACCGGGCATAAAGTAACCTATAGATATCTAGAAAAGTTCGATGTCGAAAAGACTACCAGGTTACAGGCACAAAGACTACTTCTCAGTGGCGCAGTGCAATGCCTCATATGGCACGTCCTTAGTGAGGCAATGTATTATTATAATAGGCAGAGTTTACCACTCAGCATTAGGTGTTTCGACTGCTTGTTCCACCACATGAGAATGAATCATAAAATAAATTTTTATTGATATTTATTCTATCCTCTCCTCTTCATCTAATCCAGAGACTCTACTATTCTTAACATTTGGAATTTCACGAATTTCCTATTCCTTATTCTGTCAGAATTACCCACACTAGTGATTGACAGCTTGTTTGACTGTGCTCTGAATTGAATTCACAGCTCAGAGCCCGTATGCCAATCTTTTGCTGACCAGTAAATTGTTTGATATTTCAAAGACCAAATCACAATAAAAAAGCTGATAGAAGTTTTTTGTCACGGTGTACGAATCGAATTTTTTCGGAAAATATCGGGTTTTTCTTATCTATGTTGATTACATTACGAAACAGCATTTAACCCTAGATCACCATAACAAGACAATACTATGATTACTAAATAACCAGTTGGTAAGTTTCTTAGCTTTTACTGTTTTGGTATGTTCTATCCAACCTCATTTAGAATCTAGTAGGTATCTAGTACTCTTAGTGGCTTAGGAGTTATAGCATCAGTCATTACATAGTAGCACCCAGACATAGTACAAACTTAAGGTGTATATTTTTGAACTCACAAAATATTTGTTCTTGGTGAGGATCGGAGCTACGAGCCACAGCACGGAAGGCAGAGCTATTACCGACTGAGCTGTGAGGCGTGTCACACGGGATTAAAGAGGATCAAACGGGATATGTAAATAAGCTTGAACCTTAACTAAAAAGCTTCATATCTAGTTTTTTTATTAAAAAACTTTGTTGAAGAAAATACATATTTTTAACCGACTTCAAAAAAGCAGGAGGTTCTCAATTCGGTTGTATGTTTTTTTTAAATGTTTGTTACCTCAGAACTAACTTCTAAAAACTAACTAAGTTCGATTAAATTGGGATAACCATATCACGGAGGTCAGTAGGAAAATCTTTGCGTCCTTGCATGCCATGAAACGCATGCAAAACTTCCTTCCTTTCACAGCCAAATTAACTCTTGTCAACTCATTACTACTTCCGATTATAGACTACGCCGATGTGTGTTATTCCGACGCTACGGAAGATCAGCTCAATAAACTGGAGCGTCTACTGAATGTCTGCATTAGGTACGTCTTCGGACTGCGCAAGTATGACCACGTCTCCTATTATCGCTCTCAGTTGAAGTGGTTGAAAATCCGCTTTCGCCGTGATACCCACATTCTCTGTCTCCTTTATAACACTCTTCACAACCCTATGTTCCCTAACTATCTCAAAGAACATTTCTCCCCTCTTTCTTGTTCCGACCGCCCCGTACGTTCCTCTCAACATCTTCTCCTCAAAACCCCAGTTCATAAAACCTCCTTCTACAATGATTCCTTTACTGTCAGAGCGATACGCCTGTGGAACTCCCTTCCAGTGGATATCCGTGAAGCTGCTTCTTTAGGTATTTTCAAATCCAAATTATATCGCCACTTTCTATCAATTCAGATCTCTCAACAAAGTTGAGCAATTCATGTATGTATTTATATAGGTATTTAGGTAGTATACATATATATATTTGGTTAGTGTATTATTATTTTATGTAGGTAATTTTTATATATTTTTAAAGACGTTTCTCCCTACCAAGTTTTCCATAATATAAGCACTACCTTTTTCTCCACACTACACAAAGGTTGGTTGGAAGAAAATGCTAATTAGCATTAAGCCCGCCTCTGTACTGTTTTTATAAGATGCAATAAAGAATTTTCTAATCTAATCTAAGTTCGATAAATTAAAATTTAATTCAGAACCTTATTTTTTTAAAGTTGGTTAAAAGCTATCTTCAGTATAAATAAAATTCTGAACTCCGTTTTACAAAGCCCGCATTTGATTTTCTATAGTTAACTTAGGGTTAAAAAGTATAAATAGGTAGGTAGGTGGTAACGACATGAAATTCATTACGTCATGACATGACATTAACATGCATTTGACCACTTTGACATAATTTGTATTCTTGAAGCGTTGTGTCATCAAAATGCTTTTGTAAATGAATTTTGTACATTTTTACGTAATTTTAGGAGGTTGTTTGTAATACTTGATGAAGGGCCTAGTAGAATAAGGAAGAAAAAAAGGTATGTAATGTAATTACCTACCTATTTACAGCAATATAAATGATTTTGTCAAATGCACTCTAACAAAGTGTTTTTTCTACAGGAATAGAACTTAGAACCATAAAACACTTTTGAGACGAAGAGAAAGTTGAATAGAGTTTGAAGCTAGTGTACCCAACACCCTAACTTAACTGATGGAAATACTTTCTGGCAAAACAATGCTAAACAGGAAACATGTGTACTTACCCAACACTGAGCCAGGAAAAACATGCCTATGATGATGTGGAAGTGAGTATCTACCTACATTACAGAATAATTGAGCACTAAATCATTTAAATGTGGCTGGCAGACAATGCTCCTAGCACTAAGTACTTATTTGTAAAAATTTGGTACCTACCTAGTTATGGAGGTACTAAATCATAGGCTATTATTGCTCATTCCTCTTTCTTCAGCCAGCTTTTTGTTCCGTGCAGACAAACCAATCCCATTTTATATTAGTAATAACTATAGCATAGTTATAATGAAATGTACAACTTGATAAATAAATTAAATTTTATTTTGTTTCAGTCTTTAAAATACCTAACCACCACATAGTCTTAGCAAATATCAGCTGGGAGGACTTTTCATACAAGTGATGTTTAAGTTACAGTTTATTTTTAGTGAATTATTTGTTATTGTCTGCAAAACTAAGCAAAATTCAGTTTTATTCAATGTTTATGACTGTGGCAGTGAGACATAACTCTTGGAATAAATTAAAATGATTATCAACATGGTTTTATTCAGTTATTAGATACAAACCAATAATATATTAAAAAAACATTGTATGCATTGCTAGGATTTCAGCTCACAGTGGTACCTTGTTTTGCAAAGTGTGTAAGTATATGAAATATATAGTATGCGGATTAAAACACCATTCAAACAAGACTCATTTATTGTTAGTTTGCGGTAGGCAGCGCAAACCGTATTTGCGAGTACCCACATACCTAGGTACTATCTATAAGTAAACATGGATACATTACAATTTTCCCCTCTTAGAAACTATGTGGCTAAACAAAATAAAAACTAATGGATAAATGAATCAGAATAGCTACATTACTACCTATTTGATACACGGGCAAAACCAACTCTAAACTTAGGTACCTACCTAGATTCTTACTGTAAGTTTACGTAAATCTAGTGCACATGGCAATAGGTAAAACCACAAACAGCACTAAGCTACGTACTTTCCCTCACAAGAGAAAAAAAAACTGTAGGTAAGGTACCCAACCCACCCAGGTACCCAATGATTTTTACAAGATATGAACTTATTAGCTAGAAACGTTTTGCATAACGACAGTAAAATAAAATAAAAAAAACTTCTACGTATAGGTAGGTATAAGTGTACCTATATTTCACATCCTATAATTAGGCCTTTTATTACGAGGACGAAGATAGCCCGCTGTTGGACTTGCAGAAGCGCCCTCGTCATCAACCTGCCGGAAAGTAGGTGGCAGTGGAGTCGACGGTGACGTCGCTGTCGAAGGGCACGGAGACTCTTCTGCGTCGAGGAATGCCGCCTCAGTGGTGCGCCCAGTAGGCGCTGGATCCGTAGCTAGTTCTGGTTCATCAGCGTCGTTTGTGCTACTCTAAACGCTTCTAGTGAGTGACAACCGATTAGTTTTACGCATCGGCATAATCTGATCGATGTGTCTGGTTTTAGTCACGTCCTCGGTACGTACCTTATAAGTGACAGCACCGGTGCGTGTTTCGATGATGCCTGGCTTCCACTTGACGGTGCTGTTCGGGCGAAGTTTCTTGACGAGTACTTCGTCAACCTCTTTGAGATCGCGAAGTATGCCGCCTGCATTGCGTACTTGCGATTCCTGCGCGGCCTCGACGAAGTAGGCGGTTTATGGGCGCAGCATGTCGAGCCGCGAGCGCAGCCGGCGGCCCAGCATGGCTGCGGCGGGTGCCCGCTTTGTGCTGGCGTGCTCAGTGTTTCGGTATTGGAATAAAAACTTGCTTAGTGCACGGTCTACGTTATCTCCTTCAAGTATAGCCTTTTTTATAGCCTTTTTGACCGTCTTCACGGCATTCTCCGCGGCTCCGTTACTGGAAGGATGATAAGGTGCAGCCAAAACGTGTTGAATGGCGTTGCACCGAAGGAACCTTTCGAACTCGACCGAAGTGAACGGCGGCCCGCCGTCTGATACCAATTGCTTTGGAAGACCGAATCTAGCGAAACACTCTCTCAGTACAGCCGCGACCTTCGCCGCCGTTGTGCCCGCGGTCATGACAAACACCTCAATCCACTTCGAGTGAGAATCTATAATTAAAAAATAAGTCTTTCCTGTGAAAGTATGGTTTTTCGTTCTCAATTTCCGGATTATCCGGCCAACCGCTCATTAGATATCCGTAGATTCTTCTTAATATTAAATCGTTCTTGGTTTCCCTAGCCACATCCCTGTGACCGATCGGAAAACTATCTTCCACAAAATGTAGGTATGCGGCGTCATCCTTGACAGACTCCCCTTTGCAATGCTGCAACGGCAGGCGCGATAATGCGTCCGCATTGCCGTTTCGTTCCGTCGGCACAAATTTAATGTTGAAATCGTACGCGGCGAGCTTCACAGCGTACCTTTGAAGCCTGCTGGCGGCTGTCTGCGGTATAGTATAGTATATCACCTCAAGCATGTTAGGCCTCGCTTGAGATGTCTTATATAGGTATGCATTATGAAGACCTGAAGTAAAAGTTTATTGAAATTAAATATCAGCGGGACATACCTACTTCATTTTAATCATAGTTCATACTAATTATTATAAACGCGAAAGTTTGTAAGTATGTATGGATGTTTGTTACTTTTTCACGCAAAAACTACTGGCCGATTTGGATGAAACTTTGAATCTACATAAGTTTGAGCCAATTTTTGTTTTAGATATGTAGGTAGGTAAATTTAAAGATGCCTACCTATTGAAATTGGTTCCCTCTCATCATGTTGAAATGGGAAAGTCAACAGTCACATTCATAGAATAAATACAAAATTCTTACCTTGGTAGTCTTGTTCGAAGTAGGTACCTATCAATATGTGGTAAGTAGGCACGATTCGAACATACGAGCACACACAAGCAAAATGTATATTGCTGGAGGTGTTTTTTAGCATCAACACAAAACACGAAACTGAGTAAATAGGTAAACGTAGGTAGATATTAATTAACAAAGCATTTTCAGAAAAATATACATATTGTTTTTCTGTCAACAAATAACAAATGTCAATAAAACATAGACTAATAGAAACCAAACCACAGAACAATTACAAAATACATGAAATGCTGACATGGTGCGTTTCAGATACTACGCAACATAATTCATCAATTTTTTGTGTGAAGTACCGGTTTTTTGTCTGATTACGAATTTTGGTTTTTTAGATCTCTGTACATTTTATTAGATCAGATTGGTTAAACATTTCTTAATTTTTGCATTTTAAAGACGTTTATCTACTTACATTTTTCAGTACTTATGTGTCCAATGAGCTTATTTTAAAGTAGAGTAAAAATAATACGATCAACCACGAGGAGAGTTTTTGAACGCAATGTTTGTTACATAATTAACCCAGCAGCAATTCAAAACGGTCACATAAACCCATCATATAAAATATTGTTACAAATCATCATTATCATCATCTTATAGTATTCCAGAAAAAGCTATTTTGGCCCATCTTCACCTATCGACTTCCCGCAATCTATACAATGTCATCGGTCCATCGGGTTGGTGGCCATCCTACACTTCACTTTCTGGTTCGCTGTCGCCATTTGAGAACATTATTCCCCAGGGGTAGCCAGTTCTGCGAGCTATGTGGCCAGCCCATTGCAACTTCAACTAGCTAACTCTACCTGTACCGGCATAGGTGCACCATGAGTATTTGACATGATATTCGTTTCACGCATATTCTTAGATATTCCAGTGATTCCGCCAAGATGACTATATCGTCGGCAAATCGATACGTTTACTATTGATGTTGATGCCATACTCATTCATTGCAAGAGTTTGAACACATTGTCCAGTGCAGAGGTGAACAGTTTCGGAGAAATAACATCTCCAAGGCTCACGCCTTTTAGCAGTCGAATTGGATTTGTACTCTGGTATTGCAGTCGAATGGACGTGGACGACGTGGTGGCATTACTATACAGTCTACATAGGTGTACAGTACACAGTAACAAACACTTCGATATACCGGTAGTTGATTTGGCACCGCTGAAGTAGGTAACTGTCGCACTGCCCAGGTTTTAACTGAATCAAAGGCTTTTTACAAACGATAAACAAAGTGGCCGATTACTCTTCGATCTTCTGTAGGTATAACCTGCCGAAGCGTGTGGATGTGGTCTATGGTGCTAATGATATTTTCGGAACCCGCCCGCATTCAGAAGTTCTGTTGTTATGCCGTTCTCCCCTGGCACCTTGTTGTTCTTAAGCTGCAGCTATGTTAATGCTAATGTTATTTGTATGTTCATATGCGTTGATTTGTAAAAAACATACTGAAACCAATTTTGTTATTATTTACGGGTCATATTGATCTGAATTAACGTCGATATACACAATTTCACAGTTTGACATGACAGGTTAATATTATGACACTGTCGATTGATAATTGAGTAAGTCAACCAACAGTGTTGCCACTTAGATTTTTGAAGCTAGATTTAGCATTTTTTTAGCAAAAGTGACACGTATTAAAAACTTAAAAACTCAACGAATGAGCAAGGGATATTTTAACATTCACTAATGATAACTAAACTAATTTTTATTTCTTGTTCAATCATCATGTTTAATTCAACTATGTACAATAAAAGGTATTTATAATCAAAGTATTCTTACAGTACGAACACACTTCACGTACTAGTACAGGCGTAAAAAAATTTTCAGTGAAAACCTTCTACAAATAGAATAAAACGTAAAACAGTTGAGAAAAAAGGTGCTTTTTGTAACTTTTAATTAGGCAACTCAGTTTGTGTGGCAAAATAGGGGATTAGCCCAAGTCACCAGCGTGCTAACTGGTCACGTGGTACAATTTTGTACCACGTGATCGTTCTGTTTAGACACCTGACAACAAAATAAGCGCGAAAACACATCAAATGACGTCATGATGTCACTATTCAGTCACAGAATAACTATGAGTTAGTATGAACTTATAACTTTGCAGTTCAAATTTGCGGTTCAACTGAGATTGGCATACGGGGGCAGCTCAGCGGAACTAATGCTTGCAGTAGCATTAAACATAAATAATGATCAAGGACACTAACTGAATACTCCATTGAGTTATACGGTTAACTACACTACATTGAACGTTATATTGATCAATACTCTAATAGTAGGGTTTATATGAAAGCGTGAAGTGTAAGATACCCTCCCACCTACAATAAACTGACGTCATGAATGTCCTTCTATACATAAAAAAATTTAGAAATCTTAGTTTAAATCGCGGGAAGTTTGTAACTTGAAGGCCTTATAAGTATAGTTTTAAATAGAATTCTTTGTTGACGTCTATGGAGGAAGCTTAAATCCAGCACAGGACTTCTAGTAGTTGATTATGATGATGATGGCCTTAAAATTATATAAAATCTATCAGGGGTTAAGGCCATTTAGTACCACCTATTGTTATGCAAATCACAAAACTCAATTTTGAAATCCCAACTACTGTATTCTATCCTAGTTTTAAAAACTAGCACCATTTAACCCATGTATTGGCTTAGTAACTTCAACACATCCAACAAGAAAGAAAATAAGTTTAAAACTTCTAAAAGACTTTTAGTGAGACCACAGTTCGTGCTACCCTCATCTATTTACAGACAATCCTAATTTAATCCATCGCTTAACTTTGCCTCGTAAGATTCGCACTAAAACGCTAGTTTCAGTCTCAGATAAATCCATCAGACGTCGTGATAATAAAGTAATGGACTTTTTGTCTCCAGACCGGAAACGAGGCGATAAGGCTGCGAACACACTTGGCGGCCAAATCAAGGCGGAAAGCTCGACAGTCGAGGTTTTTTCCAGTCGCTGATGCCGGGCGATTCAAGCGCGGCTGAACGTCAGTTTGCCAGAGTGCTCGTGGATAACAAGGATCTCTAACTGCCGAGCTGGCCGCTGAGACTTGGCTGCCGTAGTGCGTTGGCAGCCTAAGAGTAATTGAAGAGCTTGTACAGCACTGAATTTACGAAACAAAGTTTTCCTTTATTGAAAGAAATGGGCAGTTCGGTCTGACCTAAGAGGGACACTACGGGACACTATCTAACGGTTAAATAGTGCCCTGTGTCTCTTTTAGGTTAGATTCTAACCGGATTGAGTAGACATGTGAGTCAACAAAATCGTCTGTGAATGATTTCAACTCCTACAAAAAAAGTTAGGTACCTACAAACTCATTTTTGATTTAAAACTGTTTGTAACAGATTTTAGGTACAAACCGCATCTCTTGCATTTATTTGGCATGTTCATATTTTGTTTTTAATTTCGAGCATCAATAGCGCTGCAATACGGGACTGGGAAAAAAATCTAGTTATACTGCCTGTAGGTAATTTTATAGGTCGCATAACAGAATTGTTGAATCAAATGGTTAAAATTGTAGAACGGAGAACCTCCTTAGATAGATGTGCCAAAGATTTACAATAAAACTAGTCAACACTGGATGAGAAGATTCCGATCTACTATCGCTCAGTTGCGCATCTTGGAAGAGATCTACATCCAACAGTGAACTAATAAAGTCGATGATGATTTTTTAGTATAAGTAATTTATTCAACAGCGCTATAAATAGATAGCTGGTGTCTCGTGCTGACTATGAAAGTAAAAGTCATAGGTTTCTCATTAAAGATAGTGAACATCTTCAGAGTAGTTCAGAGTAGGATTAATGTTGGGACCAGCTTTTAAAGACGTCAAATAAATTGTGTCTATTGCAGTTGTTCTGTACAGAACAATGAATTTTCTAAACCTGTTAGGATTACGACTAGCCTTTTTCTTGGCAAAATGGGTTTTAGAGAAATAAATCACTTAGTTGTTTCCTAAAGTAAAGTTTTTTTTTTATTTCAGAAACAGTGTTATTGGCAATTTTATTTTGTGGACACGATTTTTATCCAATCTTATTTTATTGGTGGTAGCTACATGTAATTAGTTATATTAAATATCGACATGCTCCAGGCTATTTAAAAAAACGCAGACCTCGAGATAAAAATCCAATATTAATAACAGATATTATAAACTAATAATCAAACTTCATCTTATGATCAAGAAAAGAAAAAATATTTCCATTGATGTTTTCCTGATACAAATCGGGAAAAGATCAATGGAAATATTTTTTCTTTTGATGTACCTAATTTCCTCAATTTTCTATGTTATTATCTTTTTAATTTCGTCTGTATGGGCCATAAATGGGTCTGTATGTGTATAAAACAGTTTTAGAAAATATTATACTCATCTCTACAAAAAATAACGTTCAAACAAGAATCACCACTAAAATGTCTCTCAAAAATTGAGAGACGTCTATAGATAGATAACTCTTTATCGATTACAAATCTATGTAACTGATCAAGAAAATTCTCACCTCTAAACTTGTGTCAATACAACTGAATATAACTTTACTACTATACTGTTCATACTAAGTAGTCAAATATGTTAATACTCACTTATTGTATAGTACGATGTCTGGCAGCCAGATGTGTTCTGAAGGTACATGCAACGTGTCAACCCCACCGTAATCATCGGGGTTCCATTTGAGCTTGTAATCATTCCATTCCTGTGGGCAAAGTAATATTTGTTTTATTGCTTACTAGTAGTTACCCGCGACATCGTACGCGAGTACCGTTTCCGTGGACATTATATTATCTGTGCGTGTACCGAGCGGATACTTTGAGAAACTTGACATTACACTGAACCCTTATTTATCAAAATACACGTGAGATAGTTGAGTATACTTAAAAACAAAATATGAGTGTGATGCCTAACTAAAGTGGAGAATGAGAGAAATAAACCGCTACCTATAAACTTATGATTTGTGAGATTTCAGACCTACACTGGAAAATCAAACAGCTATCGTGACAAATACTCGATCCCCGAGAAAACTATAGTAAAGAACTTTTTCAAATCCGGTCGTTTTCCAATCCAGCGTTCAATTCAGACGTCCCAAAAGTATTGCTTGGACCTCCAAGATATTGACTCACTGGTAGTAACTGGTAGGTAATCTGTGGCGGGATCGGAAATTGCGTCGCCTTATTAAGTTCCGGCCGAAGGCTTCGATTGAAAGTCTATTGAATGTAGACTTGACCAGCTCGACTGAAGGTTGGAGTTGTTAAAAGTTTTAGGGCCAACGCACATCTATCGACAAAACTGTTTTGTCGCGTACTTAGTGACGTGAAAATAAATTTTCTGTTATAACGAAAACAGCATATGACGAATGCTTCCTCGTCATATGCTGTTTTCGTTATAACGAAATTCACATCAATTGACACGACGCATGCATAAAATTATGTTTACCTATCTATTATAGCATTGTTTAGTACCTACCTATTAAACATTGCTTTATACGCACATACCTAGAGAATGAACTGCGCTTTTTTAATAAATAAGAATATAGTGTAATTATGTAGTGTACTTAATAATATTATTAAGTACTTAGCATGATTCTCATTAAATAAGCAAGTAACGAAAACAGCAAATAAGACGAAGCATATTGTGACGAAAAAAGTTATACTGACAGGGTTTGTCACGAAATTATGAAGTTTTACATCACTAACTGTTCGACAAGACGTTTTATTTTCGGTTTGCGTTCGCCCTTAGAGTTAGTATTTTTTAACCCCCGACGCAAAAACGACGGGGCTTTATAAGTTTGACGTGTGTGTGTGTGTGTGTGTCTGTCTGAGGCAACGTAGCTCCCGAACGGATGAACCGATTTTGGTTTTGTTTTTTTTTGTTTGAAAGGTGAATTACCTACTCGGGAGTGTTCTTAGCTATATTTGATGAATATCGGGGGTATTTAAATATTTTATTTAATTACTTGTTTTGATTATGTAGACTTTTTATTTATCAATTGCAGATGTTTTAGAATTAATATTAGATTAATGCGAAACGCACAACTTTTGAGATGTTATAATCTTTGCCGATTCTAAAGTTAGCATTGATCCTATTGATTTTCCGCTAAAAGCTTTATGGGATTATTTTCGCTATACTAGTTTCTACAGTAATTTTCCCTATCTGTATCAAGAAAGAAACTATTTAGAAATTTTCCTTATTATTTTCCTCTTATCAAAAATATAGTAGGTACGAATATTTCTTTATCATTTTCCTTCTATCTTAAGTGTAGTTCTGAAACTACAATTTTTATTTCTACTTAATATTAATAATAAATCTCGAAAATATTTTATTTATTAATACAATTTGGCAACTCACGAGTTTAAATCAAGCCTACAAGTACTTACGCTATTTCAATTGGTCTTGAATGGAAATCATGAAATTCGCAAAAATCGTAGAAAATGTTGTGGTTCTCGTATGATCGAGAATCGTACCCCTCGAGATAACTTGCTGTTGTTGCTTGCTGGATGTGGAGAAGAGGTTATATACTGGGTTCCCCCAGTATATAACCTCTTCTCCACATCCATCATCACTTTTTATTTTATTAAGATCTTGAAAACAAACTCCCAAGCCGATTCTAACCATTTCTACTCTGTGGTTTGCGAGAATCAGCCTACCTCAGTAACAATACAATTAAGTGGATAAGGTCTTTTGAACCTTAATGCTTCGTAATATGCTTTATTATCTTGATACAGTCACCGTTTGTGGTGCCAACCAATATTTCAATATCAAAATAAAATAATGCCTAGACGTGAAACTTATTTATTTCAACTAACGTGACTTACATGACTAACTAAAGTGACTTAGTACTCTTTGATAAAGAAAACTCAATATAAACAGACTTACCTACGATCAAATTTTAATGTACACCATAGAAGTAGAAGGCAGAGTTGTTACCATTAGATCTTAGTTGTCTAAATAATGACGGTGTTTGGCTGATCAGTCTTATAAAGAATCTTAAAATCATATTGGATCTGAAATTCAATCTTATAAACGAAAGCCTAAACCAATAAGGTTTTTATGACAGCAAGAGGTTTAAACGAGTTGCACTTCTACACCCAAAATATTAATACTAGTCCATGACAAAACACAATAATTATTTTCGCGAACTCTGTGTTCTGTAACACGGAATTACTGTAGCTAAAACTCAATTAAATTTTGTCTACGAAGGTTAATTCAGCGTCTTTGCTACGTTGTGGAAATGCTTAATTGAATCTAAAATGGAATGTTACAATCCATAAAAGTAATAGCCACGGTATGCAGAGTACTTTATACAGAGTGTAAGATCACTTCAGATAACTTCAGGCGGTGAAGTACACGTGGATATAAAAAAACTTTTCATAGAATTTATTCTTCTAAAAAATTATCCTTGTGATTTTACTGAATAAATAATATATATTAATATATATGTAATCTTCTTCTTCTAATTTAAGAGCTATGCTCTTGTCGGCGTAACATATGCATTTCCATAACATATATTATGTAATACTTGGCAAAAATTATGGAACAAATAAATAAATAGGCTAATGTGCTACATCGCTGACCAGTGAGATTGCGGTCAAACGATTGTAGAAATAAAAGCTAATTTTTTACGCTAATAGTGTTTGTTCTATCGAAAAGTTTAAACTGATACCTTAACCCTTCAAAGTTCACGGTAGTGATCTTGATACACCCTGTATTTAAATGGAATTGCTAGCTATCAGATGGCAACACTACGCGACGGAAAATGCAGGGTAACACTTGGTGCTGCAGTTTCGTATGGCAATTACGACCATAGCCAAAGCACTGACGGCATAGTCTAGGTCGTTTTGAGATCAACTGAGTCAAGTAACGTTTAGTGGTTTCCTTATGTTTTAGCTATAGCATTCTGCTCTCTGTGGGTGAGATAATAAATAAGATAAGATAGGGATTAGTGATTTCTCAGTCCCAAGTTAAAGTGAAAGAAAGTATTTTCTTTCTTATTTGCAAACAAACTATCGGTACCTACTATGAAAACTAAAATAGGTACACTTTTTAGGCTAGTGTGGCAGCCTGTACCTTGACTCAGCATGAAGTTAGTAGCTGATGAGCAACTAGCGCTGGTCTTCCGTCAGGGCATTCCAGTGATGCCACGGGCATCCTAACCCACAAGAGAAATGTAACGAAGTGAAGTTGAATGAACGTTGAAGTGATTTATATAACCAAGCAAAAGTTCATGTGTAGTATGGGAGCAGTATCCTGCATCAGGGAATCATGAATTCAAAATTAAATTCTCCCAAGCATGAGGTTAAATTGTATGACCACCAACCTATGCTGGAGGGTGAGGTTAAGGTTCCATTTTTATGTAGGTACTGCTACAAAAAATATTTTGATCATTGAAATGGATAGTTCAGTAGCAGTGGACTAGGTATTTAATTCAAAAAGTAGGTAGGTAAAGTAAAATTAAGATACGACTATTTCGGTGTAATTTTACCCAAAGGGGATTTAGAGACTTTTAGTCTCAAGATCCCCTTGATTCAAAAATTTTGAAATAAAGGGGATTTTGAGACTAACCCGGGTAAAATGCGACCAGAGCAGCTGAGGAGTACATGTAGATGTATGTAAAATGTAGTGTATAATAAAATCTCAAATAACATCAGATATGAAGATGGGAATATAAAGTTTAAAAATAAATTTATTCAAAAATGGTTTTTTGTTTCTATTCGCTGCGAGTTTTTAGGAGATTTTGTTTTAATAATATCTATCTAGCTACCTACAATATATTCAACCTGCCCCCGTATGCCAATCTTTTGCTGTCAAGTTATATTTCACTGCCCAGTGTAATTTCTGAAGGTCACGTGGTACAATTTTGTACCACGTGATCATTCTTTTTAGACACTTGACAGCAAAATATGCGCGAAAACAAATTAATTGACATCATAATGTCACTATTTAGTCACAGAATAACTATGAGTTAGTATGAACTGACCATGATTTAAAACTTTGCAGTTCAATTTTGCAGTTCAACTTTGATTGGCATACCCCTGCTGTGCCCTAACAGGTTTTATGTTTATAACAAGGAAAAAATGCAATTAAGTATTTTATATTTAAACTTCTTATTATAAAAACTCTTATTCTAGTCTCGAGCAAATTGTTAAAGTACTTTATGGTCTACTGTTTTATGCCTATGTATTACCAGGGCAAGGCAGCTGTTTCGTGTATATTTGCCCTAAATACGACATTATTGTTACAGCCGCTCGTTTCGAGGTAAACACTTTAACAAATCGAGAACTTCTGAAACCAATTTCACATCTAATAGGGTTAACATCCCCAACAATTGAAGTGGTACAAATTTGAGAAAAGCTTCTAAGGAACTAAAACAATCTTGGGAGAAAATTATAGAGTTTCTTGGCAAATCTTTTTGTTGTAACTGTATTTTAGAGAACAACCTTAACTCAATATTTTTTTCGTACATTTCTGCCTTGTATTAATAAAATTTCCGATTAAATGAAGCGCTCGTGGCGTAGCACGCTTAGAATTATCTAAGTTAAATAACGATCTACGCAGTCACGGTTTGGATGGGTGACCGATAGTGGCATTTACATCTGAGCACTTGCGTGCTTTGGAAAGAGGCCTTAAGGCGGCCTATAAATTGCATTCCAGAGTTGCCCACTCATACGAACGAACGTATCGATTAAATTACGCTTGTTTTTAAAAGTAATAACGTTTTACATATACAATATTCAATATCCAATACTTTTTTAGACGCACAAGTTTTCTTACGGATCAATTAGGCGCATTTAAATGTTACACGTCTCACTGAACTAAAGTATCTATCTACTTAAATAAGTATAATTAACCAAACGTTTCAATTCCAAATAACGAATAGAATATTTAAACGAACGGGCACCTGCCAAATGAACTTACGTAATTTAGAAAGCACCAACTTTACTAGCGTCATTACTTTTGCAGTCTTAATAATACTCTATTCTCATTGGGCATAAATTAAATTATATTTTAATTTATAATAAACTTGTAGTATTTTGCTTGAATCTCGCTTCGAAAACACGAGCCCTTCTTGAATAAACACGGTCGGTTCGCTGTGTTTGGAATATAAAGCGAAATATAACAATAATTTTGGTAGATATGGTATAGGCGTACCTAGTGTGTTTCTAAGATGTTATTTAGATAAGATACAGTTTAGTGTTAGTGTAGACTTTTGCGAAAGAGTTCTTTTTGAAATAGTTGCCTAAATTAGCGTTCTCTATTTTCGAAACGTTTGTAAAACAAATTTTGAATCAGTCAAAGCTGGAAGATGTATTTTTTTACAACTATTAATCTGTAAATAATATTAAATACCAATAAACAAATAATTTCAAGAGACCATTCAAACAGAAAATGAGGATTTATAAATTGCAGTTCAGTGTCGTCTGCGGGTGAATCGTTCAGGGTTTCAATTACTGACCACAGGACTGCCCAAACCTCCAAATTTTTGGAAAAAATTTACAAATTTTGTGATTAAGTAACCTTTGTTGAAGCTTAAATATTCAAAAATGTAAAAGTATTATATATCAATAAACTTTGAATTCGGGTATAAAAATAAAGAGAAATAATAAACAAATAAAATACAAACATACCTACTTAGAACGAGGAAAAATTTGAAAGCATAATTATTTTTAATGCGTGCATGTGGATGCAGCACATAAAGGTCAACATAAACAAAAAGTCAGTTTGCGAGCACAGGAGATAGAATATCACGACAAAGGAAATAAAATAATGTCTGTTCAATGTTGAAATTCCCGACTAACAATCAAAGCGAAACGGGCCAAGAGAACTTGTTTACAAAAACAATTCGGTAACGAGGTAAAGGAATAACTTCAAATGCGAAATACTAAACCAAAATATCATGAACAAAGAGAAACAAACGAAGGATTGTTCGAAACAAAAACCGAGAGTTGGCAGTGGGGCTCGTCCTGGCAAGAATCTGAAGCATGCTCTGAACTGTTTTTAAACGTTACATAATAAAGACAATGAATTCTCGGATAGGAATCCGCAAGACGTTCGCAATGACTCTACCAGCCGATATTACAAAGCGAGACTTGAAGGGAAATTTTTGAACAACTTTTAATTATAGATCTACCATCCACCATCCACCTTCCAGGCGGTCGCGAACTTTGTGAGAATTCTATTTAAAAAGTTCCCGCAAAGCCGTAATCCAACAATGATTTATTATGGTTAAATTCTAAAACGCTGGAGTGTGGGATAAGGAGATAATCCTTGGCAGTGGGAAAAAAGGATCTAGTATACTTTACCGCAAATTCTGAATGAAGCGGACCAAGTAATCTGTGGTGTAATGTTAATGTTTTTCAAACTGACATTTCGAGGAGAAAGTGTTTTTCTATTGTCTGTTTACTTTAACCTTAGATACTTTCTGTGCTCTTGTTTTACAAACAGATGTACGGTCAAACGTTACCTAAAATTATGCCGTATACTTTTTTCAAAGTTCTATTTTGTTGCTATCATCTCAAAAGTTGAGACGGCTTCCCAACAACTCTGATTATTATATAAAAGTTATATCAGATATAAAGGAGGATGTTCAAAAGCCGTGTTAACGGGAAAACGACCCCGATCAGGGGATGATTTATGGACTCCTGAAAGGGACAGTTTGGGCAAAAAAACATTCCAGAATTGGTGTTTGCACACTGGCAGATATCGATATTTATACAATTCGACCGGTGTGAAAGCATCAAGTATCAAGTACTACTAATATAACATAAGGTCTTCGATATCGTGTATAAGTCGTGTCGGCAGTGTGAAAACACTCCGGAATTATCAAAAGCTCCGATACACACTTTCAGAAGGTTTATAGTTTGGGAGATATTGAGACGTTCACGCCTTGGATATCTTATTTATTAATGCTGCCATAAATAACATTGAAAATATTATGGTTAATTTTTCTTAACCATGTGGACTTTCCAGGTAGGTAATTATTATTTCATTTTCATTTCATTTTTCAAAAATCTTTTGAATGAAAAGTTATATTGTATTTTTAACGTTTAGCAATAGTAGTAATAGAGGATTGCGTGAAGCAAAAGTAAGGTTTGTTGACTTACTGGAATCTTATCTACTTATACTTTTAGTGTAAGTAGATACTCTCTGTACTGTATGTTAACCTTTCGCACGTACTTAACTTACCTGTGACCCCTTCCAAAACACGTTCACAGCATTTATTTTGTTTTTAAGTGCGAAAACTTGTCACAAACAAAACACGGGTCCCAATAAGAGCTGAAAAATGGTCTCAAAGCCTCTAGGACAAACAGGACATGTCTCATTCCCTGCAGTTAAACCGTGACAAATAGCCGCGTCCCTTCCGGAGGGGCTGGATGCCCTTCTATAGCCCACTATCACAGAGCAAATAATTACAGAGGAACAGTTTCAAAGAACGCGCTGGGGTACGTCATCATGTGCAGCAATGTGCGTGAGATCTCACGGACGGGTTTCGTAATTTGAAAAATTTGATTTGTATATCCTAATGTTACTGACTATACGAGTGGAATCTTCGGGTGGTTTCGGCAAGCCGAGCGGCTAAGTGTCGGGGATGACGGATGACTTGCACGCTGTCACGAGTATCTGATCCAGAAAACTAATGGATACGCCTTACCAACAAAAAAAGCGTGTATACTACGGAACAAAATATGGCTGCCTTCTTAGTTGTATTGACAGCAGAATCTACCACAAACTCGGAACATAACATGGCGGCGCTGGCCACGCAAACATAAAATCATGACGTCACAAAAAAAATTGGAAGGGACAAAATATTATCTATCTCTTTCAACACATTCAGTATTTGTTTGGTTAAAAAGAAACAAAATAATATTTGACGGCTTATGTGTCGATTTAGTTTGTATAGTAGAATGGGGCCCCTCCATTCATAGGTTTCCTACCTCCATGTCAGGAGTCAGCACAACCGCAAGACATTTTAAAATTCTGAATATCGTATCTTCAAAATGTGTTTAAAAAATAGATTATCACAGACAGCTAAGTACTAGATTAGCATAATTATAGAGCGTTTACCTTATCTATGGTTGGAGGGACATGCACAATATGGCGGAGACAAGTGTACGATACAATATAAATTAGAAATTAAAAGGATATTAAGGAAGATGAAGATGGTGGGTTCGATCCCCACTGAGAACAAACATTTGTGTGTGGAAAACATAGATGTTTGTTCTATGTCTGGGTGTTACTATGTATTATAAGTATGTATTTACAAAAAAAGTATATAAGTATATCACAAGCTTTGCTTAGTTTGGGACTAGAGCGCGTTGTGTGTAAAGTCCATGAATATTTATTTATTTATTATATAGGTACTTACTTATTTTTTTTTTATGAAATACAGTTATCGGTTGATTTCAGTCTAACAATACATAACGTAGGCATATTAAATCACGCTTTTTTCTTATAGGGGTTTAAGATGAGACTTTTATAAAAAATACGCTCTCAAAAAGCTGTTGCTCTGTAGGTTTTCTGCTCCGTGCCACTATGGCTCTCTACAGCCCACTGTGCCATACGACCCACTATCCATCGCCTTTGTCGACGCGTCAATCCAAACGTGACTTATAGAATTTAGGTATTCGTTTTGTTCGTTCATTTGAAAAGGATTTTATTTGCTGGAGAATGAAACTATTTGAGTATTGGGTCAACTTTTGGCTATTTTTAACCGACTTCAAAAAAGGAGGAGGTTCTCAATTCGGTTGTATGTTTTTTTTTTTTTTTTTAATGTTTGTTACCTCAGAACTCCGTCATTTATGAACCGATTTCAAAAATTCTTTTTTCATCTGAAAGGATATACTTCCAGATTAGTCCCATTTTATTTTCATCAAAATCGGTTGAGTAGTTTGGGTTATAAATAGAAATAACTGAAAAAAATATGCCCGGCGCGGCGCAGCGCCTACTATTTTACTGCTAGCAACGATGCAATATGCCAAGTTGCGGCGTAGCGCCTACCATTTTACTGCTAGCAACGATGGACCCTTTGTGGTGCACACCTAAATTTTTACATTTTTCTAAATTTGTCAATAAACCCAGTTTGTACATTCAAACCGCATTTAATTGGAGAAAAGCAAAAACCCACCAGTTGTTCCTCTAAAGAATCAACACCAACCACGTGCACGAAATTGCGTATTTTGCTTTCCTGTGACTTTTATTTGGTGTTTATAGTGACTAGAACATTCCCAATGAACTGTCATCATCATCATCTGATGATGAAGCTGGTAGTCGAATTGAAGTCGGTTTTCCAGTTTTTTAACTTATAAATTATTATGAGTAAAAATAACGCCATTAAGTTCTTAAATGTAATTTAGAGGTATAGCTAACACGGATCTCAGTGGGTTAATACTACTGCAACTAAATTCAGTGCGGTTTTTGAATTATTTAGTTCATTTTTACTAGAATTGTTATTGTTAATTGTTGTTGTGAATGTTTTTATTGTGTTAATACATTATTTATGTATCCTATTACAATTTAAAGGTTCAATTTTTAACCTCTGCGAACGCATGGAATCCTATATTTTGTCCCGTAGCGTCGACGGGAAATAAAAAGTACCTTTGTACCTAGCGTTAGGTAATCACAACACGTTTTCGAAATCCTTGTTTGTGTGTTTTTTACAATAAAAGGCATTTGCTTTATACATTCTCGCAGAAAAAAACAATTCTGATGTTTGATTGTATCGTAACTATTGGCGAACAACATTCTTACGATCAACACGAACACACACGAATAGGTACAAACTATCGGGCGCCGTACAAATAAATCGTAAAGTTCGCTACTCATAACATTTTTATCACAGGAGTTACATGTTTGGAGCTTTCTGAACGGGATGGAAAATATTTGTCGCCGAAAGTAGGAAAGAGATAAGAATAATGTCTTGAGTTTTGAGAGTGCCATCAATATGCTATTAGGGTAATATTGCAGCGGTCTAATAAAATTTTAGTGGATAATTGAGTCACGATGAAAAGAGGGTAACAAAGGCACGTTGTATAATTCATGACACATTTGTTGACACCGCATTGACAAATCGGTTGATGACAATTGACTTTTTCTTAAATTAATGGAAATGATAGTAGAAGGACCAACTGTCAAAATTCAGCATTACTTGTAGTCAATGCCTACTCTAACTTTTTATGTCTGTAAAGTGTTTAAAAAACTCACCTGTTCTACCCATACGTTCGTTGTCATGATTTGATTCTTAAGATTCTGAAACAAACAGAAACATTATATTAGTTACGTTCGACGCTGACAAACGACAAACAAATTCTCGCTCGCACACTTCAACATTTTTTAAGATATAAAATCACTGAATTTAATTATAAAAAATCGCAAACAACCAGCGTTTATAGAATAAATAATACAAAGATTTAAACAAGTTTTCAAAACGAAAAGTAAAAAATATAAAAATAATAAACTAAGAAATAGTTTTTTGGTCAGAAGACTTGAATGAATCAAAAATATATTTTGATTTTTGTTTACACATATCCCCAATAATGAAGAAATTTCTCACCCATAAACCCATCGCGACGTTGAGAAGAAAAAGGAAGTAAGTAAATAATCAAAGTAAAGGTCGTATAGCAGCTTGAGAGTGATTCAGTTGAGAGGTGGATAATTAATAATCAACGATTTTTTTGTCATCTCGAGTCAGTGTCATTATCATATTATGCCAAGGCCACTAGTGTGTCTGCAGCCTAATCCAACATTTTATATTTACAATACTCAATACTTTATTGCGTTCATGTTGTACAAAAGGGTCTTAAATATATTTATGCTACGATACTGTCACAACATTATAATCATTCACGAATCCTCGAAACCAGTTAAGCAGCCATTATTTTATATTACCAGCCCCCGTATTCCAATCTTTTGCTGTCAAGTTATATTTCACTGCCCAGTGAAATTTCTTCAGGTCACGTGGTACAAAATTGTACCACGTGATCATTCTTTTTAGACACTTGACAGCAAAATATGCGCGAAAAAAAATTAAATGACATTATAATGACACTATTTAGTCACAGAATAACTATGAGTTAGTATGAACTGACCATGATTTAAAACTTTGCAATTCAAATTTGCAGTTCAACTGAGATTGGAATACCCCTGCTGTAAATGATACGATACTTGAACATTGATACAAGACAGGTATGCCGTAATGGTGATTGTATCGTTAATATTAACGAAGGTGGAATGTACTGCAGTGTACGACGTTCACTAGAATAATGAAAATATCTTTGCAATTTTATTTTATGTACTAGCTAACCCAACCGGGTAACGCAGGGGTTAATACACTTGTTTGTGAAATCCGAGATGAAATTCGTTTAGTGCTTTCGAAATTATTTATTAGATTTAACCTACCGGCTAACCCAAATGGCTACGCACGGGTTAAATAAAGCTATTTGTAAGGGCCAGTGAAATTCGTGTATCTAGTCCATTTCGTAGTTTTTTTTTAACTGTCTGTACTAAAAGAGACGTGAAAAGACATTGCTAAGTAACTATGAAATAAATGATATACTGGGTATCCAACGACTAGTATTATTATCCTGAGAGGTAGCGATCCTCAATACTTACAACTTACGACTATTGTGAATTCCATGTCTTATTTTGAAAAGAAGTGCAGCAGTTTTTTAATTTTTATGGTCAGAATAATTCCGATTACAGATTTTTTTCATGATATTTTTTTTAAATTAACCTTAGGTTGTACCTACTTGTAATAGCCTCTCGTGTTAAACACAGCTTAAGATTCTCCGTCACGAGATGGCATTATTTTAAACGGTATTGAATTTTTTTGCTAAATCTTTCTCTAAAAATAATAATCTCTGTATTTTTCTCTTTAATTTAAGCAGAGCGTTCTACAGGGTGTTCTGGAACTACAAATCTAAATGACACGAATGTTTTAGCAACAACTTGCAAACTTTTTGCACTTCCGAGCAGGTTCCGCTAAACTTGCACTGTTCGAACACCAGACTCCTTTAACTTTAATTACCACCTTCACAGTCGAGATCGAATCAAATTGCATTCCACTGCTTGTAGAGACACAGGCGGATGGAAACAGCTAGATTACTCCAAGGTTGCAACGGTTTTGTAAAACAATAAACATTTAAAGACGTCTATGTAGTTAGGTAACATAGCTAAGATACAAGAGGTGCTAACTACTCAGTTGACAAGCTTGAAAAGTCACAGCACATTAAAATTTGCCATATTTCATAGCTAATTCTTGCGTCAATAAGAGTCCCAGAGTCCCTATTGTTTTTCGAGATATTTTTGCATTCTACTAAGGTTCATCTTCGGAAATGATCACTTAAATATTCTGTGATTCTATTTCACTCTTTGAAACCAATTGATTTGTATGAAACCATTAGCAGCTGTTGCTAACAAAGCATGATTCTAACATACTACCTATTGTCAGCTTAGCCATTGAAATTAAATAAAGTTGTTATTAGTCATTGTATTACTGCGTAGAATAAAAATAGAGGCTCTTCAAGATTTGCAGTCGTTCTTAGAATCATAAGTCAAAGTCATAATTTTATTAAATCACAAGGATCATTTTGGTGTAGGTGATTCTAAGTGCTAGTTCACCTACTGTTTGTTGAAGACTGTGGTAATGTCTTCAGTTTCACGCTGATCTTAGGTTTCGAAATCAAGTTTGGAAAGTTTCCTTCCCGTTTGTAGAATTTTTATAAATAAATATTCATGGACTTTACACACAACGCCATCTAGTCCAAAACTAAGCAAAGCTTGTGATATGGGAACTAGATGGCTGATAGAATACTTATTTACTTTTTTTTTGTAAATACATACTTATAATACATAGTAACACCTAGACATAGAACAAACATCCATGTTTTCCACGCACAAATGCTTGTTCTCAGTGGGAATCGAACCCACGACCCACAGCACGGAAGGCAGAGCCATTACCGACTGAGCTGTGACGCCTGTCTTCTTCTAAATTCTCTACGGATCTTGGTCTTTTTTGATCAATGGACTAAAAGTTTCTTTTTAAAATAGATTTTTCCCTTAATGGTTGGTTATTGTTTTATCGAAGTTGCTAATTTCAATTCTAACAATGTTTACTTTATGCAAACTTATGATGAACACCTTGGACATTCAACTGGATAAATATAATCGGGACATTTACCATGATTTAGTATTAGTAGATTTAGTGAAAATAATTTTTATAGACACGATAGTTTCAACATAAATTACATTTATCAATCTTTATTATTAAATTCTACCCACATAGCTATTTATTTATTAAATTGAAGAAATAATTTAAATCATTTAAAACGTGAGATGCTGGTTCATCTTATAAACAAAAAAAAAAGGAATTTAAGTCACGATAAAACTTTTCAAATCCATATGAGTATATTAGCTTAAAATACCGGGATTTTCACCGTACTTATTTATGTTTTCTGCAGTATGACTGATCCCTGGAATTTTATCTCTACTGAACTGTCAAATAACGGGCCACCATCATAAATTCACGTGTCCCAGCGCTGAGAGGGTTCCATACATAACGCGAATCCGTCTTGATCCCTAATTCAGGGTTATGCGACAGTTTCGATTATATAAAACCCTATTTTGGTCACGTGATGCACTTATTGAACCGTCGAGGGAAGAAATACGGTGAGAATTCGTTATGAAATACTTTCTGACATGCAAAAGATTTTTTAATAACTTTGTAAATTGGGATCCTGAAATGCAAAAAGTACAATTTTAAGGTTCATTTGCATAATAACCTAAAAGGTTTAAAAGTATTGACCTCATCAAAAAAAACGGGTATTTATCGTACTTAGACCACAATATGTTTTTCTTGTGTTGAATTTAGGTTATTAAAATATTTAAAAAATTTATACTAGGTACTCAAAAACGATTAGATACGAATAGCAGATTTTGAGTAGGTAACAGTTTATTTAGGTACATCTAAAACGAGTTTAAACCTCCATTTTTAGTCAAAATATTATACCACAAGACTATCTTCAGTTTTACGTCCCCATAAAATCTAACAAAAAAATTACACAAGAATTTAACAGAAATTATTAACATTTCAGCTTTTTTTCTGTAATTAAACCCTTATTTCAGGTGCTGTGTAAATAATTGTATGGTAATATGAAGTAGTACTATGCACTCTAACTTCTTGGGGTAAGGTTGCTTATTCCGCAGCAGGGATGGGTTGTGTGAGAGGGACAGTATAACTGGCTCATTAAACTTTATAATTGGCTACCAAGCAAGGCGGCCACCTAGAAAATATTTTCGCGCTAGCTGAGCTAGCACAAGTTTCAATGCTATTAACGCGTAGACGAGTGCGTCTCATCTGTTGTTTAAATCTCACCATAGATCGGTAGCGCTGTAAGAGTCGTCATACGAATACGAGTGTCAAGATTTAGACCATTCGAAAAAAAAATGTGTATTAACTAAGAATGGAATTGAGACGTGGTTACTAAATTGACTTGTATTAACTTAATACTATTAAGTTGAAAATTGCACAACGGGTTTTTGAGAGAGCTATGAGTTATAGAAAATGATTATGAGCTAGTAGAACTTGGACCCGCGTCGACGAAATCCATAGAAGTGACAGAAAACTGGCTATAGGCAGCAGGGGTATTCCAATCTCAGTTGAACTGCAAAGTTTTAAATCATGGTCAGTTCATACTAACTCATAGTTATTCTGTGACTAAATAGTGACATTATGATGTCATTTATATTTGTTTTTGCGCATATTTTGCTGTCAAGTGTCTAAAAAGAATGATCACGTGGTACAAAATTGTACCACGTGACCTGAAGAAATTACACTGGGCAGTGAAATATAACTTGACAGCAAAAGATTGAAATACGGGGGCAGGTCATTAATAACAGTTATATAATTATAGCTCGCAGAACTGATAATAATATTATGGATGACGTGATATTATGTGTCGTGGATTTCAATATACACAGTACATTTCTTTGTAAAGGATCATAAAAACGCTAGAAACCAAGCCGGTAGTTTCTCACCCGTTCTTCTAGGCTCTGGTCGCGTGGAACTGGCACCTAGAATCATCTAGTTATATAAGACCATTCTAAAAAATCTTTGTGATTTTATTGAACAAAAGATTTTTGACTCTGACCGCAGTCATAAATTTTTAGCGTTCCAATCCAGTTATGAAAAAACGGAACACTTATTTCTTTTATAATATATAACAGCTCAGTCGGTATTAGCTCTGCCTTCCATGCTGTGGGTCGTGGGTTCGATCCCCACTAAGAACAAACATTTGTGTGTAGCAAACATAGATGTTTGTTCTATGTCTGGGTGTTACTATGTATTATAAGTATGTATTTACAAAAAAAGTATGTAAGTATTCTATCAGCATCTAGTTCCCATATACAAGCTTAGCTTAGTTTGGGACTAGAGGGCGTCGTGTGAAATGTCCATGAATATTTATTTATTTATTTTAGTTGGGGACGAATAAAGCTCTATCCATCTGAGTACGAAATACCACAAACTGGTGCTAACAGTACGTTTTAACGTTGTATACAAATACTCTAGGTTTAATAATTCAGCCTAGGTTCAATTACTTAACATGATAAAAAGCGGTGCATATTTTATTGTGTGTCTCATGTGTTTCACTTTCATTAAAATGTTTTTGACCTCTGCCTTGACCACCAGTCACACTACATAAATTCATAAAGGCTGTCGATTTTTAAGACAAGTAAGTTTGTAGCTTCAGTAATAGTTATAGAAGCTTATAAAAACTTTTCTGTTTCACTTTCACTAAAATGTTTATAATCTCTGCCTCGACCACTAAGTAAACTTGCATGTGCTGGTGACCAGTTCTGATGATGGAGCTTATAGAGTATCTACAAGTTTTTGATGGAATTTGATGCAATTTTTTGAAAATATATTTTTTTTATAACCAGGACCTCGCCTCAGGTCCTTCATTGTCTATTTTTTGATGACGTTAAACAGTAATTTTGATAGTAATTTGTCAAATTCTGATGATATCAAAATGTCATTAAATTTTATGACATTTGGCAAATCAGTCCAAAACATATAATAAGGACTGATTTGCCAATTGTTGTTAATCTATGAAATAATATCGTATTGTACCAAGTCTTTGAGATCTAGAACACAATTTTCTAGAAAATTAATGTCTCAGTCTTTCAGAATGACAAAAGACCCTTGTTTATAAGTAACATCGTTAGCTGAACAATTTATCAACTCCATAAGGACCAGTTTGTCTCATATACAAACTATAATTAAAATTTAAAGTAGAACTAATTTTTCAAGTGTCTTCCTAGATGACTTGTAACATTCTGCTAGAACTAGTCCACCGGTGAACGAAAGTAACGTAAACCTGACGTATTCGAGTCATATTGCGCATTAACGCCAGCTCAATTGCCGATTGTTGTATCGTCACCGCGCAGTATATACCGAATACACTATCGTTACGATGCGATTGACATTTATTCGTGCTGAGGTTTCAAGTTTAATCTTTGGTTTAGGCCCGTGTTTTACCGTCATTTATTTATTAGGGAAATTAAATGATGATGAATTTGATGTACTTATTAATTGATTTATTGTGCCTGTGTGAATTAATTAATGTAACTGGTATTAACCGTATTAATTAATTGATTAAAGTAGATAGCTCAACTAGTTCATGTGTATTTTGTCTCAATCATATATATTGTAAATACTGTGTTAGGCGTAATTTTTTTTTGTGAATAAAATAAATGTATAAAAATTAATTAAATAATAATAAATTAAGATATTCCCAAAAGTCCTTGTGAACAGTCAATTATACTGTGATGCATTGCAAACAAAAAAAATGCTCTAGCTACCACCAGTCAACCTAGGTACAAACACGATCATCTTCTTCTTCTTTTTCTTGTGGCTGTTTGGTGGCTAGGGTGGCCACGAATTTGACAATGTCAGTGTTTGATTGTTTACTAATCTTTCAACAAAAGGCGGAGAAAGCAAGATCATCAGCTCATTTCATGCGCAAAAATGACAGATGCTAATGATAGAAGCGATATATTGCCGCCATGTTGTCACGTCGCAAAATAAGTCAGCCGCGCGCACTCTGAAAACTATCTCCCTAGGGCACTACGCTCCCGAGTGATGCGTAATTAAACTTTATAATTGGATCGTGGGGTCACCGAAGTTATAACGAAAGTAATTTTACAAGCATTTATTGTACCTACACCCTAATGGAATGGCGATTCGGTCGCAAGTTTTGCAGCAGAATTTATGCTGTCTAGTTTACATTACACTGGTATTTTGAGTGGGCGAAACCGTAGCAGAATGTTTTAGAAAAGAAAGAGAGAAAAGACTGACTCTTTCTCTATTTAAGAACTAAGCTAAAGTTATTACTTAAAAGATTGTATTTACAACTGTTTTACATGAGTTTAAACTAAGTCTAAGCCTTTTTTATTTCGATATTCAAAGCATATATTAGTATCAACCTTATTACAACACTGAATTAGGTTTATGATTTTGATAAATAAATATTCATGGACATTTTACACAACGCCATCTAGTCCCAAACTAACCAAAGCGCTTGTAATATGATAAGGTCATCAATTTCTGTAAAGAAAGATTATTCTTGTAAAAATTATAAATGGATTCACCATCATGACTCAATCAAATTATTATAATACCGCAGAGATGACCGTGTTTAATGACACGCAGAAAACTCTCATTACCAGTGACATGGGGCTGAAAAGTTTCGCATGTCACCTTCTTTGACATAAACGGGGGCGAAAGCTCGGGCGAAAGACTGTATGGCGATTGGCAAGCACAAGGTTTACAGGAAATGCACCATTTAGGTGGTAAGGTAGAACTTTTGCTAACAGTACATTTATTTAATGGTAAAATCTGTTTTAATTATGTTTCAACACTTTTTATGTCCCATTGTTTCAAAAACGGTTAATTTTCTCAGAACTGGAACATTTTTCTAGAATAAAGTACGATGCAGAGTGAAATTACTTAGATCAAAAGCATACTGTAGTTTTATATTACTGTCAACAGCGAATAAAGTGAAAAAAATCTACCAAAAAGACCGGTTTTTTCATATTTTTTATTTATCACGTACTTAATACCAAACTCGGCAATACCTACTTACAGTGCACAAAATAGCAACCTCGCTAGAATCTTTAAGTTATGACGTCAAGTGTGTAGGTACTTGTCTACTTACTGTAAGTAATATACATAAACAACAACTTTTGAATAAGTCTTATCCAAAACAAAACTTGTATCGATACTCAGAAATTATCTCAAACTCTCGATATTACGAAAATTTCCTTTTATTAGATCCTTATTAATACGACCAGCCTAAACAAACTAATTGCTAAAGGGATGCTCACGAGGCCATGGTTCAAATAAAATTGGTTTAAACATCAAACTCAATTTCACGCCGAGTACGACTGTTTTTGCACTGTCGGCGATACGACACACGCGATATCGACGAGCTAAGGGCGGCTTGCACCAGAATCGCTGTATTTACTTCTCAAGCACAGGGGTCTTATTCTCACTGCAGAGATTTGACTCTAATAGGGATGACGTCATATCTCTGCCAAAAACTCGTTTCACTCACTAGTTAAACGAGTTTTCGGTGTCATTTTGACGTCATCTCTATTTGAGTAAAATCTTTGTGAAAGTGAGAATTAGGCCTCTGATCCCGACTCTTTTTATACGAGAAACTCTTCCAATGATTCGTATTTTTTTTTGTTTCTTACCTACTTTTATTTTCTTCGTCAATAATGCATGTAATATAATTATGCTTGAGTTCGTAACGTTTTCTTTATCACAAACCTTAGCATGTACTAGAAGCTTTTACAGAATGTCGTCGCCGACAACGGTATAATCGTTTGAGCCACCGACATATCGGTATCGTGTTGTCGGGCGGTGTACAAACAACCTATGGTGTTATCAGGATTAAAATACAAATATATACAAACGAATATGACGTAATAACTTCCGAATGTTATGCAAATATTTTGTAATCGTATATAACAGCAGCATTCATGTAGAAAACAGATTGTGTTTATGTACAGTCGGCTACACATCAACCTATCAACGGTTCGAACTTTGAACTATTATAATTTGAATGTTGCGAATCATGCGAGAGGGACGATATGTTTTTATGTGAGACTCGCTGCTTGCGCGCCACGCGCCTACACCTATTGCGATCCCTGATTCGCAACATTCAAATTATAATAGTTCAAAGTTCAAACAGTGGATAAGTTGATGTGTAGCCGACTGTACAGAGTATGTTTCCGGCGTTTTGCGTCTTTGTCAATTTGCGTATTTGGTGATTTGCGTTTTTGCCATTCTGTGTAAATACTTGGAACCTTTTACTATGTAGTTATGTAGTTTTTGACTATTTGTTCTGTAATAACTTTTGATAAAACTGGATAAATCCGTTAAATACCCTAAGTAAAATACCTTCAGGCCGTTTCCGCAACTTACTTTCGTAACCAGTTGCGAAAACGGAAATATAATTCTTTACCCGTACTTAACTAGTTGCGGTAGAAGAGTTTTACTTCTTCTTTCACAACTAGATGGTAACCTTTCTACGTTTCACAACCAGTTGCGAAAAAATAATTTATTTTCTTGTTTCGCACCTTCTTTTTTATACTTTACTAAAATTCCATTAATGAAAGGATTAAGAAATAAATACGTAAATAAATTAATAAACAAAGAACATTTAATTAATTTAGTTGGACAACCAAGACACAACGCCTTCATAATTAACTTTGAAGTTAATAAATTCATTGTAGCTGATACGCCTGTTTTGCGACTACATTTACTTGGATTTTAAAAACCAAATTTTTTAATCAACTTACTTTGCTGACTGTACCTATTTACTCAACCTAACCATCCTGAAACTTGCGTTCTATGGGCTCATGGTGAATTAACGATGCATGTAGCTACAGTAATCTCCATTCGGGATGTAGAGATTATACATAGTACAATAGTCTTATTATAATCTATTTGGTTATCTGTGACAACCTATTAAGGGCGCATATGCTGTGAAAATGATGACTTTATTGCTGATTAATCCCACTACTATAGATGTTATATTTCACTGCTCAGTGTAATTTCTTCAGGTCCCGTGGTACAATTTTGTACCACGTGATCATTATTTTTAGACACTTGACAGCAAAATATGCGCGAAAACAAATTAAATGACATCATAATGTCACTATTTAGTCACAGAATAACTATGTGTTAGTATGAACTGACCATTATTTAAAACTTTGCAGTTCAACTTTGCAGTTCAACTGAGATTGGAATACCCCTGCTGGTCCGATTGGGATGAAACTTGGAATATATTATAATTCGTAATCTGGATTAACACATAGGCTACTTTTCCCGTTTTTTTTAGGTTATATTTTTTTATATAGACGATGTCATGGGTAACTGCTAGTCGTAAATATAAATAATAAACTAATATTAAAACGAGGTACAAAAAATTCATTACAGTCCCGAGATTTGTTCCTATCCAGAAACACGATAAACAAATAATTTCTCAATACCAAAAAATCCCAAATTTACCTCCAACTTATGATGGCCCAAAAATTTCAATTTAACTAACTTAAAAAATATTTAGCAATGTCTTTTACCATTCTTTTTTTTGTGTAGCTAAATCTTCTTTGATTTTTATTACATCCTTTGTTTGCTTAGGTGTAGATTCTGCTAAAAACCGATTCTGAATTTCGTTTTACAACAGATAATTAAAAAATATACTCATTTTATCCCGTTTCAATGTAAGTAAAACCGAGGGTAGAAACTGGCGTAGGAATTATGAAAATTTTTTCTGACCTGACCAAGCACTATTACGGTGATTTCAAAATGCTTGTATACGAGTTTTTATAACCAATGTAATAATATTAATCACAACGTTATCGTGAGCATAAAACCGTCGAAATAATAGCCTAATTTTTGCCGACCAAATGAGCTATAAAAAAGGTCAAATAGCCTTGTATCTGAGAAGTGGTGATCGGTATGACGTTGGTTATGACAACAGTGCACGTGATTTTCACTCTTATTATTTGGAAGATAAATAGTAGTTTCGGATAGACGTTACAAATAATACTCTAAAGCAAACTAATTTATAAATAATCAGGAGCCTGTATTTAATTTAGATGATTTATACAGTGTCAGGAGCCTTTTTTTACTCATGCCTCGATAAACGGGACGATGCAGTGCCTGGGACATTTTGTTAGATGGAGTAGCTACCATCCTCACAGGCTAGTCGGCCTTAAGGCCTTATTACACTAATAATTCGAGTTCGAATTAACTCGACTCGTCACGTTACATCACTATCAGTAAGCCTGACTTGAGATTGCATAGTGTAATAAGGCTTTTATCCACAGGAAAGACAAGGCCAATAAGTTACACAGCTAACTGAATACTGTATCCAATATGAGAGCCATAAAAGATTTTTCCTCGGCTGTAGAATTGGTCTGGCGATACGCCAGATTCATCCGTCATCGGCGATCCGATGCGGAAGCTGGGAATGGACCTCCGATTCCGCGCTATTGAGTATGTGTTTAACAATGCTTTTTAACTGAATATTGAAATATATTTCGGTTTTAATTGGCCGTAAGGCTTTATATTGCATTCGATATCATAGCGGTTTATACAGTTTGAGTTTCTTTTTAACCCCAACGCAAAAACGACGGGGTGTTATAAGTTTGACATTTCTGTGTGTATGTGTGTGTGTGTCTGTCTGAGGCAACGTAGCTCCCGAACGGATGAACCGATTTTGATTTTGTTTGAAAGGTGAATTAGTCGGGAGTGTTCTTAGCTATGTTTGATAAAAAAAGGTCCAAGATTCGAGGGTTTTTTAAATTTTTAATTTAATTACTTGTTTTATACGTTACAGACCAACGTTTGACCGCGATCTCACCTGATGGTAAGCGACGATGCGGTCGATGTAGCAAATTTGCCTAGGAAAAACCTATTCACTTTGAAAACGTCCAAATTTTAAGTATTCGGAAACACAGATGTCGGCAAAAATTTCCGCTCTTTGGTCCTCAATGGTATTTAAAAGGTATGTTCAATGGTATTTAATAGGTATTTTTACTAAAAGTTGTATGAAATTGAATCGTTATCAGTCATTTTTCAGTCATGGATTTCGTAGCTTCCAATTTTGAATTTAATTAGCTATATTGAATAATAATATTTTTTACTACAATAATGATTATTATCTCTGGAGTATGTATTACAAACAGATTATTTACATAAGAAGATAAAAATAAGTTTGTATTGAGATCAAAAGGGGCATTATATACTACGTAGCACTTTCGTAGAGCAGTGCTACGAAAGGGCTACGAATCGATCTACGAACATTAAAAAAATAGTTATCACTTTTATTAATTTTTATATGGATTCGACAGCCTGGTACGTCACTTTAAAAAAGCAACGTCACGTCGAAAAATTCCGTATTTAACAGAACGTGTATTTACGGTACTTTGAAGGGTGAAATCGTATTAGCTACGTTTTAGCGTCACATATCACGTCATATTCAAGTCAATCATCAGGCACCGCGGTTGAATGTATTTTTTTATATTTTCCTCTGATTTTCCTCTAAAACTTTATACCTGAAAATCAACGTCAAAGCGTTTTCTATGAAAATATTCAAATTACAGTTGCCAATAAAACACTTTACTGTATTATAAACATCAAAGTATTTTTTCATTTTTTAATTTGACATCTAAATTCTACGTGTATTTTAAAAATATGCAGAGTCTCAAGTTTGTTTTCACAGAAACTCCATAATACAGTCTAAAGTCAACACGATAAAGCTCACTTTTCATTGAAGTTGGGTTTCGAATGACATGGGTTTGATAACAAGTAGACGGGTGTCGGAGACATTGTGTGCATTGATGTTATTCAGAAATGTACGAATAGATTTCAGCGTAAGACGTTCATGTTTTCAAAATATTGATCTGTGAAAGGGTAAAGCGACAATTTCTTTGTAAAATGTATGAATCGAATTCTGATCGCATTATTTGATAAAATTCACGTTTGTTATTCTAAATACAGCAGTAGTACCTTTTGAAATATGATGTACCTACTCAAAATGTTTAAATTTGCCTAGTCTAGACTCAATTTCAGGTACTGAATAAATATTATCAAAAAATGAAACAGAAGTTTCAAAACATTGGACGCTATATTTTTTTTTAAGACTACGCCCCTAATACACCTAAAAAATATTATACAAGAATATTTCACATACTATTTACAACATTTGGTACTGATTTGGATCAGTTGAGCTATCTATAAATCGTTTGCAACGGTGTCTAGATAGCTCAACTGCTTCATGTGTATTTTGTACATATTATATAAATATTGTAAATACTGTATTAGTCATAATTTTCTTTGTGAATAAATTTACAACATACCAGCTGGAAAATTCAAAATGTATAGCCCACGTACACAATATTTCTGAGTAAACATCTGTTGCAAATGCTGCAACAATACGCCCGCAGCGAAGCTTCTAGATGTAAATAACTCTAGTTCGCATTTCAAAATTTATATTACACTTCCAGTGATGAGGATATTGTTGGTGTTGCTGAATGGAGTGGTTTTACACGTTCAGTAATAACAAATCTTTATTGTAACCAGCCCCCGTATTCCAATCTTTTGCTGTCAAGTTATATTTCACTGCCCAGTGTAATTTCTTCAGGTCACGTGGTATAATTTTGCACCACGTGATCATTCTTTTTAGACACTTGACAGCAAAATATGCGCGAAAACAAATTAAATGACATCATAATGTTACTATTTAGTCACAGAATAACTATGAGTTAGTATGAACTGACCATGATTTAAAACTTTGCAGTTCAACTTTGAGATTGGAATCGCCCCCCTTGTCTATTTTCACGTTATTATACGAAAGAAGAAGTAGGGCTATGATTTTCATCATCGTGCGAGTGATTAAGTTATTAGCTAGTTATAAATATCTTACTTTTTAAGCGTTACAAAGGCTATGATAGCTCACGTGATGTTAAGAGGGAACCAGTACCTATAATTGCATTGCCTCACAGAGCACTGAAGCACAATCTAACTAATATTATAAATGTCAAAGTTTAGATGTTTGTGTTTCAATCACGCTGCAACTACTGCTAAGATTTGGATGAAACTTTAAATATATGCAGTTCGTAACTTGGATTAACACAAAAATAAACAGGAATCAAACGGAATGCGGACGAAGTCGCGGGTGGAAGCTAATCTACACTAAAATAAGCGTGCATTGAACTACTAAGCATTCCCCTAACTTCCCCTAAGCAAATCGCAACTGTAATATACAACTGCATTCCTCATTTCAGTGTTGACACTATGGAAATTAGATGTTTCCGCGGTTTTAATAAAGACGTAGACTGTGTTTATTAATAGTGACATTTGCATCGGGAAAATGAGTTTCTGGGTCGGAATTTTTAAGGGTGAATGCAAATTTAAAATGCATATTAATGGCAGTGATATTAAAAGTTTTGCGCGGAATGAATCGCCGGGTTTTGCTGTTTGTTTATTCACTGGGTTAATGTTTTATGGAAATAGTTATCACCATGTATGTGTCTACCACAATAGTGCATATAATTCAAGGATTTTTTATTAAAAAGCAGTAGAAATATGCGGCATTGAAATGCCCTACCCCGTGGTGTTAAATCTGTTCTAATTATTTTCCTTACTTATATAAATACAAAATTGTTATGTAGAGTTAAGGACGGCATTACAATTTCTATGAGCTCGAATTTAGAAATCTGAGCCTACTACGACAAACTGCCCACACACACATTGAAGCTGCTTTACACTCGATTTTATAATCAAGCAACTAATCTTGCTTAACATCATGTGGACCATATTGTTCATCACTATTTATTCACAAAAAAATAGAGTTGTGGTGATTCGTATGACACCTAGGGTCACAATGAATTAGAAGTCTTTTTTGCAATAAGCAACCATTGCAAGAGCTGCTGAAATACACTTCTGTATCTAAAAGTAGAAAAACAAAGCAAAACTTATTAAAAACGATTACACTCTCACATTTATCTTGATTACAAAAGCTAAGTAAAGTAGATAGGTCGTTTAAAACTATAAAGTAGGTAGGTGGCGGAGTAGAGGAGTTAGCAGGAGGCTCACATTTTCTCATTACACTGGGAACTAGATAGTGACGTCATAGGTACCTATTGTAGACAGGGAATTCTAGTGGCAGCATTTTTTTTATAGTGTGTTATTAATATAATATATAAAAAGAACCATACAATCTTGCCATACTGTATTTATATACCTAATTTTGTTTTTCTTTTATGAGCACATTAACTACATAGTACTTATTCCTGTTTGTTTAGTTTAAGTAGCAAGTCGTTTTGACTTAGCAAATAATTTCTGAAAGCATACATAGCCCGAAAATTAGATAATTATTTTGTAAGTTAAATTTTGGGCACTATTTTGTCTCTAGATTAGTATTTTTTAGTTAAGATTATTTCCTTTATGACTGTTTGTGCCAGAATATAAATAAATAAAATAAAATAAATACTGTATCAATAAGCTTATTTCATTTTAACACTAACTAATAAATTTTTCGGGTTCTTTCTTTCAAGTAAGTACTTGTAACAGCAGCGGTAGAAAACGGAACTTGTTTTTCTTGATTGAATACAAGAAAGTGGGATAAAATATTGCGTTCGGTAGCACTGTTAAAGTCGTTATCAATTATCTTTCCAAAAAAATATCGTCAAGGAGCAAAAGTTCCGCTATATATATATAAATGTGGTATTAAAATATTTATGAATGTGGTATTAAAATAGATAATATCTAGATCATTTTGCCTGTAATACAGTGTCATGTCTGGGTGTGTCATTATGACACTGGGTATACCTACCTATTGACGTATGACGTTAGTATTAGTAGTAGGTTTGCAATTCTTCAATATTCACTGACAAATCTACTCAGTATCCGCTACAAGTTCAAAGCAAATAAAGTTCTATCTATAAGCTACAGTCAAAAAATAACTAAGAAAATGCGATTACAATAAGATTGCGAAACAAAAGATATTATACCTACCTACTCTACAACCCTTATGAACCAAAACTTAGTGAACACGCTCCAAAAATCACCGCACGTTTCTCTTCCGAAGTTTGCCAACAATCCGAGATCTACCACGAAAAACAGTAGCTCAATATTCCTAGTTAAATTATTATTTGAGCTACACTGCGCGGCCGCTACGTGTCTTGTTCGCGATCAGTCGAAGTGTTACCTGGTTACTATGCAGTGTAACTCAATGTCAGCGACAAGCTTTCTATTATCAGAGTGGTCCAGATAAAGTCCCTTCGTCGTAAATAGAAACAAGGAAAACGTATGATATGATTAGTTGTAAAAGATCCTTGTGTGAGTGCACGCACGCCTGCTTAAGTAGGGAAATGTGATTTGTTTTTATGTGAAAAAAGATTTGTGTGTGTGGGGTAAAAGAAATTCTGATGTGGGAAATGGTTTGTGTTCGTTTTTCGAAGGATTTGAGGAAACCATTGATTTTGAAGTTCCGCTACCAAATTACAAAAAACCTTTGATGAGATTTTGCTGGCTGTGTATTTGTCTGTTTCTTAGCTTTTTGGTCTTATCAATCTTGTCTTAAGACAAGACTAAGTGCTTAATAACTCATTTAAATTAATGTAATAGGTTAATCCGTGTTAATTAAAGTAAAATAAATAAATCTAAATCCAATTTAATCTACTGAAACCAGTTAAATCAAAAAAGAGGTACATGTAGGTTAGTAGATAAAAGTTAAGACAACTTTTTTATGTACTTAGCTAAATTATTATATCAAGTATTTTATCATTAAGTTTTAAACAATAAATTAAAATGAAATTAATGAAATAGTCGTTGCATAAACCAACCAGAACCCCTACATAAATGTAAAATTTAATATTTCAAATTCTTTTCAGTGCAATTTCTACACAATTCCCAAGTAAGTTCAAGAAAAGTTCATAAAGGTTTATTATTCTACAAGTAATGGTCTCCGTAAGCCGCGGCTGGACTGTAGCGACTTTATTTCTTCGGAACGGCAGGTGTGTTTCACTTACATGTTTAAAATGAACCTTGTGTCCTTGTTTCATGGTTAAATATCACTTGAATATCTCAAAAAAAAACACTAGATATACATCTAATATTAGCATCGAAAAATCATTATTCTTCTCGCTTTATAGCTAGTGCTCATCAAATTTTCATACATGTCCATATTAAACTAGACTAAACTTTTCTAGCACCTTCTTTGCTAGGTAAATCACCAAGAAAAAATATTCAATGATTCCAGTTTGATTGGAAAACGAGATTCGATTGTTTATTCGTCTAGATTAGTAGGTATAGTACGCACAACAGATCTTTATCCCTCTGTAGTAAGGTGCAACAAACGATTGCGCATATGTACTGTTGTGTAGAAAAATTAACTTACCTCCAATTACCCAAAAATGGGTTCTGTGCAACTTCAGAGTGGCAAAACTCCGTTGTGACTACTAAACTCTCGTTATTAATTCGTACTGCAATCGCAGTGAAAATTCTACGTAAGAACTGCTATTTCTTCTGTGGTAATGGTATAATTAACTGAATAGTGGAGGCACTGAGCGCTGGTTTTTTATTGCGTCTAGTGGCAGTAAGCAGTTTTACTGCAACGTAGTTTGGTGTAATTAGAGGTGCGGAATCATTAAAAGCGTTAGGATTTGCTCATTTTCAGCTGTTTCTAAAAAAAGAAACAGATTCTTAAAGTATGGCAAGAAGAGAAAATAAAAACAATACGTTTCAATAAATGTAGCAAAAGTTACTGTTGCATCCACTTGTTCAAATTCAAATTCAAATTGTTTATTTAACATAGACATTACCATTACAGAGGTCCAAGGCGATAACGCTATTACATATATAAATCTAGAAAACTGTACATCGGTATTATACCTACCTACTACATATTTGACAATTTACTTTAATTACTTGTAACTTATCAAAGAAATCCCCTGCGAGTTCCTACTGCGAGTCCCCCCTGCGAGTTCCCCTTGCGAGTTTCCCCTGCGAAGGGGAAAGGGGGGTGTAAATTCCTATACAATCTCATGATTACACTAGTCATCAAATAAATAATTCGCTGCAAGAAAAAGAGATTTTTTTTTCGAATCTTTTTAGTGCATCTTCAGCTCTGAAGGAGCCTACGGCTTAAAGTTATTATATTATTAATTTTATTTTATTAATTTTAGGAAAACTAACAGCTAGGTAACACGATAGAGAAACAAACATAACATAGGAATCAAGAAGATTCAAGCGAGCTGATGGCCAATTAAAAATTTCCACAGATTATTTTGAATTTAGACAATGAATAAGCCAGAAAAACAGCAGTAGATGACAAAAGATACTGAATAGTTACAAATATAGTAGTGACAATATAGTAGTAGTAGTAGTGAATATAGTAGTGGTCATGTGTTTGCTGTTGATAAAGCGAACTAAGCTGAGGGAATGTTATTGATACTAGACACATCTTAATGTTTCAGCAGGGGTATGCCAATCAAAGTTGAACTGCAAAGTTTTAAATCATGGTCAGTTCATACTAACTCATAGTTATTCTGTGACTAAATAGTGACATTATGACGTCATTTGATGTGTTTTCGCGCATATTTTGCTGTCAATTGTCTAAAAAGAATGATCACGTGGTACAAATTGTACCACGTGACCTGAAGAAATTACACTGGGCAGTGAAATATAACTTGACAGCAAAAGATTGGCATACGGAGGCAGGCCCTATAGCGTCCCTTAAATAAGGGCATGGGTGACAAAATGTTTCGTTAAAATCTACCTTCAAAAACCAGGTCCTTATTCTCATCCATTACTATGTATGAGCGAAGCAGCCAATATTGTGCTCGCTTTAAACTGAAAAGTTTTCATGGCTCGAACACTCAGGAAGATGGTATTTTTATTGACTATTATTTATCAGCTGATTTACTTCAACGGGTTTATGAGGGTTTGTAGTCGTTAAGGTGTAGGTTTAGTATCTGTTTGCGGGTAAAGGCACTATTAAACACCATGACGCGATACACTAAGAACTTTGTTTTTAACCGACTTCAAAAAAGGAGGAGGTTCTCAATTCGGTTGTATGTTTTTTTTTTTTTAATGTTTGTTACCTCAGAACTCCGTCATTTATGAACCGATTTCAAAAATTCTTTTTCTATCTGAAAGAATATACTTCCAGATTGGTTTCATTTAATTTTCATCAAAATCGGTTCAGTAATTTGGGTTATAAATAGAAATAACTGAAAAAATATGCCAACTGTTCCTAAGCCAATGAGAATTACCGAGCCACTGAACTTTAGTTGCGTAAATCAAAATTTAACTTTTCTTTTATTCTGAAAACAGGATAAGAATTTACTTTGGCTCGTTGCCCATTGGGAGGCGATAGAGCTTTACTTTGAAAGTGCTGAGCTAGAACCGTTTTTGAGATAAAACTGTAAAGTTTTAGCCAAAAATATAAATTAACTATGTACCATCGTTCGCAGAATTGACCACTGTTTGGTTATCACGAACCGGATGATGTAACGAAGCAGCTCTGAAACCCCAGAGCTCGGTTTTCAGCCTTTTGCATTGTCTGAAAATTTCTGAGCTGTAGAAAATTTGTTAATCATAAAACATACATACTACTACAAATAAATAATTATTTTACAAAATCTTTAAGTATGTATCTAGATGACACTTTATCCTATTTGGGTTCGTACCGGGAATTGAACATCTAATAATTTGAAATTACATCCATAATTTCGTTAATATCATTAAAATAAAATTAATACCTTTTTGGAGTCATAACTACCTATGAATACAGTATTTACCTCAAAATATGAGCAATTGCCAACGAGATTTAATTTTCATAGAGCTGGCGTAATGCCAATAAAAGGTTTTCATAGATCTCGTTTTTATTTTTTTATTTAAGCACTGTCGGTTACAAGCATAAACTTTTAACCTTGTTCACGTTTCAAAAGAATCTTTTAAAAAAAGGTACAGCTAAACCGTTTTTTTAAGTAAAAGAACACTGTCACTGTCTTTCATTGTCTATTAATACGAGATAGCAACACATTTTTGGACCACCAAAATTCAGTTACACGACGGCTAGTAAATGTATAGGACCATGATAAGTCCGATAACTGTTTACCATTATGTAACACCAATATTGATATCTAAGATTGTTAAGAATAAAGTTCAATTTCTCTAACCGTCATTGTATCTAGTTGTTGTCTCAAACCAAGGTCTTATTGAATAACACGATGAATGGAGGTCGGACGTGTCTCCCGAGAGCAATGTCGCTGCAGATGAACATGCTGCTCCGGGTACACTGTCGAAACAATATAGAGCTTGTGTTGTACCTACAAGACTTGCGATAAAGAGCTTTAGATATCTACCTTAATAGTGACTTGAGCCACACAGAACTAAATTGATAAACCAATGCGCAATAGGTTTATTGTCATCAATTAAAAAAATGTAGGTTCGCAATGAGTACTAGGTAGGATATTACAATAAATAAATGGGAGGTAAACCGAGACCTTTCAAACCTACCTAAGTGTAGGATAGATAGGATTTTGTAAGTACTCAAAGAAAAAAACACGGCATCGTTGTATGCTTGTAATTTTTTTTAACTATAAATTTATAAATTACTGGTGTTTTAGCAAAGTAGACATTTTAGAAAATTTTCTTCAATCGCCAATAAATAAAAAAAAACCTAGGTATATAAATAAAGAATAGATATTTCTAAATAGATACTTTTTTATACAGCTACTAGCTACATATTTTTGTAATTTTTTTTGGTTTACTCGGTGTCAAATGAGAAAAATTTTCTATTCTATTTAAAAACCTTTTTAGAAACATCTTCGCATTGTCAAAAATCATGGCCATTCCGATTTAAAAGAACCAATCAAAACAAAAGACATCAGAGTGCCAAAGGTTAATTCCAGTCATTAAATAAATTGGGAGGATCTGTCAGTTCATTTACCATACCTACCACGGACCTGCAGGGGTATTCCAATTTCAGTTGAACTGCAAAGTTGAACTGCAAAGTTTTAAATCATGGTCAATTCATACTAACTCATAGTTATTTTGTGACTAAATAGTGACATTATGATGTTATTTAATTTGTTTTCGCGCATATTTTGCTGTCAAGTGTATAATAACAATGATCACGTGGTACAAGTTTGTACCACGTGATCTGAAGAAATTACACTGGGCAGTGAAATATAACTTGACAGCAAAAGATTGGAATACGGGGGCTGAGGCTCAATTTTACTAAAAAAACCTTTTCAGCTAAATAGCTAAACATAGCTAAATCGTAATTTTTCATCTGTTTTTACCAATTTTTACCATCTGTTTTGTAGGGTTACCACACGTGTTTTGAAACATTGGGATAAACTCTCACTGGGTCATGTATCAACGTCTGTGGTTACAGTTTCTTCAAAGTTAACATTCTTTACCTAATTTGAATGATCATAAATTTTAACAAAAAGTCGTAATAATTAAAAAAAAAATCGAAAAACAGCTTAAAGTTCTGTATGTATAAAAACGTGTTTAGACTGAAATAAAATAAGATATCCCCTCAAAATAATAATTTTCACTAGTTTAGAATCATAACTACATTAGTTTGCATTGAACACTTTCATACAGTCCCAGTATAATTACATTTAACCTTTCCAACGCCGTCCATAAAAGGGTTACTCCGGAATGAATTGAGTTCGACGTATGGTACGGAACTTGATTGCACAATGAGTTGAAGTAAAATTAATGTGAAGGGTGAATATGTGATTTTTACCATGCCTCGTTTGCTGAACCCTCGTGATTCATTTAATTTATATAGATCTCAATAAAGAAAAAGCTAATTTTCAAACTGCGCCACCTAGCCCCAAGCTAAGCCGAGCACGTAATATAATTGTAACTAAGTCTATTTAGTTTTCAGTTAATAAATAAATATTGTTGAACATATTTTACACTGCGCCATCTAGCCCCAAACAAAGCAAAGTACAAACACAACAAGAACAAATAGAACATCACACAGATAAGGTTTTCTCTGAATTCAGTGCAAATCAAACCCAAGAAATTTTTAAATTCTAATTATTTTTTCAACACTCTTACCAACAAATACAAACGACATTTAGATAGATAGATAGATCTTTATTCGTCCCCAACAGGTATTTACAGCCCCCGTATTCCAGTCTTTTGCTGTCAAGTTATATTTCACTACCCGGTGTAATTTCTTCAGGTCACGTGGTACAATTTTGTACCACGTGAACCTTCTTTTAAGACACTTGACAGCAAAATATGCGCGAAAACCAATTAAATGCCATCATAATGTCACTATTTAGTCACAGAATAACTATGAGTTAGTATGAACTGATCATGATTTAAAACTTTGCAGTTCTACTGAGATTGGAATACCCCTGCAGATAGGTACATTTCGTTGCCGAGCGTATGCTCAAAACTGCTAAAAGCTCTCAAACATAAGAACAATAATTTCAAACAAGTTTATTTAAAGCGGCGAAACCGCGTGATATAGGTTTGCGCTAACTTTTGCGGTTTTCTTTATAATAAACCCATAACTTGCCTTTTGAAATGGTGATGAAACTTTATAACTATATATATTATATTATATTGTTTTATAACTACCACTGAAACTGTCTGTCTAGAAAGACCCTTATTTTGTTGAAATTACTACCTTACAATAGTTTCCCAAATAATATTATTTTAATATTTACACATTTTGTTTTTTTTTTTGGTAAACTCTACAAATACTTACAAAAACATTAGAAAATTACGACTAATACAGTATTCACAATATTTATAATATTTACACATGAAACAATTGAGCTACGAGTATCTACAAACCGTTGCAAACGATTTATAGATAGCTCAACTGACCCAAATCAGTACCAATCGGGAGTGTAAGCTTATAAAAATAAGAGCGTCATTTGATCATAAACCAAACCTAAAATCTATAAAAAAAATCTATAAAATCTATTTTTTTATCTATAAAAAAATACTCAATTGAGAAAGACAGCTCAAGTTTCAAAACAGTAAGATCCCTTATGTAGATACGGATCTACATGTAGTTCTAATAGAACTCTTACACGTAACCGACTAACTTCAAACCCGACATGACGGCAACCCCCGAAGGCCAATAACTTTATTAAAATTTAATATGGAACGCTCAAAGCTAAAATAATACATGCTACATCAGCCAGGTAACTTTGCTTTCATTGCACCCGTGAGGGATGAGCTAAAGGCGAGTATAGAGGATCTAACTAGAACAATGAGACTACATCAGCGTACCAAGAAACTATAAAGCAAACAACGAAAATACATAGAATAGAATGTCCTTTGGCCACAATCTCACCTGATGGTAAGTGAAGATGAGGCCGACGATGGAGCAGGACAGTCTAAAAGACACCTATTCACTCTTGCCTTGAAAAGACCCAGATTATGTTTTTACAATTTTTTGACAATTGTTTTTACAGGATGACAAAGTAAAGTAGAGTCGAGTAAAGTGAAGTAGTAGTAGTAGTATAGTAGAGTTAAGTAAGTAAGTAGAGTAGAGTAGAGTAAGTAAAGTAGTTGCAAAAATTATTTTAGAACATTTCTTTGTCAATTTACACTATAAACCTGGTCTAACAATTCTCAGCGAAAGGAGTAGTACATTAAAAATAGTTTCTTCTCTACACTAAACAATATGGTAAATAAGTGCTTTGTAAAATAGGATAAGGATGAAAAAGTGTTGGATACTGTAAACATTATTTTGAACAGAACTTTGAGTTTTTAATTTTTAAGCCCTCTTTAGTCAGTATTTTTTTTGTAAAATATTCGCAGCATTTAGAATTTAATGAGTTGATCTCGACGTTCACGAAAAAAAATGGTGGAACTGCTAAAAGCCAGTAGTTTCCCAAGGACATAAATAGATAAAAAAAAATTGTTTAGCAATATGAAAGCACCTTTATGAACCAGCAGAAGTAGTTCCAAGCAAGATGCAAGATCGATCTTCCTGGATTTGAAACCTGGCAAGTTGCAAACTATGCAATTGCAAAGCTTCGCTACCTTTGACCTGACTCTGTTCAGTTTCTGAACAGTAAAATGAATGTACTAGATTTTAATAAAATTTATTTTTATTTTCTACTAGCAGTTACCCGCGACTTCGTACGCGAGTACCGTTTTCGTGTACATTATATTATCTGTGCGTGTACCGAGCGGATACTTCTTTGAGTAACTTGACATTACACCTCATTACACCGAACTCGTACTGGAATGTCAAACGCTAGTCGTTAGACCAAAGAGGTAGTACTACGCCCTGTCAAACTGACGTGACATGACATGACAATGAAATCCTCTTGCCAATTGGCGCTGCTAATCCTTTTCGTTCATTTTATCCTGTAGATCCTGTTAATTATTCGGGATAAAAAGTAGCCTATGTGTCAATCCAGGTTACGAACTATATATATACCAAGATTCATCCAAGTTGGTTCAGTAGTTTAGACGTGATTGAAACACAAACATCCAAACATCTAAACATCCAAACATCTAAACTTTCACATTTATAATATTAGTAGGATAGGATAACTATACAAACATCCCCACTGCTACACCGTAGTATGCTACGCCGTAGACAAATCGAATTTCTGAAAAAAAAACTCAAATCCCACAGACGGGGATTTCTCAAAGGGAATTTCTGGAATTTACCATTTATACGGCTTCGTATTATTAAAGTCAAAGTCAATAATTATTTAACCTTCTTAGGGTTTATTTAGTAAGTAGTAGTAGTCTTATAAATACTAAGTGACTCTTAAGTGTTAGTTCTTTGCGACCAAAGTCTAGAAGATAGGGCAAGAAACTTAAGGTTTGTTTCTATTGTTTTTGTATAATCTTTCTTATTATGAAGCTTGAGTAATATTAATTGACGATTTTTACATAGTAAACGGGTGCGAGTACAAATTATCTAACTTTTAGTTCAAGAATTACCAAAGTCTCATCTTTGCATTGTCTAGACTTCAAAGTTTAATTTCATCAAAAAATTCATAACCCACGTCTGGTGCTATACATTTTAATATTTTACATAGAAACTTTGACATTACCGTCTGTTCTTATACCAAAAGTACTTTATATGAAAATATTATTTTTATTGTCTCTGGTATTCCTGTTTCAGCAGAGTGCTTTGAAATCGATAGCTCAGTGTAAAAGCCAGTGCTTACTTTTAATATTGTAGAATTTATTGAGAACGTTATTTTATATTGGTATGACTATGATACAGTGGGTACTACTGGGTACTAGTGACCCATGAATCAGTTTGCACCTGGCTCGGCGTATCAGGATTTTATTTCAACTAGTAGCGATGTTTCTTGAAATAAAAAAAAATCTATTGATCTATTGTATCATCTATCATATCTATGTATCATCTATCATATCTATCATATCGATCGATCTATCATATCTATTGATCAAGAACTACCTTTGCAAATACGGAACTTATACTAGAAAGCGCCATTTTGTAGCTAAGCTTGATCACTAGTTCAAATATATTTTTTTATCGAAAAAACAGAAACACGATACTGTAACAGGTAATGCAAGAATACACAAAGCTTAGACTGAACTCTTCACAGTGACTACTTTGTGCATTTTGCATAACCTCGTCTAGCCAGGCGAGGCTATACAAAATGCACAGACAGACATCCAAACACGTGTGACCCCAGTCACCAATCGTCACTACTAAATTGTATTCTTTATCTGTTACATAGAATTTGATCACTATGAATGAACAATACTGTTAAGCAAAAGTACTCACTTTCTATCTTATAAAAAGTAAAAGTAGACATTTCATCTGGATTACCATACAAAACCTTGCCGTTATGTATGTACATACGTAAGCTTTGTCTTTTTTTAAGACAAGGAGGTCAGACACCTAGAATATACAGTACACAGTGGGGTTGCTACTTTGTGCATTTTGCATAACTCCATCTGGATATCCGAAAACGTGTGTCAATTAGCACAACTCTATAAAAAATAAATAAACTAATATAAATAGATACATATCAGTAGAAACTACGTAGGTAAAGCGCCGTAGTAATGAGCCCATTGTCTACATTTCACAGAATTTTTTTGTACTCCCGTTCTCATTCGGCGCTGTAGCATCCAATATCTCCGTACGGCCCATAAACTTGGTTCGAGCATCTACTACTGAATAAGATATTTGTCTATAACGAGAGTGCATCCCTATTTCAGAGGAACGGAATAGAGAAGTGGGAATCAGTTGCAATGTTTAAGGGGTTCAACTGGCTTGCTGATGGATATTTCTGTCTATTAGTAAAACTGTGAAGGATTTGTTGCGAATGAAAAGTTTCAGCAATGTCGTAAATAAACTGAAATAACTTTCGAAATCACTTATTGGGACAAAAACAAAAAAAACGCTCTAGAGGCAAGGAAAGACGTCCCCATTTCCCTAAAAGCATAATCCGATTCAATAGTTTATGTAAAAAGGTTTCTTGTCTTTTGGCACGAGTTTTAGAGCCATCAACTTATTACTATCAAGTTGAAATTTTTTTTTGTAAGAAAAATTGACAGATTATAAGCATTATCATCATCAGCAACTTATATCAGTCCACTGCTGGACGTAGGTCTCTCCCATGACGCGCCACTGTGCTTGGTCTTCGGCTCATCTCACCTAGTGTTTGCCAACTACATTTCGCAGATTGTGGCACCATCTCGCCGGAGAGCGTCCTACACTACGCTTGCCTAAACCCGGTCTCCACTCAAGTATTTCGTTTGCTTCAACGATTGTCGGTTCTTCTACGGCAAACATGACAGGCTCACTGCCATTTCAGCTAAGCTGAGCTATGTCGACCCCCTTAGTTCTTTGTCTAAAAACCTCGTTTTGGATTCTATCCTTTAAAAAAGATCTGGGCATAGCTTTCTCCACAGCTTGTTGCGCGACATTTTGAGCTTGTGAATCGACACTGTCAGTGTCCACGTTTCATAAGCATAATCAATCAGATATTGAGTAGTTGCTTCTACCTATAACAACTGCATTATCTCACAAAGCGTGTCCATTGAGAATGCGTCTGGTGCGGCAGTGTACTGCATTCATCAGTGCCTGTTGTTACACCAACACTCATACCCTTCAAACCGGAACAGAGCATACGAGAATCACTGCTTAGTGGCAGAAGTAAGTTTGGTGGTACCTCCCCGGGCGAATTACAAAAACAGTTCTATTACTTACTACTACCAACGCTGAATTATACGTTGATGAACAAAGTGCTAAGGGTACAAAAACTTTCGGCCACAACTTTATGTATTCGAAGCGTACCTAAGTAATTTGTAACTTGAGAGACGCGACTTGAGTCTTACATCAAATAAATAGAGAGGTCTGAAAAATATTCTTCGAATATAAAAATATATAAATATTCATGGACATTTCACACGACGCCCTCTAGTCCCAAACTAAGCAAAGCTATATGAGAACTAGATGCTGATAGAATATTTATATTTTTTTTGTAAATACATACTTTTAATACATAGTAACAACCAGACGTAGAACAAACATGTATGTTTGATACACACAAATGTTTGTTCTTAGTGGAGATCGAACCCACGACCCACAGCACGGAAGGCAGAGCTAATACCGACTGAGCTGTGACGCCTGAAATACGAAAGCCTGTCTATTACGGCATAGCTAAATCATTGAGGCGAGTGTGAAAGGATCTGAAATCGACATGGCCGAGATTTTCATGCATTCTGAGTAGTCCTACTAATATTATAAATGTCAAAGTTTAGAATATGTTTGGATGTTTGTGTTTCAATCACGCTGTAACTACTGGTCTGATTTGAATGATACTTGGAATACATATAGCCTGGATTAACACATAGGCTACTTTTTATCCCGGTAAATCAACAGGATAAAACGGGACACGGACGAAGTCACCTAACCTTATTCCAGTCATATTGCGCGTCAATACCAGCTCGACATTCGAATGTTGTAGTGTCACCCCGTAGTGTACGTTACGGTTACGATACGTTTACGATCATCATAATATTATTTATTCGTGATCATTGCACTGAAGACAAACTACTTGTACAGTCAGTATCAGAAGTTCTACTTAGATCACTTTTTCTGAATTTACAAATTGTGTGACTATATTTTTTTGCATACCTAATGCTCACTCATATCTTTGTTGAAGGTCATGATTGAAAATCAAATCTGCAACTTTCATGATTCAGCCAGTGAATTACATCTACAAAATATCGTCAATTGAAACATGAACCAAGCCATAAGCCATAATGAACCGTCTCCACTTATAAGCCATTACAATAATGACACTTCAAAATAGCATCAACGCCGAGATGAAAGTGGCGAAGATTGAACTCAAAAAGATGGCGGGAAAAAGAGTAATGACACGACCATTAGCACCTAAATACTTCGCGAGAACTTGAGACAGCTCTTGGATATAAATAATTTGATAATTTGAGACGGAGGGTAGTTTATCAATCTAGAAATTAGGAGATATGTATTACAGCACTTCTACCAATCTCTCTAGTCAAAATAGCAATCCAAAGAGTAGATGTATCTTCCAATTAAAAACGACATTCTATAATCACTAAAGAACAAAAAAAAACTAAAATGTAAATAGTCTCGTGATTATTCGTTTCTATGATGTATCTTGGCCATATTTAAACGACTACGGCGGAGCAAAAGAGAGGGGTTGTAATTTGATTAGGTATAGTTTTATATTGTCTACCGATCGCTATTTGGTGAGAGGGACTGGGTATCACATGCCACGTCTTCTCACATATAATAGTTCTGCATCACTCCAAAACATACTTATAAGTACACCAAAAAATCCGGGAATAGGTATATATTAATAAAACATTTTTCTAAATTTTTATTAAATGAGAATAAAACCTCATTGACAAACATTACCACAGAATATTTAATAGTACCATGTCATTGCTCGAACTTGAGCATTGTTATAAAATGACCCTTAGTTTCCTCTTGGTCACCGTCAGGTCAGTGACCTAGTTTAGGTATGATGGCCCGGAAAAGACCCTTGCGGGCGATGGTGGAAGACCCAATGTAGTGTAAGGATTCAGTGCGCCTCACGGAGGCTCCTTTCATGCAAACGCCCTTCGCATACACCCTTGAAAACCCCTCACAATAATAAATGTAAGGGAAAAGTCTAGCAAAAACACCGGATAATATCATGGTAATATTAATGTGCCACCTAATATTTAAGTATTTGTCTACCTAAGTACCTACCTAATTGCTGTGCCCTAACAGGGTTTATGTTTGATACTCTACATACTGTAACACCTGTTTATACAACATAAAAGCGCAATAAAGAATTTGAATTTTGAATTTTGAATGAGGAAGATGAGCGTATTTTTTTTTTAATGTAGATCGATAGATTTTTACGTCCAAAACACAACAGTGAAAGAATTTTGGCGATAGCTCAAAAACTGAATTTTCTACGATTTTTTAAAGTTTGGATTTTCAAAATGTGTTTTGAGCCCGGCGATTTCGCGTGTGACGTCAGCCGGTCCGACCGCTCACCCGCGCTTTCTAAGCGTTTTCTGCCTTTACGTTTCTATTTATATTTCTGAAAAATTGGGAGAAAAGTACCAATATTTTTATGTAATATTGTGCCTTTAAGTCCTAAGGACACGTTTAACGCTTCAGATAAACTTTTTAACCACCGACTGAAGAAGAAAGGTGTTCTAAGTTTGAGGCTTTTTTGTGTCTATGTGTCTGTACCTTTCAAGGCTCGTAGCTCCAAAAAATCACTCGTAATTTTTTTATAACTATTCTTGAAATGGAAAGCAGATAAATCTGGCATAGTTCTAAGCCAAGTTTGGTAGAAATCGGTGCAGCGGTTTTCAAGTTATGAGGATGTTTATCAGCCCTCGACACGCATTTTGAAGGGTTCTCAGGCATATATTGATTGTAGTTTGAAACATTTGGTTCTTATACCAGTATAACGTGAGCTACTATTTCTTAGTGTTTCATTGATTTTGTATATCAGGTAAGACTGGTAATGAGCAAGATTGTGTTATCGACGTGATTAGCAATGTTTTTAACCCCGACGCAAAAACGATGGGGTGGTAAAGTTTGACGTGTGTGTGTGTCAGTGCGTGTGCGTGTGTCTGTGCGTGTGTGTGTGTGTGTGTGTGTGTGTGTGTGTGTGTCTGTCGAATGCGCGCATTGGTGCGCGTGCGGATGCGGATGGTAGTAGTCTAAGTCACATTGTCTACTAAGAACGTGCCTAGTGAGACATTGTACTGTCAAGTACAATGCCTCACTAGGCACGTCCTTAGTAGACAATGTGACTTGCTAAGAAGAAGAAGAAGAATGTGACTTACACTAGGACGTGCCTAGTGAGACATTGTACTGTCAAGTACAATGTCTCACTAGGCACGTCCTTAGTAGACAATGCCTACATATACATATTAGTGCAATGCCTCACTAGGCACGTCCTTAGTAGACAATATGACTCGCTAAGAAGAAGAAGAATGTGACTTACACTAGGACGTGCCTAGTGAGACATTGTATCTACTGTACAATGTCCTTCGTAACTAAGGACGTGCCTAGTGAGGCATTGCACTATATGTATGTGTAGGCATTGTCTACTAAGGACGTGCCTAGTGAGACATTGTACTTGACAGTACAATGTCTCACTAGGCACGTCCTTAAGCAATGCATTGCTAATGCCTCACTAAGCACGTCCTTCGTAACTAAGGACGTGCCTAGTGAGGCATTGCACTATATGTATGTGTAGGCATTGTCTACTAAGGACGTGCCTAGTGAGGCATTGTACTTGTACAGTACAATGTCTCACTAGGCACGTCTTAGTGTAAGTCACATTCTTCTTCTTCTTAGCGAGTCACATTGTCATTGTCATGTGACTTAGACTACTACCATCCGCATCCGCACGTGCACGTCCTTAGTAGACAATGCCTCACTAGGCACGTCCTCAGTAGACAATGCTTCACTAGGCACGTCCTTAGTTTCTGAGGACGTGCCTAGTGAGACATTGTACTGTCAAGTACAATGTCTCACTAGGCACGTCCTTAGTAGACAATATGACTCGCTAAGAAGAAGAAGAATGTGACTTACACTAGGACGTGCCTAGTGAGACATTGTACTGTCAAGTACAATGTCTCACTAGGCACGTCCTTAGTAGACAATGCCTACACATACATATAGTACAATGTCTCACTAGGCACGTCCTTAGTAGACAATGTGACTTAGACTACTACCATCCGCATCCGCACGCGCACCAATGCGCGCATTCGACAGACACACACACACACACACACGCACAGACACACGCACACGCACTGACACACGCACACGCACTGACACACACACACGTTAAACTTTACCACCCCATCGTTTTTGCGTCGGGGGTTAAAAACATTGCTAATCACGTCGATAACACAATCTTGCTCATTACCAGTCTTACCTGATATACAAAATCAATGAAACACTAAGAAATAGTAGCTCACGTTATACTGGTATAAGAACCAAATGTTTCAAACTACAATCAATATATGCCTGAGAACCCTTCAAAATGCGTGTCGAGGGCTGATAAACATCCTCATAACTTGAAAACCGCTGCACCGATTTCTATCAAACTTGGCTTAGAACTATGCCAGATTTATCTGCTTTCCATTTCAAGAATAGTTATAAAAAAATTCCAAGTGATTTTTTGGAGCTACGAGCCTTGAAAGGTACAGACACATAGACACAAAAAAGCCTTAAACTTAGAACACCTTCCTTCTTCAGTCGGTGGTTAAAAAGTTTATCTGAAGCGTTAAACGTGTCCTTAGGACTTAGAGGCACAATATTACATAAAAATATTGGTACTTTTCTCCCTATTTATCAGAAATATAAATAGAAACGTAAAGGCAGAAAACGCTTAAAACGCGCGGGTGAGCGATCGGACCTGGCTAACGTCACACGCGAAATCGCCGGGCTAAAAACAGATTTTGAAAATCCAAACTTTAAAAAATCGTAGAAAATTCAGTTTTTGAGCTATCGCCAAAATTCTTTCACAGTTGTCCTTACAATCTTCTAGACTTTTGATTTAAGCTATAAAAACAGGAAAAAATGCCTAACTCATCTTCCTCATTTTGAATTTATTTTTCTATCAAGAACGCTCTGAATAGAAACAACAAAAGAGAGAAAGTCATGTATCTTTCATGAATTTTAAAGCCTTTAAAATTCACATAAATACTTCTTTTAAGGTAACGGCACCTGTTTCCGTGGTATTTTCACTAAAACTCGAAAGGATATCAAATATTAAGCATTTACTGTACCTTTCTGAAGGTTCGGTTTCTGTTATCAGAAGCTCTAGTGTTTTTACTTTCGGAAACTACTTAAGTTTTGACGGTCCGACCTATATTTCTATTTGAAATTAAATAAAATGTAAATCAAGTCGAAATCGCCCAATTCCAAGGCAAAAATCCGTATTCCGTGGTATTCGGTACCTAATTGCGTGGTATGAAAAATGTGTACGAAACGACAGTAACAAACTGATAAAATAATGTTAGAAAGATTAACTTGATTGTTCTCTAGGAATACAGGTGACTTTTGGTGGTAGTACTATTATTATTTAATAAAACTTTATATGTGGTTTGGTATAATGCTATTAATATTATAAATGTAAAAGTTTTTAAATACCTCTTTGGATGTTCGTAACTCAACCTCTTACACATCAGCGGCGTCAACTTTGCTATTATCTTCATCCTGTGATTGCAAACCCGGATAAATACACAAAGTACTGATAACGGGAAAAATTTCCCCGTGTGATAAATTAAAAAAATACTTTTGCTATTTTCTAAGCACACACACATATACACATACACATTACACATTATTAACTTTATTATAGTATTCCACATTATAAATACGACATTTCGCGAAGAAATAAAACCAAGCGTGCAAATGGTACAAATATCACCGCAAGGCTGAAGCGTGGTCGACGCGTGCAAGGCAAATGAGTGTCGGTGCCGACAAAGGAAACACCGCCAAAGACGCCGGCGGCGCGTCAAAGACACCGCTGCCGTGCGTCGCTTCGAGGCGGTGTCTTTGACACTTTTATCACTCGTGCCGCCGCCGCCGCAGTGAAATTCGAAGGGCGACTTTGCTTTGACAGCATTTACAAAGAGTGCCGCCCAACCCACAGCTGTGGAGACTAAAAAATCATGTTTCCTAATTTCCAGTACCTACTAAAAGCCAACATTTTTTATATACCTATCATTCTTAATGTGAGCTGATGCCAAATTGTTAAAACTTTTGTTAAATATTAACTTCTTAATAAAACATGCACTCAAATATTTGGAAAATAAATATTTTCGTAACATAATTTTCTATACAACCAATAAACAAAATACATAAGTAAGGTACTTTTGATGTGTTATAACTCGTAAAGATTATTAAAAAGTATACCTCGAAATAAGGTTTTAGTCTCAATCGACTATTTGATTTGTCAAATCTATTGTTAAAATCACAAAAACCTAATCCCAGTTTGTGAAATTCAAAAATAAAAATAGGTCTTTCAAATTGCTATTCCGAGGTAAATTTTTCACATACCTTGGAATTAGGTACTAGGTGAAATATTTGACCCTTAATGCCGTGGTTTTTTCAATTTGTAATTTTACATCATTATAATTAAAAAACCACTTAAACATGTATTACATACGGTAAAGAATATACTACTTTCGAAAATTTAACACTAAAAATCATAACCCATAACAGAAATCATAACAGAAAAAATCATAATAACCCTTATTTAAAAAAGCTTGCTACTCTCGTGCTCAGAGGCAAAAATGTATGGAGAGTGCACTTGGACCAGCCACCGCTGCGAATTTAGCCAATTATTTTGGAATGTAAGCCCGTTCCAAGTCTCGTTTTTAGATTTATATATAAAAAAATATATTTCCTTATGACAAATAACTTTTGCAACAAAAAAGAACCTAAGAATCAGAAGTAAATGCTGTTTTTCTAAATACCACGGAGAAAGGTGCCACTTTTGGAATACCACGGATTTGGGTGCCTTTACCTTACTTACGTTTTTCGATAAGTACTCAGTTTGAATTACAAAAAGAAAATGAAGATATTAATCAACAAAATAAATACTGGCTGAAAATAAGACGAAACCATAAAATGTATTTATCCAGCTTGTCAGTTCTAAATTCAAACCAAATTATTAAGTATAAGTAAATTAATTATCTCCCTAAAACAGATTCCCAACTGACTTCCGCTCAAAATATGCGTGATTATAATCGAATTACTGTCGTTTTTAGAAACTCCACGTAAAGTGGTAAAGGATTTGGCGATGCCTGGAGTAAGGTTGACAGATTTAGACGAAAAAATCGATTCATTTTACTCCGTTGAGAGTCGAAAAGTAATTTTATTATGCGTTGCAGTAATAGTTACACCTAAATGGACATGAATATAATGAAATATATACATAATGGACTATTAAAACCCACTAAATGTGAAAACTAACGTACATAAATACTTACAGTAAGTTTTCTAATTGATTATGGATTAAATTTCCTCTGTTTAAATTTAAAGTGACAACCCTACCTTTGAGACAAGAACGTGATGAATTTAAAAATTGGAATATAGAATTGCTTTTAATCGTTCGATATTCTAATTGACGGATAAGGGGCGACGTAATATGGATATTCAAATGATGCATTGTAAAATCTATTCAATTTTATAATGAGCGTTTCGACGGAGGGACCATAGTGGAATTTTAGGTTTCTGAGCACCTCAATATTTAGTAGAAGTTCTCAAACAATTGTAAAACTGAACCGGCAATTTGTAAAAGTTACGAATCAAAAGTTATAAGCATTTTAAAGTGGTCCCTCGGTTCCACACATGCAATGCTGGGTTCCAAGGATCTAATCAGTATTCACATCTTCTTTCACTGTCTATATTTAGTAGAAGATTTGTAAAAAAAAACTACTTAATTTCAGCCCTTCTTCTTCTTGCAGAGAGACGAAAACACGATAACAAAGTGGTCCCTCAGTTCTACATTGACGAAAATGTTTTTGCGGTTTTACAAAAAAACTAACTGGAATTTTAAGTTTCTGAATCAGTCAATATTTAGTAGAAGTGCTCATACAATTTGTAAAATCAATCAGTAATTTGTAAAACTTACCAATCAAAAGTTATAAGCATTTTAATGTGGACTTTCGGTTTAACACTTTCCAAAACGCAAAAGTAACTTTACAAAAAAACTATAAAACTTAGAGACGTGTAATATAGCTTATCATTTAGTAAAAATTTTTACTAAATATCTACATACAACAATAAACAATAGACAGAGCCATTATCGAAATATAGCAATTTTAGTTTCCGGCATAGAGATGCAGCCGCAGGGTGACCACACGGCTTAAATTTTCGGGACAGGGAACAGCATGACAGCCGCGCGACGCGACGATTCCACTCTCTGCTGATGCGGATGTGACTCAATGAAGTCAGTGTTGGTACTCTAAGTACCTATTCATCCATTGTATTTTCAATAGGTGAGTAAAAAAAATCCGATGATTGTCAAATAAATATAAGATCATACGAAAACGGAACGTCAGCGGAAAATCAATACTATTTATACTTAGGTGCTTACCTATCACACTATTCAAACAACTTCGAGAGGGCTTTCGCTGCCCAATTCAACAATAGAATCTACAAGGTGCTTACTTAAAAAGAACAATCGCTAGGAAAACTTCAATAACCACTATCCCACTACTATTATAAATGTCAAAGTTTAGATGTTTGTTTTTCAATCACGCTGTTACTACTTACTGGTCCGATTTGGATGAAACTTGGAATATATTATAGTTCGTAACCTGGATCAAACACATCGGCTACTTTTTTTATTTTTTTTTGTGGACGAAGTCGCGGGTAACTGCTAGTAATATTATAAATGCTAAAGTTTAGATGTTTGGATGTTTGTGTTTCAATCACGTCAAAACTACGAACCAACTTGGATGAAACTTGGCATATATATTATAGTTCGTAGCCTGGAGTAAGACATAGGCTACTTTTTATCCCGAATAAATTAGCAGAATCTAGGTACGGCATTAAATGAACAAAAAGGATAAGTGGCGTGGCGTCCTCGTGTCAAACACGTCAAGAATGTTTTATTGGCGCCACTTATCCTGTTTGTTCATTTAATGCCGTAACTAGATCCTGCTAATTTATTCGGGATAAAAAGTAGCCTATGTCTTAATCCAGGCTACGAACTATAATATATATGCCAAGTTTCATCCAAGTTGGTTCGTAGTTTTGACGTGATTGAAACACAAACATCCAAACATCTAAACTTTAGCATTTATAATATTACTAGCAGTTACCCGCGACTTCGTCCACAAAAAAAAATAAAAAAAGTAGCCGATGTGTTTGATCCAGGTTACGAACTATAATATATTCCAAGTTTCATCCAAATCGGACCAGTAAGTAGTAACAGCGTGATTGAAAAACAAACATCTAAACTTTGACATTTATAATAGTAGTGGGATAGTGGTTATTGAAGTTTTCCTAGCGATTGTTCTTTTTAAGTAAGCACCTTGTAGATTCTATTGTTGAATTGGGCAGCGAAAGCCCTCTCGAAGTTGTTTGAATAGTGTGATAGGTAAGCACCTAAGTATAAATAGTATTGATTTTCCGCTGACGTTCCGTTTTCGTATGATCTTATATTTATTTGACAACCATCGGATTTTTTTTACTCACCTATTGAAAATACAATGGATGAATAGGTACTTAGAGTACCAACACTGACTTCATTGAGTCACATCCGCATCAGCAGAGAGTGGAATCGTCGCGTCGCGCGGCTGTCATGCTGTTCCCTGTCCCGAAAATTTAAGCCGTGTGGTCACCCTGCGGCTGCATCTCTATGCCGGAAACTAAAATTGCTATATTTCGATAATGGCTCTGTCTATTGTTTATTGTTGTATGTAGATATTTAGTAAAAATTTTTACTAAATGATAAGCTATATTACACGTCTCTAAGTTTTATAGTTTTTTTGTAAAGTTACTTTTGCGTTTTGGAAAGTGTTCAACCGAAAGTCCACATTAAAATGCTTATAACTTTTGATTGGTAAGTTTTACAAATTACTGATTGATTTTACAAATTGTATGAGCACTTCTACTAAATATTGACTGATTCAGAAACTTAAAATTCCAGTTAGTTTTTTTGTAAAACCGCAAAAACATTTTCGTCAATGTAGAACTGAGGGACCACTTTGTTATCGTGTTTTCGTCTCTCTGCAAGAAGAAGAAGGGCTGAAATTAAGTAGTTTTTTTTTACAAATCTTCTACTAAATATAGACAGTGAAAGAAGATGTGAATACTGATTAGATCCTTGGAACCCAGCATTGCATGTGTGGAACCGAGGGACCACTTTAAAATGCTTATAACTTTTGATTCGTAACTTTTACAGATTGCCGGTTCAGTTTTACAATTGTTTGAGAACTTCTACTAAATATTGAGGTGCTCAGAAACCTAAAATTCCACTATGGTCCCTCCGTCGAAACGCTCATATTTTATAGACAAGCTGACTAAATTAGATTCAATTTGACTGTCTTTGGATCTTGATATTAGGCAAAGCTGTGATCGGTTACCTATTCAATCTGATCATAGTATCACGTAAACTATTTCTAACATCTTCACTGAGTTATCTAAATAGATGTTACTTACATTTTGTTTTTCAAATTTATAAGCAAGCGTTTGACCGCAATCTCACCTGCCCCCGTATTCCAATCTTTTGCTGTCAAGTTATATTTCACTGCTCAGTGTAATTTCTTCAGGTCACGTGGTACAATTTTGTACCACGTGATCATTCTTTTTAGACACTTGACAGCAAAATATGCGCGAAAACAAATTAAATGACATCATAATGTCATTATTTAGTCACAGAATAACTATGAGTTAGTATGAACTGACCATGATTTAAAACTTTGCAGTTATAGAAGTAGGTAGGTACACTAGGTACCTAGTTTTTTGTCAACTGTAATTTTTTTTAATGTACCAAATATTGTATATTTCAAAGTAGACCTAAAACAATATTTATTGTTACTTATGTATGTTTTCTAATGTATAAAGTCATAGTCCTAGTCAAAAATATTTTATTTTATTCAATAAAATTATAAAGATCATTTAGCAGTTTCGTTAGTTAAATTTGTTTTAGGCAGAGGTGACCGTTTAACATCAGCTGGGCTATCGGTTTGTTCCATGATTTAGTTGCTTAAAAAAAGTTTAATTTTTTTTAACCCTTAGAGTCAGGCGGTTGCTAAAAAGCGACCTATCTCGACTCAACGGTATCGATCGATATGTTAAAATTTCATCATGGAAATATAGTCTAAAATATTTAAACTACAAACTAGTGAAATCCCGTGGTACCTGCTGAAAATTTAAACTAAACAAACAGCACTCAGTACAAAAGCATTAGCAAACTTTTAATAACAATTTCGGGTTTTCAGTCTAACAGCAAAGTTCAGACGTCCATTTTGCTTATTGATGTTGCAAAATGTTCGATCTACCTACGGAGAGGAATCCACTATGCAGCTTTTTAACCCCCGACTAAAAAACGGTTGGAGTTATAAGGTTGACGGCGTCGTTTGTCTGTCTATTTGTGCTCTCGTAGCTCTGAAGAACCGATTTCAAAAATTATTTTTTTATCTGAAAGGATATACTTTCAGGTTAGTCCCATTTTATTTTCATCAAAATCGGTTCAGTAGTTTGGGTAATGAATAGAAATAACTGAAAAAAATATGCTAACCACGTGCACGAAATTGCGTATTTTGCTTTCCTGTGACTTTTAAGTGGTGTTTATAGTCACTAGAAAATTCCCAATGAACTGTCATTAACATCATCATTTGATGATGAAGCTGGTAGTCGAATTGAAGTCGGGTTTTCTAGTTTTTTAAAGTTATAAATTATCCATTCCGCATGTCCATGCACTCAAAGCGATTTGATCACTCAAACTTTTGCCGTTAAACTACTGAATACGTTGAATGAGTTGGACTCCACAGTTGGTTGTTTAACTTTAATAGGTTTTGTATGATTGAAAATGGATTGAAAGAATGAATTGAATTCCACTTTTTTTAAGCCCCGACGCTAAAACGACGGGGTGTTATAAATTTGACGTGTCTATGTGTGTGTGTGTGTGTGTGTGTGTGTGTGTCTGAGACAACGTAGCTCCTGAACGGATGAACCGATTTTGATTTTTTTTTGTCTGAAAGGCGAATTAGTCGGGAGTGCTCTTAGCTATGTTTGATGAAAATCGGTCCAAGATTCGGGGGTTTTATTAAATTTTTAATTTAATTACTTGTTCTATTTTAAATTAAAGCTTCACACGCACTTAGCGTTTACATCAAATAAATTATATTTAGGGGCTTACTTATGGTCACCTCTCAACTTAAAGACTTCATAAAGTTTTTAAATCGAGAGGTGTGATTTAAAATATTTAAGACTAGGTACAAACTAAAACTAAAAACTTTCAATAAATACAATACAGAACTAATTTTTTATTTGCAACAAAATACCTAATACAAAATGTTAACACATTTAAAAAAAAGAATGACTAATTATGTCTATACAATGTAACACCTTCAGCCAGTTTGTATTATTTTCAAGTAAAGTCAGACAGAAAAATAAGTATTATAGATACAATAAGTAGGTTATTAAGCAATAATAGTCCAGTAAGCTTTCCAGAGAAGGTTCGATTCTCATTAAACGAGATAAATTAAAATTCACGATACTATGTGCCATTTAATTTAAAATGTTTATATTTAAATCGTATTTACCAATTACGCCAAGTAATTTCGCAAACGAATTCCGAATTCTCGAATTTGGTTTCGTTAATTATAACATTTCGATATCAAGGCTATTGTTAAGGTTGTGTTGACACAGCGACCGATACGACACCAACACGATATCGGGGCCTAATGCTCAGTTTGGCAGAGATTTTACTCTAATAGGGATGACGTCTTATCTATGCCGAGTTTTCGACGTCATTTGACAGGCGTCACAGCTCAGTCGTAGCTCTGCCTTCCGTGCTGTGGATCGTGGGTGCGATCCCCACCAAGAACAAACATTTGTACGTGGAAAACATAGCTGTTTGTTCTATGCCTGGCTGTTACTAAGTATTTTATGTATGTACTTACAAAAAAGCATAAAAGTATTGTATCAGCAATATAGTTCTCATATTTTCCTTTGCTTAGTTCGGGACTAGAGGGCGTTGTGTGAAATGTCCATGAATATTTTGTATTATTTATTTTGACGTCATCCCTATTAGACTTTTGATGAGTTGAGCATAAGGTTAATCTCATACATTGAGTAATAGGCGCTTTCACATCGTATCGGCGCTGACACCGACGTTTTTTTCACTTGCAATCGGTATCGTGTAGGACTGCAGTGTCGTTAACGACCAGTGTACAAACGCCTTATTTAGTACATTTGCCTTACAGTTGCATCGGGAAGCTTAATTGCTAGTTGTTGCTAGTTAGAGCTTTGTTTGTACCGAGTGTTCCGCACAAGTAGAGATATTGATGCAATTTATCTGTGAAATGTGGGTCCAAAAGATACCTATATTTTTTTTTATTAATTTAGTGTACATGTACTAATAAATAATACTAATATCCTAATTATATTACGATCTAGCCACAATGCAGGCTAATTAATTATTTACATTGACCTAAATTTTTATCATAAACTAATCTAAGAATGTGTCCATTGGCACTTTTCTTATTGTCTCTATTTACTTAAGGCGAAGACACTTTGGGCGAAGACATCGGGACCAAAAGATATGGCCGTATTGTTAATATAGATAGATCTAGGTAAAAGTTAGTTGCCTAACGCTCACATGAAATAAAGATTCTGTTTTATGACTATCTGAGAAGAAACGTAAATATTTTATAGAAACAAACTAAAGTAGGATTAGTATAACCCACATGAAATCTACGATAGTATGATTTTTGTCAATGCAATGCAAGACTCATGAATATTAATAAAATGAATTTTACATGTTTACAAAAACAATTTTATCCACATTTTTTAACCCCCGACGCAAAAACGACGGGGTGTTATAAGTTTGACGTGTCTGTGTGTGTGTGTGTGTGTGTCTTTCTGAGACAACGTAGCTCCTGAACGGATGAACCGATATTGTTTTTTTTTTGTTTGAAAGGTGAATTAATCATGGGTGTTAAAAACCGGTCCAAAATGGCCGCCGCCACGAAATGGCGAATTACATAATTTTTTTCACAACGCCCTCAATATGGGTATCAAAGTCAGGTGTTTTTTAAATTTTTAATTTAATTACTTGTTATACATTATCACATGCATTTATGATGTTGACTGTACAACAAAACAATTTGTTTAAATTGTACTAATCCTGTCATGTGCAGTGGAGCTTGAAATTATACTAGCCGAGTTTTAATGAAAGGATTTGAAGATACGCTGGGATAAGCCTCCTATTCCAAGTACTCTAACGCCTTTGGTATACGGGCGATAATTGTAGAGCAAGCAATATCTGGCAACTTTGGTATTACTCGGACAGTCGGGCTTGGTAGATATGTTTTTAAAAATAGGCGATAATGCAACGGAGTGTCGAAGATTTCATAGACATCGCTGTTTTTGTACTAAAATGTTGCAGTCTGATCATAAAAAAAACGTAATGAAGAGCAACTTGAGAAAATTACCACTTGCGGCTTTGCAGTACTTAGGTTTGTAGAAGTCCAGGAGATAGGCCTCCTCCATTTTCCAAAAAGAGCAATTCTAAACCTTTTGCGTTTTTCCGAGATCTTAACAATGTCGTTAGTCTATCGGGTACTACGCTTCAAATTGTAGTTCGTTATCGCCATGATTTTTTTGATTTTTTTGATGATGATGATGATTTGATGATAATTCTTTTTATAAACTCTTGCCAATAAGCAATTTCGATTGCCTAGTTTTTTTGTTGCCGACACTAATTAATTATACCAAAAGTTGCCCGTATGCAACTAATCGGAACGAACGAACCACGAATTAAATTTAGTATAGTGAAGCCCGGTCAGGTAAGTAATGTGTAATACGTGATTTTCCTAAATTGCTTCTTGAATCGGGTTTAATTTATGCAAATATGAATAACGCTTTATCCTAGGAAAAATCAGGGATAGATTGGTCGTTTTCGATCTAAGGGATATTGAATAAATTAGGTTGATTAGACTTTGTTGGCGATGAGTTTAGGGAGATCAAATATCAACCAATTTAAGCCAAATTAGGTCGAGTAACGAGCATTAGATAGTGTATTAACGTGTTAAATCTAGACTCAATTCGAATAATATTATTTATTTATTTTAAAATTTCACACAAATATATAGTGCTAGGAGGACTTAATGCTAAGAGCATTGTCTACCTGTCTTCCTGGGTGTGCAAAAAGATGGTGTGTGATAAAAATTTGAATTTGAACATAAAATTTTTTTTCTTCATTTGATAGGCCATTTTTTGTCTTCAATCTCATCTGATGGAAAGTGACGATGAAGCAGACGATGTAGAGTCGCGATGCTGCTCGGTGCGCGACTAACTAAAAGTACATTGCAAAATCTAAAAATCCGTGACTTATTCCCACTCCGCCACTAACAGGAGGACAGATAGAGCTTTTTCAATTTATAAAAGTTTCAATAACATTATTCGCTTCATAACAAACTGGACTTTATGATAGACTCCACTCTCGGCACCCCTGAAAACCAGCGCTAAAGGAGCCACCGTGCACCTGCCGCATTTGCTGAGTGGGTTCCTTTTTTACGCATGTTAGGTATATACCTAACTTTTCTGCTGTCATAATAGATGTAGGACCACTGATGTTTACTATCATCTAAGGTAAAATCAAGTACATCCTGTAAAATGAAGTACTTACAACGTCGATGAGTTGACTCAGCCTAAGGCCCATTTTGACGGTGAGCCGGTCGGAGTTGTTGCCTACAGGCCGGATCAGACGGTTGTAGTTCGAGAGTAGATCGTCGTACAGCCGCTTTGCTTCCGGGTTTGCGACGCTCAGGCGACCCCACACGCACAACACTCCGACCACCAGCGCCAACACCATCTTAGGCTAACACCTCCCCTGTGGACAAAAAAATTTACAGGCGTCACAGCTCAGTCGGTAATCGTTCTGCCTTCCGTGCTGTGGGTCGTGGGTTCGATCCCCACCAAGAACAAACATTTGTGCGTGGAAACATAGATGATTGTTCTATGTCTGGGTGTTACTATCCTACTAATATTATAAATGCGAAAGTTTAGATATTTAGATGTTTGTGTTTCAATCACGACGAAACTACTGAACTAACTTGGATGAAACTTGAAATATGTAGTTCGTAACCTAGATTGACATATAGGCTACTTTTTATCCCGAATAATTAACAGAATCTACAGGATAAAATGAAAAAACGGGATTAGCAGCGCCAATTATTAGCAAGAGGATGATGTCATGTCATGACACGTCAGCTTTGACAGGACGTAGTACTACCTCTTTGGTCTAACGACTAAAGTTTGACATTCGAGTATGGGTTCTGTGTAATGTCAAATTTCTCAAAGAAGTATCCGCTCGGTACACGCACAGATAATATAATGTACGGAAACGGTACTCGCGTACGAAGTCGCGGGTAGCTACTAGTGTAATTATAAATACCTATGTATTTACAAAAAAAAAGTATATCAGTATTCTATCAGCCATCTAGTTCCCATTTCACAAGCTTTGCTTAGTTTGGGACTATTCATAGTTTTTTATTGATAACATTTCATTACAGGTCAAATAAGTCTCCAGGGTGAAGCAAAAATATGCGTATCGACTCTGATATCAAACACAAACTGCTTTCACTATATTTTCCAAAGAAACTTTCACGGTCTAACGTATAAATAAGCTCCACATAGCAACTTCGCATTATGGTGACATACAAGCTAGGCGTTTGCACACTGGCCGATAACCAAACACGATATCGATACATAAATAAAATTCGTTCGTTCATATGAGTAAATGGTCTATTCTGGTGACGGAGTTACTTAAGGCAGCCTTAATAAAATATCAATGATAGATAGATACGTAGATAGTACTTTATTGCACACCACATCAAATTTTACAAAAATAAAAAATGAATCCTGGGATCCGATTATAAAACAATTCTGAATTGGTTTCTACTTCATTCTGATACCGGAATCAGATGCCATAGACCTAAAACAAAGAAATGTACCACTATATTTTTGGAAATAAAATCTCTATCTCTCTAAAATCAGTGTTGACGCCGACACGCGGTGGTGTTGTGAAAGTGTATCTAGTACTGAATATGGGAGATTAGCTTTATAACAGAATCGGCCTGGTTCCTACTGTAACATCGTGTAGGAGTCGTATCGGAGATAGTATAGATACGGCCAGAAGGTAGATGAGAAATGATATATTTGGAGATACGTCACATGGTATAATGGTGAAATGTAGTCGTTAAGATATTTCCGCGCGATATATTTGAAGGAAGTGAAACGAATGGCTACGACTTGTTCTGGCGAAAATACGCAATTTGAGATATATTTTTGTGATGTTTTATGTAAGTTTCAGCCTTCTACTTTGAATGAAAAGTGGTTTAGAAAGCTGTTCATGATGGTTGTTCCTGTCTATGTTTGCAAAATTGAACTTGTGAATTTTGTGAGTCCATCTAGCAGACTGTCAGTCTACACATTTTATCAGACTCCCATTCGGATTGGTTTAGAATATACCTACCTGTTAAAGCACTATATGATTTTGATTCAAAATAAGGTACTTTTACGATGTGCCTTAAGTAACCACATTGGGTTTTTATATTACTTACGTTACGCAAATATTATAATGCACGAACAAAATTCATCGAAATTATTATGTTGCAATTATTTTAATAGTTTTGTAGAAGTTCATACACAAATATTTAGGCAACCGATTTAGACAATTCCCAATTTCATTTACGTCGTATAAATTACCATGAAAAAGTACAGCAAAATAGTTTTCCAATACAAAATAGTTAAACGTAATCGATGTAACTTCATCGAATATAAAAATATGTAATTTGATTTTTAGTGTAGCTTGCAGGCCAAGTAGGTTTTGCATTTTTTACAGATCACCTCACATTGTTGCGCTCACACTATTGATTTTATAGAAAAAATCATATTGATTGATAGGTGTTTTAAACCCTCCGGAGTTATCTAGGGTAGTTTTATGACACTCTGTATACCCAAGTTCATTATCTACTCTCCGTAGTTTTATCTAGCAGGATTGACTTATAAGGGTGCGTTTTATTGTAGCTTATCCGGTTTTATCCGGTAATTAAGTCTCAGTTGGTCCGTAATCCGGAGCTTAAAGGGTCAACCTGCGTCTATTATGCCAAGTGATCTTCAAACGTACATATATTTTTCAAAATGTGATATTGTTTTTGATCGAATTATGAATTAGGAAACTAAATTATTGTCTTAATAAATTAATAATTGTTGGGTTGGGTCGTGGGTTCGATCCCCACTGAGAACAAACATTTGTGCGTGGAAAACATAGATGTTTGTTCTATGTCTGGGTGTTACTATGTAATTATAAGTACGTATTTACAAAAAAAAAAAGTATTTAAGTATTCTATCAGCCATCTAGTTCCCATATTACAAGCTTTGCTTAGTTTGGGACTAGAGGGCGTTGTGTGTAAAGTCCATGAATATTTATTTATTTATTTATTTATTAATTATGCAGTATAATCCTTCCTACTGTAATATAAACGCAAAAGTTTGTAAGTATGGATGTATCGATGTATGGATGTTTGTTACTCTTTCACGCAAAAACTACTGGTCCGATTTGGATGAAACATGGAATAGATACCTATAGTTATAGTAGCTTGGATTAACACAAAGGTTACTTTTCGCGGGTGGAAGCTAGAAAGTTATATAGATAAAAAAATATGCCTAACGGGCTTGGGTGTTAAGAGCAGTGAAATTATAGCAGAAACCACTCAAAATTACAACGATTAACCATAAATTTACCTCTCACATGTCACGTTTAGCACAAAATAACGGTTTATTTGCGATAACTGCAGAAAACCACTTCTCCAGCCATTACGTTAAATTGAATCCAACATTAAATACGATTTCCTATCTTACTACCATCGCTGAAGGCTCATTTTGCGGTGTTGGAGACAATTCGGAAGCCTGGTTTTAAAGTGGCTTGATTTATTTTTACGAGACGAGCCTAAGCAAATTCTGTTTTGGGATGTGTAATATATATTCGGTAGCTTTGTACCTATAAATATAGATAGATATTTATTTATACACATTAAATATACACGTAGTATCAATAATTTTTCAGTTATTCATTGAAAACCAGCTTCAATTTTGGTTTTGTGCACTCAAACCTTGCCATTAATAAATAAATAAATAAAAATATTAATAAATATTCATGGACATTATACACAATGCCCTCTAGTCCCAAACTAAGCAAAACATAAAAAAACCTTTTCAAAAAAAAACTACAGTATCGTAGATGATGCTTTAAAAATCTCTAGAATTAAGTAGGTAGGTACTTATGAGCAAAGAGCAAAAAATATTTAATAAGATTTCCAGAATCGATAGAAAATCTAATAACACTTTTCGTCAGAACATTCAGCCCAACTCTCGGGATTTAGTTCAATTTGTAACCCAATCAAAAAGGATCAAGTAGTTCCCGCGTTTATTTAATGATACGTTATTATCGAGATCTTGAGGTCCGGCCCAGAGACCACACAGATATAAAGAGCTTATACCACAAGCTGAAATGTTTCAATGCAACAACTTTAGGGTTAAACGGTCCTTTCGACCCGTGACATTTGACACGACCTTTTTCTTTCACTGAATGCCATAGAAATAGGGTTAAAAAACTCTTAGATATTCGAAAATTTTTGTTCTACTTTGCGAAAATAACTATTTAGGCAGGTAAACATAAGAATGCTAAATATTTCTTTCTTTGAAGTTTTCAATATAAAGTACAACGAACCCAACTGATTAAAAAAAATACATTAATCGTACGAAATAAAGGAAACAAACTGTTCTTGCCAGGTTTTCTTGGCTTTGTTGAGTGAAACAGGTGATCTGGGGTCTTATTCTCACTTCCGCAGAGATTCCACTCTAATAGGGATGACGTCAACATGACATCGAAAACTCGTTTAACTAGTGAGTGAAACGAGTTTTTGGCCGAGATATGACGTCGTCCTTATTAGAGAAAAATGTCTACCGAAGTAAAAATAAGGCCCCAGAACTCGATACGATACGTTTGCGATTTCACATTTATTCGTCGAGGCACAGCAGGGGTATGCCAATCAAAGTTGAACTGCAAAGTTTTAAATCATGGACAGTTCATACTAACTCATAGTTATTCTGTGACTAAATAGTGACATTTTGACGTCATTTGATGTGTTTTCGCGCATATTTTGCTGTCAAGTGTCTAAAAAGAATGATCACGTGGGACAAAATTGTACCACGTGACCTGAAGAAATTCAACTGGGCAGTGAAATATAACTTGACAGCAAAAGATTGGCATACGGGGGCAGATGTCTAAAAATCCATTATCTTCGTTGTATTTTTTTATGTTGGTGTCCGAACTTCAACATTTATAAACCGATTTCAAAAATCTTTTTTTATCTGAAAGGATGTGTCTTTTTGGTTCCATAAAATTTTCATCAAATCGGTTTAGTAGTCAAATTATAGTCGCTCTATAAATGTAATTTATTTAGGAACTGCAACTAGTATAATGAAACAAATTCACTTGAAATTATACCGAAAGTATTCAGATGAAGTTCAAAATTACTTGACCATACAAACTAAGAGCAACACTTCGACTTGTACAAACAATATTGCGACCGATGCAGATGCATGCAACAGAGAGGAGATCAAGTCGAAATTGCAAACATAACGAGATCAGGGAATAACTACATTAGTATAGAAACTTTGTACAGTTTCAGAAGTAGCTGGACATGAATATATCGATCGAGTTTCAAGTCATAAATATTAGTAAGTATTATTTTTTGGTATGATATATTGCTATCGATTCTGTTGTTGCATATTCCTAAACTTACCTAATTTGACAGCACTAAAAATGCTGCCGTCCCTTTCTCATAAACTGAAACGACAAAGACAGCTATAATTCAACGCTGTCAAATTAGGTTAGTTTAGAAAAATGCAACAACAGAATCGATACCATTTTCAACCGATAGACTTTTAGCCAAGAAGTCACGATATCTCCCAAAAACTGTCAAAACTCGTATCGAATACTAGGTACTAGGAATACACGGTACTAAAACGCTGGTTCCAAAATTAAATTATATTTTCATGTAATTTTGCTTCCATTTGCCATGTAGGAGGTTGCAGCCATCAAAAACTGAAATACAACATGAAATAATGGAGTATGTGTCTCCTCAAACATCCCCCAGGTGCTATAGGTACCACTAAATCTCCAAGGCACGTCCTCAGTGGACATGCTTTCATTGTTCGTTTTTTTTAACATTCTCGGAAATCTTGTCTACGAGTGAGGATTACTATGAGCTGGCTTATTTTTAATTTACTATACATACAAGCAAAACCGCGGTAGAATGCGAGTATAAAATAATCTACGCCAAAACACAAGTTCACTATTCGAAATTGCAATCTCAGTTCTCTCCAAAGCTATAAATTCCACAAGTGGTGTGCATTCAGAGATATCTAGAGCCCCTAGCACGAGTTCTAATGTTCTTGAAACTACATGTGGCCACTGTAACTGAAAAACTTACGAGATTTTTAAAGAAAAGTTCTAGAATAAGTTTTATTTTCAACGGGTATCTTCTGCTAGCAAATTGCATTATCTTGCAGGATATTTTTGCATTATCCATAGTCCTCATAATGTCTACTACACGACGGCGTCGTTAAAGGTATTACACTATTAATAACTAGTGCTAACCCAAGGTTATTCGCGAACGTAAGGTTTTGAAATTGTAATAATTTCGCTATTTTGCGATAAAAATTGCCTAAATAAATATTTTTTTAACTAGATAAGTAATATATCTATTAAGAACAAGGGTAGTATTTGTGGTATATTCTAGTAAACTCAATAGTGGGGATTTTAGGTTTTTTTCTAGAAATCCCCACTGGCTACGTCGTAGCATGCTACGCTGTAGCAGTGGGGATATATCTATTATCAGTCGTCAATGTCATTGTGCTTAAAAAGATATTCTCAAAAACCCAATCTTAAAATAAAACATTTTAAAAATATTTTACTCTCCTATTAGTAACTAGTAAGTAAATTTTGGCAACAGGCCAACCTTTATAACCTCTACCGCCATCCTGACTCCGTTTGTCTGCTAAAAGTTGTATTAGTTATACCTACTTAAAACCTGTAAAACATGTTTTTCAAAGAAGTTAAGTACCTACTTACTTACCTATATCAAAAAATTTATTATGCGAACACATAATAAAAACTCTTTTTGTAAAAAGAGTGATTTTTGTCTCTAAACATTATATTTATTATTTGCAGATACTTTAACAGGTATATTATCATATTTAGTGGTAAAGAAAAACGACTAATGCAGTATTTAGATACCTTTTAACAAAATACACATGAAACAGTTGAGCTATCAACAAACCGTTGCAAACAATGATGTATAGATAGCTCAACTTTTACTATTATTTATTTTGAGTTAGGAAATAAACAAATGCCAGTCAAATTATCCATTATCCATCAAAGTGAAGTTAATAAAGCGACCACAGCGGAATCGCGATGAACACAACCCTTCTTTAACAGTTGTGTAAAAACACATAGCTCACAGCTGCATCTGACACGGACGACGATTTATCAGTACTTGGCCCACTCGCCATTTTAATTACTTAAACCTCATTTTGGTACATGGATATGGAAATAATCCCTTGACGGTAGTGCGATGCGATGCGGTACCTACAAAATTCTGTTCAGATTCAACTTCAGGTAATTTATATATCATTTTTTATTAGCTCATAAAGGCCTTCGTTTATTGCGCTTTGCCTCAACATTTATCATGAGGACCGCCAAGGAGTAGAACTCTTTGCCGGCGTCTGTGTTTCCGAACACTTACAATTTAGATGTTTTCAAGGGAGAGTGAATAGGTTTCTTCTAGGCAAATGTGTAGATCGTCAACCGAATCGTCACTTACAATCAAGTGAGATTGTGGTCAAATGTTTGTCTATATTGTGTAAAAAAAAAGAAAATGCTTTTATTTATTTTCAAATAAAAATACTCAAAAAACGTATAACACAAAAAAATCGACACTCATTTTTGTGGTTACTTAAATATGAAAATTTGGTTCTACAAAATCTGTAAATACCTGAAAATAAAGAGAGTGTAAAACCTGGTGTAAAAATATAAAATGTTGCCTGTCGCGTTCTTTTTCCCGGCATTTCCCCAAGTTGTAGACGCATAAACTCAGAGCGAGAAAGCAAACTTTGCCAATGACATCAAATATTTACGGACAGTGCTCAAGAGGAGCTGACTTCCAGTGCCTTGAGTAAACTTTACCAATTAATTTTATTCACAGTCAAAATACGTCCAGGCAATGTAAATCATAATAAGAATTCTTCAATTTTTTACATAATTATTAGATTTCTCTTTAAATTCTTATATAGCTGCCTTTTGGTTATAAGAATTAGATGTACATATATATACGGCATATAGGTGATAATTGCGTAATTATTGCTATCAAACAAAATGTCATTTTTTGTACTATATTTTTTTAGAGGTGTAATACGAGTGCATAGCGTTTTTACGATACAAGTATTACTTTCGTCGTACGTATGTGCTTCAAACGCTTAGAAAAAACATCGTGCGCTGTAAAACACAATTCAAATATGGAACGTCGTTGGTATGAAATTCAATGAATACTTTTTAAATTTTAAATGTGTTCGTTACGTCAGCTGGCGTTCTCCCGTTTGATTTGCATAGCCGATCCTTTAAATGCGCATTTAGGCGTGTTCGATGTTTGAAATTCGATTACTTTTTTTTTGTCGGAAAAAAACGCAAACGCTTTACTCATTCCATTTTTTTTTTCATGGTGGAACCACATAGCATGAGGGCACAAGGAGGCATATCTCCTGGAATATTTTTAGACTTAAATTTTTGAAAGGCTTATCTACACTGCAACGGGTAATCTATTGCAGATTAAAAAAAATATTGACTCTTTCAAAAAAAAAGTCTCAATATAGGTCCGAAACCGTCCACAGCTATTACTCCCTTCGTTGAATACCGCGTCTGGCGCAGGCTACCGTGATTGATAGATGTAGTACCAACTAAACCTCAGCAAAAACAATGGAAAATAGCCTCTAACACCTCAAATATAGAGCTTGAGTTACTGCAAACATACAGGTAAACTTGGTCCACAGCGGTCAAACAATTGAAAAGCGAACTGGCTTGTTGTAACAAAAACCTTTTTCCATCAATTTTTTAAATTGGAATGCGGTTACTCTGAACCGTGGCAAGACCTAAAAAAATCAATAAATAGTTTAGATTTGAAAAGATTGGATCATATCGGATTTTATCTCTTGTTCAAAAAAGCCATATTTATGTTATATAAACTGCTTTTATTAAAAAACCTTGGCTATTTTGCAAATCAGAAATGAACAAAGCAAAGATTCACAAAACAAGTCTATGGCATGGTTTAGAACAAACTACAAACAAAAACAAAACACGGTTCTGTCCTCAGCAAAATTTTATCTACCAAATTACATTTTTTTGCATTTGACTCGAGGGTTTTTTGATATGGGACAGTAAACAGGTGCATGGCTATGACAGATTCAAAGCAAAACGGTTCCTTTTACGGAACCTTCACAGAAAATAGAATTATGCTAATACAACAGTTTTTGTAAGGACTTCCAACCTGCTTTACATAGCGCTAAACAATAGGTAAATATTTTATTTGTGCCATGTTTTTTTCTGAACTGCAGGGGTATTCCAATCTCAGTTGAACTGCAAAGTTGAACTGCAAAGTTTTAAATCAAAGTCAGTTCATACTAACTCTTTATTCTGTGACTAAATAGTGACATTATGATGTCATTTAATTTGTTTTCGCGCATATTTTGCTGTCAAGTGTCTAAAAAGAATGACCACGTGGTACAAAATTGTACCACGTGACCTGAAGAAATTACACTGGGCAGTGAAATATAACTTGACAGCAAAAGATTGGAATACGGGGGCTTATCCGTTCTTCTGTGAATTTCATATATTATGTTTGCTGCTGTATTTAATACTGTATTTACTGCAACAATTAAGAGTCATTTTTTGAAATTACAAACCATTAATCAATATTTTTAAATAAGTTTTATTGTTACATGATGTATTTTAACCAAATTGATGAGAAAACCGAAGATACTCCTCAGCATCACACATGCTAAAATTACCACATGAACTCATTTTAAACTCGCAAACAAGCCGCACGTCGAATAACTCAATTGGCACACCTGACAGCCTCTTTACTAATTCAACACATCGCCTACTTGCAAAACTTTTTCAATTAAAACCCTGGGGTCTATAGCATTAAAATTCCGACATAATTTCCCAAAGGTAGGGTGATTACGAGAATTCCGTGTCGAACTCGATTAGAAGTCACGTTAATTATTTCCAGCAAGATGGAAACTTTAGTAGGTTACATCAGTTGGTTTGGAGTGTTGGTTTCCGTGCATGAATGTAAAATGTCCAACGTAACTCACCTATTCAATATACACATTTTAAAATGTATTTACAACTCCATTACAAAGTGGGTACGTAGATAAGACAAAGCTCGTTAATTTTCGTGTAATTAATACAAGCTTCACAAATCAGTGTAAATGAGCTCTTACATTCATAAAGTCTGTCATTTCCTCGTATTGTATGGTACAGTCAGCATGATATAGATGTCTAAAAATCAAAATTTTCAATAAAACGTGTAACATTTTGTCCCTATAAACCGAAAAGGGGCTTATTTAGACGAAACAAGTGAATAGATTGGCATGTGCAAAAGTTGAATACGTATGTTTGAAATTTCAATTTTTTTATGTCTTTGTTTGCGACCATCCTTAGTGTTAATTTACTTTGCGTATGTATCCAGCCTGTTAGTACACATGCTCACGTACCCTCCTATCACATCGCATCCACACATAGACACGTTCGCATGTGTGCAATGCTAGTTTTAAGGAAACTTTAAGACGCTTTTCATGAATGAAAAACTTCAAAATATTAAAAGTTGTAGAACAAAATGTTGTTTGCCATGACGTGTAGAATACGGGGGGTATACTACACGTCATGGCAAACAACATTTTCGGGTCGAAGTGGATGTAAGCGAATTTTCTCGCACTTGTACTCGTACATGCGCAAGCGTTTGTTGAACCTTACTTCAGAGGGATAAAGATCCGTTGTGCGTACTGTATCTAAGTGAACTCGTAAGTAAAATACATATTTGTGTCAGATAATTTTTTGATGTCTTGAATATTTTTTTTGCGTGATATCTATTCCATATGTAGAGTCACTAAGCTAACGGTACTGACGTGATGTCAATACGTATTGTTTGATTTAGTTCGTATTTCCGCAAAAACCACATCCAACGCTAATTACTAAGTAGCTCGTAGTTACTGACAGGCAAATAATAATATCGCCTTGCCAATCACTCCTAAGATATTTTAGTAACATTTTCCGAAGGAAATAGTTACTTCTCACATTGAATTTACTGCTTTTTCCACTTTGTTAACCCCCGACGCAAAAACGACGGGGCGTTATAAGTTTGACGTGTCTGTATGTGTGTGTCTGAGGCAACGTAGCTCGCGAACGGATGAACCGATTTTGATTTAGTTTTTTTTGTTTGCAAGGTGAATTAGTCGAGAGTGTTCTTAAATAAATATAAATAAATATTCAGGGACATTTCACACAACACCCTCTAGTCCCAAACTAAGCAATGCTTGTAATATGGGAACCAGATGGCTGATATAATACTTAAGTATATACTTTTTTTTTTGTAAATACATCTTATAATACATAGTAACACCCAGACATAGAACAAACATCTATGTTTTCCACGCACAAATGTTTGTTCTTAGTGGGGATCGAACCCAGGACCCACAGCACGGAAGGCAGAGCTATTACCGACTGAGCTGTGACGCCTGTCAAGCTACGTTTGATGAAAATCGGTCCAAGATTCGGGGGTTTTTTTAATTTTATTACTTGTTAGACGTGTTTTTTTATACAACTTTTATAATGATGGAATGATCAACCCACCAGATGCCACACGAAGTGGACATTGTCTCACTCACCACGACCACTGAGGACGTGCGCTGTGATGCATTACATGTTGATGCGTAAGAAGTCTCATGTATTTGTAAACTACACGCACACAAACCTAAAAACAGCAATGCGAGCATCACTTCTTTGCGGCAGAAATAAATACAATGGTAATACTTTTCCGGACGAGCTCTTTCACAAGAAGCTTTTATACGTTTCACGTTTATTACAATTTACGTCAAAATCATCATAATTTTAAGTCTTAACTTCAAAGTGCTGTAAATAGAACAGCCCCCCTATTCCAATCTTTTGCTGTCAAGTTATATTTCACTGCCCAGTGTAATTTCTTCATGTCACGTGGTACAATTTTGTACCACGTGATCATTCTTTTTAGACACTTGACAGCAAAATATGCGCGAAAACAAATTAAATGACATCATAATGTCATGAGTTAGTATGAACTGACCATGATTTAAAACTTTGCAGTTCAACTTTGCAGTTCAACTGAGATTGGAATACCCCTGCAGATTTTCTTGTATTCCACCTCGTGAGTACTTATTTTACTTACTTAGTACTTATTTTATCACAGCTTTAGCTAACCTCACCTTTCAATCGCTTTAAAATGTGACAAAAACTAACAGACAATTTCACATACCTTACAACCTTACACCATCCCACCATGTTTAGCTAATTACAAATAACAATAACCTTAATTTTACACTCTCCAGATGAAGCTAAGTGGCTTCCCACTAAGAGTTGCTTCACCAATTACATAACCCAAATTCGAGCACGAAACAATACCAACTCGAATTATATCATTATCATGAAAGTAGCAGAACAGCTTGAGTGTCTAAACGGGTGTGCGAGGGAGATAGCTGCTGTATTATTTAGGATTTAAAGCTCAGATTGGTTTCAGAGATGTGAATTGAACGGAATGTATAGTAGTCTTTGTCTCTCTGAAGTACATATTTGCGTAGATCCTTGATTATTCTGTGTCTGGATGCTGCTATCCCACTACTAAGTATTATAAATTTGAAAGTTTAGATGTTTATTGGATGTTTGTGTTTCAATCATGCTGTAACTACTGGTTCGATTTGGATGAAATTTGGAATATATTATAGTTCATAACCTGGATAACATAGGCTACTTTTTCTCCCTTTTTTTAGGTTATATATTTTTTCGTGGACGATTTCGCGGGTAACTGCTAGTGTATTTGAAGTATGTTATACAAAAAAATTAAGTATTTTACCAGCAATCTAGTTTTCATTGCAAGCTTTTTCAGAATATAGCAGTGAAAAAAATTTAGATTCAGTTAAGTATAAAACCGTTCCTAATTTCGCTAAAATTGTTTCCAGTTAAAATTACTTTCTTTTTATATCTAAAAAAACTGTTTCGTTCACAGCGAGAACTGAAAACCTATCCGTCCACGTCCGATATAAAAACTATTCGTTCAGAGTTCGTAAAATAAATCTGTTTCAGGATACCGTCGTAAATAGCAGTCACAGATAAAGTTAGCTCAAAATATTTGAATCGCTAGATAAAATTGAAAGCTGAAACATTCAGGGAATTAATCTTTACGCAATCAAATTAATAACTACCACGGTATTTTATTTGCCAGATTTATCTTCAATCAGATTAATTAATTTCTACGCTAGCTGAATCGATGTTCAATTTGTACCTGTTAAATTACACTAATTAACTAAATTTTTAAATTCATTATTTGTTCCTCTGTATAAAGTATGTGGAAATTACAAAATAATCATGTTAGGATCTCAAGACCATTTAAACAAAGTTTTTTTTTATCACTTTGAAAATTCTTATTTTTCAGCCAATAAACGGCATCATCTATCATGTTTCAATCACTTTCTAATTTAAACCAACGATGCCTCAACATACCTACTCCCCAAAGCATGCAGGTCTTATGAAATGTTATAAGCGGTCACCCATCCAAATATCGAACGCGGCAACTGTGGTTTAACTTATCGACTAACTTAGTATTAGTATAAAGAAAAAACAAAGTTAGAGCTTTTTACACACGGTCACACGTTTTTATCACATTGCTTTATAGAATGGAAAGCAATAAGAAATTGTTATTCACAACACGCCAACGGAACACACATCCTTTTTCAAGACAAAACTAATTCGTAGTTCGCGCCAAAACTTAACTTGTATTCGAAATTCTAATTTTAAATTCCTTGGGACGTGGTGAAGGCGGGAAGAGGCGAAATACTTGGAATTGAAATTCTGAGCGTGAAACAATCGAGTGTGTCCGAAATTCGAAATTTGAATTTCGATTCGAACGACGGAGCATGTAACTATTTGCAAACAATACGTGGAAATGAATTCGGTCTTCAATATTTCTGTTTTTTTTTACATTCTTGATACTAAAAGCTTACAGCTGATAATTTCATTCTACCAAAGGCATGTAGTTTTGATTTTTGTTACATGTAAAAATCTAGTATGATTTTTATCACATAAGTTTAAGAGTTGTATTTTAGTTCTTATATTATAATAAAATACCATAGGTACATTGTAGTTTGTAGCTTAAAAATCTCCACCATGCTTACCTGAAACAATAAAAAGAATTCATTTAATTATGTACCATCCAAATACGTTATTCTAAATTATGAACCTATAAAAACAAAATGGGACATAAACTGTGTAATATAACAGGGCTTAAAACGTGAATGCACCAAAAAAAAAGGTTAAAAAAAAGTGAAACGTAAGCACTAGTTCAGATTGTAACCAATTCACCAGCACGTTTTGTTTATTTCCAAAAAAAAGTATTAAAAAAAAGTAAGTTAAAAGTATTTGCCCCGTATTCCAATCTGTCGAGTTATATTTCACTACCCAGTGTAATTTCTTCAGGTCTTTTTCTTTTTCGACACTTGACAGCAAAATATGCGCGAAAACAAATTAAATGACATCATAATGTCACAATTTAGTCACAGAATAACTATGAGTTAGTATGAACTGAACATTACTTATTTAAAACTTTGCCGTTCAACTTTGAGATTGGAATCGCCCCCCAGCAATCTGATTCCCATAGTACAAGCTTTGCTTAGTTTGGGACTAAAGGGCATTGTGTAAAATGCCCATGAATATTTAAAAAAAAAAAAACAGCATACTTCTTTATTCTGAGGCTGAAGAAGCTGAAACAATCGGTCGGTCAGAAAGTTGCGAGGTGTCTAAAAATCTCTTGTTTTTTTAGATGCTGTACTTAATTAGTTTGCTAGTGGATAGGAGAGATAAACATGTCTTTATATAATCCTATCCTTATGGGATATCCTATTCCTATGGGTGTTACTATGTACCTATTATAAGGTATGTATTTAAAAAAAAAGTATATAAGTATTCTATCAGCATCTAGTTCCCATATTACAAGCTATGCTTAGTTTGGGACTAGAGAGCGTCGTGTGAAATGTCCATGAATATTTATTTATCCACTCTAATCCTATCTCTTCGAGACTAAAAGCCTACGCAAAGATTAAAGAGAAGGATGTAACTGCAATTTGAAGCGTGGAACCATAAGTGAGACATCCTTCTATCCCGGACCTACGATTTTTTGAAAAACAATAACCTCTTGTGGGAGTAAGCAAAGGTGACTGCTTAGCATCAAGTGGGCCATCAGCTTGCGCTATTACATTCTCATAAAAAACTGTTCTTTTTAGAATTTTTTTTTTAATTTTTAGGCTGATAGAATAATGTCAAAGCCAACATTTATTCAATAAAATCAGATGGATCATTTAGAATCGTCTTCTACAACTAGGTGATACAACTAGGAGCTACCTACCTATTAAATCTACTTGAACGAAAAATACCTATACTTACCTAATTTTATACATTTAAGATCTTTTCTCATGTAAGTGGCATATTATGTCTTTTTTGAGAATAAATGTCTATAAACTCTAAACCTAGGTGTTTCTAGGTACCAGTTGCACGCGGACAATGTTGTAGAACAATTAAATAAAAATTTAAAAACCCCCCGCATCTTGTACCGCTGTTCATCAAACATAACTAAGAACACTCCCGACTAATTCACCTTTCAAACAAAAAAACAAAATCGGTTCATCCGTTCGGGAGCTATGTTGCCTCAGATAGACACACACACACACGTCACACGTGAAAGACACGTCAAACTCATAACACCCCGTCGTTTTTCGTCAAGGGTTAAAAAGTCTCGTGCTAAAGGTTTTGTGTAAAACATTATGTGACAGATAACTCAGCCGTAATATAATCTGGCGTCTGACAAAGGTCTTAAAAAATATTTTTAATGGTGACCGCAAGTTCGGTTAAGCTCAGGTGCGTTGTAACCCGGTTTAAATGATTTTAGCCCTTTCCGAGCTTTTAAGCCGATGTGAATCTGAATTGAGGCGTTTATCTTCTGGTCTGCACTGATTTAAAGGGATTTGAAAGGAAAATGCTACAAATGGTAGATAGATAGATATTCATTTATTTGACACACAATCACAACACAGGTACAGCACAGAACAAACATAAAAAAAGAAAACAGTAAGTACCTACACAATTACAAGTAAGTACAGTATTATTGGTACTGTTTAGTTAGAGGGTAGTAGCTAGTAGCTGATCTCAAATTATGGTATGTGGTACATTTCCGGCGTATCTAATTACACCGTATGAATCTATGACCTAATTATAGTTAAAGTAATATGGAAGAAAGGATTGCCTTGTGCGTGGAAAACATAGATGTTTGTTCTATGTCTGGGTGTTACTATGTATTATAAGTATGTATTTACAAAAAAAAAGTATATAAGTATTCTATCAGCATCTGGTTCCCATATTACAAGCTTTGCTTAGTTTGGGACTAGAGGGCGTCGTGTGAAATGTCCATGAATATTTATTAATTATTTATTTTATTATTTGAAGACTATGGTGAAATAAAAAAATGCTATCGTGAAAATAAAAATATCGAACAGGGTGTGACATATGAGTTAATTCAGGACGTAGATAGAGAGAAAAAAAACAAAGTTGACCCTGACAGTTTCTTGCCATGATTTTTTAAAAGACAATCTTGTAGAATATTTTGCGAAAGAAATAGGGATCTCGAAATTATTTATACCTTCTCGGTATTCCATTTTGTAACGAATACCTACATTCTTGTAGCGAGCACAATGAATGTTAATGTGTGCATTGAACTCAATATCTACGTGAATGCACAACAATTGTGTACACTCAAAAGCTATTACATGAATAGCTTTCAGAAATGTATCATTGGAAATAAAAATGTCAAACTGGAGTTTGAGTAAATAAAAATTAAGAAAAAATCATTATCATAGATCGACTACTTAATATTTCTTAAAATAACATAATTTAATAATTTTTAGTAAGATTTGATGATGAGTAAGGAAAAGATGTCATATACATCTATACGTAGGTACTTTATGTAGGTCTATAACTGTGTTGTCGATGCTATCGATTCTGTTGTTGCATTTTTCTAAACTAACCTAATTTGATAGCGCTAAAATTATAGCCGACTTTGTCGTTTCAGTTTATGAGAAAGGGACGGCAACATTTTTAGTGCTGTCAAATTAGGTTAGTTTAGAAAAATGCGACAACAGAATCGATAGCAATGCTTAATATTACGATTATTATCTATGTGTGGGTAGTTAATAAAAATCAGTCTTGGTCAACTCCTCTTTCATTTACGACGACAGAAAACACTCATCAAAATTAAAATGGAGCAGTTAAAAGGTATCTATTTTGTTTAGTGGCTTGTACAGCCACCAAAGGAAATGTTTGCCGCGACCGGGTGCAGGCACTACTTAAATAGTCTGCAAAAGACGCAAAGGCCAATGATGATTTTGTTTAGTAACTATTTTAAGTGCATGATCCACAAACAAGTAACAGTAACACAGTACTATAAAAAATTTACAAAATAATTTGTGGACGAAATCTTTTAGTATAACCTTTTTTTTTGTCTCCTGTAACTATTGTAGCACTTGGCATGATTCCTTCCTTTTAATTTTATTCTATCCTGTGTTTTAGTGTATACAATGTTGGCGACTCAAATAAATAAACAAATAAAGTACTAATATTATTTTAATTTCAAACTTCCACCAAAACAAGACAACTTAGTTTTCGAGTAAAAGGTAACAGACAACAGAAGTCAGTATAGCAAGTCAACCACAATAAATTAAACATGAGAACTATTCAGTTATTTCCCCCGGGCCGGGCGGGATCGTACGATTTCAATCAGCCGGTATAAGATTCCTCGAACTCCACTTTCTGTACTCTTAAATGAAAACTCATTTTCAGCTTGACTGTTTTGAATATTGCATTTTTATTTAGAAAGTGATTTCATAGACATAATAGATTGTATAAACTCGAATATTATATCTATACAAAAAAACTTGAGAGGTGTCAAGGGACACCCAGATGAAACGAAGTTCTATAAGAGAGAGAGAGACAGACAGAGAAACATGCGACGCCGCACAGCTAGCAAAAAGTGTCGTGACAACTTTTCGTAAGAATTTTTTCCGTCTAACCCCCATTCACAACGCGCGATAAGGAACTTCGTTCCAAAACGTATATAAGTATTATATTAGCATCTAGTTCGCATATGCAAGCTTTCTACTTGATCCATGCCAGGCATGGCGTTAGGTGCTGAACCACGGAGTCCGCGCCGCCCGCAAGAGGGCAACACCTTCTTCCCACAAACTCTCAAGCGCATGATGCGCCCTTTCATTTTATGTATAAATATTATATTGTTTATAACCGAAAATTATACCCAAAGGTTTCTCAAATCCAAGTCTATTTTATTTGGGACCTATCCACAACACTTTGCTTAGTTTGGGACTAGAGGGCGTCGTGTGAAATGTCCATGAATATTTATCATTATATATAATTATTATCATGGTAATTAATATCAACATAAAATATGCGCTCTACACTTATTACATAATTTAATTTACGATATTGATGCAAGTCAGCTGTAAGTTTTCCTAAAACCTATAAAATAAAATTACTTTAGTTTTAATACGCACAAAATGAGGCAATTTTTTGTAATTACATATTACTAAAAATCTTGTGAGGTTTCGGCATTACATTCGTAAGTTTATTTAATTGTTTGTTACTAGGTCAAAATCGGATCAACACCTTAAAACGAAAGTCGATGACCTTACATAGTGCCTACGCCGTAGCACCACAGAATATCTATTAAGTTCTACGGCGTAAGTCCCCATCCGCAACAATATTCATCGCCTTTATTATTCTAGTTCTGGCTTCTGCTTCTTTTCTAACCAGCAATGTATGTGTTTAATTCAAGGCACGAACCGCTAATACCAGTATTCCATCTTCCCCAACATTACATTTTCTATTAGCTCAGAAAATAATATGGTTCGCAATCTGGAGCCGACATGAACGAGGATTTTCCATCCATTTGCTGGATAGCTCGGACGGACGCGCGACATCCGGGCAGAGTGCACTATATTTATGTACAGCAATATTTCAGTACGAGAGTCATTGTGCTTAATGTCAGCTATTTGCTGTTTTGTACATTTATTTTACAATTGTAGAGCAATTCACGCATTGATATTTCCTAGAATCGCCTCTAACTTGAAATGTAATGCAAATGTTTAAGAAAATGCTTACCTTTTAACCCGTGTTAACGTTGAAAAGCTACTAAAGTGTCAAATCAAACAAAGAAGAAAAGTTAAACATCGTATCAACTAGGAGTGATTCAGTTGGGACGTAGCTAATCAACGATTTTTACTTAAATAAGACCGTTAATTGATAACTTTATATACGAATGCGACTGAATAACCAAAAATTCAATTAAATTGAAGTATTTCACGGCAAAATTGGAATAATAAGTCACAAAAGTCACAAAAACTGCCAATTTGTGGCTTTCATGACATCCTCTGTATTTATTTTGATTAAAATAACCAGTAACAATTATTTTCGAAACAAAATAACTCTAAAATCGTTCCCAAATGTTTACCAATGAAGCGAAAACCGAAAAACCACGAAACTGAATTGATAAAATCCCGAACTGACCTCTGCCATCGGAACCACACGTGGATCTGGACACAACGTCGTGGAAATTGCACCGGTCAGGTTGCACATCCACTGAAACCTAAAAAAGCCGCCAATTTTTTTTAAATCGCTTTAAAACTTTAAAACTTAACACACGGTTGTGTGGAAAATCATGGACGCGACAATATAATCACGAAAATAGACGATGACAATAGTTTAACATTTGAACCATTATCAATATTATAAATACCAGTGGCAGTGGTCGGCACAGAGATTGTCTGTAAGCCCAATATTGTTTTAATTTAATTTGCAACCACATTAAAATAATTTTTTACGGTTGCGAGAAAATATTCGATATTTCATTAAGCTGAACAGTTTTATAATTATTGATAGACTCGTGTTTAATAATGGCTCATTATTTTTAAAATGTTAATGATCTTTTTTGTTACAGATATTTTTCATAATAGTTTTATTTCGATATAGGTACCTAGTTCAAATTCGTGAGCAAAGATAATTCTTAATTCTTTACTGCACACAACACAGGACATAAACAAAAGACAGAAATAGATGACATGTAGGTACAAAGGCGAGCTTAACCCTAACTAGAGTTTTCTTCCAGCAAACCTTTGAGGCTAGAGAGAGGTGACTATAGAGGCAGGTCCGTGTACATAAAAGGTTATACTTAATATAACGGAGATTCGATACTTACTAAAATAACTAATCATTATTATTAAGAAAAATAAAGTATTAAAACATGTACCTATCATAATAAAATACATACTATTTATTATATATTCGTGCGTGGAAAACATAGATGTTTGTTCTATGTCTGGGTGTTAGTATGTATTATAAGTATGTATTTACAAAAAAAAAAAGTATATAAGTATTCTATCAGCCATCTGGTTCCCATATTACAAGCATTGCTTAGTTTGGGACTAGAGGGTGTTGTGTGAAATGTCCCTGAATATTTATTATTATTATTATATACCTACCTAATAAAAAATTATACATAGGTACCTACTTATTATGTGTACTTACTACTAAATAAAATAATATATAAATAATAGATAACTCTATAAACACAATGTATTTTAAGGATGACGATAGCAATTATTTTGAAAATGCGTACCTACAGCAAGTTCATATGAGCTAGTAGTGACCAACTCTGGTGATGGAGTTTTTAGGCCGCCTTAAGGCCTCCGTCGTGTCCTAACGACTGCTAGTACCTAATAAAAATAATTTTATAACTTCACGTCGCATCTAGGATAGAAAAAAAATGTTTTTCTTATTTTATTTCTGGATTAATTGATAATGCTTATCTTAGTATAAGAACTAGAATTAGACCAAAATCTCCTAACTCATTTACCAACGAAACCCGAAATAAATTGAAAACCAATGCCAAAAGGGACTCGTAAAACATCAGATCACATCTAAATGAAGCCACAACGTAAACAATTACTTACAGGATTAATAAACATAAAAGTATTTGCCGAATGGATCATAAAACCGGAAGTGATCACAAAGGCTGCACAAAAGAGGTTACTGTCTGTATACTCACAAGTAGCCATAACAACGCAGTGTACTAAGCAAACGATACGTAAAAGTCCTATTCGTCGCTTTGAGCTACACTGCGCGAGGAGTTCTCGGTTTCCCAAGAGCCCGCGCGAAACTCATAAGCAGCCGCGCAATGTACCTCAAATCTTACGAGTGAATTTGTTTATCGTTTTGCGTAGTAGCCAAGGACATAAAGATTCGGTGTCGCTTTGGAGCGACTGTTTTGACAAAGATTAGGTACTAACTACGCGTAGAAGCGACACTCCCCGACCTACCAATTTATCGTACCCGTAGGTAGTACACTTATGGTTACCTACTAAAGCAAACGTCATCATTGAAGCTGCTGGGACCGTCAATTTCCCATATATAAGTTTTTATTTTATTTTCATTACCATAGATTAATTATTAACATAAAAAGTACCTACGAAAACAACAGGTGGTAGGACAATATTGATAAATAACTGATTTAAATGATTGCTTACCAGTGATGGATGATAGACAGTTCAATTTTTTCTAATAAAATACTTTAAAAATATAATTGAGTTGGTCTCTATTTATAGAGTTTTAGAAGGGAGTTTAAGTCAAAAAGTCGCAAAATCCCCTTAAGGGGAAAACTTAAAGGGGATTTTGAGACTAACTCTTTTGTAGGGGCTACTTTTCATATTTATCTTGAACTTGCTTATTCGATTCTGAAGCAGTGGCACCCTTACCAAAAATAAAATGAAAAGGGTAGGTACCTAATAAATCAAAAAAATACCTATAACCTTCTCCAAATTAGACGATTCTAAATGATCCTTGTGATTTTATTGAATAAAGAAATTTTGACTTTGACTTTGAATTATTTTATTAAGCAAAAGTATTTTTGGACTATTTTTAACACAAATAACTTACAAAAACTTCTCTTATACTTGATTCCAATATTATTGGTCTTACTAAACTATGTTCAAAGCGTACCTACCTACTTCAAAGGAGTATAACCACGTGACCACACTACAAACTAGTGTATACTCTGTGGTTATAGCTTCAACTGGTGGGATGTTCAAATTCATTAATAATGCATTAGGTTTAAGACAATACGTCATATCTGTACGCGAAGTATAGGTTTAGGTATAGAAAAGTACAGTCAAACACATAGTCGATTAATAAATTAAATAAAATAGATAAAATAGGGAGTGGATACAGCCAAACCATATTGAGTTTTTTTAACAAAACTCAAGTAAGTTAGAATGTATATTTTACTTGTTTACAAAAATATTGGCCTAAAAATGTAGAAAAATATTTCCCCGAAGCAAAAATCACGACTTCTTTTCATGCCTGTCTCATGGTAATAAATCTCGGTATTCATGTGACACATGTCAAATCAAATTATCAGAGCTGTAACAAAGAGCTTCTGAAAGATGCCTACTTTGCACGTAAAGATACCTACTGTTCGAATAAAAAAATTAGAAATCATTTTTATGGCTTCTTTCAAGAAAATTATGTTATTTATGAAAATTTTAGTGTATCTAATTAATTATTAATAGAATTATTACAAGTTTTCAAGAAAAAATATTTTTCTTGGAAAAAATTGATACATAATTAAAATTAAATAAGTTTTTTGTATTATAAATTATTTTTATTTGTATTATTAATTATTGTATTAAAATTAAAAGTAAGTATAGTAGTTACGTGTTTTTGTCAGTCTGAGGTATCTACGCAGAACTTACTATGTGTCAAATTAGAGGCAAGCGATTTTTTCTGCACAATAGTACGTGCATAATAGTAGTATGGACAGGTGGGCAACAGTCGTCACACAATGGGTGCCTGCAGGTGGGCGACGTAGCCGAGGCAGGCCGAGAAAACGTTGGCGTAACGACCTCGACGAATTTCACGGAGTCTGGTGGGAAGCAGCGGGTGATCGTAAGAATTGGAAGGATATGGGGGCCCAGTAGTGGGAAAGCACAGGTTAAAAAAAAATTAGTTGCACCTTACTTCAGAGGCATAAAGATCCGATGTGCATTCTGTACTTACCTTCTCGTTTTTACTAAAAGGTGTGAGAAGAATTTACCTTTTTCTCTCATTACGTCATCACTTTTTTCTACTCTACCTTTTGACGAAGACGTAGAGACATTTACCTTTTTCTCTCATTACGTCATCACTTTTTTCTACTCTACCTTTTGACGAAGACGTAGAGACATTCTTAAGATGCAATGCGATTTTAAAGCTATGTTCCAACGTCAGCAGGAGGATGTCTGAAATTTAAATTGGACACGGCGGTGCTGGTACGTGGCATCGTGCTCAACCGACGACGTATAAATTGAATTCTCGGGTACTGAGAGTTCCTGTGTCACTGCAGGAAATACTCTTGTAAAATGAGCCTTATTCAGTAAACATAAAATGCACAGAAATACAGAAGGTTCGCTTTATAAAAGCGCCAAAAAGACACGTGATTCGCTTACGCAAAATACATGCATAGAAGGTACGCTTCATAGTGCACCAAACAATTTCGTCAAACAAAATATGGAAGTCCTATTTTATTTCGCTTGGAATATGCTGCTATATAAGGTAGTATTTTGGAGACATTTTTTGTAGCTTTATGAATATTTCCAATTTAGATATGTTGCTTCTGATGAAATAAAAGAATAAGCTTATGTATCAGTATAGTCCTTTCGTCGAGTTGTCTACCCGCATACTCGGTTATTTATCTACTAATCGCCAAGTTTTTGAAGCTAGTAAAAATTAAGTAAAATGGTTTTTCGCAGTTCAGAGGTTAATTCGTTCAAGTCCAGTACCTACCTACGTAGCATTGATATAACGCGAATTGGACCGACAACTTTCCAATATAGCTAGGTAAAAATATCACCGGCAGAAATACCAATTGGAACGATATTGGGTTCAAGCCAGTTTAGCATTTTCCTTCTCAATTTTCTCAGTTCCGAAACGGAGCGGCAGACAAAAGTGACACTCATACCTAAAACCAATTGAAATTCCAGCTCACCATTTCCCAATACGAGACGTGTTGCGCGAGCCGTACCCAAAGGGGTACCTCCTAACGGGTACATGTTCCCGTGATATATTATGTTTGTACAGGGATGAAACGGGGAAGTTGTACCGGGTCATATTTGGAGTGTTTTATGTATGCTTTCAAGGGAATCACGTTCAGCAGGGGTATGCCAATCAAAGTTGAACTGCAAAGTTGAACTGCAAAGTTTTAAATCATGGTCAGTTCCTACTAACTCATAGTTATTCTGTGACTAAATAGTGACATTATGACGTCATTTGATGTGTTTTCGCGCATATTTTGTTTTCAAGTGTCTAAAAAGAATGATCACGTGGTACAAAATTGTACCACGTGACCTGAAGAAATTACACTGGGCAGTGAAATATAACTTGACAGCAAAAGATTGGCATACGGGGGCAGTGGATGCAAGATGCTGCATTGCCAGAGGGATTTTGAATGTTTTTATAAAAAAATCCTTCGTTTTATTACAGTTTTGACCTATTGATTCCGTGCTGTGGGTCGTGGGTTCGATCCCCACCGAGAACAAACATTTGTGCGTGGAAAACATAGATGTTTGTTCTATGTCTGGGTGTTACTATGTATTATAAGTATGTATTTACAAAAAAAAAAAAAAGTATATAAGTATTCTATCAGCCATTTAGTTCCCATATCACAAGCTTTGCTTAGTTTGGGACTAGAAGGCGTTGTGTGTATAGTCCATGAATATTTTTTTTTTTTATTGATTAGAAAAAACAAAGTAGTCTATGATTTAATGGCTTCCTTTTATTATACTTTTAACTTGTCTGACTAAATTGTGCTTAGCACGGGTGAGAAACAACGGAAGTAAGAAAATGGACTAGTATTAGATAATTTTAACTTTTCGTATTTACCAACTAATTCGTATTTGATGTATTTATTCAACAACTCAACACCCAGACAAAGCGCGAATATAAAACTCAGAGCCATTAGCAGCGTCGCTTTCAAAATATTAGCTCAACATTTCACTCGAACGCTGCTTAGTAGCGCAAACAGAAAAAAAAGTATCTCAGTTGGACGTAGTTATGCAAGAAGGATCCAACCCACATCAAGTTACTTTTGAGATGCGGCAGTTTCAAGTTAAAGTGACTTGCCATGTGGGATGGATCTTAGGTCGTAAACAAATATGTGACAATTATTTTTTGCCGGTTACAGCTACTTGTCACACCTTGTTAAATTAATAAGTTGAGCTAAGTAGTGGGTAGATATATTTTCTTAATTTATTTTCTTCATGTCTTTTGCTATAAACCTCAATTAACCTATTTACGGAAATACTGTGTTTTAATGGACATAACAATTAGGAACTGTTTTATAATTTATGCTTAAATAATTTATGACCAAAATGAAGATTGGAGCGTTTTTGCTTAACTACGTCCAGTTTTTCCCTGAACATATCAGCCAGTACTCCCATTAAATCGTTATTTACACAGCCTTCCGCGCAGTGGACCATGTTCGAATAATTTTACTAAGGAAATAGTTTTTCCATTTCCCGCTTCAAAATAAAATAGGATTTGCGGGGAATTTTGCAGCGGGATGTGCTGTTGAATATTCATTTATTTGCTCGATTTATTAGTGGGAAAATGATTGAAGCGGTTTCTTAGTTTTTCTTGTAGTTTTAGTCTAAGTTTTCACTCGATATTGTATTTAGCATGTGATGATCACTGTGGTAATTATTTTGTAAATAAGTAGCCTAGCTAAGTAAATTGAAAAGTGGAAAGAAATAATTCAAGTAAATTGTAAAGTGAAAAAATGTAAAGTAAAGTAGTGTTTAGTTATGATTAGAAGGATTCTGCCTACATAAATAGGAAATACTAGAATAATCTGTGATATAATGCAATATTGATCCCATCATTACAAATAAAAACAATATTGAAACCATCAAAAAACATTCATTTCACAGTAGCTTTACATAATAACACAAAAATTTAATAATGACGATTTGCATTCATTACTTATTTATGAATATGAAAATATCTGTTTGTTTGTTACCTTTACCGGCTAAAAGGCTGAACCGATCAAGTTAAAACTTTGCAGAGTGATAGCGTGTAATCTGGGAAAGGATATTATAACAGTTTTTTTAGTTATACTTAAGAACATGGATTTTAAAAACTTGATTTAGGTACAGCAATATTTTACTAATGGGTATTGCGAAACAGCGACAGCAAATATGCCAATCAAAGTTGAACTGCAAAGTTTTAAATCATGGTCAGTTCATACTAACTCATAGTTATTCTGTGACTAAATAGTGACATTATGACGTCATTTGATGTGTTTTCGCGCATATTTTGCTGTCAAGTGTCTAAAAAGAATGATCACGTGGTACAAAATTGTACCACGTGACCTGAAGAAATTACACTGGGCAGTGAAATATAACTTGACAGCAAAAGATTGGAATACGGGGGCAGGACTAGTTTTTATAAGATGTTGGTGCTACACAACGTTTATAAGTATGGGCCTGACCCCTTGATTCATAATCTGCTGTTATTTTAGCGTGATTTTTAGACGCTAAAAAGCTCATTGTCACTTACAATTGACAACTTTAGCAGCCATTTTAGCCAAAGCTAAATTTATTCTAAACACGTATAATTATTGATTCCAAGATTTGAAGTAAATTTAATATAGGCAGTTTGAGAGCAATTTTAAAACGATCCATTAAAATATTCTATTGTTCATTTATTTGCATCACAATGTATTTTAGTAGGTGCAGGGAAAACCAAAAGTGTGTATTTATTGCGCAATAAACAAGGAACAATAAATGCTCTAGTTGTTATAAAAATGCTGATAGTAGACGACCGTAATATAAGGTAAAAATCAATAAATGGAGAAGGTCCTAAATTGTTCATTCTGAAAATTTTTGGGCATGCAGCAGTGAACTAAATTCACACAAAACATACATTACTTTTACCAAGGGCGGCTTGCACCAGAATCACTAAACATGTGCAGCTAAATAGATTTAAATCTGACGTATTTATATGACTTGACCATTCGCTAAATACAATTTAATAGTTAAACGCGTTTAGCGATTCTGATGCAAGCCGCCCTAAGTTGCATGAACTTAAACAACAAGCTTTTTCTATAACAGGTTTAGCATTGGAGCAAGTTAATGTTATGCCTGATTTAAGCCTGTCGGAGAACACTCGTTTCAAATTCCGTGAACACATCATCGCATGTGCAAAGAAGCAAACAAAACTTTAAAATTCATCATAAGAACAGCTTCTCAGTTCCGCGATGTAAGAGCTGCAATTATGCTCTTAACGCTTTCGTCCGGAGTATGCTGGAGTTTAGCGCAATAGGCTGGGATCCGCGAGAGTCTAGGAAAGTATGGTAGTATTAAAATGACCAAACTTACGATCAAAATAAAATTTAATATTTTTGACTAAAATTTAACCAAATTATCATTGATTATTTTACATTTTCGAACTTTTCTGTCTATTTAATTATAATTACAAAATGCTGCATTTACAGAATTTGGCACATATTTCAAATATTAAATACAGAAACTATTCAAGTTACTGTCATGACTAGGACACAGCACTTCTAGCACAAATGATCATAGTTTTAATTGAGTTGCAAAATTGAAAGCGATTTCAACTGATTGGGAATTGGAGTTAGGTAATTGGGTTGTAAGATTCCAACTACGAATTATTGAGCTGAACGATTTCTCGAACAATGGCAGACTGGCGGTTCCTCTGACTTGACACCTTTATGTGTTCCATATAAAGCATATAATTGATCATCAAAGCATTTTATTTGCCTATCATGCAATATACAGGCAATTTTACTGTCAGTTTGACTGTCACTGGGCTGGTGAGTAAACTCAATCCCTGTTATATAAACTCGATGTGGATGTAAGCTTGGAATAGTTACACCGTGTTTTGTCTCTTGCATTGACAACCAGATTCAAATTCGAACGACAGAGACAATACGATGTACCTACCTATTCCAAGCTTACATTGCGTTTATTAATAACAAGGAGTGGGTATAAGCCAAAATTGCTATCACTGTTTGACATAACCACAGAATAAACAAAGTACATTACGCATGGCATAAAAATGTAATGAGTAGAAAGCAAGTTTAGTAAGAGGAAAATCTGTAAGATACATCATAAAAAAACATACAAGAAAAGCTGAAGCTGATAAGTGGAAGGGGTTAGCAGAGAGAAATAGATAACAGTCGATATCGTAGTGTAATCATTATTTATATTTTTATCTGAAATCAACTATTAAAAAAAGCCTATGCAAGTAGCCATTTGGTAAGAACGTAAGAAAACCGGCTAAGACCGTAATTGGTTTTGGTTGGACTGACGCGGATGACAAGTGATTGGTTGGCTTAATAACCGCTTGTACTTACAGGACTCACCGAGCATTCCTAGTATTCCGTACTGGACGTGGCATCCTAGTGATATATTTTAGCAGAGACTGTTTATCAATGGACGGAATACTATTGGTCTTGAAGCTACGCTAGTTAAAATTGTAGCTAAATCTGTTGTGATCTCTTTCTTGCCATGCAAGTAACAATATAGAGCATTTTTAAAGCCGCACTAAAATGATAGCGGAAGATGACTAGGGAGTATGTCTTTAAGAGTTCATCTCAAAAATAGAAATAAAAAGTTTTCTCAAAAGCCTCCCAAGGTCTCTCCGCCATAACTTGACCACTTCTACACCTAGGACCATAGTTAACCACCCAAATAAAGTACGATGATGACCGGTTTAAAGGGTGCTGGTGCAATAACAACAATATGAGACTTAACATCTTCATTATGTCGAGTAATGAATACACTACGACTATCCATCCACAGGGAACTTAAGAGAACGTGCCTTGTTATAAGTAAAAGTAATCGCTAAGCATCAGGTATGTCAACTGCTTATAATAATAATAAATATTCATGGACTTTTCACACAACGGCCTCTAGTCCCAAACTAAGCAAAGCTTGTGATATGGGAACTAGATGGCTGATAGAATACTTATATACTATTTTTTTCGTAAATACATACTTATAATACATAATAGTAACACCCAGACATAGAACAAACATCTACGTTTTCCACGCACAAATGTTTGTTCTTGATGGGGATCGAACCCACGACCCACAGCACGGAAGGCAGAGCCATTACCGACTGAGCTGTGACGCCTGTCAACGCTTGTTTTCTTACTTTTGCTTATTTGGAGTGGGGAATTTGGATTGAGTAACCTTACAAACAAGAATACAATGCTACGAGTAGATATCTTAGAACTACAATATGGGGTTTATGTATTTGTAAATGTATTGAGTATTAAATGCTTTTGTTAAGGTATTGGTTTAACCCTATAATCCCAACTATGTTCAGTTTAACCTGTATTTGGCTTTGCTCCGGAATTTCAATACGGAACATAATCTACTGGTATTGTTCCAAACAAGCCAAGTATTTGAGTAGTCGCTTTCAGTTCCACTGTATCCGGGTTCCATAATCGGAATACTAAACCGGAAAAACATATCGGTGGGATACAGGCAGCGTTTGACTGAACCCTGCAATTTTTGATTGGTAAAATATTGACTGAAACAATTACGCTGACTGATATGGTTTTTACTGAAGATCTGAAAGTTGAAAATTGCTACGTTTCTTTAACAGCTGCTTTTCATAAAGAGGGGTTTCTTTTCTATGGACTGGGCACATATAAAAGATTACGAGTCAGGGCCATTTTTTTCGGACCAGCACAGACTTAGGTATACCTACAGTATTATGTTGAGACAGGCACTAATTATTATTTGTCCCCATGCCCACTTGATGGGCAGGTTGGCTTTCCATCAAGGAAAGGAAGTAATAAATAGATCATCAGCTTGTACCATTATATTTTCACAAGAAAATCCGCTTGCTAAAAAACCAAAACTGAGTTCAAAAAACCAAAGCAAGAGTCACTCAGATCTTAAATTATCAGAAGACAGAATGTTATGAACTATATCAATAGTCCTTTAAAGACGATAAGGCATGTAATTGAACTGGACTCCAGGCGTATATGCCTCTCGGCTGGCCGCAACCAGTATGCATTAGACAGCCGTGTAGAACCCGGACAGGCTTTGCGGTCAGTGCCAACGATTTGCTGCTTCCATATCTCCGATTCACTGTGGATTACAAATATCATCTGGACGTTTTGGGAAACCTTCAGTATTTTGATGCATGAGCTGTAATCTTTTCCACATGTGGCTACGATATAGGAGTCTGAAATGCTTCAATTAGTTTTGTGTGATTTTTTTCCTGCAACTTTTAAAACGTCAATGACCATAGGATCTTCATGAGAAGCCCACACTTTATCCTGAAAGTGGTCACACAAATGCTTAGCCATCCGTCATAAAAAAAGGAATTATTTGTGAGTATTTATTTTATTTATTAGTGGTTGTCCGTTCTACGAGTGACTATGATAAGCTATATAAATTGAGAGATATGGAATACAATAATATGTTCACCATAATCGGACTATACAAACAGTCCGACCTCACTAATACTATATCTTTACAAATTTTATCTGAGATAAGACCTCCAATTCAATTTCTGTATTGTAAAGAAGTGAAACTTGGTACGTCAGCTTTAACCTTCTATGTAGTTCAATTCTCTGAAACTAGAATCGGCTCTTTGTGCTGCACGTTTAAATTTTAGACGGCACAAATCACGATCCACAAAATGCAATCGTTTATCAATCAAGGGGAATTCACAGTGAGCAGTCTGCAGTCACGTGCTTTTACCTACTATGTATATACAAGTAGGTAGAGTATAAATAAATTAATATTCTTTGACATTTGAAACAACGCCTTCTAGCCCCAAACTAAGCAAAGCTGTAATATGGGGACTAGATTACTGATAGAGTACTTAAATTTTTTTTTTTAAAACACTTAGTGCAGCTTGCACCAGAATCGCTAAACGCGTTTAACTATTATAAATAGTATTTAGCGAGTTGTCAAGTCATATAAATACGTCAGATTTAAATCTATTTAGCTGTTAAACACGTTTAGTGATTCTGGTGCAAGCCGCCCTTAGTTTACAATATTTATAATATATACAAAATACACGTGAAACAGTTGAGCTATCTACAAACCGTTGCAAATGATTACTTACTTGACACTGGCAAAATCGTGTCGATATGAAGGACAGAGGCCATTACAAGAAGAAGTAGAGATCCTATGAATTAATATTCACGCGCAGTATGCGAATACAAACATACCGCCAAATTACAAGTGGAAAAATGTCCTATATAACGCACATTGGTCTATACCCTGATATATCGTGCTATGTGTAGTACACTGCACACGACAGAGAATAATTGCCGCGAACTGTCGACGGGTAGTTAATTTCGCTTATTTGTATTGTCCCGTTTTGTTAACGTTTCGGTACGAATGGAAAGTCAAACGCAAATTGAAGAGTTTCCTGCTCGCTGCGGAATGTTTAGTGGCTTGTATTACTTCAAATCGGCTTTTAACTAATATTAAGGTTTTCTGGAAGAAAACTCTTGTTAGGGTTAAGCTCGCCTTTGTACATGTCATCTATTTCAGTCTTTTGTTTATGTCCTGTGTTGTGTGCAATAAAGAATTAAGAATTAAATAATTTATGGAGATTTCACACAACGCCCTTTACTCCTAAGCTAAGCCAAAGCTTGTACTATGGAAACCAGATTAAAAGAAAGAAGACCGAATGAAAATACTTTTATTTTACTACTGCTAGGTACTCAAGGATATATGTCCTTATTCATTACATTCACTACATTTTTGTTTCACTCTTTCCCTTTTAACTTCTAATAATAACAATACCGATTCCCTCCACAAGCCGCTACAGGCTAATAGTCTTTAAGCTTTTTTTAAAGTATTTTAGTTTTCAAACTTGCAAACTTTAAGCTTCTAAGCTAAAACTACTCAGTGCACGATGACGAAGCATAATACCAGCTCATTAATGTAAAATATGGTAAAGCTAACCAAACAGACTCTATCCACTACATTGCCATCTAATATTCTATTATTATCTAGCAGCAGTTGACATACCAAACCTAATGAGATGTAGGTAGGAACAGATATTGCTGTTTGCTGAGATGACTGTCAATACAATTGAGATGTCTTGGTATTATGAGGCTGACTGACACTGATGAAATCTTATTGGTAAAGTAATAATCAGTAGTGGCTTGTTAATATTGCGGGTTACCGATTGACTGTTTTTGAGTTTGACAGTGTTTGGGAATATATCTATCGTTACAAAAAAGTCTATCGGTGTAATAACCTCCCTAGAATCTTATCTTACACGGTACGAGCCACTACTATAAGGTCACTGTCGGTTCAAAAAGTCGTATGTAAAAATTACATTAAATGTAGTTCTTATCTGTTTCTGTGTGTAGCATATACTAATACAGTTATATTCACTGTATTGTTGGTTATTACTTAACCATATACTAAATCAGGACTTTATATTTATATGAGTCATTCAAAAAATACCATTCAACATAATGGCGGTCAATAATATGTTCATGCAGGTTATGCAAAATATTGATCTAAATAATTTTAATCATAACTGCAAATAATAAATAAAATAAATAAATAAATGAATCTATATTGCAGACACAATGTAGTCCATAGGGTAGGTTAGGTGGAGGTACAATATAAAACAATACGAAGTAAAAACTTGTCTAAAACAAAAGTCTCATAAAGTTTCTAAGAATCAATCATTCAGAATCAGAGTGTCAATTGTTTTAGAACTTAATTTAATCTAAATAATACAATTATTAGTTTAAACCATAACTATTTAATCATCTGGAAAGCGTTGAACTGCTCAACAAGCAGAAAATGACGATTATTCATTGGTTGGGTTTGTGTTACTGATTAGAAAAATTAGTCGTGAAAATACCTACTCAAACGCAAGTAATTAATATAATTTGAACGAGTCCGGATCATTTCGTATTATTTCATCCATAGGAAGTTTAATTGAAGTCATCGCTTATACATGCTTTATTAAGTAAATCTCAATTCTAAACACAAGGTCTACGGCTTGTAAAAAATATCATTTATAAAAAATAGTAACGTCAAAATATTTTGGTATATATAACCATTTTAAAAAATAATTTATTTTCTCTCAAGAAAGCTTTTAGTTTCTAGAAGCCATCTAACTAAAAAAATATAAAAAACTAGGAGAGCATAATATAAGTGTTAGTATAAATAGAATGAAAAATAGACTAAAGAATTTCCTTTTAAACCAACAGGTGAAGCTCAAATCCCTTGAAATAAAACCCTTTTATAATGGAATTTTAATGCAAGGAAAGGAGCTGATAATTTTTTTTCGATTAATCCGAGATCCGCGCTGAAAATGAATAAAGCGGAGTCAGATAAGCTTTCAGACTGCTGACAGCCAAATTGATTAAGCATCATGATTTACCAGTCAATATTAATGAGATTCGTTTACTAGATCTAGCTATTGGATCATAAATGATTGATTCCGTACCAATATAAAAATAAACACAGAGCAATTACAGTGACATGGAAAAAAATCATGTGTATTCAGAAAAAAAAACTTCAAGTCGTTGAATAAAGACAGCATAATATGGGGGATTGCATATAAGGCAGCATAATTATTTAGTAACATTCACCCACACAAACGCTAACACACACATGCAAATACAGGTTCTAACATCAGCAATTATGTCTAGTACCTACGCAGAGCGGATCTTTATCTCGCTGAAGTTAGATGCAATAATAATAATAATAAATAAATAAATATTCATGGACTTTACACACAACGCCCTCTAGTCCCAAACTAAGCAAAGCTTGTAATATGGGAACTAGATGCCTGATAGAATACTTAAATACTTTTTTTTTTGTAAATACATACTTATAATAAATAGTAACACCCAGACATAGAACAAATGTTTTCCACGCACAAATGTTTGTTCTCAGTGGGGATCGAACCCACGACCCACAGCACGGAAGGCAGAGCCGTTACCGACTGAGCTGTGACGCCTGTCAAATATACGATTGTCAATAAACGATTGCGCATAATAATAAGAAAAATTATAAGTAGGTATACGTAACTAATTCATTGATTTTATAAAAATATTTTACTCATCACTTAGCTATGAATACTTTTGAAGTTATTAATCAAGTAATATTTACTCATATTAATTTGAACTAAAAAAACTACATTATTAGGCTTTAAAACGCCTTAATCACTAGGAAGCAATTTTGAAACCATTGACTCAAAAAACTAATTTAAAAACCTCATTATGAGAATGCAATCGCAGTTAACTCCATAAATTAACCCAAAACTTTTGCATTAAATTGATTCTATTAACCAAGGACCCAATAACTTTGAAGGCTTTCTAAAATATTCTTTTGACTAAGCTCAGTTTGATTAACTTTTGCAAACGGGATAGGCGTGTCCGAGCTCGTGGAATGAGAAAATACAGATATTAAAAATACTCGTAGAAGGATGAGAAAATTAGAAAGTATTTTAGAGGCATCATAGCTTACTTAGTATCAAATTACAAAAGGTTTTCCTACTTTTTTGGCTACGTAAACTGACCTCATAACCAAGTATTCTCTGATCGGTCTACCGTAGTTGATATTCCACGGGGTTTAGTACTTTCCACCTGTCCTTGAACCACAAAGCGCTTGATCGAGTCAGTGTTTCATCACGAAACGTGCTTGAAATACTTTGGAATGCGACATTAAAGCAAGCTTGATAGCTTTTTGATAATTAGTTTTTAGAGTATCGAAACATTAGTGCGAAACACAGTCCGAGACACCCCAAAAACTCGTCTCCAACACCACATTTCCAAAGCATTTCTTTTCAACTTCGTTTAGCAAACACAAAACAAAATCGACAGTCTAAAAAACTAAAAGTAGTCTACTAGATGAAACACATTTTAGGTAAAATTCTATTATTTTTTGAACGAATCTATAAAAGAAAACCTTTACGAAAGTTTCACAAAAAACAAACGATTTATATTTAATCAGAGGGAGCGTTTTGTAAATAAAAGAAGAGCTAATGTGTTTAAACACGAAAAGGTTCAACAAAAATGTTAATAAAGGAAATTGTACAGCAGGTGGAATCGGAGCAGAAAACGAAATGAGTTTTGAAAAATTTGGAACTCGGTATCATTTTTTTTACCATGTTTTCGAAAAGACGCTCCAGTTACAACTTTATACAGCGTCAGCCGCCACTTTTTACCAATACCCCTATTAACGGGACGCTGTAGTGCCTGGGGACATGATAGACAAGCCCAACACCATATCATCTTCTCAGTCTAGTCGTCTTATCCACAAAAACAAGGTCAATACGTGCGGAGCTGACTAATTCCTGATCCATACTCCTAAAATACATGATTGCACCTTAACTTTTTCATATATTTTCAAACTTATAAGTAAACCAGTTTCTAACCAAAAAGTAGGTAACACTTAGTATTTAACCTTCACATCCTTTTTATTCCCAGGTCAGGTACTTACTCAGAAATTCAAACGAAAGAATCTTTGAAGATTCAAACTCCTAAAAGGGAAACTTTCAGTTCGAAAAATTTCATCAATGCTTCATTTGATCAAATTAAAGCTAGCGTTGAACCAATTTCCTACTTCCTCCGGTAAAAATAGCAAATGTAGTTACCGCGAGCAAATGAAACAAAATCTAATTTGGGGCAGATGTACCTTTCCCTGAAACCTTTTGAGCCTTTGCAGCTTCGCTCTGCAAACATCGGTGTATAGAAAAAAAGCTTTGATTGCCAACGAAATCTGAAGCAGTTTAATTGAATATTCTCATTACTATCGCCTCTAGGCTCCGTTCCGCTTTCCGAAGCAAACATCTTTCGGTGATTCCCCCCAAACGGTGTTTACGTCAGCAAACACATTGGGCCACCAACATAACAAGACCCGACTTTCTCCCCGCCGAGTTTTATTAATAAGACACCGGGGGGAATTTTAGAGGTCAAAATTTAATGGTCTCGTTGTCGTGACCGGGTTTATGACGGAATCTAATATTCCATTATAAGCTGAAAGGGGTCGCGACAAGGACTATAATGGAGTGTACCTTAGCTTGAGAGAGTAAACTTTTAGTACAAAGCACAACGATTACCCTGTTTATAAGACTCCATTCAGGAAATGGGTGAATTGTTTTTTTTTTTGTGTAACCCGAAAAAACCAATCAATAATAGAATATTTTTATATTCTAAAATACGGATAAAAACTTTTGGATGTGTAGAAAATAAAAATTCGTTTTCTTATGGCTACTGTAGGTTTTTCAACAATTTAAGTATTTATTAACACATTTCAATACAAAGTGGTGTTTGCTAAAAACTAAATCTAGTAGGTAGTGAATGTGTAAAGATATCGTTTAACACAATAGGTAGCCAAAAAAAACCATAAAATATACTTGCAAAAGACTCAAAACACGGCAAATAATCACCCGATTCTTAGTAAAAATTATAAAATAGTATTTTAAATAATATCCAGCTTACACCCTGTATATTCTAGTGTTGAATAATACATGAGCTGACGTAAATTTCTGTATTGGATGATTCATATTTGAGGCGTTGAAAAAAAAAGAAAATTAACTCCGGGACTGAAGAATGTAATTCGTGACTAAAATAGGTTCAGGCTATGGATTTTTATATTCTGTAAACTTGTGAGAAAATATAAAACGCTGTACTAACTAAAAACTACTAGATACATTATTTAGTAATAACTTTAAGTATAATAATTAAAAAAAAATAATTATATGACATAAAATGTATTTTGGTCACAATCCCACCTGATGGTAAGTGACGATGAGGCTGACGATGAAGCAGGACAGACTATAGACTCTATAAGACATCTATTCACTCATGCCTTGAAAATACCCAAGAAGTTAGAAAAGTTTGTATATGAAACAAAATGAGCGCACAGACATAGAAAAATACTATTCAAATCTAAATAATATCACATAATTGTAAAAATATTTATGCTTGAATTAAAAGTGATCTTGGTATTACCATAGACAAATAAAAAAATAGACCAGCAGACGTTTAGAAAATATCGTAACCCGAAAATGGACTACCTTCAAAGGCGTGAGATGTCGCTGGGTGTATCGAATCGGTAATAAATCAAAACGGTGTTTATTTTCTTGAACCTCTGGCGCGCTGACACTATAAGCAGTACGGAAATAAACGTCAGATGGCGCTGTTTCTAAATTTTGCAAAGCGTATACCAAAATTCGGTTACAACGCGCGCGACGTTGACAACTTGTGCTATGCAATGTCGAACGAGCGAGATAGAGCGCTCGCGTTGCAGTCTGGATGCAGAGCGGCAACAGCGCTCTGGTCGTATCAAGCTAGTAAAATAATAGATGTTTCGATTTTAAACCTGACGCCTTGCCGCCAAGTGCGTTTGTAACAAAAAATACAATGATATTACCTATATGAAATCTTAAATGTTTTTAGCTTGATAAAATAAAACATAAAAGGTAGGTAGACTTTTAATTATATATTATTAAAATATCACACCCAATAGGTACTTGTTTAGTTATGTACTGAAACATTACCATACATTACGAACCATTTAGGTACGAACAAATAAGTTTTCTGCGGGTGATGCCTAGGTCTTTTGTTCCTAGGCTATCCTGTTCTAGTTTTACTACCTACCTACTTATAAATAATGGAATAGGTATGTCTGAAGAAGGTAGGTAGGTATATTGATAAATATACCTATAGGTATATTTATCAATATAAAAATTCTAAAGTAGGTATATGATTGATTCTAAAAAATTTCAAGGACGTAGTTGCGTTGCGACTTATCATCAAACTTGGTGGTAAAACGGCTTGTCTACTCATTAGCAGTGCCTTGATCACGAATAAATTTGACAATCGTGAACGTATCGTAACGCTAGCGTATCCGAGATACACTGCGCGGTGACGCTACAACGTTCGGCAGTCGGGCTGTTGTTGACGCGCAATATCACTCGAATACGTTAGGTTTACGTAACGCGGCGACTGTCAGATTTGTTCGTGATTACCCCTCAGTACCTATTGCCGAGTATCGTCATGCCAGCGCTTCCTCGGGCGGCCGCGACGTCTTCTACCCCTGGGGGTATCCAGCCTGTGACTCCTTGAGCCCACCTTTCCGCTACTTTACGACCTACATCGGCGATTCCAGTTTTGGAGCGAAGTATTCTGTTCCGAATTCGATCTATTCTTTTCACACCTAAAATACTTCGCTCCATCACTCTTTGGCAAAGTAGTCAGCGACCGCGTCTGAGCACCGTAGGAGTGATAAAAAATATATATAAGAAGGTTCAGACTATCGAAAGAAACCACACAAATACTTTTGCATCAAATCTATAATCAGTTAAAATTCGATACCAACAAGTAAAAAAATTGAACAGAATTATAGTCCATAACGGGAAGCACTATTTTCATCACAACCACAACACAACCAATCAACTACAAAACAAGAAAATGAAATAATTGTACATGTAAATAAAATCGTCAAAGAGAATACAACACAACACGCAGGCCAATGACACTTTGTATCAAAAAATGACAGTACCGTTCCGTTTTAGCTTACTTGATGCGTGGAAAAGATGAATTTTCTTAGAAAAGAAATGCGTCAATCGTTTTGTACGTTTAACGAAACGTAGGGAAACTGTTTTCTGTGGTTATACCGACCATAGAGTACTGATCGAGTTACTAATCGAGTTTAGTTAAATTATCGTCAAAACAGCTTGGTGCAAGATGCCACTAAACGTAATTTTGCTAAACACTTTTAACGATTTAAACGTGTTTAGTTAAACGTGTTTAGGCTGAACTTAAACGACATTTCGTGCAAGCCGCCCTAGGTGTTTTAGAAGGTTCATTTGTTCGTAGTCCAAATATTATGCACAGACTAAAGTGCTGTGCTAAAGCCACCCTAGAATTTGGGGAACGAGTGAGGGGTATGGACTAACAATTCAAATTATAATTTTGACACTATAGTAAACAGACACTGACAGAATTGTGACCTGTCGCAAAAGCCGTAAATCAAGAAGGTGAAAACTTATTTTATATAGACGCCACCTATTAGTAAAGTTATGTCAATAATTTGTACACTATCTTTCAATTTGATGACCACCTAGGTGATCACGCCTAGGTGGCGTGGCGAAAAATATGTTAGATAATCAGTATGAAATAAAATCGTGATAACTAAATAAATGAACACCATTACAGATTCTAAAATAAGGACATAATTTTTGATGAATTTCGAAAATAAATTAATGGCGTTTCTTTGGTTCTAACGGCTACTTGAAGCTTAAGTCGTCGTCGACTGTAGCGTCATCCCCAAATACGCCTGGGAACTAGCCGGTTTTGCGAGTCACGCTCTAATATATAGGGTGTAGCAATCTTCGTGTATTCATTAATCGATGGTATTACGTTTGTATCAGGGGGGCGATTCCAATCTCAGTTGAACTGCAAAGTTTTAAATCATGTTCAGTTCATACTAACTCATAGTTATTCTTTGACTAAATAGTGACATTATGATGTCATTTAATTTGTTTTCGCGCATATTTTGCTGTCAAGTGTCTAAAAAGAACGATCACGTGGTACAAAAGTGTACCACGTGACCTGAAAAAATTACACTGGGCAGTGAAATATAACTTGACAGCAAAAGATTGGAATACGGGGGCAGGAGTCTCCTTAAATATCAGAATTCTGAACTGCCGAGTACTGCAAATTGTGAACTGCTGAGTCGAACAAAGCAGGCAGGGTTCTGTACATTTTCCAATCAGATGGGGGTGCGTTAAGGCTCAGTGTACACAAGCAGATCGTTGTCAATTCTGTTGATGCAGGTCCTTAATGTCACAATACTACAAGAAGGATATACGTTCATAGTATAGGCTACAAAATATATATTTTTTAAGATTTGGAAACGCAGTTTTATTGACAGATATAAACAAACACAATATTATATACAGTAAGATATATGTGCATATTGCTTTAATACATCTGGCACTGACAATTGCTCCCAGATCACAGTGAAATGTTTACTGTTGATTTCAATGCTTTATCAAGCTCAGTGTCAAGCAGAGCACAAATTTTAATCCTATTTATTTTTCACAGAAATTCTGATATAAATGTCTTGTTGTGAATAAAATTATTGTGAAATATCCATGACTTTTACAACTATGGCATTTTAAAAATAAGACCATTTACTACCTAGACCTTGTGTATACTTAGACTATTTTCTACCCAGACATTTTAACTTCAAAGACGTTTAACCTTTTTTTTTAATGCTTTTGCACTAGTTAATTGAACGTCTATAGACGTCGTCAGACCCGCATGCTTCCCTGTCAGTAAATACACCACTTTGATGCTATTCTCTCTCAAAGTTGGACGTTGTTAAGCAAAAAGGATTCAATCCACACTTTGGTCAAAAATTAGTTACGGTTTTTAAAGTTTATCTTTATGTTCAGTAAAAAAGATCTAAGGAAAAATAACTGTTATACATTTGGTTAAGGCATTTGATAGCATTTCACATGCAGGTGACTACGTTTTAAAGTTCAAACCGCCGCCGTAGGTATCTCAAAATTGACTTGATGTGGGTTGGATTCATTTTGCAGAACAACGTCCAATTAAAATTTATTTTGACCCAAAGAGTCACTTGATAGAAATTAAGCTGCTTTAAATCTTATAAATTCTACTTATTATTTACTTATCTACAAGTAACGTCTCTGAGTTTGTGTGAGAAAATGATCCAGAAAGCTCTGAAGATAATTAGGAGCTAAAGAAACCGGATGAAGACCGCAAATAAATAGAAACGAGGATATACTGTAATTAAAGCTTTTGTTTTTGTAAAGCGGTGTCCGTTATAACATTGCACTAAAACGGACGTGATCTTGAAACTTGACATCACTTTTGATGCATGTTATATTTTACTAAAATAATAGGTATATGTAAGTGGTATTCGTTGATAATTTCCGGTATTTGTATTAAAAAGCCTAAGGTTAGTCTACGAAGAATAATATTGCAAGTCGTAAATTTTTACTTACATTATTTTATTTGAGTAAGTTGTTGAAATAATGCAATAGTTCATTTATAAATAGTTATTTTTTATAGTAGCGATATAATTAAAATGAGTTACATAAATAAATACACATTATTGAAAAGTTTTTCTTAACAGAGTTTGAGTGGCCGTAACATTTGGGTAGTAAGCTACTGAAACACGATCGCCATAAAACGTATACCACTTTTGAGAGAGCCAAACTCACACCCAAGTCTTTGTCTCCAACTTTAATATCTTTAAGTGTACGTAGGCAATTTTATAAAAAGCTAAAAAAGGGCGAATCCCCAGTAATTTGCGGGATCCACTTGGCTATAAATGAAATGAAAATTTTTGACGAGAGCAAAAAGTGGAGTGGTATTGCCTGGCTCAGGCCTTTCCCGAGATGAGATTTTGAGAATTATCCCGCTCTTAGAAGTTTTGATAACTGAGTGCACTTTGCTTGACACTGAGTGATCATGTGATTATGAATAATTTCTGAACAAAATCTTCAAGTTTTTAATGTTTTTTTTTATAAAAGACAATGAAGGGAAACCTCTTGAGGAAGCTCCTTTAAACCCCGTAAATAAAAGTAAAAATTGATCTGTACCAGTTCAACAGTATCTACTACCTATACTAACATGAATAAATATAAACCTACTACTTTCTAACGCCATTTTAAATAATACAAACTTAATATAAACCAAAAACCTCCATCAATATGTTAATTAAAACCCAAACTAAATTCCAACTAATCTGCTCAAATATGAAATATGTCTGTGTTCACACTACAACCGACACGACACAAACACGATATCGTCAGAGAGGTAATATACGAGACGCTACATCTAGTATCTACTAATAGTACTCTGACAATATCGTGTGTAAAGCATTCGCTTCAACACCGTGTCAGCGCCAACACCGATTTTTTTTTTGCTACTAAAATGACGGTATCGTGTAGGTGTCGTTGCCGACAAGTGTGAAAGCGCCTTAGGTCGGGGTCTACATCCCGCAGAAGCCACATAATAAGCTATAAATATTAATTTATTTACATACAAACCCATTTTCATTAGAGTAAAATGTAAATTAGAAAACGCGGGCGAAAAAGTTGGTCACTACTCCTGACTTTAGTTACCTTCTGGTTCTGAGCTAGTTTTTAATGTAAAATGAAAGTTATCACCCTTCATTAAGATTGTAAATTGTATGCATCATACATCTTGTATAGAAGTGTCACTGACGATGTAATGTGGAGTTTTTTGAATGATAATAAGGATCTCTTTTGTGTCGTAGTTCAATATAAATTGGAAAAATGCTTTGTGATGCAAAATCGACATATTATGCTGCTACTGGTAATATGCTAGAGCAAGTAATCGAAAATTCCCTTGTCGTTCACGTGTGTACCACAAAAGTTGAACCACGTGCATAAATTGTTACTGCAATTGATGAAAATTGTATGGGACCTTTCAGATAAAAAAATAATTTTTCAAATCGTTTTATAAATTCAGAGGTAACAAACATAAAAAACACATGTGTGTGTTTCGGTAAAAAATGCCACCACTGATGTAGTCTTTTAAAACTTTTTTAAAATTACAACGGCATAGGACAGTTCAAAAGGCAGATTTGCATTTTTATTCGACCGGCCTCAAAGGGACGCTTTTGAAATTCAGTACTGGCCAGTGAAAAATGAGTTTCAAAAAAAAAGTTTATGTTTGGTGATTAAAAAGAATACGTTGTCATTATCGTGAGGGTTTAAAATAATCGTGAGACTCGAGAATATTGGGATAGAAAAACTAAAATAGAATAATGTAGATTTACATCGAAATGTAAAAGTATAAATAAATAAATGATAAATATTCACGGACTTTACACACAACGCCCTCTAGTCCCAAACTAAGCAAAGCTTGTGATATGGGAACTAGATGTACATTATATAGGCTTTTATTCAGCGTTGGTTTTCGCGAATGAAATCTAATAACTCGGAGGAAAGAACTTTGTGTTTTTTTCTCTCAAATCGAATCAAATATTGTACAGCAAGTGAATAATTGTCTCAAAAACTATAATAATAAATAAGTTATGAAACGACACCGTCCAAAAGCAACTTTACATAATATTGTTAAGTACCAACATCATTTTGAAACGTTATTTCCGATGAAGCGATGTATTAGGAATATAATTCTCTTTTACGACCCAGAAGGAAATTCAACAGCAATAATCCGAAAATAACATGCCATCAAATTATGGCGATGATATCTATATAAAATATTGTATTGCTCTGACAAAACTGTACCATAATTTCATTGTAAGCTTGTTGCGGTAAAAATCGAGATTTGAATTTTTTCGGCAAAACACTGTCAACTAAATTCACCTAAAATATGATTTTATTTTTGTTACTAAAACTCTATTATATCGTCATCGACTCGTATTAAAATAAACGTATAGTTTTTTTTTTGATCGGAATTGATATGGTTAACGATTTTTAAATCAACTTATTTTAGTTTCTAGAAATAGTAGGTACAATATGAATACCTACAAGCGTCTTAGATTGGTAGTTGCAAACTGCATTTAATAAAAAGGCTCATCTTTGTATACACACTTTTTAAATTGTAATCATGTTAGTTCGTGCAAAAATACGAATAGTTGGGTTCCACTTAAAACATTATAAAGCTTCATCTAAATACGTTTAAAAATTGCTAAAAAGAAACACACAGAAGCCATTTTTCACTCTCTTCCTCCGCTTAAACCCTTAATTGATTGCTTTTTTAGAAGCCACATTAAACCGATACAAGTTCATTTATATCCAGTTTTTGCCACACGCTCTGTTAATATGGTAGAGTCAGTCATGAAACAGCTGGTCCACTTTTTAAATGAGAAAAAGTAACAAAAATCTTGATGTTGGAGTGTTGTTCCTAACTTTATTAATTACTTTAAAGCTACGCGTGCACTGCGTTGGAATCAGAGCGTACGGAGCGAAAGAATTTGTTACTTGGTACAACATGCACTGGATTGGCATATCTACGCATATTAGATGCAAATATCGGCGCCTTGTAAGTTGCGTGCGCTCCGATTGAGAAAGCTTGCTTATTGAAAATGTGCGTGCAACCTCTTTCACTAAGAACTCTATCGCTTCTAACTGACAGAATGACAGCATAGTATAGTTTTCAAACAGTAAAGCTACGCAAAATGACTATTATTTACGATTCAGTGCACGCTGTAGTGCACTGGATCGGCATATCTGCACATATAAATTTAAAATACCTCCTTACACTGCGTACGCCAGGATTCCAACGCAGTGTAATTAAGGATAGCTTAAGGACTACGGGTATCTAAGTATAGGTACCTATTTGTGAATTGTCACGTAACCGACCAACGTTCCGAATTCAAAAACAAACAGCCTACACTTTATTCAAAGCCTCACTCCTTTGAACATACATTTAACACAAATAACCAAGTACATAAAAGGTGCTTCAAAATAGGTCGTGTCAGGTAGGAGACGTGCCGGGAACTCGGAACTTGGGCGGCATGTCAAAGAGGCCTGTCGCATGAAAACTTTCAACACCCCGTAGGTAATATATTTTATTCTAAAAACATTTGGAACATGCCGCTAAGTAAAAGGCAGGCACATTTTTTCGTAGACAAGTTTTATTGATTGTATGTTTTTTTTTATTGTTGAAGTCGTACTTATGTTATAGATCACTTTTAAAGTACTGTAAAAGTTGTCATTACACATTACATAGTGGCCCCTACACACGTACATAAAGGTTGCGAACCGAACTGCAACATTGCATTAATGTCATTTCAAATGACAGTTTATGGTTTCAAAGCGAATTTTATGATCATTGACCCGTGCGCTCGTAAAAGACAGATGTCTACTTCATTCTGGGTCTAAAGTTTCAAGTGTATTGCTGAATTTATGTTCACTTTAAGGTAAAGGCACCCAAATCCGTGGTATTCCAAAAGTGGCACCTTTCTCCGTGGTATTTAGAAAAACAGCATTTACTTCTGATTCTTAGGTTCTTTTTTGTTGAAAAATTTATTTATCATTAGGAAATATATTTTTTTATATATAAATCTAAAAATGAGACTTAGAACGGACTTACATTCCAAAATAATTGGCTTAATTCGCAGCGGTGGCTGGTCCAAGTGCACTCTCCATACATTTTTGCCTCTGTGCACGAGAGTAGCAAGCTTTTTTAAATAAGGGTTATTATGATTTTTTCTGTTCTAGGTTATGATTTTTAGTGTAAAATTTTCGAAAGAAGTATATTCTTTATCGTATGTAATACATGTTTAAGTGGTTTTTTTAATTATAATGAGGTAAAATTACATATTGAAAAAACCACGGCATTAGGGGTCAAATATTTCACCTAGTACTTAATTCCGAGGTATGTGAAAAATGTACCTCGGAATAGCAATTTGAAAGACCTATTTTTATTTTTGAATTTCACAAACTGGGATTAGGTTTTTGTGATTTTAACGATAGATTTGACAAATCAAATAGTCGATTGAGACTAAAACCTTATTTCGAGGTATACTTTTTAATAATCTTTACGAGTTATAACACATCAAAAGTACCCTACTCATGTATTTTGTTTATTGGTTGTATAGAAAATTATGTTACGAAAATATTTATTTTCCACACATTTGGCTGCATGTTTTATTAAGAAGTTAATCTTTAACAAAAGTTTTAAGAATTTGGCATCAGCTAACATTAAGAACGATAGGTATATAAAAAATTTTGGCTTTTACTAGGAACTGAAAATTAGGATTTATTAGTCTCCACAGCTGTGGGTTGGGCGGCACTCTTTGTAAATGCCGTCAAAGCAAAGTCGCCCTTCGAATTACACTGCGGCAGCGGCGGCACGAGTGACAAAAGTGTCAAAGACACCGCCTCGAAGCGACGCACGGCGGCGGTGTCTTTGACGCGCCGCCGGCATCTTTGGCGGTGTTTCCTTTGTCGGCGTTTCCTTTGTCGGCACCGACATTCATTTGCCTTACACGCGTCGACCACGCTTCAGTCTTGCGGTGATATTTGTACCATTTGCACGCTTGGTTTTATTTCTTCGCGAAATGTCGTATTTATAATGTGAAATACTATAATAATGTTAATAATGTGTTAATGTGTATGTGTGTGTGCTTAGGAAACAGCAAAAGTATTTTTTTAATATATCACACGGGGATATGTTCCCGTTATCAGCACTTTGTGTATTTATCCGGGTTTGCAATCACAGGATGACGATAATAGCAAAGTTGACACCGCTGACGTGTGAGAGGTTGAGTTACAAACATCCAAAGAGGTATTTAAAAACTTTAATATTTATAATATTAATAGTATTATGGCACTCATACCAAACCACATTTAAAATTTTATTAAATAATAATAGTACTACCACCAAAAGTGACCTGTATTCCTAGAGAACAATCAAGTTAATCTTTCTAACATTATTTTATCAGTTTGTTACTGTGGTTTCGTATACAATTTTCATACCACGCAATTAGGTACCAAATACCACGGAATAGGGATTTTCGCCTCGGAATTGGGCGATTTCGACTTGATTTACATTTTATTTAATTTCAAATAGAAATATAGGTCGGACCGTCAAAACTTAAGTAGTTTCCGAAAGTAAAAACACTAGAGCTTCTGATAACAGAAGCCGAACCTTCAGAAAGGTACAGTAAATGCTTAATATTTGATATCCTTTCGAGTTTTAGTGAAAATACCACGGAAACAGGTGCCGTTACCTTATTTAAGTACACTGAAGATACATTTACAAGTTATACTTGTCTAGTAGAAATTCCCAGAGGATAAGACTTTCATGTGCTATTTTCATTTTTCATATTACAAAAAAATCATTTTTTAATTACTTGCATAAATATACGTTATTCAATCTTTAAAAATGTCTCAAAAAATTGGAGCCATAATACAACAATTGCCATCAGACATCTCACAACGTTTAAACCTTTTAAAATCGGTAGGTGGTTACTATATACAAATTCTATGCATAACAAAATCAGTAAAAGAGTTTGCCCGGAGAACAAGAACCAAACCACTTCTTTTCTTAACTGAAAAAGCAGAACTGCAATATTTCTGCTAAGATTCAAAATTCAATCTAATCCTCAGTCTCACCAATAAGAATGTTTGCTCTTTAAACTCAGTAAACAATATTAATAATAAATATCACTTACAGTCAAAATTAATGGTTCCTCAAAAGTTTAGCGGACGTTGTAGCATCCAGTTATTTTATTTCACAATAAAAACAAGTTGGGTCATAAAAATAAGGGCTCAGTAAAATTTAACTGGCTCCTAGGTAAATTAAGTGTTGATGGTGCTAATCAAAACAACCAAGTTACAGGTCCATGAATATTCCTTTGACACAGATCCGATTTCAGGTCAGAATAATAACTTTTCAGAACCTAACTTTGGTGAAATATGATTTTGGTTCGGTACCCTAAAGTTTTGGCGAATTATTTGAATTGGTTGATTATTAAGGTCTCGCTAAAGCCGAGATAAAATTAATTTGACGAACTTTCATGAGTTTGGATTTGCTTATAGCAACACGTTTTATAACACACACGTTGTACGAGGCAGCGCGACAGACCAAGAACAAGATGGCGGGATGAACTTCACAAATACCAGCCTGGATGGAGCATCGCAGCACTAGATCGCATAGCGTGGAGGAAGAGAAGGCTTTTGCCCAGCAGTGGGGTATTCGAGACTCATAATACATAAATTACACGTTGTATTATTATCATTATGCCAATCAGCAATTAGCACAGACAAAAATAAAAGCAAATATAAAAAATCCTTTGAAGTTATTTTAATTCCCTCGATTTTTTATCATAATGACCAACGAACAAAATGTTAAAATTTGAAAAAGAAAATTGCAATTCATGGTTGTTATAATTACCTTGAAAGGTTCTAATTTTCTTTTCCTTATAAAGCCTGCGCCACACTCCACGGTGCGGATTCCAAGTCATCGATGTTTTTATCTAAGTTACAACAAGTACCTACATTAAAACTTTTTGCAATAGAGGTCCAACACGTATTGTGAACCACGAGCTAATTTTTAGTCAATAGTTTTAATTTTCAAATCTTATCTTCTCTGATATTTTTTTATACACTAAAGACAAGAGTTTGGCCGCAATCTCAACTGATGGTATGTGACGATGCAGTGTTTACTAGATTATATTTTTATAACCAAAATAGCTAGTGACTCAGTGACGATATCGAAACTATCGAAAGTAGCATAAAACGTAAATTTTAGAAAAAATGTGTTGAAACAAGTTTATATTAAGGTAACGGCACCTGTTTCCGTGGTATTTTCACTAAAACTCGACAGGATTTCAAATATTAAGCATTTACTGTACCTTTCTGAAGGTTCCGTTTCTGTTATCAGAAGCTCTAGTGTTTTTACTTTCGGAAACTACTTAAATTTTGACGGTCCAACCTATATTTATATTTGAAATTAAATAAAATGTAAATCAAGTCGAAATCGCCCTATTCCGATGCAAAAATCCTTATTCCGTGGTATTTAGTACCTAATTGCGTGGTATGAAAAATGTATACGAAACGACAGTAACAAATTGATAAAATAATGTTAGAAAGATTAACTTGATTGTTCTCTAGGAATACAGGTCACTTTTGGTGGTAGTACTATTATTATTTAATCAAACTTTAAATGTGGTTTGGTAGGAGTGTCATAATGCTGTTAATATTATAAATGTAAAAGTTTTAAAATACCTCTTTGGATGTCTGTAACTCAACCTCTCACACGTCAGCGGCGTCAACTTTGCTATTATCTTCATCCTGTGATTGCAAACCCGGATAAATACACAAAGTGCTGATAACGGGAAAATCTCCCCGTGTGATAAATTAAAAACATACTTTTGCTGTTTCCTAAGCACGCACACACACACATACACATACACATTACGCATTAACACATTATTAACATTATTATAGTATTCCACATTATAAATACGGCATTTCGTAAAGAAATAAAACCAAGCGTGCAAATGGTACAAATATCACCGCAAGACTGAAGCGTGGTCGACGCGTGCAAGGCAAATGAGTGTCGGTGCCGACAAAGGAAACGCCGACAAAGGAAACACCGTCAAAGACGCCGGCGGCGCGTCAAAGACACCGCCGCCGTGCGTCGCTTCGAGGCGGTGTCTTTGACACTTTTGTCACTCGTGCCGCCGCCGCCGCATTGCAATTTGAAGGGCAACTTTGCTTTGACGGCATTTACAAAGAGTGCCGCCCAACCCACAGCTGTGGAGACTAAAAAATCATGTTTCCTAATTTCCAGTACCTACTAAAAGCCAAAATTTTCTATACACCTATCATTCCTTAGGTTAGCTGATGCCAAATTGTTAAAACTTTTGTTAAAGATTAACTTTTTAATAAAACATGCAGCAAAATGTGTGGAAAATAAATATTTTCGTAACATAATTTTCTATACAACCAATAAACAAAATACATAAGTAGGGTACTTTTGATGTGTTATAACTCGTAAAGATTATTAAAAAGTATACCTCGAAATAAGGTTTTAGTCTCAATCGACTATTTGATTTGTCAAATCTATCGTTAAAATCCCAAAAACCTAATTCCAGTTTGTGAAATTCAAAAATAAAAATAGGTCTTTCAAATTGCTATTCCGAGGTAAGTTTTTCACATACCTTGGAAATAGGTACTAGGTGAAATATTTGACCCCTAATGCCGTGGTTTTTTCAATATGTAATTTTACCTCATTATAATTAATAAACCACTTAAACATGTATTACAAATGGTAAAGAATATACTTCTTTCGAAAATTTAACACTAAAAATCATAACCTAGAACAGAAAACATCATAATAACCCTTATTTAAAAAAGCTTGCTACTCTCGTGCACAGAGGCAAAAATGTATGGAGAGTGCACTTGGACCAGCCACCGCTACGAATTTAGCCAATTATTTTGGAATGTAAGCCCGTTCTAAGTCTCGTTTTTAGATTTATATATAAAAAAATATATTTCCTTATGACAAATAACTTTTGCCACAAAAAAGAACCTAAGAATCAGAAGTAAATGCTGTTTTTCTAAATACCACGGAGAAAGGTGCCACTTTTGGAATACCACGGATTTGGGTGCCTTTACCTTATTTAGGTATTTTAAAATTGCACACAAACAAGAGTGCTAGGAAGACTTAATGCTAAGAGTGTTGTCTACCTATCTTCCTGGGCGTGCAAAATGATAAATGCAAGTATAATAAAGTTTAGTCGTCCCGCAATTGCGTCGCTGTCGCATTCTGTGTAAAAACAGGTTTATTTCTTTTCCCTCAAGGCTTCAAAGAGCCCATTTCTGATGGAGACAAGAATACCGATTTATTTAACGTCGTATAATTAGCAAGGTGTTTATGGTTAATGAGAACCATTCTTCCGAAATTAAGTGAGTGGCGTATTTTATACTGATTTTTAACGAAGTCTGAAATTGTAACTTATTGTTTAGATTATGAAAATTTTAATATATTTTGGTTATTGAAAATTATAATTACTATTGGATGCTAAAAAAGTTAAATTGCAAAGGATGAAATAAAAGAATAAAGTAGGCTTGCATACCACTATCCTTTTAGCTTATAATAAAAGAAAATAATATGTCAATACGTGTACAGTTGATAAAAACGCGGATTTTCAGTAGTTTTCTTCAAAATGAAAACTGAAATTAGGGAGTCCTAAGAACGGGTTCTAAATAAAACTAAACTTGGCGAGAAGCCAATATAAAATTCTAGTAAAATTATAACTATATCTTTTAATATTTACAAAAGTAAATAACGGTATTCTTTTATTACACCCTAATCCGTAAATCTCTACCATAAAAAAGGTCATAATGGACCTTTTTATACCACAAAGTCCCATTGCGGGATGCCACACTGCACGCTCGATGCAGCTGTCGTCGGTTAAATTATGACACTGCAGCGCTTTGGCAAGCCGATACCATTGGAAATGCCAATGCCAAGGATTTAAAGTTTAAGACAATCTCTATTCAGCTTACCTAAATACATTACATGTTTAGAATTAGACCTTCACATTTCTATGTATTTTTAACCGACTTCAAAAAAGGAGGAGGTTCTCAATTCGGTTGTATTTTTTTATATTTGTTATCTCAGAACTCCGTCATTAATAAACCGATTTCTAAAATTATTTTTTTATTTGAAAGGATATTTTTCCAGGTTTAATTTTCATCAAAATCAGTTCAGCAGTTTGGGTTATAAATAGAATTAACTGAAAAAAATATGCCAGCCACGTGCACGAAATTGCATATTTTGCTTTCCTGTGACTTTTAAGTGGTGTTTATAATCACTAGAACCTTCCCAATGAACTTTCATCATCATTGTCATCATCTGATGATGAAGCTGGTATTCAAATTGTAGTCGGTTTTTCTAGTTTTTTAAATTTATTTTCACTAAGTCGTAGAAATAGTTCACGAATACAAATGTATAGTTTTGTTTTGATGATCATATTACCCCGAATATGCAGAAAATACTAAAAAACGTATTTTTGGTAATTTTGCGCCAAACTCAAACATTTCCGTACTTTATTTATGAATCAATGTAGTGATTAGATAATCATGGACACATTATTTACAGATTTAAGTATCTGTAATGTTGTTTTATTAGTAAATAAGGAATTTTAATTTGAATAAAATTTGAATTATTATCATGATCATCACTCTATATAGGTCTGCTGGACGTCGGTCTCTCCCATGGACCCAGAATAGGTCTAAATCACATTCTAGTTATGTATACATAGATATGAAAACGTCACAAAACGCTCATAACATTATGTGGTATGGTAATAATTACACTTACACTTAGATTAGCGCGATTGGACCCCATGTAGATGAAGTATAGATACTCAAATGTAAATATATCCAGCCTCCGTATGCCAATCTTTTGCTGTCAAGTTATATTTCACTGCCCAGTGTAATTTATTCAGGTCACGTGTTACAATTTTGTACCACGTGAGCATTCTTATTAGACACTTGACAGCAAAATATGCGCGAAAACACATCAAATGACATCATAATGTCACTATTTAGTCACAGAATAACTATGAGTTAGTATGAACTGACCATGATTTAAAACTTTGCAGTTCAACTTTGCAGTTCAACTTTGATTGGCATACCCCTGCAGATATAAAGGTTAAAAGCACGTAAAACGTATGGCTGCGTCTGTCGTAGCGTGAAATATGACACTGCATCGCACTGAACTGACAGCATTGGTACCGTTCACACCATTGTTCTGTACTTTCGGCACCCCTGAAAACCAGCACTAAAGGAGCCACCGTGCACCTTTAGCATGCTGAGTGGGTTCCGTTTTTACGCATTTGAATGTTTTATTATTAAGTAAATATGTATTTGTTTTTTGCGTAAAATAAATAATTTCTATTCTATTCTATTCTTCTATTGTACTCTGATGTTTTATCTGTATGCTTAGCCATTTTAACATGCTTTCAGTACTATTAAGCTATCACTACCATACATGGAATAAGGTACTTAATAAATCTACCTATTAAATTAATAACTTGACGAATTACATGGAGTACAATAAATACAATCTCTATGATGATTCTGATGATAACTTATCATCACTTAACATCAGGTGAGATTGCGGTCAAACGTTTGTCTGTGATGTTATAAAAAAATTCTTGCATTATTTTTCTTTTAAATAGTAGGTAGGTACAATAAAGTTCCTGATTCATATATATATATATATATGAATAGCATTGCTATGCAGCGCGGCAATGCAGCCTGTGCAGTGTCTTGGGCACGCTTCCGATTGGTACTGAACTGGATCAGTTGAGCTATCTATAAATCGTTTGCAACGGTGTGTAGATAGCTCAACTGCTTCATGTGTGTTTTGTACATATTATAAATATTGTATATACTGTATTAGTCGTAATATTATTTTTGAATAAAGGTTACTATAGTATATCTACTTATAATATACTTAATATAGCATTTTAAACCCTGTATTCGCATACAAACTACATACTAACTTCATCGTTCAGTCACTTTCAGAAACTGGAGGGCGATTCTAGACCGATAGACTTTTTTTATCACGATAGATATATCTCCCAAAAACAGTCAAAAACTATGGAGTTTTGAAAGTTCTTGGGATATATATCTATCATGATAAAATGTCTTTCGGTCTAGAATCGCCCCCCTGGTTAGTGTTTCCGAGTATTTCCATACAGAGATACTTGCAATTCTAATGCACGGCTTTATTTAATTTTCCGGTGGCCAGCGCTTAGTGGTTCAGAAGCCTTCGTCACTGCTGTCCACTGTTCATCTAAAATGAGCCTTATGTCACTAACTTTAATATTCAAAAAAGCTTAGAGTCAAAGGTGAGGAAAAAACTTTAATTTAAAATTAAAAAAAAACCCCCGAATCTTGGACCGATTTTCATCAAACATACTCGTAGCTAAGAACACTCCCGACTAATTCACCTTTCAAACAAAAAAAAAACAAATCAAAATCGGTTCATCTGTTCAGGAGATACGTTGCCTCAGACACACACACACACACACACACACACACACACCACATACACACAGACACGTCAAACTTATAACACCCCGTCGTTTTAGCGTCGGGGGTTAATAAATAAGTTATTTTGATAGTTAATTCTATTTTTACGCCCAACAGGGTAGTGCGCAAGGTTTTTAAATAGTATTAACAGAATGTTTCTACGGGAAAAAGTGTATAGCTCTCAGGAATAAATCCATGGATCGTACAACAAATGAGGGGAATAAAGTATAGACGTTGTTCTAATACAACACGATTACGTGGTCATCGCAAGTTCGCGCGATTTCTGCAGGAACGAACGCGCGATCAAACATACGCGGAGTAAAAAGTTTGTTTTATCTACTACTAGCAGTTACCCGCGACTTCGTACGCGAGTACCGTTTCCGTGTAAATTATATTATCTGTGCGTGTACCGAGCGGATACTTCTTTGAGAAACTTGACATTACACCTCATTACACCGAACTCGTACCTACTGGAATGTCAAATGCTAGTTGTTAGACCAAAGAGGTAGTACTACTCCCTGTCAAACTGACGTGACATGACATGACAATGAAATCCTCTTGCCAATTGGCGCTGCTAATCCTTTTCGTTAATTTTATCCTGAAGATCCTGTTAATTATTCGGGATAAAAAGTAGCCTATATGTCAATCCAGGTTACGAACTATATATATGCCAAGTTTCATCCAAGTTGGTTCAGTGGTTTTGACGTGATTGAAACACAAACATCCAAACATCTAAACATCCAAACATCTAAACTTTCGCATTTATAATATTAGTAGGAAGTAGGATAGGATAGGATAGGATAGTAGGATAGGATAGGATGTATTGCTTGTGTTCGAAATTTGAATTTTCTATTTGTGTGTTCTAAAACTGCCAGTGTATAAAACTTTTGGCTTGTAAATTATGCGCGATACCCTTCGGCTGCATTCATTGTGATAACACGAAGCTACGCTTTACCGTTGTGTATGTAGGACCCTATAGATATTTTCAATACATCGTACCACTTCGTAACTTTGTAAATAATTATACTGTGAAACCGACTGGGTCCTTTGAAGATGTCGACGTCACTGCAGCTAACGGATAGAGCTTGGCCCCACGGGGAAGTGACGTCCAATATTAAATTGTATTTCAAATGGCATGTTCAAAAGTCAGCTGCTATTTAATTAAGTGCCACGATAGTTTAAATTGCAAAGTAGTTTTAAGTTTGACAAAACTCTTTGAAAAGCTCTTTGCGTTCGGTTTATTTTTCCACTTCCCAGAAGGTGGGTTATATTTAGTAAATAGAGAACAAGTAATTAAATTAAAAATTTAAAAAACCTCCCGAATCTTGGACCAATTTTTAACATAGCTAAGAACACTCCCGACTAATTCACCTTTCAAACAAAAAAAACACAAAATCAAAATTGGTTTATCCGTTCGGGAGCTACATTGCCTCAGACAGACACACACACACACACACACACACACACACACACACACACACACACACACACACACACACACACACACAGACACGTCAAACTTATAACACCCTGATGTTTTAGCGACGGGGATTTAAAATGGTTTATTTCAAATCAAATTTTTTTGGCATAATAAACTGGCTTAGCAATAGTATCAGCACTTTTTCGCGTCTATTGTAGTTCGTGGTAAGTCTATGGTCTGCCTTGTGGATACTTTTTCTAATACTGGCGCAAACCAAAAGGAAAAAAAAACATTTGAAATGAGCGTTCGAATTTCGTAATATTACGACTTCTTCCAAATAAAGTACCGCCATTACTATCGCACATTTGCAAGGAGCACAAAAAGCCGATGCTCATACATTAGTGTCGACATACGGTGCACTTTTACGACCGTTTTCTCGGTGAATCGCTCCCGGGAGATTGTGAGACGGTAGACTTATAGTTGAGCATAGTACATACTAAAAGGCTTAGTTTGCGGCTTCGAAGAATTATAACTACTTTTGTAAAAGTAGGTAAAGAGGGACAGAAAAGTGCATATGGCAGAAATGCGAAAGTCAAAATGGATGTGTGGAACGTCACTAATAAAAAGATATAACAAAGTGACGAAATAATAGAGGTGTATTTTGTTGAGTAGATAAGTAATAGGTAGGAGTAAAAATAAATCATCTGATTCTATCTCACGTCCTCAGTGAGGCAATGCATCGTTATAGGCAGTGGTTACCATTTAGCATCAGGTGGGCCATTGTTTTGTTCCATCATTTAGTTGTATAAACAACATCTAGATTGGATGTAAAACCTGTTTATTAGTTCTAAGAGGCCCGAGATAACTAAGCAACTAAAAATAAGGAAGATGTGTCAATCCTCATCAGCATAGCTATAAAATTCAAATACAATATAAGTACTTACGATACCTAAATAGACAATGCTATCGAATCTGTTGTCGTATTTTTCTAAACTAACCTAATTTGACAGCACTAAAAATGTTGCCGTCCCTTTCTCATAAACTGAATCGACAAAGACAGCTATAATTTTAGCGTTGACAAATTAGGTTAGTTTAGAAAAATGCAACAACAGAATCGATAGCACTAGACTTCTATCTAACTAGCTTTATTTTTCAGTCTCTTCTAACTGGATACCTACCTACATATATCTTCCTACCTACTCGGTGAGAATCAATTTCTCGTTTGGGTCATTGATTAATTGTGAAATATGAATATGTTAGCTGAGTAATGTGTTGCATATTTACTAAGTACCTAGTATTAAGACTACCAACCTTCCTATCTACTTACATAATTATAGTTTAAGCTCATTATAAGTGGACTGTAAAGTTCTTCGATTAATAATAATAAAGTTCTTTAAACCGAAATGAATACGAAAAATTTTAGTGATGTGTGATAAATAATTTGTAGTAAAATCATTTTCACCAGCTCTTTATGATTTATCAGAAACGCTGAACGGACGCTCGTAAAATGTTCCCGTATATTTTCTATATTGCCAAAATGTTTCGTGTTCATTGCGCGTCACAAAGTGTGAAAAATCGTTACTTCCGCAACCGAACTTTTTTTGGGTGAATAAAATATTATCTTGCAAATCTGAATACAGTTTAGTATTTTTTAAAAGAGTGGATATATATTGAATTGAGTGAATATTTATTGAAGATTTTTTTTAAATACGTGTGAATTTCGGAGGGTAGGCCTTTGCCCAGCAGTGGGACATTGAAGGCTTATAATAATAATAATAACGTGTGAATTTCGGAATATCTTTTTTTTATGATTTGGCCTTCACAGTAAGCATACTAAGTTGTTTGTTTCAGTAAAACTTTTACTGCGATTTGTACCAGCTATGGTTTTACTGTTTACGAGTTATACTGTAAAACTCGTATCTAACCTATTCGCTAGTTTTTCTCTAGCCGAAACAAAGTTGTGCGATAAATTCTATTACGTGTGAACAAGTGAGGCGAAAAACTAAAAGAATGGTTTAAAGATGAATTATATCTTGGGATAATGTTTGTAAGAACCAACTGTTGACCTCTTAAGTTTTCGCCATTTTCCTTATATCTTTAGGTACATATAAGCACATTTTATGTACTTTTTTAATATATATATATAATAGGTAGTGAAGTTGGTAGTTTTCTATGTTTATAGGGGATTATATTCGATACTAGATAGGCTAAGTGTCATAAACTATGTTTCATTTAAATAAAAAATGGTTTTTAGTTCAATATAAATATTTCTGAAACAAGTCTTAAAAACACAGACGAAGTTGCGGGCTGGTCTGCTAGTTTCATGTAATATGGCATAGTTGAAGGTGCAACATTTAATTACTAAAATACTAAAGTTTTTAAGATTCATTTTCTTTGTTTGCCGTTTATTTTATGAAATTTAATTAGCATTTAAGTTTTACTGACGCAAAAGCTCCGGAATCCGAGGCGATTTACCACGGAAGGAGTTTCAGCTATATAAATATGGTTAAACCTTTTTAAATTAAAGTTTTCAGTCTTACAAAGTGGCCACTTAACTTAAACACTGTTTGAATACTGCTTAAAATATTCCCTATCACTATTTGTCCCTAACTAAATAAAACAAGATGGCACACAACTTTTGAAAGTAGATTAATTCCAGTAAATAAATTAGTAATTTTGACAACTAAAATCTTCCAAATGACGATTTTGAGGTCGAGTCGAGGCAAGTATTATTCGAGGTTATGACTAAAAATATAGGCCTATTTGTGACTAAACTTTAAGAAAATTATCTGCCGCTGAGTCCATAGCCGTATTTTACCTATATGCCTTTAGTCCCTAAAACTTAAATATGTAGATACCTACTTACAGTACAATCTCCTTCTTCTTGCGTGTCAATGGTTTATACAACAACTTTAATTAAACTAGGGTCTTATAGTATTTTGGCAATTTTACTCCATCGTACAAAATATTTACGATAAAAGTGTGTTGCACTGCGTCAAAGCCTTAAGCTCGTGTTTCTATTCCAGACTATTCCCTCTTTCATGTCTTATCTAAAAGTTATACAACAAATTGATGTGTGCCTACGGCACCTACGGACAGCTGGTGGTATAAAGTTTAAAATCCCTATGTACACGTGTCAGCTAAGCGGTGAAATTTTCAAACTTATAATACAGTCGACTTTGCGCTGGGAGTTTTGATGCAACTCACTGGTTTTGACATTGGCAATTTGGAAATAGGCTTTTACTGTAGTAAATAAAAAACAAAATATCTGGAAATGAAATAAGATACTCGTAGTTTCGTCTATGAAGATTTATTAAGGAAACATTATTAAATTGCAACTGCAAAGTTTTAAATCATGGTCAGTTCATACTAACTCATAGTTATTCTGTGACTAAATAGTGACATTATGATGTCATTAAATTTGTTTTCGCGCATATTTTGCTGTCAAGTGTCTAAAAAGAATGATCACGTGGTACAAAATTGTACCACGTGACCTGAAGAAATTACACTGGGCAGTGAAATACAACTTGACAGCAAAAGATTGGAATACGGGGGCAGCAGCAGAGAATGTGTGCCACTAAAAAGTAGTGCCTAAGATCTTTATGTACACACATTGAAGTAAATAAATTATTTATGATTTATGATTCCGAAGTCATAAAATCAAAAACCCAAGCTTATACATATATTTTTAATGCTCTCTCACACACATATTTATGAATCATATTGGGACTAAATTATATAAAAATAATAATGTCTGAACAATGCGTAAGCATTTTAATTTAAAATTTTCGAAAAAAGTATTTGCTTTCTTATTACCTAGACCGACGATAATCATGTCTACTGATAGTGTGTAACATTCGGCTGATTATTCAAAAGTTATAATAAAAGAAAAGTATTTAAGTTGTAAGGTAGGCTTTCTTCCTAAAATGTCGCAAAAACAAAATGGCAGCAACACCGCTAGGAATAACAACTTGGTCTACAACGCAAGTTGAAATTGTTATACAACTCGCGACATGAAGGCTACATTGTTTGTGGAAATTGAAATTTTCACGGAGCTGCACAAAGTATAAGGAAATATCACTCAAGCTGAATGTACTGGGAGACGTTTGAACCCAGCTTAGAGAGGTACAGCTAGTCCACTGCTAACTTATCACACGTATTTATTTACACACATTTATTTTATTTAGGATTGTCATTAGAAAATACACGAAATTACCAAGTATTCAATACATATCATAGTCACATTAACAAATTGATTTTTTATTTTAAGCATTAACTAGCATAATAAATAGATATTTCTATAAATTATGAAACTTTAGGAGTCATGGATGATTGTTAAGTTAGTTGTTTTTATCAGAATGTTTTGTGATACATTTAGCGCGGCTATACATGCTCCTGTCAACATAACGAAACTTTTGAGTCCCCTGTTTCAAAGTTTAATCACTAAAGTTACCATAAAATGACACTACAACGCAGAAAACTGTCAATAAACTATCTCAATATTGTATTCCTCGTTACAACTCAAGAAAATTTTACATTTTTATTTCATACTTCTTCTTTTTACGTTAAATTAAAATAAACCTATAAAAGTACTTACTAAAAACTTCATTCCTATAATTTTTAAACATACACTCACCTCAATTGTTTGCGAAAAATCTACCAAGCTGTTTCACGACAATTGAACTAGCTGTTCTTTATGCTAAGTGTACTGAGATGTCGTGTTCACATTAGGGGGAATGTTGGTCGTTGTCGAAATTAATATTTTGCACCGAGTTCAACTTTAAAATGTTTATTGTGAAACTGTAATGAGTTTTGTTTGGGCTCCGTATGATGTGTTGTGTTGACATGTCACTTAAGTCTTCGTGTCAGATAGCAGTCATACAAAAGACTCACACCTTATTATTTGTGCGAGATTTTTGAGGGTAGTTCGAGAGTGGTTGTCAGCCATTTTGAAAGCAACATTAGCTTTTAATTAACTAACTTTTTAAACTTAGATCAGACTTTACTCTACAGACTTACAGACTTATGGTTGGTTTTGCTTATTGCGCACCATTTTCGCAAACACCGGTTTTTTGTTTTAGGGTGAAAGATCTTCCAACATATTTACAAAATTTTCTGTTATTCTTTCAATTATTTTAGGACGTAAATATTTTATTACTATCGGTATGTATCTATATAATATCTATCAAGTATAACAAGTTAGGTGTACTTAAAACTTTTTTGATTATCCAAACTTTTTTAACCATTTATAAACTTTTTATTCACATAGGACTATAGGACAGAAATAGGTTGATTGTCTGCTATCGATATTTATAATCTACTTAATTAGATTAAACGTGAAATTAAGTTATCCACTACAGTATGTAATTAGGTTTATAAAATAAGGTTGCCATGGTATTAACAAAAATAGCAGCAAAGTTTCGCAGATTTTTATATAAAAAAATAACCATTTCTAAACTAACATGAAAACATCAATTCGGCCTTGTCCCATATAAAGGGTAGGCATAATAAAAAGCAGACTATGATAGCTACACACAACTATAAATAAAAGTTATATCGTTTGAAACCAGTAGAGATCTCATTCAGGCCCATTTGCGATATTTCGTAAATATAGGACACGTATAAAACTAATATATTGTCCTGCTTTCATCCCTTATTATTACCCCTACTTTATAACGCATTGTAAATAGCCAGATGGAGCACAATTCTGATTAAAATATCTCTATATGGATAGATTTATAGATAGATCGATAGATAGATAAAAACTTTATTGCACACACAGAAGAAAGATATTACATGAAAGAGAGAAACATAAAAATAGAGAGTACAATGGGCGACCTTATCGCTAAAAGCGATCTCTTCCAAACAACCTTTGGATGGACAGGAATACGAAAAATATAGAATGATATAGATATTTATTTAACAACATACATGAAACATTAACTACCAAGTAAAACAAACAGACAAAAAGTGGAAAAGAAAATCATTTATTCATGAAAATCACAAGGAATAGAATCTGAATAGAAGTGATTTTAGATGCCAGTTCCTCCCAACTAGAGCCTAGAAAACCGAGTAACTTACGGCTTGGGGCTGATTCTCAACCGATAGAATTTTTATCACGTTATATATAATTAAATAAATAAATTATATTCATGGACATTTCACACGATGCCTCCTAGTCCCAAACTAAGCAAAGCTTGTTATATAGAATCCCTACTTATATACTTTTTTTTATATCTACCAAACACTTAAAAAAATATCGAGTTTTGATAGTTTTTATAGTGACCTTAGGGTCACAGCCAATGCTAATATTCCATCTTTCTATCTCTTTGTTTGCTTTACTAAAGGTAGATTGTAATAGTTTATTCTCATAAAGACATAAAAGCCGTGTTGGCCGAGTGGGATTGTACCTCGACTTTCGATCCGAAGGTCGTGGGTTCAAATCCCGACCGTGCATCAATGCATTTTTCGTTCGGAAAATTTATATGCGCATTAACACGAGCTTTACGGTGAAGGAAAACATCGTGAGGAAACCCTTGGCTTAGTCAGCTCCGCACGTATTGACCTTGTCTTTCCTGTGGATACGGCTGACTAGGCTGAGAGGATGATATAGGTGCTGGGCAAGCCTACTCCATCTAAACATTGTCCCAGGCACTACAGTGTCCCGTTAAGTGTAGGCATAGGTTGCCTCCTGATGCTGTATAAAATCATCTTCAATAGATGTAAAGGCCTATTATAAAGACAGGGTGTCACTTACACGAGAAAATAACTTAACGGTAGGTTAGTAGGTCGTTCTTTTAAAGTAGGTTAGTAAATAGGTAGATTGGTAGAAAATTTCTACCGTTTTTTGAAGCCGCACCTTTTGCGTTTTAACCATACTTCCGTTACGCCACAGTTTTCAGTATATGAATTTAGTTGCCCAAGGTTGAACCTCATGAATTATTTGTTACATTTGGCTTTGATTTTCCCCAACTAACATATTTACAAGCATAACATGTCGTTATTTATTTTAGTATGCGGAAAATGTCGGCAAAAATAATAGAAGATGTTGAGATACCCCGCGAGGAAGAAATGTTTGGTTCTTTGTGACTTCTAGATAATAATTATAATGAAATAAAAACAAATAAAAAAAAACAAATGTTTTTCAGTTTCTGTAAAAGACACTGATTTAATATACCGACATGTGTTTTTTTTTTAATAATAAGCAAGCGTTTGACCGCAATCTTACCTGCTGTTAAGTGACCTGATCTTAGGTAAAAAATAATAATGTAGAATTAGTATTGCCATACAAAGAGGTAACGTCGCCAGCCAAACAGAGTCAAAAGTCAGAGGGCAAACTGCATGCGGTCGGTGATTTGAACTCTGTTTTTAACTAATACATACTAACATCACATACACACAGACATATAGACAACAAAGCAGAGTTCTGCCCCCGTATTCCAATCTTTTGCTGTCAAGTTATATTTCACTACCCAGTGTAATTTCTCCAGGTCACGTGGTACAAAATTGTACCACGTGATCATTCTTTTTAGACACTTGACAGCAAAATATGCGCTAAAACACATCAAATGACGTCATAATGTCACTATTTAGTCACAGAATAACTATGAGTTAGTATGAACTGACCTTGATTTAAAACTTTGCAGTTCAACTTTGATTCTCATACCCCTGCAGGTGAGTATAAATATTGTATAATTATCTAATTATTTAAATAAGCTAGAAATTGGGCTCTCAAAATCTAGGCTCTGGTCGCGTGGAACTGGCACCTAGAATCATCTAGTTATATAAGACGATTCTAAATGATCCTTGTGATTTTATTGAATAAAGAAATTTTGACTTTGACTTTGATTGGGTAGAGAATTAATATTCTGAGATTTTACAATTTATTCACCTTTCTATAGAAATATTTTGATATTTAGGGCGGTTTGCACCAGAATCGCTAAACGCTAGTATTTAGTGAGTTGTCAAGTCATATATAAATATGTCAGATTTAAATCTATTTAGCTCTTAAACACGTTTAGTGATTATGGTGCAAGCCGCCCTTAAACATTAAATTTTAATGCAAAACTCTATCTAGTAATTTACCCATAGGTACTTACCACCTCTCAAACTGTTAGAAATTGCCAAAAATGTGCTACGAAGAACTTTTTGGGAAAAATATTGTTTGTTTTTTGTCTTCGAAGAACATAAATGGATATTAATACTTATCCTTTTCTATGTCCAATAAATAAGACCCACAGCAAAGCGGTTCAGAACCAAATGACTTATACCGGAAATATTGTCGACAAACCTCTTTACTGTCCATTAAGTAAGAGCCGCAATAACTTCACAGTTCTTGCATTTCGGGAATCAACTTTAACTGGTTGTTTTAGAAAGCGACCAGCTATGAAGACCCGCACGGCTTTGGATGTTGTGGTTGATGAAAAGGATTGAAGGGTCTAGTTTTGTTGGTGTGTTATTGATATTATAATATGACCAACGCTGGGTCTGATGTGTCGTATATCAGATTCAATGCGGGTTTATTTTGAGTAAATAATGTACAATTTTTTTATGAATACTTTTTGATTTCAAAGCTTTCGTATTTTTGTTACTTACGAACATTTGGAAACTTACCTGTAACAAAAAACATAAAATTATTAGAAAAACATTGGAATTACTATTTTATATTAGACAACAATATCAGTGAATCCTATATTTTTTTAAATATAACCTATCGAGCATCGTCGTCACTTCGTGCCTATTTGACCATCTTACAAAGAGGTAGAAAACCATAAACATGGAGATGCCCCATTCTACTATAAAAAATAAATTGACACATATGCCGTCAAATATTATTTTGTTTCTTTTTAACCAAACAAATACTGAATGTGTTGAAAGAGATAGACAATATTTTGTCCTTTCGAATTTTTTTTGTGACGTCATGATTTTATGTTAGCGTAACCAGCGCCGCCATGTTTGGTTCCGAGTTTGTAGTAGATCTGCTGTCAATACTACTAAGAAGGCAGCCATTTTATGGTCCGTAGTATGTACGCTTTTTTGTTGGTAGGGCATATCCATTGGTTTTCTGTATCAGAGCCATCTCATGATTACGGTGTCCGTCAGTTATATATTTCCGTCATTATTTTAGACTTGTCAAAAACAAAGATGGATATTATTTTATCTGACGGATCGCGTTACTCAAAGATAGTGAAACAGGCCCTTTGAGTTTAGTTACAGTGATATTCTCAACGATATTCTGCTAATAAAATAAATATGAAAATGAATATAAGATGCAGAATTAGAATAGCGAGTCGGTGTTTTCGAAAACCAAAAGTCGCAAACACGCTTTTCATGACTTCATATTATTCAAAATCGTTTTCAATAGTGAAACCAAGTTAATCTCGGACTCGACATCCATAGCCTTCGGCTGTAATACAATCGTAAAGGTTATACCTACGTGTACAAGCAGGTTGTGTAAGTCTCAGCAACAATTCAAACAGAAACTTATGAATAAGAAATTAGAGTGTATTTTGCTGTAAGCGACCGAGGAAAACTGAGAGAGATTTCTCCAAGAACTTTGAAAGCTGGAAATGATTTGCTTACAAGCCTATTTATGAAGATTTTAAGATTTTAAGCCATAGTAGGCTTTATTAACTTTTGATACTCAATATTCTTCAAAAGTTCAAGGCGTGTATTGGTGAATTGTTCCTCATAGAACAACTCACCAATAGTGTCACTTCACTTGTCAAATAAAGTTATTCTATTGGTTGATTTTATCCTCGCACACTGCACATTTATTTTACACATTTTTGGTGAAAATATAGCCTCAATTAAGTGATCAGAAATCGAATAATTACTGGATCAATTCATTATTATCACTGAGATCAAAAGTTTTTCATACCACATTTTACAAAATATAAAATGAAAACACTCTTTATCATTAAATTTATAAAAGGAATTGAAGATATCACACTTTGAAGTTCGCCATTTTGGAATTATACATGAAATTATTCATTCAAAAAAGGTTCGGCCGATTGTAACATTTTTCTCGCCCCGAGGGAGTCTGCTCTTTACTTTCTTCCTCAAATAATTAAAATTTAAGGCGACCTTTCATAAAACATTTCAGTTATGGATTACGAATAAATAATGTTTCAGATTCTCGGAATATCTAATACATTTACATAATCTGAGAGGATGCTTATACCTGACACGAACTTGACGTGTTTATTCTATACTACGGTAAGGTTCAATTTAGTTTGACAAATTAATTCTCGTGTCATCAAAACTATTATGCCAATTGTGATACCAATTATGCCAATTTGGGTCAGCCTTTAGATATCCCCAATTATTGTTTAGACACCGGGGTTGTCGGACTATGAAAGCAGTCAGTATATTTTTTTAAAAAATGTAAAACCTGACGTGTTTTAATTTTAAAAATCTTTTCCCTGTTTTTTCCAAACATAGGTACACAAAGTAGAAACAAGTTTCGAAATTCCCCAAAGTTAAACGTATCGATAACAAGCTCAATATTTTCTTTTACCAAATAAACTGTAGTATAAGGTACAAAAAAACTTGCAAAGTACCAAAAATACGCTCAATATTTCTCTTGCCAAAGTACAAGCAAGTACCTACAAAAAAATCTTTCTGAAACTTTTCAAAGTGAATCCCATACATTCATGAAACACCAAGTGAGCTCGTGCGGTAGTTCGTACACAGAGCAAAAAACCAGCGCCAGAACGTATTTTATAAAAGGGCTGATGTTTTAGAGAATCAGCAGTATTCTCGGTGAGAACTCACGCACCCAACACATTGCTGCACATGCAAGGATGTTTTAACGCAGCAAGTCACTACATACATATATACACACATATATACATATATACACCCATATATACATAATATATATACGCATACATATATACACACACATATATATGGTCGATGTGTCATATATACGCAGCGATGTGTGTCCCGAAGAACGTGCCTCGGCATGCCGCAAACGTTGTTCTGTAAGTTTTCTGCTCCGTGGTTCGCACGACGTCTCGTGAATGGCAAAAGCGACTCAAAGCTTCGCGAATCTTACAAAGTTATGTGATGAGCCTCTGAGATACTTCAAAGAGTTTGCGAGCCGCTTTTTCGCAGCTCGTTTTCGCTTATTTTTTTAGTAACTTGTCTTCGACTCAAAATGCCTGAAGGCAATATGAAAGGCAATTATCGTTCACAATTGTTATTTAAAGTTAGTTTAGTTAGTTGGTTATTTAAAAAATGCTTGAGGCTGTCCGTGATTGCTACAGTTATTGACCACCCTACAGATATTGACCACTTGGCATAAAATCGATCGAAATAAGATAATTGTAGATCGCACCTGAATGAAACAGATAAAAACTATATCTTCATTCATTCTTCTTTCGTAATAGTTCATAATATTTAACCTAAATGGCGTAATTTTTTCTGGAAATATATTTTAGATGGTGATTAAATAAATAAGTATCTCCTTCGATTTAATACTCATAGTAGCAACAGTCGTTTTTTTATGAGATAGAATAATCATTTATATTTTACATAGTTGGTTGTTGGTTTTCTTATTTTCATTTCAACTCAGCTACTTAATTCTGAAAGTGTAGTGACCTTGATCTTTGTTTGAATTTCCTCGTAAAAGTTTGTAACCTTGATTTTTGTACGCATTTCTTTGTGACAACTACAAAATAAGAAGATTCTTGTTGTAATAAGAGTCGGGTCTTCGAGTGTCGTTTCTACTGATTTATTTGTTTACTCCTTCAGATTTGCTTATTCCAAAAGTTTTCCACCTCGGAAATGAGGTTTTCGAGTTATCTGTAATATTTTGTTGATACTTTTTATTCATGTACTTACCTTTTACCTTCGATAAAAACCTTGGAAATATTAAAAATCCTATCCTACTAATATTATAAACTGGTAGTTACCCGCGACTTCGTACGCGTCTACAGTTTCCGTGTACATTATATTATCTGTGCGTGTACCGAGCGGATATTTTGTGAAACTTGACATTACACCTCATCACACCGAACTCGTACCTACTGGAATGTCAAACGCTAGTTGTTACACCAAAGAGGTAGTACTACGCCCTGTCAAACTGACGTGACATGACATGACAATGAAATCCTCCTGCCAATTGGCGCTGCTAATCCTTTTCGTTCATTTTATCCTGTAGATCCTGTTAATTATTCGGGATAAAAAGTAGCCTATGTGTCAAGCCAGGTTACGAACTATATATATGCCAAGTTTCATCCAAGTTGGTTCAGTAGTTTAGAAGTGATTGAAACACAAACATCTAAACTTTCGCATTTATAATATTAGTAGGATAGGATAGGATAACTACGGTATACAAATATGTATATGACGTTTATCTAAGAGGGCTGGGTATTTTACCCTAACAAAACATTTTATGAAACTTCCAATGAAAAATGCTCTTTGCGTAGTCTGCGGTGAACCTAAGTAGCATTTATCAGCGCAAAATCCACGACTTCTCAATTTATGACCGCAGCACATGTTACGTTTAGCTCATTTTGAGCTAAAATTGGCTTGCGGAACATTTTGTGTTAAATCTTCTGAATTTTATCTTGGCATTACAGTTACGCTTTACAAATAAATAAATACGATTCAAATAAAATAAATAAATAAATAAGAAATAAAATAAAAGCATAGATTTATCATTCCCGAACAACTATTCTTGAGATTAATAATAACATAATAATCCGTCTTTGTTTTTGACAAGTTTAAAGTAGAGACGTCTCTAGAGAGTATTTTATCTAGATAAAGCTAAGATTATAAAGAAATAATTAAATAAAATAAATAAACTACTATGTAATAGTATTTATGTATGTAGTGTATGTGTGTGTATGTGTATGGATGTACTATGTATGCATGTGTTACTATGTATGATAAGTATGTATTTACAAAAAAAAAAGTATTTAAGTATTCTACCAGCCATCTAGTTCCCATATTACAAGCTTTGCTTAGTTTGGGACTAGAGGGCGTTGTGTGTAAAGTCCATGAATATTTATTTATTTTTATTTATTTAAATAATCAGATAACGTTATTCCGATTTGGTAAAATCCACCCAAAGATTATTTAAATAGATATTATCTTGTACTGCACTCTTAAGCTATATTTCTTTCCATATTAATGTAATCTGAAGAAAGGTAAATCCTTAAAAAAATAAAAGAAGTTTTTTAAAATCACATTTTTGCTCTGGATTGAATAATTTGCCCTCACAAGAGTAAAAAGGCGAAGGTGGTAAATAAGTTTTCTTACAAAACCTCGTATGAACTGTGGAAGAAAAATATCTTACGTAAAATAGCGTAAAAATGAGTAAAATAAAAATGTGTATATAGTTATTGTTTTGATCAATAAAAAGTTGTAAACCTATTTCAAAAAAGAAAAAGACAAAAAAAAAGTAACGAGTAATTAAATTAAAAATTTAAAAAACCCCCGCATCTTGGACCGATTTTCATCAAACATAGCTAAGAACACTCCCGACTTCACCTAGCAAACAAAAAAAAAACAAAATCAAAATCAGTTCATCCGTTCAGGAGCTACGTTGCCTCAGACAGACACACACAGAGACACGTCAAACTTATAACACCCTGTCGTTTTTGCGTCGGGTGTTAAAAAAAGTAAGTACCTAGTAGAATATGCAATTTGACGAAGTTTTGAGGTCAGCTTAGTCAGTTCGGAACTTTACTGGTCAAGCTTAGCCACCCTAAGCTTATTGCCCTAACAGATGTTTGAAATGCGATAAAACCACTATGAAAAGTCATGGAATTACATCGAGGTTGCAAGATTTTTACTGCCTGAAATGAACATTTTGAAATAGTGAGCTGATTTATTAGCTTTTGCCCGCAAATTCATCCGCGTGGAATTTTGCTGGGGCAAAAACGACGGGGTGTTATAAGTTTGACGTGTTTGTGTGTATGTCTGTCTGTCTGTCTGTCTGAGGCAACGTAGCTCTCGAACGGATGAACTGATTTTGATTTTGTTTTTTTTGGTTTGAAAGGTAAATTAGTCTGGAGTGTTCTTAGCCATGTTTGATAAAAATCGGTCCAAGATTTGGGAGATTTTTAATTTAATTATTGTTATACGTAGAAATAAGCTTAAAATGATTTGTATTGTAGATAAACTTGTCTTATGCAATAAGGTAATAAATACATAAATATTCATGGACATTTCACACGACGTCTTCTAGTTCCAAACTAAACAAAGCTTGTAATATGGGAACTAGATGCAGAATATTTTTTTTTTAAATAAATGTATAACAGCTTTGGTGACGACACTAACACTTTTGTATGAGCAACTGAGATGTCAGATTACGGGAAGTCAACGAAGAAAGCCCAAAATCGTTATTGAAATTCAAATTCAATTATATTTATTAATGTGACAGGCGTCACAGATCAGTCGGTAATAAATAAATAAATAAATAAATATAAATAAATATTCATGGACATTTCACACAACGCCCTCTAGTCCCAAACTGCTTAGTATTCTATCAGCCATCTAGTTCCCATATCACAAGCTATGCTTAGTTTGGGACTAGAGGGTGTTGTGTGTAAAGTCCAAGAATATTTTTTTATTTTTTATTTATTTGTAAACACTGGTGAAATTGTAACATAATAATTTTACGGAGTCTTGTAATGTCCTGTCCAGTTGTGGACTTTTTTTGTTTTTTATAAATTTTAGTCAAACGTTTGACCGCAATCTCTCCTGATGGTAAGTGACGATGCGGTCGACGATGTAGCACATTCGCCTAGAATTTTACAGGTTGATGATGATGATGAACTGACACATCGGATTGTTTGACACATGCACACAATATCGGCGATATTGATAAAAAACGTGGCACCTTTAGAAAAGCCTACAAAATGACACAAAATATGAATAATGGATCTCATAGTCCTTATTCAAAATCACTTTTTTTACCTTGTTCTAACAAAAAGCTTAATCGGGTATTATGAATATCGGCCGTCCTTGCTACAAACCCTTACCTGTTGATGGTGTTATTCACCCTGAAAGAAATTAAACGCACTAAGCGACCACGGTCGCAGCGACCAGCCAGAATCTTCTAAATTTTATTTTGCGGCATTCAACATCGTGAAGTGACATTATGGAAACATGGATTGTATTATAAAAAAACATGAGAGTAATGGCTGCAGTTTAATGCATCATAGGCCACGTCCTCAGAGAACGAGCTCAGTGAGGTAATGTATTGTCATAGGCAGTGGTTACCACCTAACATCAGGTGAGCCATCAGCGATCCGATCTTAAATTTGTATAAAAAAGGCCTCCTCCATAGATTTTCAAAAAGAACAATGAGCTTTCTCACCAATTTCCCACCATCTTTACAATACTGTCAGTCCATCCGGTGGAGGTTCGTCATACGGATTGCCGTCCAGTTTGTGGTCACCATTCGATCTCACCCCAATTGGTTATCAGTTCTGTTAGCTATATGGCCTACCTACTGCCACTTCAACTTGTTAACTCGTAATGTCGGTGACCTTGGTTCTTCTACTCTCTTCGTTTCGCTTAATGCATATGTTGACTAAAACACAACTTTCAATGAAAATCTAATACCTATAGGTAGACGTAGATACGTTGTTTCAGCTAAATTACATCAGTTAATACTGTAAGAAAGCTTTGGAACGCCGGGGGTCGTACTTAACGGTACTAACGGTCAATAACGGTCAATAACGGCTGTAAATAACGACGCGTGGCCGTACCGGGCTTAGTGTGACACTAGTCAGGAACCACCGATATTGGTAAGGCGGATTGGGAACCATTCCTTATTGCATTGTGGGATTTTGAAAGTCTAGCTTACAACCACACTCAAAGACGTACATTAAAAGGTATGAAAGCTTTAATCTATTGACATTTTTTTCCATGATTAAACAAACAGTGCAACCGATAATATTAAGTACTTATATATGGGGGAGACTCTTACCCAGCAGTGGGAAAGTACAGGTAAAAAACAAGTCAAGTGACGTCTTTAAGTGCGGTAGTTAGAACAGTATCCAGTCTTTTTTTGTTCACTTTTTGTTTCGTTCATACTACTTATTTTAACCCTAAGTTGCATGTAGCTGCAAAAGTAGTTTTTTCCCATTCACAATTCCAACACATACAAATACACTACAAAATTAAAACAGTATTAAATTCATAAAAAAAGTTAATAAAGTGCTTTACAAAGACAACTTTTTTCAGACTTTTTTCTTTCACAAATAAAAAATAAAATCAAATGGGTTCATTGATTGGTTCTTTAGTTATAAGTATTGATGACTGGATAAAGAAATAGCTTCTATTAAAAAAAGCCGTTGTCCAAAGTCTGTAGTAAATACTTCCGAAACCAATTATCTTCATGAAATTCGTTCTCAGTAGAACCAATAAGAGGCGGCTGGGTTTTATGACCAGCACATGTGACCGACTCAGCTCTGTCGAATTATTGAAGGTGACATTTTACTTTATTAACCTTGTTTTTGTCGTGAAAGACTTATTTGTTGTAAAACAGGAAAAACTGGTGAATAAGCTGATGCTTTTATTATGGGCATTTATTTTTTTGTTTAGTATTTATTTTTAACCTGTAAGAGATAACAAATCTTTTAAGCGACAGGCGCACTTGCAATAATGCCCGCGGTCCGTAAAGATCTTCCCAGATCCCTGTTAAATTATAACTTATACTGTTAAATTAGAGTTTTAAGATTAGATAAGATAAATTTTTATTTTCTTTCACTCTCTTTCACGCTTGTTCATATTTTTTTATAATGCTATCTACTTTTTTATATACTGTTCAGTTTCTGAAAGCTGAATCAGTAAAATTTTTATGCTCACTGTTTATTTCATACAAAATTGTACCAAAGGTCACAATAACATCTATTTATGTACGCATGCTTTTAGTCTGTCCTTTATATAAGTAATAAAAACACTGTACACAAATATTTTGTTAGTCTTTGTCAGAATTTTATGGCCAAAAAGGTCTTATAAGTTGATGGTCTCTTAAAACCAAATATCTCTGACAAGTAGGTAACATTTCAATAGAAGTCTGATTTCTTTGTTATTCTGCTAGTTTTAGAATCACAAAATCTGATGTCAACACATCAGCCTCCGTATGCCAATCTTTTGCTGTCAAGTTATATTTCACTGCCCAGTGTAATTTCTTCAGGTCACGTGGTACAATTTTGTACCACGTGATCATTCTTTTTAGACACTTGACAACAAAATATGCGCGAAACCACATGAAATGACGTCCTAATGTCACTATTTAGTCACAGAATAACTATGAGTTAGTATGAACTGACCATGATTTAAAACTTTGCAGTTCAACTTTGATTGGCATACCCCTGGCTGGGGTTAATAAAAAAATCTTTGAAATTATAACGCATTGATTAACCTTCAAGATGCTATATAATTTATGGAGCTACGCAGGTCATTTACCTAAAAAATTTATGTAAAAACCAGTGACATAGACGTCTGCGATTTTCAAGTTGGAGATATTTACAAAAAGTTATGACCGTAGTAAAATTACTAAGGAACTGTTTGAATAAAAAATTTCTACTTACTCTTACAGCCACGCCCCGGAGATGTACGTCATAAGATAATCAATGCTTACTCCGTTGACATCTCGTATAATGGGTATGACGAAAAGGCACCCCTAACTTTATGTAATGCTAAGTAATATTTATGATTGCGACTGTTAATCGTACTGAAATACATTAGCTTTTTAATCTGAATGATAACTCCAGACTTAATTGTGTCTGGTGTGAACTAAATTAAAGTTGCCAGATACCATTCAGATGAAAATGATCCACAGTCCAGCAACAAAAGTCTGGGACTAAACAAAGCACTTTTGAAGCTCGATCTAAAAGGTCTCCGATTCTTGATGAGAAAACTCAATTATTTCACCCACTCTGCGAATGAATTTACACTGCCAACGACACGACACGACACCTACACAGTATCGTCAGATAGCTAATTGCATGCTTTTACATCATGTCGGCACCGACACTGACATTTTTAACCCCTACGCAAAAATGACGGGGTGTTATAAGTTTGACGCATCTGTGTGTGTGTGTGTCTGACTGAGGCAACGTAGCTCTTGAACGGATGAACTGATTTTGATTTTGTTTTTCTTTTTGGTTTGAAAGGTGAATTAGTCGGGACTTCGGGAGTGTTCTTAGCTATGTTTGTTGAAAATCGGTCCAAGATTCGGGGGTTTTGTAAATTTTTAATTTAATTACTTGTTATATCTACAGTGGCATCGTGTTGGGCAATGTGCAAACGCTCAAATGCTATAGCTTTTATTCCATTACAATAAAGTGTATTTTATCCCCATAAAACTTCATTATTACGCTCTACTGAGTCAGGGCGTAAGTCATGTTTCGTGATTCAAATTGTGAGGTCAACTTTTAGAAGTAATTTCTATGGAGTGAGTTAGGGGTTCATGGTGTTTGGTACTGTTGAATTGGATTTTAAATTAGATTAGTGTTTTGGGGAAATAGTAATCAGAAAGCTGTTGTTGGTGAAGTTTGGACATTGTTTTGATTTAAGTACTTAAACTTAAAAATAAGTTAAATATAGGTACGTAACTACTTAGATCTTCTTCTTCTTCTAACTTAAGAGCTATGCTCTTGTCGGCGTAATGTATGCATTTCTCGCCAGGTTCTTCTTTTCAGGGCAGCTTCCTTGACGTCCTTATACGACATGACATCTATCTTCGCCTTCACTTGGCTCATGTAGCTAATACGCGGTCTTCCTCTTCCTCTCTTTCCTTCTACCTTCTCTTCAATGATATTTCCGATTAAGCTGTCATGTCGTATAAGGTGTCCAATCATCTTTCCTCTCCTGTTCTCAACAACTTTTATAAGGGCTCTCTCCTCGTAATACGTAACTACTTAGATCAAAATAAATAATTTTAGCTTTTTATTTGCTTGCAATACGAAAACATATAAATAAGTCACTAGAGAATAAAAATATTCCCGTCGATGCACTGTGACCATTACCCGCTAAAAGCGCCGACCTAGAGTGCATCTGCCAAAAAAACCCTACCATGTAAAACCCGACATTTGTCGCGGCCGCTGACTCTACCGCTGTCATTTCCAATGCTACTCGAATACGTGCGAAGTTGGCACGTCCTCTTATAAAAGTGCCAAGCTATTTTAAAAGCTTAGAAAGTAACGTTATTATATTGCTAAAAGCGTTGCAGTGATTTCAGATGGCGCGTGACGCTTTGAAGAGGATCTGCGACTCTCTTCGGTGAGGGTAGTTTAAAAGTTTTATACTTTAGATTTTTGTGACAGAAATTGAAAGGTTACAAAAATGGTTAGCTTTTACTAATGGTTTTCGTAAGAATGTTTCTCTTGAGTCGGTATTTAACTGTATGTTAGTCGTAATTTTCTTTGTAAATTTATAATTGAAATGTTTAATTTATTTATAATTGACTCTTAAAAAAAGTATCTTACATGACTAAGGATGTTGAAGTTTTAAAAACCAGCTGTTATTATGACAACTGAAAAATAAAATAACTTACGAAAATTCATTATTATATTATTTTCGTTGCGGCAAAGAAAGCTTCGTTTATTTTTATGTAGTTTTAGATATCTCACTTCAATTAATAGAAAACACATTGAGTTCCCAGAAAAAAAATTAGAAACGGTTATTGTCAAGTTCCATTGGAAAAAATTCCGTAGATCAAGTGAACAAAAACTGAAAACTCATAAAAATGTAGACTACAAACTTTACGAGTAGTAAAACGGACCCAAACAATGGAGTAGAAATAAGTTACATTCAATTAAATGTAGTCTTTACAGCTTGCTAACTCGGGCAGTCGTAAATGGTCTGATTTGAGCCGGCAAACGAATAGTTTTTAATAGGGGATAACTTTTATATGACCTGTTTTTCAATGCAAACTTTTAGCCTCTATTATCAAAGCAATAAATGGAGTTTATCATCGCCTTGGGGAGTTAAATACTAGTTTTCTGCCGAAGTTAAAATAAGGCCTCAGATTGTTCAACGAAACAGACTCGACATTTTGTAATTCTAAAGGCCTGGATACATCAACACGGTTTTGCTTCCAAACAAAAGTACTTAGTTACAATACAGTAAAAACCTTTTGTAAGATTTTGTCTGTAGGAAACTAAAAATAGCACAGCTTTACATAGCAAAAAATCAATCCTACCCACGTATTTCACACAAAATTCTCCGGAGACTTCCTCCATACAAGATCGACCGCAATAAACTTGCTCGCGAACTGAGAGAAAATTCTCGCATACCGTCATTATTTAAACTTTAATGGCCGTGAAACATTGCCACTTAGAAAGGGCTGATTTCAATTTTAGGTCAGTCCCTCCAAAGGGATTAGGGGCTGAAGAAACCTTGACAAACATTGGGCCCTTCCTTCCTGTAAAAGTAAAATATGGGGGTTGGCTGAAGCGTCGTGTTCCGATGTCGGGAATGATTGGCCGTTTTGTTTCATTAAGATTTAAAATACTTGAATGGTTGGTAGTAATGCTGCCAAACCCACCCAACCACCTAACTTATTGTTGACCCTTTTTCATATAAATTAGTTAAGGCTTACTAGGTTAAACTCTCACCATATCCTTGCTTATAAAAAAATGGTTTTCACATCCTCCTCTTTCATTATTTCTTGTTTTAGTATTTGTATGTAGGTATTATATTTCTTTATTATAGCTATAAGTATCTGTGACGTACCCACCTGGTGCCGGCGGAAGACCAGCGTTGTGTCATTTTGACGCAACACCATGCTGAGTTCGTCACCAATTTGTAAATGTATTGTTTGTGTATCATGTATTGTATGTGTCATGTGATTTTGCAAATAAATGTTTCTTTCTTTCAATTTATTTGTTTAAAAGGTACATATGAAGCGCTGGTGGCGTAGCTTGCTTAATCAATCTTCACCGATTATCTAAGTTAAGCGACGTTCTGCGCAGTCACTATTTGGATGGGTGAACGCTAGTGGTATTAGATGTTTGTTCTATGTCTAGGTGTTACTATGTATTATAAGTATGTATTTACAAAAAAAAATGTATATAAGTATTCTATCAGCTTCTAGTTTCCATCACAAGCTTTGCTTAGTTTGGGACTAGAGGGCGTTGTGTGTAAAGTCCATGAGTATTTATTATTTATTTATTATTTACATCTGAGCGCTTTCGTGCTTCGGAGGGCACGTTGGACTGTCAGTCCCGGCTCTAGCAGTCGTTAAGCCATGAGGCCTTAAAACGGCCTAAAAACTCACCAGAGTTACTAACACATATGAACATTGCGAATGTACATAACAAGGGTTGACCGCGGAACGAAGGCGAAAAAATAACTAAATACGACTAGAATTAATATAATATTTATTCGTAAAGAATTAATAGACATCTCAATGTGAATTGCAACTAGCTCCTCTTATAATCGTTTCATCCAACCATCGCCATTTTTATCATACCACATTTTACTACATTAATTTAAAAACACCAACCGCACTTTGCAATAAAAACCCTTCAAATCCAAAGAATCTTAAAAAGTCCTTTCCCGAATTCTTCCAAAAACCACCGAAGAAAGGGGATAATCCCAGTTTTCCCCGCAATTGATGAAATCTTATCGTTATTGTGACAGCGCTTGCGTAGATCCCGATGTTTCAGACTAATCATGAAGTATGGGGACAATAACAATGTTCCCAGCCGCGAGTTAAGTTTCATTTGGTCTTTCGGTACTTATATAAAAACGTCAATAAAGATAACTTGGATTTATCGGGCCGGGGAAGTTTTCAGCGTATTTTGTATTAGGGGCGTATCTTAGGCTTTTCCAATATATCATCTGTATAGAAATGGATCAAGGATCGAATCCCCACGTCTGGTAGACATTATATATATAGGTACCTACTTAGAAAACAAGGTCTTAGGGCGGCTTGCACCAGAATCGCTAAACGTGTTTAACTCTTAAATAGTATTTAGTGAGTTGTCAAGTCATACGTCAGATTTAAATCGATTTAGCTGTTAAATACGTTTAGTGATTCTGGTGCAAGACGCCCTTATCATATAAAAACTCTGTCAGCTAGTCGACTAGTAGACTGATATCAAAATTGACGAATAAAAATATTTGATTTCAGTTTCGAAATTCAAATTGAAAATCTAGGATGTTTCTATGTGAAGTTACGATAAAAACCATTTGCAGGTGATTTGAAAACAATTTTCCTCCATCAAAAAATTGCGTAATCGATACTCGATTTTCAATTTGATCGGTAACAAAACTCAGACTATGAGCTCTAAGAGATGAAATCATAATTTCAAACTTTATTCATTTAAAGACACCCTGTACATTTTAATCGCACTCCAAACGCTTAATTTACTTAATTTTCCATTATCAAAACAAAGATTTAATAAATCTTTAAAAACAAAGCCATTTTGCGCCATTTTACGCCTTGTGCTAATCCTTTCATCTCTTTGTACTAATTCAGTAGAAATCTGTTTAATTTTGAGTCAATTATTTTAGTAAGAAGAGAATTACAAGCAAGTAGGTATCTAACTGTGCACATTTTGAACCATTTCGACTGGGAATTTAGTCGTAGTGGTTTCAACATTCGGTCCGAGAGTTGTAGGTTTAATTTCGTTTTGAGAACCAAGAAAGAAGTGAATGCATTTTTATTTATAGAACGAAAAAGTTTTCAAAATTCTTTGTAATGATATTTACGCGGTAAAGTGCCGTGCACGGCGCGTCGCCGTAAAAATTCACGGCGCACTCATTCTGCAATTGGAAAATCCACCTTTATTGTCTTTATAATAAATGATGAATGACTCAAGAAAAACTATAAATGAAAAGGTTTGGTAAAGTTATTTTTCTCGTTGGGTTTTTACTGGCTATTGAAGCGATCCTTTTGCAACAGATTTCCCCAACACAAACTAAGCAGTTCTTTCCTAAGTAACCTAAAAGATTTCATTCATCTCATCACAGTCACTCGTTCATCCCTAGAGACTTATTTGGACAGACGTACCTAATTACATCATCCGATGGCCATAGCCGAGACTCAGTGGTGCGTTATCTTCGGCCAATTCCATCGGTCCAGTGCCTCAGCTTTTATTCCAACAGCGTGTGTGGAATAACAAAATGGACGATTGCACACATCACACCAACACGATACCGAGATTTCAGTTGCGCAAACGAAAACAGTATCGGAGTCAACACGGTGTGAAAGCGGCCGTACTAAATGCGTGACTTCGTACAGTCGGCTACAAATCAACCTATCAACGGTTCGAACTTTGAACTATTATAATTAATTAATTTAAATTTTTGGTATCAGTTTTAGTACCTTTAAAAACACGCCACATCATATTTTTGCACGCCCAGGAAGACTGGCAGACAATGCTCTTAGCATTAAGTCCTCCTAGCATTACCTATTTGTGTGAAATTTTAAAATAAATAAATAAATAATTTGAATGTTACGAGTCATGCGAGAGGGACGATATGTTTTTATGTGAGACTCGCAGCTTGCGCGCCACGCGCCTACACCTATTGCGATCCTTGATTCGCAACATTCAAAATATAATAGTCTAAAGTTCAAACAGTGGATAGGTTGTACCATTGGTACCAAACAGTGTACCATTTTCTGCGAGAATTCTTTGACATTACAGCGTGATATTACACCGTACCCGTACTCGCGTGTCGGACGTTATGTACACCAACTCGTACTAGGCCCTCTGAAGTAACTGATGTTTCGTCGTTCTCGTGAAAAAGTATGTTTTATTGGCACTGCTAACCCTGTTCGTTCATTTTATCCTGTAAGCTCTGTTACTATTCGGGATAGAAAGTAGCCTATGCTTTAATCTAGGCTTTGAACTATATATATTTCAAGTTTTATCTTAGTTGGTTCAGTAGTTTCGACGTGATTGAAACACAAACACCCAAACATCTGAACTTTCGCATTTATATTAGTGGGATCTACCGGGATGAGATGTATGAGCATTGAGTACTGGCCGCTTTTACACCGTGTCGATCAGCTCACCGTCGATGTGTGGGTGTCGTGTCGGTGGTAATATAAAAACGGTGAATGTGTTGGTAAAACTAAGGTTTTATTGGAAAAAGGTTTTTTTCTGATAAAAAGGTCGCAAACAGACTGTCGGCTACGTGTATCTATGCTTTTAATTCTTGCAACAGTCGAACCCAGCTTGGGTTCGACTGTTGCAAGAATTCAATTCGTGAATTTTATTGTTGGTCGAGTAACTAATTCGTACAGACATTGTTTGAATGAGAGGCTTAAAAGTGTTCTCATGCTTTTAAATAAATGCGCGGAGCAAAGTGGACTATGTGTTTTATTCAAACAACACGATCTTTTTAGAGCACTTAAATCATATTTTTAAAAGATAACTATTCAGACAAAAGTGTATATAAGACCTAATAAGTACCCAGGGGGGTCATTCCAATCTCAAAGTTGAACTGCAAAGTTTTAAATCATGGTCAGTTCATACTAACTCATAGTTAGGTATTCTGTGACTAAATAGTGACATTATGATGTCATTTAATTTGTTTTCGCGCATATTTTGCTGTCAAGTGTCTAAAAAGAATGATCACGTGGTACAAAATTGTACCACGTGACCAGAAGAATACACTGGGTACTGAAGTATAACTTGACAGCAAAAGATTGGAATACGGGGGCAATAAGATATTTCTAAATTGATTTTCTGACTAAGATAAAGCCCAATTTGTTTTGATTTATTTACCAAGTAGGTACAGTGCGCGAAACATATCTTTATCCCTATGAAGTTAGGTGCAACAACGATTGCGCATGTACTGTTGTGCGGAAAAAATCGCTTACCTCCAATTGGACCCAAAAATGGCTTCTGCGCAGATACTTCAGAGAGACAAAGGTCTACTGACTACTATATGAACATTACATTTCTACAATAATAAAATTATATTACTCCAAAGGTCAAAAATAACCATTATTCCCCTAAAGAAGAGGCTAGAAGTAGTGCACATCCAAAAATTATTGGGCAATAAATTCAAAACGCTCAACATAAAATGCGACATGAAATTATACGAAGACTCAAGTTATTTGTAGCCTATAAACTTTTACATGATGGAGCGGTGGCCGTATCATTTGATTGTATTGAACGAAGTATTCTAATGTATGCTCACTTTTCTGTGGTGACACGATATTCGTAAAAATAAAATAAATATAGCTTTGTGAATATAACTCAATTTTTCATATAGATGAATGCGTAAAGCGAAAGTGAAGAAAAAAGTATTCAAGCAGGGGTATGCCAATCAAAGTTGAACTGCAAAGTTTTAAATCATGGTCAGTTCATACTAACTCATAGTTATTCTGTGACTAAATAGTGACATTATGACGTCATTTGATGTGTTTTCGCGCGTATTTTGCTTTCAAGTGTCTAAAAGGACCTGAAGAAATTACACTGGGCAGTGAAATATAACTTGACAGCAAAAGATTGGCATAAGGGGGAAGACTTGGTATTAAATTTTTTATAATGACTTAGTTCTATATTCTAGCGGATATTTGTATGTAAATGTAGTTCGTAGGTAGATAAAATTGTGTATTTATCAAAACATATGTAGATGTATTTTATGAATTTTACCGTTCTTCTAGGCTCTGGTCGCGTGGAACTGGCACCTAGAATCACCTAGTTACATAAAACGAGTATAATGATCCTTGTGATTTTATAGAATAAAGAAATTTTGACTATGACTTACGTGTATGCTAATCAACCTACGGTATACCGTTCGTTGTATGATTTGACATTTGAATTTGCTTAGTTTGTCATTTAAATTCACAAGAATCATGAAATAAACGAGAAATTTACATAATTATAAAAAATAAACAAATACAAATAAAGTTTATTGTCAAAGAAAAGGTATTTAACATAAGAAGGGAATATTAAAAAAAAAATACAAATGTATAAGCTATTTTATTCTCGCTGAGAAAATTCTAAATCAAGGAACAAACAAAACTCTAAGAACCAAGAAGATGCCTTCAAATCACATCCACTCATCGTCTAAGAACTCAGTATTTCCACGTAAATGTCACCTAGCTTATCCGTCACTACAAATTGGTCTGACAGGAGGGGCACATTAAAAGCACTGACGAGTTTCGGGAAAATGGAAAAGTCAGGTAGCAACACTGGCAACACCATTACGAACATCGTGCGATGAATTTTTTTCTTTACGCGTGTCACATATTTCTGTATATGGGTGGTAAATTCAATTTAACACAATACTTATTGGTCGTAAAATAGGTTTATTCCCGAAAAATAAAACGGAACTTAGAGACCAAATTTATTTTCAAATGTGATTCTTGAAAAAACTACTGTAAATAATTTTTTATTAGAACTTTTTAGAGGTATTTATCAAAACTCATGTTGTTTTTAACTCTAGTGCTCTTTTTAGACATTGTTTTTCGTACAACTGATGATGCTCAACCAAATGTTTAATGGATAAATGTACATATTCACAATTAAAATTTCGACTAATACCGTATTTATAATATTTACAAGATACACACAATTTAGCTATCTACAATCCGTTGGAAATTATTTTGAGATAGCTCAATTGTGTTGCTCAACTGATCCAAATCAGTACCAATCGGAAGCGTAAAAACAGGCTAAATTAGTTAAGGCAAATATTGAGATATCGAGTATTTTCAAAATGTTCGTAAAAAAATATTTAACTGGTGAGTAAGCTTTACTAGTCAAGATAAATAAACAATAACCCGGCTAGCTCCACTTTTGCATCAGTTCAGCCGCAGTCACGTAGGGACAGACAATAGGCCGTGGATTTTACGAGGTCGTTGCACCCAGGGTTCGCGGTTGTAAGTTGGCAACATTGCGTAGTAAAATACGTAAAGTATTTACAAAAAATGTTGCGTTGCTGGATTAGAAAATAAAGAAAAAGTTTTTGTATTCGACGTAGCAGCATCTACGAGTTCGTAGCACTCACTACGTGCGTAGCGCTATCTACAAAAATTGTACCATCATTATTTTTGTTATCTCAGTTCTCAGTGTTCATTCATAAACAATATCTTAACACACTTAAAAATAAATAAAATAGATTTCCAATTTTGTTTTTAAAAATAAATCATGCCATTACAGCCCAACCACGTTTGCGACGCTTAGAATATGGGTGAATTTGAAAATTTAATATAGTTGGATACACCGTCGGCAACTTTATGTATTCCATTGCATACTTAACTTGGTCAAACTATAGCAGCCAAAGCTCCACAACGCAATTACTTTCAAACTCTGCTCAATATTTTAAACAACTAACAGACCGCACAATAATTAATTTAGGCCATAATAGTAAATTGTGATGGTAAAATAATTACATGTACTTGGTACGGCTGCCAATAATCTTCAGCCAAGCTAATTTGGCTCTTATTGTTGAAACCACAAAATATTTTATACACTGCTTGTATTGTGCGGGTATTTTGTGCTGAAATTTTGAAGTAACCACTCCATTTGCTTCAAAGATAATAAATTGTGTGGTTTTTAATTCAGTAAAAATATGATAGAAACCAAGCCATAAGTTTTTCTCTTTTAGGCTTTGGTCGCCATGAACTGGCATTTAGAGCCACTTACAGCAGTCATATGCAATCGTTTGTTGCACCTAACTTCCGACGGGTAAAGATTTGTTGTGCGTGCTATACTTAAGTAGTATAAAATAAATTAAGACGATTCGATACAATACTTGTGGTTTTACTGAATAAAATATAATTGACTTTATCGGTTTGTTTCATAATTTAGTTATATAAAAAAAACTTTGACTATGAGCACCAGCTAAGCAAAGTTTTTAGATCCCTTTCAAAACTCTTATGTTTCAGTAAGTTTTCATACCAACCAACTGTACCAATTTGGTAATAAGGCGAATCCAAATAACACGTTATGAGCAAATATTTCATAACATCCAATTTCTAACCGTTTCATAAAGCAGAAATCAAGTTTCATTACACAAAGATACTGTACTAGATTCATATAAAACCACAGAATGCAACAACAGTTTCTACAGAAGTGGAAATACTTTCGAAATGGGAATACGTAGCTATGACGTCACTTGCCCGCGCACAAAGTTAGACAACTTCTTCGATAGGTTTTAGTATACGTTCAAAGAGAAGCGCTCGTGGTGTAGCTTATAATCTTCACCAATATACATTTATATCTGAACGCTTCTGTGCTTCAGAGGGGTAATCACGAACAAATCTGACAGTCGCCGCGTTACGTAAACCTAACGTATTCAAGTGATATTGCGCGTCAACATCAGCCCGACTGCCGAACGTTGTAGCGTCACCGCGCAGTGTATCTCGGATACGCTAGCGTTACGATACGTTCACGATTGTCACATTTATTCGTGATCAAGGCACTGAAGACACGTTACGTTACGTCTGTCCCGGCAGTCGTTGAGCCACGATGGAGGCCTAAAAGCGGCCTAAAGTCACTAAAGTTGTCTACGAACGCAAAAATAAATAATAATAAATATTCACGGACATTTCACACGACGCCTCTAGTCCCAAACTAAGCTAAGCTTGTAATATGGTAACTAGATGCTGATAGAATACTTCTGTACTTTTTTTTTTTGTAAATACATACTTATAATACATAGTAACACCCAGACATAGAACAAACATCTATGTATGGCACACACAAATGTTTGTTCTTAGTGGGGATCGAACCCACGACCCACAGCACGGCAGGCAGAGCTATTACCGACTGAGCTGTGACGCCTGTATCTGTTCTAAAATGATCTTCAATAGTTTTTAGTTTTCGTATGATAGTTATTCCGGGTTGAATTTGAATACGAAATGTTCTGAAATCTCAATACAGATTGAAAAGTTTTGTATTTCGTTCGTAGTTCTGTAAAATACCATAGTTTGGTGAGAACGGCATATCCGTGAGAGTTAAAGGCAAGTTATACTAGTTCACATAACTTTGCTATGCTTGGAACTAGATGGCGTTGTATGAAATGTCCATGATAATATTTATATTCACGTAATCCTCAAACGAGCTCTGAAGAGAAAAATTAATTACATCTAGATAAACATTTCTTAATCTAACGGGGCCTTGAGCTTTGAAATTTAAAAACGTTGCTTTAGACGTAGATTACTGTTTTACTTTTACCTAAAAGTAGCTTACATAAAAAAATTATGTACTTGGTAAAAAAGTGTAAAACCTGTGATTTTTACTAAAATAATATATTGTGTTTTTGAGTCGCATGAGTGATTGTTTAGTAGTAAATAAAAACTTCATCAACGTGTGACAAGGCAACATCTAAAATCTATAACATATAATCTATTAACTGACTATTTGACACCAACAATAGCGTTCCATATTACATGGCAGTCAAAATCTTTAACAACCTACCAAATGATATTCAAAATGAAACAGAAATAACTAAATTTATAAGAGGATTAAAATCATATCTAGTCAAAAAATGTCTCTACTCAACTGAAGAATATTTTGAAAAAGAATAATATTATTATATGTACCTACTTAAGATAAGTTTAAGCGCCCAAATATAACATTTTTGCGATACCTGAAAAGGGTGAATAAGTTTTAAAGTGCCTCTGACTTTAGCATAAGACCAAATTGTAACACTTATTTTGGCAAATAAATGTATCTTGTATCTTGTATCCTTTAATTTTGTTATTAGTGAGAACTTATTACTCGTATATTGTAATCTAATCACACACTTAGCTATAAACTGTTGCATCTTTTTTTCCCTTAAAAAATAAGTACTAAATTTAGTAAGACATTTTACCTACATCAAATCTGTTTATGCCTGTAATGGCATATCACACTATACTAGAATGATATAATATTTTTCTCCTAAATAATAATTGTGAATATGCCGTTGGTGTAACTAACTTAATAAATAAACATCACTTTGCGCATAAAAAGTTGAAAGACAGTTGATAATATTATGATCCATCTCGATAGCCGAAACTTCGGCCATCCACTAAAACAAATCCAATCACGACTGTGCCCACTCTAAAGCGTATATGAAAAGTTGTATAAAACATCGATATTCCAGTATCATTTAGCCGACTCTCCCGAAACTTTCGGACAAACTTCTTTCGGGCAAGTTATACTGGTTCGTGCGATCGTTACTTGCGATCGTGACTACGCTGATTAATTCATCCGAGTTGATGGGGGCCTATTGTTTTTCGCCTTTTTAGGTTATTTGGCTTTGATAAATGAGTGCTATCTATTGTACCGTCGATGTGGTCGAGAAGTGATGGAGGATAATTAATATTTTTTATCTATAAAGTGGGAGTAGCGGCGTTTTCTCGTTTCAATTTGAATGCCGTTACTCAATTAGGAGTGGCAGGTTTCTGTAATTTGATGACTATAAAATGAGGGATTTAAGGCTGGGGATCTGCCAAATTGCCAAAACTAGCGAAGTTCAAAGTGTGTTTAAAAGAAAAGTAAGATAGTAACTTCATTTATTTTGGTTGCAAATCAATATTCAGGATATGTGTAACAATTACATATTTAATTTAGCTTCATTTAGCTGGTTTATAATAGATAAATCTGGGATCAAACACAGCTCTCTCGCGCCCAAACCGTTTCGAGTCAAGTTTGTGCACTCGGATTAAGGAAATGAAAACAAAATCGCAAAAAGTACTCAGCGCGTCTTGATGTACATATCCTTGTCTCCAAAACGCCCTGAATACATTTTGCGATTTTGTTTTCATTTCCTTAATCCAGGTGGCAGAAGATCTTCGAAATTTTGGATTTTAAATGGTCTATTCCACAATATTCCCTTGTTTTATCTACAAAACAACTAAACTTACGTATAGGCCAAATATTTAAGTATATAAAAAGTGTAAAATCTTTACTTAAATAGTCTTATTTTTTTTAATATTTAATAATTGCTGAGACTAGTTTTTAACCAAATATCGCAAGAAAATTCTTCAGTGGCCTCTAGGCGGCCGAAACGTTCGGACGTCAGGCCCACGCCAAATTTCTCAGGATTTTTAAATGAAGAACACGCAAACGTCTACTCGACAAAATTCTACAAATCATGGTTCTATTGTATCATTTGAGTACACTACGTAGCAACATGGCAGTTTTTCTCGCGGCTGCGCGTAACGCGTAAGCAGACCGCGTAATAAGCTCATTTGACATTTACGAACAGTCACAATAAAATTTTATCGAGTAGAACTCCTGGTTTGCCAATTAATACGCATTGAAAGTGGCTTTACTTTTTTCTCTTGTATACATGACAATATCCAACAATAACCATACCAATGTAAACTTAGTTTTTATTTCTTTTAAGTCAACTCCGCCAATCAGTCAGTAGCTGTTATTTGTTTACACGGAAAATAGATTTTTCTATCCTAATTCCAATTAAATTAGGATAAGTAAGTACCTAATTATTATCTTGCTACTGCTCATACTTGTATTGCATTTAATTCAACCTATTTTATTGCTTTTGTAAAAACCTTTTTGTGAACAACCTTATTTATTCTAAAGAAGGATCTAACATGGACCGGAGAGGAACATTTGATGAAAGTAGAATACATAGAGAGAGACATTGCCTTCTGGCAAGACAAAATCTACCATTTTATCTTGCCAGAACGCAAAGAACCACATCCTATCCTATCCTACTTATATTATAAATGCGAAAGTTTAGATGTTTAGGTGTTTCAATCACGTCTAAACTACTGAACCAACTTGGATGAAATTTGGCATATATGCCAAGTTTCCTAAAACTCAAACCAATCCAGTAGGCACATAGGCTACTTTTTATCCCGAATAATTATCAGGATCTACAGGATAAAATGAACGAACAAGATTAGCAGCGCCAATTGGCAAGAGGATTTCATTGTCATGTCATGTCACGTCAGTTTGACCGGGCGTAATACTACCTCTTTGGTCTAACGACTAGCGTTTGACATTCAAGTACGGGTTCGGTGTAATGTCAAGTTTCACAAAGTATCCGCGCGGTACACGCACATATAATAATACAACACAGATAATACAATGTACATGGAAACTGTACCCGCTTACGGAGTCGCGGGTAACTGCCAGTTAACAATATTTATGCAAAAAAACTAAAATAAATACTGCTGGTTTTTATTGCACGTATATTTTGGAATACTTATTTCTTCTGAAATTACCTACTTACATCCAATTCTGTATCAATGATCTGTATCTGTCTCTCACAATTTGTGTTAAACTCTCCGCAATATGTTAATGTTAAAGATGAGTTTGGAGCAGTACCCTCCCTATCCTTTTTCATATTATTTAGAGAGTTATTTTTCAGTAGTACCTAAGGTTTTAGTTTTTAAGCTTATCTACTATTTATCGATTTGAGAGTTTCCGTAGAATTTACTATGACCTAAATATTAACAAACATACCCACTTAATGTACTTATGTCTACGCCCAGCTACTTTGGATTCACAAGACGGGATATAATTTGAAGATACAATTTGATAAATAAATTTAAATTTGATACAATTTGGAGATAAATGGAGTGTCAGAAAACGAGACCGAAAATCTACTGAACACAATTAAACAACTAGACACAGTCATATAACTCCCTATTGATAATGCGGACATACTTTCATGCTCCAGAGTCAGAAAGATGGATGAGTCTAACAACCATCATCATCATCATCATCAACCTATACTCGTCCACTGCTGGACGTAGGTCTCTCCCAAGACGCGCCATTGGGCTCGGTCTTCGGCTCTTCTCATCCAGTGTCTGCCAGCTACATTTCGCAGATCGTCGCCCCATCTCGCCGGAGGGCGTCCTACACTACGCTTGCCTAAACGTGGTCTCCACTCGAGTATTAGTTTGCTCCAACGATTGTCGGTTCTACGGCAAACATGGCCGGCCCACTGCCACTTCAGCCTGCTAATCCTCTGAGCTATGTCAAAAATTATGATCAATGATCGTATAACCCCAGAGCCAATCACTGTCGCTGGAATGCCTCTCGAAGTTGTGCAGGAGTATGTCTACCTCGGGCAGACCCTGCGTTTGGGTAGACACAACTTTGAGAAAGAGCTAAACCGGAGAATCCAGCTGGGCTGGGCTGCGTTTGGGAAACTCCGTCAAGTCTTCTCGTCGCAAAAATATGTGTGGACTAGGAATGGTCGCATATTCATCCGCAGAGATGACCAATCTCCTGCAAAGCAAGTCAAAAACTATGAGGCACTGGCTGATATGAACTCCATACTGATATGAAACCAGGCTCTGCGAAGTAAAAATGAAGAAGTATAGATCTCACTAAAACTCAATAATACTCTGCCAAGAATATTTAGATATGTGCAGTATACAAACAAACCCCAGTGACTATACAGACTTTGTTTCTCGTCATGGATAATATCAGTAGATAAAGTGACACAGTCAAGTGATATAAGTAGAGACTATAATTTGTTGCAGATTTTAATTTTGACCGGTCTACCTCTAGTGAAGGACACAAAAATTCAAACCCTAATAATAGTAAATATTATGTAGTTTATAAAATACTGTTCAAAGAACTGTAGATTTAGTGATAAGCAATTTTAGTGGTGTAACGGAGTGTGAAAATAAACTACCCCTCAGTAAGTTAGATCCTCATCACCCTGCATTAGATATTATAATTAATGTATCATATAAATGTAATGATACAAAAAATGTTAAAAGGGTAAAAATATGCCACACATATTTTCAAAAAAGTTGATTATTCAAAAGTAACAAAAAACCAATAAATACTTTCATTCCTGTATGATTTAAAACCAATCTTGGCAGATTTTATCCAATTAACTGACTATTTGACACAAACAATAGCGTTCCTTTAATTTTGTTATCATGAATGTTATCATGAGCACTTATTACTCGTATATTGGAATCCAATCACACACTTAGTTATAAGTTGTTGCTTTTTTTTTCCTTAAAAAATAAGTACTAAATTTTTTAAGACATATTTTACCTACATCAAATCTGTTTATGCCTGTAATGGTATATCACACTGTAGAATGTTATAAGTAATATTTTTCTCCTAAATAACAATTGTGAATATGCCATTGGTGTAACTAACTAAATAAATAAATATAAAGATCGCAGTAAAGCATTTTTCAGTTTAGTTTAGTATTCGATAAAATTTACGAATTGCTTTCCGCGCATGTCATGACAACTCGATTCTTCTGTTTTGCACAGATAGACTATCCCCTTAAGATGAAGAGCGAAGTGAAAAATATTTACAAATAATGATAGTAAAGGGTTTTTTTCATAAGAGCGGAATATTGATTGCTAAGTATTGAATTTAGCGGGCGAGTGAATGCTAATTTCGGTCTGTTTTTTGAATGGTAAAAAAACCTCGAAGAAAATTTAATATAAAAATATATCAAAAGTAAGTACCTAACTAAATATTATACAGACTATGCATATTTTGCTACTAACCAGTTTTCATTTCCAGACGTTCATATAGAGTGTAAATACTTTTATCAAAAAATCTTTATATGAACAAGTTCTATCTGTTATTGTTTCTGTTAATTGCAAAGTACAAAGTACAGCTTTGGTATGCCAATCAAAGTTGAACTGCAAAGTTTTAAATCATGGTCAGTTCATACTAACTCATAGTTATTCTGTGACTAAATAGTGACATTATGTCGTCATTTGATGTGTTTTCGCGCATATTTTGCTGTCAAGTGTCTAAAAAGAATGATCACGTGGTACCAAATTGTACCACGTGACCTGAAGAAATTACACTGGGCAGTGAAATATAACTTGACAGCAAAAGATTGGCATACGGGGGCAGATCGTCAGTCGGTCGGTAATGGCTCTGCCTTCCGTGCTGTGGGTCGTGTGTTCGATCCCCACTGAGAACAAACTTTTGCGCGTGGAAAACATAGATGTTTGTTCTATGTCTGGGTGTTACTATGTATTATAAGTATGTATTTACAAAAAAAAGTATACAAGTATTCTATCAGCCATCTAGTTCCCATATCACAAACTTTGCTTAGTTCGGGACTAGAGGGCGTTTTGCGTTAAGTCCATGAATATTTATTTATTTCTTAGCCGTGGGCATTACTCGAATTACTTATTAAAGGACCGACCGAAGCGAGCGTAATTAGCCCGTTGCTTGTAAGACGAGTCTTGCAAAAAATGTGATTTATAACTGACTAGCAGTTACGCGCGACTTCGTACGCGTCTACAGTTTCCGTGTACATTATATTATCTGTGCGTGTACCGAGCGGATACTTCTTTGAGAAACTTGACATTACACCTCATTACACCTAACTCGTACCTACTGGAATGTCAAACGCTAGTTGTTAGACCAAAGAGGTAGTACTACGCCCTGTCAAACTGACGTGACATGACATGACAATGAAATCCTCTTATTGGCGCTGCTAATCCTTTTCGTTCATTTTATCCTATAGATCCTGTTATTATTCGGGATAAAAAGTAGCCTATGTGTCAATCCAGGTTACAAACTATATACATGCCAAGTTTAATCCAAGTTGGTTCAGTAGTTTAGACGTGATTGAAACACAAACATCCAAACATCTAAACATCTAAACTTTCGCATTTATAATATTAGTAGGATAGGATAGTAGGATAGGATTTATTCATTCATTTCTTTAATTCAATTAATTAACACGGTGTTAAAACCATCATACATTAATTAATGTATAATTATATAATTATACATTCATTAATACTAATAGTCAAGAAATAGATTACAAAATATGTCAAAATTATAGATTATATACATTAGATTAGAATTATTAATATACATTTAAAATTATTGAAATAAAAATTATACTTTTTAGGCATTTTTTGGATTATAGTGAAAAAGATTACAAGTAACTAAGACGTGCTGTTTTTACCTATAATGTAACAGTGGTAAGTTCGTAATTTAAACGCACGTTAAGTCGCAATTTGGAAATCTAAAGTCCGTATTCACAAACATAGTTAAAGTCTCTTTTTTTTAACCTGTACTATCCCACTGCTAGGCAAAAGGTCTCCCCTATTTTATTCCAGGGTTTGCGCTTGTTTGCTAGCTTCCACCAATCTGTATTGGATGCGTCAATATACTCCAGCGTTTTCTATTCCGGTTATAACCTAGCCAACCACTTTTTAACGAGTACCTTTTTTTTGTTATCCAGGGGAAATCTAACGAGTACTATGCTAAGACTAAACTTCAGCACACCATACTAAATAAAAAAAACGTTTAATTGCTACACAAATATGTACTCTACAGCAACCGCATAAGTAACATAATTCAATCACCTCTCATGAGTTGCGTGTAACGAATCAATACACGTTTTTGCGGGAATTTGAAAATTAACTTTCAGTCAAGCTGACCTACTTTGAAATATAAATGGTTCAAGGTAACGTCTAGGTTAAGTTGAATGGTTTAATGGGTTGAATTAACAAAGAGATTAACTGATTGTTTTAATTGTTTCGTTTGGTAACCAATTTTAGATATACAATAACGATAGAAAACAATGTAATGAAATCAACTCTACCAATTTGATCCTACTAATATTATAAACGCGAACGTTTGTATGGATGTTTGTTACTCTTTCACGCAAAAACTACTGGTCCGATTTGGATGAAACTTGAAATACGTATAGTTCGTAGCCTGGATTAACACATAGGCTACTTTTTACTCTAGAAAATCAACAGGATAAAACGGGACGCGAACGAAGTCGCAGGCGGAAGCTAGTATTCTATAAGTGGTAGAATAGAAAATTAAACAAAATTGTATGAAAATGATGGTGAGTCACGTAATTAATTCCATTCATTTTTACGTTTTCGTTTACGTAAGAGAGATGAAAGGTCACTAGGTTAAAATACCTAGTGACCATTTTTAAATTGTCGTGCCCTAACTGGGCTCATGTTGGTAGCATAAATATATTTAAGACCTTTTTGTACAACATGAACGCAATAAAGCATTGAGTATTGAGTATTGAAATAAAGAGAAGTATTCTGTCTGAAGCTACTTTAATATCCACAATACCAAAAATAGGATTCCTCATAGATTTGTTCAGCAACTGATCTTGTACAGCACTCAACGTATCCCAGCAACCTTAACCTAACAAGATACTAGCACACAAAATGATACTTAGCACACACATGATACTAGCCCGTAAAGAAATGCAAGAGGCCTACCAGTAAGACATGGGTCCTCCTTGGTTGCGTCATCGACAGATTGAGACTTACCTGTAAACAAACAAAAAAGTTTTAGAGTTCGAAATTTGAAAATCATAAAAAAGTCACCAGTAGCATTTCAAATAGGTTTTATTTTGTAGAGGAATTGTAGGTGTAAAGTTGCGCACGAGTGGATTTAGATCTGCTTTAAATAAGCCACTAAAGAGACAAACTTTTTTTTCTAGGAATTTCGTGTGGACTGGCGTCACAGCTCAGTCGGTAATAGCTCTGTCTTCCGTGCTGTGGGTCATGGGCTCGATCCCCACCAAGAACAAACATTTATTTATGTGTGGCAAACATAGATGTTTGTTCTATGTCTGGGTGTATGTATTATAAGTATGTATTTATAAAAACAGTGTATAAATATTCTAACAGTTTCTAGGTACCATATTACAAGCTTTTTTTAGTTTTGGACTAGAGGGCGTCGTGTGAAATGTCCATGAATATTTATTTATTTATTTGTTTGTTTATTTTACTGGAGCAGAATTCTGCCTGGTTTGTCTATTTATTTTTCAACCAAAACTTAGGTTAGGTATAAATTAAACAAACATAAATAAAAATGACACTTCGCACTGTTTGAGAACTATGAATACAGAGCCACGTTTTTACCCATTTTTTGTTTGCCTATAAAATGTTATTCGTAAAATCTGAACAATGTTTTGTTACACAAAATGGCTGATTGACGTCCCATCCATTACAGCACTCAAACTCGACGAAACAACAGTTCGCGACATCAAAACAAAGTTACAAACTTGATCCCGCGGAACTCCGGATTTTTAGGGTTCCCTGTCATCCGTTACCTAAAATTTTAATTTTGTATACATTTTTGTATGTACTTTGATTATTTTAGTAAGGTAGAATTTTAATTTTAACCTACATGAAAGCGATAAATGTATTGAGTATGTAATATGAGCTCGCACGCTTGAATAAAATGTAACTGAGATATGTAAACTAATAACAAGTAATTTGATTAAAAATTTTAAAACCCCCGAATCTTGGACCGATTTTTATCAAACATAGCTAAGAACACTCCCGACTAATTCACCTTTCAAACAAAAAAAAAAATCAAAATCGGTTCATCCGTTCGGGAGCTACGTTGCCTCAGACACACACAGATACGTCAAACTTATAACACCCCGTCGTTTTTGCGTCGGGGGTTAAAAACTCATAGTGATCAATAGTCTTAACTCTAGATTAGTCATAGTTGTCATTATACTTTGTTTTCCCTAGAAATAAAATAAATAAATAAATTGTTAAAACTTTTAATGTATTTATTTTAAAAAGATAATATTTAAAAGAAAACTAAATATAAATGACGACTAATACAGTATTTACAATATTTATAATATATACAAAATACACATGAAGCAGTGGAGCTATCTACACACCGTTGCAAACGATTTATAGATAGCTCAACTGATCCAAATCAGTACCAACCGGAAGCTTGCCCAAGACACTGGCTGCATAAATATAAATTATGAGAGTTTTCGTCCTAAAAACAATAATTTAACTATTCCATTCAAAAGTAATCAACCCAAAAAATAATTCTTGATTTGACTTGTTTTAATTATACTTTAGAAAGGTTTTTAAAACACAAAGCTACGGAACCCTAAGCACGTTAGCACGCGCTTGACTGATTTCCTTTTTCATTCACAAACTTCTCAACTTTTTAAGATTGAGTGAACTTTGAAAATGATTTAAGAGGCTTATATTGTTCCTAAAGATTACATTGATAGGTATATTCTGGTTCAAATACTGTAATGGCTGCTTAGTATTCTCATTCGTTCCTAATCTTTCCCTCAACTTATATACAGGGTGAACTTTGAGATGAGGCAGCCAGGAGCTGTTATTACTGCCCCATCTCAAAGTTCATGATTTTTTTTTATAATGACATTATACTAATATTGTAAACGCGAAAGTTTGTAATAATATACATGTATGTTTGTTTCTCTTTCACGCAAAAATTACTATTCCGATTTGGATGAATCTTAGAATACATATAGTTCGTAGCCTGGATTAACAGATAGGTTACTTTTTATCCCGGAAAATCAACAGTTTAAAACGGGACGCGGAAGAAGTCGCGGGTAGAAACTAGTTGTGTAATAATTCAATTCAATTGTAAGTAAATTGTTTACAATTTTATTTTTCTGATTAATTTTACTTAAAATAACATGCATGCCGATGTGTTTGGTAAAATATGTGAAATAAATACTCATATACATATAAAAACTTGTAAATATGTTTCTAGCAAATAAACAATTTCATTTCAATGAGTTGTAAGCAAAATACCAAATACTCAATAACCCAACCCAATATTCAATAACTGCGTCGACCGCTGACGAAATATTTCATTAGTAATTCAGATTCGTAGTTGTTGGGTTTATATTCAAAATTGGCTTTGACATGACAACTCCTACCTACCGAGCAAAGTTACCGCTCGCTGCCACCCTGCGCGCGAGGGAGCCACTGTCTAATGGCTGTATTTGACTCACGTAGATTCTCCACCTTTCCTCTCCTGTCCCGGGACGTATTTCCACCAGTTCTGGTGACCACTAATATCACTGGCACTTGTATGATGGATTTCACGGTGTAGGAATAGTATTTTTGATTTATTTTGAATATTCTCAACAGAGCTGCGCGTGCTTGCTTTGAGAGTCGCGAAGACAGTGGCTCCCTCGCGCGCAGGGTGGCAGCGAGCGGTAACTTTGCTCGGTAGGTAGGAGTTGTCATGTCAAAGCCAATTTTGAATATAAACCCAACATTTCCCCCCACCGAAATCCGATAGGATTTCCCAGTTACGATACCAGGACAAAATTAAATGGAACTTGAATTAGTTGAACCTTGAATTATTGAATATAATGTGTACCTAGTTGAAAAATAGAATTGTGAATGTAGTAAGTGGACTGTATACTGTATATTTGACTAAGATAAATAAATATGAAGTTATATATAAACAAGCAGGTATTTACATATAACTGTAACATAGTACATTTTAGGAATCGTTAAGTTATTCTGAGTCCTGATCCAACGGAAGAGGGCTCACTTTTGAGACCGGACGAGTAAATTCATGTTTATTAGAGTTTAGTACACTTATTACTCGTACAACGCCGTCCGGACCGCTATGCAATTTGGAAACGCGTCCTAAAACCCATTTCAAGGCGGGTGCATCAGAATTTATGAGCACAAGATCACCGACTTTGAGATTACGAGAGTTGGTAAACCACTTTTGACGTAGTTGCAACGTATGCAAGTAATCTTGTTTCCACAGTTTCCAAAATTGCTGTGACATTTGTTGGACAGTTTGCCAACGGTTTAGTCTAGAAGTAGAAATATCCGTTATATCATGTTCAGGTACAGATAAGAGTTCCCTACCGATGAGGAAGTGAGAGGGAGTAAGAACCTCGAACTCGTTGGGATCGCTGGATAAAGCACAGAGGGGCCTTGAGTTAAGCACAGCTTCCACACGAGAAAAAAGTGTACCAAGTTCCTCAAAAGATAAAGCTCTTGTACCAACAGAACGTTTTAAGTGAAGTTTCGCAGACTTTATAACCGCCTCATACAAACCACCAAAGTTACTTCCCGTTGGTGGATTATGTCTCCATGTTACACCACGAAAGACGAAGCCTTTGGATAGATTATCTGAGTCAGCGTTAAGAAAGTCTGTGACTTCCTTAAGTTGTTTACCAGCCGATACAAAATTGGTGCCATTGTCGGATACAATAGAGTGGCATAGACCTCTTCTTGCCGTGAAACGGTCGAAACATGCGAGAAAACACTCTGTACTTAAAGAAGACAAGACTTCTAAATGTACAGCTCGTGTGGCACAGCACACAAAGACGCACAAATAAGATTTGGATACGTGAGCGTTTCTACGAGTTGACTCTTTCGTAGGAAAAGGACCGCCTATATCTACACCAACAGTGTGAAAGACGTGTATATCTTGAGAGCGAAACTTAGGCAGTTCGCCCATTTTAGGTTGTCGATTTGTAGGAGACGCCCTAAAGCAAGATATACATTTAATCGTGCGCGATCGAATAGCACTACGTGAAGAAATTATCCAATACTTTTGATTGATCAAACTTTGAAGGGTGCGTGGACCTACATGCAAGTGAAGTTTGTGAAAGTGGTCAATCAAGATATTGGTGAAATTCGACTTCTTGGGTAAAAGAATCGGATGCTCTGCTTGATAGGTCAAGTCCGATTGGGAAAGTCGACCCCCCACCCTGAGGAAACAATGGGAATCTATGAAAGGGTTGAGCTTTCTCAAGGATTGACTGCAGCTACCGTCCTTTTTTAACGCTAGTATGTCACTTGAAAAATGATGTTTTTGAACCGACTTTACTAATACATCATGAGCTTTTCTGATGTCAGCGACCGAAAGTGACCTTCGTTCATGGGCAGCCAATCTGCAGTTACGGATGAACTGGAAACATCGAGCCACAACATTAAGCAGTTTGTTGAAGCTAGAATACTTTTCTGTCAATTCGTAAAGTAGCTCAGATGAGACGGCTTCAGAAGTAACGAGTGCCGTTTTAGTATTTTTAAGTTCAAGCGGAGTGCAGTCGCGGAATTCATCCATGGTCTTTATTGGCCATTGTAACTGGTCTAGATCCAGCCAATCAGGACCATTAAGCCATTCGTGCGTCGCTAGCAGGGCAGACGGCAAGGCGCCGCGGGAGCATACATCAGCCGGGTTAGACACGCCACTGACATGGTACCAACTTTGACTTGGCACACAGTCATTGATCTTGGACACTCTAGTGGACACAAATGTTTTGAGTGTGTGACTGGGAGTATTGAGCCATGCAAGCACGACGGATGAATCCGTGAACAACAAAGTTTCATTGATTTCGAGACGATTTAGCAAGACGGATTGAACGTATTTGACAAGCTTTGCGAGCAAGTGCGCAGCCATCAATTCGTGACGTGGAATAGTGACAGTCTTTAAGGGTGCGACCTTAGATTTTGCAATGACCAAACTGACTTTCGTCTCACCATCCGCGTTTTTAGATCGAAGATAAACAACGGCAGCATAGCCAAGAGTTGAGGCGTCACAGAAGCCTAGAATCTGACAGTAGGCGTGGCGCACTACCTTGACATGCCGGTCGTGTTTTATATTTGACAGCAGTGGAAGTTCATTGACATAGGCTGTCCACTGAGCCTCAAGGTCCGCCGGTAAGCGTTGGTCCCAGTCTAGCTGACGAGCCCAAAGCTCTTGCATGAAGCATTTGGCATAAAAGACACATGGGGCTACGAAACCGAGCGGATCGAACTGTCGACCTATTTGAGAAAGAACAGTTCTTTTTGAAATTACAGGATTTGACGGAGTCGTGGCGAAGGAAAACGCATCGCACGCTGGCAACCACTGAAGACCTAGTACTTTTATGGATAAATTAGATTCATCGTCGAATGCAACTGGCGTTTCGCGATGAGTCTCATCTAAATGATCGACTACCTGTGCGCAATTACTTGACCACTTACGAAGGATGAAGCCTCCAGCTTTTAACAAGTCCATGAGCTCACCCTGAAGCTGCAGCGCTTCGTCTACGGTAGGTACAGACCACAAAAGATCGTCCATAAAAAAGGCTGTCTTCAAGAGTGGAGCTGCTTTTGGATACCTGTCCGCTTCATCATCAGCTAGGGTGTGCAACACCTTGATTGCCAAGTAGGGACAACTGGCTACACCGTACGTCAAAGTATTTAAAGCGTACTTCTGGATGGGCTGGTCTAATGAATAACGCCATAGAATATGTTGATATGGTCGTTGAACTTCATCGAGGACCACCATCCGGTACATCTTGCAGACGTCTGCAGAGAGGCAAACCTCATGCAAGCGGAAATTGATCAGAAGTTGATTGATGTCAGCTTGAAGTTTCGGACCCGGTAACACTACTGAGTTGAGCGACATATTATTTGACGACTTACCGGATGCGTCAAATACCACACGATGAGACGTCGTGGTACTTGTCGGTTTGATAATGCAGAAATGCGGGATGATATATTTCGAATCCACGTTCTGGACATCACCAAGACAAGTCATATGACCGAGATCTTCATATTCGCGCATGAATTTATGATATTGCGTTTTCAACGCGGGCTCCCGCTCTAACTTTGACTCTAAGTTGAGAAGTCGACGAGTTGCCATTTGACTCGAGTCGCCGAGTTCAACAGACGGTCTGAATGGATATTTTACTATATACCTACCCGTATCGTCGCGACGATGATCCTTCGCAAATAAGCACTCAGCTAACTCCTCGTCTGGGCTACGACGTGGTACCTCGGATGGTACATTTTCTACCTCCCAGAACGAGTTCATTATTTGGTCAAGGTTCATAGAAAAACCGCAAAAGGAACCATCTTGACTTATATCAGTAGCCAATGGGACGCTTTGATCGGAGCGGTCGAGTTCAGTCTGACCGAGAATGACATAGCCAAATACTGAGCTCATTGCAACCGGTAAACCACTTTGACGAGGAAGTATTTTCTTTCCGTCGTAGATATACGGAAACAAATCTCCTGCGATCAGTAAGTCGACGGGTGCGGGCTTATAGTAGGCCGGGTCGGCCAACATCAGATGTTGAAACTCAACAATACTTTTGTCAGAGAGGGGCATTGTAGGTAAGTTACCTGCAATGTTAGAAACTATAACCGCATCAGTAGATAGGACGGGACTAGAACAATGCCGCGGCTTAATATTGCAAGTAGTTAAGCCGAACTCACGCACTGGGTTACCACCTAAACCAATGGGTTCAAAGTTGCATTTACGACGTGACAACCCTAGACGTTTCGCACAGTCTTGAGTTATGTAGCTCGACATAGCGCCGCTATCAATTATAGCACGTACGGGTTGGTACTGGCCCCAACAATCTGCGACGTGTATAACCGCGGTGCCGAGCAAGACTGTCAAATTAGCCGAGCACGTCAATGCGATAGCACTAGAACTCGAATTTGTAACAGAATCTATGTGCAATGTGTGGTGATGCTTCTTTTTACAGATGGTACAAAGTACCTTAGACGGGCAGTCGTTGACCGAATGATCACGTAAACAATTTTCACATAATTTTAATTGTTTGATTTTGTCAAGACGCTGCGCCGGTGTAAGGTCAATGTACTCGGTGCATCGATAAATAGAATGCATTTTTTTGCAATACAGACATTCCATGGATTTAGTTGATTTTACAGGTTGGTCTGCATTGACAACAGCTGACGACAAGGTTGGCCGCTGCGTGGTTGAATTAGTTGATTTTACACCTGAAGGTGGGTTGACCTTTGCCTGACTTCGAGAATACGGTACACTCTTAGTAGTGGAATTTGTCGTATTCTCTGACATCTCGAGAACGCGCACATGTTTTTCAATAAAAGTAATCAATTCATTATAAGTAGGTAGTTCATCCTGCCCTAGTCCACGCTCCAGTTCACGCCTCGTTACTGGGTCAAGGTTACGCAATGCAACATAGAACAAAAGAAATTCCGACAAATCTTTGATATCTAACAGCTGGAGCGCTTTAATGTTTTCTTGAAACGTCTGTAGGAAAGCATTAAGTCCAGAGACTGACTCGGTAGTCAAAGGTTTGAAGGTAAATAACTTGTCGAGGTAAGTAGTTGCTAAGGCGCGTTTATTTTCATAACGCTTGACTAAAGCGTTCCAAACGATTGGGTAATTATCTGATGTAACAGGCATAGACTTAACAATCGTCAAGGCGGGCCCGCTAACTGCCGATAACAGGTAATAAAACTTCTCAATATTCGCGATCTGTTTGTTACCATGAATCAGGCTAGAAAACGTGTCACGAAAGGTAGGCCAGTTTTCAAGTTTACTGTCAAAAGGAAACAATTCCAATTTAGGTAACCTCGCTTTTACACCATTACCTTCCGATTTAGACTCGACTTTATTGTTTGTTGCGTATATGCTCAAGCTGTTATGGATACCTCGAATGAAAAAATAAATCTCGTCGAAAGTTTCAATCTCCTTGTATGACGGAACATAGTTAGGTATATACTTCTTTTTGAGGGCCGTAATGTTCATTATACACTGCTCATACTTATCCCGCCAACTCGACAATTCACTATAACGAGCATGGAAATCGCTTAGTAATTGGGGTTTGTTACAAACAGTTTTAGAAATCTCGAACAAGGCTTGCAATCTCATAAAACACATTTCTTTCAAAGAAATATGTGGTTCTACCAACTCATCATACTCGCTGTCGTCGGGGATATCAGATGTTTTAGCATCGGCTTTAGGCATTTTTCTACGCGGTAACTACGCACGAAGGGCAATGCAATGGCGGCCGCACAACGCGTAGCGGTAATTTTACGTAAAGAAAAATGAAATTGAAAATCTGAAAGATTGAGTTTCGACTTGAAAATACCGTTGAAATAGGACATAGAACGTATAAAAATGGGTTTATAATAGGTTTGAAGTTTGTAACTTGCGTATTTACTGAGATATTAAGGATTTTGTGTACGAAAATTTGCAAACGTAACCTACCTACAAACTGTCGTTGTAACAAATTGAACAAAGTTAATGAGAATTATACCAATAAATACGTGTAAATAACAAGATATTTAGTTGTATTGATTTCGTAACTGGATAATCCTGACTCGAATGGACCAAAATGTATGGTTTTGAAGCTAATTTGAAAATGAAAAGAAAAATGAAATGGCTGTATTTGACTCACGTAGATTCTCCACCTTTCCTCTCCTGTCCCGGGACGTATTTCCACCAGTTCTGGTGACCACTAATATCACTGGCACTTGTATGATGGATTTCACGGTGTAGGAATAGTATTTTTGATTTATTTTGAATATTCTCAACAGTAGTTATCTAGTTTTGCATGAGTACAGTCAGCGGCAGTAGCTCAACTATACCAATAGCAGTTTTTTTTTATTTTCAATAATTTTGGCCATCGTTGGAGGTGCAATTACGGACACATTTGTCTCAGAGTGATGCGCAGTGCAATGCATCATCCACTGAGGACGTGCATTGTTATAGCCAGTGGTTAATGCTTTACATCAGGTGGGCCATCGGCTTGTCCCATCATTTAGTTATATAAAATAATCTTTTTTTTTTCTTCCAATACTCCCTACCACGAGTCTCCTCCCATGGTGGGAGGAGATCGAACCACCAACGCTTTTTCGAAATTTTTTTTTTTGTTTTTTATTAATAATTGGTTATTTTAGTAAAATCAAAAGAAATATTTAAAACGTAAATGAAGTTATTTTAAGTTCAAATTGATCTTTTGTCTTATCCACCCAAAGAGGTTGACAAAACTGTACATAGTAAGTTATCACCAAACTATGTATTTACTGTCGGTACTCAGATAGATAATTAGTTGAGATTAGGTACTACTGTGGTACAAAGAAAATTAATGGATTCCCGACGAACAACCCAAATTGGCAATCGGAAGCCATTTTGATAATTGTTAGTTGTTTAATAAGCTTGGTATAGTAATAAGCCGTTCTCCCTCATTCTCGATCACTACTTTTTATGTAGCTTTCTCTCTGAGTTATTTTCATGAAAGCTCAGAATAATTGAAGGGGAAAAGGTTGGAAACTAACCGTACCTACCCAAAAAGAGGCAATTCTACTCGCAATCACAAGAAATAACGATATTGCCCCATAAACTTTCAACGTGTGGCCTAAATATAAAGGACGCCGTCGTACTGATGTTTATGTAACTCTTGGAATTTATCTAAGAATAAATAGTAGAGATAAAAATTACGGAATAACCAATCATTGAACCGATTCCAAAGAAAATGAGAGCAAGATCGCATACATCGCATAGTGTTTTCTAATGGTTGCCTGTCAGAGGCATGGGAAATTGTTTATGTATTACATGAAATACATCATCATCACTATGATGACGGTCTACTGTTGAGCTAAGGTCTCTTCCAAGACTCGCTATTGAGCTCGCTTTGCGGCTTTTCTCATCCAGTGTTTGCCTTAAAATACCTCCTTGTCTGAGGTATTCTACACTACGCACTTTTAAAATATATTTTACAGACAAATATTTACTAGGTATATACATAGTTTTTTTTTTTCAATATTTTGTCTGAATTGCACACAATACATGAAGTTATAATCGAACTTATATATATAAAGGTGAAATATCTATTCAGAGTCGTGATATTCTCAATTCAAAAGTAATGTTCAATCGTGCAAAAATAGGGAATGCTTAAAAATAAGCATTTTAGCAAAAATATTATATTTGTACACACAAAGAGACATATAATGAATCTCTACCGTATACTTAGGATATTTACCAACAAAATCCCAGTAGTGTTAAACACAATAATAAACATAACATACACGGGAAATATGGAAAATACCCGTCCTTTACTGAACGTATCTTTGTGGCTTGAATGATTGTTTACACTACTACCGACACGACATCTACTAAATATCATCATCTATAGAAATAGATAGATAGATAGATAGAAAATACTTTATTGCACACCTTAACCTAGGGACTACTATAACATACAAAACAAAACTTAACTAATTGTACAATGGGCGGTCTTATCGCTAATGAGCGATCTCTTCCAGACAACCTTGGACGGAATGGACTACGAGGTAATAAACTAGGGGTGCTATCTAAAGATAACATAGAAAAAATTTTGAAACTTAGACACTATATAATTAGAAATAGAATAGAAGATAAGAAGAACAGAAAGATAAGAAGAGATAGAAAAGCCTGTAGAAGTTTACTGTTGGAGATAATCTTCCTCATAAACTTCCAGAAAAAACGGGTCTGAGCCTTCTCTATCCACCGGTTTTCCACAATCTTAAAAATATCGTCAGTCCAACGGGTTACGCCGCCGCACAGCCACCTAATTCTTGAAGGCGATTCAATGCATGCAAACCTAGCGCCAAATTAGTTTCAATATCGTGTGGGTATTGAATGAACTATCATCGGGATTGCATTGCCAGATCCAATAAATATTTGTACTCCTGACGCTGTTTTGGTAGCTAAATGATAGTCACGTATTGTGTTAAGTATTGCGTAGAAATGCTATCAAACTTTTCAATACGAAAGTTCGTCGATATTGGATTGTGATCTACATTGTATTGGAATTTTTATTTGATTCAAGAGTAAGACTGCGGTTGAATATCGATGGAGAACTAATGTCATGAATTCAGCATACTACAAAAGATGTTTTCATACCGTTTCGGCGTTGACACGTGATATTTTTGTAGTAGTATCGTGTCGGTAGTAGCCAGTGTTGCCAGTGTGCAAACGCCGAATGTTGCCACATAATATTTTGTAAGACGGATTTGGCATAATCCAATTTCCCGTTTGGTGTTGAATCTGCTGAATTATGGCAAAAGTTTTTATGCATTATACATGACTTTCGGGTTTTCCTCGTCACTGCTTATACTATGCTGAGTTGGGTAGCTAAGTTAGGGAAACTAAAGCTCGTATTTCATAGCTAAACACAAATTATAAATCATAATTTTTGATATTTCCTAAAAACAATTCAAAAAAATTAGTTTTTCCCGATTTGTCTGTCGAGAAAACGATAACCTACTTTGTTGCAAACTGTTGTATAAAGTTTTACTCTGTTTTGATAGAAAAAATAGATTTTTACCCGCCTGAAAACTCGGAAAAAAGGTTATGAGTTTAACATTTCAGTGAACAAACATTTCTGCATAGCAAACATAGATGTTTGTTCTATGTCTGTGTGTATTATAAGTATGTATTTACAAAAAAAAAGATATAAGTATTCTATCAGCAATCTAGTTCTCATATTACAAGCTTTGCATAGTTTGGGACTGGAAGGCGTTGAGTGAAATTTCTATGAATATTTATTTATATATTTTACGTTTTATTTTCTTTAAATGTAGTAAAATGTCAACTTGGAGGTGCTAAACCTAATTTCGCTAATCATAGTAACAAAATCACGTTACTAACCCTAGATTGCAAAACTGCGCCCTTGTCCTACTTATTGTTATTGAAACTAAACGGTTCTCGTAGGCCTTTCGACTCTTGAGCTGTGCCTTGTTTACACGAACTTCATCACTTGTAATTAGTATGCTGCTTAGCGATAACTTAGTCAGCTCTGCATGTATTTACCTTGCCTTTCCTGTGAATAAGGCCGACTAGTCTGAGAGGACGGTGTAGGTGCTGGGCAAGCCTACTTCATCTAAAATCATGCCCCAGACACTGCAATGTCTCTTTCATCGGGGCATGGGTGTTAATTGTGTTGTTGGTACGGTAGAACGACTCGCTTCATCGCTAAATAAAAAAAATGCGGTTTTTATTATTATATATATCTGTGTTTCTTGAGTGATATGACCATCGAAACTTTAGTTTTGCAGCATTCGTGAACCATTTCTTACGACTCAGTGTTGCATATTTACGAATTATACTAACGTCGTGCAAGGTGTTGGTGTAACAGTTTTACGCCGTACTGATACCGGGTTTAGTATGCTGTACTAGGCATTAGCTACTAAGCTCGTGTAAATGAGGCATTATACTTATCGCGGTCGAGAGCCTGCTTGGCTGCGGCCTTTTCTAAACCATCGTTATTCCTCTATTTATATTTTTGAGTTATTTTTCAGAAGATAGAAACATTAATTTCACAGGCAGCTATGTGGTAAAAAAATTGCTGCGAAAAAACTAATTGTGGAAGCAATTTAAGTTAGGCTATATATAATAACTGCTATGGGTTAGGTATGTATGTACCTACATACATTATCTACAAAATATGTACATATAATAAGCAATCTATTAACAATCTCATTCCCATATTATCATTGCTTAGTTTGGTAAAAATGTTAATGAATGTTTATTTATTGTTAATTTAATCAAAGACTGTTAAAAAATATGCATAAAATACCACCAATAAACTCAATAAATATTTTTTTAAAGATCGTGCTCGGATTTTGTAAGCTCTGCACATTATTTTCGTGCAATTTAGTATACATTCTTTTTTTTTTCGTTGGTTAAACAAGACGAAGTGTTAAAATAATTTACTTGCTCTGATTCATATTCAATTAGAAACATTTTTTCTTGAGTTAAAATTTTGCGTTCGTCAAAAGTCTCACATTCAATTTGAAACCTAGTTATTGAACTTTCAAACTTTCAAATTACTTACAAACCGACCAACACTCGTTTTAAAACCATAGCTCACGTGAAACTGCAAAATCAAGTGAGACAGAGATAGGAATGCAATGAAGTTGGAACGAGATAAAACATGTGGATTCAGGAGCAGATTTACGTGCAAAGTCTCATCCTTGCACAAGTTTAGGTATTGTTTGTAGCCAGGCGAGAAGCTTTGAGATGAGCGAGTTAAAACAATGTTACTGAAACGTTGCTTAATTATTTCCATAAAAAATAAATTGGACACGTGAGTGAAACTTATGCAAGTTAGTGTTCTGAGTGAAGAAACCATTTGTTAGACAAATGATTCGCCAAAACTCCTCACTTACCAAAACCCAATGCAACATGAGCTCCTTTATGTAGAAATTTTAAACACGGTACGGTTCATATTATGGTGAAAAAATACAACTTTTTGCTTCATCGAATTCAGTTAACTTTTAAAAGTTCCTTTCAAGAGATCATTATAGCACAAGTTTTCTGAAAAAAAAATCTGCAAGGGCGGTTAAACCGTCAATATTTTGAATCTCAAGTGCCTGTAATTGCACTCTCGCTTATATCCTTCAACCAGAACACACCAATAAAAGCGTACTTACTACTTGGAGGCAGACCTGAAAAAGATGGTATGTACGATTCTTTCCATACGAACTCTTTCACAAAGACCTTACACCTACCATTCTTCTTCTTTCGTATCAAAAAATTATTTCAGTTTGGTGGGTATACTTATAAAGTTAGAAATCAGGGCTTGTGGTCAGATTTTTCCACATAACGTTATAGCCAGTCATTGATTATCACTGGCTAGCGCGCTCGCGGTCCAAAATACTTATTCGCTTGCGCTCGTCGCTATGCTCATGCTAAGTAAATCCTAAGAGTAACTTTGAATGGGTTGCTACAATCGATTTAGTCTGTGGGCGACGGTGCGTGTTCTAGTGGTTTGATTTGGGATTTGTACAAGTTAAGCAATATCGGAGAGCCGTGTGACGTCATACTCCGTATGAGCCTATTTATATACAGGGTGTAGTGTTTGTATCTAGCAGATATATTACCCCGTCTCTTACCCTGTCACTAGTTACATTGTACTATATAGTTGTATTAATGGAAGTAATGGGAATTTTGGTCTCGGTAGTTACAATAATTTGAAATTTTCATAAAAAGGAACTAATGAGACAAATTTATTCTCACTAATTACAGTCCTTGTTCTATTGGTAGAACTCCTCATTTTCAATTGTTTCAAGATATCAAAATATTCTGTAGCTCATTCATTCGTTTATTAACCATTAACCCAGATTTAAAACCGTTAAAAAACCACGAAACATTAAAAAGGGACTATTAACTAAATATTTCTTAAAAACCTCAGTTTACGATTCAATTCATTTGACGCTAAAAAATCTCCCTTATACTTGTATTTTATTTAAAAATTCACAAATTCTCAATAGCTATCACGGGGAAAGACATTTTAAGTGCCAATAAGATGAGGACAACATAATTATTGACTTAGGATACCGATTATTTTGTTTTTTTTTTAGATTTTTTTCCAAATATGGAAAAGAAAAACGAAAAGAAATGCCATGGCATCAATTTAAACAAGATGTGTCAAAATACTGTACTGTGTAGTTTTTTTTAATTGAATAATAATTAATGCGGTTACAAACGGTAAGGTAGACTAGTGTGAAACGAGCATAACGTAAACGCCTTAATTACTCCAAGAATCTTGTAAAAGTCGCCTTTTTCAATACCGGCTTTTCATCTGACCATCTTCAAACGATCTCAAGATCCATTAAGGCGAGGGCCCTCACATGTGCCATTACAATGCCTTTTGTCCTCCTGACGAGACTTGACGGGTATTAATTGACAAGGCCGCCCCTTAATTGATAGAGATTCAAATGCCCGTGACACACAGCTCGGTCGATTGCCTGGTTTTAATGACTCAATGATTGATAGTGGCAGATTTGTGGAGTTTTCGATGCGTGTATTTTGCGTGGGAGATTAGAGGGAATGTTTGGACTTCGTGGTAATTTAATTGCAGTAGGATTGAACTAAAATAGTGTAGCAAAATAGTTTTTAATCAATTAACGTGTTTTGAAAATCTAATATATTTCTCTCTTGATAGTAAATATCAATAAATAAAGTACTCTCATAACATTTATCAAATTTATTATAATATATAAGTACGTCTGTATATATTATGTATACATACTGTAGATATTATGTACATTTATAATTATTCCTTTTTTTCTTTTTAGTAATTTATAAGGAGTACAATAAAAAGTCTTTTTATTCATTCATTCATAGATAGGTAGCCGCAGGTGGTAATTTCATCTACGTACTTCGCATATGAAACTTTTCAGATATAGCAAGGCAAAGTAACTTAAAAACTTCGTCGTTCAAAAGCCGCGTTATTTTACATTTTGAAGGTTGTGGCAAACAAACTTTCAGTATCGTAAACGTCATTCTAAAACCTACAATCAAATGCCAAGGTTAATGTCTCGATATCGTACTATTACTTATTTATGTAACTAGAATTTAATTTCGGAATATAAGAAGTTTAGATATCCTTGTTTTTGTCATATTTCTTCTCTAAGTTTGCTTACTTACTGTTCTTGTTTCAACACCGACCGGCGGGTTCAGGGCAGTCGGCTCACCTTTTGATGATTAATAAAACCACTTGATTGAACCTTGATAAACTCGTTGACTATTTATTTTCTATTAATTTGATAATTTTACAAGTTAACCTCTGGCTTCTCTGCCATGTCAGTCTAATCCATATGAGTGAATGAATGAATCCCCATTCCCAAAGAATGAAACCGGACTGTGAGCCACGACCCACAGCGAATGAACAACATGATCATTTTCAATGAACATTCTTCCCCCCCCCCAAGGAAATGAAAGATCTACCCAGATCTGGAAATGACTGAATACAAACTTAAAACTATACTTATTATTATTTAACAATTATTCAACACTATCTTCCTGATCCAGAATAGGCAAAATACATAATTTTACCACTGGTCGAATAAGATCTCCCAGTTGAGTCTTTAACTTAACTGACCTAATAACATTATCTGAACCTTTATACAATTCTATGACCCTACCTCTCCTCCACTGAAGAGGGGGTGAATTCTCATCTACAATGAGTACTAAGTCACCCAGTTTAATATTATTTACATGTTTGAACCATTTATTACGTGCCTGTAATGTATGAAGATATTCAATGTGCCAACGTGACCAGATTGTTTGATACATCTTTTGAATGACTTGAAACCGTGACAATCGTGACATTTTAGTATTTTCCCAATGACTTTCAGGTAACGCTACTAATGGTTGACCTATGATGAAATGACCAGGTGTGAGTACCTCCAAATCACACGGATCGTCTGACATTGGTACGAGAGGGCGTGAATTTAGAATCGCTTCGATTTTAGTGAATACAGTTGACAGCTCTTCAAAAGTCAAGATGGTATCCCTTATCTCTCTTTTCAATAGATTCTTAGCACTCTTGACTGCCGCCTCGAAGAGACCTCCCATATGAGGTGAAGCAGGAGGATTGAACTCCCATCTAATACTCTGCTTCCTGAACTCTTCTTTGAGAATGATTTCATGATCCAACAGAAATTGATTAATTTCCTTGAGATAATTATTAGCTCCAATAAAATTTGTACCTCGATCTGACCTGATGATTGATGGCAGTCCCTTACGACTGACAAACCTGGTGAACGCCGCGATGAATGCTTCCACGTTCAGTGATGACACAACCTCCAAGTGCACTGCCTTTGTTCCTAAACAAACAAATACACACAAGTAAGCCTTAACTGATTGCGCATTTCGCAACAAACTGCTCTTGACTAAGAATGGCCCCGCGAAATCCGTCGCTACGCCTGAAAATGGTCTAGCAGCTGTGACCCTATCAGCTGGTAGATCTGCCATGAATGGTGTTTGAGTTGATGAGTTAAACCTGAAACATATTAAACACTTTCTGATTACGCGTGACACCTGACGCCTGATTGATGTGATCCAGTATTCTCTTCTTAGAATAGCTATGAGGGCATTGGTAGCAGCATGACAATATAACCGATGATAATGCTCTATCAGCAATTGACTCCACCTATGATCCTTAGGTATGAGATATGGATGTCTTGCTCCATATGGAAGTGATGATTTTCTGAGTCTTCCCCCGACTCGGATGAGACCCTCGCGGTCTATAAATACACTGAGTTTCTGCAAAGACTTGTTTGCTAATTTCCCTTTCTTGAGTGATATGATATCTTCTGAAAATGAATCTGACTGAATTTTCTTTATCCAATATTGATTTGCTTCTCGAATCTCCGCGAGTGAAAGCGTTGAATTCAGATTCCTCTTAACCCTAGGTAACCTAACATTCTTACAAAACCTGAGTATGAATGCTGTGATATTGATAATCTTATTAAATGAGCTGAAACGTGACAAAAGTGAATCCTCCCAGGATTCAACTTGTGTTGTAGTATGCATGAGTTTCTTGAAACCAGGTAGGTTATCTGGAACAGTGACCATTGACTGAGGCCACTCCGATTCCTTCGTAGATAACCAGTTGGGTGACCACCATTTGTCTGAAGTGAGAATATCCTTGGCTGACATACCTCTTGATACCAGGTCCCCTGGATTAAGCTCTGAACGAATATGCCTCCATACCATATGACGTGATGAATTTTGAATCTCTTGCACTCTGTTGCATTCAAATGTTTGGAGCATATGTGGTTGTGAATTTAACCATGATAAGACTATGGTACTATCTGACCACGCATTGATACTCTGAATATGAATTGAATTCTCATAGGCTTCTGCTACATGATTCAGTAACTTGAAAACTAGATGAGCTGCACTGAGTTCTAGTTTTGGTATAGTCTGTATGGTTTTCTTCGGAGCAACCTTTGATTTAGCCATGACCAAGCGTACCATGATGTGGCCGGATGAATCCACTGTTCTGAGGTACACACATGCTCCGTAACCCAACTCTGAAGCGTCTCCAAAGCCATGAAGCGAGTATGACACAGCATCCGCCAATGATATACATCTCGGTATCTGTAATTCAGATAGATGATTAAGATCCTGAATTAATTCAGTCCATTGACTGTTGAGTTGATGACTGATAGGTTCATCCCATGGTATGTTATCCGTGAATAGTGATTGAAGAAAGACCTTGAATTTGAATACGACTGGTGCGCAGTAGCCACAAGGATCATACAACCTTGCTATTGTACTGAGTATATTCCTCTTAGTTGTGGCTTGACCGGTAGGTATATTAATCTGATATGAACATGAATCTGAAACTGGGTCCCATTGAATCCCCAGGACCTTAATGAAGCTTTTATCTTCATTATCGAACTGACGTGGTTGCTCACAATGATCTTGTGGTATATCTTCTAATAGTTCCCTACAATTAGAAGACCATTTCCTTAATTCATAGCCTGCGCTACCCATGAGTTGAATGAGTTCTGACTTCAGTTCTTGAGCTTCTGAGAATGAATCCGTTCCCGTTAAAATATCATCGACGAAAGTACTTCTCCTAATGATATCTGATGCCCTTGAAGCGGGGTGATTGACTTCCCAGTCATCCGCTAATTGAAGTAACGTTCTGATTGAAATGAAGGGACTCGACCTTAGTCCATACGTATTAGTATTAAGTTCGTATACCGTGATCTTTTCTGATGGATCAGTTCTCCACAGGATGAGCTGATATTTCCTGTCCTCAGGATGTATCCACGTCATTCTGAACATCATCCGGATGTCCGTCGTGAAGACTATTTGATGACGTCTGAAATTCAATAGTATTTTTGTAATATCATTCTGAAGTGGCGGTCCAGTGTGAAGACATTGATTGATTGATTTCCCTGATGAACTTTTGCCACTGCCATCGAAAACTACCCTTAGTTTATCGGTGCCCCTTTTGAATATTCCATGATGAGGTATGACATAGTGCTCTGAATTGAATTGAAAGTGTGATTCCGACATATGACCTAGAGTTTCATACTCTTTCATGAATTCCTTATATTTCTTCGCGAAATCTGGGTTCCTATCCATTTTCCTTTTCAAGGATTTGAGACGTTGAATAGCCAAAGCTTTTGACTCCCCGAGACTTGACCTGCTTGATAACAATGGTAAGCGGACCATGTATTTACCATCTGGCATACGTTTAGTAGTAGATTGATACAACCTTTCACACTCCACATGATCTGGGTGCAGTGTAGGCTTTGATGGCGGCTCTTCTATCCTCCAAAACCTCTCGAGGACCTCCTCGAGCCTGGTGGCTAGAAGACCGTAGTTGTGAACCGATGACCTGCCTTCTGGCTGAAGATCGTTGACCTTCTCTCTTGACTGAAGAGTGGGAGGAACTGCTCCCATGATAACATGTCCAAAACAAGACCCGTACGCTTCCAAGCCTGAAACGTTTAGTGATATCTTTGAACCATCGAGTACATAATTGAGTATATCCGTCCCCAGGATTATATCCACATCATGTGGGTGATTGAATCCTACATCCGCCAAAGAGAGGTTTGATGACTCTAATTGGGCTTTACAGTTGACATGACTTGAAGGTAAATTTCCAGTTAGTGAATACATAACCACTGCGATAGTACTGATGATAGGTACCAACTTCCCCCTTGGTTTGATGACTATCTTGACTATTTTACCCGGCAAATTGACCTTTTGCTGACCTACTCCATATATACTATTATTGTGTGACTGTTGGTGTAATTTCAAATGATTAACTAATGGTAAACTGATTGCAGTGACACTTGCCCCCGTGTCTAGGAGTGCCCTACATGTGAAATATTGTCCATTGCTTGATTTGATGTCCACTAATGCAGTGGGACATATTGTGATGGGCAGTGACTCCTTCATCACACCAACAGTCGACCTGTCTCATTCCAGGTCTGGGCTCACCCTTGAACCGTATCGGAGTTCATTGAACCGCACCTGTGCGTGGGCAGCCTTCTCACCAACCTTGGGTCGGAGCTGCGAATAGGTAATAGGCTGAGATTCGTAGCTACTTGAGTTTACCGCCTGAGGTGGTGATGACCTGCCACCTTGATTTACTTGAGACACCTCAGATGCTGCTACAGCCTGAAGGTCTGTTCGTTTGACCCCTGAACCCTTGGGTTCGAGACAGATAAGTGAGTTGTGATCCTTTGATCCGCAATGATAGCACCAATTTGAATGTTGACAGTCCTTAGCATAGTGCTTCCGCAAGCACTTGAAACAATGCTCTGATTTCCGTGCCCATGACTTCCGCTGGCTGGGGCCTAGTTGTTTGAATGACTCACATCTGTACAATGTATGATCCGACTGATTGCAATATGAACATGTATTTGAAGTCACCTGATATGAGTGTCGTGGTGCTGATGAAGACATCGCTTTGTTGTGTGACGTGGCCGAAGTACCCCTCCTGAGTGTTGATTGTCCACGATGTGATGTCGATGGCCGGGGTGCCCTGACCCATGACGGCTCACTGACCGCTTGATGGAGGCGGCACTGCTCATCCAGCAGTTCCATAAGTTGATCGAGGGTAGGCAAATCATCCCTTGACTTGCCATACCGCTCCTCAAACAATGACCTGATCCTCACCGGTAATTTCTGTAACATTATATACAATATGAAGTATGACCACTCCTTGACCGGCACCTTTAGACCCTCTAAAGCCTGAATTGCTTCTCTGAGCGGGTCAAAGAAGTCTGACCGTAGTGAATGAGTTGGTTGAATCACCGGTAGGTTGATTATTCTATCCAAATATGTATCCAAAAGGAGGCGGTGATTCTGATACCTACCTTTTAACAATGTGAGAGCTACTTCATAATTGATTTCATCCATTGGCAACTGCCTGATAATTGAGAGTGCTTCACCCTCTAGTGATGCACGTAGATAATAATGTTTTTCCGCATCTGACATATTTTGTCGTTCATGAACTAACGACTGGAAAAGGTCAATGAACGGCACCCAATCAATCATTTTCCCACTGAATTTCGGTATTTCAATGAAAGGTAACCGTGCTCTTACCTGATTTTCCTTTGACGTGGTGGGCTTAGTTTCCATCCCCGGAGAACTCACCTCGGAACCCAGCCTCTGTTCCAATTTGATAAGAAGCTCATTGACTTCTGAGAACTGAACACTGTATTCACTTTCGTCGACTGAGCCATCCTCAACACCAATTACCGACTCGTATGCTTCGACGAAGATCGGGTAATATTTATCAAAATATCGTTTGGCAACTGTTGCCGCAACAGTTGCCTCACTAGTTAAAACAGTGTTACCAAAATCGATCAGCATCCGATATTTTGTTTTAAACTGTACCTTAGCTGATTTGCTAGCCATTGTGAATTTGTGATGAGATCCCTACGTTGACAGATTGAATTTCTCTGATAGATGACAGATTTGACAGATTGAATTACTTTGACAGATGACAGATTTGAATACTAAAAACTAATAGCGTGAAGTTCGTCCGGATTCCGATAGTGCCAACCGCACCAACAGCGTTGAATGAATGAATGTCCGGTTCACTTTCCAGTCCGATAGGTTGGCCAATCTTCTGTTGAACCAACCGCGCCACAATTCAAATATAGCGTCCCTTCTTGATTAATGTTTGGCAATGATGACACTTGATTGAAACTTGATAATACACCCCGAAAATGACCTTTACACGGCACTATCACTTTAACACCATCCGTAATGTTCCGATGAGTTGACCCAACAGCCCGGCGACGCCATGTCCCGGCTGTTGTTGGCAAGTCTTGACTTGAGTTGCTCCCCGCGGTGATTGTGAATTGATGAATTGATTGCTCCCGGTAATGACTATGACTTGATGATACGTTTCGCCACGCTCTCCCACACGTGGACAACGTCTAAGCTCCCCTCATGGGCCACCAAAATGTTCTTGTTTCAACACCGACCGGCGGGTTCAGGGCAGTCGGCTCACCTTTTGATGATTAATAAAACCACTTGATTGAACCTTGATAAACTCGTTGACTATTTATTTTCTATTAATTTGATAATTTTACAAGTTAACCTCTGGCTTCTCTGCCATGTCAGTCTAATCCATATGAGTGAATGAATGAATCCCCATTCCCAAAGAATGAAACCGGACTGTGAGCCACGACCCACAGCGAATGAACAACATGATCATTTTCAATGAACATTCTTCCCCCCCCCAAGGAAATGAAAGATCTACCCAGATCTGGAAATGACTGAATACAAACTTAAAACTATACTTATTATTATTTAACAATTATTCAACACTATCTTCCTGATCCAGAATAGGCAAAATACATAATTTTACCACTGGTCGAATAAGATCTCCCAGTTGAGTCTTTAACTTAACTGACCTAATAACATTATCTGAACCTTTATACAATTCTATGACCCTACCTCTCCTCCACTGAAGAGGGGGTGAATTCTCATCTACAATGAGTACTAAGTCACCCAGTTTAATATTATTTACATGTTTGAACCATTTATTACGTGCCTGTAATGTATGAAGATATTCAATGTGCCAACGTGACCAGATTGTTTGATACATCTTTTGAATGACTTGAAACCGTGACAATCGTGACATTTTAGTATTTTCCCAATGACTTTCAGGTAACGCTACTAATGGTTGACCTATGATGAAATGACCAGGTGTGAGTACCTCCAAATCACACGGATCGTCTGACATTGGTACGAGAGGGCGTGAATTTAGAATCGCTTCGATTTTAGTGAATACAGTTGACAGCTCTTCAAAAGTCAAGATGGTATCCCTTATCTCTCTTTTCAATAGATTCTTAGCACTCTTGACTGCCGCCTCGAAGAGACCTCCCATATGAGGTGAAGCAGGAGGATTGAACTCCCATCTAATACTCTGCTTCCTGAACTCTTCTTTGAGAATGATTTCATGATCCAACAGAAATTGATTAATTTCCTTGAGATAATTATTAGCTCCAATAAAATTTGTACCTCGATCTGACCTGATGATTGATGGCAGTCCCTTACGACTGACAAACCTGTTGAACCAACCGCGCCACAATTCAAATATAGCGTCCCTTCTTGATTAATGTTTGGCAATGATGACACTTGATTGAAACTTGATAATACACCCCGAAAATGACCTTTACACGGCACTATCACTTTAACACCATCCGTAATGTTCCGATGAGTTGACCCAACAGCCCGGCGACGCCATGTCCCGGCTGTTGTTGGCAAGTCTTGACTTGAGTTGCTCCCCGCGGTGATTGTGAATTGATGAATTGATTGCTCCCGGTAATGACTATGACTTGATGATACGTTTCGCCACGCTCTCCCACACGTGGACAACGTCTAAGCTCCCCTCATGGGCCACCAAAATGTTATTGTTTCAACACCGACCGGCGGGTTCAGGGCAGTCGGCTTACCTTTTGATGATTAATAAAACCACTTGATTGAACCTTGATAAACTCGTTGACTATTTATTTTCTATTAATTTGATATTTTTACAAGTTAACCTCTGGCTTCTCTGCCATGTCAGTCTAATCCATATGAGTGAATGAATGAATCCCCATTCCCAAAGAATGAAACCGGACTGTGAGCCACGACCCACAGCGAATGAACAACATGATCATTTTCAATGAACACTTACCTATCTACTAAATCTAAATCTATGTCCTTTTTTCTTGTAAAATAAACGAGTTTCATTCATTCATTCATTTAAAATAAATATTCATTATACTCATGGACTTTACACACAACGCCCTCTAGTCCCAAACTAAGCAAAGCTTGTGATATGGGAACTAGATGGCTGATAGAATACTTATATACTTTTTTTTTTTTAAATACATACTAAACTTTTAATTACATAGTAACACCCAGACATAGAAAAAAACATCCATGTTTTCCACGCACAAAGGTTTGTTCTTGTTGGGTATCGAAACCACGACCCACAGCTGGGAAGGCAGAGCTATTACCGACTGAGCTGTGACGCCTATCTGAAGATCTGTATCTGTGTTTTGTTTGATGCGTACCTGCCCTGAAGCACTCTTTATATTTTTTCATAAAAAATTACGCACTCAGACAGTCTTTTTAACTGTCACCGCAGTATCAAAACGTCACTTCCAGTAAAACGCGGGAACCGTGGCGCCGCATAAAAATGCCGCTTAAAACGAGCCCCATAAAGAAAGGTATAAAATTATATGACGACAGAACTTTGAATCGCAAATTCACTCTTCAAACATTCGTTACTGCATTATTCAAGTTTTTTCTTTAGATGCAAAGTGCGAAATAGAATTTGCGGAGTGCTCGCGAAGTTTTACGGCAGTGTGTCGCGAGTTTTAAGAGAGAGTGATGTGTAGCATGCTATAGGTGAGATTTGTGTGTCACAAAATACACAATAAGGGTCGTATTCTGATTAAAAAATCATTAAATTTGTGTAGAGATTTTCATACAAATATCTATGCTTGAGTCCACATCAGTACTTGAGTAGTTAATGAGGATACAGGCCTTAGTACTTTAATAGTTACTAAAAGGCTAAACGATTTTATTATTATTTATTACGAAAAAATGTATGAATAGCCATGAATTAGCCAATGAATAGTTTGAGATTAATTTAATTATTTTTTGTTCAAGTTTAGGTATATTTGGTTATTTCAGTTTTGGTTTATTTAATTTTTTTTGGTTTAGGTACTTTCTTAACTTTTAGGTATTTACTTCTTAGTGTAAGTTTTGGAGTCTGTTCACACGCCTTAATTGTAAAATGTTACGGTGGAAACTTCACTGGTTTTAGTGTTACCTTAAGCTAATTATTTTTAATTAATATGGTACTGTTTGTTTCCCTAATAAATAAAAAAATAAAATAAAAATAAAATATGAGTGTGACTGGACAAGTAGAGAAAAGCCGAAGAAGAAGTGGTTGGATTGTGTGAAAGAGGACATAAATGTGAGAGGAGTAGATTCAGAGTTGACAAGTAATAGGAGTGAGTGGGAAAACGAAGACATCATGTGCTGACCCCACCTAGCGTGGGATAAGGGCAGGGAAACGATGATTATTACCTACCTACCTAGCTAGTAGTAATTGTGTAGGTGATTATTGTTTTCTTTCTTTTTTTTTATGCTTGTTCTGTGCTGTACCTGTGTTGTGATTGTGTGTCAAATAAATAAATCTCTATCTCTCGATCTATCTATCTATTATTTATTATAACAAATGCCGTCAAACAGCTTAAAAGCTACGTCATTAGTCCGCCACTAAAACCTAACTATTTTTGTATAACAAATACTTTTGTAAACAAACCCAGCTTCCAATTCTAACAGCGAATAACCCAGCTCTTGGATCCTTCAGCACATCCAATATTTATCGACAAGCAACGGTCCAAGATACAGATTAAAGGAATAACAGAGATGCCACTTGCTTCAAGATTTATGTTGGAGTGTCTAGACTGCAGTGATACAGAGAAAACGATTTCTGTACACTGGACTTGTAAGCGCTGGAGGATTTTAAATATTTGTATTGTTGTTTTTTATTGGTTTATCTAACAGATGGAGGTAAATGTTTGCAAACGGTAACTGATCTTCTAATAGTGTGGACACCTTTCTTTTGTGAACTTTGGTTACCATACATCACGCAAAATAAACACAATTCATTTCATTTTTAACCGACTTCAAAAAGGAGGAGGTTCTCAATTCGGTAGTTTTTTTTTAATGTTTGTAACCTCAGAACTCCGTCATTTATGAACCGATTTCAAAATATTTTTTTTTATTTGAAAGGATATACTCGTACTTCCAGGTTAGTCCCATTTAATTTTCATCCAAATTTGTTCAGTAGTTTGGGTTGTAAACAGAATTAATATAATTAATTAAAATGTAACGTCTAAAATAAAATGAATTAGTAAAAAAAAGTTGTGCTGCACGGTATATAAATCAAAAACATTTGTGCAAAAGCTGTGGTATGTAGAGTGCCATTCAAAAAAATGTGTCCAAACGAAAGCGCATCACTTTGATCGGCGAACCAAGCGAAATACTCCGCAGAGCCGTCCAAAAATCAACAAAGTTGACCCAAAATATAGAAGTACATACACACGCGGAATCCAACAAAAAAAGAGACAAAAAGTAGAGCGAAATGTCCAAGCCAATGTATCTACGCCCCACTAGTTATATTCTGATAAATGATAGCCGATGTACTGTTTTGTGCGGTCGGCCGCGTTTTTGTTTCTTTGTGACGTTGATTTTCGGTCGGAAATGTGGATTTCCGTGATTTTATAAATGGCACTTGGTGTGTGGAAAAAGTCGTAGATATTATATCCAACTAGCAGTTACCCACGACTTCGTCCACAAAAAAAAACCTTAAAAAAGGCTGGAAAAGTAGCCTATGTGTTACGAACTATAATATGTTCCAAGTTTCATCCAAATCGGACCAGTAGTTGCATATAATAGAAGTGGGATTGACATAGAATTTTGGGAGTTGGGTAGTGTCAATAATCCGATTGCGCTGTGATATGTAGCACTGGTGCTACGACGTAGCATCTTTGTCGAGTTTTCGTAGCATTTTATGTTAACCGTAGCAAAGCCTTTTCGGACACACTTTCGACTAGTAATGATTTGAATCAGTTGAGCTATCTAGGTCATGATAACTGCACTATCTCATGGAACCATTTTAAAAAACCTATAGAATTTAGTGTACATAAATTCCGAGTGCATAAAAACGCAAACTCGATGTTTTTCAGCGGGCTTTTTGCACTAAGTATTAGTGGGATTTACGCAAAGTTATTAAAACATACGTGATCTTATAATCTTAATAAAACACTCTATCATTGTCTTGTGTATCAATAAAAAGAAATAAATTTGAACTCTGTTTTCTATCTCTAGCATTTATAATTCAGAGTTCATTTTAATAATTTTTTTTGTTAAAATGCAGTTGTCTAAAGTATTTGTATATAGTTATTGTCTTGAACAAATAAATGAAATATATTTACAAAAAAAAAATTCAACATTTCATACAATGCCTTCTAGTCCCAAACTAAGCAAATCTATGGCAACTAGATTGCTCTTATCTAGTAAAATACATTTTTAGCTATAGCGATCATTTAAGCTAATGCAGACCTCAGCAACCACTATGAATAAGACGAACTATACCAGTGACCCACAAAGAACTTCTTTACATGATATCATCCCTTTTCAATTTGAAGATATGGGTAGGCGCTGTCGATTACGGATATTGTTCTCAAGTCTCTGTTGATCTCATATTTTGTTTGTGGATTTTATTGTTGGTAAAACAGTGATGTTTGCCCTATTTACCTAACAAAAGAGTTCACATAGGATTCAAAATATTTCCCTGAAAATAGTATATATTTTTTGTCAAAATGTTCTTTCTGTTTATTTATTTTCAGATACAATAAACAAAATTTTTGGTACATTGATTTTCCACCCCCGTTCTTATTGACAGGAATTTCTTAAATTGGGATTTCTGGAATATATCAAAAAACGGAACGGTGTTATAAGAATAAGTTTGATGGCGTTGTTTGTTTGTCTGTGCCCTCGTAGATGTAAGTAAGGCTTCGTATTGATCAATTATTGTAAGAAAGGTGATATATCTAATTAGATTGAAGTTACTTTTAGTTTAGTTTGTAGACATCACTTCTTTATACCCTATTTGCTGAAGAGAGAAATATATATATATTTTTTAATATCTAGGGTTAAATCTTAGCAATGTTTGATGAATATTGGTGGAGCCGTTTCCAAGTTATAAGGATATTCATCATTCTCTAAAACGAGTTTTGACAAACCTTAGGCATACGTTGATATTCAATGAACCTCCAAGGTCTGATAATGAACAGCAATGATGAAGAGGATACCAATATACCTAAATAATATCTACCCAGTATCCACCCCGAGCCATGAGTCTATGTTAAGGTTTTCAGAAAACAAAAGTCTAGTGAAACACAACCATCCAATTACTGTCGACTTGTATTATGTTATTCATCACAAGAATAAGGGCATTTTCACACTAGCCGATACCGACACACGATATCGATATGCCGGTGCTCAAACATAATCAGTATCCTTAGGGCTCTGTTTTCCGCCGATATCTTGTAGATATCGTGTCGGTGGTTGTATGAAAACAACAACGTAACCTCAAAATTAGGCTCTTTGCATACATTAACGCCATTACCTGATGGTTTTCATTAAAGTAGATTGAGCCGAGATGAGGGAAAGCCTTCAGTAAAGTAGTAAATTGTGCGTTAATTTTTGGCACATGCTGCCTTAGAAGGGTAGTTTGAGGCACGCTCACATTACTTCTGAACAAGGCTGAACTCAACAGTAATACTAGATTGAAACTAGATTGCAGAGTTCTTATTGACCTTTATTTTTAGTACGCACAGCGGATCTTTATCACTCTAAAGTTAGGTTCAAAAACGATTGCGCATGTACTGTTGTGCGGAAAATAGCTTACCTCCAATTCGACCCAAAAATTGGTCCTGCCCCCGTATTCCAATCTTTTGCTGTCAAGTTATATTTCACTGCCCAGTGTAATTTCTTCAAGTCACGTGGTATAATTTTGTACCACGTGATCATTCTTTTTAGACACTTGACAGCAAAATATGCGCGAAAACAAATTAAATGACGTCATAATATCACTATTTATACTGAATTAGCAAACACAAGAAATTGACTGAATAGAAAAATTGACGTGAATAAAACCTCGGTCTGCCTACTTTCCTGTTGCAATACCCCTGAACAGGGTTCATGTGTGATACCTACCTAGAATGTAACAACTATAATACCATGTGAAAGCAATAAATGTATTGAGTATTTAGTCACAGAATAACTATGAGTTCGTATGAACTGACCATGATTTAAAACTTTGCAGTTCAACTGAGATTGGAATACCCCTGCTGCGCAGATACTTCAGAGAGACAAAGATCCGTTGTAAGTACTATAGATTGTTGGCGCACGAGCGAGTGAATGCGAGCGACGACGCTAGAGGGTGCAATTATGAGGTGTACACCCGAGGATAACACATGAATTTTCATCATGAATGCGAGGAAATTAAGATTCTATCAAAGGCGGAGTTTCTCAATTCGGTTGTATTTTTTAAATGTTTGTTGCCTCAGAACTCCGTCATTTATGAACCGATTTAAAAAAAAATATCTGAAAGGATATACTTCCAGGTTGGTCCCATTTCATTTTCATCAAAATCGGTTTTGTAGTTTGGGTTATAAATAGAAATAACTGAAAAATATGCCAACCATGTGCACGAAATTGCGTATTTTGCTTTCCTGTGACTTTTAAGTGGTGTTTATAGTCACTAGAACATTCCCAACGAACTGTCATCATCATCATCTGATGATAAAGCTGGTAGTCGAGCTGAAATCGGGTATTCTAGTTTTTTAAGCTTATAAATCTTCTTCTTCTTTCTTCTTCTTTTCAAAATCAGGCTGTGGCCAGTTCCATTTTTTTAATGGAAATAAGAAATCCTCACGGGGATAATATTTCACTTCAGAATTTTACATGTAATGAGCCTCATTCTATTTTCTACTTTCGGCCCTTCGGCCTTAGGTCACACTGTCGTCTGCCCGAATTTTGAGCTACATATGGCTTACTTTCTGAATATGAATGATTAAAAAAGTATAGGTACTTGAGGTTATCCATCGAAATATTAAAAAGGAATATCTCATTGTGATCGCGTTTATTTTCCTCACCCAAAAAACTTATTTGGTGAGTTTTAGGATTTCAACCCCTCGGCTATCCAAATGTCCGATTGTACAAACGAGGGTAGAAATATATTCACTGGTTTAGAAAAAAAATCATTCCGTCCTAGCGACTCGCACCCTTTTTGGTTCTAGTTTTGTAGTATTTCACACCTGTTGGGACCTATCGGGTTTTAGAGGAATTTGTAGTTTTAAGTTTTAAAAATTCCTAATTTGTAACATTAAAAAACTAGAAAAATCGACTTCAATTATAATGAAATTTTTATAAAACCAATCTACACCAATGCTTTCAAATAAAAAAAAACACATTTTTGGATAATAAATGACGGAGTACCGAGGTACCAAACATGGGGCTAATTGATCCCTGTCTTAGCATAATGCTGCATTATCATGATTACGCTATATTTTAGCTATACATATGTATGTCTCTATTTTCGACTAGTAAAAAACAAAAACAGAAATATTTTTATCTGACGGTACTCGAGGATAGTGAAACAGGGCCAAACATGTTGAATATTTAACGTTATAACGCATGTCTATGAGTGTGACTGCTATACCTTAGTAACGCGATATCCATTGTCCAGCAACAAGCAGCTAATTACAGAGTGGGGATGACTCACTGTATTTTTTCCTGGGAAAATGTATTTCCTGCCCTCTTCCCGTGTAGATAAGTGACTTCTTTCTCTTTACTCTCTTTTGTTTATTATGTACGTTTGATCTCGTTAGTTTTTGCTATTTACCAGATAGTAGTAGAGCTAGTAGTAGAGTTTTAGTAGTAGTAGAGCTTCTTGTGAAAGAGCTCGTCCAGGAAAGTACTAACACCGTACCTATTTCTTCTATTTATTCTTTTACTATACAAGCCACTCGCCTCTGGAATGCTCTTCCTGCTGATATTAGGAAGGCCAAATCCCTACCTGTCTTCAAAAAGCTTCTACTTAGTCACTATTCACCCTTATAAAAGAGTTTATTCTATGGTTATGTTAGGTATATATTACTATTAATTTTTTTTACTTAGTTTAGTATCTATTTATGCGGTTTAGTTTGTGAAATGTAGTCTTTGTTTTTTGCACCGTCACTATCATACATTTAAAATCCAGTCCATCCAAAGGTTGCCTGGAAGAGATCGCTCATAGCGATAAGGCCGCCCATTGTACTTCGCTTTAATATAGAACTATGTCTAATATCTAATTTCCGGTGCAGTACAATAAAGAGTTTTCTATCTATCTATCTATCTATTTCAACCGGCAAGCAGTAATACTCGCATTGCTGTGTTCCGGTTTGAAGGGTATGGGTGCTGATGTAATTACAGGCACATGAGACTTAACAGCTTTGTCTCAGAGTGATGGGTGCAGTGCAGGCAAATTCTCAGGGACGTACTCAGTGAGGCAATGCATTGTTATAGGCAGTGGTAACCACTTAACATCAGATGTGCCATTAGTTTGTTGCATATAGTTGAATAAAGATAATTGGTCCGTGTTTTTTATATTATGGATTTTCACTATGTTTAATAGTGTTACCGAGATTTGCGTAGTATGAACACCTACCCACTGACCCTTTCATCGTGTAGTTATGGCTAATAAAGCTTAAATTTAGCCTGATATCAGCCAAGCTTGGTTATATGTAATTTGACTGCGTGTTAAGGGTACACTCTGGTATAATAATTAGGCTATTTTCCAACAAAAACATGGACTCATAAAATAGCGTGTTACATTAAATTGCTGTTACCAAATATCAGTACTTCCATTTTCATAAATGAAAAGATGAAAAATTTAATTAAAAAATAACACGGCCTCGGTTCGCGGGGCTTCGTAGATATTTGCCGGTTTATTAACCAGCTTACTCCCGTGGCTGGGGATGTGATTTTTACATTTTAAGCTGCATGAGATAGAGTAGCATTGATGGAGATTTGTCTGTGTGTATAATCGTGAAAAAAAAACGCTCAGTAACGAATTTTTAACCTGATTTTCTTTGCCTAGGTTACAAAAAAAAATGTGTTTCTGATTGCGGTTCATAAAACTTTATCTGAGACATCATGACTCTTGTCAGATTTTCTGGTAGCATGTGACTAGTACCATCGATTAATGAATACACGAAGATTGCTACACCCTATATATTAGAGCGTGACTCGCAAAACCGGCTAGTTCCCAGGCGTATTTGGGGATGACGCTACAGTCGACGACGACTTAAGCTTCAAGTAGCCGTTAGAACCAAAGAAACGCCATTAATTTATTTTCGAAATTCATCAAAAATTATGTCCTTATTTTAGAATCTGTAATGGTGTTCATTTATTTAGTTATCACGATTTTATTTCATACTGATTATCTAACATATTTTTCGCCACGCCACCTAGGCGTGATCACCTAGGTGGTCATCAAATTGAAAGATAGTGTACAAATTATTGACATAACTTTACTAATAGGTGGCGTCTATATAAAATAAGTTTTCACCTTCTTGATTTACGGCTTTTGCGACAGGTCACAATTCTGTCAGTGTCTGTTTACTATAGTGTCAAAATTATAATTTGAATTGTTAGTCCATACCCCTCACTCGTTCCCCAAATTCTAGGGTGGCTTTAGCACAGCACTTTAGTCTGTGCATAATATTTGGACTACGAACAAATGAACCTTCTAAAAACACCTAGGGCGGCTTGCACGAAATGTCGTTTAAGTTCAGCCTAAACACGTTTAACTAAACACGTTTAAATCGTTAAAAGTGTTTAGCAAAATTACGTTTAGTGGCATCTTGCACCAAGCTGTTTTGACGATAATTTAACTAAACTCGATTAGTAACTCGATCAGTACTCTATGGTCGGTATAACCACAGAAAACAGTTTCCCTACGTTTCGTTAAACGTACAAAACGATTGACGCATTTCTTTTCTAAGAAAATTCATCTTTTCCACGCATCAAGTAAGCTAAAACGGAACGGTACTGTCATTTTTTGATACAAAGTGTCATTGGCCTGCGTGTTGTGTTGTATTCTCTTTGACGATTTTATTTACATGTACAATTATTTCATTTTCTTGTTTTGTAGTTGATTGGTTGTGTTGTGGTTGTGATGAAAATAGTGCTTCCCGTTATGGACTATAATTCTGTTCAATTTTTTTACTTGTTGGTATCGAATTTTAACTGATTATAGATTTGATGCAAAAGTATTTGTGTGGTTTCTTTCGATAGTCTGAACCTTCTTATATATATTTTTTATCACTCCTACGGTGCTCAGACGCGGTCGCTGACTACTTTGCCAAAGAGTGATGGAGCGAAGTATTTTAGGTGTGAAAAGAATAGATCGAATTCGGAACAGAATACTTCGCTCCAAAACTGGAATCGCCGATGTAGGTCGTAAAGTAGCGGAAAGGTGGGCTCAAGGAGTCACAGGCTGGATACCCCCAGGGGTAGAAGACGTCGCGGCCGCCCGAGGAAGCGCTGGCATGACGATACTCGGCAATAGGTACTGAGGGGTAATCACGAACAAATCTGACAGTCGCCGCGTTACGTAAACCTAACGTATTCGAGTGATATTGCGCGTCAACATCAGCCTGACTGCCGAACGTTGTAGCGTCACCGCGCAGTGTATCTCGGATACGCTAGCGTTACGATACGTTCACGATTGTCAAATTTATTCGTGATCAAGGCACTGCTAATGAGTAGACAAGCCGTTTTACCACCAAGTTTAATGATAAGTCGCAACGCAACTACGTCCTTGAAATTTTTAGAATCAATCATATACCTACTTTAGAATTTTTATATTGATAAATATACCTATAGGTATATTTATCAATATACCTACCTACCTTCTTCAGACATACCTATTCCATTATTTATAAGTAGGTAGGTAGTAAAACTAGAACAGGATAGCCTAGGAACAAAAGACCTAGGCATCACCCGCAGAAAACTTATTTGTTCGTACCTAAATGGTTCGTAATGTTTCAGTACATAACTAAACAAGTACCTATTGGGTGTGATATTTTAATAATATATAATTAAAAGTCTACCTACCTTTTATGTTTTATTTTATCAAGCTAAAAACATTTAAGATTTCATATAGGTAATATCATTGTATTTTTTTGTTACAAACGCACTTGGCGGCAAGGCGTCAGGTTTAAAATCGAAACATCTATTATTTTACTAGCTTGATACGACCAGAGCGCTGTTGCCGCTCTGCATCCAGACTGCAACGCGAGCGCTCTATCTCGCTCGTTCGACATTGCATAGCACAAGTTGTCAACGTCGCGCGCGTTGTAACCGAATTTTGGTATACGCTTTGCAAAATTTAGAAACAGCGCCATCTGACGTTTATTTCCGTACTGCTTATAGTGTCAGCGCGCCAGAGGTTCAAGAAAATAAACACCGTTTTGATTTATTACCGATTCGATACACCCAGCGACATCTCACGCCTTTGAAGGTAGTCCATTTTCGGGTTACGATATTTTCTAAACGTCTGCTGGTCTATTTTTTTATTTGTCTATGCTAGTACTCAAGTTAATGATACTTTATCATTAATGCCATTTACTCATTAATCTACCATTTTGTTACATAATAACTGCACAAAAATTAAAAAGTAGGTATTTGCACTTAATTCACTTTATCTACTTTTATTCCATCTTCCATGTTTAAGCGAGGAATTATAAAATCGCCGCTATTTTTATTCACAGTCAAAAAAATTCACGTTCCATTTTCAAGCAGAAAAACTCAACAGGCAGACACGATTTCAATACAGTTTGTAGCATTATAAAACTTTTTTCAAAGTTATTTACGGATCGTTGTTTCAACTTGGAGTTTTACAGACCTTATAATCTCCGGATATTTCCTTAATTGCACAAAGAGTTTGCGAAGGATTTTGAATTTGAGTCGTAAAAGTTTTGCTGAGCAACAATTTCTCATGTAATCTACTGCCACTTTATTGTACATTGTAATCTTTTGTAAGTACATCTAACTTGTGTTATTAGGTATTTTGAAATATCCTTCTTAATACGCATACTGATAGGATCCCAAATTGCAATACAACACACTAGTATGTACCAAAAAGTAATAATTGTCATCACTAAATGCCTTTGCTTGTGTACATTACTGCTCTTGTATGTTTAAAAACTTAGAGTCTATGATTTTTAACCAACCAAGGGGTGATTTAAATCGAATCTAAGAAACCCCTTTGATGATAAATTAAGTATACTCATGTATATTTGACACAACTACGACTATACTATGTATATAAAGCTTCATCGATTATTAAAAATTCAAAATGTTTCACATTATGCTATTCTTAAAAACTCTTTTTATCAATTTTTCCAGGTAAAAAGCATAGAAAAAGCAACCCACAGATAAAGCCTCTGGTCTAAATATTATCATAAAGAAATATCATCTTTCAATGTTCGATGCTAAGGTGTAAATTGATATAACACTTCCACTGTCCACTTCTATTGCTCAAACTTTTATACAATGACACAGGCTTTATGTCGAACGTCGTCAGAATTGAATTACATTTTCTTTGAGACTGTACCTTTTCACAAACATAGGGTTGCCACTTCTGTTTTTTTTCCTCTCTCTCTTTTATAAAAGGAGACTAGTCATAGTTTTGTACCATATCTGGACCACAATTTCTCCATTTAATTTTTAATAACCCATGGACCTGGTTATGGGAAACCCATCAGTAATGGGTCTACAAATAAATAGTAGAGGAAAATGAACAGGTTTCTTCTAGGCAAATATGCTAAATCATCGATCGCATTATCACCTAGGTACCATCACGTGAGATTGCGGTCAAACGTTTGTCTATAATGTATAAAAGAAATCCGCCGGGTGGATCTATAGATAAGCACCCTAAAATGTATACCTAAAGTACTCTATCAGCAATCTAGTTCCCATTGCAAAAGCTCTGCTTAGTTTGGGACTAGAGTTGTGTGAAATACCCATGAATATTTATTTATTATCAAAATGTGAACAGATTACATGTGAAAAGGCATCCATCGTTGGAAGTATATTCAGATTTTATACGAAAACTTTTTCAGTTTGTGATTATCGAAAGTTGTGGATTCTTTTCTGTCGGTCGTGGATTTGGGTAAAAGTTTGAGTAAGGGTGGTGAACACGAACTAATATGACAATTGGCGCGTTACGTATACCTGTTTCGAGTTGTGTTGCGCGTCAACGCTAGCTCGACTGCCGAACGTTGTAGCGTCACCGCGCAGTGTATCTCAGATACACTACTATTACGATACATAGTTGTGACATTTGTTTATCTTCAAGCCTCTGAGACCTCTGAATTATGTTATGTTTCGCAAATTGGTGCAAGGGTCCTTGGTTATTGAAGGGTTATTTTGATTGCTTTGTAACAAAGATGAAAAAGAAAATTGACTTCCCGTTATGTTTGGAGAGGGATGTATACTTGACTATCTCTTTCACCTTTCGTTTTTTGTACAAAAATTCTAGCACTAGATTATTTGTGATTTTTAAGAGTAGTTTTTGAAGTACCTTTGACTTCCTATATATCCTTCCTGAGTAAAATAAATAAATGTTAAGATACCTAAATTCACTGCGCTTTGAGAATAAAAGTTTCCAATACCTTCAACTTTTCAAGACGCAATTTCAAGACTATGTATTGTACTGTTTTGTGTGTCCCAAAATAAAAGTCTATTCTTTCTTTCTTTCTTCTTTCTATTTCAAGTGCTCGTAGCGTAGATTAGTCAATCTGCACCGAATCTAAGTTAAGCGTTGTTCTACGCGGTCACTATTTGGATGGGTGACCGGTAGTAGCATTTAAAAAGGGCTGTGCGGCACGCACACGCCGCCGTGCCTGGACGACCACAGCGCGCGCGTGCACGCCGTCACTGGCGGATTCGCTTTTTTTTTTTTCGAATGGACTAAATGCTGGTGGTCGTGCTACCGAGCCTCGAGTCTATCTCCGCGTTGTGTTTCTTTGCTATGTTACGCAAACTGTCCGCAAATTGCGTTAACGCAAAATTTTGTATGGAAACTGGATAAGCGCCTCTAGCGGGAGATTTGGGAACTGTTTCTGCGAGTCTATCTCTATTCGAATGTTACTTTGCGGAGCTCACCGTCGAGTCGCACTATCGTAATCAACGGTTTTGCCAAAACATGCGAGTCTATGTGCTAGTGTTTGCTGTTTTCGGAGGCAATTTTTCGACTTGGAATACGATGCTTTCGTCTTGGAATGCGATGCTACTCTCACTTGGGTCTAAGGTAGTGAGAATAGCAAAGTTGCTACAAAACCCTACTCGCGCATCATTTTTTGCAACATCATTTTGGATTATTTGTGAAGTTTTTTGTGATAAAAAAATGTCTGCAAGATATTATCTTGCATGGAGGATGGTGGAAGAGGAACGGGCTCGTAATTTACGAGAAATGCGAGCCAGTCTCCGTAAATCGTATAATGCCTTTGATGACCTACCGGAGACGGAGTTTAGGAAAAGGTATAGGCTGTCTAAGGCTGCCTTCATATTCCTATGTGAAGAGTTGCGACAGCATAGCGCCCTAAAGTCTTCGCTGCAAGTGAGCCTTGAACTAAAGGTAAGGGTACCATCTTAGACCTACCAATTGGACAATGCTATGGCGGATCCACATAGCCTAGCACTTAGATTTCTAAGGCCTAGCAACGCTAGCTGCTCGTGCCGCCGGGCTTTTTGGAACCACCACAAAATTGTTTTGATTGTACCTAATACTTCTCAGGAGAACCAGGTCGGTAGGTACTTATAGAAAATATTACCGCTCAACTTGGTGCGGGGATAGGTAGGTAACCAACCATCATTCCTTAGGGCTTATACATGTTGGTAGGTACATACCCTACCTGTATACCTACTTATAGAATTTCTTTTCAGGTTCTCACAGCCCTTCTATTTTACGCGACTGGTTCATACCAGCGGCCTACCGGAGTGGCCTGTAATATCTCCCAAAAGTCTTGCAGCAGGTAGGTTGTACCTAGTACCTAGTAAAAATACCTACTTACCTATCTACCTATTTAGAAAACAACACTCCTAAGGCTTGCATGCCTTTGCAGCCCTATAAACTGGCAGACAATGTTTCAGGATTATGTCCACCTTTTGTTTAAAATTTATACATTTTTGTGCAATAAAGTAGGTATTAGGTAAATAAATAGGTAGGTAGGTACTTATGTAGTAGAAAGGGGTTAATTTTTATTGTTGTACTTTACAGGTATTTAGATGAGGTTACCCAAGCCTTAATCCTGCCAGCAATGTTGTCGAAATACATTGTATTTCCACAGACACCAACAGATAGAAGAGCTGTCAGTCAAAAGTAAGTTCAAAATATTTATTTAGGGGTACCTATATAGGTAGGTAGGTATATAGTCCACAAATCAACCATCTATCTAGTAGGTAGGTACCTATTATTAATAACAATAGTATTTCATTAATAACTACAAGCTGTCTTCATCGGTAATGATTTTGAAATATAATTTACTTTACATAATAAACAATAACTTTCCATTTACAGATTCTACACAAAGTATGGATTTCCTGGCATCATAGGGTGCATCGACTGCAGCCACATAAAAATCTTCAAACCACCAATGGAAGAAGAACATCTGTACTTCTGTCGCAAGAACTACCATTCTATGAATGTTCAAATGGCAGGTTTTAAAGATTCTAGTTTTTAATTACTTAAAGCAAAACAAGGATATCTTAATAAACAACACTTTATTAAGCCTAGTTTTAAATGATATTTCAGATCTGTGACAGTGACCATCGGATTCTAAATGTGAATCCGAAATTTGGTGGTGCTAACCATGACTCATTTATATGGGAAAATAGCATGGTTAATAATTTCATGCGAAATTTGCACCAAAACCATGAGAGAGTGTGGTAAATATTACTTATTAAATTACTTTTGTTATTTATGGATATTTATTTGTGCATGTAATTAATATAAATATTTATGATTTCAGGTGACTCTGGATACCCACTGCGTCCATGGCTCATGACACCATTTTTAGATGCCGATGCTGGCTCTCCAGAAGGCATGTACAATCAAAAGCACATTAGAGCCCGGGTCACTATAGAAAACACCTTCGGGAGATTGAAAAATCGATGGCGTTGTTTGAGCAAGGATAGGGTCTTGCACTACAAGCCTACGAAATGTGCACAGATCATACAGGCTTGTTGTGTTCTTTACAACATTGCCCTTGATTTTGGTGTTCCGGAGCCCACAGATGACTTAGGTATAAAAACCTATGTTTTAACAGTTCTATTTTATATTTATCTAGTGTGATCTTTATATTTTGGTAGGTACCGACCCACCAATGATAATAATAAGTAAACCTACCTATATATTTTATTGTCTGTTTCAGACCCAGCATCTCTAGAAGATGCTGGACATCAGGAGCCAATGGACCAAGGATCTGACCGTGACTCAGACCTTGTTAGAGGAAGGGTTTTCAGAAACGAACTGGCCAGAAGATTTTCTTTGGAACAGTTGTAACACTGATAAAGTAGGTACATAGTTCTACTCATTAAATGTATACCTACCTAGGAAACTCATGCAGAAAACTCATGAAAATGAAATCTACCTGGGGTATAGCTTAAAAATTAAAAATCAAAATATGTAACCAATTATGAATAAATTGTTGTTATAATTATAATAAGATTTGTTTCAATTCAAGATTTTAGGCACAACAATTCAGAGATCACAGTTAAAGTAAGATAAAATACACGATAATCAGCCTTATTATTGATTTGTAGTATGATGAAGACATAATCTTTCAACGACATCAATCACTCGGTTGGCTATTTGGCTCCAACTGTCTATTTGGTGTTGAAGGATGTTTAGCTCCTTTTCTTTGAGCGCATTACGGTCTCTCTCCCGCTCATCTTCTCTGAGTTGGCGTGCCTGGTCTGCCTCCCATCTTTCACGCTCAAACCGTCGCGACCGCTCATCCGCCTCCAAAAAGGTGTCCGCTGTTGTGTGTGCCCTGCGTGGCGTTCGTGACGGCGGTGGTGAGCGGTGGCGACGACGGTGCGCTGTCGCCAATGGTGCGGAGCGTCGCTGCGGCGGCGACAGCAGCACCAGCCGACGGCGAGGAGTTGCTGAACGTGGTAAAAAGAAAAATAACATTAGAAAAAACAAATAGTATAAATCCTGTATGAGTATGGACAGTTCCAATTAAACAAATCTTAATAAGTAGGTACTTTCAGCTTAAAACCCAAAGATTTTTAACAAACATAGGTAGGTATATGCTCGAAGAAGAAACATACAAACATACAAAGTATTTCTACCCAAGTTGTTAGTAAGATCTTTGTTTGCTCATAAGCATTTCAATGATATGATATTTATGATACCTATATTTGAAATGATACCTTTCTAGGTACACTATCAAAATATAAGCATTTCTCTACCTACCTAGGTAGGTACTTACTAACCCATTCCATAGGTAAGGTTATATTTTACATAACTACTCACCTGGGGAAAATAATTAAAGAAAAAAGTATAGGTAGGTAGGTACTCACTTTTCTCCACTTATCTACTGGTTTAGGGTCTCCCATAGGGTCGGCATTGAGCAGGGTCTTCAGCTCAATCCACTTATGGGTTGACCTCGCCCGACCCATGGCAGACCCTGTGGGTTTCGCTAAATCACCATTTCTGGAATATAAGTAAGGTCATCGTTAATTGTGGCAGTTATTTCAAGCTTGTACCTACCTACCGTGTGGAAGGAAAGGCCGGTGTTAGCCGACCTAACCTACGATACAAAATCTTATTGTAGATAGGTATAGGTATACCTAGTAATAGAAGCAATAGAAAACGTCAAAAATAGGTTTAAGTTTGTAGATACTTACAATTCCATGAAGTTAATTAGCGTCTCGAATTGTGTAGGACTCGTTCTCATTTTTGCTTGTTTTTACCGAAGCGAAGAAAAACATAAAAATGTTCACTTCCGAATTCTTGGTTTGTGGCTAACTTCAAACCGTTTTTGTCAGAATTTTGACAGTTTTATAGCCAAAAAAGAAGTTGAAGTTTTAATTATTATTGACACTGTCAAACTAATTACGACATTGACATCATCAAAAACCGAATTCCATAGACAAATGAACGAACAATACATGATAAAAATGATAGAATAAGATGGAAGATAGGCGAAAGATAGAGACAGACGATGTTTTTAAAAACCATGTCCGGCAACCATACAAAACTTTCTAGCGCTTCCTGTCGATACGTAGTTACGAGCTTGCTAACTTACGAAAAAAATTATTTGTATAGGAATAAGACTCCCGTGAGCTCGCTCGAAACTTCGAGCTCGCAGCTCGCAGACGGATACTCGTTACGCATATCTCGCATGGCAAACTGTTTTCTTGCAATTGGATAGACTCGAGGCTCCGAACAATGAACTGGCGGATTCGCGCTCGCGCGTCGAAATATTTATGTTAGTGCATCCTGCTCTCACGCGTAGGTTTGTCACTTACTTGCATTATCAATACGGAGAGCTAGTTCTGTATTCTCATTGGCTAGAGTAACAATTTTGCTTGTTTAAACTTAGCGTAGTCGAAAAGAAAATATTGTAATATCAATAGGCGAATTTTGTGAATAAAATTGAGTTTAGTAAGTTATCGGTCTTTGCTTTCTAAAAGCCAACTAGGAAACCCTTAGGCAGGCAGTAGTAGTACAGGGACAGTCAGCTCAGTACTAGGCAGGAGAGTAGGCTGTAGGAAAAAGCATCACCACCACTACATCGCTACCACTACATCTCTACCACAACAGGGCTTTCGTGCGTCGAAGGGGACGTTAAACTGTCGGTCCTGCTAAAGCCGACAGCCACGAGTGAATAAAAACTACGTCACCAGTTGGCTACTAGCTCATACGAACGAACAAACGAAGTTTTCATAAACCGTTTTGACTCTATAAAAAGGCATCACTGATAAAACTAGTATAAACGGCACATGACTGGAATTGCATAAAGAGCTCAAACGAAATTAACTAGTTCTAGACTATAAACCCAATGAAGTTCTATTGAACGTGACAGAAATAAAATAGTGAATTGTGTTTTTGAGATCCAGGCATTATTATCTCAAATATATATTTAGCTAGTAGGTATGTATGTCTGCAGGGGTATTCCAATCTCAGTTGAACTGCAAAGTTTTAAATCATGGTCAGTTCATACTAACTCATAGTTATTCTGTGACTAAATCGTGACATTATGATGTCATTTAATTTGTTTTCGCGCATATTTTGCTGTCAAGTGTCTAAAAAGAATGATCACGTGGTACAGTGACCTGAAGAAATTACACTGGGCAGTGAAATATAACTTGACGGCAAAAGATTGGAATACGGGGGCTGAGCTGTTTGTAACAGAGTTCGTCCGAGGAAGTATACCACCATACCTACATCTGTCACCAAGTAGTGATGCTCGCATTGCTGTGTTCAGATTTGTAGGATTATTATGTGCAACTACAGCCGCAAAACTTATGTCAGACGTATTTAACGCTATGAAAAGTCAAATAAAAGTGTTCTATTAAGTTATATAAGCATATAGTTCCCATATTACAAGCTTTGTTTAGTTTGAGACTAGAGGGCGTCGTGTGAAATGTCCATGAATATTTATTTATTAATTATTAAATTTGACACAAAAATATGATGTACTTCATGTTGAGCGGTCAGTGCTATATTATACAAAGCACGTCCCTTTGAAGACGTGTTAAATATGTGCACGCGTCTATCACTCGGAGTCTTTAAGGTGTTAAGTCTGGAAGAGATCGCTCTCAGCGATAAGGCCGCCCATTGTGATACCCTATAAGCTTTCTTTGTTTTTTTTTTAATGTTTTCATGTGGTTCATGTACCAATAAAGAGTTATCTATCTATCTAAGTCTCAAGTGCGTGTAATTGCGCTGATACCCATACCCTGCAAATCAAAACAAAGCTTTGCGAGCATCCTGCTTCGCGGCACAAATAGCTAAGATATTCTAGTATTTACAATGGATCTTTGTGTCTCTGAAGTATCTGCGCAGAACTCATTTTTGGGTCGAATTGGAGGTAAGCGAATTTTTCCGCACAACAGTACATGCGCAATTGTTTGTTGCACCTAACTTCAGAGAGATAAGGTCCGTTGTTCGTACTATACTTCCCCAAGAAACTCTTTCAGAAGATTCTCTATAACTACAGCCCCGTATTTTAATCTTTTGCTGTCAAGTTATATTTCACTACCCAGTGTAATTTCTTCAGGTCACGTGGTACAATTTTGTACCACGTGATCATTTTTTTAAGACATTTGACAGCAAAATATGCGCGAAAACAAATTAAGGGCGTCTTGCACCAGAATCACTAAACGTATTTAACAGCTAAATCGATTTAAATCTGACGTATTTGTATGACTTGACAACTCGCTAAATACTATTTAAGGGGATAGTCTATCTGTGCAAAACAGAAGAATCGAGTTGTCATGACATGCGCGGAAAGCAATTCGTAAATTTTATCGAATACTAAACTAAACTGAAAAATGCTTTACTGCGATCTTTATATTTATTTATTTAGTTAGTTACACCAATGGCATATTCACAATTGTTATTTAGGAGAAAAATATTACTTATAACATTCTACAGTGTGATATACCATTACAGGCATAAACAGATTTGATGTAGGTAAAATATGTCTTAAAAAATTTAGTACTTATTTTTTAAGGAAAAAAAAAGCAACAACTTATAACTAAGTGTGTGATTGGATTCCAATATACGAGTAATAAGTGCTCATGATAACATTCATGATAACAAAATTAAAGGAACGCTATTGTTTGTGTCAAATAGTCAGTTAATTGGATAAAATCTGCCAAGATTGGTTTTAAATCATACAGGAATGAAAGTATTTATTGGTTTTTTGTTACTTTTGAATAATCAACTTTTTTGAAAATATGTGTGGCATATTTTTACCCTTTTAACATTTTTTGTATCATTACATTTATATGATACATTAATTATAATATCTAATGCAGGGTGATGAGGATCTAACTTACTGAGGGGTAGTTTATTTTCACACTCCGTTACACCACTAAAATTGCTTATCACTAAATCTACAGTTCTTTGAACAGTATTTTATAAACTACATAATATTTACTATTATTAGGGTTTGAATTTTTGTGTCCTTCACTAGAGGTAGACCGGTCAAAATTAAAATCTGCAACAAATTATAGTCTCTACTTATATCACTTGACTGTGTCACTTTATCTACTGATATTATCCATGACGAGAAACAAAGTCTGTATAGTCACTGGGGTTTGTTTGTATACTGCACATATCTAAATATTCTTGGCAGAGTATTATTGAGTTTTAGTGAGATCTATACTTCTTCATTTTTACTTCGCAGAGCCTGGTTTCATATCAGTATGGAGTTCATATCAGCCAGTGCCTCATAGTTTTTGACTTGCTTTGCAGGAGATTGGTCATCTCTGCGGATGAATATGCGACCATTCCTAGTCCACACATATTTTTGCGACGAGAAGACTTGACGGAGTTTCCCAAACGCAGCCCAGCCCAGCTGGATTCTCCGGTTTAGCTCTTTCTCAAAGTTGTGTCTACCCAAACGCAGGGTCTGCCCGAGGTAGACATACTCCTGCACAACTTCGAGAGGCATTCCAGCGACAGTGATTGGCTCTGGGGTTATACGATCATTGATCATAATTTTTGACATAGCTCAGAGGATTAGCAGGCTGAAGTGGCAGTGGGCCGGCCATGTTTGCCGTAGAACCGACAATCGTTGGAGCAAACTAATACTCGAGTGGAGACCACGTTTAGGCAAGCGTAGTGTAGGACGCCCTCCGGCGAGATGGGGCGACGATCTGCGAAATGTAGCTGGCAGACACTGGATGAGAAGAGCCGAAGACCGAGCCCAATGGCGCGTCTTGGGAGAGACCTACGTCCAGCAGTGGACGAGTATAGGTTGATGATGATGATGATGATGGTTGTTAGACTCATCCATCTTTCTGACTCTGGAGCATGAAAGTATGTCCGCATTATCAATAGGGAGTTATATGACTGTGTCTAGTTGTTTAATTGTGTTCAGTAGATTTTCGGTCTCGTTTTCTGACACTCCATTTATCTCCAAATTGTATCAAATTTAAATTTATTTATCAAATTGTATCTTCAAATTATATCCCGTCTTGTGAATCCAAAGTAGCTGGGCGTAGACATAAGTACATTAAGTGGGTATGTTTGTTAATATTTAGGTCATAGTAAATTCTACGGAAACTCTCAAATCGATAAATAGTAGATAAGCTTAAAAACTAAAACCTTAGGTACTACTGAAAAATAACTCTCTAAATAATATGAAAAAGGATAGGGAGGGTACTGCTCCAAACTCATCTTTAACATTAACATATTGCGGAGAGTTTAACACAAATTGTGAGAGACAGATACAGATCATTGATACAGAATTGGATGTAAGTAGGTAATTTCAGAAGAAATAAGTATTCCAAAATATACGTGCAATAAAAACCAGCAGTATTTATTTTAGTTTTTTTGCATAAATATTGTTAACTGGCAGTTACCCGCGACTCCGTAAGCGGGTACAGTTTCCATGTACATTGTATTATCTGTGTTGTATTATTATATGTGCGTGTACCGCGCGGATACTTTGTGAAACTTGACATTACACCGAACCCGTACTTGAATGTCAAACGCTAGTCGTTAGACCAAAGAGGTAGTATTACGCCCGGTCAAACTGACGTGACATGACATGACAATGAAATCCTCTTGCCAATTGGCGCTGCTAATCTTGTTCGTTCATTTTATCCTGTAGATCCTGATAATTATTCGGGATAAAAAGTAGCCTATGTGCCTACTGGATTGGTTTGAGTTTTAGGAAACTTGGCATATATGCCAAATTTCATCCAAGTTGGTTCAGTAGTTTAGACGTGATTGAAACACCTAAACATCTAAACTTTCGCATTTATAATATAAGTAGGATAGGATAGGATGTGGTTCTTTGCGTTCTGGCAAGATAAAATGGTAGATTTTGTCTTGCCAGAAGGCAATGTCTCTCTCTATGTATTCTACTTTCATCAAATGTTCCTCTCCGGTCCATGTTAGATCCTTCTTTAGAATAAATAAGGTTGTTCACAAAAAGGTTTTTACAAAAGCAATAAAATAGGTTGAATTAAATGCAATACAAGTATGAGCAGTAGCAAGATAATAATTAGGTACTTACTTATCCTAATTTAATTGGAATTAGGATAGAAAAATCTATTTTCCGTGTAAACAAATAACAGCTACTGACTGATTGGCGGAGTTGACTTAAAAGAAATAAAAACTAAGTTTACATTGGTATGGTTATTGTTGGATATTGTCATGTATACAAGAGAAAAAAGTAAAGCCACTTTCAATGCGTATTAATTGGCAAACCAGGAGTTCTACTCGATAAAATTTTATTGTGACTGTTCGTAAATGTCAAATGAGCTTATTACGCGGTCTGCTTACGCGTTACGCGCAGCCGCGAGAAAAACTGCCATGTTGCTACGTAGTGTACTCAAATGATACAATAGAACCATGATTTGTAGAATTTTGTCGAGTAGACGTTTGCGTGTTCTTCATTTAAAAATCCTGAGAAATTTGGCGTGGGCCTGACGTCCGAACGTTTCGGCCGCCTAGAGGCCACTGAAGAATTTTCTTGCGATATTTGGTTAAAAACTAGTCTCAGCAATTATTAAATATTAAAAAAAATAAGACTATTTAAGTAAAGATTTTACACTTTTTATATACTTAAATATTTGGCCTATACGTAAGTTTAGTTGTTTTGTAGATAAAACAAGGGAATATTGTGGAATAGACCATTTAAAATCCAAAATTTCGAAGATCTTCTGCCACCTGGATTAAGGAAATGAAAACAAAATCGCAAAATGTATTCAGGGCGTTTTGGAGACAAGGATATGTACATCAAGACGCGCTGAGTACTTTTTGCGATTTTGTTTTCATTTCCTTAATCCGAGTGCACAAACTTGACTCGAAACGGTTTGGGCGCGAGAGAGCTGTGTTTGATCCCAGATTTATCTATTATAAACCAGCTAAATGAAGCTAAATTAAATATGTAATTGTTACACATATCCTGAATATTGATTTGCAACCAAAATAAATGAAGTTACTATCTTACTTTTCTTTTAAACACACTTTGAACTTCGCTAGTTTTGGCAATTTGGCAGATCCCCAGCCTTAAGAGTTAAACGTGTTTAGCGATTCTGGTGCAAGCCGGCCTAAATGACATCATAATGTCACTATTTAGTCACAGAATAACTATGAGTTAGTATGAACTGACCATGATTTAAAACTATGCAGTTCAACTGAGATTGGAATACTCCTGCAGTTCTGCGAATTTTAGCATTTAAAAACACTAAAGCTCTAGTACTTCTGTTATTACAGAGCTATGAGCAAAAGCTAATTACTAAAATCAGTGTAGGTAATATTCATAATCATAATGGGAGGCTAGGGCGTTACTATACTCCTTTCGAACACATGTGCGTCGAATTTGCTCCCTACACGTGACGTCATTACTGAGACGTGAGCCTTACTCTGACATAGTAGAGGCAGTACCGCAATTTGTAATATTCAGGTCGGCATCGTCACAGAATCTTGAGCTAGTAGGAACGGACGGCATGTCTTCCGTGCTAGGAAGACGTGAATCTATTTTATTTTTATTTCAGGTTGCAAAAGTAACTTCTCAAAAGACATAGTGTCTTTTAGATACGAGACTAAATCACAAGATTTGGATATAAACTATATTAAAATAAAATTGTTAGGGTGATAATTCTATGTCAAAAAATAACAATTATTTCAAATATACACAAAATTGTAGATTTCTAAGGAAAATAAGTCATTATTCAATATGGATAGTGGTCGATCGCATAGCTTACAAGACCTTTTCTCGATTTTATTAAAATAAAAAACACTCTAAGAACCTTAAAAATATTTTATCATCACCAACATCATAGCATCATAGAAGTCGAGGTGTAGGCAAAAACTATTTAGACAATAAGAATTTTAAATAGCTTTGTTCCAACTTAAAGAGCATTTCGTGTCGTCAGTTGAGTTACTAGTTCAGTTAGTTTACGATGCCTTTACCCTTGCTACCTACTAAAATAAATGGGTTTTCTGTATTCACCGGCTACGAAAAATTAGGTGCGTTATAGCGTAGGCATGTACGGTGCTGTAGCTATGATGGAATAAGGAATTAGATGGATGTCTCGTAACTCTTGGCATATCCAGTGACTTTTATGCAGTCTTAGTACGTTAGAGGTAATATTTTCAAAAATTATAAATTAAAAAATCTTAAAATAAATGTGAGGTGACTATCTGTAAAATGTAGCTGGTAAAGACTGGATGAGAAGAGCTGAAGACTGAGCTCAATGGCGGGTCTTCTTCTTCTTTTTGTTCTGGCTATTCGGTGGCTAGGACTACCACGAATTTGCCAATGTCAGTGTTTAATTAGCGTTTACTAATTTACTAATCTTTTAACAAAAGGCGAAGATCTGAGTTGGTAAGTTAGGAAAAGTGACCGGTGAAGAAGGGAGTCTCTAAAAAGTTGATTCAATGGCGGGTCTTGGGAGAGACTACATCCAGCAGTAAACAAAATGGGTTGATGATGATGGTGAGAAAATATCGCACAGAACAAGTCCATTAAGAACGTGTTCTGAGCAATGCACTGCGACCATTACTCTGAGATGCAAAGGTGTTCCTGTAATAGCACCAGCACCCATACCCTTCAAACCGGAACACAGCAATGCGAGCATCACTGCTTGGCGGCAGAAATAGGTACGGTGGTAGTACTACCTCGGACGAGCTGTTTAACTTAAATCTTTCCTACTTTCTTTAGGTTAGGTTACTTATTCACAATAATAAGTTAATCACGTAAACATTGATTATACAAAACCTATCAATCATCACATACGGGAATGTAAATGACGTTCACCACAATATCAATAATGCCCTGGGTTAATGTGATTCCATTCAGGTGCCTATAGTACCACAAACTTAATGGGCCCAGTAACGAGCCTACTGCCATTATGACAATACATTGGAAATACATTAATAATATCGGTCCAGTTCAAAAGTCACGAAAACTGTTTAAAATCTCACCCTGACACAAAAACCAGAAAATAACTAGATAGGTATATTAGATAGATATGTAGAAGTGTCAGCAAATAATGCAAAATTATCTAATTCCAGTAACATGCTTTAGAACTCAGTTTAAGTTCACAATGCACGTTGACATGCTAACGTTTTGTAACTCGCCGTCCGCTCTGTCCCCCTGTCACAAACAGGGAGACAAATCGGATAATTGTAATTTTAAAAGTCTCATCTGTCATCCTGCTGCAAAAAAAAGGACAGGTTGGACTTTTATGTCGAATCCGCCCCCCTAAGGGGACAGATCAGGGTCACAGAAGGGAATAATTTATATTTTTTTGCTGTCAATACCTACATTTGAGCGTGCCTGTACCTGAAATCGATGTTACGTCGATGACTTTATGGCGTTTTGTTGTCGTACTACGGAGTCATTAGTTTTTGTTATGGCTACTGGGCCAGATAAGCTTGTAACACTCTACATCCGGCTCGAACCGAGCTCGCAACTATTTAGGGGCTGAAAAGGCCCGAGCGAAGTTTCAACTCCGAATAACTGAACGATAAGGATTCTGCAAATTCTTGCTCGTTTGTACCCTTGGTAACTTCTTGGTCACTTAGGTAAGATGGTATACAGGATGTAACATAATGTCCCTATAAGTCCAAAAGGGGGGTATTCTGCACGTCATAGCGTACAACATTTGTTCTACGACTTTAAATATTTCGAAGTTTTTCATTCATGAAAAGCGTCTTAAAGTTTCTAATACCTGATTTTAGTTATCCAAATAGGACTGTGGATATTTCATGATATTTACGCAAGCCAAAGGAATCCTGGGTTGGAATCGAACTCACAACCTACAGTAAAGAAGGAAAAGCTACTCGTAGTACAACCTGAGTTATGAGGTCACTTCAAGATTAGAAGTGTTTTTAACCCCCTCTTTAAACCTACTTGCATATGTAATTAGCACGAAGCGAGAATATCTATTCTACGCACAAGTGAAATAAATGAAAACCGGTTGTCACTGACAACATGTCAGCCATTCCACGACATGTTTTTCATACAAACCATCCCCTATTTACTTTATTCTACAGCATTAAAATGACGTGTTCGACCTTTCTTACGTAAACAACCCCACTGTGCTCATTTCTTGCGCTACACCCGAATAGTTCTTGAAACAACTATTTAGGGGTAACTTCTGAGGGTGAACTCATAAGAATTAGACTCTTTTCACACGTGCCGGTTGCCGTTTACCTAAATACCCGGCTGCGAAGTGTATGGGCATGTACAATCGAAGACACGTCCACCTATAGGTACTATTTGTACTTTAAACTATTAGAAATCGAATATTGCGAATCGTGTAAGAGGGACGGTGAACCCTGTGTGCGCCTACGCCTATTGCGCTTCCTTTTCAACAATTCTCTGCATTGTATGTAGCGTAGTTATGGTTGTATTGGGTGTATAACCTGACCTGTGGTCGTGTGTACGTTATTTTCCACACGTACCAACGTAATATGGCAAGCCCACTTTGCCGCCGCCTTGTATGCGGCACCGGATACTCGGTAACTAGGACCTGTGAAAAGGCACTCAGGGTAGCTATTTACAAGCGACCTTGCTGAATTAGTAAAAGCTGAGTCATGGAAGAAAAGGTTAGCTAAATTAACATAAAGGCATCTAGACGCCTGTTTATCGAAATAATGTTTGTTTTAGCTCAGTGGATGCTAAGCGAATGGCGTACCCTGAATTAGGTCGAGAACTCAACCATGGCTTATCCAGATATTTCAACCAAAGTTCCACTTCTATGTTAGGCTTGATATAGTTTTACAAAATAGTTGAAATAATGAGTGTACAAGACTATTTGTAGCGTTTATAAGTCCCTTAATGTTTAAATTATCTTCTATACTGACTCATGTTATTATGTACTGTATGACAATGTTTTTTTTCTGTAAATAAATATTTTTAGTATATTTATAGTTTGGGACTAGAGGGTGTTGTGTGTAAAGTCCATGAATATTTATTTATTTATTTTTCACTTTGAATTATGTTCATTTTCATTATACTAACAGGTTCAAGACTGTAAATAGCATCGATAACTGCTAAACACATCCCTTCAACTCTTATTGTGTATTAGATCCCGTCCATCCAAAGGTTGCCTGGAAGAGATTGCTTTTAGCAATAAGGCCGCCCATTGTACTTACCTCCTAAAGAATCTGTATTATTGTTGTATTAGTTTAAGTGGAGAGTACAATAAAGAATATATCTATCTATCTATCTATCTATCTTTTTTAACTTTTTTGATTCAGCTGTAAAAACATTTAGACTGGTAGAAAAAGTAATAACTAAAAATGGAAGAATATTTTGCCCAGATAAATAATAAAAATTGTGAATAAAATACATAACTATTATAACAAGAATAATAAAAACTCTCTCTCTTATACTATGCCTTGTACTACATACCTACTATATCCTCAATGGCCCCAACGGAAGACCAGCGCAGGTTACTGCAACCTGCACATGCTGAGTTGGGACCATTTTGCGACTATTTATGTATATCTATTTATTTATCTATCTGTTTATCTATCTCTATGTGTTAATTTTAATTTAGAATAGTAACTTTTATTATTTTTCCTTTTTTGTGTATTTGTATGGTCGCAAATAAACCCTTTGATTTGATTTTGATTTGAAAAAACTTTTATCTGTAGTGTCTTGTATCTTGTTCTCTCCTTCCACCGCATAGATCCAAAATTCCATTAATATCCGCTATCAATACTCAAGGGACTACCTAAACCGTCTTCAATAGGCCCTCTGTATTCTAAAACGGAACACAATACCCGCACTAGTACGTTACATTTTACTATCAAGATCTGTATATACACTGTCCGCAAAGTCAACAGTTGAATATAATTGAATCGACATAGGTAATGGTTTTCATAATGGCGGCTACAGACTAACTGAATAAATAACTAAAAGCAAACAAAAGCTAGCGAGAAGCTTCGTCGAGCCGCACGCTTGCTCGCATTTATTGTTGTGTCATAAAAATCTATACACAGGACTATATCTATGTGACAGGCGTCACAGCTCAGTCGGTAATGGCTCTGCCTTCCGTGCTATGGGTCGTGGGTTCGATCACCACCGAGAACAAACATTTGTGCGTGGTTAACATAGATGTTTGTTCTATGTCTGGGTGTTACTATGTATTATAAGTATGTATTTACAAAAAAAAGTATGTAAGTATTCTATCAGCCATCTAGTTCCCATATCACAAGCTTTGCTTAGTTTGGAACTAGAGGGCGTTGTGTGTAAAGTCCATGAATATTTATTTATTTATTTATTTATCTATAATATCTAAAAGACATTACATAGAAATATTTGTATAAAAAGTGTATAAGATGAATTAATGTTGAAATAATGGTTCTAACATTATTTATCAAGCAAAGAATAGAGTAGAATAGAATTTATTTGCAAAATAATAATAATAATTAGGTATGTAGTTAACAATTTGTAAATAACAATACATTACTTAAAAAAAAGTAGCTGGGACGTCTTCACTCACTGTCGCAAGAATACACACGTTCGCTTGTTTTCATTCGACTGGTCTGTACCCGGCATAAGGCTATTGGCGACCCACCTGTCAGGGTTACCACGTGGAAGTAAGAGTGAGAGAGAACTGGGCTCTCGCTTGCTCTAATAGCGAGGGTTTAATATCCAGGGTGAAAATGCTGGTTCAGTTTTCACAACTTTTACAAGGTATGTGTGCTACAAGAGGCGATCGAGACTTTCGTGGTAAAGATCTGACATTTGCAGGCGTCTAAGTAATGCCCATTAAAAAAATTAAACTCGCAAAATTAGTTTAGAATTTCTTTTCTTTCTTATATTTTCAGCGCACACAACTTTTTTTTATCAAAAAACGAAGAAACCATCTTTTTTGTAAGCTCATTTACTTGAATGTTTATGAATTCAGTAGAAAGCCCATGCTTGAAGCTTAGAATATAGAAATAATCTAAGGCTTGAAGTAAGATCATTGCTTGAAGTACTTTAGTCTGATTTATATTTTAACCTGTGCTTGAACATACATCCTTGTCGAACTAGCTCCATCTATCGAGCCATTTGGAACTATTTTTCTGCTTCTTCTTGGTTTTATTCCGACGCATACTTCAATCTCTTTCTTTCTCTTTGCACAAGAAGACAGATTTATTCTTTGTACAAGAAGACACAATATAACACTCTTTCTGCGAAAAAGTGATAGGCTAAGGATTACCAAAACATTCTGAGGTGGATAAGGGCACCGCTTTATCGTGTAAACCAAACATCACCTTAGAAACGTAGGTGTACAGTACTGTACAATGATGAAAAAGTATTCAATCAGTTGGAACGTAGGCCGTAGGAATAAGGTCGGTCGGTATTAGTAGCCGTATTTTCCATCGAGTTTTCACGTTCATGCGGTCGGTCGTAAAAACGTAACCAGTATATCAACGATACGTGCTTTATCTGTGGGTACCTAAAAATATATTTCGTCTTTACATGTCAGTTAGTCTATGTCACTTTTTTTGCCTGTCACTCTAAAAAAGCCAAAAATATTTTAATACAAAATTAGTAGAAAAAGAATAGAAATTTCAATGAAATGTGTACGTAAATGATCTCAATAATACAATGATCGCTTTTGATTTCCCCGCACTCGTTCTAATATCACTGAACATTATTCAAATGGTAACAATCATTCTCGTATTACTTCCCGTAGTCAATATCATTACACTCTCGAGAACCATCAAAGTTTTAGTCGATAATGTAAAGAACAGCTCTTATAATACATTATGTGTCGTGATATACGTCATTGTGATCGCCTGCTACGGTATTTTAGGACCTACAAAAACCCTTAATAGTCTAAAACACGTGTCAAAACTGAACGAAACTCCTCGAGAGAAGTTGATACGGATTATCGATACGACAAACGCTACTAGAAACTACTTGCTCGGCGGGATGTCCTTATTTTACATACTAGTTGCTTGGAGATTACTCGATTACATAAAATTTTCAGCTAAACTGCACGAGTTTTCCAATTTGATGGGGAATTACGATTTGATCGATGTAACGTTCAAGGAGGCTGAGCCGGAGGATACCGAAACGACGTTTATTATAGACGAAGCGATCGACGAGGAGGACTCCATGCACTGGCCTTCGATCGCCGAGCTGAGCAAGATCGAGCAAACGAAATTGAAAACGTTTTTCAAGGAAACGCCAAAGAAGGGTATGTCCCCGAGCTCCTCTAAGGAAAATACCCCTAAAAAAAAAGTTGGAGATAACCAAGAAGAGAACCCTGAACAAAAGAAATAAGCTGAATAAAATACACAACAAAATCTAAAATGATTAACATATTTAGCGTTTTTATCGGAAGTCTGCTCTTTCTGGAACTGGTATTTGTGGTCGCACTGCTGAAGCCGTTCAAAGAACCGTACTTGATAAGAGATTTCTGGTGTAAAATTCTCGAAAATTTTAGTAATCCATCTAAAATTGTCGCAGTTGTATTTTTCTCGCTCTGCATGAATACATTTATGGAGATCTCTTGGGAGAAAAGATATTATGGAAAACTTTTGGAGCAAGTGAACGATCCCGACTTAGTGGTTGAATTTTATTTGAGTAAAATATCCATGTGTTATACGTGCTTCTTTATAGCGCTGTTCCTTTTGTTGATAATAGAACGCATTGCTCAGTTTCTTATAAGAATTGCTCGTTTGTTAGAATTCGAGCTGATGTGCCGACATGCTATACTGACGAAGGAAGACGGCACTCAGGCTTCTAACACGACAGTTATTCTATCTTTGCAAGACATTTCGAACTACTTTGACAAAGGTAAAAGAGTTACATTAGATAATCGATTTGTGAGAAGAAATCCGTGGAGATCCTTATAATTTAATAATAAAATTGTATGATGCGAGTTTTACAATAGTTAATTGTTTAAAATAAAGTGTAGTGTGATTTCTCTAAATAATCACACAAGGAGTAGTTTTGCTAAAAACATTACGAATTCAACATTCCCAATAAACGGAACCAACCCGTTTCCGGTCCCTCGTCGGTCATTACAAACAAAAACTAGAAAAAGTCTCAATAACGCTGTCAAATGACACGATAGCGCCACAAAAGAATAAACTTGAATTTCACAAAACGAATGCCTGTCACTTGACTCACTTGTCACTGCTGACAGAAGCTGGCAGGCAGCGGAAGGTGTCGCAATGATGTTTATGAATAAATAAAATTTATTGTAGTTCCAAGTTCATAAACCACCCAAAAATGCCATAGAATCAGTGACTCGAAAAAACAGCAAGAATGGACAGCAGCTGCATCATCCTCACATGCCTTCTCCTCCTGCAGATGATCATGATCCTAATGATGCTAAACCCAGTTTACGATGTCCGTAAACTCACCAAGCTCATAAACTATGCCACAAGAAGATTTAAACGGGCCTATTTTCTACTAATCGGAGCGTATTTTAGCTTCGTGATCTACCTGGGCATGTTTATTCCGCTTCAAAACATCCAAGTTCTGATCTTCACTAACAATCTAGCGGCTTACGATAAGCTGATACTGCTGAGTCGGATCGAGAAGAACTACATTATCGCTGGGTTTTCGCTTTTCCTCGTCATAGTGCTGTATGGAGTCAGAGCTTTACTTTCTTACACAGCAAGCTTAATCCAACTAACGAAGAGACCCAGTGAACCGTTGTTTTTGCCTAAAAAGAAGCGTCCAGAGGATATACTACCTAATTTACTCAGGGTAAAGCGATCAATATCCTATGAAGCAATACTCTGTACGAACGAGCTAAAGGAGCATCTCAAGATTATGATGAAGAATATCGATCTGACACCGAACCGGTGTACTTTATCCAACATTCTGGAGACATCAAGTGTCAGCATGGACTTTTGATTGGCCGAAACTTTCCCCAATAAAACTTTTTCTCACCATTCCTTTTAATTATTTTCCGCAGTAACGTAGACATTGGCAAGTATTCGAGAATTCCGAATTACGTTGGGGAGGCGTTGGGAAATATTCGAAAGACAAGACCGTAAAAATAAAATGCCGTTTCCCTTCGTAGGGTAAAAATGCGGAGTAGGAATGTTTGGCGTGCGAGAAAGGAGCATGTATACATTAGAGCCAAAATGCTTCCCGTTGTATTGACTAAAGCATTTGCAGAGTTCCGTATAGGTACGCATAAAAATAAATACCTCCGTGATTCAAGGAAGCAGTGATTTTCAGTAAACGTGAGTATCCATTTGATTATCATAAATAGGCGGTCTCGGGAGTTTTGCAAGAATCAAAAGTTGGTATGAACTTGGAAGCCGTTATGGTTTGCCTTGAGAGCTTTTCACATTCTGAAGAAAAAGTCATGGAATAAGCTCTCAATAAAACTTTTAATTTTATACTTACAAGCATAGCAGGTAGAAATTACCTAATCTAAAAGACCTTGCAAAACTATACAACAATATTAAGCACTAGGTCGCTTTCTAACATAAAAAAGCTACTGCTCTGTCAATTGTATTCACAGCGCAATTGCAACAAAGATTAACAATACATCGATCAACCACCCCATACCACCCCATAGACCCCCATACTTGTCTTTGGCAAGGATTCAAAATTGCTCTGCGGCGCCGACCGTCGAGACCGGAGTAGGGTTTCCAAGATTATCAGAAAGTTGAATATATTTCCGTGGAATAAAAAACCGGATAAAATATTTCACTGGACTAATAAAGTAAATCGTTTGTCGTGATTTTGTATAATGTAATCCTACAGGTTTTCAGCAGACTACCTGTGTCTAAATCTGTCTGAATTACAGCCCATGGGTATATCAAAATTGTTCAATGGTCAGACAATATCGTTAGAGAAGAGTTATATTTTATCATCCTATCCTATCCTATCCTATCCTACTAATATTATAAATGCGAAAGTTTAGATGTTTGGATGTTTAGATGTTTGGATGTTTGTGTTTCAATCACGTCAAAACCACTGAACCAACTTGGATGAAACTTGGCATATATATAATTCGTAACCTGGATTGACATATAGGCTACTTTTTATCCCGAATAATTAACAGGATCTACAGGATTAAATGAACGAAAAGGATTAGCAGCGCCAATTGGCAAGAGGATTTCATTGTCATGTCATGTCACGTCAGTTTGACAGGGCGTAGTACTACCTCTTTGGTTTAACAACTAGCGTTTGACATTCCAGTAGGTACGAGTTCGGTGTAATGAGGTGTAATGTCAAGTTTCTCAAAGAAGTATCTGCTCGGTACACGCACAGATAATATGATGTACACGGAAACTGTAGACGCATACGAAGTCGCGGGTAACTGCTAGTAGTTTAATAAAGCATGGTGTATTGTAGATACATTCGATAAATTAAGAATTACATAATGTAATATGTAGGTATTCATAAAATTTTAAATAACTAAATATTGTCAGACAATTTTCAACGAGGCTGTCATTATATTCTTGGCAGCCCTAGTAAAGCGTAGGAATTAATATGGTACAGCTTAAATTTAGCCTCGTTTTGGGCTAAATTTAGCTTTTTTGTGTGATGTCCCATGTTTATTTTAGCCAGGTGAGTCAGGATTTTTGTACAACTTTGGTTTGTTTGGGTTATAGCTCCGCAATGAGACGGATACCTATTTATTCATTTCAGGAAGGTTTCAGGTCAAAAACTCATAAGCATTGAGATCCTAAGTTGGTTAATCACGACTTCTAAAATCAAATTAAAGAACCATCATTGGAAATAGGTATTATGAGCAGATACTCACCCATTATATCTACAGCAATGTATGCAGTATACATTAGGTGCATACTTACTGATGGACGTGCTCAGTAAAGCAATGTATTGTTATAGGCAGTGGTTGCCATCGGCAATCGGCTTGTTCCATCAATTAGTTACAAAAATGTTACCTATTTAATTGTTACTTAACTTTTCTCATATGATTGGACTTTTTTCATAAAATCACATTCTCTTTCTCTTCGTCTTTCTATTGTTCTCTCCAGCCCTTATTAGATTGCGCGCTTGTCAGTTCCTAAGGGAGTGGTTCTTCCTCGGGTCACCGCAGGATCGAGGTTCTTTACCCGGTCCCCTGTACTTTGGTAATTATAAATGGGCCCGTGTATTCCGTAAATATTTAATGTATTCCTAGTTTATTTATGGCTGTAGTCATACCAAAGCTCGGTCTATAAACTCCACTGGTTTTAGATAATCCTATCCTATCCTACTAATATTATAAATGCGAAAGTTTAGATGTTTGGATGTTTGTGTTTCAATCACGTCAAAACTAATGAACCAACTTGGATGAAACTTGGCATATATATAGTTCGTAACCTGGATTGACATACAGGCTATTTTTTATCCCGAATAATTAACAGGATCTACAGGATAAAATGAACGAAAAGGATTAGCAGCGCCAATTGGCAAGAGGATTTCATTGTCATGTCATGTCACGTCAGTTTGACAGGGCGTAGTACTACCTCGTTCGTCTAATGACTAGCGTTTGACATTCCAGTAGGTACGAGTTCGGTGTAATGAGGTGTAATGTCAAGTGTCTCAAAGAAGTATCCGCTCGGTACACGCACAGATAATATAATGTACGCGGAAACTGTAGACGCGTACGAAGTCGCGGGTAACTGCTAGTAATATTATAAATGAGAAAGTTTAGATGTTTGGATGTTTGTGTTTCAATCACGTCAAAACTACTGAACCAACTTGGATGAAACTTGGCATATATATATTACGTATCCTGGATTGACACATAGGCTACTTTTTATCCAGAATAATTAACAGAATCTACAGGATAAAACGAAAAAACGAGATTAGCAGAGCCAATTATTGGCAAGAGGATGATGTCATGTCATGTCACGTCAGTTTGACAGGACGTAGTACTACCTCTTTGGTCTAACGACTAACGTTTGACATTCGATTACGGGTTCGGTATAATGCCAAGTTTCTCAAAGAAGTATCCGCTCGGTACACGCACAGATAATATAATGTACACGGAAACGGTACTCGCGTACGAAGTCGCGGGTAACTGCTAGTGTCAGAATATTTGCAGATTTACGATCCGAATGTAAAAATTTAAATTGGTTTTCTATATGACGGAGTTCTGTGGTAACTGGTAACAAACTTAAAAAAAATACAACAGATATGAGAACTTCCTCCTCCAGAAATTGGTCAGAAAAAGCATGTTCTCAGTTCTACCAACCAGGTTCAACAAACGGAATCACTAGCTGAAAGGCACTTTACTGTACGTAATTACGTTGGCTATCGAGTATTTTGGTTTAAGATTTATTTTATCGGTAGATCCCCGCGGAGCTCGGGGCGGTCGCAACTGACGTAGGGAAGAACCGCGAACCAGATAAGGCGGGGGTCTAAGGTAATATAAATTACTTAAGCCTTTTCCTTGTCTTGAATTTTTTTTATCTGAAAGAGTGTACTTCTAGGTCGGTCACATTACATTTTCATCAAAATCGGTTTAGTAGTTTGGGTTATAAATAAAAATAGGTAACTGAAAAAATATGCCAACCACGAAATTGCGTATTTTGCTTTCCTCGTCGTCATCATCTGATTATGTAGCTGGTAGTCTAATTGAAGTCGGTTTTTCTAGTTTTTTAAACTTATAAATTATGTCCATTTTTTCGAATTTAAATTTTTGACAATGTTTTTTTTTTATTTTATAGATTTGTGACTTCAACCAAAAGTCAATAAATAGTTTAAAAAAAATCCTCTTTTATAGGTGCGAGTCCAAATGTTACCTCAATTAAAGAAGGCACTTTATATCTCAGAATGATGGGCGCAGTGCAATACATCACAGGGCACGTCTTCTTTGGACATGCTCAATAAGGCAATGCATCGTCATAGCCAGTGGTTACCGCTTAACATCAGATGGACCATCCGCTTCTTCCATCATTTATTTGTATAAAAATAGTAAATAAACATGTATAATTATTTTTAACCGTCTTCAAAAAACGTGGAGACCCTCAATTCGGTTTTTTTTTGTATTGTTTGTCACCTCAAAACTCTATGATGATAATAGGAATATTTCCAACCGCTATTCGCTTCTACTTTAACATTTCTCGTTCGTCCTTTTTATCTCGATTCTCGATAAAACTTAGATATATTCTTTTCATCGAAATCCCTTGATCTGACCTCTCTTATAATACTTTTTGGGCCGCTTTTACATTCGTAAGACTTCGTTTTTTATGAAACGGCAAGCGTAGAAAAACGTCCGTTAGTTGTAGCTAGGATCATGTATGTAAGAATCGTCTTCGACAACCATCAGAATAAATTCAATCCAAAAAAAATTTGATAACCTTCTGGATGCTACAAAAATCATTTGGATTTTCTAATTTTACTTAATTGTTATTCATAAACTTATGCTCAAAGAATCAGTCGATTCACGTCACCGCTGTATAATGGCCGTTATAAATCGGCCACTGTTTCCCAACAAATCAATGCTCTAGCGTTTGTCTAGTCGTTTATACGCAAGTGATTTATAATATTGACGCCAACTAATTCACTTTTCAGATGATGAAATATGGATGCCGTTCCTGAATTTCACAATTCGTGTGCGTTGTAAGATACAAGATACATTTATTTGCCAAAATAAGTGTTACAATTTGGTCTTATGCTAAAGTCAGAGGCACTTTAAACCTTATTCACCCTTTTCAGGTATCGCAAAAATGTTATATTTAATATATAACATTTGTATAATTGTATAATTTGTATATAACATTTGTGACATATACGTAATATAAGATAACTCATTTTTCTGTCTACCTTCATGTTTGTTTCGATTAAGTCGTACTAGTATAAAATCCAAGATGTAAATAACTTCAAAATAACTCATGGCACTTTGTATTGTAAGACTCGACTTGTGTTGATTGCAGAAAGTTATAAATATTCATGGACATTTTCACACAACGCCCTCTAGTCTCGAACTAGGCAAAGCTCGTAATAAGGAAAAAAAGTTTGATTGTTTTCGGACATTTCGGTTTTGTGAAAGAGTTTGTCCAATAAGATACTAATAAGATGGTGCAATTAGAAGCACAATCCACATTTCAGATGAATATTTACCTAATACTGCACATACCTATATGTCGTCTTGTTAAAGAAAATGAGGTGTGTGCGACCCATTTTGGAAATTGAAAGAAACACCGTTCCACATCTAGTTCAAAGTTTAAGTGTTCCGCCAAAGTGTAATGCAGCAGGAAATCTGTAAGGGATAGCTTAATACAAGGCAGGCTGGAAAGAAAAGGACGGGTGTAGTCCTGCTAATGGCCTAGACATAGTACAAAGAAGACAAATGGTTCATTTCTTAACATTTGTAACTAGTATATTGAAGGTGGATTTTTATCAAATGGTTTGTAATAAAAAAAATTTAGGCTTTGTAGGCCAAACTGTATGGATATTCCCAAGTTCAGCTTTTACAGTCGTTCTTAGTACTATAGTTTATAATATCTGTGGTTGTAGTCATAATTTATTTATTTATTATTTCTTTATCACAAGGATCATTTAGAACCGTCGTATATAACTAGATGATTCTAGGTGCCAGTTCCACGCGACCAGAGACCAGAACGGGCAAGAAACTACAGCGTGGTTCCTAGCTTTTTTTTTGTATGATCCTTTTTACAAATAAATATATTATTATATACTTAAATAGGTACTGAAATTCCAGTGTGGTGACATTTCAACTTTGTATTAACTATGGGCTTGTTTTAAAATTTATATCTATCTCTGTTTTTGACAAGTCTAAAATAGAGACGGAGATATTTATAACTGACGGATCTCTCATGACATCTCATGAGCGTAATCATGAGATGGTGAAATAAGCACTAAGGGCCTATTTCCCTTCTGGCCGTTTCCGAAACTAACTTCCGTAACCAGTTGCGAAAACGAAAATATCATTCTTCTAAAATAAACTAAAAGCTCCATTGAGATCATACTCCATTGATTAGGTGACACACACTAGTAGGTGGTAGTAGTAGTACCTACTCAAAGGCTCAATAATATGGATTTTTTCAAACAATTTGTGATTCGTAAATGTACTTTGCATACAATAGTTATGTTAATTTGCTTAAAAAACCCAGCTGTTTTCTCTCAGCTACGGCTTAGAGGCAAGCCAAAGGCTCTCTCGTAAATAAATGAGCATCTCTGTATTTTCTTGTATTTTTTCCACTTAGCTGAGAGAGAGAGCATTATGAAAATAGTTCTATTGGATCTACAGTGCAATTTTGTATTTTTATAGTTAAGTACTTTTCAAAATACTTTTACGTTGACTGTAAAAAAGAATTTTCCAGAATATTCTTAATACCCAGATATCCAGTGTATTCTCAATATTTTTTTTTAAAAATTTATAAGCAAGCGTTTGACCGCAATCTCACCTGATGTTAAGTGACGATGCGGTCGACGATGTATCAGGAATAAGAATATCAGGAATGTGCCCATAAGCAAACGCGCCTTTATTGAAACAAAATGGCCGCAGTATAAAGTAAAGTTGGCTATATACCCGCACTAGAAAAACAGTTAGTGTTGATATCACAGATGGGCATTTTAGCGGGTGTTTTAAAAATACCCGGTATTTTCGGTAAATACCCGCTAAAAACCCGAAATGGGTATTTACCGGGTAAATTTCTTTTGGGTAACCAGCGCTCATCTCTAGTACATCACAAATACGAAATCACTAAGTTATTCTGAATCTATATGAGCCAATTTACACACTCAATGTTCGGTTATGTGAAGTTATACTGCGTGGTACAGCGGCAATGCCCTGCGGTTATATAGTTGTTCTAAATGATCCTTGTGATTTTATTAAATAAAGAAATTTTGACTTTGACTTTGACTTTACCACGCAGTGTAAATCTACCTACCTTATGTTGAAAAAAATCGTATTATCAATAGAATCGGAGGGTTTTTTCTAACCCTGTAAAAATGTATTTCAATTTAAAAACAAAACTTACTTCAATTTTAATTTAGCTAAAAATAACGATGAACAATATCGCTCGAGTAACTAAAGAGAAACTTTTACATCGAGAACCCAAAACTTCCGACACCATTAAGCACCACTTTTCATCCAACTGAAAATTACGGTTGGAGCGAAATTATTTTGGACTTTATCCCCAGGGCGTAAGGATGAAATCTGATTAGAGGATTTGTAAGGATCCGCATGGGATCTGAATTAAGAGAACGCATAACGAGGCTGGCCGAGTGTTTAGTGATAAAATTGGTAATACGTTTCAAAATGGACGATATTAATAACTTGGTAGGTACCTAGTAAGTAATTAATTAAATAAATAATAATATAAATAAATATTCATGTACATTTCACACAACATCCTCTAGTCCTAAACAAATTATACTTTTCTAGACACTTAATACAATAATTTAATTTTACTTTAAAATGCTTCGATCTAGTGTTTTCCTATACACCTAGTTAGTAATTTAATTAAAATAGGGTACGACATTATAAATTTAAACATAAAAAATATCTGTGAACTGATTTGTTTTTTTGTTTGAAAGGTGAATTAGTCGGGAGTGTTCGTAGCTGTGTTTGATAAAAATCGGTCCAAGATTTTTTAGAGATTTAAAATTTTTAATTTAATTACTTATTTATATTATAAAAACGGCCACAGGTCAGGTTATACAAACATAACTACGCTGCATACAATGCAGAGAATCGTAAGAAAGGGAGCGCAATTAGGCGTAAGCGCGCACCGCGGTCAAAGCCCGTCCTACACAAATACACTGTCATCCCTCTCGCACGATTTGCAACGTTCAACTTCTAATAGATAGGTAGCTCAAAATCTAAACAGTATAGATAAATAGATAGATAGATAGAAAATACTTTATTGCACACCTTAAATTAAGGGATTACTATACAACATAAAAAACAAAAGTTAACTATAACTTTACTTAGTATAGGTGGACGTATCTTCGACTGTATCAACAAACTACCTATATTAAGTTAGCTTTGGTCTTTCTGTAAACCCAATTTGTATGTGAATAAAATTAAAATGAAACAAAACTGCTTGGTTTCAGAAAATTCTCCCCAAACATGCGGCAGTACTTTATTGCTGACGTCAACATCCTTAAAAGTAAGAAACCGTAAGACAAATTTATCCTTACCCGGTTTATTGTTGCTTTCTGGCACCCATTGTAGTGGGAGGGGGTTGGTTCGTGACTACGACTGTGTGGTGCAAGGTAAAAGACACGCAATCTTAAATTACAAACAATAAAAATTTGGATGTTACTTTTTCACGTCGTACAGACTTAAGATTTGGATGAAACTTGCCATAAAGTATTGTAGTCTAAACGGATCTTTGTCTCTCTGAAGTACCTAAGCCTAATTTTTCCACACAATGCGCAATCGTTTCTGCACGTTGACTTTAAAGGTATAAAGATCTTTTTTGCGTACTGTACAATTCCTGTTATAATGCCACTATTTCCTAGGAAACCTGCGAGTGAGGCGGCGGACAAAAACTTGTCAAATTATGCCTTTCAACTCACTGTACCTAATGCGGAGAGTGACTAATCTCATATTTTTAGTTGTTAGCTCAAATAATCCTCGCCTCGACTTGACCTCCAAATTTTGCTTTGGTAGTTATTTTGACAACTAAAACCTACGCACGATTTCGAGCTCAAAATCGAGCCGAATATTATTCGACAAGAAAAAATTTTAATTAGCTCTTTTTTTACAAGAGGAATCTATTTATTCACAAAGAAAAGTACGACTAATACAGTATTTATAATATTTACAAAATGCTTTATGTGTAAGACGGTAGGCGTAAATTCTTTTTAGCAGATTGCAACCAAAATATCGAAACTTAGAGATACAAGATACATTTATTTACCGAGTCTACATAAAACTACTCGTAAGTATTTTTTATATAACATTTCAGTTATTTTGTATCTGTATTGTAACTATTTTAAATGTGTAGATTTCGGAAACCCAAGAACAGATAAATATTTATCAATAAGAAGCAATCTTTTTCCGACTCTACCATAGTGCCTACAGCTGACAAAATAGAGGTCCTATCTTGAGATGAAAGATATTACTATTTACTTCCACGAAGGATCAAACAAACCATCAAGAATCCTACTTAGCTTGTATAGAAAATTACATTCTATGTAATATAGGTACGCACATGTAGTAACATAGAGTAGTGTGTAAGTAGAAATACTTTCAGTGTACGTACAGTACGCACAACGGATCTTTATCCCTCTGAAGTTAGTTGCAACAAACGATTGCTTAAGGATTCTGCGCAGATATTTCAGAGGGACAAAGATCGGTTGTGACTACTTTTAAAAACCAATGCTTTAGGACGTTCAAGTTGAGGTCATATTTCGCGTGATAATTAACGTCAAATGACGCAAACGTTTATTACTTCTTTTATTTAATTGAAGATTTACTTCGGATAAGAGAGTAGTTTTACTATTAGTAAAGTCGTTTGGAAGAATAGTCTGGAGTTTGGTAGAGTTTTTGATATTTTCCTGATTAATAGAATAGTTTACTAAAATCGCTACATCTTGCATTTTACTCCATGCAATAAAACACAAACGCACGAGGTCCAAGCCCGATATATCTGATACGTTCCTAAATTATTAATGTTTATTTTTGTGTATTTTTCGTGAAAGGTCGCAGTTACACATGAAACGGGTTATTTCTATAATTTTGCGGTTTATGTCAAGATTGTTTGTTTGTTAAGAACGCTCACCTTATGCTCACCATAATTATGGCGTTTATCAGTTAAAACAAAAAAAAACCTAAAATACTGCATGGATCTTGACTTGGTATAAATTACTTACAGAGCAAGTCTTCAGAGGACAGTCCTATGCTGTAATACGATGCATAAAAAACCACCTGCTTATTTCCTCATTATTTTGATTCAAAAAAAGTACTCAGATCAAAACTAAAACGAGCTTTAAACTTAGTATAAACTAAACTCTAAGGCTTTCGTAGAAAGAAAGAGAAGTAGAAATACTTTATTGCACACCACACCTTTTACAAAAAGAAATACAACAGTGAGATAAACAATAGGCGGTCTTATTACTAAAAGCAATCTCTGATTTGGTAGTGACCAAGAAAGAAATAAAGAATACCAAAGTTGGAGAATAAAATGCAGACATTTACTTATAATACCGGTGCGCCGGCAAACAGGCAAAAAATCTTAGCTTAGTCCGGGTTTATTTGCGTTTTTCCCTATTTTGAGATCGCCGTCAAGTTTTTCACACACAATAAAGTATTCATGTTTATGTGTTTGTAAGTTGCGCTTACATTAGGATGTGTTGTTTGTGAATTTACCAACAAAGATAATAAATAACAATAATAAATATTCATGGACTTTACACATAACGCCCTCTAGTCCCAAACTAAGCAAAGCTTGTGATATGGGAACTAGATGGCTGATAGAATACTTAAATACTTTTTTTTTTGTAAATACATACTTATAATACATAGTAACACCCAGACATAGAACAAACATCTATGTTTTCCACGCACAAATGTTTGTGCTCAGTGGGGATTGAACCCACGACCCACAGCACGGAAGGCAGAGCCATTACCGACTGAGCTGTGACGCCTGTCAGCTTGGCTTTTAGGACAATAAGAAATATAACATAGTACCACCATCTTGCAAAAAGAAAATCAACTTATAATAATTTTGGCAGGGGTGCTTTAGCTACCCTCTTATTTATCGACTTTGTTTTGAACAATATTTCTAAACATACAGAGTATATTGTGTTAGTGCCATGCCTAACATGGTAATTTTTTAAGTTTAAGTAATAGCAACATTTTAATAGTAGAGAAATCCATATTTTATGTAATGGCAAGTTTTTCGCTCTCTTCCTGTCTGAATACTGTACCTAGCGGTGTGTTCTCTGGCTATATTTTTATATTTATTTCAATAAACCCTAAATTAACAGATTCTCACGCATTTTATTCCATACAGACTTAGAATCAAATAAAGGCAACTTGTGCTTATTCGATTTCAAACAACTCCAAGGAGTGGAACTAACTATCGTCGTCAGTATTTCCGGATCGCTACAGTTTAGGAATTTGTAAAACAAGACTGAACAGGTGAACTAATAGTTATGCGTATTCCACCTTAGGCTGCACAAAAGCAGATGCATTATCCATCAGCTGCACTGGAGACCAAATACTTGAACTTGAACGTGCTTGAAAGTATTTTATGTATAAACTAAATATACAGACTATTTCCGCGAGATGGGTCAGTGAGGGGAAATTCTTAACAGATATAAAAATATACAACAGGTCACGCTTTTGATTGGTACTAATTTGGATTAGTTGAGCTATCTATAATACGTTTGCAATGGTTTGCAAATAGCTCAACTGTTTCATGATGTATTATGTAAATATTATAAATGCAAATATTGTAAACTGTATTAGTCATGATTTTTTTGTACGGAAAATTCAAATGCGATGTATTCAACTTTTGCACACGTCGAACTATTTACGTGATTGGTCCGAATAAGCTCCCTTTCAACTAACTAGGAGTATTTTGTTACATATTTTTGCCAGTGTTCTGTAAAATATCACACGTGGCGTGATCCACCTGTTTAAATAACATTTAATCTAAAATGTTCAGGACCCTATTCAGTTTATGTTAATTTTTGAAGGTAAAAACAGAATTTTGCAAAGGCAACACCACGTTTGTTTTTACGATACGACCTATGTTTAAGGGTTAAACTACATTTAAAGTACCTTTCAGCACTTTGGATATTACTAAATGTAGTTTTTGGATGCATTTAACCCGTTATACATTTAAACGATCTAAACGATCAAATACCTGAAAGTGTTCCCCTTATCGAGAAAAAAGTCATGAGTAGGTTTTTTTGACAATGCGCGCGCTTTTAGTTGCTCTAGAATTGAATATTGACATTTACTGTTTTTTAATGAGGGTAAGTGTACAACCAGGTGGCCCACCTGATGTCAAGTGGTAGCCTCTGCCAACAACAATGCTGTTGTATTAAGTCAATACACAAGAAAGCTACTGATGTGGGTAGTTATGTTTGCAGAATAAATTAGTATGTACGCAGCCATCGTTTCATTACAAATGCATTACCCCACTGGCCACGTCCGCCAAAGACGTTAAGCATCGTACTGCATTTATCACTCTGAGACGTAAAGATGTCAAGTCTCATGTTTTATCAAAGTAGTTGTGACGATGTGTGCGTTGGTATATAGTTTGATCACAAGCTTATTTTTAGGAATTATCAGCGTCTGCATTTTGCGGCGTTTCAGAATATCAACGTTATTGTAAGAAGAAGATAAATAGATGATACTTATCGTAATTAAGTGAAAAAGCTTTAATATGATAATAATGACAGAATAAAGCCATCACGAACTCAAAACAGGGATATCTCTGCTTGTAGATGAATAAGACGAAATCGACTCATTGTAATTCAAGGCACGGATTTCTCGGTTAGTAAACATCCTTGAGGATATTTTAGTCTGAGAGGGAAGTCAGAAGCACGAGAATCTTGTTCATACAATACACACAACGCCCTCTAGTCCCAAACTAAGCAAAGCTTGTGATATGGGAACTAGATGGCTGATAGAATACTTATATACTGTTTTTTTTGTAAATACATACTTATAATACATAGTAACACCCAGACATACATTACATTACAAAATGTCTAAAAATCTCTTGTGCATCATTTAACAGGACAGAGCTAACATTAGTGCACGATAAGTCAGTCAACTACCTATTTGATAGCAGAACCGCGGCTTTGTGACGATGACAAATACATGATTTGGGCCAGCTCATTGTTGGGACATCTATATTATTATAACCTCCTGCCCGCACTGAGTGATGACAAATTTATACGATGAATACTACAAACGCTTTGCAAAATTATAAAATTGAAACTTCTACGAAGACTCGCAATGATAAGTGAAAAAAAGCCGCAGGAATACCTCGAAGGGTACCTGCCTACGTATGCCAATCTTTTGCTCTCAAGTTATATTTCACTGCCCAGTGTAATTTCTTCAGATCACGTGGTACAATTTTGTACCACGTGATCATTCTTTTTAGACACTTGACAGCAAAATATGCGCGAAAACACATCAAATGACATCATAATGTCACTATTTAGTCACAGAATAACTATGAGTTAGTATGAACTGACCATGATTTAAAACTTTGGAGTTCAACTTTGATTGGCATACCCCTGCTGAATAAACTCCATGTGTTTATTATTCAGGTGCCCTTTAGTTCTGTTTATTGTAACACCCTGTATAATTGTTACAAAGTAGTATACTTACCTAATTAAAATGTGTGATAACGAAGTATTTAAACAATACATTACGATGCGACTATTTCCATACATTTTAGAATGTTTCTATTCTCCAGCAACTGTACTTTGACATACACATAGACATTCATTTGTTCACTACATAGCACACACATAAAACATAACAGAATACTTTATGTACTAATATATATATATATATATATATATATATATATATATATATATATATATATATAAGTTTCAATCACGTCTAAACTACTGAACCAACTTGGATGAAACTTGGCATAAATATAGTTCGTAACCTGGATTGACACATAGGCTACTTTTTATTTCGAATAATTAACAGGATCTACAGGATAAAATGGACGAAAAGGATTAGCAGCGCCAATTGGCAAGAGGATTTCATTGTCATGTCATGTCACGTCAGTTTGACAGGGCGTAGTACTACCTCTTTGGTCTAACGACTAGCGTTTGACATTCCAGTACGAGTTCGGTGTAATGAGGTGTAATGTCAAGTTTCTCAAAGTATCCGCTCGGTACACGCCCAGATAATATAATGTACACGGAAACTGTAGACGCGTACGAAGTCGCGGGTAACTGCTAGTGTACTAATAAGAGCTGATAATTAATTAAAAGTTACTTCGGTAGCTAGATGAGTAACTGCTAAATTAAGTACTCATAACTGTTCTCAGGATGACAAAATAGAAGTGATAATCAAAACACGAAACGGCTTTTTCGTCCGTCACATAATATCATCAATTCATCAGCATTTTATTTGATTTTTCAAGGAACAAAATCAACGAAAAAAATAAATTAAATCAGTTTTGCTGGTCAATCAAGCAAATTACAGCTCTAACTTGAAGAGGTTGCAGTTCAATTTCCCTTGACGCTGAGTTGTTTGCTTTCATAGCTTTTATCGTAGGACTGAGTTCCATGTAATAAATCTATTGAAAATGTAACATTTGATATTGGGCCTGTATTGGGATAATAAATCAATATTATGACAGTTGCTAATGTCAGATTTAATGGCAAAAGATTGATTGTGAATGGATCGATGCAGAAACCTTACAATATCGTTGGGGTTATTAATTGTTCAATTTTGGGTCATATTTTCTATCATATGTTAGAGAACTAATAAGCATCATGTAGCTCAAAGTGACGATGAAGCCGACAATATAACGAGACGGTCTAGAAGACCTCACTCTTGCCTTGAAATGATCCAGATTGTAGTGACTATTGCTGAACCAATCAATCAAAATAAAATTCAGTTATGGATAACCTGAATTTTAGAGATGAATAGGTTAATAATTTTATTTATGGATCAAAATAATACAATATAACTTGGTAAAAAACCTAGCAAAAAATAATATTTTTAATCCATTAATTTTGTTTTTAATTAACGTAACACAACAATAATTATTTATTGTAAATTGAGTAGCTCGTTATAAATTGTGGTAAACATTGTTAACGCATTAAAATCGGTTTTCATGGCGTATGTACACTCTCGACCCGACGTCGAAAGTATCGAGTACCACTTGTATCTTTTCCGCAAAATAAACTTACAATCAGTGCCTTGACCACGAATAAATGTGACAATCGTAAACGTATCGTAACGCTAGCGTATCTGAGATACACTGCGCGGTGACGCTACAACGTTCGGCAGTCCAGCTGACGTTGACGCGCAATATGATTAGAATCCGTTAGGTTTACGTAACGGGGCGACTGTCAGATTTGTTTGTGATTACCCCTCATGGGTATAGATAGAAAACAAAAGAATATTGATGCACGAGAGCTGATCAGCACAAACAGCTTGTATATTCTTGTCTTAGTCCTAAGCTTTTTCTAGATTTTGTAATGTTATCCCCTTTAACCGCAGGACAAGTAGACGCATGACACAATACCGTCCATACTTGGCAAACATTCCACCCATTTGCACCAAACGTTTTGGATCTACGTTCATTATGCGATTTGCCAAGGAATGGAACTCGTTGCCGTCTTCTGTCTTTCCTGAGAAATATACTCTGGGTCTTTTCAAGGCAAGAGTGAATAGGCGTCCTCTAGAGTGTCCTGCTCCATCGTCGGCATCATCGTCACTTACCATCAGGTGAGAGTGGCCAAAGGACATTCTTTATCTATATAAAAAAAAAACTACACGTTGTTTTACTTATAGAAACGAATGATCATGAACAAAAGATTTGCCACCAATATACGGGTTAAAATGGTATATCCCAGAAACCCCCACTGAGAAATCTCCAGCAGTTGGGATTTCCTTGACCAAAGATTGGTAACATGGTAACACTGTCTCTACTTGCAACACAATCTGAAGAATGAGGTGTCGCCAATTACCAACGAAAATATAAAAAGACTTGACGAGAGTGTACAACCGATAACTTCCACGTGATATAAAATCAAAAATCCCTGAAATAAATTGGAATGAATCACACACGTATTGTCGATTGAGATAATTGAAAACGTTTGTTGATTTAACACATATTCACGGATCAATCAATGTAACAGGGTTTACAGTGGTGTGAGTTTTGAAATAAACTTTTCATATCCAAACTGAGCAATATATTTCAACTATTTTCACTGATTAATTCAACTATTTTGATTGTCTTACACAGTGATAGATTAGTGATGGCTTAACCGGTCTTTGCATCTTATATAAATGATTATACACCATCAGTAGCCACTTTGTACCGATGCATCGATGAACGGGACGCTGCAGTGCCTGGGGCATGATTTAGATGGATTGGCTTGCCCAGCACCTGTATCATTCCCAGCCTAGCCGGCCTTGTCCAAAAGAAAGACAAGGTCAATAGTGTGGAGCTGATTAAGCCGCGGGTTTCTTCACGGTGTTTTTCTTCACCGTTCTTCTTCTTCGCGTGTCAATGGTATGAAACACTAGACGAAGTTCGAGTAGAACTTCGCCACCTTTACCCCCTCGTCTATGGCATGCATGAGGTCATCCCTTGTGCAGGTGTTAGGGCACAAGGGGCAAACGAGCAAATGGGACATCGTTTGGATGGGGACCCCGCAGTCACATTGACTGTCGCGATAGCCCCATCTACACATGCTCTCCGTAGAGCGACCGACTTGGGTTCGGAGCCGGTTGATGGATCTCCACACTGGCCATGGAAGATCTTGTCCTGGAGGCAGATGCTCTTTCACCGTTTCTTCACCGTTTAAGAGCATCGACTATAGAATAGAAAAGTTGTGTCATAATATATGGAGTGACGTAGCCATTGACGTTTATTCTCCAGCAGCTGGGTTGACTTGGCAAAAATATTTCTTACTAGCAATTACCCGCGACTTCGTACGCGAGTAGGTACTGTTTCCGTGTAATTATAAAATCTGCGTATATTATCTGTGCGTGTACCGAGCGGATACTTCTTTGAAAAACTTGACATTACACCGAACCCGTACTCGAATGTCAAACGTTAGTCGTTAGACCAAAGAGGTAGTACTACGTCCTGTCAAACTGACGTGACGTGACATGACAGCATCCTCTTGCTAAATTGGCGCTGCTAATCCCGTTCGTTCATTTTATCTTGTAGATCCTGTTAATTATTCGGGATAAAAAGTAGCCTATGTGTCAATCCAGGTTACGAACTATATATATGCCAAGTTTCGTCCAAGTTGGTTCAGTAGTTTTGACGTGATTGAAACACAAACATCCAAACATCTAAACTTTCGCATTTATAATATTAGTAGGATAGGATAGGATAGGATAGGATAGGATAATGCCTAAATTACTTTGGTACCAAATGGCAATGACCCGGTAGGTACAGTTTTCAGGTCACTGACCTTACGTTGACCGAAAACGAGCGAACGAAGCGTAAACTAATTCATACGATCATCAAACTTCGCTCAGTTTACCGTCAAGTCAAACTTGCGCAAACTTAATAAGCCCATCAAACTGTCTTGTACAAGCTGTTGCGAAACTGCTTCGATAAATCATAGAATAAACAGTGTTAGCGTACAGTAGCTTCACTTCCTTAGGCTGAAGAGCCTCTGTGAGGCAAACCAATATTTTGGAAAAAAATCTTATTAAAACACAGAGTAGGTAGCTAGAAGGTTCACAAGACTAAAAAGCTTCTGAGAGGCACATCAAACATTAGTTTAGGATAAAATGTTTGATTTTGATATAGTTGTTCAGAAACAAAGTTTATTGTGATTTATGACAGTAAAAGAAATTAAAAAAAAAACATAAATAGCACATGAAACTGCAGTTTTTAATCTTCTTTACTCGTTCTAAAATAATTATTGAATGCAACTTTACTCGTACTAAATCAAAAATCATACAGTTAATCAAGTTTGAATCTAAAAACTACGGAATAGAGTTGATTTCACATTGAGAGTCAATGGCTGGCACGAGTTTTACCTAGTTTTCAGCATGGTCAAACAACAACTTTCCAAGAGATAAGCAAAGCTTGATGCTGATCTACAATTGAAACGCAAGTCTTGAATCAGTTTTACAATACTGTTTACATCTTATAGCGTTCTGGTTTTCTCACGATGTGGTCCTTCAACTAAAATATCGTGGGAAAACTAGTTAGTAGGTATTTGTGCAGCGGTAGGGATGTTTCCAAATTGTGGCTATACAACGTGTAACATATTGTCCCTATAAGCCGAAAAGGGGCTTATTCAGACCAATCACCTGAATAGATTGGCATGTGCAAGAGTTGAATGAAACATGTTGGAAATATCCATTTTTTTTTTGCCTTAGATATTTGCGACCACTTTTAATGTTTTTTTACTTTGCGTATGTATCCAGCCTGTTAGTACACATGCTCACGCACCCTCCTATCAAATCGCACTCACACTTGTCTAAGTGTGTCTACTTTAACACGTGTGCAATGTTTTTTAAGGAAACTTTAAGACGCTTTTCATGAATGAAAAAGATCAAAATATCAAAAGTCGTAGAACAAATGTTGTTCACCATGACGTGTATAATAACCCCCTTTCGGACTTATAGGGACATTATGTTACACTCTGTATACTAAACGAGATTATGACGACGTGCAAAGATATCTTTACTGATTCTGGGTACCTACTTGTTGGTAGACTGAATTCCTGTAGATTCTATAGGAATGTGGTTTTGTGTACTTTACTTCTTCAAATGCCAAAGCTACGGCGGTGGCCATAAAGCGGCCTAAAAAGTCAGTTTCCAGAGTTAGCCACTAACTCATCCGAACGAACGTTTTCAAAATTTTATAAGTTGGAAAAAATTACCATATATACCTCATTAAAATTGTCGCAAATTCTTTGAATTAGGATACTTATATTTACCTACCATGACTTGTGAGTTGCTATAAATTTATTTTTAGATATTTCAGCACAGATGTAAAAATTCTGACAAGCTGGGGGGTAATTCTGGGTATGGCAGAGATTTTACTCTAATAGGGATGACGTCAAATCTCGGTTGAAAACTGGTTTCACCCACTAGTGACAAGGGTTTTCAACGTCATTTTGATGTCATCCCTATTAGAGTAAAATCTCTGCCGAAGAGAGAATAAAGCCCCTGCATGCAGATTTGAAGGCATTTTTAATCCACATAATATCAAAGTTAGTAGGCGCACGTTTAACGACCTACGAGAACCTAGTGTCTAGTTAAACCTTACATAAGCCTTAAGGTACTATAAAATTTATATATTATGTGTAATTTATTGAAATAATAGTAATAAATAACGTAAACAAAACTCCGAACCCACAACAAATATTACTATACCCTAGCGATCGACCTCGACAAGCAATCTAATGACATTAGTACACACGTGTCCGGCTTGTCAATGATGCTTATTGAATACCTAAATAACTGCTGATTGGCTGTGTGATTAGGGGAGATTGACAGCGGGAAATTGTTATCGGTCGGTATCATGAAAATGACAAATGTTAGTATTGGTCAAAACCGAAGATCGAAATGCGTATTAGTCATTGCCTTTACAGTATTCAAAGTTTCATCCAAATCAAATCAGTACAGCGTGAATGAAACACAAACATCCAAACATTTAAACTTTGACATTTATAATATTAGCGGGATATCCGAAATTTTTGCATATTTTCAATCCAGATTTTTGCGAATTCCATCAAAAATAGCAAGAGATTTACAAATGATTTTTTTTCATACAAAACTGGTGGGTTTCTCGATTCTCACTTTTCAAAAACCAGCAAAATAACACTCACATGAGCTATGTGGCGTCTTACACTACACTCGCCTCAACGTGATTTTCACTCAAACATTATTATACCCTTAGCATCGTGGTTCAATAATGATGATGCTTCAAGCACAACAATTTTTCCCTCATAAATTCTGCGCGGTATTTTCGCTCGTCAATTCAGATCGCTTTCTCCCTTCCAATTGCATTTCTCATTCACTTAAAGCGTCCAATCAATCGATCCCTAATTGGAGTTCAGTCGCGAATGAACGAAACTTCCGTCGAAGGTTCTCGATATCCTGACGCTTCCGATTCGTATCCGGGATCTGGAACGACTTATCCGGTTTTCATTTGAATGTATTACGGTATTCGGTTACGGTGATGAGACTCTTGTTTGCTCATTGACGCATTGACACTTTTAGCTAGGTGTTTTCAACAACAAATTTGCTTTATTTTGCGTGCCTAGCCTATTTCCACTTACTTCTAAATAACTTTCTCTATACTCGTATTCAGCGAAAAAATCTAAAATTATCAAGTGAAGTATTGATTTTTGTAAGATCGTCTTCTTCTTACGTGTCAATGGTGACAACAAACACTAGCCGAAGTTCGAATAGAACATCGCCACTTTTACCCCTTCGTCTGTGGCTAGATCCGGAAACGCAGGGTTTAGTCTGGCTAATTCTTTCAACACAATGGCACCACAACAACCTTTGTAAGATTATTACGCTCTACCTAACTTGTAGTCACTATTTCCCAGTAGCTATAGATTCTGCGAGCTATTTGTCTTGATATCCATTTATGTGACTGACCACAAAGATCGAGATCTGTGGAAAAGAGGGAGAGAAGCCTTTGTCTTGCAGTGGGATGTATAAAATCAACAGACTAAAAATAAAATAAATATTATATTAAACTTAATTCTGAGAACCTCTATTACAACTGATTGAAGTTTATAATTTGTCTACTACCTGATACCGACACCTACCAAAAACGCTAATACAATTTTTAACAGTGTATTAGTACTAGTACACCTAATAATTATAATTCTTATCCAATTGTACTATCTCATAATAACAGACTATATTCACATTCTCTCTACTTATCTACTCTATTTAACTACCTTTCCATTTTCACACTTTGAACTCTCTGTGTATCGACCGGCTAAAGTCTCGACTTAAAATAGTTGGAGCAATGGCACCACAGCCTTATAATACGCAGACTGGATGGCTGGTCAACTTATGCCCTAGTTAAGGCTGACGGCACTGTGGAAATTAATTTGCAATTTAACGTATGGTGTACCCTTAACTAGTTTTCTGGCACATTTTAGAGATAGAGTGAGCTATGAGTGCGATGTAATTAATTTGTTTGACCAGTAGTTTCTTAACACGGGTTTTTTTGCAATTGGGTTTTTGCAAGCATACTCATAGCTACTGTATTTGAAGTTATATTCTGCTAAGCCCACATTCAACATCAAAAACATTTTTTGAGTAAAAAAAAAATCAATTAATTTATGTAACGTTCAGTGTATTGTAGTGGGTGACCGTCAATGGCATTTTTATCTGAAAGCGTAAATACTTCAAGCACATTAAGCTATCGGTTTCGTCTGTTACAGTTAGAAAAATTATAAAGTATAGAAAATATAAACCGATTTTTATACTGATTCAAACTATGGCAGTCTGAATTACAAGTAAATTATTACATGAAAAAACAAACATATTTATTGTATGTAATAAAATGTGAAAGCTTATGAATTGTACTGTAGCTACAACTAATTCTATAAATAAGTATATCCCACTTTAAGGCAAATGAAACTCAGAGGAAAACTCGTTGTCACAGCACTAGGGGAGATTTTTGGGGGTTAGGGGGATGATTTAATAAATATTCAAATAAAGGAAGAGGTCCATTTTGACCGCGTGCTCTGAACTTGATGCTCAGTGAAAAGTGTCCTTAATTGGATCGGAGTAAGGTCGATTTTGCAAAGTTGAGATGGTGTTGATGGAGGGTATTTTGGGCATTAGCTGTGGATTGACGTACTGTCGATGTTGGTTTTATTATTTCGGCACTGAAATTCAAATTAGGTTTTAATGTTCATACTTTAAACGAAACTCACACCAAATCGAATCATTTATTAGATCGTTTTTCAAGTTTCAGTTAGTTTTTAAATAACTGGAAATTAAAAATCACATCTAATTCATAGATGAAGACCGTTTATCTATGTGTGTGTGCTGAATTCCACTCTGACGTATCGGGACAGAAAGAGAGGGAGTCTACATTTTGTGTAAACAACCGCGAACATAGCTAAAAAGAATGAGATAGAATAAATAATGTAGGTTTCATGAACCACACGCATACAATTATGATGAAGTATTCCATTTGACAAAATGACTTTTATGCTGTCGTGTTAAAGTTCATATTCCAACTCAGTATTTTACGGTACCTAATAATTACTTCTTCGAGAGATCAATGCTAAACCTTAGCTAGTTTATTAGCTTTAGCTTATTTTAAGCCTTAGCGTATTTTGTACTACTAAAGGATGAAAGAAGCCGATGGCCCATCTGATATAAAGTGGTTATTTCTGCCTATAACAATGCATTGTCTCACTGAGCATGTCCTCTAAGGACGTGCCTTGTAGTTTTACACCAAGTAAAATAAAAAAATTATATTAAATTAAAAATTAAAAAACCCTTGAATCTTAGACCGATTTTTATCAAACATAGCTAATATCACAACACTCCCGACTCAAATTCTGTTCATCCGTTCAAGATCTACATTGCCTCAGACACACACACACACACACACACACACACACATATACACACACAGACACGTCAAACTTATAAAACCCAGTAGTTTTTGCGGCGGGGGTTAAAAACTATTCCCCACACGTTACTTAGCACGCACATCTCTGAGGCACCCAGCGGTCTGTTTTACGAGAACAATAAGCGTCAGGAAGCGCTGACTAAACAATATACGTTCAGATAAGGGGCCCTTGAAGAACCTCATATTTGACACTAGACTAGTACGGTTCCCACGGTTACCCGCACTTTTTAGTACGTGATAAATTTTACGCTAGAATGAAAGATGGGTTTTGTGGGTAAACATTATATAGCTTGGCCTTACTGCTTACAGCAAGGTTATAAGAGCTGTCGCATCAGCAACTTTTTGTCTTCGCAACTAATCTGACGCGACAGACGACAGAAATAAAAAAATAATAATCTGGGCAACTAAGTTTGTGCACAAGCTCATAAACTCCACAGTTCTATTGGTTTTTTAACGAGTTAGTACTGGTGGTTTTAGTAGTATCAGTTTGGTTTATTTTGGGGTTAGATGACGCTGTTTGAAGAAATATTCACCGATATTTTTGAATCCCATCTTGAATGTTGCGATAAGCTACGCCTCGTAGACCGCGTAGCACATACGTAGCACTTTCGTAGCAGCTCTACGCAATATTTTTTATAATTTTTCTAGATCCATCTTTGATGGAATTTATTTTGAATAAGTTACAAATATAAACAGATTTTTTTTTAACGGTTTTTCACGAATTTTAATTGAATATAATTATTAACTGTGATCCGACCGCGTAGCACGTTCGTAGACAAGTGCTACGTAATAATTAGACATAACTTTTATTCGCAATTTTTACTCTTTACACTGTGTATTTTTCACAATAAACAATAAAATATTGTATTTTCTATCACGTAGACACGACATTTTATTTCTCAACTGCATTAAACTAAAAAGATAAACACATTTTGCTGACGCAACCATCGAAACTATATTCATAACATTTCAAAAAGCTAAACTGACGGATGGAAGTAGCTTCGTTTCACGGAAACCAGAGCGCTGACTCAAGCAGAAGCCTCTTGGAAATGTAACGAGAGGTCCCCACATGCAGTCTACAGGGTGTGACAAAATCTACTTCGGCAGTGTGTTAAAAATGTGTCATTCAAAACATCACAAAAATGAACACAGACGTAAGTCAAATTAAACAGATTTTGTAGTATGTTAAGAATCATATAATTCTAAATTCTAAATGATCCTTGTGATTTTATTGAATAAAGAAATTTTGACTTTGACTTTGACATAGCATACTTGAATTCCCAAGGGTTGGACCACAAATAATTCGTTTTTTTTTTCACTACTAAGCGGTCAATGAAGACCTCACCACGACGAAATTTAAGAAAATAAGGATTCGCATCATTAATTGGTAATCTAGCATTTGCCTAGCGCATATATGCCCCTAAAAAAGCCTCTATATAGTTTATTTTGGTAGAGCTTCTTGTGAAAGAACTAGTCCAGGAAAGTACCTATTTCTGCTGCCAATCAATAGGGTAAGCAGGTTTGCAGTAGACATGCTCAGTGAGGCATCACTATAGACAGTGGTTACCACTTAACATCAGATGGGCCGCCGCATTTCCTATCATATAGTTAAAAAAAAGTATTACTTTGACTCAAAATATTTTTTTAATCACGCACAAAATATTTGGAGTATATTTTGCACAGCCTGTATTTAGATGTAAAAGTTAACAAGTATATAAGGTAATAGTTTTTACGTTTGCTCATTAAAATACCAAGCAGGTGCGCAATATACCTACTTTAAGTACCCACAATTACGTTGAAGCTTAAGTTTTCAAACAAACACACATTTATGACAAACTTCTTAACAGAAGTCATGGTAAGAATTTCCTTTGTCTATTCTGCATAACCAGTTTTAAGTATAATACTGGAATTCTAGTATTCTAGTATTGTGTCTGACAACTCGCTAAATACTATTTTAAGAGTTAAACGCGTTTAGCGATTCTGGTGCAAGCCGCCCTTAGTGGGATAAATGTGATCGTCTTTTGTTTTTTATTCATTTATGCTTTGGTATTGATCGGTTTTTGTTTCTGTTTTGATCGTTTATTATTGTTTTAGTTGATATATATAGGTATTGATACGAAATCATGTTAATTTTCTCGTGTGCAAGACTGTACGTGTTGTTTTGATATTAGGCCCATTTGCTACTAGGTAATGTTGCTAATAGGACGTTATGCTAATATGCCGTTTTGCTTTTAGGACGTTCTACTAATAGGGCGTTTAATATGTCCTTTCGATACAAAATTAAATAATATGCCACACGCAGTAACATCTCACGTTCTAGAGTATAAACCAAGCGATTGAGAACCGCATTGGAAATAGCTGAGAATAAAAATAGGAGGCAATAAGCTCAATACCTAAGCACAAACAAAAGGGTACTCCAGTCCGCCATATTGAATTTGAATCTGATTGCCTCGATATCGCTTGTTTTAATATGGCTGGGGATTGTGATTGAAATCTTATATGCGGGCTTAGAGTGTTGGAATGAGGAGTTTGAAAAGTGGAGCGCTTTTATTGTTTTAACTGGTGATGGGAATCAAAAACTGTCTTTCAATTACGTCGAAACTACTGAACCAACTTGGATGAAACTTGGCATATATACAGTTCGTAACCTGGATTGACACATAGGCTACTTTTTATCCTGAATAATTAACAGGATCTACAGGATAAAATGAAAAAACGGGATTAGCAGCGCCAATTATTGGCAAGAAGATGATGTCATGTCATGTCACGTCAGTTTGACAGAACGTAGTACTACCTCTTTGGTCTAACGACTAACGTTTGACATTCCAGTACGGGTTCGGTGTAATGTCAAGTTTCTCAAAGAAGTATCCGCTCGGTACACACACAGACAATAATAATATGATGTACACGGAAACACTACTCGCGTACGAAGTCACGGGTAACTGCTAATATAGTTGTAAGTTCTGATGAGTAGGAGTATTCTATATAATAGATTTCACATATTTAACCAAACACATGGGCATGCTTTGTTATTTTAAGTTAAATTAATCAGTACCTACTATAATAAATTAGTATATTTAATACTATATTCGTTGGGGACAAATAAAGATCTATCTATATATAATTTGTTTACGGCATAATTTTGTGAAACAGTTTTTGAAACTGTAGTTTGATCATAGTTCAATATGAAAACCATACGTTTGTTTTGTCGATTTTTGACCTCATTACCTCAGAGTGTTCGGTCCCGTTATACGTGATCGCGTCAACCCCCTGACCCTTTTACGTGATCTATCAACGTCAAGCGAGTGAATATGATCGAGGTGCCTGTGCCTACATTACTTAGCTACAGCGCTTAATTACTTTTTAGGTACGCACGTAGCTTTTTGTTTCAGGAATTAAGTAGATGTATCATCTATTTGGTTAGCGTTTGAATAATCATGTTTTTAACTCAAGGCTGTGTTAATTACAGTTAATGTAAGCTTTTTTGTAAAGTACAAAAGTTTTATTAGAGGGAAATAATAGGTTAAGTTAATACAATTATTTGTTTTAGAATCCATTTGTGGCATCCTCTAATTGAAGGAACACAATAGTTTTAAGCCCATTGCCATGACATTCCTGTTGTTATCGTGTCATCTTTGTTGGATGTCCTATGAATAAAAAAAAATCCTATCCTACTTAAGTCTATAAAATGATTATAATTAAAGAATTTACCACGAATTTATCATTTACCACTCAGCGCTAAGAATGCTTCGCGCGAAAAATTCGCGAAAAATGGTGAATTTTCCCTTCAAACCTTGGAAACGAATTCCAACAAATAATAAAAACACATAATACACATTTATTCCAATGGCTCACTCTTTATGCTATGTCTGCAAGTATTATTGGTTAAAATTCCACCAAAATTAAAGAACATTAAAACACCAAGAAAAACAATTAAAACAAATGTGCTACATAATATGTTGCTTTTACAAATGACAGAACTCAGAAATCTTGTTGTAACAGTGTATTTTGTAACAGCGTTGTGAATGGAGGCTAGACGGAAAAAATTCTTACGAAAAGTTGTCACGACACTTTTTGCTAGCTGTGCGGCGTCGCATGTTTCTCTGTCTGTCTCTCTCTCTCTTATAGAACTTCGTTCCATCCGGGTGTCCCTTGACACCTCTCAAGTTTTTTTTTTTACATCTAGGTACTTACAATGTAGCGCAAGGGGGGCACATAGCCGAGAGCGAGTGCCCGCCCGCCGCTCGGCCGCGCCGCGCTACCGCATCGCATGCGACATGCCGCACGCGACACTATCTCGACCGCACTGACACGCGCACGCGCCGTCACAACAGTCCACGTAACGCCACGCTGAACAGTCCGACTGTTGACAAAAGAAACAAGTAAATAAAATAAAAATTTAATAAAACCACTGAATCACTGAGTCTGAATTTGACAGGCGTCACAGCTCAGTCGGTAACGGCTCTGCCTTCCGTGCTGTGGGTCGTGGGTTCGATCCCCACTGAGAACAAACATTTGTGCGTGGAAAACATAGATGTTTGTTTTATGTCTGAGTGTTACTATGTACTATAAGTATGTATTTACAAAAAAAAAGTATTTAAGTATTCTATCAGCCATCTACACTCGAGAGCAATGATTCCGGGTCACTTAAAGAATGTTAAAAATCTCGGAAACTAAAAATGATAGGTTAATGCAATAAATTGTATTTAATAGACAATGTAATACTCCTTAAATGAAAGTAAAAAAATATGAGTCACCATACATTTTATTAACACAAAATTACATAAAGAAAAAAACTGCTGATCTCTCCTTAAAACAAAAATAGGAAACATGAAATTTTTGAACTTTATTACGATTTGACTTGAATTTTAATACTTCGTATTGCCTCCTCGTGCTTCCATTACTGCGTTTACGCGGTTTGGCATGCTGTACACCAAGTTCCTTATACGATTTTGGGGAATATTCTCCCATTCCTCTGTGAGAGCAATTTTGAGCTCACGAAGCGTGATTGGGGGAGGGTTTCGTTGTTTTACGCATCTGCCTAGCTCGTCCCAAGCATGCTCGATCGGGTTGATATCCGGGCTGCGCGCTGGCCACTCCATACGAGTAATGTTCATCTCTTGAAGGTAGTCATTCACAATCCTACCTGTATGAGGTCGGGCATTGTCATGCATAAATATAGCATCCTCACCTAAATTGACCATAAATGGACCAACATGATCATTGAGGATTTCTTCCACATATCTTACGCTAGTTAAAGAGCCGTTTTCTATGATCACCAGCTCTGTGCGACTTTCAGAAGAAATTCCGGCCCACACAAGTACAGACCCACCACCGTAGGCTACTTTTTCTTCGATGCATGCTTGCTTGAATCTTTCCCCTGGTCTTCGATACACTCTGTGTCTTCCATCGTGCTTGTAGAGCATAAATTTTGATTCGTCGGAGAACATAACTTTTGACCAATCTTCAATACTCCAATTTACGTGGCTCTGGGCATATCTTAGTCTTGAAATACGATGCCCACGCTCCAGTTTAGGGCCGTTTGCAGGTCTAAGGGGTTTTAAGTTAGATTCAGCAAGCCGACGTCTTACTGTCCATGCACTTGGGTTACTTCCTCCGAGGCGTCGAAACTGATTTGTGAGTTCAGTTCCTGTGAGAAAGCGATTTCGAAGCATGGTGTTCACCAAGTATCGGTCTTCTCGTGCTGTGGTACACCTGGTTCTGCCCGTTCCTGGTCTGCGTAGGTTAGAACCAGTTTCTTCGTAACGTCGGAGAACTCTTTGTACTGTTGACAGCGACACACCGACAGTCCTGGCTGTATCGCGCTGACTCCGGCCGGTTTCCAGCATTGTAAGTATTCTGGTGCATTCTTCAGGCGAAAGCGACATAATTTCAGCTTGAATAATGAATATAGAGCACTATCAACATGGTTTATATACCCACATAAATGACAGATTACAAACAAAAGCAAAACCAAATGCTGTAATTTCGTAGTTCCATCTTCGAAAGTGGCCCTTTTTCAAATTTGATTTTTTTAAGATATAACTTTACAATAACTAAGAAGTTTTAATACCTTCATTTAAGGAGTATTACATTGTCTATTAAATACAATTTATTGCATTAACCTATCATTTTTAGTTTCCGAGATTTTTAACATTCTTTAAGTGACCCGGAATCATTGCTCTCGCGTGTAGTTCCCATATTATAAGCTTTGCTTAGTTTGGGACTAGAGGGCGTTGTGTGTAAAGTCCATGAATATTTATTTATTTATTTATTTTAATCTTGGACCGATTTTCATCAAACATAGCTAAGAACACTTCCGACTAATTCACTTTTCAAAAAAAAAAAACAAAATCAAAATCGGTTCATCCGTTCAGGAGCTACGTTGCCTCAGACAGACACACAGATACGTCAAACTTATAACACCCGTTTTCGTTCTTGCGTGGGGGGTTAAAAACAGTTTTATTATGAGTCAAATTGCAAGCGACGTGCCGCGCGCGACACTATCTTAACAGTCATGTAACTACAACAGTCATGTAACGCCACGCTGAATAGTCCGACTGTTGACATAAGGAAACATTCATAAGCTACTTGATTGGTTTTACAGCTCAGTCAATATAGGTCTGCCTTTAAGCTGAAGACTAATCACTAGTGTGACTATTGACAACAGAAACACATCAATGTGCACTATCCCGACTACATCGACATACGCGCACTGATGCTACAGTCCACGTAACGCCACGCTGAACAGTCCGACTGTTCACAAAAGAAAACATTCAGAAATAAACGTCACATGAGCTCAGACGGTATAGCTCTACCTTTTTAAGGCTTTTGGTTAGTTTGGCTAATTGATAACATAACATTCATGAGCTTTGGCATGCGATATGTCGCGCGTGATATTGACAGATGCGTACACCCATGTTGAACAGCCTGACTGCAGCAGTATTTGCCTTTAGAAGGCTGTTGGTTTGATCCCTGGTCCTTTTGTTTATGATAAAAACACGTTCATAAAATGTGGTATACGGAATGTCACGTACGACACAACAGTTCACATAACACCACGTTAAACAGTCTGACTACTGATAACAGAAGCTATTACTCTATGTCATCTGCTTCTTGCTTATATACAGTTAGAGCACTGATGTTAGTACCTAAGTATATAAAACTAACACTAGGATACGATGCACTTAGCAGTTGGGAGTCTTTTTAGACGTGTTAAACCGTACAGTTAAAAGAAACCTTGGATCTCACATTGTTATACACGTAATGACATAGTTTTTTTTATAAAAATTTCTTTTTTTTAAACCTCGCTAAACTTGAATGACATCAAAACGCACCTTTGCAATAATTTTGCAAAAAATATCATGATAAAACTCTAGGAAATCACAAGTGGTGCTTTTCACCAGTTTGTCTAGACTTAATTGAAAAAAATAGTTTTAATAGTACTTGTAATAAGACTGACTATGTTTCGACATTCAACACACTCGACTTTATTCAAAGCGATCGTTTGTAGTATGTCAAAATGGGACCACGTTTATCATGTTGTGAAGCTCAAGTGAGGGTAGTTTCAGCTACCTTAACCAGAGTTTTTGTCATATAGCAAGTTCATCGCTTCCTCAGTAGTTACATTGCTTCACCATGTGAAGAGTAGCTAGACAAATAGAGCAGTGTACTCGCAATCGACTAAAACCTCTTCATAGTTTGTATTTCGTTTATTGAGGGTAGTTTACTAAAGGAGTTCAGTCCCATGAGTCACATTTTTCCATGAAATGGTCAACAAACAAAATTTAAATTTAAAACAGACATTTAACATTAGTTCTAAGAGTGAATCAGGATCAATCAATGAACTCTATTTAGTTTTAGAGTTCTAAATTTTAACCAACATGAGTAGAAAAGACATTTCGAGAGAGTATTATGTCGAAGTATTCATATATTAACATTCTATGAATCTTTTGATTTCGTTACATTTTTGATTTCAAAACTCCGACTGACTCTTCTATCCTATAAATCTATATTTTTTTGAAGATTCTATTATAATAGACATGTTATAGGACAAAAGTCTGCATTTATAAACTACAAATTGTAGCTACTGTTTACCTTTGTTACAAATTTTACAAAACGTGGTAGAGTTCTCCAGAAAAGTTGTAAAAAACAAATACTGCAAAGCTGTCAAAGAAACATGACTTAAAATGAGTTTCCTTATTGATTTATTGGTATTTTATCTTAACAATACTCAACTGCTGCTTGAGTATTTCAATATCAAACAAGAAAATCTAGTTCAAACCGTCTGGGTTGTGCCAATCGTCCACGCGAAACAGTCCAACTGTTGACATCATTTTCCAATACTTAACCGGGCCCTACCAAGTTACTTTAAGCCTGTGTTTTTAAGGCTCTACCAAAAACTAACGTTTACTACTGTGCTCTACAAAACAGTTGCTTTTTAAAAAAGCCATTTGCGTTACTTACTTTACTTACCTACTTACCGGCTAGCGTTTTAGTGTTACGCACTTTTACTAAAATTTTAGGTTAAACTGCAGGAGCAAGTGGATTTCGATATTTTTAGAGAGGCTATGTGTAGGGCTTCACTTGTTTTCACTCAGGAAAATGTAATTGATTGTGGTTTGAGACGTTCGCGCGCACGCTGTCAATATAGCCTCCCAGTCACCACGACAACTGACCCGAGTGTTGACAAGTATTTATTTCACCATTTCATTTAGGAGTACACTTAAATAATGCATGGGAAAGTTTGTCGGTAGGCTGTCGCATTGCAGGAGCGTAGCCGTGCGAGCGCGTCCTCGGCTACGCGCTCGCGGCACGAGGCCAGGCCCGGCCAGGCCAGCTGGTGGGTTCGGGTACTCACATTAGCATACCAGCGTCGGCCTTCCGGTTACCAACTATCGTTAACGTAAACAATCGAACACACAATGATGTCGCGTCATGGCGCGCCGCGACACATGCCGGCGACTCGGATCGAAGCAGACGGGCGGGGGCCCGGCCGCGTGGCTGGCCCCGGGGCTCGCCGCAACCCTGCCACCGCCACCACACCGTATGCGGCGTTTGCAAGCTAAATGAGCGGATTAGGTGCGCGGGGCGGAAGTGTCTGTAGCGACACGCGCGTCGGTGCCACTGCAGGCCGCCACTGAGGCGGGGCGGCCCGGGAGAGCCTCCCCGCGCGACCCGCACCCCGCTCCCCCCCCCCCTCGCCCCCCCACTCGCCCCTGCCCCCTCACCCCGCCATGTGCCCGGAGCGCGTTCGGCCTCTCGCCTCGCAAAGGGTTGTCGGCAAAGGGAAATTGCTACTATCGTCTTTTTGTCGTGACGACAATTGGCCTCGCTTAAAGCGTCGCTTTCACTTTGACCGGCCGCTTCTTGGAAGGCGTCTTTTTATTTGATTTTTCCTCTAACATATTTGCATTGTTTTTGGTCATGTATCGGGTCGGTGGGTTATGTAACGCCGTGCGGGTGCCATGGCTCGTTCTGTAGACGCAGCGCGCCCGTCGGGATACCGTAACGCTGCCCTTAAAAATTGTAGTGAGTGTGCGAGCGGGGCAAAGGCTGCCGAGGGTGGCCGAAGGATGCCGAGTGCGAGGGAGCGAGAGGACCAGCCGACAGAGCGCGATGGCGCCGCCCAGTCGATAAGGCCGTCTCCACTTGCCGAACAAAGACACTAACCCATAATAATTACATTTAATTAAGGATAACTCGACTATTTTGTTTAATAAGCATACGACTGCAGGAATCACACTTTACGCTGTTATTTTACTATTTACCCCATTCATACTTGCTACAAAGACTAGCATAGCGCACCTTGTCTAGACCCTATTATATTGGCGTGGAGCTTACATTACCTACTTTTTAAGGTCCCTATTGGTATATTTCCATCAGGCTATGGGCTTTACTATAAAATTAACGGTTAAAACTAAAACTTTTCTACGGCAAAGTAATGATGGCCTCCAGTATTCCACCACTTTAGGCTTCGACCCTATATGCCCTTCAATCACCATTTGTTGTTATCCGAGGATTACCGTATCGTGATAGCATTCAAACGCAACTGTCGTGACTAGAAATGATTATAGAACCTAAACTAAGCATTATTTTAATTTAACACCATTATAAGAGGATGGATACTTGTAGTGAGGGCCGACCCTTACGTCAGTTAAATTTCTGGTTCTAATTGGAGATATTATGGATTTTATAATCATAATTACTGTTTAGTTTAATACGTTATTACGTATATCAAACTGAGACGTGTTCAATCTGAGAAATATTGATACAAATAAATCCTATATAAATTTATAAAACCTGATAATTTTTTATCGCGCTAACACTATTAGTTTCATGAAAATAAATTACCTGATGTTAAGTGGTAACAACTGCCTATAGGCTAACGATGTATTACTTCACTGAGCACGTCTACTGAGGGTGTCCCCTATGAGGCATCACACTGCGTCCAACAGTCATAAAGGTATTAAATCCCATGTGCCTGTAATTGCACCGGCACCCATACCCTTCAAACCGGAACATAGCATTCCGAACATCACTGGTTTTTACGAGTGCTGCTCCAAGTTTTCTGGTTGGAAATTAAAAGCACAATTTTCTTTGAAACTTCCACAGTGAATAATTGCAAGTCTTTATTTCTTTTTGTCCTGCAAAAGTTCAATTTGAGTTATTTTAGTGCAAGAAACCTTATTATTAAGTAAACTGTAAGTATTGAAAGTGCTGCTACTAGAAAAAAATAAATTAATAAAGTTGAAAGGTAGAGTTTCGTCCCAGTGGGACGAAAAACTGGTAATCTGCGACTAAAATAACTCAAAATACCATTTGCGATTCTTTTATTGAATCTAAGCTACCTGCAGACCAATGCGACAAATGCAATTCAATGAAGATAATTATCTTCTTGTAGTTATATGAATAAACAAAAATCGAAATATTACTAATTTAGAATTTTAAGTTTTTGTTATTATTTATGTCTATACTTATAAATCGGTCAATAAAGGTATCTTGTATTTTGGTCTGCAGGTACTGGTCTGGTCTGCAGGTAGCTTAAATAATTAATAATTCTTTATTGAGGTCTAATAAGCATAACAGTCTTAGCTAAATTACTTTGAAACCATTTAAAATTCAAAATATGGCTATTAAACTGACCAATTACAAACAAAAATAAACAAGGCGATAAAACTATTTCTTTAATTTTATTTAAATAGAATCTAGCCAATCGCGAAGTCTGTCCTATATTAATTTTGAGAAAGGTTCCTATTGTTCGATTATTCTTCGTTTCAGCTAAGACTTGGGACCCATATTTGAGTATTCTTTCGATAGAAGTTTTTATAAGCTTGTTTTATGGGAACTAGTGTAATATATCTGCGTCTGCGTGTTTCCGAACGTCATGTAGAGGCGCTAAGTAATGAGTAATGACACATGTATGTTGGCTAGTACAGACGGTCTTGGAATAATCACTTGTATAACAATGACATAGAGCGCGGCGTGGTTCATTGATTGTAACATGCTAAAATGCAAACACGCAAGATTGAAGTACATAAATAATAAAAGAATGTTGTTCCCCTAAAAGTGCATTATCATTAACAATACACTAGATTGCTGATAGAATACTGAAATAGATTTTTTTTCAATACATACCTATAACATATAGTTACACCCAGACTTATAACAAGCATCTATGTTTGCCACGCACAAATGTTTGTTGTCAGTGGGATCGAACCCACGACCCACAGCACGGAAGGGAGAGCTAATACTGACTGAGTTGTGAGTGACGCCTGTCTTTTGTTATTGGCGAGAATTTTCTTGCTCATTTATTCTGCGGTTTACATGGTTATTTCTCAATGTCTGATATGGACCTACACTTTGATTCCATAAAAAAAAATTAACTTAGTTATGTAAATACTACGCTTGTGATCAATTATTCCGATTTTTTTTTTCAGGAAATAAGATAGATAGATATTAGATATATTCTTTATTGTACTCTCCACTTAAACTAATACAACAATAATACAGATTCTTTAGGAGGTAAGTACAATGGGCGGCCTTATTGCTAAAAGCAATCTCTTCTAGGCTACCTTTGGATGGACAGGATCTAATACAAAAAAACAAGGACGGGGGCGTGCATAAATATAAATTTAATTTGTATAATTAAAAATATTATTCAATAATATGTAATATAATCAAATAGATACTTAGATACCTACATAAAAGAAATAAAATAAAATACTAAAACTATTTATCTAATAAACATACCTACATAAATACCCATAATGATACTTACATACATACCATAATATTATACATACATATAAGTAGGTACCCAACCAAGCTGATAGCTCAGCTGTTAAAGCGGCTACCTCACTGTTTAGTATTATTCTTCTGCTTTTATACACCGAAGGCACGTCCACGGAGCGAATTTTTAAATTACAACAATTTACGTGCCCTGTTTGTCAGAAAAATTTTAAGCATTCTAACGTATGTGGCCGAAGCTTTATTCTCAATTCCAGCTTAATTGAGAATCAAATTCTCAATGAGATGAACCACTTGAGATAAATCGTTATTTCTTCGAAGAAGTAAGTAAATTGGTTTCGCGAATAGGGCTGCCAAAGTTTAAAACGTCGCTATACCATACTTGAATCCTATCATATTGATTCATTTGTTAAACTTGATACTTGAAATCCGAAGAACCAGCGTCGCCGACATAGCTCTAAGAATCAGCAAGATAGAGTCGCAATAGGTAGGCCATAGAACTAACAACAAATGGTGACCATGAACTGGAAAGCGAACCATATGGAAACTCAGACTCAGGGCCGGCCATTTTCGCAAAGAAACCTGTTTCCAGCATTATAAAACTCTAAATAACTTTCCTTTTTTCTACGCAACCCTATACGCTTAAGTATCAATACCCTCTTGTTTCAAGTTATCGGTTAAATTACAGTAAGAGTTGGTTTTCAAAACTTTCTGAGACTTGTTGATTTCTATTTTAAAGTTTAATGTTCTTTGCAATAAATCTTAGTGGTTATGGAATAAATGTGCTTTAAAATTTGCAATTTTATATGTTTCGAAGCCATGATAACAGCATTATGACAAAACATGCTATAAATCATCTAGATTAGATGCAAAAGCCTTATCTATTATTAAAAAATTCTTATATAATAAACAGGGTACTTATAAGAAGCTATGGTACCTACGTAAGGAATTCTTTATTTTCAAGCAAATTTTATTTATATGGGTAATGTATCTCATGTACTCTCTGTACCTTTCTAGCTACCTACATGTTCGTTTATGAAATAAACATACTTTTACTTTTTACTTATTATTGGTAACAGACTTACTGATAACGTCTCAGGGGCCCGATCGCAATCACAAAGTTGAACTGCAAAGTTTTAAATCATGGTCAATTCATACTAACTCATAGTTATTCTGTGATTAAATAGTGGCATTATGATGTCGTTTGATTTCTTCTTCTTCTTGTTTTCGCGCATATTTTGCTGTCAAGTGTCTAAAAAGAATGATCACGTGGTACAAGATTGTACCACGTGACCTGAAGAAATTACACTGGGCAGTGAAATATAACTTGTCAGCAAAAGATTGGAATAGTGGGGCAGGCATGTCAAAAATATTTTACATAAATACCTAGTTAGATTTGGTGCAAAATATGGTTACCCTACTAAAATCCGTTAATGTTTGGCATTGTAACGTTGATGAGATTTGACTGTCTCACTGAGCTTTATCGAACCCAGTTATGAACATTACGCAACTTACAGACTGTAACAAAATTGAATATTTCGCGTGAATAAACTGTGTAACAAGAAGATGACAACAAAAGGGGCGTGGCCAAATCACGCGCTGTGTGCAGCGGAGCGGCACCGGCGAGGCAGCCGATGCAACGTCACGACTTCGAAGCGAGGCGCATCACGTCACTTTTTCTCGGGCGGTCGGACTGTGCGGACGCATTAGGAAGCCTTAAGCTATTTGAGTTCAGCTATAGATACTTACCTGTTGATTTATATTTTGTTAAAATTATAAGAGTTGTAGTTTGCGTTCAGTTTTGTATTTTTTTTATTCAAATTCACTTCTGGTCGATAAAATCAGAAGTGGGATGGTAATCCATTGCCTACCTGCTTTTGGTTAGCCTGACCTACATTTTAATTTTCTTTTGCAAATTAATGATTTAATAATTTTCAATTTTGGTGACTTCATGATTTTTTTTTGATAATGTCTAGTGACGACCGTCCTAAACGATCGGGGAAGCGTAAGCGTGAATCAACAAAAGACACGCTAGATGCTATCCTTACAAGATTAAGTGATCTCGAACAACGTGTTACTGCTCCACCGCCGCCGTCCGAGCCTTTTACTCCACAGCATCCACCACCGCCCGACCTACCCGCATTGGCGAATAGCGCTGTGCGAGATGACGATTCAATGGTGGGCTGCGTACCAGCCTCCCTTACGCGAGAAAGCATTGCTACTACAGGAGACACAACTGGCAGAATCGTGGAGGCCATCACTTCGCTAGTAAAAGTAAGATCTAAAAATTACTTTATTTCAAATTTTGATCCAAAAATTCACAATATCGATGTCTGGTGTGAAGAGGTGGATAGGGCCAAAGAAACGAATGGCTGGGACGATAACGAATGTCTCTCGCGGATAGGAAATTGTTTAAAAGGAGATGCGCGTACATGGCTGCACGAATGGTCAAGTGCGGATCGTTCATGGACGAGTTTCAAGCGTGATTTTAAAGCCTTGTGCCCACGAGACATTGATATTGCGAATATTCTTTTTGAAGTGATGAGCACGGATTCCAAAAGTTATGTGACGTACGCCGAATATGCGAGGCGGTCTTTGCTAAAGTTAAACTTGGTCCGGGGTCTGTCAGACGAACTAATTGTAGCCATAGTTCTTAGAGGCATTACTGACCCTCATATCAAAGCTGCCGCAACTAACGCGAAGCTACAACCTAACGATCTGGTGCAATATTTGTCAATGTATATAAAACATAAATACGATTTTAGATCCACCCGCGAATCTTTTCGTACACCGCGTACTGGTAGCGTAGGTACGCCGAGATATAACGATACTAAGCCAGTAGGTAGCAGTATTAAATGCCATTATTGCGGAAAGTTAGGGCATAAGAGAGTCGATTGTTACAGTGCTAAGAGGCGACGTCTAGACGAAAATTCAGGGTCGAAAAATTCTGACGGACTGCTTCCGTTACCAGCACCCCCAGTTAAGACATGTACGTTTTGTAAAAAAAATGGTCATACAGTTGACAAATGTTTTGCCAAGCAACGTTCAGAATCATCGAACCTGAACTCTCACAATGTCAACTTTTGTAGTAGATTAGACGACAGCATTTTGAAATCAAACAACGACGTGTCAAGCGCAGTCATACAAAGCATACCGGTTGACGTTCTGATAGATAGCGGATCTTGTATTTCGTTGATATCAAGTTCGATAGTAAAACATTTCAAAACCACCCTCAAACCAACTTATCGTGCTTTGCGCGGCATAGGTAGCCAATTGGTTGAGAGTACTTCGTTTGTAACGCTAGTTATCGAACTCCCTCACATATCGATTGAGACTGATTTATATGTGGTTCCACATGAATGCATAAGTACGCCAGTCATTATAGGTACGGATGTTTTAGATCGCGAGGGAATTACTTATATTCGACAAAACGGTGTTCAGATCTTAACACACACGACGGTACCTACTACTGTGAACAGTATTCAACTTGATGTGAATAATGTGAACTCTCCACTTAAGGGTGAAGAAAGAAAACAACTTTTGTCGACTATCAGTGACTTCTCGGGTTCATTTATAACTGGTACAGCCACGTCGACTGTCACAACGGGCTCCATGAAAATAGCGTTAACTAGTAATGAACCGGTTTGCTATAGGCCGTATAGGTTGTCATACGATGAAAGGCTGCGTGTTCGAAATATAGTCAACGATTTGATGAGTAAAGGCATTGTACGCGAGTCCGAGTCACCATACGCGAGCCCAGTTATTCTGGTAAAAAAGAAAGATGGCACAGATAGAATGTGCGTAGACTACAGAGCTTTAAACGCACGTACTGTTAAGGACAAATTTCCTCTCCCCGTTATCGACGATCATATTGACCGCTTAGGGTCTAGCACTTTCTTCACAAGTCTGGACATGGCCACAGGCTTTCACCAAGTGCCAATGGAGGAGAGCTCGATAGATAAAACGGCTTTTGTGACTCCTGAGGGTCATTTTGAGTATATAAAAATGCCGTATGGCCTTTCCAACGCTCCAGTTGTTTACCAAAAAAATAATTTCTAAGACCCTAAAACCTTTTATTGATTCTGGTAAAGTTTTGGTATACATAGATGACGTTCTCTTATTGTCAAACTCTGTAGGTGAAGGATTAGTTCTACTGCGACAAGTTTTAGAGACGTTAACTACCTCAGGGTTTTCCATAAACCTCAAAAAATGCACGTTCTTGAGTAGCGAGATAGAGTATCTAGGAAGGGTGATTAGCAATGGTCAGGTTAGGCCGAGCATGCGTAAGGTCCAAGCTTTAACAGATTCTCCAAAGCCACGAAACGTTAAACAGATCCGGCAGTTTCTTGGCCTAGCTGGCTACTTTAGGCGTTATATCCCAAACTACGCTCAACGCACAGCTTGTGTTGCACAGCTGACTAGGAAAAACGTTCCTTTTATTTGGGGAACAGAACAAGACAAGGCTCGTGACTATATTATTCACTGTCTCACTAATGCACCGGTTCTTGCTATATTTGATCCCCAATTACCCACTGAGGTCCATACGGACGCAAGTGCTATTGGTTATGGTGCTGTTCTCATACAAATTCATGAGGGTGGATTTAGGCGCGCTGTAGCATATTTTAGTAGGACCACCCAAGGAGCAGAGTCAAAATATCACTCCTACGAGCTGGAGACGCTGGCTGTAGTGAAAGCGCTTCAACACTTTAGGCAATACTTACTAGGTGTACCTTTTAAGATAGTCACAGACTGCAATGCTCTAAAACTAACCGAGCGTAAAAAAGACCTGCTTCCCCGAGTAGCTAGATGGTGGTTGTACATGCAGGACTTTCAGTACAACTTTGAATATAGGAAGGGCTCCTTAATGTCGCACGCTGACTATCTTAGTAGAAATCCTGTCGATGTATGTCACATCCAAAGTCCTAAAAATTGGGCTAAGTTGGCTCAAGGCGCAGATAGCGAAACCCTTGGTCTAATCGACAAGCTAAATAACGGACAGCTAGATTCTTCTCGTTATGTCGTAAAGAATGGTCTGCTATATGTCAAGTACGCTTCCACTGGCCAGGAAACCCGCCTCCTTTGCTTCATCCCTAAGGGATATCGATTAAGTTTACTTCATGTATTTCATGATGAGCAGGATCACATTGGGTACGATAAAACAGTTGAACTTCTTTTGCGCCATTTTTGGTTCCCAGGCTTGCGAACGTTTGTTAGAAAATACTTGAAGCACTGCATTGTGTGCCTTTCGCACAAGCGAGTCCCTCGGGCTCCTAATCAGCCGATCGAATCCTGGACAAAACCCGAGGCACCATTTTCTGTAGTACACATGGACGTTCTTGGTCCGTTGCCAGAGGCCCAAGGCTACAAATATGTGCTGATAATGGTAGACGCATTCTCAAAATACTGTCTTCTTTATGCTCTTTACCGTCAGGATACCGAAGAGCTAAAACGTGCCTTCACCGACGCGGTCTCGTTGTTCGGGTCCCCTAGACTTCTGGTTACCGATCGAGCACGAATGTTCGAAAGTTCAGTTTTCCTAGACATGGTTAGATCTTTTGGCAGCGACATTCATTTTATCACTCCTGGTATGCATCATGAAAATGGTCAAGCTGAGCGCTATTGTCGAACCTTATTGAATTTACTTCGTATAGAAGTCAATCACAGGGAACAAAGCTGGTCCGATGTTTTGTGGCGAACTCAACTCATACTAAATAGCACCAAGCACAGTACGACTGACATGTCCCCACTTCAGTTGCTTATTGGTAGCGACTCCTCAACGCCCGTCATACGTGCCCTCGTTCGTGACATCGCTTTTGACCTCGCAACCCCCAACCGAGAAGCGACGATGGTACTTCGCAGACAACGTGTTACATCACTGTTAACAGCTAACCAACACAAACAAGACAGCTATGTTAACAAAGGTCGCTCACCGCCTCGTGAATTTAATGTTGATGACAAGGTGTTCGTTATTAAGACTTCACAGGCTGCAGGAAAAATGGATTCCTGTATGCGCGGGCCCTACAAGGTTCTGGAAACCCTTCCACACCACCGCTACAAGCTGGAGCTCCTGGTCGGCTCGTACGGGAAACGTACAGAGGCCGCCGCCGAAAATATGGTACTGTGGGCAGGAGAGTGGACTCCTGAGACTTGCGCTGCATTTTTTGAAAGTGAGTTAATTTATTCCTGTCTAGTTTGCGCTGATATAGTTTGTGATACCTATTTGGGATCTAGATGTTTTCTTTCACGGGGTTTTCACGGTATCGAGTGTGGGTCTCGACCGGTTTACGTGGGTATTGAGTACGTTTCTTTTACGGGGTTTTCACGGTATCGAGTGTGGGCCTCGACCGGTTTACGTTGGTATTGAGTACATTTCTTTTACGGGGTTTTCACGGTATCGAGTGTGGGCCTCGACCGGTTTACGTTGGTATTGAGTACATTTCTTTCACGGGGTTTTCACGGTATTGAGTGTTGTTCTTTACCGGTTCACGTTGGTACTGAGTGTGAATCTCTACCACGGTAGGACAGTAGCCTTAACAGCGCTGTCAAGCATACTAGTCACTGCTAACGTTTATATAACTGGCCAGGTTCTGTGTGTGTATGAGGGCCCTCGAGTGAGATTGATATGTGTGAATGTTATAAGTGTCCTATGCGAGTATGAACTTTGATATCTTGAGATAGATGTGTGAATATGCTATACATGGTTGGCTGCAAGTGGAATAACGATTGGTGATGAATGCATAATTCTGAAAGAGTTTTTTTTGAAAGGAGTACGTTTTAGTTGGATACTTCAAGTGATAGATTTTAATGTGTCCAATTTTATCCGTTGCTTTCAGCTGACGAGACTGATGACCTTGAAACCACAGCTGAAGACCAGGCGGGGCCAAGTCGCGAGCATCTCAGGGTAGTGGCCGAGGACGACCACTCGTCAGGAGAGGCCGTGTAACAAGAAGATGACAACAAAAGGGGCGTGGCCAAATCACGCGCTGTGTGCAGCGGAGCGGCACCGGCGAGGCAGCCGATGCAACGTCACGACTTCGAAGCGAGGCGCATCACGTCACTTTTTCTCGGGCGGTCGGACTGTGCGGACGCATTAGGAAGCCTTAAGCTATTTGAGTTCAGCTATAGATACTTACCTGTTGATTTATATTTTGTTAAAATTATAAGAGTTGTAGTTTGCGTTCAGTTTTGTATTTTTTTTATTCAAATTCACTTCTGGTCGATAAAAACTGCTTTACTTTTTTTAATATTTTCAAGGAGGAAAGCATCATTTGTGATATTATAGTGTAAGTTAAAAAAAATACATTTAAATAACATAAAAAATTATAGTTAGCTAGCATACTAATACAATAACACAAGTAATAAATACTACTTATATCTAAGTAATTAAAAAAGTAACATAAAAAAAATATAAAAAAAAATAGTAGAGTTGGATTGCTCTTGCACGACCGGATTTGTACCCACGACCACGTGATCGGATTTCAGAGTCGCTACCACTAGACGAAGTCATTCGTACCAAGCGTTTCAGTTCCACCTTCACCATGCGAACCGTTAAAGAATGGAACACGTTACCGGTGTCTGTCTTTCCTGATCACTACAATCTGGATATCTTCAAGCCAAGACTGAATAGGTGTCTTCTAAACTGTCTTGCTCCATCGTCGACTTCATTGTCACTTTCCATCAGGTGAGACTGAGGTCAAAAAAATGGTATATAAAGAAAAACAACTGGTACTTGTATTATTTAGGCAACTTTCAAAACGATATTCAGTTATTCAAAACACCTACAAAAATGGCATTCAAATCTGGTGACACTTTATTACTATTCCAAACAGTCGCATCTGCAACAACACCAAATCCATCAATACCGGATTTATGAATAAGCAAACAACTCAATATGATGAAAAATGGTTTTCGTTTGAAACCTAAACGCTTTTCAGTGAATCATTTCAGTACTTTAAACGGGTTAGAAGCTCTGAGACTACATCTTGATTTGACTAGATAGCAGTAATGACTACATCGCTTTCTGCCTGAATCTCGATATGAATACATCGCATTAGGCCTACATAGCGTTTAAACTATCGATTTAAAATTCTAATTTTTTTTTAGTCTGAATACTTACAGAGGTACTCGTCTAATCGCATTTAATAATGTGATTCTTTGTAAAAAGGATCGTACAAACAAACGCTAGGAACCAGGCCGTAGTTTGTTGCCCGTTCTTGTAGGCTCTGGTCGCGTGAAACTGGCACCTAGAATCACCATAGTTATGACTATGAAACGGTTTTCTTCTTTATTTAGAGTATAGGTACTAATATTTGCTTGCTATTACTTACAGCAACACTGATTTCAGATTTATTGAAAACCAATAAACTGGTCTCATTCAATAAAAATATGTAAAAAAGATATTATTTTTATTATTTTTTATACTTTTCATCGTAACGCTACTTTTGGGATCAGTCAGAAGAAGATAAGTTATTAGATTAATAATCTTCTTATAAAAAGCAAGTTTCACCCGACCTAACGACCAAAGCCTAGTAAAACGGGCAAGAAACTACGGTTTGGTTCCTAGTGTTTTTTGTATGATCCTTTTACAAAGAAATTTACAAATTTTACAAAGAAATTTTACAAAAAAATATTTAGACTGAAGTTCTAGTTTCGTTCAAAGTTTATTTAACTTCCTTGTCTCTACAAAAGCTGAATTCATAGTCACCGTAGCGTTAACTGACACGGCACTAGATTGGATTCTGTCAGTGATAGGGCTTTTAGCTCGTTTCCTTGCAACCCCACTAAAGCTATCGACAGCTTGAAGCACCAGCTTCTAAATAATCAAATCGTATAGTCCCATACCCATCCAAAAATTTGATTAAAAAATGCCCCTATCTCACAACTTTGCACTTCCTAGATTACGTTAGCACTAAAATTATCCTCTATTTCAGTATCTTCCGAAAGTGACCCAAGTATTCAGTAGCTGTGACGATGCCACCGTTGACAGATGATAGCGATCCTCACGAGCCCAAAAGGATACAGATAAGATTAAAAAGGACTTCGTTGAGACGGGTTATTTTGTTTCAATTTGGTACGCTTTTCCGACCGAAAAAGGCTTTGTGGTAAGTGTACATCGGCATAAAGTTTGATTTGAAACCAATTTCAAGACTTTTCTTCTTTCACTTGTCACAGGCGTCACAGCTCCGTCGGTGATAGATCTGTCTTTCATGCTGTGGATTGTAGGTTTGATCCCCACTATGAACTAATATTTGTGTGATGGCCGACATAGGTAGGTAAATGTTTTTTTTTGTGTCTAGGTAAGTATTTATTTACAAAAAATGTATGTATGTATTCTATCAGCAATCTAATTCATATACTACAAGCTTTATTAGTTTGTCCATGAATATTTATTTATTTATAGAAAAACATGGTGCATTATGTATAACTAAATGTTAATACGTACACTTTCTGCTATACAAAAGATATCTTCTGTTTAGAATCTAAGTTCAACTCTCAAATGACTTTCGAATATCGATAATTCTCTAAAACTTATAGGTACCTACAAAATTATCACGCTGCGCCAAAGCGGCCCAATCTCAGACGTTTTATAAATAAGTGAACTTTTCTGTGGTACACACGGCCACAGGTCAGGTTATACACCCAATACAACCATAACTACGCTACATACAATGCAGAGATATAATGGAAGGGGAGCGTAATTAGGCCTAGGCGCGCGCCACGCTCGCAGCCCGTCCTACACAAACGCACTGTCATTCCTCTCATACGATTCGCAACGTTTAAATTCTAATAAGTCCAAACAGTATAGGTGGATGTGTCTTCAACTGTACCTAAAAAGGTCACGCCCACGCCGCAGCGGCCCGAGTTCAAACGTCTTATAAATAAGGGAACCTCTCTGTGGTAGTACTTTTTAAAAAAGAAGATGTTTCACATCAAAGTCTTCAGAGACCGTAACATTAAAAGGCATTACCGGAAGTACCAGCGGTAATGGAGATATTAAGTTACCGCTGCAGGCGGATTGATTCCGCAAATCAAATAACCTTGGATACGAAGGCTTGCTCCCAGGTGGCTCGCTTGGAGTGACAGAGATCTTCTTTGAACTTGGAAGAAAAAAATTGTAGTCGAGTGTTTTTGTTTCAGATTTTGACGGGGAAAATCAATTGATGTTTTTGATCAAATATCTAATTATGCTAGCTTTAGTTTTTATTTGGCAGATAGATTTTGACGGGGAAAATCAATTGATGTTTTTGATCAAATACCTAGGTACTTATGCTAGCTTTAGTTTTTATTTGGCAGATAGTAAAGTCTTGACTTGGCTTGTTATGGATAAAAATCCAATTTTAGAAACAAAATATCCAAATGTACAAGTTTTTGCACCGCTTATAATGTATGGAATTTATAATGTACTAGCAGTTACCCGCGACTTCGTACGCGAGTACCGTTTCCGTGTACATTATATTATCTGTATGTATACCGAGCGGATACTTCTTTGAGAAACTTGACATTACACCGAACCCGTACTCGAATGTCAAACGTTAGTCGTTAGACCAAAGAGGTAGTACTATGTCCTGTCAAACTGACGTGACATGACATGACATCATCCGCGCTGCTAATCCCGTTCGTTCATTTTATCCTGTAGATCCTGTTAATTATTCAGGCCAAAAAGTAGCCTATGTGTCAATCCAGGTTACGAACTATATATATGCCAAGTTTCATCCAAGTTGGTTCAGTAGTTCTTACGTGATTGAAACACAAACATCCAAACATCTAGACATCCAAACATCTAAACTTTCGCATTTATAATATTAGTAGGATAGGATGATTTACGGTACCTACCTAGTTTTTGTTAGTTTTAGTAGAGGTTTGTCTGGAAGAAATCGCGCTCTGCGATAAGACCGCATATTGCAGGACAATTACACTTCTACACCGTAGCATGCTATGACGTAGCTGGTGGGGATTTCTGTAATATACCGTTTACAATATACACACCTAAAGTTCAATACTCAATACATTTATTGCTTTCACATGGTATTATAGTTGTTACATTGCCAACATTTTGTAAAGAAATAATTGTAAAGTGCAACTGTAGTTCTCAATAGAGGTTTTATTTATTAACTCGTATTTTATAAATACGATTTGTATAGTGCGCTTAGAGTACGCAAGCCCAATTTATATACTCGGAATTTTCCATATTTTATCCTTTTTACTGGGTTTTCTAAATTCAAAAACGAAATACCAAGCAAATATTGTATTCACACATTTGGTGCAGACAAAAATAAATGCTTTTTATACCAGTTCGTGCCTGCAGATCAGTTTTCCAGCGGATTAGTATTCACTTCATTCCTCACTGGTACTTTGTTACAACAAGAAAGCTTTCAGCGCAAAACGAACTCTATCACGCCTGTCTAAGATACAAATTAACAGAGTGATAGATTTTAAAAACTAGAAATTTTCCGGTCTACTGAATGTTTTTTTGAAAAAAATTGAGCTTTTTCCAGCTAGCTTTATGGGTCATTATTGTTTGTATCTTACAGATTCGTGCAAACTGCAAGTTTTGTGTGGTATCAGTGAAATGATTATTTTTCTTTGACAAGTTCCATTGCGGTGTATTGTATTCAGCGGTAAAAACAGAAATGCAACACCCAAAATACATTAACTAAACTAAGAAAGTTTCGAGAAGACAGATCTCTTAAATAACTTTGACTTAATAATACAAAGTATGGTCATAGGTAAAGTATACAAAGTGTCTGCAAAACACCTAATTATTAGCCTTACCTACTTGCGATCTTACGAAGAAATCGTTGATCATTGCTTAGCTATCTCTCAGCTGCCCCCGTATTCCAATCTCTTGCTGTCAAGTTATATTTCACTGCCCAGTGTAATTTCTTCAGGTCGCGTGGTACAATTTTGTACCACGTGATCATTTTTTTTAGACACTTGACAGCAAAATATGCGCGAAAACAAATTAAATGACATCATAATGTCACTATTTAGTCACAGAATAAACCTATGAGTTTGTATGAACTGACCATGATTTAAAACTTTGCAGTTTAACTGAGATTGGAATCGCTCCCCAGACGGGTTTATGTGTGAGAATTTTCTTGGTCATTTGCTTAGACGTTTCTCAGCTTTTGGAAGACGTTTGAAGGGCAATTTTAAGTGAGACCGCCGGTTGAATAAATCAGTATTTAAGGTAAGACGAAGTGTTATAATAAACTGTATGCGATCCAATGTGGCACCGCAGCTGCTGATCAATGTGTGAGTTCGATTACCACAGCACAGTACTCTTTACAACCTGCAAATGATTTTGGTAATACAGTCTTGGCTGTGGGCACACAGCTTTCTTACTCTGTCTCCCAATCATTTATCTGTTTTGCATTACCTCTCATTCTATAGCAACAACCTATTTCTTGCTTACATTAGTTTGAAAAATATTTTATAGTAAAGAATAATAGTTTCGTGATAAAATGGTAAGTTATAATGCTTTTTAAACTTCAAACATACTGTGAACAGCAGTAAAACCCTCCTTCAAAGTTAGTATAATAGGTAACTTCGTTTTAAGAACAGAAAAGTGTCTTGATATTTTCTATTACAGTATATTTTTATACGCTGTTTGTGAATTTTAGTCTTATTTTGAGGAGTAGGTAGGTACTTTTTGTTTTTTTTTCGAGTTGGTATAACTTGACTAGTACCGTCTTATGCTCTACATAGCAAAAACAAATAAAATAAATAAACAATGACCAAATTATGATTCATACTAAGGGCGGCTTGCACCAGAATCGCTAAACGCGTTTAACTCTTAAATAGTATTTAGCGAGTTGTCAAGTCATACAAATACGTCAGATTTAAATCGATTTAGCTGTTAAATACGTTTAGTGATTCTGGTGCAAGACGCCCTAAATCACGGATTTTTTTCAAGTTTTTTGTTACTGGGCTTCGAACCTATAATAATGATTGGCAAAACTACTATCAAACTTTAATGGTAGCTCTGCTTACTCGTAAAATAACTACTATTTTTTATAAGTACGCTTTAAGTAGTGGCTAGAGCATATATAATAAAAACTACCTAGTTTGTGGTGCCGGCACAAAGCTGTGTGGTGCCGGCGGCGAATAGTACCAACCCATTTCATCCCGTGGGTGTCGTAAAAGGCGACTAAGGGAATAAAGGAACACAGAAGACGGGCAGCAGCGTCTCTGAACCGTTTGACATCTTACTGCGATCGCCAACCCGCCTGCCAAGCGTGGCGATTATGGCAATTCCTCCCAAATGTTTGGGAGAGGCCCTTGCCCAGCAGTGGGATCCCTACGGGCTACTAAAAAAAAAAAAAAAGTAGTTATTTTTGACTCAAAAGGCTCTAATCTTTGATACAATATTAGAAACGTAGAGAACAAAAACAGTTTCAACGACCCGTTGCCACAAAATTTAAGTCCAATACAACATATAAGGAGTCACAGAGTATGGATTTTTTTCTATTCCTAGATTAGTAAGTACCCACTAGAAAAACCGTGGTTCGTGATAGATAAAAAAGTATTTTAAAAAAAATTCACAAAAACTTTATAATATAAAGTTTTTGTGAATTTTTTATATTATGTCTTTATTAACACACAAACAGAGACTCTTACAACTATTATTAGTAGGATAAATGGCTTCTGTCATGGCTATTTTTCTTTAGATCCCGAAACTCAGGCTAATTAGCTTGTAAGATTTTTCCCCATGACTTAGATTTGGTCGCGAGGTAATCAGTTAGGTACTTAGCATCATCTACTCTTAATGACGATTTTAAATGATTCTTGTAGTTTTTAGAATCATCGGAAATTAATATAATACGGACATAAAGGGCGGCTTGCACCAGAATCGCTAAACGCGTTTAACTCTTAAATAGTATTTAACGAGTTGTCAAGTCATACAAATACGTCAGATTTAAATCGATTTAGCTGTTAAATACGTTTAGTGATTCTGGTGCAAGACGCCCTAAACCTAGATGAAAGCTTATAAAAACTAGAATATCCGATTTGTCTCTATCTAAGCGTCAAATGAAACTTATTACTCCATAGCTGAATATCCCGGGTCGATTGCTTTTCATTTCCTCGGATATCCAATGCTATTATATTTATTGCTTTTTAGAAAGTAGCCTCGAGGCTGTAATATCGCGAGGAAAATTAAGATGTCCTCTCAATAGTTTCTCTGTCCCTTCAATATAGTTGAGAAATGGGCGTCGTGTGCGATAGACATGAATTGCTGTTGGAAATAAGCGTTCTGATGCTGTATTGATTCAATTTAGTTAAGTAAAAGCATTATAAAACCTTCAATTTGTCCTTTTGAAAGGACTGTTATGGAAAAAGTAGAAGCAGGAATGAGTGAGTCGTTAACTCATCCCAAGTAATTTTGGCCCGCATGAGACTAGCACCGTACATACATATACTGGTCTAAGACTATAGAGAATACATTTCTAAAACAAGTAATTAAATTAAAAATTTAAAAAACCCCCGAATCTTGGACCGATTTTTTTTCAAACATAGCTAAGAACACACCCGACTAATTCACCTTTCAAACAAAAAAAAACTAAATCAAAATCGGTTCATCCGTTTGGGAGCTACGTTGCCTCAGACACATACTACACACACACACACACACACACACAGACACGTCAAACTTATAACACCCCGTCGTTTTTGCGTCGGGGGTTAAAAAAGTCTGGAAGAAGTTGAGTTTTAGGCTGCAAACGCACTTAGCAGCCAAGTCTCTATCCAGACCAGTGACCAAGTTCTTTGTTCAAAAAATATGACAAATGCGTTTGCAGTAAGCGCGATTGTGAAATATAAAATCGGCATTCTATTCCAAAATCATTAAAAACTCTCACACATCTGCGATATACTTGTACTCTGCCCTGCCCCCGTATTCCAATCTTTTGCTGTCAAGTTATATTTCACTGCCCAGTGTAATTTCTTCAGGTCACGTGCTACAATTTTGTACCACGTGATCATTCTTTTTAGACACTTGATAGCAAAATATGCGCGAAAACAAATTAAATGACATCATAATGTCACTATTTAGTCACAGAATAACTATGAGTTAGTATGAACTGACCATGATTTAAAACCTTAAAACTTTGCAGTTCAACTGAGATTGGAATACCCCTGCTGCACGCTTAGTCTACTGGTATGAGTAGGTGCTCCACAGTTCCATCACAGAGCAGTTAACCTTAATACAGAGGAACCTCCTGAGAGCGTATTTTATATACCTAAGTTTAATCGTGTAGGGTTTGCGACTGCGGGTGAGATAATTTTCAAATATACATTTCAGGGCATCGAAGTTCGAAGTCCAAATTTTAAAATTGCCTCGTGGTCATGACGGCTCGACCGGAAATATCCGAAGCTGCCGCTCGACTCTCGTGCGTAAACCCGTCAGTGACTGAGATGAGAGCACATTCGAGTTCTCTCATTTGTAAAAGCAACATAGCACATTTATTTTAATTGTTTCTCTTGATGTTATTGTGAGTATTGTTCCTTAATTTTGGTGGAATTTGAACCAAAAATACTTGCGGTAGTAGCATAAAGTGTGAGCCATTGGAATAAATGTGCATAAAGTGTTTTTATTATTTGCAATTCGTTTCCGAGTTTTGAAGAGAAAATCCAGCATTTTGTCTTCAAAACAAACGACAGCCGACTTGACGAATGACTCGACTTGACTAAACCTATTTCAAATAATCCACTTGACACTAGCAAAATTGAAAAAATGACGGAAATAGAACATAATATAATAAGAGAAGAAGAAGAAGAGATGAGAGCACACGTATACATCGCTGCGCATGTAGGGATGGCCCACTAATGTGCCGGTCTGTGAGCTCGATGGGAATAAGCTGAATGACAGGTCAAGATACGTTCTTTCTTTGGCACTGTGTATCTGTAGTCTTTCCTGGTCTTTGGTTTCATAACGCTACACGCCATCAAAATTTCCGACGCTACAAGCTGTTAGCTCTCAAGGCGCTCGACTAACACAATTTTCCGTACTTGCTGTTGCTAAACAATTTATCGGTAACTTTAATGCGCATTTACAATGAAAACAGCATGTTTATCTTCAAAAAAAATCTAAATCTGGGCACATATTTTTTTATGAGACAAAAGGCATTTGTACGTTGGCTGATAATGACATATAATTACATAATACTTACTGATATATTGGTGGTTGAGACATGAATATCGGTATCAACGCAGATACAGTGTAAAAGATGCATTACCACACAGAGCACATTCTCCAAGGACGTGTAAGTGGTATCTTAATATGCCTCCACATAATATAATTAATGCGCCACATCACGCCATATAAATTGCAAGAAGATTACCTGTTTTTAACATAAATGCGTTCTTTATCGGGAACTTACAAAGCATGCTACACGATTTTCTCAGTTTGAAGCAAATTGACAGGAGATATTTTTATAGGTCGTGAAGTTTGATGAATATGAACTTTGTTGTTTATGACAGCACTCTTTACTAGAGCACTCTTTTACTCTTCTTGGTGCACTTTAGAATTTTATTTTATGCTTTTCGTGTCCTTAATATTCTTTTGGGGAAGTGCTGATGATTCACAAATATTAAATTTGTTAAAAATCATTTTGATTCTAATTATGAGCATTTTTTTATCCCACGTACCCCCCATGGTCCGTGGTAGTTTATGTTCGCTAATTGTTTTAGAGTTCTGATTAAAAAAAAAAACATACAAAAATGAACCACCTTCTTTTTTAAAGCCGGTTAAAAACGGAACACTTATCCGTAAAGATTTATTTTCCTAGTCTCAATAAACTGATCTCATAACGTCAGCTCCAGCGATCAACAAACCAGTACAGCAATAAGTAGCTGATGGTAGCATCTATCTGTTTTAAAATTTTAATGTACACCGAATTTCGGTAATGGCTGGTAGTCGATCCAGCTCATGCATTATGCACAGTGTATTTCTAAAGTTGAGATACGGGTCAGCTGGAACTAGGGTGGTGCAATAGAGTGCGATCACTATCACTAAAAGGATTTTTTTTATCTATACTGTCCCACTGCTGGGCAAAGGTCTCTCCCCTCGTCTTCCACAATCTTCCATCGTCTAATAGGTAAGAGGTAATAAACACAAATAGTTTACAAAAGCATTGTCTTTTCGCGGGTACATTTATTCTACACAATTATTTTTCAAAACGAAACTTTGAGCTAATATGTTGAATCACTACCTTCGTATTGCAAAAAAGGCATAGATCCACACCACTGTTCATGTTTGTAAAATTTAGCAAGATTACAATTTCACAAATAGTTTAATATCTGGTTTCAGTTTTATGGAGACGTAGCGTAAACACCATTTCTTTTGGTTGTCAACGAAAAAACAAATGGCAGAAGACGGAAGTCAAAACAACCAAAGTCAGAATCCAGTGGAACTTTTTGTTAGGTAATATTAAACCGTGTTCGTGCGAAACCGTAATCATCCAGGATGAAGCCGATTAGCGAATTAAAATAATCGGACTACTGATATTTAGACCGGATTTTGTGACAACCCTATTGAATGTATGCATGGTGGGTCACTAGTTAAAAATACTACACAATTTAACTTGACTATTCCAACATATTTACGTACAAGAGTCCGAATAATAAGTTGTAGGTATTTTCATTGAAATGTATAAAAATTTAGGCGCAAAAGTATATCGTAGTTCGCGGATAGTATTATTGGATGGGGTCCAAAATTGAGGACATAGATGCACTAAAACTCGTAGTAATGCAACATAATTGGTGATACGAATATAGAGTAAGAACATTGATTGAATATTTTAATTTGTTAATTCCGCAAAAAAATGCACTTTGAAATGTAGTGTCGAAAATATATTTTTTTTACTTATGTCGTTAAGTAAATACTCATGGACATTTCACACCTCTAGTCCCTCTAGTCCAAACTAAGCAAAGCTTGTAATATAGGAACTAGATGACTGATAGAATACTTATATACTTTTTTTGTAAATACCATTATATTATACATAGTAACACCCAGACATAGAACAAACATCTATGTTTTTTACGCACAAATGTTTGTTCTTGGTGGGGATCGAACCCACGACCCACAGCGCAGAAGGCAGATCTATTACCGACTGAGATCTGACGCGTTTTAAAATGGCTGCTTATTAAAGTATTCATTATAACAGAAAACTATTTGAGAATCTTCATCAGCGAATGTTAGTTCATGTATGCTCAATTTTTTACTTTTCATGTTTTAAATACTATTGCCTTGCAAATTATACCTAGTACGAAAGACATGGAAAGCTACATACAAGTTGAAGTACTGCTTGAAGTTTTAATATGTCACATCTCCTTTGGCAGCATCACAGGAGTTGGTAGTCCGATGTGCTTACGGGCGCAAGAGTTAAATAGTTTTAAAATTGCAAACCCCGATAGTTACTCCAGTGTCAATTTACGAGATATTATGGATTATTATTTTGTAAGTGGGCCTCGGGGAAAGTTAACCCAGAAGCTGTCTGTCATCTATATAAGTTTAGAAAACTAGAAAAACCGACTCCAATTTGACTACCGGCTTCATTACCAGATGATGTTGATGGCAGTTCATTAGGAATGTTTGTAACACCACTAAAAAATCATAAAAAATCAAAATACGCAATTTCGTGCACCGGATGGCATATTTTTTTCCAGTTATTTTTATCTTTAAGCCAAACTACTGAACTGATTTTGATGAAAATTTTATGGGATTTTATTAAATAAAAGAGTTATGACTTTAACTTATATCCCAATTCCCAGGTTACCAACAAAAAATTACAGGAATAGCAAAAAAAAGTTTTCCCATAGGTACATTTCGAAAGATTCGGATTCCATAAGTAAAGATATATAAATTCTTTTTTCTTAAATAAATAAGAGAACAACCAATGTTTTCACTCAATATTAAAGTAGGTATGTCACCCGTGATGCTCGTGTTGACAAAATACGACTCCTAGCTCAAGGAAAAAGTTTACCCTTACATCTATTAGCCTTATTGCCTTCAAATAGGGTGTATTATTGCTTGTGCTGAAGGAATAAGTCAAGGTATTCGAATTACAAGGCCCGATCTCAAGAGATCAATATACAGTAGGTAAGTAATATAAATACGTAGGTTTGATTTACAAAGTATTCAGATCAAGTTAAAATTCAATTCTAAAAGTAATTCTACTTATTTTTATATTGTGCATAAATCTTACTTTTACTCATCCAATTGACCTAAGATATATACAGCTTCGCACGTGCAGATCATGTTTTCTTTTGAGATAAGGCCAACTAGGCTATGAGGATGGTATGTGCCTAACATATACTACAGCGTCCCATATAAGTTTATACGGGCATCAAACATGTATAAAAAGTGACCTCTGACACTGTATTATAGTTATTCTAGTTTCGGACTACCGATCTTTCATCCCACTGGGACAAAACACTACCTCTCAATTTTATATATATTTCTATTATTACTGTTTGGTCCCAAATTCTGTTTGTTTTATACTATATAACCTGGTTTTTGAACAGTCAGGAACAAAAGTATAAGTTGTCTTGATTCCAAAGACCAGATTATTTCTTTAGCCGCTGGCTACGCTGCCATATGCGTTTGAGATCTCAGAAACTTTCCAAAAGTTTGTCTCAAAGAAATATTTCTTCAGCAAAAAATGAGAAAACCAATTATTTCTTAACCAACGATCCTTGAAAAGCGTAGAACTTTGCAGTCAGTGCTTTCATTCAAAGAATAACAAATTCATTGACATTAAAATGAAGCAGACGCGCTTATTTTATTATTTAACAGAGCTGCTTGTAAACGTAACAAGAAAATAACACTCTTCAGAGGTGTTTCACCTTTTTATGAAGGTAAGGGCCACTGTCTGATGAAGCATCTACAAAAACTAAGGCTGACTTTGTAAGGTAACAACAACAGTACCACATCAAAGTATAAAAATAAATTAATGAAAACTCTTTATACACTTTACAAACTGATAACAAAGAAAAATTAAAATCACAGACTCTAAAAACTAAAATTATAAATGTACAATGGGCGGTCTTATAGCTAAGAGAAAAATGTTTCCTGCTTTTTTTTATTCTATGGCTTCAGTCTGTTTAGACAATTTAGCCAGTGTCAAGTAAATTATTTGAATTAAGTTTAGTCAAGTCGAGTCATACGTCAAGTCATTTGTTTTGAAGACAAAATGGTGGATTTTCCCTTCACAACTTGAAAACGAATTCCATCAAATAATAAAAACACATAATACACATTTATTCCAATGGCTCACACTTTATGCTATGACTGCAAGTATTATTGGTTAAAATTCCACCAAAATTAAAGAACAATATTAACTAGAACACCAAGAAAAACAATTAAAATAAATGTGCTATGTTGCTTTTACAAATGACATAACTTAAATCCTGTTTCCTGTTTTTGTCAGTCAATGATCTAGAAGTAAGTATAAGTCACGACCTGATGCTAAAATGCTAACAGCGTCAGTCGCAAATTATAAAAATATGGTTTAGTAGACAGTGGCAATGTAGTTCAGTTTCAAGTGTATCGGGTTTTGCGAGATTTAACAAAAAAGGCACGTCGTGTCTGCATGAGCAGAACTACAATTACTTTTTATATTGTACTAAAATTAACTAAAAAAGTAGAATAATTTAAATAATACAATTTGTGTAACTCTGAATAGTTTTTAAAAAGCGAAAAAATAAATGTGTAAAATAAATAGGTAACTATCTTCGTGTTTTAATAAAAACCAAAACGTATAAAACAATACACAAGGCACGTTTTTCAAAGCTAGGAAGCTAGCAAGCTAGAAAAATGCATGTTTCGAGATATTAGAGCTAAGTAAGTACCTACTTACATTTAAAATAATATATTATTTTTCATGGATATTTCACACGACGCCCTCTAGTCCCAAACTAAGCAAAACTTGTAATATGGGAACTAAATGCTGATAGAATACTTATATAAGCTCTATTTTTTTTTGTAAATACTTATAATACATAGTAACACCCAGTCATAGAACAAACATCTATGTTTGCTACACACAAATGTTTGTTCTCAGTGGGGATCGAACCCACGACCCACAGCACGGAAGGCAGAGCTAATACCGACTGAGCTGTGATGCCTGTCAGCTATTCTATCAGCAATCTAGTTCCCATATTACAAGCTTTGCTTAATTTGGGACTAGAGAGCGTTGTGTAAAATGTCCATAAATATTTTTATATTAAAATAATTAGGTACCTACCTTAGATTTTATACGTTCAACTCTACTTGCTTCAACATCTATTGAATCACCATCACGTTGTCCACACAGCTCAAGGATTGTGCTTTTTTGGTCGCTTCTAACTGCGAGATTGGTTCCTAGTTCAAACTGAACGTTATTACCATAAAATCTATCTACCACCACTAAACATCCATCTTCTTCACCACTTTAGGCAATATCTCCAGAGTGGCCGTCACTTGGTACTGGTTCACGCTTACTGCCTCATTGAAAAGCATGGGTCAGGTCAATGGTCTAGCATTTGAAAAAATTTGAAAGAATTTTATATTAATTACGAAATTTTTCGCATGTAATTTATTTGACATTGTGATCAATTATTTCTTATTTACTTATTATGATTATTATTAAATTTTTATTTTATTGTATACCAATCTTGGTTAACATAGTGGACTCTATTATAAAATTATGAGCTGTAAAACCTATGTTACACAATAAACAATAATTTGAATTTGAAAAAACAAGGAGTTCAAATATTCTAGAAAATGTAATAAAAAAACACATTTGAATCGAGTTTCTCCAGTAATTTCAATCACAACATATATATTTGCAAACAAAATCATCACAGAAAACCCAATCAGACAAAATATCAAAAGAAAGCACCACTCGAAATCAGTTATCGACCTGTCACTAAACGAAAGCTTACAGAACTACATATAAACTCACGCCTCAGCACTGCAGCATCTGTCAGCATAAAGCTGTCATTTTTGTAACTAACTGATTAGTTTATTTTATTATTCCAAGCTGTTAAATTAGTATACGGTCCTATCTGTTGGTTGAGTATGGTAGCAGACGTTTGGAATATTTAGAGGTATCACACACGTGTTGAAATAATCATTTTTTGTATATCAATATGCCGAAAAATCTAAAGTTATTATTATTTACGAATGAAAGTACAGTTGTAAGTATTTTTATTTTATTAACCTAGCTGGAAATTCTAACTTTTAGGCAAACATGTGTTATTAACGACTAAACGCGTTAACTAGTCACATTTTCATATTAAAAGTTTTAGTTCACCGATAGAGCGTGTTCTTAAATGTAGCTTTACCGTAAAAAAAGTAGTATTTCAAACACAGTGGAACTCAATTGCAAAACAATCGGGAGATTTGATACCGGACCAAAGAAAAAGTGGATCGGCCAATCGCAAAGGGATTTTATATTACAGAGGGGTAATCACGAACAAATCTGACAGTCGCCGCGTTACGTAAACCTAACGTATACGAATCATATTGCGCGTCAACGCCAGCTCGACTGCCGCACGTTGTAGCGTCACCGCGCAGTGTATCTCAGATAAGCTTGCTTTTTTATTTATTCGTGATCAAGGCACTGTTAGATCGAATCTGAAGGCTAATTCTCTTAATAAAAAATATGAAAATATCATCGGGTTTTTGTTGGGATATTATGACAGTCAATGGCAGCCAGTTTGGATCATGATACACTGGATTCCTTGTCACCGTTGTAGCTCTGAGAAGAGCCAAGACAGAGACAACTCGAACAAAGTGTTTAAAAACAAAAGTAGAACTTATCCGGGTTCGACCAACTCCGAATATCGCTATTCGGCAGATAAAATACTATCCGTCTCTATAAAACTTGTCAAAAATAAGGACGGAAATATTTTAATCTAAAGATTAGCGTTTTTCGGTGTTGATGGTCGAACCAGACCTTACAGTTGAAAAATCTCATGAGAAAAACTGGTACTTGCTGTAACATTTATTTTTTAAAATAAACTAATAAATTATAAAACACTTTTACGTTTGGGTAAAAAGACTTGTCCACTCGTTACTTCATCTTGAACCGATGGGTCCGAGTCTCAAACGGTTTTTGAATGCGGCTGCATTGGACCTGCATCAATTACTGTGGGCCGAGACTTGTCCCCCTAATTCATGAAGAAGTCGCGGGAGAAACGCTGTGACGTCACACTAATAGTGGCATTAAAGTCTGTATCGAAAAAGCTGAGCAGATACGCGTAGACAAGGCACCACTGATCTTTATCCCTCTGTAGTATGGTGCAACAAGCGATTGCGCATGTACTGTTGTGCGGTAAAATTCGCTTACCTCCAATTTGACCCAAAATGGGTTCTGCGCAGAGACTTCAGACGGACAAAGATCCGTTGTGACTACTATACATTACACGTTTTACACAAAAATCTCAGTGTTATCAAGTTTTTCTATTAACTCGCCGTTTTCCGCAAAACGTTCCACTTATTTTCGTCTCTGGTGATTTTTATTAGCATCTGTCAAAACTGCCCCCGTATTCCAATCTTTATCTGTCAAGTTATATTTCACTGCCCAGTGTAATTTCTTCAGGTCACGTGGTACGATTTTGTACCACGTGATCATTCTTTTTAGACACGTGACAGCAAAATATGCGCGAGAAACAATCAAATGACATCATAATGTCACTATTTAGTCACAGAATAACTATGAGTTAGTATGAACTGACCATGATTTAAAACTTTGCAGTTCAACTGAGATTGGAATACCCCTGCTGTCAAAACTGGACTGATTTGTTTTTAATTTCTTTCATGCATGCTTTGTTGTTTCTCCATCTGTAATTTACTATTGTTTTATCTATAACAACGTTTTCCTACACCAGATTGCTTTAACTTGTGCTCTATAGTATCTCCGCGATAACAGCACGGTATCTTCATGCTAAGATACAACTTCTTAGTAAATAAGGGGGCGACTTCGAACCTGCATCAATTACTGTGGGTCGAGACCGGCTAGCCTCGGCTTTTCAATTGAATTTTTTAGAATCAAATGACAATTTTCGGCGAAATTGTACTGTAGGCAAAATATGTTATCTATTTTGTATTACGGGGTAGGCTGCAATCTATCACGTATTCGAAGACAACAACAAGTAATTAAAAATTTTAAAACCCCGAATCTTGGACCGATTTTCATCAAACATAGCTAAGAACACTCCCGACTATTTCACCTTTCAAACAAAAAAAAACAAAATCAAAATCGGTTCATCCATTCGGGAGCTATGTTGCCTCAGACAGACTCACAGACACTTCAAACTTATAACACCCCGTCGTTTTTGCGTCGGGGGTTAAAAATTAAAGTTAAACAGTCAGCAACAAAAATTGACTCAACTCTAAAAAGTTGATACAGAAGTTTAATTTAGATTTACTTATTGCTCACACTATAATACTTGTAATAGTACTAAATTAATTGTTATAAGCAGTGGTTACCAATTAACATCAGGTGGGCATATACCTGATCAGGTGATCCGGATCAGGGTGAGCTTGTTCCATCATTTATTAATATATTAAACAATATAAAAAATACAGTTTGTTTTGTGATAAAAATGGAGATTGGTTATAAAATTCGGAAGTACACTGAGGGCTAATCAAAAGCGCCCAACAGTTCAAAACTCGAACAATTCCTCACATTATCGACGCAGTAACCTAACTTCTGATTCATAACTCCGCATATATTTCCATACAACCTTTGTCTGAGCTCATTTCAATAATATTCCAAGTTTAATAGCAGTACGCAGTAAGCTCGAGGCAGTGGGTAATAAAATTTAACGTGTCGTAGCCAAGTTTTGCGACTTTACCTAAATTTATCGATGGAAGTTTTTCACGCGATCCATTTTGTTAATCTCGTGCGTAGTCGCGTTTTGAAAAATGCTACAATTTGTTATTTACCTACAGCAAACACATTAGTGGCCTGAAAAAATCAATGGTAAGGGATTTTGACAGGCGTCACAGCTCAGTCGGTAATAGCTCTGCCTTCCGTGCTGTGGGTCGTGGGTTCGATCCCCACCAAGAACAAACATTTGTGCGTGGAAAACATAGATGTTTGTTCTATGTCTGGGTGTTACTATGTATTATAAGCATGTATTTACAAAAAAAAAAGTATATAAGTATTCTATCAGCCATCTAGTTCCCATATTACAAGCATTGCTTAGTTTGGGACTAGAGGATGTTGTGTGAAATGTCCCTGAATATTTATTTTATTTACCACGGCCTTAACCTGTACTGACCTACTTAACACTTATTATTTATTATCATTGGCCCACCGTCCGCAATCAGGGTCATAAAACAATTGTTTTAAAATTGTACAAATATTTTTGGGCGTGTGTTTAAATTTTTCGTTTTTAATAGGTACTCTACTCACGTAATGCATTTTAATTACTGAAAAAACCATTTTTTTTGACTAGTATGTATTTATAAAAAACGGAGTTGTTGGCCCACCTGATTACTAAGCGGTTACCTTTGTCTATTCCATTACTTTAAACAGAGTGAACGCTCATTGAGGACGTGCCCTGTGATTGTGAGATGTCATACTGCGTCCATCCCTATAAAGACATAAAGAATAAATAATAATAAATATAAATATTCAGGGACATTTCACACAACACCCTCTAGTCCCAAACTAAGCAATGCTTGTAATATGGGAACCAGATGGCTGATAGAATACTTATATACTTTTTTTTTTGTAAATACATACTTATTACATACTAATAATGGTGTTAGGTACCCTTCAAACCGAACACAGCAATGCGAGAAGCCTTACAAATAGGCACGGCAGTATTTCCCTTAAAGAACTCGTTGCATAAACTGGCTTTTTGTACACAAAACACAAGTAATACCACCCTTACACAAGAATTAGCTGTAGAATTACCAGCTTTAAATTCCGTATGTGAAAATTTTCGATGAACATTCTAAACTTTTGTCTAATTATCATATCATGTCTTATGAAGGGAATTAAGGGTAAACTACACACCATCGCACACTTCAGCTCTGAGATGAATAAACAGAGCAGTGTGAAGGTTAGTCGGCTGCGAAATTAATTTGCCGATTCAAAGGGAACGTATTTATAAATATAGACGGATTTGCTGTTGTGCTGTGCAGCTAAGATTTTTAAAAGATATTTGTTATCACAGTAAGTTCATACAAGGAGCGATAAAAAAAAGTTGACAGCATAATAATATAAAGCTCGGCTTATTCCTGACAGATAACTAAGACGAGATAACTGGTTATCTCAGAGGATTTTTTTCCTCTCAGATAACTGGTTATCTCAAAGGAATTTTTTTTCCTCGTAGATAACCGCGGTTATCTGTAAAGAAAAAAATTCCTCTCAGATAACTGGTTATCTCAGAGGAATTTTCGCATTTGAAAAGTAGCCTATTGAGGGCACGTCCTCAATAGACGTGCTCAGTGAAATAATGCATTACTATAGGCAAAGTGTATACTATCAGGTGGCCCACCTGCTTGTTCCATCATCTCAATGTATGACATATAAAGGATGCATAGACATGCGATGAAGTGTGGCTTGACCTTTAAAGGTTTTAGAATGCGTGTCGGGTGTATCGCTTGCTTTAATTTTCTTCTAAATATCATAAATTACTTCTAATAGTATGCGTATTAGGCGACTTTACCTTACCTTTAGTAAAGAATAAATATTCTAATTTAATTTTGATTTTGATAATTTTAATTTTGAAAAATAATATTTTGGTATACCTTTGAATATCCCTTTTTGATATCTTCAAAAAAAAACAAAGTAGGTATCATATCATACGTAATAACTTTCTCGTCGTCTGATAAGTTTTTTGGAATACTTTATATAAGAAAACCAATGAAAACATTTCCTCAAAACTTCTGGATCATATTAGTTACGGACGCGCCCAAAACTACATTTAATTTAGCCTGTAACGTAACGAAAAGTTAGTAATAAAACGATATTTTCATATTTCTAGAGCACTAATAACCTTAAATGATGCCACGGGTACAAAGTACGTCTTGGACTTGGGATATACGTTTTTGTTTGGCGCAAATCATAAGCTTAGCGATGGATAATTTATAAGTTTAAAAAACTAAAAAAACTAACTTCAATTCGACTACCGGCTTCATCATCACATGATGATGATGATGACAGTTCATTGGGAATTTTCTAGTGACCATAAATACCACTTAAAAGTCACAGGAAAGCAAAATACGCAATGTCGTGCACGTGGATGGCACATTTTTTCCAGTTATTTCTATTTATAAGCCAAATTACTGAACCAATTTTGATGAAAATTGAATGAGACTAACCTGGAAGTACATCCTTTTAGAAAAAAAAGAATTTTTCAAATCGGTTTATAAATGACGGAGTTCTGAGGTAACACCTTAAATAAATAAATAAATGTTCATGGACTTTACACACAACACTCTCTAGTCCCAAACTAAGCAAAGCTTGTGATATGGGAACTAGATGGCTGATAGAATACTTATATACTTTTTTTTTTGTAAATACATACTTATAATACATAGTAACACCCAGACATAGAACAAACATCTATGTTTTCCACGCACAAATGTTTGTTCTTGGTGGGGATCGAACCCACGACCCACAGCACGGAAGGCAGAGCTATTACCGACTGAGCTGTGACGCCTGTCAAATAAATAAATAACCAAATTGAAAACCTCTTTTTTTGAAGATTGTTAAAAAGATGTTGCTAAATATCGTAGTTAAAAGCTGAACCTCATCATCATCAAACTTCATTTGTCCACTGCTGGACGTACTTAGGTCTCTCCCAAGACGCGCCACTGAGCCCGGTCTTCGGCTTTTTTAATCCAGTGTTTGCCAGCTACATAAGCTGTTAGTCGAATTGAAGTCGGTTTTTCTAGTTTTTTAAACTTATAAATTACTTGCAGTTACTTACGACTTCGTACGCGAGTACCGTTTCCGTGTACATTATTATTATCTGTGCGTGTACCGAGCGGATACTTTTTTGAGAAACTTGACATTACACCGAACCCGTACTCGAATGTCAAACGTTAGTCGTTAGACCAAAGAGGTAGTACTACGTCCTGTCAAACTGACGTAACATGACATGACATCATCCTCTTGCTAAATTGGCGCTGCTAATCCCGTTCGTTCATTTTATCCTGTAGATCCTGTTAATTATTCGGGATAAAAAGTAGCCTATATGTCAATCCAGGTTACGGACTATATATATGCCAAGTTTCATCCAAGTTGGTTCAGTGGTTTTGACGTGATTGAAACACAAACATCCAAACATCTAAACTTTCGCATCCTACTCCTACTAATATTATAAATGCGAAAGTTTAGATGTTTGGATGTTTAGATGTTTGGATGTTTGTGTTTCAATCACGTCAAAACCACTGAACCAACTTGGATGAAACTTGGCATATATATAGTTCTTAACCTGGATTGACATATAGGCTACTTTATATCCCGAATTAACAGGATCTACAGGATAAAATGAACGAAAAGGATTAGCAGCGCCAATTGGCAAGAGGATTTCATTGTCATGTCATGTCACGTCAGTTTGACAGGACGTAGTACTACCTCTTTGGTCTAACAACTAGCGTTTGACATTCCAGTAGGTACGAGTTCGGTGTAATGAGGTGTAATGTCAAGTTTCTCAAAGAAGTATCGGCTCGGTACACGCACAGATAATATAATGTACACGGAAACTGTAGACGCGTACGAAGTCGCGGGTAACTGCTAGTTTATAATATAAGTAGGATAGGATAGGATAGGATATTAGTAGGATTATGGTGCCTTTTATAACTTGAGCCGTACTTTTAACAAAGTTACGCGGTGTATTCATGCCAGTCCACTGGCAACTTTAAACTGGCCAGATGTGGCTCAGCCTCAGGGGCTATGAATCTGATTTGCTTTTGCATTAATACGGTACGGCCCAACTTTTTACTTCATAGCAGATGAGTCGAGATCTACGTTTCGAGTTTTCCGATGGAGTTTTTAAAGATCTAAGGTTCTTTTGAAAACATCGTTGGTCATTTACTTAGCTACCTTTCTACTATATACATTTAACTTTTCTTCTTTGTTTAGTTTTGATATCTACCTACTTAGTAGCTTCTCAACGTTGAGACGAGTTTATGGGTGAGAATTTTCCTGAGCTTACTTATACGGCTTTCAACTTTTGAAAGATGTTTGAAAGGCTATTTTATGTAAAACCGCTATTATTGTATTTAGGAATAAGATTGCAATATCAAAAACTGCTTTATTATTTGAATTCTTGAAATAACCACACTTATGTTAGCCACTAATTCGTTTAAACGAACGAGCTTATTAAATCTGTTTATATCTGTGTCACACCGCCTTATATTGTTAAAACTTTTTTCATATATATTATGTGAATATGATTTTGATATTTTGACTATTGTACTCAATGACGTCACACTAGGTGAACCAATTTATTTAATTCTAGGATAGTATAAATAACTTTTATTCAGGTACGCGGTCAAAAGCTACTAAGTACGTAAGTATATACTCTACATTCTCATATATAGTTGGGTCCGGCTGAGATTATCATATTTTCTTTGTATACAGCATTTCTGTCAGACAATACACAATATTATTGGGCGTTGAGTCCCATATGTATTATGTATGAAGGTTTACAACAGAGTGTATATATATTGACCGATACTGATATTTACACGATCCTACCCTATCCTACGACAGTAGCTTGAACATATTGGTCGACGCGACGTTGATACGGAGTTAAGAGCGCGTGTGTTGTGAAAATTTCAAACTTCAGTCATGAGATCATCGGAATAAGTTTCAAAACCGCACGCGCTTTGTCGTGGTGGTGTGAATTAGCAGTTTTTTGATATCTTATAGATATCATCAAAACAAAACAAGAAATAAAAAATAATCAAATATATTTTGGAAAAAACCGATAAATAGGTCAAGCAACTGTTGGTACATGTGTTTATTTAATTTTCGACCCAATCAGATACAATCTTTGAAAATTATAACTTTGGGATTTTTTTCTATCGAAAGCAAATCTCGGAAATATAATGAATTATTTTTATCTACTTATATTTTTGGTTTATTACTTATATTTAGGGATAACCAGCTACAAACAGCTTGCGATTCTTACACCCTTAACTCTTCCGCGATGTCGTGTGGATATCGTGTCGGTAAAGTGTGAAAACACGCATATTTTGACGTCTGTTTTCTCGCGGTGTTATGTACCTACAGTGTGACCATTTATACTTGTTTATTAGGATAGTATACCTAACAGGTGTTGGGTTTTATGGAAATTTCATATGCCCTACCCACGTTACACGGGAAATAAAAGAAAGTGCCTACATTTTGTTTCTGTTTATGATTTACACTGGTATTCTCAGTTTCGTTTTATTTTTTTGTTCCCATCTCAGATTGATGTGAGTGTGAGTTGAGAATTAATAATTAAGTGCCACAGTAAAATACGGGCCGTGCCTGATTTTTAATCTTTTATAAAAACCAATGCGGCTCTGGTCGCGTGGAACTGGCACCTAGAATCACCTCGTTATATAAGAATTCTAAATGATCCTTGTGATTTTATTGAATAAAAGATTTTCGACTTTGACTTTGGCATTAATTATGTAGGTACCTATTCTATCAGCAATCTAGTTCCCATAGTGTCCCATGGTTTGGGACTAGAGGGTGTTGTGTGAGATTCATAAATATTTTTATTTTTCATTTTAAGTATTAGTTCCTTCCAAGAGATCAAGTGTAAATACTAGTACTAAATATTATAAATGTGAAAGTTTATGTTTGGATGTTTGTGTATCAATCACATTGGAACCAGGATCAGAGAGGACGTAGACAAAGTCGCAGGCGGAACCTAGTAAATAATAAAAATATAGATACAAACATGCTGGTCACCTCAATATTACTTCTTGTTACGGATCAGGGGTCTTCGAGAACTCGTCGAGATCACATACTACACAATCTATTCCTACAAATCATCACTTTAACTGCTTGTAATAAAAGCTATTTTGGGATGGCATGTTGGAGTTTAAGGTCAAGTGGTTCTACAAACTTATAATGAGATCAGGGCGTATGGAAGTTTCCGTAAACACAAGTTTAATATTTTGTTGATTTATCGATGGAAAAACAAAAATGTGGGCGAGTGATTTAAAACAATAAACTTATGACAATATTAAAATGAGTTCCATATACAAAAGACTAGGTTATTAATTAGTTTGACTAATTTATATTACCCCCAGTGCATTTTTTTAATCTAAACTAATTTGAGAACACTAAGGGCGGCATGCACCAGAATCGCTAAACGCGTTTAACTCTTAAATAGTATTTAGCGAGTTGTCAAGTCATATAAATACGTCAGATTTAAATCGATTTAGCTGTTAAATACGTTAAGTGATTCTGGTGCAAGACGCCCTAAAGTTATAGCTGTCTTTGTTGTTTCAGTTTATGAGAATTCTTGTATGAGAGCCTTAAGTCCTCCTGCTCCAGTCGGGACCGACAGTTAAGAGTGCCCTCCGTAGCACGGAAGAGCTCAGTTGTAAATGCCACTAGCGGTCACCCATCCACACAATGCCCGCGCTGAACGTCGCTTAACTTTGATAATCGGTGAAGATTGACTAAGCAAGCTTCAGTCACGTGACCATTCCACATTTCACTTGTTTGTAAGCGATTGTACATAAACTTAGCTAGAAACAGTTTTTTTAGGCTTTGATTACATGAAACTGGCGCACCTGCCCCCGTATGCCAATCTTTTGCTGTCAAGTTATATTCCACTGCCCAGTGTAATTTCTTCAGGTCACGTGGTACAATTTTGTACCACGTGATCATTCTTTTTAGACACTTGACAGCAAAATATGCGCGAAAACAAATTAAATGACATCATAATGCCACTATTTAGTCACAGAATAACTATGAGTTAGTATGAACTGACCATGATTTAAAACTTTGCAGTTCAACTTTGCAGTTCAACTGAGATTGGCATACCCCTGCCGGTTTTATTAAATGTTCCATTGAATTTCGTCTAATTGGTTGGCAGTCTATATGGTTGGATAGTTGTAGATTCGAAACACACTTTGGTTAATAACATTTTTGTCATAAAATCTTTATTAACATAGAAAAACTTCCGAAGCCAAAAACATCCGAAGCCAAAAACTTCCGAAGAGCGCTTTAACATGCAAGTCACGCAGTACACCTGGTAAAATCATTTGGATATTTTCAAAGTTTCAGGAAAATTGTAAGGATTATTTTAATCAACTGGTATCATGGTTTTTCGAACACTTACAGTGAAAGCGAGGCTGCTGTGAACAATACTAATAACTATTCTCCACTATACAATAAATCAGAATTATCTAAAAGATTCTGTTTCAGAGATTAAGAACGCCAAAGATGGGTCTTTTCACGGTTATATTGTGATAGCACTCTTAAATATATTTTGAGTTAGATTAAGGACGGCTTGCACCAGAATCGCTAAACGCGTTTAACTCTTAAATAGTATTTAGCGAGTTGTCAAGTCATACAAATACGTCAGATTTAAATCGATTTAGCTGTTAAATACGTTTAGTGATTCTGGTGCAAGACGCCCTAAGAACGCCAAAGATGGGAATTTTCACGATTACTTATACTTATTGTGACAGCGTTCTTAAATATATTTTGAGTTACAGTGAAAGAAGCTTTTAGATTTTGTAATACCTACTTCATCTTCAAGTAAATAGGTATTTCAACTCTTGTTTCCACCGTGGAGTCAGTGGTGCAGGAAATAGCTGCATCCGAGCCAGGTGATGTCCTTAGCTAGCTTTTATTATACTACACTAGCAGTTACCCGCGACTTCGTACGCGAGTACCGTTTCCGTGTACATTATATTATCTGTGCGTGTACCGAGTGGATACTTTGAGAAAGTTGACATTACACCAAACCCGTACTCGAATGTCAAACGTCAGTCGTTAGATGAAAGAGGTAGTACTACGCCCTGTCAAACTGACGTGACATGACATGACATCATCCACTTGCCAATTGGCGCTGCTAATCCCGTTTTTTAATTTTATCTTGTAGATCCTGTTAATTATTCCGGATAAAAAGTAGCCTATGTGTCAATCCAGGTTACGAACTACATTTATACCAAGTTCCAAGTTTCATCCAAGTTGGTTCAGTGGTTTTGATGTGATTGAAACACAAACATCTAAACTTTCGCATTTATAATATTAGTAGGATACTACATTGTACCAACGGCAGTGAATTTTAAACCAAGTTTAAAAAGGAGGTTCTCTATTCAGAAGTTGTGTAGATGGATAGATGATAGAAAATAGTTTATTGCAGTAAAAATCTTAGGTAGTAATGCTATAAACGCGAAAGTTTGTAAGTATGGATGTATGGTTGTTTGTTACTCTTTCACGCAAAAACTACTAGTCCGATTTTGATGAAACTTGGAATACATATAGTTCGTAGCCTGGATTGACACATAGGCTACTTTTTATCCCGGAAAATCAACAGGATCAAACGGGACGCAGACGAAGTCGCGGATGGAAGCTAGTAAACTATAATACTAATCTACCAAAATGTAAAAACTACCTACCATCCCCATTCACCATTCTCTCCACAACCACCAACCACATACCATCCGCAACTACTGAATAGACAACCTCCTATCGGAATTAAAATTTTCCGTAATAAAATTAAAATTTTCCGTGTTTTTTTCACAAAGTGGAAAAAACCAAGATTTTTTTTTACTCGAAGTTCGTGTCAATAAAATCAAATGCAAAGAATACTCCTCAATGAGTTGTTGTTCTCACGCTCACCGTACACCAATTACTTCTGAGTGGCTGCCCCCGTATGCCAATCTTTTGCTGTCAAGTTATATTTCACTGCCCAGTGTAATTTCTTCAGGTCTGTAATTTTCTGTCATTTCTTCAGGTGTAATTTCTTTTTAGACACTTGACAGCAAAATATGCGCGAAAACAAATTAGATCATCATAATGTCACTATTTTAGTCACAGAATAACTATGCGTTAGTATGAACTGACCATGATTTAAAACTTTGCAGTTCAACTTTGATTGGCATACCAATGCTGATCCGGTTTTGATTCAGTTTTTCAGTTACCAGCGTATAAAATTGAATTTATATAATCCTACATCGTGGAACTACAATGAATATTCTTACAACGTTTCCTACTAGGTATTCTTATCTGTTATAATAATAATGAGTCAGTTTTTTTTATAAAACTAAATGATGGAACAAGGCAACGGACCACCTGATGTTAAGCAGTTACCTCTGCCTCTAACAATGTAGTCAATACAATGTTTTACAGCTAATTTAATCTGACAGCAGCATTTGAATCATTTGATTAACATCATGTTAACTATAATCCCCTAAGCCCATTGATTGATAACTATGACAGGTAATTAATAGATTGACCGCTGTACTTATAATCGTTGCATAACTTTTATAGCTGTTTAATTTCGTTTTGACAGAGTTTTTGTAGTTTTTTTATGAAGAAAAACAAGACATCGGGCCCTGCTCATCGAGTGGGCATGGATGCAAATTGGTCCCTGTCTCAGCATTATGCTGCACTAAACTTAACTATGTAGTAACGTCTAGTAGGTACGTCAATGCACCATTAGTTGCAACCTGGTAGTACCGTGGACGTGGCTGTGACACGTGCAATTTCAGCTACAAAGCCGCAATGCGGGACGCAGTACTTAAAACTCAGAGATTGTGTCTCTGATTTATGAGCGCCAACGTTTTCATACTATTATTCTGTTTGTTTAGAACGGGCGTAATGTTTTACGTAATTCCGCTGAAAATTGCCGAGAAAATAATTTAGCAAAACTAGAGTAATTTTCATGATTATACGCTCCTTTTATTTACAGTAAGTGAAGGAACTAAATAGAAATAACTATATTATAGGATTTGATTTGATATGCCCTAAAACCTAAATAAAATCTATATATAATATTTCTTAAGCAAATGAAAATGGCAAAATACATCAGCTGTAAAAAGTAATTTATCTAGTGTTCTAATTTTTTTTAATTTCTGTATACAGTCTTGAATCATGGGTTTTCATTACCGCCCCAAGAGATTCTGTAAAATAGTCATGTATCAACTGAAACTCATTCACTTTAAAAAATGTCTCTGTGGGAAATATTTGCAATTGCAACATGAAATCGTACAATATGCTTTTCCGATACCAGTATTAATACACTTAGATGGTTCTATTAAACATGAAACGTGTCGAGCTTTCCGGCGACCGATATATTAACTATAGTTTTTGTACGAAATAAGATGCGCGGGAAAAATTACAGTCGCTTAGAATAATATCCAAATAGGAAAAGCAAAAAACATTGCAAGTAAATCGCGTAAGGCCTAGAAGTGCAATATATTTTATAATTATGTTTAGGAATTGATTTTTAGCAATTTGTGTAAGTTTATTTAATAAATATCCGAAAAATGATCAATCAGATGGATTTTAAAACGACTAAAATAGCTTTCTTCTGAATAAGCATGTCATGTGGTGCTGACCAACTTCATCAATGACAAAGATTATCGTTGAAAAGTGGTAGACGCGCTACAAGCTTGGCATGAACAATGCCCAAGACAAAGATTTATATACGAAATACTTAATACTCCATATCAGCTTTCACTTTTACCGGCAAACAAAAAACGAGACAAAGTATGGCAGCAGGAGTATTCCAATCTCAGTTGAACTGCAAAGTCTTAAATCATGGTCAGTTCATACTAACTCATAGTTATTCTGTGACTAAATAGTGACATTATGATGTCATTTAATTGGTTTTCGCGCATATTTTGCTGTCAAGTGTCTAAAAAGAATGATCGAGTGGTACAAAATTGTACCACTTGACCTGAAGAAATTACACTGGGCAGTGAAATATAACTTGACAGCAAAAGATTGGAATACGGGGGCTGGTTTTCTCTTCGGTAAAAATAAGTTCTCGGCGCTCATGCTGTGACGAAGTTTGTTAATATTGAAAAATGGTAAAGGGTTTCAATTTTTTAAGATCGGTAGGTATATGACGGTCGCCGCTTTACGGAAAGTCAATGTTTTAAAGTGATTGCTGTAATTTCTAGTAACTGGGGAAGATAGCTTTGATGCAAAATGTATGTGTTTGAGTTTGTGAACTTTGCTTTCCAATGTGGTTGCAATGTGGTGTGTGTGGGTTGTATCATACAACTAACAAACACCACAGTTTTATTTACAATTGTATGTCAATCACGTAGTAATTTGCTAAAATATGCATGAAATAGTTGAACTACCTAGCTATGGCTGTTTTCAAACTGCTACAGAAAAAGTACCTACATAACACAATATAGGAAAATGTATGCGAGCTCTATCACCGCCCACGTTTTCACACCGTTACCGACAACAATATTTATTTTCAAGCCATGTCTGCAGGGGTATGCCAAACAAAGTTGAACTGCAAAGTTTTAAATCATGGTCAGTTCATACTAACTCATAGTTATTCTGTGACTAAATAGTGACATTATGACGTCATTTGATGTGTTTTCGCGCATATTTTGCTGTCAAGTGTCTAAAAAGAATGATCACGTGGTACAAAATTGTACCACGTGACCTGAAGAAATTACACTGGGCAGTGAAATATAACTTGACAGCAAAAAATTTGCATACGGGGGCAGTATATGTGTCGATATCCGCTAGTGTGTAAACGCACAATCGATCATAAATCGATGTAGAGTCGACTTTTTCCATAAGCACATAGGTAAAGCTGTACTACACACTATTTAGAACTCGACTGTGGAGCATTACCGTGTTACCACGCAGTGTAAAAAAGTGTAAACCAGCCATAAGGTATAGATAACTTGATCATATGTTTGGTTTACTTTAAACTCTATAACTGCATTTTTTTTTTATGAATGTAACCTGTTTATTCACAAAGAAAATTATGACTAATACAGTATTTACAATATTTATAATATGCACAAAATACACATGAAGCAGTTGAGCTATCTACACACCGTTGCAAACGATTTATAGATAGCTCAACTGATCCAAATCAGTACCAATTAAAAAAAACTGCATACATACGCACTCATCCTTTCCATACACACAGATAAATCTATCTCAAATGCAGTAACATAAAGGAGGTAGTTAATAAACGTATACTGACGTGCAAAACTCGATCCAACTGAGTTTGAATTTCGGCAAACTCGAATCTGCAAGTGTAAGATCGAACTCGCGTAATTAGCCGAAGCCGAACCACTTGCCTCGTGCGTTATTCATGAGCCAGGTACCTTGAATTTTTAAACGGACTGTAAGTCGCGACTTACAGTTATAAATGTAAGTGGCGACCAACAGGCAATGTCGCTAATTCGACGCTTTGAAAGTCTTTTGTCCGCCGTCGTCTTGGTGTAGAGACCGCAATTGTTCGCGATTCGTGGTAGTGAAAATTACACATCTCTTGAGTAAAGAAAGCATAACTATAGATCAATTAGTGAACAAACATTGTAACTGACAGCGGAGTAGGTAATATTAAATAATAGCATCACTTTGATTTTCTTTACACATAGATTTTATAACAATAACTAAATAAATTTTTCAGTTGGGATAAACGAAAACGACTAACAGTCGCTCTATCAGTAAAAAACTTTCAGTCGTGTCCGATAATGTATATCCGACCTAATTTCGATTTCATTGCTCGCAAGTGTATAATGTTCGAAAGTAGAATCGCTTTTGAATAAACTTTACGCATAAAATCATGAAGGTTTGTAGCTTTTTGCTGGCTCGTGGGTTTGGAGAACAAATTACTGGAACGGAACAAAACTCGCTTTCTTTTTGTACATTTCATGTTCTTTCAGGGGCCATATTCTCACTTCGGCAGAGATTTTACTCTAATAGGGATGACGTAAAAATTACGTTGAAAACTCCTGTCACTAGTGGGTGAAAGCAGTTTTCGACCGAGATTTCACGTCATCCCTATTAGAGTAAAATTTCTGCCATACCCAGAATCACCCCCCTGTTCACATACTTCTGACAGGCCATGAGATTAGGTGCGACTGATGCGAGACAAGTTTGTCCCACCATTTAATTCCGTTTCCACGTCACCATTTTGCTGAACCCACTCTGTGTGTGGAAATTTTGTCAGCAATCTAGCTAGTTCCAATTGTACAAGCTTTGCTTAGTTTGAGACTAGGATGCGCTGTGTAAAATGACCATAAATATTTGTTTATTTATCCCCTAAATAAGCATCAAAATATTTTGGCAGCGTCTTCAGCTTAAAACTGCTTGACATTGCGAAAGATAAACGGTAGGTATAACTATTCTAGATTTGGAGTGGTGAGAAATAAAAAACTTATCTTATCTTTTTAAATTATCTAGAATCGGCGCATACCAGAACTATTTACAAACTGACGCTATAAAAATGTTTAGACCTTCCAAAAAAAAACATTATGTAACTAAATAATTTTCGACATCTAATTCCAGTCTTTATCCGATATCCATCCTAAACACTTCGACCCTCCAGACAATTTTCCATTCCCCTGCGTTACATAAATCTTATTGCCTATTCGGAACCCGAAAACATTATACAAAATCGTTCTCAATATATCGATGCAAGATGTTAGAGTATTACTAGATTCGTTCATGCATAAAACACCGGTCCAGAAACTAATATTTAGGCGTGCCTTCGTCACAGAGTATCGAATACAAACAGAAAAATTACATTGTTATGCTTATGAGACACCTATGAGAGTAGTAGAGCTTCTTGTGTGCGAGCTCGTCCGGGTAAGTACTACCACCTTACCTATTTCTGCCGCCAAGCAGTGATGCTCGCATTGCTGTGTTCCGGTTTGAAGGGTGTACGTGCTGCCGGTGCAATACAGTCACCTTTATGGCGCAGTGCAATGTACAGGGTACGTCTTCAGTGGACGTGCTCAGTGAAGCATTGCATTTACAGGCAGTGGTTATCACTTAGCATCAGGTGTGTCATTGGCTGGATTCATCACTGAAAAAATAAAAAAATTACGTTGATTTGGTTGGGACAACCCGAAAGATTGACGCTTGGAAAATTGGTTCCATCGAATTTTGCAGTAGCTAGACATCGCATGTCCATTGCCGCTGCTGGAATACTTACAACTGTGTTTCACCAATCCTCACGTTTTATTTCAGCATTTGCAAGCACAGAAAATTGATCGTTATTATTAGGTACTTATATTATTTATTCTACTGGTGATTATCTGGGCCAGCGAATCAGCATTGCTATTCAGCGCGGCAATGCAGCCAGTGTCTTGGGCACGCTTCCGATTGGTACTGATTTGGATCAGTTGAGCTATCTATAAATCGTTTGCAACGGTGTGTAGATAGCTCAACTGCTTCATGTGTATTTTGTACATATTATAAATATTGTAAATACTTTATTAGTCATAATTTTCTTTGTGAATAAATGTTCTACTGCAAAAATGCTATTGACTGTGGTCACACCTCGACAGGTTCGCGTGATATTATGATAAATAGTAAACCCTTGTCAGGATGTGTCAGAAAGTAAGCCGGAATCACTTGTTGTTATGAGGATGTGTAATAAATGGTATCGCAGTAAAACCCTGAGGCTCTGAGCCATATCATCATTATCAGCAGGTTGAAAAGACCACTCTTGGACCTAGATCCTGGGTGTTTCTGCCTGGCTGTTCTGTCTTCGATAATTTCCAGGATTTTTGGAGTTTTGAGATTTCTCTATACGTATTTCTGGTAAATTAATATCTAGGCTGTTCTAAGATCACTCTTCCGCTTCGTAGTTGGCCTTATAAGAACCACTATTTCACAATGATTCGAGCTACACATACTTATAAAGTTGTATAACACTTTATCCTGTTTGTTTTGTCCTAAGATCAATTTTTTACCCAAAGTCTATGAAATAAAATACAAAAGTGCGAGTCGATAAAATATCTTATTTTGTTCTATATTCATTTAGGATCTTTATCATTCTGAAATATTTGTGCAAAACCCATTTTTTTATCGAATTGGAGGAAGCGAATTTTTCCGCACCCGTTTAATGCACATAACTGTTGGATAGAGATCCGTTGTGCGTACTGTACGCCCTTGTAATTGAACTTAAAAACACGGATGCCATCCGCACTAAGATCACCTCTTAGTTCTTATAAAAACTGCTACTCTAAAACGCGTTAAGTATCTTTTGACCTCAATAATGCAGCATCGTGTTCACTCTGAGAGGTCAACCTAACCTGACACCGCTCAGGGAACTTCACGTCAAAATGTGAAACTGATGAAAGTGTTCTAAACTTTGCATTCCTGAAATGTGGAGACCGTCTTGTGAAACACCTAACTGTCAGAATCATAGTTTTAACTCCTGCCCCCGTATTCCAATCTTTTGCTGTCAAGTTATATTTCACTACCCAGTGTAATTTCTTCAGGTCTTGATTCTTTTTAGACACTTGACAGCAAAATATGCGCGAAAACACATCAAATGACGTCATAATGTCACTATTTAGTCACAGAATAACTATGAGTTAGTGTGAACTGACCATGATTTAAAACTTTGCAGTTCAACTTTGATTGGCATACCCCTGCAGACCCACACTTGGTTTCCTTAGCGTTGGTATCAGTAACTGAGTATCATAATATAGCTAGGCATTTTATGTCTGCAAATCATAATAATATTTTGTGTTTCAGTTAATCTGCATCTTATTCAATTAGTCTTGTGTCCAACCGGCTAATATTGGGACTTAGACAGACAGTAAGTTTTATATATTTAGCTTGCTAGTTTTGCATCACTGCAGGGTATGCCAATCAAAGTTGAACTGCAAAGTTTTAAATCATGGTCAGTTCATACTAACTCATAGTTATTCTGTGACTAAATAGTGACATTATGATGTCATTTAATTTGTTTTCGCGCATATTTTGCTGTCAAGTGTCTAAAAAGAATGATCACGTGGTACAAAATTGTACCACGTGACCTGAAGAAATTACACTGGGCAGTGAAATATAACTTGACAGCAAAAGATTGGCATACGGGGGCTGGATTAGTTTTTTTTATTAGTGAATTATCTCAGTCGGTTTTTTATGATAGATAGCTTAGCGTTTGACTGCCGGCTCACCAGATTAAAAGTGTAGCTTTAGCTAGTTACCATCGTAAATTAAAGTCATGAAGAGATGAAGGTTTAACGTATGAGATATTTTCGCTTTTTTACTTCCGTTATTAGTTAGTACTGAAGCGGATTTATAGAAACCAAGGCTTTAAAGTGGTGGAATAATTAATGTAGAGTCGAGAGTGTCGTAAAAAAATAAAACGGCAGACGTTGACGGCGTGAAGCCACTAACCATTTCAAGGAAACATTTGAAATGTGAAAATAGTTTTCAATGAGTTTTCCCATCATTGAAGTTCTTGCTTCTTCAATTAGGAGGTAACACAGAGTTTTTCCCTAATATTGTCACTTTCACCACAAAACTGTTTACCCTTAGGAACCATTTCTATAACATTTATTATTTTTAGATGTAGGTATAATTTTATATAAATAGTATTTTGGTTTTTTTCTCTTAGTTGTTGTTATCCTCTGGTTTTTATGTTTTGTTGTCTACCTGTTTGATAAGTCTTATATAATGCATGCTGTGGCATCCTCTAATTGAAGGAACACAATAGTTTTAAGCCCATTGGCCATGACATTTCTGTTGTTATCGTGCCACCTTTGTTGGATGTCCTATGAATAAAAATAAAATAAAATAAACATAGGCAGGTATATGTTATTAAATGATAACGTGTCCCGCATTGCAGTCGGTGACCCGTCCAACTTTGTACCCAAGGGATAATTCGCAGTGAATACTTAGGTATGCATAGCATATGCATGCACTGTAAAAGTTCAGTACAGATCTTCGTGAAAAGTTAGAACGAGGAGGTATATATGTTACTGCATTTATGCCTGCTGCCAAGCAGTGATGCGATTTGAAAGGATGCTGGTAAGTATCAGATACTAAGACTAAAACTGCGACGAACACTCTCTACTATACCACATTTTGTCTCAGACATGAACTACTGAGGCAATTTGTAAAAGACGAAATAACCAATCAGAATTTGGAATCTGTTTATCCCATCAGTTTCTTTTCTACAAAACGGCTGGTATAGTCTAACCTGAATCAATATGAATTGATATGACAAGTGCTTTTGAAGAGGTGACAAAAACCCCTATAGGTTTGCGAAGTGTGTAACAAAACTGGTCACTCATTCTTTCATCCTTTTTTTCTTTTTACAATTTTTTTTAAACCAATAGGAAAAGTAATAGGTATGACTGGTCTAACTTGAATGAAATTGTCCTGTATATTTGCATCAAAACCTGAAACTGTGAATAATATTTCGTAGTTTTCACAGTCGCTAAAATTATGGATAAATAGGACACTGCGTTGCACTTCACTTTAGCCTAGTTTCGACCGTTCGTGCCATATTTGGACCGTGCTCCTTATTTGGACTACCTACTCTAGGGAGTCGTATTTGGGGAGTAATCAAATTGAGATAAATTGGTTCCTAGTTTGTGTTACCCGCTAAATTGTTGTAAAATTTACGACTGGACTTTAATGAAGAACAAAGTTATTGTTGAGGCGTTGATTATCGTCGGCTTATAGAAAACCGAAATTGTAATGTATAAATTAACCAACTAGGCCAGAACTACTACTTAGGCGAGTTTTTTTCTAATTCCAAGCTTTTTGTGATAAATGCAGCAAATGTACAATGTAATTGCAAATACCTGTGGCATCACTGGAAGGCCCTGACGAAAGACTATATAGCGTTGGCAGTTACTATCTGTGGTAATAGATTGGTAGGTACTGATTAGCGTAAGTGTAGACGAATACATTTATATTCTTTCTTTCTTTCTAAATGTAAAGTTCTAGGAAAATGTGCTACATCGTCGACCGCATCGTCACATCGTCACATCGTCACATCGTCACGTGAGATTGCGGTCAAACGTTTACTTAAATATAATGTATTAAAAACAACTTGCCTGATATACACTCCGCGGCAGCACGGTATCTTTGCGCTCGTTACTCTACGTAGCCACGCAGTGTAACTTAGATCAAGCAATAGACGCCCAGTACTTAAAAACCCACCTACATTTATGAGAGTAATTTTTTACACACTGTCTGTACATTGCTTTTTAAATACTTTGAAAATTGAAGTGAGGGTCACAAAGGACTGGCTTAAGTCTAGCCTGTCCTTTGTGACCTATCACTAAAAGCTGTCTCATTCAGGCACTTTGAACGAACAGTCTCACATACTCGGGGAAAGTTTAATTAAGTGCTTAGTTTTGATAAGCTCTACACTATACAGAAGCAATACTAGAACAGCTTAAAAAATCTTTGCAAAAGATACAAACTGATCCTTTAAAAGATACAAATAATAATGTATATGTGTGTGACGTAGCGGCTGGACTGATTTTGATGAAAATTGAAATAGCTATAAATAATGTTTGTTTACCTCGGGCGTTTATTTTAACCCGGATACTACGCAGATTAAACTGTTACTTTCGACAACAGTTATACAAAATACATGGCTCTAGCAATCGCTAACGACGGCGGCCTAAAAACTTCACCACCAGAGGTGACCACTAACTGAAAGTTACGAATGAACGAACAAAACACAAAAAGATAGAACTCAATGACAGTTAATGTAAATATTGAACATTTTGATCGACTTTATTCAAAGTATTCAAACTGGTGTACCTAAAATACGTTGAGTTATGATTTCGTATATAATTAGCACCTAGTCAGAACTCGCAAAGTTTAACCTTTCGAAGTGCCTCCTAACTTAATTGATGATCATTCCAAGTTCAACAAACGCCGTTCCAAAGTATCCAATGAAATCGAAACAAAAAGGTTAAGCTCGTGTTTCCTAGAAAACAGTTGCCGTGCTAATGATGATGTAATTTTACTGTGAAGCGCGTGCAGTATTCTGCAGTGCCAGGCGCTCAATTCCACTACTTCTGCAAATGTGACAGAATTGCAAAATGACAGAAGAACAAATGCGTCGGAAAGACCCAACGTTAAAAACGGAGTCGAGTTCTGTCATTTGTAAAAGCAACATAGCACATTTATTTTAATTGTTTTTCTTGGTGTTCTAGTGAGTATTGTTCTTTAATTTTGGTGGAATTTTAACCAATAATACTTGCAGTCATAGCATAATGTGTGAGACATTGGAATTAATGTGTATTATGTGTTTTTATTATTTGATGGAATTTGTTTTCAAGTTTTGAAGGGAAAATCCACCATTTTGTCTTCAAAAGAAATGACTTGACGTATGACTCGACTTGACTAAACTTATTTCAAATAATCCGCTTGACATTGGCAAAATTGTTTGTCGAAATGACGGACATATAGGCCATATAGAAGAGAAGAAGAAGACCCAATGTTAAAAACGCAGCTTACTTTCGTAATTCGAACATAAAACGCAAGGACACACGGACTTAAACGAAAAACTTTTCGCATTTTTCAAACGTAAATTGCTTAAAAGTTTCTGTCGTTATTTGAGTGAATGAACGTCCTGTGGTTTGGAGGACAATTTCGTTTTAAAGTTTCTAGTAGGAATTTGAATTGTATTTGTAGTCCACGAATTATTCATCTTTTGATATCAAACCAATTTAGTAGGTAGGTATGTGTTTTTTTAAAGTTGATTATGTAGATACAGAAATAGCATTTTTTATGAAGGCTATGTTATAAAATAGCGTTTCATAAATCACTTTTCACACTGGCGATTACTTGAACTCAAACTTAGATTAAAATTTGCATGTTTCTACCGAACACGAAGTTTTCTATAATATATTCTAAATACCGGCCAATCCCATTATAATTCCAATGTAAACGCTTCCTTTCAACACCAGTTAACCCGACCCTTCTTATTTACCAAACAGTTATAAAATCAGAATTTCATCGCTCCCGACCTTGCCTTTTCAAACACCCTTCGAAATTAGTTAAGCCAGATAGACATAATCATATTATGATTAAGCACACCAAAAGTGCGTTCAAACGACGTAGTGTAAATTAGCCTTTATTTATTTTAAAGGTAGCAAGGTTTTATCTAATTTTATCAGTTTAAAAAAACTATCTAAGATACTTAATTCTTTCTATCTATGTAATTAAAATATTTTTGGTATGAATTTGGTAATTAGGTACCTACCTACATATTATTCTTTTTTGTTTAAGGCCAATACACACAAAGCTAAATGTATAAAGCTACATAAATCTGTTCCGCTATCGGTCATCAATGTACCCACATTTTCATGTTCAGATGTACTTATCCTACTAATATTATAAATGCGAAAGTTTAGATGTTTGGATGTTTGTGTTTCAATCACGTCAAAACTACTGAACCAACTTGGATGAAACTTGGCATATATATAGTTCGTAACCTGGATTGACACATAGGCTACTTTTTATCCCGAATAATTAACAGGATCTACAGGATAAAATGAACGAAAAGGATTAGCAGCGCCAATTGGCAAGAGAATTTCATTGTCATGTCATGTCACGTCAGTTTGACAGGGCGTAGTACTACCTCTTTGGTCTAACGACTAGCGTTTGTACATTTGTACATTCCAGTACGAGTTCGGTGTAATGTCAAGTTTCTCAAAGAAGTATCCGCTCGGTACACGCACAGATAATATAATGTACACGGAAACTGTAGACGCGTACGAAGTCGCGGGTAACTACTAGTTCATAATAAATAGGACATGTTTTATAAATAATCTATACAAAATAATATTATCTTGGAGCCAGTGTGTAGTCATAAATTGGTGAGGATAAACAGCTCAAAAAGTAAAGCTGATTATGCACGGAAACGCCATTCGCATTTACGCATCACGCACCGAGCATGAATGGTAGAATGAACCACAGCGCGTGCGTACTCCAAATCGATCCAAGCAGGACCCGCGTTAATAATGTATTTGACATAAATTTTTGCGTGTGCAAATATTTTTCGACGGAATCCCACGTTGACGTCAGAGCGCGCAAATTTATTTGCATTTGGAACGTCGAGATTTCAATTTCGTATCTCTATTGACACTAGATACTTCGGAAAATATTAAAGTTAGCGTGACAAATTATTAGATGATTTTATGACATCTAAGTTTATGTTGTAGATAAATGCTTCAATTATTAGAGCCGTAAAACTGTAAACTGTTAATTTCAGCAATAAAAATATATTTGGAGTCTGCGCAGTAGGGTCTACAGTGTCCGCCATTTTTGTTTCGGCGCCACTATCGCCGCAGTCACTCGGGCGTAGCTGTCAAATTTATTTTTTCCAAATTCCTCTATTTCTACGCAATGGTTCTGTTTGTAAACAAACTTTTTTTATCCTAACCAATTCAAAGTTTAAATTTTAAATTCGGAAGATTCATTTGTTTTCGGTTCTCACCTCAACTGTTTTCCCTATATGTGATCGGATCAATGTAGTGTGACAACATTTTTAGAAAAAATGTGGTTCCGGATAATTTTTAGTGTGTTTTTGTTTATTTTCGGTGTGTGTTACGGAAATCCGGATGCAAAGAGGCTCTATGACGATCTATTGAGCAACTATAACAGGCTGATTCGACCTGTTGACAAGAACAATAACACAGTCCTCGTGAAGCTGGGGCTTCGACTGTCACAGCTCATTGACTTGGTAAGTTTCATTTTTTTATTAGTAATGTGAATTATTGAGTTTAGCGAAACAATCCATCCATATATAGGCGACCTTTGTGGCATAGCCGTGAGTGGCTAACCAGCTAAGACCAGCTAGATGCAAATAATCCATGCATGGACATGTCATGACAACTGGTTGCAAGATTTGACACATGGAGAACCTCAGAGTGAGGGCCTGTACCTACGGTACGATGCGGCACCGCACCGTAAACCAGCACGTTTCACGGTACCGTGCACGGCACGCCGCCGTCTAAATTCACGGCACATTCTTTCTGCAGTTGAAAAATCCACCTTATTGCTTTTAAAATAAATGTTAACCGATGGTTGCTTGAAACAGCGCCGTGCAATCACACGGTGCCGGCGGCGGCGCAGTGTCGTGCCATGTACCTAGTGTCACTTTCTAAGGTACAGATGCAATTATGCACATCCTACAATTAGTACATTTTTCGATTCTCATAAAAGACGCGATTTGAGTGTAAATCGTCAACGTGTACCCGCACCTTAGACTACTTTCATTCAATTTGTCTTATTTCTCACACAGCTCACGTAAGAACAATCTAATGAGTCACCCGCCTTATCTCCCTGAAGCCTCGGCTCGAGGCCCCTCAAACATTTGAGCAAGGATTTGTTGAGCAAGTACTTGAAGGACTTGTTTATCCTGGACTTTGGGGATTTACTTAGAACCGCCTCTCAACATCTGTCAAAAGTTTATCACCGTTTAAAACATAACCATCTTGTTTTGTTTAAAATTGAAAACTATTGACAGGGATTCTTAGGAGGCGATTTTAAGTAAGACTGCGGATATACTTAACATAATATTTTTTAAGTCTAAAACCAGGAAAACCGACTCCTCCAATTTGACTAAAACCTTTCAGTATTATTGGATGATGAGACTGGAAGTTTGGCAGTTTATAGGTACTATTCTGATACGCATTCTAGGGCGCAAAGATTTTTCCAAATCGGTCGAAAAAAAATACAGACGAATTGAAAACCTTCTTCTTTTTTTTAAATCGATTAAATAGGCAGAATCATGCAGTCTAAGACAAACTTCGAGATCCATGTAACACTACATCTTCAGAAATTCCACTTGCCTTTATTTGTGTTTGACCTGCTAACGAACTGACAGCGCTGGTAATATGAACACGACGAATATACCTACTGGTACCTAAGTATAGGTGTTAGAGACGGTATGTTTGTACTTGTATTGGAGCAGGGTACTCTTTACAACTAGCGACCCAATGCACTGGCTAGAACGACCTTAATTTGGTTTATACAGTATGTACGCACGAAGACACGTCCACCTATACTGTTTGGACTTTGAACTATTACCAGTTGAAGGTTGCAAACATGCAAGAGAGACGACAGCTACTTTGTGTAGTACGCCTATTGCGCTCCCTTTCCAACGATTCTCTGCATTGTACATGCTCGACGCTGTATAAATCATTCAGCGTAGACGCAAAAGCTTGTAGTATGTTGACCCCAGATAAACCCAATCATCATCATTTCAGCCATAAGTCGACTCTTTTAAAACAGCTTTAGAAAATTCTCGAACTATCACCAACGGTATTTCTTGATTTTATACCATTTTCTCGAGATATAGCAACTCGTAAAAGGCTCTATATTTCAAGTTTCAAGCGATCCAGCAGCTGTGTGTGTTTTATATCACGATTTCTTGAAAATCACTGAAATAACTTTATAGTACTGTCGTCGTAACAGCCACTTTAGCCTTAATACGTGCACACGGTTGCTATATAAACGTCAACGTTATATAATTTACCTCACAATCAAATTCTCCATTAATTCCACAGTCGAAATGCTGCTAGACTGGATAAGGGGTAAATTACAGATAGACAACCATGTCCACGTGAAAAGGCTCAGGATACTATTGCAGCTCATCGCTAATCACTGAATCGCTTTGAAAAGTAGCTAAACCCTCTCACTCAGCTTTATACCGATTTTACGAGTTTCAGGTTAGCGTGCTTTGGTTTGCGATGTTTCGTTCAAGATTTATTGCTGCTGAGAAGATTCTAGACTGTAAAATTGTAGTTGATCATTTTTAATAGCTAATGGTCGTCTCACTGACATGTAAGTTGGTCGAACAAAAATAGCGCTGTTCTGTGGGTGTAACCACAGAACAAAGTAACCATGTACCATGGTGCATGGTTGTATGACTTTAGCTCTCCAACGATATCGTTAAATGTCGTATCACTGGTAGTGATATTAGAGTTATATTATTTTATTTTTAACTTCTATGTGCCGTTTTACCTACTCTGTAAATATGTTGCATGTACCCTACGATGATTTTAATTTGATTATTTTATGTACGGAAGATCTCTTACTTTTTATTTTGATACCCAAAGTGGGTATATATTTCATTTTTGTTTTTAATGTATAAAGTTTATTTTGTCTAGTTGAGCCTATATTTTAGTGCATGCTGATAGATTTAAGTCCAATATTTGGTTATTTTTGTATTTTCGTGTTACCTTTGTTGGGTGTCCTAATTAATTAATAAATAAATAGTGTACGAGTATATTGAAGCATTACAAAGTTGAAATGCCACCACACTGGATATTTAGCATATAAGTATATTTCTTTGTAAAAAGGATTATACAAAAAACACCATGAACCAGGTCGTAGTTTTTTGCCCGTTCTCCTAGGCTCTGGCCATGTGGAATTGGCACCTAGAATCACCAAAATGATACATGTGATTTTATTGAATAAAAGATTTTTAAGTGTGGAAACGCTTGGCTCGGAACCCAGTTTGATAAATCCAACTAGAGACGGTAGATGTTGGATAGAGTTTCGAGTATCAGATTTTTATGATTATTTTTCAGACTTTCCTTGATAGTGAGTAGCATAAAACTTTTACACCAGCCAATTTTATCAAGATCCCTGAAGTTATTTTTACAGCACCGTTACAATTTGCTGTCCCGAAGCACACAAAGTTACCTTGGAACACGTCCTCTGGGTAATTCGTCTGATAACTAACCGTTTTATGGAGCTCGGTGTCAGAGATGATAGCTGTCGTTCGAACAAAACGTGACTGGATTACTGTGTTCTTAGCACAAGCTCCTGACACTATCTTAATTCCGGCGAAGACGCTCAAGTTCTATAAGTTGGTAATAGTTCCACAGTTTTGTAGCTCAACATTGTGAATGTTGGTTCAAAAGAAACTTAGAGGTACATGATCACGTATATTTTTGGAGAACTTGAAACTTGAAATGGAGCCCGGATTCGAATCTGTACTTGGAACAAACCAAAACAAGATGAACGATGAGGATATTCATGAGAAGTTCAAGAAAAGTGTCGAGAGTGCTCATGTCCAGTAACAGACTTCTTCAGCTACTGATAAGCATCAGACCCTGGATATGAACCGATGAGTTGCCATGCCAATAAACTTTGTTCTGCTGCGAGATGAAGTTATATGACAGGTTTGCAACCACTCGTAGTGCAAAATATGGGTACTTGCCAATGGCATGTTTAGACCTCTATCTTGAGTGCCAAGAGGTCTGAGGAGCAATCTATCTAGGAATTGAGTACAGTCGTGTCAATTTATAATTTCCTATTTGTCCTAAACGACTGGTACTGGTATACCAACCAGAAAGCAAAGTGTAGGACGGCCCTCCACCCAAAGAACCAGGAAGTCGATGAATGAAAATGGCTCAAAATCGCTCTTTCTGGAATTCTTTGAAGGAGGTCTATGTTTCGCAGCTTCTACAGGCTGATATGGTGATGATGACTGATACAACTCACTACAAAATATACAGTCAGAGACTGCGAGTAACTAATTAAAGTTCTAAACTATCAGTGCGTTATATCATTGGGTTCAGGACCTTAGCACGTGGCACACAAACGCATAGCGATCAAGAGATGTATGTTTCAACGTGTCGTGCTTACTAGATGTATCTAGTTGTCGTCGTCAGCAAATCGTGTTACTGCTAGTTCATCTGTGGTTAGCGTTTGCGTCCGGACTAGATAAGAATGAAGACGTGTCTCAGATCTAGAATGCTGTTCTAACGTTTCAACAGAGCAATAAGTAGTTTTCTTTATCGTTTCTTCATTTTGATGACAATCCCAACTGAGAGAAAAATTTAAATCTATTCGATTTATTTCGATATGGCTCATTATTTTTGGAACCTTCAAGTTTTTTAGTTTTCATATAAACACGCAGTAGGTTATAAACTTACCACCTCTTGTTCCGGGGTTTAAAAATACGTTACCTGACATTTAAAGGGGTCTTTTAAGTGTCGCTTAAACGGGACCCGAACCCTTGCTTCAGAGATTCATGTTTACCGGAATCCCGGAATTTACTTAGAAAGGCCATTTCGAAACCTATTTTACGTGGGGCGCATGAAATCGAGACGTTTCTAGGTTTTTGAGCTAGTTTAATAAAGCGACGGTCACATTACATTATGGTAATGTGTTTGGAAGTGATAAGGTTATTTAAAGCTGTTATTACTTACAAGCATATTGTGACTTACCTATCGACCTTTAGCCTGGATAGATCATGACCTGAATATATATTCAGAGATCAGAGACTAATATTATGAACAAGTTGCAGTCGATAAGTAGTATATAAAAAACCCATTTAAAAAAATATTTTTTTATCTGAAAGGATGTGGTTCCAGGTTGATCCCATTTAATTTTCATCACAATCGGTTATGTAGTTTGGCATTTAAATAAAAATAACTAAAAAAAATTTCATCCACGTGCACGAAATTGCGTATTTTGCTTTTATGTGACTTTTTAGTGATGTTTGCGGACACTAGAATATTCCCAATGAACTGGCATCATCATCATCAACATCTGATGATGAAGCCGGTAGCCAAATTGAAGTCGGTTTTTTTAGTTTTTTAAACTTCTAAATTATATGTGCCGCAATTTCATTTCGCAAAGCTTATGGTTTAGGTAAAGCCCTGAAAGTTCAATTTTCTCCCCGTGATTACGCTAAAAGGTCTCCCAGCATTTCAAAAGTGTCTCCTAAATAAGCATCATCGCTAAGCCATCCTTTTAGCAGTCCAAACGAAGGCTTACACAAATTCCAATTCATAGCTTACCTAAGTCAAATTGCCTGCTGAATATTCCGCAGTAACCATGTTCGGAATCACACATGAGCAACATCAGATCGGTACACCATTTCACGACCTTAATCCTTATTAAAGATTATCTCATATCCGTGCTGATATAAAAATGATCTTTTTTGAGTATATAGTACGTGAAAATGTGCATTGCCTATTTTGTTACTAGATAATTCTGAAGCAAGATGCATTTCCACTACTACTGCACATTTTTGGCATTCAAGTATTCTGCCATAGAATCATTAGCTATTTAACTTCATGAATATTGATATTCCTAAAGTCACTGACCAAACATTGAGACCGAGGAAAAACCAGTGACACGAAAAGAGGTATCCAAAGTTGGGTTTTGAGGCCACATAAATTAAATTAATTTGATGAATCAAGGGCATCAAAGCCCCTACCATGATCTCTTATTAGTAGGGTATAGTAAACTCTCCGTAGTAGTCCGTAATGGTTTCCAATATAGACCGTATCACGATGGTATAAAGTATAAAAGTCATCAAGTAACCATGTGCGTTATAATAATTGCTTAGTTTTGACCATAGTAGCTCTCGCTGGCTTACTGCCAGGTTCCAGCCATCGATTGCCTTGTACGGTCAAGCTGTGCAGATATAAATCTAATCTACTATAGCCTCTATTATCTTAGGGGTAGGTGTGAAATTGGTGATTTAGTTCATTGTAATGTTGAGATGGTAACGAGTGAATAATAATATATCGTTTTTGGAAACGTGTAAGTAATGAAATCTTTGCATATTTTTAGTTATTCTCCAAAATCACGAATTAACCACAAGTTTCTGAGTAAACGAAAAATATAGCGAAGAGCTTCATGGACTTTTTAATATTCCGGTCCAGTTTTGGAATGACGGTACTGGTCTCACTCTGATTTCTTTCTATCTGTTCATCTGAATTTTTTTCATCTGGACCCTTAGGGTGTCTTGCACCAGAATCACTAAACGTATTTAACAGCTAAATTGATTTAAATCTGACGTATTTGTATGACTTGACAACTCGCTAAATACTATTTAAGAGTTAAACGCGTTTAGCGATTCTGGTGCAAGCCGCCCTTATAGATAGATAGATAGATAGATATATTCTTTATTGTACTCTCCACTTAAACTAATACAATAATAATACAGATTCTTTAGGATTCTTTTTTATCTTTTGTTATAGTATAATTATTATTATTTTTTCAAATTGCAAACAGTTTCCTGCTAGCTTATTTGGGTACTTTGATCTTAGTTTATTTTACTAACAGTTTTTTTTTGTTACAGAATCTGAAGGATCAAATCCTGACAACGAACGTCTGGCTAGAACACGTAAGTTTATAGCTCCAATAAATTTAGAGAAGCGAAATAAATTGCGGAAATTCCTCCCGTTTCGAGACAATGGCAAGATCCTGAATAACTTTATTACACAAATTTGTTTATGACTCAAAACTCGTGCATTTACTCACCGAACTTTAATATTGGTGTATCGTTGGCTATTTTTACTGATGATTCCAATCTGGGTCTCTTCAAGACAAGAAAAAAATGTTCTAGGAAATAATTAAGTCTTAGTATTGCAACGTCGACGGCAGTATCAAAATACTCAAAAATCAAAGCTGGAAAAGCGCACATACTTTTTATCACATTTAGAAATAGAAATTATTTATTTAAAACTTTTCTAACTAAAATCTGGTTACTATTTACGTAAAACCAGTGAGTGTTGATATAAAATATAGCCCATTAAGTTAGTTGACCAAATTCAATTTGTAGAACTTCTTGAAATAAGTTTAAACTATCTTTGGTAGAGTTATAAACTCTATTCCTTTAGCATAACGTCTTAAATCAAAACATTCCGAAAGCCGGCAGTAAATAAATGCAGTGGCACACCATCTCCCAAATATATTTGCTTTAATATTAATATTGTTACCAGGAATGGGAGGACCACAAATTTAAATGGGATCCGTTAGAGTACGGCGGTGTGAAGGAGCTGTATGTACCGTCTGAACATATATGGTTGCCTGACATTGTCCTATATAATAAGTAAGTATTTTCTATATTCATCCTTAGGTACATATAAAATAGAGTTTTTTATTATTGACAACTAATCTTTTAGATAAACGCTATACTTCTACATTTTGGGAAATGGAAGGGGCCTCTTGTCAAACCGGACTTCTACACTCAGTGCGTCTTGCACCAGAATCACTAAGCGTATTTAACAGCTAAATCGATTTAAATCTGACGTATTTGTATGACTTGACAACTCGCTAAATACTATTTAAGAGTTAAACGCGTTTAGCGATTCTGGTGCAAGCCGCCCTTAATGATGAAGATGATGATAAATTGTTCACCACAAATGACACCTAATGGAATATTAGTTATAATGATATCTGACTGAATCAACTTCGTAAAAAGAGAAGTGAATTTATAGTGTCAAACATATTCGAAACCAACTCATCAATAGCTAATACCTATAAAATGCAAAACGTCAAAACGCGACACGTTTACAAATAACATTCTCGTAATCCATCACGAATAACTGGCATCCAATTAGAGTGTAGCAAATATTTTAATCACATTCGTAACTCGCGAGCTATGATCCAACATGTTGGATGCTGCGTCTAGGGATGTGCTTTGATGCAAATTCGGCTACAAATTAGTTGAAAATGTATTTTGGTTGAACTAACATACTAGTAGAAGGTATTTGTAAAACTGCTTCGTTTTGAATTTCACGTTTGCCAGAGAAATGTTAAGTGTTGTGATTATTTATAATATTTTAAATATTAAAAATATTTTTAAGTAACTTACACTACAAATTAAAATCACAAAGACTACATCTACAATAATCTGATGGGATGTATTGAATGCACAACAAACAAAACAACATGGCACGTAAACAGGCAAATGTCAAAATAAGTTGCTAAGTAGGGATATGTAGGTATAGTAGTCACAACAGATCTTTGTCTTTCTGAATTATCTGCGCCATTTTTGGTCGTATTGCATGTAGGTAAGGGAATTTTTACGTACAACAGTACATGCGTAATCGTTAGTTGCACCTAACTTCAGAGGAATAAAGATCCGTTGTGCGTCCATAATTTTAAAACATGCGGTAACTTTCGGTTTCAAAATTATTTCGGGTTCCGAAAAATCTCAAGTCGATAGACTTCTAGCAGCTAGCACCTCACTAGTTATAACAATGCAATTTGGTGCGAGCTAATGTCCAAATGTTCCCAAACTAAGTCCGTCGGCGGCGTTATACCGAAATTAATTTGAGTATTACATGCATAAGTTATATCGGATGTTGTTGAGATGTTATTTGTGTGGTCAATTGTTTTGTTGCAGACTTGGCCTGTTCTAAGGTAACTTGTTGCAGTTGCAAGTCTAATTGTGTGGTGGGGAGAATGGAGTGTTGAGTTGCATGAAAATTGTAGAACTAGATCCAAGATTGCTGTTTGGCAGGCCTTTACTCAGAATTTTGGTTTAGGGGGGGACTGGTCCAGCTATTTAGGGTTTTCTTTGACAAATTCTGGTCCACTGTTGGGTAGACACTGAGCGAACGGGATTACCAGCGCCAATAAAACATATTTTGACATGTGATCGACTTCACTTCAGTTGCTTCAGAGGGCCTAGTACGAGTCTCGATGTATAAAGCCGGTGTTAAACGTCTGACATGCGAGTACGGATTCGGTGTAATGTCAAGCTTCTTAAAGAATCTACTCAGAAAACGGTACGCGCATACGAAGTCGCGGGTAACAGCTAGTCTGTTTTGTAATAGGTGTCGTAGCGATTGCAGTATGAAATCAGCCATTCTCGTAACAGAGTATCACCCACTTACACATCTCGTCCAAATGCATTACCCGACGGATCTCTAGCAGATTAACTGAGTCAAGCACATCCTGGTTCCGTCTCGTCCCATTTCATCCCGCTTCGTTCCATGATACATGGTGTCTGATACTACATTAATCATGGGAAGGATTATCTTATCAACAGGAATTGATAGTCGTGTTGAAATAATGGTGTTTTGGTTAAAAAGATTAGTCGTTGGTTCTAAACTCGTGATATCTAAGTAAAACTTTTTGTGAAGGGCTTGTCTATGGAAGTCTCCCGTTTACATTTCTATTGCTTGCATTAATGAATTCGGTGAAAAAGGGCCGATACAATTACAGACACATGACATTTAATGTCTATGCAATGTAATGGTCTATGGTTCATTCTTGAGCTGAACTTATTTTACTTCAGTTTTCACAAGGATCATTTAGAATCGTCTTATATAACTAGGTGATTCTAGGTGCCAGTTCCACGCGACCAGAGCCTAGAAGAACGGGCAAGAAACTACGGCCTGGTTCCTATCGTTTTTTTGTATGATCCCTTTTACAGAGAAATATACATAGAACACAAGAATAGCACTGACATTGCAAGTCGAGTAGTTAGCTGTCGATGGGTGGAGCGACATCGGGCCATGCAGTTTTGTCATTAATATAGTTATCTAAGGTAAAGTATCTAAGTATCTAAAGTATCCAACTGGACAGTTTTTTAGAGTGTGCATTATACAATAATACAAACAGATCTTGATACCCTTCTTCTCGTTGTTTTGCAGCTGCTACTATGGTGCCAAAAGTTGCAGTGCCAAGATTTTATGGATGATAGAAATCTATGTGGCATACATTTATGGTGGTCGAACTTTCTTCATCTAGAAATTTTAATCAATTTGCTATAAAAAACTACGTAAATATTAAAAATACTTTGCGAAGCATATTAATAGGCATTAGGCGCATTTAAATAATTAAATTACAAGATTGATTTAAATTGTTTATATCTAATACATACCTACTCCATATTAAGGTAAACTTGTCTCGTGAGAGTAGATAAAGAGTTAAGGTAAGATAAAGAAGTGTGAAGTTCGTTACGCTTCGCGGTTAGGCCGCAGAAACAAATATTTGCAGACCACACGAATATTTATCAAGCAAACCAGCTCTCATGGCATTTTGCCCTCTATATTGATCAATACTCGTACAGTATCAGAAAGCTAATTGATTGCAGTGTATATTGACAAGAAAACGTTTGGGAATGATACATCATGTTGTGTCAGAGCGAGCTGCTGGCTATTAATCATGAACATTGAATGAGAGACGCACGCGATAGTTTTACGGTACTCGTAATAAACAGTTGGCAAATTAAACTATAATTTTGAAAATACGATCCAGTTACGTCATGGTAATATGACCGTCTTTGAGACAAAGTTAACTGATTTATGTAACTAAAATCACTGAAAACTAACAACAAGTAATTAAATTAAAAATTTAAAAAAACCCCCGAATCTTGGACCGATTTTGACCGACCGACCGACCAAACATGGCTAAGAACACTCCCGACTTATTCACCTTTCAAACAAAAAAAATCAAAATCGGTTCATCCGTTTGGAAGTTACGTTGCCTCAGACAGACACACACACATACACACACACACACACACACACACACACACACAGAGAGAGACACGTCAAACTTATAACACCCCGTCGCTTTTGCGTCGGGGGTTAAAAATAGTCTCTGTGAGGCATCGCACTGCGTCCACTCTGAGACGTAAATTCTCATGTGCCTGTAATTGCATCGGCACCTTTAAATACGAGCATCACTGCTTTGCGACAGAGATAGTACAGTAGGATTTAGTGATTCTATGGACGAGCTCTTTCACAAGAAACTCTACTTCTGAAATAAATATAATCTGAACTAATTTTCCGGGATAAAAAGTAGCCTATGCTGATCCAGGCTACGAACTAGTATTCCAAGTTTCACCCAAATCGGTCCAAACCGCAAAGTCGGAACTGCAAAGTTTTAAATCATGGTCAGTTCATACTAACTCATAGTTATTTTGTGACTAAATAGTGACATTATGTCATTTAATTGGTTTTCGCGCATATTTTGCTGTCAAGTGTCTATAAAGAATGATCACGTGGTACAAAATTGTACCACATGACCTGAAGAAATGACACTGGGCAGTGAAATATAACTTGACAGCAAAAGATTGGAATACGGGGGCAGTAGTTTTTGCGTGAAAGAGGAACAAACATACATCCATACAATATTACAAACTTTCGTGTTTATAATAGTATGATGCATCAAAATTGCTTAGATCCATTCGACCCTTCTATCTTCAGCCACATCCTACCCTCACGAATCAGGTGCCTCCTGATAGGTTTATGGTACTGTCATAAACCAGGAACATGACGGAGCTCACAGCCGTATAATATTGTTATAATCTGATTATGGACGTACGTTAAATGTCCCGTAATTTACGATGTACAGTAATCACTGTGATTTGGAGTTTATGATGTGTAAAAAAGTGGGACTTTTGAATGATCATTAACACCAGCAATATTGTAAGAGATATTGATCCTTAAAACCTTGCTACATACCAACACAGTTTATTTGTCAAAAGTATAAGCTTCCGCCCGCGACTTCGTCTGCATACCGTTAGATCCTGTTGATTTAACGCTACGAACAATAATGTATTCTATGTTTCATCCAAATCTGACCAGCCCCCGTATGCCAATCTTTTGCTGTCAAGTTATATTTCACTGCCCAGTGTAATTTCTTCAGGTCACGTGGTACAATTTTGTACCACGTGATCATTCTTTTTAGACACAATGACAGCAAAATATGCGCGAAAACAAATCAAATGACGTCATAATGTCACTATTTAGTCACAGAATAACTATGAGTTAGTATGAACTGACCATGATTAAAACTTTGCAGTTCAACTTTGCAGTTCAACTTTGATTGGCATACCCCTGCAGTAGTTTTTGTGTGAAAGAGTAACAAACATCCTTACATATGAACTTTCACGTTTATAATATTAGTAAGTTATAATATGATATTCTTGGACATTTCACACAACGCTTTCTAGTCCCAAACTAAGCAAAGCTTGTACTATAACTACTGATGATTTCCTGTTGTCAGTGCGGACGGAGAATACGTAGTGACGACAATGACTAAAGCCGTGCTTCATCACACGGGGAAGGTCATGTGGACTCCACCAGCCATCTTCAAGTCATCGTGTGAGATCGACGTGCGATACTTCCCTTTTGATCAGCAAACCTGCTTCTTGAAGTTCGGTTCTTGGAGTTATGATGGAGATCAGGTAAGTTAAAAACTGTTGAGCATACAAACGTGGTTAGAGCTTTGAAAAGTGGTCCTCTCTCTCTGTTTTTCAAAGGATAGAATGAGACAACGGCTTGTTTATAAACATATATATAAACTGTTCAGAATTTACAAAAATTAATCAATGAGGTTGTATCTTTGAAAGACAGTAGGTAACTCTTTCTCTGTTTTTCAAAGGAAAATAGAATACATGAGTTTGTGGTTTTATACAAGCAGCCCCCGTATGCCAATCTTTTGTTGTCAAGTTATATTTCACTGCCCAGTGTAATTTCTTCAGGTCACGTGGTACAATTTTGTACCACGTGATCATTCTTTTTAGACACTTGACAGCAAAATATGCGCGAAAACAAAATTAAATGACATCATAATGTCACTATTTAGTCACAGAATAACTATGAGTTAGTATGAACTGACCATGATTTAAAACTTTGCAGTTCAACTTTGATTGGCATACCCCTGCAGGTCTTGCAGTCTGTATAATGTTCACCATTAGGATTTTTTTCAAATAAAGAATTAGTTCGACCATATTTGAAAAAAGAACTTCAAATTTTTAATGTAAGATTACACTGGACCTGTTTTATTTTTTACTGAACTTTATTACTTTTATGCTGCATTGGTTCATTCCTCTTGGAATTGGTCAACCTCTACTCAAATCGGAGCTTTTTTTACAATATTCTTTTCTTACACAGATCGATTTGAAGCACATAAACCAGAAGAAAGGTGACAACATGGTGGAGGTCGGCATCGACCTTCGGGAGTACTATCCCTCAGTGGAGTGGGACATCCTAGGAGTTCCGGCTGAAAGGCACGAGCGATACTACCCTTGCTGCCAAGAACCTTATCCTGGTGAGCTTTGACAGTCCCGGCAACCTTTTTAAATACGTCTTATTGGTCTTCAAAAGGTCCTCTAGCTAAAATGGCTGCTAAATCTGCTATCAATAAATCTCTATTCGTTGTCAAGACAACGATAGGGCCACGATAAGTTGACATGAGATTAAAAAAGTCTTTCAATTATTTACAAAAAATATTCTTTCTTGCTCAAGGCATAATTTTAATATTAGCATTTGAATTTTCAAACGTTTCTATACACGATCATAATCTAGAGTCAGCTTTGAGATATTTCTAGAATTTATTTTACATTCTGCGCACTTCCGTGCTTTGGAGGGTTCGTTAACCTGTCGGTCCGGGATAGTGAGCCACGACGGAGGCCTTAAGGTGGCCTAAAAATAGAATTGGCTACTGCGAACAAACTAAGTTTATTTTCAAACTTCCTTCCTCGTCGTAATTTTCAACTTCCTCAAAAAAAAAATCAGTTTTAACTCATGGTCAAGTTCATACTATGAACTGACCATGGTTTAAAACTTTGCAGTTCAACTTTGCAGTTCAACTTTGATTGGCATACCCCTGCAGGAGGTATGAACTTCATACTAACTCATAGTTATTCTGTGACTAAATAGTGACATTATGACGTCATTTGATGTGTTTTCGCGCATATTTTGCTGTCAAGTGTCTAAAAAAAATGATCACGTGGTACAAAATTGTACCACGTGACCTGAAGAAATTACACTGGGCAGTGAAATATAGCTTGACAGCAAAAGATTGGCATACGGGGGCTGATTAATTCGATTGACTTTGTACAAAATAGCAAGCGAATGTTTTCAATTTAGGGTGCTGTCATGCTTCATAGTCTCAATACCTGAGAGTAATCCCTCACCGCGTCATGGAACCACTTTTCTCGAGCTCTGTGATAAATGACTCAAATAATTACACGAGGTATCGCCACAATCAGCATTCTGGCTGCCACTTGGCACGCATTAGTGGTAACAAGCGCTTAACCTGGAGTAATGGATGTTAGCACTAGTATGAGACCTTAGGTGCAGCTAACTACAGTATCTGATAGAGTTCATATAAGTAAATATTTGGGATGATTTTATGAACTTTTCGATAATTAACTATTTTTCCAAAATGTTTGTCACGCTACAGCCGCACAGCTGTATAGATGCTAGTCGTAATTATTAGAAGTAGCTATGTATTAAGGTTCAATCAGCTATTTTTTTTTTCTATTTTATCAGTTTTATTTGAATAGAAACACATAAAAGCTACCATTATGCTGATTGAATTTGACTGACGGACTGACGACACGGAAGACCAGCGTTATAGTAGTCATAGTAGTTTATGTCGCCACTCAACATGTGCTATGGTAATAGCACATGAGTGGCGACCGTTTTTGTATTCACTAACTTAAATTGTATTACGTGATACGAAATAAACGTTTTCTTATCTAATCTTATTAATTTTAATCAAAGACTAGCTGAATACCAGCTGAAACTTGTGCTCGGATGCAGGTTCAAGCTGGCAGTAAAACGCAGCTTAGCATAGATAAGCTTCTTCAACGCCTCAGTGTAATTTACAGCGGAGTTGAGATTAAGGTCGTGTGTACTGATGTATCTCTTTTATTTACGAGATGTGTTTGTTTTAAAGTAAAACGCGGTAAAACCTGGATTTTGCGAAGTACATATGAGCAAAGCTTTGAGTTGCAATAAACCTTTTTCCTTTTATTAAAACCAAACTTTACAGTTTTTTTTATCAGACAAAAAAATTTTGGTACCTACTTACTTGTCGTTATACACTCGAGAGCAATGATTCCGGGTCACTTAAACAATGTTAAAAATCTCGGAAACTAAAAATGATAGGTTAATGCAATAAATTGTATTTAATAGACAATGTAATACTCCTTAAATGAAAGTAAAAAAATATGAGTCACCATACATTTTATTAACACAAAATTACATAAAGAAAAAAACTGCTGATCTCTCCTTAAAACAAAAATAGGAAACATGAAATTTTTGAACTTTATTACGATTTGACTTGAATTTTAATACTTCGTATTGCCTCCTCGTGCTTCCATTACTGCGTTTACGCGGTTTGGCATGCTGTACACCAAGTTCCTTATACGATTTTGGGGAATATTCTCCCATTCCTCTGTGAGAGCAATTTTGAGCTCACGAAGCGTGATTGGGGGAGGGTTTCGTTGTTTTACGCATCTGCCTAGCTCGTCCCAAGCATGCTCGATCGGGTTGATATCCGGGCTGCGCGCTGGCCACTCCATACGAGTAATGTTCATCTCTTGAAGGTAGTCATTCACAATCCTACCTGTATGAGGTCGGGCATTGTCATGCATAAATATAGCATCCTCACCTAAATTGACCATAAATGGACCAACATGATCATTGAGGATTTCTTCCACATATCTTACGCTAGTTAAAGAGCCGTTTTCTATGATCACCAGCTCTGTGCGACTTTCAGAAGAAATTCCGGCCCACACAAGTACAGACCCACCACCGTAGGCTACTTTTTCTTCGATGCATGCTTGCTTGAATCTTTCCCCTGGTCTTCGATACACTCTGTGTCTTCCATCGTGCTTGTAGAGCATAAATTTTGATTCGTCGGAGAACATAACTTTTGACCAATCTTCAATACTCCAATTTACGTGGCTCTGGGCATATCTTAGTCTTGAAATACGATGCCCACGCTCCAGTTTAGGGCCGTTTGCAGGTCTAAGGGGTTTTAAGTTAGATTCAGCAAGCCGACGTCTTACTGTCCATGCACTTGGGTTACTTCCTCCGAGGCGTCGAAACTGATTTGTGAGTTCAGTTCCTGTGAGAAAGCGATTTCGAAGCATGGTGTTCACCAAGTATCGGTCTTCTCGTGCTGTGGTACACCTGGTTCTGCCCGTTCCTGGTCTGCGTAGGTTAGAACCAGTTTCTTCGTAACGTCGGAGAACTCTTTGTACTGTTGACAGCGACACACCGACAGTCCTGGCTGTATCGCGCTGACTCCGGCCGGTTTCCAGCATTGTAAGTATTCTGGTGCATTCTTCAGGCGTAAGCGACATAATTTCAGCTTGAATAATGAATATAGAGCACTATCAACATGGTTTATATACCCACATAAATGACAGATTACAAACAAAAGCAAAACCAAATGCTGTAATTTCGTAGTTCCATCTTCGAAAGTGGCCCTTTTTCAAATTTGATTTTTTTAAGATATAACTTTACAATAACTAAGAAGTTTTAATACCTTCATTTAAGGAGTATTACATTGTCTATTAAATACAATTTATTGCATTAACCTATCATTTTTAGTTTCCGAGATTTTTAACATTCTTTAAGTGACCCGGAATCATTGCTCTCGCGTGTATTTCCAATATTTTGGTGGTAGCACACTTTGTTTTGAGTTCGCGACCATTCTTCTATCAAGTACGGTTTCTTGAACTCCAAATTGTTAACAAAGCTAAAATGTAATCTTGTTTACATGAAGTTTGAAAGTACCAAAGTTAATAGAAAATTATCCTCAGATGAAAACAATTTTCTGAACTCGTTACCTGGGTACCTAGGTATAATACTTTAAAAGTTTGTAAACTTAATATCTAATCCAAGTTTGTTGGAAGTTATTCTCAAACTTTGATTTGAAGAATTCCGAATGTAACATTCGTTTCATCTTTTTCCTTTCTAAGAGTTTTTAAAAATAAGTTTTCACAATAGTTTCTAAATATTATAGCGTTTTGTCAATATGTTTTAAACACAAATTCATAATTTTGAAGTGGAGTTGTTCCAAAAAAGGATACCATCTAATAAAATATCAACTACGGTTGCCATTTTGTGTTATGATATCCCAACAAATTATCAATGAAATTTTTAGTCAGATTTTATTACGAGAATCATCCGTCTACTTTAGTTTATACGTTTATAAAAGATACACCTACTTATTCTTTATCAACCAGATATTGCTGTCGATTCTGTTGTTGCATTTTTTAAACTAACCTTATTTGACAGCGCTAGAATTATCGCTGTCTATGTAGTTTCAGTTTATGAGAAAGGGACGGCAACATTTTTAGTGCTGTCAAATTAGTTTAGAAAAATGCAACAACAGAATCGACAGCATTCTGATTGACAAAGCTTTGGCAAAATTTTCTTCTATAAGTTTACTTTTTTCTCGCTGTTTTGAACACATTTGCGGCATACACAATTTTGCCGCTGCTTACGTACGTGCCATTTCACAAACAACCGTATAATTCACGTTTAGATAAACACATTTTGAGTTCATAATAACACCCTTTTCATTTTGGAGAACGGCCCTCGCGAGATTTTCTGCTGAAACGTTTTTACGGTTTTTACTTTTTTAATTTACGAGTATTTTGTTTGTTGTTTATTGGCATTTACTTTTGGGGTTAATAAGATTATTTACATGTATTTAACCATTTTTTAATTTTACCAAAGTTTTCTACCTCCGTTGACCATCTTGTTTAGTCACTTTTTTATTTAATTAGTTTTCAGCATTGGTATGCCAATCAAAGTTGAACTGCAAAGTTTTATATCATGGTCAGGTTCATACTAACTCATAGTTATTCTGTGACTAAATAGTGACATTATGACGTCATTTGATGTGTTTTCGCGCATATTTTGCTGTCAAGTGTCTTAAAAGAATGATCACGTGGTACAAAATTGTACCACGTGACCTGAAGAAATTACACTGGGCAGTGAGATATAACGTGACAGCAAAAGATTGGCATACGGGGGCAGTAAGAAATTAATTGAAAAGTGTGTAGGTACTGGGTACCAAGGTACGAAAAACTTTTTCATGTGTATTTTGTAAATAATAATACTGTATTAGTCGTAATTTTTTTTGTGAATAAATAAGTAAGTAGTTTATATAATAACGGAGTTCTTAGGTACGAAAAGATTTGAACGAATATCTACCATGCCTTGGAGCTGCAATCGTGAGTTTATTTCTTTTAGTTTAACACATTATTGACCTTGTTAATAAATAACCGAAAACCGACCGAATCGCCAAAAAGCAAATGTAATAAAGAAGCCGAAAAGCCAAAAATTCGTGTCAATTTAATTCATAATTGTGTCATCTTCAGTAGTCGTGAAATTTAAGCAATTTGCTTGAAGTATCTCGAGGACCTCTCGTAATTACTCTTTGAGACCTTCTCGGTGACGATACTGGTAGTAAATTAGAATTATTTTTTACTCAGACAAAAATCGTTTCCATGTGGGTAATGTAAAGAATATTTGTAAAATAAATCAGTGGGATTTGAACCTGCACATCCACCAAAAATAATTAGTAATACGAAAACTAATATCAGGGTTATTTTATACGTAAAATTATAACTAATGGGTGATGCAAACTTTGTCTTTCGGTTAAGAATCAAAGTAAAAAATCATTATACCTAGATTCATTTATAGCGAACGTTTCTATTTCTCATAAAAAAGAATATAATCTAATTAAAAACTTTTTTATTGTAAAAGTAAATAAACTGAACAATGCTCTGGAGACCGTAGCGCATAACGGCCCCCCACTAGATGGAAAAATAACCTAATAATGGATGCTGGTACTAGCTGTTGAGTACCTTTAGATCGCTCTGAAAAAAGATTACTATAGAGTTCTGTTGCAAAGTCTATGCTCTGCAATGGAAGGCTAAAATTATGATAATCTCGAAATCTCGTCATAATGAGCCAATCAAAATCACACACTATTTCAGAGTTCAAATGGTTAAAGCAGTAAAACAAACCGCAGTCCTTTACACGGAACCTCTGCTTAAATACCAATTAGTCGTATCGCCAGTACACTCCAATTGCTCTCAATTTGCACCACTCTTGTCACAGGCAGATGGTTACAGCTAGAACATTTCAATTGTTTCCTAAAAAATTGTTATTTGATTTTTATGTACCCTATAGGTATAAAAAAAACCTTATTTGTTATTTCTAAGTTTTTTTAGTATGAAAAACACCTTGGTGTTATATGGTTTAAAATAGCAAATTCACTAATAAATAATTTATATAATCAACCAAAAATTGGATTAAGAAAACAACAAAGAATAATAGAGTTCATAAAAACATCATAAGACCTACTTTTTGTCCTGCTCCATCGTCGGCCTCATCGTCACTTACCATCAGGTGAGATTTTGGCTAAAGGACAGCTATCTCATAAAAAATGAGTGCTCCGTTTTTCCAAAACTGGACCGGAACATTAGTGAGTTTAAAATGTGATAGGTGAAAGGGTAAAGAATACCAGCTGTTCATTGTTGACTGTGACTTGAGTGTTTGTAGATACGATCCCTACGCAATTTGTAAGTTTCGACTGTGGTTTCGACAAGTTACACTTGTGCGCTCTCGACTGCAGATGAATTTGTATTACAAATTAGAATAAATAGATGCGCAAGAAAACAGCCTCTCTGATCAGTAGGGTGAGGGGCAGTCTGAACAGCGTCCTATCTACTGTTGCAGACAGTTGGACATCTCCACTCTGGAAGAGCCTCGTGCGGAGGACGATGAGTGAAGGAATTCTATTCCTTCACTGATCGGCCTCTGTTTTCGACCTACTCTTAGGGCGTCTTGCACCAGAATCGCTAAACGCGTTTAACTCTTAAATAGTATTTAGCGAGTTGTCAAGTCATATAAATACGTCAGATTTAAATCTATTTAGCGGTTAAACACGTTTAGTGATTCTGGTGCAAGACGCCCTTAGTTTTAAATTCCTTTTTATAATTTTATTTTATTTTGTGTTATTTGTTGTAATATGGATTAAGTTGTCCGAAATAAAAATTAATTTAATTTAATTTAATAGGCTACTTATCTATTACTTACCCACTTAGCAAAATAAAATATTTTATTATGGAAAACTTTTACTAGAGTAAACGTGCTTCGGAGGGCACGTTAAACTGTCAGTCCCGGCTCTAGCAGTCGTTAAGCCATGACGGAGGCCTCAAGGCGGCCTAAATACACCATCACCAGAGTTGGCCACTAACTCATATTCATATGAGTTCAAGTTCGTTCGTTCATGAACGAACGAACTTGAATAAAATTAATTATTGTGGGAATTAATGACAATCCATGTGTCACGGATACCGTCATGGGTTTGAATTCCACATAACTTTCATAAGTTGTGTGATTTCTTATAAAAGCCCATAGACTTTAATAGAAAAATAACAAAGGTTTCGATTTATCTCAATTTTTTATGCAAAAAATGATCTTCCTTACAAAGTATCGGCTACGTTTCACGCCAAGAACGCAATAAACTTTTCTCGGCTTTACAAAGAACAGTGACTTACAACATTGAAGCTTTAAAAAACGATAACTTTTCAACGCATTCTTCAAAACTCATTTTCTTTATTCCAAAGTAAGCGACCGGAAACAGCGCACAACCAAAACAATACTTGGAAATTCTTTACAAAGAATATTAAAGGCCTTTGCTTATTTCCTTATTTTCGCCTTTATCGCAAAGAAATAAGTTTTTTATTTCGTCGCCAAAATATTTCTCTTTGAACTATACTATAATAGGCGTTTTTATTCCGTTTGCAACCAATTTCTTGCTTGACGGCCCCGTGCTTGGCTGCTACACAATCAGATTAAGAATCTCTTGGGAATAAATTGTCCTCTTTTGAAGACTGTGTTCTAGTGAATCAGAACGCTAATTTAGCTGCGTAACCAATACACCCTTCATAAACTTTACCCAATCCATCACGGAGCTTAAAATCCTTTACAACCTTATATTTTTAATTGCGAAACTTTGTATCCCTCTCGTTTTCAATTGCCCCCAACAAACTTTTGACCCGAATTTTTGTTTCAGATATTTTTTTTAACATCACCCTGAGGCGAAAAACTTTGTTCTACACCGTCAACCTTATCGTTCCTTGTGTGGGTATATCGTACCTTTCCGTACTTGTGTTCTACCTACCGGCTGATTCTGGGGAGAAAATAGCCTTGAGCATTTCAATCCTTCTATCGCAAACCATGTTTTTCTTACTGATATCTGAAATTATACCTTCAACGTCTTTAGCATTGCCTTTACTAGGGAAATACTTACTATTCACTATGTTACTAGTAGGGTTGTCTGTAGTGATAACTATAGTAATACTTAACGTTCACTACCGTAAGCCGAGTACTCATAAAATGAAAGGTTGGGTGAGAAAGTTCTTCATTACGAAGCTACCCAAGTTGCTTCTTATGCGGGTTCCAAAAGACTTGCTGCGAGACTTGGCTGCGAAGAAGATAGCTGGAAGGAACGCCAAGAAGACTAAGTTCCAGGATGCTTTGGCTGTGGTTGAGCAGACGAACTCGAACGCTTCTAGTCCTGAGTCCTTTCGGCATCATCTACCTGATGGTTGCAACGGACTGCACTCTACTACGGCGACTAACAGGTTGGCATTATTCTTTTACTTTTTACTCTCTTCAGGGACTCAACCTTGAATCTAATTCATTTCATTTTTAAACCCCGACGCAAAAACGACGGGGTGTTATAAGTTTGACGTGTCTGTGTGTGTGTCTGTCTGTCTGAGGCAACGTAGCTCCCGAACGGATGAACCGATTTTGATTTTGTTTACTTTGTTTGAAAGGTGAATTAGTCGGAAGTGTTCTTAGCTATGTTTGATGAAAATCGGTCCAAGATTCGGGGGTTTTTTAAATTAATTTAATCTCTTGTTATAAGTGTACAGAAGGCTTTTCCAAACCAGGTTCAGCGGCCTCGTAGCAACCCTAGGCGCGGGATACAACGGTCTACCTTCAGTGATGTCCGGACTGGACGACTCTCTCAGCGATGTGGCGCCGCGGAAGAAGTACCCTTTCGAGCTGGAGAAAGCTATCCACAACGTCAAGTTTATACAACACCACATTCAGAGGCAGGATGAATTTGATGCGGTAAGAGATACGACACGTGGTGTTCAACTCCGTTCATTCCTTTTAGTGTGGTTTCCACTATAACCTGGTATGTTCATAATAATCAGACAAAAGCTGATTGTCGGATTCCTACACGTTTCTAAACTTATTACCGCTTTCAAAAGCTTCAAATGTTTTCTTCTAATGCTGCACGTCCACTATGTCGGAATCGGAGCGTATTGTGCGAAAGGATTTATTGCTATGGTAGAGCGTGCATTGGATATCTGCACATATAAATTGTAAATACCAACGCCTTGCCCGCTGCGTACGCTCCGATTCCGACCCAGTGGACGCGTAGCTTTAAGTAGACTCAAGTTTAGAACAACTTAAAGGTTACCTTAGGTTTACACATACACCAAATAGACAGCAAACCGGTTACATACAAGTCGTTCATTTGTGTTTCAATAACACATCCTAATCGCGATATTTTCGTAATATAAGGATGGTATTTTAGTAACTTATACAAAACTGGGATTGTTTAAGAATTGCTTTATTGTTCGTTTATAACGTATATAACTTTCAAAATCATAAGATTACGATGAAAGAATTAAAGTATACATTGTACTCTTTCTATTTTTTATGTAATTTTTTTCATTTCTGTGTGTAATAGAGTTTTTATCTATGTATCTATACCAATTGAAATTTTTCTCCCACAGGAGGACCAAGACTGGGGCTTCGTAGCCATGGTGCTAGATCGGTTGTTCCTCTGGATCTTCACCATCGCCTCCATTGTCGGCACCTTTGCCATTCTCTGCGAAGCACCGTCTCTCTACGACGACACTAAACCGATCGATATGATGTTGTCTTCTGTCGCCCAGCAACAGTTTCTGCCTGTCGACAGTGGTGGACCAAACCCATTCCCTGATACTCCTATGAACTAAATGCCGATTTACAAACACATTAGTACAGTGGCGAGTTGAGTAGAAAGAAAAAGAAACAAAAAACTAAAAAAGGAAAATGTATCTATTGATACCGCAAATAGAAATAGAGGTTATAATGCGCAGTAAACGCTGCTACGTTCGCAGTTCAGTCGTTATTGCTTCTGATTGTAACTCCTGCCGCAACTTAACTTGCAACTGTACTTATGATAGTGTAAATGCTTCATAAGATGAGAAGTGGTTTACGCTGTTTTTGCAAAGGAAAGCTTTGAGCGCTGTGTAAAATGTTCATGAATATCATGTTACTTTCTTGATTTATTTGCTGTATTTTTATCTTATCAATTCTATTTTAAATAAATTCTAATATTTTACAAAAACATCAATTTAACTGATTAAAAAGCGCATTTTAAGAACCTCATCTTTTTTCAAACTCGGTTAAAATACAGAAGGGTTATTTAAACGTACGATTGGCGAATCAAGGCAGTCGTAAAGTTACGCGTTTCGATGGGCAAAGAAGCTTTTAAAATCAAAATAGTATTCGCGCATCACAAAGTTTCACAATCGCCGAGATCCACCAACCGTACTGTACAAAGGACGGTGAAGTTAAGTCAGTGTTAGACCTTACTAAAAAAAATATGTCCTAGACTAGATTAAAGCCAAATAAAGGCTGTGACTTTGACTCTTTTTGTAGACTTAGAAAAATATAAGTTAGATACAGTTAGTTCAATCATCGACATAAATTGAATTAGAATTTTAAGCTCAAACCCTTGATTAAAATTGATCTGAATCTAAAAAAATCGTAAATTATGATAAAAATACTTAAAAATATCAAATTCTTCGTGAACTTATGGAGCTAACTGTATCTTATTTTACTCTTTACGTAAACATTTTTGGGCTAACTTATAATCGCCTCTCAACTTCTCTCAAAAGTTAATCACCGTTTAAAATAGTGCCAACTCGTTTTTCTAGATATTGAAAGGGAGAATCTTAAGCAGTGTTTAAACAGTATTTAAGTTGAGAGGGGATTAAAAGTAAGACCGTATTATTCGTAGGTTTAGGCATGATCAGAGTCTTCTTAATAAATAGAAATAGAAAATAGGCTATTTAAATAATTTTAGCAATGGCGTATTCGTAAGTATTCTTAGCTCAACTCTTTTTAAATTGCTATTAATATTAATCTTTACTTAGTGCAGAATTACTTCAGCTCAAAAATAGTCTATAGCGAATACTAGTTAGAAATTATTTTTCATTTTAAAATTGAATAAGTATACCTACTTAGGTACTTTTGCAAACTCACTTCTTAAAATAAAATCCACAAAATATGGCTGTGCTAGGTTTTCGTATTTATAACGAGTACCTACTTTAATATTATTACAATAATTATTAGGTTTTCGAAATATTGGTAGTTATTTTAAAAATAATAAATGTAGGATACAATAATTTTAAAAGCTTATAACATTTAATAATTATCAGTATTTCTAATAAAAGTTGACTACTAAAATATGAATTTTATTTTCTCACCTCCTTACTTATAAACATTGCTTATCACCCAAAATAGCGTAAACATGTAGGCCTATATTCACACTGAGGTATTTAAAAATTATCGCAGTTTCCTAATTAAAATTGTCTATTGGGTAAGAGAAAGCAAACTGCATCTTTTCTGACTATTCGGTATTTTTAGGGTATCAAATTATAATGGTAAAATGGAACCCTTAAGCGACACGTCCACTACGTCAAAATCTGAGCGTGCAGAGTGAAAGGATTTGTTGCTTTGTATTGATTGCTAGTACAGCGTGCACTGGATCGGCATATCTGCGCATATAAATATTAAATACTGATGACGACAGCGCCTCGTACGCTGAGTACGTACCGATTCCGACCCAGTGGACGTGTAACTTAAATATGCGACCTTATCGTCACTAGACTGATTATTTTTCCAAAGCCACAACATACTTAATACCTCTTTCTTTTTCCATTTTCAGCTATAAACATATCAAAAATGATTTTCCAAGTATATTCAAGCTCAGTGAACTATAAAAATCACTAAACACACCTGGCTTTATATCAGCTTTTCCGCGCTGTCAATATTATCCAAGACTGCGAAGTTGGCGTACGCCCTATAAGAATAACTGGGTCACTCCATACTACCACCTTCTGTGCTACTAGGGACGTGCTTACAGAAGCTCGGAAGATTCTGAAGAATCTTTTTCTTCTTCTTCCACGTGTTAAGGAAATCCTTTGCAGTTCACAAAAAAAGTACTCAGATTTTCTGCCCGCCAATTCGACTGCGCGCGTTTAAATAGTATTATTATCTGGTGGTATAGGTCCAGGAATGGAAATTGCTGGACAAGTCATTGACCTGTAGGAGATTGCTGGACAGTTTTTTGTTGAAGATCGAAAAGAGTCGATTGACGTATTCTTTTTTGAAAATAATTAAGGAATTTCTGAGCAAATGAGAGAAAAGGGCTTAACCAGTTATCACATCTCTAAGCTACATCCATAACTTGAATAATTCATCAGCCAGCTGACCGATCGCCGAACGGTGGACTTTCAAACAGATTTAGCAATTCAATTAGTTGCAGTTTAAAAAAGGTCCTAAAATCAGCTTCAAAGTGCTTCAGAGTTTGTTGCAAGGCATTTACATTCAAAAGACTTCAGGATGATATTAAATGGTAATTTGAAAGCTGAATTTCGCGTAGGAGTTGAAAATAATTGACAAATTAAATGGATCGAAAGGAGTAGATACTGAAAGATGACTCAGTTTTACGTAGCACAAGTGATTAAAATAAAAATTTTAAAAACCCCCGAATCTTGGACCGATTTTCATCAAACATAGCTAAGAACACTCCCGACTTATTCACAAAAAAAACAAAATCAAAATCGGTTCATCCGTTCAGGAGCTACGTTGCCTCAGACAGACAGACACACACACCCACACAAACAAAGACACGTCAAACTTATAACGCCCCGTCGTTTTTGCGTTCATCATCATCATCATTTCAGCCTGGTATCACCCACTGCTGGGTATAGGCCTCCTTCATGCAATGCCAGCCTCCTCTGTCTTATGCGCCTCTCAACCAGGTGTTTCCTGCGACCTTTACGATGTCGTCGACCCATCGCGCTTTCGGACGACCCAGATTTCTTCGGCCCGATTTCGGCCACCATTCCGTCAAGGCTTTACTCCACCGGCCATCACCACGTCTAGCCAGGTGTCCTGCCCAACTCCACTTGAGACTTATTGCTCTATCTCCGACGTCGTACACTTTTGTACGGCGACGGATTTCGGTGTTGCGAACTCTATCTAAGAGTGTTATGCCGAGCATGGCTCGCTCCATGGCCCTTTGTGCAATTCGTATTCGGTGCACAGTCTCCTTAGTGAGCGTCCATGTCTCGGCACCGTATGTCATGGTAGGCAGGACACACTGGTTATAGAGACGGGTTTTCAGGCATTGTGGGATCTTCCTTGATCGGAACACATCTTCTAGTTTGCCAAATGCTGCCCAACCAAGCTGAATTCTTCTGGAGATTTCTTTATTTGGAAGCTCCTTGCTAAAAGATAAAACTTTTTGCGTTGTTTTTGTTTTTGTTTTAAGTTTTTGCGTTGGGGGTTAAAAATGAATCCAACCCACATCAGTTACTTTTGAGGCACGGCAAGTTTAAAAATCATATTATTCAGCAGAACAAAAAAAACCATTGCTGGACGTAAATATAGGAAGGCCTTTTAAATTGATTTTTTTTTCTTAAGAGTACCTACCACTCTCTATCCTCACGAGTAGGTGAAACCGCGCGCACTCATCTACTCAGATCGGATAATACAATAAAACTCCACCAAATCAGATGTCACGAGCAGAGGTGATTAAAAAGCCGGGATTCGAACCCGTTACACGGAACTGGCGGCATTCCAAATGGTTGCGGGTAGCGTTCATCGTTTTTGTCACTCATAGAATGCTTTTTTAACGAGATTGCTGGTACGTTTTTGTGATCTAGTGAGAGATTCCAATGAGGGTTGAGTGAGTGAACTAGAATAACGTTGAACACATAACCAAAACATAAATAAATAAATATTCATGGACATTTCACACGACGCCCTTTAGTCCCAAACTAAGCAAAGCTTGTGATATGAGAACTAGATGCTGATAAAATACTTATATACTTTTTTTTTGTAAATACATACTTATTATAATACATAGTAACACCCAGACATAGACATAGAACAAACATCTATGTTTGCCACACACGAATGTTTGTTCTTGGTGTGGATCGAACCCACGACCCACAGCACGGAAGGCAGAGCTATTAGGTACCGACTGAGCTGTGACGTTTGTCACATACTTTGACTACAATTTTACCTGATGTATGTAATGTTACGGTAGAGCAGGACAGTCTAGAAGACACCCTGTTTACTCTTGCAGAGACGACGATAGCGAATAATAAGACAGTATAAGCATTTTATTGAATAAACCTATTTTCATTCATGCAGTCTCAATAATATTCCTCCACCGATACGGAGCCTGCAAAATTTGCATAGTTTTAGAAGTAAACTTAAAACATTCCTTTTTGATTGTCAGAAGAAGCAGGAAAATCATAAACACGACACAAGCGTCATCTAATGGACTGCTGTAACCAGTCGTCTATTCTTATGGCGCCTGAACCCATAATTTGAGAATATTTTTTTAATTTTAATTTGTATTGTTTATTAGTTCCTAAATTAAGCTAATAAATTATAAGTACTTACGGATCTTGCGTTGTAGTGCACATTGCCTGTTGTTTATTTATTGTTGTTGTTTTTGGGTACACTTTTTCTGTTAGTTTTCTTGCCTTTTTCCCGAATTTCCATGTAGGTATTTAGTTAGTTAGATTTTCCGGGAAATCACCGAACGGCCCTGGCGGAAGACCAGCGTTGGTTGCCAGTCAACCAGCCTATGCTGAGCCAAGGTACGTGTTACGGCACCCATGTAACTTTATTTAGTACTAGCAGTTACCCGCGACTTCGTACGCGTCTACAGTTTCCGTGTACATTATATTATCTGTGTGTGTACCGAGCGGATACTTCTTTGAGAAACTTGACATTACAACTCATTATACCGAACTCGTAGTACTACGCCCTGTCAAACTGACGTGACATGACATGACAATGAAATCCTCTTGTCAATTGGCGCTGCTAATCCTTTTCGTTCATTTTATCCTGTAGATCCTGTTAATTATTCGGGATAAAAAGTAGCCTATATGTCAATCCAGGTTACGAACTATATATATGCCAAGTTTCATCCAAGTTGGTTCAGTGGTTTTGACGTGATTGAAACACAAACATCCAAACATCCAAACATCTAAACATCCAAACATCCAAACATCTAAACTTTCGCATTTATAATATTAGTAGGATAGGATAGGATAGGATAGGATAGGATAAGTTTTTTTGTTTAGTTTTTAATCGTGCCGTAATAAATGCTTTTTATTCTTATTCTATTCAGTCTCAAAAAACAATTGAATAATTAGACCGTTTTTTGAGACTGCATAGACTGCCAGCTGCCAATCTGGGCAGATTTCATAAAAAGCACGTTTACAGTATTACCATAATTTACAAGTTTAAAAAACTAGAAAAATCGACTTCAGTTCGATTACCACCGATGATGATGATGATGACAGTTCATTGAGAATGTTCTAGTGACTATAAACACCACTTAAAAGTCACAGGAAAGCAAATTACGCAATTTCGTGCACGTGGTTGGCATATTTTTTTTCAGTTATTTCTATTTATAATCCAAACTACTTAACCGATTTTGATGAAAATTAAATAGAACTAATCTAGAAGTACATCCTTTCAGTTAAAAAAAGAATTTTTGAAATAGGTTCATAAATGACGGAGTTCTGACGTAACAAACATTATAAAAAAACCCGTATTGAGAACCTCCTCCTTATTTGAAGTCGGTTAAAAATAGAACTAGACCTGGAACGTATCTCTACCGCTACTCTATGAAAGGTATATGCTAATTACCAATCTGATACCCTATTTATAATATTACTAAAATCTTTCCTTTTAAAAAAATGTTATTATGAATTAAATGATTATATGAATGACAAAATGTGCGAATATAATAATACTGAATTAACACAAGGAATTGACTAATTGAAAAATTGACGTGAATAAAACCTCGGTCTGCCTACTTTCCTGTTGCAATACCCCTGAACAGGATTCATGTGTGATAACTACCTACAATGTAACAACTATAATACCATGTGAAAGCAATCAATGTATTGAGTATTGAGTATTGAAAAATTGCGGCCGCTATGACGGTAATTGAATCGCAGAAAACCAGAACCTCTTTTCACGACTCCCTCCATATCACATACGGACTAATGAAGCTTTCTTTAACGACGCCAAAGTAGTTTTATTTCCTCAAATAAAAACTTCCTGGCTAGTCCCACGACGCGGACGCGATATGTTTAGGCCCAAGGTCTTATTCCCGAAAGCGATAAAAGAAAATTTATAAGCCACCTTTAGGTTACACTGTGCGCTCGCTTTTTCCGTTTACGCGCCGGTGTGGCTCTTTGCCGTGTTATCACGCAATGTAATTAGAACATCGCTTGCGAACATTCGTCTATCGTTTTGTAGATTAGATCTTCAGAATAAACACAAACTAAATCAGTTCGTAAGTTAGTGACCAACTTTGAAGACACGTTTGTGGTGCCATAAGGCCTTCGTCATAAAATTTGCGATTTTTTTATAATAACTAGGCCATACAGCCCACCTGATGGTAGATAGTAACCACGCCTGCAGCACCAGAGTTGTAACAAGAGTGAGCTGTCGAGTTAAGAAAAACTTTGACAGGCGTCACAGCTCAGTCGGTAATGGCTCTGCTTTCCGTGCTGTGGGTCGTGGGTTCGATCCCCATCAAGAACAAACATATGTGCGTGGAAAACATAGATGTTTGTTCTATGTCTGGGTGTTACTATGTATTATAAGTATGTATTTACAAAAAAAATAAAAGAATATAAGTATTCTATCAGCCATCTAGTTCCCATATCACAAGCTTTGCTTAGTTTGGGACTAGAGGGTGTTGTGTGTAAAGTCCATGAATATTTATTTATTTATTTTAGAACGCCTCACTTTAGTGGAACCTCATCCAATTATCTCATCCACAACCATTTCAGTGAAGAAAACCTCAACATGGAGGTTTTCTACAAACTGATTTTTTTCTGAAACCAAAAATTGCATGATCAATAGTCTTCCATTGTCTTCAAGGTCATCAGGTTTTGCAGAGACAAACAATTTGGTCAATTTGGTCTTAGTTTGGCCTTCGCCGGTAAACCTAAGTAAGATTTATTTGTACCTACCATTGTTGCTACCTATGTTTTATTTGTAACTAGTGTTTTGGTAAATAAACTATTACTATAGAATTTGGTGGGAAATCTGAAGAGATCTCTCCGCACCTGAATGTTGATTTTTTTTTATTTTTAGGCTATCCCGCACCTCTTACGATTTAGTGTGGTAACCTAAGTGGCGGTAGAGGTTAACACTGCGCGGTAACACAGTAATACCCCGCGGTCGAGTCATCGTTGACGCGTAATGTAACTACCACTACTTCGCTTGCCACTGTACTTTTAAATGTGTAAATCGGCTCCCTACTTAGGATTCCGCACGCGCTACAATTATTAATGGACACTGCACGATGACACTTTTGAACGCGACAGTACGCTTTGGACAAGCAAAAATAACGAATATCACTGAAGATACTTTATTATACAGCGTGTTCTTGCATATGTATCGTAAGCAAGAGGGTTGGATATGAATTTCCGTAAAGTTCGATATTTTCGATAAAAAAATTTACTCCTTGTTTTATTTCCATCAAAAATTTTATAATTTTACTATTCATAGTTTGATGTGGTTGTTTGACAATAATTACAGTGATTCAAATTATTTATTTACTTTTTTTTTAATAGGAAATGAATTTATCCACAAAGAAAATTACGACTAATACAGTATTTATAATATGTACAAAATACACATGAAGCAGTTGAGCTATCTACACACCGATTTTCTGATTGTGATTATTTATTAATTTATTTTTCAGCCATTGTTGTTCTAATGCAGGGTAAAAAGCCTCCCTTCTCTCCTTCCACTCCTCGCGATTTAACCCTGTTACAGGTCACACCATCTCCTTCTGGACCTTCCTCGCCATCGCGGGGTTGCGTTGGGTGCGATCCACTCTTTGGTGGTATTTACGCACAAAATAAAAAATTCAAAAAGACAACAAAAATTATTTATTCTTCAGTAAGTCGCTTAGATAGCTGGTATTAGGGTTGTCAAACTTGCACTATGTTTACAGTTGTCAAAATATTTTTATTCTCGATGCAGTTTTTTACAATGTTGGTCGCACTGTTGAAGTGATCCATCCCCTTCTATCTAAATACATTAAAAAATACCAATAACTCGTATCATGAAGAAACCTGTGATCTTTTACAGTACCAAAAACTAGAGAAACAGTTCAAAGTTACATAAGTATTAAAGTACTAGTCAACATTCGCTAGCTAATAACATTTAGACCCTAATCTAAGTACACCAGACGTTGAACTGCAATTATTCGTAACTCTATAGAAGCTTATTCATCGGTCGACGGGACGGGTACCTATAGTTTTTCAATCTCACAAAGGCGGTTTGGCTAAGTTTGCGTGTGTAAGCTCCAAACTACTCAGGCATACCGAGATAGAAAGAGACGGAGCGTACGATTAGTGTATGTGCATGCTCTTTCTGAGGATTATTCAAATCCAATGAGGTTACATACATTTCAAATAGATTCAATAATATTATTTTTTGAAAACCGAACAAACGCTACGCGAGGGATAACGTTGTGTTGCTCTACCTAAATATTCTTAAAAAAAGAAATGCTTTTATAATGTTTTTATTCACGTCCCACCCCAGCACGTCCCGCATACTTAGGAGTGTAAATGGACCTTTATTTGTTATTAAATTTGTCAGTTCTAGCGAGAATTAGCTGCCAGGGCAGTTGACGCTAATAAACATCTCGTGCAACCAGACTAACTTGAGCCGCCAATTTTACTATAATCCCTACATTTCCTCGGATATGAAGTACTGTTATGAGCGCGCAGGGATCTTGGTATTTTGGTGCAGATCTACTAGTTTCTAGAGTTGTAGAGTCGTGATCATCTTAAAACTTTTATCTCTGCTTGAAGTGTCGCTCTGAAATCGTGTTTTAAAAATCGAACGAGGTCTATTTTGCTAACTAAATTAGGTTATAATAATTCGTTTTATTCATCATTGGTAAAGTGATTTAAATACATGTCTTTTATGAATATTTATTTATTTTATTATTATTCATCCAAATATGATTTACGGGGTTGTTTAAATTTTATTATTGGTCTCTATAAAATAAAAACCCTGAACTTTTCAATTTTTCCAAGGAATAAATCATGGTAAATTGGTTAAATCCGGGTTAGTTTATTCATAAATAAATCATTCCTATTATATTGTTTATGGGCAGTTTATCGCAGATGGCGTATAACCCTGTAGCCGGTAGCTAGCAATTGAACTTGAAATTGAATTGCAGATGTGAATGCCATGTTGGCGTCCTCTCAGACGAATTAATTTACGCAAATTTTTTAACGTCCATTGAATTGAAAGTGTCGGTTTTTTTACTATTTGACGTTCTACAGATTTTCATTTCATTTCACAACGACAAAGCTCAAAGCCCTTACTTTTTTTTATTATCATGAACTTTTGTTTTTATTTTTCTGTCATTCATGCCGGCATAAATTGGCGTTTTGAACGAAATTATTATAAAGGTACACGCTGTTTTTTAAAATTTATTCTATCGGCTGTAGCTTAAGTTTGTGTGATTATAAGAAAAAGGGAGACAAAACATACTAAACCATCATATATTTCAATCTTAGGTACTTTACGCTTTACCTTAGGCTTGTTCATTTACTTCCAGCGTGTTATTTCAGCTGCTAAACGATGAAACTTAATGAGCCGGTGTATAATCCCTAAATCTAAATATTTGTCACGAGCTGCAAGTTGTGACGTTTTCTCGGCTCGAGCACGGAAGGCGTTGGAGTAACTCCACAGATTATACCCGTCTGTCAGAAGTTCGCGAGTTCGCAGTTTACCGCCGTGATAGTGCAGCCACTGTCGTGTTATGTAGTCCTAGTACTTTTGTGAACTATTTCATAGCTATTCAACTTGTTCTAGTATATAGTCCTGGTACTTTTGTGAGCTATTTAATCTGTATGCAACCCTATTTCATTTTTATTATTATTTATGTGTATTGCTATCAGGTTTTTTAGGTGCAGAAGATAAAGGTGTCTGACCCAAAAAAAAACAGAGTTTATGTGGATCTTATTAATTTTCACATACACGGTTCTTCTATTGTACTGTGCGCCGCATCACTGTAAGGAACTCCATCAAATGTACTTTTTCACACCAACACCTACACGATATTGGTAGTCATCACATATATTTAGCTGTATTATATATTCGAGCCACTGATATCTGAGTTGTTTGGTATATTGATAGGTGTATCAGTCAGTACGCCAACGCCTACCTGTGATGTAAAACAAAAAATTTGACCTGTCATAAGCTGAATCTGTTTTTAAGCTTCTCCTACCAATGTATGTTCAACGAAAGCCCAATATAAATAGATACGACATTGTAACAAAAAGAAGTAAAATAGACCTCAGCGCAGAGCACTTCAGATCTCACAATAGCAGTGTTTAAACTCAATTAACCCCTGTATTCGCGTCTCGCCGCGCGTGACTGATATACCGCGTTTATCCGCCTATCAGGGTACGCGATAACGTATGAACCTTTTGTGGTTTGATATCATTCTTGCTTACGGTTTGTTTGAGTGCACGCGGGTTTTATTCAAAGTCGGCTTTGTCCACGTGGATGCGTTTTTCAGGGACTTTACTTTTTTATCTATATCTATAATAATGCGTTTGTGGTTTTAAATACTGTCTAATTATTAAAAAACCTATAACTTTATTAACATTTTCTGTTTTTGTACTTAGGAAAAAAATTTAACTTATTGCCGGTAAAGTAAAAATGAAAATTTAATTTTGCTACATAATAATTATAAATATTTATTTAGGACGATCCATTACAAAATGAGTTTCAAAAATTATAAAGCATCAGATATCTCGAGGTTCTAAATCAGGTTTTATTTTTGACACGAAATATGAACCCATATTAATTCAAGACGATCCCTCGTAATTAAAATGCTAATTCATCAAAAAGATTCTATCTGACTACAAATTAAAATCTAGGGCGACCCTATTCAGCCTTATCGCGTGTTCTGAACCGCACGATGTTGATAATAGTCGCTTAAAGGAACTATTTCAACATAATTTCCTCTAAAATTCTGAGCACGCTGAAAATTCGTCGTGAGTTTACGTCAAAGAAAATAGATGACACCGCATATTTCTAAGCAGTAGATACATTCGCACGCTACGTGATGCACGATGCAATCTTCATTATTGCATTGGCCCAGTGTCGGCGGCACCTGCAGTCATGGGTACGCCTATAGGTAGCACCTATATTATTAAATAAATATTCATGGACTTTACACACAACGCCCTCTAGTCCCAAACTAAGCAAAGCTTGTGATATGGGAACTAGATGGCTGATAGAATACTTATAAGTATTTACAATAAATAGTTTATAAGTATGTATTTACAAAAAAAAAAGTATTTAAATATTTTTTTTTTTTGTAAATACAGACTTATAAAACATAGCAACACCCAGACATAGAACAAACATGTATGTTTTCCACGCACAAATGTTTGTTCTCGGTGGGGATCGAACCCACGACCCACAGCACGGAAGGCAGAGCCATTACCGACTGAGCTGTGACGCCTGTCATTCGATCTATTAAATGAGAAACTCCAGAGGAGCGTAGAAGTTGCGGTCAACTCAAAAACTATTCAAATAATATACTTCAAATTGAGCAAATTGACGAAAACTAGAAATTAAAGACAAAAATTGAAAAACATTCAAAGTGCCGTTGTGTTATTTAGTGATCGCAAGCTTTCAATTAAAAATTGGAAACCAAGATCAAAATTGAAAATTTTAGCAGTGATTATACTGTAGGACTTATATATCGTAACCCTCCCCTCGCAAGGCAACTTGGCCCGTTTGAAATATTGTTGCAAAGGGCCATGGTTTAGACGAAATATCTGGAATAAAGAGCTATTTGTGATGCGAGCTTTCAACATTTGCGTTATTGCTTTAGCTTTGTGTCTTTACTGTGAGATTCTGAGGTGTATTATAACTTACTATTCCTTACAAGAGATTGAAAATAAAAAATAGCCTTTTCATTCTCTCAACCAAATGATTTCTAAGCCTCGTTTCATGCAAAGTAAGTATCGTAGTACCCACGAAAAATAATATTAAAATAACTATCACAAAGTCAAAGTCAAAACAGCGTTTATTCAATAAAATTACAAAGGATCATTTAAAATCACATTTTCTAGTACTTCTTTGCTAAAAATAAATTGAGGATGTGGGAATATTCATAAGAAGGCCCATTTTTTCAGAAAGTAAGTCTTTCATGCGAAACGGTTGCAGCCCATCACCGCTATATTTTATTACTCTGGATATGGTTAGGGATATTTAAATTCACAGAAGGTAATGGTTTTCTCAGAAATTGCGTTTGGCTGCCGCAAACCAGGAACACCATCAAACAAAACCAAAGCGAACTCAATGAAATGAGCGAACCTAAACGCCAAAAGTGTCAGGTCGGATTTGAGGTCATGTTGACGAGATCTCAGTTACAAATCCGAATCCCAGGACTAATAAATATTCCAATGATTTGCCATCCAATTCGAACGACTACCGAATCTTTCCGATGGGAGTCTTACATTAGCATACGGACTTACAAACTTACTCTGGCATGCTCGAACACAGCCACGCAAATTTCACTTTTACCACAAATGAGATAGAATTTAAAAAACAAACTTTCTAGAGGTTTCCTCTCACCTCCTTGAATGAAAGTTCTTCGGGAAGTTTGTCTTAATTTATGCGTCTTCACGTTAATTTCGTTCGGGTCCGGACGGAAACGAATTTGATTTTGAATGAGACAATGAGCGGTCCTGTGCAAATAGACCGATGGACAATAATTTACCTCCGCTGTTGTTATTCTCTCCTGGTACCTTTAATCAGATTGTAACCGTTTTGTTTGGTTCATTTAGGGTACTTTGGTATAGTGTTTAATTTGAAAGGGAAAAGTTTTGACAATGTCAAAGTAGATATAGGTATTTCATTTAGATTTTGAACGTATTGTGTCTTGCAAGTTCCTTTTGAAATGTTCTTTTTGTTTTCCCATGGAACTACTATAATTTTCTGCTGAAAGATAAAGCTTCTCAGTCTTTATAATGCAGCCTTGGCTTAGCAGCATAGCGCCTAGAAACACAATACAAGTCTCCCAATGAACAGAGCTTTGTATGTTTTTGAAGAAATCGGAACAAAAGATTATAATTTTGCCAACCTCTAGGTACTTTGTGGTGAGTAAAGCGTTATTCCCTCAGGACATGCGTAATGACGTGTATGAGGACTAAGTACTTCATATTTCTCATTATTTCCCGATTTTCTTTTGTCGATTCTATAAAGAGGATTTTTATACCTTTCCCTTTGTAGTGTTTTGCCGCCATGTTGTTTCGTATTATTACGGTTCGTTTACCGGTTTTGGCGGGAATTCGGGAATTTATGTCGTGTGACGTAAGTTGGAAAAATATATTTTTTGCGAACAGCTTTATAACCTAGAAAAAAAGGTTAAAGAAAATAATTTAGGGAATTCTGTGACTGCTTTTTCGTCGTTCATCCGGTTACTTATCAAAGAAACCTTACGAAGTTACGAATAACCTTTGGGTTGGTTTCGACATGAACTCGTGTGGTTAAAGAAATGAAATAACATGCAATTTTGACTAAGCGCTCTATGCAGTTCCTAAAAACTCGGTTGAAAGAGTTGCAATTTTTTAGTGATTGTTAAAATGGCAATTTGGCTAGAGGGATAGCAAACTTCCCATTCATAAACCCAGAAAACGTCAAAAATGTATCCATGGGACAGTCACGGAATTAATCACGTGAGCTTTCAATTGTATGTCATTCCAATAGATTTTTATTAATTTTTCTATTTTCTAGCGTTTGTAAAATTTCAACTCGGGTGTCTAGTTTATTCAGCCCAGTATTTTTTGTGAATAAAGCCTCCATCATTTCATCATCGTCATTAGCCATCTTTTCCATCTACCACACTGTACAGAAAAACAGCTGTTTATCCACCTTATTCTTATTTATTAAATCAGAAAGAAAACTAGTCGAATAACTCGGGGAATTCCCGGTTCTTATTGAGGCACACTGCCTACACTGCGGTTCATTAGTAGCTTCTGAGTATCTGTCATTTTGTCAGCTCTCACCCTGAGGGTTGGTTTGGTTATGTTTGCAAAGACGGCACAGGGTGCTCCAGTGTTTATGACCTAATTTACCATTTTACTTAGAGCTGCTAGTTCATTTTACTAATAATATTATTTCTGTGCATTATTGCTTTGAAAAATAAAGGAAAAATAGAGAAAAAAAGACTTGATACGTGTGTCCACACATAGAATCCTAGTTAGTTGGAAACTGAAAGCTGGCTTGCAAACTTGTCACGTATAACATCACGTAATTAATTACCTATGTAATACCATCGATTAATGAATACACGGTAATACCTAAGAACTGGCACCTAGAATCACCTAGTTATAAAAGACGATCCTAAATGATCATTATGATTTTATTAAATAAAAGAGTTATGTAATTCTAGTCACAAGTAACTAGAATCTAACTGATTTCTCCACACTGTAATTTTCCTGAGATTTGTATATTTGCAACTCAATCATGAAACAAAAAGTATATTCACAAAGAAAATTATGACTAATAAAGTATTTACAATATTTATAATACGTACAAAATACACATGAAGCAGTTGAGCCATCTACACACCGTTGCAAACGATTTATAGATAGCTCAACTGATCCAAATCAGTACCAATCGGAAGCGTGCCATCATGAATCATGGAATCATTTCATGGAATCATGAAACTAGATCGAATGGAACATTTTTCAAAAATGATATAACTCTACCAATTACCTACATCTATATCCTCTAACTTCATGCTATCCTTAAAAGCTAAAAAAAAAGCTATCCATTCGAGGCAAGTCAGTAAGTAAAAAATATACAAAGCACGCTTAATGAAACATCCTGTAAGGGAATATTTATCGGCATTGCAACCTACACTATACCAATAGATTTGATAGTAATGAAATAATAATATTACTGTATTGTGGGCCTCTATCCCGCGTTCTTACGTGACTATTTTGACTTGCCTCTGTTTACCCCTATTGAGTGGAGATTTATGTTGCCTGTAGGTTGAAGTTTTTTAAGTTTTGTGATGAGCAAGTAAATTATGTTGTAACTAGCTCACGTAAGGAAAAAATGTTATCGGATGCATCTTTTTTTTTAAGAAATATTCTCAACGACTTGATGCTATTTTTTTTTTATAAAAGCTCAACAAGTCACGTGTAGGTAGGTAAGGTACCAGTAATTTTTCTCAATAACAGAAATGTTTTGTTCGAAGGTTAAATTATAATTTAAAAACCTTTTATTTTGATAAAACGCATTGATTTTGACCTATTCAATGTTCTCAACAAGGTGTTCTCAATTTTCAGGACCTTTTACTGGACTGGACATCGTAAGTCATACCGCCATTAAAAGTCAATTAAAATCAGTTAAAACAAGTCTGGCCGGCTCTAATTGAGTACACTATTAGACCCAAATCCAAACTTAAGAAATTAATCTTAACTTTGAAAAGCTTTTGTATCAATGGTTCAAAGTTCACTTACACTGTAAGCTAAGTCTGGGATTAAGTCGACAAGCTACATGATTAAATGTCCTACGGTTTTTTTCCAGCCCCTTTATTATGTAACTTGCAACAAAATGCGTCAAATCCTATCTATCCTACAATATTATAAAATATCAAAGTTCAGATGTTTGTGTTTCAATCACGATGCGACTGCTAGTCCGATTTGGATGAAACTTGGAATATATATCACAACCACATAGACACAGAGACTTTTTATCGCGAAAAATTAACAGAACAAACGAAATGCGGACGAAGTAGACGAAGCTAGTGAATCATAAATGTAAAATAATCTTACTGATCCTCATTTTTATCCTGCAATACCTTTCTAGGACCAAACGTTTGATTTGTTTTTTAACCGCGGTTATTCGTGTAGTGTAAATGAGGCTAGATAGCGTTACAAATAATCATTAGGTAAGTCATTAGTTATTAGTAAAGCTATGCGTGGCAACTAGGAATGACAACTATAGTTTCTCCGATTTTTTTTTCGAATGGACTAAATTCTGGTGGTCGTATGACGACTCTTACAGCGCTACCGAACAATGGTGAATAGTTTATTCGAAGCACTTAGGTACGTTCGCATTTATAGTAGTCACAACATCTCTGAAGAAGCCCAGGATTGGTATGCCAATCAAAGTTGAACTGCAAAGTTTTAAATCATGGTCAGTTCATACTAACTCATAGTTATTCTGTGACTAAATAGTGACATTATGACGTCATTTGATGTCTTTTCGCGCATATTTTGCTGTCAAGTGTATAAAAAGAATGATCACGTGGTACAAAATAGTACCACGTGACCTGAAAAAATTACACTGGACAGTGAAATATAACTTGACAGCAAAAGATTGGCATACAGGGGCTGAACTCATTTTGGTTCAATTGGAGGCAAGCGAACTTCAGTAAGGATCCCGAGAACAACATCTTTAAAAGTCTTATCGTACCGTAAGACAATAAAGCAAATTTTTCTCGTAATTACTTTTCACTTGTCATAAAATAATTAAGAAAAGGCTTCACTTGCAGGTAATTAAGTTCTTATCGTTTCAACAAACGTTCAGTGCCGACATCTTAACAAAAAAAACCACTTATCTATAAAAAAATTATATATGAATAAAAAAGGTACCTAGTCTTTGTAAGAGCGCTGTAAAAAGCGAAATCCCACTAGCCCACTACTATTATATATGTCAAAGTTTAGATGTTTTTTTTTTTAGTTTCAAGTTTCAAGTGTTTCAATCACGCTGTAACTACTGCTCCGATTTGGATGAATCTTGGAATTTAGTTCGTAATAACCTGCACATAGGCCACCTTTCCCGCTTTTTTTAGGTTATATTTTTTATTTTTTTATTTTTCGTAGATGAAGTCGCGGGTAACTGCTAGTAAATAATATAGAACAAAAGGCTGAGATAATCTGCAGGAGCAAACAAAATTCTAATAGAACAGGAGCCGAGAGCTAGTTTTTTCAAAACAGATTTAAACAGATAATCCAACAGCATTACCCGACTTCCCAATAAATACTTACGTAGTAATCTTTTTTAAAACCCCGATGCAAAAATTACGGGGTGTTATAAGTTTCACGCTTCTGTGTGTCTGTGAGTCTGAGGCATCGTAGCTCCCGAACGAATTAACCGATTTTGATTTTTTTTGTTTGAAAGGTGAATTAGTCGGGAGTGTTCTAATCGGTCCAAGATGGCCGCCGCCACAAAGTTGGGGGTTTTTTAAATTTTTAATTTAATTATTTGTTGCATCACGCTGGCATGTTGCTGATCTTTAAAATGTTTTGCTTGAAGTAACAATTAAAATTAGTACTTAATCTGAGTCACGATATATTGATGACAATGAGTAACCTTCATAAAGCATAAAGCATTATTATACCTTAGATAACTATATTAATGACAAAACTGCATGGCCCGATGTCGCTCCACCTATCGACAGCTAACTACTCGACTTGCAATGTCAGTGCTATTCTTGTGTTCTATGTATATTTCTCTGTAAAAGGGATCATACAAAAAAACGCTAGGAACCAGGCCGTAGTTTCTTGCCCGTTCTTCTAGGCTCTGGTCGCGTGGAACTGGCACCTAGAATCACCTAGTTATATAAGACGATTCTAAATGATCCTTGTGATTTTATTGAATAAAGAAATTTTGACTTTGACTTTAAGTAATTGTACCTATCTTTCAAATAAGTTTGTCAACCGAAATCGATGCATATGTACCAAATCTGTTTTAAAATTAAGCTTTCACCATTATTCATAAGAGCCGTAGATTTTGATAGTCAATAAAAAAACAGTAAAATGGCTAAACCGTCAGTAGCTAGTGATAAATAAAGTCCTCTTGGCGCCTGCTCTAAGATCCGGACGAGATAATTCGCTCTGGTTTTTGTCGAGATTTCCGTCCAGCGCGGTGGCACTAATCGCTTCAGATTGCGTCCGATGCAACTACAAGCTTTGTAGTACATACTAGTTGTATACCCGTGACTTGTTTCATGTCATTGCAACGGGGTTACACTTAACGAATCTTCTTTTTTTGCCTGTTTACCTACTAAATTGGCAACCATTCTTCTTTTTCAAATATTTTTTTAAAAAATTTAAAAAGTTTAATTTTAAATTTTTTTTTAAAAAGTGAAAAAATTTTTTTTTCCTCCTACTGATTGATAAAACGAGCCGATGGCCTACCTGATGTTAAGCGCTTACCTGTGCCTATAAAAATGAACTGCCTCCCTGAGCATGTCCACTGAAGACGTACCTTGTCGCACTGCGCACATCACTGCAAAAATGTGTGTAAATGTTTGCTTTTACTTAAAAATTATTTAGAACGAAAAAAAACCTATCTTCATTATATATTCATTATTTCGAACTACCAGACTGTTACAAGTTAAACGAGGTACAGTTAAAAGTCCATCCATACCACAGAATAGAAATAAGTACTACCATGCACTGTACACCCTTAATAAGAAAAGTTTTAAGCTGCCTTCATAGATACAATATGGATAACTTGGAAATTGAATTGAAACGTTTAAGGCGGTTTCGATACAAGACGTTCAATTACTGCAAATTGAAAAACAAAAGCTTTTAATAAAGTCTTTCCATTTTCCCGATATTCGTTTAAAAACTTTGAGTGTAGGGAGATGAATAATAGATTTTAGACAAGGAATGTAACCAAGCACTCCTTCATCCAAACCCATCATCATAATTATCAGTCTGAACAAGTTCACTGCAGACACATTGACCATTCCATGAAGTATTATTATCCACCAGTGAACTTCTTCAGTCTGCTGATAATGCCAATGATGATTAAATCACTGCTTTACCAATACTCAATTTAATCCGACAGCATATTATTACGTTCCATCAAACATAATAAATTCACATCGCCCCGGCTCAAAGTTGCCGCAACTACGCCCAACTTTAAGTACTATTCAGTCGATAGTTGTTAAGTTCGTGTTTTATGACAACAATTTATTGTGCTAGCGAGTTGTTAGACTCCTCATAGTTGAGTTGACGTCAAACTTAGTAATCGCCCGTTGTGAATTTAGGCGTTATAATATCCAAAACTTAACGAGCGTAGAACGTGGAGATGCTAAAATAAATTGACAAGGTTTATGTACTGAAATTTGTATTAAATACGACACATATATACACATATGGGTGTTACTATGTATTATAAGTATGTATTTATAAAAAAAAAGTATATAAGTATTCTATCAGCATCTAGTTCCCATATTACAAGCTTTGCTTAGTTTGGGACTAGAGGGCGTCGTGTGAAATGTCCATGAATATTTATTTATTTATTTATATCAAAAATCTAAAATAAAGGAGCTTTATTTTCCCATCTCTCGTCAATGTTTGCTGGAAGAGAAATTTTGTAGGGTTAAGCTTGCCATCATTTCACTGTGTACAATAAAAAAGGAAATACTTTTTTAAAAAGGGTTTGTAAATTGTATAAAAGTGTTGTGCATAAACTGTTGGCAAACCTAATAAATTAAGTAAATGAATAAAACCATGAAAGACGCGTAGCAGTGGACTACAGGCACGATAATTACGTGATGATGATAATTTCAATTTTTTTAAAACCATACAATAAATACATGATATCACTGCATGTCTGAAATCCGATTGAAAATGCCATCTCAGTGAGCTCAACTACATAGATACCACATCCAAGAATAGGGTTCATGTTATGAAAACAAGACAGTTGGCAGGCACTTGGAACAGTTCCGTTAGCTATCTTCAAGCGACCTATTGGAAATACAAACTGAAATCCTACATTGAGCTACTTGAAATCATTGTATAACGATTAACACTGATAATTAGGAAGAAAAAAATACTTAGGCCTTTGCCTACCCTGCCACATCATTTATCTTATAGTCAAGGGTATTTTTTTTTAAACTTACAGCTAAACAGCCGGAAGGTAAACGAAGTATAGGTACATTGGTTACTTAAAAGCTAATTCCAAGTTTCCACGTATAGTTATTATAATTTTTAGGTAAAAACAAAGCAAAACTAATTTGGGATAGACGGAAAAGAGGAAAACATACGAGTACAAGAGAGAAAAAGAAACAATAAGTGAATATAACTTACTTAAGTACCTGTCTTATGAAATCTACCGATTAAAAAAAAACTATCACACATCAAGCGCTTTAAACGCTTGATGGTAGTGTTAAATATATCTAGTTCCACCGTGTTAGCACTGGTAGACATTATCTTGTTAAAACATCTGCTTGCCCTGTTGACGAATGTATTTTGCCAATAGTTTAAACAAGAGAAAACATTATTTACGATTCAATTAAAAAGCTATGCAAATGAAGTAAAACGAAATGAACATTTTCCAATAACGAAATTGCCATTACCGAGTTCAATAAATTGAGCGTGATTGGTAGTTGTCGCACTTTTAATGAAAAAAACATAATGTGCTGATGGTAAAAAATTACCTCAATATTACTTAAGAAAACTTGAATAAAGAATGCTATATAGTTTTCTTTTGAATCGAATCTAATTCAACGAAATGTACAATGCAATGGAATATGAACTGAAAAGAAAATCAAATTCGTTTTAAAAAGTTGATACAGTACTGAATGCGATTGAAAATATTCGCAGTAATTCCTATGAATGTTTAAAAGCACGGTTCAGCTTAAAATCTCAAATCCAATCAACCAATATTGATTGAGCCCGACACGTACCAGGGCGGCATGTACTCAAAGAGCTAACTCCGACATCGGCTGCATTATGAAGGGTTTACAAGCCAAGTTCCGCACTTAGCTCCGTCCACTCAGTTTCATGGGCGCGCAACAAGTGCTTTCCATAATGAGGAAGATGAGTTAGGCATTTTTTCCTGTTTTTATAGCTTAAATCAAAAGTCTAGAAGATTGTAAGGACAACTGTGAAAGAATTTTGGCGATAGCTCAAAAACTGAATTTTCTACGATTTTTTAAAGTTTGGATTTTCAAAATCTGTTTTTAGCCCGGCGATTTCGCGTGTGACGTCAGCCAGGTCCGATCGCTCACCCGCGCGTTTTAAGCGTTTTCTGCCTTTACGTTTCTATTTATATTTCTGATAAATAGGGAGAAAAGTACCAATATTTTTATGTAATATTGTGCCTCTAAGTCCTAAAGACACGTTTAACGCTTCAGATAAACTTTTTAACCACCGACTGAAGAAGAAAGGTGTTCTAAGTTTAAGGCTTTTTTGTGTCTATGTGTCTGTACCTTTCAAGGCTCGTAGCTCCAAAAAATCACTCGTAATTTTTTTATAACTATTCTTGAAATGGAAAGCAGATAAATCTGGCATAGTTCTAAGCCAAGTTTGGTAGAAATCGGTGCAGCGGTTTCCAAGTTATGAGGATGTTTATCAGCCCTCGACACGCATTTTGAAGGGTTCTCAGGCATATATTGATTGTAGTTTGAAACATTTGGTTCTTATACCAGTATAACGTGAGCTACTATTTCTTAGTGTTTCATTGATTTTGTATATCAGGTAAGACTGGTAATGAGCAAGATTGTGTTATCGACGTGATTAGCAATGTTTTTAACCCCCGACGCAAAAACGATGGGGTGGTAAAGTTTGACGTGTGTGTGTGTCAGTGCGTGTGCGTGTGTCTGTGCGTGTGTGTGTGTGTGTGTGCGTGTGTGTCTGTCGAATGCGCGCATTGGTGCGCGTGCGGATGCGGATAATAGTAGTAGTCTAAGTCACATTGTCTACTAAGGACGTGCCTAGTGAGACATTGTACTGTCAAGTACAATGCCTCACTAGGCACGTCCTTAGTAGACAATGTGACTCGCTAAGAAGAAGAAGAATGTGACTTACACTAGGACGTGCCTAGTGAGACATTGTACTGTACAAGTACAATGCCTCACTAGGCACGTCCTTAGTAGACAATGCCTACACATACATATAGTGCAATGCCTCACTAGGCACGTCCTTAGTTACGAAGGACATTGTACAGTAGGTACAATGCCTCACTAGGCACGTCCTTAGTAGACAATGTGACTCGCTAAGAAGAAGAAGAAGAATGTGACTTACACTAGGACGTGCCTAGTGAGACATTGCACTGTCAAGTACAATGCCTCACGAGGCACGTCCTTAGTAGACAATGCCTACACATACATATAGTGCAATGCCTCACTAGGCACGTCCTTAGTTACGAAGGACGTGCTTAGTGAGGCATTAGCAATGCATTGCTTAAGGACGTGCCTAGTGAGGCATTGTACCTACTGTACAATGTCCTTCGTAACTAAGGACGTGCCTAGTGAGGCATTGCACTATATGTATGTGTAGGCATTGTCTACTAAGGACGTGTACAATGTCTCACTAGGCACGTCCTAGTGTAAGTCACATTCTTCTTCTTCTTAGCGAGTCACATTGTCTACTAAGGACGTGCCTAGTGAGGCATTGTACTTGACAGTACAATGTCTCACTAGGCACGTCCTCAGAAACTAAGGACGTGCCTAGTGAAGCATTGTCTACTGAGGACGTGCCTAGTGAGGCATTGTCTACTAAGGACGTGCACGTGCGGATGCGGATGGTAGTAGTCTAAGTCACATGACAATGACAATGTGACTCGCTAAGAAGAAGAAGAATGTGACTTACACTAGGACGTGTCTAGTGAGACATTGTACTGTACAAGTACAATGCCTCACTAGGCACGTCCTTAGTAGACAATGCCTACACATACATATAGTGCAATGCCTCACTAGGCACGTCCTTAGTTACGAAGGACGTGCTTAGTGAGGCATTAGCAATGCATTGCTTAAGGACGTGCCTAGTGAGGCATTGTACCTACTGTACAATGTCCTTCGTAACTAAGGACGTGCCTAGTGAGGCATTGCACTATATGTATGTGTAGGCATTGTCTACTAAGGACGTGCCTCGTGAGACATTGTACTTGACAGTGCAATGTCTCACTAGGCACGTCCTAGTGTAATTCACATTCTTCTTCTTCTTCTTAGCGAGTCACATTGTCTACTAAGGATGTGCCTAGTGAGGCATTGTACTTGACAGTACAATGTCTCACTAGGCACGTCCTTAGTAGACAATGTGACTTAGACTACTACCATCCGCATCCGCACGCGCACCAATGCACGCATTCGACAGACACACACACACACACACACACACACACGCACAGACACACGCACACGCACTGACACACACACACGTCAAACTTTACCACCCCATCGTTTTTGCGTCGGGGGTTAAAAACATTGCTAATCACGTCGATAACACAATCTTGCTCATTACCAGTCTTACCTGATATACAAAATCAATGAAACACTAAGAAATAGTAGCTCACGTTATACTGGTATAAGAACCAAATGTTTCAAACTACAATCAATATATGCCTGAGAACCCTTCAAAATGCGTGTCGAGGGCTGATAAACATCCTCATAACTTGGAAACCGCTGCACCGATTTCTACCAAACTTGGCTTAGAACTATGCCAGATTTATCTGCTTTCCATTTCAAGAATAGTTATAAAAAAATTACGAGTGATTTTTTGGAGCTACGAGCCTTGAAAGGTACAGACACATAGACACAAAAAAGCCTCAAACTTAGAACACCTTTCTTCTTCAGTCGGTGGTTAAAAAGTTTATCTGAAGCGTTAAACGTGTCCTTAGGACTTAAAGGCACAATATTACATAAAAATATTGGTACTTTTTTCCCAATTTTTCAGAAATATAAATAGAAACGTAAAGGCAGAAAACGCTTAGAAACCGCGGGTGAGCGGTCGGACCGGCTGACGTCACACGCGAAATCGCCGGGCTCAAAACACATTTTGAAAATCCAAACTTTAAAAAATCGTAGAAAATTCAGTTTTTGAGCTATCGCCAAAATTCTTTCACTGTTTCGTTTTGGACGTAAAAATCTATCGATCTAAATTAAAAAAAAAATACGCTCATCTTCCTCATTGAGCACACCTGCTCGACCTTCTACCGTGCTATGCGCGCCTGGTAGTGTCATCATTTATTTACATCATGTGTATGTAAAGTGAGCCAGTCAGCGTGGTTCTGATACCCGTGGATTCACGGATGGATTAATTCGTTTATGTAACAATATAATAAAACAAATAATTAATAAAAATAATAATAAGCAGCCCTGCCCCGCTGCTGGCGGCACTCTAGTTTTTAAGTTTTTTATAATATATGTTTTTTTTTTATACTTATATTGTAAAAAAATTAAAAATTAAGAAAATAAATAAATATGTGTATAATAATAATATAAAAAATAATAAAACAAAATTTTAATAACATTAAAAAAGCTATGTTTTCCTTTATTTTGTCATACAAGTATTATACCTACCTATATGTATAAAAACTATAAGTAATTCAAAACCAATCTAGTCAAATACATATTATGTAGTAAAAATGTAGATACGTAACATCAATCACATTTTTTCCCCAACCGATTTTGTTCGTCACATCACCTTTTTTGCAGAAGATGAATATTAGGTGATAAGTAGCATCACAATGATGACAACGACCTCTAAATATTTTTATGGTCGTACAAAAAAGTAACCTCATGCCTAACATTATCCTTATTTGTTTATCAGTCTCTGTACTCGTACAAAATAGTTTCTAAGTATATTGTGTTTTTATGCAAGAATTTAGTAAACATTATTGATAAACGTTTGTATCTCACCTGATGGTAAGTGACGATGCGGTCGACGGTGTAGCACATTTGCCTAAAATGAACCTATCCACTAAACTCTTGAAAACATCCTAAGGTCCTAAGATTTCGCTCTTCTTTATTTAAACTACCTACCGTTAACATGAACAATGAAATAACGCTTTTTTTTCCTGGAAAAAGTATATCTATGTAAAAGTAATCAACTCGGTTTGAAAAAAAAATAATTTTGCGATATAACTGGCTAAGTGTTAATTATGTTAATTTATATATTTAATTAGTTATCTCTACTTATACGTATATTAGTTATTTCTACTTATTTATTTAATTAGTTATCTCTATAAAGAAAATAACGATAATGCATTATTGCTACTTAATTAAACATGCTCGTCTTGGCCAATTATTTCTATACAAATCTTATTATAAATGTGTCATAATTATTTATCATAAGATAATAAACAACTCTGAACAGTTACCGGCTGTAGCTATGGCGCACATTAGTAGGGCTCTAGAGCACTTTGAGATAGAGAATGGAGTGGTTGGGAATCAATGAATGTATTATGTATGTATTTACAAAAAAAAAGTATATAAGTATTCTATCAGCATCTAGTTCCCATATCACAAGCTTTGCTTAGTTTGGGACTAGAGGGCGTTGTGTGAAATGTCCATGAATATTTATTAATTTATAATGAATGATTTTTTTAATTTCTCATTTGTATCGCGTTCGTGAGAGTAACACCCTATTCTGCCGCCAAAGAATGATGGTTGCATTGCTGTTTATTGAAGCGTATGCCGGTGTACCAACAGGCAGTTTTAAAATAAAGGACGCAATGCATTGCAACACTGAGCACGCCCTCAGTGGACAGTCTCTGATAGAGAAGTAACGTCATGAAATGTCATATATCTTAAAAAAAAATTGAGAGAAAGGAAGTAAGAAAAAGTTCTATAAGTACTTATACTCTCGCAGTCTTTATTTTGTTAATATTCGAAAGGTGAGAATCGAAAAACTCGCAAGTTTTGTATCGAGAAAAATCGGGTTTGTTTCCCCAAAATGATTTTTCTCCATACACTGGGCTCAGGTGGGTAGTCTGCTTGTTCTTATGTTTTTTAAAGGCTCCTACACACTATGCCTCCAACAAGCTCGGCAGCATTGCCGGCGGGTATTTGAGCTGCGGTGCTTGCCGCACAAACGAATAAATGACAGGCGTCACAGCTCAGTTGGTAATGGCTCTGCCTTCCGTGCTGTGGGTCGTGGGTTCGATCCCCACCGAGAACAAACATTTGTGCGTGGAAAACATAGATGTTTGTTCTATGTCTGGATGTTACTATGTATTATAAGTATGTATTTACAAAAAAAAGTATATAAGTATTCTATCAGCCATCTAGTTACCATATCACAAGCTTTGTTTAGTTTGGGACTAGAGGGCGTTGTGTGTAAAGTCCATGAATATTTATTTATTTATTTATAAATGGCCTGAATATCCCGGCGGCATGCCCGCGCGGCAAAAACCCGCCGGCATACTGTGTTGGAGCCGGCATAGTGTGTGTAAGATGAATGACTTTTTCCTTACGCCATGGTAAAGGTCAGAAACTAAAAGATCAATAAAGACTTCGCGAAACTTGTTTTGAACGTGATGACATCATGATGATCACTACATCCAACTTCATAATATCGAACTCACTCAACAACCAGTTCTCCTAGCGACAGTACTGTTCCTTTAAAATGCAAATTGCATAAATTTTAATAGTTGCAGTTGTTCTGTTAATATGAAGTGTGAAATTGTGATTTTCTTTATATTTTCTGCTGGTAAGTATGACAATAATACAATTAGAAACAGGTTGGACTTCAACTTGTAAGTACCTAGGTACCTAGTGAAAGAGTTCGTCCGGGTAAGTACCTACTGTGACCTTCCATTGCGCGTTTTGTTTTGAGTTTAAGATAGTTGCCGGTTGGTAGGTAGCTAGTTATACCTACATATTTTTATGATTGCTAAGTATTTGGCCTCCAGCTCACCTGATGGCAAGTGTATAACAAGTTTTCTGTTTGCTGCAATGTGATCAATTTTGGTGCATATTTTTTGGTTGAAAACTGGTTTTGATCTAAATACCTATTATTTGCTGAACTTTTGCATTATTATTCTCCTGTTTCAACCCAAGATTTTTCAACCCAGTTATTTTTCTTCATTCGACCCAAACTTTTGATTTTGATCATGTTGCGATTTTGCATAATTACATTCAGTGAGTTTATAATCTTCTAAAATATTATACGGGAGAGAAAGTGGTTTGACAAAATCTAATAGCTACTTATAGTATATTTTATTTTTCAGTATTGTCAGCGCAGGGCGATAGTATAAATGTAAGTTTTCACGTTTAGATTTTCTGTAGAAACTAAATTACTTATTTACTCAATATAGGTACAATAAACATAATCTTTATCTTTATCCAAATATTTCAGGTTAACGATAAATGGTCGTGGGGATTCGTAGATGAACCAATTACAGTAAGTTAGAATTATATTTTTATTGACATAAGATGATGATGATTAACATAAACAACAGACAGAACTAGATGACATGTAGGTACAAAGGCGAGCTTAACCCTAACAAAAGTTTTCTTCCAGAAAACCTTTGATTCTTCGATCCTTGTGATTTCATTAAATAAATAATTTTTGATTTGTGAAATACACTAGAAAACATTACATTTAAGCATAATATTATTATCTCTTTTAGAAGAAGAATAAAAGTGAGAATCTGGAAAGTACAACCACAGTCGCAACTACGAGTACGAGTACAACCACAGAGTCGAATTATGATCCTTGTGAACGCTACGATCCACCGAAACCAAGCTTCAAAGCTCCTGGCAGACGCATCAGTGAAGAAAGTAAGTGCTTAAGAGGGCTATCACAGTTTGGCCGCGATTCAAGGGCTGGCGCGCGTCTGAGTTCGTCTTAGAGTCTGAGATCGCATTTCATGCAGTTTTAAATTACGTTTATTCAATATAATAAAATGCATTATTTAAATAAAAAGTATACAATTTTATTGATTATGAACTAACGTTTATTTTGGTATAATTTTTACTTAATAATATTAATGTAGTATGGAGAAATTAACGGCTAATTTTGAACGTTTCTAGCAATTTTATGGTTTTGAATTTATATTTTTTTGTAGATATCCCATACCTATTTCTGAATTCCGGGGCCGCTACGGTCAATGGCAGTATATAAGAGATATTTGTAGATATTTTTCATTTCGTTTGCTTTGCACAGTAGTTCAATCCAGGAGCTTGAAAAAGTGTCTGCGCGAGTTTTATTAAAAACTTGTTTCGGAATTTTGGCTTTATTTAAATATATAAGGAAAAATTGCAAAAAGCGAGGCCGCTACGGTCAATGCGAATACCTATTCTACACGATACAATAAATCGAAATTATCTTAGAGTTTTAGTTTCAGAGATCCAGAACGTCAAAAATGGGCATTTTCACGGTTTGACCGTGATATCCGCCTTAAACCCTGTTATTAATAAGCACATGTATAGTCACAACGGATCTTTGTCCCTCTGCAGGGGTATGCCAATCAAAGTTGAACTGCAAAGTTGAACTGCAAAGTTTTAAATCATGGTCAGTTCATACTAACTCATAGTTATTCTGTGACTAAATAGTGACATTATGACGTCATGTGATGTGTTTTCGCGCATATTTTGCTGTCAAGTGTCTAAAAAGAATGATCACGTGGTACAAAATTGTACCACGTGACCTGAAGAAATTACACTGGGCAGTGAAATATAACTTGACAGCAAAAGATTGGCATACGGGGGCTGAAGTATCTACGCAGAACCGATTTTTGGGTCGAATTGGAAGTAAGCGAATTTTTCCGCACAACAGTACATGCGCAATCGTTTGTATCAATTAACTTCAGAGGGATAAAGATCTGTTGCGCGTACTGTACTAAGCACACCGAGTTGCACCGTGTTTTGGGTTTGCATTGATAAGCAGATTGAAATACGATCGAAAGAGACAAAACACGGTGTACCTAACTATTCCAAACTTACTCATTTATTAATAACAGGCAAGTTTTTTTATAAAGATCATTGATAAAGGCAATTCACATGTCAAAGTCAAGATCTCTCGTCCTGGCCCCATCACCACGGTACATCTATTCTGCAGTGGAAAAATCAACCTTATTGCTTTTAAAATAAATCAGAACCGATGGCTGTTGTAAGACGGCGGCGGCGCCCCGCATTGTAATACTAAGTATTCTGTATTCTATAACTAACTGGGCCTAGACTCTAGACCCATCACCACGGCCTGACCGCTGAAGATCGGTCAATCTTTTTAAGTAACTCATACAGCAATGAACGACCTACGGCTAAGATGATGATGATAACACTATACTAATTAGTCATTCATTGGTTATTATATTTTGTTTCAGAATGCGAGGAATATCTTTACGATGTAAAACTAAGTGATGAAAGATCTAAGAGAAGCTCTGAATGTAAGTGCCTACCTTTTTTTTAACTATTATACTTTCTACCTATGTTATGGGACGCCCAAACTCTCAGACAGGCGAAAGTTTCTTCCAATGTGGTCAACATGGCTCAGGGAGTTAGTAAACTATAGAAATAGAAACTATTTATTTTACGCAACATACATACATATCCTACTATCCTATCCTATCCTTTTTTTTTTTTAGATGTTTGGATATTTGTGTTTCAATCACGTCTAAACTACTGAACCAACTTGGATAAATCTTGGCATATATATAGTTCGTAACCTAGATTGACATATAGGCTACTTTTATCCCGAATAATTAACAGGATCTACAGGATAAAATGAACAAAAAGGATTAGCAGCGCCAATTGGCAAGAGGATTTCATTGTCATGACGTCATGTCACGTCAGTTTGACAGGGCGTAGTATTACCTCTTTGGTCTAACGACTAGCGTTTAACATTCCAGTACGAGTTCGGTGTAATGAGGTGTAATGTCAAATTTCTCAAAGAAGTATCCGCTCGGTACACGCACAGATAATATAATGTACACGGAAACGGTACTCGCGTACGAAGTCGCGGGCAACTGCTAGTGAAGAATAAAGAATTAAAACATAAAAATGCGTAAAAAAGGAACCCACTCAGCAATTGCTAAAGGTGCACGGTGGCTCCTTTAGCGCTGGTTTTCAGGGGTGCCGAGAGTGGAGTGGCGCACAGCCTCTGCGACACGCGCCATTTAAAAGAGTATAAACTAGTCATATTTGCCGTAGAACCAACGATTATTGTAGTAAACGAAGTAGTGTGTCTACATTTAGAGAAGTGTTGTGTATAAATAGTAAGTATAATAAATATATATTCACGAACAATTCACACCCTATAACCAAACCAAATACCCTCGAGTCCCAAACTGAGCAAAGCAAATTGCTAATTTTTTTTTTTAATACTTAAATACATTTTTTTGTATATACACAATTACTCGTATAATGCATAACGTAGATATAAAACAAACATCTGTGTTTGGCACGCACAAATGTTTGTTCTCAGTAGGGATCGAACCCACGACCCACAGCGCGGGAAGCAAAGGCGTCGTGTCGTCGGTATTTACAATTTATTATGCGGAATGCCGATCCTGTGCACGAATCTTGGACGAATACACGGGACACGTCATGCTCGAAAAAAGTATGAAAACACCGTCGACCACTTTTTGCGGGGCTCGGGAGGAGTAATCTATTGCTGCATTAGTTCTGCATATAGCGTTGTCACTGTCTAACAATTATTGTAAATTGACACTAGTGATTGACGCATTCGATGAAATAGTATCGATAAAAATGAATGAATGACGGGAAACGAAGGAGTTGAATTAGGTAGGTACCTACTTTATTAAATTTGAAATTGTAGTAAGGTAAGATGATGCCTGGGTTGATGATATAATAATAATGGAAAATCACAAGGAAATAAACTTAGGCATTAAACATTTTACTTGATAATTTTACATAGACATGTCATTGTAACCATAAGCCACTTTTACAACAATTAAAAATAGCTTCAGAGATCCTCTTCATCAGTGCTACCTATCATCAGACCCTGGAGTATGTGCTCAGGTTTGTCAAATCTGAATGTTCAAGTTTGGTATTGCGGTAATTTGAGACTTTGGGAGCTGGCAAAGAAAGGATTTTTATAATTTTACTTTACAATGATTTGGTTTCTTAACTCGTAACACTACATGCGTAAGATTTACTTGCGCCTTGCCTAGTTAATTTTTTAATGATGAAGCAATTTAAAGACACTATTTTTAACAATGGTTGTGATAAACTTAGCAAATCGTATTAATATCAATACCAACATTAATATAAATCGGACCCTTTGTGCTGTGCACACCTTAATTTTTACATTTTTCTAAATTTGTCAATAAACGCAGTATTTGTACATTCAAACCGCATTTAATTGGAGAAAAGCAAAAACCCACCAGTTGTTCTTCTAAAGAATCAACACCAACCACGTGCACGAAATTGCGACAAAAAAAAATTTAATAAATCAAGAAACTTGTGTGCCGATTTTGGTCCAAATCGGTTGATAAATGAGAACTGTAGGCGATTACTGACAGACAGACAGCCGGACAAAAGCATTTTTGGCCAATATCGCAACTGAGACGCTTCGCTCGCTCGGTCAATAAGTAACTAGCTGACCCGGCGAACTTCATACCGCCATATTGTGAGATTTAAAAAAAGTTTCGATTTCACTTTTTAAAACTTTCTTTTATACATACAAACCTTGTCCTGACAATCTGTTGATGATGATGAATATGAAAATTGCATAACGGCATTTCAAGCTCTACTTACAAATTCAGGCAAGTGTAATGTAGGAACAGCATCTTTCCAGAGTCTTTTGCTTTTTTTAAAATTTTTGTTGTAGCACTCTGGTTCAAAATGTATACTACATATACTGCTATGTTTTTTTGGAATCCATACCTGTTCTCTGCGTACTGCTTTCACCCATTCTCTTTATTTTTAATGGATTAGTTGGAAACCTAAGAGTGAAAATAAATTCGTTCGTTCATTTACATCGATATTTTTCATCGATAGTTTCAAACCCTATTTGAAAGAATTGTAATGAACGAACACTGAACGAATGAAAAAAGAACGGTAAAACCCGACTCATTTCAGTAAGTCATAAATATAGTTACATTGCAGAAAAAATTGAGTACTCGTTAATATGGCATCATATAAGCAAAAATTATATTCAATTTTATTAGTTTTATGAAAAATTAGCCACTTTATCGGCATAAAATTGTACTCACAGGTGAAAAGAAATATTAGTTACGCGATCACTGTAGTTTTTACAAAATAATACGGCGCATTTTGTCATTTTTTTGCATTATCTTGTCTTGAGAATCAACGTAGTGGTCGTGTCAACACTGACGCAACAATTTTGCTTGTTCGGCAAAAAGGCTGGCACGTGGCGAGCGGGGGTAAAGGCGAGATCGTCCGAGTTACGTGTCCCGTGTATTCGTCCAAGGCACGAATAGAAATCAATGCAAAGCAACAAATCCTTTCGCTCTGTACGCTCCGATTCCGTCGCAGTGGACGCGTAACTTTATGGCGCCTTTAAATTTTGGATTTAAAAACAAAATTATGATTTGCTTCCAGGTTTTCTCAAGAGAGCTAAGGAGAGTGGTAATCCTCCACGGCCCCAGGTCGTCGGCGGCCGCACCGCTTTTCCAGGAGAATTTCCTCATATGGTAAATTATATTTTACAGGCAATGATACGTGGATACCGTTGGGCGCAGTTGGTGGCCGCCCAGCGTTGCCTGGTGAATTTCCTCACATGGTAAAATAAATATTAAATTCCTGAACATTTCACACAACGCTCTCTAGCAACGTTATCATTTTTAATAAAGATACTATTTTATCAGGGGGGCGATTCCAATCTCAAAGTTGAACTGCAAAGTTTTAAATCATGGTCAGTTCATACTAACTCATAGTTATTCTGTGACTAAATAGTGACATTATTGATGTCATTTAATTTCTTTTCGCGCATATTTTGCTGTCAAGTGTTTAAAAAGAATGATCACGTGGTACAAAATTGTACCACTGTTACACTGGGCAGTGAAATATAACTTGACAGCAAAAGATTGGAATAGGGGGGCAGTCCCCTAATTGTCTACCTTTAGTTGTAGATAGATAGATAGAAAACTCTTTATTGTACCTGCACTATAAGGGTCTTTGTCTAAAACAGAGTTTTTTTTTATAACAGGGTGCCCTAGGCTGGTTATCGGTGACAGGCGAATACATCTTCAAATGCGGCAGTACCCTCATCAGCCCCAAGTTTGTGATGACGGCTGGCCACTGCATCAGAGCTCCACCAGACACCACGATTGACGACCCAGAGCCAAAGATCGTCAGGCTGAATGACAACAATTTGTTAATAAGTCCTGTAAGTTGACAATTTGAAGGGTGTGGGTGCCGGTGTAATTACAGGCACATGATACTTAGCATCTTTATGTCTCAGAATCAAAGTCAAAGTCAAAATTTCTTTATTCCATAAAATCACAAGGATCATGTAGAATCGTCTTATATAACTAGGTGATTCTAGGTGCCAGTTCCACGCGACCAGAGCTTAGAAGAACGGGCAAGAAACTACGGCCTGGTTCCTAGCGTTTTTTTGTATGATCCCTTGTATGTATGTATTGTATGAGTGATGGGTGCGATGCTTCACAAGACACATTCTCAAAGGGAGTGCTCAGTAGTGCAATGCATTATAGGCAGAGGTTACCACTTAACATCAGATGGGCTTTCTACTTGTTCCATAAAAAAACAAGCTAACTCTGAAGAAAGCACAAGAGCACCAAGTCTAAATCGAAGATGCATGGCAGTTCTTAACCTAGATTAAAAGACGGCTTATTCCAGAAATCCCCTTAGTAAGCCCTGCGACTGCCGGCAGGGGATCTTTGGAAAAAAAGTCCAGAAATCCCCTATTGGGCTCATGCGTCCGGTCCGTAGCTACGGGTTAGTCTCAAAATCCCCTTTGAGTTTTTCCCTTTAAGGAGATTTTGAGACTCATTGTCTCAAGATTCCCTTGATTTCAAATTTTTCTAAATCAAGGGGATTTTGAGACTAACCCGTAGCTACACTTGAGAGCTCTTTTTTTTTCTCAAAATGCTTTTATTCAATAAAATCTCACTGAACACTTTGAATATAAATATTGGATTTGAAACTTTCCCATTCCGCATACCTACCCACCTACTTGATATCATTAAAAAATCTTCATCCTCAGGAGGGCTACTTCATCTCATCATCAAGAGACCTAAACATATCCAGGATCATAGTCCACCCTAGCTACCATCCTCCGAAGAAGTACTACGACATAGCTCTGATGGAACTGGCTAGTGAGGTCCTCTTCACGTACAAACTGAGACCAGCGTGCTTGTGGAATAAGCCTGATACGGGGGATTTTGGGAAAGAGGTTTCTTTGACTGGCTGGGGAGTTTTGGCTCAAGGTAAGCTAAGCAGAAAGTTTGATTCACTGAATACGAATATAAGTTGTGTCCTAATAATCCATATAATAACTTATTCAGCCAGAGTAAACTGAAACTAATCGGCAAGATGCCTGCTCTAAACAAAAAAAACTTTCAAAAATTATCTTCTAAAACAAGATATTAAATGTGACCCGAGGGCTGGTGATTATCTGGGCCAGCGAATCAGCATTGCTATTCAGCGCGGCAATGCAGCCAGTGTCTTGGGCACGCTTCCGATTGGTACTGATTTGGATCAGTTGAGCTATCTATAAATCGTTTGCAACGGTGTGTAGATAGCTCAACTGCTTCATGTGTGTTTTGTACATAGTGAATGCTGTATTAATTTTCTTTGTGAATAAAGTCAGATATTAAATTAAAAATTTTAAAAACCCCCGAATCTTGGACCGATTTTCATCAAACATAACTAAGAACACTACCGACTAATTCACCTTTGAAACAAAAGAAACAAAATCAAAATCGGTTCATCCATTCAGGAGCTACGTTGCCTCAGACAGACACACACACACACAGACACGTCAAACTTATAACACAAATAAAACAAATGGTTTATTATATATTCATCCTCAACCAACTCAATTATTGCTCAAACAGATAGATAGATATTTATTTATTCGACACACAATCACAACACAGTAATTTTGTTAGTATAAATTCAAGGTAACCCATGTCAAATGGGATAGTATAATTATTACAATTAATAATGATAAAACCCAATGATGATGATGGATGACAATTAATAAATGATGGATGGAGGAGGTGTTCACCCAACGATGGGTGCCCAAATTAAAATAATTATATACTTACATACCTAATTCAAATTAATGCATGCATTTGGTCTTAATTAAGTATTTATTGTTTAAACTTTGAAATGTAATGTAACTTATTTGGAATAAATGGCTTATTATTATTAAAATTATTAAATATTACTGGTGATTATCTGGGCCAGCGAATCAGCATTGCTATTCAGCGCGGCAATGCAGCCAGTGTCTTGGGCACGCTTCCGATTGGTACTAATTTGGATCAGTTGAGCTATCTATAAATCGTTTGCAACGGTGTGTAGATAGCTCAACTGCTTCATGTGTATTTTGTACATATTACAAATATTGTAAATACTTTATTAGTCAAAATCAACAGTAAAATACATTAATCTTATTATTATTATTAATGATAAAACTCAAGTTAATTGCTCCACAGGCAGTTTGGAAACATCACCAATCCTTCAAGCAGCAGACGTGGTCATTATCGACTCTGAGCAATGTGACGAGCTGCTTGAGGGATACCGTAATAGGCACTGGCAAGGACTCACGGACAACCAGCTCTGTGCTGGCCTTCTGCAGGGAGGCGTGGACGCTTGCCAGGTATGTCCATCATCATATCAACCAGTAGAAATTCACCAGCCCCCGTATGCCAATCTTTTGCTGTCAAGTTATATTTCACTGCCCAGTGTAATTTCTTCAGGTCACGTGGTACAATTTTGTACCACGTGATTATCTTTTTAGACACTTGACAGCAAAATATGCGCGAAAACACATCAAATGAAGTCATAATGTCACTATTTAGTCACAGAATAACTATAAGTTAGTATGAACTGACCATGATTTAAAACTTTGCAGTTCAACTTTGCAGTTCAACTTTGATTGGCATACCCCTGCAGCTGTGCATACGACTTTTCTATAGATTTCTTCATTTACTGATTTTTCGTGATATTTACATCATGTGGAGAGCAGAACGACAGTTGCTCATGAATGTGAAATGGTACTTGAATGACAACCACTGACTTGAAAGCAAAGTATACAGAGTCGTCGTTCACTGGACAGTTTTAACCGACTTCAAAAAAGGAGAAGGTTCTCAATTCAGTTGTATGTTTTTTTTAATGTTTGCTACCTCAGAATTCCGTCATTTCAGAACCACGTGCACGAAATTGCGTATTTTACTTTCCTGTGACTTTTAAGTGGTGTTTATAGTCACTAGAACATTCCCAATGAACTGTCATCATCATCATCTGATGATGAAGCTGGTAGTCGAATTGAAAACGGTTTTTCTAGTTTTTTAAACTTATAAATTATTTGTTTTTGCAGGGAGACTCCGGTGGGCCCCTCCAGTTCAGGAGGCCTCTACATACCTCTACCCATGGAAATATCTACTACGTGATTGGAGTGACGTCATTTGGCATTGGCTGTGCTTTGCCGAACCAACCCGGGATATACACGAGGGTGTCCAGCTTCATAGACTGGATTGAAGATGTTGTTTGGAAATAAAAAGAGTTTGAAACTCAACTAGCTTTTTTATTTAACGGAACTCTACCGCCATCTCACTAATATTGTAAACTAGCGTCTACCCGCGACTTCGTCCGCGTCCCATTAGCCTAAATATTAAAGTAGCCTAAGTATGTGTTAATCCAGGCTACGACCTATATGTATTCCAAGTTTCATCCAAATCGGACCAGTAGTTACAGCGTGATTCAAACACAAACATCCAAACATCTAAATTTTGACATTTATAATATTAGTGGGACGTCAAAGTTTAGATGTTTGGATGTTCATACGATAGCAATCCAAAAATGCTGATGACCCAAACTGGTCCTCAAAAATACCTAATTTGGCAAGGTCAACTGTATTTGTTGAATATATGAATAACATCTTTTCCTTTGATAAGAACTTCAAGTGTCCTATAAACAATTCCTGTCACCCATAATAATTACTCAAGCCGGCGCAGGCGCAGAACTAACTGGACTTCACCTTGTTCTAAGAAGTCAACTTTCGTACTATTAATACAGACCTTTTTGATTCGCGACGGGACGGGGGCAACACGGACACGGGACAAAAGAAACATAATTATCTCATATTAGCTAATCGTATAAATTCTTTTGTGACAGCAAATTAATTAAAATTACGTTAATTAGCTCAATAAAACCCATTGAAAATTAAAAAAGTAGTGCAATTGACTCCGTTACGTATCCATCACGTTGTAAACAGACACTTCAGTCCTGGGACTTCCCTAATCGGGTGCAACAGCCGCTTATAAGTACGACGTGCGAATTTCAAGTTATTTGTGCATTATTTGTTACGTAAGTAAAACGTGTTACAATAAATTGCAGGGAATGAGTGTGTAATGAGTTTGCAGTGTTCGTTTTGCTTCGTGTACTTACAAATAAATACCTACATTGAGTAGGTACTATTAAAAAGAACTAGAACAATCGAAGAAAGAAGCTAGTTGACAAGTGTGATATCAGAAAAATAATGTTATTGAAATAAATCGATATTGAAAATAATTAAAATAATCACAAGAAAATTACAACATGAAGATTCAGATTTTTATTTTATCTGTTTATTTCACAGGTACGAATTTTTTGATATTATTTTGAGATTTGAAATTCAATAAAGCTTAATATAAGAAGGTATTATATTATTATTTTGGACCAAAATTACAGGAATTTCAAGACAATTACCTGTAGATTCACGGAATAGAAGTGATTTTAGCAACTCGAGTGATGCAAGATCTAAACGGGTAAGTTTTTTTTTTTCATTTTTACTCTTGTTTGATTGTAAATGAACATTTTCTAGGAACCAACATAAAGATTTGTTTTACTGAGTACTTGTAATAAATAATCTAGCTGCACATTTTATAGTACAACGTTATATTATTAATTGGTCTATTAATTTCAATCATATTAATTCCTATTATAAATGTTAAAGTTTAGATGTTTGGATGTTTAGATTTTTGGATGTTTGGATGTTTGTGTTTCGAAACGAAGTCGTGGTTAGTTGCTAGTAAGTAATAAATTATTTACATTGCAAGCATAGTACAACCTATCTACCTACCCACTTTATAATTTATATTGTGCATTTTTTTTTTAATTTCATGGATGTTTACAGCAAGATGACACATGGAACTGGGGCTACGTAGTTTTACCACAATCAACAACAAAAGTCACAGTAAGTAACAACTACATATTAAAAAAAAATGTTTGTTTTTATTATAAAAATAAGACGAAAATAGGTATTTTGAATCGCTTCTATAAGTCTATAACTGGTAAACGATAGAATAATTCTAATTTACGTAGTCAAGAGTAAAATCTAAGGTCACTATAAAAATTTTTGTAAAAGTTTTTTGTATTCAAATATGCATGCTCTTTTCGACTTTTGTACCTACTTATCAAACTTGGTGTTTTTATTGAATTTAATCGTCTATTCCAGAGTGAACCAACCACACCAAGTTCCTCGTTAAGACAGGACAATGCTAACCCGTGCTTAAACATAACATTTTCTCCTAAACCTGATTTTAACGCGCTGGGGAAGCGAATAAGCGAGACTAGTAAGTGCGAAATTTTAATTCCACTTAAAAAACACAAATATTTCATTTTTTTATCATTTATTCAGGTTTATATTAACGGGTAAATAACCCATTAATTCGCCGAACCACTAGATCCACACTCGACGTTTTTTCCCTCAAATTACAGCCTTTATCGATTTTACGTAAAATACGTTTTTTTTTCTAGAGTGCCTCGAATATATTTGGGAGATAAAACACAGAGATGAAATGGACAAAAGGACTGCTGAATGTAAGTGCCCTTTAATAAATTGTGGGGATTTTACACTTTTCACAAAGTTGATGTTTTCTTGAATAAAAATTTAAAAATTCGTTTGGAAAAAATCTTTTTGTAACACATTTAGCTACGTAGTTCACAGGTACATGTCTAACAGTGAGTCTACAGGTGAAGGGCCAATGTTTTGTGAAACTCTACTTTATAACCACAGGTTTAAGGTACAGAATGAAACATCGTAGTGGATTTGAACCTCACTTTGCTATTGGAGGTCGCGACACGGAGCCAGGGGAGTTCCCTCATATGGTGAGTCAACAAACCTACTTACTACTTCAATAATTGGTAATACATTGACAAACAATTATTTCCTGCTATATTGTAGAAAATAATGTCAAGGTTTTTATAAATTCGATGTAGACCTATTACGGTGAATATAACTTTGCAATGGTACAGAAACTGGATGATCCAGAATATTATGTCCTAAGTTCAGGTGTCAAAACACTCTTCGCGCTGAGTAGGTACCCCTTTTAAGAGGGTTCTTTAGAATTCTCAAGAAAAAACTGAGAGATCCACTTCCATAGATGGACAAACGTTGGTCATCTTCGGTACAGTACCCACTCCCAAAAATTTCTGATAAAACTCAAAATCATACATTAGAAAGAGCCATGGTAGCTATATCACATCAAAATTGCTAACCTTGACTAGTTTTACCCTTAAAATACCCAACAACTACTACCAGGGTGCCATAGGCTGGCAGGCGACGGTGGGTACTTGGGTGTTCAAATGCGGCAGCTCCATCATCAGCCCTAAGTTCGTGCTGACTGCTGCGCATTGCACCAGTGCCTCCTCGAGAGACACTACCATAGCCGACCCTATACCGAAGATTGTCAGGCTTGGAGACAAAAATATTCTTGATAAGGTAAGGAAAAACCTCCATGAACCATCCATATGATGGTTCTTGGTTCATGCCAAATGGTTCATGGTTGAATAAAAAGCCAAATTTTGAGCCAGAAAAAAAATATCATTGTGTTTGTTACAGTATGCAAACGGCAACCAGCCCACAGACGCGAAAATTATCAAGATAATAGTTCATCCAAATTACACTTCTCCGAAAAAGTACTTCGATATCGCCCTAATGGAACTGGAGAACGAAGTTCCCTTTAGCAGATACATCCAACCGGCTTGCCTGTGGAGACACTTTAATACTTACAATCTTGGGAGTAAGGCAATTGTGACTGGTTGGGGCGTTGTTGTATCAGGTATGTTTTCAACTACAGGATAAAATTCGTTCGGAACTCAATGTAATACTGTGTTGATGATAACTTTATAAGCTTTCGTGCGAATGAACACCGTATTAACAAAAAATGCAGGTGCTCCTTCTATTGGCATACTCACAGACTTCACCTTCATGGTAGTAAAACACGTGCTTCTGACTGCAGCTTTTAGAATTCTAGAGCACCTATCATAATATTTAGGTATAGCACAATAATATGTACAAGGCATGCCTAGGCTACTGAGCCTAGGCATGCCTTGTACATATTATCACAGACTTATTTGTTTTATTTCTAAATCCACGTGACAGATCACAGCCATAAGCTGATCACTTCAAGAGATGCTCAGTAGATCAGTCAACCTTACTTCCAGGTTCTCGTGAAATGTCTCCAGAGCTCCAAGCAGCTGAAGTGGACGTTATTGACAACAAGCAATGTGACAGGCTACTGAGACCGACCTGCAATCGGCACTGGTGCGGGATCCAGGAGACGCAGCTCTGTGCTGGGAAACTAGCTGGAGGAGTGGACGCTTGTCAGGTACGCACAGTTACTGTATACTTAGTACAATGCTGAAAATAGTCTTGGAAAGACTAAAAGAAAGAGCTCTTGTGAAGTCGATGGTGGTGTCGTGTCCAAACTCAGTAGTCACGCACTGGTTTGATTTTTCATGGAAAAGGATTTGAAGAAAATACTCTCAGGAAACTGACATTTTGTTATCATTCTCATCACTACAGGACTATTAAAGTCTTTTATTCAGTAAATTCACAAGGATCAATTAAGTATATTATTTTTAGTATTTATGGACTGACGGTCGTCGCGACCACTACTAGACATAGAACGTTTAGAACAGTTTTTTTTTTTGCCTTTTCTATCCACCGGCTTAAGAAGACTTAGAAAGGCCTGGTCATTCGTATTTCAACTTTACTTGCGCTTGCAACTTTGAACCTTCTACGAGTTTCCTCGTACTCGACCATGACTTTACAGTTTTGTAACGTTTCCAGGGTGATTCCGGTGGTCCTCTCCAAGTGCAAATCCCTCTGCCAACCACGTCGCAAGGCGCGATGCACTACGTCATCGGTGTGACGTCATTCGGCATCGAGTGTGCTCTGCCGGACCTGCCCGGTGTCTACACCCGAGTGTCCAGTTTCATTGACTGGATTGAGAATAACGTTTGGCGGTGAATAACCTAGTAAAATCTAATTCAGTGAAGAGTGTGAAAAAGCGTGGCCAATAAGCAGCTACTTTTCCGGTAATCCAAGACAAATTACTCATGAATTCCTCATAAAATGAAACTACAAACAATAAAACTAGCCTCAGTCTTGTAGAGGATATCTGAAGACGCAGGCTTAAGGTGGCTGCGTGTCACACCAAGCTGTAACCAATTGGTTTATAAACATTGTAAAAATAACAATGCACAGTTTGTTATCGTTATGTTCTATTTGTTTTTAAAAATATAGATTTTTAATTATTAAAAACCAATCATATACAATTAGTTATGGTTTTATTTAGTCTACTTATCAAAAACATCCCTGATGTTATTTAATTACCTCGCTTCTCTCACGCGCTGACATATAAAGTTGTAGATTTGCTCAGCGTTCAAATAACAAGTAATTAAATTAAAAATTTAAAAAACCTTCGAATCTTGGACCGATTTTTATCAAACATAGCTAAGAACACTCCCGACTAATTCACCTTTCAAACAAAAAAAAAACAAAATCTAAATCGGTTCATCCGCTCGGGAGCTACGTTGCCTCACACACACACAGAGACATGTCCAACTCATAACACCCCGTCGTTTTTGCGTCGGAGGTTAAAAATAATAAATTGTAAATTCCAAGTAGTGAAACAGTGGCATAAACCGGGGTTTGTGTAAATATTTTCACAAAAATAAATAATAAATATAAATATTCATGGACATTTCACACGACGCCGTCTAGTCCCAAATTATGCAAAGCTTGTAATATGGGAACTAGATGCTGATAGAATACTTAAATACTTTTTTTTGTAAATACATATTAACACCCAGACAAGGAACAAACATCTATGTTTTGCCACACACAAATGTTTGTTCTTGGTGGGGATCAAACCCACGACCCACAGCACGGAAGGCAGATCCATTACCGACTGAGCTGTGACGCCTGTCAGTAACGTACTCATTTTTTCAAATCCTCGAGCCGTGGTGGCTCACGATTACAAAACGACAATGTGCAGAAACCACTCAATAGTGTTCATTTCCATGTTACGTGCCGGTGTGAACTCTACCCGGCTTTACAATAATCTTCCATTTGAGGGGGCGATTTGTCTAGTAGACAGATAGTCTGGTATGGAGCTCGAGAGCTTGATCCAAGCCCATTTGAGACGTACTGTAACCCATTGGAAGTGTATGCTGGATCTCCTGTTTATGCTGAGCCGTTGCGTGCTCTGATTTCAGAAGTGCTGTGAGCGATGGATACCGTTTTCAGGAAAGCTCGACATTTTTGAGCTGTCTTTGTGAGTGGAGTTATGTCTGAATCTAGATTTGTATCTAAGGGTGGCTTGCACCAGAATCGCTAAACGCGTTTAACTCTTAAATAGTATTTAGCGAGTTGTCAAGTCATACAAATATGTCAAATTTAAATCAATTTAGCTGTTAAATACGTTTAGTGATTCTGGTGCAAGACGCCCTAAGAATACTATACATAGTTGCAGTCTTGGAAAACAACAACACTATTAGCAGTTGACAAAAACGTAAACCTTTTATGCTAAGCCCATTTTTTTAACACTTAGTAAAAAGAAAAAGTATTTACGGTACAAGCTTTTTTTATAGTGAAAAAGATGAAGATACTATGTATTTGAGAAATACAATTTCGATCATGAATAAATGTCATTAGAATAAAAATGGCGCAGCTATAAAACTGAGTATCGTTTTGGATGAAACATGGCTGTACTAAAGCTTGGTCATAATAATTTATAAGTTAAAAAACTGGAAAACCCGACTTCAATTCGACTACCAGCTTCATCATCAGATGATGATGATGATCATGACAGTTCATTGGGAACGTTCTAGTCACTATAAACACCACTTAAAAGTCACAGGAAAGCAAAATACGCAATTTTGTGCACGTAGTTGGTTTGATTCTTTAGAGGAACAACTGGTGGGTTTTTGCTTTTCTCCCATTAAATGCGGTTTGAATGTACAACTGGGTTTATTGACAAATTTAGAAAATATAAAAATTTAGGTGTGCACCACAAAGGTCATCGTTGCTAGCAGTAAAATTGTAGGCGCTACGCCGCAACTTGGCGTTTTGCATTGTTGCTAGCAGTAAAATGGTAGGCGCTACGCCACAACTTGGCATATTTTTCAGTTATTTCTATTTATAACCCAAACTACTGAACCGATTTTGATGAAAATTAAATGGGACCAATCTGAAAGTATATCCTTTCAGATAAAAAAGAATTTTTGAAATCGGTGCATAAATGACGGAGTTCTGAGGTAACAAACATTAAAAAAAAACACAAACAACTGAATTGAGAACCTCCTCCTTTTTTGAAGTCGGTTAAAAATATTAACTTTACATATTATCCTACTATAGATTTAATTAACTGGGACTAGAACCTAGTGGTGCTAGTAAAACCTAGTTTAGTTGTAAATAGAGTAGCCCTGTCCATGTTTCCGCTAAAATGTTCACCGGTTTTATGAAACTATGCCGACGGTGATCGAACAAATATATGCTACAAGGAATAGTCATGTGAGTTATCATCACAGATTTCAGTTCACTCTCGCATCGGTTTAAACGTAGCTTTATAGAAAAGATCGCTCTTCGCCCATAAAGCGGAACTTCATCTAACTTCCCTAACTTTGATTAATTTATGAAGCTGTTCGTTCATACGATATCATATTTTTGTAATGAGAAAAATACTTTAGACAGATTTTTTATTTTTATATATTCTGTCTATGTGTTTGAAAGTAAGTACTACATTTCTAAGTGATTTTGCTATCATACCCAAGTTACCTAGGACAAGTAAGAATTGGTTCAGCCTTTTCCAAGTTATACTTATTTATAAAGGGTATCTAAGAATAAGAATAAGAATTTATTTATTTGACAGACATTACACAAAAACACAGACATAAACAAGTACAAACAAATTTCCGTCAAACAGGTCCAGTCTCAGCTTTATAACATTACTTAGTTATAACTTATTAGTTATAACTTTAGTCTCAGTCAAACATAGTCATTCTTATCTACCTAAAATCTCGAAGCATCTTTATGTCTCAGAGTGATGAACGCAGTGCAATACATCACAGGGCACATCTTCAGTGTACGTGCTCAGTAAGCCAATGCATTGTTATAGACAGCTGTTACCACTTAACATCAGGTGGGCCATTGGCTTGTTCCATCATTTAGTAGTATAAAAAGCTTTTGACAAGCTGAAGCTCTATTTCTGATGATTAGCAATAATGAAGAGGATTTTGGTATTTTTAATTACTGTTTTTCAGCCGCGAAGAGTAAGTAGGTACAGTCGGCTACACATAAATCTATCAACGGTTTGAACTTTGAATTATTATAATTTGAATGTTGCGAATCATGCGAGAGGGGCGATATGTTTTTATGTGAGACTCGCTGCTTGCGCGCCACACGTCTACACCTATTGCGATTCCTGATTCAACATTCAAATTATAATAGTTCAAAGTTCAAACAGTGGATAGGTTGATGTGTAGCCGACTGTACAGTCGACATATGTAAATGAAGCAGGCAAGAGGCAGGTTAAATAACACACGCTGTAAAGTATTTTTCCTTTGTGGTTTCGACCCCTCTTTTAATTTATGCGCCCCATAACCAACCCCCGTCCGATTTGCATTATTTTCTTTTAAAACACATGCTGTTTTCATCCTGTAAACATTTATTTTCTTTACATTTAGCCCAATTTGTATGTGTGTAATTCACACTGTTGGTTTTTTGTTTTTATATAAATACTGTTACGAGTAGAAGTCTTAAAAATTTTATGTACTTTTTAGAAAAGAAAAGAAAGAAAATAAATTTATTTGCTTGCACTTAAACACTATCGATACCTACCAAACAATCACATTATTATTATAATATATACTACTTTAGGTATAGGTAGGTACTATAGTCCAGTGTGGCAAACCGGACCCTGACTCAGCATGAGGTTAGTAGCTGATGATGAGCTACTAACGCTGGTCTTCCGTCAGGGCCGTCTAGTGATTTTAGATGATTTCCCATGTAAGTGAAATGTTAATTTCTTTTGAGAAATATAAATTTAGAGTTTTCAAAACTATTTATTGTATTGACTTGTTTTTGTAAGGTAGCAAATTGTTTGCCATGGTACCATTAAACAGTACCATTGTAATTAATAAAACCTTATTCACATCATACAATCGTAAATGACTCAGATATGAAAACTAATGCTTATTTCTACCCGTGGACGCGATAAAATGTCAATAAAACGCTAACAACCAAATGTTAGCCCTTTTTGTATCATCAATCCAGTCCATATAAGCTCATTTGATGGCCCGAATTATGAACCACAAAAATTGTTGACGTAGTTACATAGGTATAGTTAAAACAATAAATATTACTATATTATTATTATTATTCTTTGCTTTGTATGTATTAGGTATATTTTGTATGTTATAAGTATTGTTTGCCATAAAATTATATAGTGTCTAAGTTTCAATATTTTTTCTATGTTATCTTTAGATAGCACCCCTAGTATACCTCGTAGTCCTGTCCGTCCATGGTTGTCCGGAAGAGATCGCTCATTAGCGATAAGACCGCCCATTGTACAATTAGTTATGTTTTGTTTTGTATGTTATAGTTGTCCCTAGGTTAAGGTGTGCAATAAAGTATTTTCTATCTTCTATCTATCTATCTTCTATTACAGTAGAGGGTCACACAAGTAGGCCTACAGTACGCACAACGGATCTTTATCCCTCTGCAGTTAGGTACAACAAACGATTGCGTGTGTAATGTTATGCGGAAAAATTTGATGTCTCCATTTCGACCCAAAAATGGGTTCTGCGCAGGTTCTTAAAGGGACAAAGATCCATCATGACTAGGTACTGTAATTGTTTAAATAGTGAGTCGCTTAGTGTGTAACAAAATCACTTGAAGCATTGGTTTTGTGGCCTTAGTAATAATGGATGTGTATACATAGGTATTCCTAAACGTTGGCAATACAAATTGCTTATCTTGCAATCTAGATCAATCTAAAACTCTCATCTGACTGACTGACAGCATAAAAATATCATCACCTTTGAAACCGGATGAAAGCAATAAAAAAGGTAGTTCGATCCGTGCCGATGCCGACATATTTCGAGGTCATTGATTGGCTGTCAGCTTCGAACAACATCGGGGCAATAACCAATAACGTGAGGTCCTTTATTGTGGCGGGACAAGGAAAGCGTGGGACGAGTAGACAAGACGTAGGCGATAGCGAACCGCGTTCCATTTTCAAATTAGAACGTAATTTTTTTTTTTTTTTTTTTTTTTTCATTTATTTAGTGCACATTATTTCTAAAGAATGTACCCTAATATGATTACAATCTAGCCACAACGTGGGCTAATAAGTAATTTAAAATTAACTTAAATTGCTAGAATTGCTTAATCTAAGAACGTGTCCATTAACACGTTTCTTATTGTCTCTATTTAGGATTTAAGGGAAGACACTATGTTCATGTGTTCTTTAGTTTGTTTTCACTGAATTTCACTTATTTATTACACTAACTCAAAAGGTTTTTTTCTTTTGAGCCTTCTTATTAAGTCCGTATTGTCAAGGAGCTGGATCGCCTCGACGTTAACATGATGATGAAGCCTTAGTTCATGTGCTTCTGCGTATTTTTGAATAACACTAGCGACGAACTCGATTTTGCTGGTGGAGATCGTCATTTCTGATGTACCACGGGGCGTTCACTATTCCCCTCCGCACTTTATTCTGGAATCGCTGGATGATTTGAATATTGCTCTTTCTGGTACAGCCCCAGAGCTGTATACCATAAGTCCATACTGGTATAAAGACTTGTTTGTAAAGTAGTTCTAACTCGTCTTTTTTATTCTTGACGTGAGCTTTCCAGTGTAGCTTCGCGTCAAGCGTCATGCCCAAATATTTTGCCGTATTTTCATACGGGATGAGCTTCTTGTTGATAGAGATGGGAAGATAGTCATCTTTTTTGTTACTTAGTGCTTAGTAAAGTGTGTTTCTGATATAAGATACACATCTACGTATTAATCATTGCTTGGCCTTGTACATAACGGGCTTAGTGCTATTTTCAATTTTTTTCAGACGCTCATCGAAGGATGTCATAAACCTTAGTATTTCATCCAGCTTACTATCTGATTTTGTAGTCTGCTCGTTACAATGATTAGCGATTGTATGTTTAGCAGCCGCTTGTGCGTAGGACACATTTTTGTGAGTGGTGCTAGTGGCCCTTGCACCACGGCTTTGATGGTTAGTTATTGGAGTTTTGTCACTTATTAGCGTTCCAGTGACTTTTTGTGGCTGCCCGGCTAGTGGTTTCTTAACTGCCTTGCTTCTTATTTTTTGAATTTCTTTGGCGATCATGCAACCTCTGTAGTTAGCCGGATGTGCTTCTCCGCAATGAACACATTTTGGCTTGTCTTCTGCTGGTTTTTTGCAGTCTATAGTTAGGTGCTTCCCTGTGCATTTAACACACCTTGGTTCTTTGGCACAATATTTTTGTGTATGCCCATAGGCCTGACATCTCTTACATTGAGGGACCAGTTTTGTAGACTTGAGCGGTTGGATATCTACCATGCACCCAAGTATATATTTGATATCATACACCTTCCTGATTTCTTCTTGGTTATTGAAGGTCAGCATAAACATGTTGAGTGGCTCCTTACTTTTCCAGCTCAGTTTATTGACCGCATCTTCAATCTTATAACCTTTACTTTTTAGGTCTTCTATGATTCTCTCTGGTTTGCAAGAACACGGTAGTTTTTTAACCATCACTCTTATTGGTCTCTCTTGTTTGTTTTCGTAAGAGTGCCAGAGGCAGTCATTTTCTGTTAAAGTTTTTGTAATGCACCTGTATGATTCTTCATCACACGAGTTAATTTTAACACAGTCACCGCTCATCATTTTTATATTGAAGGTGGCTGCTGGTTGGTTTTCTATCAGAAAGTCATAGAAACTTTGGTAATTGTTAACTCCATCCACTACTATGGGTGGTGGAGAGGAGACCTTCTTAGTTTTTTCTGTTGTAGCTTTGTTGGCTTCTTGAGGTGAGAGTGAAGGTGAGGTGTTCAATTTCCTTTTTTTCCTCGACTTAGTTCTTATCCACTCCGTTTCTCTAGCAAGTTCTTCTTCGTCGGTTGCATATTCAACGCCGGCGGAAGAAGTTTCCGTGGTAGTAGTAGAAGTTTTCACGGGGTTTTTTTCCGGTACCTCTTTGTGTTGCAGTAGACTTTCAATTTGGCTTTGCAAGACTTTTACAAGATTTTGTAGTCTTTTACATTCGTTTTTTTCCTCTTGATAGTAGCATTTCGCTTCCATAAGTTCTTTATATAAGAGATGTTCAGTTTCAGTTTTTAACTGTATGTTTACTTGTTTATTAGGTGAAGCCATTGTTCAGGCACGTAATAACGTCGCCTTAGCAAAATGATTTGCTGCTCGCGCACATTCCCTACGTGATGACTGACAAGGTCATCGTAGCTCGCACGGCCGTTCGCGACAGTTTTGTTATGATACGTTAGCACGTTTCGCTGTCTCGATACGCGCGATCGAGAGCAAGCGACACAACTGATCTCACCGGAGATTGAACGTTAGAACGTAATGAAACCTATATTTTAGAGCTGGCTGGAGGAATAAAAACAAAATAAATGAGTAGTATTCGTGGTACCTATGTCTACAGTCAGTTAAGTGTATTTTTAATTCTGCCATAGATAAAAGATTCGAGTTCTGCCATTTGTAAAAGCAACATAGCACATTTATTTTAATTTTTTTTATTGGTGTTATAGGAGTATTGTTCTTTAATTTTGGTGGAATTTTAACCAATAATACTTGCAGTCATAGCATAAAGTGTAAGCCATTCTGTGTAACATCTGTAAGGAATTTTTTTTCCTTACAGACCGCGGTTATCTGTAAGGAAAAAAAATCCTCTGAGATAACCATTTATCTGAGAGGAAAAAAATTCCTCTGAGATCACTGGTTATCTCGTCTCGGTTATCTGTCAGGAATAAGCCCTTTTTCTTGTATCTTAGACCACACAACGGAGTAGTTTGTTTTCCCACCGCGAAAATTAATATATTTTTGGCGAGCGACAATGGCAACGTACTTGACAAATAAAGGCTGCGAATGCGCAATGAATGTTTGAGATTGAATCCGGAATTTTCAATTTCAAACTGTTTGACAAACTGAATGCGGCTTTATATTGCGAATTTCGGCTTTCGATTGAAAACTTATCGATTCGGCTAATCGAATCCTTCGATCGCTTTGTGAAACTAAAAAGTAATATTGAAAGTAATTTATCATTGAAATGTAAATTTTTAATTTATATTTAATTTATCAAACATTAACATTCACAACAAAATATCGCACGTCGCAATCATCTGTTTTTTTTCGGTTTCAAACATTTATTTCTCAAAAAAAGTACAATTCACTTATTTGTGAGATATACAAGTACCTACTACGTAGGTAGGTGATAATACTAAAGAGCTTAATTTAGTGAAAAGGTAGGTACCTACGAGATTCCGAAGGGCTTATTATAAGTAATGAATTTGAACAAGAACAACTACTAAGTAAATAGAAAAAAATATGCAATGTTAAAATATCAGCTGTGGCAAGTTTGTATTAGTATCGATGAGTGATGTTCGACTCGATCCGTCATGAATCAGGGAGCTAAGGTCCTTTGTGAGGTAAAATAGCTCACAAAGTTCAGAAGGTGTGGTATTGTGAATAACTCTAGAACTCGACAAAGTAAAGAACGCCGAGTAGAATTTCAAACGCTACAAATAAAAATAACAAGTACAAATAGTAACAATCGATCTTTGTCACTCCAAACTTAGCTGCAAGTAGCTCCCCAGACTATTAGCTCCGATTTGAGGCAAGTTAGAAGGTGTAGTGCTTAATTTCAGAGAGATAGAACGGCTGTGAGTTCTGTGGAGTACCTTTTTTTTGGAACCTTTTTAAGCGGTTCTTCTTCTTCTTTTCTTATCTATGGCCTCTGTCTGTCATTTTGACATACAATTTTGCCAGTGTCAATTGGATTATTTGATATAAGTTTAGTCAAGTCGAGTCATACGTCAAGTCATTGTCATGTGAGAATTGTTACTCTATTTTAGCCCCAAAGAAATGTCTAATTCTTTTAAAGTTTCTAACGTACTTAAAACACATTTTTTATTTACAACGTAACAAGACGAACCGCAACATTGAAATTAACTTTTGAAATTAATGATTAACATTTTGAGTAAACGTGATTTATTGAATTTTATATTATTTTGTCATTTATCACATTATTACATAATCGTGAACTGATCTTAAAAAAAAGTTGGGTAACTGTTTTTAACTAAAGATGAATAACAAGGTTCACTGAAGGAGTACCCAGTCTCTGCTTAGAACCAAGTACAAAATGAAAACGCTCCGATGCACATTTCAGAGTAAACACAAACCCCACTTCATAACAAATTCAAACACTGCCAACATAACAGAACTTAAGCACTAATTAGATTTGCAATGTTGGCAAATGAAACAATCCTAAACTCGGATTAATAATGTGAGTAATTTATGCGCCGTCACGCTCGGACTTCAGATAAATACAAGTACTAGCGTGAGGTACCTATTCAAGTGGATGTGATGTGAACAGAAAATACTTGTGGCTCTTAGTCAAATTAGAAAGTTAATAATTTTTAGGTTTAAAAAACTAGAAAAACCGACTTCAATTCGACTACTGGCTTCATCATCATATGATGATGATGATGATGACAATTCATTGGGAATGTTCAAGTCATCTAAAAAGTCATAGGAAAGCAAAATACGCAATTTCGTGCACATGGATGGCATATTTTTTTCCCGTTATTTCTATTTAGAGCCAAACTACTTGTAGTGTTTGTGTTAGACAACTAATACAATCCACGGTCTCGGGCACGCGAGTGAAGTAAGGCGGTGAGTCAGTCTTACGCAAGCCACGGGCGAGGTTGGACGTGTCGCTTGTACACACCGCTTGTTGTCGAGCCTGTGACGATCTAGGTACTAGGTGCTGCCTAAAGTACTACTTACTGGCCAGCGAGTAGGTAGGCACTACATGTGGCGACGAGGTAAAAAGGTAAGGTTATAAATAACTAAAAAAAAAAAAAAAAATGTTTATAAAATAGAGATATACCGATATGTTTAACGTAAACAAGATGTTGGTGTGTCAAAATAAAATGGCATTCGGTACTTAGCACGAAAATAAAAACTATTCAGTTTCATGCCGGTAGGCGTGCAAACCAGTTTTATTACCTAGTCTAGGTATTGTTGTTTACCGCTTGGCAGCACAGGCGCAGCTGGCCGAGAACGCGAGCGTAAGCTTGCATTACGCACCATTTCATTTAGATACCTACTTAGTTATCACCATCGACAACCGAGAACATGTAGGGAGGTAGTCTTGTTTTTCTTATTTTCAGTTTGTTTAGTTTAGTTATTGGTTACATACTACCTACCCACTTTCATTTTATTGTAGATTTTTTATGTGTGTTCAGTGTCGGATAAATGGATTTATCTATCTATCTATCTATGACGACAATTAATTACAAATGTAATTCAAACGTAATTTATTCAGAACTAGGTACATATAGGTTAAATTACAAGATAAAACGATGAGACAGCAAAAGTTATAAACTGTGTAGCTATCTCAATGAACAAAATAAAATGTCAGTGAATAGAATTACGTTATTTACAGGGTAAAAGAAGGACATGGTAGTTAAAAGTAATAATAAAAGTGGTACTTATCTACCAAATTGGTTGAGTGCCTATTTGACTACCTACCTTACCTACTAGGTACTTACTCTGTTATCTTTTTTACGTAGTCAGTAAATTAAATATGACTGTAAGTAACTTATGTAGAAAAAGTTAAGTTAAGGTACCCACTAAACTGGGAACATTTGGTAAAGAATACCTCCATTAAATTGGGAACAGGTACCCACTAAACTGGGAACATTTGGTAAAGAATACCTCCATTAAATTGGGAACAGGTACCCACTAAACTGGGAACATTTGGTAAAGAATACCTCCATTAAATTGGGAACGTAACTTATGCTACCCACTTAACTGGGAAGATTGGTTGGTACAAAATGATACCTTCATTTAATTGAGAATTTGGCGTCGCGTGTAGGTACCCACTTAACTGGGAACATTGGTACTAATTAGCACCTCCATTTAATTGGAAATTTGCATAAAAAGCTCCGCAAATTGGAAAATGGCTAAACCACCCCCATTTAATTGGAAACGGTTCACTGTGAAATAGGAAATCCCTTTCTATTTACAGGTCACCCCAAAATACTTAAATCGTAGACCATGTTATGTCATGTTATGTTATGGGACTCCCGTTTCCGGATTTAGACTCAAAGATGGTCCATTATGCGTGGGGGATGTTCTGGCTAGGAGTGTAGTCAGCCTAACTCCTCCCAAAAGTACAGTAGCTTCCTGAGGGCTTCGCAGGCTTGGAAGAGTGACCTGGGGTTGCTTAGGATTTCTGTTCGTTGTATTGCTACGCCCTCGCATTCCAGGATTACGTGAGCAGCTGATTCTTCTTCGGTAAGACAGCCTCTGCAGAGTGGGCTGTCAGTGGCTACGATGTTGTAAAAGTGTTTGTTCCAGGGACAGTGTCCTATCAAGGTCCCCACAATGATTTTGAGATTCAGTCTCTGTAGGCTTAGTAGACGGCGTGTTAGTTTCGGTGTGATGGCTGGAATTGCAACTCTTGACTGTCTGCAGTCAGTCGTACGTGCTCAGCATGTGTTGTGTGGTTGTAGGGTTTTCAGACGCACCCAGGTGCGTAGCAGAGAGAACGGTAGAGGAAGGAAAGGAGCTGGCCCCTCGGATATTGTTTCCGATCCTCTTCTGGCTAACTCGTCTGCAGCGTCATTACCCAGTGATCCACTATGTCCCTGCATCTAATGTAGGATTAACCCATTTCTTAAGGCGATGCTCTCTTGAGCAAGGTGACTTTCGTGTATGAGTCTGGAGGTGCAGTTGTGGCTCTCCAAGGCTTTGAGTGTGGCTGTGCTATCTGAAAGAATCCACATGTTATAATCAGCGATTCCTCTCCTGTTGATTGCTGTTGCTGCTTCGGAAATGGCTGCACATTCACATTGGAAGATGGAACTGGGTGTGCCTAGTGTCATTGATATGTTAATGTTGAGATCTAGCGAGTGTACTCCGGCGCCTGTACCCTGTTTGGGTTTTGAGCCATCAGTGTAGACTCGTACTTCGCTGATTCCTGATTGATCTCTTTGGTCTTCATGCAACCTGTTATAGTAGAGCATGCCAGTCTCTGAAAGCGTTGCAGTTTGGTTATCACGGTCGTGAATTCGGTTCTGGTCGACCATACAACTGCTCCGTGTATAAATGCTGGTCTTATTACGGTTGTATAGAGCCACCGGGTTATTTTGGCGAAAGACCCCATGTTTTTCCGAGCATTCTACCGCGTTGGAAGAATGTGGAGTTCGCGCGTTGGAGTTTGTGGTCAAGATGCTTGTTCCAAAGAAGTGCTATCCAGTATGACCCCTAGATACTCGACTTCGTTGATTAGCTTGAGATCAGTGTTGAAGAGCTTTGGTACTTTTAGGGTTCCCAGGCTTCTTTTGTGTGTGAACATGATCAGTTCTGTTTTAGTGGGATTGACTGATAAGCTATGGCTAGTGCACCAGCTTTCAATTGTTTTAAACGCTGCTTGCACAGACAGGCTACAGAGTACGTTTTCGAAGCATCCAGTCGTGAGGATAGCAAGATCATCTGCATATCTCACTGTGAAGAGCCCGCGGCCGTCCAGTTTTCGGATGAGTTCGTCCACTACTATGTTCCATAGCAGGGGCGAGAGGACGCCGCCTTGTGGGCAGCCTCTCACCACTATGCCCCTCGTTGTGGTGTTTACTGTGAGTTGTATTGCTCTGTATTTAAGCATGTTGTTTGTCCATTCTGCTAGCGTAGGGTCGACACCGTATCTTGCTAGTGCAAGGTCTATGCTAGTGAAGGTTGTTTTGTCAAAGGCACCTTCTATATCTATGAAGGCCCCCAGAGTTGGTTGTTTTGTGGCTAAACCGTCTCCATTTCGAGAGACTACGCTATGGAGTGCGGAATCTGTTGATTTGCCTGGACTATAGGCGGGTTGTTGCGGATGTAGCGGTTGGCGTAGGAAAGTGTTACCTCTGATTTCCTGGTCACATATCCTCTCTAGGGTTTTGAAGAGGAACGATGGTAAAATAATAGGTTGGAAGGATTTCGCCATTGTGTAGTCGCTCCTACCAAGTTAGTAAGAATATAACCTTCACTCCCCTCCACTTCTGGGGTATGTAGCGATGGGCGATGCATCCTCTGAAGATGTTTACTAGGCGTTCGGCTAGTAATTCGCCACTCCACCTTAAAAGGCCCGGAAAGATTCCGTCTAGCCCTGGCGATTTGAAAAGAAGGAAGCTGTTGATGGCCCAAATTACCTTCTCTTTGTTGATCAGGTTTTGAGCGGTGGTCCAATCTTGACTACTGGTTGCTCGTTCGCTGTGTGCTTCCCATTCGAACGAGTCTGATATTAGACATCCCGGGAAGTGCGTTTCAAATTCGCTGGTTTCATCGTCCGTCTTGGTGTACGTGTTACCAAGTATCCGATGGTACGCGCAAGTTCACTGGATAGTATGCCTTTTGTTTTGGCTGCCTGACTGGTGCTATCAATGTTTGTCTCCAGCATATCCTGTTGCCTGAGGCGTATTCGTTTTGAAGGTAGATTTGGTGGATTGGTATTTCTCCGAGTCCCTTGGTTGTTGAGTGTTCATTGATCTGTTGGAGAATTCCGTACTTTGCAACGTAGTCTTTGCAGTTCCGGGTTCTACTCCGGGTTCCAGGGACTAGTTTAGCGAACTTCGTTATATCAGTCTTGCGCGGGAGGCGCCTCGGACTCGGCAAAGGTAAGGTCACATTTAGATTAAAACGAATCTATCTATGATCCGAACACGATTTGTAGCATTGTAGCAAGTATCGAAGCGATGTAGTCTCAATGTAAAGTCGATATAGAGTCTCAATGTAGAGTCGATATAGAGTCTCAATGTAGAGTCGATGTAGAGTCTCAATGTAGAGTCGATGTAGAGTCTCAATGTAGAGTCGATGTAGAGTCAATGCAGAGTATCATGTAAAGTCTCGTTTAGTCTCTTGTAGAGTTTCAACGTAGAGTCAATGTAGAATTTCAAAGTCTTCATCGTTTTCTTCGTCATGGGAGTTGGATTGGAGTCGCAATGAGTACGACTTTAGTATGATGAAGCTTTGATCTATTATTGATGTGTTGATATAACGAAAAAGTCTGTCCAACAGGGTTTCAAAAAAAAAAAAAAAAGAAACTGAGCTTTGGTCTATTATTGATGTGTTGATGTTAGAATCGCTTTAAGACAAGGCTACAAAGAACGTGCGTGAAGCCATATTTAGACTTATATGTGCTGGTTCCTGATAGTTGATTTCTCAACTGCTTTGACATTCAAACCAGATGTTTCGGTTTGGTTTTAGATTTAATTGCTAGTTGAAGCTTGAAGATGTTTACTTCGAATGTACTCGATTGGTGAATATTTGCTGAACGGAAGCTGGTCAAATCATACTTGAGATGAGGATTGATTGAACGGTGTTGGTTGATCCAATTTAGCTTTGACTAGAGCTTGACCAAATGTGTACAACAGTTGCTATCACTTTAGTTTCATTGGTCGATCTGTACTTAATACGGTAAACAGCAGTAGCGTAATAAAATAAATTTAATAAGATAGAGATGTAGTGTTTGTGTTAGACAACTAATACAATCCACGGTCTCGGGCACGCGAGTGAAGTAAGGCGGTGAGTCAGTCTTACGCAAGCCACGGGCGAGGTTGGACGTGTCGCTTGTACACACCGCTTGTTGTCGAGCCTGTGACGATCTAGGTACTAGGTGCTGCCTAAAGTACTACTTACTGGCCAGCGAGTAGGTAGGCACTACACTACTCAATCGATTTTGATGAAAATTGAATGGGACCAACCTGGAAGTAAGAAGTAAGGAAGATCCTTTCAGATAAAAAAAAATGTTTTAGATCGGTTCATAAATGAAGGAGTTCTGAGGTAACAAACATAAAAAAAAAATACAACCGAATAAAGAACCTTCTCCATTTTTGAAGTCGATTAAAAAGACCTTTAAATTACCAACGCACCTTTCCCCTTTATTCATAATCTGCTGTCATTTTAGCACAGTTTGAATAAATGCTGTGTCATTGTATCATGACAACGAAAAGAAATCACAACAGATTTAGCGGTCAATTTAGCTAGCGTGGCTTTAGCAGATCAATATAAATAAGACCAATTACGGCTGGAGAAACACTCACCAAAATCAAGTTGGTATTAAATTATCTGTAATCTAGTTATTCAGATAAATTTAATTTATACTGGATACATAGAACTAATACTATCAGTTTCACGTATCCAGTAAAATAACTTAGTAAAATGGGGGTACACCGACCAAACACAATGTGACTGCGGAGCCCCACAGATAATGCCTCACCTCCTGTCTTGCACAGAATGCACCAACACCAGCCCTCGTATGCCAATCTTTTGCTGTCAAGTTATATTTCACTGCCCAGTGTAATTTCTTCAGGTCACGTGGTACAATTTGTACCACTTGATCATTCTTTTTAGACACTTGACAGCAAAATATGCGCGAAAACACATCAAATGACGTCATAATGTCACTATTTAGTCACAGAATAACTATGAGTTAGTATGAACTGACCATGATTTAAAACGTTGCAGTTCAACTTTGCAGTTCAAGTTTGATTGGCATACCAATGCTGCACCCGGAAAGATCTTTGTAATGCCACGGAAAACGTTATAGACGTGGCCCGTTTTTGGGCAAGACATGATATTTAGTACATGATAAAAATACACGGGAGCCAATCGACTCGAAGAAGAAGTTTCACGTGACCAATAATACTAAGTGGGTAATTTCTGTTGGATTAAAATAAGGTCATAGTTCTATTACCCATGCACAGACCTCTCCATTGACCTCTTACATTGTTCTGTAGTGTCTACCAGGCTACGTGATATCTCTAAGTCGAGCTTTCCCGGTCAGGCGCGCACGTAGTCCGCAATTTGCCCGGATGGAGAAACCCGGTCCCGGTTACGTGTCCCGCACTTTATTACCGTCTTTATTTTAAGAAAATACATCTATCTTACTGAGACACTGCCCTTTTGTTGGAGAAATGATGGAATGTTTACTGCAGCTACAAATAGGAGTCCGTCATCTGAGATCTTGAGGCTTTTGTGCAGACTTGGTACAGTCAGCGTCAGGAGTAGATCACTTTTCCAGAATTTCAAAATTGTGTATTGTTGGCTGTAAGTAATTATAATTTTTTCCCTAAATAGTACTTTAGGTTAGACTTTTTATTTCTTAATCATACTCGTAGGAACAAAAATTCGAAATTCATAGTTTTCAGTCAGAAAACATTTTTGAAATGTTGTCTCATTTTACTAATGATACTAACTGTCCTTCCCTAAATTTTAGGAAAGAGTGATACTCGTTACTTCATAAACAAATAAACTACCCTAAAAAGTTTTATTTTCACACACAGAATCAAAGTTCATCGTCTTCTTTGTTCAAATGTTTCTCTAAATTTTTCTAATGCTAAAGACAGTTTGCAAGTCGCTATGAAATAAAACCCCAGCTAAACACTAACGGCTATTAGTCAGTATAACTTATAATTATTAAATAATTACGAATAAATTGATTTTAATATTTGTATTAAATTACATTTAATAAATGTAATTAGTCTGACTGGCATAATATTGAGCACTATTACGAGTAGTCTTCGACAGAAAACATCACCACATACGAATGTAGGTCAAAGTACCAGGGCGATATAAAAGTATAGAAGTTACCTGTCTTTAATTTTGTATAGTTCGCGTCCCTCGCGGCACCTGTTGCCTCTTCGACCATTCTTCGCGGCAACTCGTTAAATACTTGATGGGCCCTGACAAGTCAGCGAGTGCGGATATGGTATTGCACACTTGAAACCGTGAAAGAAATCGTTTGTTTTTAAAATGTTGGCAAATTATGACATTCTGCGCGTTCACTATTTGGATCAGTGACCGCTATCTTACGTGCTTCGAAGGGCTCGTTAAACTGTCGGTCCCGGCTAAAAGTCGTTAAGCCACTACAGAGGCCTTAGGGCGGCCTAAAAACTTCGACACCACAGTTGGCCACTAACTCATATATGAACGAACGAACGTTCAGGTTTATTTTTCTGCTTAAGTTTTGCATTGATAAGTTTGTTTTACGAAAAAATAAAGTACTTCGTTCAGCTATTATATGAACCATATACTTAACATAAAAATATATGAGCACGCACCATAATCATCACCTCACTATGACGTAAAAAAAAAAAGTTTTTTGGTATGGTAGGTATAATTATTTTAATTATTTAGGGCCTACTCCTTTTTTGTTGGTTTAAAAAAAAAAGAAAAATAACAATGCATGCAGGATACAAATAAAAATATTAGGGGACACCCGGGTTTGAACCGGGGACCTACCGATCTGCAGTCGGTTGCTCTACCACTGAGCTATATCCCCGATGAGGAGGGTGACGAAATTATAAAACAGACTACGACACCATACCGCTTGATACCCTTGAACTTTATCAGGCTTTATATTTTGGAAAAACATCGTGATAAAAACATAGTTGAGAACCAAACTATGGACACAAACGGGCATTTTTATGATAGGCTACAGTTTATTGAACCCTCGAATTACACCAAATAAATGCCCTAAAGAAATTTTGTGACCGCCATTAAATGGATATCTCTTCCGTTGTAACTGCGCGCCCGAGAGGATTATAATCTATGGTAATTCGTTTTATGAAGGTATTTTGTAGAATTACCGACTGATAGGAAAATGACTATTGCTATTTCTACGAGCAAAGGTACTGCTGGAAGCTACAGCTGGAAACTACAGCTGGCCCGGGAAGGGCGTCGTTTGCTTGTAGGGAATCTAAAGATGGAATTTATACTGTAAAATACTGGTTAAGTTGTGGTTAAGTAGGTATATGTATGGCTAATGCATTCCAGTCTACATGTAATCAAGTATAAGAGTTGGCAGCACACATCCTTTTAGCTTAAAGAAGCGCTCGTGACGTAGCTTGTTTGTCAATCTTTAACCGTTTATCAGTTAAGCGACGTTCTGCGCGGTCATTATTTGGATAGGTGACCGCAAGTGGCATTTCCGTGCATCATCGGAGGGCACGTTATACCGTAGGTCTCAGCTCTAGCTCTAAAGCCACGACTGAGGCCTTAAGGTGGCCTAAAAATTCCGTCACGAGAGTTCGCTACTAACTCATATGAACGACGGAGCCTAAAGTAAACTGTGACTTAGATCCTTAGAAAATAATCAGCTCAACTATTTATAGACCTGTGACGGTTAAATAGCTCACGTGGAATTTGTAATACTTACCTACAAATATTGTAAGAATAGTCATCAAAACGAAGATTCTATTTTTCTGCAAAGCGATAAGTAAATATTATTCGTTTACTTACATCAAGCAAAGGATATAAAAGATACTAATGAGCTTCGAAATTCTCTTTCTCATTCGCTTGATCAAGACGGTATTTTCAGTAAAAAGTAATAAAAATATGTTTCACTTTGTCCTACAACGCGGGAGTAAGGAAATCGTTAGTGAAGCATTTTGTGAAAATATTGAAGTCACTAATTACTGTCCCAAGTGAGTTTTTTTAGTTCGTTTTTTGCTCTTCCTGGAGTACATAGTTAACTTCTTAGTCATATTAAAAAATAAAAATAGTTCTCGAATGAGCAATGAACTGAGGGGTAATCACGAACTAATCTGACAATCGCCGCGTTACGGCCTAACGTATTCGAATCATATTGAGCGTCAATGCCAGCTCGACTGCCGAACGTTGTAGCGTCACCGCGCAGTGTATCTCGGATACGCTAGCGTTACGATACGTTTACGATTGTCACATTTATTCATAATCAATGCGCTGGAAAGATAAAGGTACCTATAAGTCGCCAACCCGATAGACGATTGCGCAAAGCCGGTGGATAGGGAAGCTCAAAAATAGTTTTTTTTTTCGAAAATAAGTGGCCAACGTATGTTCATTAATTTCTCAAGCATTGATCCGGACTTAGATTAGCTGAGTACAGATTCAAACGTAAGTCAGACAGACTCAAGCCGAGTTCTTATTCCGAAAACAACAAAATATCTGCTGCGTTTTAATAAATTACAGGCGAAATCTATCCTGAAACACACGATGCTTGAGTTTCATTTCAAACTTGGCAGAACTCTACTTTATTCGTTGCTTGTTGTCGAAACAACAAGCAACGTTTTGGAATCAAAGCTCGACTCAAATCAACACTCAAGCACTGATCCAGACTTAAGTACTTAATGAGCATACGGCTCTAAGTTCAGACCCTAAGTTCAGGAATTGCACAGATTGATAGATGAAGTCCATTGTCATACTATGAACTACATTTTTTCAAGAAATACCTACAATCACTTTCTAAACACAGAAAGATCGAATGTTTGTCCAGAATTAGTTGAGCAAGCGAATCGAGTCAATACTGAGATTGGTGTTTGCTTTCTAAAACACCTGTAAACAAACCTAATCGATGTACTCGATACAATAGTGTTTGAAAACATCGATGTCAAATCGACAAACCACATTATTTTCTTATTTTTTTTAACACAAAATGGAGCAGTCTGTTTGTTTGTTTAGGTCAAATCCTGCAAGCCTTGGATCCCGATGTCCGATTTCTCTGAATTTTTTTTATACCATAACAAAGAAATAATCTATGAATTATGAAATAAATATTCATGAATATGCCAACATATTTCCTACGACAATACAGCTTACGAACTATTCAAGTACCAAGGCAGCAGAACGTGTGAGGAAGTAGGGCTGCTCATAAAATGTGTACATACAGAGTGATGCAACGCCGCGACCCAAAACTTTGCTCTCTGCACTTATCAAGACATATTGCTTTAGTGCATGTGACACACTGTCTTTGTGGATCACATACAAATCACACAAAAAAACACAAATTAAAACAACCTTACTTATAGAGTCGGGCATGCTAAGTCTGGGTATCAAAATTTATAGTTAGGAAGTCGTAAAAAGTACTGAAGTAAAACGGAACCGTCATGCACAAATCTTTTTTGTGGTTGCTATGTATTTCATTGCAGATTTAGCGCTCAAACTATGTATAACAAGGAGTACGACAATAATTAAAAAACAACTTTATTTAGTACAAAATTAGTACAAGGATAAGCTCCATAGTACACGATCATAAAAGAGATAAATTCTATTTGGGGAAAAGTACAAAAAAAAATCGAAAAAGTAAAAAGAGTGCTCATGATATTTGGTACTAAAATAACACTTTGTCCATCATCCATTCAGCCTGTGTGTATAAAGGTATACCCTCATATTTTGCCAACATTATACAGCACCTCCTAAAAGCTTTGCATACAAAAGTTGGCTGCATCGCCATACTGAACCTCTGTAATAACATCCTTAGCGAGAAACTAGTTTTATGTCTCGGGGTTAATTATGCCTTTAGGAGTTATAATCTCCTGGTACAAAGGTAGTTTGGTAATTATACTAAATCTCATTGAAATACTGTAAAAACTACACATACACACACCACATACACACGCAATAGAACAACACACCACTACATACACTCAGTATTAGTTACGAAAACTACATTTTTTATTCTTAATCATCTTTGGAATCCCGTGACTATCGTCAACTTTTGTTATTGTTATTGTACATAGAATATAAATCCGTTTTTGGCTATCTGTTTTAAATATAAGATTTTCACCATTATTGTTAAGAGCTGTGGATTTTGTTACTTAATAAAAATAAAAAATAAAACTAGATGTTAACTTATACCCAGCACAGAATATATAAATAAAACAGTTTTACTGTGTTAATTTCCAAAAGTCTGATAGATAATTATTACAATTTCAAAAAGTTATGCAGTCATGACATGAGAAACACACCCAGAATGATAATAAACAAGGTGGCCAATCTTTACAAGAAATCTACCTTCAGAACCGGCAGAAAGCAATCCAAAACCCGTCTGAAACTCTTCCATTCCACACCATTAGGACCCAATCGAGAGAAACTGTGGTCGAACTGCCCAATGTACCGAGATCTCTTTAATTAGCACTTTCTGACCCGCGAACCCCCGAAATTCGTCAACATTGGGAGTTGGGGAAGGTCTGTCTCCACTGGATATGGGGGACAGTGTAGGCTCTTCTATAAGTTACAGATTGGGTTATCTATATGATTCATATAAGCTGTCAAACGAGAAGTAAATAATGAACTATTACACATGCAATGGCATTTTTAAGATAATATTTGTATATTATAGAATCTAAAGATTTAATAGAGCTGCAAGAATAATTTGGTGCTTACAATTTTGTAGGAAAAGTAAGTCGTGTAAGAATGCCACGAAATGTAGACGCATAAAAAGTTGAACGAAAAATACGATTTGTGAGACCATAAACTCATCATAGCAGCCTTCATTGGTATTCAAACGTCACATAGCAGCTGTATTCCCCTCATTTCACAAAAGTACCCAGCAGCCGAGGTCACTCTGTCAGATAATCGCGGGAGTTCATCTCTCGTTGTTTGGCCGACAAGCGAAATTAACAGTGGGTACGTCGACCCTTGTCACCGGTCACCCAATCCGACCAGTATTGCGCGAGCCATTCATTCATACTGTTCGCGCCATGTCGTCTGAACAACTAATTGCGTGGGGAGGTCACTTCTTTGACGTTATGTTCGCCTGGTAGTTATAGACCGAAATAGTGGGGATTTCATATATTTATCAGCGAAATGTTTATTGTAGGTCTATAAAAATGTCAAATTACTTACGTCTTAAAAATATAATTTTCATCCGAAAACCTGTTCCAACCAGGCTTGGTTGGATACACTGACACATAAGAGCTGCAGGGGTATTCCAATCTCAGTTGAACTGCAAAGTTTTAAATCATGGTCAGTTCATACTAACTCATAGTTATTCTGTGACTAAATAGTGACATTTTGATGTCATTTAATTTGTTTTCGCGCATATTTTGCTGTCAAGTGTCTGAAAAGAATGATCACGTGGTGCAAAATTGTACCACGTGACCTGAAGAAATTACACTGGGCAGTGAAATATAACTTGACAGCAAAAGATTGGAATACGGAGGCTGGGTAAGTGATTGCCTAGCGAATCTAGGTGAGAGTTTGTGAGAATCATTTCTGCGCCGAATTATTTGGATCTCATTAGTTCTTCTTGCACCAAGATAGCTATAGAAATTCATAGCCATCTCTATGGTGTAAATTAGCTTGTAGCTCACGTGTGCGAATGACAAATGAGTTGCGCAATGCACAATAAATTGCTATCACACCGCGGCGGGAAAGGTAGAGGAGTATATTCCCATAGGATAATGCCAACACTGATAAACTAATTACACTTTGCTCATTCATGCGTACCCCATTAAAAGACAGGTATCTAAAATACACCACCATTTTGCGCAATGGACGTTATCAATAATGGGGAAATGGGGGTAAGTTTTTCCTTTATTGGGTGTCTGAGTTATCGGGCCCAGGTGTGTGGAGTGAGACCATCTGGTTATTTTAGAGAGTTTTTGCTATGGTTTGAATGATGTGCAGGCGAACCAACAAGCGGGTAGTGGTTTTTTTATACCTATGAGACTAGCAGTTACCCGCGACTTCGTACGCGAGTACCGTTTCCGTGTACCTACATTAATTACATTATCTGTGCGTGTACCGAGCGGATACATTAAGAAACTTGACATTACACCGAACCCGTACTCGAATGTCGAACGCTAGTCGTTATGCCAAAGAGGTAGTACTACGCCCTGTCAAACAGACGTGACATGACATCATCCTCTTGTCAATTAGCGCTGCTAATCCCGTTCGTTAATTTTATCCTGTAGATCCTGTTAATTATTCTGGATAAAAAGTAGCCTATATGTCAAATCAGGTTACGAACTATATATGTGCCAAATTTCATCCAAGTTGGTTCAGTAATTTTGACGTAATTGAAAAATAAACATCTAAACATCCAATCATCTAAACATCAAACATCTAAACATCTAAACTTTCGCATTTATAATATTAGTGGGATGTGATTACTGGGATAGAATGTCCTTTGGCCACTCTCACCTGATGGTAAGTGACAATGAGGCCGACGATGAAGCAGGACAGTCTTAGAAGACACCTATTCACACTTGCTTTGAAAAGTCCCAGATTGTATTTCTCAGGAAAGACAAGACGGCAACGAGTTCCATTCCTTGGCAGCTGAAGTTATTGCAATATCATTTAACTGGTTCAATAACTTGCAGGTCCCTATGCGATCTTCTACTGTGCCAGATAGGGTTTTTTGTACTTGTCTTATTAACTTTGTAAAAAGACCCTAATTACCACCAACCACCCTTTGCAAGTCACTGAAAGTAACTCAGCGTTTGATACATCAAATTATTTATAATGTTTTTAAACGAGCAACTTTTCACTGGATATTTTGTTGCCAAGTGACAACTTCTACCTGTAATATCTAGGCTCGATAGACATTACCTCCTCTTGATTTAACTAATAATCGTTTATAAATACTATAAAATATCTTTGGGATCAGATAATCATCAATAGTACCACACTGACTTCATCCACGCACATCCTAAGTTTGTGCCATCCACCACTACCCTGGGCTAGTTTCCCCATTGCTTTGTAAAGATTATTTAAAAATAATATGACAGTAGACGACGCGTCAAAAAGAACGAAGTGGAAGGAAAAAACGAGAAAAGCAGACCCCCACCACTGATGGAAAGTGCGTAGGAGAGAGAGAGATGAAGATAGTTCGGAACATCTCCCCAGTTGCTCTTCTACTCAACACTATTTTGTGAACTGAAAATTAGTTTTTATTAAAACTACGCGTGGGCTCAAATTATGAGACAACATTTTTATGACGTCAGTAGTGTGAGTGAGCTCATATCACAAGATTCACAAGACGTCAAAAATTAACTAGTGTGATGTTAGTCGCTCGTCTACAACCACTATATACCTTTCTATAAGATATTGCCTCAAAGGATCGAATAGCCTCATTTTGCGCGAGGGAGAATTAACGAGGGTGGTAAGAAAAAAAATGAATTATTACGTCACTTGACGCCCGAATAATCACTCTGTACTTTATAGCGCTTTAAGGGATTATTTGGGTAGGTTTTGTTGTTAGGGGTTCTGTTGTATCACTTTTCATCTCGTTTCTTTTTGACACAAGGCGTCAGAATTTGCATTATTAAACGATAGTAGAGTGCGACGTCAAAAAAAAACAAAGTAAAACTAAAAATTACCAATAATAATCTATCCCTACTGTTATTTGTTTTTCTAACTCATCAGGTAAGATCGTGGCCGAAATATATATAAAAACTTCTGTACATAAACGACATACATGATTTACATCTTGAAAATGCAGACATATTATGTTACGCTGATGACACTGCCTTAATTTTCTATGGAAAATCCTGGCCAGCTGTATTTACATCCGCGGAACACGGTATGGCCCGGATATCTCAATGGTTAGAGCATAACCTCCTTACACTTAATACGAAGAAGACAATGTACCTATGTTTTCATAAAACTTTGGCCTCAGCCCCAGATCGGGATGCCCTTATAAGAATACACGATGCTTCATGCTCCATTGCTAATACCTGTAATTGCGAACCCCTAACCCGAACAGCGTCTCTGAAGTATCTTGGAGTACACATTGATGAAAATCTGTCGTTTGTGGCTCATATTATTTCACTATCTGGCCGAATAAGGAAGGTAATCCATATAATGCGAAATCTAAGGTATGTTGCTAGTACTGACACCCTTAAATTGGTCTATTATGCGCTATGTCAGTCCCTGATTGGCTATTGCATAATGTGCTGGGGTAATGCTGCAAAAACCTATATTATACAAGCTGAAAGGGCACAACGTTCTGTTTTAAAAGTAATGCTACGTAAGCCATACAGATATCGAACGACAGCCCTCTACAAAGACGCTGGTGTACTAACGGTGCGTCAACTTTTTGTGCTTAAAACTTCTCTATCAATACACAAATCAGTTATTTCTTCCCCTGATTATGATAACATGTTGAAGCGCAGAGTCTTCAAATTAACAACCCCCTCCGTTAACTCTCGGTTTGCTCAGCGTACTGGTGCTTTCATTAAAGTTCATATTTATAATGAGATTGTTGCTCACTGTGACATTAAAAGCAAAAGTGTAACTGAAGCAAAACGCATAGTAACTAAATGGCTGGCAGGTTTATCATACGATGAAACAGAAAATATTTTAAATTTCGTTTGTTAGTTAGTTTTACAAAATTTAATATTTTAGTTTTTATTTTTAGTATTATTTTTATATTATATTTATTTGTAGTTTATTCTTATTGTTTTTGTTTTATAGTTAATTTTGTACTTTTAATTTTATTAATTTTATTATGTAGTTCTGAAAGTCGTATAATATGTGTCTAATCAGGTGACCTACTGCTTACCACTACACTATGACCGAAGCAATAAACTATTGTATTTTCGCTCCAAAAGTCTCCTCGATACAGGCTAAGCCTAGTGAGGAGACTGACAGGTATTTCTAAGTTTTGTACATTGTCTGAGAAAATTGTTTTGTGTCCAACCTATAATGTTAAACTTTGGCAGTGATATTCTTTTTTACCTTTTTTCTCTGAAATAAACGTTTTTTTTACTATTTTACTTTTTTTTTTTTAACTAATTTTGAACACTGTAAGTTAATAGAATAATTAAAAAAAATAAGTAAGTCAAGATAGATCTTTAAGAGCTTATAGTACCCCAATCTCTCATTTTTGATCCCGCATATCATTAAAAGTATTGAATCAATCATTTTGAAAAAAATATATATTACAGTTGAGAATATTTGTGATACATCATATGATGTGAAAACACGATTACTAAAAATTTTCTCGATAGAAAAAAATCCCAAACTTCCCTCTGAAGCTTACTAAGAAACCACAGAAGTCAGTCAATACTTTACCTATACTATTGAAACTTTGTATATAAATTCAACTTAGCAATACACGTACATCATATGTTTTAGATTTATTAAAATGTTTTTTTTTGAATTTTAAGAAATTAAATACTCAAATATTGCGCGTGAGACGTCGCAACCGCTCAGATTCAGTCTAACTCCGGCAGTCGAACAGGGAACCCGCGTCGCTTGCTCGCACGCCTACCTACGTAGATACGTTAAATTATTAAATTATAAGTAAGTCAAGTAAAATGGGAAATAACCAGTACAAAAAAAAGGGTAGGGATTGGAGAAAAGAAATTGCTAAAAACATGAATAATATATTGAAGTAAGTATCTAAAATGAGTCATAAAATGTTTTTTACCTACCTAGGTGCCCGCGGGTACGCATTTTGGTTAGGACTTTATGAGGCCATATTGAAATTTGACGACGTCAAGTTTAGGCATTTATGAATACGCGACGCGCTGCGCTACGCGTTTGCGACGCGCAAAGGACAAACGAATTTGATCTTTCTCGACATGTTCGTTCATTGGATGAGTACCATAGATTTGTAGTCTAATTACTAAGTTGGTATGTGGTAGGTACCTATCTCCACGTGAAGTGTGTAGAACTGTTGTACGAATTGTAATAAAAAGATTGTAGAAAATAAAATAAATATTGCAACCCCTCTATATCATTTTTTTTATTGACCTACTTATACCTAACAGTAGTTATAATTCCAGAGCGGGCATTAACCCCCTCTTCTCCTCTCAGAGATATTGTAGCCCCCTTGCCGTATCTCCGCTATTAGCAGAATTCGACCTCCAGTATTTGGAGCCATTCGAATCGAAACATGAATTTTGCCAAAATGAAGGAACATTTTGACTCTGTCAGAATTTATCTCCCCTACTGCGTTTTCGAATCCAGGACAGCGTATTTTACTTTTTCGAGTAAAATTATATGGGTGTTGTTTTCGGGATATTTTGGGGTGCTGATTACAGAAATGGTATCCATTTTGAAATCCAAGATGGCGGACATCGATTTTTTGAGTAAAGTGATATGGGTGTCGTTTTCGGGAAATTTTGGGGTGCTGATTACGGAAAAAGTATCCATTTTGAAATCCAAGATGGCGGACATCGAGTTTTTTGAATAAAGTGATATGGGTGTCATATTCGGGATATTTTGGGGTGCTGATTACAGAAATGGTATCCATTTTGAAATCCAAGATGGCGGACATCGATTTTTTGAGTAAAGTGATATGGGTGTCGTTTTCGGGAAATTTTGGGGTGCTGATTACGGAAAAAGTATCCATTTTGAAATCCAAGATGGCGGACATCGAGTTTTTTGAATAAAGTGATATGGGTGTCATATTCGGGATATTTTGGGGTGCTGATTACGGAAATGGTATCCATTTTGAAATCCAAGATGGCGGACATAGATTTTTTTGAGAAAAGTGATATGGGTGTCGTTTTCGAGAAATTTTGGGGTGCTGATTACGGAAAAAGTATCCATTTTGAAATTCAAGATGGCGGACATCGAGTTTTTTGAGTAAAGCGATATGGGTGTCGTTTTCGGGAAATTTTGGGGTGCTGATTACGGAAAAAGTATCCATTTTGAAATCCAAGATGGCGGACATCGAGTTTTTTGAATAAAGTGATATGGGTGTCAAATTCGGGATATTTTAGGGTGCTGATTACGGAAATGGTATCCATTTTGAAATCCAAGATGGCGGACGTAGATTTTTTTGAATAAAGTGATATGGGTGTCGTATTCGGGAAATTTTGGGGTGCTGATTACGGAAAAAGTACCCATTTTGAAATTCAAGATGGCGGACATCGAGTTTTTTGAATAAAGTGATACGGGTGTCATATTCGGGATATTTTGGGGTGCTGATTACGGAAATGGTATCCATTTTGAAATCCAAGATGGCAGACATTTATTTTTTTGAGTAAAGTGATATGGGTGTTGTTTTCGGGAAATTTTGGGGTGCTGATTACGGAAAAGTATCCATTTTGAAATCCAAGATGGCGGACATCGAGTTTTTTGAATAAAGTGATATGGGTGTCATATTCGGGATATTTTGGGGTGCTGTTTACGGAAATGGTATCCATTTTGAAATCCAAGATGGCGGACATAGATTTTTTGAGTAAAATGATATGGGTGTCGTTTTCGGGATATTTTGGGGTGCTGATTACGGAAATAGTATCGATGTTTGCCATCTTGGGTTTTAAAATGGATACCATTTCCGTAATCAGCACCCCAAAATATCCCGAAAACGACACCCATATCACTTTTCTCAAAATATTAATGTCCACCATCTTGGATTTCAAAATTGATACCATTTCCGTATTCAGCACCCCAAAATATCCCGAAAACGACACCCATATCACTTTTCTCAAAAAAATCAATGCCCGCCATCTTGGATTTCAAAATGGATACCATTTCCGTAATTAGCACCACCTGATGATGTGTAGGCAAACAGGCGTTCAGCCCACCTGATGATGTGTAGGTAAACAGGCTTTCAGCCCACCTGATGATGTGTAGGCAAACAGGCGTTCAGCCTACCTGATGATGAGTAGGCAAACAAGCATTCTACCCACCCGATAATGTGCATGTAAATAAATAAATGCATGTAAATAGGCGTGATATTTTTCATATAAGATGTGGAATAAGCTTCCTCCTGAGGTTTTCCCATTTTTCGAATAAGCATACAACCCATTTGATCTGAAGCGATGATGATGATCTGATCGAGTGAGAGAAGCGAACGGTGTTCTGAGGTAACAAACAAAATACAATCGAATTGAGATCTCCCTCTAGAAATACAATAAAATTTTCTGATTTCTCCTTGTTTTTTACTACTGTGTCCATTCCATAATACAATAAATAAATAAATATTCATGGACATTTCACACAACGCCCTCTAGTCCCAAACTAAGCAAAGCTTGTAATATGGGAACAAACATCTATGTTTTCCACGCACAAATGTTTGTTCTCAGTGGGGATCGAACCCACGACCCACAGCGCGGAAGGCAGAGCTATTACCGACTGAGCTGTGACGCCTGTCAATACTTACAATATTTAGCATGATCATGAGCCGTGCCACAGGCCTTAGAAAAAGTGGCCAACTATGGACCACTTTTCTGCAATATTTCTTTCACTTTATTTCCATACCTACTGGGTGTACAATAACTGTGTATCATAACTACTTACGGCGCTTTAGTATATTTGTACAATAATTTATTTTTTTATTTCCATACCTCGGTACTAGACGTACAATAACTGTGTATTTACTCTATCGTGCGGTCGACTCGTGACCTCTGCGCTGCGTGATGAACTGTGCGAGTGAGATAGCTGCGAGTGCGCGGCGCGGTATCTGCACGAATGGGCCGTGAAACTTGGATTTGAGCTGGAGTATTGTAGGCTCTTAAAAGTTATAGTCCAAGCGCATACGAAATAAACGATTCCTGCCAAAAATGTGACGTCACCTGCCAACCAGCCAATCACGGTAGCGGAGAAAAATGACCTTCGTCACGTCAAAACACGGTAAAGTTACTTTTAAAAATGATGGATGGTGTAAGGATCAAGGTGGGAATTAGAAACGAATATTAAAAAGAAAGTTAGATTGAGACTAGCTTTTGCTTACTGCTCAAGTTGCTGCCAAATATATAATTTACGAGTAGTGTAATAATTAATATGTAATCACAAACAAGCATGGACACATCCCAAGTAGCACGGAAGCGCTGTATAATAACTGAATCACTGTCCACAATAGAATCCTTAGCTGTACAAGTCTGCTGAATAACAGCGTTAGCAGCGCTGTTTCAGCTGATATAACTCTGATTTGGGCACAAATTAAACAGCTATAAGCTAAATAACTGTAACTAATTGCATTATATCAGCATTATTTGAGCATTATTAAAGGTAACAGTCACCCAAAGAGCTGAACATTGACTGATTATCGGAGTGTATGTTACCTAATTATACAGCACAATGCTGATTAGCAGAATCTGTGTTACCTATTACACAGAACAAAGTACAGACCAGGATCTTTTTATCGCTTCTATGGAGTTGAGAACTCACATGTGTCAAAATTGTGAATAATTTTCACGTTGTCGCCGCTACGTTTACTAAATAAACAATTTGTGACTGCTTATAGTGTTTTGTGTTCCATCCAAGTGGAAATAATATTTTGCTCGGTAAGTAAAACCTTGAGTTTTTTTCTATACGCGTATAATTCGAATGGGAAAGCATATTTATTGTCAAATATCATATGAATATAGATGTAAATTTTCACGCGCTCTCAAAATAACACTGTTTACTTGAAAATAATAGTATAAAATGGGCTGATGATTATATAAAATAAACAGAAATATTTTTATCATGCAAATGTAATTTGACAATAAGCTGTTTACTCATAAATCTTTTGATTTTCTATTTAAATCCAGTTGTTATTTTCGTTCACTAGACAAAGATAAATTGTTAAAATATTCATATTCGTAGGCTGTTCATAGGTTACAACAAAAAAATGGCAGACAAGCAATGTGCACTCTAATAATCACAATTAAATGGCATGGGCTGTTTGAGTGTCCACTCGTGGTACATATATCAGTAATGAGCTGACACGAGTAGTTCATGTGTGAAACAAGTCAGCCACAGATTCATGAAAAGCTTAATAGTGGGTAACTTTTAAGTAGGTAGGTAGCGCTAATATTGTAACTGACTAAACTCTTTAGGGATCCGTAGTTTACAAAATTAAACGTCTATTTGTCTGCCTACCTTTTTATGTTACCAATTTGGTTACCTACCTACAGTATCTCAAGAACCACTCATTCAATTTTTGTAATACTTTTCTTTTTACTTATGACACACTATTCTAATAAGAATAAGACCATTCTTTATTGCACAAAAATGAAGTACATAGGCGAACTTAAAGCGAAGATATTCCAAATTCGAAAAGTGCGCGGCAAAGTACTTTCCGGCGCACTTATGGTTTCTTATAGAAAACACCACCTTTGGGTGCACATAAAGGCACATAAAGCATAGGCATTAAGTCGTTCTTTTCGAATAGATGTGATGAAAATTTGTTTATGTACTGACTTTATGTTACAGGATAATTTACAACCGTCCGCCAGCGGAATTGCACGTTAACGGCAAATGCACTCTGTCAGCAGCAAAACCCAATTCAAGTAATCAATTCGCAAGATATACAAACCTTGATTTCTAAGCAAGCCGTGTTAATTCTATACTAATAATATAAAAATAGAAGTAACTATGTATTTCATTGTTTCTTATTTGCCTTTTTTGTTAATAATAGGTACTAGTCTGATAAATAAGTGTCATAAACGACTAGATATGAAGGCGAAGCACGAATAATTTACGGAAAAGTAAACTTGTGAGTACCTTTACACGGATTCCGTCAGATTTTATCAACACCTTATTCTAAAGTTTACTTTTATTTTACGTAAATCATTCATGCAACGCCCTCTGTTATATATAGATGTGATTTTTCTTTTCTAATAACGAAACTTTTACCAACATGAATAATAAATAAAAGTACAAAATAATCAGTAACTCAAGTTTATTTTCTTACAAAGTATGCATTAATGGAATAAAGTAGTTATACTCTCTATGAGGAATACAAACCAATTTACATTTCACTTCTTTAGGGTCTAAAACTACCGCAGTAGTATCGCCAATTTGTAAGCTTTTAGATTTGTATATACCAAGACGAGAAGATTTGATAGGATATTAAAAAACTTCTTCTTTGCTATTTAACCGGTAACCAACACAACACAACACACAACACAACATTAAGTTCTTAAGTTCTCAACACCGACGGAACCCTGCCGTTCCAAAATTTCACTCCCTCTTGAACCATTAACAAAACGTGTAGCTGGTTCAGTGTTCCCTGTATCTCTATTTAAAATTCTCAAGTATTCTGCAGTAATTTTTCGGCGTATTCCTCCAGTTCTACGTTTATATTTCCACATTTCGATATCACAAATCACAATGATGGCGGCGATTAACTGATAATACCTATATGGGGCGCTGAATAAAACAGCCTTCAAGATCTTATTTAACTGCATTAGTAGACGAATTGCATACGCAAGTACAAGTATTCAGCTCTCAACGGGATCATGGGTTACATGTGATCTATTTTATAGCAGTCTGTTGTAATTTAGCATCATATAAATTCAGCCATAGTGATAATGTGGGCTATATAAGTGCTATTATAAGATTGCGTGTAACAAGCTGATTAACACTATTAGAGTTCAACTATGTGCAGCAAGACGAATTATATCATTGTTATTTGGAGTCACGGTATAACTGATTGCATTATAGTACTTCACATGTTCTTTCTTAAAATGCAAGTGTTCTAAGGGTAAACCTGTGGCCTCTAATTCAGAATATAACTCATAAAAATGCTTTATTGCAGCTGGATAGTACTAATAGCTGTGTAACACTGAATTGTAACACTTTTTTAACGCTCGCAATAATATAGTGTTGTCTCCGTGACGCCTAATAGTGTTTTTATACAGGCGAAGGCGTATTTTTGAGCTATTGCAGTTCGAGTGTACTTTAATAAGTCTTCATAAATGCTAAAGTTACCGATGTGGACATGAATTACATCTTATAATGCAGGTTTGTGCTACTTGGGATATGTCCTAGTTTTCAGTATACCTAGCTTCTTACCTAAGTCATTTTTCTTATGAAATATCAATTTAAAACAGTTTAGATTGGAACAAACGAGTTGGTAGATAACAATATTTTTCAGGCTAATATTTCATAGATATTTTTAACAATAAGTTACAAACAAACGTAACATTTATTATCAGTTACAAAGGAAAATGAAAATTAAATCGAGACTGATATTTTAATCCCACGCGGTGGAAGATGGATTAGGTTCTTCATTTTCTTCATCAAAAAGAGATTTTTATCAACACATAGGTGTTCAAATAAGTATAGACAATCAGTATGACATAGCAGTACCAGAATAACTCATAACGCAAGAATAATAAAGTTCATTTTGCAAATCCAGGAACCACGACCTGTAGTGTACGGTCCTGCCTGTTAGACCTGGCAGAAATTCAATTATTCGTCTTCATTATTCCTTAGAAGTTTGAAGAGGTCTTCGCACTTACTTCCCATTGAAACTAGCCACAGATTAAATTCTAACTCATCGGGTAATCTCGTTGTAGAGGACATAGGTAAAAAATTAAATTTAAAAAAATTGCTTTATCTGTACACTAAAAAAAAACTAGGTAAGTACTTATTTATATAAAAAGAAATAATAATAATTATGAGTATGAACCGCCTTTGGCGGTGTAAGCCTCCTCCAAGGATCAGATTATTCTCTTCTGTCACCCAAATCTATCACCCTCAGCGACAGATTGGACAAAAATGTCCAATCTGTCGCTCTTTTTGTAGCAGGGTGACAGATGCCACTTTTAAGTCCAATCTGTCACCCTGTTAGTAACAGGGGGACTTCAGACCCACAGAAGTAAACTGCCACTATTATCCAGCAGTTAGTTAGAATTCATTCTATCTATCAGCATCTAGTTCCCATATTACAAGCTTTGCTTAGTTTGGGACTAGAGGGCGTCGTGTGAAATGTCCATGAATATTTATTTATTTATTTATTTAATTCTTGAGATTTCTAGATGACGACAGACGAAATACGATACAGAGAAAGCTATTACCATAACGTTGTTTTTTAATGCTTTTGGTTAGCGGTTGCATTGCTATCGCTGTCACTAAACTACTGCTTTTTTTACGTAATGGACTTAAAAAATCTTCTTGCACCAATAATTTCGATTCTTGCACCCACACTTCTTACTCTTCAGCCGGCCAGGTGTCCGCTGCGCCTCAGACGTCGTTCATGTTTTATCTGTCCTCCGAAGCCACAGTTCATCCACTTGGCAACCGCGATCATTGTAAACAGCACACTCCAGTGTCACAATGGAACGTCTTGGACAGTCTACCTTCGGGATACGGAGGAATAACTGATTAGTCTGGGTCGCGTTAACTTGAAAAGCGTGGTTTACTTTAGACATTAATTGCAATTAAAAAAACTAGTAATAGTTAAGGTGTAGAATAGGAAATCAAATCCATCTCCTTTTGCTGGAATCCAGCTCCATCGCAAATTGAACCTTACAATATATCTACACGATAATGAAACCTTGTAAGACAAGAAGTAGTGTTTTAGAACATGTTAAAATCCCTGACTGTTTTAGGCTTTTTAGACATACCTCATTTTTATTATCGGAGATATTGGGTCAAGTACAAAGCTTTGGTATAGTTGGCTGGCAGAAAATGCTTCAGCATTAAGTCCTCCTTTTGTAAAAATTTAAATATTTTCTGTCCAATAAAGGCTTTGAGACTCGCACTTTTTTTACTCATAACATGTAAAGGTAAGGCTATTTGCCTACTGGTCTAGTACATAGGAAATTTTTGGGTCCAAAACCTGAACAGTTCGAGGCCTAACTAGATAGCTCGAGACCAACTCACACAAAAGACGTCAAGTTTTGAGTTGAATCTGAGTTGGGATCTTAGCGTCAGCAGCAGTCGGAAATTCCTAGCTTTGTCGCTATAATAATATGCAAGTTGCTTTTTACATAAACACCATAAATGAGTTTAGGATTTTATGGAAAAATGATAGGTAAAAATTAACATTCTATTAAATTAGGCGTACGAATTTATCCATTGTACAGGCTGGGGTAAGTACTTACCATCAGGTGGGCCACTTGCTTGTTCATCGATGATAAAAACCAAAACATCGTTATGCCATCTTAACGAATCTTAATTAATTAATTAATTCTTTATTGCACACAAAACAGGACATAAAAGAAGACAGAAATAGATGACATGTACAAAGGCTAAGGGTACCTACGCACTATGCGGTTAGCCGGAATGCGGCCAGCCGTGCGGCTGACCGCAATAAAAAATTTGTACGAGAATGTAGTTTTCATTCGCACTACGACGCGGCTGCCGGCCGACCGCTCCGGTCGTTCTGAGCGCTGCGGCCCGACCGGCGGCCAGCCGGACGGTCGCCATACACACTACGCGGATATGCTAGTTTGCGGTTGCCCGCCATTGACGGTAAACGTGTTCACCAACGTTCGCGCATTTGATAGTTTATTACTATGGATTTCGATACCGAAAAATTTATAATCGAGATACAAAATAGGCCAGCAATCTGGAATACTAAATCCGCAGAATATACCGATAAAAACTTCTTGGAGCCGATCCAACCGCAAACCACTACGGTTTCTAAACGCACTTTCCGGTTGGAGTTGCGGCTATCCGCCACCCGGCTAACCGCAAGAACAACCGCTTCCTACGGTTAGCCGGACGGCTGACCGCATTCCGGCTAACCGCATAGTGCGTAGGTGCCCTTACTGAGTAGTCTTTAAAGATTACTCAAGAAATTGTTTTTATTGTTGTTATTTATATAAAAAGGAGAAGGTTCCAGCCGGCTCCTACAGCCTGATTATGATGATGATGGTAAGATACTGTGGTAAGATACTTGCGATAGAAGAGCGATCGTGTTTGTTTTCATTGAAGAACTCAGTGATCCATAAATTAAGGAGATTTCAATGTTCAAACTAAGCCTTAATCCCCACTCGATGGAATCTGTAAATCTCGATAAACGGGGATCAAAGGAACTATTCCGAGCTCCACCATGGAGTACCGAGGACTTATTCAAATACGTTAAAAGCTCAGATATTTACCGCGTGAAATTCATGGGCCGTACTCAAGGATGAAAAGGGGTAGTACATAATATAATTTATAAGTTTAAAAAAAATAGCAAAACCAACTTCAATTCGACTACTAGCTTCATCATTGATGATGACAGTTCATTGGGAATGTTGTAGTCATTATGAGATAATTTTTTTTTTAAATCGGTTCATATATGACGGAATTCTGAGGTAAGTGGTAACACACATTATAAAAAAAAAACGAATTGAGAACCTCCTCTTTTTTTTGAAGTCGGTTAAAAATGTGTGAACTTTACAACGATAGACCGTAAAACCAGTTCAAATTGCACAGTAATTGCAATATAACTGTTTTTATTTGTGTTTTAGAAGTAAAAGTAACGATGGAATATTGACGTTTATACCTATGCTTCGATCAACTATAAGGAAACGTGTGCCTTACACAAATAGTTTTCGCTGAGGCTTTCGCTGTATGAATCATTAAATCAAGACAAACTCCATCATACATAGGTACCATCAGCAAAAGTTCTACCTTACCACCTTAAGGGTGCATTTCCTGTAAACCGACTAGTCGTTAATTTTTAAATACCAATAAAAACAAATTATTTCGAGTGTAAAAGTTATGAAAACAATGGGCCGTCATAAAAATAAATAGATGTTTAGGTCTCTGGTTGGTCAAAATAAAAAGACAAAACAAAAAGGCGGGGTCAGGTAGCTAACTGCTTGCAAGCGAAACAGTTTCAAAAGTGGTAAGGCGGAAATTTTGCCGATAGTACATACATACTCGTTGTTATTGTGTTGAAATAAATAAATAAACAAATATACGCAATTTCAATGACCCTCTGTTACTGAGTACATCCCTCGTTCATGTATTTGCCTACACTCCGTCGCCATTACGCGAGGCGAGGACAAAATAAGGCGCAATTTACGCCCATCGCGCGCTGAATTCCTCTCCCAACGTTAACCTGATTGAAAACAGTTCAAGTATAAGAAAACACTCTGAAAAATTCGATTTACTTGATTTTCAGAGATTTTTCACAATTTATTGTAGGTAAACACATTAAAAAACCTACCTACAATACCGACCTATCATCCAAAATCTGATTTACCTATTACCGTACCAGCTACACATTCTATAAGTGCAGATTCAATACCCGCGTGTTGCGACAAAACGAGGACAAAATTATGACTTATAAAAAAAGCATAGCAGGTGTACCTATGTGCAAATACCGTGTGCTTTACCTATCCAGCAATTATATCACGCACCTACCTGCTAAAAAATATTGTTGTTATTACTGTAATTATTCTATAATAATGTAACCTGTTCACCTGTAAGTAAATTTTATCAATAAATGCTTATGACTTATGAAAACCTAGTTATCTGCTCAATGTTTCCCAACAGCCCAACCGCACTTTAGTGGGTTCAGTAGGAAAGTTTAACATAACATGGACAAAGTCATCGTTGGAATCAATCAATAGCAATACCTCATTCCGCCCCACGGAGCACAATGAAGCTAGGAGCAGCAGAGTAAACAATTTGACAAGTGAGTGCATCGTAAAATCAGTTTCAAGACTCCGATGCAAGTCACTTAATCACCCTGCAGCTTCCGGTACTGGCACACGGGTAAGACGAGCAACTGTATTCGGCAATTTTGTTTGCAACCACACTCTTAACGAGTTAAGAGGTCTGCCTACTCAAATGTTATTGTGACATGTTTAACCGGTAGCAAGAAGTCTATGCGTTGTCCTAATAAGTTTCCTCGCAGCCACTGATATGAGGACAGCTCATATCAGTAATCAGAGAGCTGGAGGAATCAGTTTCCTCGCAGTCACTGATATGAGGACAGCTCATATCAGTAATCAGAGCACCAATACAAGAGCTGGAGGAACAGTTTCCTCGCAGTTACTGATATGAGAACAGCTCATATCAGTAATCAGAGAGCTGGAGGAATCAGTTTCCTCGCAGTCACTGATATGAGGATAGCTCATATCAGTAATCAGAGTTTAATTTTTGTTTTTCAGCTCAGACTTTCGTCTTACCTTTCATTATTTAGGTAATTTGACCACCTACATGACGATTACGCGGGCCACTCGCCCTCGATTACTTTTTGTAGCGATGCTGTTGCGCGTTTTGTAAAGGCGCGACGGCATCGTTACTATCGCGTGTCAGTTGCGAGGGAAAAGGTACACAGCCAGCGACAGAATCGACTGTATCGATGCGAACGCGCGTCAGCATCGCTGCAAAAAGTTGCCGTGGGCGAGCGGCCTTGTACGAACACGCGGTCAAATAGGTGATGATGTCAAATAGGTGGCTATATAAAATTCGCGCAAACTTGCGATAATTTGTATCATCGGAAAACACGTTGAACTTTTATTTATTTATATTTATTTTGTCCTAGAATCAAAGCAAGCAACAGTTGTAAAAATTGCTCGTTTACAACCATTTGACAATTTGAACTGAACTTTATAAGGCGAGTCATGTAAGGACGCGTTCACACTACAAAGTTTGTAGCAAAATTAGTTTTGTCGTAAGTTGCTAAAAAGTTGCGGGAACTTAGTTTACTTGTAAGACAAAAGTTTTTATTGAGTTCCGTTTCATTTTATATAGAGCCAGTTTCTTTACTAAAACCTTTTAGTAGGCAGTCCAAAATACAACATCCCTTCTATAAGTAGCAACAAAAGAGCACTTAATCTAGGAAAATTCAAGATCACTCACAATTTGGCTTACTTATAATTGTGCTTTATTAGAAAGAGAAGCCGAAAATCAAGAAAATTTCGGATACGGATAATCTAAGCCGGTAATTTCTAGCTCATGTCTCTATTTTTAAGAAATACTAAGGAAGGATAGTCAATGTAGGTACGCCAATACCTTTCCACTTCTAAGACCTAAGTCCTGAATCCACCCACAAATTAAAATAAAGCCTACATCTACGTAGAATCGTCGGCAATCCAATAGCTGACATAAACACAATTTTAAATTCAAATCAGCAATCACACATCAAACTACGATTACCTATTACATCATTACTAGGACAAGAGACAAAGAAGAGAGAACAAACAGTAATGAAGAATGCGAAGGAGAGATCGTTGAAAACAACACACTGGTGGTAATATGTACAATAATGGGGCGCAGGGGGAGCCTTGCAGACTGTCATGGCGGCGGCCGTGCGACGCCCGCATTCCAGACCAGTGTTGCCAGATCTCCTGATTTTTCGGGGGATCTACTGATTTTCCCAGAATTCTACTGATCTACTGATTTTAACTGAAAATCTACTGATTTTTTTTTCAAATCTTAGCTTTACTTTCAAACATGATAGTAATCAAAATGTGCGTGAAATAAAACACAAAATTATCGTGGTTAGGTTGGCACTATAAAATTGTCATCGTAAACTGGACGGATAGCGAAATAAATCGGTTTGACTTGACACACACCCCGCTAAAATGATTATGTGATTAAAGTAAATATCACCTTATATGATTCATGGAGAAAGCTACGACTTCAATATAAGCGCTGAAATGTTAGGCAAGCATAACAGTAAAATGTATCTCAAGGAAAATATATAACTACTAAAATGTAATGTTATTTTAATGCCTGACATTGTTTTATTTACCGAAATTGCATCTACTGATTTTTTGAAAAATTTCCCCATACATCTCCTGATTTTTTCTAGTCGCGTCATCAGATTTTATAAAAATTGATCTGGCAACACTGTTCCAGACTCAGTATCCCTGAATGCTTGTCTTATGTCGACAAAATCTGCTCTCTGTAACACGTGCAGGAATTTGTAGCTAAAACTTTACTGCCAAACAGTGCAGTTGGAAATTTGCCGCAAAATTCCCCTAACTTTGTTAGTAAGGTAGGTACAGTCAGTTTCTAGTACACCTACTACCTATTAAAACGAATTAATTAGTAACTAGTCTCACGACAATTTGGTTCAGTTAGAAGACGTTATTATTATCATATTAATATTCCACGTACTTAATGACAATAAAAATAAAATACTTTCAGCATTTTTAATACGACAATACATCCAATGGTTTTTTTTCTATAAAAACGTGTCAAAACTTAGTAAGTTAGATCTAATTGTGATAAAAGATTGGAAAGTCGAGGATACTTCTTTAAACATTACTTAAAACTCTAAGATCTCTTATATAAATTTAAAACTAAGTAGGTAGGTACCTAACAAAGATTGAGGGGTGTAAAGTTAGTTATAAACTTCTGAATGCTGACTGTACCTAGGTAGGTATGTTTTATCACCTGTTTTTGTGACTCTACCGGTCTCCAAAACAAGCAGTAAAATAACACATAATAATATTGCACACGACACAGCAAATACAAAGTGTTCACAAACACTATTAAAATACACTGTAGGTACTTGTGCAAAGGAGTTGTGATAAACATAAGTTTGTGATATAAAATAAAAATATCTGAATTAGAACAACGAATTAAATCTTTGTTTGAATTAACAAAATTGTTTTGAAATCAAGCAACGACCTTTTTTTCTTTTACAAATATTTAATTTTTTATTAGCTTATTTTTATAGTTGGTATTAGAGTCGATTCTGTTGATAGATTTTTCTAAGTAAACCTAATTTGACAGCACTATATTACTTTATTTAAATAGGACTCAAGTAAACTAGTCGAGGGTCATAATAATAATGCTCCCATACTTATAGGGCGTCACAGCATGCGATGAGGAACAAACAACAACTTAACATTAATTTAAATGACAAAGAAATCACATCACAGTTACCTAAAAATTACCTAAAACTACTTCTGTATTATCTAACTTATTGAAGGAAAACAATTTTTTTTTTAAATACCTAAGTAAATATTCATGAACGTTTCACTCTGTAGTCCCAAACTAAGCAAAGCTATATGGGAATTACATTGCTGATAGAATACTTATATTTTTTACATCATTCATTCATCATCAACCTATACTCGTCCACTGCTGGACGTAGGTCTCTCCCAAGACGCGCCATTGAGCTCGGTCTTCGGCTCTTCTCATCCAGTGTCTGCCAGCTACATTTTGCAGATCGTCGCCCCATCTCGCCGGAGGGCGTCCTACACTACGCTTGCCTAAACGTGGTCTCCACTCCAGTATTAGTTTGCTCCAACGATTGTCGGTTCTACGGCAAACATGGCCGGCCCACTGCCACTTCAGCCTGCTAATCCTTTGAGCTATGTCGACGACTTTGGTTCTCTGTCGGATAACATCATTTCGGATTCTATCCTTATCCTTTTTTTACACCCAGACTAAATTTAGATTACTAATCTACCTACCGTGCAATATTCCCCAATTCCCAACTATATGTTTACCTACTCTATAACATCTGTAACAGTAACATAACAATGCATTGCCAATATCGCGGCGTGCAGGAAGGAAGTGGCAAACGAGCTTCGCTTCCGGCGTTCTTTCGTAATTGCAACTAAACTTTTGTGTCAAATGTAATTACTCTATAGCTGCACCTTCCCCCGCTAGTACTTACTTCCTTAATTACTAGAAGCAGTCTAGATTCTAGAGTTTCAAGATGTTAAAATAATAATGTTATTTTAACTTTAAAAAGTTTTAAATCTTTTAGGACTGTTTCTCTGCAGATAAATTACAAAAATTTAAAAGTTGTAGATTCGAAAACAAGTATCGCTTAACTTAGGACTACGATTTGTTCTATATTTTTTTTTATACTTTAAGTATGTGGGTGTTTAGTATAGGCTACGAACACTTAAGTATAAGTAAGTAGATGTAGCACATTTAGCTAGAAGAAAACTATAAACAACAAATTCTGACTAAAATAATAAAGAATTTCTGAGTATTGGGTGTTTTAATTTAATTTCTAAACAATGTTAAATTATTTCGTGTTTATCAAAAGCGGTGTAAATAACGGCATATTAATCAAAATTAATCATGAAATGATATTATTTGACGCGTTCGTTACGGGATATCTAATGGCGTTCTAGACCGGGTTTCAACTCATAAATTATTAAATTGGACAAGTTTTAGGAGATGGCGGTCAAGAACTAGCGATGAAATAGTTTTAAAACAAGTTAAATTGGACTACAAGTTTAGTTAACTCAATGACTAAGTATGCCAGGTATTTTCATGTTTCCTATCAAACAAAGTACAGTCAAAATCATTAATAGGTGCTTAGATGACGATGAAATAATCAAACTTTAATTAATAAATAAATTCATGGACATTTCTTGTAATATGGGAACTAGATGCTGATAGAATACTTACTTATATACTTTTTTTTTTGTAAATACATACTTATAATACATAGAATAGAATACCCAGACATAAAACAAACATCTATGTTTATTAATGATTATAAAGTATGAATAATTAACTTGTTTTTAAGAGTAAGAGTCAAGGATTAAACATATTTGAAATTTTTATAATTTTATAGTGATAACTTATTCTACGGTTCCAACGGAAGGTCAGTGTTGTGTTGTGAAACAAAGCACATGCCTATTTGATGGACGGTGCAGGGAGATACAAATTGTCTGTTTTGTGTCGTCTTTTTATACTTATTTATGTATTTGATGTTTTTGTCTGTTTATGTTTCATATCCTCCACCATGTTATTCTACCTACAAGCACATTAGCAGACTGTGCACATACGTGTTTACGTTTTGTCCTGCAGGGGTATGCCAATCAAAGTTGAACTGCAAAATTGAACAGCAAAGTTTTAAATCATGGTCAGTTCATACTAACTCATAGTTATTCTGTGACTAAATAGTGACATTATGACGTCATTTGGTGTGTTTTCGCGCATATTTTGCTGTCAAGTGTCTAAAAAGAATGATCACGTGGTACAATTTTGTACCACGTGACCTGAAGAAATTACACTGGGCAGTGAAATATAACTTGACAGCAAAAGATTGGCATACGGGGGCTGAAGTATTCACAGTTTTTATTATATACCCAAATGTTTTATTGTTACTTCGTAGATAAGGTGTTTCGCTTAACCAGACGCTAAATAATTTAATTTGCACCATCGCAGTAGAGTCTCCTGTTCTCGCCATTAGTTGTGTTTCTTGCAAACTCGAACCACTCCACTTTCTTGAAAATACACCTAATGAACCGGAATACTGCATTAGCTACTATTTATTCTGTGAAACTCCTTTAGTTAAGAACTGACAACACCAGTAGTAATACATAAGTACATATTCTTTAATAATAAAACAAACAAAATAGGACTTGGACATCATAAACTGTTGACGACTGCTGCGCCACCTATGAAGACCTGCCCCCGTATGCCAATCTTTTGCTGTCAAGTTATATTTCACTGCCCAGTGTAATTTCTTCAGGTCACGTGGTACAAAATTGTACCACGTGATCATTATTTTTAGACACTTGACAGCAAAATATGCGCGAAAAGACATCAAATGACGTCATAATGTCACTATTTAGTCACAGAACAACTATGAGTTAGTATGAACTGACCATGATTAAAAACTTTGCAGTTCAACTTTGATTGGCATACCTACCCCTGCTGAACACAATTCTGTATCATCGTTCTTTTTGACAGTGAAGCATAAAAATTGTTTATAAATAAGATGACTATTGTAGAGAGTCAAAACTACCGTCGCCGTCTTACTTCCAAAAGTACCTACATATTCCTTGTACTGCCGTAGAAATGTTGCTGAATCTATGAGATACGGTTATAAGATAAAGGTGTTATTTATGCCCGTCTACTGATTGCGCTGCAGGGAGACTCCAGTATATCGACCCCCCGCTTTCAGCCCTCTGATTCTCACTAACTTGATTCAGCTGACCTTGCGGGTATTCCACGTTATTTAGCCCCTTAGTTACACCCTGTATAGGCGGTGCTACGAACATGAGTGCATTACCGTCCGTACCCGTCCGCACCGTAGCAATGTAGCTTCGATACTTATCGATGTACCAAGTAAAATGTTGAAGTGGTTGGCTCTAATAGATCTTCCGCAGTGTCGTCTACGCCTGGGTGTAAAAAGGCATTCATCTATGTTTGTCTATCTGTCACTTAACACTTCTAAAACTGGAGGAAACAGGAAACAATCATCAGGCATTCCAACCTTCCTCTCTCCTGTTTTTAGAAACATTCAACGCTATAAAAAACCACAAAGGAAAATTCTAAAAGTACAAAAAATACCAAAACTTCCCAACTCTCCCATTCCGCTAATTTTACCAACTTCACCGCTAACTCTGTCCTGAGAGATCCGAAAGCTGTTTAATCTTAAAACAAACGCCTATTATCTCACTAGACGAAGCAATTTCGCTGATAACTAAACTGAGCTGCAAGCGTGCGGGAGCATTCATATAAGCAACGGGTTTCCAGTGCGTGGCCACTTTTTTACCAGGGATTTTAGCATCTGATACTACGATCAGATTGGATTGGAGACTGATCACAGAATGTTCCGCCATCAGACCCTCGGATACAAATTATTTATTTCAAGCAGCCAAAGTATTTTTAACCGACTTCAAAAAAGTAGGAGGTTCTCAATTCGGTTGTATTTTTTTTAATGTTTGTTAGGTACCTCAGAACTCCGTCATTTACGAACCGATTTCAAAAATTCTTTTTTATCTGAAAGGATATAGGTACGTCACTTCCAGATTGGTCCCATTTCATTTTCATCAAAATCGGTTCAGTAGTTTGGGTTATAAATAGAAATCACTGAAAAAAATATGCCAACCACGTGCGCGAAATTGCGTATTTTGCTTTCCTATTGAAATAAAACTGCATTTTATGCAATCATTTCCTAATATTATTCTTGCACCATCATACACTTTAAAACAGTAATACTTATCTAATTATACCACACACACAACTGACACAACTTCACTGCCCGAAGGCTCAAGACCAACTGTCGTGCCTGCAGTTCTTTTGATATACTTTTCATAAAAAATGGCGGTTCTCAAAAGGAACTTGTATTGTCAGACAACACGTTTCCGGTGGCTAATAAATTGAGTGTTTAATAAAGACAGGCTAAGAAAGTCAAACTAAGAACCTTTTTAAATTAAAAATCCGCGAATAAATAGAAATAAATTAATCAAAATATACAAAATTATTTTATCGAATTAGTATTAATTTTTGAAATCATGACATTCGGCCATCCGACAACGTGTTGCCTCCCGGCACACACCTTATACCTGGTATACAAATCATAATTGTTATAAACAAACTTTATATAAGAATAAAACATAATAATAATAATAGGCGCTATGCTCTCAGGCCAGATAGAAATAAAATAGTTCAACCTCCATCAAAGTTAACAATACACAGTAAAGGCCCGTATAAAATGACCATACACGTATATAATAAACTACCAGAACAAAGGAAAGAAGCCCAATCTGATACCCTATTTATAAAATTACTAAAATCTTTCCTTTTGAAAAAAATGTTATTACGAATTAAATGATTACATGAATGACAAAATGTGCGAATATAATAATACTGAATTAACCCAAGAAATTGACTAATTGAAAAATTGACGTGAATAAAACCTCGGTCTGCCTACTTTCCTGTTGCAATACCCCTGAACAGGGTTCATGTGTGATACCTACCTACAATGTAACAACTAAGTATAATACCATGTGAAAGCAATAAATGTATATAGTATTAAACTACAGACACGTTTCTTTTTCTATGAGTATACCTACTGTGAGCGGTTTTTACTAAATAATCACAAAAAAATAACCACTCTAAGTAATTAAACTATTAGAAAATTATATGCGAAAATCTACATAAAGTCAGGAAAAACAATTAAAAAATAAACAATATTCTGGAGGTGTGAACTCCGCGACTTCAACGCAAGTAGGAATCAGACGAGCGCGGTCTGCTTTTATACATTTCTAATCGTAAGTTCTGCATCTCGCAGATTCGGCCGTTCTGACAGGTGGTCGACCTCGGCCACATTCATCTATCACAGCTCCAGGAGATTCTCTTAGGTGGTACGTTCCTCATGACGATGCTCAGCAAGTAGACTCAGGTCGACAAGGCTACAGGCACGAACTGCGGGGAGGGCGCCATCATGTAGTGGACTCGGCGCCTTCCATCAAGGGTGCCTGAAACTACTCAATGCAACAGCTCGAGTGTCTGCGTGCACTGAGACAAACCTGAGGTTTAACAGTGTTTTTTTAGAATAAGTTGTATAAAACCTTTTGATTAATAAATAAATACATAACAAATACAAATAAATACTTCAACATGTTCGAACAACAGAGGCGACCACTTAGCGTGTCATGGCGTTCAAATGTCCCAGCCACGATCAAGAATCGTGACACACAACTTGGGGGATAGGCACTCTCCGCGTCAAGCAACCATTGCTTAGCTGCAACACCAGTGAACCATCACCAATTGACTGTACCAGTATCTGCCATGGGGCAGATCTTATGTCACACGATATGAGCTCTTACATCTGTTACAATCCAAGCTGTTACAATCTTTAACTATTGAGCTACGTCAGTGACACCTGTAACTGTAATAACCATTATTTATTTTTAGTTTAATTTATGTAGTGATAAATAAAAAAAATCTCATCTATCTATCTTATTTAACCTCATTACACCAGTTCATGGTTACCACCTACTCCGCTAGTAACAGTGAGTCATAAACAATAAGCACTGGCTCGTAGGACTTCTCTCAAACTAAGTATACGGTACGGCACGTAAGATCTGCTACGAAGATACCTCATGTACAATAAAAGTATTCAACAAGACCCAACCGTCGGACCCTGATTCACAGCCATCGTCAACGAACAAGTCTGTAAAAGATATTCATCTTTCTCTCGCTCGGTCTAACCTGACCTTCAAAAACTGTACAACCAGACCATACTTCTGTGATCACAATTTCTCTTAATCGACAGAGAAACCAGAACAAATTCAACGAAGGTGATTTCAAAGCCAACGATATCTTACACAACAGACTTTCCACTAACTTTTTGAAAACGGAACAGCAAAACTGTGCTAAAGCACACCTTTCAACCATACACCACTGCTCATAAAATAGGTAGGTACTTCAAACTAAAGTATCAAAGGTAACGAACGACATCTCAATTCATCATAGACGAAACGTGAACAAATGCCACGACGATATATCTTCTATGTGCCAAACTTTGGCGATGTTTCATAACGTTATTTGCAATGGAACTACAAATCCTTTATGACTTGACATGTCAACAGTCATAACAAAATCATCGCCAAAACCATTAAGCCAGCGACAGACAAACGATTCCATGAGCCATTTAATCATGACATTTACTTACAAGAACCTGTAAATAGACAAACAATGTATTTACTGCTATTGGTAATAACCAATAGATAAATGACAAATAGTAGTAGGTAATATGAGAAATCTTTAAGTACAAGTACAAGGCTTGCCATCGCCGGATACATCGCGGAGGACATCATCATCATCATCACTAAGTACAGCTCGACCTACGAAACTAAAGTGATAGAAACTGTTGTACACATTTGGTCAAGCTCTAGTCAAAGCTAAATTGGATCAACCAACATCGTTCGTAAATTTTCTAATCGATGGCATTATCTAACCGAAATGATAACAAGTCTTTGCAACTGCCTAATGCCATGTTGAAAAGTAGCTTACTACCGCTTTCATTTCACTCCATCACATTCGAAGTAAACAGCTTCAACCTTCAACTAACAACTAGCTTGATCGTTCTATACAGTTGAGATCATCAAAAATCCAAAATCAAACCAAAAACATCCGGTTTGAACGTCAAAGCAGTTGAGAAATCAACTAACAGGAACCAGCACTTATAAGTCGAAATAGGGCTTCACGCACGTTCTTTGAAGCCTTGTCCAAAAAAACTATTCTAAGATCAACACATCAGGTTATAGACCAACGCTGCATCAGACTGAAATCGTACTATTTGTGTTACTCAAATAAAACATTGCGACTCCAATCCAACTCGCATGAAGCTTGAAAAAGATAAAATTGAAACTCTACATTGACTCTACATGAGACTCTACATTGACTCTACATTGACTCTACATGAGACTCTACATTGACTCTACATTGACTCTACATTGACTCTACATTGACTCTACATTGACTCTACATTGACTCTACATGAGACTCTACATTGACTCTACATGAGACTCTACATTGACTCTACATGAGACTCTACATTGACTCTACATGAGACTCTACATTGACTCTCAAGTTACCAAAATTACACTCATGGCAGTGCTTGCTTAGTCAATCTTCACCGACTACTTATGTTAAGTAACGTTCTGCGCGGCCACTATTTGGATGGCTGACCGTTAGTGGCATTCATAATCATATTCATTTATTTTTAACCATAGGAACTTATAGAGGACACTTAGTTACGTCACTTTTATACAAAACAATAAGTAGGTATAGTGAAAAATCAAAAATAGTAAAAGAGTTCTAAAAGTTAATTAATAAATACATCTGAGCAATTCCGTGCTTTGAGGGCACGTAAAACTGTCAGTTCCGGCTTAAGCAGTCGTGAAGCCACGACAGAGGCCTAATGGTGGCCTAAAACCTCAGTCACCAGAGTTGGGCACTAACTCATACGAACGAACCTAAATTGTGATGTGTCACAGCATGATGTGTGCGACGACATCAGGTAAAGCAATAGGTACACAACACACAGTAGACATACTCGTACTACACTACACCAACGATTTATCTCGCTTTCACTAGACAGATAGTCATTACGTCTTAATTTCTTTATTCAGTAAAATCCCAAGGATCATTTAGAATCGTCCTATGTAACTAAGTGATTCTAAGATGTGCCAATTCCACACGACCAGATAATCGTGAAAATATTTCATACAACAGTACACAGTTTACGAGTAAACACCGACATATTATGCATTCATTTTGAGGGACGACAAACATAAACTATCAACCTCTATAGTAAATTGCTAAACTCAATGATCAGGGTAACCTGGGGTACACTCGATATTTTGGTTACCTTTACCTCGCAAAACCTAATAGGTGGGTACTTGCAAATATCTCAAATGTTTTACATCTATTCAGCAAACAAACTAGACACGCCCGTTGTCCATCAAGCGATAAGGCCGCCCATTGTACTTCACATAAGAATAAGAACTTTGTATCTAATATGCAATTTCCTTGTGGTGTACAATAAAGAGTTTTCTATCTATGTATTTGCGATAAATCGTAGTTTGGCAAAACAAACAGTGACATCATGGCCTAGTCACTTACAGAACAAATTAAACTCTCGATGTTTTCAAAACTGATCTACCTGCACATATACAGACGTACTAGCACCACATCCGATTTTAACTCAGATTTAAAAAGTTAACAAACTAAAAACATCGCCCTTCCAGTAATTAGCTATCCGGGAGCACTCGCTGTTCTTCCAGCGTTTAATTTTACGCACTCGTTTAACCTTTACACTAAGAATTGACACTATGCAAACAGCGATCAAAAATCGAAACATAAAAATGGTTGGATCTAACCTTGTACGCACTCGAGGCGTTCGGTGATGTTCAATGACAACATAGCACAGCACTCCCAAGAGTGCTCACACGTGCTGGCATCACAAGCCGGCACTGACACTGAAATCTGACATCATTATCACACTCCGCTGAAATACAAATAATAATCTTCGACATAAACCATTCAATAACTTCAACCTAACAATTTAGATAAACATTTTAAGCGTACCTTTGTTCTATTTTTATCTTTGTATTATATCTAGTAAAAATAGAAATCACTTTGAAATATAAAAATTACAGAGAACATTCATAAGTCAAATCAATCCAGTAAGCATTAATTGCTCACTCAAACCAAGGAAACATTGAGAAACCAAAGTTATCATAAGCATTTATCAGTGAAGGTAAATCAGTAAGCAAACATTACTTACTCAATCCAGTTAGCAAACATAGCTAACTCAATCCAGTTAACAAACATAGCTAACTCAATCCAGTTAGCAAACATAGCTAACTCAATCCAGTTAGCAAAAATAGCTAACTCAGTCCAGTCGGCAAACATAACAGACTCAATTATCAGACGTTTAGATAGCTGGTATGTCCACTAACAGCGGAGAAAACTCCATGGGTAGGTAAACCTGCCAACCAAACGCAGGGGCGTTTGGTTCCAACGTTCCAATATCCAACGAACAACCCTAGTTCGTTCAAAAAGTTATAAACAGAGGATCTGAAAAAGATATCAATAAGTAACATACACATAAATAGTGTAGATTATAACTAAATGAATTTTTATGGTAGTTCAATCATTGTCAGTAACTTTTGTGATTGTATTTTTTTATCATTTATCATTTCATTACTGCAATTCCTGCTATTGCTTTGTATAGCTAATACACCACAGGTGCACTGAAAAATGTGTCGCGTGCATCATCGAATAGCCATGATCTAACACAGACATCCTGTATCATATCACCAAAGAATAGCCTTGACATAATGCGTAGTACAAACTTCATCGAACCATGATTATGTAGGTACACCATATAAATATTGCAATATGTATTGCATACCTATAAAATAATAGTAATTTTGAATAAGAAAAATAACAAAAAAAATATTATAATAATAAAGAATCACACAATAGGTATAGAAGCCAAATCTTACAGGTGCTATCAGAGTGTGGCCCTGATCAAGCACCGATAAGCTAGGCTGGGGTGTAAAAATGTGCCGTAAAATACTACCAGAGGGTTGCCCTGGCCAAGTACTAAACAAGCACACTAGTACAAAATTCTACGCATCACAACGTCAGAGAGTAGCCCTGATCTCATGTGCTACGAAAATACCATGATACCGTGTGTAAAACTTTAAAATATTATGTGGGTGTAAAATTTCTGTTTGGTTGCTTTTCCCTCTTCTGAAGTGAAATAAAACTGCATTTTATGCAATCATTTCCTAATATTATTCTTGCACCATCATACACTTTAAAACAGTAATACTTATCTAATTATACCACACACACAACTGACACAACTTCACTGCCCGAAGGCTCAAGACCAACTGCCGTGCCTGCAGTTCTTTTGATATACTTTTCATAAAAAATGGCGGTTCTCAAAAGGAACTTGTATTGTCAGACAACACGTTTCCGGTGGCTAATAAATTGAGTGTTTAATAAAGACAGGCTAAGAAAGTCAAACTAAGAACCTTTTTAAATTAAAAATCCGCGAATAAATAGAAATAAATTAATCAAAATATACAAAATTATTTTATCGAATTAGTATTAATTTTTGAAATCATGACACTATATAGTCACTAGAACATTCCCAACGAACTGTCATCATCATCATCTGACGACGAAGGTGGTAGTCAAATTGAAGTCGGTTTTTTCAGTTTTTTAAACTTATAAATAGCTTTACTTCTACAATTTTGCAGCTTGTTCTTTAAATGTAGAAGATTCCCCAACAACATCTGGCGTCTAAGTAACCAAAGAGAATATAATACCTACTAAGTAACTGTCCTAGTGGTGGCCTAGGGGACACAAAAGAGGCCTTGGCAGACCAATAGCCAGATGGATGGATGATATCGTTGCCGTACAGGGGAAGACCTGTTTGCAAAAGGCCCAGAATAGACACGAGTGGCGTTTGAGGGAGGAGGCTTATGCCCAGCAGTGGGTTAACACAAGCTGCCGATGATGATGATGAAGTAACTGTCCAGGACCAATATCTACTTCTTGCAAGGCTTAGGTTATGGTTTAAGCTAAAATAGTTTTTAATATCCAGGACGCAGAGTATCTGACGCAGTGATCGAGCAGTAGAATGCTGGTTTATTGCAACGGATAAAACCTTCTTTCTTTGTAAATGCGCAGTAAGTGTTGTCCTGGGAGCAGTTTGTTTTTTAAGTCACCCCAACGTGAAATTGTGAGAAATGTCGGAGATGCCACGTTATTATTAGGAAGTGCTTCGCGGCATTTCTGAAATTACTTTTATATCTGGACTTTGAGCGTATAAAAATGACAGGAATTGCGTAACACGTAACATTAAACTGTGCTTTTATCATTTTTGCAAAGAAACGCAACATTTATTGCAATGGAAGGATTGTTACCTAACATAATTATTTTAAAACTAGTAGTTACCCGCGACTTCGTACGCGTCTACAGTTTCCGTATACATTATATTATCTGTGCGTGTACTGAGCGGATACTTTGAGAAACTTGACATTACACCTCATTACACCGAACTCGTACCTACTGGAATGTCAAACGCTAGTTGTTAGACTAAAGAGGTAGTACTACGCCCTGTCAAACTGACGTGACATGACACGACAATGAAATCCTCTTGCCAATTGGCGCTGCTAATCCTTTTCGTTCATTTTATCCTGTAGATCCTGTTAATTATTCGAGATAAAAAGTAGCCTATGTGTCTATCCTGGTTACGAACTATATATATGCTAAGTTTCATCCAAGTTGGTACAGTAGTTTAGACGTGATTGAAACACAAACATCCAAACATCTAAACATCAACCAGAATCGCTAAACGCGTTTAACTATTAAATAGTATTTAGCGAGTTGTCAGGTCATATAAATACGTCAGATTTAAATCTATTTGCCTGTTAAACACGTTTAGTGATTCTGGTGCAAGCCGCCCTTATTCTCGACACACGAAGTTCCAGTACGTATCTTCTTAGATGCTTTTGCTTACTAACAAATTCTGTTTTATCTTGTACTACAGGTATTTGAGTAACAAGCAAGTTTTCAACGAGTACCTATCGTTGCAGAAACATTAAAGGCGCGTATACTGTAAAAATGACAACGACTTTATTGGTGTTTAGTCGACAAGTAATGAACCAATAATAAAAAAAGTATAGAAAATTCATTACAGTCCCAAGAATTGTTCTGATCCAGACACACGATAGAATTTATTTTTCTCAATACAAAAAATCCCAAAGATACCTTTAACTTTTTTGAGTGTGAATCTGGTTTTCAGAGATAGATTTGGGTTGAAAATTTGAGAAATACTAACAATTACTTTTTTTTTTCAAAATTATCTTTGTTTTAGATAATCAAAAACTGCTAATTCATACATTTCATATTGCGGTGGTTGCGAACGGCAAAGCGCGTGCGATTTCGAATCTTTTTTTGTCGATCAATGACTGCAGTTTGAGAATTCACAAGCGCTTTGATGCTTATTTTCAAAAACGCACCCTTAACCTAGAAAGTAAGGGTGCAAAGCTATGTAACTATTTACGTAAATTGCTCCAGAACTTCTCCTGTTTAACCTGTTTAAAGTTCCTTCGTTCATCACGGTCCTACGTAGTTGAACCTTAGTTTTTCCACCGCAAAAAGTGAGCTAAGTTTATAGTAGCTAGCTCGCTTTTTCCACGACTAACTTCAAATTGGCCTGCAGATGAGTTTGCAAGAATTGGATCACTTTCGCGTGGTGAAAAGAGGGTGATCGCAAATTGTTTAAATGGCAAAAACTAGTGAAGCTATTTTAGAAATAGTGCTTTACTGTGGATGATGCTTCTGAACACAAGTTTAAACACTCAATTTTATAGATTTTAATGTTATTGAACAAGTGCAAGTTTGGAACAAAAATAATCAAACTTTTTCGACCCACCCGACATAAAACACTCTTTAGGTACATTTACGAGAGGCTTCATCTTGAAGAAAGTGTTTTTCACAAAGTAAGTAATACATGCAATACCAATTTAATCTACCAAAACTATTTAGTAAATTAAAAACGATTTTACCTCAACTAATACTAAATCCCTCTTTTAGCTGACGACGATATTTATTTATCCCGCACAATATACATCACGTAAAGGGCTAGTTACCCGTTACCCCTGAAACTTTTATACCCTTTAGGTATTCCATCTATATTCAGAACTACATACGTAGGATGGATGTGGTAATTTCTTGTCACGAGTTTTTCTAACTTCTGTGGGATTTTGCAGCATTGAAGTCATTGACTTCTTTTGCTGATGATAATTGTAACTTTATTCGTTTTACATCATTGCACAGATAAAAATAAATATCCAAGAAAACTTATGCCCGTTTTTTTTCAGTTCTTTTTTACGTTCTTTTTCATGTAGATTACAAAGAGCAGCATTTTCTCTATGATCGTAGCTTCTATTCTATTTCATTAATCTTACTCAACAATTAATTACCTACCTCAATTTACACATCCTACTAATATTATAAATGCGAAAGTTTAGATGTTTGGATGTTTAGATGTTTGGATGTTTGTGTTTCAATCACGTCAAAACCACTGAACCAACTTGGATGAAACTTGGCATATATATAGTTCGTAACCTGGATTGACATATAGGCTACTTTTTATCCCGAATAATTAACAGGATCTACAGGATAAAACGAACGAAAATTATTAGCAGCGCCAATTGGCAAGAGGATTTCATTGACATGTCATGTCACGTCAGTTTGACAGGGCGTAGTACTACCTCTTTGGTCTAACAAGTAGCTATTGACATTCCAGTAGGTAAAAGTTCGGTGTAATTAGGTGTAATGTCAAGTTTCTCAAAGAAGTATTCGCTCGGTACACGCACAGATAATATAATGTACACGGAAACTGTAGACGCGTACGAAGTCGCGGGTAACTGCTAGTATTTATATAATTTTCTTAGTATTTTGATTTGACCGCCCGCCATACAATAATCATTTCTGAAAGTCATGTAAACTTACAAAACCCATTACGTACCTATACCTACCAATGTTTTTTATAGTTCTTAGAAAAGACTTCAACGCGTACGTCTGTCTACGGCGTAGAGCCCGTAGCTCTTATATCGTAGACCTCGAACGTTTGACATTATCAATCACACATGCCGGCTTCAGACGTGCGCCCTTTTTCCTACTTCCATGTTTATTCTCGTCACGGCTGTCGATTTATCCCTTCGTACCGTTGTATCGCTATGTGAGGTGAATGGAGAGTGACCGACGCTATCGCGGTCCGATGAATGGGGGCAAACGTATTCGAGCTCGTTCTCAACCATTGTTATTAGAAGGACATTGGGTATCCTCTTAATTTATGTTCGCCTGGTACTTTACGGTAACAAGTTGAGAGGTTTTAGTTTCTTTTTTCTGATCGAGGTTCTCATTGAGGGCTCTACGTAATTCTAATGGAACTTTCCATAGTTTAGGTACGTTCCGATGTAGATGTGTGTACTTCAATGTAATAGCGTAAAAATACCTACCTATTGTCTCTCCTGTGGGATGCAGGTAAATACTTAGTACTAAAAGACGATTCTTTTCGATCGATTCTCATCGTAATCTACAAAAAAACTTAAGAATATACCTTTATTTTTTCCTTAACCTATCTCGTCCCACTGCTGGGCAAAGGTCTCCCCCAAAGACTTCCAATATTCTCTCTCCTGGGCCTCCTTCCACCATCTTCTTTCAAATGCGTCCAGGTCGTCCCGCCAGCGCTTTTTAGGCCGGCCACGAGATTGACGTCCGTCAGGGACCCAGGGTGTGGTGACGTTTGCCCACCTATCTGGCGGCATCTGGTTGACGTACCCCGCCCCATTTAAGCCTAGCGGTGTTGTTGCCCACATCGGCAATGCCTGTTAATGAACGCAGCATGGTGTTCCGCACTCGGACGATCCGCTTCAAAACCTAGGATGCTGCGTTCCATATACCTATAATGTACTTAATTACAGTAAAACCACGTAAGTTATCCCCTCACATTACAAAACTATGACATGCCCTAACTAGTAAGTACCTTGTAGTAGTACATACTGTAACTAGTAGATCTTTACAAACATATTTTGCTAAGACATACGTACAAGTTAGCTTACACCCAGGTGATAAGGACGGGCCGACCTACGTATGATGAGGATTTGATTGCGACCCTGAACTCAGAACATGCAAAGAGGAAGTTTTGGGTTATGTATCTTGCAAACTTGATTTTGAAAGCGGTACATGCGAGAAAACGAGTGCAGTACCTACTTACATGCTTGTAGGGAAACCCTATAGTAACATGGTTAAAGGATTTCTCAAATGAAATACTATATCGACGTGAAATAGACGTGCGACCAAATGCTTTCAATCGCTTTGTCTGTTCACTTCTTTGAGATTTTTATGATAAAAAATGTGACGAAAAATACTAATAATCTAGGTAATCAGTCTACCCTGATGCCCTCCCTTCTGTAATTGCAGCAGCATAGGTACCCTTCAAAACGAACGGTACAAGGACCAACGCTGGGCTTCTTGTATTGTAAAAAATCTACATATTTGACCAAATTGTTCAGACCGTAACGATTTTTTTTATTCCACATCAGTCTACATACCTACTACTCTATTCCGTGTACCTACAATCTACTTAATAAACTAACGTATCACCAATTGGTCCAAGCTTCCAATCGTAATACCTTTTAAGGCTGCACTGAGTTCTATTTCCAGTTCGTTCTTACAATCTTTCCGCAAAGCCCACATCAATTTTTGTCGGTTCTGTGATTGCCGGCGGTTGAGAGGTACCTAGGTTACCTAGGTACTTGGCTAGCTTCCAAGCTTAGGATCTAAAATGCAGTCCTATTAGACTCGAGACGTGCCCTCTAGAACTGCGAATCACGGCACCGTATGAACTAACCCAGTTGAGGAAGGAATTTTTCAAATATCTTTTTCGGGAATATTTGGTTTGAAAGCGCTTTTGAGCTCTTAATTTTGAACATAGTAGACGATTACGGTAAGCAAGCGCTCTCTTTTCTGTTATTAGACTAATGTAAGACTTGTGTGTAGGCAGGTAAGCCGCATTTTTGCTCAAACTGTACTCGTAGCATAAGTTTTTTTGACATATTTTCACTGATTGATAAACTCATCTTAATTTACTTCGATATAACTTACCTTTGAATACCAATTGTACTTTATTATTTTTAGATGTATAATTTTATATAAATAGTATTTTGGTTTTTTTCTCTTAGTTGTTGTTATCCTCTGATTTTTATGTTTTGTTATCTACCTATTTGATAAGTCTTATATAATGCATGCTGTGGCATCCTATAATTGAAGGAACACAATAGTTTTAAGCCCATTGCCATGACATTTCTGTTGTTATCGTGCCACCTTTGTTGGATGTCCTATGAATAAAAATAAAAATAAAAAAAATAAAAAAGAAATATCACGCTTACGCGAGTGGATCCAAACACGAGTTTAGTTTCGGCATACGAGATACGAGCCATAACTTTTACAGCCCTGAGTAATCTATCTTATCCTGATTATTCGTGTAGTGAAAATATAACAAAGTTTCATTGTAAAACAACTTTTATTTTCTTTAATTTGCCAAAGATCTAACAAGATGTTCCGTTACATTTTATTGTTCTAATATTACTCTATGCGTCTCTAAAATCTATATTTGGAGAGGTTTTAGTTTCACTTTATTATTAGGGTCAAACTACATAACAACGTTTACCTTCACGCCCAAATAATAAGAGTGATTTGTATGTTATGTGCGATGGCATATTTTTTAAGCAAGATTATTTTATGAGTAGCATAATAAAATTGTTTTGAATATGTAGTTTGACCCTTGACTTTTTTGCCTTATTTTAATAATGGAAAGATTACATTTATAGAAAAGCAAAAATGAAAGTGAATATCCGAAAGATTTTGCCAAAACGTGCTTTTTTTATGAAAACTGTTTATGGAAGTTTTCGTAATTTTAAATAATGTGGCAAAAGAGATTAATCAGGATAAACACGCAACAATTTGGGTAATCACAAAAACTATTATTCTGAATTGTAAAGTTATATAAGTTAGTTATTGGCAGTTTATATCAAAAACGAGTAGGTAAAAGGCACTATCATGTCACTGAAGGCTACCGTATTCACAAACAACATTTCAAACATCTCCTAATGTGTTTCTGATACCTTGCTTAATGAGCCAAAATACAAGATCAGTAATAAAATAATCAGTTTGAATAAAAGGATACAGATAAAATACAGAGATTTTAATGCCTGCTGTAGTGCTGGATTCCTGTAGGGCAGGACTAAGATGGATGACTAAGACGCGAGATATTACTGTCGATTCTGTTGTTGCATTTTTCTAAACTAACCTAATTTGACAGCACTAAAAATCCTACTGTCCCTTTCTCATAAACCGAAACGACAAAGACAGCTATAATTTTAGCGCTGTCAAATTAGGTTAGTTTAGAAAAATCCAACAACAGAATCGACACTATTGTCGGCTCGTTCTGTCAAAAATGCCATTTGCTCCATTTAGTAAACTATTACATTATCTGTGGTAATGTTGTCGACATAACGCGCCTTTGTATCATCAACTTTGACATTTTTGTGTGACTATTATCTCGTATTTTTGAGGACGAGATAACTAGCTGATAATATATATCGACAATAGAGAATGCTTTCCTTAGTACCAAATTATATATTTTTAATCAATATAAAGATGAACGCAATAGTCGGAAAATGTACTGAAAGGTACCATGTTTTCGTCAATCCCATGGTCACTCCTACGTACAAAACATCTCGAGTCACGCGTGACATATCGATGGTAGCAGATTCAATTGGGATAACTGACAAAACACGACTTTTCGTACAAGCATTTAAAAAAAAACTCTTGATAAATTGATCATAACTTTTTCGTATGTAACTTATTTTGGATCTGTTTTGACAGAAATGCTTAGAATTCAGTAAGTTTGTAGATTATGTCACAGTGCATATCTAAGGCCTCCTACGCACTATGCGGATAGCCGGAATGCGGCCAGCCGTGCGGCTAACCGTAGGAAGCGGTTGCGCTTGCGGTTAGCCGCAAACTAGCATATCCGCGTAGTGTGTATGGCGACCGTCCGGCTGGCCGCGAACGACCGGAGCGGTCGGCCGGCAGCCGCGTCGTAGTGCGAATGAAAACTACATTCTCGTACAAATTTGTTATTGCGGTCAGCCGCACGGCTGGCCGCATTCCGGCTAACCGCATAGTGCGTAGGAGGCCTTAGACCCACTGGTGTATTTACCGTATCGATAAACAAACGACTTGACGTATGACTCGACTAAACTTATTTCAAATAATCCACTTGACACTAGCAAAATTGTCTGTCGAAATGACGGACAGAGGCCATATATAAGAGAAGAACTATTCAAAAACCATACCTAGAATTGAGGTACACATACTCTGCATTTTCTTCGCAGTGTTGCTTGTGAATACAGCCGTTTGCTTGGTTTTCAATTTACGCGTATTCATAAATTCAATGACGACAAAGTATCAGCGTTTCTTCTAAACTAATTAGAAAAGTATTTAAGACACTTCCTATGTGGAACATTATGTAGTTTTGTTTAGTTAACTTTAGTTTTCTATAACTATTACCATACAGATAAGATTATATCATGCTTTTACAAATGGTACGTATACTAAAAAATACAGTCAACCAAGCGATTTGCTACAAAAAATGTGCACCAAAATTTGGTGCAAATTTTTTGGTCAGAAAACATAATATTTGGATCAATATGACGTGATTTTAATGGTTGATTTTTTCATCGCACATTTTCACGTCCGTCACGCAGTCTACGTTAATTTTCACGTCAAAAATGTACAAATTATATCCGTTTTAAAAGTAGTGTTACCACTTAGACGCCTGTACATATAGCGCGTTATAAAAATATATATATAGTACCTATAAATAACATGGAATATATATACTTAGGCACAAAATAAATTATATGACATAATTATTATCGAAAGTCTGCTTTATACTTTTTTAAGTCCGAGGTTCTCGATATTTAAAGAAAAAGAAATCAGTAATTATGGAGACTTCCGAACCAATAAATGTGATAATCGTTAACTTATCGTCAAGTAAATGTCGTTACATTAGTTATCAGAGGTACACTGCGCGGTGACGCTACAACGTTTAGCAGTCGAGCTGGCGTTGACGCGCAATATGACTCGAATATGACGTTAGGTTAACGTAACGCGGCAACTGTCTAAAATCTGACAGTTACGATTACGTTACGATACGTTTACGATTGTCAAATTTATTCGTAGTTAAGATACTGGATACCATCAGATATTTACTCGTGTGCCTAAAAAATTATAGCGAAAAGTAAAAAAGACGGAGTCGGGAGTCTTCTATACAGTCAGAATAAAAATATTTTACAATTAAATAGTTACAAGTACAGGTTAAGTTTACAATATCAATTTATCACGCACGTATACAAAAAAGTTACGGTTATAAGCTTTAAAAAGAATACAAAAAACTGTGTTGTTTATAAAGTATATTACAATATTAATATAAAGGGTGAATCGAATGCTTACAAACGGACAAACAATTTAAATATATTTATACAAACTTATTGTTAGTGCTGTCTGATAATGGTGTTTCGATTGTCATTTTAAGTTATATTTTTATAGAATTAGAAAGTGGCAATGGTCTTGCCATGAAAAAAAAATATGAGGATAAGTGGCTACGGGCAGGCCATATCTTATGGTATATCATCTGTTCATCAGCTAGAACCGAAAAAACTCGAGAAAAGTACTTGAATAGCGTTCTTAACCGGAAAACTAACTGGCATCTGTCACCCTGCTACAAAAACAGCGACGGATTGGACATTTTTGTCCAATCCGTCACTCAGGGTGACAGAAGGGAATAATCCTGTAAAGCGTAATATGGGATAAACTAACAATAATAGTTATAGCATAATTTATGTATTTTTATACAATGTCATCTCTCTTGATATGTTAGGCATAGAGATCTTTTAGGTTTTAATAAATCAATTTGCTCTTAAAAACATACATACGTCCGCCAGCGTCTCGGGTTAAAAAGTAACCTGTGTTAATACAGGTTTTGAACTATATATATTCCAAGTTTCATCCAAATCAGACCAGTAGTTGTAGCGTGATTGAAACACAAACCAAACTTTGACATTTATAATATTAGTAGGATAGAATAGGTATTATACTTACAAATGTAAGGAACACTTTTTGACTGTCCCAATGAATTTCTCAATTTTATTTACAGTTTTTAAACAATTATTGATGGGAATATGCGACAGTTTTTGTAATCAGTTGTCTTAAAATGTCAATCGAAAAACATACTTGGTATACTAAACCTACGTATATTAGAAAATTGCAAGTATATCACATACATCACATTTCTCTCAGTAAATAAGGCTCAACTTTACACAACTCGATATTCGATTAAAGAAAGTAATTTTACTATAATTTTTACTTAGAACGAGATATTTTGAAATACCTCATTTTTAGTGAAAATCATATTTATAATCAAAACCATGATAATTTCAAAGTTACAATTTGGCAATGTTATTGTTCATTCATGCGCATCGTTCATCTCGGACATGTTAGATTAACAATGATTTAATTTTTTTTTAAATTTTTTTTTTCACTTATCATCAGGTTAGATTGCGGTCAAACGATTGTCTATAATGTATAATAAAAAAATAAAAAAAAAACAAATTGAAACGCCTTTTTTTTCGACTAGCTTCCGCCTACGACTTTGTCCGCATCCCGTTCGTCCTGTTTTTCGGGATAAAAACTTATGTATTAATCCAGGTTACGAACTATTAGATGTATTCAAAGTTTTAGCCCAATCGGAATAGTCGCGTGATTGAAACACAAACAACTAAATTTAACATTGATTATAACAATTTTTTTATTAGTAAGATTACAATAACTATTTTAACAAATCGTTGGATTTCGACTACTTCCAAAACAACTTAAAATCAAATGTAAATAAGAATTTAAAAGTACAACTAATATAAAATATACAAAATACATCATTCGATGTTAAGGCGCGATGGGATAACGATAATAGCAAAAGCTAAATATCTCGCTTACAATTTAATCATTTATTTTAGCATTTTTATTTTTTATTTTTCGATATTAAATCCTGTTGAAAACTGATAAACGTTAAACACTTCTTGTTTATAATAAACAATTTCTATATGATTTAGATAAGCAAACAATCATATGATCTAGAATATTCCAAATTAACACATACATTGAGCTATCTATAAATCGGTATCAACGGTTTGTAGATGGCTCAACTGTATCATGTGTATTTTGTAAATACAACGTGTAACATATTGTCCCTATAAGCCGAAATGGGGCTTATTCAGACCAAACACGTGAATAGATTGGCATGTGCAAAAGTTGAATACAACATGTTTGAAATTTCCATTTTTCTTTTTTTTTGTCTTACAAATTTGCGACCACTATTAGGGCGGCTTGCACGAGAATCACTCAACGTGTTTAACAGCTAAATAGATTTAAATCTGACGTATTTATATGACTTGACAACTCGCTAAATACTATTTAAAAGTTAAACGCGTTTAGCGATTCTGGTGCAAGCCGCCCTTAGTGTTTATTTACTTTGCGTTAGCCAGCCTGTTAGTACACATGCTCACGCACCCTCCTATCACGTCGCACCCACACATAGACACTTTGACACGTGTGTATTTTTAAGGAAACTTTAAGACTCTTTTCATGAATGAAAAACTTCGAAATATTAAAAGTCTCAGAACTAATGTTGTTCGCCATGACGTGTAGAATACCCCCCTTTCGGACTTAAAGGGACATTATGTTACACCCTGTATTGTATATATTGTATTTCGTCGTAATTTTTGACTAAATACGCTGAGAGGGAGCTACAAGCCTACTCCATCCCGTTCAAAGTGACCCCTGACGACATATAAATCATCTAGATTAGATGCAAAAGGTCTGCTTATAAACAGTCAATTTAATTTCTAAATCGCATACCTTTTAAATTTTCGAACATCTAGGTTGCTATGATTTTCATACAGATTGTGTCGAAGCGCATTTTACAATTTAAAAGCTTATGCGTAAGTAATTTAAGTTCATATTTGCTTTTTTATTTACACATCGTTGAACGCATAGATAGCCTAGTCTAACCCTTTTCAATTATACATATTATCCTGTAATTTTATCGCAGCTTTTAAAAAGAGATGGCAACAGATTTAGCAGCCATTTTAGCTAGCGTAGCTTTAGAATACGAATAATGATCCTTGTGTGTAGAAATATTTCACATTGAATGACTAAAGTAGTGGAGCGTACATTTTAGAGAAATATTTTCAGACAATTTCTTTTTACCTCTGCCTATAATCGCCATTACCTCACAAAACACGTCCGTCGATACCCTCAAAACTAAGATTTTGTCATTTTTACTATACAAGTGTTATGCAAATATGAACCTTATAACTTCGTAAAATGCGATCTACACTGGTGGGACTCATTCATTCAAAGCTAACATTTACAAGCTTGTCAATAAAGTTGAATTTCGATTGCGAAGCGCTTCAAATAGGTATGTAATCTCTGATCTGCTTGAGTGTTTCTTGATCTGTGGACTGGATGAGTTGGTCGAATGTTTCAGGCCCGACTTGGTTTTTTAGTGTTTCCAGCTGTGAAAATAATCAAAAAAATAGACTATTTGTTTTTAACCCTCTGCAGCTGAGGTGAAAATAATGTTATCATTCTACTGATGTGGTGTCTATCAGGCGTCAACTAAACTAGCGTGAATTACCATTACATAAAAGTTTATTTATAAATACTTATTTATATTATTATTTATCGGTTTATAAACTTACGAAATCAATAAATATCTATTGGAATAAAACAATATATTAGTTATTATAGAATCAGTTTTATTGAGATCAATTTCTGAGACAAAAGTTAACTGACCTTAGAAATTATTAAAAAAAATAAACATATATTAAATTTTGCCCTAAAATTAAGCAAATTTTGTTTTTTAAAGCAATCATCTAAAACTAGAAAAAATATCAACAAAATCGTATGATACGTTTAGGCACAAAGCAATCTCAAAGTTCACCCTTATTTTAGGTCAAAATTTGCAGTCTTCGCAAATTTGAGCGGCGCATTATAGGCATATCGCTTTCTTACAAGCGCAGCGGCTAAACCTGGTCTGCCTTTTAAGTCTGCTGGGGCATAAGCTACACAGCTTTCTTCCAGATGGCTCAGCTGGAGGGGGAGTTTCAGGAAGAAGAGGCAAATCCTCACCTAAAACTCTTCTGATGATCAAGCGAAGCTCTCTCGTCAGTCTGTTTTTATAGACTCGCTTCTTCAAAGTGGGAAGAACCAACTCTCATCGATTTCTGTTTTTGACCATAAAAACCCGTTCTAGCCAATATGATTTGAAACTGCTCGCCCATGTTCTTCAGTACCAAGTAAATGAGCTTAGTGGCTGGTCGTCTTCAATTTCGCTGCCGTTTACATCGCTGTCGTTACTTTCGTTTAATACCTATCTCATAATTTCCTGAGATCCCCTTCTCTCATGTTTCTCAAATGGTTTCCATTGCTTATTCAATCACAAAATCCGAGTCTTCAACCGAATCATAAAAGTCACTAAACTCATTTTCTTCCTCTAAATTCTGAAGTCAGTCTTCGATGTGTGTATCAATATTCCGTGGCCTCCCGTTGAAACATGGCTTGGATGGTCCAGGACCTGAGATCTCAGGATTTGCCATCTAAAAAGATAATCAGCTTAGTAACACTGAGATTATGTATGCGAGACACTATGAAATGTTACATATTTTACTGAAATTATGAATATCGGACACTAGGGAATACGAAAGGTCTTTGTGAGGTTACGTCTAACAGAATCAGGTCTTATTGCTGTACTTACGTCTAAGAGACACCTTTAGCTTCTACCGCCCGACGTATGACCCGCGCGACCGATCGCACCACACAGCCCGCTGCCGGGCACCAATCGAGGAAGGTACTGAGCGAGACAAAACTATATCGCGCCATATTGCGAGATGGCAACTATATATCGGTTTGGCGGTGTCCAAGAGACACCATGTCAGCTGCAGAGGGTTAACATTATTTTATCTGAGGCTGATACGCCACGTTTCAAGTATGTAATCTGAAATTCAAGTAAACAACAGGTCTGCCCCAAATTCCAAACCAAAATTACGCATTACGGTTGTATTCGATTCTCATCGCTAAATTTCTCCAGAACTTCTACATTGTCTATGAGTTGGGGGGAGGGGGGAGGGGGGAGGGGGTAGAGTTCTTATACTAGCGAATGCGTTAGCGCACGACGGCGCAGCTCGTGCGGCGTGTCGCCCCGCTAGTACTATACGTATATACAGTTACCTGTGCGTGTGTGACTGCGCGCAGGTCTATGGAATGCGCGGGGTGGGAGTGCGTTAGCGCACGACGGCGCAGCTCGTGCGGCGTGTCGCCCCGCTAGTACTATACGTATATACAGTTACCTGTGCGTGTGTGACTGCGCGCAGGTCTATGGAATGCGCGGGGTGGGAGTGCGTTAGCGCACGACGGCGCAGCTCGTGCGGCGTGTCGCCCCGCTAGTACTATACGTATATACAGTTACCTGTGCGTGTGTGACTGCGCGCAGGTCTATGGAATGCGCGGGGTGGGAGTGCGTTAGCGCACGACGGCGCAGCTCGTGCGGCGTGCCGCCCCGCTAGTACTATACGTATATACAGTTACCTGTGCGTGTGTGACTGCGCGCAGGTCTATGGAATGCGCGGGGTGGGAGTGCGTTAGCGCACGACGGCGCAGCTCGTGCGGCGTGCCGCCCCGCTAGTACTATACGTATATACAGTTACCTGTGCGTGTGTGACTGCGCGCAGGTCTATGGAATGCGCGGGGTGGGAGTGCGTTAGCGCACGACGGCGCAGCTCGTGCGGCGTGTCGCCCCGCTAGTACTATACGTATATACAGTTACCTGTGCGTGTGTGACTGCGCGCAGGTCTATGGAATGCGCGGGGTGGGAGTGCGTTAGCGCACGACGGCGCAGCTCGTGCGGCGTGTCGCCCCGCTAGTACTATACGTATATACAGTTACCTGTGCGTGTGTGACTGCGCGCAGGTCTATGGAATGCGCGGGGTGGGAGTGCGTTAGCGCACGACGGCGCAGCTCGTGCGGCGTGTCGCCCCGCTAGTACTATACGTATATACAGTTACCTGTGCGTGTGTGACTGCGCGCAGGTCTATGGAATGCGCGGGGTGGGAGTGCGTTAGCGCACGACGGCGCAGCTCGTGCGGCGTGTCGCCCCGCTAGTACTATACGTATATACAGTTACCTGTGCGTGTGTGACTGCGCGCAGGTCTATGGAATGCGCGGGGTGGGAGTGCGTTAGCGCACGACGGCGCAGCTCGTGCGGCGTGCCGCCCCGCTAGTACTATACGTATATACAGTTACCTGTGCGTGTGTGACTGCGCGCAGGTCTATGGAATGCGCGGGGTGGGAGTGCGTTAGCGCACGACGGCGCAGCTCGTGCGGCGTGTCGCCCCGCTAGTACTATACGTATATACAGTTACCTGTGCGTGTGTGACTGCGCGCAGGTCTATGGAATGCGCGGGGTGGGAGTGCGTTAGCGCACGACGGCGCAGCTCGTGCGGCGTGTCGCCCCGCTAGTACTATACGTATATACAGTTACCTGTGCGTGTGTGACTGCGCGCAGGTCTATGGAATGCGCGGGGTGGGAGTGCGTTAGCGCACGACGGCGCAGCTCGTGCGGCGTGCCGCCCCGCTAGTACTATACGTATATACAGTTACCTGTGCGTGTGTGACTGCGCGCAGGTCTATGGAATGCGCGGGGTGGGAGTGCGTTAGCGCACGACGGCGCAGCTCGTGCGGCGTGCCGCCCCGCTAGTACTATACGTATATACAGTTACCTGTGCGTGTGTGACTGCGCGCAGGTCTATGGAATGCGCGGGGTGGGAGTGCGTTAGCGCACGACGGCGCAGCTCGTGCGGCGTGCCGCCCCGCTAGTACTATACGTATATACAGTTACCTGTGCGTGTGTGACTGCGCGCAGGTCTATGGAATGCGCGGGGTGGGAGTGCGTTAGCGCACGACGGCGCAGCTCGTGCGGCGTGCCGCCCCGCTAGTACTATACGTATATACAGTTACCTGTGCGTGTGTGACTGCGCGCAGGTCTATGGAATGCGCGGGGTGGGAGTGCGTTAGCGCACGACGGCGCAGCTCGTGCGGCGTGTCGCCCCGCTAGTACTATACGTATATACAGTTACCTGTGCGTGTGTGACTGCGCGCAGGTCTATGGAATGCGCGGGGTGGGAGTGCGTTAGCGCACGACGGCGCAGCTCGTGCGGCGTGTCGCCCCGCTAGTACTATACGTATATACAGTTACCTGTGCGTGTGTGACTGCGCGCAGGTCTATGGAATGCGCGGGGTGGGAGTGCGTTAGCGCACGACGGCGCAGCTCGTGCGGCGTGCCGCCCCGCTAGTACTATACGTATATACAGTTACCTGTGCGTGTGTGACTGCGCGCAGGTCTATGGAATGCGCGGGGTGGGAGTGCGTTAGCGCACGACGGCGCAGCTCGTGCGGCGTGTCGCCCCGCTAGTACTATACGTATATACAGTTACCTGTGCGTGTGTGACTGCGCGCAGGTCTATGGAATGCGCGGGGTGGGAGTGCGTTAGCGCACGACGGCGCAGCTCGTGCGGCGTGTCGCCCCGCTAGTACTATACGTATATACAGTTACCTGTGCGTGTGTGACTGCGCGCAGGTCTATGGAATGCGCGGGGTGGGAGTGCGTTAGCGCACGACGGCGCAGCTCGTGCGGCGTGCCGCCCCGCTAGTACTATACGTATATACAGTTACCTGTGCGTGTGTGACTGCGCGCAGGTCTATGGAATGCGCGGGGTGGGAGTGCGTTAGCGCACGACGGCGCAGCTCGTGCGGCGTGTCGCCCCGCTAGTACTATACGTATATACAGTTACCTGTGCGTGTGTGACTGCGCGCAGGTCTATGGAATGCGCGGGGTGGGAGTGCGTTAGCGCACGACGGCGCAGCTCGTGCGGCGTGCCGCCCCGCTAGTACTATACGTATATACAGTTACCTGTGCGTGTGTGACTGCGCGCAGGTCTATGGAATGCGCGGGGTGGGAGTGCGTTAGCGCACGACGGCGCAGCTCGTGCGGCGTGTCGCCCCGCTAGTACTATACGTATATACAGTTACCTGTGCGTGTGTGACTGCGCGCAGGTCTATGGAATGCGCGGGGTGGGAGTGCGTTAGCGCACGACGGCGCAGCTCGTGCGGCGTGTCGCCCCGCTAGTACTATACGTATATACAGTTACCTGTGCGTGTGTGACTGCGCGCAGGTCTATGGAATGCGCGGGGTGGGAGTGCGTTAGCGCACGACGGCGCAGCTCGTGCGGCGTGCCGCCCCGCTAGTACTATACGTATATACAGTTACCTGTGCGTGTGTGACTGCGCGCAGGTCTATGGAATGCGCGGGGTGGGAGTGCGTTAGCGCACGACGGCGCAGCTCGTGCGGCGTGTCGCCCCGCTAGTACTATACGTATATACAGTTACCTGTGCGTGTGTGACTGCGCGCAGGTCTATGGAATGCGCGGGGTGGGAGTGCGTTAGCGCACGACGGCGCAGCTCGTGCGGCGTGTCGCCCCGCTAGTACTATACGTATATACAGTTACCTGTGCGTGTGTGACTGCGCGCAGGTCTATGGAATGCGCGGGGTGGGAGTGCGTTAGCGCACGACGGCGCAGCTCGTGCGGCGTGCCGCCCCGCTAGTACTATACGTATATACAGTTACCTGTGCGTGTGTGACTGCGCGCAGGTCTATGGAATGCGCGGGGTGGGAGTGCGTTAGCGCACGACGGCGCAGCTCGTGCGGCGTGCCGCCCCGCTAGTACTATACGTATATACAGTTACCTGTGCGTGTGTGACTGCGCGCAGGTCTATGGAATGCGCGGGGTGGGAGTGCGTTAGCGCACGACGGCGCAGCTCGTGCGGCGTGCCGCCCCGCTAGTACTATACGTATATACAGTTACCTGTGCGTGTGTGACTGCGCGCAGGTCTATGGAATGCGCGGGGTGGGAGTGCGTTAGCGCACGACGGCGCAGCTCGTGCGGCGTGTCGCCCCGCTAGTACTATACGTATATACAGTTACCTGTGCGTGTGTGACTGCGCGCAGGTCTATGGAATGCGCGGGGTGGGAGTGCGTTAGCGCACGACGGCGCAGCTCGTGCGGCGTGTCGCCCCGCTAGTACTATACGTATATACAGTTACCTGTGCGTGTGTGACTGCGCGCAGGTCTATGGAATGCGCGGGGTGGGAGTGCGTTAGCGCACGACGGCGCAGCTCGTGCGGCGTGTCGCCCCGCTAGTACTATACGTATATACAGTTACCTGTGCGTGTGTGACTGCGCGCAGGTCTATGGAATGCGCGGGGTGGGAGTGCGTTAGCGCACGACGGCGCAGCTCGTGCGGCGTGCCGCCCCGCTAGTACTATACGTATATACAGTTACCTGTGCGTGTGTGACTGCGCGCAGGTCTATGGAATGCGCGGGGTGGGAGTGCGTTAGCGCACGACGGCGCAGCTCGTGCGGCGTGTCGCCCCGCTAGTACTATACGTATATACAGTTACCTGTGCGTGTGTGACTGCGCGCAGGTCTATGGAATGCGCGGGGTGGGAGTGCGTTAGCGCACGACGGCGCAGCTCGTGCGGCGTGTCGCCCCGCTAGTACTATACGTATATACAGTTACCTGTGCGTGTGTGACTGCGCGCAGGTCTATGGAATGCGCGGGGTGGGAGTGCGTTAGCGCACGACGGCGCAGCTCGTGCGGCGTGCCGCCCCGCTAGTACTATACGTATATACAGTTACCTGTGCGTGTGTGACTGCGCGCAGGTCTATGGAATGCGCGGGGTGGGAGTGCGTTAGCGCACGACGGCGCAGCTCGTGCGGCGTGTCGCCCCGCTAGTACTATACGTATATACAGTTACCTGTGCGTGTGTGACTGCGCGCAGGTCTATGGAATGCGCGGGGTGGGAGTGCGTTAGCGCACGACGGCGCAGCTCGTGCGGCGTGTCGCCCCGCTAGTACTATACGTATATACAGTTACCTGTGCGTGTGTGACTGCGCGCAGGTCTATGGAATGCGCGGGGTGGGAGTGCGTTAGCGCACGACGGCGCAGCTCGTGCGGCGTGCCGCCCCGCTAGTACTATACGTATATACAGTTACCTGTGCGTGTGTGACTGCGCGCAGGTCTATGGAATGCGCGGGGTGGGAGTGCGTTAGCGCACGACGGCGCAGCTCGTGCGGCGTGCCGCCCCGCTAGTACTATACGTATATACAGTTACCTGTGCGTGTGTGACTGCGCGCAGGTCTATGGAATGCGCGGGGTGGGAGTGCGTTAGCGCACGACGGCGCAGCTCGTGCGGCGTGCCGCCCCGCTAGTACTATACGTATATACAGTTACCTGTGCGTGTGTGACTGCGCGCAGGTCTATGGAATGCGCGGGGTGGGAGTGCGTTAGCGCACGACGGCGCAGCTCGTGCGGCGTGTCGCCCCGCTAGTACTATACGTATATACAGTTACCTGTGCGTGTGTGACTGCGCGCAGGTCTATGGAATGCGCGGGGTGGGAGTGCGTTAGCGCACGACGGCGCAGCTCGTGCGGCGTGCCGCCCCGCTAGTACTATACGTATATACAGTTACCTGTGCGTGTGTGACTGCGCGCAGGTCTATGGAATGCGCGGGGTGGGAGTGCGTTAGCGCACGACGGCGCAGCTCGTGCGGCGTGTCGCCCCGCTAGTACTATACGTATATACAGTTACCTGTGCGTGTGTGACTGCGCGCAGGTCTATGGAATGCGCGGGGTGGGAGTGCGTTAGCGCACGACGGCGCAGCTCGTGCGGCGTGCCGCCCCGCTAGTACTATACGTATATACAGTTACCTGTGCGTGTGTGACTGCGCGCAGGTCTATGGAATGCGCGGGGTGGGAGTGCGTTAGCGCACGACGGCGCAGCTCGTGCGGCGTGTCGCCCCGCTAGTACTATACGTATATACAGTTACCTGTGCGTGTGTGACTGCGCGCAGGTCTATGGAATGCGCGGGGTGGGAGTGCGTTAGCGCACGACGGCGCAGCTCGTGCGGCGTGCCGCCCCGCTAGTACTATACGTATATACAGTTACCTGTGCGTGTGTGACTGCGCGCAGGTCTATGGAATGCGCGGGGTGGGAGTGCGTTAGCGCACGACGGCGCAGCTCGTGCGGCGTGTCGCCGGCGGCGGCGCCCTCGCCCCAGCGCGCCGCGGCACCGCGCCCCTCGAGCGGCGACGCGGGCCGCGACCCCGGCGGCGCTACCAGCCCACTGAAATAACATATTTCTACGAGTTAGGGAAAGTTTTTACAGGATTTTTTAGATAATCAGTGAAGATTGACAAAGCAAGTTACGCCACGAGTTTTTCATGTCATTGTGGTGCGTGTTTTTGATATATGTTCACGAGTGCTGCCGTCTTCGATTCCTCGGATGCAAGTAGAAAAGGTACTCACTCGACAGAGTTCCCGCTGTCGTCCTGTTTCATGACGTCATTGAGTACTTCTGTCAGGTTGAGAAGTATCGCTGGAAACTTTTGCAGAACTGTCGCGTTTTGAGTAGTCAGTAATGCTGCTAAGCCCAGACCTGGAAATAAATAAATTTAGGTTAAAAAATTTACTAAACTTGAGTCTTATTTCAAAGGCACAGATGTTATTTGGCAGGTAGCTCCACAGACTGTATGCTTGGCTCAGATTGGAGGAGAGTGGAGAGTGGGGAGCGGGGGGGTGTTGTGTTGTCCCTCAAACATCTCCATACTGACCAGCTAAATGGCTAAATTTCAAAATAAATAATAAATATTCATGGACATTTCACACGAGGCCCTCTAGTCCCCAACTAAGCAAAGCTTGTAATATGGGCATTAGATGGCTGATGGAATACTTATATTTTTTTTGTAAATACATACTTATAATATTATATAGATTATATAGTAACACCCAGACATAGCAAAAACATCTATGTTCTCCACGCTCAAATGTTTGTTCTTGGTGGGTATCGAACCCACGACCCACAGCACGGAAGACAAGAGCTATTACCGACTGAGCTGTGACGCATACAATACCTTGATTTACCATCTCTTTTTACTGATCCATTTGATCATGAGCCTGTGATCCATTTGATCATGAGCCTCTGATCCATTTGATCATGAGCCTGCAATTCAAAAGAGAACCACTCACCAACAACCTTCCAGCGTTCCACCTGCGTCACCAGATTCATCTTCTCCGTCCAAACATTGAGGAACCTGCTCAGCACCTTGCCGGGGTCGGCGCCGCACTCGGGGATGGTGCTGGAGGCTTCTTGAATAGCCTTGTAGAACAGATCCGTGGAGAGGAGGATCACGCGCGAGATGAGACATAGCTGCACGGACAGCACTGTAGGCAGGTCGTCCGTTTCTGATACAGCACTGCAAATATATATTTTACTAGCAGTTACCCGCGACTTCGTCCACGAAAAAAAAAACTAAAAAAATATAACCTAAAATAACCGGGAAAGTAGCCTATGTGTTAGTCAAAGTCAAAATGTCTTTATTCAATAAAATCACAAGGATCATTTAGAATCGTCTTATATAACTAGGTGATTCTAGGTGCCAGTTCCACGCGACCAGAGCCAACAAGAACGGGTAAGAAACTACGGCCTGGTTTCTAGCGTTTTTTTGTATGATCCCTTTTACAGAGAAATATACATAGAACACAAGAATAGCACTGACATTGCGAGTCGAGTAGTTAGCTGTCGATGGGTGGAGCGACAGGTTACGCACTATAATATATTCCAAGTTTCATTCAAATCGGACCAGTTGTTACAGCGTGATTGAAACACAAACATCTAAACTTTATGTTTATGGCATATGTTTATTTGTTACATCACACATAGAAAAAATATTAAAAAGAAAGAAATTAATATTTTTTTTTTTAAATTATCCTGTCTCGTCCCACTGCTGGGCAAAGGTCTCCCCCAATTTTAAATTAATAAAAATTAATAAATTAATATTGGTATACTCACTGTATAACCCTAATAATCGTCGGCCATATAACCTTGACTCCCAACAACGCGTTCCTCTCTGGGAAATGCACGCTGATACAAATCTCCGCCATTTTGAGTACTGTGACCACGCCCTCAGTTCGCATGTCGCTCAGCATCTCGTCCAGCAGCGCCATGCACTTCCCGCCCGCGCCAGAGAGGAACTCCTCGGGACACAGCAACGTGTACGCTTGCATTATATACACTACTATCCTTAAGTGCTCGGACGATTGTTCTGGAAAAAGTTGTTATGTTTACACTAGCAATTACCCGCGATTTTGTCCACAAAACAATAAAATATAATAAAAAAAGCGGGTAAAGTAGCCTGTGTTAATCCAGGTTACAAACTATAATAGATGTTTGTTCTATGTCTGGGTGTTACTATGTATTATAAGTATGTATTTACAAAAAAAAAAAGATATAAGTATTCTATCAGCATCTAGTTCCCATATCACAAGCTTTGCTTAGTTTGGGACTAGAGGGCGTCGTGTGAAATGTCCATGAATATTTATTTATTTATATTTAACTATAATATATTCCAAGTTTCATCCAAATCGGACTAGTAGTTACAGCGTGATTGAAAACCAAACATCGAAACTTTGACATTTATAATAGTAGTGGGATTTTAGAGCATATTTTAATATCCAAACTAGATTGCTAAATAGCATTTAGCTCGCCTTTGTACTATTTTTATGTGGAATAAAGAATTTTCTAATCTAATCTAATCTGGATCTAATCTAATCTAGGTCTAATCTAATCTAGATCTAATCTAATTGCTGATAGAATACTTATATACCATACAGGTATATAATAAACTACCAGAACGGATGAAAGAAGCCTAATCTGATACCCTATTTATTATTATTAACTTCTTTATTTCAGACAACAAGATCCATACATAGTACACGCATTTAGGCACAAAAACACAAAGAAATAGGTACATTTTTAGGTACTAAAACAAAAAGAATAAATAAAACCCCTATATAACAAGCTTCACCCAATGTTGGAGTATAGGGCTATCATACTTATCAGCCATTAAGTTCAAAATGCTGTTACTACTCCCCCTCACTCTACAACAAAAAAATGTTATTATGAATTAAATGATTATATGAATTAAAATATGTGCGAATATAATAATAATACTGAATTAACACAAGAAATTGACTGAATTGTAGAATTGACGTGAATAAAACCTCGGTCTGCCTACTTTCCTGTTGCAATACCCCTGAACAGGGTTCATGTGTGATACCTACCTACAATGTAACAACTATAATACCATGTGAAAGCAATAAATAAATAATAAATATTCATGGACATTTCACACGACGCCCTCTAGTCTTAAACTAAGCAAAGCTTGTGATATGGGAACTAGATGGCTGATAGAATACTTATATACTTTTTTCTTTTTTGTAAATACATACTTATAATACATAGTAACACCCAGACATAGAACAAACATGTTTTCCACGCACAAATGTTTGTTCTTGGTGGTTAAATGTATTGAGTATACTTTTTTTTTAAATAATATTAAATGTTACCTAATATGGGGTATAAATTGTCAGCCAGCTGCAAGGTCTCAGGGTCTGCCACTAGTGTGCACTCCAGTATCGCGAGCCACAGTTCCAATGCGTCTTCTAAAAGGTATACGTGCGCCGGTTCTGATAGCTTTGTAGATTCATTCACTACGCTCAGCACCCACGGCCTGATGCTGGGCGCACATTCACCTAATGCCTGTGGGTATAAGGTTTGACAATACAACTGTGTAAGAAGTTTATATTGAAATCATGTCGACCATTATGAATTGAAATAGACTCAATTGCACAAATAACTATCGTCTAAGTGACTATCGACTTTTGCTAATACTTATTATGTTATTGTAATGATGTTATGTTGTGAAACATTTTTTTCTCTCGAGCTTTTAGACTCGGTGTATTCTAAGCACCCGCCCCAAGATCCTCAGGGAAAAGGTTGCTCAGACTCCCTCTCGCCCTCTCTATTATTTGTTCCCCCCCCGATTGACAAAAACTGTATCCCCAAGAACTTTACTAATTATTGTGACTGTGTATGGCTGCCTGTTTCTGAATGATGTGAATATTTATGTTTGAATTTAAATTATCGCAATATCTATGTAAGCTTTTAGCTATTATTCTCGTGGCGCCGAAAACAATAGGTACGACTTCGGTAGGTGTTTTCCAAAGTCTGATATTTTTTTTTTAATAAGTATATAAATATTCATGGACATTTCACACGACGCCCTCTAGTCCCAAACTAAGCATAGCTTGTGATATGGGAACTAGATGGCTGATAGAATACTTATATACTTTTTTTTTGTAAATACATATTTATAATACATAGTAACACCCAGACATAGAACAAACATCTATGTTTTCCACGCACAAATGTTTGTTCTAAGTGGGGATCGAACCCACGACCCACAGCACGGAAGGCAGAGCTATTACCGACTGAGCTGTGACGCCTGTCAAAATATCTATGTAAGCTTTTAGCTATTATTCCCGTGGCGCCGACAACAATAGGTACGACTTCGGTAGGTGTTTTCCAAAGTCTGGTTATTTCTACTTTTAATGCATGATATTTACTAAGTTTCTCTATGTTATTATGTTATAATGTAAATCCGTTTTTGGCTATCAGTTTTAAATTTAAATTTTCGCCATTATTTTTAAGAGTTGTGGATTTTGTTACTCAATAAAATAAATAAAGTATGGAAAATATCTACACTGCTTACCTACTGAAGCTCCTATTGTGGCGCCACTATTTATTATTGTGGTAGGTACGAGAATAACGTTGTGGTGCCACCGCCACATAGAATAACCTACCTTCAGTAGATGTACTAAAGCTGACAATGCCGCGGCTCGTAGCATATTGTGGTGAGCGGCGTGATGCCACAATTGTGGCAGGTACGAGAACAGCGCTGTGGTGCCACCGCCACGCGCCACGCGTGCTCCTACCCGCTCCATCACGTACGACACCACGTGCAGTACGTGCATTTTAGTATCGCACTCTTCTGAATCCACCTGAAATAACCATGTTTAAATAACCATGGACAGGCGTCACAGCTCAGTTGGTAATAGCTCTGCCTTCCGTGCTGTGGGTCGTCGGTTCGATCCCCACCGAGAACAAACATTTGTGCGTGGAAAACATAGATGTTTGTTTTATGTCTGGGTGTTACTATGTATAATAAGTATGTATTTACAAAAAAAAAAGTATATAAGTATTCTATCAGCCATCTAGTTCCCATATTACAAGCTTTGCTTAGTTTGGGACTAGAGGGCGTTGTGTATAAAGTTCATGAATATTTATTTATTTATTTATGTTTTGTTATAAAACTAGCTTTCGCCTGCGACTTCGTCCGCGTTTCATTTTATCCTGTTCATTATTCGGGATAAAAAGTAGGCTATGCGTCATCCCTATTAGAGTATACTCTTTGCCGAACTGAGTATAAGGCCACTGGTATTACTTTAGTCTATTCTTCCATAGACAAATCACTGCCTAATGTGCATCATTGCAGAGCCTAGAAAAACGGGCGGGAAACTACGATTTCGTTCCTAGCGTTTTTAACCGACTTCAAAAAAGGAGGAGGTTCTCAATTCGGTTTTTTTAATAATGTTTGTTACCTCATAACTCCGTCATTTATAAACCGATTTCAAAAATTCTTTTTTTATCTGAAAGGATATACTTCCAGGTTGGTCCCATTCATTTTCATCAAAATCGGTTCTGTAGTTTGGGTTATAAATCGAAATAACTGAAAAAAATATGCCAACCACGTGCACAAAATTGCGTATTTTGCTGTCCTGTGACTTTTAAGTGGTGTTTACAGTCACTAGAAAATTCCCAATGAACTGTCATCATCATCATCATCATCATCATATTGATGTTGAAGCTGGTAATCAAATTGAAGTCGGTTTTTCTAATTTTTTTAAACTTTTAAATTAAATAAATAAATATTCAGGGACATTTCACACAACACCCTCTAGTCCCAATCTAAGCAATGATTGTAATATGGGAACCAGATAGCTGATAGAATACTTATATACTTTATTTTTTTGTAAATACATACTTATAATACATACTAACACCCAGACATAGAACAAACATCTATGTTTTGCACGCACAAATGTTTGTTCTTGGTGGGGATCGAACCACGACCCACAGCACGGAAGGCAGAGCTATTACCGACTGAGCTGTGACGCCTGTCAATGTATGATATGAATGTATGATGTTGCAATGATTAAAAATTAAATTGAAACGCTGATGTTGCAGTGTGGTACCAACTTACCAACAGCTCATACAAGGCTGCAATAGCGTGCGGCGCGAATGGCGTAAACTGCTCCACGTCGAAGTTGAAATCGTCTATCGTGCTTCGCAACGCTTCCGCAGCGGCTAGCTTCACTGCTGCGTCTTCGCTCGGACTTGTGAGCGGTTCGAGAAGCGCTGCGTATATCGCCGGTCGGATTGACTGCGAAGCGCGGACGCCGCACCATTGCCCTGTGAGAAATAAATAATTTTGGAGATGAGGGTAGGTATGCATAGTTTATTAATTTTGGTGATGAGGGTAGGTATGCATAGTTTTTATTATCTTTGAAACTTGCCAGATTATTTTTGAGTGCCATAAATAAACTCGTCTGAAATAAAACTTTTTTTATAATAGGTCTTATTACTAGACGGAGTAAAGCTCATGGGTACAAGGGTTTCAATATAACAGTGTTATCCTAATGAGTTTCATATGCCTATTGTAAATGCGTCCGCTAAGTTTTATGTCTATCATGCATCCTCAAAGGCCCCAGAGGAAGACCAGCGCAGGTTTAACGCCTGCACATGCTGAACTGGGACCTTTTTGCAACATTGCAATTGTTTAATTTTTTACTTAATTTTTAAAAATCGTGTTTTAATTTTATTATAGTTTGTGTTTTTTATTGTATGTGTTTTTGTGTTGTTGTTGCAAATAAATATTTTGTATTGTATTGTAAGTTTAGAGATTATGTAACTTTGTTACAGTAATTTTCAAACGGTTTATTTGAAACAGATGATCTATTGATCTATTCTGTAGTTTAATATTTAATTTAGTAAATTGAATAGTTACCAATCAGTTGGCAGACCCGCCTCCGTATAATTCTGTAATTATTATCTTTGATTTTTAATTCTTGACTAAGTACTTTTGTAAACCATTCGTCGAAATCCACCTGAAAAATAACATATTCTAAAGTAAAATGTACAACATTCCCGTTCGTCCCACTGAGCATGTTGGTAGGACTAACGGGAAGTTATTTTGAAATCTTCCTAAACTGAAATCAGACTTTGCTCCGTTTGCAAAAAATTACAGAACGCACAACAGACCTTTACCCCTCTGAAGTTAAATGCAAATACGATTGCGCATGTACTGTTGTGCGTAAACAATTAAATTAAAAAATTTAAAAACCCCCGCATATTTGACCAGTTTTTCAAATATAGCTAAGAACACTCCCTCCCGACTAATTCACCTTTCAAACAAAAAAAAACAAAATTAAAATCAGTTCATCCGTTCGGGAGCTACGTTGCCTCACACACACACACACACACACACACACACACACACACACACACACACACACACACACACACACACACACACACACACACACACACACCCCCACACGCGCGCGCGCGCGCGTGACACTTACAACACCCCGTCGTTTTTGCGTCGGTGGTTAAAAATCGCTTACCTTCAATTCGACATAGATACTATAGTGATACTTACATCTTCATACAAGTCAAAAGCCGCCAGTCCGACCGCGTTATAGATGGCGTCCTTGTGCAAAATGGCGGGTAGATCGTTCGGGTCGATTTGATCCTGTATAGTGCCCAGTAATCGAACTAACTCCGGCCCCACTATGTCTCCGAACGGAAATAGTTCTCTGAATAACGCTTCTGTGCACGGCTGGAAATAAATTAATTTAAATTTAAATGGGATAGAACCTTTGTGGCATATCGACCCGCCCGCCATTTTGAAATTTTTTCAAAGTTTCCGCGCACGATGAAAGTATAAATTATATCGGTAGAGCACACTAATACAAGCAAAAAAATGTTCTATACATATTATATTATCCTAAAGTGTCACGTTTCCGAGATATTTGGAGTTAAAAATCGCCAATGAGGTAAATGAGACAGATTTTTTTCTTGTTTTTTTAGCCTGCTAACTGATAACTGAACTTTCTAGAACAAATTCAAAAAAATTGAAACTTTAAAAATCGTAGAAAGTTCAGTTTTTGAGATATCGCAAAAACTCTTTCACAGTTGTCCTTATCTTCTAGACTTTTGATTTATTGATATGAAATAGTTTATTTGCTAGAAATATGGTTACAAGTTCTTATAGTTTTAATAGGTTCTAATAGGTTTCACATATTTCACCAGTCACATCGGCTCGGCATGCTTTATGTTATTTCAAGTTAAACTTATAAACACTCCCCTATTTTCCTTTGAGGGTTAAAAACACATACCTTCAAGCTATACTTCCAAGATTCTCCAGCCTCGTCAGTAGCAAACGTCTCTGGTTCCGCGTCCCACAAGGAAAGGTCATCCGCACTCAGTCTAAAGTAACGTGTGACTAGTGTGTTTACCATTAAAATTAACGTCTGGGGGGTTAAGACTTGCATTTTTTCTTCGTATGCCGTGTCTGTAGGTGGAAATTGTTTTATTAATACACAGTAGTCACAGTTCAGTCGGTATTAGCTCTGCCTTTCGTGCTGTGGGTCGTGGGTTCGATCCCCACCGAGAACAAACATTTGTGTGTGGCAAGATGTTTGTTCTGTGTAAGTTATGTATTTAGAAAAAAAAATAAGTATTCTATCAGCAATATAGTTCCCATATTACAAACTGCTTAGTTTGGGACTAGTAAGCGTCGTGTGAAATGTCCATGAATATTTATTTATATTTAAATAAATGTTTACCTGTGGGTGGTGCCCGCAGCGAATCATTATGTAGACATTTTTCTATCTCCGATCGTGAAGCATTTTGCTTGTATTCCACACATTGCAGAATGCCCTGAAAATAACAATACTAATTATAACTTTTGATTTATTTAATACTGATCTAATGATCCATCATCTCAAAATAGTCAAAATAGTTTTCCCTCAAAATCTACGGGGAGGCTTATGTCCAGGGACGTGAGCACACTGGGCATGTTCTCAGTGGACGTGCGCTGCGAGGTAATGAAATATTAAAGGTATTAAGTAACCACTTAACATCAAATAGATAATCCCCCTAGTCCATCTAGATATCTGTTTTCAAAATCTTCTGCAATCGGTTTCCAATTCCATCCGGACACCAGAAACTACTTTTTCTCATAAAAAAACTTAAAATACCTTGATAATATTGAGGCACTGTATGGTAAACCGTTCATAAGCCAGTGCCATGCCGGCCTCAGTGAAACAGTAGTACAACGAGAACTGCAAGGCAGACTTTATATGAGGCGCGAAGGAAATAGGATGAAGACTTAGTACTCCGAGAGCCACTTTTGTGAGGTGGATGATGAACTTCTCGCAGAGCTCCAGGGGGTATATGCCTCTGCCTTTGAGGAGTTTTCCTGGAAGAAATGAAATGATGAAATATGGTTGACTTTTTTCCTAGACATGGTTTTTCTCAGCAAAGCTATTCTGATTCAATCCTTTTCGAATCGATGCAGGATTTCTTGGTAGGTGATTGTTTGGTAAAGAATTTAGATGTTCATTTTACAATGTTAACAACATCTCAAACTATCCCCTAGCATTTCACAGGAATTACTAAGATATTAAAAATATCACCTATCTTCGACATACATTCTCATTGCAGTTTGTCACCCAAAAAATACCAGTTATATCAAAAATACTAACTGCATTCCACGCTCATTTTAGCGCGATCGAAAACGATATTCAAAAACGCGGTAGACTCCTGACTATCGTGTGCCTTCTTGAATCCAAAAACTGTCAACTTCCTCAGTATCCTCAGACAGAGTAGTGCTTTTTCTAAAGGCTCTGTGATCAGCTCAGTCGCTGCTCCAAGTTGGATCTGACGCAGAAACGCTTCCGTGTTCTCGTGCCACAGTTGGAGTATAAAAGAGTATACTGTATTTGTTAGATCCTGTAACAATTCAAGAGTCAAGAACACAAGTAAAGGCACAATAAATAATAGAACAAGTACAGAAAACTCACTTCGTGAAGCCAAATAAGTAATCTCGCTAAAAGTACAATCTGAAGCGTCACGACGAACGTATGCGGACGACTAGGTGCAGGTACTCTCGTGCAGTGCGCACAGCGGATCTTTATCCCTCTGAAGTTAGGTGCAACAAACGATTGCGCATGTAGATACAGGGTGCGGAAAAATTCGCTTACTTACAATTCGAGACGAAAATGTGTTCTGCGCAGATACTTCAGACCTTCGAGGGACAAAAATCCGTAGTGACTAGGTACTATACATTCAGACGCGTTACGAGCAACGCACTCCTACGCAGACTTCTAGGCTAGGGTAGTTAATGTACTAGCTAGATGATTGCGGTCGTCGTAAGACCTCGTGCATGTGCTTTTAGAGAAAAAAACACAAAAATAATAACGCTCCTTTTTCCTTCACCGTAGTCGAGTACAAAGAGCACGTGCGTAAAATACCCCTATTTTACAATTTCCTTTACGCAGTACAAAACTTTCTCCATTGTAGTTAAAAGGCTTCATACATCTTTACAATGTTTCCAAACGATCACGTTGAATTAGGAAGGAGTCCAAGTAAATGCCTTTATTGATAAGTTTTTTTTTTAAGTTGTTACAAGGGTGAAAGTAAAAACTTTGGAGGTTGAGCAAATAAATCTTGATTATAAAAACTGTTTTGATTAGATTAATGACCATAATAAAGGAAACTACAATACACAAGGAGAGCCATAACTTCTTTAGATTATAATATTACCCCGTTATTGACAAGTTTAAAGTAGAAACTGATATAATTTGACAGGCGTCACAGCTCAGTCGGTATAGCTCTGCCTTCCGTGCTGTGGGTCGTGGGTTCGACCCCTACCAAGAACAAACATTTGTGTGTGACAAACATAGATGTTTGTTCTATGCCTGGGTGTTACTATGTATTATAAGTATGTATTTACAAAAAAAAAGTATACAAGTATTCTATCAGCATCTAGTTCCCATATTACAAGCCTTGCTTAGTTTGGGACTAGAGGGCGTCGTGTGATATTGTCCATGAATATTTATATTTTTATTTAATTTAATCTGACGAATAGCGTTATTCGGAGTTGATTGAAGCCGGCTTTAGAAACTGTAAATTCTAAATCAGTGAAGAGAGTTTAGAAGCTCGTAATAATCATACCTGGAAAGTCTTCCGATCCCCCGTCAGCCGCTTCGAAGCTAATGCTTTCACGACGTGATGGAATATCAGCAGAGATCTGTGCTGGACCAATGGCTGCGGGGCTTTTAGTGCACCTATCAGCTCGGGCACTAAGCTGGCCCAGTGCGTAGGACAATCAAACCTGACATACAAATTATTTCTTATGAATATTGTTTCTTTCATCACCTCACAGGCGAGGTCCCAGGACCGGATACATAAATGTCGGTCGTCTTGCGGCAAGATGGGCGGACGATGTCACTGACATCGCGGGCAAAAATTGGAGGAGACAGGCGCAGGGTCGTGAGAGATGGTACAAACAGAGAGGCCTATACCCAGCAGTGGGTGAAGTCAGGCTGTAGATGATGATGATGATGATGAATATTGTTTGCTCGAAATTAATTTGCAATCTGTACAAACCTTATCAACAAAAAAGTCGCAGTTTTGCGTTTCTGTAAAAACGTTCATTTTGAATAACACGTCACGCGGAATGTCCTACGCGTTCTTTAGTGAATTGCTTATTTATTTATAGTGAATCGTATTTCAGTGCAGTTATAATGGACCCTGAACGCCCGAATATGGTGCTTAGATTACGAAAGACTTCAGAATTATTTAATTTTAATCACAGGGTACGCAACCTCAGTCCTTGTATCCAGTAAGTACTTGCAATTCTAAAGTATGCCCAGCCAATGAGTGTATGAAAAATTTCATTAGAATGAATGAAGCTATTGGTCAGAATCGTAGCAAGTGGAAACCCATGGTCGCTTTCTACAGCCTACCACTAAAACAGTAACAATAATGTATGCATGTGTATAATACTGGCTGGCAGACAACATCAAGATGGGTATCCGGTTTCCTCTGTTATCTGATACTATGACGAGTGGTGTAACTGGACTGCAAAAAACGTCAAAAGCCTTCATTTATTGTTTTGTGTACAAAAACATAGATCTACGAAGTTTGTCGTAAACACGGTTACTTATCTCAAATCTGAAAATTTATTTCCCGAATTTTATAATACTGAAAACGTTTCACCTTGTACTGTTTCACCTTTTCTTCATTTGACCGAAAATGATTTTGGGAAATTTGTAAACTTCAGTGTTACACGTTTCGTACTTGAAATAGGTTACCTGTAAATACGGCATATGCCTGCCCCATGCATTTCTAAAGAGATTTAAATGAAATGAAAATGAAATGAAATGCACATTTAAATGAAAGAACACTTACCTAGCTATTTTAGAAATTAATACAGCCTCCTGTGTAGCTATTTGAGTCACTGGCTCGCTAAACACATTGGTGGTTAGCAGCCCTTGTCGTAGCTTTTCTTTTTCATCATCGGTGATAGCATTTGGAGCATTCCTTCTCCAATATCTGTCTACTCCATTCTTAAAGCACATAACAGCAAGCCAACGCACATTGCTATCGATGGAATGATTTGACAAAACATTCTGAAAATTATCAAATAAGTTCAGTTGTAATTCACTTTTAGTTTAATGAGTTCAGTATTTATTAGTAATTAAGTTCATATTAGGGGTAACTTATGACGTTTTCGGAGTATTATTTACCAAAAGAACAGAATAGAAACCGGGCTCCGTCTCCCATTCCTGGAGTTGCTTCTCCGCTGGCTTGAGGACCTCAGTGTTCTGGCTGGTGGCTCGATTGAGGGTGTCGAGCACCAGCGCATAGATATTAGGGTCCATAGCTCTCTGTGAAACAAGTAGATGTTATAGGAACTTGTGTGCCAACTTTTTTTGAGAGTGTGATGGATTATGGTGACTGGCGGAAATGAGCCTTTGTCTAACAATGGGACAATATGGGCTGACAATAATAGTAACAAGTGATGGAACAGGCGGATGGCCCACCTGTTGTAAAGTGGTAACAAAGGCGAAGCAGCAGCAAACAGCCGGTTTTTGTTAAAAACAGGAGACATCATTTATTGGTAGGCTAGGCACTGGGCACCATGCTTTACATTTTGATCGATATTTTCTACGATTGTAGCTCATGCAAAGGTGCAAGCAGAAGTATAAAATACCCAGTTTTATCGTCAAAGAGTATGATAGATTCAACTAAGATAGATAAGTAGATACTTCCATTTCGAACTGTTATTATGTTGTAATGATGAGAACTTGTCTTGTCAGAGATATTTTTGTTACGCCGGTAAATACAGATATATCAAAACAACGAAATAAACTTACTTTTTACCCTTGTAAGCCAAAGGACATAACCTAAACCTAGATGTGTTTAGAACATGGAACAGTCAATGTAAACACCAATGATCTTGAGAATTTACAATGTTCCTAGAAACTATTATCGTTTTGGTAATAGTTTACCCAAGTTATAAATTTATTTAGACTGCAGAATTATAATATAAAAATATAACTTCGTCGGCAGAAGAAACCGAATTGCAATTTTCGATTTCGCAAAATAAAATACGAAAGGAATGTTACGTTATGTCAAAGTCATTTATTTGTCTGTCATTTCCTATTCGGCTGTCAATCAAAATCATGAGTATTTCTTTCATTCGTTAAAAAAAAAATGCTATAAAAGCCATGATACACGAGCCTAGATCGTGTTCAAGGTCGCATACTAATATTGTGATAATTATATACAAAAATGTTTACGCTTTACTTCAAGAAACTAAATTAATTATACTAGGCAGATAACGCGCTTTATCATCATCATCAAGCAGCAAATCAGTTATCTACATTGTTATCAGTGTGATATTGATAAATTAAATTAGTAGATTTTCAGAGCGTAGAGGGTGTTGTAGTAGAACTATCAAAACTCTTTCGTTGAAAAAATGTCATGGGAAAATAGCGTTAAGGTGACCTTACACAATGATTCAACGGAAAGCTTATATACGGGTGATATAGTAACAGGAATCATAACTCTGGATATAAAAAAAGACATGAAAGTTGATAGTAAGTACATACCAACTATGAAGTTCTATTCCATTTCATATTTATTTAAAACAATTACATATTTCTCACATTTTTGGGTAGGACCTAAGTACATACCTACCTATTTAATATAAAAATATTATGTTCCTAATAAAATATATAAAGGCTGTTGACTAGTATTAGATTTATATAAAAGACTGTGCCCCAACCAACATGCACTTTTTTCATTCGTCATTTACATAATTAAAAATTAGAAATAAAATATTTATTTGTTATCTTTACTTAATTTGAGTGAGCAAGCTTTCTTGCTTCTTCTTGCTTAGGTACGGCAATATTAGGTATTTCGAGCATAATACTTTGAAATTTAGACTTTGTAAACATAATATTACTAGTTGTTCTGTGAGAACAGTAGACCTTTCGAGCCTTTATAACCATGCAATAACACACACTTTCCCCTGGCTAAATTGTATTTCAGGTGCTCTAATTTTCCAATAAGCTTACCTACCTATGTAGACTTTTGAGCAAAATAGGGGTATAAGTGTTATCGATTACCCGCGTTCCTTTGACTCTAGGAGGTCGAATCTGGTCTCTACGAATTTTTCTCGTAAAGGCAGAAAAGACTGCGTAGTCTGATTGACGTAGGCGTAAATTTCCGGAAAAAAATCCCCTCTTTTCTCCATTCCACTTTTCTTCCACTTTCCTTATAGAATTTTTTTACACCATCTTGTTTATAATGAAGTCTAAACAGTGTGTTTCTCAAATTTGATCGAAATCCGTCGATAAATAACGCTACAGCAAGTTTTCCTTCTTTTCTCCCCTATTTTTCCCCCAATCAAAAATCGCGGTCGCCTAAAAATTTAAATAAATCAAGGAATTTGTTTGTATATTTTGAGCTTAGGTAAGTATCTCAAGTGTATATTATAGTTTGATTTATATATTTTGGTAGGATACCCTGGTTACTCGACAAAACTTTACTAACCTACAAGATTGTGCTTGCCTACCTACTTAAGTTGGCATATGTCAAAACAATATAAATATTTCAATAGGTACCTTTATTTTGCTCACTCCGTACCTTACCTACTTATAAGAAACTAATAATAATCCTTTTCAGGTATCTACATGGAAATTACTGGTGTATGCAAGGCCCAGTGGACCCGATTTACACCAGTTGTTCCATATCTGAAAATTTACACAGAAAACAAAAAAGTCATTTTCGTCAAACAAAATGATTTGTTTTTTGAAGACTTTCAATTAGGTTTGTACTTCCTCATTTAAAGTTTAAATGGGTACGATGTCATATAAGTTATTAAATTTTAAACGTAAAAAAATGTGTACCTTACTACCTATTAAGATTTGAGATAGTTCGATTATAAGGTTGTAAAGTTAGGAGGGTACAAAACGGGTTATAAAAAATAAAGTCATAAAAATTAATTAAACAGGATGTCATTAAAATGGGGCAATTGCTTAGACATTCTTAAATAATTTTTTATTTATGTTCTAGATTTATTAAAATTTAAAAACACTCAACACTTCTACTAATAATTTAAAATTATTATCGATGTATCTTGTTCAATTAATTTAAACGTAAATATCTACATACCTACTTATATAAAGATTTTGCATAATTTGTTACAGATAAAAGTTTGCTGGCTGGAACTTATTGCTATCCATTTCATTTTGCCCTACCTCCTGATCTACCATCAACGTTTAAGAGTTCAATAGCCAGTGTGAATTATTACGTAAAAATCAAAAGTAAACCAGCATGCAGAGTAAAAACCAGTGTGCCTTTTAACGTATTAGCTAATGTTAATCTTAATAACGATGACGACATGCTGGTAAGTTTTAGAAGATAGATTCTTATGCGTTGTTCAACCGCATCGTCACTTAACATGTGGTGAGATCGCGGTCAAACGCTTGACTATAAATTATAAAAAAAAGAGAGGTTCTTAGTATTGGCAACAATCCGACCCTAAAATGTCGTGTTATGCTAATGTCGGTGATAACTGTGAAGATTAAAATTAAATCTTTTAGTTTAGAAGCTATTAAATTCGTATAAAATAAGCGATGTTCCTACTTCTCTAGATGCAAGAAAAGATTTTAACTAAATAGTATCTTTCTTATTTCGTCTTCATTTTCAGAAACCTCATGCATACGAATTTCAAAAAAAACTGCGCAAAGCTGCACACGTCATAGTTCATTTCAAAACATACAAAGGCTTTGCACCCAGGCAAATTATTCCATTTGAAGTCACATTAATTAATGAAAAACAAATTAAGATTAGAAAAATTTGTGTCACCTTAATTCAGGTATGTACCTAGGTACATATGGATGACTTTACATATTATATTATAATTAATATTCTTACCTTTTTGATTACCTACCCTAGGTACTAGGCACCTAATTACCGCTAGGTTGTGCGAAAATAATGTTTTGGTCTTGTTTTTAGAAATTGCGTTATACAGTATCTTCAGGTTACGCTGATGATACTATTAGTATACATGCAGTTAACTATAACCGCATAGAAAACACCAAAATGATTGAAGTTTGTAATTTTGTGATGGAAATACCGGAAATTGCCCCTTCAAGTATAAATTCAACGGTACCAATGATAGACATTTCATATGAATTTAAAGTGAGTATTTTTATGGACCGGCTAAAACTATTGTTTGCAATAAGCCTATGTCCGTAATAAATGTGTGCACCTTTATCTGTGAGTACATACATAATTTATATTATATGAGAAATAATGCTTTTTTTTATTTTCAGATAGAGGTATTCTTTTCATATCATCTTAATCTCATCGAGAGTATACCGGTCACTGTGGCTGCCGTTCCAGTCATTCATTATGATTTTTAAAACAAATATATAAATATTAATTAATAGTATATAATGATAATATTGCCAAAATAATTGATTTTTTGTATTTAAGACCTTTATTTATGTATGTTTATTACCTTAAAGAAGCCAACGGATTATTATTTGAATTTGAAATTGAAGAATTTGAATGAACAGTACAAACATCAATCGAATTCTTTGCTCAATGAACTGTCTGTTGTAAACTTAGCCTTATACCATAGAATAATAATAAATGACATTATTTTTTTAATGGCAACATTGAGACTGCCATCTAGTTGCACTACTTTACAACTATGAAATTCTCATATCCGGTGAATTATCAGTTTTATTTTTGTGAATGTATATTTTACTCAAGTACTTGCTATATTTTTTCTTACAAAATCGTTATTTTGTTACTTGATCAAGATTACTAAGTCATTATAGTCAAATATTTAGAGTTTGAGATAGGTAAATAATAAGAAGTTTGTGAGTGACTAATTTCCTCCTTACATCATTTTTTGAGAAACCGGAAATGGTTGGTCCGCCATAATCATTCGTGTGGGTCTGTGCTTGTGTGGTTTGGGTGTCTTTACCGGTGCCAATCATTATTTTTAATTAGTAATAAGTTATGCGTATGAATCCAGACATGGACGATGATGAGAAGGGGTAAGTTTGATAAAGTTTCATTTCCCAACGACCTAGGGCTTCCCACATTGTACCTACTCAATAGGTCAATCAAACTGGCAGTTCGCTTGGTGTGTCTGTCGGTCGCATTTCATGGATAGCCAACGGGGCCCCTGAAGTGGCATTTCGTGTTGAATTTTATTCCCTATTGTCATCCTAGTTCGTTTGATTTAGTTTCATATTGTTCAGTGACGTGCGTCAATCGTAACCTGACTTGATACGGGCGGAGAATTCTCAATAAAATTCACCCTTTTACTTTATACCGGCTAGCGGACACCGACCCCAAGCCTCGCCGTGTGACTTGCGTGGTACGACCATGGCAGCTATTGCTTTCCCATGATATATTTCAGTGATATTTTGCTCTTATCAGTAGTGAAATTGGCTAAAAATCAGTTTATGTAACTGTACCTCTATCATAAATCAGTGATGTGGATTCGTCGCAATTTTATAAAATTAACCTTTGTGACTAATCGTGGCTTTCTCTTATCTCTGATTTTGCTATAAGGTTTAGCTGGCGTCGTATTTCGGTGAAAACAGTGCGTTTTAGGTAGTCGGTTTGTTATTGAGGTTATTAGATCAATCGCCGGATTGCCGCGTAGCAAGCTCTCATTTACCTACAAGCCGCGAAACGTGCTGATTCATTTGCATACGGTTACCTACGTCGACGAACATTTTTCGTGTATTATGGATTAGCGCCCATTTTTGTAAACCTTGAAAGCATTTTCAAGCATTAATTCAATTGATACTTTTATTATTCTTGATTGCAATCAAGTCCCCTGTGCTCAAAGGATTCCATTCAAGAAACTACAGTTAGTGCTGTCCTTGTCATCCATTTGATAGAACGAGTAAGACATGCTTATTTTATGATAGAAATGTTTAATTGTCAGCCTGTACAGTGCTGAATGGTATTTCTAATCATAAAACCATAATATATGTCTTGCAAAGTTCATAAATAGTCAAACATATTGTGCCACCTGTTCACAAATAACACAGCTAACCTCTAAAATTTCCACCAAAATACATACTAACTATGAAAGTTACATAGATCTTGGCAAAAAGTGAATGTCACTTTCACCAAGATCACTATTGTGCTGAGCACTAAATTAACTTTACATGTCAGTATTTTACATTGTATAAAATGTCTGTTGGAAACATTTCTGAGATATTTTATTGATAAGATAGTTTTGATGACTCAATTTCTGTTATTTTTGTAGCATAGTACCTACTAGTTTTTGTATTTTGATACTGTGAAATCTTTGAAGATCAATAAAAAGTTTGAAAGTAAATAATTTCATTTTAAAAAGTGCTAAGTGAATCAGTCAAACTGGAGAACATGGATGAATACGAGTAAGTTTTAGGATTCTTATTAAATTGCAACCTACAGTGTTTCTAGGTACCTAAACGGGGGCTTTCAATAAAACTGTTAAAAGAAATAGGCACCACGGTTCTGGTTTTGAAGTAAATTTTACATGGTTTTTCAGTCTTACTGGCAGAATGTGTTTGATTGGTGATGTCTCATGAACCGAAGCGCCCATAAAAATAAAGATTTGGTTTCATTTTCATGGTATGGAACAAAATTCTACATCTATGATGCCACTTGTACATAGCTAACAAATAATGTACATAGTATTGTAAAAACAAGGTTTTATCACTAACCTTTTGGTTTGTTGGAATTAATTTGCAGATAAGTGGCTTCTTGATTTACTAAAAACTAGGTTTTTAGGTCATTTGTTTTTATCTGTACAAAGTTACCTAATTCATTTCTTGCTAGCAGTTCTTAAGCGACACATTATTCAAGCAAAATAAATATATTTCTATTTGGTAATCAAATGAGTGTGTCAGACTGCAGACCATCTGACCAGTTATGAAAACTTTTTAATGTCTCACCAATCAAACAAATATCCTTTAAAAGTCTCAGAATATAGTGTAATAAGCGGCTACAAATTTTGTATCGCAAGACAACTAGAAGATGACAAATAGTATACTTCTAGGATCGATTTTGACCGGGCATTGATTTTGTCTTTCGTGCAGCAACCTTGTGACCAATCCTGTTAAATGTCACACTTTCAGTATTATTAGTCAAGCATTTTGCTTAGTTGTATTTTTTATTTTATTATACTATGTAGGTAGTTTACTAAAATTTCGAAGGCAAATTAAATCAATATTTTCCTTCACTATTTGCAAATTTATTACTAAATTGTGCCAGGTCAACACCACCAAATCAAGAAATCTTTAACTCGATGAACACTGACAGACAGGCAGTACAAAGTTATGCAAGTCCAGTCAATTCCACTGTGTCATCAGCCAGCCCTCTACAACCCAAGTTAACATCAACAGTCAAATTCTTTCATAATTTGCTCGGTTGCGACTTAATTAGCACTGGGGTAGGCCCTCATAAATAGGTGCAAAGTCTCCATGTCAATCAGCCTTCTGTTATCAACCCTTTCAACACAAACTCATTACACACAGAAAACTGTTCGTCGGCGGTCTATCATGGGAGACGTCACAGGAGAACTTGCAGCGCTACTTCTCGCGGTACGGCGACGTTATCGACTGCGTGGTGATGAAAAACAGCGAGTCTGGACGATCCCGCGGCTTCGGTTTCGTCACCTTCGCCGAGCCATCGTTGGTCAACGTAGTGCTGCAGAATGGACCGCACCAGCTTGATGGAAGGTAAGACCTGTTGAAGACCCCATGCAAAAAAATACTGACTTAGTTTTTACTTTTTTAGTGACGAATGACGTTTACTGACTGAGTTATTCTAAAATTTCACATCAGCATCATCATCAATGTTAGTTTTAAGAAGTCCTCTGCTAGACTTAGCGTTCCTCAGTAGATTAATAATAATAGAATGAGTTTGAGCTTTTTCTAACTTTATGCGGTTTTAAAAATTAAAACTGTTTTACTTAATGTACCTAGTGGTTCTTACTTGACCAATTTAATTAAAATATTGCAACAGATTGTTGAAATTAAAGTCCAATTATGAACTGACATTTAGGGGCCAGTTTGCACAGTAAAGTAGTTCAAAATATCCATAATCCATCCTGACTTTTTCTTGTCCTTGTCTTTTGTATGTACAGTTTCTTTGAACTCATTACTCAGTATTACTATTTTTGTGACTGTCTAAGTTATTTATGGTACTGTTTACTAGGTAGAGATAGGTTCTTTTAACCTGACGACGGAAGGTAATGTGTTTGGCACATTTGGCGGAATTTCTTCCGCATACATATTATACATATCATGCATATTGTACATGCGCAATCGCAATCGCACCTAACTTCAGAAGGATAAAAATCCGTTGTGCGTATTGTATGCTTGTATATGACCAGATCCCTTAGAAGTTCTAAGTTAGAACTGCCGATTAACCCGGTGGAATTGATGTTTGGAATAAACTATAAAATGCTAGTTTCTGTAAGATGAAACGTCTTCGCAAATTGGGAATAATTTATAATAAAGAGTCGGGTTCTTTGTTTTTTTTTCAAATAATACCTATTAGTTCCGAAAAGTAGGACATGAAACTTGTTGCTGGTCGTGTTTGCCTATTGATGATGTGACATCATGCACGACCGCTACCCGCTACCGAAAGGAGGATGTCAAAGTCGAGAGGTTTTCAAGATACTAAAGTTATTGCCGAGTGTTCTTTTTCTGTGTGCCCTGACAATGGCAAATTCGTGGTAGCCCTAGCCACCGAACAGCCAGAACAACAAGTAATTAAATTAAAAATTAAAAAAAACCCCCGAATCTTGGGCCGATTTTCATCAAACATAGCTAAGAACACACCCGACTAATTCACCTTTCAAACAAAATACCAAAATCGGTTCAGGAGCTACTTTGCTTCAGATAGACACACACACACAGACATGTCAAACTTATAACACCCCTTCGTTTTTGCGTCGGGGGTTAAAAAGAAGAAGAAGTCATTCATTTCTTTTTCCCGCAGAATCTTGTTTTATGTTTTGTTCCTGTAAATTAATACTCTCAACATGATACCAGACCTGTAGGTATTTATTTGTAATTGTTGTAATGCGAACGGATCACCGGTTTTTAATTGCACTAGTGAAAATAAAATGATGACTTGCAAATTTATCAAGGTAATAAAAATATTCCGTGTTGCTGACCTGCTAACCTTATTTGTTAGTATTTTGTATCTATGAAATCACTGAAACGTCGAATTTCTGAACCAAGGTTATGAAACAACTCAGCTAAGGTAACATCACATTATGGTCAATGTTAATGTGTTTTGGGATATGTGCGTGTGGACATTGCTTCTGTAATTTATGCCAGTTTCAATTACTTCAAGTCATACATAATAAGTAGTTATGTGAAGAACATTCAGCTTTGTTTAAATAGGAACTTTACTTATTGCTATAATAGTGTGTTTGTGTGTGTGTGTGTGTGTGCCAGATATTTCACCTGTGCACACAATCCTAGTAAACATAACTAGTCAATGACATTTAGGTTTTGTTAGAAGAAATTTAACATTCCTATGACTCTGTATTTTTAAATAAAAATTCAAAATCCATTGATTCATAACCGGTTTCGTACCCACAACCGGAGGAAGCGAGGTGACCACGAGTACTCTCAACCAACAGTATATCCAATCTACCAAACCTAACAGGATATAATATAATTATTCGTTATCATAGAGTTTACCTACAGAAGGAAATCACAGAAATATGATATGATATAAATAATATCTAGCTAGAAACAGCAACGATTGAGGTTTTGGAATAATGAGGCAAACATAGTTCAAAGGTCACTGATGCAATTCAAACAAATAGTGATTTAAATGTATGTAATTACATTATGAGCTTGCAAGACGATTAACAATACCTAATACCTAAACGCCATAGGCATTTTTATAGCAATTTACTCTGCACTAAATAAACTTAGTTATTGCTTCGTATTTGAACGAACTTTAAAGCCTTCACTCGTGTCTTGGACGACAAGATCTGAACCGAGGTTGTTCCGTCAAAACACAAAAGTTGTCGACATATCTCAAAGGCCTTGCAAACTGAAGTGGTGTGCGTGGACCGTGGTCATATGTGCCGAAGAACCGACGTAAACGAATATTGTGAAGACTTCGTTACGTAGGTAGACAGTAATCAAAACTATACTCCTAACATCAATATTGTGCCAAATTATTTTGGTTGTTTATAGTGGGTACACGCTAAATTTTTATCGGATCCATATCTAATAATGGTGAAAAACCAAGTGGCCGAAAAATGTAGTGAAAGAGTTTAGTCCGCCTCGCAGTGCCTTACACTCGAGCTCATAAACAAACGGACAGTCAGTTAAAGTGTTTGAACCAGCACCCTCTTGCGTAGAGCCTGCATCCGCCTCTGTAGCAGCCATTCATTCATTCTTCTGCGATAAAGCCGGTTGGCTATAAGTAGATCTTTTTAAAGATATAGACAGGGTAATGAAGTCACAAAGTCACCACACCCGACCTTCCCCCAGGACCATCGACCCGAAGCCGTGCAATCCTCGCACGCTGCAGAAGCCGAAGCGTGGAGGTGGTTACCCCAAGGTGTTCCTCGGGGGTCTGCCTTCTAACATCACGGAGACTGACCTGAGAGTTTTCTTCGGGCGGTACGGCAAGGTCATGGAGGTGGTCATCATGTATGACCAGGAGAAGAAGAAGTCACGAGGTAAGTTCAAATCAAGAATTTTCGCCAATAAATTAAATGGATTTTTTTTTTCATTTTAGCCAGTTTCATCAAACTCTATCTAAAAGAACTGCTAAGAAACTCGTTTTCTTTTGTAGGGTTCTTGTGTAATTTGGTCTTGCAAAAAAATATGAAACGTGATACCAACAAGTAATTAAATTTAAAAACCCCCGAATCTTGACCGATTTTTATCAAACATAGCTAAGAAACTCCCGACTAATTCACCTTTCAAACAAAAAAAAAACAAAATCAAAATCGGTTCATCCGTTCCAGGAGTTACGTTGCCTCAGCCAGACACACACAGACACGTCAAACTTATAACACCCCGTCGTTTTTGCGTCGGTGGTTAAAAACAGCGAAAATTAGTGCTAGTTTATCTAAACTGAAGGAAGTTAAAAAGAATAAATCTTAGATTTAACAAGGCAATAAGCGTTTAGTTCCGTTGCCGACTGCTTGATAGTACCAAAATACATGTACTGAATGATCACACTGCACTAAGCACATAACTTATGTCGATTTCATGAAGATTGAGTGGAGGTGTGAAAGTGGAACAAGCTAACACACTTTCTTCACATCTGTAATAACAAGCTACGATTAATTTCATTTTCTGTTTTAATTGAACTGTAGCCAAGTTTACAAAATATGTCGTTTATAATTTCCACATCCAGGCAGTGCCCTCGACAATTTAGTCGTGGGTTCGTTCAGATGTTTGTGGGATAGCAATGCAAACTAGCATATACTCACCGTTTCTATAAACTGATGAGTCTACAAGGTTTGCGACAGACCTATTCTGCCTCGTATTTTTATAGTTCCCGATACTAAAACTGACCACAAGAGGTCTATGGAACGGTCACATGACTAATTTATAAATTTTAAAACTAGAAAAACCGACTTTAATTCGACTACCGGGTTCATCATCAGATGATTCTGGATTCGTAATTCCAGTTACAAATTGATGCCCTCAGACATCCAACTGATTACACAGAAGCGGCTAAAATTGTATCATTTGTTCCAGGCTTTGGATTCTTGTCGTTTGAAGACGAAATGAGCGTTGAGAGGGTTACCCAGGAGCATTTCATCAACCTCAACGGAAAGCAGGTCAGTAAATAAAACCAAAAAATCATTTGTTTTCCACATCCAGGCAGTGCCCTCAGTATTTAGCTGTTGGTTCGTTCAGATGTTTGTGGGAGATGAATGCAAACCCACTACTACTCACTGTTTTTTTGGATTAGTGAGGATATTGAATTTGCTACATTACAATTTTGTAGGATTACTATTTTCAATTGTCATTTATATAGATAGCTCCGGCACTCCTTCATGTGAACAGTTACTACAAGAGCACTTACGTGTGTCTTATGCTAAGTGGCTGATGCTGATGAGGAAGATTTGAGTGTGTGGGTAGAGTTTACTCTTTGACTGTGAAATCTAGCATCGGTCACGTTATAGTTTATATCACATAACAAGCTCCATTATACCACGTGGATCTAAAGCCCGCAGAGCCCTGTGAAGTGCTGCAAGCTTCTCCGGATAAAAAGTGGCGGCATTATTCATAGCCTAGGCAGATTTTGAATGATTGATTGATTGCTAGAGGGACTCTGAACAAAAACCCCATCTGCAACACTGCGCGGTGATTCGGCAAAGCCGATTGTCAATTTTTGGTACTGACTGTTTGTTCATCTACGAGTTTGAGAGTCAGTCACATAACAGTTGCGTTTTACAATAGGTGGAGATAAAGCGTGCGGAGCCCCGCGACGGCTCCGGCAAGCTCGGCTCGGGCGGCAGCGGCATGGGCGGCGGCATGGGCGGCGCGCCCGGCGACGGGGGCCCGCAGGCCGGCCAGTGGGGCCCGCCGGCCACCGCGCCCATCAACATGATCCAAGGCCACAATGGACAGATGGGCGGCCCTCCGATCAACATGCCCATGCCGGGACCTAACATCATGCAGGTAACACATACTAACGGCACAAAACAACTTGACCAATAATGTTTTTATTACCACATCGAAAATATTTACTGTTTGTTTCTTATTTTCTCATCAAAAGTACAGGTTGAAGGATTTGGTTGGTCTACATTACAAGGAAAGACCTTTGTCTGGTGCCGATCGGCATGTAATGAGTGCACCGTTGGTAAAATAGCTTGTGGCACCATGGCCTCCGCTATGGTACAATCTTGATCTGTGGCGGAGGGTTGAAAGAACTTGTGAAACAAACGCCTCTGTGATGTGGCATTATTTGGAACTAAGTGGGCCAGGTCATCAATATTTTCCAACTGCAAACTAATTTAGCTTTTTTACTTATCCACATCCAGGCAGTGCCCTCGGCAATCTAGCCGTTGGTTCGTTCAGATGTTTGTGGGATAGCAATGCAAACCAGCATATACTCACCGTTTCTATAAACTGATGAGTCTATAAGATTTGCGACAGTCATCCATAAAAAGAAGTTCTAAGCAAAAACTGTGATTTTACAGTTTTTGTCAGTAGGTGTAATCCATGATTACAAAAGTTTACGTATGAATTGAAATTGTACAGAGGTCTCAAGGAATATTAATGTTTCAAGTTCACTTTATCAATGAAAATTGACGTCAACGCTTCGCGCTACACACGAATCTACGATGTCGTGCAAGTTTAATTTATTCATTGAAATGACTAGACTAGATTAGTTTGTACGTCACACTGCATCATTGATATTTACTAAGTTTTCTTTATTTATGAATGTTCAATGCATTATCTAAAATGCACGTCTAATAAGGATAGGCCCTGTGCATTTCATTGTGTCCACGTAAAAGTATAATTATGCTTTTTATTCCACTAGCACTCATACCCTTCGGAGACCGGAACATAGTAATGCAAGCATCACTGCTTGGCGGTTACAGATACAGTCCCTAAGAGCCCTGCTACTTTTATGTGAGTTGATACAGTGTGTTCATACCGTATTGCATTTGTTTCAGGGCTACCAAGGCTGGGGCACCTCGCCCGGTCAGACGTCGTACGCCGGGTACGGCGCGGCGGGGGCCGGAGCCGGCCCCGGGAACTACCAGGGATGGGGCGCGCCCCCCGGCCCGCAGGCCCCGCCACACGCGCCGGCCTGGCCTGCCTCTAACAACTACACGCAGCACACGCAGCCGCCGGCGCAGGGATACACCAGCTACGGTGAGTCTAACTAATACTCTACGAAGCTATCATCTAAACTGAAGGGTAATCATGAACAAATCCGACAGTCGCCACGTCATGTTGCGCGTCAACGCCAGCTCGACTGCCGAACGTTGTAGCGCACCGCGCAGTACCGCGCAGCTAGCTAGAAGATACGTATACGATTGTCACATTTCTTGATGATCAAGGCACTGAACCAATAGTGCTCGTTTTATGAAAGGTCTATAAGGTTCACTGTGCGAGCGTAGACTACGCAGTCACAACGCACCTACTTTTCCGCATCCAACAACTACACGCAAACAGCCGAACAGATAAACCAGCTACGGGGAGTGTACAAAGAGATTGTCTAGATTAGACTGAATAAGGGACGATCCGCGCTACATTTTGGTGCGGATTATTGAAACGAGATGAATGCAACTACAAGATACCCGCTTTTCCGTTGCAATATAGCTACGGTAAGTGTAAAATTGAACCCAGAGAATTCTCATCCTGATTGAATTAACGAGTCTTGGGCGATCCGCGCGACCATTTGGTGCGGCCCTTTTTTAACGGGTTGAATAATCCTTACTACTACAAAATTTTAGTTATGTGGGTACTAAAAACGTAGGTATGTTTCACTCCTGAGGTGTGCCTTCTAAGGCTATAAGTGATCATAAATGCCGTGTCCATAAAAAAAATCTTGCTCCTAGAGTACAGAACAAATGTTAGACTCCCTTGCCACATCCAGGCAGTGCCATCAGCAGTCTAGCTGTTGGTTCGTTCAGATGTTTGTGGGATAGCAACGCAAATAAGCATATACTCGCTGCTCCTCTGAACTGACGAGTCTAACACGTTTGCTACATTCTCATTCGCAGGTTTAGTTTTGTACTCGGTCACACGTCTAAGATAATATGTAGAAAACGGTAGCTATTTCTAAAAAATTGGTTCATATTTTAAATAGAATTAGTGGTGAACGCGCATTGCCTTGCCTCAGAAAAGCAAGCTTTTTATGTTTGTGATGCTTTGCTGAGTGTTGCATAGTAAATCTCCGAGATGGTGCGACAATCTAGCTCATTTTCTATTTACACCGTGAGAGTTACCTTAGTTTCGCTTCGCACGTTTCTTTGACATAGAAAAATAATGAATTGAGAGTATGATTTATTATCTTATCGCTTAAACAACCATAACATAGGCAAATAATCGTTCAATAAGTGTAATATGCGTCAGGCTTTACAGAAAAAAGTCCCGAGAAAGTAGGAAAAATACAGACATATAAATCTATTTAGGTTTATGAGGTCACAAGAATAATTTTCAATCTGCAAGCTGAATTTACACCTGTTCGACCTAAAAACCAACATCCGTTATGTCATAATTCCCAACCGAATGAACAGTGGGTAACATTGTTGGTTGTGCAGCTAACTACAGCTCTGCCGGCGCCGGCGCAGCCGCCGGTAGTTGGACGAATTGGAGCGTGCCTAACTCAAACTCTACACCAACCGGTGAGAACTGTCGAACGCCATTCGTAAACGCGCCAGTAGATTATACTCGGTAGATACGCTAGTAGGACCTTCGCTGTAGCTAAACAACGTATTTAGAGTCTCACTACTTAGCTCATGTTTACCATGTATCATAGCGTTGCGTACTAGATCAGTTTTAGCGGAATATTTATTACAATACTAGAGTATGTTGGCGCTCGGATTTATTTAGGTTGCGGATCATAAACATAAAACTCAAACGATAGCGTTATTAAGTACGTTAGTGCTATATCCTTTTTAGATATCTAGTGCTGAGTTTTGATACGACCACACTTGCGAGCGTGCACAATGTGTCTATCCAATGCATATCCGTTGCTTTACTTATGCATAAGCGAGAATTATCCCACTGCAGGACTTCAGTCGATGGTAACGGTTTTACGCACAATGAATCTGTCTGCGTTGATACATCTTGACTCCTCAATATTTCATAGAATATTATTGCCATCAACCTAAAGTCCTCAGTTACTGTAATGAGTGGTGCTGGCTGGGGTGAGGTTAGCAGGGGGACAATGCACGATACACCCCAATGTGTGACGTCAGTGCAGATGTTATTCCTCCACCATGAATTAGAACATTACAATAACGAGTGGTCCTTTCAGGGTCGTACGTGCCTTTATCGGAAGGCGGTGAGATGTACGGGCGCGGCGGCGGCGGCGGCGGCGCGGGCGGCGGCCCCGCCCTCACCGGCGCACTGTCCTCCGCAGCACTGTCCAAGTCATCCTCGGCTGACTACTCAACATACCAGCAGTACCCGCCAGCATATCAGCAGGACCAGGTACCCTACACCAACAGTTACACGGAATAGTGCACACTAGGTACATTTGTATTGATCCTTGCCTGTTTATTGTGGAAGCGGACGGTGCACTTACTTACCTCTTTAAAAAATTACCGCAATTTATAACAGCGAGAGGAGAACAACATCCATCTAACGTATTTATAACTGACAGCATAGAAACGCAAGTGCGAGTTCGCTTCCACGGCAAACTGTCGCAGGCCGCATCCTAAAGACCAACTTAGGAATACTTTCGTCCCGTGGATTTTGTAGGCCTCACTTGACTCTCACTTGGTCTTCGGTGTGCCGGCTCCATTCAGCTCTGGCGCGCATTCGTGACTGTATTTCTACGAATCACATGCTACAGTTGAACATACATCTAGATCTGCAGTCATTGCTGAGTATTTTATTAATTTGCACCTTGTAGAGTATTAAATGTAAAGGCGAATGCCGTGCAGGCACTAATGCGCGCTCACATTGGGCTATTCATTTATCACGAAATTATATTCTTTGATATTGTTCAACCTCGTACATCGTAGTGACAAGTCTATGAAAAATATTTTTGTAAAAACCCTTACTGATTTCAACTTTTGGCGTAATGAATTAATAGCCATTGGAAGAATAGTAGATGCTTACACATTTCAGTAAGGCGTCAAACGCGAACACGCACGTATCATGCATGCATCTCTCTCTTTTTTATTTTACTACGACTATTTACTCCTTTTACGAATGATGTAGTAATTTTTTGATGCATTGTTTTCGCGTTTGATTTTTTGATATTTATACCAATAATCAAGACGTTAGATTGGTTTGGCAGTTTGAAACCATGACGAAATTTTGGATGTGGGTATAAGATTTCATTTGTCATCTCGCATTTTGATTTCACACCGCCAAATCAATTAAAGTAGTAAGTACTATCTCAGTAATAATTAGTTTCTGAACGATGGCATCTTTGCACTCTTACTAACGCAAAGATGGCCTAATAAAAAAATTATAATACTATGTTGCTCCACCGAAAAGAGTATAAGACGGTATTATATCTAAAACTTGTCAATTCATCTAAGATACTGGTTAAATCTATTAAGAAACGGTGGCGCTCCTTCATTTTTGTACTCTTTCTGGTTTAAATGCTTCTTAGCAATTTATTTAGCATGGAGAACACATGCAATAAATATCCAGGTTTTAATAGGTTGTTATAATCTTATAATATGCGTGACACGTTTTGTATAAATCGGAAATTGCCTAACGGTTGACGATTTTATGATCATTTTATATCATAAACGATTGATAAATTGCAAGCTTTTATCCGCCATTTTGTTGACCCTCCAGGCGGCCATTTTGGCTTATTTAAAACTAAATTGTAAAGAAAAAATTACCTACAGTACTTTACACACACTGAGAATACAAATATGCTTGTTACACAGTCGTCCTTTATGAAATCTAATGTATTTTGCTCATTATCTCGCACTGATTCGTGTTCTAACAATATCAATGTGTGTCGTGCACTTTCAATTAATGCCGGAATGATTATCTCAATGTCGAGACAATTTAGTAAACCTTGGGCTATTGTTGGAACACTATCTGTGTCAGTCGGTCGCGGTGAGAATCGCTCTATCTGCTAACAATACTCTCGATCGCCGAATAACGGTCCGCTGCAGACGAACTCACGCCTAGCCTTCAGCCTTTGTGCAACCTGCCCAACATTTTGCATGGAAAGTGTAACTACCAGCTGGTTTAGAAATGTCTCAAAAAAAGGTTCACTTACCACGCAAAATGTTATCGCAAACAATCTTTATTTTCGTTTCTAACTTATCGTTGAGCCTTCACACCTCATTCTTTCTTATTTTATTACCTACTAATCTTTTAACATCATCATGCTCCAACCAAGATACAGTTGTCAATATACACACACACCAAAGTACAGCCAAGTTGATCATCCGTCACAGGTTTGTGTTATACCTTCGCTCATCATCTCGGGGCTTGAATCCTTCCTACTTCCCATTATGTATCTCCCTTCGCTTTCACTTTATTTCTTCCCGCATACGATCCTGTAGTCATAACGCCAGGTTGTATGTACGGCGCACGACCGGTACTCTCACGATAAGGCTAGAACGATGAACGAACGCGTGATATGTAAAAGAGATGGAACGTCAGCTATTAGATTCCCTGCATCGTCTCAATTTGGTTGTACTTGCATTGTGGTTGTTTGCGATAAGGGCGTGCAAGGTTTGCGACCGAGCAATGGCACCGGTGAGCGAGTGACGTTCAGCGAAATATTAGTTCCGGCCGATCGCGTCACAGCCGAAATGCAGCATGATCAACTATATTAGAGCCATTAGTTTGCCACCCTGCATCCGTGTGCCGTGTACCATGCTTGTTTGTAATCACTTCGGACGCCGTACTGCGCGGATAGTGCCCCGGCCACTGGCCGCATGCCTCGTGCCTCAGTGCCCGAATATGTGCGATGTCTTTTTGATTCTAAGAACAATGCTGCGGTCGATCGTAATCGATGCCGCGCCCATGAGAATGCGACGCCGCGCTCGGCGCTCGCACCGCTATCCATAGTGAAAATCTAGGAGATCAGATAGTTATAGAGTTTCGCTGAAGGTCGCTCACCGCCGACCTCCGGTGTCCTCTCCTCTCCCCCCTACCCCCCCCCCCCCTCTCCTTCTATCCCTGGTGGTCCCGCGCCGGCAGTTCATTTCGCCCTGGGGGTCAGTCACGCCGGCAGTTCATTTCGCCCTGGGAGTCAGTCACGCTTTCGCCCGGTCCATGTTCACACGCTGAGCTACTTACATAAACCTACTAAACAGTTTGCCGAGTGGGACTTTATGTCTTGTTCTTCTTTTCCAGCTGGTCGATCAGGGCCCACAAGAGTGGCTCATGCAGAAAGACAATTAGAGATAAGGGCGGGGATCGGAGGGGGGAATGTCGCGAAACACTGGGGGATTTCTCACTATGGACGGTTCGGTAATCGCGACCGTAGCGCGCCCCTCAAAAAGGCATCGCACCGCACTAGCTATAAGCGCCTAGCTTCTACGTAACGTACCGCATCGGGCGAAGCGTCCCGTCGCCGCTGGCAGCGCACGCGCACGCGGCGACGCAATTCAAGTACAAACTAGTAAAATTTGGATTTGGTATTGTTGCAGGTTAATGTGTAACCTTAAACTGTTTTAACGTTAAGTACTTAGTGTTCGGAGAGGGGTAGGTTCGTCGCGATCGGCGACCGCAATCGGAGTAGATAGTTAGCTTGGATGTACCGTTGGGGAGGGGGGAGGGGGGGATATGGGGCATGTCGATCGCGGTCGGCCGGTCTCGGCAGTAAGTGTGCGGGTGTCGCAGGGCTCGTCGTACGGGGGCGCCGCGCGAGCCTACGCCGGCGGGGAGTACCACGCCGCCGCGCCCGCCGCCGCCGCGCCAACCGCACCAGGTGTGCACCATCCGCACCACGCGCCCAAACATTTCACGCCCAACGACTTTAACAAGGAGTGGCCGGCCGCTTAGACCGCTACCACTCACTCGACCACTACTCTACTCACTCCATCCACTCAACCCATCTAGCACTCGCCCCTAACTCACACACGCGTGCACGTTGAGAGTGATAACACGCGGTAACGCCTCATTATCGACGTTTCAACGTCTTCTCTCCCGGTGAAGCATGTCCAACGTTTTTGGCAAAAGGCCCCAGATGCGTAACTTTCACTCTCGATTATTTTCACGATCATTATAACTTAGAATTAGGTATTGAGGTTGGATGGAATCGATTTACTGAACCGCTACCGGAAAGCGTTTAGACGTGATTTATAAAGGTCGCCGGCGACTGCATCGACACAAACCCACATGCGTTTTAGAGTTACACTTTTGGATACAGTAGGTTTTGGATGTTTAGGTTTATAGTTAGTGAGCGTTTTCGTGTTTTTGTTTTGATCTGTTGGCATCGCCATGTCTCTGACTGGTAATCATGGTTGATATTAGCTGATCGCGCCTCATCTTGACCTCGTTGATTCGCCGTACCATTCGCGACTCCCTTTCAATCTGAAGGACGCTGCAATCGCGTGCGAACTCTGCTCGTACGCCTTTTTTGCTTTTAATATTCTCTTTGGATGTGGGCTTACTATTTTATTTTACTTTCAAAAAGATTTTGGATTATATTTTATCCTTTTAGATGGATTTCTTTTATAATGTCGTAGGTTAATATGGTTAGTTGTGGCTCCCGGCCGCGACAGTAGCAAGGCTCCGGGGCCGAGCGTTGCCAACGAGTGAAGCACATTTGACAGACATGTTAAACAAGGCCAATTTAGGGAAATGACCTTTAAAACTTAACTTAAGCTAAACTTGTATAAATATTATCTGATATATATATCGGTATGTATATTTAACATTAGTATTTTGGTTATTTATCATCCACTAGACTTAGGAGAACGGTAGAGTTGTAATGGAATAATTATGTGTTAATAACGAAACCTAGCGCATGACTGAACGTGATTATTATTATTTTTAATTATCCCGTTTCTTAATATGAAAAGGGTTCGTTTCTCTTTAAATATTTGTAATTTTAATTTGTTTTCTAATATGCATTTTAGTTTTTACTGCAATTATTAAGTCGATTATGATAAATACGGATTTTATTTTATTTTAAACAAATAAATTAACCTGCCAAATTGTAAATGAGCAAGCGATAACGTCGTAGGTATGTTAAGTGAAGGAGCTCAAGCATTTAGGATATGTAAGCGCATCCCTCGCGCGGACCCCCCTGTACATATTTATATACAAGTGTGTAAAGCATAATTATAATCTATTCTCTCGTCACATAGTTTTAAAGTTTTAATTTATGTGATTGCCAAATATTTTTAAAACTGTATAGAGGTTTGCGAGGCCGTGAGAGAAGGCCCTTAGTCGTAATGCGGTGCCGCGCTCGGCGCGCCCTCCCCTCTGCGCCGCAAAGTGAGTTATAATTTTAAAATAACATTTATTAGATTAAATTTAATGTTAGTCTTTTACTGTACTTTATATCGCTCAATCGTTTGACCGATCGACTGATTAAAATTTTAGTGCTAAGCTAAGTAATTAAATGCGCAGCAGAGGAGGGCGCGTCGCACGCGGCCCGAACATTATTCGTTGTAATACTTAGAGTTAACGGATCTACTGATAGACTGCCTGCGCCCGCGCATCGCGACAAGACGCTGTTCCTTTAATTTTAATAAGTGAATAGATCCGCGGCGCGAGCTACGCGGCTACATTTGTTATAAACGTTTTTTAATAGACAAATTGTTGACATTGCATAATTTGAACGTTTAGAATAGGGTTATTTAAGATCGCTCCATAAGTATAATTTATATATTGAGGAATAATGTGAAGAATAAGCAAATTATAAGCGACACGGTCCGGGGCGAGGGGTGCCATGTTCCAAATTAAAGTAAAATAAATAGTAAAAAAAAATGACGCCTTCTACATTGTGATTCTCCTAGATAAACACTTCGGTACATTTTCACGTAGCATTAAATATAATAACAGAATCGACTGAACGAATACATAATGTAGGTAATCGACTTTTAATATTCGTACCCTGTAACAAATAATAATGAAGTTAATTAAGTATTCGTCATCGTCTGCCCGACTGCCAGTTAGGTTACGTCTAGATTATTCAGCTTCTTTATCGCTTCCTGCTCTTGGTTCCTATTTTAGTTAGGTTAATGTTTCTATTCATTCCTCCTTATTTTACTATCAGGTTAGGAATTCGTTCATTTCGGTTGTACTCTCTTGCCAGTCCTAACTGTTGCGTCCTCTAACCTCTCCCCACTCCCAACCCCCACTTCCCCCACTCCTGCATGTTGAGTTCGCATTATCTCAGTTCCATCGTTTCGGTATAATTTGAATGTAGATTTAATACACAACCACCGATGATACGAACGTAATAGTTCACACCTGATTTAATATTAGAAAACGTCGGTTTTAAAAGTATCATTATATAGATTTATGTTATGTTCAGTGATAATAAAGATTAGCACAATAAGGTGTGTTACACACGGGCCCGAGCCCAACACTCACAAACTTTGGAACAATTAAGAACTTAGTTTGTAATTTAAACAATGGCAATCTTCTTAATTATAAAAAAAATAATTTATTTAAAAGTAAAATATCGTATGTATTAGAAATTTTAGATTTACTCAACATTAAACTTAGTGCAAATTATTGTCGAAGGAAAAATCAATTGAGACTATTTATATGAGTTTTTAATTATTATTATAGGAGAAACATTAAAATATTGGATGAATTTATTAATTAAAATAGTTAGCGAAATACAAATACGGTAAGACTCGTTAGAGGCTCGTCTGTCAAATGTGGAGTTAACTCGGCACGCTCGGCGGCCGCGGAGGCACGCCCGTCACGTCACGTCACCGTCACGTCACCGTCACCCGCTCGCGGGCTTCATCTCGCGGTCCCACTATATGATACAACTCGTAGATTAGATATACCTCACACTACACAACACTCGGACCAACGCGCAAACCCGTGAGTGACCATCTTTTGCATTTTAATATTACACTGAGTAATATCGACATAAGATATATTACTGTATCTTTACATTATATAATGTTTATGGAATAATATTATAATCATGGCTTAACTGTAGTAGGTACTGTTGTGTAGTTAACCTCTCGACTCTTGTTTGTATTACTTTAAAATATAATAGTATATGCGGTTTTTATATGTGTATGTTTATTCGGTAGTGTAAAGGAACTTGTTTATGTGTATTTGATATGATAACTAAGTTACGGCACATCGCGGCCGACGGACGGGGCAGAAAGCCGCCTCCGTGCCCGCTTTATATACATAATCATAATAATTAATATATTTATGATCGTAATTGACTAATTATACACGACAAAGATCCCTAGTGTTAAAGTTAGATTAACCGTTCTACTTTTTTAAGTTCACTTATTAATCGTCACGTAAATAATATTTTGCATTTAAAATAAATCGTCTGACCGACAATCTGTAGTCTTTTGGAAAGTTATTTTAAAACCAATGCAGGTATTACTAACTATAATCGTCATATTTATACTAGAATTAAATATTAATGTAATTACGGATCCCATTATAATCGTAAAATATATTGCACGGGCTTTACAGTTAATTATAACATATTAATTAATATAAAAACCTAGGGCAAGTTGTTATTTATTTCTGTTTAATTAAAATTTCGATGTTGATTATTTTTAACTATATTTTCTTAGTGGGTTAAATAAAGTACATAACGATCGATTAGTATACTTACAAAATTGTTAGATGACCTATCGACTGATGTACAATATATAAAGTAACGTAACTTACGGCAGTATATAAGTTAACATAACGCCGCGTCGGGCGTCGAGCGTCGGCACGGGTCGGCGCGTCTATTCATAACGTATTGTATTAATTTTCTAAAATGTAATTAATTGAAAGCGGCGACCGCGACCTAGCCACAAATTAAGCATGTTACGATTGTAAGACTATTATCTAGATTTGTTATAGTATTAAACTATACCTAGCCCTAAAAGTGCACATTGGTGAAGCCTAGCACGCGCGCCGCGAGCGATGCCAGCCGCCATCTTGTAATGGATGCGGCCGCCATCTTGCAATCCCTCGCGGCTACAATAAGTTTACTTTATGTTCGTTAGATAAAAATGAAAATTATGATAGACGTACACGACCGCGAGTGTCCTTGTTGTTTGTTTATAAACGACGATTACCTAATGATAATTAGTTAATTACGGTTTTAACTATTAATAATATTAATCGAAGCACTAAATTAAGACGAGAAGCTTGTATGCTAATAAATTGATGTAATTAAAAGTGCTATCACAGAAAATAACACACAGGTCTTTTAGTAGAAATTATGCATTATTCTTTATAGGTATTTTGGGTATGTATTTAGTGTTAGATTTAACTGGTAACATAAGTATGTAGTTTGTAATGTATTTGAAAAACAGTTTTGTCGTAGTTTCCTATTATTAAGCTTCTTCTATCTTAATGGATTAAGTAATACTACTGGTTGATTAATTAAAATTAATAATATTACAACTGCAAATATTTGAAATAATATCTTATGATGAAAATATTATATCTACTTTTAAGGACATTATAAAACGTAGATAATTAAAAGAAATCAAAAAATTCAAAATAATTCTGGCATTTTTAATGGTTGACCCCCGACCCTGTAGAATAAATTCCCGTAGGGTGAACACTTCAACATCATAATTTTTATTTTTATTTAGTGGCATAAAGTGAAAACCCGTAATAGTCTTACACCTACTAAACATCTAACAAACTAAACCAACCACCCAATAAAACTTCAATCGTGAATTCGTGATAGGAAAATACGACCCAAAACTAACTTTCCATACTTACACGTAAACATAATCGCACTAACACATACTCACCATTCAAGGTAAAGTACTCCTTCGTATTACTTTAAAAAACAATGTTTTTAGACATTTTTGGTTTTTGGAAGCCGATTTTTGACCCTTATTATTATAATCAGTATTAATTCTCAAACATCGTAGCTCAACAGTCAAAAAAGAAACAAGAGTCGACATCAGATTTTAGTAAAGTTCACTGTAGTGTAGACTAGCTAGCATTGAAATTATTACCTATATTTGAAAGCAACTTTTTCACAACTAGAAGGTGACGACGTGGTCAGTCACACTGGCAGTCCTAAGTACGTGATACCACAAATGAACGAAGCTATGGGGACTCCGCCACAGGTTATATCCTTTTCTACCAATTGTAGAGTAGGGAACCTCAGGCAGTGGTGGTCTGCCAAACCGACACAGAATATGTGCCATCATGGTTTTTTATTATTTGGTCTAAAAACGCTTAACTAAAAGAATTCTCGATGCAATTTCTAATATGGCTATTGTGGGATAGTGGATGACATATTCTTTGATAGTCCGGCAGATCACCGAATTGTCAAGGAGTTGAATTTGCATCTGGTCACAGCCCCAAGTGTATTTTTTGCGAAAATACACTTATTACAAGAAAATTTATAATTGGGATCATTTGTAATTGGGTTACGAGTATCAAGAGTCAAAAGGGGTTTTATAAGATCAAGGTTTGCGAGAGTGTGCAATCAAAATTCTAGTACATTCAATAACTTATGAATGTTAAAAGAATTTAAAATTACAATGCTACTGACTGACGCTAAGAATAGCGTCGGATCGAAATAGACATTGAAACCTTGAAATCTTTTAGTAGATGCTGAATAGTAGAGGAATTTATAACTATAAATTGTGCAGGTTCAAATGATGTATTGTGGCGCTATGGTGTCTCCCGAACCTTCCTACTGTAACGTCTCGGACATAGCTTCGGTCTCAGGTTAAAAATCAACTACATGTAATTCACTGTACATAGATGTTACACCATCTTTAAAACTCGCGTAGAGAATGTAGGTCGTACCGTACACTAGGCTCGTAGTAGGTTCATGCTTATGTCACTTTAACAGATTCCTTTGCACCATCATTAGATTAGATCTTATGTAATTGAGAACTCGAGGTTATTATATCGTATAGTATAGGAACCCCAGGAGGTTGTCCCTTGTAAAAAGTCGTGTGGGTAGATCTAAGGGTCAGAGTGAAAAGGTGCGTGGTGTGGGTAAGTTTATTTACTTTCCTCCTATCTCTTGAATCTATGCTTTAGATCGTTGCTATTCGAAATCTCACCGTATTTTCAGTGAATAACGTGTGTTTTTGTATAGGGGACGATTATGAGTACACTGGGGGATCCGGCGATGGTTACCAGCGGTCATCTAAGCGCAGCTACCACGGCTCTTCCAGTGGATCCGCCTCAGCACCTTCTTACCACCCCTATCGCCGCTGATCTGTGAGCTCGATACGGACTTTGACCCTCACGAAAGCTTTGACGTTTTCTGATTTACTCTGAGAAACTATTTCACGTCACTTTTGACAGCATAATGAACTAGTAAGAGACGTTCTCACTGCAAATTAGCAAATCTCAAGGATAGTTTTCGTATGCATGTAAAATAGTTACTCTTTTTATACAAACGCAATCATTCTAGTTTGTACATTATTTTTATCGGAGTAGAGTCGATGAGATGCATATTTATACTAAATTTATCATAACAATGAGATCGGTAGCTTAGCTAGTAGAACGATCTCTGTAAACCAGTAAGATGACCTTAGAATTAAATGACATAAGTTGCTATCCATATTGACCTACTTAGATTATCCTATAGATATTATCCTAGTTGATAGCATTTTAGACTTCAGTTTTGATGAAAATTCTTTGCTAGAAATATTAATCTCAAAGACTCTTTTCCTGAACTTTTAAGTTGTTAGATTATTTTGCATTTGGACATTTTTGTTATGTGACAGACGAGTCCCGTGTCCGTCTAAGGCGAGTCCCGTCTTTGCATTCTAGATTTATTCACATTCTATGAATATGATTTTGTTTACACGCCTGTTTCACGATGAGAAAGTATGAATTTCATATAGTTTATATATGTCAAGGTTTTGGCAGTAAACGTCCTTTACTATTATAGGGAACTGAAATTATCGATGTATTCATTATTACTACCTAAAATACAGTACCTGTTGTTAGAATATAAGAATATTCACAAAACAATCATGTTTTAGGGTTACGCATTTGCAGGATATTTGATATTGAGCTCCGAAAATGGAACTTGTAAAATACAAATCTCTAAACAGCCTTCTGTATTCCATACGAGTAAGTGGATGTGAGTATGATATTTGTATTTTATGAAGAAGCCATTACAAGTGAGGCTGAGAGATTACTTGACCAGTGAACAGTGAACACTGCACTGCTGCAGGTTGTACGATTGCGTGTATGTACCTATCTTCATTCTGAACAAATTCCGCATTGTTCTCGTGACGTTTTGTATTTTGTCTTACTCTAATAAAATTACTATTAATATAAGCGTTATTTAAATTTCACATTCACAAGACTGCCTAGATTTCCTAAGTCACTTAGTTTGATATTAGTCCTCTTTCAATATTACAAATAATAAATTAGAACTATTTTTTATAAATTTTATTTTTGAATCATTTTAAAATACTTTTTATAAAGCGATTAGATACATAGGCCTTGTTTAAAATATGTTAAAAATAATTGTACTTTATGACGGGTAAGTACAATAGCGAAGATCAGACAATGTAATGTATGTAATTAGAAAATAATGTTTATACACTACGAATGTATTATAAAGTAGAATTTATTGTACATTAATGATAGAAAATCGACAAAAGTTCATTGCACAAATGGACAGGTATTCATTTTAAATTAGCTTACTTTAGGCTCTAAAATACTAAAATTAAGACGTTAAAATATTTAGCTCAAAGTTATCTTAATTTACTCATTCCTTGGACCATAGAAATAATTTAGCCACCGATTATTAAATAAGATACACTTCTAGTTTGGCATACCTACGTTAATTACGGTAATAATTAGCTTATTAATTATCAACTTTATCATAGACTTAAATATTCTCATGTAGCATAACATCCAAATAAATTGTGTGAAATTTACTTCAATTTATTTAAATTAGCTTTAATTGTATAATAAGCAAATTCTATAAAACACGAATTGACGATCTTTGAAGCTAATAATGTGCAATGATTTAAAAATTACAATGTGCATAATTTACAAATAGGCATCGATATAAGTACAATAACTATGTGACATTAATAAAACTCCAATGATTTTATGAAAAGAATTAGGTAAGGCACTATCTAGGGCAAGCAAACAATACCATAGTGTTGCGTCTAACATTGGACTCGCGAAATTCACTAACTGTTTGGAGACATTTTAAATATAATGCCCGGGATACACGAGGCTAGTTTTTCAAGCTAGGATAGCAAGCTAGTTCTCTTTGAAACTGTCTTGGCTAGCTGACCTGGCTTGGAATATGCTAGTTCTGTTTACATGAGGCTATATTATTTTAAGCTAGTATTATTGCTGTGACCGAGGTGACCACACGTCCAAAATGAACTGCACGCGAAAAAAAACACTATTCGACTGAAACAGTTACTTCAAAAACTGTGCCAATTCGCACTAGACGAACTAGAAGAAGAATTACAGAAACGGGTGTGAACAAGACCCTGGATTTTAAGAAGAGATGAACGTGGATCATCTGCTTTACTTTTGGAAGAATTTCGCAACGAAGATTTAGGCGAATATAAGAGTATTTTGCGAATGAATTACGAATTAATCTCCGTACTTAGTTTGGGCATCTTAAAATCTCAAAAACACGTCGCGGAGAAAAACAAACAAAACACGTGGTTACTGCTTACGAGTCAACTGAAAACTAGCTTCGCCGGCCACATGAAGCTAGTACACAAGCCAGGATAGTAAAATCAGTGGTGGGGGGCGCTACTAGCCTAAAAAATAGAACTCCATCCTATTTAAAACTGTCCTGGCTTGTCAACTAGCTTACTAGTTTACTAGCTTATAAATGAAGCTAGTTTTGTCTACACGAAGCCACAAGTACTAGCTTGCTAGCTTACTGACACTAGCTTGCTATCCTAGCTTGAAAAACTAGCCTCGTGTATCCCGGGCATAAGAGTGAAAGAAAAAGCTATTTCCCACTTTTCTCAACATACAAAGACTAAAACTTTCAGTTCATTAAACACTATAGCTTTCAGGCCTTATGTAGCTAGGTAAATCCAGTTGTCGGGGAACTCATTCTAGGTGTAAAGGGCTAGTACAATTACGCCAAGTTTGCAACGCTTAGAATAATACCATCTGTACCTACCGCAAAAACTGTTTGAGAATGTCAACATTTGTTATAATAGAATGCTCTTTTTGAGGTTGTTTATTCCGTTGCAAACTTTGCTGATTGTCACTATTGAACTATAAAGATCTTGATACTTAGTAAGGATGTGGAGGATACGCTTCAAGGTTCAGCAGAGCGGCGACGCGTGCAGTTTGCGCAGACGCAGACGCGCGGTGCAGCTTCGGAGCGCGTCGCGTGCGCAGCGCGGTAGCACAGCTCGCGGTAACGAGCACAACCTACAGTACAAACATAAGTATGACTTTTTAGAATTTAAATATTTTGGTTCTAATCATAACTACAGAATAGTTTACCTATTGGGTCGGATTTTAAAACATTGCCACAGCAATATGCCTTCCAGTTTGAATCGAGGCTCGTAGTTTAGATTTTCATTGATGTCTCAAAAAATTGCCTATGCTTGAAATTGATTTGTAAGGTAGGTACTACTAGGTACCTATACAATCCAGTCATAGTTGCTTGTTTTCATGTTTTTACACTTTGGACTTAGTTGATCTGACGCGTCTACCAAAACTTTCGGTGGACGTAGGTACTGTGCAAGAAAACGCAACATGGCTTGGACTAAATAGGTACCTAAGTACTGTAAATACAAGCGCGAAAAGATTGGGGATGTGTTTTTGGTTTACCTGTCGGAGGCAGTGCGAGTTGCGTGTCAACTTGCAAGCCGCGCTGTGCTAGTCGCTCCAGCAGCGTCGAGGCCGACCATCACCTCTCGTTGTCCGTTTCTACCACTGGAATTACAAACAAAGACGTATCATCATAGGCAGTGGCTGCACCTACCAGGATTCCAGGCTGTTGGATCCACGTTTCGGCATAAAAGCTGAGCTCATATTATTCCTGGGCATGCCTAGCCTGTCTTTAGTGTCATTCTCATTTAGGTGCCTTGGACGATGTTTTATTACCTTCACTGGGAACAGGAGAGCGGCTACCAGACCTATCATTTGCACGAGGAGACGTTGAACCGTCCGGAAGTTGGTCCTGAAAAGGTAGATTAAAAACTTGAATTATGCCTACGAGCTTAAAAAGGTAGGGTAACCCACGTAACGAATGAAATCCCTATCACGTTGGACAAAATTAAATTATCCGTAGTCTATTATCTTTAGTAGAGGCCTTTTCCGTGCTTTAGCTCAACCCTAATTCTTGACCCGCGTTTGAATGACTCTTGTTCGAACATTGACTGTCTTCCGAGGTTCATCTGTATTGTCTACCTAAGTAAGGTAAAGACCCCAGTGGCGGACAAGACCCCAGTGATGTACAAAAAATAAAACAAGTTACGTAAATAAGGTCAAAAATTTAAATTTCGCGTGCTGTCAACACTGGGTCATAGACCACAACTATCTAACTTCCGTAATTTGACATTTTTGTTGCAATAGTCCATTTTGTTTGCAAATGGCGAAGAAGAATGTGAGCTCCGGCGGCACCATCAAAATAAATCCGTTTTTATTGCATTCATCGCTAAGAAAGTGAGTACCAATTACTTGAATTTACTAGTATTTGCTTTGCACAAATGAAAAAACGCATTATTTCAAGGCATTGAAGGTGAATTTACGAGATGTTTTGTGGTGATCAATCAAAGTAAATTTTAAAATTTTACGTGTGTGAGCAGATGTCCTTTACTGGATTTTTATATTCTCATTCTCTAATAATGGACAAATGTCGATCCTTACGTTTTTGTTAACTCTATTGTTTTACTTGAATTAATGAATCAGCTATCCCTCTTATTTAGTAATATGCTACTTAATTTCCATTTCAAGATCTCCTTCCAATAATGGACAAGGTGTCCATTATTGGGTATTTCATACAATCCAATTATGGACACTGATTTGTTCATTTTTTAAATAATTTATTAGATCTTTGCAGAAATGGCGCCAAAAAAGAACTATACCTCAGAACAAGCAAAATGCCGTGGAAGCCGTCCAGAAAGGGGAAAAAGTGGCAACAGCTGCCTTAAAATTTGGGGTTCCACGAGTAACATTACATAATAAAGTCACTGGAATAAGTCCTCTTGTTTGCTCTATGGGTCCATCAACATATTTGATGAAGGAAGATGAAGATATACTTGAAAAATGGATAATCGACATGAATAATAAGCACATTCCGATAACGAAAGACGAATTACTGGACAGTGTACAACGCATAATTACAGATAAAAACAAGAATCTCCTTTCAACAACAACAGGCCCGGCAAGAAGTGGTATAATTTATTCGTCCTTGTTTAGGTGCGAAAAACTAGATCTATTCAAGGAGCTCTATTATAAAAACCGAACAGATTTGGATGACTGCTTACCAGCAGAAGACACATCTCTCTCTACGTCATGGGCTAGTATGAAGAGTTCAGTTGCAAAGTTAAACCAAATCAATAACATATCTGTGCTTATTCCTGATGTGATGGACTCAGCAATTGCTGCTGATGTTACATTTCCAGAACTTCAAGAAATTGCAACCGTTGATAACCAACCTCCTGCTCCGAGGCTGTCTAAGGATATACTACCAGAAGATACTCCAACTCGCTCTGGTGCTAAAGAAATACTGTTGAGTGCTTTAGTGGAAGTACCTTGCACTTCTCGACAAGCTGCCGCTATAACACAGAAGGAACCTGAAATCACGAATTGTAATATTGAAGTTATAGCTTCGATTGAACCTAATCCCGGAACATATGGAAACGAAAATAGTCAAGACGCAGGGCAGGCACCTTCACTTTGCCGACCTGATATGACGCTCACTGATACATCTGGGACTTCACAATGTGGAGGAGATGACATAAATGTATTACATGCTGTAGAAAAAACACCTCGTAAAGAACTAGAGGTTGATTCCTCTAGTTCTGATTTAAACGCATCGAAAAACAAGGATATTACTATCAGCTCATCACGAGGAATCTCTGACAAAATAATCATACCATCTCCATTTAAAAGAAATTTATTTTGGCCAGAAGAAGACGAAATACAAAAAGGGAAGAAACGCAGACTTAGGGAAAAAATACCTTTTGTTATAACGAGTCAGGCGTGGAGAAAGTACCACCAAAACAAAGAATCACAAAAAAAGATTAAATTAAATGAGAAGGAGAAAAAAACAAAGGAAGGAGCAGATAAGAAACTGTTCAAGGAGACTCTGAAAAGACAAACTAAAAAGAATAAAGAGAAAATTAAAAGAAAAGAACCTGATGGTACTTCATCGGACGAGACAGATGCTGAAATACAATACGCTGAGAGCGATGACAGTTATTCAGACGAGACTTATTTGGCTAATTTCAGAAAAACTCAACTTAAAAATGATTCCAGCTCTGAAACCGAGGATCCGCCGTCTAGACCTTCAAGTAGAAATAAGCTTTCAACGGGAGTCTATGTCATTGTAAAATATGAGGGGGAATATTTTCCGGGCGTCATTGAAAATGAAGATCAAGAGTCCTATGAAATAAGTACGATGACTTTTTCTACAGGGAATACATTTAGGTGGCCAAATAAGCCTGATACAATTTGGTATGCGAAAAAAGACATTGAAATCTAGATGTTTTAATTACATGAATCTTTAAAAATTATGTTCATTAATAGGCGTCTAATATTGGGAATTGTCCATTAATGGCTGTCCATTACTAGACATTGTCGATAATTAGGTGACTATGACTGGATTTTCCTTGTCCATTACTAGATAAAAAAGGAGGGTTTTTGAATTGTCAAATAAAATTAGTTTATTAAGTTTGCGTTCATTTTGAGTTTTCATCATATAAAAAAAACATAGGACCTATACTTATTCCATTCCATTTGCATTATAGTTCATTACATGATGAGAAACATTGAATAAAGTCAAAATTTTGTCCTTAAAGTGTCCATAATTGGGGTCTTTACCTTAGTCGAGTTACAGTACCTACTTTTAAACAGAATTTAAGTTCGGTAGGTGCCTACCCCATTTTATTGTACTTTTTTGCTCATGTCTTATCACTTCAAAAACTTATAGCAAGATACAGTAACGAAACAGGAAGCTAGCATTTCACAGGCAGGTCGACGGATATTGGTTGATTCATATCGACAGGAAATTGGTTTAGGTGTGCACGTTGAAAGCTTTACAAAGTGACATCAACCCAAGTTTGGTAGGCACCTATACTTGGATATGGGATGGGTAACCAAATAAGGGAAAATAGATAGGTATCTACCTACTTACCTACATTCTATATTCAATCTAATCTAATAGGTTGACAAATCCTTATAAATGACTAACTGCAGATTACCCAAACCAAGAGACTACAAACGAAAGTTTTTTTTAATGTGTACCTACTTAGTTTACCTCAGAACTCTTGTCATTTATAAACCAATTTGAAAAGGGCTCTCCAGATTGGTCCCATACCTAATTCAAAATCGGATATATCCAGGGTACACGAAATTGTGTATTTTGCTTTCCTGTGACTTTTTTTAGTGGTGTTTACGGTCACTAGAACATTCTCAAACAACTGCCATCATCATCATCATGATGAAACCCCAATAAATTAAATAGATAGTCAATTTAAAGTTGATTTTTCTAGTTAAAAAAAAATATTTCGTCATTCCGTTTTTAGAAACGTAGAAAGGTAATTACCTAATTTTTAGTGTGGTCTAGATTGTCCAATTGCTCTGAAAGCGGATCGCAAACTACGCTAACTAGATTATCTACATAAATGTTTGTTCCGCGCCGGTCGAAGTTACCAATGGCCAGTTTAATTCTATTTGGAAGGGGATGTGTGATTTTGTAGCTTCAATTTACCTTTTGTTAGTTTCATTTTAGATAAACAGGCTTGATATGGGTAAGTTGGGTATTTTCTACGCAAAATAACATTTCTCTTAGTAAAAGGACTGAGCTTGCCGTGATAGGATACATATACCTACCTACTGATTTGCTGAATATCTTTAGGTGGAAACTTTTAGTGATTCCCAACGTTTCTGAGTAGTACTTAAGTATACCTACCTACTCTTACCTTCCTTTTTTTGAGTAGCATGAATAAAAATGTTTGTGAAAATTGCCCATTTTGTCGCTCACAATCTGAATGCATGTCTAAACATTTTCTTGTAGCTACAACGATTAAAGTAGCTGCCCTACTGCCCCATCTCAATAATCCACCCTGTATAAACATAGGACTGACCTGATGATGGTCCACGTTGGTGGTAGCAGTCAGCAGGTCCAGGATAGCGGAGAAGGATCCCCTGGCAGCTCGTCGGAACCCTTCGGGAGGTGAGCTAGCATCTGCCGAGCCCCCCGCCACGCTCATTGGGGACTGCGCCCACTGGAATTTGAAGATGGCGAAGTGAGGATCCTCAATAGGTAATGTATTAGTAGGAATTAATCACTTTTTTGTTAGTACCTACCTATACCTACCCACCCCAAAAAAGTAAAAGATCTCGCGTGCATATACCTACTTCGTAGATGCACCGTGCTACGTCGTAGCATCCGCATCCGCTGTAGTCGCTACGTCAAATTTTTAGTTAGGTAACCAAATCAATATAAAAAAAACCATTTCATTATGCTTGTTAAAGTTCTCAAGTTTTCAATCAGTACCGAACTAATTGACTTTTCAATCAGAAAGTTTGGCTTCACAGAAACCATACTTTCCAGACTTCGAACTAACTTCCTAATGGCCTAAGTTTTCGAATCTAATAGCTCGAAAGTTATAAAGCATGACAATTTCATGAGGCAAGTGCGCTCAAACCGGTTCTAGGTAGGGACGTCTGAAACTTTCGAGGTAGAAAGTTTTGTAGAGCTCTGTGGAAGAGTTTGTCCGTGGAGCAGTGATTCTCGTATTGTTGTGTCATAAAGCTTTTTGAATCAGATCATTAATCGACACTTTTGTCGCTGACAGTATTTCATTTCGTGTTTGTATCGAAACAAATGAGACCAAACAGCAATAGAAATAGAAATATTAATAAAGTTGAGAGGTAGTGTTTCGTCCTAGTGAGATGAGATACCGATAGTCCGAAACTAGAATAACTCGTATAAACTCATGATGCACCTTACGCAGTGATAATAATGTAGACCACGCTCTCTGCAAGGTACTATTAGGATAAATTAGGATCCAGTTGTTTAATTACTCTCCAAATCTCTGGGTTTCACAGTAAATAGTACCTACCTGTTACTAGTAGGTAGGTGTAGTACATAGATCAAGATGGAATATGCTTTATTGTACACCACTTAAAAATAATATACGTTTTAAGTAATTTTTAACTCTACACTAAAGTTATGTATAACCTATGCTACGAAACCGTATGTTTCAGGTTACACAGCGCGGCAACGATAACTCTCTTACTGTAAATTTCAGACTGTTGCATAAAACATCTGAACTTACCTAAACATTTCTTGTTCTCAGTTACAGTGCCTCCCTTCCCTGTTCAGTGCCTAAAGTTCTAAACATCCGTAGATTTCCCCAGCGAAAAGCGCTATTGCCTAAAACGTTTGCAATTTTAATTTTCGGCATGCATGGGTGATTTTTTGGCAACACTAGGTACTGGCTTGAATAGCGGCTGGAGCGGGTAAATGATGAGAAAATTTTTCAAAAATGTTGTAAGTACCTACCTAGCTACCTACCAATATCGGAACTTTCTATCTTCTTTTTCCTACATAATGATTTGCACTACTAGCTGTGCCGTATTCTGTGATACAAGCAGATTATAACAGAAACGTGTGAAATAATAACTAATTTAGCCGGCGGTACTAAGTCCAAAGCTAAGCTTCACAAGCTAAGTAATAATTGTTATATTCTGGTAAGATTTTTGACCCGAGGACTGTGCGGATTAAAAACCCATAAATTAACCATGTGAGAACTTTCAGTAAACACTCAGAACAATTGTATTTTCAGTGCCACGTCATCATACACTTTTTAGTGTCCCAATCCAGTTTTGGAAAATCTGTTTTAATTATAGTTTGTGTTTTATTTGTATAACCTATGTATTTTTCGTGTTGTTGTTGCAAATAAACATTTTGTATTGTATTGTAAACATAGAAGGTATGTACCAGGAGAACAGAATTCGCGTGGAGGTCGTTTCAATAATTCAGCGAGACCTCGGCCTCAGCCCGATTCCGTAATTCTACATTCAACTCAGTTAAAATTTACACTTGCCGCCTCTTCGTCTAATGAGCTTCGCGTGACAGAGACAGCAACACTTTAAAATTTACGATGTCAACGTAGAGTCAGATTGCTTTGTAATCTTGGTTTTTTTTATCGAAACTGGTTTCACTTTTAAGTAGACTTACACTCCACCAGACGTTTCTGCAGTAAATTGACAAAATACTACAAGATTCTTATGAATGCATATTCACGAGACAAAGCATTATTCATTGACACAGATTATAGAAAGTATATTATAGATTATAGTAGTAAGATTATAGTGTTTTCTATATTCTAAGTTCATTGATAAAATTTATTTAGGATTGTGAATTCAAGCGAGATTCATCGACGCATAGACATCGATCGATACCAAATCACCATCCCAAAAAAACGCTTATAAAAATAACTTTATACCTATCTATTTACCTAGTGCAACAATAGAAATAATTGAAATTGTCAAATAGAAAATTATGTGTAGGTATGGGTGGTTACCTGGGCCCATGTTGGTAGGTATGTAGCTTAGTTACCTGGTCAGTTAGGGTTGAATCTGCACCATGGGCAACAAGCAGTTCCACAATATCGTTGGCATCGGCAGCACAGGCCGCATGCAAAGCTGACGAACCCACCTGGTAAATGTGACAATCAACTTCAACTTCTTGGGTATTTGAGAATCACTATAGGTACCTCCCTTTTCAAAATCACTATCGAAATCTCCACTGGTTTTTCCATGGAAGTCATTCTAATGACTAAGAATCATGGTTGTACCATAAAATAAATGTCCGCGAAATTATTTTGAAACTGAGGCGTATGTGAACAGGAAGAAATAGCTCCAAAACAATAACATTACCTAGGTACTGTTATCCAAAACACTTGTCGTAAAGGCAGTCTCAACAGTATTTTTCATGTGAAAATTTCAGCACAACAGTCTCAGAATTACGAACAAAATCATAAATCATATTGTTTAGTACCAATGTAAGCAAATAGATAATTTTAGATGAGCCGTGCTCTGAAATAATATTAATTTGTTTGCGTCACAATAAGGTGTGGTTCCCATAATAAAGTTTGATAATACTTACATTATTTTGTACGTGTACATTCGCGGCAAATGCAAGCAGATGTTCCACAATACCTCTACAGCCTTGGGCACAAGCCATTTGCAACCCCGTCACACCGTTCTGCGAATTTCTACCTTGTTAGTTCACAGTAAAGAGTATCTTCACAAAGCAGTTGGTACAACAATATTATTGCCAGCTCTTGCGATCGTAATGAGGTCTGAATGTTTTATTCATTATCATGTTATCTTTTCCATAATTGAGTTGTTACGGTATCTGCAATTTTTAATGAATTTCTTAAAATAACGACTGGTCTGTGTTGTTGGTATACAAGAACAAATTGGATGCTGTCATGCGACGTGTATTGACGATTCGGACATCAAAAATACCTCTGTTATTTTTCTACTGAATCTAGTTATCTATCGTTTCGTGTCTATAGGTAGATAACCGTCTTCCTAACACTGTAGATCTATCAACGCAATCCTTTAAATATAAATTAAAAACCAGTTGGTACTTTACTGGAGTTGGATTTTATTTACTGTAATTAAATTATTTTAGATTTTAACTAATGTGAATTTGGAAATTTTAAATGATGACTTTTTTACAATTTTTAAGTAACTTATTACTTAAATGGAATTTGTATTTTACTAATAAATATCTTGAATCTAGAATAATCATTATGATACCTGGGTAATATTAAGTCATATCAAATCGGTCTGAAATATAATTTTCCCAAATGAGTTTTCAGAGCTCCTCGCTATAAAGCTCTTGTGGTGATGTAACATGGAAACAGTGATCTTTAACCTCTTGGAATCATGACCACGGTAAAAGATGAAGAGCCCGCCCCATCAAACAGCACAATACTTACATTGTCCACGGCATCTACAACACACCCAGCGTCCAGGAGAGTCCTAACCAGCTCAGTATGACGATGGAGCGCCGCGACATGGAGTGGAGTTCTGCCAGAATTGTCTCTGGCCTCCTTGCAGGCTCCTCGCGTCATCAGCACCGTGGCTGTGGCTGTGTGACCTCCTTCGCAAGCCATATGCAGGGCTGTTCGACCTTTCTGTTACAAACAACAGTATTTTATTTTCAATTTCAAGAAATTAATTTTATAAAAAAGGGAATTTTCCTGATTTACAAGAAAGTTTTGTTTTGGCTTTGTTACAAGTTGTTTTAAGGAAATATTCCTTATAAAGCCATCAGCGAATTTTCTCTAGTAAAAAGTTATGTAACACCGCAAATTAGATATTTATCACAGTAAAATGAGCGTCACTGAAGCCACTCCAAACAATGTGGTAGGTACATTGGTTAATTATGATTCAAGTCCGTATTTGCATGTATCTATTGTGCAAGCACTAATTTTGTATGAGAATCTGGCTAAGTACAGTACGCACAACGGACCTGTGCCTTGATCACGAATAAATGTGACAATCGTGAACGTATCGTAACGCTAGCGTATCCGAGATGCACTGCGCGGTGACGCTACAACGTTCGGCAGTCGGGCTGATGTTGACGCGCAATATCACTTGAATACGTTAGGTTTACGTAACGCGGCGACTGTCAGATTTGTTCGTGATTACCCCTCTGTATCCTTCTGAAGTTAGATGCAACAAATGATTGTGCATGTACTGTTGTGCGGAAAAATTCTCTTGCCTTCAATTACTCAAAAATGGGTTCTGCACAGACAGACTCAAATCTATGTTTGAGTAACGCTCAAGTATATATTTACACCGTGTATAATTATGGTGTTTAGAACTTAGCTTTCCAACTTTGTACCATAAAACCAGTAACACAATAGTCTACTAATGGATGTGAAGCATTAACGACGTACATTAGCGATAACAACGGGGGTATTTTATCGGAATAGTTTTTGTTCCAAATAGCTGTTTATTGGTCCTTGCTCAGAAACGTGACAAGGACACTGAAGTGACAGGATAATGGCGTAAAAATGAAGAAAACTCTCTGTTTTCCCATCGAAAACAACAATATCAGAAACGGGTCGAGGGTATTGTTGTCTAAGCCTTTTATCAATGTATAAAAAATATACACAAAATAGTTTATCGGGAAATAACTAGCCAAACTGCAAACTGGTAGGTTCCATATATCATAAGAAGATGTAATATTTTTAGGGAAAGGCAGAACAAAGCACGTGGAATTGTAAAATGTCAAATGTTAGGTCCTGTCCTGTTCAAATACAAAAGATAAAGCTCTTGTTGATTACGAACGTGATATATTTCGACGCGACGACATAGTGATGTAAAGGAATGTGTAAAGGCGAAAACATGCATTTGAAACGCGACCCAGAAACACGCGTTTTGAGGGTAAAATGGAAAAAATTGATCCATTACTTCACAGAACGTTCACCGAGGAAGTTCTCCATGTGGTATTATTGCTCAGCGTTGATCACACTCTCATGTTTCTTTTAAGTACTTCATTAAATCTTAAATTTAATTGGACGATACCCTTTAAATCCGAACACAGAACTTCTCAACAACGTACGTACGTACGTACGTATATATTCTGAGACAAGTCAGTCAGTCATGAGGGGTCATCCCAATGCACTTCGGTTCTTGGCGCTATTCGAGAACCTTTATAGTGGTTGTCAGAAAAAAAAGGTAAAATTGAGAAGTTGTGATTCGACCAGCGGGTTCAAAAATTCGGGTCGCGTTCCAAATAAAAAGGGTGTTCCGTTTTTACGGGGTGTGTGGGCGCCGTCCAATCTACGAGTACATTGTTTGCTGTGAACGCTATGCGCCGACTGACGGACGTGCTCGGCCTTATTATATTATGTGATCTTCGAAAGGGTCGATGTTATTTTTTGGTGAATATTCGTTTATAAGAAAACTTTACCCACAAAGGTATGCTTGTGGAGCGTCTGTGGTTTTTGTTTTCTTCAGATATTAGAGTTTTTTCATGTAGATTTTTTAATATCCGCTTGTATCTGCTCAAGAAACAGGTTACGTTTCAACGAATCATGAATGATCCTTGTGCTCACAAAACAACTAAGAGTTACATGAAGTTAGTATTTATTGCATGTTTTTAACACAGTTAGTACCTACTTATTGTGATCATTATCAGATTATGTTTTAAATCCCGTGCAGCTTTTACATATAGCTTCGGAAGCCGTATGTAAAAGCTTGTGATTAGTTCGTCATTGAAAAATTATGGTCTATTCTTACTAGTTACATTGCTAATTATATTGATAATTCCCACTTGTTCCCAGTAGTTACATTGATTTCAGATTTTCAGAAAAATATATGACGTACTAAAAAGCTCTGCCCGAGACTTATGTTAGATTAGAAAATTTTTCTAATCTAATCTAATCTAACATAGGTCATCTAACATGTGACACTTTCAGAATTTTCATAACTTGTAGCTCGTAGCAGTGCTACGCGATGTAGCAGCGCTACGAATTCGTAGCACTCCAGTTCAAGAGCATCGGTCCCGGCTCTAATTGAGGACACTTGGTACCGTTATTGAATTTCCATCTCGTTCATGTCATACGATTTGTTTTACGACGAACATTTCAGGTGAAAATCGACCTTCCTTTTCAGGGACTTAAAACTTTGTTGATGTAAAAAAGTGTATGTAACAGTTGTTTTTTTTTTCAATTTATTTATTTAACAACTAGGTACCAACTTGATAATAAATAAAAAAACCACTGCTTACTTCAGTCAATTTTTTTCCGTGTTTTTCATAATTAATTAGTTTTGCTGTTTCCTTTACCCAATCTCTTTCAGCGCGATATATTTGTTTTCTCGGTGAATTGCGATTGTACAATGATTGATTGTTTGATGTTAAACCCACGCTCCCTACAAACTCTGCAAAGTCGAAGGCTGTATCAGAAAACTTGTTCTACTTACGGATGCTCTTAGAAGTTTGTAGCTTTTAATACTTTTGATGTTCACAATGTGGAGCTACGTTGCAAATAATATAAGTACATACTTTTTAAGGTTTCATGCATTTATTTATGAAACTTATAAAAATACATACACAAAATTAAAAATAACAAGGACAAAGTAATAAAATCAATTTCTTTAATTAAGTATCATATCGACGCTTTCCTTTGAGAAAAGAACATCGCAACTAAAATAAGTAGCTACTTAGTATTAACAAAGTACCTACATGAAAATGTAGAGTAGAGTAGGTACCCAGAAAACTGTACAAACGATCCAAATCCCCAAATTACTGTATTTTTAATCTCAAGAATTAAAAAAACAGTAAATTCTCATAAGATATCCAACTTTATCATGACGGTAGGCACGTATTTTACAGTAAATAACAGTAGCAAATAGTAAATGCAGTTCCTAAAGTTCCATTTAAAACAATTAGTGTCAAGCGCGAGGCGGTGCAGCCGGCATTCATTTAATTTACTCATTAACTTGAGAATCTCTCCACTTATCGATGTAATCTTACTTCCCTGTGATGCCTTATTCCTAGTAGTACTCAGGTCTTGGGAATCTACTGGTTGGGGCAAATTCTAGACTCCTCTCATTTCAAATACGTCACCAGTAGGTATTGGCCACTAACTCATACTAACCAACGAAATGGACAATTAATTTTATAAAAATAAAAAACCTACGATCATGAAAATCTCCTTAGATCCTCTTCATCATTTCTAGTCATCATCAGACGTTGGGTTATGGACTCCAGTTCATCTTTCTTTATGATACACCAAATGTTTCAAACTGCAATTATTTAGATTCCTCATAACATGGAATCAGTTGGACCAATGTTCACCAAAAATGAAGAACCCTACCTTTGGAGCTACGAAGCCACATATAAACGGACAGACATACAACGCTGTCAAACTTATAACGCCACTTCATTTTTAGTCGCAGCTTAAAAAACTCGCTTCCTCAGCTTTAGGATCGCCCGTTTATCATTACCAACTAAACGACAGCTGCAAACCCTACTTGTCGTAGGGGTTTTGTTACGTAACTAGGTCAAACAACCCTAACACTCTGCCAAAAAGTCTGCATATGCCTAGCCTGTTGCGTAAACCAATTAATCAAAACTTCATACGCTGTGGACATGATTGGATATTGCATGTGCTCGGGCGCTTCGCTCGGTTATGCATTCGCCCGTACTGGGAATTCTGGTTTGCGACAGTTTGTGTAAATAGATTACCTATCCAAATTGGTTTCCTATATTTTGTACAACAAATACAAGGACCAAAAACTGCTAAGTATAACTTTTAGATCCAACCGTAATCCCACTACTATTGTACCTAAATATCGAAGTTTAGATGTTTGGATGTTTGTGTTTCAATCACGCTGTAAATACTGGTCAGATTTGGATTAAACTTGGAATATATTATAGTTCGTAACCTGGATTTACATTTAGGCTACTTTTTCAGTTTTTTTAGGTTATGTATATTTTTTTTCGTGGACGAAGTCGCTTGTAACTGCTGATAGTTTTAATATAGAAAGTTGAGCTTTTTGTATTTTTGCCACAAAATTAAAATACGTTTCATTCGATTTCATTTTATTTCTTTTAATACTTAGCATAACTGCCTACTTTAAGTTTTGTTAAGTTTTGTTTTGTATGTTATAGTAGTCCCTAGGTTAAGGTGTGCAATAAAGTATTTTCTATCTATCTACTTTTGATTTTGGTTACTCGCGACTTTCAGCACAAAAGGGTAAATCAACAAAGCTTTTATCAACAGTCTTATCAGACCAATACCTTGTCATTCTTCCATGAAAAAGCAAGCGAAGTAGTTACACGATTTCGATCTTGGATTCATATTCGAGAATGTAAGTGGTTTCGAACCCTGTGAGCAGCCGAGCACGAGGGAAGAATATTAATGCTTGCCAATCTACGGATAGAGTCGCTCCGAATGTTCGGTATTTTTAACCGACTTACTTGTGAGGTACTTATTACTAAGGGCGGCTTGCACCAGAATCGCTAAACGCGTTTAACTCTTAAATAGTATTTAGCGAATTGTCAAGTCATACAAATACGTCAGATGTAAATTGAGATTTAGGGCGTCTTGCACCAGAATCACTAAACGTATTTAACAGCTAAATCGATTTAAATCTGACGTATTTGTATGACTTGACAACTCGCTAAATACTATTTAAGAGTTAAACGCGTTTAGCGATTCTGGTGCAAGCCGCCCTTAGCTGTTAAACACGTTTATTGATTCTGGTGTAGGATTGCTAAACACGTTTAACTATTAAATAGTATTTAGCGAGTTGTCAAGTCATACAAATACGTCAGATTTAAATAGAGATTTAGCTGTTAAACACGTTTATTGATCCTGGTGCAAGCCGCACTAAGTATATTATGTTCTTTTCTTAGATTTGAGTACAATGATGAGAGGGACGAGATATATGAGAAAACCGGTTCAAATAATTGATTTAGGTATCATAATCTACTACTGGAAATAGAGTAATTGAGCTAGAAATTATGAAAGGCGGTTGACTTTTTTCATAGTAGGTACGCTGGCTTTTCCCGAAATAGTAATACCTATTTATTTACTAATAGTAGTCACACACAAAGGATTTAGTCCCTCTGAATTACCTATCTGCATAAAACCCATTTTTGGATCGAATTAGAAGTGAGCTAATTTTTTCGCACCGCAGTGCGAAAACGTTTGTTGCACCTAACTTTAGAGGGATAAAGATCCATTGTGCGTACTGTATTTATTTTCATTATGCACAATATGCACTATTGCATAATTTATCGTAATCACCTGATAAAATAAGGCTTGGATGTATTTATTGGTTAAAGTTTTCCGGCCTTTTTCTCTTTGCTTGTAAGTAGCTCTATTCAAGCTAATCTCCCAAGTGGCAAAGAAAACCGGAATAAACAAACCTCAATGTAAACTCTATGTTGTTAGGTTCGGATTAATCTTCCTTATTGTGTTACAGATGTGGAGATTGTGCTCTTGGGTAGGTATTAGAAGGAGATTTTCAGAGTACCTAGGTAGAAGGTGCTGTAATTAAAGTAATGTCGATTTTTATAGTCAAGGGTTTGATTTGACAAAGGGTTCTTTTTAAGGGAGAACGCAAACCAAAGACAAAAAGTCTTGTCGAACAGTTAGTGATGTGAAACTTCATAATTTCGTGACAAACCATGTCAGTATAACTTTTTTCGTCACAATATGCTTCGTCTTATTTGCTGTTTTCGTTACTTGCTTATTTAATGAGAATCATGCTAAGTACTTAATAATATTATTAAGTACACTACATAATTACACTATATTCTTATTTATTAAAAAAGCACAGTTCATTCTCTAGGTATGTGCGTATAAAGCAATGTTTAATAGGTAGGTACTAAACAATGCTATAATAGATAGGTAAACATAATTTTATGCATGCGTCGTGTCAATTGATGTGAATTTCGTTACAACGAAAACAGCATATGACGAGGAAGCATTCATCTTATGCTGTTTTCGTTATAACAGAAAATTTATTTTCACGTCACTAAGTACGCGACAAAACAGTTTTGTCGATAGATGTGCGTTGGCCCTAAATTGTACCTACCTTGAAACTACCTAAATTAAGTTGTAACACTTTATTCCTTCTGTAAGCCCAAATTGTATGTGACTAAATGAATTGAAATAAAATGGTCTAAAAAGTGAGTTGTTTGGGCTTATTGTAAACAACCAGAGATTAGGAAGTGTAAAAAAGAGGCAAGCTTTGCTCTACAATGAAATAACAAAAAGGATTTTTAAGGTTAATAAAGGCGTTGATCTAGCTGGACAGGCACCATGCAGGCTCTACGTAGTAGCGACTGTTTTGTAGCCTGCTCTGATATTGCTCGAAGGATCTTACTGTGCACACCATTGCCAGCTGGGCGTAGTCATCGTCTCACCAGCCGTACACACCTTAGGATAAGAGCGTCTAGAAAAATTAAAAACTGCCACGTTTGTGACAGTAGGTATTGACCTTATTGACAGCGTCGATGTATGCTCCACGCTCCAGCAGTAAGTCGGCGACGGCGGTGTGGCCAGCCCTGGCTGCCATTGCCAGTGGAGCGTCTCCAGCTGTATCGCACCCTTGCACACGAGCTCCCAGAGAAATGGCAAACTCAGCCACGTTTGTCGCACCCTTGGTACACGCGCATTGGAGAATGTCGTTTTGTTTCTGTTTGGTAAGAAAAACTATATTTAGGTTAGGTATACAAAAATACAAGAAGAGATAAAATAAAATACTTTTAACAATAAAATTTAAAATCTAACATCTAATTTAAAATTAACTATTAATTAAGATAAAAAATATCTAAGGTCTCAGAAAGCTTGTTGGAAATGTTCCTGAAATGGAAAAGGTACCCAAATAAGGTCGGGTGTACTAAAAGAAGAACCAATTACCATTAAATCTTTATTTGTGTTTTGTTCTACCAAAATTAGTAATGACCGGAATGCTCTCATATCTCTACCGGGGCTCTACCTTCAAACAAATCGTAAATCAAATGTTTTTGTTCCCGCGGCACCCGTGAAAATATCACGTGTCTATTAATTGAAAATGTAATCCTCGTCCCAGGTGAAATTGGATCAACGCAATTATTTTTCGCTTAAAAAATGTTCCCGTTCTACGAAGTCGAGTGTAATGGAGGATAGCAGAGCCTTTTTAACCCCCGATGCAAAAACGACGGGGTGTTATAAGTTTCACGTGTCTGTGTGTGTGTCTGAGTCAACGTAACTCCCAAACGGATGAACCGATTTTGATTGTGTGTTTTTGTTTGAAAGGTGAATAAGGGCCAACGCACATCTATCGACAAAACTGTTTTGTCGCGTACTTAGTGACGTGAAAATAAATTTTCTGTTATAACGAAAACAGCATAAGATGAATGCTTCCTCGTCATATGCTGTTTTCGTTGTAACGAAATTCACATCAATTGACACGACGCATGCATAAAATTATGTTTACCTATCTATTATAGCATTGTTTAGTACCTACCTATTAAACATTGCTTTATACGCACATACCTAGAAAATGAACTGTGCTTTTTTAATAAATAAGAATATAGTGTATTTATGTAGTGTACTTAATAATATTATTAAGTACTTAGCATGATTCTCATTAAATAAGCAAGTAACGAAAACAGCAAATAAGACGAAGCATATTGTGACGAAAAAAGTTATACTGACATGGTTTGTCACGAAATTATGAAGTTTCACATCACTAACTGTTCGACAAGACTTTTTGTCTTTGGTTTGCGTTCTCCCTAAGGGCCAACGCACATCTATCGACAAAACTGTTTTGTCGCGTACTTAGTGACGTGAAAATAAATTTTCTGTTATAACGAAAACAGCATATGCTGAATGCTTCCTCGTCATATGCTGTTTTCGTTGTAACGAAACTCACATCAATTGACACGACAGTCTTTTCTTACGTTTTTTTATTAATAGGTTCGCAAACCAGCCGTTAAAACAATTTAATTAATTAATTAAATTGGCCGAGCGGCCTTCAAAAGCAAACATGCATGCATAAAATTATGTTTACCTATCTATTATAGCATTGTTTAGTACCTACCTATTAAACATTGCTTTATACGCATATACCTAGAGAATGAACTGTGCTTTTTTAATAAATAAGAATATAAAGTAATTATGTAGTGTACTTAATAATATTATTAAGTACTTAGGATGATTCTCATTAAATAAGCAAGTAACGAAAACAGCAAATAAAAAGAAGCATATCGTAACTAAAAAAGTTTTACTGAGAAGTTTCACATCACTAACTGTTCGACAAGACGTTTTGTCTTTGGTTTGCGTTCTCCCTAAGTCGGGAGTGTTCTTAGCTATGTTCGATGAAAATCAGTCCAAGACTAGGGGGTTTTTAAAATTTTTCATTTAATTACTAACCTACCTACAACTTTGTTTTAGCAGGTGCATCCTCTAGTCTAGAGACTAAGAGCTCTGATTTCAAAACCACAATGCATGGATGAGGAGAACGTTCTCTTCTTGATTTGTAAATAATAATAAATATTCATGGACTTTACACACAACGCCCTCTAGTCCCAAACTAAGCAAAGCTTGTGATATGGGAACTAGATGGCTGATATAATACTTATATACTTTTTTTTTGTAAATATACCTATACTTATAATTACATAGTAACACCCAGACATAGAACAAACATCTATGTTTTCCACGCACAAATGTTTGTTCTTGGTGGGGATCGAACCCACGACCCACAGCACGGAAGGCAGAGCTATTACCGACTGAGCTGTGACGCCTGTCACAAGGGAATTGCTAAATATTTGAGTTCATCAGCTTTTACAAACTGTATAACTTGTAGGTACAGCATACATTTCAACTGATCTATCTATTATTCACAAGCTACTACCAAAATAAACTTAGTGAATAGAGCTGGTATTGTTTCTGACAACGGGCTCGTTGTAAATTAACGTTTGTAAAACCATTTTCCATTAATTAAATTATTGTATTGAGGTTGGTGCGAAATATAGAGGGTACGGATGATAAATGTTGACAACGCTTTGTTGTGGGTAGCTGAATTACTTATCTATGACGGAGTTCAAATAGAGACTCTTTTAAATCTAAAATTGATCGGTGCTCTAAGTGGAATGCCTCTGAGTTGGACTCTCGTTTATATTTTCTAATTCAATAAAATCTGTAAAAAATATGCTAGTCTCTTTTCTGACTTGAGCAAGCTCGCAGAATACGAACGTTTATAATTCATTCTATAGATAGGTAGCTTATCTATAGGATGTAGATAGAAATTAATCATGCAATAAAAATAAGTACTTACCTATGAGGTATTGTGACGGTAGGTCGATTGGTTTTTCTTTTAAAATAATTGTTGACCTAAAATTGTAAAAATACGACTAGAACCGTAGAACCATAAGCACAGAGAAGTATGAATTTACTCCATTTTTGCCGCTGTAATTCAAACCTCAGCGTTCTATTTTTCAAAGTGAACGCAAACACAAAACCTAAATGCGACGTAGGTATACTAAAAAGTTTGTATGTTGATAAATCAAGCAAAAAGTTTTTAACGTGAAACGGTAAACTAGAGTGCAACCTGTTTTATTTTGTTTTTAATATAAATATACCTACCTGTCATGGAAGTTGAGTGCTGTTGGCTAACTCTAAGCTCTTCCGTAATATGCTATTCTTCTACTTCTCAACCTCCGTGCCGGTTACTATAACTAACCTTATTAGTAGCAGCCAAACAGGCACCAGCTCGAACCAGCACCTTCACAGCATCCAGATGCCCGTGCCATGCCGCCATCAGCAGTGGCCGCATTCCAAACTATATGAAAATATGTTATCGGTATCATTCCTAGCATGACCCTATTCATACAGAATGGAAACATTAAAGGGGTTACCTTATGTATCCATAGATATGAACAACTTTTTTGAGATAGTATTTCACTATAGCTTATTAAAAATGTAATGAACCTCATTCTATTTTCAAAACTTTCTGCCCTTGGACCGTAAATCGCACCGTATTTTCTGCCCGTATTTTGAGCTACTTATGGCCTATTTTCTGAGCATGAATGATGAAAAAGTTTTTAAGTTTCATGGAAAAGCAGAAGCTCAAAAAGGAAAACCGCGTCATGAAACTTATTTCTAAGAAGTTGCGACTTTATTTGCGATATACCTACTGTCACAAATTGGGAAATCCTAAGAGGACGCAAAACTAATTTATCTTTGTATCGGATTACCGCTTTTGCTTCATCGAATTTCGATGATGCCGAGAAACTTGATCACATTAGCACAGAATATTATACAGTTGGTACCTACCTAAGTACATACTTCAACTTTAGGTAGGGCGGATGTCTCCACGCTGCTTGACATACTCAGAAGACTGATTTAATTAAATCCCGGTATTCTAACCCAAAGAATAAGGACAGGAAAATGATGATTCTAGCTTGCAAAGCTTCGAAATTCCCTGTACCAATGCCACCACACCAACTCTTAAAACTGCAAAATGAAGTGGCAATGGGCAGGTCTGACTACCGCTGCAGGATAAAGGATTTCGAAAGGTAACCACGACTGGAAGACAATATAAGACATCTACCCAATAAACTGTCATGAAGAAAATCGTTTTTTCCTGGAAAGCTATGGGCCTATGTCTATGAAGGCATTAGAGATCAGAAAAGCTCACACAGCGTAGCACGCAATCACATGAGACAGCAACTCACATCTCACATTACAATCTTCCCTGCTGAGATTTTTCCAAGTGACTAGGTACTGGCAACTTGCGTATAGGTAATATCTGTGGTATTGCAACGGTAACCACTTACTATTAGGGGAGCCGTCTGCTTATTTGTCATCTCATAGCTGTATAAAAAAATCATTCAGCAACACAAAAATAACATTGGACTAAATTCACTGGAAACGATCAGCAATAAATAAATATTCATTTATCAATCACTGTCCATCAACCAATGTGGTGCTATCCCAATGTACCTAGCTATAAATAAACCGGTGAAGTAGGTACTTTTTTATACATTATACGCAATTTTTACCGCAATTTCACCTGATGGTAAGTGATGATGCGGTCGACAATGTAGCTCATTTGCTTAGAAGAAACCTATTCATTCTCTTGAGAACATCTAAATTGTAAGGGGAAACTCAAGGACAAATTCAAGTTTGACTTAAATATGAGTGCATCACACAATCCTATTGTGCTAAAATATGGAAGTAGAGATACGAGTGACATACATACGTGCAAGGAATTTCATTTCAGAGTTTCTATTAGAAAAATATAGCTAAGTAGGTAGGTATGTGCACGATATTATATCAGTGAAATTAGCCTATTAGTAGGTACATATTTTCTGCGTAACTATATAGGCTACGCCCCAGCGCAATGAAAAAAAAAGGTAAGTCATCATTTCCCTGCCCTTATCCCGCGCTAGGCGGGGTCGGCACAACATGTCTTCTTCTTCCACTCGCTTCTATCATTCGTCAACTCAGAATCTACTCCTCTCACATTCATATCCTCTTTCACACAATCCAACCACTTCTTCTTCGGCCTTCCTCTACCTGCGTACCCAGTCACCCAGAAAAAAAAGGTAAGTAGTAACTGTTAAAAAATACTATATTTTTTAAAGGTTGGCCTAATTATAAGGGACTTCCCCATAGACTACCAGCGACCGAGCTTACTGCCGATCTGTGGTCTGTACTCAAGATATGACCGTCGGAAATCGTGGCCCTCAGGAATGAAGCCAACCTTTGAGCCCTTTCCGTCGTTGGTTCTCTGAGCAGCATCCCCTGGGGAAAATAATAACTTTGTGAATTACCTTGTCCGTAGCTTCTATATCGCATTTAGCGTCGATGAGCAAGTTGATAATTTCCACGTTGCCTCGACTCGCTGCCCAGTGAACCGGCGCCCGTCCGTACTACAAAGAGTAATGAGGAATAAAAATCTTCCAATAAGAATACCTATTTTTATTATCTTACTCATCATTCATCATCATCATTTCAGCCGGGTATCACCCACTGCTGGGTATATACCTATAGCTCTCCTTCATGTTATACCAACCTCCTTTGTCTTGTGCGCTTAATCAAGTCCTCTTAATTAATCTATGAGATTTTAATTAGAAACAGCTGGCAGAAGAGTTAAAGGTTGAGAGGAAACCCCTCAACTGTGCTGAAAAATCGAGTAAAATCAGAATTACACCCGACTTTCGAGTTGCAAGGCAATATTGGGAAATAATTAATCTCAAACACTGTGGTAAATATCCCGCTGTAGGTACTTAAAACACAGATAAATCCTACTTCAATTTTACATGATAAAGTAAACGCGATTTCGGAAGTAATTTTACACGAAAAATATTATGACTGGAATTCTAACTTTTTGACAATAAAAAGTAATTTCTCCAAGACAAGTGTAATTGAAATTCTCGTTTGTAGATATCTAAAATGTTTACTAATCTCTTTTTCCCAGCCTTAATGTTCCTGCAGAAAAGGTAAGCCAGCTGACAAACAGAATAATCCACAGAGCTTGTAATTATATCAAGAAACTGTTCAGGAATTATAAACGAAAAGCGTCGATGAAGCCAACGAAGCAAGACTCACATTGTTTCTGCAATTAACATCTGTGGGTCTTTGCAGGGCTTCCCTTACAGCATCAGGTTCGTTCTTAATCACAGCTTCGTGGAGAAGCAGGTCGTTCTGCTGGACTCTCCCTCGGACCTCGGACATCTGCAGACAAAAACTTGTATCACAAAATAAAACTCATTTATTTCCTAATGCATATTCCTAGCTAGTCCATTAATCCAGTAATTAAATCAGTTTTATTCGACTGTCAACTTTCTCTAGTGTGTTCGCTAACAATGTTTCTCAGAGACGACGTAAACTTTATGCTGTAATTGAGCCGAAATTAAGGCACTTTTGACAGGCAAAATACATCAAATAATTTATAAGTTAAAAAACTGGAAAAACCGACTTCAATTTGACTACCAGCTTCATCATCAGATGATGATGATGATGATGACAGTTCATCGGGAATGTTCTAGTCACTATAAACACCACATAAAAGTCACAGGAAAGCAAAATACGCAATTTCGTGCACGTGGTTGGTGTTGATTCTTTAGAGGAACAACTGGTGGGTTTTTGCTTTTCTCCAATTAAATGCGGTTTGAATGTACAAACTGGGTTTATTGACAAATTTAGAAAAATGTTATAATTTAGGTGTGCACCACAAAGGGTCATCGTTGCTAGCAGTAAAATGGTAGGCGCTACGCCGCAACTTGGCATATTGCATCGTTGCTAGCAGTAAAATGGTAGGCGCTACGCCGCAACTTGCCATATTTTTCAGTTATTTCTATTTATAACCCAAATTACTGAACCGATTTTGATGAAAATTAAATGGGACTAATCTGGAAGTATATCCTTTCAGATAAAAAAAGAATTTTTCAAATCGGTTCATAAATGACGGAGTTCTGAGGTAACAAACATTAAAAAAAAAAAAAAAACATACAACCGAATTGAGAACCTCCTCCTTTTTTGAAGTCGGTTAATAAATATCTAACAGCTGTAATACGTCTATCACTCACCTATCCAAATGTTACTCAACTCTGGATCAGTAACCAATAAACATTCAACCGAATTACAAAACGTAGCCGAGCAATGGTGCTCCATCATATTGAGATAAATTAGGTTAATTATTTTCTTAGCTCTCAACTAATAGCGTACCATTGAATCACATTGTAGGCAGATTGGTACCTTTACTGTCCATACAGGTGGGTGGAAAATTACTGCAATCGCGCTGCGGAAATTGCTTCTGTAACAGCTGCCGATTGGTCTGCCTGCATCATCTAAGGCCCCATTCAGAGGGCTATTACAACACATGTTATTTCCAGTCTAAATAACAGTGATGGGACGTGACCAGTTAAGTTATTTCAAACTCAACTTATTTGAGTATGTCAAATTGGGTTGACAGGACACGTCCTCAGTGGACATGCTCAGTGAAGCTATGCATTGTTATAGGCAGAGGTAACTGCTTAACTTTAGGTGGGCCATCGGCTTGTTCCATCATTTAGTTGTTTAAAAAAAACTCAACTCGGTTTGTGTGCAAAGTGGTTAGAGAAATTTTTAACTTGTATGACTTTATATTCATGCGAGTGCTCGATTGGAGTCATAATTTATAAGTTAAAAAACTGGAAAACCGACTTCAATCCGACTACCAGCTTCATCATCAGATGATGATGATGATGACAGTTCATTGGGAATGTTCTAGTCACTATAAACACCACAGGAAAGCAAAATACGCAATTTCGTGCACGTGGTTGGTGTTGATTCTTTAGAGGAACAACTGGTGGGTTTTTGCTTTTCTCCAATTAAATGCGGTTTGAATGTACAAACTGGGTTTATTGACAAATTTAGAAAAATGTAAAAATTTAGGTGTGCACCGCCACAAAGGGTCCATTGTTGCTAGCAGTAAAATGGTAGGCGCTACGCCGCAACTTTGCATATTGCATCGTTGCTAGCAGTAAAATAGTAGGCGCTGCGCCGCGCCGGGCATATTTTTTTCAGTTATATCTATTTATAACCCAAACTACTCAACCGATTTTGATGAAAATAAAATGGGACCAATCTGGAAGTATATCCTTTCAGATGAAATAAGAATTTTTGAAATCGGTTTATAAATGACGGAGTTCTGAGGTAACAAACATTAAAAAAAAAAAAAAAAAAAAAAAAACATACAACCGAATTGAGAACCTCCTCCTTTTTTGAAGTCGGTTAAAAACAAACAACTTTAGTTTGAAAAACTCAACTCGTCACGTCACATCATTATTAGTTGACTGACTGAATATCGCGTGGTGAAATAAGGCCTTTACACACTCATAAGTAGAGTTTGCGACTGGTTGTGGTAACGCTAACGACTCTACTGTCGCTTGCCGCGTTACCGCGCAGAGTAACCCTATCTCTACTTAGATAGATAGCATTTTCATCACAAAAGTAATACAATAAATAAAAGAACATGGTACCTACAAGGTACTTATAAGACAACTATAATTTATGTGTATGTAAAATCCAATTTTTTATCTACTCAATCCAATGAAATAACAAAGAATTTACTCCGTGCTAATTAGAACGAGAACAATGGGTAGCAAGTGTAATTATGAATGAAGCCTTTGTTGAACTTATCCTAGTAAAGTAAAATATAAGTGAGGTTGTAACACTGTTATACAGGGTGTAATGAGACTACTATGGGGCTGTTCCATACATTTCAGGCGTCACAGCTCAGTCGGTAATGGATCTGCCTTCCGTGCTGTGGGTCGTGGGTTCGATCCCCACCAAGAACAAACATTTGTGTGTGGCAAAACATAGATGTTTGTTCTATGTCTGGGTGTTACTATGTATTATAAGTACGTATTTACAAAAAAAAAAGTATATAAGTATTCTATCAGCATCTAGTTCCCATATTACAAGCTTTGCTTAGTTTGGGACTAGAGGGCGTTGTGTGAAATGTCCATGAATATTTATATTTATTATTATTATTTGCCAAGTAGGTACCTATTACGCGCTAATACTGACAGTTCCATGGGAAAAGTTGTTCATATTTTAATTGTTGTTATATTTTTACTTACCCCCCCGAAATTTTTGAAGGTGTCTTATTAAACCCGGTATATAGAAACTTACGGAAGGTTTTTCAACGTCATTCATCGTCATATTACAAACTTTGCTTAGTTTGTAACTAGATGGCATTGTGTGAAATATCCATGAATATTAATTCATTTATTTTTGAGTCTATTTACGCTCTGTATGTAAAATAGTGTAGGTAATTACCATAGCTATGTGTCGGGTATTGTTTTGGTGAATAAAATAGGTCTTAATAGGCATGAAAGGCAGATACGGCGGTTGGAATTACAGGCGTAAGAGGCTTATTAACATCTTGATACAGTCTTAATTTCCTTGAGATGTTAAGTAGGTAGGTACGCAATTAATTTATGCTTTTAGAGATTATGTTATTTACTTTTGCTCGTGTTTATGTACTTAGTTTAAAAAGTGTCTAGCAAGAAAGGTAATGCCAAAACAATATAAAACTCCTAATATTATAAACGCGAAAGTTTGTATGTATGGATGTTTGTTACTCGTTCACGCAAAAACTACTGGTCCGATTTGGATGAAACTTGGAATACATATAGTTCGTAGCCTGGATTAACGCATTATAACTTTATGTTAGGCTAGTACCTACATTAAGTATTTGTAGTTCATGCACACCTTTTCATTCATTGGGCCCATTATATTTAAATTTCCACGGAAACAGATAACGAAATCGTCAGAAAATGATTTTTATTATGCCAACCCAATGTTAAGTGGTAACCACTTCAATACATTGCATAACAATACATTGTCGCACTGAGCACGTTCTCTAAGGACGTGCTTACATTGAACTGCGTCCATTATTCTGTGACATAAAGATGTTAAGTCTCATGTGGCTGTAAATATTACACCGGCGCGGCGCCCATTACAATCAAAACTGGAACACAGCAATGCGAGCATCAATGCTTGGCTGCAGAAATAGGTACGGTGGTAGTACTTACCCGGACGAACTCTTTCACAAGAAGATATACTACTACTGAATTAAGTTTCGAGTCTCCGAGTAGCAAGATGCGATAAGTCAAACTTTGCATATTATAGAGTTTTATATTTCTTTGGCTCTCAAATACAGGATGCACTCAGAAATTTCTCAAAAGCGCGCAGAAAAATGAATTTTAATTGCTTTTGCGTAGAAGCTCGTAGAGGCTCTACAGTGTAGCGTCACAGCCACTAAATTTTAGCCTTTATTACAAGGTAATAAGGTGTAGTGGGATGTCATTGAGCAGTAGCTGCCTGAGGCTGTATTTACAAAGAGCCGCTTTAGCTTTGTATGATAGGCTTTTGGCTTGGCCGTACTTTCCAAAAACAATATTAGATACTCAGAACGCAAGTATTTGTAAATTTTTTACATTTTTGACAGTAACACGGCATACATATTGTTTCTGTTGTATTTTTTAGTCGCTAAATAACTGAAAAATAATTATTTAGAGTTCGTATTCTGAGGATATCGTTATAGACCAATAATATCAGTTTAAAAGTTACAGCTATCGAGTTAGATTTTCTGCCCCGTATTCCAATCTTTTGCTGTCAAGTTATATTTCACTGCCTAGTGTAATTTCTTGAGGTCACGTGGTACAAAATTGTATCATTCTTTTTAGACACTTGACAGCAAAATATGCGCGAAAACAAATTAAATTACATCATAATGTCGGATTTGATTTGGTATTGTACATTTTAAAAATTATATTACTAACTAGATATTACCCGCGACTTCGTAGGCGTGTACCGTTTTTTTTTTTGCTAGATACAGTCGAGTACACACTTATTACATTCACGTCGTTTTAAACCCTTTAATATGGTAAACAGTTGTCAGCTATTGTGATTCTGTGTATTTTGTAGCCGAACTTTCCACATTGTTTCCGAAATTTGCCGAAAATACATGTTAATAAATTGTTGTTCTTTTTTGTATTTTAACTACTTACTAACTACCTACGGACCTACGTCCAGCAGTAAATAAATAAATATAAATATTCATGGACTTTACACACAACGCCCTCTAGTCCCAAACTAAGCAAAGCTTGTGATATGGGAACTAGATGGCTGATAGAATACGTAAATACTTTTTTTTTGTAAATATATACTTATAATACATAGTAACACCCAGACATAGAACAAACATCTATGTTTTCCACGCACAAATGTTTGTTCTCAGTGGGGATCGAACCCACGACCCACAGCTCGGAAGGCAGAGCCGTTACCGACTGAGCTGTGACGCCTGTCAGTAGACGAATATAGGTTGATGATGAACTACTTACTGGTCGCGGAAACATTTGAGGATTTGTTATGTTGCAGATTTATATAAATATATAAATAAATAAATATTCAGGGACATTTCACACAACACCCTCTAGTCCCAAACTAAGCAATGCTTGTAATATGGGAACCAGATGGCTGATAGAATACTTATATACTTTTTATATGTTACTGACTAATTGCTAACAAGATCAGGATCGCTCCACCGACCGTAATAAAATGTCTGCAGATAAAGTGATTATATTTTTTCAGCTCAAATATCGAAAAGATAAAATATTTTTAAAGGATAAAATGAAGATCGTAAAAATATTTAATTACTTACAATGAATTTTTCTAAACCCATAAAATGGAAGGAGTCAAGCATAAAATACGTATAAAAGCATCGTAGCTGAAGATAAGTTTAATAAATTTATAGATATTGAAGTAACCACTCTACATTTCACATTCAAAACCAAATTCATAAAATCTGGGCAAAAATCTTTACCAAAAAGAGGACCGATGTAGCCTAGTAGGTATTATAAACATTAAAAAGCTATTTCCTAAATTCCCGATGATGCCTTGCTATCAAAGTCTCCAAACCTCACGTTTTATAACCCACCCACATAACTAAGTGACTTGTTTATGTTGTTTTTACGGCGCATTTTTGCGGGTTTTTATTTGTCACCGTAAATGTAACCTGGTTTATTAAAGTCATGTTTCACATAAGCAGTATTTAGATTAGCTTAGCAACTGGTTGAAGAATATTAGAAAGCTAGGAAAACCGACTTCAATTTGACTACCAGCTTCATCATCAGATGATTATGATGATGGCAGTTCATTGGGAATGTTTTAGTTACCGTAACACCACTAAAAAGTCACAGAAAAGCAAAATACGCAATTTCGTGTACATGGATTGCATATTTTTTTCCAGTTAGGTACGATATTTATAAGCCAAACTGAACCGATTTTGATAAAAATTTTATGGGACAAATCTGGAAGTACTTACATCCTTTTAGATAAAAAAAATTCATATCGGTTCATAAATGACGGTGACAAAAAAAATACAACCAAATTGAGAACCTCCTCCTTTTCTTAAGTTGGTTAAATAAAGGCTAAATATCAGTTTGCTAATTGCTAGTATTTTATTTATGTTGTGGGCTCATTTGTACCGAATAAAGGCATCCTACGCACTAACAGGCATGTTCAGATAAAGGTCAATAATTTATCATTGTGACCTACAACTTACTTGTAGGCACATAAGTTCTTCTTTTATTTTATTCTTTTATCTTTTATCTTATAGAGGCTAAATCTTGCAAGATAAAACAAGTATTAGATATCATTCGCGAATGGGAAGCTTATACTACATTTATTTATGGTGCGCTAACGAAGTCGCGGGCAGATTTTAGTAAAAATATGCTTGGACGAATAAACACACTCGTCCAAGAAAAATGTTTTCAGTGAACAAGTAAAAAAGATAAGATAAGATAAGGAAACGATCCCAAGCATTGAAATAAAAAATTAAGTCATTCCTGTACACTAAATTACGAGCTTTGTTCAATACCGTGCGATACCGTTAAAGATTCTTACCTTGAAATATCGTTAAAAATGCACACAACACTAAAATGTAACAAAAAAACAAAATAAGTTGTGAATTTTCGATATTCGCGAAATAATTTGGCGAGCGGCGTAGCGTCCGTGCTACGGCGTAGCTTGCTACGGACTGGGGACCTGTAGCTCCGTCGTAGAGTACGTAGCGCATAGATACGAAACTCGTGAATTTTCAAAGAATATTATGAAAGAGGCTTTACGATTGTATTCTCGATGTTCAGGCACGGTACTTTTACTCCTCATGTTTGTTCATGTAACAAATAGCTGTGTTTGTCTTTTATTACATAGAAATAGTGAAAAAAAAATTGAAACTAAGGAGGCTTTAATTTTAGGGAACATTATATTAGTCTAGTTTTTAAAGCCTTTTTGTACAGGCAAATATCGTTGGGGGATAAAAAGGATTAAAAAAATCGTAATTTTTATGATTTTTGTCACAATAATCTTGAACTAGTAGATCTATGACCCTCTAAAACTCATGATACCTAGGCTTAGCTACGAATCATGAAAGCTTGCTCTAACTGTTCTGTTATCGACAATTCCTAAATGGAAATCTTTAAATAGCTTGCGAGCTAAATCCTAGTGCTCTCTAAATTTCTGATAGAGTTTTTATTTCGTTTGAACCGAACCTGAATAATTTTGCAGCGTTTTTGCACTATGCCTGTTTTTTTAAACTTTTCAACTTCATTCTTTTTTACCACTGACGCAAAAACGACGGGGTGCTATAAGTTTGACGTGTCTCTCTCTCTCTCTCTGCGTGCGTGTGTGTGTCCGAGGCAACGTATCTCCCGAACGGATGAATCGATTTTGATTTTGTTTTTTTTTGTTTGAAAGGTGTATTAGTCGGGAGTGTTCTTAGCTATGTTTGATGAAAATTGGTCCAAGATTCGGGGGGTTTTTTAAATTTTAAATTTAATTACTTGTTTCCTAAACATCTAATCGCAGTATGCCGCAGCTGGCTGCAGTAGTAGAGCTTCTTGTGAAAGAGCTCGTCCTATGAAGTACCCGTACCTATTTCTTCCGCAAAGTAGTGATGCTCGCATTGCTGTGTTCCGGTTTGAAGGGTATGGGTGCTGGTGTAATTACAGGCACATCAGACTTAACAGCTTTATGTTTGAGTGGTGGACGCAGTCCAATGCTTCACAGGGCACGTCTTCAGTAGACGTGCTCAGTGAGACAATCCATGGTTAACACTTAACATCAGGGGGGCCATCGGCTCGTTCCATCATTTAGTTGTATCAAATAGCTACACCTTACATCAGATGTACTGGCAGCTTATCTATTCTTGTTAATAAAAATGCCGTATTTCTCAAACTACGAATTTCAAAACCTTTTCCCATGCACACAGTTAAACACTTTACAACGTACAGTGAAAATTGATTAGATCACAATAAGATCATAGCCGAAGGGAATTCGTAATTAGTTCGAAAGACGAAGCCTAAAATAAAAAGTAATAAAATGAAATAAATAATATATTATTTTACTAATAAAGTAATTTAGTTAAAAAAATATTTTTTGAGACTTAGCTTTTTTGGATCCAAACGCAATACAAGTTGTTCTAGTCTAGGATATAAAAAAAATTATCCTATCTTATCTTAGGATTATATTATTATCTGTACCTTCTGAAATATTATTTACTCACGGTACAGTTTGGGTGAGACAGTGGCCACACTGGTCACGTTTCTAATACAAAATTAAAATATTTATTCACAAAGAAAATTACGATTAATACAGTATTTACAATATTAATAAAATGTACAAAATACACATGAAGCAGTTGAGCTATCTACACACCGTTGCAAACGATTTATAGATAGCTCAACTGATCCAAATCAAATACAAAATTGTATTTGTATTTTTTATTATAGTTACAAATTATTGTGTAGAAAATGAATATTGAAAAGTCATAAAAATGTTGATAAATTTTCAGTTAAATTCACTTTGAAATAAATACCTACCGTCCACAGTATTATATAAGTTTTCATAAGTTTTCATAACAAACGGATAATTAGATTTAATTACACACCCAAGAGGTACACGCTGGGTGCTTTTCTGGGCATTTAGTGAGCTTGCAGCCTTATTAGAGATTAGTTATGATGTACTTATGCAAAGCTTAGATCTAGGTATACAGTAAGAAGACTTTGATATTCGCCTTAGTTCAGAATTGCGGTGTCTTTGTAATAGGGTAAACTACAAACTATTAGTAGTTTCTTGTCCAAACAGACAGAACCGTATCTAAATGATCCTTGTGATTTTATTGAATAAAGAAATTTTGACTTTGACTTTGTAGCATTATTAATTAATAAATAATAGGCACTATTATTATGTACCTGCATTCAAAGTAATTATATCTGACTTTAAACAGTGGAGATTCTTTGTGAATTAGCTTGTGTATTAGAAACGTCGGTATTTACAATTTATATAAATAAATATAAATATTCTTGGACTTTACACACAACACCCTCTAGTCCCAAACTAAGCATAGCTTGTGATATGGGAACTAGATGGCTGATAGAATACTTATATACTTTTTTTTTGTAAATACATACTTATAATAAGTACATAGTATAGCACCCAGACATAGAACAAACATTTATGTTTTCCACGCACAAATGTTTGTTCTTGGGGGGGATCGAACCCACGACCCACAGCACGGAAGGCAGAGCTATTACCGAGCTGTGACGCTTGTCACACAGATATATTATGTCGATCCAGAGCACGCTGTACCACAAAGCAATAAATTATTTCGCTCCGCACGCTCCGATTCCGAGGCAGTGAACGCATAGCTTAAGAAACCCGTATCAATTGGAAATAGAAACCAAACAAACCTCTGATATTGTGTTTTGCAGTCAGACAAGATAATATTTTTAAACCTAAGAATTTTCTTTACGAGAAAACTTTTGAAAAAAAAAAGAAAAAAGTTGAAAACATCATCAATTATTCACCGAATAAAATAACAAGTTTGTCTAGGGCTCGACTCCTGCTCTGGCACATATTCAATTTATTTAATTTTTATCTCTTGAAGACGTTCGTTCGGAAAAGCGCTTTTACAGAAAAAGCGGCTGCCATGTATAATGTATTCGAGACAATTTATATTGGAAAACACATCTTTTAACTCCTTGCGTACTGTGATGCGGATTTCTTTAGACATCAATAGCCGCTAACTGTAATTCGTTAACTCAAACTTGTGAAGCGAATTATTAAAAAAATACTTGTGCTATTTCTTTGATTTCAAATCCAGAGATCGAAAAGACATCGCGGTGTTTTTTATTACATTTTGTGTAATAATATAAGATGAAATTTAATTTATTAGATATGAAACATTTTGCTATCATATTTTATAAGAAAAAGTTTATTTCATGTCACCATAAGTACTTATCTTTATACCCCAGCTTTTGTAGCAAGGTAGGTACAATGGCTACAAAAAAATACATAAAAAAACGGATTCCCTATAATATGAACTAGTAATTATGTTATATAAAGTACGATATGTATGGATTATTTACTACCACACTCAGAGTAGTGAACTTATCTACGAAAGCTAGAAGGGATAATAATATAATAGATAATAAATAAATATTTATGGATATTTCACACGACGCCCTCTAGTCCCAAACTAAGCAAAGCCTGTAATATGGGAACTAGATGCTGATAGAATACCCATATACTTTTTTTTTGTAAATACATAGTAACACCGAGACATAGAACAAACATCTATATTTGCCACACACAAATGTTTGTTCTTGGTGAGGATCGAACCCACGCCCCACAGTATAGAAGGCAGAAATAATACCGACTGAGCTGTGACGCCTGTCTATAAAGGTTCAACTTTGTGTAATTTTCTCTGGGCACGTACACATCGACACCTGTTATCAATGACACACTCTACTCATCGAGCCCTGGTGATGTATGACGCCCTGGTACTCCGCTGATTGATTAGTTCCCTGATGACGGGGAAAATGAAAGTCATCACCCGAATAAATATTGACAAATGTGGTTTGCAGCGAAAAATGTACGAAAGAGTAATCGAGTTGTTTTATTTACATACCTACCTTCGTGGTTTGGTTGCATACCAACCTACATACTTATAGTAATCACAACGGATTGTCCTTCTGAATTATCGGCGCAGAACCGATTTTTGGGTCGAATCGGAGGTTTGTAAGCGAATTTTTCCCCACAACAATACATGCGCAATCCTTGTTGCACCTAACTTCAGAGGAATAAAGATCCATTGTGCGTACTGTACCTACATAGTGCAATTCGAAGTATGATGAAATACAGTAACTTTTTGGAGTTGCTTAGTTCAGAGTAGATTTTTGATCAAATTACAGTGTCGCACGTAGCTACTATTCAATCACTGAAGCCTTTATAAAGAAAGAATAAAAAGTTTTATATTTGCCTTGTCATCTCAAAAAACATTTTTATGAAATTAAATTCGTCAACGCTTATAAAAACTTTATTTATTAAAATAAATCACATGGTTTAATCTTACTTACAAAGAAAGAAAAATCTTACTTACTTACTGCTTACTAAGAAAAGGCACATTTAAATGCTATTAATTTAAATTTAAATATGACCCAAAATTTATCACAATTATTCATAATAGAGGAACCGTACAATGTCGAAACTAAATTACAATTAATTTGAGCAATTAGGTACATGCTAATGAGACCGCAATGCAATTTCTCACAGGACACGTCCTCGTTAAACGTATTTTGTGAGGTAATCCTTACAGATAGATAAACACGACCATAGACATTTACATGTATCCTTACTTTTATAACATAAAAAAATACATCTATGTATTAAACAACGGATCTTTATCTCTCTGAAGTTAGGTGCAACAAACGATTGCACATGTACTGTTGTGCGGAAAAATTTTCTTACCCCCAATTACCCAAAAATGGAGTCTGCACAGATACTTCAGAGGGGCAAAGATCGGTTGTGACTACTATATATCTACCTACTCTACAGTTCTCTACTCCTTGACAACATACCCTAAGCTCTTCATCTCCCTATCAAACTCTTCATCTCGGTACTTCTTGATCTTCTTCAGCCAATATCCAAAAGACGTCGCGTTTCTACATGTCCCGCCGTACCTCGGCGATAAGCATTCCTTGTCGATGTGACTGTGGAGGGACTTCAGATCGTTTCCATGGAAGAAGATGGTCTCCCAAGCCTGCTGAGGAATGAACCTCTTGAAGATGAAGAAGAATGTGTTGAGGATCCAGGAGTAGTTGATGATGTGGCAGGAGCGAAGTCTCGTTGGGTATGCCAGCTGGAATTGTATAAAATGTTTTATCAAGTAGGTGGTAGTAGTAGAGCTTCTTGTGAAAAAGCTCGTCTGGGGAAGCAAACAAAGCTCTCAAAGTTATCACTCAAAAGAGTTTGGATACAGGTAGTATGCAAACTGAGAGCCTTGTTTGCTAAGATAATTTTGAACATCCTGACTGCTCGTATTAATATGAAACAACTAGCAGTTACCCGCGACTTCGTACGCGTCTACAGTTTCCGTGTACATTATATTATCTGTGCGTGTACCGAGCGGATACTTTGAGAAACTTGACATTACACCTCATTACAACGAACTCGTACCTACTGGAATGTCAAACGCTAGTTGTTAGACCAAAGAGGTAGTACTACGCCCTGTCAAACTGACGTGACATGACATGACAATGAAATCCTCTTGCCAATTGGCGCTGCTAATCCTTTTCGTTCATTTTATCCTGTAGATCCTGTTAGTTATTCGAGATAAAAAGTAGCCTATAGGTATGTCAATCCAGGTTACGAACTATATATATGCCAAGTTTCATCCAAGTTGGTTCAGTAGTTTAGACGTGATTGAAACACAAACATCCAAACATCTAAACATCTAAACTTTCGCATTTATAATATTAGTAGGATAGGATAGGATTAGTAAGATATTCTGAACAACTTGTTTGCTTACAACAATATGATGATCCGAACTGCGTATATCAAATTGCTTTTATGTTTGTCAGATCATTTTGACTACACTCGTATCAATTTGACGCTGACTGTACCTACAGTTAGCAACATAAGTCGATTAACAAATAGATTTTTTATATCCATATAAATGTAGTCGCAAAATGTTAAAGTCAATTCTATCATTGAAATTAGTATAAAAAGATATACGTAAACTCTTGCAAACGTTACAAAACATAGTCAATAAAGCTCCCAAAATGTTACTTATGTACTTACATAGTATTTATAAATTTTCTTCTCAAACAGAAAAACATTAATTTAGACGAAAAGAGCTTCTTTGAGATGGAAGCAATTAGAAAATGTTTTAGAAAAATATTAAATAAAATATTCACTAAAGTTACTCAGTAATGGAATACTTAGATGATGAAAATTGTGTTTTGTTTTGAGCATACAAGATCTGTTGAAGTGTGTCCTCTTAAATATTTAAGCGCTACCTTTTTATCCATTCCGAAAAAACTGCGTTCGGAAAGAGGAATTAAACATTAATACAGCTTCAGTGGAAAAAATGAATTTATATTTCTTACAAAAGTGTCCTTGAAGTACGGTCGAATACTCAAGATGAAATAATAGAGAGCGTAAAAATAATAACTAGAATTGAAGGTAAAGTCGAGACATCGCCAGCCCTAAGGGCATTATTACATTTGAGGGTAGGTAAGTAGACATGTTTGTAGATAAAGTTCAGTAACAAGGACACATTTTACAGAGCGCCGCAACTTTTTATAAGACATACTGTTATGGCAGTTTTCATCGCTAATACAAATTATTTATGCATGAGTTGAGTTACATTACCTTCAGCCCCCCTATCGCAATCTCTTGCTGATAAGTTTTTTATGTGTAAGGACCAAATTTTTTGCATCGTCGCACACCGGATTTCACAACTGAATATGTCACAACGGAACAAATGTAGTACAATATTTGTTCCGTTGTGACACATTGTGACGGGCGGAAGCTAGTAGAAAATATGTCCCGTTGGGCAATGTTGGATATGAATAAAAGTGACCATTGATGCTGTATTTAAATCATCTCCCGTCCGTCAAATCCTTATTATAAAAAGTTTAGATGTTTGGATGTTTGTGTTTCAATCACGCTGTAACTACTGGTCCGATTTGAATTAAACTTAAAATATATTATAATTCGTAACCTGGATTAAGACATAGGCTACTTTTCCCGTTTTTTTTAGGTTACTTATTTTTTTCGTGGACGAAGTTGCGGGTAACTGCTAGTAAAGAATCATCCGTGTCTAATATGCAATTTCCTTATGGTGCAGGTACAATAAAGAGTCTACTATCGATTTATCTATGTTGATTAGAAAGGCCTGTTCTGTACCCCCATCAAGCAGACGATCTGATAAGCCACAGTAGGCGTGAGGGTAGCCACATGACGCAGCGTGACGCCCGCCAGGTCCACAATGACGGTGCCGCCCAGGACTTGCATCTTCGGCTGCCGGATGCCGATCTCGCATATCAGCATGCCGGCGCGGACTAGGTCCTCGACCGGGAACTCACTGGGGTCCCAAGATCCTGGAATACGCAGTCATATTTTTAAGAAATGCATGGTTTTGTTAAGGCACTCTGAATCTAGATTAGCATGGTATGGACACGTGAGGAGGGATGAAAATCATGTTACGAAAAAAGTTATGAATATGAGTGTGACTGGGTATGCAAGTAGTTTGAACCTCTTCATCCACGTATCCTTCAAGAAACCTTTAAAAAACCAGCCTAAAACTCTCGAGTATATTGTGAAAACGTATCATACGTATGTATCTACAGATACTACTTCAATAAGAAGTTTTTTTCATAGTTACAAGAGTAAAAACTTTTTAGAGATTTCTTGAATAATGATACAAAGAAAATTGAGCCGTACATACCAAATCTGAAGACTGATATTCGTCCGTAGTCAGGGCGGTCGTAGATAATGCCTTCGTACGCATCCTTTACCTTAGTCAAGGCCCAGAGGTCAACGCCCTTGTAGAGCTGGCTATTCTCCTCCCTGAAAGCGCAGTTGCGGACTAGCTGCAGATAAAATACTTTGTCATTTTATACAACTAAGTGTAGTGGGCTAGCTGGTTTGATGAATTTAATTATTCGTACCAGTTTGTGGGCTCTCGCTGGAACAAACCCCCTGGCTCTCAGGAACCGGAGGAGGTAGGCATCGTCTGTTCGGGGAGGAAAGCATTCCCCACGTTCTGTGAACGCAAAACAAAAAAAACCATATTAAAAAGCGGGTTATCTGAATTTGACCAATTATTAAGGCCCATCATAACCTGAACCGTGTTATGATGAAAATTCTTTTATGTGAGAGCTCAAGTTATATTGGTAATACGGTAAGTCGAGAGCTAGTTAAAAAACTATTTTTTAATGTTTTCAGTAAGTACAATGGTTCCTTCACTCGGAACACTACATGCGTAAGTTTTACTTGCACATCGCCTAAATTTTCTTAATGATGCGCAAAATTTAATTTGCTTACATTTCATTTTAAAATAAGTAGGTAATTACTTACCTAAGTATTTTAAATAAAATTGGTTCACCGACATAGAAAAGTATTAAAAACATCACAGTATTGTATGGGTAATCCATAGTTCGGAATCCCCTTAAGTACCTATCTCTTCTCTTAGCACTCCCTTAGCGACTATCAAGTTGATTACAAAGGGATAGCTAAGAAGAAGAAGAATCATTTATTGTAAATCTGTGTAAAATAGATCATACAAATGGAAAGTTACAACAGTCTGCCCATTGCTAATGTGTTAGAATTTGGTTAATTTTGATTACTGAATATCAACTCTCTAAGCTCTGTGATAGCAGCAGGCCTGATGAGAGGGTCCTCATTGCACAGCTCCTTGGCCACCTCCAGCAGCTCCGGACCTTCGCTGGTGTCCAGCTCTGCTTCATATGCTATCTCGATGAAGCTCTCGTACATGATGACGCCCCTGGAAAAAGGATAACATCAATAAGGAATAAGGAAAACTCATCAGCCATCTAGTTCCCATATCACAAGCTTTGCTTAGTTTGGGACTAGAGGGCGTTGTGTGTAAAGTCCACGAATATTTATTTATTTATCATCACAATACAACGCGTTACATATTGTCCCTATAAGCCCGCAAGGGGGGTATTCTACACGTTATGGCGAACAACGTTTGTTCTGACTTTATGTTGCGAAGTTTTTCATTCATGATAGCATTGCACACGCTTTAGTGTCTATGTGTGGGTGCAACGTGATAGGATGCGTGTGCATGTGTACTAACAGGCTGGATACATACGCAAAGTAAACAAACACCTTAGGGTTGTCGCAAATTTCTAAGATAAATAGAAATTTCAAATAGGTATGTTGTATTCAACTTTTGCACATGCCAATCTATTCACGTGTTTGGTCGGAATAAGCCCCATTTCGGCTTATAGGGACAATATGTTACACGTTGTAGATTGCGGGAGATGTGTATTATCTTAATTACGTTGAAGGTCCTTTAGTAACCTATCGATATGTACAGTCAACATCATAAATAAACATAGCAAGATTTTGAAGTCGAGTCGAGATGAGGATTATTCGAGGTTACGACTAAAAATATGTGCCCTATTTTCAAAAGTGAAAATAAGCAATTTTTTATTTTTGTTTAATTATTATTACAAAAAAATATTATGAAATTAAATGTGATCAATTTTTAATGCTGATTGTACCTATAATAATTTGGACTAGTATGTTAAATGATCTTGGATGTAGCTAGCTAGATGTTAATTTTATTACACAAGATCTAAACGATACCAACAATCATTTCAAGAGAGTGTGTTCCAGTGGCCTACGAACCTACCTACATATAAGTATAAGTAGGTAGGTCTATAGCCTGATTATGATATGTTTGTGGCAGATTTTGAAAGTCCATAGAAGTTGGAAGCACCGCTGCAAAATCGATTTGACTACGAAAGTAAAGATACCATAGACATAGACAGCTATTTATTGGCCACAAAAAACACACAGCACAGGTAAAGTAGGTATACAATTGTAGATAAATTATTGCAGAGTGTGTGAGTTGCATAATAAATTTCTAATTTAATAATAATTAAGTGATTCTGATTCAAAGTATATTTAATAATTTCATATCTAATAATAATTGACTTATATTAAAATTAGATTGATATGACAAACACAACTAAAAATAAATGGAAATACATGATACAAAACAAAATAATAAAAGCTAGTAGGTGAGATACCACCATGTAAAAGTCTTACATTAATATATAAAATTAGTATCATTAGGTAAAAAAAGTAAAGTAAAAAATTTATATTTCAGAGAAAAAAGAATATCACTACAAAATTTAACAAGATACACAAAACAATTTTCTCAGACAGGATTGGTATGCCAATCAAAGTTGAACTGCAAAGTTTTAAATCATGGTCAGTTCATACTAACTCATAGTTATTCTGTGACGAAATAGTGGCATTATGACGTCATTTGATGTCTTTTCGCGCATATTTTGCTGTCAAGTGTCTAAAAAGAATGATCACGTGGTACAAAATAGTACCACGTGACCTGAAGAAATTACACTGGGCAGTGAAATATAACTTGACAGCAAAAGATTGGCATACGGGGGCAGTACTTATTACAAAGCTTAGAAATATATACGTGGTTTGTTTCATTTAGTTGTAAAAAAAAAACTTTTTCGAGTTGCTTATTTCATAGCGAGTTAGCTTGGTCAACCTATGCATAAGTAAAGTGAAAGTAAAATTGGCCAAAAATAAGAAGCTAATAGTTTCGATGTCTGCTGTTGCATTTTTCTAACCTTACCTGATTTGGCAGCGCTAAAATTATAGCTGTCTTTGTCGTTTCCATTTATAAGAAAGGGGCGGCAACATTTTAGTACCTACCTATGCCTACTACCTAATCACATTCTTACGCTTTATCTATTAAAAAATGCAGATCGCGAAATTCATAAAAGTTTGTCAGATTTCGGTTGGAAACCAAACTTGATGCATCAGATGCCAGAAATATTTTGTTAATTTATTTTGGAATCGGATCCGAAGCCAAAACAATTTGTGATCGGTTTCTACTTCATTCTGATCCTAGGATCAGATGCCATAGACCTCTTATCACTGCGATAGGTTAATAATAGAATCAGAATTATTCTGACAAAGCCATTATTATTAGCAGCTTTTCCTGAAACTATCCTTAAATTTTTTTGGTAGTGACAAAATCCTAGAATTTCTGCGTTATTTATTTTCATTTTCAAACAACACACGGTTCAAAAACGGTTCAAGGTTTTCTATTTTAAAAACACAAGTTGCACCTCTGTGTAACTTTAATCTTTATTGGCCTTGAATCAGACAGTTAAGCAATCATTTACCAAGTACATAGAGTTCAGAGGAGGTGCAATCGGCTTTTAAGTTTAAAAAAAAAATTGAACAAACCGGGGTCACCATTGTTGTTAAGTCTTTGATTTTGATTTACATTTTTGGTCTTACTTAGGGTATTACAACAGCAATACCATTGAAGACTAACTCCATTAACTCCTTTGGTTCAGACTTTTTTATACATGATGGAACAAACCGATGGTTCAACTGATTTTAAGCGGTAACCACTGCCTATAACGATGCATTGCCTCACTGAGAACGTCCACTGAAGACCTGCCCTGTGATGCATTGCACTACGTTCATCACTCTGAGACTTAAAGAAAGATGTTAAGTCTCATATTGCCTGTAATTGCACCAGCATGCAGCACCAATACCCTTAAAACCGGAACACAGCTAAGCGAGTATCACTGTTTGGCGGCAGAAATAGGTACGGTGGTAGTACTTCCCCGGACGAGCTCGCACACAAGAAGCTCTACTACTACTAAAATAGACTTTAACATTCCAACCGTATACATGTGCGAAGGGGCAAAACATTGCCATAACTTTCCAATTCGCAATATAATGGGAAGGTTACATCTTATGAGTTACTAGGTCACCGCAATTACGTTACCTACCAACCAAGTCTACCAACATAATAATTACGTTTTGTCTTCATTTTAAGATGGCTCTTCCGGTCTATTTTTTAGAAACTTTCAATATATTTCTTTCTCGCTCGCTTTTAAGTGTTTGGGCTATGTTTGTCTCGTTTGTTAGCCTTCATTTGTTTTTTTTTCGGTATATCTTGTATAGGCATAACGGTCACACACGCAGACGAAGGGAACTTTTGTTAGGCGGAAAATATTTATGTTCTTGAATTTTAACTGCTTCCGAGGTTCGCGTCAAATACATTAGTCATACTGTCAGTAATTTCAAACAATACAAAACAATCATACCTAGGTACCTAAACATTTATTCTAAATACTTATTTCCTGGTATTCAATGATTTATGACATGTTTACAAACATATTGGTATTCTCTGAGACAAGTTTACAAAACACGACCTTTTACCGCAAACGCATAACCAATTTCTTTATTCGCTTGATGGGTGAAAATCTTAAAACTGTACTTAGGTACGTAAAATCGGATAAAGCTATTTTTAAAATTTGAAACCCTATTTTTGAAAATCCTGTCAAGATATTGAATGATACTAATTCATAAAGGTATAGCATGTTTTGGGGTTGCCCATTTAGTCTATTGCAGACTTAGCGTGGTGACTTATCACCCATTTTTTTATGTCAAGATACCGGTTCCGTTCTATGCTGTTATTTTGTTTTTATGGTTTGTTTGTAGCTGGCAGTTTGCTACACACAGCCAACAAAGTAAAGACTGAAAATTAGCCATTTTCTTTTTCCATTACGTTTTATAAAAACTCATGAAACCTGTCGCATTTTCATGTCATTCGACCCTTACTTATTATGCTTGTAAAGTATTTGTTTTAGAGGACCTCGTAATGAAACACGCGAGCACCATGCATAGACTCACTTTATTCGAATATACCCTCAACTTCCTGAAGCTACATAAATCTACCTACACTCACATCTTCCCTCTTAAAAAGTTAAATAACACGTTATTTAATAATGAGAAGTTTTCAGCAGGTAGGTTAAGTTATACATAGTAGGACATTCATAAGTTAAGTACTTAACTATACAAAATAGTTCCATGCACAATCAATGAAATTAGCTATGTAGATAGTTACCTCTTCTTCTGTGACTTTATGATATATAACATAGGTACCTACCTATAATATTCACAGCATTAACAATACTTTTATTTTATCTTGATAGCATTAGCAAGGTACCTACCTAGAAGTTACTGGACTACCTACTTTCTTTGAAATAACTAAACAGGTAAAAACATGATAACATTTTATATATTTACATTCCCTTAGTGAAAAAAAAATTGATTCATTGTTAGTGGCGTAATTAATTAACTATAACAGAGGTATTATAGGAAATTAGAATAATATATTTTTAAAATTGAATTTAGTATACAATTATTTTATTTGATTCATTACTTTACTACTATTTTGACATTCTTGAATGCATTCAGATTAGGTTGGTATTTTACAATTAAATGCTATAAGGGTTTGACTCTTTAACTACATAAGTAGGTATTTTTTAAATTGGCCGATGTTATTGTTCAACACAGACACCGGATTGTAGTAAGTAATAGACTACATTCATGCGTATAACACTACTTATTATAATAACACAACGCGCACAATTTTGCACTTTTAAGTTCGTTGGTCCGTTGTAGATAGTTCAGAAATATCCCCACCGATCAGGAGGTCTCACTGTCCTGCCAAAGCGAGTAACATAAAAATTAGAATTTGGAACTACGGCGGAATTTGTAGTGTCTGAGTGGTGTGGCGCACCGGAGCATGCAGCGTCAGATTGTATTACGTCATCAAAATCATAATACTCATTCACTTCGCTATGTTCTTGTCGCAAAGGACTATCAACAATTATTTGTCTACGATTTCGTCTGATGACCCTACCTGACGTACATAGCTTAATTTTGTACGACCTTAAGCCCGACAAACCATCAATCACACCATCTATCCATTTGCCGTCAATGCGTACTTTGATTTTGTCACCTATTGAAAGGGGTTTTAAAGTTTTACTACCTTTATCAAAATATTTCTTCTGTGTTGACTGCCGTAAATGTAGTTCCCTACTGATGTACTCGGGATGGTGAACTTTAGGTTCGAGTAACCTCGGGGAACACGGAACTATGCTTCGACATTTTCTATTATTTAGTAATTCCGCTGGAGAAGGCAAAGTTTCACTAATCGGCGTATTTAAGAATTCTAGCAGCGCAAGTCTAAAGTCAGAACCATCATAACTCGTTTTTTTATAGATAGACTTGACAGTCTGTATTGCCCTCTCGACTTGGCCATTAGACTGAGGATACCTAGGCGATGACGTTTTATGTTCAAACTTCCACTCACGGCTAAACTCTGTAAACTGCCTACTTGCAAATTCAGGTCCATTGTCTGACATGACTATGTCAGGGATACCCTGCCTGCTAAAGATATTTTTGAGTTTACTTATAACTAGATCAGAAGTTAAATTACTTAGTTTTTCCACTTCCACAAATTTGCTATAATAGTCAACTACAAGTAAGTAGGATTTTCCGGCGCAATGGAAAACATCAGTGCCTACTTTTGACCACGCCCGCTGTGGTATCTCGTGTGAAATTAGCGGCTGTTTACTATTTTCTTTGCGATGTGTTAGACACGCTTGACAGTGCGATATCATATCTTGTATTTGCGAGTTCATATTGGGCCAATACATAATTTCTCTAGCCCTTAACTTCGTTTTAGCAGCTCCTAAATGACCGACATGTATTCTTTTTAACATGTCTCGACGCATGCATTTAGGTATAACAATTCTTTCACATTTCCACACCAATTCATATTCAACTGTTAATTCATCTCTACAATCCCAATAAGGTTTTAACATATCTTCTAAACTATTTTTCTCTATTGGCCATCCATTTTTTATAATCTCAATTAATTTTTGCATTTCATCATCGATTGCAGTGTATTTTTGCAATTCAACAAAATGTGTGTCCGATAAAGAGTTGCTAGTAGCTATAGCGCATACCTGCGCCCGCACATCTAGGTAATCGCGCGGCTCGCTCGCCGCCGTGCTGCTGCTCGGGGCGACGGCACGAGACAGTGTGTCCGCTATATATAGATACTTACCTGGCTTGTATACTAGCTTAAACGAGTAAGGCTGTAATCTTATCAACATCCTTTGTAAACGCGCTGGCGCTCCCGCTAAAGGTTTATTTATAATACTGACAAGAGGCTTGTGGTCTGTCTCAATAGTTATATCACTCCTGCCATAGATATATGTGTAAAATTTTTCACAAGCAAAAACACATGCATACAACTCCTTTTCAATCTGTGCATATGCCTGTTCTGTTTTTGTGAGTGATTTGGAAGCAAAACACACGGGTAATCCATTCTGTAGCAGACATGCCCCTAAACCATACTTACTTGCATCTACTGACAAAGTTACAGGTTTATCTAAACTATAGTATTGCAAAACTGGAGGATTAGTCATGCAACGCTTAAGTTCCTCTAGACATTTGTCATGATTATCGCTCCAGTACCACGCTATATCCTTTTGTAAAAGCTCCCGCAAAACACGAGTTTTATCCGACAAATTAGGTATGAAACTTCCTACATATGTAACTAACCCTAAAAAGCGTTCCAGGTCTTTAACATTTTCCGGTCTTGGCATGTCTAATATCGGTAGTATATGCGCGTTATCGGGTCGTATGCCATTCTGTGTAATTATATGCCCTAGGTACTTTATCTCAGTTAAGCCAATTTTGCACTTATCTTTATTTAATTTTACGTTAATTTGTTTACACCTTTCTAAAACCTGACGTAGACGTTCGTCATGCTCACGCCTTGATGGAGCGTAAATTAATAAATCATCAACAAATAATTCCACACCCTGTATATCATCAAAACATTCAAAAAGTCGCTTGTGAAATACTTCTGAGGCCGATGAAATTCCAAAAGGCATTCTTAAAAATTTATACCTACCAAAAATCGTATTAAATGTACATAAATCGGTGGACTCCTTATGTAATCTCGTCTGCCAAAATGATTGTTTGCAGTCAAGTGTACTAAAGTACTTAGCTCCCGAGAGCTTGGAAGTAATTTCATCTAATGTTGGTAATTTGAAATGTTCACGTTTTATGTACTTATTTAAATCACGTGGATCCAAACAAATACGTATGTCCCCATTAGGTTTCTTGACAACAGTCATGCTATTTACCCAGTCTGTGGGTCCTTCTACTTTTTTTATGACCTGTAGCTGTAACATCTCGTCTAGCTTACGTTTGACATCGTCACGGAGCGCCACCGGCAGCTTGCGCGGGGCATGCACGACAGGCCGCGCGTCCTGCGTTAACTGGATTCTGTATTCTCCCGGCAAACATCCCATTCCCTCAAAAACTTCTGGGTACTCATCTAGAATGCATATAGGCTTATTTTGCTTATCGATCGCAAAAATCCGCCTGACAAGGTTCATTTCGGTACATGATTTCTTTCCTAAAACCGGTGGAGAGTCTACTTCTACTATAATAAATTTAGCTATATATGGTTTGTTTTTACAGTTCACTTTCAATTGACATTTACCTAAAACTTTCAAATTTTGTCCTGAGTAACTAATTAATCTAGTGGCTGTAGGTAAAAGATCATGTTGTTGAACTCCCGTTTGCGACAAAAACTTTAACGGTAATACATTCGCGTCAGCTCCAGTGTCCAACTTGAAACGAATATTATTATTATTTATTTGTAGATCAACTAACCACTCATCCGTGATATTTTTACTATGACTCATACTACATACCTGATCTGTGGAGTTATCCTGAACTGAGTATACACGGCAGACCTTCGCAAAATGATTATACTTATTGCACTTTGCACATCTCTGGCCATACGCCGGGCACTGAAACTTTTCGTGATATCTTCCACAATAGTTACACAAATTTCCTCTGCCGCGTAATTGATCCTGCCATCCTGTTCCTCGCGTAGTCGTTGCGTTGGGACGAGGAGCGGGCGCTCGTGACGCCTGACCCGCTCGACTCGCCCCGCCGCCGCCGGCGCTAGCGCTGGTCGATGCCGCGGGCTGCCGGCTCGGCCCAGCCGCGGCCGCCTGCTGCCCTGCCCATGTCTGCTGACGCTGCCCAAACAATCGGCGCGCGCCACAACGGCACGCTGCGCGATCTTCTCGTCGCACCCAATGCAAATCACAGTCCTGAGCTTCTTGTTCCTCCACAGCATGGATTGTACTCGCTTCGCTTTGCTCTGATTTTACTGTACTCGCCTGTGCCCGTGATATTTCAGCTACAGTACACATATCTAATGTTTTTTTAAGTGTTAAATCGGGAACTCTTAATAATCTCTCTCTCAATGTGTCCTCTCTTAGGCCGCATATCAGTCTGTCCTTGATTAAATCCTCCTTTAGTTTTTCAAACTCACATGATGTCGCAAGCTTGTTCAAATCGAATGCGTATTGATCAACCGTCTCATGCTCCTGTTGATTTCGAGTAAAAAACTTATGACGTTCAATTGTCAGATTCTTTTTCGGAGTAAAAAAATCATCAAATTTCTTCAGTAACAACTCAACAGTAATACTCGTAGACGTCGGTTCATCTGGTAACTGCTCATACACCTCACGGCATTTTTCACCGATTACGTGAAGCAAAATACTTGTCTGAACATCACGCTCTTTTTTATCCAATTGACAAGCTTTGTAATAAATCATAAATGACTTCTTCCATTTTGTCCATTCTCTGCATAAATTTCCTGACGTAACATTCGTCAAATCCTTTTCGAAAGAAAATGGCGGAGGTGGCTGTAGTAATGAATCCATGTTTGCAGTTTATTATTGACGGCTTTCTTCGTAAAAAACACTGTTCTACATAAAACACGTAACTTTTGTTTCGTTAATTACACATTCCCAACTTTTGGAAACGGCTGCGCCATGTAAAGTATTTGTTTTAGAGGACCTCGTAATGAAACACGCGAGCACCATGCATAGACTCACTTTATTCGAATATACCCTCAACTTCCTGAAGCTACATAAATCTACCTACACTCACAATGCTAATGAAGATTTATTTTAAATCATTTTATGATATTTAATTATGAGACTAATGTCCTAATGAAAACCACTGCCTTTAAACAATGAACAACCACTCAGACAGAGCTCGTGTCATTTCTAAACACTTTTGAAGTTCAACGGCCGAATATTGCTTTTGTGTAACGGTACCTATACCAGCAAGAAGTAGGTAGGTACCTACTACATCTATTCTGTTCGGCAAGTGAGAGAGTGGCTGGTATTTTTAACCGACTTCAAAAAAAGAGGAGGTTCTCAATCCGGTTGTATGTTTTTTTTTAATGTTTGTTACCTCAGAACTCTGTCATTTATAAAACGATTTGAAAAATTGTTTTTTTTTATCTGAAAGGATATACTTACAGGTTACTGAAATTAAATTTTCATCAAAATTGGTTCAGTAGTATGGCTAATAAATAAAAATAACTGAAAAATAAATAGGCCATCCAAGTGCACGAAATTGCGTATTTTGCTTTTCTGTGACTTTTATGTGGTGTTTTTACTAGAACATTCCCAATGAACTGCCGTCATCATCATATAGATATGTGTAGGTATAGTGCATAGGTACTAAAACTACCGGTTTTTTTAGATTTTCATGGTCATAGATGACATGAACATGTTACCAGGAAAATATAGGTAGGGTTTTAATTACATAGCTACGCACGTTAGAACATTCGTCTCGTTGAAGTAGACACAATACGCTTGAATTTGTTTCAAATACTTTATAATAAGTATGCCTAATTGGAAACTTTTTTAAAAAAAATGAAAAATGAAAAAAATTATTTACTAAGCAATGCGAGTTTTTATATTCTATGTCGATAAATTATTCGACTGCGGCGAAGCAAAAGTCTGTTTTACAATAGTACCTATAGAAATAATTTGCCAAGACTTACTTAAAATAACTTAAACTTGCTTTTTTATTTTGTTTAAAAACAAACATTGCGTTATTTGATATCGACATCTGAGAATTCTGTACGTAAATAACAAACGACGTCATTGTAGCACTGACCCGACACAAAGATAATTTAGCTATACCTAAGTACTTCAATTGTTCATCAAAATAAATCTGACCTACTTAGGTCGGGTTCGACCAACTCCGAATAACGTATTATGTACTTATGTATTTACAAAAAAGTATACAATGTGTTACATAATGTCCCTATAAACCGAAACGGGGCTTATTCAGACAAAACACGTTGAATACAACCTATTTAAAATTTCTATTTTTCTTTTTATCTATTTTTTTTTATTCGCGACAACCCTAAGTATTTGTTTACTTTGCCTGGTTAGTACACACGCATACACACTCTCCTATCACGTCGCATCTACACATAAACACGCGTGTGCAATGCTATTTGTAGGGAAAGTTTTAGACGCTTTTCATGAAAGAAAAACTTCAAAACATTTAAAAGTCGTAGAACAAACGTTGTCCGCCATGACGTGTAGAATACCCCCCTTTCGGGCTTATAGAGAGACATTATGTAACACCCTGTATAGTATTTATTTGACGAGTTCAAAGTAGAGACGGGTAGTATAGTATGGATAGATTTATCGATTACTTTAGCTATATGCAACCCTGAGCGACCAATATGAACTCATAGTCCCATTAATAGAACTACGAGAAACACCCAATAATAGGGTCAGCCTCTATAGCTCTAGTTGACACAATCACTAGAAATTATATAACCAATCAAAATGACATTTCTAAACATAGATTGCGTGATGTGTCTCTCAAATTTTTAACTTTTTCTATTTTTTAGCGATTGTAAAAGGTCAATAGTTATAGGGACAGCAGTGTTAGCCTTCAGCCAGTCTATTACCTAACTAGCCTAGACACAAATTAATACACTTTATCTAGATGATCTTGTATAGTCGCACTTAACATCACCGAGCATATAAGACGTTGATTTTAATGAATAAAATATATTTATGCACAAAGAAAATTACTACTAATACATTATCCTAATATTATAAACGCGAAAGTTTGTAATAATGTATGGATGTATGTTTGTTCGTCTTTCACGCAAAAACTACTGGTCCGATTTGGATGAAACTTGGAATACATATAGTTCGTAGCCTGGATTAACACATAGTTTACTTTTTATTCCGGAAAATAAACAGGATATAACGGGATGCAGACGAAGTCGCGGGCAGAAGCTATTTTATAATATTTACAAAATACTCATGAAACAGTTGAGTTTACAAACCGTTGAGAAGCGATTTTTATACAATATTGTTAAAAAATCTACGCATGAGTAAGCCCAGATCAGTAAAGTAGTAAATGCGAATTCGGAGCAAACCTTGGCTATTAATTAAGCCGATGGTATTAAAAAGTAACAGATCCTTAAAAAAGTTAATTAAATATCATCATATTAGGCTCACAAATAAAAATAAATAAACTTACTAACCTTAAAACTGATACATTAATCCATAAATCGTCCAAAACACGACACGTCAAGCCAATTATAAAAACAATAATAAATATTTACCTATCTACGTTTATAAATATTTAGATAACAATCTGTAAGACACAGTATATCCGAACGCAGTAGTCTAGTCTACTGTCTGTGTTTTAGTATTCGATATTTGAACTTGTTGTGTGAAATAGATCCCGAGACGAATTACCATCGGCCACGCAACACATGCGGCGCGGGCGCAACGCGACAGTGAATAGTAAATCTTTTTGTCTAGCCTCGCTCTTGTAGACGACTGGCGAGCGTAGCGAATTCGCGATCGATGACGTAAAGAGCAGCCTGCCTGCATCAAATTTTTTTGTTTTGTTTCTGACTTTGAAATTTGATCTAGTTTGTGAGATCTTTGAACGAATGGCACACGCAACTCGTAAGTTACAAAACATGCAATGTTTAGTCTGAAGAAATCCATGTTCTTCCGCTAAAAATTGATATAACCTCTTTATTTACTAATTGTTCTGTGAGAACAGTAGACCTCGCGAGCCTTTATAACCATGCAATAACAGACACTTTCCCCTCCCTTTCCTTTTCCTTTGGCTAAATCGAATATCAGATGCTTCAATTTTCCAAGAAGCCTTTCCAATTTACCTATGTAGACTTTTGAGCAAAATAGGGGTATAAGTACTAGCGATTACTCCTCCCTTTCCCTTGGTCCTAGGAGGTCGAATCTGGTGTCTAAGGATTTGTCTCGTAAAGGCGGAGAGGACTGCGTAATCTTACTGATATAGGTAGGCGTAAATTTTCGGAAAAAAAAATCTAAAGTAATATCCTCAGAATCCCATCCTACTAATATTATAAATGCGAAAGTTTAGATGTTTGGATGTTGGTGTTTCAATCACATCGAAACTACTGAACCAACTTGGATGAAACTTGGCATATATGTAGTTCGTAACCTGAATTGACACATAGGCTACTTTTTATCCCGAATTATTAATTGGATCTACAGGATAAAATGAACAAACGGGATTAGCAGCGCCAATTGGCAAGAGGATGATGTCATGTCACGTCAGTTTGACATTCGAGTACGGGTTCGATGTAATGTCAAGTTTCTCAAAGCTCAATGTACAATTTTAAAAATAGTAATCGCAATTTGATTTTATAAAATACCGTTACTTTTTGTACGCTTCCGCCATCACAAACCATTTGTCTACACAATCTAATAGGCGATAGAGGCAGGCATTGTGCAACATTCTATTCGATAGGACCGTGAGTGACGCGACGAGCCTTGACTTGAACCTCTGGGGGCGCGCAGGCAGCTCCACTTTACAGATACTTACATTGAAATATACATTGTAAAGTTCTTTTGTTATCGTGTACCTAATTATTGTTAGCAGTGCTGTACCTGTGTTGTGTGCATAAAGATTTCTCTGCTATGATTCAGCGCGGAAATACAGCCAGTGTCTTGGGCACGCTTCCGATTGGTACTGATTTGGATCAGTTGAGCTATCTACGAGTATAAATCATTTGCAACGGTTTGTAGATAGTTCAACTGTTTCATGTGTATTTTCATTTTGTAAATATTATAAATATTGTAAATTATACCTTATTATATATTATTATGTATGCGTCCTACCTGTCATGACCTATGCTGCCGAAACGTGGACACTGACAGTAGGGCTGGTCCATAAGCTAAAAGTCACTCAGCGAGCTATGGAGAGAGCTATGCTCGGAATTTCTCTCAAGGATAGAATCCGAAATGAAGTTATCCGACAGAGAACCAAAGTCGTCGACATAGCTCAGAGGATTAGCAGGCTGAAGTGGCAGTGGGCCGGCCATGTTTGCCGTAGAACCGACAATCGTTGGAGCAAACTAATACTCGAGTGGAGACCACGTTTAGGCAAGCGTAGTGTAGGACGCCCTCCGGCGAGATGGGGCGACGATCTGCGAAATGTAGCTGGCAGACACTGGATGAGAAGAGCCGAAGACCGAGCTCAATGGCGCTTCTTGGGAGAGACCTACGTCCAGCAGTGGACGAGTATAGGTTGATGATGATGATGATGATGATGAAATTATACCTATTAGTAATTGACTAGAGTATTAGTTAGACATAATCTTATCAATAACTTATTATAACGTTGTGTCCTAGTTTATTGGACCCGTCACTTTTCTGTTCTCTGCAGGGGTATTCCAATCTCAGTTGAACTGCAAAGTTTTAAATCATTGTCAGTTCATACTAACTAACTCATAGCTATTCTGTGACTAAATAGTGACATGATGTCATTTAATTTGTTTTCGCGCATATTTTGCTGTCACGTGTCTAAAAAGAATGATCACGTGGTACAATTTTGTACCACGTGACCAGAAGAAATTACACTGGGCAGTGAAATATAACTTGACAGCAAAAGATTGGAATACGGGGGCTGTGGTCAGACCGATCAAAATATTATGTCAGTTACATAGTTGTATAATGGATTCTGTATCTGCAATAGATAATAACTGCATTTACTGCACTGCATCGTTTGTTCACTCACACGCAGCCGGACTCAGTACCTACCTTTTGTTATAACAAACTACATCTCCATCACTAGCGGAGCTGACTCATACATGCAAAGATCTGTTTACACTACAGTACTGTAGTTCATTGCATACATGAGTTTTGTTTATTTATAACTAGTAGTTACCCGCGACTTCGTACGCGTCTACAGTTTCCGTGTACATTATATTATCTGTGCGTGTACCGAGCGGATACTTCTTTGAGAAACTTGGCATTACACCTCATTACACCGAACTCGTACCTACTGGAATGTCAAACGCTAGTCGTTAGACCAAAGAGGTAGTACTACGCCCTGTCAAACTGACGTGACATGACATGACAATGAAATCCTCTTGCCAATTGGCGCTGCTAATCCTTTTCGTTCATTTTATCCTGTAGATCCTGTTAATTATTCGAGATAAAGAAAAGCCTATGTGTCAATCCAGGTTACGAACTATATATATGCCAAGTTTCATTCAAGTTGGTTCAGTAGTTTAGACATGATTGAAACACAAACATCCAAACATCTAAACTTTCGCATTTATAATATTAGTAGGACTAGTAGATAGATAAATTTACAAATTAACAATCAAGGAAAAAGTATCAGCATTCTATTCAGCGCGGCAATGCAGCCAGTGTCTTGGGCACGCTTCCGATTGGTACTGATTTGGATCAGTTGAGCTATCTATAAATCGTTTGCAACGGTGTGTAGATAGCTCAACTGCTTCATGTGTATTTTGTATATATTATAAATATTGTAAATACTGTATTAATCAAGGAAAAACAGATTAAAAAATATTTAAAAAAACACAACCGAATTGAGAACCTCCTTTTTTGAAATCGGTTAAAAACGCGTTTCAACGGCTCATTTTGTATGGAATGAACGGACTCATTACTGCCCATTTACTTAGTTGTAAAGTTAAATCAACGTCCAATTACCAGCATTCTTATACAATAAATTGCAACTAGTAATGAGAGTGATAATTTCATTATTCTCGGGTAGCCAAGAAAACAAACTCAATTTCGATCTAATGCTTCCGAACCCGAGCAGACTTCATATTACTTCTAAATAGGTTGTTAATTTTCTAACGTTGTCGTTGCGAGCAAATCTGCGGTCACTAGAGAATCCAGAAGGGCTTGTGTAGCTTGTCAAGAAAAAAAAAATATTCGTGGACTTTAAGTACACACAACTTGTCAAGAAAGCGATGATCCTCCACAAAAAGCCACCCAAGATCTCGATCTGGAGGCTCTGCTTTGGGGAAGATTACAAGTATGTTCACTACACGGTGCGGCGTTGTCCTAATACAACGCAATTACGAGATCATCGCAAGATCCTGCAAATTTTACGCGTATGAACTTGCAAACATACATGTCGAATAGGTTTCAATACCGATTTCAAAAATTCTTTTTTTATCTGAAAGGATGTACTTCCAGGTTGGTCCCATTCAATTTTCATCAAAATCGGTTCAGTAGTTTGGCTTATAACTGGTTAAAAATATGTCATCCACGTGCAACGTCTAGGGGACTCACATAAAGAACCTCAAATTCAAGGGTTCAAGGGTTCAAGGGGATTCAAGGGGGAAGGGATATTAAAAATACCGGAAAAAATTTCATTAAAAAGTTTTCTTAGCGCAATCAACAGCGCACTCACACCCATACCAAAGCGTTAAAGACTAATGCTAGGTATAAAAACTGATTCAAAATGTCGCTATTGAAAGTTATGTCAGTAACCGGTTCAGCGGAGCCCTACATACAAGGTATAAAGTGATCAAATTGCGAGGTTAAGGTAAACTGGTACAGGCTCCCTTCATCACCTTGTGGATATTTTTAGTATAACCTATAAGTTGATACCTTCAGCCATGTTGATGGAAATAGGGCAGTGTCTTATCATAAGCGAAGGAAAGTAACCTAGGTATATTCTTTAGTACAGCTTTTGACTGTGAAACCCTAAAAATATCTAAGATTTCAACTAACAAATCAAATCTCGGAGCAAAGTAGGTTTTGCTAAATATATTAGTATTTTATTAATGCCATCAGTGACGGACCCTGGATTTAGTTTGGAGAGGGTAGGCTAATAAGGGTTTACCCTGACAATTCCTAGACCCAGAACTTTTGGAGGGGCTTGAGCCCATTGGTCCCCCTCGATGCGCTAGCGAACCCCATAATTCCATCTTTATTTGTAGACTTTAAATCTTAATATTTTGTGCGAGCAAAGTTATGAGAATGCAATTAAAATTCAATCGAAAAGCTTTACATTTCTAAATTACTAACGTAAATATTTGAGCAAACGGCTCGAGTTATTGTGGTTACATTTTAACAGGGGCCTCGTCAATACAAGGCCCCTGTTACATTCGATGAGTTTGTTGATTTGAGCGATTCTCAATAGAATCGCTCGATATAATCTCAGATGGAGTGAACATCCAAAACAACAATAAAAACACCTGAAAAAGTTTTTCTCACTAATAAGGTGACGATGTCCCAATGATTTTGGTCTCGTCTCGACATATCATCATACCTTGGACGAATGACCAGTGAGATTTATCCTTCGATCAACTATATTTATCGAACGTTTTCGAGCATATTCCTAATTTCTACGCGACGCTAATTAATTTGAATGTTTGATTTGAAGATTCCATTTAAATAACATTTAAAATAGCTACAAATCATTTTGCAATTAAATAAATTGTATATTGTTTTACTAGTAATTACCCGCGACTTCGTACGCGAGTACCGTTTCCGTGTACATTATATTATCTATGTGCGTGTACCGCGCTGATACTTTGGGAAACTTGACATTACACTGAACCCGTACTCGAATGTCAAACGTTAGTCGCGAGAGTTAGACCAAAGAGGTAGTACTACGCTCTGTCAAACTGACGTGACATGACATGACATCCTCTTGTCAAATTGGCGCTGCTAATCCCGTTCGCTCATTTTATCCTGTAGATCCCGTTAATTATTCGCGATAAAAAGTAGCCTATGTGTCAATCCAGGTTACGAACTATATATATACCAAGTTTCATCCAAGTTGGTTCAGTAGTTTCGACGTGATTGAAACATAAACATCTAAATCTTTCGCATTTATAATATAAGTGGGATGGGATTGATCGTGTGAATGTTGTCATCATCTGTAAATTCTGACTGTACAAATAACGGTCATGAGCGGTCATGACTCCGTTCTAAGTACCTTCATAACACCGGTATTTTTTTGGTCAGTTTTGTTTTTTTTTCTCGAGTGACAGAACAAGCAAGCACACTTCACAGATCACGTTTTTTGGTGACATGTTTTGTACTGTAAAGCATTTTAAAGCGTCAATTAGGCGTAAAGGTAGTCTCAGATAATGTTTACGACGACCGCTACATTACGCTCGATAGTCTGACAGTGAGTGTGTGACGGTCGTCACTTTTTGAAAAAAACCAAAGCTGTTCCGTACTTACCAAGTCATTTTATTTATAGACACGTCTCGTAAAAAAAAAGCTTTAATTAATATTTGCGATTGCAAATAAATAAATATTTAAGTAGGTATGTTTATGTAAACAAACAGATAAATGCGAGGTCAAACAGCTCTACTTTATCTTAAAACACATAAATATTAATAGGTTTATGTTACGGCCAAAACAAAGGTACAGTGCGGTCGGCGGATCTAGGCAATCGTGAATTTAAGCTGCCGGCTTGTGACGCGCGAAGACTTTAGTTCTAAAATACCTAAGCTAAACTGCATTGTGCATCAACATAGCTAACTTCAATATTACCAAGATCCGACGACCGTACTGTACTATTCAATATTTTAAAATGTATAAAATTTAAAGATGGTAAGTAATTAGAATGAGAGATTATGATAGGTGCTATATAAAATTAGTTGGTAGGTATAGTAATCACAATGGATCTTTGTCCCTCAAGTCTATCTGCTATTTTAGAAGACTTTATTGTAGATTAGGTCTATGAGTAAGTGTACCTATGTGTACATTGTGTACAAACTTTTGTGTTTTCTACTCAACTGTACCGGTTCGCGGATATTCACTGTTGTACTCGTATGTAGCGCAGAATGAGTGGTCGCGTGCGCAGTCAATAAAATCAGTTTTATTGTGAACCTACTGGAAAAAAATAAATCTGTTTTTCAAAGTGAAAATGTGAAAGGATTATACGGAGTTCAGAAACGATCAGGAATTTGAAAGGAGTATTTTTTATAATGAAGGTAAGTTTGTGTGATTGCGAAATAATCAATTAAAAACAAATAAATAGTGTGACACTTTTACAAAACAGTGAGCAATTTAAAAACTATAAAAATAAGTAAGCGGTGGCGGTTTTTGATTGCTAAAACTTTAGTAAAAATAAGGTTTAACAAGGCTTAAAAAAACTCGAAGTAAGTACCTACAATGTAACAGGTTATCTACCAATTTAGCAATTAAAAGTAAATTTTATTCAACTTTACACAACAATATATTAATTCTAGTGTCTTGGGCACAATTCCGATTGGTATCGTTTGCAACAACGGTTTGTAGATAGCTCAACTATTTCACGTGCATTTTGTAAATATTGTATTGGTCGTAATTTTCTTCGTGAATAAATGTTTTACTAATTTATATACCTACTATGCTTTACCTATTCACTAAACTTATTCTTAACGTTAATATTTTAAAATACTACAATGATAGGTAATCGATAAATCTCGATTGCGAAAATATTTCGATCGAGCACTCTGTGAGCAGGTACAGTACCTTCACTTATGTACTTATTTTATTTCGTAGCTATTGGTAAAACAGATCTTATCGATTTCGTAAGATGTTTGCAGGAAACAAACAACATTACACACCGGGTGTTGAGGAACTTGAGGAAACCCTTAGATAAATATTTTTAACACACTTCAAAAAGGGTGGAGGTTCTTAATTCAGTTGTATTTTTATGTTTGTTACCTCAGCCCCCGTATGCCAATCTTTTGCTGTCAAGTTATATTTCACTGCCCAGTGTAATTTCTTCAGGTCACGTGGTACAATTTTGTACCACGTGATCATTCTTTTTAGACACTTGATAGCAAAATATGCGCGAAAACAAATTAAATGACATCATAATGTCACTATTTAGTCACAGAATAACTATGAGTTAGTATGAACTGACCACGATTTAAAACTTTGCAGTTCAACTTTGATTGGCATACCAATACAGAACTCCGTCATTTACCGATTTATAAAATATTTTTTTATCTAAAAGGATATTTATTATCTGTAACAGCATGGTAATAATCGAATATAAGTAGCACTTTGACTATCAGTAGCGTTATCAACAAAAGAGCTCCAAGTAGCTACGGACCGGACGCATTAACGGTGTAAATGAACCCAACAGGGGATTTCTGGACTTGTTGGTTGTCCAAAGATCCCCTGCCGGCAGTCGCAGGGGCCACACTCAGGGGATTTCTGGAATAAGCCAAAGGATGTACTTTCAGATTAGTCCTATAAAATTTTCATTAAAAACGGTTCAGTAGTTCGGCTTATAAATAAAAATAACTGGAAAAAATATGCCATACACATGCACGAAAGTGCATATTTTACATTGTAATATTTTAGTGGTGTTTACGGTCACTAGAACATTCCCAATGAACTGCCATCATCTACTGATGATGAAGCCGGTAGTCAAAATTGAAAGTGGGTTTTCCTAGCTTTTTAAACTTACAAATTTTTTAGGGTTCCGTTGTCCGTTAAGGGCACCGTGTTCCGTTAGAAGTAATTTCTAAAACGGATGACCTCGAAACTAGTACACGCAGTAGCTCATTAAAGGGCCATGGTTGAAATAACTTTGGGCATTCTATTCTATGTTGAAAACTACACTTGAGAGGAATAAATTCGGGTCATCAGCGTAAACCTTTATACGACGATGGCTAAGAGCCGACGTAAACAGGCTGCAGTATTGAATAATACTATTTTATTGATTTTACAATGATCAATGCAGCACTGTTTATTTTAATGCACTCGTGCTTTTGTTTTCAAGAATGATGTGGCTGGATAGATTTGTTGACTTATTACACTTCATAATATACCTAAACCAAAGAGCCAAAGAACTATTCACTGACATATATCTGCTAAACGGAAACAATAAAACTATCTTAGGAATTTAATTGCAATTTAACTTTATGGCACGGCCCCGAATTCATTGCTCTCGAGTGTAGAGTAGTTTCTTAAATATTTAGGTCGCTATTGTGTGCCTTAAATCTAGTATTAAACTGCCATTTTAAGTATTAATTACAACAAAATACTTTAGATTTGGTAGATAGCGACTAACATCAGAAAGTAAGTAATTATTTTTGTAATAAAAAGCCTATTAACTAATGCAATATGAAGATAACATCGTTTATAATGTTTTTAAGCTTCGTTTCATAAAAAATTATTACCGTCATGACGGCGGTTATTTATAGGTAGCTTCTTATTTACCACTATCATTAAAAATCGATGTGGCGCAGCCAATGGTTTTTAAAAGCACGCAGTAACGGATGGATGGTATCTTTATCATAGTAACGTCATCCGTTATAAAACTCTTAATTTTTCATTCCTTGTTACAAGCAATTTAGTATGGGGTCAAAGCATTCATCGCTTTGGATGAAATGACGGTCGATGCTTTTCGAAACCATGACTGTAATTGCGAGAATCATAAGTCAACATTCAGCACATTCTCTCATAGCTTTAGAAAATAGATTAGTAAATCAAAATTACAATTAAATTTGCTAAAGCTATAAGTCAGAAAAAGAAAGTTGTCAGAAAAAGATGGCAGCTACGATCAAAATTTTGAAAGAAAAACGATGGTCTCTTACCACTTCGGTCCACCAACACACCACTGAGATTTGCCATAGAATTAATTATGATTTCGGAGCGGAGTGCCGACTTTCGCACTTTGCCGACTTTTGTTGATTATGTTGTATTCTTTGTTTATTTATAGTTGCTTAGTTATATCTAAAAGAAAATTATGACTAATACAGTATTTACAATATTTATAATATGTACAAAATACACATGAAGCAGTTGAGCTATCTACACACCGTTGCAAACGATTTATAGATAGCTCAACTGATCCAAATCAGTACCAATCGGAAGCGTGCCCAAGACACTAGCTGCATTGCCGCGCTGAATAGCAATGCTGATCGCTGTATTTTTTTTATTGTGGTGGCTGAATAAAAACTTTATCTGTCTATCACTAGCTGAGCACCGCGACTTTGCTGCCATAGTGTGTTGTGTAAAACCAGACGAGACAACACGCGCTCCGAAGTGCGAATTTAAGGAAATGTTTATTTAAAATGTGGTCAATATACAGAGATGTCAGTGGTCATAATAAATAAGTTCAACACATTTCCCTAGCAAATAATCATAAAATGCTGTTTTATTTAGAATTTACTAATAAAATAACATTTCAAGTCGTAACAACTTTTATAATAGGAAGTTAACTGTAAAAAGAAATGTTAGTCACCATTTACGAGTTATCTAAGTACTATACACCATGCGAAGCCAATTCTCTCTTCCGCCACGGGCCATAAAGCTCTGGTTTTCTTAAATCCGCTGCCGTCATTTACGTCCGTCATTTCATTACCCGTGAATACAATTCATCATCTACATGTTGCATCAGTAAAAGCTAAAATAAAACATCATAAATAGCATTATGCTGAGACGAGTACCATTTTGCCCCCATGCAAAAATGCTTGGAATTCAAAGGGTATTATGCCCTCGAGTGACCTTTGACCTCTGATGTAATCACCTGTATAATATTATTAGGATCCTTGATCCTGAAAATGCATGGAATTCAAAGGGCATATGACCTCGAGTGACCTTTGACCTCCGATGTAATCATCTGTATAATATTAGTAGAATCTTTGATCCTGAAAATGCTTGGAATTCAAAAGGCATGCCCTCGAGTGACCTTTGACCTCTGAATATATAACATAGTAAGTAGTTCTAGTAATCCAACACGGCGATATCCTTCAAGAACAAGGAAGCTCACGTTCCAGAAGGATATCGCCGTGTTGGATTATTTGGAACTCGGAATCACGTCGGGGTCACCAAATTCTACCGCCCGCGGCGAGGAGCCAAATCTACCTACTCCCTAGGCCTGCTAGACTGCTTTTTAGAAACCCTAGCTTATGCCTCACCCGAGGCAATAAAATTATCGAAAGCGTTATAAAATTAACACCGACTTTTTACAATACAGAATTTTCGATATGAATGTGATGTGTTTGTATTGTAAATGATTGCAAAGCGATGTGTGATGTGGGTGGCACGGTGTACAGTTATTCTTATTCACAAGCTTTCGCTTTGCTTAGAAAGAAAACACTTTTAAGCTTACGTGTTCAAACTTCAAAGTAAACAAGAACTTACGATAAGTAGCTTCTATTGTATGTTTAGTAGAGGGTGTAACAAGATTGTGCCGAAGTAAAAAAACATACTTAAAACCTCCTCCTTTTTTGAAGTTAAAAAAGGATCATACAAAAAACGCTAGGAACCAGCAGGGGTATTTCAATCTCAGTTGAACTGCAAAGTTTTAAATCATGGTCAGTTCATACTAACTCATAGTTATTCTGTGACGAAATAGTGACATTATGATGTCATTTGATGTGTTTTATTTTAGCGCATATTTTGCTGTCAAGTGTCTAAAAAGAATGATCACGTGGTACAAAATTGTACCACGTGACCTGAAGAAATTATACTGGGCAGTGAAATATAACTTGACAGCAAAAGATTGGAATACGGGGGCAGGCCGTAGTTTCTTGCCCGTTCGTTCGTTCGCGGCTCTGGTCGCGTGGAACTGGCACCTAGAATCACCTAGTTACCATATAAAACGATTCTATATGATCCTTGTGATTTAATTGAATAAAGAAATTTTGACTTTGACTTTGTTATCTGCTGCAATCCATAGTTCACGCAGTAGGGGCTTGAAAAATAAAACACTATCTTGTACGATAAAATTAAATACTTACTATAAATATAAATTTAATAAAAATTTTCGATAACGTTTTTACAACCGTATTAATCACCCGTTTTCTATCCACGATTTAGGGCCAACGCACATCTATCGACAAAACTGTTTTGTCGCGCACTTAGTGACGTGAAAATAAATTTTCTGTTATAACGAAAACGAGGAAGCATTCGTCATATGCTGTTTTCGTTATAACAGAAAATTTATTTTCACGTCACTAAGTACGCGACAAAACAGTTTTGTCGATAGATGTGCGTTGGCCCTTACCAACGCATTCTTCGTCTGCCATTTTGACTCTTTTATGATGGACTAGCAGTTACCCGCGACTTCGTCCACGAAAAAAAAAACAAAAGAAAAACCTAAAAAAAAGCGGGATAAGTAGCCAATGATATTCATCCAAATCGGACCAGTAGTTACAGCGTGATTGAAACACAAACATCCAAACATCTAAAGTTTGACATTTAAATAGTAGTGGGATGTCCCTTTGATTGACTATCTACCATCAAAACCTACCTACCTAGGGGCATTTAGGAATCGTGATTTACTCGAAGCGAAATGATCGTGCAACCTTTCATAAAAAGATTATTTTGGAGTTAAAAGATTTTTCACAATGTCTCAAGCAACGCGCAAGACACCAAAATTCTAGTAAAATATTAGGCAAACCCGCAAGATGACCAAATTGACCAAACTACCATGTCAATTACGCACCACTGCGTAAGCTTCCATTGGCATAGTATGAAGTAACTTTTGACAGAATTTCAATAATTGACTAGGTACTTCACTTACAGCCTAGCACCATCACTACGGCATGCAGCACAGCGCGTCACCGTGAAAATTCACACCGTGCCGTGGTAATGGGGCCAGGCCCTTAGGTACCTACTACCTATTAAATTGATTTCCGTTGAAACCCCACCGGTTAGTAGGTAATTCTTTTAACAGCCTGGACTGGAACCATAGTCAATTTATTATAAAAATGTATGACTATGTTTGGTCGGGAATGGTGAAGCGGTGGTCTTGGACGACGTCATAACGTTTTCGTTGACAGCATCCAGGGGTCTGACCGCCAAGTGGAATGGTAATGGAAATCAACCACTTTTATATTTTTAGAATACTAGTGATTTCACTAGTATTAAAAACATTGTAGATTTCTACAAAGTTTTTAACTTGATAAGTCAAAAACAGTCGTAAATAACTATCCCGTATTTCATTTTAAATGATTTCGGTACTTAATGCCAAGGTTGTTCAATACAGAACATAAATAATAGTAGAAATAAGTAAATAAGTAGATAGCAACACTAATTTTTTTTCTCTAGCCACGTCCGGTGGCCATTTTGTATTAATGTCACTTTTCCCGTTCGTCCGTGCTATGGCGGTCGACATTCTACATTGGTTTCAATAAAACCTTTTTTACATTACAAAATTCATTTAGCCTTTTATTTAACAGGCTAATTTCTGGTCCTTCGAGTGAGTTTAAAGTAAAAGCAGTGTTTTCTCGGTTGTGCGTTCATCATAAATTGTGTTTCGGCGACTTGTGTGCAAAATCGAGTCGTTGGGGTGCTGGTCAACGCGGGCGGAGAAACCTCAAGAAATCGTTCCTTGCATGATAATCGCATTTTTGCGAGTTGCGAGGGGACGCCTACATCGTCGATTGATCATCGGAATCTATAATTTCGAGAAGAAAATCATCGGCATTCATCATTTTCCAAAAGACGGTGAATCGAAAAATTTTACGCCCAAAGACAAGTTGGTTGTGACGTCACGACATAGAACGAGGTCTTCGTTCGAGAAGTTCTCGTTGGGTTTGTTCAGTTGGTCAACTGAGCAAATTGTTGTGCCAACATACGCCGGGAAACGTCACTCATCGTGAAGATACGTCAAACGTCAGAAACGTCAAGTCAGGTCACATCTGTCACTGTCTTCACATTTGTAAACAAACAATCCAAACAAACGTAAACATTGGAAAAAATATTGAAGAATCGTATTTTGGAGCATTTTCGTCGAGTTTCGCGGTTAGATCTAAGAAGTTTAGTGTTCATAAGAAGTGCGGCTTGTCAAAAAGTGCAACAAGTGAATCGTAAGTAAGTGCTGCGTTTCGTTACCATGCCGACCACCGAGCTTGGACAAAGGCCGGCCTCCGAGGTTGAACTGAAACGGCTACGCGCTCAACGAGCCCAATGTAAGTCCACAATTACACGTATTGAAAACTTTATAAACGATCCGATCAATGTGGCTTCATCTACGATTGACACGTTAGAAGCGCGAAAAGAGAAACTCGTGAATACCCTAAAGACTTATGAAAGTGTCCATTTAGATATATTAAACTTAGATGAAAAAGATATTGAATCTGTAGGATTGATTGAAGATAGATATTTCTCTGTTTTAGGAAAAATCAATGTAGCATTAAGACAATTAAAAACCAGAGTAGATTCTGAAAGGCATTCCATTTCTACTTGCAAACTGCCTAATATAGAAATTTCAACATTTGATGGTAAAGATTTTGCTCAGTTTAAGCCTTTCATGGACCTATTTAATGCTGTCATTGATAATAATTCATCCTTGTCAAACGTACAGAAGTTGTTTTACCTCCGTAAATATTTAACAGCTGATGCATTGGCTATAATTATTAACTTGCCACTTGTCAATGAATCTTACCCTGAAGCAATAAAATTATTAGAGAAACGGTTTGACAATGAGACTCGAATTATTTCGAACCATATCAATATTCTCTTGGACATTCCACAAATGCAAAAGGGTACTGCGGCAAGTATCAGATCATTTATATCTGATGTGCGTCAACAACTATATGCTTTAATTAATCTGAAGCAACCTGTTGAGAAGTGGGACATGCTGTTGATATCTATATTATCACGCAAGCTCGATAGCTATACTAATAGAGCATACCATCTCGACAGGTCGTCTCCGGACAACCTACCTACATTGGAAGAATTTATGTCCTTTTTAGAAAAAAGAGCAATTGCTTTGGAGGACAGTTCTCCTCAAAAGAGTACCTGCTATGAAGGTAAGTCAAAATTAAATAATAACAATAACAAGGTTTCCAATATTGTTACCAAAACAAATTCAAAGCGATCTTGCATATTTTGCAGCAATGATCACCCAATCTATACATGCCCTAAATTCAAATTGGCTCCAGCCTCACAGCGTATAAAGTTTGCCACTGATAATAAGTTGTGTACTACGTGTTTAAGAAATCACACTGACAAGTGCAAATATTCTTTCAAATGTCAGGTCTGTAAGGATAGTCACAATACTCTATTGCATGAGGAAAAGCCAAGAGAGGAAGAGGTTATATCATTACATTCCAATCTATCCACAAATGAAACTAACATTTTATTGCCTACTATGAAGGTAAAACTTATTGACAAATCTGGTCAAGAAATTGAAGTTAAAGCGCTACTTGATTGTGGTAGCCAAGTATGTATTGTAAAGCGTACACTTGTAAGCCAATTGAACTTGACACCTATGGCTCAAGATTCTAACATTATTGGTTTGGGCAATACTCCAAATAAAGTGAATGAATGCGCTAACATTTTGTTACAATCATCTATAAAAAATGTAAAATATTCAATCAAATGTCACATTGTAGATACCATTACTACAAATTTACCACAAAATTATTTTGATTTGAAAAAATGTAAAATACCTGCAAATGTGCAGCTTGCTGATAACGATTTCAACAAACCATCTGAAGTTGCCCTTCTATTAGGGGTAGATTTTTATTCTAAAGTCATAATTGATGGTGTAATTAAATTAGAAAACGGTCTTGTACTTCAAAACACATTATTTGGTCATGTTGTAACTGGTACAATTCAAAATGAATGTAAAATCAACTCGTCAAGTGTGAATTTGGTTTCAAACTTTGTTGTTCAAGGAACGACTGATGATGGCTTAGAAAACATCATGAAAAAATTCTGGCTATCTGAAAAGGTCACTGAAGATGTAAATGATAAAAATTTAGAGTTTGATAAAGCTGAACAAATTTTTCAAAATTCAGTTAAGCTAGAAAATAACAAGTTTTCAGTTGACATTCCATTACATTGCCCTTTAGAAGAGTTAAACATTGGTGATTCTTTTTCACTTGCTTTGCAAAGATTTCACACACTTGAGAAAAAGTTTGAGAAAAATCCAGAATATTTTCAAAAGTATAAAAAATTTATTGATGAGTATGTAGAGCTGGGTCATGCCAGGGAAGTTGACATAAGTCAGTACGATGTCCTGAATGATCCTGTGTACTTTCTTGCACACCATGCTGTTCAAAACGAGAGTAGCAAAACAACAAAGTTGCGAGTAGTTTTCGGAGGGAATATGAAGTCTAAAAATGGTCTCTCAGTAAATGACGTCATGTTAAATGGACCTATAGTTCAAAATGAATTATTTAACATACTGATACTCTTTCGTACCTACCGCTATACGCTCATGTGTGATGTAGAGAAAATGTTTCGAATGTGCTCTATTAATGAAAAATTTCGATCGTTACAAAACATTCTTTGGAGAGATCACCCAAGCAAACCCATTATTTGCTTACAGTTACAAACAATAACTTATGGTTTAAAAGCCTCTACCTTTTTAAGCACGAGATGTCTTATAGAGCTAGCTAACCTCTATCATGATAGGTACCCAATGGCTGCAGACGCTCTAAAGTTAAGTACTTACATTGATGACGTCATAAGTGGAGCTGACAGTGTAGAGCTCATGCTAGAGCTGAAAACCCAGCTTATTGAGTTGATGAAATTAGGTAACTTTAGCTTACACAAGTGGTGTTCCAACTCTCCAGAGTTACTTAACGACCTACCTGACAATGTAAAATATTTTGAACAAATTGACCTCAATAAGGACAATATAATTAAAACGTTAGGTTTGAAGTACAATATTATTGCGGATACATTAATATTTTCATGTCCAATTATTGATGACTATACTCATCTTAAAACTAAAAGAGAAATTCTAAGTTTCATTGGAAAAATATTTGACCCTCTTGGTCTGATAGGACCCATTGTGGTAAAAGCCAAATTGTTAATGCAAGAGATCTGGAAGTCAAAGGTTGACTGGGACTCTACCTTACCTGATAATATTCTAAAATGTTGGAAAGAGTTTTTGATGAATTTAAAAGATATGGGTACTATTCAAATACCTAGAGCAGTTAACAATGCTGATATAAAAAATGTAGAGTCAGTAGAACTTGTAGGATACTCAGATGCTTCATTGAACTCAACTGGTTGTTGTCTCTATCTCAGAGTTTTATCCAATACTGGACAGGTTAAAGTCAGTTTATTGTGCTCTAAGTCCCGCGTCGCACCTCTCAATAGAAAACTTACCATTCCAAATCTAGAGCTCAATGGAGCTCTTCTTCTTGCAGAACTTGCTTCTAGAGTCCATAAGACTCTACTTGTTAGATATCCAGATTTAAAAGTGTTTTTGTACACTGATGCACAGGTAGTCTTAGCCTGGATAAATTCCCACAGCTTGAAAGGTGTCTATGTCTCCAATAGAGTCAACAAAATTAGAACCTTAACTAAAGATTTTATGTGGTCACATGTTAAAGGGGTTGATAACCCAGCTGATATACTATCAAGGGGCATTGCTCCACACAAATTACAGGACTACCAGCTATGGTGGTTTGGTCCATCCTTATTGTTAGATAAAAATTTTCAGCACAACGATGCTACCTCAATTAAAAACAATGAACAGCACAATATTGCTGATCTTCCCACAATTGAAAACAATGTGTGCAATTTGCAACAAAAGGTTGCTCAAATTTCAGATGACATTTTTGAAAAATACTCCGACTTAAATAAACTTCAGAGAGTAGTTGCTCTACTCTTACGTTTCAAACACAACACTTTAAATCCAAATGATAAATTGGTTGGTTCACTAATGCCGAAAGAGCTACAGTCTTCTAACCTAGTCATTATAAGACATGTTCAGCATAAAGCATTTTCTAGTGAGATTCAATTGTTAGAGAAAGGAAGTCAAATAAAAAATCATATGGCTAGTCTGCACCCCTTCTTAGACTGCAATACTATTCTAAGAGTAGGTGGTCGCCTCCAGAATGCATCCAACTTGTCCTATGACAAAAAGCACCCAATGATTCTTCCAAAGTCTAACCACATTACCAATCTAATCATAAAAAGGGAACATTTGAGACTACTGCATGCTGGCGCAAAGTTAGTATTAAGTTCACTCTCTCAAAAGTTTTGGCTATTAAATGGCATCAGAGAAGTTAAAAAAGTTGTGCACAAATGTGTCAAATGTTTCCGACTAAAAGCAGTAGCTGCTAAGCAATTAATGGGTTCTCTACCCTCACAAAGAATATCCATGAGTAGAGCCTTTGAAATAACGGGTGTAGATTTTTGTGGCCCATTTGACATTAAAGTAGCGCGTATTAGAAAGCCTATAGTGAAAAAGAGTTATGTAGCACTCTTTGTATGTTTTGCTACTAAAGCAATCCACCTTGAACTCGTGAGTGACATGACTACGGCAGCTTTCCTGGCATGCCTTCAGCGATTCATAGCTAGGAGAGGATTGCCATCCTTAATTTATTGTGACAATGCACAAACATTTAAAGGAGCTTCTAATAAATTAAAAGAATTGTATGATTTACATTCATCTAAGTGTCATGTAGACAATATAGAAAATTTTTGCTCCACCAAACTTATTAGATTCAAGTATATACCTAGCTACTCTCCCGAATTTGGCGGGCTTTGGGAAGCCGGTGTGAAAAGTGCCAAACATCACATACGGAGAGTAGTTGGAAATGTATCTTTGACATTTGAAGAATTCAATACTGTACTCACCCAAATAGAGTCAATTCTAAATTCAAGGCCACTTCTACCTTTGAGTAGTGATGTGTCAGACTTAAATTACCTGACCCCAGGCCATTTCCTGGTGGGAACCTCACTTACAAGCTACCCAGAGTTAGACGTGACCAACAAAAACATCAATAGACTAAAATTTTGGGATCTATGTACAAAATTAAAACAAGATTTTTGGAATCTCTGGTCCAGAGATTATTTAACTTCCCTACAAAATAGACCTAAATGGAAATATAGCAATGATAATTTAAAAGTAGGAGATCTAGTGATTGTCAAACAAAAGGATATTTCTCCTCTAAATTGGCCCATGGGGCGCATTGTAAAAGTTTTACCTGGACCGGATGGTAGAGTCAGAGTAGCAGAAGTGAGAATGGGACCTAAAAATAATGTTTACATGCGGTCCTATAACAAACTATGTCCTTTGCCTTTGAATGATAATTAAGTTAAATTAATAATGATAATTAAGTTAGTTAAAATAACTAATTTCTCAAAAAATAAGTTAGCTTTAATTTAAAAATAAAGTAAATAAATTTGTGTAACACCTTCTGTGTTAAATAAAAATATCTATGTTTATATCAAAACTTCTATATATTTTCTCAAAAAAGTATTTATGTAAAATAATTTATAACTTAAACTTAATATTAAAATGTAAACCTAGTTACCTATGGATGGTGCACTTTGCCCGCCCCAACTTATGTTCAATACAGAACATAAATAATAGTAGAAATAAGTAAATAAGTAGATAGCAACACTAATTTTTTTTCTCTAGCCACGTCCGGTGGCCATTTTGTATTAATGTCACTTTTCCCGTTCGTCCGTGCTATGGCGGTCGACATTCTACATTGGTTTCAATAAAACCTTTTTTACATTACAAAATTCATTTAGCCTTTTATTTAACAAGGTTGTAAAATTTACAATTAAAGATACACTTGGCAGTCAAACCGCAGCTCTGAAAAAGCGGTCTTACTATGAAATATGGGGCTAATAGAAAATCACTTGTCAAAAGTAACTTATTAAAGTAACTGGCCTAATGGAAAATTAGTCGCGGTTTCTAAATAATAGATACGCAAGTACAGTCCGTGTAATAAATAGCAATTCACAATGAACATTAAAACAAGCCTTTGTATGTAATCTTTGACTTGGCGTATTTATCCACTACCGTGCTTATTTTATTGCGCTCCCTTTCCAACGATTCTCTGCATTGTATGTAGCGTAGTTATGTATTGAGTGTATAACCTGACCTGCAGGGCTAGCATGGGCCGGGACAAATTGTCTCCGGGAAAGAATAAATACCATTTCCCCGTTGTCAGTTTTATCCACCCTCCGAGCATGGCCTCACCTGTGGAAAGCTTTATCCACGGGGAATAGCGAGGGGAGTAGCGTTTCGACGGTTCTCTACGTCTGTATTGCCATTACTAGAAAATAAACAATACTGACGAGATATTGACGCATCAGCCTTCAATATTTTAATCAGTATATTAAATGTATGGTAATAGTTCGTTCTTTTTGCGACTATTTGCGGTCTGTTGTGGATGATACGAAGACGAAGAAAAAAAAGTGCAAAAAAAACCTAGTTAGGTAACTACTAATGATGACAAAATATTAGGTAGGTAGGTAAGTACTTAGGTGGTACATAACGAAATTGTCACTTATGTACATTCTGATGATAGCTCCAGTAACTTGGGTCAGATATTTACTGACTGTAGTCTGTCCAATGGCCAAACCATGGTCTTGCCCGGTACCTCTCTGGTAACTACCATCTGCCATTAGGCGTATAGATGCAAGGATCTATACATAATAGAAAAACAATTGTAGGTAGGTTATCGTGGTTAGTAATTCTATGTAGCATAAGGTTTTCACAGAATGTAGCAAAGTAGGTACAGCGTAATATTTTTAAAATAACCTTGATATGCACCGGCAAACCATCTCGTGAATTTTGAGGCTGCAAGGCATCCTTCAGCTCCTCGCACAGATATACCGCCATTTCTTTGTGGACGCGAAAAAGTCGGCGAAATTCGGTACCTATCTGGCAAGTGCAACGGATTACTTGCATCCCTTATAACCCTCCTGTGTATTTTCCGTTCATTTTTATCAATGAATTGAGACTTAATGATGAAAAAATATGATCGAGATATTTTGTAAGCAAAGGAGAATTACTTTTATACCCACCTTCGAGATAGATGATAGTTATTCCCTGTCAAATGTCAATCGAAGAGTATTTTATCCACTCTTTCCCTAGTCCATGCTATGAAGCGGGAGTAGCGGGATATAATGTCCACGAAAAACGTCAAGTGGAAACATTTTATCCCTTTTCCCTGTTGCCATGCTATGTAAGGTGGAGAAGAGAATTATTTCCACCGACAAGTAGATAAAAACGGTGGAAAGACAATTTGTCCCCGGCCCATGCTAGCCCTGCTGGGGGCGATTCCAATCTCAAAGTTGAACTGCAAAGTTTTAAATCATGGTCAGTTCATACTAACTCATAGTTATTCTCTGACTAAATAGTGACATTATGATGTCATTTAATTTGTTTTCGTGCATATTTTGCTGTCAAGTGTTTAAAAATAATGATCTACCACGAATGATATGAACCACGTGACCTGAAGAAATTACACTGGGCAGTGAAATATAACTTGACAGCAAAAGATTGGAATAGGGGGGCTGTGGTCGTTTGTATTAGTTACTCGTTTTGGCGACCATTGGCCATTCCGATTTATAAATAAAAAATATGTTTTGTTTCTGGAATCAAGTCTTGGAGGTGACTATACTTTTAAATAACTATAGTTGTTGTAACTTCACGCTTTCTTTCAGTTTAGTAAACGCCATTGTAAAAGTTAACCTTCATCTTATGTTGCTTTTTGTAAAAATAAGCAATATTGCTCAACTGTCAGAATGAACTACTTAGCTCAATCGGTGGCTCAAACCTATGTACAGTCGGCGACACATCAAACTATCCACTGTTTGATCTTTGAACTATTAAAATTTGAATGTTGCGAATCAGGGATCGCAATAGGTATAGGCGCGTGGCGCACAAGCAGCAAATCTCACATATAAACATATCGTCCCTCTCGCATGATTCGCAACATTCAAATTATAATAGTTCAAAGTTCGAACTGTTGATAGGTTGATGTGTACTGTACAACGCCGACTGTACAACGGATCTCTGTATCAACGGATCCCTCTGAAGTTGGGTACAACAAACGATTGCGCATTGTACTATCAGCAAAATTTCCGCCTCACCACTTTTGAAACTGTTTCGCTTGCAAGCAGTTACCTACCTGACCCCGCCTTCTTCTTTTATCTTCTTATTTTGACCAACCAGAGATCTAAACATCTAATTATTTTTATGACGGTCCATTGTTTTCATAACTTTTACACCCGAAATAATTTGCTTCTATTGGTGTTCAAAAATTAACGGCTAGTCAGTTCACAGAAAATGCACCCTTAAGGTGGTAAGGCACAACTTTTGCTGATGGTACCTACTGTTGTGCGGAAAAATTTGCTTACCTCCAATTACCCATAAATGGGTTCTGCGCAGATACTTCAGAGAGACAAAGATCCATTGTGACTACTATACATTACGAGTAGATAAGCACTTTGTATGATTAAATGGTTACATAACCATAATTTAAACATCATATCAAAATCAAACATCATCATCTGATGATGAAGACGGAAGGTAGGCAAATTGAAGTCGGTTTTGTTTGATTACAGACAGACACCCAGAAATGGTCGTTCAAGGAGATCGCGTACCAGGCGGAGCTGAACCGGCATGAGGATACAGACTCCGCTGCAGACGCATACGTCCTCTGTGATGAGGACCGGTATACCAAGAAACGGAGCATTGAGGATCTGCGTGCTATGATATACGGTGAGGTTTATGAATCTGCTAGATTTTGCAGTACCTATGATTTTTTAATACGTTAGTCAAAACCTAACCGCTTCTAATTCGGCCACGTCCAGGGCGGCTGTCGACGAAGCTCTCTGGCCACCAAGGTGGCCGCGAAATGATATTGCGCAGAACACAAGGATCAACACTATTTAAAGCTAAAAAATCTGAACATCTAAATCACTGAAACATCGTTATAGGCAGTGGTTACCGCTTAACATCAGGGGGACCATCGGCTTGTTCCATCAAAAAAAAAAACATAAAGAATGTATGTAGCTAGCTAGATAATCAGCAGTAATTAGTTTCAGGAAAAGTCTCACGATAATGACGACGTGGTGGTGTTATTAATGACTCATGATTAGATTAATATCTTCACATCCTTCATTTTAAACAATAGTATAAATTTCTTTTAGAAAGAGGTGAATGCCATCCGCCTCGGACTGACGACGCATTTTTGCTGAAGTTCCTCAGAGCCAGGAAGTCGATACCCGCTCGAGCACATAGACTGGTAAGATCTCTAAGATATCTACGCTTTACACCAATTATACCTAAAGGGTATCCTCAGAGGCCTTAGGGAGCGACTTGTAGCAATAGCAACACTGCAACGAATCTTCAGCAAAATGACAATACTTAAAAACGAAAACTACAAAATACCTCATAGACACGTTAAACCTTTGTCTAACCCAACTTAGTGGTTGGAGGATTTGGCAGATGAAACTAACAAATGTTTGCATACAATAATCATATTATTTTGTTTCAGTTAGTTAGATACTGTACCTTCAGGGATCAGAACCCTCATCTCTGGCGAGATATCGACTGGTTCAGCCTCACACGACTGGGCAACATCTTCGAAGGTGTGCTTTACGATAGGCCTGATGTTGGCAGACTGATCATATGCAGGCTTGGTAAGTGCATCCAATAATATTAAAACGTCTGGAAAGAGGTCTGGAGGGAAACATACTACTTCACCTCCCACAAGTTAGTAATTCGTTCTCAATGCCTTAGTTTACATGGTTCAAGTTTTTATCAAACAAAACCCATCAGAAATCTTAATTCGATCTTGAATCTCTTTGAAAAGATTACACAGTATCCTAGATTTTTTGTTTCACAGGAAAATGGGACCCCAGTGAGATACCAGTAGAGGACCTAATCCGGGGCTGCCTCCTTCTCCTAGAGGTGGGCATCATGCAGCCGAAGCTGCAGATCCTGGGCGGAACAGCTCTGCTGGACTGCGATGGTCTCACGATGCGGCATATGAGGCAATTGTCACCCACGATTGCTGTTCACGCCATGAATGTTATGGGGGTAGGTCTTTTCGATGTTTTACCGATAAAGTAAATAATTTGCTTTTTAAAATGTACATCTACAATTGCAACACCAGGTGTTTTCAAATGTTGAAGCAAAACATCGCGAGGAAACCAGTTCCAAGCAGTTCAGCATTGGTTTAAGAATGTAGGTAACTACCACAAGAAGCGGTCGTGCTCTGTTATATATAATGGTGCGTACCTATAATAGCTTTCTATATAGGACTCTCAAGGATTTTCAGTACCTACCAGGAGTTCTGAGAGAACCTCTTCTCTTTCGTCTTTTGGTATAAACCATAATGAGATTGTTTATTTTTCTTTTTCCAGTACGCATTCCCGATCCACCAGCGGGGCATCCACATCATCAATTGCTCGCGGTTCTTCGAGACGCTGTTCCCTCTGTTCAAGCGGTTCGCACCGGCTGAGGACTTGTGGAAGAAGGTCCACTTCCATGGTTATGACTTCACTTCTTTGCACAGGTAAGAGCGGAGTGCTTTGGTACCTCATGTTGATAGAACGGTTATCCGAAACAGTCATAATCTACGGTAAAAACACCGTGTTTTCTGTCAGCGGAGAGTTAGTAGGACAGGAATACAAACTACCCCCGTATGCCAATCTTTTGCTGTCAAGTTATATTGCACTGCCCAGTGTAATTTCTTCAGGTCACGTGGTACAATTTTGTACTACGTGATCATTCTTTTTAGACACTTGACAGCAAAATATCCGCGAAAACACATCAAATGACGTCATAATGTCACTATTTAGTCACAGAATAACTATGAGTTAGTATGAACTGACCATGACTTAATACTTTGCAGTTAAACTTTGCAGTTCAACTTTGATTGGCATACCCCTGCTGGAGTAGGAATAACATGAAAAATACTCTAAGTGTGTGTGTAGATACTGTACTAATACTTAGCAACACACCCTATCACGGTATGCTTGAAATAGCAGGATTCTAAACATATATTATTTCTAAGGACGCCGAGTTTTCCAAAGTTACTTACGAAAGCTTTTTTAATTTTAACTAGATACTTTTACCCACATGGTATGACAGCTCAAAGTTACAGATTTTGCAATCTTAATTTTAATTGCGCGTTGGTAACAACTGTAATACCGTAATACATAACTGGCTTAACGACAACTTTACTTCCCAGGTTCATAGACCCAGAATGCCTGCCTCGAAGGTACGGCGGCAGCCAAGATGAGACCTCGTTAGAGACATGGCTGACGAAGATCAGACATTACAAGAACAAGGAGTTCGACGAGGACATGAGGACTTTGGGATACTACGCCGATTGACATTGTTATAAGGCTCACCACACTAGTTAATTTAAGGCTGTCGATAAAAAACATCACTATACTAATAATATTGATGGGAGCTTGTTAAATTGAGATTAATGTTGAGGGTTTACCTCAGCCTATTTTTAGAGGAAACGGGGTAATGAACACATATCTACGTAAATATACTTCCTTAAAAAACCTGTGATGGATTTTATACTTAACTTTTTATAAACTAAACTTATACCTTACTACTTTACTTACTTACTTTTTTATTAAACTGTCCTTGTCTTTATTATTTTACAGTTTCATAGAATTTTAGAACAATTGAAAATACATTCCAGAGTAATCTAAATTTTAGCCATTTTTTTCCTAATTATAACTACCAAAATAGGTAAGTACTGTTTTTTTTTATTAATTAGCAAATTATAACTTATTTGAGTTTTTATAGGTAATGTAAAATTATACCAGAACGCTTTTTGATAAAAGTTCTACTTACTTAATTTCATTTGAATTACTTTGACTAAAATTGATCTTCATAAAACTTACTTACTAGGAAGGTATTGTGGACCAACAAAATTCGCTTCAGGCATTTCACTTGTTGGTTTATAATTATCCAAACAAAAGACGTGAACGCGCTCTCCTTGACCTAATTTAGGCAGTTGGTACCTTTACAATCTACCAATATACACATGAAACAATTGAGCTATCTACAAACTATTAAAAACGATTTATAGATAGCTTAATATTTTTTTATTTCATTTTTAGTAATTTAGTTATATTCCTTTCTTATATAAATGCTAAATAAAAAATTATCAGAATATAACCAGTTTTAATTTCTATGACTATTACACATGGCGGTAAGGCTGCTCATGTTTTTTGTGATAGTAAAATGTAGCATACCATAATTTGCCTAAAAGCGCTATTTATGTTTCATCATCTGAACTTTATGCAGACGTCGTCGAGTGTATGAAGGACTTTTGGTAAAGTTTCAGTAAGTACAGAGCTTTTATTAAAAAACTATAGATGGCGCTCTCACACTTTTTGTGTTGAGAATGATTAGGTATGTGTCCTGAAATAATTTCTAAAACTAATTAGGTACCTACCAATATGGTCTACCAACTACCAACTAAATGGTGAAACCAGCCGATGGCCTACCTGATGTTAAGTGGTAACCACTGCCTATACCGCATCGCTTCACTGAGCACGTCCACTGAGATAACCGTCTTTAGTATTAGTTGTTTATAGAGCAGCTTTAGCTGATATGTCTACGTTACACAATGTTGAAATATTTTTATAGATACCTACTTACCCAATCATTTGAAGGGCGTTACCCTTTCGTTTAGAATGTTTAGATGTTTAGATCATCAAAATTCTTATTATTGTATTAACAGTGACAGGCGTCACAGCTCAGTCGGTAAATAGCTCTGCCTTCCGTGCTGTGGGTCGTGGGTTCGATCCCCACTGAGAACTAACATTTGTGTGTGACAAACATAGGTGTTTGTTCTATGGCTGGGTGGTACTATGTATTATAAGTATGTATTTACAAAAAAAAAGTATATAAGTATTCTATCAGAATCTAGTTCTCATATTACAAGCTTTACTTGGGACTAGAGGGCGTTGTGTGAAAATTAAATGTCCCTGAATATATATTTATTTATTTATTAAAGAATTTTGATGCCTGATATTATTATCAGCAAAATGTAATGTAGTTTTTAGACAACAGAAGACACATAAGTTACTAAAGAAATTCAAACAAAAAAGGATTTTATCATCCTAGAGAAATGATTTTGAGCTTTCCCAAATCCACTGCCTTCTTGCACTTCTGTCGAATAATCGAAGGGCGTTCATGTTCTACGCTCTGCCTTCCGGTGCGTAGTCGCCATTAGATAACCCTTACCACAGTTTATTAGGTATTCTATGCTTACCAAATACACTACAGTATACCAAAGAGTTCCTAACCACACCACAGAGAACGAAACAGTAAGTAATCGTAAGTATACCATTGCCACAGAATACCAATCAGTTTGTACAGCATCGCCATAGATTACCGATCAGAGGGGCGAGTACGAGTTGACAATGTAAAACCAAGACAATGTAAACCTTGACGAAACCAAGCTTCTCAAAAAATCCGCTCAGTGTTTCCATACCAATCAGCGCACACCGGTGTGCTGGGCGTCAGACGTTTGTCACCGGTTTGTACATTGTCAACTCGTACTCGCCCCTCAGTTAATACACAATCTCCACAGATTATGTAGCAGTTAGTACATACTGATTGGAGCCTGCTGTAATTATGGTGAATGGGATGCAAGTGAAGCAACATACCACTTGGACGCTCGATGAGACACACGTCTCGAAATATACAATCACGGCCGAAAATAAACAAACTAAAATATAATCAAAGTAACAAAGTTTATTAAAAACCAGTGTAGTAATAGAAAGTTGGTTTAAATGGGAACGTGTAACAGTATCATATCAAGTAGGTACGATTTATAGACTTCGAATACTACCAGTGATGTTTACTTTTACTCTTAGTGGATTAAGTAAGTAGCTACTTATCTAAGTGAGCCAATGCTATCGATTCTGTTGTTGCATTTTTCTAAACTAACCTAATTTGACAGCGCTAAAATTATAGCTGTCTTGGTCGTTTCAGTTTATGAGATAGGGACGGCAACATTTTTAGTGTTGTCAAATTAGTTTAGAAAACTGCGACAACAGAATCGATAGCAATCTAGTGCTAATGGTCTGCGAGTCTGTTTACTCGTAACAAAAAGTTGATATTAACAACCATTTTACCTGGGTAAAAGTTTGCAATCTAACGACTTGATTTCACAATATTGATTAATAAAACAAATTAAAGTTAATTGCTTAGAAGTTTTTAGATACTTTTAACTTTCATCATCAGCATCAACCTATATCAGTCCACTGCTGGATGTAGGTGTCTCCCAAGACGCGCCACTGAGCTCGGACTTCGGCTCTTCTCATCCAGGGTTTATTTCGCAGATCTTGCTATGCTTTTTACTTATTATACATGGTGTTTTAAAACTGATATACTGAATTATCTGGACCGTGCATTTTTATTGATTATAATCATTTTGTTATTCTATTCGTCGAAAAATTCATCAGCTTTTGAAACTTTTGAAATATATAAAGTTGATTTGAACTGGACCGTGCCCTTTTATTGATTATAATCATTTTGTTATTCGTCGAAAAATTCATCAGCTTTTGAAACTTTTGCAACAAATAAAGTTGATTTGAAAAGCTCACCGTTGACCCAAAGTGGGGTATACAAGAATGTTTAGAGTTTGCCTCGGGCCAAGGATATAAATCTAGATCAAAGATACATAAATCCTATAGGTATCCTATTTATTCTGTAAGTGGGTATTGGCTCTACCTTCCATACTGTGGGTAGTCGGTTCGATCCCCACTGAGAACAAACATTTGTGTGTGGTAAACATCGACATTTGTTCAATATCTGGGTGTATTCTAAGTAGGTATGTATTTACAAAAATAGTATTTAGGTATGTATTCTACCAACAATCTAGTATATTACAAGTTTTGCTTGCTTAGTTTGGTACTAGAGGGCGTTGTGTGAAATGTCCATGAATATTTATTATTTATTTATAATTATTAACTTGCTGGTGACTGTACCACACCCAACTTATTGGTGATTGAAATGAAAGTTTCGACTCACGAAAAAAGTGCAACACGCATTTCTCTAATAGGTACTTACAAAAGAAACGTTTATTTTCACATTTTTCATTAATAATGTCGGTCAGCAATAACCCGTTTCTTATTTCTAGGTTATGATATTGTTGAAATTATAAATTAAAATAATGTATGCAAAATGTCTTGCGTACAAAGTATTTACACTGATTTTAATAAGCTTATGCTAATTATTTAAATATACTTAGCCTTGAATTTATAAACCAAATTACGCAACTTAATTAGTTTTGTCAGATATACGACCAGGTACCTAAGTATATATTTTACTAACGAGAAAATAGTTGTGTGGGAACCAGATTCACACAACACCAGTCAGTAGGTAGCGCAGGAAGAGTGCCCACGAAGGTCTAACTGACGTTTTTTTTTCTCTATCTCACTGGCAGTTTACAAAACAATAAATGAAGAAATCATTTCAAAAACAGAACCCAGGAACGCAGCACTCGAAATGAAAGATGCCCTTCATTGAAATAGCGTTCCAAGCTGAAGTGAGCCGGTACGAAGACCCAGAGTTCGAAGAGTATGCCAAGAAGAACTGCAATGAATGCTTCGAGACCAGGCTCAAGGTGGTTGAGGAGTTACGCAAGATGATACTGGGTAAGAGGTTGTGACTATTATATGACAACGTGGCAGTGGGATATCTCAAAGAACTGAGAACGGTTTTTAAAAGTGTGTGTGTGTGTGTGAGTTGTCGAGAATGATTAGTCTGACAGCTGAGTCAGTGAACTTATTGTTGGCCATTCACCCAAAATATTTGACGTAAGCAGCAACTATATTATAATTATATACTTGGGTATTTTTGGGTCGAGTTGAAGGTAGGTAAGCTAATTTTTCTGCACTTATAAATCTATTGTTGCACCTAACTTCAGAGGGATAAAGATCCGTTGTGCGTACTGTAATAAGGTTATTTTTTTTGGAAAACTCTTTCTAAAAAAACCCACCAATCAAACCCAGTGTGAGCGCTCCCCCCACTCTGTTTGATTGGCATAAGATTGAAAGGGGTGGCGTGAAAGAGAGAAGGAGGGATTGGAACTCACGACCAAGTTAGATAGAAAAGCCATCCACAAGCTTCGAAGATGATTTGATTAATCACATCACACTACCACGCGGCCGAAGACCTAATATTGTTCGGTAGCAATGTAAGGAGTCGTCATAAGACCGTCAGCCAAAAAAAGTCCATTCATCCATTCGGAAAAAAATGAGATGAAACCATTTTCTATTTCCAGATAGAGGTGAATGCAATCCTCGTCGCATGGATGATGAGTACCTGATCAAGTTCCTGAGGTGCAGACGGTTCATACCAGCGCTGGCACATAAATTGGTAAGCCAATTCTCACTGCAGATGAAGACCTTTCTTTCATACTACTTGTACTCTTCACGGTCGACTGGCGATAGTAACCATGTGCTTTTTAAGAGGGTAATTTGCATGTGTTAATTGGTGTAGCTCTAGTAATTATTTTTACTGTACAATTAACACCATGCCACTTACTGGCATTCGAGCAATAGTTATAATACTTACACAGAGATGGTAAAGTTTTTAAAATCGCTCTAATAAGACAAAGCAATGAACAGTGGGGGACGGTTGACTGGGTACAGTACTTGTATCTAGTATTCTCGTCTTAAAAAGTATCCTTTTGACCTTCAGATGGTGCGCTACGAAGAGTTCCGCCACAGAAACGCTTATCTCTACGACTGCGATGCCTTCGCGCTGCAGAAAGTCAAACACGTATATGGAGGAGTTCTTCCAGAGAGTCCTGATAATGGGAGGATCATTCTTATGAGATTTGGTTAGTGGGACTACTCAAAACCCTTAGGTTCTTTATAGCTAACACCGGGTGGAAGGTGGCACGCTTATTATAATTGCCTCCTATTCATGTCTTAAAAAACCACCATCGTGCACCACATAACTATGACCACACGCATTTTTGCTCTATCTCTTCAAATGAACACTATGTCAGTGACAAATTGATGAAACGTCGTGGCGACATGTTGGTCGATATTTTATTACGTCGACGGCAGAATTATCATGTATCGACGGTATCGTGTAGTTGTAATATTGCGCAAACGCATAAAACGAGCTTGCTACCGTGTTCAAGCTGAGCTTCAACTTTGGAATTTTTATATAAAAGCTAGCACATAGCAGATCAACACGTTGTTTGATTGAGATAAAACTCGACTATGGTCCCTCCAGTGAAACGCTCATCTTTGAACTCCACTCTTACCACCTTTACCACGTTTCACCGTGAATCAATACAATTTCAGGAAGATGGGAAACAGATGTCGTGCCAATCGAAGATGTGGTGCGATGTGCGCTGCTCATGGACGAGATAGCGTCGATGCAGCCGAAGCTGCAGATCCTCGGCGTCACCATCGTGGTAGATCTGGAGGGGCTGAGCATAAACCATATAAGCCAGTTGACTCCTACTGTCGCTGGTCAGATCGTTACTTTGATGGGGGTAAGTAGGTAGATGTTGATTTCTTTGATCTAAAGACTATAGGCCGTTTGAGCGCTATGATGATTGCCTTTCGGTACATGAGTCCTAATTACTTTTATTCACAATTCCCAAATTCCCACTTTCTTGATTTTACGTACTTGACTATCAGATTTAGCCACTAGCTCTTAATGATATCAACTTTGTGCTAGGTTGTTTTCTCAACATCGATAGTACCAACGTAGGTATTGGAATGGACCGCCACATTTGCCCACTAACTCAATAATACCAATTTGGCGCTGAATTGTTTCCTCAACAGTGAAATCAAAGCGATCAACCATCGTATAGCATGGTGACTGCGTTTGTTATTAACAAAAAAGCAAGAACAAGAAAGCTCCTGATTTTCATTCGTAGTTTGCAAAGTCTTTTTCACACATTCTAACTCAGCCATAACTTTCCAGGTGGGCTTCCCCTTAACAATGCACGGCCTCCACGTGGTTAACTACAGCTGGATCCTCAACTCCATCTTCTACCTCTTCAAGCAGTTCATCCCGACTGCTGTCTTCAAGCGTATGTACTTCCACGGTTCCGACATGGCGTCTCTCCACCGGCACATAGACCCTGAGTATTTGCCTAAGGAGTATGGAGGATACTGCAGACACTTTATTTCGACGGAGAAGTGGATTTCTAAGATAGACGAATACAAGGATGATTTTATTGTGAAGGAACTGAGAGATCTTGGGTTTACTGTGAAAGGGAAAAGTAGTTTCTTAGCTAAAAGCCCGGGATAATTTATCATGATCATAGTAACCTGAGACAGTACCATTAAACAACTTCTTGCTCGCACATTTCAACATTTTTGAATATTTAAAATCACTGTGATTATGAAAAATCGCAAACCTTCGAGTTCTAGCCGGAGAATAGGGTTGCTGAAGTCAGGTTGCTAGTAGTTCTATTCTAACAAATGATACAAAAAGACTGCAAAACGGAGACTGTTTTATAGTACCTACCTATACGAGGGAAATTTTGTTTGGAGAGTAAAATTTGGATGGATTTCTAGCGTATTGTGCTAATTTCTTTACTATTTGATTTGACTATTTCCACTTGTACTAGGGGTTTTGAGAGATTTTATCTTAATATTGGTCTAAAATACGATGGTTTTTCATATCAGTCATGGAAAAGTTAAAATGTTACCTAACCCAAAGGAAGGAAGCATGTGACCTTGCTATATACCATATACTTAGCTGTTGCAGCAATGATTGTGCAACGGAATACGAACGTCGCTGACAAAATTATGATCGTACGTTTTATGTCTGTTTTACGGCTTGTAGACACAATAATAGGGGATTTCATCGATGTAACTTTAAATAGGCCCAATGTATTGAAAATCTTTGCTCGATGTGTGTAGTGAACCAGAATAATAAATTGCATTTTGAATACCTTTATTGATATGTCCGTACTCTAAGTACAGCTTTAAAAAGACTACGACGACATAATAGACCAACGAGCGGTCTGACCGCTAAGTGATGAAGTTCAAAAACTTTGGTCGTATCCGTGTGTAAGTAGTGGCAGTTTTAGAACCTGCATAATATTTTTACTTTTACAAATAAATAGTTTTATAAACTGGAGATCATTTTTGTTTACATTTTATACCCTACTCTTAGGATCATTTTGTGACTTCGATCAACTATATGAGCTATTGATAATGCTTTTTGTTCGTGATGAATGCCATTCCTATTCCTTTGCGTAACCCGTGCGTGACTGATTATAGTCTTCTGCATTTTCTTGGGTTTTATTTTATTGACGTTTTCTTTACAATCGCTTGATTTTGCAGCCATGCTCATAGCTTGTACTAAGGCGCTGAGATTTTACTTAAAGCTTAGGTTTACGCTGCAAGCATCCCAAAATATATTAAATTCCATATTTACAAAGATATTAAATCTTAGCATTCGTTTTATCATTATGATCATACAATGGTAAAGCGATAAAATATGTCGAATAATAGGGGAACCGTTTGGTTTGGCCGGTGACTGTAATAATGTTACCTTTTCAAGCGGCAAAATAGCGGCCTACCGCAAAGTGTAATGGTATTGGGAATCAAAAACATTTGAGGCCATATTTACAATATTGATGAAAACGACTACTTTTTAACCTTGACTAGTCTTTAACTGTCCCCTATTCCAGTTTTAAATATGATTTCGGTTTGTAACTACGACTAATGTTTTTGAAGTCCATTACTATTGAACTTCGCGGTAAGGTAGCGGGTAAGTATTTATAGTCCTCTAAAAGCAAAATCATTATTTCTATGATTCATCCTTTGCAGTTCGTTCTCCACAATAGAGATTGCAGAATCCTCATACTCTTCAGGGTCTACCCAGCTCGTGGGCTCTTTGGACCATAATCCGGTCATATGCGCCGGCATTTCCGAAGTTCCGTGGAGGACCAGGCCTATGGAACCCACGCTACCAGTGTTTTCTTCATCAGTCTGAAAATCAACGTTTTATAAAACATCGGTGAATGCAATAGGCTTATGAATATTATGTAAGTGAATTCACAAGATCCTTAGTGTTGTCCGATCAGTCAGTAAAAGAAGATAAGGTATTTAAACGTATCGTGGTATAGTAAGAGACTCAACATAGCAGCTTCCCGATCCATCCAAAGGAGTTCACTTCAATCGATATAAAAACCAGCCCAAGGGTTATTAGGGCCACTCAGACTATTTGTAAGCTGAGAAAATCAACTGAAAGCTGAAAACTTATAAACTAGCTACCATATCCTGAACAGTGAGGGTCCAAATCCCCCTCGGATTCTCGCCCCAAGTGGCGACAGACATCAGAGGCCAGCTCACGAAGCCAGCCTTCGACGTATCCCGTGGCCGGGCGCTCAACATCTGCACTCTGGTTCCTGGAACAAATTGTTGCTTGGAGTCACATGCTCGGATTGGTCATTATTACCATTGATTAGAGATTTTTAACTAGGTGGTATGCTATAAGTTCAGATAGCTGAATTTCGACTGTTTGACTGACTGATTACTCACGGAGTGATGACAATGATGGACGCAGTGCGATGCTCACAGAGCACATTCCCAGTGGGCGTTCTCTGTATGAAAAGTTGTTTTAGGTAACCGCTTATCACCAGATGGACCACTGTGTTTTCTAGACACAATACGGCATAGTTTCTTTCAAGAAGTTTTGCTAAGTCATTTTAAATCACAAGTAAACGTACGAGTTTTTTTATACCTTGAGGAGAAGTCAAGTAGATTTCCAGCGCACCTCTTCTTGTGTACCTCACGTTGACAATAGCCTCCACGTGCTCAAGATAGTTGACCGCGCATCCGTCCACGACTATATCGACGTCCACACTGTCTTTTGATGATAGGCGAAGGTTTCCCACACTAGGAATGAACATAAAACTGCTTAGAGTATCTAATCTAGTTAACAGGTGTACGATATTTATTCTCTGAGACTTTTCATCACACGAATGCAAAATGATTGAGTTTTCTTAACACTGCAACGAGAACCATCAAACAACTTCTCGGTCGCACATTTCAACACTTTTGAATATATAAAATCACTGAATGCAATTTAGACAAAATTGCATAACTTCAAGCAAAAGGTTAAAAACTAAGGGCGGCTTGCACCAGAATCGCTAAACGCGTTTAACTCTTAAATAGTATTTAGCGAGTTGTCAAGTCATACAAATACGTCAGATTTAAATCGATTTAGCTGTTACATACGTTTAGTGATTCTGGTGCAAGACGGACGCCCTTAGTTAATTTTACAGTCGGAAAACATGTTTGGATCAAAATGATATTTTTGCAGAAACTTTCTGGTTCTGCTATTTTATATTAAGATTGATTTTGAATTTTTCTACAGAATTTGATTTCAATTTCAATATCAAGATAAAACACAGAACAGAGAAGTAAAATAACATTACTGAGAAGTTTCCAAGACTGGTGGTACTGGCTGGTTCAACCTGCCCCACACATAACTTGCGCTGTACCAGGCTAACATAAATCGTAAACAGGAATGTCGTGGCGCGGCACCACATTGCAAGTTCTCTGCTCAACGAACCTTTGATTGAGGACTTGAGCACGTAAACGCAAACCTATTTCTACGGCAACACTCGCCCTCTTTCTTCAGTATTCCCTAGCTATTGAATAAGGTTTGTAGTCTTGTTTGTAGTTAAAGGAAATTATTATCACTAGATGGTGCTCACTGGTAAATTGCGATTATGGTAAATTGGTAACTAGAAGAATAGCCTGAAAATCGCATGGCATGTTGAAGTTGAATGACAACACGACGAGCGTGACGTGACGACCTACGTACGTCCTCTGTAAGCTCGTCGTATTTTGGTTCATGTTGAGCTTGCGAAACAATGTATCAGGGTGACATAAAACACCAGGCATTCGCTAGAGGCTCAAAAATATTATGTTCACAATCGACGGCAAAACGTCATTCGTATCGAAAGGCGAGTTTACGAAAACGAATACCAGGGTGTCATGGTCTATAGGGGCAGGTAAACTACTCACTCAGCCAACGCCCAACACAGTAGAGTGCACTTACTTTTCTCTGTTCTGTGAGAGTGCATGCAGAGCCGACCGAATATCGAAAAGCGACTTGGCGAGATAATTTTGTTTGTACAAAACCCAACAAAATCTCTCCGTATGGTACCACACGTTTCTCTCAAGTCTCTATCGTATGGTACCACATAGCTAAATCGGACATTAGGAAGAAGAGGGTCTAACATTAAAATTACATAAAAATTGTAAACTTCGTCGGATCAAGACTTGCAAAACAAAACTACCATCTTGGCTGTGATCTCGGTGTACGCGTCAAATGACGAGTTTTCACTACTTTACCAGAGTATCATAAAGCGTAAAGAACTCGCATTAATACCCTTGCCATGTGTCTCCTCGTCGTTGTCGTCGTCTGTCTAGTCTTTCATTACAAAAAGTTCACACTCACCGAAAACGACAGAGAAGAGAAGCCCATACAAAATAACATTACAGAATGTTCCAAGGCGTTATTCTATTTTAAGACTTACGTTAAAAATATTTACATTTATATAACAAAAAATAAACAATTCAAGAAATAAATGTATAAAAATTATACATACAACAAAATAACGATTTATAGCTATGTAACATAGTCTGTGGTACCTATGAGGACAAAAAAGAAATGTTCCCGTGGTGGAACCGCGTAGACTGACTTACATCCAAAAATTCTTGGCTTTTTGTCTCACTCGTACATCTGAGTGATTTTGTCAGTCATCTCACTCGCACACTTAAGTATCTTTAGCAAATCGCTACGTTAACTTTGCGTTTCTCAATCACGAGGATAGAGAATACTGAATTTAACTGTCCAGCTTAAAATAAACTATTTTACAAAACATTATATAGGCTGCTGACGGCTCTCATTATACTGGTTTCGCATTGTGTAGTAGCTGCTATTTGGTGAAATCGACGTCCCGTTAGCAGTAAGTTAACGAACGGTTTACTAGGAGCACATAGTGTAGATGGAAACCGTGGTTATAAAAACTGTGGTGTATTATTTCTGTTCTGCCAGTGTGTGGTTGATTGAACCCAGTCAGTCGTCAGTCAGTCAGTGTGCTCGTGCCGCGTGGTTGAATGAACCGCAATCGGGCCGGTCACGGGTGGCGGATGTGCGACAGTTGTACCAGGAGCGCATACTCACGGAGAAGATTCGAAACGACAAGTGTGCTTATTGGGGACGGTCGTCCAATTCAACGCAGCTGCGACGAGACTGCCTGCATTTAGTAGCCCAAAACCAAAACGAATGTCGAAATGGACACCGATACTGAAAAAAACATGATGGAATACCGGTTTATAAAATAGCAGTCTACTTTTAGAAATCTAATTTATGGTAAAACTATGATAAAAACAACAATACCCACCCATTTATCTGCCATCCTGGATTAGAAGATAGTGGTCCATAGTCCGAAGTCCACACGATTAGATGCTGGATGTCTCGCCATGTTAAGTTTGGACTAAAAGAAAAGTGAGGCTAGATTATTGTTTGTGTCTGCTAATAAAACCATGGCGTTTTTCAGCGCTTTCGAGTCTATCCAGACTACAACTGTGGGTGGAGGGAGGCCATGGCCAATGAAGAACTCTCATCCCATTTTGGTCTGGCTTTCGTATTTCTTTCTAACCCTGCTACATGGCAGTAACTTACTTCGCCTGAAGAGCCAGTGCCAGGATGCCCGCAGCCAGTGGTGCGGCAGCAGACGTCCCAGTGTGTTTCAGAGTGCATGAATCTCCTGTGTCAGTAGTCGCCTGGGGAAACTAACTATTGTGTACATGTTCGTCTCATGTTCGTCTGTCAGATGATCTGACAGAACATGACAATGGATAATACAAGAGTGTGATTACAATACATAGTTTTGGGGGGGCATCAATAAAAATGATAGTTCAAACTAAGAGCTAGCTATCTAAACCTACTTATTGTAAACATTAATGTCAACACAGAATACACAGAAGCAACCAGATTATCAAAATTATAGTCAAAACTATGCATTACTTCTGTAAAATCAAGAGGATCTACTTAAAACATTTTCTAGACAAAAACGAACTAAAAACAAACGACCTACGGCCTAATACTTACAATTTTCTGGTCTTGATATGCTCCAGAGGAGTAGGCCACGGCCAGGGTGGAAGAGCAGATTTCTCCGTACCAGGGAAACTTTCCGTGCTGGGACGCTGAGCCGATGGATACCGTATAAATGCTGGAGGAGTACCTGAGCAAAACTATTTTCATTGACATTCTAATTCAAATAAAAAAGCAATGGTAGTATTCGTATACCTAGAGGTCTCGCGTAGCATGAGGAAACCAATGTACTTTCCAGTAAATGTTTCAGTTGCGACGATGGATCAAGCTATTGCGTACGATATGACATAGAACGTGGGCAATGACCCAAACTATGTTTTATTACATGCCATTTTTTTACCCTCTTAGATATCATGATAAAAACTACTTAGTGCCGAATGATCTGAGGGAATGCTTACCTTTTTGGACCTTTTTCGCTCACATCAACGCGCTGGTCAGCACTCACACCAGCCCAGCCTACCTACCTACCTAGGTAGTAATATTGGGTAGGTGCTTATTGTTTTCTTTTTTATGTTTGTTCTGTGCTGTACCTGTGTTGTGATTGTATTTCGAATAAATAAATCTCTATCTCTATCTATCTGTCTACCTAACGTATGAATCTAAGGCAGAAATCCTAATTCATGCCTAACTTAACTGACGCTGACAAACATACCCATCGCAGTTGCAATTGTCTTCATGACCACCTCCATTGCCGTTGGCCCACACGTAGATTGCTCCTTTGCCTCCTCGCCCCTGGAAAAAATATTAGTCAGATGATCCTATGTAGTGTGGAAAAAGTACAGTAAAATTCCCACAGCGTTTATATTTTCTGTGACGTTTTTGACTTCAGGATACTCATTTTTTGCACGGGTTGAGTTGAGAAGTTGAAGTATATTATTGACGACCATGTGGATTCTTGGAGAAGATTGGGTTTTGTGTTGGAGACTTACTAATATTGGGGCCACCTTGTGGCCCTGTGGATGAAAAAAAGGTATTTTCTAGTGGGAGCACTTACAATGGTGACCCCTTTCTTGAAGGCCTCTAGGGCCAGCCTACCAGGGCCCTCAACCGTGCGTCCATCATCGTTGGGCCCCCACGAAGCGCTGTAGATGTCCACTTTATCAGCAGCATACGCTGTAATGTAACAGAACGTATGAATGAGAAAGGGGCTTCTGCCTGCGACTCTTTTCGTATACGAGGAATCATCCTAGTCCATCATCCTAGTCCTCAACTAGCTAGATCGGAAGAACGCACACATTATATGCATGCAGATGAAGTTTCCTTCTGTCCGGATCACTTAGCGGCTAATATTCCACAACTTGGCGGTCCAACTACCAGGCGGACATAAAATACAAAGAAGTATTAACAATAGAATGAAACAGCGTACCTATCGCTTCTCCTTCCACACGGTCAGTGATTCGGCCGTCGAGCATTCGAACTCCGCCCACTTTAGCTCCCCACGCGACTCCGACTCCACATTTTACGTTGTTCGCCGTCATTGCTATCTGTAAAAAAGGTTTTATCGCTATAAATATATGGCTGGTTTTCGTTTGACATATTTTATACGCTATCTACCATTTATTCGAGTCTGCTATCGTACACTACACCACACCAAACAAGTCAAACAACTGAATTCCTAAATAAATACTAGTAGTACGCACGCAGGTAGTAAACTCTTCGAGTAAACTAGTGCAATGTCCGCAACTTGGTCCGCAATATTTATTATTTCGTGAACGACTATTATAATAGTTCCTATTCTATTTGATTAATTCTTTATTCTTATAATAAAATAACATTACAGAGCGAGCGTTCCAATGCGTTATTCTATTTATGACTAGGTAAAAATAAAAAGTAGGACAAAGTAAATTTACAAATTAAAATTATTTACAAATTAAAATTAAAAGTAAAGGAATAATAATGAGATCAGAATATTTGGTAGGTACCTCTCCAGCACACCTGGTTCCATGCGAGTTGGTCATGATTTTTGCATATCTTGGTGATGGATCAGAATCTCCATCGTTGCTGTCCCAGCTTATCTCTGCATCCTAAACAAAACATAATAAACACTTACAGGATAGCAGTTAGACTGAATCTTTTTGGATGTGATGATTAGTCATCCTGTTGGTATTGCAATATCGATCTAGTTATTACAAGCAAAAGATAAATAAATAACAATTTGTATGTAAGTAATGGATGGTACCACGCGCGCATGCGCTGTACCCATTGATAAAACTCAATGACCTCAATGATGACCTCGTAATGTCGCGGAGACGTCATATGGGCCGCGAAGCTACTAGGCTTTCAGAAGCCGCAGGAGCTCTCAATGTTTTGACGCCTCGACGACATGACACGCGAAAACAATGCGCGCCGCGCCACAGCCCGCAGATAGGACTGTTTACTTCGGAAAGTGACAACTATCGTCTTCGCTTCTACCAGGCTGCCATAGCGACTAGTGGTAAGTTATCAGAAACTTCGATCAAATTCAAATTCTTTATTACTAATAATAAAATAACATTACAGATACTTATATCTAATGCGTTATTCTATCAAATTATAACAATTATTTAAGTAAGTATATAAACACAATATAAAGAAATTAAATGAGATCAAGGTGGACATAATAAACTATTAACCTAATAAGACATGAGAACAAAAATAAAATATCTAGATAACTAACAAGAGAAAACATAAAAAACTAGACAATTATGTAGGTAGGTAGGTACCTAAGTATTTGGTATTTTCTATGCCAATTACCACGGTGTTAGAGAGCTGGGTTCCTCACAATAACTCAAGCAAACTCTTGCGATTATTGTCCACTTGTCATCAAACAAGTCGTGTTGTGGTTTGGCGGTAAGTAATGCGTTAAGATGGCGTTGTGCGCGGCAGACTGGCGATTGTTGGCGCGCTACGGTGCGCGCGGTCCTGGGAGAAAAAAGTGGAATTCGACCGGGGCGGAATCTAGCGCGATTGTCCGGGACATAGAGCCTACTCATCTCTGCTAATAGATCAGGACAATTTAGTAACCCACGTATGATGCGACATATTGTGACCAATTGATCGGAGAGTCTTCGTGTTTCTAATGAATGGAATCCTAGTATACCCTGAAGGAATTTTGTTGGGTACATGAAGGGATAATAACCATATATCTTTTTGTACAAAAAACGCAAAAACCTTTTTTGAACCTTTTCCACCATTAGTGTATATGTAACTTCATGCGGATTCCACACGCACGCACTCGACTCTAGTTTCGATCTTATAAGAGAAGTGTATAAAAGTTTAATTGCGCCTACATTAGTGAAATCCCGACAATTTCTAGTTACAAATCCCAGCTTCTTAAAGCTATCTATTGCAAGTTTCCTGTGATGACTGTGAAAAGTGAGCTCAGGATCAAATATTACACCTAAATCTTTTGCAGTTATTGGTCTAGTAAGGATTTCCCCGTTAACATTATACATTATTATTATTACGATCACAGGCGTGAGGCGTCGTCGTCGTCGCGTACTTCGTAGATTTTGAAATATTGATAAACCCGACCAGATAGATTGATAACTAGTTGTTTTGTGAGAAAAGTAGACCTCGCGAGCCTTTATAAACATGCAATAACAGACACTTTCCCCGGGCTGAATCGAATTTCAGGTGCTTGAATTTTCCAATAGGCTAACCTATGTAGACTTTTGAACATATTAGGGGTATAAGTTTTAGCCATTACTCGCGTTCCCTTGGTCCTAGGAGGTCGAATCTGGTATCTACAGATTTGTTTCGTAAAGGCGAAGAGGATTGCATACCTAGTCTGATGGATATAGGTAGGCGTAAATTTTCAGAAAAAAATTAAAAAATAATTTTCCCTCTTGTCCCCCTTCCACTTTCCTTTTGGATTTTTTTTACACCATCTTGTGTAGAATGAAGTCTTTAGTGTGTTTCTCAATTTTGATTGAAATCCGTCGATAAATAACGCTACAGCAAACTTCCCCCCTTTCCCCCCCTATTTTCCCCCCAATCAAAAATCGCGCTTGACAAAAAACTTTAAATAAATCAAGAAACTTGTGTGCCGATTTTCGTCGAAATCGGTTGATAAATGCGACCTATAGCCTGTAGGTGAGAACTGGCAGACAGACAGACAGACAGACAGCCGGACAAAAGCATTTTTGGTCAATCTCGAAACTGAGACACTTCGCTCGCTCGGTCAATGATTGGTTTTTGTTTATGTTTTCTTTTTGTGGTAATTAATACATAAAGGTAAATAATAATCTGTTATTTCTATTTTTATGTGATTTTTACATTTTATACAAGCTTTTATTTAACTTGCAAATCTTGCAATGTAACAAACTAATAAACATTGCAAAAGTGTTTGTGTGGTTGTTTTGTTTGGGTCAAATCTTGCAAGAAGTAAAGAATGACCCACACTTCACTTCCCGTTCTATTTATCCGTCAGTCTTCGATAACAAGAGAAAATATTTTCGTTTCGACGGACGGACGTTTGACGGAAACGTTGGATGCTACGAAACACGCCGCGCGCGTTTATTTGTACTAGGCTCACATAAACTAGCGGAGCTAAATTGTAGCTTTTAGCGCGCGAATTGCTTTACTTCACAACCACGCCGCGCCGCCGCCGCCGCCGCCACCGCGCCGATGTGATGGCCGCGCGCGCGGTGAGCACGAACGTTCCTCGCGCGCTCTCTGTGATTCATTTTTACCAGGCAAACATATACATCTAGTAGATCTGACATAACTTGTAGGCGCTGGAGAACGCAAGAATGCCTCTCCGATCATTTCCCTACTCATCTGGCAACAGCCCAAGCCGAGGTCCGTTACTAAGTGGTTCCTTCTCTGCACTCCAGTAGTCTGGTAACGCTGTCAGCAATATATAACACTAGTAGTTACCCGCGACTTCGTACGCGTGTGCATTATATTATCTGTGCGTGTACCGAGCGGACACTTTGAGAAACTTGACATTACACCTCATTACACCGAACTCGTACCTACTGGAATATCAAACGCTAGTTGTTAGACCAAAGAGGTCAAACTACGCCCTGTCAAACTGACGTGACATGACATGACAATGGAATCCTCTTGCCAATTGGCGCTGCTAATCCTTTTCGTTCATTTTATCCTGTAGATTCTGTTAAATTATTCGAGATAAAAAGTAGCCTATGTGTCAATCCAGGTTACGAACTATATATATGCCAAGTTTCATCCAAGTTGGTTCAGTAGTTTAGACGTGATTGAAACACAAACATCCAATCATCTAAACATCTAAACTTTCGCATTTACAATATTAGTAGAATTACAGTATTCTAACCCGACAAAGAATGACTTCGCGAGTACATCCCGATGAGTGTAGTCTTGGCCTTAAAGGTAGAAGACCTAGCTAGCACAGAAGAGATATCCTTCATACAGAATAACAGTTCCATAAGCTCGTATTTTATACAACACTGTACTAACCTAACCTATGATATTGATGTATAGACAGTGCTAATCCACCAACCGATCCTCACGGACTCTTTACTCGGTCTACCTCTGTGCTTGTATTTTTCTTTGCCATCCAATTTTCCTGATCATTATGGCAATCGATGAGGACAATAGACACTTCGTTTGGTTTTGAGTCGGTTTTGACTTTGTTGCACATTCATGAGTGAGTACCTTCGAGAGTACCAGGAGTACATAGCGAAAAAAACTTTATTTCGTTTCGGAATAGGAAGAACCGAATAGCAAGCTTACTATACTACTAGGAATACATAAACATACTTATATGTTTTCAGGGGAACTTACATAGTTGGCTTTTAGATCGGTATGGTTATGCTCGATGCCATCATCCAACACGGAGACTCGGACGCCACTACCGTTGTACCCTAGTCGGTAGACCGGCAGTACGTTCAGATCCAGCCGGGGCAGGTTATGGGAACTACGGGTGTCTTGCTAAAAGATAATTTAATAAAAATTGTTTATTTCGGACAACTGAATCCATATTAATTCATAAATAATTATTGCAATCTATCACACAAGGCTCTTTTCCAACGGGGACGTCCAGCTGTCTGCAACGGTTCTCAGGATGTTGTTCTGACTGCCCTGCACTCTGCTGGTCAGGGAGGCAGTGCATTCGTGTATTCGTCCTGTGTTTATCAATGGTTCATTCATAGGCATAGGCATTCAAATTTGTCCATGTCAGTAAGTGGAAACTTCTATGCTGATCGGATGCCCTTACAAGATCCGTTCGAGTGCTGTTAATTAATATTCAACAGAAAATAGCGCTTTTGCAGGGCATCTGGCAAGGAGTTATGAATAACAATTTATTAATCTTACCAAATACCACTCATGAGCCCACAACTCGTCGTTGAAAAGGGGTTTTCTCAAGACGTTTAAGTCTTCAAAAAATATGTTTCCACTTGTGTCCTCCAGCCTTTTCACCCTGTGCAGCTCCTGGTCTAAATCTGACAGAGGGGATCGTTTGACCCTGGATTTTGCGAAGAGCTGTTCTGCCCACCGCACCTAGAAGCAAGGGTTTTCATCAACCACCACGAAAGACGCAACATTTTTAGTGCTTTCGGATTCAGTTAGTTATTCTACTAGTTAGTTACTACTAGTACTCAGTAAAAGGTGGTAAAAGTTTAACAAATTAATAGATGGAGCAATAATACCATCATTATTGATATAGGTTCTAACTGGGAATGGCATAGACCCTGGATCGAACTCCGAAAACCAGGCTAACAAAATGTAAAAGGCAGCAATTTTTTATTGAAATTCGAGAATGAGAACGAATCGAACTCGGGGCCCACCAACGTGCTTCCTTCAGATAGTCTCAAAAAGTGGGTCAAAAATTATCGATTTTATTTTCTACCGTTGCGTGTCAAAAACTTAGGAGTAGCAGCGTCACGCCAGCGGCCACCACCACACGCTGACTGTCACGAACGCAGTCAACAAAAAGTACGACGAGACGAGAGCGGAGCCATTCCGCGACCCACCGATGGATCGAACCCCGAATCTACCAGGGGAGCAGAACTTTACAGAAACTGATGCAAGTCATTGTAAATGTTGTAATGTACGATCGTTCGCATGTAGGGTACCTAGATGTAGGTAGATCAAGACAAAGAGGTAGGAAACCATAAACATGGAAATGGAGAGGCCCCATTCTATATAAATTAAATCGACCCATAAGCCGTCAAATATTATTTTGTTTCTTTTTAACAAAACAAATACTGAATGTGTTGAAATAGATTAAACAATATTTTGTCCCTTCGAATTTTTTTGTGACAAACATAAAATCATGACGATTTTATGTTTGCGTAACCAGCGCCGCCATGTTTAGTTCCGAGTTTGTAGTAGATCTGCTGTCAATACTAATAAGAAGGCAGCCATTATTATGTTCCGTAGTATACACGCTTTTTTTGTTGGTAGGGCATATCCATTGGTTTTCTGAATAAGAGGATCAAGATCACAGCCAGCTACTTACAATACAACTAGGTACAATACGTGAAGGTATATTATGTTGGTATGAGTGCACTCACCCTTCTGTCCTTTATGAGAGCGCTTGTGTGCACGCTAGGAGTTCGACGGTGTTTCTCATGTTCGTATTTCAAAAATCTATACATGTGAGGGAAGTTCAGCACCTGTGAAGAAAAGCAAACATCTAAATGCGCCTAATGCAATAACCGACACTTTACCCTAGCTAGGCTAAATCAGTTGCTTGAATTTTCCAGTAGGCCTACCTATGTAGACTTTTGAACAAAATAAGGTTATAACTATGTTTCAGCAATTACTCGCGTTCCCTTGGTCCTAGGAGGTCGAATCTGGTGTCTACGGATTTATCTCTTAAAAGGCGGAGAGGACTGCGTAGTCTGATTGATATAGGTAGGCGTAAATTTTCCGGAAAAAAATATTAAAATAAAGTAGAAAAAATAAAATAAAATAAAATAAAGTCTTTAATATGCTTCTCAAATTTTATGGAAATCCGTCTATAAATAACGCTACAGCAAACTTTCTCCCTTTTCTCCCCTAATTTCCCCCCTAATCAAAAATCGCGGTCGATTAAAAAATTTAAATAAATCAAGGAACTTGTGTGCCGATTTGAGTCAAAATCGGTTGAGTAGGCGAGAACTGACAGACAGACGGACACAAGCATTTTTGGCCAATCTCGAAACTAAGACACTTCGCTCGCTCGGTCATTTACAAGTACTACATCTGGTAAAACACAACTAATAATATAAGTAGCCTCCATAAGATCTCAGTAACTTTCAGTAGGAAGGTGCAATTGCAGTGTGATTCTGAGTTCAGAATAGGCACGCGAAGGGATGGCTTTCAGCTTCAGCTAGCCGCTGAAAACGTATTCCTAGCAATTTCTGAACACCTGGTACAAAAGACGCTGAAAAAACAGAAACTCGACTGCGGTGGCGGCGCCTCGCACGACGCCTGAAATTCAGACAACTTTTGATAAAATTTCACTGCTAACATAGGAAGGTAAGGTACCTATACAAAAAAATTCTGTAATCTGATTAGAATAAGATATTTTTCAGGAATTTTCAGGATTGTCATTAGCGCTGCATACCGCGTAGCGCCATCTATTAGGTTATTGCTAAATCTATAGTACATTTAGTATAGTACATCGTTCTCGTGGTGTTGTATGCTCTACATCAAGATTTTTTAATTTGCCGCTAGATAGCGCTTATGTAATATATTTAATTTTCATTTTTTTCAAATTTTCTCCTAATGCGATGCAAAGAATAGGTAGGTGTGATACCACAGATAATATAAACTAATAGGTAACACTATGGTGCGATGCATAAAACACCTCTCCCTTGAGTTGCGTCATGAATTGTTATAAATTAAAACGGTCCAACCCTCAATTAATTTACAATAGAGAACATAATAATAATTGCTGTGACGTAAACACCCACTCGGTTTTCAAGTTGACTTGATTTAGTTCAGGATTTTTAATGCCTAAGTAGATTAGTGTCGCTTGCCTACTAAGCACTTAACTTGACCAGACGGGGCGACTGTACCTAGGAAGGAACCTATTTATGTAACCTATTGTTATAGTTTTTTACGTATCTTTTAAGACAATCCATTTTGCAAAATAGAAATATAAAAAACCCCCGAATCTTGGACCGATTTTCATCAAACATAGCTAAGAACACTCCCGACTAATTCACCTTTCAAATAAAAATAACAAAATCAAAATCGGTTCATCCGTTCAGGAGCTACGTTGCCTCAGACACACACACACACACACACGTCAAACTTATAACACCCCGTCGTTTTGCGTCAAAGGTTAAAAATTGAATTCAAACTACTGTGGATGAAACTTGGAATACATATAGTTCGTAGCCTGGATTAACACATAGGCCCGGAAAAAGATGAACCGATTTTGATTTTGTTTTTTTTTTGTTTGAAAGGTGAATAAGTCTGGAGTGTTCTTAGCTATGTTTGATGGAAAATCGGTCCAAGATTCGGGGTTTTTTTAATTTTAAATTTAATTACTTGTAAGTACATAAAGATCTCTGACTGTTCTCTGAGGGTTACCAGAGGCATCTAGTGAACACACGAAACAATTAAGCAATCGCAAACTAAGACAAATGGATTCGTATAATTCCCGTACATTTGTCAGTATTAGGTGTCGATAGGTGGGACGAGCAAGCTTCATCAATTTTATCAGTTTTAATCAATTTTCTTTTTATAGCCTTCGTAAGGTCGTATGATCATCATCATTATATTAGCCTGTAGAAGCTGGACCTATGCCTTTCCGATATAGGTAACTTAAGAAAGTGAGATTTTAGACCCTCCTCAGCCATCCTTTATTATCAAAAAGGAGATTCGAACACCATGAGTGAAGTAAGGCTGCGAATGATGATGATTATGATGGTTGTGACTATCATTTTTATAGGTTGAGCTTATTAATTACAAAATCCTAAACCTTATCTACAGATAGCAGATACAGGCAATAATTCCGTCGATGTTATCTCTAGGGCCACTTCATTCGGGCGTCATCGCTTTTGATTTACTTTATCTAGAGTAAATAACGCCCAAAGTTCATACGCGCAGTTTTTTGGGGTTCGCTATTAATATTCGATGTTATATGTCTTAACATCAGGTGGGCCATCGGCTTGTTCCATCATTTAATTGTATAAAAAAATTTATACTCAGATATCTGAAGCGATGACTATGTCTGGGGTGTACTTCGCTACCTCGATTTCATTTTCATTCAAAAACCAATAAAGCCAGTTTATTATTTTCATCGTGAAATTCAGAAACGTACAAAATATCAGGTTTTTAATTAAAATAAAGCAAAGGGTGCTTAGGAGCTTACTTTAAAATTAAAAGAATTGATTGATATTTTATAGAATAGAATTTGAATTTGTAAATGGGTACCTACTTAAGTAGCTAGCTACATGTATTGTGTTATCTAAACGTGACGGATTTAATTAAATGGATTTGTCAGCCAAAGAGCCTGTGATGAAAAATGCCAAGTGAACGAATTTTTAATATCCTAACTAAGTAGACAAGAATAAAGCCCGCTCGATAGGAAGTAGGTACTAGGTACCTAGTTAGCATGTGGACTATGAGGGTCCTGCAACACCAGAGATTCGACTACCCACCCACCATTTTGAAACGCTCCATACATTATTTTGAAATGTTTACCTATAAACAGTAAGGAAAATCACAGAGTTTTATAAAATCCCAAAAGTTATACCTAAATCGAACGAGATTCGAACCCGTGATCTTTCCCTTGATAGGTGGATGCTACAGACTCGTAATTCCACTCGACAACAGGCTGCTCTCTGCCGGTAACTCTCATACAGGACGCAAGGAACTGGTACCTAGAATCACCAATGATCCTTGTGATTTTACTGATAACCAAAAACTCCAGCACAGATCCCTTGAGAATCCTCAAGAAACCTGCACCAGGATCTGCGAAATGCTGGCCTTCCTAGAGGACATCGGGTGGCTGGAAGCAGCTGCGACCCATTACACAAAGAGCCAACCTGTAGCCTAGATGCGGGTACCAGTCCACCGAACAAGTATATTATAACGTAAATCCTTGAGAAACACTGTGCTTAAAATATTTTCTACACAAAATTACAAAAAAAAACATAAGTAAACAATGAATGCAGCTAATTAGTGAATAATCAGAGTCATCTACGAGTCTAGTGATGATAAGGAAGTAAATTTTTATCAACAAAATATGAAGAAGTATGCTAACAAGGACGATTCAAAATGTGTGATTGAGATAAGAACCAGCTTTGCAGACTACAGGTTGTTAATGATGATGAGGTCATGAATGTTCAGTTTCTGTATTTGGTAAGTATATAAGTTACATTTGGTCATATGAAATTATATTTTGGAGGTTACCTATATACATAGGTGGAAAGAATGTGGCAAATAAATGTGATCTCTAGATGTCAAGTCTGCAAAAATCTGTCTAGATTTCGTAGAAAAGCCGACATCAATCAATCCGGCTTGGAGCCTCTGGGTTATAATTTAGGCAATGATTTATGACGTTTCCAGTAGTCTGTTGACATCCCAAAGACCATTAGGCGCTACTATTGCGCTTTCATGGTGTTTTTAATACAAAATCATCAAGTCATCAACATTAAAGCACCTTCCGCAAACAGCAGCAAGCTCTACTTGAAGGCTCTACTGAAATTATCTAGAGACATAAAGACATCAAATTCATCATTCCAATTTTAATGAATGAGATATACTTACTGGCCCTCCATAAACGTATCCGAGTTCCAAAGCCACCAGCTGTGCAACCTCCTCCGTACCATCGACCTCCACGGTCCACTCGTTCAAGAAGTTCCTAGCATGCTCTTTCCCGTTATGCACTTCTGGATATTGGTGTTCTCCTGGTACTTCCATGACAACTTGTTCGTTGCTGTTATGCACTCCTGGATTCCCAAAGTCCTTTGCTTGTGTCCATTCATTTAGGCCTCGAGTCTCATGATTTACTGGTTCGTCGTAAACTGCATGATACCCCAAGTCTTCAGAATTTGCTTGATCCCAGCCATTAACTTCTGGATACGCATGGTCTCCTGGTGACTGAAACCCGTACCCGAGAGCAACCGACCAGAAACTTGACAAAATAAGTAATTTGAACATATCCTACGAACGCAATTTAAATAAATATCGAAATTCTTTTATTTTCGGTCATTTATTTATTTTATTATTCGGTAACTTATTTACGTGCGAGGGACAGTCGTGTCCAGTGTCCGACCGATCCTACGGTAACTGAATGGAAAAGTGGAAACAAGGCGAGAACTTGCGATTTTCCCCGTGACGTTGTAGGTAGGTATTGTGTTGTGATAAGCTCGAGAATCGCTTGATAAAATGTTTTTTTTTAAGTTATTTTTAAAGCGCCGAGTAAAATCTTATACTTAACATGACTTAACTATTAAAAAAAGAAGGTTTTGGTGCCGAGTAGGCATGTGGTGTGGTAATTCTAATGTGTGGGAAATCCAATGTCAAAATTCTGCGGGGATTTCTGGGGTGAAATCACTATCTTCCTCAACTAATTAGGTAGGTACCTATAGATAAATAGTACAATCACTATTCTTCGTAGTAGGTTAGCATAGGATAAATAAATTGACCAAGCGCATGTCAGACCACGCACAGGATTCGAAGAGGATAGCTTTTGAAACGAAGAGCTAAAAATAAATACATTGGGTAATTTTTTCTCGCGTTTTGCAGCTTTTGTAATAAGTGCTTACCTTCGTCATATTTAGTAGGTACCTATGGGAGGTACTAGGTACGTAAAAACGCAATAGGAAACCTCCCTTTTCGTTTTTACTACAGCGCCTTTTGAATACTGATTACCTAGATAGGTACAGGCTGTGCAAAATACTTGGCAAATATGTATGGAACGATTTTTTTTCGCGTTCACATCACACTGTTGGTTTCATGGGATTTATTTACGAAATTTTCAGTAAGTATTCTTATTATAGCCGGTATAAAAAAACAAGTTTTTACTGCAATTTAAATATCGAGTGAGAATCTAAGATCGAGTGAGCAAAGCGAACGAAGATTTAGTGCCAACTTGGGATAACTTTCGTGCCGCTACCCGATCTCTATAGAATTTTGTAGGTCTATGAGATTATGAGGTAAATCGATGAAAGGTTTGTAAAGTTATCAGGGTCCAAAAGAGAAAAAAAAAGTCATCTAAATATGAAAGGGCTTTGCATTCCAAAACAATTTTCAATAGATTTCGATTTATAGTGAAATTGTAAATTAAAAAAAAATCTGTGTAAAACCAGCTTCCATTTTTAGAGTTTCAATGATTTTGTAGTTCCGATCATACTGGCAACCAGTATGATCGCAGTATCGATGGAATTCGCCATCGTTAAAAAGATGTCTTTGTTGTTTTTTCGGAGCATCGCGAGTTCTGCTCTGTTATGTCCATTGAAAACTACAGATACAACATCCTCAATTGACGAACTACTTACTAGTTTATTATACGAAAATATATTAAAAATTCTTGCATAAAATATATTTTTTTTTCACAATAATAATGGATGCCGGAAATAGTGTCAGTGGAGCGATATGCCGCGACCGTGAATGCTTGTAGCAATGTAAACAAACACAGATTATTAGTAACACCATGGGTTAGTTTCTACGGCTTCGAATAACATGTCATCATCATCAGCAAAGGGAGTCTAAAAAGCCCACATATGGGCATAGGACATCCTCCATTAAGCTAAGAGCTAAGAGTATTTGTTGGAAACAATAAAAATATTGGAATCAATGTTACCAGATTTCCACATCTCCGCAAATGAGTGGTCATCGTAGTTCTGTAAACACTATCGTCCCTGACGGACAATTAAAAGCATTTGATACTTGTCCTAAAATCGGTGCCAGATATTTCGGAACTACTTATTCCTTGATGCTCGATCCCAGTGGCTGTTAAACTTTTCAGTGTTGGTTCTTACTTCAGCATTTTACCTCGGGTTAGAGAGCACCTCAGTACCTATTTGTCTTGAAAAAGCCTACGGTCTGATGTGGTGACCTATGACCGTATGATGGCTGAACAACTATGTAAGAATCCAGTAAGCCCTGTGCATTTTTGTCTATCAGCTTTACGCCGGTTTTATACACCGGTTTTATTCTGGTGCAAGCCGCTCTAAGCTCTCAAGGTCAGATTAGTTTCTCATAAAAATAAATACAAATCTCGTACAAAAATTATACTTAGATCGCATTGCTGACGATTCGACCTCGTCCGTAAATAAAAGCACATCATAAACCCAATAAAAACATCAAAGCTGCAGATCTAAATTATTAGATCTCAGTTGACAACTGAGATCTAATAATTCAACGTAATGATCAGGCGACGAAAGTTTGAAACTGCGTGGGCGCGTGCATCGTCGTTTGCGGGCAGTCGCGATGCGTGCGCCTGTCGGGCTACTCCTGCTGGCGTCTGCGACCCTGGTACTCTGCCAGGAGAATGGGTACCAGCCAGAGGAAATCTACGACCCTGAAGATGTGATTGACGTGTGAGTTTTATTTATATTCATGGACAAGACTGCTTGTGCATTTTTCAGTGCGGGAAAAGTAAATCTGAAATAGCCAGTGTTGTGAGTTCTTACGACTATCTGTTGACCAGACCCCGGGAACTCAGTTCCTAGCCTACCTACCCAGGGAACTGACTGAGGGGATGGTCTATCCGGATTAGTGATTGCAGGTGGTAAAGTGCACGTCAGTGAGTTCAAACGTGAAAATGTAGGCTCCTAGGCAACGCGGGTTCGATTCCAGCTTTTTCAAATTTATGGATGACACAGATTGCACTTTCAAAGAATTACCAGCTGTTTAAAAATGAATTATAAAATAAATTAGATTTAGATTGGTATTATCAAAATCAGTAGGTACCTACAAGTACCGTAGGGTCATTGACTGCATCGTACAATGCACTACGTTATTATGAAGTAACAATCACTCATGTTATAAATAGGGCGTTTGCATACTAACTGTTCTTCAATCTGTGGTATCTCCATACTAACTGTTGTTAGCTGTGGTGTTCCAGTATAAACTGTTGTGAAATCTGTGGTGTTACACTGAAATCCCTTTGAAGTCGGTTCTCGGAATACAAGTACCAGATAATTGATTGGACGGAGGTACTCAGGACTGTCATGGTGTGGAAAGATGGGTCTGATTAGTACTAGGTAGTTATTTTATCGAGGTTATCTGCCAAGCTGTTCTGCGTAATTTATGATGTGCCTCGGCGGCGCAGTGGGCCCAGTGGCAGCAGAGACGGTAGAGGAATGGGTTCGTTCCTGTTGCATGATAATTTCAAGTTTACCTTTATCTAAACCATCTAAACTAAGTTTCCTGTCTATCCTAAGTGCGCTGAACTTCGGACTTCTGAGATGAACCAAACTTATAAAATTCAAGATGTTCAGGGTCCCATTAAAACTGAGATTGAGTCAGTCAGAGCAAATCCCAATCCAGAGTTTGAACGTTCTTGTAAAACACCATATTAAAATCGTAGTTCCGTAGTGGTGTTAGTGTGTCTGTCTGTCACAGACAGACACACTTACAACAACAATGTTTTTTCCAACCCCCAAACTTATAACACCCTTCTTTTGACCTGAGTCTTGGGTCAATGAAAAAGCAGACAGCGAGATAGTAAATAGATATGTAATCTAGGTCACTATGCGTAAAGATGAATCATCTTTCTAAAACGTCCGCGTAGAGCTTCTTGATAGCAGTTATTTGCTCAATGGAGCATATTGAACAGATAGATAAGCGTTATCAATATAACCAACCTTCCTGTACTTATATAGGCCTATAGCTATAAGTATGTGCAAACAAGAATTTGCCGCTGTACCTACTTGAAAAATATTCAAAAATATCATGACATGACTTTGACGCCTTTCAAAGAAAATAGGAAGGAGAGCAATGAAGAGAGAAATGAAGAGAGAAATGAAAGTTTTTTAGGCAAGCCACGTAAATACGCCAATCTATGTCGCCACTGCTTAGCAAAAACTATCACAAGGAAGAGAGCAATGAAGAGAGAAATGAAGAGAGAAATGAGGAGAAATATGAAGAGAAATAGGGAGAAAGGAAAGTTTTTTAGGCAAGCCACGTATGCCAATCTATGTCGCCACTGCTTAGCAAAAACTATCACAAGGATGATTTAAGGTGAATCTACGCGATATATTCCATGTCTGGGTGTTGAGGTACCTTCGGTGGCACTCGTTCCTGATGCCCAGGACACGGAATAATAAGGATTCCCTGTGGAGGTCTAGGTCTAGCATGTGACTCATGAGTAATTTAGGTTCTGTGGCACATTAAATTCTACCATCCATCAGGACCTTCAAATTCACAGTTGTTTTCTTCCAGAACGGATATGAACAGCGTGTGTCCAACGGAGCGGCTACTGCGTACGCGCGAGTTATGCCATGTGGACGGAGCAGATATGCAGTGCCTTCGCCTGCACTGCTGCGATACCCACATCTACATCGCTGGGAAGTAAGTTCAAGCTACAGGGAGTAGAGTAGACCACTTGGGAAGTCATAGCCTTCAGAATTACTTCTTCGTTGACTGAGCTAGGCAAAGACGGTACAGGTGCTACCTTCGATGGATATCCAGATGAATGATAAAAAATTTCATGCGCAATTTAAAGAATAGTCTCTAAATTCTAGTTCTGTGGTCTCTTCTTCTTCGAGTCGATTGGCTCCCATATGTATTTCTTATTATTTAGTAAGTACCTAGGTACCTACTAAATATCCTGTTTTGCCCAGAAACGGGCCACGTCTATGGCATTTTCCGTGGCGTCACACAGATCCTTCCGGGTGCAGGTGTTGGTGCATTCTGGGCAAGACAGGAGGTGAGGCATTGTCTGTGGGGCTCCGCAGTCACATTGTGCTTGGTCGGAGTTCTGTGGTTTAAGTCCTAGCGAAACCAAGAAAGAAGGTCGTAATCATGAGGAGAACCCTATGACTCTGTCTAACTCTATATATTCCAGATGTATCCCAAAGACGGTGGATCCCTGCAGTCTAAAGCTCTGTGAGCAGGCGTGTGAGGTACGCGACCATAGGATCTGGTGTACTTGCCACAGCGGTTTTCAATTCCAACTGGAGAGTTATAGCAGAAAGACGCAGCCTTATTGTACTGGTAAGAAGTTAAACCAGATGCCAAATACAAGAGAAGTAGGTACTTTACCAACTCACTTGATCGATCTGTCGGTCTTTCACAAACCCTGACCCTTGTAACCCTTGGAACCTTGGACGAATAAGCACCGCTAATCTTACAATCTCTTCACGACGACTGTTTCAAACCAACTGTCATTCTGATAGATCGTGTACATTTCAGATATAGACGAGTGTGCCAACAACAATGGTGGCTGCGAGCAGCGCTGTGTTAACGACCCAGGGGGCTACCATTGCGAATGTGACCAACCACTGTACATCACGAACGATGGCAAGCATTGCGAGCGACGACTGCCTGTGCCTCTACCCCTGGCTATACCAGTAAGAATATCTTGCTCAATGATGCTGCCCTGGTAGGCAAGACTTTAGTTAAATGAAAGCTCTGTGATATAAGGATGTGGATCCTGATCACGGTAACTGTAAATACTACGACACTACCACAATATTACCAGTAAAACATCAGGATAAACCTTTTTGGAAGAAAGAATACTCATAAATCTACTAGGTACATAACTCCTTGGTTCCAGGAACCATTACCACTAATCCGAGCATCATCCCGGTGCTACGCGCCATGCGACACAGTGACCTGGTTATCGCGGAAAGTGAAACAGTTGAGCGACCAGCTGCATACCACACAGGCGGCGCTGAAGAAGCTGATGGAAACATCTGTTATGAAAAGAGATGGTAAGATTACCTCAGATGAAAGTTGTTGACGCATAAAGTTCTTGAATGGATTGCTAACCACACAATCTAGATGCCTAATCTAGGCCCTTTACTAGACAACCTAGCAAGTCGTTTCGGGAGCCATCTGGTGCAGACCGCACAAGATCGGCCTCTGATAAATGGACCTTAAAACTACTAGAGTGGACCGCTCTGTGTCTTTATGTTCCTGCTATCCTAGTACCCAACAAAATATAATGACAGGTGTTTTTGTGGTTAACCTTCAGGTGCAGAGCAGTTTGTTGATGGAACCTATACGAACAGGGTGCTCGACGCTACAGCACCTTTAGAAGGCGGTTACTGTCGCTGTGAAAGGGGCCCAAGAGTAAGTAGCTAACCTGCCTACTTCCTAACCCAATTGAATCATGTGTGTCTTAAAAAAACAGCCGTAGAACTGAACAATATCAGCCGATCTAGAAGCATACACTAACTCAGTTTAACATTCTTTCTAGGGTCCAGCAGGCCCACCAGGCATGGAAGGGCCTAAAGGCGACACGGGGTCTAGAGGACCGAGAGGCGCGAGAGGCCCTAAAGGCTCCCTTGATCTGATGCTACTGATGATAGCTGACATCCGCCACGACATCCAGAATATCGAGTCAAGAGTTTATAAAGAAGGAGAAAAGTAAGTCATAATTTAGCTTAGATGGGTCTGGATTTGCTTGGACGTACATCCTTGTCATCGAATAAAAGATTTTTGACTTTGGCTCATAGAAAAAGCCTGGGGGACTTGATTTAATGAGAAAGGCTTCCCTATTACGATACAAGTTTATTAGCCTACACCAACTTATAAATAACTTTTTCAGGCCTGAAAGGTTCAACCTACAAAAGGCGTGGCAGCGACATCGTAAGCAAGAGATATTGGAACGAGAGAGCAGAACTGAGCAAGAGTTAGAAGCGTATACTGCGCCACCTATCGAGAGCCCGGTAGAAGTGTCTCCCAACGGTAAGATAGTACTTAGTAGAGCTTCTTGTGTGCGAGCTCGTCCGGGGAAGTACTAGCACCGTACCTATTTCTGCCGCCAAGCAGTGATGCACCCATTGCTGTGTTCCAGTTTGAAAAGTATGGGTGCCGGCGTAATTACAGGCAAATGAGACTGAACAATATGTCTTAGAGTGATGGGCCCAGTGCATCGTTATAGGCAGTGGTGCAGATCAAAATTTAAAAATGCACGAGCGTAAAGTTAGATATTAATCTAACTGCAGTCTTGTCGTTAATGTGCGCATTCCCTAAGGGGATTTCTACCGTGCCTGGGGAGGATCAATAAAGTTTATCCCCCATGACACAACTAGTTGCGTCATATTTCTCACGTCATCATCATCATTTCCCTGCCCTTATCCCGCGCTAGGCGGGATCTGCACAACATGTCTTCTTCTTCCACTCGCTCCTATCATTCGTCAACTCAGAATCTACTCCTCTCACATTCATATCCTCTTTCACACAATCCAACCACTTCTTCTTCGGCCTTCCTCTACCTGTCATATTTCTCACGTGAGACCATTTAAATCTTTTTTTTCAGGCGATTCAGGTATGATCCATCGTGAATCTACAACCGACTCGGGCGAGTGGTCAACCACACGTGACTCCAACAGTCTATCCCCGGGGCTCCTAAAAGCAGCCGAAGCGCTAGAGAAGTTGCGACAATACCACTTGTTGAACACCACTGTGGATGATGAAGAGGATAATGATTATGATTATAGTTTTTACTAGACCGAGCTTGTTTTCTTTACCAAGTTTATTTTACTAGCACTATCTATGAGCGACTATAGTTATTTACATTACAATAGTACGATAAGACCTTTTCCATTCCCTTCTTCGTCTTGTTACACCAAAAAAAAAACACCCCAAATTCAATAGACAGTATACTTTCGAATAAAACTTAAAAATACAAACGACATTAGTCCTTCCGCGCTGCGCATAAGGTCTAGCTAGCGACAGACGGCTGGTACTGCGCGGCGAGACGTTTGAACTCGTTGGTCTTGGCATGGTACTCCTTTGTGAAGGGGTGGTCGGGGTGACTATCGATTAGCTGGGCCAGGTATCGAGCAGAAACCTACAAAGACATAACCGTTATAAAAAAAAAACTGTTATTTACTACTGGCTGTTATGAGAAGCTTGCTGGATTTATACACCAAAACTCGTACTAGGTCCATTGAAGCAACTTATTTATTCCGTGTCATGCCATAAGTACACACGGCTACAGGTAAAGTTAGACACCCAATGTACTCATAACTACGCTAAATGCAATGCAGAGAATCGTTGGAAAGGGAGTGCATTAGGTGTCGGCGCGCAGCGCGTCCCTCTCGTTCGATTCGCAACGTTTAACATCTAATAGTTCAAAGTCCAAACAGTATAGGTTGATCTGTCGCCGTGTGTACCTTTCTCTTCTCTTATAAATAAATAAATAATAAATAAATATTCAGGGACATTTCACACAACACCCTCTAGTCCCAAACTAAGCAATGCTTGTAATATGGGAACCAGATGGCTGATAGAATACTTATATACTTTTTTTTTGTAAATACATACTTATAATACATAGTAACACCCAGACATAGAACAAACATCTATGTTTTCCACGCACAAATGTTTGTTCTTATAACTACATCTTTCACCCATTGCTATCGTAAAAGAGTATAGTGTACCTCAGGTGCCTTCCCGCTGTGTGTTGAAGTGACAGCGAGTCCAAGTAATAGGTCAGGTTGTTGCGGAGCACGAGCTTGTGCTTCTGTCAGCATCTGTTCAGCCTCCTCCCACATACCTGCAGCATAACGTGTACCACATCAAGCCAAGGGTAATAGAAAATATATTCAAATCCAGAAGAGAATAAGAATCCTATCCTACTAATATTATAAATGCGAAAGTTTAGATGTTTGGATGTTGGTGTTTCAATCACGTCAAAACCACTGAACCAACTTGGATGAAACTTGGCATATATATAGTTCGTAACCTGGATTGACATATAGGCTACTTTTTATCCCGAATAATTAACAGGATCTACAGGATAAAATGAACGAAAAGGATTAGCAGCGCCAATTGGCAAGAGAATTTCATTGTCATGTCATGTCACGTCAGTTTGACAGGGCGTAGTACTACCTCTTTGGTCTAACAACTAGCGTTTGACATTCCAGTAGGTACGAGTTCGGTGTAATGAGGTGTAATGTCAAGTTTCTCAAAGAAGTATCCGCTCGGTACACGCACAGATAATATAATGTACATGGAAACTAAACTGTAGACGCGTACGAAGTCGCGGGTAACTGCTAGTACACAATAAAATAAATAATTTTGAGGTCCAAAACCTTAATTCTTTATTGCACACAACACAGGATATAAACAAAACCTTAACCTTTACCTAACCTATAAAACTTTTTTTTAAACCTTTTATTGAGTTGTGAAGATTTGAATCAAAATTCTCGTATTATTGAGAAAATATCTACAATGACTAGGCAGGTAATTTAAAAAGTCTGTGAATGAGTTCATCAGACAAGTAAGTCAAGTTATAATCTAGCTGGTCCCTCAACTTCACAGACACAGATCTGCACAGACAACAACGTTCCACCCTGGAATGTATTTACATTGTCTTCTTTTTAACCTCACCTCAACCTGCCCAATGTTTTAAGTGTTGTGGAGGAATTGATAGAAATAATGGCTGTTAAATTCATACCTCTGGAAGCGGCAGCGGCAGCACCAACGGCAGCCGGTCCAGCTCCCAGGGCTCCAAGACGCTCCGACAGTTCCATGATGCTGTAGTGGGCATCCTGCACTCCTGGACCACCCTAGAACATCACTCTCACATTCATACACGAAATGTAACTCCTTGTATAATTGAGTTCTGATACAATGGACCAAAGACGGCATTAAGATTGCAAGAAGTTGGAAGAATGGAAAAATACATTGTTCTTCAGGCAGCATCTTCGATTACTGTTTCTGAAAAGAGAATGGCAAAAGGCAGGAATAAAAATGGAAAAAATTTATCAAAATCATCCATTTGTCACGGTCTTCTGTGGTAAAGTCTTAATAATAGAATTGGTTAAATACCTGAGACAAGTTGAGCCACGCCTGGGCGAGTTGAGTCAAGGTGCCGTCATCCTCGATATCCTGAAGGAGTTTCAGTTGCTTCCGGGCCAGGTCTGGTCTGTTCATAGCCAGTAGACATTGTAAAGTCAATGCTCGGAGCTCTAGAGAATCTGCATTGTGGAGGATTCTGTAAATAGGTAAGAATGGAGCCATAACGCATGTGAGAGTAACTCCAAACCAGGTCTGACCACCAAGTGTTCAAAAATATTGGTTGTAATATGGATGAGTGCAGATTTCTCAAAATGTTACAAGTAGAAGAAAGAAAAAAACTGAATTTACTTGTTTATCACACAAAACTGGTTCCTCAAGATTAGTTTTCAGAGCTGATGAATATCCTCATCACTTGGAAATGGCACTGATTTTCACAAAACATGTTTAAAAACCGTCCCAGATAAATCATCTTTCAATTACAAAAAAACACATACAAAACTTTCAGAGCTTCCAGGGCACACACACAATGCCGTCAACCTTATAACACCCCTTTTGTTATTTCAGTTGGGGTTAAGAGCTGCACTGACATCCCACGCTGGGGTATAATGAAACTTGTTACTAGTGAGCAGCTTTTCCTGCACAGGTGTTCAGGCATAGCCACTAATAGGCTAATTTCTAGTTTAGAAATATACTTACTTCAATGCAGCCTCATAATTTTCTTCATGATAGTAGATTGTGGCCGCAACGATGAGAAATATTTCATTCACCAGCTCTATACCTTTTGCCACCTAAAATACATTATTCCCTCATTAGATTACTGTTTGACAAAGAAATTTTTTTTTACTAGATCAGCAGCTTTTTCTGATGTTTGTATCATGTAGTGGTGAAAAGCATGTGATTGATGCTGATTTTTTCAGTAAATTATCCTAAACTAACTTGTTTTGATAGCACTAAAACACTGTTGTTATTGTTTCGATTTCTAAATGAAACTGTAGAATTAAGTCAACAGGATCAACCCCAAGGCCCATTTAAACCTCTGGTACACCGGAGTGCAATTCTTGATGAGATATTTTAATATTTTGGAAAAATCAGGATATGACTAATAGAAACCATACCCTAGCATCAACATCAGCTACAATGGCCGGCTTGTTGGCTCCGGTAGCAAGGTACTCCACAAGGGTCTTGAGCGGCTGCAGCATAGGATCTGCTGTCTTCAGCTCCTGCATTACTATCCGAGAGTTGCCCTGTGCGATGTAAGCACGGTAGAGCAATGCATCGCGCTGCAGTGCGATCATAGGAGATGATGGCTGAAAGTTTGATAAATAAAGTACACTTACACGCCAGAGTATCAGCATACAACACACGTCAATTCACGACTAGATTACGTGTAATTTCATCACAAAATACCAAAACATGAAGTCTCAAATGTCACCGCCCAAGACTTGAGAAAAACTTGGTAATTTGTGGATGTTTTGACCCAATTTTGATCACAAATGATTACTCACAGAAATGCTTTGAGCCTCGTTGATGGCTTGCTGGTAATTTCCAACGTAAAACGCATTTTTAACATCGAAAAGTTCGTCAACATCTTGTTGCTGACGTGCCATTTTGACAGATCGTAATTTTTTGGTTTCGATTTTTTGATCGTAAAATTTGGGTTGCCATGACAAAGAAATATTCGTTTTTTCATTATGGTTTTTTTTGCTAAAAATCAGGTTGTAATTTGTGGAGCTATTTGGTAATCTCGTAAAGTTAAATAAAAATCAAATATAAAACAGAGCAAAAACTTTAAGGTCTTAGTATTTTCTTAGAAAAATGTGTTTTGAATCACATTGTATTCCAAATAGTATATTTTCTCATAATTTAGGTTTATGTGTGTAGGTACTTTTGTTGAATATTGTATGTTCATTGTACTGAAAACACTGAAATAATTTTCTTTTTTACTATGTAGGTAGAGTGGCATGCACATGACATGGCAGCATTTTTTCTTCTTCTTCTTTTCTTAACCTCTATCTTTTGTCCCCCGCCTAAATGTGTGCTGTCATATAAAAATGTTTTCAGTAATTATTACATAGATTTATTCAGTAAAACATGATTTTATTTCATTCCAAAGGATAGAACTTCAACAGGTTATGGGCCCAGATTCGTAACTGCGTAAAATCGCTCTTGTATTTGCGAGGAGAAAGAAGAACTTAGTCTAAAATGACCACCCGTTCTTCGTTGGATGGTGAGGGCGCCGCTACAGTCCCAGATTCAATGGCGAGTGCCGCCGGCCAGGCAAATGTTAGCAGTGTATCGCCGGTGGCAAATGTTGTGGGTGCTCAACACAATATTTCCAAGTTGGAAGGCGCAAAGAACTACGCCACGTGGGCGTTTCAAATGAAGCTACTTCTTATAGATTGTGGCCTCTGGCATTGCCTAGAAAGCAAAGAGGGACCGCCGTCGCCTGCTGACCAAAGAGCTTACGCAAAAATTTGCCTCAATGTTCACACTTGCTGCTATCCTCATATAAAATTATGTAAAACTGCAGCAGAGGCATGGAAGAACCTAGAAGATGCCTATAAAAACGGAGGCATCAGTAGGAGGCTGTTATTGAAAAGACAATTGGCTAAGATCTCATATAATGAGTTTGGTGATATGGAAAAATATTTAACTGAAATTAAAAGTCTCACGCAAGAACTTACAGAACTAGGAGATGTTTTAGAAGACAGAGAAGTGGCTGAGATAATGCTGATTGGTCTTCCAGATAATTATGACCCACTCGTTATGGCTATAGAGGGTCTGCAATGTGATCTAACTACTGAAATAGTCAAAGGAAGGCTCATGCAAGGCTCAAGAAGGCATGAACTAGTAGTAAGTGAAGCAGCGCTGATGTCAAAGACAAGACCTAAAAGAAAAATCATATGCTATAACTGCAAGAAGGAAGGTCATATAAAACCAAAGTGTCCAGACCTCAAGTTGGTAAGACCTGTGAGTGATGCTGCATTAGTTTCATCGGAAACTGCTATGGCTTCAGCTTTTGCTACTGGTGGTGGTTCTGACTGGTTAGTTGATTCTGGTTGTACTACACATATGACTATGAGAAGGGACTGGATAAGTGACTATACCGATGCCAATAAAGCTTGCATAACAGTGGCCAACAATGAGGAGATTTATAGTCATGGATCTGGTAACGTCAATGTAATCCTAAAAGGGAATGAATCTAAAACCATCTCTAATGTTGTCTATGTGCCAGACATTGCAGCAAATTTACTTTCAGTTAATATAATTACAGAAAAAGGTTATGTTGTGATATTTGATAACAAAGAGTGCAAAGCATATTGTCAAAAAGATGTTTCCACTAATGGTAAATGTTTATTTTCAGCATCTAATGTCGGTGGTGTGTATAAGCTCAATCAGCATCAGGAACAATCAGTGTGTGCATGTGCAGATGCTGCTGCCGGCCAATGTAGTGATCATCAATCATTGTTTTGCACGACAAATGAAGCTGAGCTATGGCATAAGAGGTTGGGTCACCTTAGCTATAAAGGTATGTTACTATTGCGGGATGGTCTGGCAGAAGGCATCTCTTTTGCTAATGCATCTTTGAAACCTTGCATCCCTTGCATAGAGGGTAAACAGGCTACTAAATCATTTCCTAAAGGTAAATCAACAAGGTCAACTCAAAAGTTAGGTCTCATTCATTCTGATTTATGCGGACCAATGCCTGTTCCTACATGGAAAAATGCAAGATATGTATTAACATTCACAGATGATTATACCCGTAAGAGTTTCGTTTATTTTTTAAAGACTAAAAGTCAGACAGAAATTCACAAAGTGTTTTTGGAATTTAAAATGTTGGTAGAAAATCAGACAGGTTTAAAAATTAAAGTAGTCAGGACAGACAATGGTTCGGAGTATTGTAACGAATTGATGCATAATTTTTTCACATCCAATGGAATAGTACATGAGACCACAATACCATACACCCCGCAACAAAACGGTGTTTCAGAAAGGTTAAATCGTACCATAATTGAAAAGGCGCGTACAATGTTACAGGATTCAGGTCTAGACAAGCGTTATTGGGGTGAAGCTGTATTAACGGCAGTTTATTTAAAGAATGTTAGTCCAACCAATGCATTAAAAAATGCTACTCCGGAGGAGTTGTGGTCTGGAGCAAAAGTTAACTTGAGCAATCTGAAGGTATTTGGTTGCAAAGTGTATGCACTGATACCAGATGTGCAACGAAAAAGGTTAGATGCAAAGTCAAAACCCTACATCATGTTAGGATACTGTGAAACATCAAAGGGATACAGACTAGCTGATCCTTTGCAGCCCGGAAAGATGATTAAAGCTAGAAATGTTGTATTTCTCGAGCAAGTACCTGGTATCTTGTGTAATGATAGGAGCTTTAATCAGGATAGTGGAAATCACATAGTTCACACCAATCAACATGTTACCAATACCTCAAATTTAAACATTTCACAACCTGCTTTAGATACTGTTAGTGTTGGAAATGATATCAGTCTGGATTATGTCTCAGCAGGGGAAGATGAGGCTGATAGTGACATCACTGATACTAACGCTGACTGTTCACCTTTTGACAGTGGTAAGACTGGTGAAGATGTGTTTGTAGAAAACGATATTAGTGTTCCACTAAACGATATTAATGATAGTAATATTTCACGCGAAGATATCCCGGTTGCATCACTCCCTGTAACGTCAAATCAAAGGTCTGATCGCCAGCGACATGCACCTGCATGGTTAAATGATTATGTCTTGAACAGTGATGATAATGATGATTATGCTATGTTGACAACCATACCTCAAACTTATGCTGAAGCAGTTTCAGGCAATAATTGTAAAGATTGGATGACTGCCATGGACAATGAATATAATTCACTAATAGCCAAAAATGTTTGGGAGCTGGTTGATCGACCAAAGTACACTAATGTTGTCAAATGCAAATGGGTATTCAAAGAAAAGGTAGATGCTAGTGGCAAATTTGAAAGGTTTAAAGCAAGGTTAGTAGCTCGGGGGTTCACACAAAAACAAGGTATCGACTATGACAAAACATTTTCACCAGTGGTTCGACATTCCACTTTAAGACTTCTGTTCTCAATCGCTGTTGAAAAAGACATGGATATACGCCACATTGATGTTAGCACAGCCTTTTTAAATGGTAATTTGGAGGAAACCATTTTTATGGAGCAACCACCAGGGTATAATAATAACAACAGTGATCAAGTATGTTTGCTAAAGAAAGGTATATATGGTTTAAAACAAGCTAGTCGAACATGGAACCTTAAAGTCAATGCAGTGTTGAAAGGTATTGGTTACACTCAATCTAAATGTGAGCCTTGTGTGTATACAAAAAGGGTTGATAACCAAATTGTAATCGTGGCTCTGTATGTAGACGATTTTTTCATATTTAGCGAAAATAATAAAGAAACTAAAAATTTAATTAATGCGCTAACAGGTCAGTTCGATATCAAAGATTTAGGTGAGGTAAAAAATTGCCTTGGCATGAAAGTTGACAGAGATAGAACTACTGGAACTTTAAAACTTTCACAAGAAGAATATACTAAAAATCTATTACTTAAGTTTGGAATGACAGAATGTAAGCCTGTTTCCACCCCTATGCAAGTGAATGCACCCCTTCAAAAAATCGGCGAGAAGGACACAAAATATCCTTACCAAGAATTAATTGGTGGACTAATGTATCTATCTGTTTGCTCAAGACCAGACATATCTTATGCCTGTAGTAAGCTAGGTCAATACAATAATTGTTTTGGTGATGTGCATTGGCAAGCAGCAAAAAGAGTCTTAAGATATCTTTCAGGAACTTTGCATTACGGTTTAAATTTTAAGAAAGGTAATTCTAGTATTGAAATTCACACTGATGCTGATTGGGCTAATGACTTAGATGACAGAAAATCCTATACAGGTTTTATAGTAAAATATGGAGATTGCATTATTAACTGGGAGGCTCGAAAGCAGCAATCTGTGGCTTATTCCAGTACTGAAGCCGAATATTATAGTATAGGTGAAGCAGTCAAAGAAGCCAAATATCTTCAAAATTTTTTCCAAGACTTATTTCAATATGATGTGTGTCCAATAACTATATATAATGATAATCTAAGTGCACATAGAATAGCAGAAAACGATCAATGCCATCGAAGAACAAAGCACATAGACATACGTCATCACTTTGTTAGAGATTGTCTTGCTAATAAAATTATTAATATTAAATATTTGCCAACTGATGCCATGGTTGCAGATATATTAACTAAACCTCTGGCAAAAATTAAACATACCAAATTTGTACAATGTCTTGGCCTATGATTAGTGTAAGTTGGATAAAAATTGATAAGTATATACTTGTAGTTGATTTAAATACTCATTTTGAATTAAGTATGCTGTGTTATGCTATAATTTTATATGTTAAATTAAATAAGTAAAATTGTAAAAATAATAATGTAAACATGCATGGGAGTATATCACACCCTAGGATATAAATAAGTATCTTCTTAAATACTTAGCACTGTTATAAGGATGATTTTTATTTCCCAATGTTTAATTTCTATATTGTTTCATATTGTGAAGTATATTTACAATTGGGTGTGTATATTTTGTACTTGTTTGGATTGGATTATTAAATGCCTTGCTTATAATTAAAATAAAATAGGAAAGAGAATGATGTTCAATATTGTGTGTTTAGGTATTTTAAATGGTTCTATCATTATTTCAATGTTTCAGTAAGGGGAAGTGTTGAATATTGTATGTTCATTGTACTGAAAACACTGAAATAATTTTCTTTTTTACTATGTAGGTAGAGTGGCATGCACATGACATGGCAGCATTTTTTCTTCTTCTTCTTTTCTTAACCTCTATCTTTGGTCCCCCGCCTAAATGTGTGCTGTCATATAAAAATGTTTTCAGTAATTATTACATAGATTTATTCAGTAAAACATGATTTTATTTCATTCCAAAGGATAGAACTTCAACAACTTTGTACTAGTAAGATTAGGTATAATTTTATTTTATTTATTTATTTATGTATTTATTTATTAATTAGGACAACCAACAAAGGTAACACGAAAATACAAAAATAACAAGATATTGGACTTAAATCTTTATGTTCCTTCAGTTAAAGGATGCCATTTATTTAGTGACTAGCAGTTACCCGCGACTTCGTACGCGTCTACAGTTTCCGTGTACATTATCTGTGCGTGTACCGAGCGGATACTTCTTTGAGAAACCTGACATTACACCTCATTACACCGAACTCGTACCTACTGGAATGTCAAACGCTAGTCGTTAGACCAAAAAGGTAGTACTACGCCCTGTCAAACTGACGTGACATGACATGACAATGAAATCCTCTTGCCAATTGGCGCTGCTAATCCTTTTCGTTCATTTTATCCTGTAGATTCTGTTAATTATTCGGGATAAAAAGTAGCCTATATGTCAATCCAGGTTACGAACTATACAGCGTGTAGCTACAATGGCGACATTAAATGAACACACGGGTAGAGCTACTTATAAGTATTCATAAAAAAAATAAAAAAATAATTATAGTCCAAAATAGAAATTTCGAATTTTTCAAACAAACTTAATAATAAAATACGCAACAAAAATTAATCACCCTATGAGTGTCTTTACCTACGTGTTACCGCGCCCGCGCCCGCGCCTGCCTGCCCGGGCGGCTCGGTGGCGGCGGCGGGGCGCGGGGCGGAGCGCGGGGCGGGGAAATCAAGCGACACCAAGGAATTCAAAGAAATCAAATAATTTCACTTCACCTTGTTCACTTTACTATTAATTTTATTGTGACCTATGCACCTAGCGCCTTACACTTATTAAATCTTCAAGTTCTCAATGTAGCCGCCGCACCGCCCCGCCCCGCCACGTCGGACACAAAGATGTAACCGGCGGCGCTGAATATTTGCCCTCGCTTTTGATAATACATTTTATTTTATTTTAGCATGAACGTCGTCTTTCACAAAGCCCCATAAAAAAATCGAGGGGCTTGAGGTCAGGTGACATTGGGCCACCTAAGAGCTCCGTGTCGTGTCGTCCTATCCAGTATCCACTGAGCACCAAACATTTAATTTACCCGCTCCCTAGTCGCAAAGGTAGACAGATAAACAAATAATAAATCAAAGCGTCTTTATCGCTGTACCTACGTAGACCTGATTGGGTACTTAGAATAGAAAAGCTAAACTAACAAAACCAAGCGTCTTTTTCGCGAAACATTGAGAATAGGTAGATAATTAGCAAAATTATTAAAATAAAGTGTGTCAAGGACACCGGCCCGCGTATCACTGGCTAGGCGGCAGGACGAGTCGGTCGAGCGAGCGGCGCGGGCGGCGCTCTTCAATAGTTAGCTATCCCTTTCATGCAACGGCGCAATTTCGGGTGTCCTATTCTAACAATACTTTCTTTCTTGCTCTTCATACGCGGTTACACGCGGTTATGACCCGTGAACCCGACAGATGACCTCTGCTCTTACGTACAGGTTGCTCCGAGGCGTTATTTAAGAAAATTGATTTATTTCGATAAATCTTATGTTTAATGAAATAAAAAATATGTCTATATTCTGAAAACGCGAAACCGGATACGCTGGTTAATTTAATGTCGCCATTGTAGCTACACGCTGTATATATGCCAAGTTTCATCCAAGTTGGTTCAGTGGTTTTGACGTGATTGAAACACAAACATCCAAACATCTAAACATTCGCATTTATAATATTAGTAGGATAGGATAGGATAGGATAGGATAGGATAGGATAAGTAGTAAAGTATCTGTGGTGCCATGCCGGTGGGCAGTGGAAGACGCGTTGTATTATCAAACGCAACATCATGCTGAGCCGGACACCATTTTGTGACGTTATCACAGGTGTGATACTGAGACACACCACTATAACATACAATAACCTAGATATTTCCGTTCAAATAGCTGATTTTTACCTCAAAAGTAGGTAGCACTGATTTTTCTAGCAACTCTGATAGCAATGTTACTAGTGTAAAATATTACGAAGCCTTTGTGTTGTCCAAAAATATATAAATGAAGTAATCAAAATATTAATCGATTAAATACATTCCTGCGGTTTATTTATTCTGAATTAATTGAAAATAAAATTATTATAATATTAGGCGCGATGCTAATGCCATCTAGCGACAAAAAAAAACATGCATTACATACGGGATCTGATAGATGGCAGCACTAGTTTTAACATAAATTGAAAATAATGCAATCACAGAACAAAAGTGAAAACGCTGCAGAAAAGTGACTGCGTACTGGTCGGTGCTTTAGAATTTGCCCCGACTCCGTGTTTGAAATTTGTAAAACGAAATGTCGTCCTACAGACGATTGCCATTAAAAAAAGTGACTGCGAACGAAACACTGGCACTGGCGAAAGCATAGCGGTGGAGGAATGATGGTGATGGTTCAATTCCCCACAGTCATGGAAGTCACAAAGTTTAAAAGACAGTGGCGTACCTACCTGGTACCTGTACCTACCTAACCTACTTACTCTCTCTAGTACCTACCACATGCCAATAAAAGTAAGACCTCGGTACCTACCTGTGTGAATAGGTAGGTTAGGTACCTTATTATTACTAGTTGTCCTATGAGAACATAGACCTCCCGAGCATTTATAACCATGCAATAACCGACACTTTCCCCTTTCTCCTAGCTAAATCGAATTTCAGGTGCTTGAATTTTCCAATAGTCCCTACCTATATAGACTTTTGAGCAAACAGGGGTATTAGTTTTAGCGATTACTCGCGTTCCCTTGGTCCTAGGAGGTCGAATCTGGTGTCTACGGATTTGTCTCGTAAAGGCGAAGAGGACTGTGTAGTCTCATTGATATTGGTAGACGTAAATTTTCAAGAAAAAAATTAAAAATTAATTTCCCCTTTCCCCCCCCTTCCACTCCCCCTTTTCGGAAATATTTTACACCATCTTGTGTAGAATGAAGTATTTCGTGTGCTTCTCAAATTTGATTGAAATCCGTCGATAAATAACGCTACAGCAAACTTTCCCCCTTTTCTCCCCTATTTTCCCCCAAATCAAAAATCGCGGTCGACAAAAAATTTTTAATAAATCAAGGAACTCGTTTGCCAATTTTCTTCCAAATCGGTTGATAAATGCGACCTGTAGGCGATTACTGACAGACAGACAGACAGACAGCCGGACTAAAGCATTTTTGGCCAATCTCGAAACTGAGACGCTTCGCTCGCTCGGTCAATTATTATTAAAATTTGTACTCCATCCAGGTGTTGTGGACTGAACAATGAGTTTATAAATTAGTTTTGTTCGCGTAAGTGTGTACCTAACACAATCCTTCTCAGGTAAGGTCTTCTGAGTAGGTAGGTAAGTCAGACAAAAAGGTTCCATTCAAGACATTATTGTTAGCTAGACGGTCATCGCCAGCCCAATCCGGCATTCCCGTTCAATTTTTCTCCCTTTATTTGAGCACTGAGCAAGGATACCTCAATCTATTCTATGTAGATTAGAAAGCTGTGTGGCCTTCACTAACTACCGTTGTGTTCTGTAGCCCTGGTAACACCTGGGTCTGTCGAAAGAGCATCCTTATATGACTGATAAGCCATCAATAAACGTTCCTTTCTTATCAAACGATGTGTTTCTGTTGTAAGTAGGTCAGAGGATAAATAGGGGCAGGCAATAGGTCGGTACTTATGTTATCCTATCAAACCTACCTTTACTAAGAAACGGTTCGCTGGATTCTGGACTTAAAAAAATTAATTTACCTAGTGTAGTGACCTAATCCACTTGAATCATGAAAGAAGGTGACCATTAGGTAAAACACTAGATCTATGATCATCACGTAGATCTTTTTTTCCTTGCAAGTCTTGCAACGCCATAGAACCCTCGATTTCTCAGTTGCCGCATCCTCTGGTAGGTACATCAAGTAGGTACTTACTGTAGGATGAAGACACTAAAAGTATTACCTAAGCACTCATCATCTAACAGCCTGTAGACGTTCACTCCTCATTGAATTCCAGGAAAAATGATTTTCCGTCCATTAACTTTCCGCGATCATCAATGTTATAAGTCCATCGTGTGGTGCGGGAAGACCGTCCTATGGTACGGCTTTCCATAGCACATGCAAAGACTATATAACCCTCGAAGTCTCTTGTTCTTGATGTTGTCGATGTGGATTCAGGCACAGGCGCTGCAAATGCTGATTGCAGAAAGACAAATTATAAATAGAATATACTATGGGCGGCTTTATCACATAAAGCGTTGAAGGTGGAAACTGTGGTTGAATTCAATTCGAGGGTAAAATTCTTCAGTCTTTCCAAACGGAACTAGGGGACCTAAATGAAAACGCTAAGTGCTAAGCAGTGTTTCAGTATCTCAGGGTAGATTGATGAAGAGTAATGGCCATGTTTCGATCCACAGTACTTGTGGGCCACGACTAAAGATAAATTCACTAGGGTATTGGCACCACTGGGCTACGTAACACGTCTAGATTTTACTGTTTGGTGATGCCCAAGTAGGTATACACCAAAACTCTTCCCAGGCCCTAAGAGGTATATTAGATGACCCGACTTCGTTTGTAGACTGAACAAGTTTCTTCAAAAACTTTCCCAAGCATTACTCCCAATCTGCTCCAAATAATTCAACCGTCAAAATATTCCGTCGTATTGTATTTCGATGGCAGCTGTAGACTCCTGAGAAAGGGCCCGAACAAAGCCATGTGCCACAGATTATGTACCAGTATCTAAGCCCTGCGTCACAGATGTTCTAGCAGTCACTACATGGGGTCAATGCAACTGGCTTGCAGAAATCTTGCAAGAATGGGGTTGTTTTTGTTTGTGAGCCCAATGTAAAAGTCCCGTGCGAATTTTGTCGATGATTTTGATTTATGCTTTGTAATGGAAATTAATGGGTAAATAGCGCCCTCCTGTCTAATTAACTACCAGGGGTGAAATAAAATAATGCTGCAAGATTAATAACCTCCCTAGCACTAAGTAAGTATAGAAAAGTATGTAGGTAAGTAAGTACTTACTTAACATTTTACTGAAAAATTGATATAGGTAGATAAGTACCTGAAAAGAGGAAGAGGAAATGGAAATCTGCCAAGAAAACCCGGATCCCATACATCAAAGCACGTAAAAGAAAGCAAGCAATCAATAGCCATTCAAACCTCCAACATAATAAAACCTCCTTCCACATTCTAATCGCCTGGTACTTATACTCGGAGGTAAACAAGGCTCCGGTCCTTCAGAAATTAGCACAAAGGTCGATGAACTCCGCCTGCTGCCGGTCGAAAGGCTCAAGGGTCGTTCGAGACCCTTTGGATGTGAAACCACCCCTAAAGGTACACGTTTCAAGATTTGACTTTCATTCGATACTTGGTAAATTTTCATCGGATTTCCGTTTGATCCCGTTTTGATTCCACTTTAAAATGAGGCCCTAGTCGGCCCTACTTACCTATAGCACTTTTATTATGATTTTTTGTTGATAGTCGATAGGGATGATAAATCCATAGAATTTCAAAGATCCAACGTTTCTGAAGGGTTTTACTAGTACTGCGGTTCGTTAGAAATAGCGCTTTGTTATAAAGTAGCAATAGTTATTATACTTTCTCACTAGCGGCCCGTCCCGGCTTCGCACGGGTATTTAACAAAATTTTTAAAAATTATAAATTTTATTGTCATTTTTTACACCTTGGGTTACATTATTGGAGTTTTAGTAAGGATCCCTAATTTTTTTGAAAATAGACATAGCCTATGTCATCTGTGGCTAGTGTAGCTTCTAGCTTCCAAACGGTGAAAGAATTTTTCAAATCGGTCAGGTAGTTCCGGAGCATATTCAATGCAAACAAACAAATCTTTCCTCTTTATTATATTAGTTTATAACATGATAATAGATAAAGACTAATACGAGGCGAGAACTAGGTAGGAGGTAGGTATAAGCCAGCCACATAAAAGTGAACAATTCAAAATTCTACTTATTTATTTTTGCAACTTTTGTAAGAGCTTATGTAAACATCTTTAAAAATTATTTCAATAATAGATTTGCTTACTTATAAAATGTTACTACTCCAACTTCGACGTTGTCACCTACTATTTGTATGTATGTTTTGTACCATTAATAAAAGTAATTAATTAATAAAACATTCTGAGATTTATTTAGCTAAGCTTGATATTCTCAAAAATTTTATGTAATGTACTACTTACCCTATTTACTAATACCAAATCTGTTCTGTGCATGCGGTCGAAAACCACGTGGCCAAAAGCGCCTAGCCTAGACTGAAGCTCTATAATTTCAATTTATGTCACTCTGCCGTTGATAAAGTAACAGTTCAGCTATTATAATAATTTGGCAGTAAAAAACCCATATCAGATTGTCCTTGCAAAATACCTACTTAACACAAAACGTGTCGAAGACGTTTCCGGTGGCACATACCTACTCTGTTACATACAGTTACATAATCTGTGACTAACCAACGGCGAGGTCAAGGCAGGACATGTTTATTGGTGAATACGCAAATTAGGGAATAATTAGTATGAAATCTGTCGATTGTTGTAGGTTCGAATCTGGGACACGCGCCGATAAAGTAGTGATTCCTTTAAAAGTACAAAAAAAAAAAATTATTATAACAAATATAAGGAGGCTGGACCGATGAAACTGCGAAATATAAATTATTATATTATAAATACAGACAAAACATTAACACGAAGCGAGGCCTAAATCACCCCTGATGCAACTTCCCTGTGGTGCGGCAAGCAAAAAAGTGAATTTCTCTGTCGTGCGAATGGCATAGCTTTGGTTTGGTCCAGTGTAGGAAAGAGATAAATATATATTTGAGATCACTAATGGTTCCGGACTCGGTGGTGTACCTACCTTGGTACCGGATGTCTTAGGCCTCGTGCCGCACTGAATTAATATAATTTTAATGCAGTGCGGAACGAGGCTAAAACGTCCCATATCCCCCCTGACCTCGTACCGCACTCAACGCGAGCTTCCCGCGACCAGTGTTGTGCATCACGTCGATTGGAGAGCACGTCCTTTTACAGCGCCGAACATGTCTAAACGATGTCGGAAGAAGTTAATTTTAAAAAACCCAGAATGCATAAACCGTAATCCATTATTTTCCAATAATAAGTCTGTAATAGGTGCCTCTTAATGGTATAGAATGGAACGCTTCGTGCGCGAGTCCGACTCGCACTTGGCCGGTTTTTTTTTCTTTATGGCGCCTTCAAGCACAATTTAGATTATTAAAAAAAAATGTATCCTTTGATAGCTTTGTGTTGTTTTGCCAGGTTTTGCCCTTAAAACGATCTAATGAGATATAATTGATCAAAATCGGTCAAGTCGTTGCGTAGTTAAGACAGTTTAAAAACGTCGATATTATTTTTCCCATCACTAATCGCAGCGAAAATTTGCCCTATTTCAGTGCGTTACGAGGTGTATAAGATCCCATATTTTGTTTTGCTAATAATTCCTAAACTAGCCATCAGATCCCGGGGCGACAGTGGATTAGGGTTCATCAATTCACTGTCTATATCAATAAGGACCAAAATTCTCATTTATCTTTGATTTCGCGCCAGAAAATGGATTTTAGTCTGTAAAAGGAGGTGGGGTCTAATAGACCGCGTGTCGCCCTAACGTCTGGTCACGGTACGGGCCGATTATACCTCGTGCCGCAGGAACGGAAAGTATGAAAAAATTGGTGCCGCAGCTAACGTGTTAAAACATAAAACGCTTCTAAAAATTGAAACTTGCTTGCACCTCAATTTGGTATCCATAAAAAGCGAAAATTAAAATATTGGAATCAGTTTGAAAAATAATAATAATTAAGTTAGTAATATTACTGTGTAAATAGGTATAATATCTAAGTACCTACGTATTTTATTTAGTTTTTTTAGAGCGTGTCATTCTATGATATTTGTATTTTGTATTTTCCAATAGATTATTTTGTACTTAGGTGCCCAATAAAGCGCTTTTCATAACCGGTGCTCAAAAACGACAAATAAATATTATTACAGAGAGGCTGCCTTTACGAATGATGATGTATGATTCCAGGTAAGAACATGAAGGTTTATAGAAATTGAAGGATGCACGATGCATGGCTGCACGCAAGATTTCTCTTTTGTGTACAATCTGCACACTGCGGGTAGGGTAACCATAATCATGCAGTTGGTGAGACTGGAGGGCTGTTTTATATACTGACATCAATTACATTCTCAGGTAAGTATACCTATAGCTCCGACTCGCAGACTTGTCAAGGTAGATAAAAGCTTCCTCTGAAAAAGCATTACTTTTTATAATAATTTGACATTAGACATTCATAATCTGGATATTAAAGACTTTAATAGCAAAATGAGGACATATTTCTTCTGTTAAAATCTTATTATAATATTGACGAAGCTCTGGTTAATGATTTTATTGTGTAAAACCACAGATAATATAAACTATAGGTAAAACTGAATTATTTGATTTGAGCAATTAGGAAACTTATGACTTAGCTACACACGTTTTGCTTTTATTTGTCTTGTCCTGCCTATCCTGTGGATAAGTTACGAAACTGTATGAAATGTTACCCAGGCCCAGGTACTAGCACTAACAACCATGTCAATAACCTCCGTACTACCTAGGTATTTTATTTTTAAAGCTCCTTACACAAGTAAACGTCATGAACATTTTTAGACTCCGCTAAAAAAAACCATGCACGTGTATTTATTTATTTATTTGTAGATAGGTACATGATTTAATTCGTAACAGAGTAAATGTTTTTTAAAAATGAACAAGAGACGAATAAAATCTATTTTATCAGGGTAATGTTAAAGTCCCCCTAAACAAATTAAATAGGTATCTAAAATACCTACATTCTAGATACATAATAAACACAGCTCTTAGCGAACTTTCCGCCGTTTTACAATCCTATTGTCACACCAGCAAGTACCTACGTCTCAAGTACAAGAAGTGTGGGACAATGGGTTCTCAGGTAAACATTTTTTCAACCACCATCTGCCAAGGCAGATGTACCTCTGTGGCTCGTCTTTTGTACCATCCGAAATCTGTCTCAACTCCTAAACGGATGCTGTATTACGAAGATTCGAGAATCGCGACGTTTCCGGCACTGCTTCCTGTTTTTTTCTTAATTCTTTCTGTTATCTTGTAGGTATTTATTACAAACAATGTTTTTGGAAGCAATTTGATACGCCTTTGGCGGGCTTTTTTTATCAGCATCTCCTAAGAATTCGTGAATAATGAAATCTATTAGTTGAATTTAGTAAGAATTTGGTTATCAATCATGAATCATTTATGTTTTCATTGTTTAATTGGTAAACGTTACCGTTTACGAGACCATCCTTGAAAACTAAAGATTCATAAAAAAATAACCCTTCGCATAAACACTACATAGGTATATCAATCAAGACCAAATTATAACCTAATACAAGCTTGTAAAAAGATACTTTATTCACAAAGAAATTTACAACTCATCATCATTCCCCTGCCCTTATCCCACCACGCTAGGCAGGGTCGGCACAACATGTCTTCTTCTTCCACTCACTCCTATCATTCGTCAACTCTGAATCTACTCCTCTCACATTAATGTCATCTTTCACACAATCCAACCACTTCTAATTACAACTAATACAGTATTTAAAATATTTACAAAATACACATGAAACAGTTATGCTATCTACAAACCGTTGCAAACGATTTATAGATAGCTCAAATGATCCAAATCAGTACCAATCGGAAGTGTGCCCAAAGCACTGGTTGCATTGCCGCGCTGAATAATAGCAATGCTGATACGCTGGGCCAGATACTCACGTCGCTTCGACTAAAAGGCCCTTAACCCTAGACACCTAACCTTCGTCGAATCGACGAGTACACCACAGAAATACTGCTATATCTTTTTAACAGACGCGCCGATTTAAGTGTCGTTTATTGTCAACTCAGTATTCGCCGAGCTCTCTAGGGAAGCGGTGATGTCCGGCACGTAAGTACTTTATTTGTCGAGATAAAACGAAAACAGTCGTCGTTTTGACGAATGGTTAGGTTTTGTGTATAATTTTTTTACTGCAGCAGCCTTATAAATTGACGCTTGTAGGGACTTTGCGGGCGAATAAAAGAGAAACTCCAGATGAAATGAAGAACCATCGATCCCGAAACCTCAATACATCGATATTCTGTTATGATGGCCCCTTGACACTTCTGTCATACAAGCCAAAACCATCAAAAATGGTATATTTACTATCTTCTTGCGATGAGGAAGGCTGAGTCAACCCCGAAACATAAAAGCCACGCATGATTGAGTTCTATAATAGCACAAAAGGTGGCGTGGACACTTTTGACCAAATGTGCTCAGTAATGTCATGAAGCAGAAAAACTAATCGATGGCCAATGTGTGTCTTCTATGGTATGCTAAATATATCGTGTATTAACAGTTTACTGCCCCAATGCTTCTGTGATGGGTCAGAAAGTAATGATTTGACGTGATTTTATGAAGAAGATGCATACCTACGCAGTTAGTTGAGCCCTGGCTCAAAATCCGACTGGAAATTCGTACAATGCCCAGCCCACGCACGTCAAAAATAAAATCAAAGACATTAGGAGCAAAGACTGATGAAGGCCAAGGCGAAGGTCAAGTTGGTGGTGAAGGTCAGTCATCATCCAGCAATGACCTTCAACCAGTCGAGGCTCCAAACGTGAGGAAAAGAAAAGTCTGTGGTCTCTGTTCCTATAAGAAAAGATGCATGACAAAGTCATATTGCTCAAAATGTAACACTGCAATTTTTGGTGAACACAAAGTTGATTTTTGCCTAAAATGCGCTTTAAAATAATAGTATTTATATTTTTTACTGACTAACGGGACTGTAGGAATTTATGTTCGCCAAAGAAAAAATGGTTATTTTGTGTTAATTTTTTTAAATTAAAATTTTTCTAAGTGTATATCTCATTTGGTCTCAAAAAACTAGTGTCTTATAAAATAAGGTATAAAATAGATATTTCTGTAGCGAAACCTTAATATATTGTTTTTTTTACTTCAATAATACTGGGTCTATGTATTTAAGTAATAAAAATAACGGAAACATTTATTAAAAGATAAAATTATAAACGCTAAAAATTGTACGTCGAATCGACGTATGGTTAGGTTTAAAGGGGTATGTGTGAAGGTTAGGTGTCTAGGGTTAAAAGAGCCTCGGTACCCCACGGACCCAGAGACTCGGCCCCCAGAGAGAAAATAACTTTATTTTTGTGGATCTTCAGTATGTTTTAATATGTCTGGAAGAGATCGCTTTTAGCGATAAGGCCGCCCATTGTACTCTCTATTTTTATGTTTATCTCTTTCTGTTATATTTTTTTTTCTGTGTGTGCAATAAAGTTTTTATCTATCTATCTATCTATCTATCTTTTAAGAAGGTTCTGCGATCTGGAATATCATACTTGACTTGCGCTCCTATCCTCCGAATAACATGAACAGAGGTACCGGAAACAGTTTACCAAAACTGGTGCAGCCTCTGAGTCTGGTTTCAAAGGATACTCTACATCGTTTATGAATTCGAGGGTGAGTTCTATTGGGAATGATATATATATATACAGGGAATGATGAATGATAAACTGAAATAGTCAATCCTATCATTCACGATGAGTAATATAATTTTTTGAAGTGATATTTTTCATCTGTGTAGTCTTGATTCACATGCTGTAGTAGAGAAAATACTATTAGTAAGTAGGATATAGTAGGTAGTAGTGCAAGTAGCGTAGAAGCCGGATAAGTTGGATAACCTAATTTTGTAACAGCGTTGGTATTACTTAATCCAAGTTTTGAGAAGCGTTTGCGCACGTAGGTTACCTACCGACATGCTTAATTTATTAATTAAGCAATAATAAGGGTTAATTACCACTATTCCAAGGGGGGAGGCATCAGGTTTTATTAGTTTTAAAGAGTTTTTTTTTTAATATCCAGGTGTAGCCCCTTTTCTAGCCCATCTCCAAACTCAAAAATTCTGTATCCCCCTTCCAAACTGAAATCTTGGATCATACTGTTAATAACCACAGATAATATAATACTATACTAGTAATAACGAAGGACGTGGCTTCGATAACTGAGATAAGAATTTTTAAGTACTTAGACTTACCTAATAGGTATGACGTGTAACAGGAAGGATAAACTACTTATTGACGCAATTAAAAAAAAAACTTAGCAAATAATAATTAGAGTAAAAATAATTTATAAGTTGAGTACCTACAGCCACATGCTTTTACGTCTTCAGCAGGGGTATGCCAATCAAAGTTGAACTGCAAAGTTGAACTGCAAAGTTGAACTGCAAAGTTTTAAATCATAGTCAGTACATACTAACTCATAGTTATTCTGTGACTAAATAGTGACATTATGACGTCATTTGATGTGTTTTCGCGCATATTTTGCTGTCAAGTGTCTAAAAAGAATGATCACGTGGTACAAAATGGTACCACGTGACCTGAAGAAATTACACTGGGCAGTGAAATATAACTTGACAGCAAAAGATTGGCATACGGGGGCAGAGTGATGGACACAGAGCGTTGACTCGCCTCATTCTAATTACCTATGCTGATGAAAAACTGCTGCTCAGCCAAAATTCATGTTATTATTTAATTCATTAAATAAATAAGTAAGTACTTCTCTTCTCCGGTCTACGTAACTACTACGGTGTGTCTAGCCATGAGTATCCATCTGTAATCGCATCGCACACCGCTTGAAATAATAAGAATAAGGTAAAGTACTTGTAGTTTATCTACCTGCGTGTGGCGGGCGAGGTTTGTGTTTGGGGCGCAGTGGCTGGGCGGGCGGGATGCGACGCAGCTTCCGCCCGCCCGGCACCGGCCTGCAGCCGCCCCCTCCCCCCCACCCCCACTCCGCCATCTCGCACCCCCCACCCCCCGGCCGGCAGGCAAGCGCGTGCGCGAGCCGGCCGGCACATCAGTTCACCGCCGCGTCGCGACCCGAATACACGCGCGCACTCGCTCAAAACCCGCGCTCGAACTAACTATCGAACGCACCCCATTTACCAGTGATCGAGAGGGAGACCTCTCGCAGCAGACAAGATAGCTTCGCAAGTGGAAATGCCGTCGAGTATGTTCGCGGACCTGAGCGGCGGGGGCAGTCTGGTGGAGGACCAGCGGGCGTTCCAACTGGCGCTGGAGTTGAGCATGCTGAGTCTCGGGGAGCCGATGCCGGCCGGCCCGCTGGCCAGCCCGCTGGGCTTCGCGCCGCCGCAGGACGACCGCGCCAAGAAAAGCCAGAACATGACGGAATGCGTGCCGGTGCCATCCTCCGAGCACGTCGCGGAGATCGTCGGCAGACAAGGTTCGTGCTTGCTCCTATTTACCACAGCACCTCTGAGGGTAGTGTCGCAATTTCTGTCACTTAGGTAGGTAGCTCGGTCCCTACGTGCACTATCGCGTGCGGGACGAGCTGGCTCCGAGCTGTCAGTCGAAGCTCGGATCAGCTGTAAAGGTACCTTACCTACTCCGTTTGTCAGACGTCGCGTCGGGGCGGGTTTTCAGTGCCCTTATGTAAGGGCGCACGTGCCAGTTTTAGGTTATGTTCGATCGCCGTCTCGGATTCTGCCGAAAACGCCAAGAATTCGCTGTTTTGTGTGTTTTGTTTACCCTCACCCACCGCTCGGCGAGCCGCGTAGCAGCACATACTGCTGACTAGTTACTTGGAGGTACCTACTACCTACCTACAGACTTCGTAGACAGTTGTAGCTGCGTAGTTACTGTAGATTAGATATGGATTTTCAGAAGCTCTGCTTCTGTCTAGTCTAGCCTGTTCTTAGTCCGTCAGTAATATTCGTTCAATTGTTAACTACATACCTAATTATTATCATTATTTTGGAAATAAATTCATTCACTCATTCAATTATTTATTTGCTTGCTGAAAAGGGTAATTAAACGAAAATAACTCACCTTAGAGTAGATTCGAAGGGGACTTGCCTAGGAGCGACGGAGATTACGGAGCTAATTAGGTAGGTATATCAATTTCAGTCTGCTGTTTACCTTCTTGTTTCTTCGTTTAGGGGGGAAAACCTACTAGGTAGGCTACCTACTAGTTTTAATTCTCACCTCAGAGACAGTAGGTGAAGCTTAATTACTTAGCAGGTAAAATAGCACTAGGTACTAGTGCACGACCCGTAGAAATCGAACCCGCACCGCTTGCGACTCCGGTTGGAAGCTACGTCAGCGTCAAGTCCGAAGATAATATTTACGACTTTGCTATTTATTTAGATATTTTATAAGTATTCTTATAATTTAATAAGAACTTACATATTTTGTAATAGGTTACTTACACTATTTTGCTATTATTAAACTATATTTATCCAAATATTTTCATTTTTTGTCCAAAAATGTAATTGATTGAAATAATAACATACTTACCTACTCAACCTAATTATTTGTTTACTAGACTTGCCTATACATATAAGATACCAAACACTGTGATGTTTTTTATAGAGTCAGATTTTAAACTACGGAAAAGACAAATAATGGACCATATATCTGCCCTCGTAATTGAAAACACAGTAACTTTGAAAAGCACGTTTTGTAAAAAAACGCATTTAAAGTTTGATAACTAAGTCGTTTTGTTCCGACCAAACTATATCAGTTAGGTAAGAAATACTACTTTTATAAAAATAGTATTTCTGACCTAACTGATATAGTTATCAAACCTTAAACGCGTTTTTTACAAAATGTGATTTTCCTCGTTACTGTGTTTTCAATTACGAGGGCAGATTATCTTGTGGTAAAAATCAAGCTCCACCAACGGCAAACCATTTTTATCTGTGAACAATTCGGTCTTCTAATAATGTGTTTCGTTCTCATAACAACACGTTAGAAGTTTCAAATTATCTATACCTACCTACCTACGAAAACTACTAAACGGACCCTTTCAGAACTATCCGCCTTCGACGTTCTAATTAAAAGGTACCTTCGGCAAAAAAATGCCCAAGGGATGTTTTTTCTCTCGAATAGGGTAAAAAAATACCGACAAAGTAGTTCGCGGTAGAAGTATCTGGTTCTAATTCTTTTCGGCTCAGAATTGATTATCTTAGATAGGATCTTGCAGTATATTTTGATGGAGGTGGAAAAGAAAAATTATTCTAATGCGGTTGACGAGGACCTATTATGGTACATTATAAGAGTAGGTAGCAAAAAAAACATAAAACACGAAATTCCATCACATTACATGCCTCAACATCGCCTTGGGATCTTGATTATAATCAGATCCTGCGAGTTTGGCAAATTGGTTCCAAAAAACATTATTTTTGTTGATAATTGACCGGTTCATAGTTTCATTATCATCATCCACAGCCTGACTTTACCCACTGCTGAGTATAGGCCTCTCTCTTTTTGTACCATCTCTCACGACCCCGCGCCAGTCTCATCCAATTTTTGCCCATAGTTCATATGGTTCATAGTTTAGGTAGTCACATTTTTCACTTAAATTCCAAAAATAACAACGCCAAACACCTTCGAAAACACAAAAGCATTCAAGATTTTTCCAAGAAACTTATTTTAATATGTTATTGACTTATATTAACTATATTATGACTTCTATGCTTAATGTATCTACATATATTCAACATATATGCAACATTAATAAAACGAACAAGTGGATAGCCCACCTGATTTTAAGAGGTAACCTTGCCTATAACGATGTAGATACAGGTACCTTACACCTTGGAGCAAGCTTTTAAAATCATAAAAAATAAAAGTTCCATCTAAAAACTTCACATGGGACTTGTGCACATGGATTTGCATAAATGTCTTACTTGGAAATGCATATTTGGGACAATAAACAGCCAGCTACCTATTAAACTCATTACAAAAACTATCTAGAAAAATGTTAATTATAAAAAACAACCACTTAAGCCAGCTCTGAGCCAGAATACTACATTACCTTGCTTATACAAACGACCTGTTTTACTCAAAACCTTTCCCATAGCCAGCGAACAAAACAATACTTAACTATACCTACATTATACATCTATACATGCAGTCCCTTGCATTTCCAGACAGGGCAACTGGTAAAATGAAAGCAAAAAAGCGCAGCTGCCTCATGCAACCTTGTCGAACTACCGTGCACGCATTCCCTCAGCCGAGCTGACTACAACGACCTAAACTTTACTGCGACAAGGTGCCAGCGCAAGTTGCTCGTATTGTTGTTATATTTAGGCCGTTTCGGTCTGTTTCCTTGGCTTTCCGATGTTTTAACGTCGTGATAGCTTTATTTATTAACTTGTAATGATTGGATAAAGTTACCGACTTCCTTAGATAATAATAATAAGGACGCCTCCTCGTCGCCACCGCCGCGACGTCTTGTTATTTTTATCGTATTTCAAATCATTAAATGCTTTATATTCAAAAAATTGTCTAGGACCCTTTTCAGCTATAGCTAATAATAGTCCCTTTAACTATTTACCTACGTTGAAAATTCATAAAATTGTAATTTCCAATTGCCCACTAAAAGCTTTACACGATATAAAAAAAATAATTAGACTACCTAGATATTTTTAAGAATGACCCAAAAACCAAAAGAGATCATAAAAACATCCATAGATTAATGTAAAAAATATTATTATACGTAACTAGTTTGTTTACTAAAGAATTGTATTAGTTACCTTACTTCACAATAATAAGACAACTTTTTACAAAACTACATAATTTAGTACCTGATCGTAGAGTACTTGCCATGAAATCATTCCAAACAAACCTAAAATCCATTATTAAATTCATTATTATTTTCTCGATCTATCAACAATACATACAAAGGCATAGAAATTCTATACAAACAGACAGACAGACGGCATTTCGAGTTACTCAAAGGGGCCTTTATTTGGTGCACTTTTTTTTTGCGAACCGTACTTTAGTACAACTTACCTGTGAATTCTTATTACCTGTTTTTTTTAATACAAATTCAATGGAGTTTTATAATAGCTTCAACACTAGTTATCCGATACGGCTTTGTGTATTGTAGAAAAGCTCGTCCAAACTTAAATTCTACGAACAAGTTCAAACAAAACTAAGGATCAAACTGATAGCAAACTTTTTAGAAACAAACAATAGAACGACAAGATTTTAACACTTTTCAAGTTTTTAAAATTCATAAATTCAAAGCTGTTTTGCAAAACTTATTCAGTTATCATTCACAAAAGGATCTATAAATATAAATACCGTTTCGGAGGAAGTCTATTGTGAGTCTTCATTTCTATAAAACTATTGCTTATTGTAAATTCTTGTCGAAACCTATAAACGACCTTTTAACAACGCACTTTCAATGATCTGAATATTAATCGGGGGCTTAAATAAAAAGTTTGCAAACTGATCCTTAGTCCTTTGTAATAAAGACCTTGAGATTCAGTTGTCTTTGTTTGACATGATGACATCTGTTGAGACGCAATTCGCTAAAAGAAGGTTGTTTAAAATTCTCTCGTTTACGCACAGATGGTGACGTCACATCCTGTGTGTAGGGCTGCGTGCGAGACGTCCGGTCTTCAATCTTGCAAAACATCGAAAAACTTTCGAACAATTAAACAACAAAAACAAACAATGAGTTCAAGAAAGCTGCTTATTCAACATTTTGTTTCGATGAATGCAAGAGCTACCATTATTGCAAAAGAAAAGAAACATTTCAAAAGATGTTTATTCCATTTAAAAGCTCCGTGAAGCCCGATCTAAAACTATCAATTCACAGCTTGATTTTTTGAACTAGATACTTCATCCCTCACTTGATACCTGAAACATAAGTGTTTTTGATGAAATTACACATCAATTGATAAAAAAATATATTTTTTTTTAACATCAATCCTTGACAAACAGAAGAATATCAAAATCTCGGGACCCAGTTAAGTCAGTATTGTGCTATCCCCACCCTATCGACAGTCGATAAAACTTGTCGACGATCGTCAGATCCTGTCGGCCCGTTTGTTGTTTTGATTTGTAGTGACGCGCCACACCGTTTTTGCATCTGATATCGATGTATTGTGGTGTTGTCCATCGACAGGTTGAATTCAATTACAGATCGAGATCTCGAGTTAAAAATAAATGTCTGGTGTTTTATACCTACTTTTAAATGTGTGCTCGTATTTTTCTCGATTGTTTATCTGTGAAGCTTGGTGTCTTTTTGCAAGTTATTTCTGTTATTGATGACACTTTTAACCTATCAGCTGTTTGTTACATGATGTCATCAGTTATAACAAAATCATGTTTATGGTTGGCAGGTAAAAATAAAATATCAAAGGTAATCTTATTTTGAATGCATTAACATAACTGTTAGTGTCGTCTTAATAGAACTGGCTCAATTCCTTTATGGCAACAAGGCATCTCAACTATGTCCCGGTCCCGACTGTTACAAAGTTCCCAGCGTTTCGGTAATTCATCCCCGTCCGTCAAGCCGGTTCTAGCAACCGGTTCCACATCAATGATTACCAACCCTCAGACTTTTCTATCAACAAAAACTCCGTAAGCTCTAAAGATTCTGGTTTTTGGAAGGCCACACTATCTGATTTAAATACTTATTAACTTGTCTTGCTGTAATGACTGCAAAAATAGCTCATAAGGAAACTAAGGATCCCATTAAGGGTAATCGACGCAATTTTCGTACATAAAACGAAAGATAAAACAATCTGGAATAGCACACGTGTGAGCGGAATGTACCAGGAGTGCAGCACCTCGCGCAACTGGACGTGAACGAAGCAAGCGAGATTCGCACCGGCTCGGCGTGCGTTCCGGTCGACGCCACCGCGCTCAGGGTCAAGGCTTCGCTCCTGCTGCTCGCCTGGTGGACGCGACCGCGGTCCTCGCTGCAGCGGAAATGGCACGCTAAAAGCGAAACCGATAGCTACAGAGTGATTTCCCACGGCTACGCGGCTGTTACAAGTGCCGACAACGTAAACAAACGCTCCATCTAACACTAGTCTAGCTTATCGCTCCGTCGACTCCACGCATGCCACACTAAAGCTCCGATGGCAATAAACGCCGACACTAAATTAAAAGTGTCTTAATGATCGCTAAATTGGTCTCAAATTTAGCCGCTATTACGGTAACAAGATTACACAAATCTCCTATTCGTTGACGATTTTTGAATGAAACTACTCTGGCGGTAAAAAAATAAACGAGCACATGTCTCGCGCTGAGACGTCCCGAAATTCCGGGGCCTCGTTTTTTGTGCGCCTTGACAGATGCATTCTGGGACGCCGCAACCGCATCTTGCATCCTTATCGCGCCTTGGATATTAGATCCTAAGTCGTCCCGAGTCCCGGCCACGTCTACTACGACGAATTCGAGGGTTATTTCGAGGTGCATTTCCCCGTCCTTGTCTCTCGCCCCGTGGCGCCATCGCTCCGAGAAGAGAAGGCACTCCTGTTTGTACTGCGCACGTCGTAACAGCATTCTTAAACGCTACTACTTTTTGTTTGACATCAACGCTCAGCTTTTAAGTGAAGCACTCTGTAATAATTTCCAATGATTGTCGACGAATGAGCAGCACCACAACCAGCACCCCCACGACTGCGAAACTTAGGGTCCGTAATGAACGACTTCCTAATTGCCGCAGCACTCGTAATCCGGCGCGAAAACAACCCGCCGTTTAATTATGGACCTTGAGCCGTTTCATTTCTGAGCTTCAAATCGAATGTCATACGTCTCGCGACATATCACCGTCCAGCCTTGTGGACCTATCGGTGCTACGCCAGCACTATAAAATAGGGTCTTATGCTCATACGTTTGGTACTGATTCAGTGCAATGGAGTTAGGAGTTGCGTCGTTTCAGCTCTGCGTTGGTGTTTGTTGCTTTATAGAGCGACAAGTCGATATGCTCCCGCACTAATGTTGACAACAATCCATCTCTGGCTGTCACCCGGCGTTGGCGCCGCGAATTAGACTCGCTCCCATTTCGATTTATTCCTCATCCAGGCCGGTAATAAGCGGTAATTCCAGACGAGTTTCATTATTCCTGCGTACGCGTAACTACTCGAGATTGAGCGATAGCAATTTCTCGAAGATTTATTTGTCGCGGACTACATTATTGTGGAGAAAAAATCATGTGTTCGTTTTTGTGAGGGTTTAATGACAGGATATGATGGTAATGTGGAGTCAGGGCTGCGCAGATGTGCGGGGCACTGTCGCCATTAAGAATTGTTCCGATCCACCTCTGACATGGCAACTCGCTACACGTGTTGCCAAACGGCACATTTGTTATCCATCGACCTAGAAAACTTATTGAATCTACAGTCAGATTTTTTATACATTTGTCACTATCGTTTCCAGTTTTTCACCGTTGGTCCTCATCGGTCAAAGAAACTATCAAACTCAATAACGACTCGATAAAATTTAATATTATTGAAGGCACCATCTGCTTGTAACCGTCGTTGAAGTGGTCGCAACGTCTGCGCCTGCGCACCTGCCAACCGTCCACAACCGCCTTGCCTTACACTCCACTACCGTTTACTTATTGCCGTCGTAAATTACCTTTAGAAACTCTTGAACTTTGAATTACTATTAAAAGGGAGCTTTGGGGGGTCCGGTTTTTGAGCACCGAAGTCTCCCTCCTCGCTAACGGTCATAATACAATACAACCGAGACTTACTGTTCTTTCTTATAAGTATTTCAAAAGTTGAACAAGTTCGCGAGCTTATATTTTATAGTCAGATCCCTGATTGCATACAGACGAATCTCTACACCACCATCGCTAGAACTGAAATGTGGTAAAAAGCACATTCTATGGAAATCACTTCACGAACACCCAACAGTTTTGACACAGTCCGATTCCACACTAGGCGGCCCTGTGTCGTAGTGGCAAGTAACTACAAGTATCATACGACAGCACTCGGACTTGGAAGCTTGGAACAACTATTTGCAGAACGATCTTGAACCCATCGATTTTCATCAACATTCACCATTTCGTCTGTCCATCCGACTAAGAATTACATCAATATTGCTTCTAACGTCAGTACAGGCTAACCTTGCAAAGAACTGGATCTATTTTACTCCAGTTTTCAAAAACAAGGATTTGGAAAGTTTGTAACTGTATAACAGTGTATAAAGTAACGAAACTATTAATTTACCCTAAGGTACACTTACTTAAGCATGTCGGCAAAAAATGCCAGGATAAGCAGGTGCAAGTAGCATTCAGAAAACTACCTGCTTACAGGCCAATGCCAAAGAATATGGAGGACCTAACCAAGCTTGTTATGAATAACTTACCTTATTTGAATACCTCGCTGTAAAATGGTGTGTTTAAAGCCAATAATGATCTAGTCGGATATTTATGCTGAGACTTCATCCAATGGCATCTGTAATAGGTATAGGATCGTTGAAAAGGATGAAAAAATAATGAGAAGACCTCTTTTTAGCACTGGTTTTTTTTAATGCAAAAGCAAGGAGCAGGACCCCAGGAAACAGTTAGATATTTTTCTGCTATAGGTACTACCAAAATCTAAGGTGTTTTCTAGTGGGTCTTTTTTTTGTCCTATTAATACTACCACGAGTGAAGTTATTGCTTTCTGTTGTTTTAAATCTTCCATAAACGTTTAAACGTTTAAAACTTATTCTTATTCTTCATAGGCGATACTTTTACGTCGTTGACCCCAACACTAATAGACGTGTCCTTTCACGTTCAATGTCAAAGCAGTAGAATCAATTGATAAATATCAATTTGTACCACACCCCTAATCTTCTCATCTCTCGATAAAACGATACACGTCACGTAATCGGCTCGTGGACACGTCTAGCTGCTGTCTCGAGGGTTTGATCTCACATGCCAGCATGCAATTTACTTTAGTGCCTCTCCTTCCATCATAGGTTATAAGCAGCTCATGTTAAATTGCTGAACATAAGCTATCATCCTGAAACTGCTTGTTTTGGGCCATAAATTACCCAGTGTGGCAAACATGTCATCCACCTATTACGTTTACTAAATTCTCTTTCATGTCCCACAGCTTTTTAGGTCTTGTCTTGGATACAGCAGTCGTTAAGCCGCGTGAAAAGCTTTCCTATTTGCTTGTACTCATTAGGTATAGCTAGGAGTTAGGGGAAATGTTCTTTTTGATTGATTAAGCCAGTCTCTAGTGACGTGAACCTTGTTTTGTGTCCAAGGTTAAATTAGTTTTTGTAGTGACCTTCTGATTTCGATTGCTTTAGGTCTGGGTGGACGAAGATTCTGCCTAAAATGCCAAAACACCCTTAGCTCACATTGAGGAGCCAACCTTAAAATACGAATGTATACTTAACTGTAGAAGCTGACCCTCGCAGTTATCCAATCGACTCGATTCAATCGTATTCATTAGTCGGGTGACAGCTGCTCTTTCCGTTGACAATGCAACGGTCTGCAGGTCGGTTGACTGGTCAACTGTTGTACCTACTTCCGACTATGCTGTAGGGGTAGATCTTCCATACATAAATAAGCTCTTGAATTTTTATATTCAACCTATTGTGTTGTGTCTACTGCAGGAAAAAGGTCTCTCCCTAATTTATCCACCTATCTCGATCTTTGGCTGTGATCCACTGTTCCTTCTCATGAACGTCGATCGAGATCCTTCTCGACCGGTCCGCTCGTTGTCTCAAATTCTCAGGCACCTATGAGTTTCGCCCACTTCTTGTTCCACCCGACTAAGTAAACTCTTGAAAATACGCAGTTTTTTTTTCAGATTGATATAAATACTGGTGTAATAGTCTGACGACTGCCGACGAGCTTCCACATAAAATGCAATGTGACACTGCCTCGTATTAAAACTATTCAATCGAACCTCTCGAAAAACTTACCTCCTCTTCGCAGACACATTATGGTGATTCTGGTGGCAAGAGGGCTTGATGCAAACGAACCATGCTATCAAAGTTAAAGGTTATTCTGTTCAGATATTTCTCGGTTCATACCTACTTTTAGTGTTTATAGACTTATGTGCGTAGCATCCTGCATCCGTACGCACGAGACATCCTATGAATCACATCGTGTGCGTTTATTGCGGCCGTAGAATGTGCAATAGTGCTGGGACGGGGGGTTATCGCTCGTGTAACTATTGAAAACGGAAGTTTATGAATGTTTACAAGTATTTATAGGAAGGAAGTCTTTGCAAATCTTCTTAGGAAGATTTCGATGCGCATCATAAAAACAATTCACTGACAGTGCTGAGTGTGCTGACATGTAAATACTGCAGTAAGAAATTGGGCAGATACAAATGATAATGTAAAAAATACCTAACTTTTATGGGCGAATCCGCTGAGCTTTTTTGCTATTGGAAGAATACTGGGTACTTCTGTCAATGACTTTACACAAAACTTAAAAAATGTTTTGTGAATGTGAATGATTCTCTTTACTCCTTGTCCGAATAATTATCATAGCTAAAAAAATAAGCTTTAAGCTTTAGAAACTTGACTGTTTTACAATGCAGATAACCTTGCCTACGCACAACAATAGTTTAAAGATACGTATTGTTAGAACTGCCAGTTTTAACACTTAAAACCGATGCAATTTCGACTTCAATGCTATCTCCATATATTTTCAACACTTCCAACAAAAGCTCCGTTTCCCAGATTTTGGTATTGTCAGATAACGGTACAATAAGAAATTCCCAAAAAAGGACCAACCTGCTTGCTATTAAGCGGCTTCGAATCTACCTGGCTTTCTACCTGCTAATCAAACGATAAATTAAATAAGAGTTGAGATCTTTAAGAAGGATTTATGTGGATGCAAGTTCATTATTTTCGAGATCGAGCACGCTTTGCGAGGGGGGTGAAAGGAATCCATTATAATAATCAGATTAAGTTTTTATTTGATAAATAAAACATCAATTCATTTAAAGCTAATAAATGAAACGGACCATGCTTTCATAAATCTAATTTGCAAAATAAAAGGCGTCACAGGCGTCACAGCTCAGTCGGTAATGGCTCTTCCTTCCGTGTGGGTCGTGGGTTCGATCCCCACTGAGAACAAACATTTGTGTGTAGAAAACATTGATGTTTGTTCTATGTCTGGGTGTTACTATGTATCATAAGTATGTATTAACAAAAAAAAGTATTTAAGTATTTTATCAGCCATCTAGTTCCCATATCACAAGCTTTGCTTAGTTTGGGACTAGAGGGCGTTGTGTGTAAAGTCCACGAATATTTATTTATTAAAAAACCAACCTCTTTACGTTCATTTAACTAAGTAGTAAATTTTTATTTCACACGTACTCGAATATAGGTTGTAATAAGATATTGAAGTTAATAAAAGTGTTGTTTATGACCACACGCGTGTCTACTGTCTAGGCTTCTTTCAACTTATCAGGTTACAAAAGCTAGGTGCATACAATTTGCGTGAATTATCATCGGTGTTGTGTGTAATCAAGTTTTTTTTAGCAATAAATTAACCTAGTATATTTTAAGTTTCATCTAAATCGGCGCATGAGTGACAAACATATTGTATTGTATAGCATTCAAACATCTTAGTAGGTTAAAATATAAGGTCCATATTTGCATGTATTTTGTACCTAGATTCACGGACATAGAAGTCCGATGAATGCTGGGTGTGAAACTTTTCAAGTACCAGGCTCGCATAAAAGGAGAGCTCTAGTTTTCAATGCGTAGTGGGTGGCGGTACGAGGGCCGTGTAAGCCGATATTTCCCTCATGAAAATACGTTCAATACCGGTGTCGTGTTCCGATGCGTGTGGAACCTTTGGATTTTCGTCTCGCATGCCGGTACATTATTTCGCGTCGTTAATTATTATTGTGTGGTTTTTATGAAGGCTCGCATATGCCTGTCGGTGGTCGCAATAGTACTGTCGATCTGGCTTACAGGTTCACCTTCAGTTTGCAATGACAGTATTTATGGGACGTTTTTGTTAAGCAAATGAATGCAGTTTAAGGCGCGTATTACGGTCAAACCGTGAAAATGCCCATTTTTGACGTTCTAGATCTCTGAAACTGAAACTCTTAGATAATTTCGATTTATTGTATGGTGTAGAATAGTTATTCGCATTGACCGTAGCGGCCTCGCTTTTTGCAATTTTTCCTTATATATTTAAATAAAGCCAAAATTCCGAAACAAGTTTTTAATAAAACTCGCGCTGACACTTTTTCAAGCTCCTGGATTGAACTACTCTGCAAAGCAAACGAAATGAAAAATATCAACAAATATCTCTTATATACTGCCATTGACCGTAGCGGCCCCGGAATTTAGAAATAAGTATGGGATATGTACAAAAAAAAAACAATTCAAAACCATAAAATTTCTAAAAACGTTCAGAATTAGCCGTTAATTTCTCCATACTACATTATTATTATTAGGTAAAAATTATACCAAAATAAACTTTAGTTCATAATCAATAAAATTGTATACTTTTTATTTACATAATTTATTATATTAATTTGAATAAACGTAATTTACAACTGCATAAAATGCGATGCGTTGGCCGCTCGAATTCAGACGCGCGCCAGCGCTCGTGGAAGGCGGACCTGTGTCGATTTTCTCCGCGCCAAAAAGATCGAGCATAACCGTGCGTGTACACGTGGAGTGTGACTGACTACCTAGTTTTGATGTTAGTAACTTTTTTATTCATGACAATCATTAACACCTGTACATACCTATTGGGGACAATTAAAATCTTATCTTATCTTACCATTTATAATATTAGTGGGATGGGATGCAAAAGTTTAGATGTTTGGATGTTTGTGTAGTACATACAAAATCGATTGTTACACCTAACTTCAGAGGGATGAAGATCCGTTGTGCGTATTGTGCCAAACAGTACAATCTGCAGTGCAATGAAGAACGTGTACTTGAATAGAATAGAAATTAATGATGATGAGCTAAAATGAAAAGATATTTTGATAGGCCTCACAGCTCAGTCGGTACTTGCTCTCTCTTCCGTGCTGTGGGTCGTGGGTTCGATCCTCACCAAAAACAAACATAATTATTTTTTGTGTGGCATCATAGACGTTTGTTCTATGAGTCGTCTAAAGGGTGCCGTGTAAAAATGTCAATGTATATATTTTTATTTGTACCTATTTATGAAAAATCATAGCCGCCATTTTTAACCTTCCTGTTTATGGACCGATTGCTTTCAAAATCGATATCTGAAGGTCCCTTTCAACCATTACCAAGAATCTAATGTCAAATTTGAAAAATCATGGCCGCCATTTTTAACTTTTCTGTTATTATATTACTAAATGACAGAGACAACTAAAATCTACATTTTTGATGTCAGCTGTGAAATTCAACTTCAAACGGTCATATCTAGGAAACTACTTATCCTAGACTACTCGTTTCATCACTAAATGACAGAGACAACTAAAATCTACATTTTTGATGTCAGCTGTCAAATTCAACTTCAAACGGTCATATCTTGGAAACTACTTATCCTAGACTACTCGTTTCATCACTAAATGACACAGACAACTAAAATCTACATTTTTGATGTCAGCTGTCAAATTCAACTTCAAACGGTCATATCTTGGAAACTACTTATCCTAGACTACTCGTTTCATCACTAAATGACACAGACAACTAAAATCTACATTTTTGATGTCAGCTGTCAAATTCAACTTCAAACGGTCATATCTTGGAAACTACTTATCCTAGACTACTCGTTTCATCACTAAATGACAGAGACAACTAAAATCTACATTTTTGATGTCAGCTGTCAAATTCAACTTCAAACGGTCATATCTTGGAAACTACTTATCCTAGACTACTCGTTTCATCACTAAATGACACAGACAACTAAAATCTACATTTTTGATGTCAGCTGTCAAATTCAACTTCAAACGGTCATATCTTGGAAACTACTTATCCTAGACTACTCGTTTCATCATTAAATGACAGAGACAACTAAAATCTACATTTTTGATGACAGCTGTCAAATTAAACTTCAAACGGTCATATCTTGGAAACTACTTATCCTACACTACTCGTTTCATCACTAAATGACAGAGACAACTAAAATCTACATTTTTGATGTCAGCTGTCAAATTCAACTTCAAACGGTCATATCTTGGAAACTACTTATCTTAGACTACTCGTTTCATCACTAAATGACACAGACAACTAAAATCTACATTTTTGATGTCAGCTGTCAAATTCAACTTCAAACGGTCATATCTTGGAAACTACTTATCCTAGACTACTCGTTTCATCACTAAATGACAGAGACAACTAAAATCTACATTTTTGATGTCAGCTGTCAAATTCAACTTCAAACGGTCATATCTTGGAAACTACTTATCCTAGACTGCTCGTTTCATCACTAAATGACAGAGACAACTAAAATCTACATTTTTGATGACAGCTGTCAAATTAAACTTCAAACGGTCATATCTTGGAAACTACTTATCCTAGACTGCTCATTTCATCACTAAATGACAGAGACAACTAAAATCTACATTTTTGATGACAGCTGTCAAAATTAACTTCAAACGGCATTCATTTAAGATTCTTGAGGGTGACCCTCAGATATCGATTTTGAAAGCAATCGGTCTGTAAACCAAAAAAAATTAAAAATGGCAGCCATGATTTTTCATCAAACTTGACGTTAGATTCTTGATAATGGCTGAGGGTGACCCTCAGATATCGATTTTGAAAGCAATCGGTTCATAAACAAAAAAGTTAAAAATGTTGGTCATGATTTTTCAAATTTGACATTAGAATCTTGATAATGGCTGAGGGTGACCCTCAGATATCGATTTTGAAAGCAATCGGTCCATAAACAAAAAAGTTAAAAATGGTGGTCATGATTTTTCAAATTTCACATTAGAATCTTGATAATGGCTGAGGGTGACCCTCAGATATCGATTTTGAAAGCAATCGGTCCATAAACAAAAAAGTTAAAAATGGCGGCCATGCTTTTTCTAATTTTACATAATATTCCTGAGAATGGCTAAGGGGGATCCTCAGATATCGATTTTGAAAGCAATCGGTCCATAAACAAAAAAAGTTAAAAATGGCGGCTATGATTTTTTCTAATTTGAGATTAGATTCTTGATAATAAATAAATAAATATTTATGGACATTTCACACGACGCCTCTAGTCCCAAACTAAGCAAAGCTTGTAATATGGTAACTAGATGCTGATAGAATACTTATATACTTTTTTTTTTGTAAATACATACTTATAATACATAGTAACACATAATGGCTGAGAGGGGCCCTCAGATATCGATTTTGAAAGAAATCCGTTTTTAAAATAAGACTGTACTTTATAATATTATGCGCGCGAGTTGACGACAAAAAAAATAGGTTTAATTGGAAAGTGCCAAATCACGAGTTTCACGCTCGCGAGTTGACGAATAACTCGGCCGTTTGAAGTTGATTTTGACATAATTACCTAATGTGTGCAATGTACCTAATGTTGATCGGTGCTATAAGCTATCACCATGATACGATTCATCAAAATCTGTTCGGCGGTTTCAGCGTCAACTGTGCTCAAACGACAAACCGACAGACATACTTCAACTCCTTCAAAGAATTTATCAAAAAATAAATCAATGTAAGTACAGATTTGTAAAAGTTTAGATAGAAATTCTATCTAATAAAATAAATAAATATGAATATTCTTGGGCTTTACACACAACGCCCTCTAGTCCCAAACTAAGCAAAGCTTGTGATATGGGAACTAGATCTGATAGAATACTTATATACTTTTTTTTTGTAAATACATACTTATAATACATAGAAACACCCTAAATAGAAACAGCCATCTAAACTATTATAAATCTTTAGGTACATTGAAATTTTTTATAATTTTAATGGCTTTACTTACCTAACTTCCAAGTACCAAGACTAGTTAGTTAATGTACAAACTCGAGCGGAAAGCGGCTTCAATTTGTGCGTGGGCATTTTTTTTTAGTTTGGCGGCTCAGAAACCGGAATTCGAGCGCGGCCAAACTGCGATAGCCCTCTTAAGAGATGTCTTGTTCTGTTCGAAAGGCGGTTTTAAACTCCGCTAGCGAGAGGCAGCTGGCGGAAGAACGCCATCTGTCGGGCGGCGGCGGCGCTGCGCCCCGGAAATGCACTCTCGTTTTGTTTTCGCCGATTCGGTTTTCGATTCAACGTATATAATCTTCGGCAGTTGTTTTATAACGAGTTCAATAAGGTTCAAATTACAGGATTAGATATATTTGGATGGGAAAAGGCTCAATTTGTATAATATGACATTTAGGGTCGTGGGCACGGTCACACTCTACCAAACGAGGACCGCTCAAACATGTTTTTAATTAAAATAAAATTGCTTGTAAAGTACGGTTTAATTTGTACTCGAGAATGGAGCTATAAATAGAGTTTGGTATTTTTAAATAACTCTTAATTTCTCAGCGAAAAGTCATTCCACATCCGCTGCTAGCACCTGCCGTATGCCGTTGTCGAGGCCCACCGCACTACAATTTAAAAATAATAAACAACCCACAGTTAGCATCGAGATGGAACAAAAGATAGTCTCTACTCCATATATTTGAATCCCTTCCGAGAACGACTTTCGCCTACAAAAAGTTTTGATCTTGCTTTTAAAGTTGGGAAAAAGTTATAAAAGCTGGTTGCTCGAGGTACGTAATAAAACGAGCAATTACATGCATAAGGAGTCTCTTTAAAGTCATTTACATTGCAATTGGCACCCGGGGCACGATCTGTAGTGGAAGTAGTGGAAGCTCCTTGAGGCACGCACACGCACGTCAGCCGACCTGTAATTTCTACTGAACCTGAAGATAATTGAAAAATATCTCCGTTGAAGCACTGATTGCACGATTTAACGCATTCCATAAAGATCATTTGCAAAATGGTCACGCGAACAAGACTGTTTCATTCTCATCCGCATAAAGAATTTAAATTCAGAACATTTTTGTTTGAGAATCGAATTTGAAGTATCGTTATAAATAATCGTATTAAACACGATTGTATCGTGCGACAGCGATGTATTCGGAAAGCGAGAGCTGCAGAGCGACATTCCGCAGTAATATTCCTCGAACAGGGTCCAGGGATGTGACGCACCAAGACCATCGATTTAATGAAAATCGATTTCGCTTCAATTGTTTGAAAATGATTTTCTGAAAGTCCGACAGCTATGGCTACCAGTTTACATAATGCATTGTGCTCATCATCCTGACACAATAATGACCATTTTCCTTCCAAAATTGCTTTTTATAAGAAACTTGATGTTTCATTTCCGTTTACGATTTTCGAAAGTGATTGTAAACCGATAATCGAGATTTATTTCTTGTCCACGGCTAATATGCTAAATTGCTAACCTTTCCGGCGGCTGTATTGAACAACAATTTTATTATAATTGGCACCGCGGTCAACGCTTCTTGGAAATTGGCCTTTTTTCTCTCCTTTATTTCCAACATTTAAGCGATCTTGTTTTTGCGCGGGAATCGGTCGAATGGACCTTTGTTCTCCGCCATATTGTTTTAATGTCGAATACTTCCAAGGGATCTACGAAACTAATGAAAGATGCGAGTGAAAATAACGGTATATATTCCCACTAGTTACATTGCTAGTTCTATTGATGGAACTAGTGGGATTTGTGTCCGTAGTTACATTAATTTGAGATGTGATCTACTGGGTGTACCAGAAACTAGTATGTTGTCCTGAGGGGACATTCTCGACATCTATGGTAACAACAAAATGTTCTACAACTTTTGTGACTTCAATGATTTTCATTGAAGAAATAGGCAGCAACTTTGTTTTAGATTTCTTCGAATTGCGTATTACGCAAAATATAGAAGATTTTTGTAGTAATAAACGTACGTAAAAATTAGGGATGTCAATTTTATTTAGAATTTTCTCAAAAAAAAATTATTTAACGCGTCCAGCTTTTCATTTTCACGGACACTCTATTTAAGGACATTATTCTTATATCTACCAAGAACAAGTAAAAAGCAAAACAAGGGGTATAAAAATTCTAATAACCAAAAAACCAATAGGAGCTTTATCACGAAAGTGAATTCGAATTAGAAATAGTTCAGACTTTGAAATGTGTTTTAGTAGTATTGACAGTGGTTGACATAGAAACACACTCGCCGTAATTAGGGGTGACTGGGCGAGGTGCAACCCCAGGGACCTGCCAGCTGACGCGGGCGCAATCGACCGCGAACCACGAATATTCACACCATTTTAGTTATGCTCGGAATCAATACATACATTATTATCAATACATACAATCCATTATTCTATTCGCATTTACATCTTAATTACCTACCTTATGTTACAGATAATTTATTTTCAAAGAAAAAATAATGACCTGGCGACATTCGTAAATCAAGTTTTTAATTATCTTCAACATTTTGCAACCGTTTTAGATGCTTCGTTCCAAACACAAAAGCAATAAATAACTAATACGTTATTTGAAGTATGTCCTACGCCCGAAACAGTCATTTGAATGCCGACGACATTTTTAAACGAAAATCTATCGGATTCGGCTAATTCTATATTCCAGTAGTATCTCACGATTTTTGACAAATCGAGCCGTTTGACGGCCAGGATTGGCTGACCTCCCCTGCTTCCCGAGTCCGCTCATGTCTCGGGCGCGTGTGAGGCATTGTGTTTTAGATTTAGAGGTCACATTTGGGTGGTATGGCTGGACTGTAGAGTAGCTTGGAGCTTTTGAAGTGGCCGGCGTTGCGTCGCACGATTTATTTCACACAACATCGGCTTAGACAAAGCTATTCACAATTCATTTAGATTTTATCGCTTTAAGACGAAAAACTAATAACGACACAGCTGGTTAGGCACATTATTATTATGAATTTTAAATGAGGACGGCTTTGTTAGCCAATCTAATCATTCAACAGATTGTCACAAATACAGAGCAATCTTGCTCCTTCTGCACTATAAGTACTATAAAGTACTGCGTAGGTAATTAAATGTTTCGTTTATGTTATAAGCTTACGACTTTTAAAACATACTGCTTATAAAATTCAAATGCTTATAAGAAATTTAATCTAAGTGGGAATGATAAACTCCTATTAGACATAATATTTAATCTAATTGCTCAATACCATATCACAATCTGTCAGTTTTTTAGATCGTGTTTTTCATTGGATCGCTGTCTGCCAAGCCGTACATATCATAGATCAAAGTCCCCGCCGTTGACAGATATTGTGATATTTAGCAGATTGCTTTAATAATATGCATGGATTACTTACGTAGCTAGCCGGTGGCCTTTTTTCAACAAAGTGACTTACAAGTGACTTTGTTCGGTCGCCGAGGTGGTCTCGACCGAACCACCTGGCGGACGGCAAACGAACCCGGAAAGTAAAATGTCAATTTGCTGTCCGCACCAATTTTCCAGATGTAAAAACTTTAGGGCTTTTTTGTAATCGATTGTCGAGTACATTCAAAGGACGGTAATCGATAGTAAACTAATCGAACATTACATATTCAGACTGCGTAGTCACCTGACACATTATTCGAGTGATTTTGACCACGAGAGAGGAGTCGATTACGATCGGCGCATATATCGTAGCGCCCTCCGCTGGGTTGCCAACCTCAAACGGTCAGTTCGCATAGTACATTGCACCCTGTTACAAAATAACTTAATGTCTTCGTCATTGGTGGCGTCTTTTTGTAATTTTTTGTCGCCATTAAATGTGCATTTTGGGTCGCCAACCAAACTGATTATCATAAAAGTAGTTAATTAAATAAAACGGATCCTTTTATCGGTTTTTGTTTTATTTGTTGTTCCATAATATGTTTGCCTAATTTATGTTGTTTGAGAAGCAAATTTTTTGGTCATTAAACAAATCGCTCTCGTAGGAATTATTATTAGAAGCTAGATGCAATATGTTATGATTTCAACATACGAGTCTTTGTATTATTTTATGGGAGCGTCGTATGGGTGACTTCGTTGACCTAAAGACGACCTGAGGCAAAAAAATAAGCCGCCCATTCACGATCGAGCACGACATCTTGTCCAGCCTTGAACTAGTTAGATCAGACGGGAACAAATCAGACAGACATGGCAACACCGGAAAAAAACAGCGATTCGCGGTACCGAACACAAGCGTGTTATTATCCTATTATTTTAACCTATTATAAATGGCATGCATTATAAACGATATGGGTAATATAACACGTTACCTACATCTAAATTAAGACTACACTGAATATACTGAAGCTGAGAAATTCATTATTGGTCACAAATTGAACTTAAAATAATAAGATTCAAAAAATATCATCGCATTGCGTCTAGCAAAACCACAAACACTAGAATTCACTAGATGATGTGTTCTTAAAATAACACTGACGTGCGCGTTCAAATCTTTTATTCAAGATTTTTGTGTCTTGGTGAATCTCGTCGTTTGCACTTTTTACGCCCTCAATTATCGTTAGATCATAAAATGTAATATAGATCCTTCAATCTATAGAGACCTATAATTAAATATTTTGGAACATATCACGAACATTGTTTTTGCATGCGTTGATCGAGTTAACCGTTTCTATGTATTGCCACATTGCGTCATGCTGCACCGGATCGGGGTCCGAGGATGCAAGAGAGGTCGCACGCAAGCCGTTTCATGTACCTCCTAATCGCCACAAATCATAAACATCAACCACCGAAAAAATAAAACATCAATCTTAATACCGCATCGCCATAATTTAAATTTTTTATCACCGCGAACTGTGAGAAACGGTCAGATGAAATATAGCGATCTAATAAGACCATTTTTTGCTCGAGTCAATTTTCCAATCGATAAATAAATACCCAAATTGGGATACAAAGCCGTCGACGGTAGGTATCGAATTAACTCGATTTCGGTACCGCGAATATAAATAAGTAGTTATTTGAACAACATAATGACAGGTTTGCTGATTGACTATCCATCGTATTGCAATTATGAATCATAAACAAAGAGCTTAGAGAACTAAAAAACTGCCAAAAGCTAATCTGTTAGCAATTAACCTATCATGAGCTATTGCTGAAGGTCGGCTGTAATGAATGGGTGCCGATCAGACAAGTTGCGATACATTTCCTATCTGCCAGCTGCCATGTCCTAAACATCGGGTTATTATCTAGCTTAGTTCATTGTAACGAGATTGCGATTCACAAGTGCCCAGGGGTTAGATGCGCGTCTACGGGCGGTTGAACTTCGCCGCGATAGCTGCCAGACTGCAGAGTTCACGGTCCCGAATGAACACTCATAAAATCTGTACATTATCCAAGCCGCAATGCAACGATTTTCTGCTCGAGTTATTTATTCAAAATATTTTTTTACAACAAAGAAAAATCGCGTGTTCTCGCACGCAGCATGTTGAGTATCAATCAATACAATAAACGCACCCATTTAATTCTTTTTAAATTACCAGTGTTGCCATTGAACAAAAAAAGCTTGGTTAAACGACATCTTTAAAAGCCTTTACTGGCAAATGTAATTTTGTGCGAATATTATGGTATGCCTTTATTACCAACACGCGGTTTTCTTTTACAAAAGATATTTTACGAAATTGTGTTTATGAACAATACGTTATATTTTTTTTTTTGGTTATTACATGTAATTTTGAATCATGTATGAGGTTGATGAGTGAATTATCTACCAATGTTGCTCAAGAAATAAAGGATAATATTTCTTCCGTTATTTTTTAATGACAAGAGCAACATAAAATGCAAGTAGGTGCATCGGAACGACTCGGTAAACATAGACAAACCAGTTCTGCACTATGCGCTCCCACACATAGACGGCTTCCCCACACGAGGCCTGCGGTAACGACCCTCTGATAGATCGGTTCATCCGATACCCCGATGACCACCTCGTGATTATGCGTTCCTAGTCTCACTACTGTAGTAATCTGCGCACCATCCAGTCTTGAAACTTACTTAACTTCAAGCATTGGTTTTGGTTTGGGATCCATGGGCATGTTTTTGAGGGGGCTCGAAATGGAACCTCAATATGGCCACAAAACCAAAGGAAATTAATGATTACACTGCGGTTTCCTTTCCATCGCAATATTACGAAAGCTCACAAAAGAATCGTGGTTAGCGGCTGCTACATACGGCATTACGGCCCATGTTACATAACTTCTTTTTGCCATAATATTTATGTATTAATTCTCACAGCTGATGAAACACGACCTAATTATTATTTTGAATGTAGGATGTATTTCTTTTTCCTTTTTCTAATGAGAATCCTAAAGTAATTAATTGTTAACTAAACTATCAAGTTTTTATGTAATTAATCATAATCTCTACGAGGAAAGTAGTAATAGAAGGCAAAAGTGCTTCACACATGGCCACGCGCTCAGACTGACACGCAAAGCAATATCATCACGTCGCCGGCATCCGCTCTGCCATGCATTGTCCGCCGGATGTCTTGCGGTCACACGCAATTTCACTAACTCTACTGTGCTCATGACTCCCTGGTACTATCGTACATGAATACTATAGGAAATAAACAGAAGAAATAAACGTTAGTCTATTCTGTCTTGCAAAAATAACCTCGCACTGATCATGCGACTCTGGTACATTTCATCTGCAATGCTAGAGTAAGAAACACGTTAACCAGACTTAAAATAAAATAAACAAGTACGAGAGATCTAACTACAAATTGATTATTGGACGGTTACGCTATGAAAATTAAAAAGGATTGATTTGGATATTAAGACAGTGGTGATTCAGGGTAAAGTTCCGATTGATTCTCGCCTCGCTTGCCGTTTAGCGTGTCATAAAAAGCAATGAACCTTCGCGTCATTATCCGAAAGACATAATTCAACGTTCCACTCACAGTTAAATTAAAAACGCGTAAATGCCGGTGGGCGACCTACCGATTCATTCGACTTCAATTAGATTTCGCGAAAGGCGAACAATAAGAAATAAAATCTGCTCTTTTACGATCGCCCTGTCAGCCTGCGCCTCGGTCAGATGGTCGTAAAACTTGTAAATACGGGAATGCAACGGGGCCGATTGGCAATGTTGCTAAAAAAACCAAAAGAGCCTGAGTTTTAACCCGAAACTGCCGGACTGATGGGGAGGTTTATAGCGTCGGAAGTGGGTCACCCGAGCACAAAGCCCCGCCGATTTTACTGCAATTGCGTCATGAAAAAGGTGCAACGTTATAACTCCTGGCTTGCTACAGTCGTGTCCAATCCGGGGGTCAATTGTACTAACGTTTTTAATAAAGTTACGTTTGGCTTGTGAGCCAAAACGCGGGTTATAACCGAACCGACACCTTCAACAAGAAAAAACAAAATACAACCGAATTGAGAACCTCCTCCTGTTTGAAGTCGGTTACAAATACAAGCAATGATGACTAAAAACCGAACACAACGACGTTTGAATTCGAAGTTTAAATCTACACATATTTAGGTACCATAGACAATCCAGTCCTCCGTATAATTTGGAAGCTTCTAGAACTTGCATCTTTAGATCGATTCAAGTTCTGAATCGTCCGGCACACGTAACCCTCGGAATGCAAAACGGAATTTCGCCAGGTCTTTGTGGCGGATTCCCAGACGGCGGCAGTTTGTAAAAAGCGTTCACACGTACCTCCAGAAGAGAGTGGATATGGGCAAATTAATGTAAAGTGCAGACGCAGCTGAGTCACACTATCTAGTAATTTAAAAGGCACTACATTTATTTTAAGACTAAGCACTGATGAAATTCATAATTCATAATATCTTTATTCAATAAATTTCAGGTGTGATACAGGATCTTAAAAAATAACATAATATATTTCACTAAAACCTGCCTTTACAGGCGTATGAATAAGAAAAATAAGTACATTAATAGACATTCTCGTTATAAATTAGTCCTACCTATATTTTATTGTCAAAGAATTCATTTATGCTATAAAAGCATTTTTCAGCAAGCCATTGAGTCAAATTGGATTAGACTAGATGATTAACATGCTCAAAATAGTTATAACCAACGATCGTTTTTATATATAAGAAAAGCTAAACGGTTTCGTACCTTATTCTAGTGACCCTGTTGTAGAAACTTCTTGTGTGCGAGCTCGTCCGGGGAAGTACTACCACCTTACCTATTTCTGCCGTCAAGCAGTGATGCTCGCATTGCTGTGTTCCAGTTTGAAGAGTATGAGTGCACATGACACTACATCTTTATGTCTCAGTGTGATGGACGCAGTGCAATCACAGGTCACGTCTTCAGTGGACTGGTTCAGTGAGGCAATGCATCGTTAAAAGCAGTGTTTACCGCTCAACATCGGGTGAGCCATCGACTTGTTCACTCATTAAGTTGTTTTTTTCTTTTGGCCATTACGGCCAGGCGAAAGTCCTAAGACCATACTGCCTCGTCTTCCGTTTTTTCTACTAAAGTTCTTTAAAAAAAATAATTGAGCCAACGATACCCAGTCTCCTTAAACCCGAGGGGTTATTAGTCGTCGAAATGATACAGTCGTCCCGTTACAGAGCCTAGACCTCTAAAAACTAAGGGCGATTCGGTCATGGATCCAGTTTTCCACTTTTATTTTGGCTCAAGTCGATCGAGACAATGCCACAGGCTGCTTCTAATTTAGAGCTCAGATTGTTCGATAAACTGTCTATAGATAAATGTTTATCGACTACCGTCGCAAACCAATTATTTGGATATATTGATGAAACGGACGCGCTCACCGAATAGACAATAGTTAATAGTTTGTTTATCCTTTTTAAAACAATAATTTCCCGATCGTTGTCAATATTCATTTGTTTTAACCCCCGACGCAAAAACGACGGGGTGTTATAAGTTTGACGTGTCTGTCTCCGTGTGTGTGTATGTGTATGTGTGTGTGTGTGTCTGAGGCAACGTAGCTCCTGAACGGATGAACCGATTTTGATTTAGTTTTTTTTTTGTTTGAAAGGTGAATTAGTCGGGAGTGTTCTTAGCTATGTTTGATGAAAATCGGTCCAAGATTCGGGGGTTTTATAAATTTTTAGTTTAATTATTACTTGTTAAAACAATAATTTTCCGATCGTTTTCAATATTCATTTGTTTTTGACACGAGTGAGTCCTTTTGACATGTCATTTCCAAGCATTTCCAAGTTTCTATGGACCGTCCATGGAAAGTTGCAAATGCTTGGACGGAAACTTGTCCAGGACGCATAAGTATAGTTTTATTAATCTCGAAACAGAATCTCGAGACATAAATTACAATGACATTGTTATCATGTCACTTATTGACCTATCGTAACCAATAAGTCAACGCTCGCACAAACGAAAGAAACAGATTATTGTTATATGCACGTCAGATACTTTATTATCATCTTTATTTATAGGCCATTACGTAACAATTGGCCTGTTTCTGTATAAGCAAAAATCTGTCTGTCTTATTTTATTTTATTTTATTTTATTAAAAAATTGGATACCCAACACAGGTTTACACTTCACGTTATTACAGGTTCATTTAAAATATAAAACTAGGTGCTCCCATAATTAAAGGGTACCACAGCGTGCGTAAAAGAACAAAAAAAACAACTTATTACAAAAGTAAAAATTAAAGTAAAATCTAAGTAAGTATGTAGTAATAAAATCAGTAAAATGGTAGGTTCATGTTCTTAAAGCTAAGTAATCAAGAGTAAATTAACCAATAATAATTAGGCACAAAATATAAACAATCAAATAAATCAAACAAACTAGTAGTACAATATAAATATAAACATCAAGAGTGAGAAGATAATGAATGGTAAGTAAATATAGTAGTAGGTACGTGTTTAGTAAATAAGTAGGTACAAAAGTAAGGCAAACTGCATGATTATTATCGTTACCTATGATATGGTAATATGTTATGATTACCTAGTTAACAAATTAATCGCAAGAGCTGAAAGAAGATACTTAGGTACATAATAAAGATAGAATATAATTATATTACAGTACAACCACATGGTATTTACACAAGTTCTCTCAATCGTTTTTTGAATTTTGGTAGAGAATCAGATAAATCCAATTCGGTAGTTTTAGAGATGATATTGTATTGCTTGCAGATTCTTGGCATAACGGAGTGTTTTCCAAGGTTAGTTTTTGAGTAAGGCAGGTTAAATAAGTTGAAAGCTTTAATCCTAGGTAGACGAGATGGGGCGGAAATACTTAACATATTAACAAGATCCGTACAGTTTATGTTCCCATTATATAATTTATGCAAAAAAACTAGGTCTATTTCTTTTCGGCGGGAAGACAGCGCGGTCATTTTATAATACTTAAGTCTTAGTCGTTAGGCCACGACGGAGGCCTTAAGGGGGCCTAAAAATTCATATGAACGAATGAACGAATGTGTCTAAAAGTTTACACTGTTCGGGATCACTCGGGTAGCTTCGGTTTCAAAACCTCTGAAGTTATTGAAATTGAATAGTAAAAATAACATTATTTCGAAGGTAAAATTGAGTCCAAATCTTTGATAAGTAAAACCACGGGTAAAAGTTGAAAAAAAATATCAGTGATTGATTGATTTATGCCTATAAACAGAGTGCTCGTTCATTTATTTGATTGATTGAATAAAGCTATGATAACCCTATTTATAAATGCACATTAAGATACAAGGTTACTCCCACGCACTACGTCGAGGTAGGTCGGGATATCAACAAACCCAAAATAATCAAACATCTTAATTTGTATGGAGTCGCTGAACTAGTGCGAAATCGTCTAGTCACTTATGATTGCCTGGTAGTTCATGAATCATGCATTCACCATTGCATATCTTCTTATCTCACCAGACAAAATTTTGATGTGTTCTATCTAGGTGAAATTAGACTAGAATTTACCAGAAAAACCATAATCTTACTAGATCATCTCTAATGATGATACTTCTTGATGTAAAGTACCTCGCTGCAGCTGCGCCTGCGCATATTGTTAAATTTTTGCGACAATTAATGGGTACGTGATTGTAGTTTTAATCCGGCACAATACGTTTTAAATCGCCGCAGAGATCGTTGATAGGGTCTAGGGTTGAATTTGCATAGAAATCAGATTGACACCTACTGAACCAGCTTAAATCTTGACGCAAACTAGCAAACAATAGTTGGTTGTTTGTTATCGGCGTTTTCTTCACAATATTTTTTTGGAAAAACCTTTAGGGGCCCGTTAAACCATAATCATTTCCCTGCCCTTATCCCGCGCTAGGCGGGGTCGGCACAACATGTCTTCTTCTTCCACTCGCTCCTATCATTCGTCAACTCAGAATCTACTCCTCTCACATTCATATCCTCTTCCACACAATCCAACCACTTCTTCTTCGGCCTTCCTCTACCTGCGTACCCAGTCACCCTCATATTCATAACTTTTTTCGTGATATGACTTTCATCCCTCCTCATTACGTGTCCATACCATGCTAATCTAGCACTCTTCACCTTTTCAACAACAGGCGCCACTTTCAGTTAGCCCGTTAAACCATAAGCCCTCAATAAAAGTACCTATTTAATATCAAGATCTCTATTATTTTGTTTTGCATTGTATTGTTATACTTACTATCCCTTTGATATAATACATAACCAAAAGCCATTACCGGTCTTCGGCCATCTGCTTATAGTGTGAATTCAATAAGACCTGTTTTGGATATCTCTTCCTACATTTACCTAAAAGAGGTTTATCCACATTACATTGGATACATTCGATTTATCGGGTTATTAATGTCGATAATTGACGCAAATGAGTCTAGAATCGACCATTACAACTCCTTTTTGACATGTGAACGTCGGTCAAGTAAGACCCACAGTCTGCCCACATACATAAAGTTTTGCAGTTTGTACTCATAATGGAAAAGTCTTTATGTCAAAGGAAACATTGTGCCTCGATTTATCTTTCGAACAACAACTCTTTCAATAAAAAAACAGATTCTATTTTCAAAGTTCAACAAGAACCAAAAAGTTTCAAACCTTTTTGATGCCGCAACGAAACAATTCAACATAATCGCGTTCCAAACTCAAATTCCAAGCAATTATACACTTCCGTTTGCACATAAGCAGACAAGATCAACAAGTGTTAAATATCCACAGTACACTTAGAGACACAGTGCTTAGAGACTGACCCATGGAATAGACGAAGCGAGTCATTTTAAATTCTCGTTGCGTGCGACTGCGTCACTATCGGAAACGCTAACGGCATAAGTATTCAAATTCAGGCGGGCTTCATCTTTCAGATAGCTTTCAACCATAGACGGAGCGTTGAGCGGTTCTCCTATTTTATTTCCCTGATAAACAAATATAATAAATAAAATAAGCCTTTATTGCTGTTTGGTTACGGGATTTCCTATCTAACTTATATTGCCTAAATTAATCTATTTAAATGTACTTCTTAAACTATTTATTTATCGGCAATCGACAAGAAACAACCTAATAAAAATGTTGAAAACGAAAAAACAATAAAACGTGTCTAATGATAAATCACTAGTTACCAAAACTGTATTAAAATGGACATGCCTTGTATGACAATCAAAGTAATAATGTACTTAGCTAAATAAATTAAATTGAATTTGGAAAAAGTTGGGTTGGTAAATTGACGTGATTGATTTTTTAAATCAAATCCATCTCATCTACGTGACTAATTAAATAGATTAAAAGAGTTTTCGCTTCAAAAATAACAATAATAAACTATGAAAAAAAAACCAGGTAGGTACTTTGACTGCATTTTGTACATTTATTTTAAAACTTCTTATGTTCGTTAGCGATTCACTGCGTCTGTTACGCACTGAAATATTTGAATGGAAATATTTTGATCGCTCCGCTTGTGTTTAGACCAAACCCTGCAAGCTCATAGGTTCACCAGCGTATCTTGACCTCTTACACCGCATGGATTCATTCCAATTCAGTTTGTTCTCGCGTAGATCAGTCGAACAGGTGAGGTCTTCCTAAATTGGCAGACTGTCGATTTCTTGATGGAAAATACGAACACTAGTTACGAGCTTAGAATATATCTGTGGTTACGAGAATAATATTATATGTTGAGCTTTTGATTATACCTATCGAAAAAAAAAAAAGTTTGGCTAAACATTTTATATATAAGTCTTGACGTTGATATAAAAATAATACTTACGTAACTTACTACATAGGTAGTACTATTTTCGCACGGCAAGTCGCGAAATGTGCAGGCTCGATTCCTGCGAGGGACAAAATGTTTGCGTCATCTCAAATCTGAAATTCAATCCGTAGTATAGTATAGGTTATCCCATTTTTGGCTAGATTTACTAGATTATTCTAGGCTCGCGAAGAACTGGCGCCTAGAATTACCTAGTACATTAGACGATTCTAAATGATCCTTGTGATTTTAACAATATTTTTCTAATTCTGAGATTTGGCTAGTAATTAATACAAAAATTCTTTTCCGTACAAAAATACCTACCTTATCTCTATACAACTTATTTAATTATAATAAGAAATTATTATCTGTATCACTTTCCGCACTAGTGCGCGCGCGACACACGGACCTCAAGAATTTATAAAAAAATCTGTGTTCGGTACACCGTAAGCGTATTTTTGTGTATTTATGTGTACATCTCGAGATGTTTATCGACTTTCCGACATTTTTCTCGAGACGAAGATTGTTACAACTCATTGTTCACAGAAATTTTGATCTGATGACGTGCATTATTACGTAGGTACATTTTTAGCACTCGTGCTTTTATTACGATTATTTTTACATTTTTGTTACGTTTATTTATACCAAAATTGGTTTACGTAAAGTGAAATATAAACTTGAACTGAATCTGAAACAAGCAGGTGTCTGTGACTTCGTTCGCGTTGGATTTCATGTAGGGAATCAGTTTCTTACTGAAATACAACAATCAAATAGAATGCAAAAAATACTGAAATATCATCGTTTTAACCCTTCAAATAACAAAGAACTTTGAATTTATTCAATAGTTATTTCGGATCCTTATTTTTGTTGAGAGCGTACATAAACTTGAACTGAACCATATCTGAAATAAGTTCATTCAATTGCCTGTGATATAGTGATGCGCAAGATCCGCTGTTTCGGTACAATGCCGAATAAATTAAATATCAATTTCGCGTCCCCCGCTGCGCTGCGCAGAACGCGTTGCGGTCTGCGCACCATTCCCTTGACTCTATATACCCGCATGCACTCGCTCCTTCCTGCAAGTTGGTAAGGCCGTATCCTAAAAGATCATTCTTTACGCCTAAACAACGTATGCATACGTTGTATTGAATGCTGACCGCGCTTCATAACTCCACTCCGACACTTACTGGCTCATCCTCACAACTACAACTGATGAAGGTGTACGTACTAAAGCTGAATTATGTCCTTATAATACGTTGTATACTTTTATATTTTTAACATTGGTCAATATTGTCGGACTATCAACGATAAATTCTTTGTTTAAACAAACTAAAATAAACTTTACGGCTTATTGGTTATTTATTGTTACTATTAAACTACTTAAGCGAGATTTTTTTTGTAAAACCATCCGATATCGTGCTTTGAATAAGCCATTCCGAAAATATGGTTATTATATTTTTTCCTTTTACGATGTTTTTATAATCAGCTTTTTGCAAATACTATTAAGGATTTTATTCGATCGACGACGTGCTAATTGTTTTTCTTTTTCTTTCAGGTAATTATGCATTCCGGTCGTCAAGTATGGTCAAGTGCCAGTCAATTAGGTATTTTACACGTGCCACACACATCACAACATTTAGGTAAAGGGTATGTAGATAAGAATGCAGATTTATCTTAAACAAGACTAATTTATTATGACCAAATTAAATAATTGCTGGCCATTGTGGTGCTTGGCAGTGACAATTAATTTGTTTATCGCAGACCATCGGGCTGGTGGAGGCCAACTGCTTTCTTATACATCTGCCGTTATGAAAACCACTCGGGAAACAGCTTTGAGTGGTTCTTTTATTCAATAAACTTATGTTTGAACATTAACTTATTGTATACCTATATAACTTTTATTAAGTTACTCAATGCAGTAATTAAAAAGACGGAGTAACTGACCTAGCCCAAGCGGCGTCAAGCACTTTCTTCTAAACTCAAAATGTAACCGTAACTATGAAGCGGAGAATGGTTTCCGGCGCCCGTGACGTCATGCCCGTCTCGCCGGTCGCCGCCCATACTACGTAACCTTGGCGAGATGCGCGGCCAGCCAGCGAGTGAGCGCGACTCTGCTTTCGTTTTCACTACTCATTTTTTCAAAAATATTTATCTGCATCTTATTTTGGAAACAACTGCTACACCTCTTGGCACAGTTTTAGCGCCCCGTCTGATTGTTTCCATATTGCATGAAAAGCTGCATGTCCGCGGTTATAAAAGTTACGGATATCGAATGGCATTTCATTTACTCGTAGGTAAATTGTGAAATAAAAGCAAAAGCTGGGTAATTTTTCACACGATCACGGGCATAGTTGCCCTAAGCGCGGTATGCCCGGGGTGAGCGAACTTGCAACCTGTAATTTCGGACCGCAAAAGGAGCAAAACGCATCGAGATCGGTGATTAAAAACCTTTGTCGGTTCTACTAATATTTATATTATTTTCGCAACGCGGCCGACATCTAATTGGTGCTCGTATATTTGATGTAGGTACGAGGACACCGTGGCGGCGGCGCCCACCACCGACGCTTCATTAGTTTTCCTGGTATCGAAATCATAAACTGCTCAATTTTTTACGTCCAGTCGTTTATGTCCAAACGTGACCCGGCCGCTGCTCGCCCATTTCGGTTTTCGCCGACAAAGGCTTGTGGAAATATTCATTTCCCGAGAACATCACGCTTTTTAAAGCTTTTCGTGTCATACGACCATAATAATATGAATTTTATACCAGTCTCGTTCGATCCATCAATAAGGTGCTAAAAAATAAAAATAATGGGCAAATTATAAATTATTGCTGGTGGTATGTATGAGTAACTAGTTTCAACTGGCCATTGGTACTCTCGATCGGCCCAAGGTCTGGGATATTGAACTTGGCTCGGAGCAACAGCACGACAAGGTTCGCCGCGAAAGAGACGGATGCAGCACTATCACTCATTGTTATGGGGGAAATGTCGTGAACGGCCACACGCATGGCTTTCCGATAGGTTTTCTTCAATGACTCAACTTCAGATTCCTAATCTGTTCGTTATACAGTGCGATGCAAAGCAGCTGATGGCAGGCGAGGCGATGCGATCCCGTAAGCTCGACGCGCACTTCCTTAAACAATGTAGTGTGGTAAGAACGAGACAGCCGATGGACGAGAAAACCTAGCTCGCAGGTCGAAGAGAGATGGCATTACCATGACAAGTGCATTTGCCGAAGCGACAGAGACGGTAGAAGTGCATTGCGCTGACGCATCACGATCGTCTGTGTGCTTTCTTTTCTTTTTTGTGAACGTTACTCTCGTGGTTTTAGTTCTTAGCTTAGGTTCATTACATACTACATACGAGTAAGGCGAAGAAGTAGTGACGAATATCTTTTATGCCAATGATAATCAGCAATGCCGTAATTAAATCTGCCGGTCGGACCGGTCGCTTAGCGTGGCATTTACACATTTATTCCCACGCGGTTGATGTCATTTTTATTATGAATGGCGGCCTTCACGAGATTCCTGTAAGGGTATGTTCCCGGGGTCCAGTGACCCAGTGCCGGCCGCTCCTCGTAGCCGGTAAATGGTTTTCGCTTCGTCAGCGTCCAGCCCGTTCCGCGCCGGCTGTGCTCTCCACTTGAATGAATACCAATAATCAATATCGTTCACAAATAAAACACCACGAGTGTGACTGAAGCAGGAAGGCGACTAAGCGGGTAGATGTAAATCGAAGGTAAACGTGCTAAGCGTTCATTGGCATCATTAAAAATAAATAATATTGGTTTTGGAATGTTAGTCAGCGCGTCATCTCGCCCTCCCGCCGAGATCGCGTGAACTCTTTATCGGTCGCCTGCATGGGTCTGACCGCACTTGCCAACGAACAAAAAAATACCCTTTGGAATTTGCACACACACACACACACACACACACTCATGCCATTCCAGTCAAGAAACTGTTTGATCACAGTTATCACAACGCTTACGATTAGTTATGCAACCAGGACCAACTTACAGCATACTGAAGTATTATACTCAAAGAACCCGATAACCACGTGTCACACTATCATACAATATCATCGTTCATAATAGAGTGCTAGTATTTCTCACGACGACGCCATGACCGAGTGCGTTCACACCCATAAACATCGTACGCAACGCAGTATCGACCGAGTACTTCGATCATAGTGCTGAGCCGCTGCTTATTTTATACTCGGCAAACATTCTTCGAGATAAGCCGTGAACGGCAAGACTGTGCTTCCCACATCTGCCGCGACCTTGGTTCCTTCAGCCCGTTGTGTAACCTCCTTATCAGTCACGCTTCTCTGGTACCAGCGCCACTCAACACCAGCAAATCTTACCCTGTTTTCCGGTCTCGATAGCTTATCGGAATTTATCAAGCAGATGCGTTCCAATCGGCACAGGATATTACGATACCTGAGTTGAGCACCATCCACGTGCAGTGCTCGCTGACACCGATTCTATGAAGAAAACCATGAACATATTAAGTATCTTTCACTATCGTTTGGTTAACGATCTCACTATTAAACGCAGCCAGTTACAGTCGCGTGGGTCTGTCTCATCTTGTTAACATAATTACGGAGTTTTCGGCTGTTCGAACCGGTTTCGGCATCCCGACTTTTGGTGCTTTTTATCGCTGCTCTAAATCAACGATAGCTTTTGTGCGAAACCGAAAGTTTAGTCAGAATTTAGATAATAAGCTAAAAGATTGTTGAATGAACGCTCTATTCTGTTTCGGTTGCCGACGACAGTTCAGATCAGGAATAGGTCGAATTTAACTCAAAAGTGAGTCGTGCGAGAAACAGTATGTTGCTCAGGACTTCAAAACCCTGGGCGACGCGCGGTCCTTACGCGCTTTTATTATTCCGGTTATAAATTAAACTGTACTCGTTAATCGGCCTTTTAATCCGTCTGGGCATTGACTCCGCGCTGGCTGTCGACTCTTCTGATGAATGGTCCACTTTATCTTGGAAACAACACGTCATCAAGAATTATAAAATCAAAGCAGTAAACGTCTTTCATATGTTGTTTACGTGAGAAAAGCCTACAATGGAGGTCCGACGCGGCGAGTCACCGTCGAAGAATGTGGCTGCATCTCGGGACAGCCTCCAATATATTTAGAAACAAAAAGTAAAACTATCTCACAGTAACTATATGATGAGACACAGCCGGCACATATTATTTAGCAGGCCACCAGATATCGACGTGAGATAATTCGATCCGAAGGATTTTTTGTACGTTATTGTTAGCCTCGAATGATACACTGCTTGAATATTTAGCTATATCCGCTGACTTCACCGCTTATAAAAAATGGCGAATAATTAGTCAATAAAAATTCCGTCGATTATAGTCGTAGTTGTTACACGGGTGTTACGTAATTGGAGTAAACGACCTAAGAGCTGGTGGTCGCTCGGGACGAAGGTCTCTGCTACCACGTGCTGGCAATATGGCCTGGCGGAGAGCTCCATTCGATTATTATTTCTTTGTGTGCAAACGTGACGCTAAAGTAGGAAGGAGTTTATTTAAATCGAGTGATTAAATTTAAATGAAGCAGTTAACAAAGGCTTCCAGTTTGTTGCCCTGTCGTCGCTGCTGAAGAATAGACTGCTGGAGATTCATGACGTTGCATCTGTGTTAACACGAAGCTTCGGCATTTGTAAACAATAACAAGCAGAGTGCAGCGATCCTAAATTTCGTATTGTTACCGTAATCATCGCGTTTCGAGTGGGCAGTGTAATAATTTGGGTGCGTTTCAGGCGGGCGATGTATGGTGTCCTTGACCGCGAGCGTCGCGGCGGCATACGCGATGAGTCCGAGTAAACAAATTGAATGAAACGCGTACGCTCACGTATGTTGTATGTGCCTGCCATTCATGTGTGCGCGCCGTTAACACACGATAATTCAAGAACTGAGTTTAACTAACAAGATAACACATCACAAAACTTTCAACGATAAGTTCATAAAAACAATTCCATAGCTATGGTTACTGAGGAAGTAACCCAAGTAACTACGACAGCATACCACAACGCTCTGAACTATTTATTTTATTATGTACTGACCATCAACATTGTATTTATAGTTTCAGAATAATAAAATTCAAGTAATAAAAAAATTACAATCAATCCCGTTGGTATCTGTCACAAAATTCAATCTAGTGAGATATCTATTTTTTACTAACTCACCCATAAAAAACTTTTTACAAAAAAAATGTCAATGTTCAAACATAATCTTTTCCAAACCGATTGGCTGTGTGTCGCGCGGCCAACGGAAACATCAAGTCACGGCTCGAAAGCGCCCCCTTGTAAGACACCAATTTATGCTCTCCTGGTACTTCTATGTACATATTTTGTAGAAACTTGAACATAAACTTGAAAATAATACTCTCGGTGATTCCCAAGAGGCAAACAAACATCTGTAATCGATCCGAAAATGAGGCTGAGTTCCGTCTCATTGGAAACTATTTCTTTCTGTATACTGATTGCTTCAGCGCCTGTAAACATTGCCCGGATAGGCACTATTTTATAGTTAGGCGTACATCTTCTTCTTTTTTTACTGCTCTTTGGCATCAATCTACTTCTTTATTTTTCTAGCCTTCCAAAATTTTTTAATGGACTAAAAAACTAAAATAAAGGTACAGAGAAACTAGATAGGGCTATACCTACTTTGAATACGCTAGCACTAATGCTAGTGTAGGTAAGCAGTGCTGAACGAGCTCGTCCGCCTCCCAAGTTCCTTGGGGTAATAGTGATGTGCCACGAACGTGATTTATCGATATCGATAGTCGGTATTTACAGAAAACAGTCTGATGTTATTACATTTTGGAAAACAAAAGTCAACGCAGGGAGAATCCTTGTGATTATTTTTAGTATTTTCTTACATATCTCTTGAAGAAATAGTTCAAGATCATCAGTTAAGGTAATGAATAGAGCTTTAGAAGAATCGATCTAAAACATTACTCCTAATATTTTTGTTACCGTTCTGTCCCATTGCTTGGCAAAGGCCTTCCCCTTTTCCCGCCACTTGTCACGGTCCCTCGCTAAATTAGGCCAGTCATGAGTTTTACAATGTCTGGTCTCATATTTATTATGATAGAAAAATCTAGATAAATGTAGATCTGGGTAATACAATAATCGTGTGGTGTGCAATAACGGAGCATCTCTAGTCTAGCAGGCGAAGGTGCGGCGCGGTGCGGGTCGACGATCGCCCGCGCGACCGATCGAAGGTCAAGGCTATCGACGGCCGATCGAGATCCTACTCGCAACACTAGTGCGCAACGAAAGAAAAAGTGACAGCCCAAACCTGAATAGAATGCGAGGACGAATAAAAATGAAAGCACTATTTATCTTGCGGCTCCACTCCACTAGGCCAGTGTTACGTATTCAAATTACAAATCTATCGATAAATTTATCATCACCGGACCTTTCTGAATTTTAAAACAACGTTGATCTTATTGCGTGGTTCTATCCCAGTTGTCAGCGGTCGGCGAACTCTAATTAGTTAAGCTCGTACGTGAATTAACCTATTTTGTTCTGAGCGGCCGAATTCGATACCTCGATAATCGTCTAATCGTTCGTCCGGCTGAAAGGTTTACTTAATCGCCGTACGCGACGAACTGGAAAGAGGCATTCGGTAAAAAATTGGTTCTGCACAGCTCAGCGGAGGCCGCGCTGCCGTCGTCGCGATCTCTTTTGTACTTATTACTCACATCTCGAAATTGTATCGTATTCCGTCGCCTAATTAAAATGTTCAGTATTGGATTGGTTGCGGACTTGCGGTTGTGTTTACGATTGGTATCATTTTTGTTTAATGAGTTATTCCGCTGGCCGCCGTGCGGATAATGCCAGTATTGGTCGGTCATCACGATATGCGCAATGCGTGCCTCTCATAAACTGCACCTCTTTAGTGTTTCTCATTAGCAATATTAAATTATTCAGTGTTGTAAACACCCTTTTGCTTGTTTTATCAGCAAAAATCTTGTTAGGTATGTTTGCGATTAATTTAAATAATTAACAAAACAACTCGATTCTAATCTGTAACTGATTTTAGGAGCGTTACCAGGATATAGGCGGCCGGTGATTACTCGACATCTGTTGTTAATAAACTCAATTGCCTATGGTTGTTTTTTATACGCATTAAACACGTTTAAAACGTCAAAATCTAAATATGTGGCAACGAACGTGCGTGCTGTTAACGTGAATGATCAGACTAATATTTTCACAGTTTGATAGGATTTGTTACGCGTCGAGTCGAATCACGCCGCGTCGAGTGCGATCGGTACCGGCTATCGGGTAATGTGTGCACTACACACACAATCATCATCATTCTCCTGTCCTTATCCCACGCTAGGTGAGGTCGGCGTCGGCACAACATGTCTTCTTCCACTCCCTCCTATCATTCGTCAACTCTGAATCTACTCCTCTCACATTCATGTCATCTTTCACACAATCCAACCACTTCTTCGGTCTTCCTCCACTTGCATACTCATATTCATAGCTTTTTTCGTAACATGATTTTCATCCCTCCTCATTACGTATTACACATACACACACACACACACACACACACACACATATATTATACTTATACGTACTACCTACATCCTTCAATGACTACGCGTCAAACAGTAACAGATATACTCATTGTAAGTACTTACAATGACATGACATAGGATAAATATGTTAACTACCAAGCAAAATAAGATACATAGATAAAAGCTCTATAAGATTCTCTTTGCAGTTAAGCAACGTTATAACTGTGAAGCTGCAGAATATTTGAAATTATCGATATCGATAAGCCACACATTACAACAATGCAGCATTTACAACACTAGGATGTCGCCCGAAATTCTGTCTGGTTTGAATAGGTTTTATATAAATTTCTATCGATGAAGCTATGAATTGCAATAGTCTTGTAGGTAGGTAGTACATCTGCTGTCCGAGATCGCGAATAGCCCAGTCTCTGATGCACCTAGTCTAAATGTCACTGTGTGAGCCGCCCGATTTAGCCGCTCCGAAATAGCGCGTTCAACAACCCCTACGTTCACCATCGTCCAACAGCTGACATTTACATCGACGGTCTAGAACGGTGTAAACATTGTGGAAAGGGCGAAAACAACCGATGGAATGCAAACATAGCGGTAATGACGCGGATTTTTTCGATGATAGGGTAGTTTTTTTCAGATGCTTTGAATTTCAGTGGCGTCCTATTTATGTTGACTTTTCGGGAGATTCAAGAAAGTTTTAGTATGTTCTCGAAAGGTCAGACAAAACTTATCGTCTGGGAGTACCTATTCATCTACATTCCAAGTTGAATCATCCGCAGCGCTGTCAAATCAAAATCAAAGTTAATTGAGCGTATATTTCAAACGAATCCCGACCACAGCGATACACTGCAATTTTCGATTCGTCATAATGACCATGCAGTAAAAACTTTGACACCTCGATGCCTAAATAACAATTACTTATTTACCGCTCCGATGATTGACGAACTATGCAGTCGCGATTACCTCCTTAATTTTTCTGCACTCCTAGTACATCGCTGAGTCAGACTGATTCTGAAAATGTTTGGATTCAGTGTTTGTAAACAAATTCACCGTACATTTTACGCTTTTTTCCACGCCACGATTTCGTACAGCTGGCTTTTATTACGCAATCTCACATTTTATTACTTCGCGCCTCCTAGTTAGAGAATGTGGGACGGATTGTGAATGTCATTTCGTTTCAGTGAACTTCAATAGCACTTTAAAACGATCAGCGCTGAAACTTCGGCCATTTCGTCTGGTTGTTTCAATTAGTGAAGTCGCGTCTCGATTCTCATTGCAGTCGATTGAAATGACACTAATCTTATCAAGTCCATCGGCTGTAGTAGCGAGTGCGTCACATACATTCGGTGATCGACATTTCTTCAGAGCTATGTTATTTCTAGCCGAGTGAGGCGCCAACTTTAGACTGGGCAGGGCTCATCTCGGAATTGTTATTCGGTTTTGTAACGTTTTCCTCAGTATTTTGAATTTAGAACCTTATCGAGCTTTGCAAAAACATCGAGTAAACACTACGATTTGTGACGGTAAATAAAGACAACGTTTTAATAAAACATGATATTGTTTATGGTGTAGAGGTAGGTACGGTTGATGTTGAGATAATGAAGATTTTTAAGGTCGGGTTACGCTGGCACGTCGTAAAGGCGCAGCGTGGTGCTTGTGGCGATGGACACGTTTAAATTCGTTGAAAATGTGTTCGTGTCATAAAGCTTTATTTAATTTTGTTGCTGACGCTCTTGTTGATTTTTGTGTTTGCAAAAAATCAAATGTGAATTTTACTGTGAGGTTTAAAACATGCGTAGTTGCATTCTACTATGACTAAAACATAATTCAACAGTTTTGGTAAAACTCGTTACTCGTATACGAAGTCGAACACAAATTATAAGTAAAGAAACGTCGAAAAAAAATTGTGTTCTTTTAAAACCGTCATCAGGTATGCGTAAGCGCAGATTGCAGTCGAACAAACAGTTCTTTGTTCTCGTTAAATATTTGCAAATCGCTGGCCCTTCATTTTTGCTTCGCTTTCTGCACACACCGATGGCCCGAATCCTTTTTAACCGACTGCAAATAAAGGATGCTATTGATCAACAATTAGCGAAGACCGCTGTCTGATCATTTGTGACACTTTTGGGTTTTAGCAAAATGTGAAACTTTTGGGAAACATTTCGTAAGTGTCAACGAGACATTTTACTTATTGTTTTTGAAAACATACTTTATTCGTACCTATCTTATGAATCATGAACATTGAACAGCATAGCGATAAAAGATTTATGAACTGGGAAAAAAACTCAATAAAATACCTACGTATTTTAAATGCCCATATTTTAATAGATCAGATGACTTTAATGGATCCACTTTATAATTTTATAGATCCACTTCAAAATTCTTTATATTAGTTTATTTACAACAAATACATATTGCTGTAAATTCATTTTGTCCACATCCTTTTGAATCGGAAGTTGGGAATTAGGAAACAACCTTTTGTGTTGCAAAACGTATAATACCCAACCGATTGAAACAAGCAACTCTTTGTTCACAGGTAGGTAATACGAGGTAGGTATTTGTAACAGAAATCCTTAAGTGGTATTTAAATAATAAACATTTTAAGGTTGATCGTGCACTGCAAGCGATAAAATAATTAGTCATTATGATCTATACCGTGATTGACGTGTATGTAGCTAATTTTGTAAAAATCTTATCCGTCAAGGCAGTAGATAGATAGATAGATAATTCTCTTTATTGTACACAAGGAATAGATACAATATACGAATCTTAAAAACCGACTTACCATTGTACAACGGTTGCCAGTATAATGTCTTCTTGTTATAGATAGATAGATAGATAACTCTTTATTGGTACACCACATGGAAACATTACAAAAAACAAAGAAAGCTTATAAGGTATCACAATGGACGGCCTTATCTCTGAGAGCGATCTCTTCCAGGCAATCTAATATATATCTTTACAGTGTTTGAGTCCTTGATATTAAGATAAGATAAATCTTTACAATTTAAAACATTAGAATAGTAAGCGTTAAAAATACGCAGGGCTATTTTTATTATCAGCATATAAAATGGTCATGTATTTTAGCACGATTCATATCTCCTTCACTACTCAACAATCTTTACATAATCGCACGTCTACGAGACGGTTATTCGTCGCTTGCGCAGGTCATTGCCGACCGAAAATCCAAGGACAAGTTATTATCAACGTTTTAAATTGTTTAGTCCAGTTGTTCCCAAAGTATGGCCCACCCAAATATTCGCCCGTATTTGGAACTTTTTGATAGGCGAGTCGCGGTTCAACTTTGGGAACCACTTAGACGAACACCTGGGGTACCTTTGTAGAATATTCTATAGCTATCGGCTCTATAGCCTAATAGCGCTTACTCACCCCTTTATGTGTTTCCCCTTTAAACCAGCTAGGGGACAATAAAAAACTATTTCGCTATGTGAAGCATGGCCTTTACAAACGGTTAGGTTGTTGCTAACTAAAGGGGATGCCAACCAATTTTATGGGAACCGAAAAGCCCATCCTGTTGTCATTTGACCCAGTTTTCGGGGCACGTCAATTATGTAAAAAAATTTACATTGTGCGATACTAAAACATGAGCTTTGTGTGCTATCCTCGGGGGAGCGTACCAGGAACGCATAAAGCGAACAAGATTATGAGCTAAATATTCGCGATTAATTAAACAAAGGTTTAAAAAATGTTACGCAATTCTAGCAGTGGCCTCACTTACCTAGTGCTAGTATCTAGCCGGAAACGTGTTGTATGGCAATGAAGGAGGTCGTAGGCACCAGTTATCAGCATCTAAGCATGCTCGCCGGTCATGGGGCCCTGGTACGTAATACCTAAAACTACTTTTGATATTCTGCCGCCCGGACCAATGACTACGTGATGTTAGGGCCAACGCACATCTATCGACAAAACTGTTTTGTCGCGTACTTAGAGACGTGAAAATAAATTTTCTGTTATAACGAAAACAGCATATGCTGAATACTTCATCGTCATATGCTGTTTTCGTTGTAACGAAACTCACATCAATTGACACGACAGTCTTTTCTTACGTTTTTTATTAATAGGTTCGCAAACCAGCCGTTAAAACAATTTAATTAATTAATTAAATTGGCCGAGCGGGCTTCTAAAAGCGAACACGCATGCATAAAATTATGTTTACCTATCTATTATAGCATTGTTTAGTACCTACCTATTAAACATTGCTTTATACGCATATACCTAGAGAATGAACTGAGCTTTTTTAATAAATAAGAATATAAAGTAATTATGTAGTGTACTTAATAATATTATTAAGTACTTAGGATGATTCTCATTAAATAAGCAAGTAACGAAAACAGCAAATAAAAAGAAGCATATCGTAACTAAAAAAGTTTTACTGAGAAGTTTCACATCACTAACTGTTCGACAAGACGTTTTGTCTTTGGTTTGCGTTCTCCCTTAGAGATGATTTTTGGAGGCAAAAAATATGCATATAAGGAAATGTCTTCGTTGTATTAACTCGTTTTTGTGTCAACCTTCGTTGTTCAATTGTTTTCGTCTGCACTTATAATTTACACCTTTGTGTACGTATGTACTTTAATAAGTACAGACTTACATGTAGGTATTAAAACCGAACCTCCTTGCAGCCAACAATGTTGCTGATATAAAAAAAAACATTAATATTAATCTGATCCCCAAAGGTCTAATGTCACTGCACCCATAGGTACTCTACCCGGTTGATTCACCGATAACGCTTATCGCCGAAAGTAAATCTAATGTTGCACAATTTTACGCACTTATCTACCTACTCATAAAATATAGTCTACGTCGTAGACTATCGAAGACTATTTGTTTACGATACAAAGTACCTGCCCCCGTATTCCAATCTTTTGCTGTCAAGTTATATTTCACTGCCCAGTGTAATTTCTTCATTCTTTTTAGACACTTGACAGCAAAATATGCGCGAAAACACATCAAATGACGTCATAATGTCACTATTTAGTCACAGAATAACTATGAGTTAGTATGAACTGACCATGATTTAAAACTTTGCAGTTCAACTTTGATTGGCATACCCCTGCTGAAAATGTCTTACTACTACTACTCAAAGTACTTATGAGAATCTCTACATTTACACAATACGATATTAGCTAATAAAAAATTCCGTGTAAGTTTTGAAAAAGAGTTTAAGGGCGGCTTGCACCAGAATCGCTAAACGCGTTTAACTCTTAAATAGTATTTAGCGAGTTGTCAAGTCATACAAATACGTCAGATTTAAATCGATTTAGCTATTAAATACGTTTAGTGATTCTGGTGCAAGACGCCCTTAGTTACAAACATGGTGTAATTTTGATTTACCTGTATTACTACGGTATTATGAATTGATCGTGAATCAATTTAAAAAAAACTGCTGTAAGATCAAACTCACTTTTTGTACAAGCTAAAGTATAAAGAAGAATGACCATTCTGATGCGCAAACTTTCTTCTATAACTATGACGTGTCAGATTGTGACATCTATGTTGAAACTAGAATCGATACGAATTTGAACATCACGTACCCTGTAGCTTGTTTCACAACTAGGACAAACTTCGTACTTCATGGAATACTTATAACCATGCGTGCTCGAAATAAACATTTTATAGTTTATAAGTTTAAAAAACTAGGAAAACCGACTTCAATTTCATCATCAGCTGATGATAATGGCAGTTCATTGGGAATGTTCTAGTAACCGTAAACACCACAAAAAGTTACAGAAAAGCAAAAGTTCCAGTTTTTCAGTTATTTCTATTTATAAGCCAAACTACTGAACCGATTTTGATGAAAATTAAATGGGACCAACCTGGAAGTATTTCCTTTCAGATAAAAGAATGAAGTCTGTTAAAAATTATTTTCAAAACATGTAGAAAGATACCAGGAATGCACGTGATTAGTCAGTATCGGCTAGGTACAATAGCATTGCAAGTACCAGGCGTTTATAAGTCATCAGGAGTCTTACCAGCGCCAGTGTTCGGTGATTAGACCGTTTACCGTGAGAGCTGGCGAGGAGCCAACCGGGCCAGTGCATTCACCCAGCGACGAACAGATAATCTCGCCTACGACTGATTTTATTTGAGTTATGATGGGATATCCCATACGATAGATTTCATTGTTGTGCAGAAAATATTACTTATCCTTATCTTTTCATCATAATGTCTCTTTCTACTCTCTGACCCTGCTGCTTCACTGGTACACAGTATCATTTAAGTTTAAACAATAGAAATTAGGAATAAGTAAGTGTGGGTTGAAAGAAGAACTATAAATCAAATGTTTTGGTCGAATGAGGAAAAATACCTACTGGGTTGAAAAATTATGGGTTGACGGGGGAAGCACTGACTACCCCATGTTCTATACCGCTCATTATACAAAATGAACCTACCCAATCATCAATTAACTGTTATCGAGTGTTGCCTATTAAAAATCCAAAGCATCGTAATATGCATAAAATTTTGCAGTAACAAGTAAATTTTATCTAACCAGTTTTTTATTGCACGAGTATGACAAAATGTTATTAAATGTTTTTTATCATAAAATGAGATCACAGCCTCTCGGTTCGATGCACTTTAAACGCGATCTTTGCCCAATTTCCTAGTATCCGAACTATTATTATAGAACTAAGTAAAATAAATAAAGTTAATTAGTATTAGAACTAAGTCTAATATCTAATTTCCGGTACAGTACAATAAAGAGTTCTCTATCTATCCGAACTATTTGTTAAATAACATCTGTCTTTAAATGTGAACTATTTAATATTTATAAAGTGGCCAAGGTAAAGACTATTTCCGGTTGCAAACTGTAGGCATGGATCTTGAATTATTCCATCTTAGAATTTGATTATTTTTAATCAAAAAATTATTTGATTCAGTATACAATTAGTTTGGTTGATTAAAAAGTGCTGTAAACAGGAAAAATCCATAGGTATTTTAAAGCTAGGCTACATCTTAAAGTCACTGCTGAGTTACATTGAAATATGAACTTTATAACCTAGAAATAAAACACAAAACATGCTCTAAAATTCGACCTCGTTTTCGTCTACAATATTTATTACAAATAGGTTTAACAAATCAGTTAGACGTTTTAAGTTAGATAGTTATAGCCCTGATCTTATGTTTATTAGTTAAACTATTGTTTAAGTACAATGCATTATTTAAACTGAAAGCAGACAGTATCTGTGATCACGCGCATCCTTGGTATACGAGTATATCCTCAGATGCAAAAGGTATTATTAATTCAAACATCATCACTACATCATGCGTGCTACATCGTCGACCGCATCGTCACTTAACATCAGGTGAGATTGCGGTCAAAATCTTGCTTATAAAATAAAAATAAGTAAATTTATTCAATTACAGATAATAAAACTAAATAATAAACCTACCATCTGACCTTTACGTGTACTATTTATCATCATAAAAAGTGTACTTATGTTAGGTACTAAAACATAAAGTAGGTACGTTCAGGTATTAAAAATCTAGATCGTCTGGGCGCAAACAAATTGGCACCTTTTTTATTTTTGTAACAAAATACGGATCATTTTGTTAAATAAAGAAGTGATTATCACATAGAAGTGTAACACGATGTGACAGATTGCTCGACTGTGCAATCCGAAAGGTGGACACAGTCGAAACATGTTCACAGTAGGTCAACTCCACAGTCCTTAGTATATTTAAACAAACTATGTGTATTTATGCATTTTTGTCGGTTTTACTTGGTTTGTTTTCGATGATCTATGTAATGAGGTCTGATTTCGACAACATTTTCACTTTTAAAAAGCTTCACCACCGCTGGTTTGTAATATAATTGATATTCATCTACGCAAACTATTGTTTCAAAGAGAAAGGCTTACGAGTAGTAATAGTACAGTATTAAATTCAAATAACTTATACATAGTTTCATATTCGGCACACGCGTTTATCGTGGTTTGCATAGCAATCTTGAAAACTTTGAGTTGCTAAGCAAATATCTGTAGCTTTAGCAAGTTCAAACAAACGTGGTTATTTTTAAATTCAATATTTACACCAATTAATAAGTACGCTTGATTGTAGTGGATTGATTAAAATATAAATGATGATTTGGGTAGAAATTCACAAAAAGCACCTACCGAAGTTTGATTTATTCTCAAAAATTCAATCAGAATTTGGGTAGAAATTCTGATTGAATTTTTGAGAATAAATCAAACTTCAGTACTTTTTGTGATGAATCAAATCTGCGTTTTATATTTTGATAAGAGTTGATCTACTGTTTATCTGCACACTGTCTGGGTCATTTTTTGTCTCAGTTCTGACCTTGCCTCGACTTTTACCTACATCAGAGATTAAATAAAATAAGTATGTCGATATTTGCTTCTCTGGTTATTAATCTCAATTAATTTAGACATAATAATAATGTTGGCTAGATTATAAAGTCTATGTTTAATAAAGATTATATGTTTTGGTGTCTAGCTCTGAATGCAAATTATTAGATACACTGCCAATCATTTGTACCTCAATTTATATACTTTTTGTTAAATTAATGACGTATTATTATTGTGGCATATGACTAAGAATATTTAGAACCTAGTGGGCTAACTAATAGTTAAATAGTAAAGGTCATTTACGTACTTACCTATCATTATGTAACTAATATTTCTGCGAACAGAAGACCTCGCAAGCACATTTTTTTGCAACAAGTCATATATCACTAAAGTTATTTAAAATGGGATATACTCGTATCACCGCAAAGCATATTTGTCATAAGAAGAAGAATTAAACTCCACAGACTACCTATCGCCATCCGCTGTTTTTCATCAACATATTTTCAGAATTTTCTAATTGTGTTATGAGAAGGTGGTCCCAGGTGATCCCAAAGGCTCCATCAATCCCTACATATTAGTTAAAGGGTCGATTCCACTGGTGGAAATCTAAAAGTGATCAATTCACTGCATTTTAGGGAGAGCCGCCATCACGCCGAAGTGAGATCTTCACCAAATTTTTATGCAACAAATTTAAAGTTAACTACGTTATAAATAAGAAAAGAACATTGAAATAGTCTCCTTGTAGACCCATTTTGGGGGGAGTACTCACTACCTACCCCTACAAAATTTTTTTTTTTAATTAACCCATACTGTCCCACTGGCAATATGACTTGCCCTACTGCTGGATATAGGGTCTGTACTCCTGCCATTCAACACTCTTGTGATATCTCATCCATTCACACTAATCTACAGGTTTCAGTTTACTAATAAATTATTTCTTTTTTCAGGTAACTATCGGGACAGTCGTCTACAAAATGAAGACGCATTCATAAGTATTTAGTTCCTAAGGTTTTACTTTCAAAATAAAAGAATAGTTTCAATTGCTTTCGCTGACTGTACACATAATTTTCATGACGATGCGACTTCAGACTAATTAGTACCTAGTACCTACCTACAGTACTAAATACCTACAGGTGTCGTAACTTTGAACCTAAGTACCTAAAATTTCAAGTACCTACACGAATTTGAAGGTCATACTCGTTGTAGGACGACACTTATAAGAAACTCTTTATCAAAGTCAAAAATAAGATTTAATTTGGAAGTAGCACATCAGTCACAAAAAAACCTAAAACTTACAATACTTACCTGCATAATACAGAACAGAACACATATTATGTTAGGTATATTTTACAGAGGTCAGCAGGGGTATGCCAATCAAAGTTGAACTGCAAAGTTTTAAATCATGGTCAGTTCATACTAACTCATAGTTATTCTGTGACTAAATAGTGACATTATGACGTCATTTGATGTGTTTTCGCGCATATCTTGCTGTCAAGTGTCTAAAAAGAATGATCGCGTGGTACAAAATTGTACCACGTGACCTGAAGAAATTACACTGGACAGTGAAATATAACTTGACAGCAAAAGATTGGCATACGGGGGCAGTAGTGCGAAATACGGTCTACATGACACAACCACAATCTCTGCTTAGAAATCGTTGATTCATGCCTACAAGGACCCAACGAGCTTCGCATTTATATCGTCAAATTAACAAAAATTCTCTTCGAGCCTTCAAGAAACCACTCTCCTAAGTAGTTTCATTTTCCTCCCATGAAAACGCAATAGCACGATCAAAACATTGAATTTTCCCTTTCGTCAGAACGATCTCTCATTCTCAAGCCTACTATGAGAAACAGCCTACAGCCATCTCCCTTACTCTACTTGATATAACATCAAACGCCACGTGGCAAACCCAGCTCACAAAAAGTAGCAAATCAGCCTGAAGCGTAAACGAAATTAGCATTTATTGCTCTGGGATAAGAAAAATTATTGCATAATTGACTTTGTAGAATACATTTTGTTTCCACGGAGGAAACGTCTTAAACGCCAGATCACTTATTAAAATTCAAACCTAATTGTTACTGCGGCAAGTGCCAGATTAGTTCGCCTGGGGTAAGAATTTTAACTGCTCCATTTTCAAACGTCCATTTGACTACGAATACAAGGCTTGAGCAATCTTGGTCTTTCCAAAAATACTCTTACACTAAAACTGTTTAAATAAAAATAAATAAAGCTATATTCATTGAATTCTTTTTACAACCGTATTGTAAAAACAAAACACATTTCCGCGCAGATTTAAATGATTAATTGTTCTAACCGTTGTTCGATGACAAATTACAGGGCAAAACTAACGTCAGAACAGCGTTGAACGTTGCCAATTTCGGTTCGATGTGCCCCATACCCGGCCCTCCTCCCATGTCACCCACGCACGCTAAGACACATTCATAAATCTTTCCACGCATCTCCTACCGGAAGCTGTTGAGATATGAGTTCTATTGTCATCGTACGAAGGTGATTTTTTCCTCGCACCTTTTCTGAGAATTACAACTTCCTTGCAAATTGTGTCTGCGCACCTCTTGGTCGCGTCTGTACCCCTGGTGTTATGTAAGCCGAGTGCAATGGCCTCTCCGAGTACCGGGAAAGCTTTCCTCCCTTGCTCTAAATTTCCCTAAGTGACCTTAATTTTACGCGTTTTCATAATAATATTATGATCTGCGTTTCACTGCTTCGAAAAATATACATATTTTTCATTTTAATAATGAATTAGCACGTAGATCATTCTTTTTGTGATGTTACTTAAAAAAATTGGTATTATACGAGTGGCATTACGTAACCTAATTAGGTACCTACTAGAAACTACAGTACTCGTACTGATTCGAAATGTAGAAATTAATAATAAAAATTTGTGTAAGTACGACAAACAAAATATTTGATATCAGAACAGTACAAAAATATAACAAAGCTTTAATCTGATCAGCGATCAGATCCTGATGATCACACACGTAGGCCCGTTGTAAAATCAATCTGCCGTAAACCGGAAAAGGCTCACACACGTCATTGTATCACGTGACCTAAATACAATACAATATTTAAGTGTATAATCTGCGTAGTAATTAGCGAGGGTGAATGTGGGTTATATCAGGCTATGCACCGGTGGTAGACCGCGGCGGGGTCGTTGACCGGTATCGATCGGAGGCGCGACGACGCAAGGCACCCACCCCTGGTTAGGAACTGGGGAACTCCATCCGCTACCGCATGCGTCATTTTGGTCAAGACGCTCGAATTGTAAAGTTAGAGAAGTTAGAGAAAAAGAACATTGACCTACATTTGGCACGGTTCCGAAATTTTCGTTCATTTCGACGGTGCGGCGTCTCAGTTTAGAATCGTAATCAGTTTTAGAATGAGACCGTTCCCCACGGAAGTGCAATTTAGCGGAATTTGATATTTTAAAATTAGGAAACCAGATAAGGACTGTTTCAAATTATGAAGTAGCATTTCTGTGACTAATTTTCAGCAAACAAACTGCCAAATAAATAACAATCAACATGAACAGCTGACTTAAAAGTTATAAAGTATCATTTAAATACATAAACCTTTATGTAGGGTTTAAGTCAGTCGTTCGGTCGCTATTTACTGAGCACTCCGCTTGTTTGTTCATTTTACGCAATCTGTTGACACTTTTTTTCGAGGTTTGCGGCTGAGTTCACCTCGGTTCATAGTTCTGTAAGACGCTGCGGGATGGCCGCTGGCGACTCGCCAACTAATGACGAAACTCTGTTTTGCTAGACCGCATTGGTCAACTACTGTCCCTATTGATCTTTCTTTGCATCTGAGTCATTCCGTAAATACCTTGTTATTTGAATAACAATGCGGTTAAAAACAAAGATTACATTTTCAAAGCCAAAGACCCGGCACGGCAACGTATTGATGAAAATACAGGATCCCCGCCGGAAAGTCTATAGCGATATATACAGAAACAGCTGTAGCTAAGCGCGGGAAATCATCTTGGGGAGAAGGAGGCCGCCCACCGCCGTTGTTATGACAACGCCTATGATTTATGTGCGCCTGGTGACTATTACTTCTCGAGGAAAATTTTCATGACCTCTTAAAAGTTGTGTAAACATCCTATTATAAATTATTTGAGTTTTAAGATCTAATATTTAACGTATAGATAATCTACATTGGATATAACGCTTAGTTTCTTATTTTAAGGGTTGTCCGACTAGCTTCACTATTTTTTTTAAATCTTAAGTAAACTCAAAAGTTCTTAAATGTAGGCCTCAGAAACGATGGTAATCTTGAAATAACAATGAACGTTCAAGCAGTATCACAATTTGCATAGCTGTAGAATGTTGTTTACGTTTGGCATCCTCCAGGCTTGGCATTTGGAAGGCTGGTATCGATCACGCTTATTTTATATCTCTATTGGAAGAAACAATGTGATCGTCAGAATACGTTGATGGAAATTGTGCGTATTTGCGGCCCCTCGAGGTTTCTGATACGATACATAATGTTGAGCGTTGTTTTATGTTTTGGGGAAGACTATCCTTAACTGGAATCTTGTTAATAAGTTTATTATTTGAGGAGTTAGCTAAAACGGCTGTTTATGATTACTTATGATACTTTCTGTTGTGATGCAACGACCCAAAATGGATTTTGGCTTCCGACACCAGAGCCCGGCAGGTTTCTCGGTGCATAGCTGCAACCGTATGGCCATCACCTCGAAGTTCTTGCACATCTATAGCTATTTATAATACTGAATCGAATTTATTATGATCGTCATTTCCATTATTTTAGCATTAATTAAAAATATTTACTTGTTTAAATGTAATGAATTGTATTTTAAATAGACCTGTCAATAATTGGAATTCAAAATTAGTTTTTTTAAATAATCTATTCAAAATGTAAAGTATCAAAACTATTCGTCCGAAATAAGCCGGAGTGATTTCAGAGTGAGCGAGACGACATGATTTCTTTTATTATTCAGTGCGATACGATTTTCGTTGTTATCCTTCAAGCCCCATGATTTACTTGGTCATAATTAATTAATCTTTTGTAATGTGTTTTGGGAGAGCGTAAAAAGAGAATCTTGTGATGAAATCCATAATTCAAACTGGATTAGCTTTGCCATTTTCAGATTTTATTTTAATACAAATTATTTGACTTTTAATAAAATAATTAACTGATTTTCAAAAGACACAAAAATCTTATGTTTTTTGTCCACTCAAAGGCGTGTTCTAAGCATTATGAAACCTCTTTCGTCTTTTTTGATCACTGCGATTGCCTTTGTGTTCTATGTGGCCAGTGTTTTTTTTTACTTGACTGATTTTATTCTCTGTGGCCAGTGTCACTTTCTAAAAACTATGCAAATGATACTAAGTACAATCAACAGCTCGCGTGCTAGCTGCTAGCTAGAGGTTGACCTCGTAGAGGCGGCGTAGCACTCGCGTAGCACCGTTGACAGTTCGTAGCAGCGTAGCACCGGGTCAACTGAACGTCTAAACATTTATTTTTACAACAGTAGATAAGATAAGTTAGGTACTAATTTTTATATACGTTTTGCATAACATTTTTATTTTAACTTCAAAACTAGCAAAACTAATAAATCACAGACTAATTTCTTATATTTTTCCTGAAAAAACCTTACATTTCTGTCATGTCATCAAACTTTCAGGCCGTTGGTACCAGTTCAATGACCCCGTAGTTTTTAGAAACTTCCTTAGAATCGTTTTTCCGATAATAACATCGTTCGTCTTCTCCCCTCGTAGCTGTTTCGTAAATTCGGAGAGTTATTCCTTATTTATTTCTACCAGAAGCGAATTAAATGGAACTTTGTATGTCGGTACAGTCAGCATAAATAAGTATTTCTCATTTCCAATTACCACGGAAGTGACTTCATAACCAAAATTCCAATCATTTTGTATTTTATGAGAAACAAGTTTAGTGGCTAATAATTATTAACACTACATTTGATTAAAGATTTAAAATAAAAGTCATACACGGAAGTGACTTATTATCCAAATAAGATGTCATACCTATATTACAAGCTTGTAGTAGATGGCTGATAGAGTACTTAATATTTTTTTTTGTAAATACATTCTTATAATACATAGTAACACTCACACAAAACAAATTTTGTTCTTGGTGGGGATCGAACCCACACGCGGAAGGTAGAGCGACATTGTGTAAAATTATATTCAATTTGACAGGCGTCACAGCCCAGTCGGTATAGCGCTGCCTTCCGTGCTGTGGGTCGTGGGTTCGATCCCCACTGAGAACAAACTTAGTTTGGGACTAGAGGGCGTTGTGTGAAATGTCCATGAATTTATTTATTTGTTTATTAATTTTCTTTCCAAAAGCCAAATTTTGTTCTTGTTCTAAAAGCATCTAGAGCATGTGTCATAAAAAACCTCAATAAAAATTGTATATTAAAAAACCATATCATACAGGGAACGAATACATATCCTTACAAGCAGTGTAATGTATGAAATGGAATGTTCAATTTATGACTCCGAAGTACCCTGAGACAAAACTGAAAGTGTTTTATAAGTAAACAAAAAAAAAGTACAAAATATCGCAATGAAGGAGTGCTGGAGCCCTATAATTGCTGTGGGTTATAAAAAAGATGGCGTTGACCAACACAATTTGAACTGAAAAATAAACCAATATTTTTTGCACGGAGGTTACACGTCTATATACACGTGACCCAATATGTAATCGGAAAGAATATAAAACACCGCCACATCGCTCGTGGTCCCATAGGACAGCATAATAGGACCACGAGAAAACACCCACAACGCCAACCTCAACCTAGAAATGGCTAGTCTTAAAGCCACACAAAAAAGGGTAAAATAATGTCTATTACTACAAGTTCATAAGAAAATTAGATTACAATAGTTTTTTTTTTATCTTCTATATATTTGTTTTGGTCAAAACAATAACTATATACAAATACTTTGGAAAATAGCATTTTTAACAAAAAAAAATATTATTAAAATGAACTCTGAATTCTAAATGCTAGAGATAGAAAACAGAGTTCAAATCACCGATTGCAGGCAGGGTGCCCCAAAGGCTGGCAACGTTACCTCGTTGTATGGCAATACTAATAGATTTATTTAAATACCTAAAAATTTTTTGTAGTAGTCCTTTCCACCCTGTATACACCCTCACTACCTCTTTACATTTAATATCGCGTTCTGCAATAAAGTGACGTAAGGAACATATAAAAGTATGAGTTTTAATCTGTATAGTGACGTCACTGGGGGTGAGGCGGGGGTAGTGACCCGGATAGCTACGGCGTAGAGTGCAGTGCCCGCTACGCCGTAGCCGCGTAGCTATCTCGGCAATGCTGGCTTTTACCATATTTACGTACTTTTACGTATTTATACTGGGATTTTGCGTAGCTTAATAAAAAGATAGGTTCTTTTGTGTTAGTTTTCTTCTTAAATAACTAAAAATGTTTATAAATATTCATCTAAAAATACAGTAGGATGAGAGGTTTTGGTTTTAGGGACACACCATCTTTGCATGCCCAGGGAAACTGGTAGACAATGCTCTTAGCATTAAGTCCTCCTAGCACTGCTTATTTGTGTGAAATTTCAAAATAAAATAAATAGTAATATTGTATTCGTGGGATGACCAATAATAGACTAACTTATAGCTCGATAAAAATGAAACTTAGAACAGAAAATTGGGTTTTTTTTTCCACCGAGCCATTAAACTAAGGAAAGTTATGAAGCTACTAGTTGTTTTTGTATAATGTGAGGCAAATGAAATGTTTGTGAATGTATCCGCATGATAATTTATTTAACTCAATATTAGGGCGTGTTTACACGATAAATAAACGAGTATAAATCTTAGGAAAAATGCCATTATTCCAAAGAATATTTAATTTGGTCTTACTAGGGCGATTGCACACTGGCCGTGACGAAAATAGAAGAGTGAAAGCGCCTAGCACTGAATGTATGATTTTATACTTTACTGAATAAAAGATTTTTGACTTTGACATCTCCGTTGATGTCGTGTAAATATTGAGTCAGTATAATATAAAAAAAAACATACAACCGAATTGAGAACCTCCTCCTTTTTTGATGTCGGTTAAAAAGCATACACTTTGCTCCATTTTTGTTCACACTATTTTGTACTTAATATTTTTTTAGCCATTGTTTTTATAATAAGTTGTTTATTGTGATTAATAAATTAATAAATAAATACAAATAGGTGCAAATAAATAGTATTGTACTACTATAGTAGATCCCTGCCTTAATCCTCAAGGCATTACTTCTTGGCTTCGCGCCAACTCTTGATATTATCAATAGTAACGCTCTGCGCTTATATTTTACCCCCGAGACAATATCTACTTACTTTTTATGGTAAAAAGGACGTGTGTGACCCACTTTCCAAGTTATAACCAACCAATCATTGTGTCATTGAATAAATAAACATATTTGTTTTACCGTGTCTTTTTAAAATAAATATAATTGGTCATAATATGACCAATTATATTAATATTGGCACAAAAAGATTGAGCGGTCGATCGTAAAACGTTTAAGCAATTTTATCGAATAGTTATTAAATACATCTAATTTGAATCGATACCTAATTAATACCTATTAAATTAGAATAAATCTCGTTATTTTTTACGGCATAAAAAATGCTCAAATCAGAATTTTAGGAGCCTTTTTACCAATCTGCTAGCAATACAAGGCATTCCAACCTTTACTACCTTGGTTATAAAGCTAAAAATAACTTGACAAGCTTTTATCGATTCCGTAATTTGTAAGACACAAGGTGTAAAATGACTCGCGGGCAGAGGTTAATGGTCGGGGTCGATGCCTCGTGATTCATTACCTACCCCCGATATTGGCTTTTCCGTTTGTTGTACATACCTTACCTACTCTGATTTCTGTTAGTGAAAATCTACAATTAAAATGTAGATGAAATTTGAAACATTGTTCTCTCAAATGAATATGTCTGCGAAAACAGTTGTGAGTTATCTATTAAATTCACGAGTTCTGAAACTCTGTAGTATGTAGGTCGTCACAATAACGTCTCGAAAAGTCAAGATCTCGTGCGACGAGACGCCTCGCTTTGCCGCATTGGGGTGAGTCGAGCGAAAGGGATGGAAAATTAGAGAAACCACGTGTTAATGCAAGACGAAACTTTTCGTGTTTTGGTGCGGATACACGTGTAACTCGTAGACTGCTGAATAAATAATTTCTAGAGTAATTTCATGCGTCGCGTATGCTCGTCAGGAACGGTTTATGCGGTTAGAGAATAGTTTAGATTTCCATCAGCGATTATTTTCATTCTTTTGCATTAGAATATATTTATTTAAACGCGCGCCTCGCGTAGCGGCTTAATGCCGACTGATGTATTACATTACTTAGCCAAGTACCCCAACTTTGCGGGCCCATCGACGCCCACCAAGAGCCACCAACCATCGCGCGCACAATAATTACATCGCCCGGAGATCTCGTTTTAACGTTGCGGTCGCTATGAATTTTACGTAAATAACGTAGCATTTTATACCGAATGAGTTCCTGAATAAATGAGACGATGGCGCCGAGTGCGGCGCGCGAGCGATGTAACGTAGAGCCGCATCAGCTAATAGGTTTCTATCGTATTGTTTCAGGTTGCAAAATCAAGGCCCTGCGCGCGAAGACAAACACGTACATAAAGACGCCAGTGCGCGGCGAGGAGCCGGTGTTCGTGGTGACCGGCCGCAAGGAGGACGTGACGCGCGCCAAGCGCGAGATCCTCTCCGCCGCCGAGCACTTCTCGCAGATCCGCGCCTCGCGCAAGTGCGGCGCCGCGCCCCCGCCGCCCGCCGGCGCGCCCGGACACGTCACCGCGCAGGTGCGCGTGCCCTACCGCGTCGTCGGCCTCGTGGTCGGCCCCAAGGGCGCCACCATCAAGCGCATCCAGCACACCACGCATACGTACATCGTGACTCCGTCGCGCGAGCGCGAGCCCGTCTTCGAGGTGACCGGCCTGCCTGAGAGCGTGGACGCAGCGCGCAAGGAGATCGAGGCGCACATCGCGCTGCGCACCGGCGCCGGCGGCACCGCAGGCTGCGGCGCGGGCGGCGGCGGCGTGGGGCCCGGCAGCGAGCACGAGGGCGAGCCGCTGGCGGCGCTGTACCGCGCTGGCCTGGCGTCGCTGCTGCGGCCGGAGCGCGAGCCGCTCTCATCGGCGGGGTCGTGCTCGTCGGGCGGCTCGTCGGCGCGGCTCGGGGACTTGCTCGGCATCTGGTCGTCGACGGAGCGCGACGAGGGGCTCGGCGAGTCGCCGTCGTTCGAGTCTCCGGCGGGCGGCGCCGGCGGCAGCGTGTGGGCGTGGGGCCCGGCGCGGCCGTCGCCCGCGGCGTCGCCAGCGCGCGCGTGCGCCGTGTGCGGCGAGCGCGGCGTGGCGGCGGCGCTGGTGCCGTGCGGACACAACCTGTTCTGCCTGGAGTGCGCGCAGCGGCTGGCGGCAGGCGGCGCGCCGTGCCCGGCGTGCGCGGCGCCCTCGTGCTCCGCGATCCGCATCATCTCGTAAGGAGGCGCGCGACGCCCGCGCCCCCGCACGCGACCCGCTCGCCCCCCCAGCGGACCTTTTTTACTCGAATCGTTATAAAAATATTAAAAAAGAAGTAAAAAATTGCGTAATCGAAATCCTGGTGCCAAAAGTCGGCGCCCGCCGGCACGGCCCGTCCGCCGCGCCGCACTCTCGTAGCTCGGCAGAGTAAAGTTGTTCACGATATATTTTCTTATTATGGACGTTTTTTATTAGGCGGCGCAGTGCCCGCCGCGTGCGCCGCCGCAGAGAGACTCGAGATACGTTAAATTACGATAGAATTTCGAAAAAAAAATGCAAAAATTTAAAAAAAGTTGTATAATTATTACTATTGAATAGCGTAAATGAGATCGAAATTTATAAAGCTTACTTAACGTAATAGCGTAAAGTATTAAGATATTATTATAATACGATAAGCGAAGGACGGGCGGCCGGGGAGCGGAGCGCGCGGCCCTAGGAGGAGCCCCCGGGGCGGGGGCTGCCTGCCCTGCCGCCCTGCGGGGGGACTAGCTAATGTGTTGTTTGTTAGGTAATGGTTGGTTGTGTGCGCCCGCCCCGCCCGAGCGGAGGGCTCTGCGAGGGCTAGGTGAAGACTAGGTAAAGGCTAGGTAAAGGCTAGATAAAGGCTAGGTAAAGGCTAGGTAAATGCTAGGTAATGCTGCGCTGTCGGAGGCCGCGTCGCATCGCTCCCCCGCGACCCATGCTCACATTATTTTTGACTATACGATTGTTCGCTTAAATGATATTATACAATTACTACGTACACACTATGATTATGATAATATTAATATAATGTTTGTTTTAAGTGTGTTTTAATGTTTAGATTTTTATTGTAATGTTTTTATGAATGATTTTTATCTGTATGATTATTATTATTGATTATGATTATTATTTTATGTGTTGACGATGTTTATTTGTGATTACGTGCGCCCGCGCAGAGGCTGCTCTTTGTACGTCTAGTTTCTAGATATTCGACTAATAAACTTAAAGTAATAAATAATAAAGAAATAATATGACTCATTCATTATATTATTATAAACTATAGTAGTCTGTAGAACATTGAGTAACCATTACCTATATTGATACTTATTAAGTATTATTATTATATTATTAAATAAATTTAAAAAATGCATAATTATATTTCATAGGATCATTATTCAGTATAACTCTAGTTAAATGTAACGATATTATTAATGTAAGTATATGTACTGGACGAATGTTGTTGTGTTTAACGGGGAGCTGGTCTTATGGATTAATATTTTTTTATTTTTTTACCGTTATTAGTTATTGACTTACTCATGTGTGTGTAAAGAGAGCGATGGAAGAATGCCTATTAGATTATATTTTAAAAAATGGTTACGTAAAACCAGCTCCCGACGTACGTAGTTCCGTGGTTTCGATAATTTTATTTTCATAATAAAATGGATAGACGCTTTAGGTTCAAATAAAGTTGTGAAAATTTGTGAAATTTTGTAGACTACATATCTTATTATAAATCTAATATAAACTATAACTTTCGACATGTCATCTTTTATTTATAATATAATTCAGCCCTAAAACCAAAACCCCGTTAGATGTAGTAGGTACTTATACAGAACAAAAGAGATACGGGTTCGATTCCCGCGATTTAACTTCATTTAGAGACTACTGCAGTCAATTATTACTCAATTTCATTCACTAGACTTTCAAAGCCCTAGGTCATCTCTACCTAAATATACTGAAACCATCACAGAATTAAGTACCTATACCTAAAACCTATACCTAACCTAACCTAAATTTCAATACGAGTGTGTAAACCAATCAAAGACAAAAAAAAGACAAATAGACTAGTTATTGGTGTCGAGAGATTTTGCTAAACTAACCTAATTTGACCGCACTAAACATATTGCCGTCTCTTTCTCATTGAACTGGAACGACAAAGACGGCTATAATTTCAACGCTGTCAAATTAGGTTAGTTTAGAAAAATACAACAGACCTACTTATCGTGAAGACCATGCAAGTGTGCTACGAGCTCTACGCGCTACGATTTTGTACGTAGCACTACGCACCATACCTACGAATAGATTGCTCTACGCGTAGCACTCTACGGGAATGAAGCAATGTATCGAGTACTACGGATGCGTTTGTATGTTACTGTGTAAGTACTACGGATGAGGGTGTAGGAATAAATATAAATAAATAAATAAATATTCACGGACATTTCACACGACGCCCTCTAGTCCCAAACTAAGCAAAGCTTGTGATATGGGAACTAGATGCTGATACAATACTTAGGGCGTCTTGCACCAGAACTACTAAACGTATTTAACAGCTAAATCGATTTAAATCTGACGTATTTGTATGACTTGACAACTCGCTAAATACTATTTAATAATAATAAATGTTTATTCAAGGAACAAGGTGTAGTATTACAGATTGTCGGTGTAACGATGATGTCCGCAGAGTTAAACGCGTTTAGCGATTCTGGTACAAGCCGCCCTTATATACTTTTTTTTTTGTAAATACATACTTATAATACATAGTAACACCCATGTGTGTGTGTGTAGGAATCACAAGAGATGTGATTTTTTTCTCAATAGAGTGACTTGGACACGTCCCGCCGCTTTCCTACAAAACGAATATTTCTATACACTTTCGAGTGGTAACTTATATGGCCATTTGTTGTTGAAATAAAATACCTAGTGACCATTTTTAAATTGTCGTGCCCTAACTGGGCACAATGAAAGAGAGGCCAGCAGGGGTATGCCAATCAAAGTTGAACTGCAAAGTTTTAAATCATGATCAGTTCATACTAACTCATAGTTATTCTGTGACTAAATAGTGACATTATGACGTCATTTGATGTTTTTTCGCGCATATTTTGCTGTCAAGTGTCTAAAAAGAATGATCACGTGGTACAAAATTGTACCACGTGACCTGAAGAAATTACACTGGGCAGTGAAATATAACTTGACAGCAAAAGATTGGCATACGGGGGCTGTACCCAGCAGTGGGTGAGATCAGGCTGCGGATGATGATGATGATAATGAATTGGGCTCATGTTGGTAGCATAAATACATTTAAGACCCTTTTGTACAACATGAACGCAATAAAGTATTGAGACGTGGGTTCGATTCCCGCTATCTGAACTACTACACTATCAAATTAACCCGCAAGCTGCTGTGTCTACGCTGTAGGTTGTAGGTTCGAAACCCATCTAGGACAAACATTCCTACTTGAAGATGGGAACAAGGAAGTCGGTAGACAAGATTTACCAACGTCTCTGAAGGATGCACTACAAATTATATCAGGCACGTTTTCAGTGGACGTGCTCAATTAGATGATGTAATTGCTATAGGCCGTTTATCTGTCATCTGCAGATCCATTCAGTCACTGCAAACTGAGAAACAGCAAAGGCTCATATAAAGTACACCTTGATTAATCCGACAGGCACTAATAAGGTTCATTGACCGGTGGGAGTTCATTGAACTGAATCTGATCAGGTGATACCGGCATGATTTCTAATTTTTATAAGTTTTTTATGAGGAAAAGTGAGAAAGCACAGAGTTGCCCACCTGACGTTAAGTGGTTACCTCTACCTCTAATAATGCACGTCCATGATGCGTCATGTATGGAGCACTATTTTAACACTATGTCTCTGAGTGTGACAGATAGAATGATTTGACTAATTTTGAGCGGTTATCCTCCATCTAGAACAATACAATACATAAAAAATAAAATTTATAAGTTTAAAAAACTAGAAAAACCGACTTCAATTCGACTACCGGCTTCATCATCAGATGATGATGCTGATAGTTCATTGGGAATGTTCTAGTGACGATAAACACCACTAAAAGTCACAGGAAAGCCAAATACGCAATTTCGTGCACGTGGATGGCATATTTTTCCAGTTATTTCTATTTATAACCCAAACTACTAAACCAATTTTGATGAAAATTGAATGGGATTAACCTGGAAGTACATTTTGCAGATAATAAAAGAATTTTTTAAATCGGTTCATAAATGACGGAGTTCTGAGGTAACATTAAAAAAATACAACCGAATTGAGAACCTCCTTTTTGAAGTCGGTTAATAAAAGAATGTCGACATCATGCATAGCCCTTACCATCTGCCGTTGTTTCCGTGAGGTTCAAACAATATCCAAGTGCCAGCATCCCGCATACCACCTGCGCACTCCAAAATAGATCACATCCTCACAAACAAGAAAAACGTGTGATCATGAACAAGTACCAAACGGTACCTCAATCCCTATCAAAACCTACTTACCAATTAGATTCAACCAAAAATGAACCTTATTAACTTAATAATAGAGAGGAAAAGAGCCGGGTGGGAGGGTTTTCGAACAGCAGGGTGAAGTATGCTGGCATTGGTGTTGGGTTGCAAAGGACATCCTGTCTTGGTGGATTGGATTGTTCGCTACATTGCAGCTATCGACTGGTGATGATCTTGTAGGTAAATCTTTTTAACCCCCGACGCAAAAACGACGGGATGTTATAAGTTTGTTACACACAGACACACGTGTCTGTGTGTGTCTGTCTGAGGCAACGTAGGTACGGATGAACCGATTTTGATTTTGTTTTTTTTAGTTTGAAAGGTGAATTAGTCGTGAGTGTCCTTAGCTATGTTTGATAATAATCGGTCCAAGATTCCGGGGTTTTTTAACTTGTTGTATGTTGCTATTAGCATGCTACACAAAACTCTTCTAAAGTTCGCTAACAGCTTGTTGCAACAACTCTATGTAGGTTAGGAATATTTTGTGCTGAAATTAAGGTTCTAAGCTTTTGTAAGTCGTACGATAACGTACGATAATTTTTGCGTGAACGAGTAACAAACATTGATACATCCATACTTACGAACTTTCGCGTTTATAATATTAGTAGGAAGTTATGCGTTTGGCCTACACACTACACTACTATTACTACTACTACTAGTCTACTACTACTACTATTGGTTAGTACACTGTGAAAAGTGTAGGTGCAGCGTGGAGCACGCTTAGCTAGAATCCATTTGCTCACTCTTTTCTTAAAAAGTATTAGAGCAAATCTCGTAAATATAATAAATTTTCTGTAGGTACCTATTTTGATTGTATTTATGGATAACTAGCCACAAACAGCTTGCGATTTTCACAGTATCCGTCTACTTAAATTGTAAAAGGTAATAAAGTAGGTATAATCACGCCATACGGGGCAGGAGGCTGCGCAAGAGGCTGTGGTTACATCCGTTTCCGGTGCTTAAGTTACTTGAGAGTAGTACATCCTATTCTGTGGCCTGCATCCGCTCCCATGACCCTATCGACTGGGTAGGTATATTGTTCGATATTAAATGTTTGATTACTTGTTTTTTTGGTATCAAGTTTTTTCGATGGGAATATATTTTTAACCCAAAAAAGGTGATTTTCTCAATTTTTTTTCAAGGCAAATCATCTGTTTAAATCGGATGATTTTTTTTATAATGAGAGTAAGTGATGGAATAAGCAGATGGCTCGCCTGATGTTTAGCGGTAACCTTTGCCTATAACAATGCATTGTCTAACCGAGCATATCCATTGAGGACGTGCCGTATACACTGCGCCCATCACTCGGAGACAACGATGTTAAGTCTCATGTGGCTGTAATAGCACCGGCGCCCACACCCTTCAAACTGGAACACAGCAATGTGAGCATCACTGCTTGGCGGCAGAAATAGGTACCTATAGTACCACTATACTTGATTTTTAGACGAAAGCTCACCTCACAGCCAAACTGTCTGTATCACAGAACAGAGAAAACAGTTCTGTGGTCTGTATATTAGTCACCGAATTCGGGTTTTTTTGGACATAAGTAAATCATCATCATCATCATCATCATCAACCTATACTCGTCCACTGCTGGACGTAGGTCTCTCCCAAGACGCGCCATTGAGCTCGGTCTTCGGCTCTTCTCATCCAGTGTCTGCCAGCTACATAAGTAAATATTGTAACATAAATGAAACGTTACAAAACTCTAAAAAAAATGGTACAAAACTCCATCCACGTGGGGAAGTTCTAAGTTAGAAATAGCTGTTCATTCACAAGTTTTGAGAGCTATATTCATCCTTTTGGACAATAATCCTGTCCCCGTATTCCAATCTTTTGCTGTCAAGTTATATTTCACTGCCCAGTGTAATCAGGTCACGTGCTACAATTTTGTACCACGTGATCATTCTTTTTAGACACTTGACAGCAAAATATGCGCGAAAACAAATTAAATGACATCATAATGTCACTATTTAGTCACAGAATAACTATGAGTTGGTATGAACTGACCATGATTTAAAACTTTGCAGTTCAACTGAGATTGGAATACCCCTGCTGATCACATTACAGCTTAGTAATAATAGGCTATTCGCTTCAGTGTGAGCCATCGCCTATCATTAGATATCCCAACCCCTTCTGATAAGTATTCGTAGCTTCTGATTCATAGGTTTTTCCATACGTAAATAGTTACAAAACTACTTTATATTTATTGGGTCTTTTCAAGGCAAGAGTGAATAGGTGTCTTCTAGACTGTCCTACTCCATCGTCGGCCTCATCGTCACTTACCATCAGGTGAGATTGTGACCAAAGAACATTCTATATCATATAAAAAAATTCGATACTTTTTAACTATTGCGACATTTTTACACTTTATTTGTTTATTTTAGAAGTTAGCAAATTCCGTGCTGTCATTTTGCGGGTTTTTCTTTATCATTTTCATACCATGCATACTATTGCATACAGTTCGTTCTACGCTTGGTTCCATAGCTAGAGTCACCCGGCAGACTATTTTCTACCTAGTCATAAGTAATTTATTTTATTTATTGTGTAAGTACCTATTGTTTTTCTTCTGCTTGTTTTGTGCTGTACCTACCTGTGACTGTGTACCAAATAAACTCTAATATCTAATTTTTCAAGGGCCATTTTTGTAATCGAATCTAATAAGATTTAAACACTTTAGTTGTTGCGAACTTCTTTCAGTTGGGATCTTTTGGTATCATTTGTCCCAATTTCAGCCCAGCGCAATCAGTTCATCGACTCCAAAGCTCCCTAACTGGGTGGAACACGTTTGGGCCCAAATTGGAACACCCGTTCAATGGGTAATTTACAAATCGCGTGTTCAGGTAGGTAGTCTAATAAGACATATCAAAGGTTTAACGTCGTCGAACAAATAGGTTAAGGTATTTGTTGGCTTAGCTAAAAAAATAGGTACCTATATAAATAATTAAGTAAAAAACTCTGCCTGCGATTGGAACTCCGTTTTCTACCTGTAACTATTAACAGGCAGAAATCAGAGTTTATTTTAATAAAATTTTGTTTCGTTAGGTAATTTTGTATATAAATATTGTTTTTCTTATATACCTACAAAATGATAGTAAATTAATATATGCGATTTGACAAGATACTAAAGAAAAATATTTTTTTTGGTTAACCTAAATTGATAAAAGACTAAATTATTCTTTTTTACATTATTTGGATGGATTAGCTAAAGACAATAATTTTTCATATCACAAAAACCAGACGCATTTATCTTCTGATTATTGCATTTGAAATCAAATTACAATAGAAAAAAGCGAGACAGATGCGCACTGCGTAGACTTGTCTCTTTAAGCTCATTGAACCCCATGCAACAGCAGCCTTACTAATCAAGTAAAGGCTTTTTTCTGTAAACAATTGTCAATTTATCCCGAAGTTAACACTAGATCTGGGATTTGATAGTGGTTAACCTCTTGTGAACTCTTTATGAATCATAGGACCTCTGAATGCCTCGGATTTAAGGACGCTAGTCCCAGTGATACGTTGTTTTTGGCAACGACCGAATTCTTTAAGAAATCTAACCTTCGAATTCATGATGTAGAGTCTTCTCTAGAGGCGGATTTAAGCGCTGTGTTTGCTGCGAATGCTGGGTTCCTGGGTCACTACTATTATAAATGTCAAAGTTTAGATGTTTGGATGTTTGTGTTTCAATCACGCTGTAACTACTGGTTTGCTTTGGATAAAACTTGGAATATATTATAGTTCGTAACCTGGATTATATAGGGTATTTTTCCCGCTTTTTATTTCAGGTTATAAAGTCAAAGTCAAAATTTCTTTATTCAATAAAATCACATGGATCATTTAGAATCATCAATCAATCATATTATATGTATATATATTTTTAAATTGGTACAGTTGAAGACTCATCCACCTATACTGTTTGGACTTTATGGTTGTATTGGGTGTATAACCTGACATGTGGCCGTGTGTACCTATCTACCCGTTCTGTGGTGTCTTAGTGAGAAAAAAAATACGAATTGTTTAAGTACCTGCAGAAAAGTGAAACTATGAACCGATTACCTGCTACAAAAGCCAAACATTGTGACCGAAAGTAAATAATAAATTGTAATTGGGGTAGTTAATATGACGCATGGTCGCGCCCACCGCCGCGCCCCCTGCCGCCGAGCTAGAGGGTATGAAAAGAGATTCTGCTTCAAAACTAACTAGTATGTTTATATTATCTGTGGTAGTATGTAGAATGGCTATCTAATATCTATAGATTGTTATACAAGGGGCTAAAATTACACATTATATACGTGTTAGTTTTACTCTTGTGTTGTGTTACCCGGTTTATTTAAAAAAAAATACCTTTGTCTTTGGGGCAAACTTGGGAGATACACGTAGTTCCAATAAGTCGAGTCTTTCATGATTATTGTACTTACGAATAAAGACTTTTTTTAATACTTGTTGGTAATAACAATACTTAGTTTTAAAAACTATACTTTATCCCCTTGAGTGAGATATGCTATTTTATCCTCGTTTTGGTACGCCATAATGACGGACTTTTTGAGTGAGAAAAGTGAAAAATAATTTTAAAATACAAAAAAATACAGGCATCCTATCCTATCCTACTAATATTATAAATGCGAAAGTTTAGATGTTTGGATGTTTGTGTTTCAATCACGTCTAAACTACTGAACCAACTTGGATGAAACTTGGCATATAAATAGTTCGTAACCTGGATTAACATATAGGCTACTTTTTATCCCGAATAATTAACAGGATCTACAGAACAAAATGAACGAAACGAATTAGCAGCGCCAATTGACAAGAGGTTTTCATTGTCATGTCATGTCACGTCAGTTTGACAGAGCGTAGTACTACCTCTTTGGTCTAACAACTAGCGTTTGACATTCCAGTAGGTACGAGTTCGGTGTAGTGAGGTGTAATGTCAAGTTTCTCAAAGAAGTATCCGCTCGGTACACGCACAGATAATATAATATACACGTAAACTGTAGACGCGTACGAAGTCGCGGGTAACTACTAGTATCTAATAAAAGTCAGTCATAATCGACCTAGTTGCTGGCCGCTTGCTTGTTCGGTCTAAAAAGTTGATTTCATACCCCAATTTGCAGCTTTTTTGACAAAAATCATTATTCGCCTCATTAAAAAGTTTTCTTCAGCTACTTTTTTGTCATACGACTTCCTTTTAACACCAATTAGCTGTTCAAATTTAATTTCTATCCTTTCCGATCTAGAGCGCAATTTCGGTTGAGTTATCAAAAATTCAAAACATCTGTTTACAGCACGGAGTCGACAAAGGGACTCCTAGCGTCACGTACACCTCGTGGAGTTAATTTATTCGTTAAATTATTTCCCGTGTCGTATTCGTGCATAACATTAGAACTTTAAAACAAATTCAGATAAATGGGATTTTTTAAGAATGCGGTTTAGTATGTATGAATACTTCGGTCTTTCGGTTCCTGAACGATAATAATAACAAAACAAACAATACCGCGCACGGGCGAGGTTCCCGAACGCAGCACGCACACTTACAACACATTCACAATTCGAACGCGACTGTACGAAAATGGAACGCTCGTCTACGTAACACTGACACAACCGCACACATGCAAGCGTCCGGGGAAAATTCACCCGTACAAACTCACTGGCTAGATAAATAGAGCTCCCGCCCTGTTGGGAGGCTTTGTTGCAAAGGGGCTCAGCTCATGTTGCGGGTCTTTGTAAACTGGCGGTGGGAGATGTGCACACTGGCGTGGAAGGTAGGTTTCCCGGTAGCCGGGCGTAGTACTAGAGACACATTGATCCACAACGTCTGGCAACATCGATTGTGCAGTTTCCTGCAACCTCCGTTTCTATAGCGACCGACAACCTCTGCACTTCTCTGTTCTGTGTCTGCACTCGCGTATTTAGAAATCTACTTTCAGGATGTATAATCCGTTCCTAGATACTGCGATGCCTCGCAGTGTGAAAAAACTTCTAAGGATCAAAAGTGGCTTAACACTCATATAATTAAGTTTACAAAACTAGAAACACCGACTTCAATTCGACTACCAGCTTTATCTTCAGATGATGATGATGACAGTTCATTGGGAATGTTCTAGTGACTATAAACACTACTTAAAAGTCACAGGAGAGCAAAATACGCAATTTCGTGCACGTGGTTGGCATATTTTTTCCAGTAATTTCTATTTATAAGCCAAACTACTGAACCGATTTTGATGAAAATAAAATGGGAGTAAATAAATAACCTGGAAGTATATCCTTGCAGATAAAAAAAGAATTTTTGAAATCGGTTCATAAATGACGGAGTTCTGAGGTAAAAAACATTAGATAAAAAAAAAAACATACAACCGAATTGAGAACCTCCTCCTTTTTTGAAGTCGGTTAAAAAGTAATGCTAGACTGACAAGTAAACCTACACGATATCATCGGAAAGCTAATATAATATAATCTAATATAAGTAATATAATCTAATATAATGTAATCTCACACATTTAGTAGCCATGTCATCAAAGAAGTCACCAATATTTTTGTTCGAACCACTTACATCTCCCTTATTTATTTATTTATTTACTAAACTAGTTTCCGTCCGAGACTTCGTACGCGTCCCGTTTGATCCTGTTGATTTTCCGAAATGAAAGTAATATGTTAATCCAGGTTACGAACTATATTTATAAAGTTTCATCCAAATCTTATCAGTAGTTACAACTTGATTGAAATACAATCATCCAAACATATTTTCACATTTTTTTTTATATGATATAGAATGTCCTTTGGCCACAATCTCACCTGATGGTAAGTGACGATGTGGCCGACGATGGAGCAGGACATGGTCTAGAAGACACCTATTCACTCTTGCCTTGAAAAGACCCAGATTATATTTCTCAGGAAAGACAGAAGACGGCAACGCGTTCCATTCCTTGGCAGTTCGCATAATGAATGTAGATCCAAAACGTTTGGTGCGAATGGGTGGAATGTGTACCAAGTATGGATGGTATTGTGCCGTGCGTCTACTTGTCCTGTGGTGGAAAGGGGATGGTGGTATCAGGTCATGCAGTTCCTGAGCACATTCCCCGAAATGTATCCTATAAAAGATCGATAGGCATGCAACTTTGCGGCGGTGTTCAAGACTCTGGATTTTTGTCTTCGCCATTTATAATAATAGTATGATTATGCACTTTTATATAACCGATAGCATCATTACTTTTTACTTATTTTTATCTTAAAATCTTAAATAAATAAAAAAGCTTGGTGTACTACTAATTGATTTGAGCTTCAGACAGTTTCTTAGAAGCGTACTCTACTCATTTCTATTTTATTCAGGGCAATCTTCTTTTCTTGGAAACATAATAATTTTCCTTGAAAATAATAACTCAGAATACCTTTGTGAACTACTTATTACAGATAGATTCAATATTTTTCCGTATTTACGTGGACGATAATATGCTAGTTATCTACTTGTTGTGTTTGGTCAGGACCTAATTATCCTGTGCTAAAGATTCTTACACACGAACCGGTAGTCTACGAAGGCGGCATCATGTCTAGCTGTGGACTTCTACGGACTGATTATGATGATACTGATTAACTGTGCATGCATTCAGAGTTCACTCGTCTCTTCTTTATTTTATCCAAATTATACCTCTTAATAATAACTGTTAGTCGAGGGTATTCAAAATGAACCTAAATCAGAGGCAACGGTCTGACCGCCAAGTGTAAAAGTAACGGAAATCAAAAACTTTGGTAGTCATTTTTACAAGTTTTTGGTTTTTGTTTAGGTAAAATCTTGCAAGTTAAATTGACCCTTTTTTGTTTGATTCGTCTTGATAAGGACTGTGGTTGTAGAAGATATCCAGGCGCTGATGATGCAGATAGAATTTCGCCATGGAAACTTTGTAATAAAATTAATAGACGCAAAAATAAAAGCTTGTTTTTAAAAATCATATTTTTAATTCAAAACTTATTACAGTATTAATGAAAACAATGTTTTTAACTTGATAAGTTAAAACAGATCCCCCTATTTCAGTTATAAATGATTTGAGTGATAATTTTCATCAAAAACGGGATATTTACCTACCATGATCTGCGAGGTCTATTGTATCCCGATATTTCGGCACTGAAGCATGCGTCGTTTTCATAAATTCGATGATTTGAGTGATGCCATGTTTGTAAAAAACACGACCAAGGTTACTATTACACTTGGAGGTAGAGCGCAGTTCCGCACAGCGGGGATCCGCAGCGGGCGTTCAACTGCAGTCTCGAGCCTCATTGCCTTTGTTAGAGGTGCCTGCTAATCGGGGGACACTTCCTCATCAATGCTGGTGTTCCACTGGTTACATCGGATAAAACAACCAGTGTTCAAACTCTACCGGTTAGGTTCAACGTCCACTTAATTAGATACTGATCAAGATTAACCGAAAAAGTCATTGAATGCTGACCTCTCAGAGTAACATAATGACGGTAATTTTACAAGATATTGTGGTGGATTACAAAATTACCTATACTTATGTCGCGTCGTGACAGTGGTGTTAAAGACTCGACCGCTCTACCAATGCAAGTGATTTAGTCAAAGCCATAAAGACGAGCGTGCGCTTCTCCTAGAGTGATGCGCTCCTGATACCTAAATTTTCTATAATAATGTAAATACCACCTAATGTAATAACTAGGCTGTTATTTAAGATAATATTACAATTATATTATTATTAGATATTTATTATAAGATAATTATTTATCTTATCTTACTTTACCATAATTGTGTAGACGTTTACAAAATATTCAAATCGAACAAAAGTAATTTATCAAAAGTGATCCTTCCGATTTCGAGCCGTTAGCAGACGTGAATCCTGAATCCGCACAGCAGGAGCTGAAACGGTACTCATTTAGGAGGCTTTGCTTGTGCTCCTGGTAATTGGGGATGGAGTGTAGACGAACGGTTGATTTATTGTTACGACGACGTTGCTTGTTGACCGGCTTGTCGAATACAATAGACCAAAAATGCTGAATGCTACTCAGATTTCATTGAAACCTTTCATGGATCTAATCTGTGATTAGATCTAAATATCTATTATTGTTAGTTCAGCTATTCTCGATGATACTGTATCTGATAGAATGATCCGTCTAATATCAGATATTATTGATGGGTCGCATAGAAAAATCGTAAAATCATTGACGCCTGTTTTATAAACATCCATCACAAAACCACTCAATGCTAATCAATTGTCATTCCCTCTGAAATTCAATGGCAAAATATGAAAATAATTCGAAATAGAGTAGAGGGCGTTGCGGGCTTCCGGTATAATGAAAAAGGTGGCTCCGCCCCCATTAGTCGCCAGACGCGCAGACACAAAAGAACAGTGAAAACACTGCAACTGAATTCGGTTACTCCAGCTAGAACCCTGTATTTTATGTTCTTCTAATTTAAAAGCTACGCTCTTGTCGGCGGCGTAACAAATGAATCTCTCTCGTTCTTCTCTTCGGCAGCCTCCTTGACGTTCTTATACGACATGACATCGATCTTCGCCTTCACTTGGCTCATATAGCTAATACGCGGTCTTCCTCTTCCTCTCTTTTCTTCTATCTTCCCTTCAATGATATTTTGGATTAAGCTGTCATGTCGTATAAGATATTAATTTTATGTTAACTTTAGCCAAAAAATCTACAGCAACCAAGTCGATAGCTCTTCACAAATAATACTCTGATGTTAGATAGATCGCAGATGTTTTTGGGTTAACAAACGCTAAAGGCCTTACATTGAAAGGGCCGACATGTGCTCTAACGAATGTTTATACTTTAGCTGAAACCAAAAGAAATACTAGAAAAGCAACGGGCAGAAAATAGCAGAAAGTTGGCGTATATTAAGAAAAACTTTCCTATCTAGAAACCTATGAGGAAGTGCTGAAGTTATGTATCCAATTTGGATTGTTTAGTTACGCATTATAAGGTACACACGGCCACACGTCAAGTTATACACCCAATACAACCATAACTACGCTACTTAAAATGCAGAGAATCGTTGGAAATGAATCGCAATAGGTGTAGTGTAGATGCGCGCCGCGCTCACAGCCCGTCCTACACAAATACACTGTCGTCCCTCTCGCAAGATTCGCAACGTTCAACTTCTAATAGTTCAAAGTCCTAACAGTATAGGTGGACGTGTCTTCGACTGTACCAATTTGTGAATTAATTTTAAATAAACTGGGAGCTAAACGGAACGAACCAGGATCTGACCAGTTGAATCAGCCAGTCTGGACCTTTATAATTAGTTTTTCCAAGTTTCCCCTCTATGTAAAATACTCGAAGAATTAATTTGACTAATGTTAGGGGCGGATGATGGAGAACTTTGGACCACAGAGCACAGGCACTCACTGTGATACTTTTGATTTGAAGTAGAAAAAATCTGATTATGTAGGTAACTTACAAAATAATATCAATTAGCTTAGATTTTGTGATTATTTTTATACACATTTTGGGTGTTTGTGCTTGTTGCTTGATAGTGAATTTTCCTACCCCCCATTTATAGGAACATTCCTCCTTAGAGAAAAAAATTAGAGCCTTTCCTATCAACTGGCATCCATTTCTACGGTTCATTAGCCTGTTGCTTAAAAAATTGTAAAACAGAATTTTTGATTGGAAAACAATCTGCAAATTGGGAATTAGATAAACTCTTTGTTCTAAAGCACACATCCCCTGCGGCTCCAAAATTCAATTTACCAGCATCAGACACACCGAGCTCGGCGGTCTGCTGCACAAATATTTAATCTTCTCAAGCTCCGTGTGTTCCTGGTACTTGCATGCTGCTTTCCCGGTGGAGGCAGCGCGATCGAAACAGCTCTGTGCCCGGGCGAGCGCACACACGCATTAACCCCCCCCCCCATGCAATATTCACTACCTGCTTATTCCTGGACACCTGGTAGCTGTGTGCGTTATTACTAGGAAAACAGAAAATTACCTATTTAAATTGCAAGACATTTCTTTGAACAAGAGATTTAAAACTATTCGTGGCAGAATACTATTTAAATAAAGCTTCCCTCTTTTTCCTTTTATTTTTTGGAATTAAAAAACTATTGTTTTTATAATTATTGCTGTGTTGTTTATTCTTAGTAAATGTTGGTTAAGTGTTTTTCTCTAAATTCTTCCAAATGAATGCAAATAATGGTTTGATTCTAGTTCGATGAGATTCTAAACAATATTTTATTTTCTTTTCCAATAACCTTTTTTTATTTCTTAATACTATCCATTCCTCTATTTTAAAATGATATTTTATAAACCTGACTGAAACGAAACACTGCCAAGAGGCCATTTATTCAGATCATAAACTGATTTACCACTGCGAGATCCAGCGATGCAGTTCGTGACGTCACCCGAGCCTCTGCCAAAATACAGAAAGCCACTAAAGAACGCACAACACAACCCTTACTGCATCGACATAAGGCTCAACAAATCAGGACTTCCGCTACGATATGTACAGGTACTTCACCAGACTGAGACAGATCGAAACTGCACGCCAGACACTAAACACAGCCTTATGTATAGTTGTTTGGTCGATGTAGAACTTTGTCGCTGTAAAAACATTTTCAATTTGATTGAGTAATGCGAGAATGTCTGAGAGTTTTACTGTGAAAGAGTCGCTTACAGTTTTAATGTGTTTTACCGTTTTACCTATAGGTTTTGTCGAAGGGGAGATTTGAGATCGTAGGGTGATGAGTTTTCAATTAAGGACACTCTTTAAATCTGCTTTTCTGTTTGTTTGGACACAAAATGGCTCTGATTAAATTAGTCGGCCTAACTTTAGAATCATTAATTAAAAGCGTTTTAACTTTTTGTGCTTTATAAGTAAGACAAAGTGGAAAACGTTGGTTTTGGATCGCCCTGCCAATGCCAATCAAAGTTGAACTGCAAAGTTTTAAATCACGGTCAGTTCATACTAACTCATAGTTATTCTATGACTAAATAGTGACATTATGACGTCATTTGATGTGTTTACGCGCATGTTTTGCTGTCAAATGTCTAAAAAGAATGATCACGTGGTACAAAATTGTACCACGTGACCTGAAGAAATTACACTGGGCAGTGAAATATAACTTGACAGCAAAAGATTGGCATACGGGGGCTGAGATCACTGCTTTGTTGAACATGTAAAAGTAATTCTAAGCATTAGCACAAATAGTTAAAGTTAGTGTCAACTAAGTGGTCAACTCAGGTATTAGAGCTTTTTGATCATCTAAACATTTCCTTATGATATTTTAATAATTTATATAGCCATGTAAGTCATAATAGCACTTATAAAGACGCCATTTTTTAAGTTTTCGTTTATGGTGTAATTTACATGGTACAAGCATGGTACTTTTTAGAGTTAGTATTATAAGAAGCTGGGATGCTGTGTCAATAATTCAATATTACCTTCATGTAGGTAAGGTTCGGCTAGCAAGGAATTTTCAGTACAGTATGTGCATTTAAAATTCAGTGAGAGCTTCGCTCTGTACTGAATTTTTCATGATAAGAACAAAGGCTACTTAGCCTAATTTAGTTCATCTGCATATTTTGCATTCAATTATTATTATAACATTCATTTTTTTACAATTATCTGGGCCAGCGAATCAGCATTGCTATTCAGCGCGGCAATGCAGCCAGTGTCTTGGGCACGCTTCCGATTGGTACTGATTTGGATCAGTTGAGCTATCTATAAATCGTTTGCAACGGTGTGTAGATAGCTCAACTGCTTCATGTGTATTTTGTACATATTATAAATATTGACAATACTGTATTAGTCATAATTTTCTTTGTGAATTTATCTAATTAATTTTTTTACATACCTGTGAAGACCCACAAATATCCCCAGAGGATTTATTCAGTACTAATTTTCAAACCCCGAATTTATACAACTATGGTATTATATTATGGCCCAGAACCGTACTCAAATACCTAGTAGATAATTGTAAGTACGAATAGTAAGTGATAGTAGTTATCTACTACTAGTATTTAGTACTCAATTCACGGCACAAAACAGCAACGCAGAGCTCGCATGCGGCTAAAATATCGAGCGTTCTTGGGTTTTCTTCGGGAAGTCCGATATTTCGGTGCATTTCCTTACCACACTCATCCACCCACGCAAACCTTCCTCTTTGCTACACAACCATTGCTGGTTTACATCGGCGCGTTTGACACACCGTAGAAGAAACCCCGCAGTGGATTTCGTACAGGGAGATGTGATAGGTGAATTATTGGTAATTGAAGAATGCGTGATACAGGAACCTGTCTCGCCTCCACTGCCCAGACCTACCCTAATGTAAAGTGCGTTGCCCTCACCACTGCATGGTGCATTGTCACGACATTACTTACCTTACCTGCCTCAACAAGGTTTTAAAGACGGAGTGTGCCTCATTGAGGACTGACAAATGATTGGTAAATTCAAAAATAGAATTTGAAAATAGCTATCTTCCGGTGGCAGGTCTTCCTACTAATGGTTGCCATGGCGACCGCCGGATGCGCCGCCATTGCTTCCGACTGCAGTTCTGGGCGATACGGTGACCATGTTCTGGTCCTTTAAATATAAACAATAACATTTTTATGACTTTATTATCTAGGCCAGGGAGATGCTAGCACTAGAGATCGTTATTATAAACCTTTTTTTTTAATTTTATTTATTTAGTGCACATTATTTGTAAAGAATGTACCCTAATATGATTACAATCTAGCCACAAAGTGGGCTAATAAGTAATTTAAAATTAACTGAAATTGCTAGAATTGCTTAATCTAAGAACGTGTTCATTAACACGTTTCTTATTGTCTCTATTTAAGATTTAAGGGAAGACACTATGTTCATGTGTTCTTTAGTTTGCTTTCACTGAATTTCACTAATTTATTACACTAACTCAAAAGTTTTTTTCCTTTTAAGCCTTCTTATTAGGTCCGTATTATAAACCTAGGTAAGCACTTACGAAATCCAACCTACAAGAGTTACGATTTAATTCCATGATCATATTTCAAAGATGCGAGCCCATAACTCATGGTGACTATACTTTCGGCTACGCCCCATCCCACTCATAGTACTTTATGCATTCTTATTGACTTTGTGTACTCCTGGTGGTGGTTTTATCAAGTGTTTTCTTGTGGTCCTATTAATTTGTCCTATGGAGCCATGAGTGATGTTATTTTCTTTTCTGTTAGATTTATTTTATTACATTTTTTTCTATTTCTCTTATTCTGCTGTCTTTTTTCACGAACGTGCACCGCTGATATCTCTACCGGCCACCACCCTACAGTGACATCAAGTTTTATATTCGACTGCCAACAATTATTGCAAATATACCCTATTTTATTAACAAATTGCTATAGGGCGCCCCTATACGAGCAACATAAATTGCTGTGTCAATGCTTTTGTCTTTACAGTAATCACGAAGTAGGTAATCCTACCAAAAATTTTTACTCAGACGTTTTGTTACAATATTTAGATAAACTAATAAAATATTTAGAATAGGTTACCGTTTTTTTACTAGAGTTGATAAACTTCTATATTCATATAGATAATTCAAAGTTAAACTCAAACAATTAGATATTGATTTGAGAGTTATTTTACAAAAAGTAAAGTTATTTGAAAATCAATTAAAACGTCACCTTCCATCCAGGCGGCATTGCCGTTGGCTTGATTACAGCCAGGGGGCTGCAAGGCACTGTCGAGCTGTATGGACTAGGATACAACAAATAGTCGGCCCACAGTTGCTTTAAAAATTGCTCGTATACCAGCGACTTTAGAACCCTCTTGCTGAGGGTGAAACCAGACGGAGGCTGTCGCGAAATGCCACTTATCATATACCTACTAGATGTACAGCTTGTCTATGTTTATCTGCTTTATTGCATGTTTAGGGGTCTCATAAGTCTGGGTTTCAGAAACGACGGATTTAATGGCGATTTATTTATTTATTGCACTGGTTATTTTGATGTTCTTTGCTTGAACTGGCTCCTAGAATCATCTAGTTATATAAGTCGATTCTAAATGATCCTTGTGATTTTATTGAATTAATAAATTTTGACTTTGACTATATACAAACCTGGCTATACTCTTTTCGCATGCTTGCTTGTGTCTATCTGCTAACATAGAACTTTATCATTTTAAATCAATAAAAAATACATAAAATATTAATGTTTTGTGTCTCTTTCCTGCGTAGACAAAATAACGCAGGTTACTTATGTAAGTATTATATCTTCGGTGTCGCGTGCGTATCGTTAAACCAAATTTTTATCCATAAACATTTTGCATAAAACTCACATTTGTAGGTACTATTCATCGTCATCAGCCTGTAGAAGTGTTGGGATTAATATTCCTCCCCTTAGAATCCCAGAAAGAATAATTTCAGGACTTCATCATTGGTCTATCTACTATTATTTCATATAAACTACTTTATTAAGGGCGTCTTGCACTAGAATCACTAAACGTGTTTAACAGCTAAATTGATTTAAATCTGACGTATTTGTATGACTTGACAACTCGCTAAATACTATTTAAGAGTTAAACGCGTTTAGCGATTCTGGTGCAAGCCGCCCTAAGTGTAAATCAAAATGCTGAGAAAAAAATATTACTCTTTGAAAAAAAAAATACTGATTATCTAGCTCAAACTGAGAAGCGTGTGTGAAGAGAGATCATGCGGATTGTTTCAAGTAGAAATGGTTTTACCCTTCTTCAATGTATTAGTGTAAGAAATTACAGGGGTTATTTCTTCATAAGTTCATATCATAGTTTGCAAGTTAAATAAGTTATTGGCAGCAAAATTCATTGAAAATTAAAACAATGCAGTAATTCATTGAAAATTAAAACAATGCAGTAAAACTCAAAATATTTCTGCAGGGGTATTCCAATTTCAGTTGAACTGCAAAGTTTTAAATCATGGTCAGTTCATACTAACTCGTAGTTATTCTGTGACTAAATAATGACATTATGATGTCATTTAATTTGTTTTCGCGCATATTTTGCTGTCAAGTGTCTAAAAAGAATGACCTGACCTGAAAGACCTGAAGAAATTACACTGGGCAAATATAACTTGACAGCAAAAGATTAGAATACGGGGGCTGTACAAAATTCGTAACATTACATTTTGTACGCAGTTTCTTGTGGAGTAAAGAAACCGCTACAACGTCGTAGCACCCGCTACGCATTTATTGAATTTCATTCTGCGCTACATTGACTGTTTCCAGTAAACGTAAAGAAGTTAACTGTTTGAACTTCTTACTAACTCCTTATACATCCTATATCCTAAACTAAAGAATACTTAAGTACCAAACGTCTTGGCTACGGTGTAAAATGAAGTGTAAAATACTTAAAATCATTTTACATGTTGATTTCTTAGAGGATATCAAGGTGAGCTAGAATTTAGTTGTTGAAAAAATATGATGATGATAAAATTGTACTGCAGCTGCGCTATCCTTCATTAAATGTGCGAAAAATATCACTAGAAAAAAACCGCCGCACCAGGCGGAATGGCGCATCGCTCGCTTGCTAATAAATTAAAGTGCACTCCTCCTAACCTATGCTCGCCTAGTACCTATATCCCTGACGTGGTGGTTTTGTGTGACTGTGTGCGCTCGGCGGTTGTCATGGCAACGGGATTGTAATCTATTTCGCGCCCATTATACACAGCCTAGACAAATACACTCGAGAGCAATGATTCCGGGTCACTTAAAGAATGTTAAAAATCTCGGAAACTAAAAATGATAGGTTAATGCAATAAATTGTATTTAATAGACAATGTAATACTCCTTAAATGAAAGTAAAAAAATATGAGTCACCATACATTTTATTAACACAAAATTACATAAAGAAAAAAACTGCTGATCTCTCCTTAAAACAAAAATAGGAAACATGAAATTTTTGAACTTTATTACGATTTGACTTGAATTTTAATACTTCGTATTGCCTCCTCGTGCTTCCATTACTGCGTTTACGCGGTTTGGCATGCTGTACACCAAGTTCCTTATACGATTTTGGGGAATATTCTCCCATTCCTCTGTGAGAGCAATTTTGAGCTCACGAAGCGTGATTGGGGGAGGGTTTCGTTGTTTTACGCATCTGCCTAGCTCGTCCCAAGCATGCTCGATCGGGTTGATATCCGGGCTGCGCGCTGGCCACTCCATACGAGTAATGTTCATCTCTTGAAGGTAGTCATTCACAATCCTACCTGTATGAGGTCGGGCATTGTCATGCATAAATATAGCATCCTCACCTAAATTGACCATAAATGGACCAACATGATCATTGAGGATTTCTTCCACATATCTTACGCTAGTTAAAGAGCCGTTTTCTATGATCACCAGCTCTGTGCGACTTTCAGAAGAAATTCCGGCCCACACAAGTACAGACCCACCACCGTAGGCTACTTTTTCTTCGATGCATGCTTGCTTGAATCTTTCCCCTGGTCTTCGATACACTCTGTGTCTTCCATCGTGCTTGTAGAGCATAAATTTTGATTCGTCGGAGAACATAACTTTTGACCAATCTTCAATACTCCAATTTACGTGGCTCTGGGCATATCTTAGTCTTGAAATACGATGCCCACGCTCCAGTTTAGGGCCGTTTGCAGGTCTAAGGGGTTTTAAGTTAGATTCAGCAAGCCGACGTCTTACTGTCCATGCACTTGGGTTACTTCCTCCGAGGCGTCGAAACTGATTTGTGAGTTCAGTTCCTGTGAGAAAGCGATTTCGAAGCATGGTGTTCACCAAGTATCGGTCTTCTCGTGCTGTGGTACACCTGGTTCTGCCCGTTCCTGGTCTGCGTAGGTTAGAACCAGTTTCTTCGTAACGTCGGAGAACTCTTTGTACTGTTGACAGCGACACACCGACAGTCCTGGCTGTATCGCGCTGACTCCGGCCGGTTTCCAGCATTGTAAGTATTCTGGTGCATTCTTCAGGCGTAAGCGACATAATTTCAGCTTGAATAATGAATATAGAGCACTATCAACATGGTTTATATACCCACATAAATGACAGATTACAAACAAAAGCAAAACCAAATGCTGTAATTTCGTAGTTCCATCTTCGAAAGTGGCCCTTTTTCAAATTTGATTTTTTTAAGATATAACTTTACAATAACTAAAAAGTTTTAATACCTTCATTTAAGGAGTATTACATTGTCTATTAAATACAATTTATTGCATTAACCTATCATTTTTAGTTTCCGAGATTTTTAACATTCTTTAAGTGACCCGGAATCATTGCTCTCGCGTGTATTAGGCTATTCCTATGCTAAACTGTCTCTACTTTACCAACGGCTCCAAGGGCATGGGTTCAACTGTCTAATTTCTAAATAAGTATTTGTATTTCAATCTTGGCTAAGGCTCACATGTTTTAAAAACAGACTCAAGCATTTTATTAGCAGACGAGCCTGTTTGTAAACTTTAAGTTTTAAAAATTCACAATGGTCATAGACCTGGCTACAGACGTCTGTAAATCACGTCCAACTCTTTCTTTTCCATCTCACCCTTATTCTTATCACCAATAAGTCTACAATCGAAAAACAAAGCTGCATAGAAGTTCTCGCTGCAGATTTTCCGGGAGAGCTGTCAAAACTTGCGAGCTTCCGCGCTACGTCGGTTCAACACCTCGCTGCAGACCAGGCTACTAAGACCTGCGCACTCCGGCGTGGCAGTACTGGCACTGACTGTAACCACGCGGCCCGGAGGACCAGACGACAGTGGACGGCATGCGGATGCAATGCCACTAGTCTGTCTGTACTGGGTAGGTGTTTTTGTGTGCATGGTGCTGCCAACTCCTGAAGTGTTCACGGTTGAATTCACCTGAAATGAATCCTGCAAATTATAAGTGACAAGAAAAAAGATTAATAAAGGCTCTGCTATCTTGGGTCTACTTTGCAAAACGGTAAGCGGATGATTGTTATGGAAAATTTTGGTTATACTGCGCGGCACCGCTTCTTATAGTCGAGTTGACCCATGACGTTGTCACGAATACCACGCAGTGTAAATCAGAATACTTTAAGAGGAAATGCGGGCGGAGAGACTTTAGAAAATTAGGTATTTGAAGAAACTATCGCTGTCGCTACCGTCTCCCCTGCCCTCAAATTCGTGCAATAAGGACAACTGCAGATCCGACTCAAAAGCTTAAGTAAAAAGTTATAATTCGAGGTTTGGCTCTCGCCTATTTCCTCCTCCAATATTGAACCAATTTAAAAGATATTTTAGACACTGAATAAGGAGGATATATACTACGCCGCTATGTTTTTATTTTTTCGTTAATAGTTGTCAAATTTGTACACTAGGACTCTGTTAACAGCGATCTAAATAAGCAATTTTGAGCATTTATTGAGGGTTCTAGTGCTTATAAAAATAATTTATCACCAAAAAGGAAAACATAGGGGCATAGAAATAGTGATTATTTATTATTCTGTGAAAAATCATTGCTCTAGGGTCATTAACCAAAAAGAAAACAGGCGAGAGCGTTTGTATGGAGAAAAGACCACCCACGTTTCCTCTTAATACCAACTTTAATTTGTCGTTTTGCGAACTCCAATATGAAATGGTTAAATCTATCCAAAATCTAGAGAGCTGGTAATAGTGGGTGTGCAACGTACTAGTGAACTTTGATAATGAACCGAGGGCAATCGCCCGGCGAGGGGATGCCACCCCGTTACGTACTGTGCAACGACCTGCGACCACTTCCTACATCCATCAGCTACCATCCACCCAATAGCTGCTTCCTCACTGACACGATACCTACACGATACCGACGGAGACCTAGGGCGGCTTGCATCAGAATTGCTAAACGCAAGTTGTCAAGTCATATAAATACGTCAGATTTAAATCTATTTAGCTGTTAAATACGTTTAGCGATTCTGGTGCAAGCCGCCCCTAATCTCATACATTTTATTTCGAGTTTATTAATCTCGGTGTAAGCTTGGAATAGTTACACCGTGTTTTGTTTCTGTCGATCGAATTTGACTCTGCTTGACAAAAACCTGATGCTTGATGCAAAAGATAAAACACGGTATCTCAATTCATATAAATAGAGCTATCTAGTTTGCAACGGTTTGTAAATAGCTCAAATTGTTCCTTGTGTATTTTGTAAATATTACAAATGTATTAGTCGTATTTATCGTCCAAGCTTATCGAGTTCACTAATAACAAGGTCAGATGCTTTCTGTATTAAGTATAGCAAATGTTTCTGTATTATATTATAGAAAATCTTATACATTCAGTACCAGATTATTACTGCGTCGACGGCGACATCGGTATTTACTTTCAAGCAACACGTCATGTCGGTATCGTGTCGTAACAGAATCGGTCAGTGTGAAAACCTTCCAATACCTTCACGCCTGTCGGCACAATTATTGATACTGCCAATTAAGTAATATACTTTCATCTAGGGTTTAATGTATGCGATTTGACAGCTGCTGACGAATTCGCCGGAAATCGGCAACATTATCAGTTGAATCCACGACGGCAGTGTTTTAGGGGCGGCTTGCACCAGAATCGCTAAACGCGTTTAACTATTAAATAGTATTTAGCGAGTTGTCAAGTCATATAAATACGTCAGATTTAAATCTATTTAGCTGTTAAACACGTTTAGTGATTCTGCAGGGGTATGCCAATCAAAGTTGAACTGCAAAGTTTTAAATCATGGTCAGTTCATGCTAATTCATAGTTATTCTGTAGCTAAATAGTGACATTATGACGTCATTTGATGTGTTTTCGCGCATATTTTGCTGTCAAGTGTCTAAAAAGAATGATCTGGATGACCTGAAGAAATTACACTGGGCAGTGAAATATAACTTGACAGCAAAAGATTGGCATACGGGGGCTGATCATGATTTAAAACTTTGCAGTTCAACTTTGTTGTTCAACTGAGATTGGAATACCCCTGCAGCACCTAAGTTTGCCATCTGTTCTTTGTACTGCAACGTGTAATACAACGGTTGTGAGGAAATACAAAACGTGCGATATATCTCGCAATACAGCGAGATACAGAGTGCAGCAGGGACATTGTAACGTGGTGCAATGCGACCGGAAGATTTACCGCTGCATGCCCGAGCTATGTTTATCGATGTTTAACCATAAGGTTATGGTGTTTGCACAGCTGTTGCTGGTCTCATATCACAACTATATTATCATTAATAATTCCACATTATTCATCATTACTAAAACAACACTGAAGAGAAGAAGAAGAAAGATACTAGTAGCCGTCTGCATCTGGCGCTTCATTTATATGCATATATGTTTACAACGAAATGATGGAACAAGCCGATGGCCCACCTGATGTTAAACGGTTACCTCTGCCTATAACAATGCCTCACTGAACATGTCCACTGAGGACGTGCCTTGTGATGCATTGAACTGCGCCCATCGCTCTGAAACATAAAGAAGTCGTAAACACTAGTCATAAGATTGTCGTGAAAATTCAAAAACTTCGATGTCTAGACAATCGCGTGGCGAATTAAAACGGTGTGATTTTGTTGAATAAAATAAAAATTACATTATGTTCATTTATATTTTGGTGCTGACTGAATCATTATCTCGCCAATGCACCAACTCTTCATTTATTGCACACGACACAGCGTTTTTTCCTTACGTTCGCGGTCAAAATTCTTGCATCAGAAAATAACTTGTTTGTAATTAGCTTTTGATCTGTGGCAGATGAACATGAAAAGGAGCAAAAACTAGGATAAAATAAAAAACTGTAGGTACTTTTGCCAAATACATCTCTCCCCTTGCTTCAAACGTAAACAAAACTTACCGACACATCTATAACTACAGCACCTCAATCAAAAGCCTTAATACGAGTCAAAATAATCACCAATAATAGTCCTTAAGCAGCTGATGATAGAGTGCATAGGGCGTGGGGTTGAAATTAAATAACGCGTATTAGGGTTCGTACGTCGGAGGGTCCAGACAGAAAAATGCATTCGGAACCCCTCGTCTAGACTGCCGCCTGTCTACGGGAGTCCACCGCTGCTGGGGAGCTGGGACATTTCTTCAAGGGCATTAGGGTTGGAAGGGTATGAGCCAAGACATACCTCGTATGCATAGATAAATAGAAAATACTTTATTGCACACCGTAACCTAGGGATTACAACTACATAAAAACAAAACTTAACAATGGTACAATGGGCCATACCTTATATGCTAGAGAAAACTTAGGTTGTGTTAAAAAAGTTTTGGTTTCCAAGGACTTTTTAATCGACACAGTCATTCAGTAATCGTTAACTAGTATATAGATAGATAGAATATGCAGTATTGACCACCTTACAAAGAAAATACACAGGGAAGAATTGAATAAAACGGTGGTGATTCTGGATGATTTCTACAAGGCTTTTTCATCTGTCTCTACATTTACTTAGCCGTGATTGCAGTCCCACATTTAGTTGAATCTTTATATACGAATTCTTAATAATTCTTATACCTAAGTAATTAAAAGTGTAACATATTGGCCTAAGTAGCTACCTACATAAACTGTTTATTTATTTAAGGTAGGTAGTGAATAAATTATTCTTTATTCTTAATATTTAATTCTTTTTTAGTGATGATGATGATGATGATGTCCTCCGCGACGTATCCGTTGATGGCGAGCCTTGATAGTAGGATTTATTTATTTAATTATCTAATATTCAAATTACTAATTATTTTATTAGTGCGTAGGTACCCACCACCACATAAATTTGTACTACCTAAGTGTATATTATCTGTGTTTGTATGTCTTTGTTTTAGTGTTAGTTTTAACGTATTGTGCTGTTGTGTGTGTCCCAAAATAAATGTCTTTTCTCTCTTTCTTTCTTATATGAGTAAGTAGGTAATTGATAAGCTAGGCTTCGCAATTTGACTCTGGTGCAAAACGAAAATACAAATCAGTTTTCAAAATCCCAGCTAAAATTCACCAGATCCGCAATCACCAGTCCCCAAACCTGTGGTATATAATTTAGCAGCTGTATACCAGTCTGGGTGGCTGTATCAACATACCACTATGTGTATGTATGTTTGTATGTACGCCTGTCGCGTCGCATTGCGTCCGGTGTGGGGGCAGGTCAGGAACATTGCATTTCCAACCGCGTGCCGATTTTTGATTGGGGTTTAACAGTCTTTGTATTCGTTTCGGCTTTTGGTGGTGGATGAAGGATGAATCGTGCTGTTTTTATTAACATAATATGTTAATTCCTCGAAAGACTTCGATCATCAAACTTGAAACAAATTGAAAGATAATATCTTTCAATTTGTTTCAAGTTTCAATAGAAGACAGGAAAAAAAATGCATTGACTGCTTCAGTTCATACCAAGTTATAATTTTATATTTTCTTATTTGCCATCCCCTCATGCTGGGGTGGAATCACCCTTGGTGGAAGACCTTGGCCGTCTCCTTTGCTTGTTAACTTTTGTTTGCAATATAAAAATTTTCCATATTAACTAGTACGTTAGTACGTTCTCAATGGACGTGCTTTCGAGAACGATTTCGAAGTCGATGCGACGATTATTAGGTGACGGCTAAGAATATGGGTCTTAGCGTCTTAGCCTATGAGGTGATGCATTGAAACTGTTACATTGAAACCTAGTTAAATAAAATCCTAAATGATCCTTGTGATTTTATTGACTTTGACAGTAGTGGTAACCGCTTAACATCGGGAGGGACATCTGTTTGTTCAATCACATTTTCTCTTAGTAGGTAAATAAGTGCTAAAATTATAAAACAACTTTGTTTTTTTTCTCAAAAAAAGGTCTACAGATTCTTGGTAACAATAAAAGCATGTAAGTCTAAGCTTTTTGATATAAGTCTATGGTGTCGGGAGTTCTCATGAGGGTGGTCAGAACCAAATTGACGTGAACATCGAAAAGCACTGAGCGTCAGTTCTCCCTACATTTGTACCTACAAATACCAAAATATAGTACTTAACCTAGCTACTGTATAAATGGGTTAGTTGCATCCTAATTGACATGATATTTAAATAAATATTAAATAAATATTCATGGACATTTCACACGACGCCCTCTAGTCTCAAACTAAGCAAAGCTTGTAATATGGGAACTAGATGCTGATAGAATACTTATATACTTTTTTTTTGTAAATACATACTTATAATACATAGTAACACCCAGACATTGAATAAACATCTGTTCATCATTTGTTTGTTGTTTATCAGAAAGGTCCCTACGTCTTGCCCATCGCCAGGGGGAAGTAGTTGAACCCTTGAAAACCACTCACTACCCAATTCATGGCGTGTAATTTTTGTTAGTTTTTTTACTGTATATATCTGTGGTTTTTGTTGCACAATGGAAAACACACACAAATGCCACTGTCTCGCACTGTTTCGTAGCGGCACGGTGGACATTCTTAAGCAATCTAAAATTAAAAAGCAATAAATCTCACAAATCATGGTAAATATTCCGTTTTTAGTGAAAATTAATGTATAAAAATAAAATAAAAAAGTTTCATTTTAGAGTCATCAACATGCGAAGGTACATACAAACATTATGACTTGCAGTTTGCACAATACCCTACACATTGGCCGGAATACCTTCAGTAATGTGTAGGTATGTGTATGTGTTCAGTGTGTATAAATAAATATTCATGGACATTTCACACGACGCTCTCTAGTCCCAAACTTAGCAAAGCTTGTAATATGGGAACTAGATGCTGATACAATACTTTATATACTTTTTTTTGTAAATACATACTTATAATACATAATGTCATAATGTCAATAGTAATGGATCAGAGTGTTGGGCAACGAAGAAGACGGATGAAAGGAGAGTGCATGCTACTGAGATGCGAATGTTAAGATGGATGTGTGGGGTGACGAGGTTAGATAAGATAAGGAATGAGTATATCAGGGGAAGTTTGAAAGTGGCGCGTGTTGTTGAAAAGGTGAAGAGTGCTAGATTAGCATGGTATGGACACGTAATGAGGAGGGATGAAAGTCATATCACGAAAAAAGTTATGAATATGAGGGTGACTGGGTACGCAGGTAGAGGAAGGCCGAAGAAGAAGTGGTTGGATTGTGTGAAAGAGGATATGAATGTGAGAGGAGTAGATTCTGAGTTGACGAATGATAGAAGCGAGTGGAAGAAGAAGACATGTTGTGCCGACCCCGCCTAGCGTGGGATAAGGGCAGGGAAATGATGATGACATACTTATAATACATAGTAACACCCAGACATTGAATAAACATCTATGTTTGCTACACACTAATGTTTGTTCTCAGTGGGGATCGAACCCACGACCCACAGCACGGAAGGCAGAGGTAATACCGACTGAGCTGTATAGGTACCTAATTATAATTACGCATCAATGATGTTATAGAAAAAAAACTCAACAGGCAGCTCTCGCACAACCTACTATATAATTCAATAAAACAGATTTCCGACACGTGTTTCGCCCCCACGTGGCATCTTCACAAACAAAATATTATACAGATGAACAACTACCTAGCTTTTACATTGGTGGACATTTTACTCAGCACCATCCAGCCCCAGACTAAGCAAAGCTTGTACTATGGAAACTTAGATTAGATTTCGTAATTCAACCATCGTGTATCGACTAATTTCCACTAGTCTAGGTATCCGAAAGAAAACTAGAAATATTATCTACCGTTAGAGGCCGTCCTAGGAACAACAGATCTAGGGTATGTAGTCAAGAACCTTTGTTCTCAAACGACGACCACAAACCGGAAGGCGATGCATAGTATTCTCTCTCAAAATCTATGTGGATGCGTATCTCCAGTAATGGACTTCTACTGGCTGATGATGATAGAATACCGTCACGGTTGTTTATAACGCGACAAGGGTGTTGTAATAATCACGTGTACGTTTTTGTGTAACCACGTGAACTCCCGAGCAAGCGAATTTGTGTCTAAAAAGCAGTAACATTAAGCTCTGATTCAGTTACCTGCGTGTTACACGAAAATGTTATAGAGTTGGCTCATTGCCGTTTGATCACGCCTACTAAGTCTACATACAATGAAACCACTACAGCACGTGTGTGCCACCTAAAACCTAACTACTAAACCACCTAAAGAGTATCCTGTCTTCGATTTTGCAATAAAATAATTACCAAAACGCTTACTAAAATCTATATAAAAATCATGATGTTGGGATTTCGGGACACAATACTTATCACCAGCAAACAACCAGAAAACATACGCGATAAATGGCCGACCCTCTACCTACTTGAAAAACAAACAAACAGTAGGTAAGCATAACGTAATCTCCATCCCGCCAGTACGCACTCCGCAAACAATACTTATTTCAATTTCCTACAAAACAAACTTCCGGTATCATACCATAGAGAATGCTATTATTCGAAATATCCGGAAAACACGAGGAGAATACGAACTCCCAGAAAATCAATTCAGAGTGCCGTCGTATCTATCTGTATCTATATCTATGCGTTTGTCTGTGGTGTCTATACGTATCTATGTGCATGTGCTACGGCGTAGCGCGTAGCGGTGTCACGTAGGCGCCTACAGCCGCTACGAAATATAAAGAAAGCACAAAGGGGCGTGGCTGTGTTGGTGCGATGATTCCAATATGTCATTGCTGGTTTTGTGCTGCATATGTTTACAGTCAGACTATCAAATAGCGCAATGGAGGCTTACATAATAGTCTTATTATGCATATTGTCCGAGCAATAAATCTGCTCATTTAAAATCGTGGCTCTACGTTCTACGTCGCGTAGCTCTGTCTCGTAGACATCTACGCCAGCGTTCCAGCTTTGTTTGTAATTCCGTGTTTTCTTTTCAGTGCCTTTGTCATATCCTCATGGTTTGAATACTCGATTATTTTCACACTTTATCTTTTCATTCATGAAATAATTTTAATTAATGTCAACAACAACAACAACAACAGCCTTTGAGAAGTTCCACTACAACTCCTCATAGATTTCCAAAAAAGCGATTTAGAACTTTCTTTTCTTCTTTCTTTTTTTCTTTCTCTTTTTTTTATTTTTTTTAGATGTCCGCTGTCATACTCTTTGCCTGGGGGGCGATTCTAGACCGATACACATTTTATCACGATAGATATACATATATCAACTGTCAAAACTCCATAGTTTTTGTCAGTTTTTGGGGGATATATCTATCGTGAATAAAAAAGTTTATCGGTCTAGAATCACCCCCCTGGTTTGTGATCACCGTTCTATCGTAACATCTTATTTCAAAAACATAATTTTAATGCGAATTCGTACCTCCAAAAAACAGGTGTAAAGTCCAAATGTAAATACATTTTTATAATTTCAGCTCGTTTGTACCATTCGAAACGGAATCTAACACAATGCAATTGCAAGTAGGGCCAGGACACTGCAGTGGGTCGCGAGTTATTGCACTGCAGCGCCATTGAGCCGGTGCAATTGCATTTTATTTTAAACTAAAATAGCCAATTAAATAAATGAACTATAGAAACTGTTGTTTTTACAAATAAACTCATTCTTCATAAATATGGTCACCTTTTTGCGTATTAGTGCAGTTTTATTAGTCAGGTTTACGAGCCTAATAATAGTAAAAATAAGTATAGTAGTTACAACGGATCTTTGTCTCTCTGATGTATCTGCGCAGAACCCATTGTTAGATAATTCGAGATGAGCAAATTTTTCCGCACAACAGTACATGCGCAATCGTTTATTGCACCTAACTTCAGAGGGACAAAGATCCGTTGATTGTACTGTGCATATCTATAAAGTATCCAACTCAACAAACTATTTTGAAATGCACCTTCGCAGTAAAACCTTTGCTAAGAAAATTGCTCGAAACTAAAAAAAACAAACGTGAAATAATCCCAGCAAGTTTTTATAAGCAGTTTTTTTCTTTTTAAAACTGCAAACTTATCCGGCCAGCATTCCCGGCCCCAGCAGCGTCCTGGCAAGGAATAAACAATAGTGTCTATGTGTAGACGTTTAACTTTAATTAGTAGCCTATTCTCTTCTTGGATCTGTGAGGCATTGCATTGTGTTCATCACTCAGATTCATACCGTGTAAGGTACCTATACAAATCGGAATATATTAGTGCAAAAATCACTGGTTGGCGGGAGAAATAGGAACGTTGGTAATAGTTACTTCCCCGGACAAACTTAAACAAAGAGGAGTTTTATTTTTTTTAATGGAACCTACTGGATAACAAATCATAATTATCAAAGTCTTGGTTAAACATTATTTTAACCTACTTTAAAAATAAGAGGAGGTTTTAAATTTTGTTGTATTTTTTTATGAAGGATATCTTTGGCTGCCAGCATACTTGATGGAAAGTGCAGCTGCAGGTGCAAGCTGAAATATAATCTACCTGTATATTTTTGTGTATGTTTTTGTATGAATTTTAATTGAATGGCACGACCAATTTCCCTAGACCCTTCGCTGGATAGGAAAGTGACAGAGGCTGGGCTGGGCCTCACGGCGGCGGCGTGCCCCCGGCCCGGCGGAGTACCAGGGCCGCATACCATCTAGGAAGTGGGAGCGACGCGCGCCAGGCGCATTGCAGGCGGGTGAACGGCCGCGCATCGATCCAGCCGTACCCCCCTCACGCTCCAACCCCCTGCCCCCCCCCCCCCCCCGCGTCGCAACTTGCGTAACCTCCCCCCTCCCGCGCTTATGTAACTGACGCGGTGAATATTTCCTCAGTCTCGTAAAAAAAAACTTGTTTTTCTGTACTGTTTAGAACGTTCTGCCTACTTGACTAGAATAGGAAGTTCTGCGTAAATAAGGCAACTTCTTGTTTACGTCGAGCTGAAAGCAAAGTTTCGCAATAAAAATGAAGGAAATCTTTGCTCTTTGATAGCCGTATTAATTTACTGAAAACTCTGATTAATTTACTGAAAATTTTAGGCTATCTTTTGAAAATTCTACTAAAAACCACACTGCAGCTAAATAAGACTATGTAATGACTGTGTATAAAACGTTTCAACTGCGACATAGTAAAAGGTTTCATCAAAATTGTGTCGCATTACATCATAAATACTGAACCGAGGTGTAATCATGTCGTTAATCTTTTCTATACAGTCCCTAAATTCTACCTAATTTGTATTCGACTTGAAAATGGTCGAAAAACAATAATGAATGGTACGAAGACTATGAGTCACAGCATCAGATGCTTACAGAAAACCAGTCACATCAGTTTGCATCTAGTACGACCTAAGAACTTTTTCAGCACATACTAGAGGTACTAAGTAGGTATTAATAAAAAACTATTTCATTACAAAAACTTGTAGGTGATCGTTTAAAAAAACTAGTTCAAGTTTCATAGAAGAGCGAAATATTCAGTGCATGTAAAGTCCTTTGCGCGGTTCAAGCGGTCAGCAGACATGTCGATATCCTCATAAGTTATGGCAGCCTGGTACTATCGGACAAGTTACGTGTCGGAAACGGAAACGGAACCCAATGCCGGACATGTAAACAACAGAGAGATATCAAAACAACGTCATATATCATAACAATGTGTACCAGACATAATATTTTCTTATATGATTTATTTTGGTGGTGAATGAAAGTTCTCGAATATCCACGACTTGGAAGTTGAAACGTATGGTCCCCCACCCGATGGACCGACATCGGAAAGACCGCAGGATGTCGGTGGATAGCTAAAAATCGTGATTAGTAAAAAACGTGGTGCAGTGGACTTCAAATAAAAAAAAAATTAATAAATAGGCTGATAATAGTGTGTAGAAAAAGCCTCTCTTCTAAAAATTAGCATTTTCATGTTTTTCAAAACCATAAACCAACCAAACAGCCTTTAAAAAACCTTTAAAAGTTAAAAATATGTTTTTGTAACTGAATAACTTTTTTTAATACATTATAAGCAGCACAATTTTATAAGCAGTTCTAACACTGAAATTAGTATAAAGACTTTGTAACTCTTGCAAAATTTACAAACCAAATAGTCAAAAGCTCCCAAAACAGCTTTGTGCAATGTTAAACTGTCTAAGTATCATTAGAAATAGAAATTATTTATTTTACGCAACATACGAGTACAAATACATATTAAATAGGTAATAATAATAATAGCCTTTATTTCTTCACACATTTTTCCTTATAAAATAAATTATTCTAATTAACTATTGTGCAAAGTTTGTCTTCCGACATAGGCCATATTAAATAATAAAACATTGTGACAGGCGTCACAGCTCAGTCGGTATTGGCTCTGCCTTCCGTGCTGTGGGTCGTGGGTTCGATCCCCACTGAGAACAAACATTTGTGCGTGGAAAACATAGATGTTTGTTCTATGTCTGGGTGTTACTATGTATTATAAGTATGTATTTACCAAAAAAAAAGTATATAAGTATTCTATCTGTAAAGTCCATGAATATTTATTTATTTATTTTATTTATTAAAATGCGTAAAAAAGGAACCCACTCAGCAAATGCGGCAGGTGTACGGTGGCTCCTTTAGCGCTGGTTTTCAGGTGTGCCGAGAGTGGAGTGGCGCACATATCAACGTATTTTGCTGATTATAACTAGAACCTAGTTACTTCATAGAGCAGTCCTATTTCACGGCTACATTTTGCGGTAATCGGTGTTCATAGTTCACAGCTAGCAAGTCTCTCGCCACTGCTAGAAAACAATTATTTCCACCGCAATAATAATATTATATCCCTCGCATATAAAATCTATCGGAAGATAAACAATGCGTAAACCTTTGCGCTATTTCTAACCAGTTCCAATGAGAAGTAATTAGTATTACAAATTGGAACCTTATTAATAAACGAGGCGCGTGTTTTGGCGTTAAAAATATGACATGTCTCAATATAAAAAAAATGCTCCATTTATATTTATGAATCTAGCTAGTACTTAATATTTTTTTACAGTTTTTATGTAATATTGTAGTAGTTTAATATCGTAAATAAATAATTTAATGTAGTTTAAATAATGGATGAATTATTAAAGAAAAAGCATATATATAGCATATTTATTTATGACACTAAAGTCATAAAAAAATGCATAAGTCATAAACAAATGCTTTTTTTAATCTATTCAATTGATTTATTGCCCTCTCCTACCAATGAATAATGAATGAATGACAAACAGTGATAGGACAAATTATTCACGTAGAAAATACTCGGATCATAATGATTTTGACCTAAATAATCTAACGTTTATGAGAATCAGAGAGCTCGCTACGGGCTACGGCGTAGCTCCGTAGCGAGGTTACGGCGTAGCCGGGGTGCGGTCGGCGACCCCTGGCCGTGAACGGGGGCGCGCCGGGCCGGCTGCCTCGAAACCCCCCTTGCCCCTTGCCCCGCTCCTCCATCCCCGCGCCCTGCACACAGGGAAAATTCTGGTAGTATAGTAGACACGTGTGCGCCGAGCCCTAGGATGTTCAGTATGTACAGGCTGATGTTTTAGTACAATATGAAAAAAAGTAGTATATTTTAAGTTTTTCAAGTAGTAGTAGTCATTGTGTGCAGACGTTAATATTTCATAGTTTGTTGTTGATTCCTTAAATTACCTTTCTACCGTAAAAATAGCAGTCAAATTTTGTTATAGTGCATTATAGGTTAGTCTAGCTGAGAGAAAGCAACACAAAATATCATCTTTTCTAATCGGAGAGTCTTGTAACTTTAGCTGAAATATGGTATTGAGCATCAAATTATTCGATTGCATTTTAGTTAACTATACTCAGCTATAAGCAAAACTTTTATTTTCAATTCGTTGATTAAAGTTATATCGTCAGTTTTTAAAGGAGATTGCCATTACCTAAGTCGCTCATAAATTCGCAACTCTCTAAAAGTAAAGACACCCCTTAGCAAAACTCACACACCAACAAAACGCACACAACAGCCTTTTGTGTAAAATACGCCACACCCCCGAGCGAATACTTACAGGGCGGCACTCACACATCCACAGAAACGGAGGAAAACTGCGCAAGTGTTGAAAAATAGCTGTCGCGTTAACAGAAAAGCGCTAACTTGTGTGCGTTGCGCCAACCCTGGATGCTTGCTAGTGTGCGTGGAAAATGTATGTTAATGTCTTACTTCCGCGTTTTCGTGTATTTGTGTCACGCACACGAGCGTGTCGGGGCCTCGTGTAGATAGGTTTGGGGTAGTGTGCGTGGGGTGCATCGACTTCTCTTCCTGTTCCGTAAGGTAAACGGCCTCCGCCTGAGGTCTCAGCACGAATAAATGTGACAATCGTAAACGTATCGTACCGGTAGCGTATCTGAGACACAATGCGCGGTGTCGCTGCAACGTTTGGAAGTCGAGCTGGTGTTGGCGCGCAGTGTATCTCAAATATGTAAGGTTTACGTAACGCGGCGACTGTCAGATATGTTCGTGTTAACTCCTCTGATTTATACTTGCGTGGTATGGTGACGTTACCATACTACTTTTATTATAATGATTGATCAATACGTTGTAATATTTTAATATGCAAATTGGGGTAAATGTTTTTGGGTTTATAGTAGGTAATAGTCACGCATTGTGGCGACTGATTTTTGTTTATCTTTAACTGCAATCATATTTTATTTCATGAAGAGCACCGGTGGTCTAGTCGTATCAACCCCGCCATCCAATCCTCAGGTTGTGGGTTCAAATCCGGTCGTGCACCAGTGGATTTTTCTATTCTGCGCGCATTGCTAGTGTTCTCAAACGGCGAATAATGTCTGGGTGTTATATATTATAGGTGTATATTTACAAAAAAAGTATATAAGTATTCTATCAGCAATCCTGACATCCCATATTACAAGCTTTGCTTAGTTTAGGCATCGGTTTAGGACTAGCGTTGTGTAAAATGTCCATGAATATTTATTATTTATAAAAATCTGTACTTTAGGACAGCAGGGGTATGCCAATCAAAATTGAACTGCAAAGTTGAACTGCAAAGTTTTAAATCATGGTCAGTTAATACTAACTCATAGTTATTCTGTGACTAAATAGTGACATTATGACGTCATTTCATGTGTTTTCGCGCATATTTTGCTGTCAAGTGTCTAAAAAGAATGATCACGTGGTACAAAATTGAACCACGTGACCTGAAGAAATTACACTGGGCAGTGAAATATAACTTGACAGCAAAAGATTGGCATACGAAGGCTGTAGGATATAAGACGGGGACTTGCCTGGGATCGTCTGGGAGGCAGGCTAGGGTTTCAGGTGCTGAGTTTTGCGGTCCTTTTCAGTATTTGTAATAATCGTTGTGAGAAGTGCGCACGACAGCGTCCAGTATTTTTGAAGAGTGAAGTTGGCGGAGCGAGGAACGAGAATGAACGGAACGAATGGGATAAGGATGGGAAAGTTCTAGGGAGGTCTCCTCTGTCCATACATAAAAATATGTCCAAGCGAATACGAAACAAGGACTGCAATTTCTGCAACCCGACACACGTGTGTTCCTAAACATCAAATAATATATCAGCTAGGTCTATTTTAACACGTAGGTTCGAAATAGCTACTTATTCGACATAAGCTTATTTTATTAGAAGCGATCTAAAACCCCATGTTGCAATATTTTCCCGTTCCTCCACTAAGCTGCCCTGGAAGGCAATAAACACGTGGAGTGTTGACACGCGACTCATAAGCGCGGGTTCGACTGCTTAGATACCGAATTGTGTTTATTTATACACTAGCAGTTACCCACGACTTCGTACGAAAAAAAATATATAACCTAAAAAAAGCTGGAAAAGCAGTCTATCGAACTATAATATATTCGAAGTTTCATCCAAATCGGATCAGTAGTTACAGCGTGATTGAAACACAAACATCTAAACTTTGACATTATAATAGTAGTGGGATTGAAATATTATACGCAATAGCTAGAAAACAGCATGTAAAATATTTAAATCCAACATGTTTGCGACACCCGAAAAGGATGAATAAAAAAATTCAGCATATGACCAAATTGTGACACTTATTTTGACGAATAAACGTATCTTGTATATTTCAGTTTAAAGAAAACTTTAATAAAGAATACAACCGAATTGAGAACATTCTCCTTTTTTGAAGTTGATTAACAATACTCTTAAAACTGAGACTACGGGCACTAAGGGCGTCTTGCACCAGAATCACTAAACGTATTTAACAGCTAAATCGATTTAAATCTGACGTATGTGTATGACTTGACAACTCACTAAATACTATTTAAGAGTTAAACGCGTTTAGCGATTCTGGTGCAAGCCGCTCTTAATCAATTTTCTTGACTACAACTTGGACCTAGCCAATGGCCCACCTGATGTTAAGTGGCAACCACTGCATTGCCTCACTAAGCATGTCCACTAAGACGTGCCCTGTGATGCATCATGAGTTTGTCAATCTGTATCGTAGACCTAGTGAAAACTGATCAAACATTCAACAAGGGGGTGGCCAGGGGAACCTTTTTACCCTCCGTTTGTTTTACTGAACTTTTTTAAAACACCCCTGTTGATTTTACTGGAAAGAGAATGTATCGAGATGAAGAGGATGAATTATTAATTTTTTGGGAGTGATCGAATCTACTTGTAACTGGGGAATGTTTTTCTAGACTAGATTTCTGTTACCTACCTAAAAAAATTACGTTAGGTAAATAATTCACAAAAAGCTTGCGACAAACGAGCTTTTATTCTTGGATTCTCTCAGTCGATTTAGCGACTTACTCATAAAATCACTATTCGGAAAGTACCCACCACAAATGTGCTAATTACTACCTACTAACACAACTCTACTATTATACTACGTGTACTTAATAATAACGAAAACTTCGGGGGACAGAAATCCTGCAATACACGCAATTTTACATTCTCTTTTAATTTAAGAGCTACGCTCTTGTCGGCGTAACAAATGCATCTCCCGCCAGGTTCTTCTTTTCAGGGCAGCTTCCTTGACGTCCTTATACGACATGACATCGATCTTCGCCTTCACTTGGCTCATGTAGCTAATACGGGGTCTTTCTCTTCCTCTTTTTCCTTCTACCTTCCCTTCAATGATATTTCCGATTAACCTGTCATGTTGTATAAGGTGTCCCAATCATCTTTCCTCTCCTGTTCTCAAAAGCTTTTACAAGGGCTCTCTCCTCGTTTACCTAGGAAACATAATTAGTGTAAGTGCTGAAAAGAAATAACCTGTTCCATACATTTTACCAAGTAATTGTAAGCATTGCATTTTGTATGAAACAGCTGTTTTTCTTTTCATAAGCCTTGCAAATGATTTCGTAAGAAAATACATAATATTAGTCAAGTTATCGAGTCAAGTGGCGGATACAAAACAGAGCTAAGCGAAATCAGTTCGGAACGAACGAAAGATTCAACAGCTTTCGTACTTAGTATAATATGTCATGTGTTTTCTGTGATCTGCAGTGGTTGAGTCACGGCGGCAGACGTCGCTGCCAATATTTACCCTACTTTGCGTCGATACCTCGATACTGTGCAGTGTGCAAACTCAAATAATAGCTTTGGCAAAATCTCCACCTGATTTTCATTGAAAACGTTGTTTTCAAAAGTAACTTTTTATGGCTTTTCTTTTTGTTATTTCTTCAACTTTGCTGTTTGAAGCCCATTCAAAAGTCATGAAGCCTACAAGATACATTTATTTGCCAAAATAAGTGTTACAATTTGGTCTTATGCTAAAGTCAGAGGCACTTTAAAACTTACTTATTTACCCTTTTCAGGTATCGCAAAAATGTTATATTTGGGCGCTTAAACTTATCTTAAGTAGGTACATATAATAGTATTATTCTTTTTCAAAATATTCCTCAGTTGAGTAGAGACATTTTCTGACTAGGTATGATTTTAATCCTCTTATAAATTTAGTTATTTCTGTTTCATTTTGAATATCATTTGGTAGGTGGTTAACATTTTTATTCTTGAATATGGTAGATATAGTTTGTTTTTATGGCGGGTATTTATGTTGTGTGTTTCACTAATTTTTACAAAATCTTTTTTATTTTTGAAAACATTTTTTTATTTTTTCGTTTTTCGCCTATTTCGTTTGAAGTGTTTTGTTTATTTTTCTGAAAGTTTTTGTGCGTAAACTTCTACTCACATAGGTAAATAGACTTACAGTAAATATTATATGAATTACTTACCAAGAATCAGAACCAAGTAGATATACAAGGTGGAATAGGTTATTAACCTTTGATTGATTACCAATGAACTGAACTACCTGTAGGTGCTTTCCAATTCCATTCATTTCGAAACGAGTTTAGCCTTATTATTTTAATTTATACATACCAACCAGGTAATTGTACTCATTGTGAACCTAGGTAGGTACTTGCGTAGGTAGGTAAGGTACCCAACGAGATATATAAAAATGGTAAAAAAAAAATGCAAACCGATCTCTATCGAGAAGTAAGAAGCTACGAAAGATAAAGTCTTGAAAAACGATACCTAAGTAAGTACCTATTTTTTTGTGGACGTAGATGAATGAATGATTTAGTTTACGACACTTAAGATTTGGATAACAAAGGTATATTCGCATACTATAGTAGGTTAATGCCCAATAATGAATTTGCCAGAATAATATGATTCCAAACTAACCGACTAGGTATCTTTTTGAAAATAATATGTTGTGCTTTTATATAAAAAAAATTAGGTTTAATTATTTTAGGATATAAATGTTTATTCACAAAGAAAATTATGTCTAATAAAGTATTTACAATATTTATAATATGTACAAAATACACAACGCAACGGTGTGTAGATAGCTCAACTGCTTCATGTGGATATAAATAAATAATAAATAAATATTCATGGACTTTATACACAACGCCCTCTAGTCCCAAACTAAGCAAAGCTTGTAATATGGGAACTAGATGGCTGATAGAATACTTAAATACTTATTTTTTTGTAAATACATACTTATAATACATAGTAACACCCAGCCATAGAACAAACATCAATGTTTCCCACGCACAAATATACTTAACTACTTACTATTATTTTAATCAATGAAACTTAACCGGGTGTGTCTGCTGATACAACTAGTAGGTACCTACCTTTAAAAGGTGTGAGTACCTATTGTATGTATAATATTTTTTCCGCGAATTTACCCAACCATGAGAGCAGGGCTAATAAACCATGGCACTAACTGTGTCACTGCAGGGGAGGACCCTCGACCCTCAACCTCATTAAGGTACTGTCTTCGTGACCCTATGGTGTCCACACCATGAAACGCGAGTAATGCAATTAAACACCTAGGTTGCTGCCGGAACTATATCTAACTATCTCAAATAGGTAGATAATTAATGGAAAAAATTGTTGCAAGAACACAATCATAAGAAAAGCAATCTAAAAAAACTCGATTGCAAATGTTGCAATTCGAATGCAGTTTTACCTTGTACGATTTGTATTATACTTTTTTGAATAACTCAAAGAGCTTTTACTATCCCATGGCTTTGACAAAAAAACAAACATGTGTACATTGTTTTTAACCCCCGAGGCAAAAACGACGGGGTGTTATAAGCTTGACGTGTGTGTGTGTGTGTGTGTGTCTGTCTGAGGCAACGTAGCTCTTGAACGGATGAACCGATTTTGATTTTTTTTTGTTTGAATGGTGAATTAGTCGGGAGTGTTCTTAGCTGTGTTTGATGAAAATCGGTCCCAGATCCGGAGGTTTTTTAAATTTTTTATTTATTTATTTGTATAATATTAAAGGCCGTAGCCGTTGCACCCATACCTATCCCTTCTAAAAACATACATATAATTCAAAATAGCTTAAATTACCAATATCGATTAGCCACGAATTCATAGAAAAAACCGTAATGGAATCGATATGCGCTAAAGTGTCGAGTTTGTCAGCGTGAAGTAAAAAATATCGATTAACTTTTCAATTCGTCAGTCTCGACTCGGCTACTCTACTCAGACACCTTACAATGTAACCAAACATTTTACAATAAGCATTTACACGATTGTCATTATTGCAAGGTACCGATTATAAAGTTGTAATTGGCACAATAAAAATATCGGAGGTAGGTACAGGTACCTAAAATTTGGTTTATTTTTACATTGTGGATACTTATTTAGGTCTAAATAACCAAACCAAATAATAAACCAAATTTTAATAAAGCTTCAGCATCAGTAGGTACCTATTATATGTATCAGAACTTTGAGACGTGGCATTATTATTTTCAGTCATTTTATGCAGCGCGTTAAAAAAATATTAAAATGTAATGTTGATCGTAGTGTTGTGAAAACAAAACTGTTTTTACTGGAAATCTATTGAGGACGCTTAGGTAGGTAGGTATGTCCCGTCTAGTAGACTTCTACATGCTGATAATAAATGATGATGAATAATGATAAATGTGGGGACTTCTGCCTCCTCGTTCATCGTCCAAAAATTGTGGGATATTGTTGTCAAAAATTGTCTGCGAGATGGGATAGGTAAGTATTCTTCGATGGATTTTTTTAAATAAAAACTCAATCCACCACGTTTTTTTTCGTGTATTTTTTTATCACAGATACTTTCACATCATTCAAAGATTGCCATAGACTAAAAAACTAATAAAGGGATTTTCCACAGGTTATAAAGCACGAATTTCAACATTAAGGTAGTAGGTAGAGAGTTACATGCCATTAGCAGGTGAATGAAGTCATAATTATTTACTTGCAGTTTGTCGGCCGTTGACCATCTGCTTGAAAGTATAAAATAATCATTAAAGCCACCAGTTATCATGCATCATCATGATCATGATGACATGAATCATTAATATCATTATGCACTCTACCTATAGCTACTTCATTCTACCGTATTCTATTTCAATAAGTTGACTTTGTTTTTATTTAATTAGTACCTACCTAGGTAAGTATCGTTTTGTTACCGTAGCTATTTTATTGCATTGACTATTATTTACCTACCAACGGATTTTTGTCTCTCCGAAGTATCTGCGCAGAATCCATTTTGGGTCGAATTGGTAAGCGAATTTTAAGGTAGGTAGGTACCTACTAGGCACCTAACCTACATCTATTGTGACGAAGGGTAGGTACCTATAACCCTTCATGATTTTAAAATATCCTAGAACTTCTCACTTACGAAAAATTGCAGTAAATGCCGTTGCCCGATTACACGAGTAATGAATGAAATCTGCTGCTCAAGTGTATCCTGCTGCAAAGAGTAGAGCTGCCATGGCTGAAAAAGCCGGGAAAACAGTATTTTTCCGATACCTGATTTACCTATATAAATAAATACTTATGGAAATATTGATTTTGATGCTGATTCGGTTGGTGATTGATCTTGCCTTCTTCTTGGTTCTTTCTTGGTTGGTTGTGGTTGCCGCTTGAAATCGGATGGGCCATCGGATAGTACCTTTAGTCCACTTTCAAAGCCATTTTTCACAACTAGTTAAGAAAAATACTTTTTATTCCTTATTCGATAACTGGTTATTTTCATCATTCAGTTGTACTTATTTAAAAAAAACTTTAGAGTTATGAACTCTCAAGAGAAAATATTTCTTGAGTCGAGCAAATATCTAAAAATTACGAGAACTCACACAATCTCTCTCTATCTCTCTGAGTTTTTCTAGGAGAGGAGAGTCTAGGAGACCTAACCGAAATGGAGTGACCTACGGCTGGACATGGTGAGTTCACCACAACCTTTGAGATGTATTAATTTCGGTATTCTATTTAGAAAAGTTGCGTATTTTGGAAGGACGGAAACGCATCAAAAGTGCCGGCTGCTGCTCATCCCTACACAATAACAGGGGTGTGATGACCACAGCTTCCGTAGTAGTACCTCCATGGGATCGCACTATGAGTTATCTGTGGCATGGGGCCGCATGACCTAGTTACCAGCGAGGGTGCTGGTCTAGCCATCGATCTCTGGCCCCATGTCGCAGCCTGGTTCTCCATGGTAGAGCATGCGAGGAAAACATTATCCACATTTGAGATTTTAATATTTAGGGTACTTTCCACCAAGGAGCTGAAGCCGTTTCACCACCACACAGAGTAGAATTAAATTCAGTAAGTATTTGGTTTGTTTGTTTTAATTTTATTTAATCTTAGTTTTATATCCACTTATCTGTTTTTCCTAAACTGTTAATTTGTGGTGGTTGAATAAAATTTATCTATCTAAATTCCAGTATTACGATAGATCTAGATACAGCCTCAGAATACTGAAACTCTGGTAATCTGAGGGTACAGCCACGGTACAGCACATTTGAACTTATTCATTGATTTTGTTGCTTAGTCCGATAGGGAAACGAAGACACAAGGAAAAAACTTTGTTTAATTGCTAATTTGCAAGTAAGTAGGTGTGGTTGCCTGAAATACGAGTGGGTGGGCCTACGTCATTCATTATTGTGTATTAAACAGGAAACTACAGGATTTAAAGCATTTAGAGGACGTGGGTGTTAATTCGTACTGATAATAATTCGCTTTTCATTCATTGTTTTTAACTTGATTTATGAATGCATCCCGCCTACACAAAGCTTAACCTAATAATAACTGAGTAGAGTAGCTTTTTTGCATTTAAATGTGTCAAGAAATCGCCTCGCAGGTATCCAAAGCTCGCCGGTTTTATTTAAAAAATAGCTGATTTACAAAAAAAAATCATATGGCAATACTTACGAGTATTAACAAAACATAGACATAGACAGTGCCTAAGGCCTACAGCACACCTCATACCAGCTTAGAAGGATATATAAATTGGTTCCAGTCGTATTTAAAAATTGTGAAATATCTTTTGTGAAACACTGCCTACTAACCAGCTTTAATAAGTCTAATTGCAATGTAACAAGTAGGTACCATACCAACACACTGGCACACATGTATTAAATACAGGTTGAAGTAAGTGGCAGGTGGTCACAAAGCTAATAACCGATGGAGTCCAATAACACGAGGATATTCTTGGAGCGGGTTGAGGACCTAGGGAGGTCGCCGGTAGCCTTTCACTTTTTATTGACCACCCATTGTCTTTCTTGGAGAATGAGGTATAGGTACTAGGTAGGCACTTACGTTCTGCAATGCCCTTTGGAAGGTGTTTAGTAGATAACTCAAATTATTAGTAGGTAAATATAGGGTGTACAGATAAAACTAGTAATACTGAGCCATTTAATTTAAAACATGATTTCCAAATAAAATTTTATGTTTCAGAGTAACGGGCGCAGTGCAGTGCATCACACACGTCGATAGTGGACGTGTTCAATGAGGCACTGCATCGATATAGGCAGTGATTAACCACCCATCGGTTTGTCCCTATCTGTAGTTGTATAAAAAAAAAATCGTTATGCCAACGAACTTCCGTAAAGGTCATTATCATATTTGCAATCTACATTTTTTTAAGTACGATAGGATAGGATACCTTAATTTAGTTACTAATACCCTATACTATCGTAATAGTTATAGATGAACCTATATAGGAAAGTGTAACGAAGCTGACAATAATAAACCAACTAATTAGCTGATTTCAAGGATGGATGGTCAAAGCTTTGATTACAAGGCTAGGCACCTACCCGTGTTGAATAAATCCTAAGAACTGTTTCGTACAATGTAACAAGCTTCACAAAAGGCTCGTAACGTCCCGTGAGAACCTCGCGCGACAAGAACACACAAAGCTTCTCATTCACCACCGAAAAGTGACAAAAGCTTTATAAGTTAGTCCTACGACAAAAATATCTACGTGAGCACCTACACCTGGCCCGCCTTTTGATGTTCAATCTGAGCATCTGTTTGTATTATCCTAGATATCGCCTTGAGAATTCCCTCAACACGAATGGATAACAAAGACGCTCGGGTGTCAGCTGCCCCGGCCAGCTTGCATCATAAAAAATAGGCCAATAACTCCGATGGCGAAAAAAAGGAGTTAAAGAAATGTTAAAGAAGGCAGGTGTGCGTCAGCTGCGCGCACGCACCTTTTGTAATAATTGCATTGCGGAGCCCGTTCTGTTTACCTGCTTCGTTCGAATACTTTTACATCGTTTTGTCGGCAACTGCTATCAAATTAAATCTATCAATAACTCGTATGCAATCATGTTTGCGTGCTAGGTACTCGTATCTTCATTCAACTCTACAAATAGGCAACTGTTCGATAGACTCCTACGACGCTGGCGCTGCGAGCTAATTGCCCTGAACAAATGGCCATACTTTGCCACAAGTCTTTTGCCAAGAAACCCGTAAGCACTGACTTTGCCTGATATTCTTAAATCACGCCATTAGTTCCAACGCTTGCAAACCCAAACTTAAATAAAGGAAAGCACAAATAAGCCGAAAGCTGCAATCACGCGAGCTCGACACGTGTCTGCGCATCTGCTGGCTAATTAACCTACCTGCGCCCGCGCCGACAGCCCACTAACCGAGCGGCGTTCTTCGGGGAATATCTTGAGTGTGTTGTTTTGGGCAATAAAGCTACCCAAATATATTGAGAGCGAAAGATATTACACTATAGGTAAGTATGGTCTTGTCCTTTATGGTCAATGCATCATGAAGTCAAAATAAAATGAAACTCTCATTCGATCATTCATTTTATTAAAACCTTGCATTATTTTGTTTTTTTTATAAGTACTTTTTTTACAGTTGCGGACAGCATACGTAGACAAACACTATGAGATCGCAAACGTATGCGTTAGAATACGTGAGACATGTTTGTCGTTATGACGGACAGAGGCCATTATATTATAAGAAAAGAGAGTGAGAGTTTTGTTAGGGACTTTTTGTACAGTCAGCAAAAAAATACTATTTTTTTTGCCTTGCAGTTTTATAATCATACTAACAAAAAATCTGCATTTAATTTAGCAAAACGCGTGCAACACCAAAACGTTTACGAGATGTTTTCGCTAGCGTTCGCACGGACGTTTTGTCTACGTACACTACAACGTTACCACTAATATTAGTGAGAATTTGTTTGCGACACTTATACCTATGCCTATTATGCTGCTTTATACATTATGCGTTGGTAATCCATGCAACCAATCAGCTCTGATTACGTAACTCGCGACAGAGAAACAATCAAACTCGTTGCACAGAATTCGGCATTTTACAACATATTCGCGGATAGATTGCGAGATACGTAATCGTAATGCGGGATAGTTTCTACCTATCACAGATAAGTTTACCTAGAACTAGGCTATGCCTAGACATCGAGTGTTTAAACGGCAGTTTAACTGCCTAGTTTATAAGATAAATAACTGCATTTATAAATAGAGGAACCCACAGATCTAAACCAAGTCTGTATTGTCTTACAAAGGTTCTTGCAAAACATTTCTCTCTACGTTCTTCGAACACTTAAAAATAATAACATGTATTTTTTAAATTTATCATTTAATCAACAAAAAATAGTTCAAACCTACGTTACTTTGAAAGGACATACAAATAAAACCCAAGATGGACTATTTAAATATGTAGGTACATGTATATTATCACCGTGAGTACTATAGTATATCAACCACTCGACCACTCATGCATGAAACATCTTAACTATCGCGTATTTACAAAATGTACAAAGTGATTTTTTCGGAAAAGTTGATTATAAAAACGGTACAGAATTTGCGAATATAAAACTAGGTACTGTTTTAGATGGTGGTAAATATAAATTTATTGATATAGTGACAACAAGCAAAGTTCGCAACAAAATAAATAGGCAACTTCGAAAATATTTGTACATTGTATTGTTTACATAGATTTTTCGTTGACATAGGTTAAATCTTTTCCGCGGTAGGTACAGATAGTATTTCCAACTATAGGCTTTTAAATTCTGACAATTTGTGCGCTTTACGCTGCGCAAATTAACATAGTTAGACTCGAGCTAATGGTTTGATTGACCAATCTTCACGTAGAAACATCTACAATGGAAACTTAGTAAATTTTCCAACAAACATTCCGTTTGTCCATTTTCGATTGTCCATCCTTTACTAAAGGCAACTTTGATTATTTCTTGGATAATCCAAAGTTTTAGAAAGAACGTTGATTTCCAAATTATGGCGCGTAACCACCTTTTCCCCTCAAATATATGATTTTCCCGCAATCAATTTAAATCAATTTTAAAGCGGTAAATAATTTTATTTTTATTTCATTTACAATCTTTTTCAAACATGACTGAAACCAAAGTTACACATTCCCCATCGGTATACATTTTCATACATTGAATCTATTACTTTGTGCTTTGTTTGTTTGGTCCTTCGAGTTTAGGAGCCTAAGACCGAAAGATATACTTCTGGCGCAGAAGTTTTCCAAACAAAAACTTGGCGTGGAGTATAATTGTAAAGCATTTAAACTAAGTTCACTATATCCATTTGCAACAAGCAAATGATACCTACTAAAACATGTTTATCAAAGTGTTTGTTGATTTTCAAAGTGATATTGAGTCTAGAAACATGAATCGTTTGCAAATCTCCCGCTAGAGGCGCTTCTCGGGTTTTCATACAAAATATTCCGCAAGTCGCTTTCAGACTTCGGGCTCTGTAAGGTACACTGCGCGGCAATTCACGACGCAACAAAGTGAGTGTTTGCAGCGCCAGTGAAACTAAACTGAGGGCCGATTAAGAGTTGACAATGTAAAAACCGGTGTGAAAAGTCTGACGCCGACCACACGGGTGTGCGCTGCTTGGTATGGAAACACTGAGCGGAAGCTTGACGAGACCAAGCTTCTCAGAAAATACGCTCAGTGTTGCCATACCAAGCAGCACACACCGGTGTGGTTGGCGTCAGACGTTTCACACCGGTTTTTACATTGTCAACTCGTAATCGGCCCTCTGACTACCTACTTTCCTTCTTTTAGGTACCTACTTCTTGAAGTGTAATCCAATGATTCTTAGTTATTATGGTAGTCAGTTTAATTAACAATTTAATCACAGACGAACCACGAAATTGGAGTCTAGTAAGAAAATTTATAGTTTTAAAATAGCTCTATTTCGTAGTTTCTATAAATTTTTCTAGTTCCTGTTAGTTTCCGCTAGGGGCGCTGTAAGTAAATGTATGAAAGGAAACTAAACGAAATAAAGTTTTTTAAAACTATCAAATCTAGTACTAGACTCTCTGATAACGCTTTGCGTAGTTTGCCATGCTTTGGCCGGGATCAACTTGTTTTTCAACTATAAGTTATAGATTCTTGCAGACATTATGACCTGTTAAAGTTTACATGACAGTGATTTAGTATTCACTCAACAAATCATTTGACAAATACACGTGTTACAAAGAATAGCTAACTAAGAGATACAAACTAGTAAAATATTTACAAAATGGCTTTAAATAAATAAAAATAAAATGATTTTAGATTGTCACAATAATGTGCAGTCAAAACTTAGAAGCGAAACCAACATACCGAGTATGTGCTATTATTAATCAAAATATTTCAACACTATATACTGACAGGACGGTACAGCGCTGTCTGTCTGTCACTCGAGAGTAGAGACTACTTATTATAAAGGCTCACGAGTTTAGCAATAAACAGTCATACTTTACAATTAAGAGCAAAATATACAACACAAATGTTTTAAAAAAACGTGTTTTTATGGCAGGCACCCATTTGTGTAATTTTATTTTAGAGTATAATTTAGAATGATCTTATTTAAGGTAATAAGGTACAAGTACGCTACACCACGGGTACACATAACAACAAAATACGTCTGTATGAAACTGCACGCATATAAACGTGTCTTGTAGTTCTAACAAACCACGTCTGTACCTGGGAAGATAGCACGGATCGACATTCGTATTGTGAAATTAAAGGTATCCGAGCTACACTGCGCGATAACGGTGGCTCGACTATCGAGTTTTCCCGTGCTGTCGCGCAATGTAACTCAGACACGTTTCCGTACCTCACGAATGTCTTTCATTCGGCTGATCCTTTACTGATCAAACATTTTTATAAAGAACTGCATATAAACAGTAATTATATCCTTTTAAGAAATGTAGCATTTGAAACGAAACCTTAACAAATTCTAATTAAATTTATATGACGTAGGGCCTGTTTCACCATCTGAGTCCTATCCGTCAGTTATAAATATCTGTCTCTACATAAGACTTGTCAAAGACAAAGACAGATATAATTTTATTTGACAGATGGCGTTACTCGGAGATGGTGAAATAGGCCCTTAGTAGGATTAGATGTGTTGTTGCATATTAGTATAAAAGGAAATAAAAACACAAATTATTTGATATTCAATAACTTCACTAGAATATAGAAATCATTAGATTTCCTTCACTAATTTCGATTACGGACAGTTTTGGCCATAGTACCGTACGAATATAAACGAAAATAGGCCACCCTGAAGACATTAATCGCATTCCTTTTCATTCACATGTCAACATCACTATAATGACCGATAAATGAAAATATAATTTTAAAGTTGCAGTACATATAAATAATGCATAAAAGACTACGAATAAGGCTTGATTTCCAACATTTTAAAGTATAGGTACTGTCACTTAGGTTAATAAAGACAAAATTTTGTCTACGGTGTGATTGGGTAACTTCAGAGCGACCGACCATAGCAGTTTTTATTCATACCCAATTAAAAATACACTCGTACGTAATTGACACCTAAAATACATCCTAAAGTAGGAATACATCTATAAGGCATCATTTGTACGATCCATTTAATATAATTACTTGTAAAACTGACAATAAGGCTGCGTATACACTTTATATAGTGATTACTATTGGTTGATTTTTTCGTTTGCATATTTATGGATCTGGTAAGGTGGGGCCTTACCAAATCCATAATCCAGATCCAGTTTTCCCGATCCAATCTGCGAAATGTAGCTGGAAAACACTGCATGAGAAGAGACGAAGATTCTCAATGACATCTTGGGAGAGACCTACGTCCAGCTGTGGATATAGGTTGATGATGATGATTATATTTCTACTTGATACGCAGCCTACACTAGATATAACTAACTAGACAGGCAGTACTCATAATAGTTTTCATTCTATCTGGACAATATATATAAATAGCTTCCATTGTGGTACCTAGAAAAGTAGTATTACGCTAATATCAGCCATAAACAGTAACTATAATAATATCTATGTTTCATTCTAATCGATCCAGCCAGCGTGATTGAGTCACAGATTATCCAAGCATCTAAATTTTTACATTAAATATTATAAGGATTGTATAAAATTGTATCTTTTTAAGCATATTATGAGTTTTAGGACTAAGATGATGATGACTATTATGAGTGTACAATAAATTGGCCAAAACTGTCCATAATCAGCTACGTGACAGCATTATTTCCTCTTAAAGTATCGGCATCTTAACAGGTACTTTGGACAGGATACATTTTCGGCAGTCTTTTTTAAAACAGTGGAGCTAGCATGATGTGCCCTAGACAGCGATTTGTCAACGGAAGAATGGACAAAAGCTAGTCCTGTCTCTGCTTTTGTCAAACAATAGAAAGGGACGAAATATGATTTGTATTTGTCCGGTAGAAAGAAACGTCGTTATTGGCGCTCATGCTAAGCGTGCTGGTCATCTGCATTAAAAAAGACCTGTCAAAAGCCATGTTAAATCGCAGGTATGATAGTTAAATAATGCTACGTTTAAATATTAGATTTATATGGTCGTACAGGAGAATGTCAAATCACACATTATCGAATTCATTTCGCATTTACAAGCGCACCTGAGTCCAAAGCGGCGTGGGGTCAGATTAATAACTGTGTTTCTTGCTTTATAAATTCATGGTGGTGCCGTCTGTCATAGATTGGGCCTATTTTCGACTTCAATAAAATTCTTGTTCGAATGGCGTTTCCAGTGTAGTCCGCAATTTCACCATCACGTTTTGTTAGACCTTCGCATGAAGGAGAATGACTGGTGATGAACAGTAATGCATAAACTCGTATTTTGAATTCACCAATGCCTGGAGTCATGTCGAAAAGAAATTTTGTAAACTATTGTGCTTGTATAACTAGTAAAATGAATACCACCCACATCAAACAGGATTTCAATTTAGGTACAATCTTTTGATTTAGCTGAATGCCTAGTTTTTGTTTATTCACTACTTAGAATAAATACTTAGAATTTTTAAATAACCTTTCTTGTAGAACAACCCATTTCTCATTCCTTTCGTTTACCGCCAAACGAGCAGTAAAAACGTGTAATCCTTACGTTGAATTTACTATCCCACGCCGCTGTATCAGTTTACTCCGTCAAAAGTATATCACTGATGCAATTTTACCAGGAAACGCACCTAGTCAACATCCACTCGATCAATCGAGTTGAGCATAGGGAGAACTATCACGTCGAATTTACCCCACGCCATCTCACCGCACTCATGTTTCAGTTTCAACCTAACATTCCATTAACCGCACTAGTCAACGTCCACCGAATAGACTATTATTTGAGTGAGACGTCTAGCTCCAGTCAACGAGATGTTTACCGCAATTATCACGCTGAATTTACCCCACGCCATTTCACTATACAGTTCCTAGCGGATCGATCGCAGTCATGTACCCAAAGCGAATTTACCCGCGATTTTACTAACACAGTCACCAGTGGATAGATTGCGTAAAGCCTTACCACGCAGAATTTACCGCCCCACGCCTCACTACAGTCACTGAGTCCTTGACAGATCGCTCGCACCCCACGCAGAATTTACGCGCAATTTCACTGCACAATCACTGTCACTTCGGCACTGATTGTCGGATTAATCGTAGTCGATGTCCATGTAGCGATCGCTGGAGTTGAGCGAGCTCGAGGAGCTGTCTGCGTTGGCGAGGGAGGATATGGAGGAGGTGAGCTGCGCCCACAGCCCGCCGGCCGACGCGCTGGAGCCCGACGAGCTGGAGTCGGCGCCGCCACCGCGCCGCCGCCGCGCGCCGATGCGTCGCACCACCACGCGGGATATCGACGCTGCAATAGTATAACGAACTTTACGTTGGAGTTCCTCGTGCGCTGACGACGGTTTATTGTTCGAGAAAAGTCCCGCCAACTTCAGTGTTGCAGTGTAATGTCTCATATATCATAGTGTTCATTCGTACGCTCGATCGACGTCCGGGTAGAGAATTTGGACCTTTAGATGCACTAACTACTGGGTATATTAGGATTTAAGGTGGTGGGTTTAAACCCGGTCTTGCGCCATCGAATAAATTGTTCTATTCGGAAAAATTCGTGTACCTAGTGCTCTCAATCCAAAAGAAAACATCATGATGAAACCCGCGACTTACTCAGTTCCGTACGCATTCACTGTCTTACTGCGGATAAGGCGACTAAGCTAAGAGAATTACATAAATGCTAAGCAAACCAACTAATAAAGTTTTACAGTAATCTTATTAGTCTCAAATTGCAACCCCAATTCCGTTAATCGTAAATTAAAACCGCGTTAGAACTGCAACCAAACTGGAATTGCAAACACATTAGTCTCAGATTACAAGCCAGTTAGTACCACTCTCTTCTCGAAGGCCACAAGTTGCGAAACTCTAAGCGAATTCCCTGTGCGCTACAAGCGTCATGTGGAGCGCCTCAAGGACATCACCTGGGGGTGATTCTAGACCGATATACTTTTTATCCCTCCATAGTTTTTGGGAGACATATCTATAGTGACAAAAAAAGTCTTATCGGTCTAGAATCACCCCCTGGCTACAGTAGCAGCGAAACTTTTTAAAACGACGCGACGTCTGTTAGCTAACGCTTCAAGGAGCTTGTCGGCTAAGTACCTGACTAGTTACTCACGCGATGTGGGGGCGTCGGACGCGGGCGCGGTGGCGGGGGCGGCGGCGGGGGTCGCGGGGGCAGGGGCGGCGGCCGGAGGGGGGAGCAGCGAGCGCCGGCAGATAGGACACGTGGCGTGCAGTTGCAGCCACGGCGTGATGCACGCTGCGTGGAACACGTGCGAGCATTCTAGCCGAGACACTGTTTCACCTGTGGAGTATAAAGGTAATTTGTATCACGCGTCCCATTAGCACAACTAATGATAAAACAACTCATATTCTTCTTCTTTTAATTCTGGCTGTTCGGTGGCTAGGGCTGCCACGAATTTGCCAATGTCAGTGTTTATTTGCGTTCACTAGTTCATCATATAGAAGCCTGTGATGGATCTGACAGACGTCACAAAATCAGTTGGTAATAGATCTGCCTTCTGTGGCTTGTGGGTTCACTGCTGGCTTCCTCTTTGTGTCAAAACTTACCTAGTGTAAAAGTATCCCAGCACACAGAACAAGACATATTGGCCTCGACTTGCGCGACTGTGATTTCTTCAGTAGGTATAGCTGTTATCTGCTCCGTCGATAGTGGAGGTGGGCCAGTATTCTCCAGCTGGCCTAATAACTGTGTTACAACTGCGTCTAAACCTGGAATTGAAGTACTTTAAGCTACTTTAATCATATATTATAATGAATTTTCTTTCTCATCCATAACTGACCGGGTGCTATTGTAAACACATCGTACCGGCTGCGTCATATGGGATATCAAAAGTATGTATTTACAAAAGTATATCTTAAATTTTACGTCTGCTTTTTTCACACCTTTATTCAAACCATCGTATTGTCATCCTACCGGCTGCGCCAAGTAAATACTATATAAGGCATAGTCGGTAGGATAAAATGATGATTTTATTTTGGATTACTACACGGGCAGGATCGGAAATTAATTTATTCATTAAAATCACAAGGAACATAATATTTTATAACAGTCTTATATATTATGTGATTCTAGGCACCAGTTCCTCGCGACTGGAGCCTAGAAGAAAAGGAAAAAACTTACCTGGTTCCTACAGTTTTTTTTTGATCCTTACAAAGAAATATACTTGTGAAAGCAGACTTTAAAATCTGATTGTATTGTGACACATACCATCACCTCCAAACACGTAGTCCCCCGGTGCGCCGACGAGTACGAATGGAGCGCCCGCGGTCACCGTGCCGGGGCCGGCCCGACCGCCACGAATCATCCAGACCAGCTGATCCATCAGCGTCTCTTGTCTGCCTTGTTGTGCCGGCCTGGACACAACCGTCATGTTTATTCTTATTACATTTCTCCAAACTTATCTGGTATAAGGGCTTCACCCATTTTTGTTATTTATCCTTGTCCTCTGATAACTTTCACCACTATCTTTCAAAAGCTTGTTCATTTTACTTTAGCACACACTATACATAGAAATACATACAAGATGCGTTGCCGTCTTCTGTCTTTCCTGAGAAATATAATCTGGGTCTTTTCAAGGCAAGAGTGAATAGGTGTCTTGTAGACTGTCCTGCTCCATCGTCGACCTCATCGTCACTTACCATCAGGTGAGATTGTGGCCAAAGGACATTCTATATTATATAAAAAAAAACAAGAAATGCACACCCAACCATTATTGTTGTCATAAATTGTGGCATGGGGACAGGAGCAGCCACAAACTATTGTTTCACTATTGTGAAAGTCCTGGAGTGGCATCCTAGTGGTATGCTAACTCTCATTTTAGTCATGTGATTTTTATATAGGTAGTTCAAGCTGTTTCAAATTTTGCAAACACTTTGCAGACACTTACCTTACTCCAGTCGACCGCTGCCGCCCTCCGGACATTAGAAACGCCAGATCGTTCAGCATGGGCGGTATGAAATTCGTCTGTCAACAGTAAATACATACCATGTTATGTATAAGTAGGTAGGTATAGGTACTATGTATAATATCAGCTCATATCGATTCGCAGCTTAGTACGCGCCTAATCGGTTTTGCGCGGTATCGAAATTGTATCGAATCGAGAGATGCAAGGTTCGATTCTTGCGGGGCAGTGAAAACTTTTAAATATCCTTCCATCTCAGTGACAGGCGTCACAGCTCAGTCGGTAATAGCTCTGCCTTCCGTGCTGTGGGTCGTGGGTTCGATCCCCACCAAGAACAAACATTTGTGCGTGGAAAACATAGATGTTTGTTCTATGTCTGGGTGTTACTATGTATTATAAGTACATATGTATTTACAAAAAAAAAGTATATAAGTATTCTATCAGCCATCTAGTTACACAAGCTATGCTTAGTTTGGGACTAGAGGGTGTTGTGTGTAAAGTCCAAGAATATTTATTTATTTATCTGTCGTAATTTCTATACAACACAAGGACACGTCCAATGTCTGTGTGGTTGTATTTGGTAAATTAGTTTCATCTGATTGGTGATCGGCCTATTAATTAATTACACCAGTTGTGCAACAATCAATCAGTTTATATTTATGTATCTAAGTATAAATAAATAGTTTTGTATGTAGTGTCTGTATATTGTTATTCATGGACAATACAGGCGTTAGTAAAAAAACCTTATCGTCGTTTTCAAGACGTAATATCTTTATCTTTCGCAATACCAACATTGATAAGTGCTATTATAGTGGTATACCTACCTCATTGTGGTGTAGGTATATCTAACGCGCTGTGGTGTAAGTATACATAGCATGACGAGTGCCCACTCCCGACGATAACAAAACGCGTCACGCGTGACTTTCAAATGCGGCACATCAATTCTATTCAATTTATCAGTCATTTGTGTATTGGGTTGGACTTGGAGAAACTTTTTAATATATCCTAAAGACATCATAGTATTCACATAGATACTCTTACTATAGCTTTTTGATCGGTAACTTTCATTGATCTACAAATTTTATATTTACTTTTTACAACACACTAGCTTCTACCCATGAGTTCAACCGCATCCCGTCAGATCCTGTTGATTTCTTGGGATAATAATTAGCCTATGTTATTCCAGAATACAAACTAATATATATTTCAAGTTTGATTTAAAACGGACCAGTAGTTACAGCGTGATTGTAACTAAACTTTGACATTTATAATATTAGTAGGAAGTAGGACTACAGAGTTAGATTCTCTAGCTCAAAACATATAAATATTCTTATACCTACTGAATTTTATGAGAAATACTAATTAAAGTTTTTGTACAGTAAGTTCACTTCAAAAATTGTTGCTATCAATAAATTCTTATCAACAAAAATGCGCGATATTTCATGTACCTATTATGTTTGTATTATGATTTCACAGATGAAACTTTGGTTCAAGTGTTTTTGCATTCAAATAACAAAGTTGGTTCTATGAGACTAGCTTAGATACAGTTTTGAATTTTGTATTGTGCATTATGTATGTAATGGTAGTTAAGCTTCAATTGGTGAATATGCAAGTAACATTATCCCAGCAACACTGGATAGTTACCATACGACCTGCATTTAGCATTGCACTGCAGTAACCTTCAAACTATGGAGGCTAAATTAATTAGTGTTTAACACCTTTGGTGGTTTTATTATGACCGGTACCCTTATTAAAATACATACATTTGATCCTTCTAAGCTTTCGTCTAATATGCTGTCATCTGTTCCACCGGCATCGTCTAAAGTGCTCATTTCTGCGTCACTATACTCTCCCTCTTCTAGACTCCTGAGGAATGAGTCTCCATCGTCATTGTCCAATTGCTCAATGAATCCAGTTGCACAGTATGGGCATGTGTCATTCTGAAACAGGTAGTTCATGTTTTTACAAATAACTACGCATGATTGACTGCAGTTCAAAAATCAGATAATAATGCATTATAAATAATTATAAATAGCCATCGGCCACTGTAATAAGCAGCCGACCCTGCATAAAGGAAAAATACCACTAGAACATTTATGCTAAGGTGACTAACACTCAGGCTGCAAGGACAGGACAAATCTATTACAAACATGGCCTTGACAGGTCTGTTTTATAATAGTGTTATAGATGAACAATAAAACTCAATCGGTATGTATGAATGTTATGCTTTAGAGCAAAGGTTGTTTCTTTGTAAATAATCAACATCTATGTATAAAGTTTAATTTCTTTTCAAATAATTCAGCATTGAGGGATCTTGTTGAAGGGCAGGAGAAGCTGCCTTCAGGTCTAATTCTCAGCAGGGGGTGATGTAACTATGCGAAATTGTCAATTTCCGATGAATATGTCCTCAGACGAGAATCTACGGAGACGTCACTGTGTAGTTCTGTTGTACACCGGCGACAGTAGTCGCCACATAGAACCTTGGCCGTAAATGAGCCATGTAGGTAGCTTTATCTAACTAATAATCACCAAAACATGCACATAAGGCTTTCTGCAATAAAATGTGATATCAATAGTACGACCGAACTGACACAGCTATCCACGTGAGAGAAAACGAAAATTATTGATTTTTACCTGACTAGCATGTTCGAATTCAACGTTACACCTGTGACAGAAGAATCTAGGGGGATTTCTTCCAGGTTCCACGGCAGCCTCGGCCATTTTTGCAGCACTTGTTATCACTATCACAACAGTTTATCAAATATTTTCAAGCCAATCTTGGAAAATGTTCAATCAAACCCCCGACAAAAATTTACCAATCGCCATTTTTCAGAAATTCTGGATCAGAGACAGATATGCAAAATGTATGATAAATACGTGTTGTCTATGGTACCTATGCAATATATACAAAAGTAATACTCTACATCTTCTCTATGAAATATATATTGCCAGAAATTGACAGAGGAATCGATAGACGTGCTTGCTTAAATTATTTTTTCTCTGGCTTACTCTATTCTCTTTGATTGATTTTGCTTGCTGCTTGCTTGCTTGCTTGCTTGACCAAAATTGACAAATTTTTATTTTCGTTTGCGTGTTTCGTTCGTGTTTGGGATCCAAAATAAATTATTTTACGGTTTTCTATGAAATAGAACAAAACTCTGTTATCATTTTATTGAATAATGCCTATATACATTTTCGCACAATAAGATATAAAGCGTAAAAGATTGAAATGTGAAAGTTCTTCGCAAATAACCAATGCAGTGTGTCCCAGTGATTGTTATCAAATAATATGAAAAAAGTGAATAAATCATGAAGATACCCGTGCATTATAAGGACTTTCATGTAGTTTTGTCCCTGAAGGATCATTTACTCTTGCATTAGACTGGCAGATAGTTTTGCAGCAGCCTAAAGTGGGTCATCTCATCTCTGTGTGAGACATATCCACATCCACAATGAGTGAGAAGAGACTCACCCAGAACTTTACGAGCTACATCAATGTATCTTCCCCGGTAAGATAACATGTAATAAAATTAATTTATTGTTTCACAACAACTGAATGTAAACAACAGCAACCAACACCCTATTAATAAACTAGATATTACAAAATTAAATAGTAGAAGGCTGTATTATTAGAAGTTGCTATCAGTCAGTATTGAGGAAAATAACAGATGGTTGCATGGATTGGTTTATTGCCCAGTTCCACTTTTGAAAATGTAAATTATATGTTATTTTTTAGCAGCCGAGTAGAAATGGCTCTGTACCGGAGGTGAAACCCAAACTTCTAAATGGTAAGTAGAGCTATCTAAAATAATATAATTCATTATGAAGAATTCCAAAAGGTATTTGAAGATGACCAACTAGATAATCAACATGAGGATTATGTAACTTTGATGCAGTCAGATTCAATCAATTGATTTCAATTAAACAAGTTCTTTTCGTTTTTGGTTTCAAAATATAATCTAATAAGAATTGATCATACCACTTAATAATTTGAATACATTCATTTTGATTGGATGTGATTTGGTAAAATAAGTAAATATTCATATTTATTACAACATCAGGGACTACTTTGCCCATGCCCTATAAACAGGATGCTGCAGTGCCTGGGACATAATTTACATGGAGTAAGCTTGCCCAGGACCTATACCATCCTCTCAGCCTAGTTGGCCTTATCCACTTATGTATTAGATATATATACCTATATGTAATAATAATGTAGAGGGTAGCACAAAGAAAGAGAGGCATATACCCGGCAGTGGGTTAAGTCTGGCTGCGGATGATGATGATGATATGTAATAAAAACCTACATACCCTGAAGCCACTTCGAAGTACATACATAGTGCTTAAAGAGGTATTGACATAATTTGTTACAATAATAGTGATTATGTATGCCATACACACACATAGCTGTACATCCATATTAGTTGGTTGATAGCTATGGCCTGAGGAAGTGATGACCCCATAGCCACTCTAGCCAGTGCATAGAGTGTTGTGAACTGTGATGGGTGTGTTAAAACGAGGTAGAGTCAATCTATACATAAAAATCCATTACTGTTTGACAATTTGCTATATTACTTGTAGGGCGGACCATTTTCCGCAATTCCGCAAGCGGGCCCTTTTTGCGTGATGGGTGGCGGCCGTTATTCCAGCCACCCGAATTTGCTATATTACAAAGATTGATTGTGTGACTGATAGAATTCATTTACTCAATACATCATTAAAATTATCATTATAAGGGTGTTTCTACAAAAGTTGGGTAACTTTTCGGGATATTTTGTTTATGATAGTTTTTTAATCTAATTCCTACAAACTCACGTTATAAGATAGCTAATCTAATGAATATATTGCTCGTGATAGGGCCAGTCACTTTTTAAAGTAGATGCGGAGATATTTCGATTTTTCCAAATTTGACTTCCAGGGGACTGACGAGGGTGACAAAGTACTGATAAAATGCACAAAATAAGATATATCTTATGAAGTTGTGCATTAGAAGAAATGATTTAGAAGAAATCTCTTAGAAACTAATAATGGCACATATTTTGAGTATCTTTTTTAATCTTAATGAACATAAGTAACAATTTAAAAAAATAATACTGTAAGGAACCATAATTTGTATTTATCTACCACATTTCCGGATATAGCTCGTTTATTTTATCTTAATGACTCCTTATTTTAGTGTAGATTTCCTCTAATTCAATTTTGATAACTTCTCCGAAAAGGGCCTTTGAGTCCGAAAAGAGTCAGCCTCATGGTCACTGGATTGCGCAAGTATGATCTTGTTTTCTTCGCATTTCGCGGTAAAAAATGGTCTGTACACCAATGCTACTGGAAACTCTAGATCTAATTGGTTTTAGGTACATTCTATCAGAAGAAAGTGTTATAGACCCTCGGTAAAGCGAAGTTACGCGGATGAAGTTGCAACCAAAATCTATACCTAGTAGGTATTTACGATAAACTATGTAACAGAATTAACTTCAGGACACGAATAAATTAAAGTATTATCCTTAACTTCTAAACAAGTGCGGCGAAATTTTTCGTGAACCAATTCAGCTTGAAAAATTTGAAATCTTGAACTCATTTTTATTTTGGAAAATTAGAAACTAGGAAATCCATTGTAGATCCATTGACATTTCTCTCGGAATTAGCAAATTCACGGCAATAAGCAGACCAATAACTCTTAAACATCCGTTGCCAATAAAAGGTCTGGAATGGGAGATAAATTCTTGAAATACAATTTGCAAACTATACTTTCCCTTACAAATAATAATGTACCTACTTATAGTTCTTTCTTTTCAAAAGGCATACTTAGTTGTGTGCGATACTTGTTCTCATACGATAGTCCCTATGACATCAGTCTCGAGTACAATAACCTATGTTATTGAGCTTGTAGTCACTCTGAGGCGTAAGATGCTTAGACTTGTCTGAGCTTAGGGACTTCCCTCCTCAATTCTCGATACCAGCATTCTCTAATAACGACGTAGGGTACCTAGATCTACTTCTAAAACTAGTGTAAAACTTCCCAGGAGAATAGTTTTAAAGTAATTATGAAATTAATAAATATTTTATGTAACATTTTTTATAATTCAAGGCCAATTTTGTTTATCAATGAGTCATTTGTAGGTCAATTTCTGATATCAAAGAATCGGCCATATCATCTGTTTTTAAATTGCAATAAAATGTGCGGTGATGTTTAAAATGATAGAGACTAAGCACTGTTGCAGATTGGGTGTAATTTTCAGTACGTTTTTGTACGCTCGGGGTGGACGTATCAATGTGCCATTGAGCAGTACACATTTCTTATTTCCGTCTTCTGTGCTTAGGTGCATAAACGCGCTTAAAAGCTCTTTAAATGCACGCTAAAACGCGTGTGTTCGTACATCAAGATGCCAACATTGCCAACACAAAAATACGCTTATTATGTATGCACGGGCTACGTACTTATAAGCTCTTCAATCATCAAATCTCGTCAGAGATTTTGGATATAGAATTGAGCGAGCTTATAAACGTTAAAAATCTGTATTCTGCAATCGCCCTTACTAGCCGTACAGTCAAATCGGTGTTCTATTCCAAGGTCATCCAATTTAATGGTTGATTGGCTACAATTTTATCTTTTTCACAGAGATCATTCTAACACTCTGTTATTTTTTGCCGGGCGTGAGTCAATGGCTGTAAGTCACGTGATGGGAGGATAGGTCGGTTTATGAAACGTCTGTTGAAATAAAATCTGTGAATGCGGATAAGACCGGTCACTTTTATTACCCTTGTACCTGATGAAAGTCTCATAGGTTTCGTAGATTTTATTTTCTCATTTATCTCATCGACCTCCGTAACCTCACAGAAAAAAGATTTAAATACGTTTTAAACCAATTTTAAACTATCAGGTACCTTGTAGGCAGTTTAAAAGAGACGTGGTTATAATCTTTCACGCATAAGGCCCGTGGCCCAAAGGGTTGTTCTTATCTGAATAATTGATTCTAAATCTAAACCAACATCTCATAAAACTCCAGTTAATTCTATAGTTATGACGGCACTTGAATCATCATCTGCCTGTCTGCGTCATATCAGGATTTCTTCTTCCATTCTTAGAAGTAGTTATTCTGCTCAGTCCTTTCCACATAGTCCAATTCATCCATTTCTATCGATCCTCTCGTAAATGGGTCTATTACCAAACTAACCTATTGCTGTTTAACGATTCACTAACCTATTGCTCTTCAACGATTCTATATGATCCTTGTGATTTTATTGAATAAACGCTTTTTTGACTGGTATGTCGCTGGCGCTACACAGAACGGTCAACTACTTGCATAAACATCGAAAGCTGGATAACGTATCCTACACGATAAATCAATAAACACATTAAAACATTGGATTTGAACTTTGTATTATGTTAATATCACTGCTGCAGACTATTTGTGAAAGATAAAATAAATATAAACTCAATCGTAAATGCAAACATCCACCATAACATAAACAACGTAGATAAGTTAACTTCGTTTAAAGAAAATTGATGAAATGTACCCCTTAGGACTCCGTGGAATCGTGAAATTGACAGGCGTCACAGCTCAGTTGGTAATGGATCTGCCTTCCGTGCTGTGGGTCGTGGGTTCGATCCCCACCAAGAACAAACATTTGTGTGTGGCAAAACATAGATGTTTGTTCTATGTCTGGGAGTTACTATGTATTATAAGTATGTATTTACAAAAAAAAAGTATATAAGTATTCTATCAGCATCTAGTTCCCATATTAGAAGCTTTGCTTAGTTTGGGACTAGAGGGCGTCGTCGTGTGAAATGTCCATGAATATTTATTTATTTATTATTTATCCCCTCTAAATAACAGTCAAAACTTATTAAATAGATTAGATTAGAAAATTCTTTTATAGCACAAATAAAAACAGTACAGAGGCGGGCTTAATGCTAATTAGCATTTTCTTCCAACCAACCTATGTGTAGTGTGGAGAAAAGGTAGTGCTTATATTAAACTTGGTAGGGAGAAACGAAAATACGCACTTTAGTATCCATAAAATAAAGGCATATAAATCCCTACTAAAATTATTTTGGTTATCTCATTCACATTTATTGGTATTTATTCACAAAGAAAATTATGACTAATAAAGTATTTACAATATTTATAATATGTACAAAATACACATGAAGCGGTTGAGCTATCTACACACCGTTGCAAACGATTTATAGATAGCTCAACTGATCCAAATCAGTACCAATCGGAAGCGTGCCCAAGACACTGGCTGCATTGCCGCGCTGAATAGCAATCTCATTCACATAAATATCTACGTAAAATCAGTACTATCATTCGTACTATTAATATCCGTTTGTTTATTCAGGTGAGCTAGTGACGGGTGCGGCGCACAGCGTAGTGATGCTGACGCCGCTCAGTGAACGAGACAGGGGCAGGTTCGGTTCCCTGTTCGTCACCAACTACAAACTGTCTTTTGTGCCTTTGGAAAGCTCTCATGTCGAAGTGAGTACCAGCATTGCTATCTATAGGAAATGTGAGCAATGGGCGTGCTTTCAGTTGGTCATTTCTCGGCCTACTCATGATCAGAGGAGTAATCACGAACAAATCTGACAATCGCCGTGTTCGTAAACCAGGGGGGCGATTCTAGACCGATAGACATTTTATCACGATAGATATATATCCCAAGAACTGTCAAAACTCCATAGTTTTTGACAGTTTTTAGGAGATATTCTATCGTGATAAAAAGTCTATTGGTCTAGAATCACCCCCCAGTAACGTATTCGAATCATATTGCGTGTCAACGCCAGCTTGACTGCCAAACGTTGTAGCGTCACCACGTAATGTATCTCGGATACGCTAGCGTTACGATACGTTTACGATTGTCACGTTTATTCGTGAGGCACAGGTTGGGTCCCTGATATACCGAAGCACTAGGATGTACGATAATTATAAAATTGCGCTGAAATAACACTTGATTGGAAGAACCTGGAAGAATCGATGTGGCGAATTGAGTGTGACACGCTCATGTATCTAGATTTTGTTCTCGCCAAGTTTGAGTAAGCTTTTATTGTCTCACTCCTTTTAGTTTATTTTTCAGTCTGTCGGTATATCACTACTCCCAGAAAATGTAGCTAGTTTGAAGATGAAGGTTACTAAAGGTTTCCAGGAAACATTGATTTCAGGACTTACAAGGTCGGTCGCTCCTGAAATCTCTGAGGTCCAACAGTAGACTTTTTACAAAATTGAGAAGATTATACTGGATTCCTTGCGTCTATTCCGTTTGCTTTTAGCGGGATGGGGCGACTATTGCGCGGAAATACTTATTACCAAACATTGACAGTAAATCCGTGCCAGTACCTCACCCATACTTGTTTTCCCAGGAGTACTGTCAGCGTAATTACGTGCTAGGCACGTACGACGTTCCCCTGACATGCGTGGGCGCCGCCTGGCTCACCGACGGAGGCCCGGTGCGCCGGCGGCGGCTCATCCCGTATGGAGACATGCCCGGCAAGGTCAAGGGACTTCAGGTTGTTTGTAAGGTGAGGGTACCTGAACTTTCACCTTTGGCTTCATTTGCATATGGTATGCTATTAGTTTAATTCGCGTTACCCTAGGACCTAGGGTCCACCTAGGGCCTAGGTGATGGTGTATGCGCCTTGTGACATTGCGCGTCAGCTGTCACCTAGGGCACTGTTCAGTGTTCAGCCCCTACGACTATGAATTCCAGCGAACTCCCAACAAATACATAGTATTGATCCTATTAAATAGATAGATAGATAGAAACACAGGTTATGTTACTAACTATTAGAATAGGGTTGTCTGTGTCTGAAGTACTGTCTATTTCTGCGGCAAAGTAAAGATTCAGTTTTGAAATATCCATACCCTTCAAAACAGAATCTTTACTCGGTCGATCTCGCCTTTACCCCCTCTCGCCACGAATTCAACCTTTTTGCCTAAGTGCTTGAAACTATCGATGAATAATATCGATGTAAATGATAGAAGATAAGATAAAACAATAAAAAGTTCGTTTTCCGTCATTCATTTATTTTGATACTATTTCATCGAATCTGTCAATCACTAGTGTCATAGAACAATTTTAGACAGTGACAACGTAATCACTCCCCCCGTGCCCCGCAAAAATTGGGACCGTGATTTCATACTTTTTTCGAGAATGACGTGTGTGCTTATTCGTCCAAGGTGCCTATGTACTGCAATCTTTATTTGAATGGTGACATTTTATCAAATGGTTTCTTTTATTAGTATTTGCCCTGTAGCCGAGGTCAGCCCAAAATGTCCAAATCAGACTAAGCCACTTATCTAATCTTCGGGGTATTGTGAATCTCGTCTCGGTCCTTGTACAACCAGATACTGAGTATCAAGCTGGTCCTTGATTGTAGACTTTATTGACAAGGCATGAAGACTGCTTTTATATTTATTGATTTGATGAAGGCTAGATTCAGTTGGTTAAGGAAACCTAGTGTGGGATATGACAAAACTATGTATGTTATTGATATCTATCTTTATAACACCATGTACAAATCTTATTGGGATTGCGCATTTATATTTTAGCTTAATCAGACTATATTTATTTATATTAAAATTTTACACATACAAGCTAGGAGGACTTTATGCTAGAGCATTGTCTACCAGTTCTCTTGGGCGTGAAAAGATGGTGTGGTGTGTTTTTATAGGTACTAAACAGAAAATTACAAAGTTTACAACAAATATACATACTCTGAAAAATAAAAAAAGTACTCGTACCTATACATAATCCATAGTAACTGAAACGCTAGGAACCAGGCCGTAATTTCTTGCCCGTTTTTCTGAGCTCTAGTCGCGTGGAACTGGCACCTAGAATCACCTAGTTATATAAGACAATTCTAAATGATCCTTCTAAAGTCTAAATGACTCCGACCAAGCACAATGTGACTGCGGAGCCCCACAGACAATGCCTCACCTCCTGTCTTGCCCAGAATGCACCAACACCTGCACCCGGAAGGATCTGTGTGACGCCACGGAAAATGCCATAGACGTGGCCCGTTTCTGGGCAAAACGGGATATTTAGTAGGTACCTAGGTACTTACTAAATAATAAAAAATACATATGGGAGCCAATCGACTCGAAGAAGAAGAGAATGATCCTTGTGATATTATTGAATAGAGAAATTATGATTAGGATGTTATTATACCGGAGAGTATTAATAACGTGGTATAATCAGCATTTAAAACCTCCATTTCAGAACATGAAAGTCCTAACATTCAGTTTCGTGAACTCTCCAATGGACCACGGTCGAAAGATAGCTTTGGCACTGATGCATCACGCGTTCCCGAAGCGCCACGACCTCCTGTTCGCGTTCGAATGCAGAGAGGAGTACCACATGCACCTGCCACCTGATATGAACATGTTCCAGCGGCCCGGGGACTGGAAGCGAGAGCTGGAGAGGTGCCAGTGTCCACATTGGAGGATCACTTGTATTAACGGCACTTCAGGTATGTTCCTACTAATTAGAAAACAGAGGCTGAAGTCGCCAAACCGTTCGGATATGCGTCTGAATTCGCCTCTGAAACTTCGACATCGTGTATGAATTCGAATGCTAGTCATCAAACTGCGCAGAATGTAGCATTCATCATGCAATTAATATGTATGAATGAATGTAGCATTCATCATCATGCATTTCACACGACGCCTTCTAGTCCCAAACTAAGCAAAGCTTGTAATATGGGAACTAGATGCTGATATAATACTTATATACTTTTTGTAAATACATACTTATAATACATAGTAACACCCAGCTATAGAATATATTTGCCACACACAAATGTTTGTTCTTGATGGGGATCGAACCCACGACCCACAGCACGGAAGGCAGAGCTATACCGACTGAGCTGTGACGCCTGTCACTTGTCAATTGTTTGCTAACAGTTCGAAAATTCGAAGATTTAAAAGAAAATCAGAAATTCCCAAGTTACCCCAGCGAAGGGGATTTTTGAACTTTTTGACCTAAAATGCCCTTTGCGTCCTCTGAGACTGCCGGCAGGGAATTTTTTATTAATTTTATTAATAAAGTCTAGATCCCCTGATGGGTTCATTTAGGCTTATTCCAGAAAACTCATTATTATTTTTATTGTATAAACGAGGTTAATTCTTAATTCTTTATTGCACACAACACAGGACATAAACAAAAGACAGAAATAGACTACTTCTTTAAACTGATATAAGTTAGCAACGAAAGCTCAATATATGTATTTTCTTTCAGATGCCTTCATGCTAACCGCGGGCGAAACCCTCATAGTGCCAAGTTCTGTACTTGACTATAACCTGATGGAGTCGGCGCGTCACTTCCGGTCGGGCCGCGTGCCTGTGTGGGTGTGGGGGCGGGCCGAGGGCGCAGCCCTACTGAGGAGTGGGGAGCTATTGCAGACCGAACAGTCGGCCACGGCAGAGAGCGTGCTGTTAGAACAGGTTAGTACAACTTTTATATCAATTCTTTCGTGAGTTAGTGGTCAACTCTTAGTCATGGCTTAACGACTGCTAGAGCCGGGACTGACAGTTGAACGTGCCCTTTGAAGCACGGAAACGCTCATGTAAATGCGACTAGCGGCTAGAACAAGTTAGTAGTAGTAGTAGTTTTTTTGTTAGTAGTAGTAGTAGTAACAGCTGAAAATGAGTGTTGCTTTCGAGCAATGTACACTGAGTTGTTATCTTTTTGTGTAGTGCAACACACAGAGCATGAACCATACGAGAACATGTAGGTAGTTAATCTTGTTTTTCCTTATTCTCAGTTTGTTAATAAAGAAATTTTGACTTTGACTTTGTTACACGATACAGATTTGATCTAGTGTGGGTGCCACAGGCAATCTTTTGTTTTCTCTGCTCACAGTAAAACTATCTGAATATTGTAATGCTATTTGCAAGGTGTAGGTAGGCTAAATCTATCTTACAAAATTAAAAATAAGATTAATCGCTATGCTTGTGATCGCTGCATAAATCGGATCAGTTGCCTAAATCATTTCCATCCTTTTATAACAACAAATGACAGCTCTTTGATCGTATGTCCGAATTGTTCAGCGCTCATTAGTAGGTACCCCTGATGTTTAGGTAATTTATCTGTCTGTTGTTTCTCACTGTACCTACCTGCTGGGTTTGTACCTATGTACCTTTCCTACCCTTGCCTACCCACTGTATATGTATGTTTTGCTGGACATAAAGATTTTTTCATTTTTTTTTGTTTTAGTTTAGTTATTAGTTACTACATAGTACCTATCTACTTTCATTTCATTTTATTGTTCATTTTGTGTGTGTTCGGTACCAAATAAATAAGTTTATCTATCTACTCGAACGCCCTGTAGTTTTTAGGGGTGATGTTGTTACACCCTGTATATTTTTGTGTTCCAGGTCCGTCGGTCGCACCCGAAGCTGACCCCCCCGCACGTGCTCTACCTCTGCGGGAACAGCTTCGTCAACACAAACGGCGCCAACGTGCTGCCTCCCTTACCCGCATTGCAGACCTCTTACAAGAAACTAGTCGAGTTGTGCACGCCTACCACTTTAGCCGGGTTTTGGGTGAGTTTTTACCCGACTGCGGTGAATCTAAATGGAGGGTTATTATTTTACCGTTGTATGTTCATCTGTTCCCTCATCCTACTAATATTATAAATGCGAAAGTTTAGATGTTTGGATGTTTAGATGTTTGGATGTTTGTGTTTCAATCACGTCTAAACCACTGAACCAACTTGGATGAAACTTGGCATATATATTTTTCGTAACCTGGATTGACATATAGGCTACTTTTTATCCCGAATAATTAACAGGATCTACAGGATAAAATGAACGAAAAGGATAAGCAGCGCCAATTGGCAAGAGGATTTCATTGTCATGTCATGTCACGTCGTAGGTACGTAGGTACGAGTTCGGTGTAATGAGGTGTAATGTCAAGTTCCTCTAAGAAGTATCCGCTCGGTACACGCACAGATAATGTAATGTACACGGAAACTGTAGACGCGTACGAAGTCGCGGGTAACTGCTAGTAACTTCTAAAATACTTATCGTAATTTGACAAATGAGGTATCGTTAAAAGCGTCGTGATCGTCCGCTGGGCGTAGAACAAGCAGTGGAATTCCATTACGCGATGTTCAGCGGTTATCTTTGATTTTAGCAACTGCATTATCAAAGAGCACATCCACTATCGATGGAAATTTCACTAATGTATAATCACAATCAAATTCATTTTTTTTTTATACATTATAGACAAACGTTTGACCGCAATCTCACCTGATGGTAAGTGACGATGCGGTCGACGATGTAGCACATTTACCTAGAAGAAACCAATTCACTCTCCTCATTGATTTACTAAACACAATTCGACTTACTTAATTCAACGATTTCTGCATCATAACGCTGTTTATTTATTTATTTATTAATAGGATGCACAACAGTGTTGTGCACAGAAACAACATTATATTCTTATTGTAGTAGTCTTATGTCTAGTGCAAACATCAATTATAGGCGAACACAACATTCACAATGCAACAGTTAACTTAAAATTAGGCTAAGTAAATTAAAACTAACATTGAGATCCAGATCTATTCAAGTACTTAAGTAGACAACTAAATATAAATGACAGGCGTCACAGCTCAGTCGGTAATGGATCTGCCTTTCGTGCTATGGGTCGTGGGTTCGATCCCCATCAAGAACAAAACATTTGTGTGTGGCAAAACATAGATGTTTGTTCTATGTCTAGGTGTTACTATGTATTATAAGTATGTATTTACAAAAAAAAAAGTATATAAGTATTCTATCAGCATCTAGTTCCATATTACAAGCTTTGCTTAGTTTGGGACTAGAGGGTATTGTGTGTAAAGTCCAAGAATATTTATTTATTTATTTATTTATTAATATTAAAATGATTAAAATACCTTTATTTTTGTTGTGCTTCCAGATCCAAGATTCGCAATACTACTCGATACTGGACTCGAGCCGGTGGCTACGGCACGTTGCTAACTGCATAGCGTTTGCAGACGAGGCAGCCAAACATCTCTCTGACAACGTCACGGTTGTTCTTCAAGAAGGTAAATACTTCATTTCGTGTTGTGCACTGTGATGCTCGCATTGCTGTGCTCCGGTGCTATTACAGGCACATGAGACATAACACCTTTATGTCTCAGAGTGATGGGCGCAGTGCAATGCAAGGGCACGTTTTCAGTGGACGTGTTCAATGAGACAATGCATCGTTATAGCCAGTGGTTAAGTTAAGTATTCTATCAGCATTTAGTTCCCATATTACAAGCTTTGCTTAGTTTGGGACTAGAAGGCGTTGTGTGTAAATAAATAAAATAAATAAATAAATGTTCATGGACATTTCACACGACGCCCTCTAGTCCCAAACTAAGCAAAGCTTGTAATATGGGAACTAGACGCTGATAGAATACTTATATACTTTTTTTTTTGTAAATACATACTTATAATACATTGCATAGTAAAGTCCATGAGTATATATTATTATTTATTGTAGGTGACGGTGTGGACTATGCAGCCGTGGTATCATCACTAACGCAGATATTAGTAGATCCCTACTTCCGGACGATATCGGGCTTCCAATCGCTCGTGCAGAAGGAATGGGTGGCTCTGGGACATCCCTTCTGTGATAGGTAAGTCACCTCATCCTCACCACCTAAGTACAACATCGGAACTCGTCCATACTCCAAGGTCTATTACCAGCAATGGTAGGTTTTAAAATATTTGTGCAACTTTTATTCAGTCTTACGACTACTGTCTGTCTACAAGGTTAAGGTGTGCAATAAAGTATTTTCTATCTATCTATCTATCTACTGTAGCTTATCATCGTTTTTTAACCAACTTCAAAAAAGGAGGAGGTTCTCAATTCGGTTGTATGTTTTTTTTTGTTATCACGGAACTCCGTCATTTATGAACAGATTTCAAAAATTCTTTTTTTTATCTGAAAGGATATACTTCTAGGTTGGTCCCATTTTATTTTCATCAAAATCAGTTCAGTAGTTTGTGTTATAAATAGAAAAAACTTTAAAAAAATATGCCAACCATGTGCACGAAATTGCGTATTTTGCGGTGTTTATAGTCACTAGAACATTCCCAATGAACTGTCGAAGTTGGTAATCGAGTTGAAGTCGGGTTTTCTAGTTTTTTTTTAACTTATAAATTATCTCTATATTTATTTGTATCACTGAAGTGAAACAAACATTTTGAATTGTACTTATTCCAGTGTCTTGATCACGAATAAATGTGACAATCGTAACGCTAGCGTATGCGAGATACACTGCGCGGTGACGCTGCAACGTGCGGCAGTCGCGCTGGCGTTGACACGCAATATGATTAGAATACGTTAGGTTTACGTAACGCAGGTTTGTAAGTGGACAATAATCGAAAGAGTTTGCTTGAGTTATTGTGAGGAACCCAGCTCTCTAACACCGTGGTAATTAGCATGGAAAATACCAAATACTTCGGTACCTACCTACCTACATATTGTCCAGTTTTTATGTTTTCTCTTGTTAGTTATCTAGATATTTTATTGACAGTTTGACAGGGCGTAGTACTACCTCTTTGGTCTAACGATTAGCGTTTGACATTCCAGTACGAGTTCGGTGTAATGAGGTGTAATGTCAAGTTTCTCAAAGTATCCGCTCGGTACACGCACAGATAATACACAAATATAATGTACACGGAAACTGTAGACGCGTACGAAGTCGCGGGTAACTGCTAGTTAGTAATAAAGAATTTGAATTTGTGATTACCCCTCAGATTGGGGCTCCCCCGTCCGGGTAACCCGAAGGAGAGCGCCGGGAAGGAGGCGAGCGCGGCGCAGAGCGCGCCCGTCTTCCTGCTGTTCCTCGACTGCGTGTGGCAAGTCTGCCGGCAGTTCCCAGCGCGGCTGCAGCTCGCGGAGACGTACCTCACCTCCCTGTGGGACGCCGCGCACAACCATCTCTTCGACACCTTCCTCTTCAACTGCGTCAGGGACCGCGACCTGGCACTGCAGAAGGTATGTCGCTTACTACCAAAAGGGGGGGTTGGTGGGGAGAGGAGAGAGGGCGGGGGAGGGGAGAGAGAGAGGGGGGGTGAGTTCTTTTAGACACTAGATCGCTTGGATTACTAGTTTACGTTCTAGATTGTCTTTTTGTTGGAAAAATTGAACATGTACAGTATTGTAGTAAAAAATGGGAAAATGATTTGATAGATAAACTCGTCGACACTTAACTTCACCACTTGATATCAGGTGGATTAGTTGGTTTTGTGAATGTTTTATATTTAAATAGGTAAAGAAATAAAAATGATGATCGTATTTATGGTTGGTCCGCAGAACTTCGTGCAAAGGCCGGTGTGGGATTGGGGGGAGCAGTTCTCTGATGAGGACAAGGCGCTGTTCTACAACCCTCTGTTCACCGCCGCCAAGGAACCCACCACGCCGAAGAAGCGGTTATGTGAGTACACACTTTCAATAAATATTACAAACTAGCAGTTACCCGCGACTTCGTACGCGTCTACAGTTTCCGTGTACATTATATTATCTGTGCGAGTACCGAGCGGATACTTTGAGAAACTTTACATTACACCTCATTACATCGAACTCGTACTGGAATGTCAAACGCTAGTTGTTAGACCAAAGAGGTAGTACTACGCCCTGTCAAACTGACGTGACATGACATGACAATGGAATCCTCTTGCCAATTGGCGCTGCTAATCCTTTTCGTTCATTTTATCCTGTAGATCCTGTTAATTATTCGGGATAAAAAGTAGCCTATGTGTCAATCCAGGCTACTAACTATATGTATTCCAAGTTTCATCCAAATCGGACCAGTAGTTGCAGCGTGATTGAAACACAAACATCTAAACAATGACATTAAGTGCGGCTTGCACCAGAATCACTAAACGTGTTTAACAGCTAAATCGATTTAAATCTGACGTATTTGTATGACTTGACAACTCGCTAAATACTATTTAAGAGTTAAACGCGTTTAGCGATTCTGGTGCAATCCGCCCTTATAATATTAGTGGGATATATTACTCCATAATCGATAATTACACATGACAGCGTATGGTGATTTTGTTTATAAGACGTGTAATGATCTTTTTGACTGAAATTAGTATTGATGAAAATTTCTAGAGACTTATCTTTGTACTAGAAAATCGAATCGAATTATACCATTTGTTCGCACACAGCACAAATAACATCGAAGCAAGTGGCGGAACTAGACAGACTGGAGCCGTGCACTACAGTAGCCGGCATGGAAGTGTGGTCGCAGTGCTACGAGCGATGGCTGCTACCTTTAGACGCGCCACATGCGGGCACGGCACAGCAACACGTATTTCATTTGGAACTGAGAGACTCGGTGAGTTGATTGACCTTGTACACACGGCCACAGGTCAGGTTATACACCCAATACAAGCATATCTAGGCTACATACAATGCAGAGGTACGTTGGGGCGCAATAGGCTAGGGCGCGCCGCGCTCGCAGCCCGTCATACAGAAACACACTGTCGTGTCTACAGCACGACGAGCTACCTTCTACTTCTAATAGTTCAAAGTACAAACAGTATAGGTGGACGTGTTTTCGACTGTACTAAGTAGCTTGACCTTGTACTATGTAGTCTGATCTTGACTTCAACTGCAAATGAATCATCTATTTATTCAGTCACATTTCGTTCTAAACTATTTATATTCTACGTAAAGTCACCTATCTACTTCCAAATACGTTAAATTAGGATTAGATGAGTCTAAAAATTCTTCTTTACATTCTCCCATATCATATTCATATTATGGTATGTATGTAAGTATCATTATGGGTATTTATGTAGGTAATTTTATTATATAAATAGTTTTAGTATTTTATTTTATTTATTTTATGTAGGTATCTAAGTATCTATTTGATTATATTATATATTATTGAATAATATTTTTAATTATACAAATTAAATTTATATTTATGTACGCCCCCGTCCTTGTTTTTTGTGTATTAGATCCTGTCCATCCAAAGGTTGCCTGGAAGAGATTGCTTTTAGCAATAAGGCCGCCCATTGTACTTACCTCCTAAATATTCTGTATTATTGTTGTATTAGTTTAAGTGGCGAGTACAATAAATAATATATCTATCTATTTATTCAGTCACATTTCGTTCTAAACTATTTATATTCTACGTGAAGTCACCTATCTACTTCCAAATAAGTTAAATTAGGATTAGATGAGTCTAAAAATCCTTTTTTACATTCTCCCACAGATCCAACGTTGCCAGGAGAAGCTAGCCTCACTGTCCATCCTCAGCCGGCACTCCAACGGAACAGAGTTGGAGAGCACAGAGCCGCCACGCGTGGCCGTCTCCCGCTTCCATCCGTTCAGCTTGCACCGCGGAGACGCGGCGCCACATCTCGACTCCATGCACGTCAGCCTCATCGACGCCAGCCAGCTGCTGGACTCGCAATCCTTACTGAACGCGCCGGACTAATGTCACTCAAATGATTAAAAGTGTTGATAGTGCATAAATGACTAATGATTTTGATGAAGGTGTAGAGAGATGGGTATGTTAGATAGTCAATGAGTCGTATAAAAATGGTTAGATAGTTTGTATAAAAATGATTAAAGAGTGTGTCTGAATGTTATCATGTGAAAGAAATTCACTGATAAGATATATGGATATAGGCTTCTATAGAATTCCAAAAAAAGTAGCGTACATAGACGTGTTGTTCGTATGGATTTCCAATTATTGTAACATCAAGTCTAAATGTCGGGATGTGAGTTTCACTAATCTATTTCTCTTAGGGCGTCTTGCACCAGAATCACTAAACGTGTTTAACAGCTAAATTGATTTAAATCTGACGTATTTGTATGACTTGACAACTCGCTAAATACTATTTAAGAGTTAAACGCGTTTAGCGATTCTGGTGCAAGCCGCCCTTACTGTTAGCGGTACATCAAATTTTTATAACTAGCTTCCACCTGCAACTTCGTGCAAATCGTTTGTCCTGCTATTTTTACGGGATAAAAAGTATATGTGTCAATCCAAGTTACGTACTATATATATACAAAGTGTTACCCAGATCGGACCAGTAGTTGCGTGATTGAAACACAAACATCTAAACTACATATTAAGATTCTGTTGCTAGTTACAATTTCATGTGCGATGACTGTGCTTTTAAATAAGAATTAAATTTATCTATGCGATAAACCAGAGCGGATTACAGAGCGATTTACACAACGCGTTATCGCGTGAGCTATGACCGTTTTTAGACATAATAAAATATTTCGTAATGAAATATAATTTCACAAAAATAACCAAACGCGTGTATACGTTGCGTTCCGCGCGTCTTTGCTCGTACGAATTATAACCAAACGTAATATTTTTCACCCATTTTACTCTATTACCGTAAAGTGATAAATAATTATTGAAAACGAGTTTTATCCAAGATCAATGTTTTAACGAACAATTGCGTATCACTAAAGCCATTCTATTTTTAGAATACATGAATTAATATATTGTGTTACGTTTTAAATATTAACGTAAGTTATAGAATATTTTCCGCAGGAATTGATTTTATAATCTGTACCTATGTATAAGATTTTTTTGTAGTTTTATTTTAGTGGCATCCAGAATAATCCGTTTATGGTACTTTTATAATTTCTTACAGGATTTCACAAAGTAAAGTTAGTTTTCAAACGCAAAAACGCTATGAGGGTGGTCACGTGATCACGAACAAATCTGACAGTCGCCGCGTTACGTAAACCTAACGTATTCGAATCATATTGCGCGTCAACGCCAGCTCGACTGCCGAACGTTGTAGCGACACCGCGCAGTGTATCTCGGATACGCTAGCGTTACGATACATTTACGATTGTCGCATTTATTCGTGATCAATGCATTGGTGGAACCGAGCATGCTAATAAACTTATTTATTCGATGAAAATGAACATTTGACGTGTATTATTTTTCTTTTTGTGTTGTATCGTTTTCGTAGCATTAATGAAGAGCGAAGTATTGAATTGTAGAAAGTTATAAATATTTTTAGAATTAAAATATTATTCTTAAAGCAGAAATATATTATCGTATTTTTGTTATAAATGTAGGCATTTAAAATTGGTCCAAAATGTTTATAAATTCTATTTTGTTACCTGACGCTACGTAATTAGTAAATAACTTATGTGGTACATTGTGTGTACCTACGCCAGCTATTGTGTTTTACTTTGTTGTTATTTAATCAATTATGTAGGTATTTATATTACTTGCGTTTGTATATCATGAAGAATTTCTTGGCCGTTACCTAAATATTACCATAGCTTCATGTCGAACCATTTTTTATGAACATTATCACAATAAAAATGCAGAATAGCAGTTTAGTAACTGTCAAGTCGGTATAAGTTATTTATTGACTTGTTGAGCGATTAGTCTGTATAGTATATGTTAGTTGTAGGTATATTGATGTGTAATTAACAATTTTATCAGCTGTTACATTGTATCTTAGCTAGAATCCGTTTTTCTAGTGGCGCCACTGTCGCTTTTCAAGTACTTTCAAAATATGGATGGGTTAGCTATTTTTGCGAATATGAATAGTGAAATATTCAGCTGTAATACAAGCACTTTGTCAATGGTTGTAAACTGACTTATTTTTATTTACTTAAGACCTATTTCCGTGACTGTATTTCGCCGGCAAAAATAGACACCTCTATATTATGGTTTTTATCAGTGGTTTAGGCTGAGATGGTATAGATGCTGGACAAGCCTACTCCATCTAAAATCATGTCAGCGTCCCGTTCATAAAGGGGTGAAAAAGTGACCCCTGACGCTGTATAAATCAACTTGATTAGATGCAAAAGCCTGATTATTGTCATTTGTTTTTCCAAATATTTTCTGCTGAATGTAGCTAACTTCCTGCCAAAGTTTTTTACGCTACAAATATCCAGTTAAAATAGTACCAGCCATGTTATTGTAGTGCCATTTTATAATCTACAATACGCTCTTATAAATGCTGTATTTACATTGGACTGATCATGCACGAGCTTAGAGTGCTAGTATTTACACTAAATACTAGCTAAAAACATTCAACAGTCACATCGGTACAGTCAGGAATATAAGTTAATTAACAAATAGTTTTTTTTAAATTGTTTATAATCTCCTAACATACTCCATAAGTCTTACAAAACAAAAATAGTCAAAAGCTCCCGAAGCATACTTGGACTATCAACTTATGTCACTGACTGTACATCCTAAACTAGAAGAATCACATCTGCTCTGTTGGGTATCAAATATTGTCGGTCTAAAGTAAGTTTAAGTTATTCCCAGTCATCGAGCACATACCCAGTAGGTAGAGGAAATATTTTCATTCCAATTCTGAAACTGATCAGTGTTTTTCAACTTAATAAATATCAACTCTCGGTCGTGTCGTCTCGCTTTCACCTGGCGGCAATGCCTATAACGTCATTTCATTCAATCATTACTAGTGCTGACTTGACCTAGAGTCGGCCAATCGGAGCTCAGCGGTCGCCGTTTTTTGAACAAAATAAATAACATTGCCTCTACTGGGTATGTGTTCGATGTTCCCAGTGCTGTTAACATGAACTACCAAATTTTGTTGTTGAGTGTACCTGGCAATGTTAAATGCAATGTTCAAACGAAGATAATAAAAATGATTATTGAAATATTCATATTTTTTTTATTATAGACATCAGCCGGTGTCAAACTCGAAAATAGGGAAAAATATGGTTGTATCTGGTTATCTGAGAAGAAAAAATTCCTCTGAGATAACCAGTTATCTAGTCTTGGTTATCTATCAGGAATAAGCCGTATACTTGTATCTCAGTTAGGCAATAGGTTCATTTATAAAATCTAGGTGCTTTATTAGCAAGAATCACAAACGAATGCTTATGACGAATCATGCTAGCGGCTAGTCTCAGTAAACTTATATTTGCATTCGCCTACATAATTTAACTAAGTACATAATATTGTTATAGGCCTGAGGTAACCGCTTAACATCAGGTGGGCCATCGACTTGTTCCATCCTATGTGTAGTTGTATACATAAAACAGTAGACAACTCGACAAATGAGTGTCCGCCGAGACCAAGAACCTCGGAAACCTTACGAATTCTCCATACGACCAAAGATACGACTAGGTAGGTACTGGCGCAGGGGATCTGCCATCCATGATGTGGCTGCTGAGGTTTCTGTACTTCAATCTTTGGGATTCTCCACTTCTGCCTTAAGTTTCCTATACTTTTGGTAGCGCCTTTGGAGGATTCTGAATCTGTTCAAGGCCATAGTGCGCGACCAGCTCCAATAAGACCAATGCTAAAATAGAACTAGAGATGAGTCACCACAGACAATAAAATGTTTTCAATTCTGATAAAGGAAAACTTGCATTTTTACATTTTGGAACTAGGTATCTTGAAAATATATCTTACTCTTTAAGGCCGGATTCGTCCAACTCCGAATAACGCTATACGTCGGTAGAATACTATCAGTCTCTACTTTAAACTTTTCAAAAACAAGGACGCGTTTTTCGAAGTTGGTCGAACCCGGGCTTACTCAAACAACGAATTGAATCTCTAACCTATTGTTCCATTTAGAAAAGTAGGTAAATAATCATGAAAAACTGCTGCCTGCTCTTAGTGACTGTGACAAGTATATACTACTCTGAACTCATCACATTTAGGCGGAATTCGACCAACTAATTCTTTAGATTAAAATATTTCCGTCCTTGTTTTTGACAAGCTTAAGGTAAAGAAGGATAGCATTATAACTAACGAATCGCGTTATTCGGAGTTTGTCGAATCCAACCTAACAATAATGCAAGGAATACTACCTACTAGGCTACTATATCAAAAGACAGCAGGCAAAACCAAATAAAACAAGAAATCAACGAACCACGGTTTATTCACACCTTCAATAAGTTAACGAACAAATAGAATATTCTCATTCAACTAAAACAATCGATACAAGCATTACTAGCCGTAGCATTGTAACCTCTCTACACACTATAATTTCTAAAATTATTTCTATGCACATTGAGTAGACTAACATAAAAGGTAAGTCCATCAGCATCTGACTTTTATAAACGAATAATGAATGTTATGTCATGATCACTTAACTTATCGTTATACTTAGGTGATCATAAGTTGTAAGTTTGTAAAATAAGTTGCTTAATTTATGTAAAACTTTGTTGAGTAGACTTTTGATGGTTACTGTATCTCCCTATGTAAGGTACAGTTGTGGAGACAAGTATGTTTTCTTAGTTGAATAATTTCAATAGTGAACTACTTACTACTGAAATTATTCAACTAAAAATCTTGCAGAATCTTGCTGTGTTTGGTCCGCTCGATATGCATAGACCTATTTATAAAGGGCATCTAATTAATTTTAAGTCACTTTTTGAGGTAATCAATAACATTCAAACATCACTACGCACTGTACAATTCTACAAAACTCATGTCTTATTCCAACTCTACCACAGCATTTCATAAGCAAGATAAAGTGCTTGAAAATATATGGAAAGATGATGAAGTCATCTTAATTTATATGTCAACACAAAGTGTCAAGTGTAAACCTAGCTTTAGGTGCATTTCTGCTAACTCTGAGGAGCCACCTTACCGCCAAGATTAATGGTGATAGAAATTAAAAACAGCGGTTGTTTTTACAACCTTAGCATTACTCAAATTGTAGATTTCATTAATATTGTAAAAATGGCAAGTATCATTACAATTGGCGGTAAGGTAGCGGGCGGGGCAGAGATGACCGCTGCAATAAGGGGGATAAATCGGACTTTTTCGATTATTTATATCGTAACCCCCTAGGGTGACAAATGGGATAAAAACAATACGTACATAAGATCGATCAGATTATACCTGAATATATCGAGAATGAGGACCTATTTTAAACATAATCGCGTTGGTTTTATATCCCCGCAGGTCTGATATAAGGATCAGTGAAAATGCACCATTTAAAAGTCTTATAATAGAGCAAAAGCTGCGTTTTTGTTCCCAAAAATAAAACTAAACTAAATCTTTGCCTTTCTTAGGTACCTATCAATAAATATGTTTAAAACCAATGAAATATTTAAATAGTATCGAAAAATTCTGTTGTGCCATTTCATCATTATTTGGATAAAAAATACATTCAATGCTTGTATATTTTGTCTTGTGAAAAACATAGCTTCTTTTTAATATTAGAGTTTTAAAACCTTTATTAAACATCAATTTATTAGCAGTTAATTTAATTAAATAAAATTGAAATAAATTCATGTATTCTGGTAACAATATGTTTATTGGTTCGCTCATAATTTGAATTTTCCATCTGTTACGACTTCCATTACAAGTAAATATGCCCGAAGCTTGACCACTGAATAAGGGCTATAGCTGTGTGATATTCATCACTTTAGTTCAAAATAGTATAGCGACCAAGGATTTACAGGAAAACTATCATTTCTTTACAAGTAAAAGCTAATCCATAGGTTGCATAGTATAGTTAGCATTTGCAATTGTTCATAACTAGTTTAAAGATCTTTTATTCATTAAAATCACAAGGATCATTTAGAATCGTCTTATATACTAGGTGATTCTAAGTGCCAGTTCCTCGCGACCAGAGCCTAGAACGGGCAAGAAACTACGGCCTGATTCCTAGCGTTTTTTTTGTATGATCCTTGTTACAAAGTAATGCGCTACAAATAACAATACAGGTCATTCTATTTAACATTAAATAAGGTTAATTTTAAATTCATTTAGATGTTTTTAAAAGGCCTCTATTTGTACCGATAAATGCTCAAATAACTAAATATTATTTTTAAAAAGCTACTCTTAATTCTTGTGACACAAACATTGAGCAATTATTAAACCAATATGCATGCAATGTATTTAAGTGTGTAGGTACTGCGAGCATCACTCGCGATGTGATCACGACTATACCCCGTGAGTACCTATTTATGTGTCTACTCAGAGGCACATCTTTATAACCCATTTTTTAGCGATGGTCGATGTCGTGGTGTCTTTGAACATTTAAAAGTTCATAAACTTTGAGCTCAATGGGTGGTATAACTTTACTATAACCATATTCTTTAGACATACCTATCGGTACTGTCAGTCGATGATTTAACTGAAGACTGCAAAGCCCGAAGTTTATTCTTCATCCTCATTTTCAAATAGATCGCTGTACTCTCGTGACTGTTCGTAATCTTTCAGCTCCTGAGAGAATTCATTTATATGAAAAAAAAAGAAATACGTGACTAAGTCTTGCACGCCAAAAACGAAGTTTTTTTCTATGGAAGAGAAGACAAGTCATACTTCGTCTCTTTCTTTTGTATGACGAAAACAGAAACAGAGTTTTAGTCTATTCTTCTATAGACAAATAACTGTCTAGTCTAGGGTGCACCATGCTAGCCCTGCTGCAAGTTCTTTTTTCTAGCATTCATATGGCATTTCTTAGATAACTGGTTATTTGAGAGGAATTTTTTTCCTAACAGATAACCGTGGTTATCTACGAGGAAAAAAAATCCTCTGAGGTAACCAGTTATCTCAGAGGAAAAAGAAATTCCTCTGAGGTAACCAGTTATCTAGTCTTGGTTATCTGTCAGGAATAAGCCTTGATAAAGCTGAACAAAAAAGCCAGTAGATAACATATAAAGTTATTTTTGGCGACATACTGATTCTATAATAGTGATGCGTTTGTGTTGTGAGTGTCAAAACTAGATCAAATAATTTATTAGGGTGCTAAAGGTACAGTCAGTATCAAAAGTTACATCACCCTTTCAGAACTTTGAGAATGTTTGTCGACGTTCTTATAAGTCTCATCTGTCACCCTGCTGCAAAAGGGGGACTAATCGAACATATTTGTCTTAGGGTGACAGATGGTAATAATTGTCATAAAACATAAATGCACGCCTGTTTCTCATAACGTTCTACATAAATGCTCGTCATAAAAGTAGGTACTTGCTTTAAGACTTCTCGTATTTAATCGATTACTAAGCACATACTGGCTTACTTTTAATTCATCACTTTTGATGCTGACTGTACATAAGGACTAAACTATGTGCAAAAGCTTAAAGCACTTACAAGCAACTGAAAATTCTACTAAGTTTATAGTGGATTCTTGTTAAATTATGGCGAGATTTAGAAAGCCATGGAGTATTCATATTTTGTAGTATTGCTTGCATTACTGATAGTCCTGCACGCTTAGCGTGAACGCCAAAAACGGCGTTTCTTTCTATCGAAGAGAGAAGACCAATAATACTTCGTCCCTTTCTTTTGTTTAACGAAAACAGAGACAGGACTAGCTTCAATGTATTCTTCCATAGACAAATCGCTGTCTAAGGCGCATCATGCTAGCCTTGCTGGGCGTGTTAGGTATAGCTAACTAAACTTACCAACTATGTCCGCAATAATGCCAAAAATTGTTACATTAACTGTGAGGCTAGTGGTTAGCATTAAAGAATTAAGCTTTTTCCTACCTAACAGAGGTCTTAGATACAAGCTTAGATAGTACAGAATATGCGTCATTGGATTGGTTGTAAAATTTTCAAAATTAAGCATATTTTGTGACAAGAATTCTCAAAAAGGAAAACTTTAAAGGGATTTTGAGCCTAACAGCTTGAATATAGGTTTGGTTTTTCTGTCGTGGGTTCGAATCCAGTCAATCTTTGGGGTGTTATAAAAATCTTTTGAGTATTCTTACCTGGAACATGCCATTAGCGACTGCGTATCCCGTCATGGCGACAGCGGCGAACAGCGCCGCGAGGATCTTGTTGCGCGTCTGATGCGGGAAGTTGGCAGCCTCGCGCTCCGACTGTGTACCCGTTGACTGCTTCTTGGCGTTTTGTTTGTTGTACTCTGATAAACAAATTATTAAATCAGCCTCTAGAAATTCGCGGACATAGGCTTGTAGATTTTCCAGAAAGAACGATTTCGGGGTCTCTCCAACCACAAACATCTAGACACAACAATAATGTTTTCACCAGAAGTTTGTTTGTCGGTCCATCGAGTAGGGGGCCGTACATAACTTTGCTATCTGGTTTACAGTCATCATTAATTGACATAACTAGGTGAGTGTTGGTACTAAGAGGGTTAAGTATCACATAGGGTTACTCATAATGTGATAAATATGCTTAGGTTGACCTATGAAAATACATTACATGAAAGAGTTAAAGTGCTATTTAAATTTTTATTGATTCCATCTTTGAAACAGTTTAGTACAATTGATCAAGATAATTACAGACACACAAAAAACTCACCATCTGTTACATGTCTAAAGTTTTTCTGGTTTATCCTGGCAATGAACCTTGACAAATTGGCAATTCCTTTGACGTGATTGGACAGTGTTCCATTAGGAAAGGGTGCTTTAACTAGTGGCGCGAGATATGCAAATACTGTGGCGTCAAATGAGGATGGGCGGTTACCGAAGAAGTATTCACTTTCCCCGAGCCTGTCTGACAGAGTTTTAAGGCACTTTTCTGCTTCATTGTAAATCTGAAATCAAATACAAATGTTGAACAAAAAATGGTGCAGCACAATAAGGTGTATTTACAGTTTTGTAAATATTTAATGTTTTTGATTGAAGAATCCAATTCTTATGAAAAAGTAGGTACTCAAGGTATTTTTATGATTCTAGAATAATGATAATGAATACAATTAGCCCATCTTTACACCAGAATTAGCTGTAGATTTTTCTGTTTATGTAGTAGGTATAATAAATAAATAAATAACAATTCATGGACATTTCACACAACAACCTCTAGTCTCAAACTAAGCAAAGCTTGTAATATGGGAACTAGATGGCGGATAGAATACTTATTTCCTTTTTTTATAAATAATAACTAGATAAAGCATACTCACAGTTTTTTCTATTTCCCTAAGATCAGTGTGTTCACCGTACAATGCATCTATCATCTCTTTTGCTGAATTTTGATACCGTGAAGGATAATAGAAGTTGAATGGTATACGTAAAGCTTTGGCGTAGGTTGGTCTTGTAACATCTCCATAGTTCTTCTCATCTACCCACCAGGCATACTGGAAGGCAGGGTAAAGTTTCTCGCGAAGGTACTGAGTGAATGCACTAGCTTCTGCAGCCTGTTTTGTATTTAGATGGACATCTGTGCTGTAATGCTGAAATAAACATATTCATGTCAATAAAAGCATTTACTGGATTACTTATACTGGCAATATTAAATAAGAAGGACTCACAAGAGATTTCAAATGGTCAACAACTTCTTCAAAATTTGTGAGGACTTTTCGACCGTCTCTCATGACAGGTAGTGTTCCTTTTGGAGTAAAGAATGGATTGTTGGCTTCCTTTACTCGCACGGGAACACCGATGAATTTCATATACGTCTGTAAAGTAAGTTTTTGATAATATATCTTTGTTTACCGGTACCTAGTGTGTAACATAAAGGTTATGTTGCATCAATATTTACCAAAACTTTCAAACATTCTAAATCGATTGAAGCCAGGCCCCATTCCCCTCTCCAAATATCTAATTCTATATTAGTCATTTCTAGAATTTAATCTAATTTTTGCACAAAACTATAATTCCGTAAACTGAACATTGAACAAATGACAGCTGTTGACATTCGTTTGACAAATTGTCAATTTGAAATTGAAAGATGTCAGTCTGAACAATTTGACATTGACATAACTATTAGTTGATATTACATTTTTTAGTAGGGATCTTAGGCGTGAACTATATTGCTAACTCTTTTGCTCTTGCTGAAAATTATGTAGGTATTCTGCTGTCAATGATGAAACAAAATATATTATATATAGAAGAATAGCTTTTTTTTCTCTCACACACGTGTTATTGCGCTTTTCGTATCTCTTTCTTTCTACGCATGTAAGTAAACAAATAATCTGAAATAATGAATGAGAATATCCTTTTATAAATTCCGCTTTCGGCTTGCTTTTTCATAATAAATTAGATGTTTTTCGAATTTCTCTTCTAAAATAGCGAACTCATCAATAGCCGATGAAAAATTGGTATTTTCCAGTTTCGTCGTTATTTCATAGTGGGTGACAATGTTCTGAATTTTCTGTTGTTGAGTGTGTTATCCTATAGCGGTTATTACATTAAACAATCTCAAGCACGCTAACTAGTCCGTGCTTAGAATCTACCTAGACTGGCTTGCTATTACACTGCGCTAGATATCGCATGCTTACTCATTCGAAAGGCGGACGTCGTCGTTGACGGGCGTCTTGAAAAATCTTTCGAAATGACGGAAAATGGCGGTAGCTCTTACCGCGACTATTTCAACAAAATTTAAGAAATAAGAGATAAAAATATGAGCGAATCATACTCTTTCACCCATATTTTAGTCATATATCTGTATGATTTTTCTCCCATAAATATGGCATGTCATGATAGATATCGATAATATCGAATATCACCTCTCGTTTTGTTCGTTCGTTCGTTCGCATGGCATTGTGTAGGTACGGCACCGCGAGACACGACCCTCCTCTGCGGCTGCCGGACGCTGACTGAACGGTCTTACTGTCTTACTCTTATTACACCATGCAATATCAAGTCAGGCTAACAAGTCCAAACAAGTCCGTGCTTGGAGCAGACTAGCAAGTCAGTCTACCTGTCTTTCCCTTATTACACTACGCTTGATGCTAGTTAGCGTGCTTGAGATTGTGTAATGTAATAACCGCTTATCCCGTTGCAAAAGACTACCGTTAGGTACAAACTATTTATGAATGTGGGAATCTTCAACAGAGTCAACCACAAGGTGAGTTCAAACCCAATCCATTATTTCCTTTACAACACCAAAACATGAATCAGGCGTTACTATCTCAACCACAATCTCAACACATATTATATTACCACCTAAGTACCTATCTATTGTATTTTGTACATATTATTAATATTGTAAATACTGTATTAGTCATAATTTTCTGTATTAGTTATAATTTTCTTCGTGTATAAATATCATATATAAATTCAATGTAGGTACTCTACCTACCTGTTTTATTTGTGTGCTGTTAGCACATAAACAAAACAGACAAGTTACTAAACAAAATTATGCTGGTTTTCCTGTTGTAGAATAAAGAGAGTGGTGGCATGTATTCGGAATGGAGCTCGTTACCCCTGGAGGGAGGAGGCCAGGGTGTGCTGGGTGCAGTGGGGGGCAGAGATGTGGTACTCGCTGTTGTGAAGCAACTGGCATCGCACGAGCCCAGCCCACTCACTACTGATGCTGAGGTACACTCAAATATTGAAATTTTACTGGACTTTTTTGCTTTTAAATTGTTTGATAATAGGTGATACACCTTTTACTATTTATGTAAGTAACATTATGTTTTTAAGGCAAATAAAACATTAATTCATAATACATATACATAGATACAAAAAAATAAGAATTTATGGCTTCATGTCAATCAGTCTTGTGGTAGTTAGATCACTGCATTCCCCAGCCTGAAAAATCTATGAGAACTGGCTCCACAGAGTAATAATGTCATTTCAGGTAGAATGGGTGCTCGAAGTGATCCGTTATGGTCTCTCTCTACCACTACAAGAGCATGAAGCTTTACGAGACTGCGTGCGTGTTTGCTGTGCATGGTTGGCACCCTTACTGCCACCAGCGCCACCGGCAATGCCACCGCCACCATCCTTACCACCACCCGTGGCTGCAGCCCCGAGACTCTATGCTAGAAAGATATTGAGACATTTACAGAATCTATTTGTACCAAGACCGAATGAAAGTAAGTGCTTGTTTTTGATAATTGTGGTTTTGTTTTTGGCACTAATAATAATATTGTACATGTTGGTCTGGTTTTTATGTATTTTATGATGGTAGTAGACACAAAAAACATCTTGTACAGTTTTAAAATAGTTGCACTGGTTTTTAACACACAATGCACAGTTAAGTTGGTACACTATATTAAAAGCATGCACAACTGCCACTGAATGATTTGAGCTTCTCTTTTACAAGGTCTGGCATTCATTTATCAGTTGGAACTGGGTAAGTTTGGTTCTTTTACTAACCATTTACAATTAGTAAGCTATTAACAACAAATGCTTGCGATAGATGCTTTCAACCACTTAATATAATATGCTAGTGTCCATACTGTTTCTACTATAATGTCCTAAGGTGTAGAAATAGTAATAATAAATATCCTTTTCGATAGTTCATCAGTCATTCTTTTAAAGCTTCCTAAGCAAATTTACAACACAATGCCTTCAAAAACAGGCGCGACAACTAGCTATGAATAAGTAAAACAGTGCTTAAAAAATGTGACTAAAAGAAAGGACAGACAAGTAATTGTATAAATATTTTAACACTGTGACGTCGACATATCAGCGAAAGTTGTCTATAAATAACAGTTTTCGCATTTTTTGCTGTTACATTGCAAATGCTTGGTAACTGTTACTACTATTCCAGTGATAACAAAAGTGTTATTTCCTAAGGTGGTGACCTGATAAGCAAGCAAGCTGTGCTCTGCCACAGAGTACTCCGTCTAGCCCAAGCATTGGCCGATGGAGCTGCCTTAGGAGCTAGTGAATGGAAGTCCCTCCTGCTGTTACTTCTAGCTGCGGCTAGTGCCTTACTATCACCTCCGGCACCGCATCACTCGGCTGCAGAACAGCTGTGCGAAAGAGTGCTCTGTGTACTGTTCCAAGTGTGGATTATGGCGTGTCACAGGTAAGGCAATCTTGTTTCCCAGATAAGGCAATTTCATGTCATAGATAAGTCAACATGTGTGTCATTATGTGAGGCAATCATTGTTATTTAATTGACCTGTCATACACAGATGAGGCAAATTTATCTACTGGCGTGTCGTATTTGGTTTTAGTAACTACAGAATTAGGATATGACCGCACAAGCGACACATCTTTGAATCCACTTGCATGTTTCTACTCACCACGTGATGTTTCTCATAGATGCTTTCCCCCGCCTCCGCTGTGGCGTACACTGCGTGAACAGTGCATGTCGTGGCGGCACCGCGCGCCGCTGACCGCGCAATGGACGCGCGCCTCTCTTTGTCTCACGGCGCGACTTCTATCGCATATGTACGGCCCGCTGTTCCCGGCGCTGCCTATCAGTAAGTTACACAGCAAGTTACAGCAGTCACACTTGATCTATCTCTCTCCGAACTAAGCTAAGCTAAGCTAACTACAACTAAGTACAACTAAGCTAAGCTGCAGGCAAGTTTTATTGAAGTGGAAAATGATAAAATTGAAATTTGTCTCCAGGCGAAGAGGACCAGGCATTGATCCCAGCAGACATGAGCCCCGAAGCCGTGATGCAGACCTGGTACAGAATGCTGCACACAATAGGAAATCCTGTGGACCTGTGCCGACCTCATGTTATCAGCCAGACTCCTGACTTCTTGCAGGTAAGGTCACTAACACAATGTGAAATACCAATTCGTTGAAAATCTGGAACCCTGTAGATTTGTGCCGATCTCACACCAACACTCAGACTCTTTATTTTATTCAATAGGCAACGCCAACAGCACACGTATTACACTTAAAAACAATACTGAATGTGTGTCAATTACAGGCATGCATAGCATGACTCTTGACTTGACCCCTTCTAAGGATCTACAGGTGAATATGACGCCATCATCGCTATACATACCCTTACAGATGACATCTAATTTGTAACCCTCCCAATATAAAATAATTTGTAATTGAAAAAAGTTGAAGCTTGAAGACAATCCTTTTCAGTACTCGATAACTCAAGAGGAGGGTCAAAGAGACCCCAGTCAGCATCCGTGCTTGCAAGCCCTGCCCGGAATATTCCACAAAGCCATGATGGGTATCGCCGCGCATGTCGACGCATTTCTAGGTATTTATATCAGCCCCCGTATTCCAATCTTTTGCTGTCAAGTTATATTTCACTGCCCAGTGTAATTTCTTCAGGTCATGTGGTACAATTTTGTACCACTTGATCATTCTTTTTAGACACTTGACAGCAAAATATGCGCGAAAACAAATTATTAAATTAAATTAAATTTATTAAAAATAAAAAGAATTAAATGACATCATAATGTCACTATTTAGTCACAGAATAACTATGAGATAGTATGAACTGACCATGATATAAAACATTGCAGTTCAACTTTGAGATTGGAATCGCCCCCCAGCTGATAGTGTTTATTAAGGCGTATAGAATAAGCGGTAGCGGATACGAATGTGTAGTCAATACGCGTTCATATCATTGATAGTTTTAGTAAAATTCAGAGGGCATTTTCAATGGAACCGTCAAATGAATTGGATAAATCAAGACACCAGTTCCTCGCCATGAAAGCGAAGAACTTATTGCATGTTTAGTCACAGTATTGAGTTAGGTAATAGTAGTGGTTTAGCGACATTTATAAGTGTTATAATTTTTGAAACTATCATGGTTAAGAACATAATTTTAACTAAAAACGGGATCTTGACCATGATTTTTGAGTTTTATTCAGTTTGACCCGTGATCATGGTGTAAGCAACTGTGCCGCAATATCGGAAAACAATAAACTCACAAATAATGGTAAATATCCCGTTTTTAGTTAAAATTATGTTATTGGTGAATTTGGTACATTACTTTGAGGCTTGGTGGGTGTATAAATAAATCACAAGTATCACTTTGAATCGTCGAGTATCAAATCGCGTCCGCTACCGCACCCGCTTTTTCTTGTACCTTGAACCAGGCTTATAGGAAGCCTTCCAAACTGTCTTTGCCCTTAAATTTTGATGATGTAATGTATTTAGTTGGGTTAGTTTGGTGTGTGTGTAAGTTTGCAAATTTTAAGCTGCTTGTTCATCAAATAATTTAGTTTTACTTCGATAACCTATGACTCTCAACTGTATTTTAAATTAATGAACAGGTTTACTTGCAAGAATATGTTTCTAATGAAGATTTTTTATAAGTACAGAAAATAATCAACGAATTTGGTTTTATTCCGTATTGCGAAAATGATAAAAAAATCTGGTATACTTAGACAATTTTTTTTTTATTTAAAACCCAAAAGACAAAAAAGCAGTGTGAGACAAATTTTATGAAAGTCTCAGTCTGGTGTTTTTAATATCTGGATTGTGAATACTTTTAATTTCTGGGAAGCTTATGCATTGGTTGGTTTATTATGCGTCAAATCTAAAGATGTATTCAAAACTTGGCTTGGTATACAAGTTTGGCTTTATTACGATCGCACTGTAAGATTATAATTTGCACATGCTAATATTTCATGCCGCTGTGAAGTCTTTAGTAATTTTATTTCTTCCGATAAAACGATTTAAATTCTGACGAAGCACAATTATGTTGAGTACAATTATCTTCGTCGTTATTTAAATAATTTTTTTATCTTTTTGGGTGCCTTTAGCATTAGTTTCTGGTGGTATCAAATCGCTAACGAATCCGTAGCAACCATAAATGTCAAAAAAACTAAAATCCAAAAATTTTAATAATTAAAATGTCTATCTTTCGCAAAGTACTGACGGACTTGCCTCAGATAACGCCAAAAACATGCTATAAAAGTGGAGATTCTATGCATAAAGCCTTGGATTCACTAGGGGACGAAATATTACTCAACAGGACGTGCTGAATAGCCATGATTATCAGTGCCTTGGTATACATGATCACGGTTATCAGACTTAAAGCCTGTTTCACAATCCTTGAGCAACACTTTCCGTCAAATAAAAATATTTCTTTCCTTGTTTTCGGCAAGTCTAAAGTAGAGACGGTGATATTTTTAACTGTCGGATAGCGTAATCGCGAGATCCTTTATCCCTAAGGGGTTCTTTATTCCTTTTATTAATCTGAAAAGACTCAAAATTGTCTACGTCAAGCATTAGGAGGCAGGATAAGGGGATAGAATATCCACGCCAAAAGTTCCATAGTTTCGTCCATTACCCCAGTGAATCCAAGACTCCAGCAGTAAGGCTATCGGTGTGGGTAGGACTGGGTTGCGATCGCTGGTGGGTGACCGGACTGACGACAGTTGAACGCGAGGATGGTGACGTCACGCCACCCTCACACCGACGCCTCGCCAAGTCTTTCAGCGTCGCCGCGCCTAAGAACCGAGCGCCGGAGAAAAGTAAGACTAGTTTCAAAAGGTTGGGTTTACATTAGACAGCCATTCTTACAAGAAATTGAGTCATATAGAAGCAAAGGTAGCAAAATCCATGCCTACTAAAATGACGGTAGGCATTTTTTTTTGTTTTCTTTGCGTGTAGTAGCAGAATAGTAATTATGAGTTACAATAATAATAACCAATGATGTTATTATCAGATATACCACCACCAGAATTACTGAATAAACTCTCTATTTTCCAAAAATAGGAAATACAATTTGGATGAAAAAAAAATGGGATGTTGCTACCTTTGCTTCTATATGACTCAATTACTCGATAAATCATAGCAATCTAGTTCGTATAGTATTTGCTTAGTTTTTTCTTGATTATGTATGTCCCAATTTTTGGATATAAAGAATTTATTTATTTGTTTAGTTTGAGACTAAAGGGCATTGTGTGCAGGATTATCGGAAAAATAAAAAAGTCTGTTTATATTTTCGATGATAAGTATGACAATCGTTGAAGTAACATGGCTTGAAACTGGTCGTTTTATTTACTATAATAAAGTAGAACTAAAGGAAAATGGCTGTCAAATCCAAGCTTTTAAAACTCTATAAATAATTTAGTTATATTTATAGAAGTAAGAAACATCACTGCAAGATTTCATGCAGTTTATATTCGGTAGTAAGATTCGAGTAGATTTTGTTTGGTGTTTCGTTTTGGTTTTGATTTAGTTTGCTTGTGTTGTTTTTGTTTATAGTTTTTTTTTACACTTGCACTGTATTTTTTCGCACACAACCACATGTTATGTATAGCGTATGTACACACGGAAAACACGTCGACCTAGACTGTGCGAGAGGGACGATACTGAGTTTGTGTGGGACGCGTTGTGCGCTTCGCGCGTCTACGACTATTGCGCTCCCTTTCCAACGATTCTCTGCATTGTACATGTAAAACAGCGTGTCTTACTTGACCTGTGTCCGTGTGTACTTATGATAATTATTATATTTACAGTTCACAAGCACCTTACCTTCATATACCTGTGTGTACTAATTTAACGAACATCTTTTGTTTTTATTTTTTAGTTAATTTATTAGGTATTTTCGGATTTCGAAGCCACATTGAAAGCACGAGTTGAAATAGTATTCTAAACTGGAGCTAAAAACAATGATCTGCTAAATAGATCTTTGGCTGGCTTCTAGGTTCCGCTATGGCACTTTATTAATACTTGAAATACTATTCAATACATAAAATCACCGTTTTCCTTACAAAGATGCGAATTTTAGTTTTCATAATAATTGATGAGTTTGAGACGGTTGGTGGGACACCGCCAAGGACCGGGATAAGTGGAAGGGTTTGGAGGAGGCCTTTGCCCAGCAATGGGACGAAATATGTTAAATAAGAAAAAAACAAGAATTTTGAAATTTCGACACATAAAAAAACTGGAGTCGATAAGAACAATATAGGCTCCCGTTTATATTATAGACATTTATTTGCACGAAGAGTGGTACAATTATGAACATAAAGAGGTTATTGATTTTCACACTTCGCCAGAGAGCCCCAGCATTCAATAAGTTCAAATGGTAATAAAATAAATCCAGGTACTCCTCGCACATCCCTGATTGGTTTATCGAGCAGCCGGCCAGCGAGCGTCGCGCCTACTACTCCGCCCAATTCCATCACATCACAGGGTAAGTACTTTACAATGCTATTCAGAGGGATTCACGAACAAATCTGACAGTCGCCGCAACCTAGCGTATTCGAGTCATATTCCGCGTCAACGTCAGCTCGACTACCAAACGTTGTAGCGTCACCGCGCAGTGTATCTCGGATACGCTAGCGTTACGATACGTTTACGATTGTCATATTTATTAAAGATCAAGGCACAGAAAAACAAATAGAAACATTATAAGCACCATTAGTAATAATGAAGAATATAAAGCCGCTTCTTTTTATATCCATTTATTAAAATAAAATTTAATCTAATCTCTGTAGATATAAGAAAATACTTATAAAAAAATTCGCCAAAAGGTATTGCAGATAAATCGTTAGCGGTGTGTAGATAGCTCAACCTGGTTCATTTTGTACATATTATAAATATTGTAAATATTGTATGTCGTAATTTTCTTTGTGAATAAATATTTATTTAAAAAAAAATTGCAGATAGAAAATAATGCGTGATCAATGTTTTATTATTTTGGCAAACAGGAAATTGTCGTACTTTTCCATATTATCTTAACCTTAAAATACTAACTGATAGTAATAAATAAATGGTAGGTAATTCTGAATAGTTCCAGTCTAGATAATGTGGTTTTAAGGAACCAGATATAACACTTGTTTTTATTTCTTACACACTGCATCATAAACGTCTTATAGATTAGAACTTACGTAATGGAGCAGGCAGCTTAATAATTATTTATTGCCTTTGGGCTTCAAAGGTTGATAAAGAATGCCAAAAATTCCACCATTTTCATATCTGTATATTTGTAATCTGCCGTTTTATTCAGACTATTAGCACTATTAGACTCGTATGCCGAAATAATAATGCTAAGTCTATATCGAGACTGCTTGAGACAGATTGAGTTGTTTTTTGAAAATACACGCTCTAGTATCTACCATCACGTTGGCAATATTGGTAATGCCTAGTGCCTGTCTACAAAGTAAAAAATATTCGAAATAGTATGTTCCTCGTAATTGTAAATAAATAATAATGGTATAAAATGCCTTCTTTGGTAAAATAAAAGAAGCCGTTATATTATTAATAATTTATTTCAGATAAATAATTTCTATAGCCTCAAGCGGAGTTTGCTGGAAAATTGAGTATCGACTTTGACTATTCGTTGGAAACAGAGTAAATTCTGTCCCAAGGCCCCAGCATACTCGTGCCGTTGTCTGATACAATTATAGAACCCGTTACACTTCTAGCTCTGTCACTCGCTACAAACGCCACCAAATCTGCTATCTCTTCAACATCTCCCATTCTCCCTAGCGCTGTATGTTTCTCTTTTATTTCCCAAAGTCGGGCTGCGATAGCGTCACTCACTCCGGTGTTCTCAGTTATATCAGTTTTGACTGGTCCTGGGCTCACGACGTTGACTCTAACGCCTTTTGATGCCAACTCCATCGCTATGCACCGCGTAAATTGATCCATCCCAGCTTTCGATGTGCAGTAGGAAAAGGCAACCGTTGATAGAACGGTGTTGGCTGCTATGCTGGATATATTGACGATGTTGCCTTTAGTTTCGATAAGATGCTTAGCCGCTAGATGGGTGAGGTGGACGGTCGAGCGTAAGTTGGTAGACAAAACTTTATCGAACACTTCCATAGCTTTTCCATCGAGGATGCTCGCAGTGTTTCCGATACCAGCATTGTTGACCAAGATGTCGAGTTTTCCGAAGTAAGTTAGGGTCTCGGATATTATTTTTCTCGCGTCATCGTCCTTGGAAACGTCTGCGACGATGGTGAGAGGTTTGGCACCGCGTTCCGCACACGTGGCAGAAACACTACTTAGTTTCTTTTCGTTCCTTCCGACGATGGTCACCTTGGCTCCTTCCTCCGTCAGCTTCACCGCTATGGCCGCGCCGATGCCGGAACTAGCGCCCGTCACAATAGCCACTTTATTTTCTAGACTCATTTTTGTTGCACTTCGCGTCGATTTGAATAGGATAAAAACGGCACCTACTCGTTACGCATGTGTTGCAATCAATAGATTAACCTCATCCCTACTCAATATTTATTCATATTCAAAGATAGATTATCTAGTTATCAATATCTTTATGACATAACTCATAAAAAAATACATTTCAGCTTACATTATTTGGTAAGACTTAATAAGATAAGAATAAAACCTAGCTTTATGACAAGGTTGTTTGCAGTCGCATCAGTTTTGTTGTAAAACCAACTGCAGCTAGCGACTTCGTCCGCGTGGGGTTTCTCCTTGTGGTTTTAGATTAATTGTACTTTTTGTCCAGTTTAACTCTCTTCATAAAGCTGTATAAAAAATGACTCACAGCATTTTTTATCTGAAAAATCAACACCGAATGAATAATTTTCAGATGCCTGTCGTGCGCTGTTTCGCAGTAATTTTTATTTGTCCTCAATTTTAGACCTTTTATTTCATTACAAAAGAAAAAAACTTCCTTATTTATAGTCGTAGCAAGCAAAGGTATAAATTATGTGTTTTGTATATCAGTCAGGAATAAGAACTTTATTAAAAATACCTAGGATAAGACCAGGCACATATTTTACGCTTACTTAGAATTTATATGACGCAAACAAAGATTTATATACATAGATTGCAATTTGCGTAGGTAGGTACATAAATTGACCGCGGGCAGTAGCTTTATTATTTTAGGTACAGGTAGGAACTAAAGTAGGTTTAAGATACGACACCGGATACTTACAAGATAGAGCTGATGCAATCAAATCAGAAGAAACTCAAGCATTTAAACACGGTAAATTATTTGGCCAAGCGCGTGTTTAGCAACGCACAAGATCTTTCGAAGTTAATGTCCAAAAAACAATGTATTTGTAACCACTCGTACCAACATAAAATGTTACCCATCAAGAACTCCTTGTAACAACCATTTTTTAACTGAATTTAAAAAAAAAATTATTTAAGTAAATATTTATTTACTTAGTTGGCGATACTGAAAAGCCTCCTCTGACGCCATTACGGCCGACGGTAAACTCGATCTTCCATCTCTTCGGCGAGTGGTTATTCGAAGCAGCCCTCATCGGTACCACTGGCTCTTATAACAACAACCAACGTGAGTACTAACCTTGTCATCGTTGGAACCTGAACAAGTCCACTGGTGGCCATAGGGGATTCAGATACAGTACTGAATCAAGACAAAGATAAAATCAAGAATTGATCGGTGAAAAACTGAAATCTTTGCTTGAGATCTGGAGAATGATTTTGGATTTTCTACGTACAACGACTTCTCACACGATTTGTACAAGGTAGGCCTGTTCACTTCGCTTTTCAATTTCTGGGTGGATTATGGAAACTTACTCAGTTAGTAAAATTATTCTACACTTTATGAAGAAAATACCTTTTCAGAGCGAACTGATGGCACTCCGCCGCCGCCGTCTCTGTCTGACGCGACTTACAGACTCAACATGCAAAGCTATATGCCTGGTAAGCTACCTAATTTTGAAACGTGATTATTCTTATACTTATATTCTGGATTTTCATAAGTCTCATCGTTGCTTGTATCATGATATCTGGAATCAGTTAAGAGGAAATGTGGGTGTCTTTTCTCCATACAAACGCTCTCGCCTGTTTCCTTTTTGGTTAATGACCCTAGAGCAATGATTTTTCAAAATTGCTCAAAATTGCTTATTTAGATCGCTGTTAACAGAGTCCTAGTGTACAAATTTGACAACTATTAACGAAAAAAGAAAAACATAGCGGCGTAGTATATATCCTCCTTATTCAGTGTCTAAAATATCTTTTAAATTGGTTCAATATTGGAGGAGGAAATAGGCGAGAGCCAAACCTCGAATTATAACTTTTTACTTAAGCTTTTGAGTCGGATCTGCAGTTGTCCTTATTGCACGAATTTGAGGGCAGGGGGGACGGTAGCGACCGCGATAGTTTCTTCAAATACCTAATTTTCTTAAAGTCTCTCCGCCCGCATTTCCTCTTAATTCAGAACAGGGTACATAAATTTTATGTACCCTGTTCTGAATGAACTATTAAACACCAGGGCGTGCGGAAGCGCTCGGCACTCTCTGCCGCGTGCTGTGCTCCAAGCAATGCCGGTCAGCTGTTCTGGCGCCGTACCTCGCGCGATGTTACGCCTGCATCCGCCGCGGACTGGCACCTCCAGCCTCGCGCGCCGCCGCCTGCGCCGTGCTCAACGCGCAACACATCTTCAGGTGACGTGTCAGCACATACTTGACAGCATAGGTCACGTGTCAGCATGAATCAGGTGTCAGCAAGGGTGATGCGGCAATACAGGTGAGATGTCAGCACAAATGATATGTCAGTGCTGGTGATGTGTCAGCTCAGATTATGTATCAGCACAGGTATGTGTCAGTACATGTGATGTGTTAGTACAGACGTGTCAGCACGGGTTAAGTGCCACAGATGGTGTATCTAACGCGATGCTTGCATCTGACGAGGTCTAACGCCGCGCTGCATCCCTTTACATCTTCAGATAATCTGTCAGCATTGCACACAAGTGACGAGTCAGCACAGGTAGCGTGTCAGCATTGCACACAAGTGACGAGTCAGCACAGGTAGCGTGTCAGCATTGCACACAAGTGACGAGTCAGCACAGGTAGCGTGTCAGCATTGCACACAAGTGACGAGTCAGCACAGGTAGCGTGTCAGCATTGAAAATTTATCTGAATCACCTCTCTACATGTCACCAGTGTTTAAAACGGTTGTAAGTTAATGTTACTCTTTCTTGCAGGCTCGACTTAGACGGCGTCTTAGTCCTAGTCCCAGACTTCATAAACGCATTGGACCATATTCTAACCGAAAAGGAACCCAAAATGGACTGCGGAACCATAGACAAGAGATCTCTACGTAAGGCGGCCATTAGCATTCTACTGTCTATGGTTGCATTCCCGTATCACTACAGGGGATTGCCCGTGCCTGAGTTTCCGGGATGCAATGAATAGTGAGTTTTTTTATATATAGAAGGTTCATTGTCCGGTGTCTTTGTGTATATCTTCTTTGTCTACAAGACTTGCGTTCATACTGCGTGGTCAAGAAAAAACAAAATTAAATGAACTCTACATAGTGTGCATTTGAATATGAATCTAAAGCTGTGTTTGAATATGTCTTTTCATCACCTGCCTTCCTCTAGCGATGCCATTCTAATATATTCCTTATACCTGCGTCTTTAATACCATTTTCCAGTGCGGGAATAACACTAGGCGAGTACACCAGAGCTCGCTTGCCTCTAATCTGCGTGTCTGCAGTTCAAGCGGAATGCTCTGAAGCGTTAGCGGTGCCGCTTCTCAGTGCACTTTACTTGTGCGTACGACACAATGCGCAAGCGACGCAAGGCAAAACGCATAGCGCCCCGCCCACTACCGTCTCGCATAACACAGACTATAAAGGTACGACTAGAAGAATAACTACTATCAAACAGATTATACTGTACACCTCTTTAATTTTTATTATGCGTATATTTTGTTACACCCATCATAAATATTTGAAACCACCATGGTTACGATGTACGAATATAATTTTCACTAAAAACGTGTTTGAAAAATATCGAGAAACAAACACTAAAGATAAACTCGTTTTTATTGAAAATTAGGTGTTATGACAGGTCGTGCTAATACTGAATTGCATACCACAACCTTACCGTCCAATCTAAAACAGCAATATTACTTTCCATACATACAAGGGTAATTTTAAAAACCCGGTTTGGTATCAACTATATTTATTTATTTATTATTAAAAAAACTCTGAAAAAAAAACGTGGAGAAACATGCAGTTTTAGACTGGGTCATCTATACGTATTAAGAAACAGTCATGAAACCATGACAATAACTTTTTATGACACCCATGAGCGGATCACAGCGTTGCAACATGCTATTCAAAGGCTACTTTCATGGTAAAAGCACACATCCACGCTACATACATTTTTATTTTGCCCTGCAAACAAACTTACCCCCATTTTAGGAACTCGTAGTACTAAATCCCCCCCAGCCCCCCCCCCCCCCCCCATAATATGGCAGACTGTTTTTCCCTTAATTTAGCAACACTGAAGACGTTTGTTTTACTAAAATTTTGAAATATCTGGTTGTATATATTGTTGAATCAGAGAACGCGCTGATCTTACTTTTTTTTAAATATCTAAAGTGCCGATGTCGTTAAAAGATATCCTATTTTTTTTATAAAAAATAAGCTAATAGATTTGAATAATGTGTGTATTTTACTAGACTACAGGATTGGCACACTTTCATAAAATACAATCGATTCTTATAATCAGAATCTCAAGTTACATATTTACCTCAGGTAGTTTCAAATTAAATTCGTGATATTGCCAATCAAATTAGAACCGTAAGTCCTGAGTAGCAAGGTGTATTTGTAGCGCGTTCGGACAGTGGCAGCGCTTCGGGCAGTGAGGGGCACTCGTTAGAAGACTTCGCGGCAGATGTTAGGGAGCTAGACCCATCCTCGCCTGTTTTCGGTAATTATGCACCTTATGTTGCAAGACATACGGGTGATATTTGAATAAATAAAACTGTAGGTTTTGAGACATCTCATGTAAAAGGTGTGATCGACCAATCAGATCGCGTTAAAATGACATCACTACATCGTCATCTATATTCGATTCTATTGGTTGATTTATACTACCATAATGTACACTATTTCAAGATTTATAACAAGTTATTTTGGAGGGAGCATTGTCGTCCTTTTCTAGTCTCTTATTTTGTTTAAAAAATTCAAATATCACCTTTTAAAACGGTACTGATGTCAATTCAAGTATTTTGAACTCAGTACTTTGCAATGCTTTTTCTGTGGTTATAATTTTTGCTTGCTTTACCAAAGTTGATCATTGTTTTGTCTCACAGCACTATTTCTCATTTTAATTATTATCTGTGTTCTCATAAGACTAGAAAATATTAATTTTTGACTGCAATGACTGCAATATGTCCTAGTGATGTTTTAGCTAGAACATGTCCATTCTAGCTGTCTTTTTCTCAAAGGTTCGAAGGAACAATACGTTGCTTATTGAAACTTTAGGTGTATTTTTTATAAAGTGATGAGAGCCATTACTTAAAAACTGGCCCATCACAGCCTAAGTCCTGGATTACTAGTGTCGTAGAACTAGACAATAGGTATTCTGTGTTAGTAGTAGGTATGTTCTCTGAATGTATACGTAGCGTATAACAATTTACACAAGAGAAGAGTTCTAAAACCGGCGACACAACAGGCGCAGCGCTTGTAGTCCGGGCCACATACTTGGTGTGTCACCGGCTCATCTCATCGTGGAAGGGAGATTTGCAAGTGTCTTTAGCTGCGCTTGAACTGCTCTCAGGGCTGGCAAAACTACACTCGTCTAAACCAGGTCAGTACACTTTCATACATTACCCACATCCCTACTATAGCTGATCCTGTTAATACCAGAATTTACTTTGTTTAAAATTAGTCATAGAAGTTTCTCTGTAAACACTGAAGAGTGATTTTCATAGTTACTTTTCCTAGAAATGTAGTTAGTACATAATTTAACCTGTAGAAGCCGAACAGATTAGCTAGTTAGTAAAGAAAGTATGATAATTGGCGCCGTAGTTTCCGCAGTATGCTACCCTATTCATGTGTGGTTTATTTTCATGCTTTCCAGAGTATATTATTGGTAAGTATAATTCATAGTTTAAAAAAAAACTATTTTGATTTGACAACCTTCCGGCTTCATCATCAGATCATGATGGCAGTTCATTGGGAATGTTCTAGTGACGGTAAATATATCACTATAAAAGTCACAGGAAAACAAAATACGCAATTTCATGTACCTACGTGCATATTTTTACAGTTATTTTGATGAAGCCAAACTACTGAACCGATTTTGATGAAAATTATACATCGTGCTTCGTCTTCGATTAGTAACCTGAAAGATAAATGATTAGAATTCAGTACACATTGTAGTAACGCCTACGTGCCACCACTCTATTACACTATATTGAGAGTTTTTTTTTCCTGCGGGTACTTAGCCTTCCGGTCGGGCGCGCTCGCTCGCTTCTTCATTCGTTTAGAGCTGAAGCCCTTAGTGCTCCTATTTCCTGAACCTGACATAAGGGCCGTAGGTACGGGCGGGCGGGGCTTACTAATCTTCAGACGAAGCACTCGTATAATTATGATAGAACTTCACTTAGTTCGTTTAATCACTAATTATATAGGACCAATTCAGAAGTGTATCCTTTCAGATAAGATTTTTGATTGATTGAAGAAGATGTTTTTAAATCAGTTCATAAATGACAGAGTTCTGAGGTGACAAAAAATGTTTTGCAGAGGCGATAGAAAGGAAACGTGCAGTGCGTTGGATATGCGACTACATAAGCGTACAGTGCGGGCGCCCTCCACAGGCACATTCGCGAGACTTGCACTCGTGTGTGGTAGCTGCCTACAGCTGCTTGGCTGCATGGCTGTGTCCTGCGTTGTTAGCTGACGCTGACTGTCTCGCTACGCTGATGGAGGTCGTGGAACTTGGGATTGCTGGTACTAAGAGTCAAGGTAAACATACATTTAATTCGACCAATAAAAAATGATATAGATACAGCCATTAATTGACATGCATTGAACTACAATGCAAAGGAATTAGCATTTCATTACGAAAAACTCTAGAAATTTGGCACTTTGAAAATGTCATGTTACAACGCTTGTCAGTGGATGTTTGTTGTACATTGCAGATTGGCACTCAAGCCCTTCTTAATGTTCGCTAATCAAGCCGTTAATGTATAACTAAGAAATGTGCTCACGCAGTCGTCTGAGCACAATTGTATCGTTCCATTTTTCCAAGTATTCTATCAGCAATCGAATTCCCATCTTACAAGCTTTGCTTAGTTTGAGACTAGAGGGCGTTGTGTGAGATGTCCATGAATATTTATTTATTATAGGAAAGCCTGGAGAACCTCCTAAGATGAAAGATGAAAAGGAACTAAAGCCTGTATCAATGAGAGTGCGCGACGCGGCCGAGTCACTGCTCATGCTTATTTTGGAACAGGTATGACTGTCTCCTCAATGGAACGACGACATTGTACAAATTGTGAGAAGACCCAAAAAAAATATTTAAGGAAAATGGATAAGAAGATTTCTTTAGATTGTGTGTTATATGACGCTGGTATCGTTAACAATGTTTTAAAACGTGCTAAGTATACCGATCAGCGCCCTAGACAACGTTTAACATTGTTGAGCATAGACAAGATGACAAGATACTTCGTGCCTTACTTTTGTTTTACAGAAAAAAAAAACTGTAGGTACATAGAACTTTTCCGTCGACAAATCGTTGTGTAATCATGCTAAATCTTCATTCGATGGTGCATCTCAGTATAAATTTTTTTACTAGTTAATTTTTTTTTGACCTTTGCCCAGCAGTGGGACAGTATAGGTTAAGAAAAAATTTTTTTTTGTCAGGTTGGCACCGGTCCGAACAGTACAGCTTGGTGTCGGTTAGACGAGCGTTGGTTGGCTGCATTGGGGCACGGCCGACTGCGGCATTACATCGCCGATGGCAATATATTGCTGTCTCTGTTAGAGGAACCGCTTGCCAACAGCCAGGAGCCGCAGCCCACACTTGTTGGTCAGTTTCATTATAACATCTTAGACTATTTCTAGAAGGTATTGTTCATGGTTATCGACTCAGTAGAGTTCTTTTAGTTTCGATTTAATGTGATGAACATATTTGTTCTAAATATTTATTATAAATGTGAAAGTTTAGATGTTTGGATGTTTAGATGTTTGGATGTTTGGATGTTAAGATGTTTGGATGTTTGTGTTTCAATCACGTCAAAACTACTGAACCAACTTGGACGAGACTTGGCATATATATAGTTCGTAACCCGGATTGACACATAGGCTACTTTTTATCCCGAATAATTAACAGGATCTACAGGATAAAATGAACGAAAAGGATTAGCAGCGCCAATTGGCAAGAGGATTTCATTGTCATGTCATGTCACGTCAGTTTGACAGGGCGTAGTACTTACCTCTTTGGTCTAACGACTAGCGTTTGACATTCGAGTACGGGTTCGGTGTAATGTCAAGTTTCTCAAAGAAGTATCCGCTCGGTACACGCACAGATAATATAATGTACACGGATACTGTAGACGCGTACGAAGTCGCGGGTAACTGCTAGTTTTTTAATATGAAATAAATATGTAATTGCAGCGATAATCCGTTGCGGATGGGGTCGCTACGCGTGGTCGCTGAGCGTGCGCGGCGCCGCGCGCTGCGCCACGCGCGGCGCCGCTGCGTGCGCGCGCCCCGTGGACATGCGCCCCGCGCGCCCGCCCCACGCCCCGCACTGCCGGCCCCTGCCGCCCGCGCCGCCCTGTCTAGTGTCAGTACTTGTACACACGGCTACACGTCACGTTATACATAAAGAAAATTAGTTAATTAATAAATAAATAATAATAAATATTCATGGACTTTACACACGACGCCCTCTAGTTCCAAACTAAGCAAAGCCTGTGATATGGGAACTAGATGCTGATAGAATACTTTTTTTTTGTAAATACATACTTATAATTACATAGCAACACCCAGCATGGTAATTATTTTGTAAATCAAATTTTGGGCACTATTTTGTCTTTAGATTAGTATTTTTTTAATTAAGATCATGTCCTTTATGACTGTTTGTTATTTTAAATAAAAAATAACCAAAACTATGCTATATACAATGCAGGAAGTCGTTGGAAAGGGAGCGCATTACATGTGCGCTCGCATGATTCGCAAAGCTCAACTTCTAATCGTTGAGTCCTAACAGTGTAGGTCTATCTGTCGCCGTGTGTACTATACTGTGGTATAAAATAACTGATTTCTAAATTACTGTTCTAGTTCACATCTTACTTTATTCTACTACCCTAGGACTTTTATTAAAATTTCCTCCAAATCAATCCAAAACTTCATTTTTATGAATGCTAGTTAAGTGGGTACATTTTGTTCCGGAACTCCATGCTAACTAGGTTGATAATTTATAAGACAAGTAGTACCTATGCTGGAGGGTGAGGTTAAGGTTCCATTTTTATGTAGGTACTGCTACAAAAAATATTTTGATCATTGAAATGGATAGTTCAGTAGCAGTGGACTAGGTATTTAATTCAAAAAGTAGGTAGGTAAAGTAAAATTAAGATACGACTATTTCGGTGTAATTTTACCCAAAGGGGATTTTGAGACTTTTAGTCTCAAGATCCCCTTGATTCAAAAATTTTAAAATAAAGGGGATTTTGAGACTAAGACTAAAAGTCTCAAAATCCTCTTAAAGGGAAAAACTCAAAGGGTATTTTGCGACTAACCCTTATTATTATCAACATGGAAAATCTGCACAGCTTTTCGAGCTCTTTAACTATGTTTAAAGCGGTGTACCATAATGTACTGTACACACTAGTGTACTGTACTATACGAGTGTGTTGTTCCAGAATGCGATTTGATTGAAAGAAAGAAAGAAAGAAAATGAATTTATTAACCCAGACTTAAACCTTAAACTACAATAAAAAACTTAAACAATAATTATAGGTTAATTAGGTCCCTGACTCAGCATACGGTTGATGCTGTTGACGATGTTGTTGACGGAGCATGATTGGTTGTTTTGTGAATCCGCAGTGACTCTGCATTCCCGAGTGTGGAGGCAGTGCTGCGACAACTGAACGACGCGGAGGCGCCGACGCTGTTCAAGCTGCTGGACCAACAAGCCGCCATCGAGAAGAAAGTCAAGGAAAATGAAGATAATGTGGTGAGAAATTCATTCACACTATTAGCAACAAATTATGTATTTGAGTTACATATTTATTAACCCCCCACGCAAAAACGGCGGGGTGGTGTGTGTGTGTGTGTGTGTGTGTGTGTGTGTGTATGTGCGCGTGTGAGACAACATAGCTCCCGAACAGATGTACCGATTTTGATTTTTTTTTTTAATTTGTTTGAAAGGCGAATTAGTCGGGAGTGTTCTTATAGCTGTTTGATAAAAATTGGTCTAAGATTCGGGGGTTTTTTAAATTTTTAATTTAATTAAGTACTTGTTAATCCACTAGCTGACCCGGCAAACTTCGTGCCGCCACATTTTTTTTCAGTTGGAAGTTATGCTCGTACATACATTTCAGCGATTCATTATATAATATAGATATATAAACTGTATTTATATTATCTTCAGACGCCAGAAGAATATGTTCCACCGGAGCCAGTCACTGAGTTTCAGACGGCACGACTGTTCCTATCAAACTTTGGATATCTCAATATTGGAGGAGATAAAAAGGTGATGTTGTATAATGTATAAAAAAACGTGAAGATTATTAATAGCTAAAGATATGTTATGCTCAGTAACCAACGACATTTTAAACAATGGACTGTGCATTGGCGCTCTAAAAATGGAACGGGTTTAACATTGACAGTAGTTTAGTTGATACTGAACAAGATAAGTGGTTTTACCTGCATGCTGATCTGAGGCCGTTTCACCACCACACCACATAGAGTAAAACTACATTAAAGTCAAAGTCAAAATTACTTTATTCAATAAAATCACAAGGATCATTTAGAATTCATAAGTTTTAGATTTAGTTATTCATAATCATCATCATCATCCACAGCCTGACTTCACCCACTGCTGAGTATAGGGCTCTCTCTTTTTGTACCATCTCTCACGACCCCGCGCCACTCTCATACAATTTTTGGCCGCGATATCAGTGATATCGTCCGCCCATCTTGCCGCAGGACGACCTACATTTCTGTATCCTGTTCTGGGACGCCATTCAGTTATAGCTTTACTCCACCTGTCATCACCTCGCCTCGCCAGGTGTCCTGCCCAACTCCATTTTAGTTCCGTTATGCGATTCCCAACGTCTTTGACCTTTGTTCGACTTCGAATCGTAACGTTGGGGACACGGTCTATAAGCTTGATGCCGATTTAGTGATTTAGTTATTATTCACTTTTATTTATAGTTTTAAGTTTTGCTTTGTATGTTTTCTGCCTCTTTGTATTAAGTATTTATTGTGGTGGTTTTGAATAAATAAATATCTTATCTATCTATCTATTTACATAATGAAGTTGGTTCTGTTGTGGCATAATTTTCTAAACTAACTTAATTTGACAGCTCTTAAATATTTATTCACAAAGAAAAGTACGACTAATACAGTATTTATAATATATACAAAATACACATGAAGCTGTTGAGCTATCTACAAACCGTTGCAAACGATTTATAGATAGCTCAACTGATCCAAATCAGTACCAATCGGAAGCGTGCCCAAAACACTGGCTGCATTGCCGCGCTGAATAGCAATGCTGATGCTCTTAAATTATATATTTTTAATGCTGTCAAATTAGTTTAGAAAAATTCAACAAAGAATCGACGCCAATGTCAAACTTTTAAAAGTATTGACAGGCGTCACAGCTCAGTTGGTAATGGCTCTGCCTTCCGTGCTGTGGGTCGTGGGTTCGATCCCCACTGAGAACAAACATATGTACGTGGAAAACATAGATGTTTGTTCTATGTCTGGGTGTTACTATGTATTATAAGTATGTATTTACAAAAAAAAAGTATTTAAGTATTCTATCAGCCATCTAGTTCCCATATTACAAGCTTTGCTTAGTTTGGTACTAGAGGGCGTTGTGTGTAAAGTCCATGATTACTTTATTGCACACAACACAGGACATAAACAAAAGACAGAAATAGATGACATGTACAAAGGCGAGCTTAACCCTAACAAGAGTGTTCTTCCAGCAAACCTTTGAGGCTAGAGATATTTATTTATTTATTTATCGTAATTGACATCGGCAGGGAGCCCCATCCCGTCTCATAGCGCTCGACGACTCGTTACCCGGCTTCGCGCGCGCGCTGCGCCGCATCGACGCGTGCGGCGCGCGCAGCGTGCTCACCGCGCATCTCTTCTGTGTCAGATCCAAACAGGACAACGCGCAGGACATCGTGGCCAACAGCAGGACTCAGAACCTACCTGCTGGATTCATTCACATGCTGAGAGGGTGAGTCACTGCACTACGCCATATTCTATCCAATCTTAAGTTTCTACTAGCAGTTGCCGGCGACTTCGTACGCGTCTACAGTTTCCGTGTACATCCTATCTTATCCTATCCTACTAATATTATAAATGCGAAAGTTTAGATGTTTGGATGTTTAGATGTTTGGATGTTTGTGTTTCAATCACGTCAAAACCACTGAACCAACTTGGATGAAACTTGGCATATATATAGTTCATAACCTGTATTGACACATAGGCTACTTTTTATCCCGAATAATTAACAGGATCTACAGGATAAAATGAACGAAAAGGATTAGCAGCGCCAATTGGCAAGAGGATTTCATTGTCATGTCATGTCACGTCAGTTTGACAGGACGTAGTACTACCTCTTTGGTCTAACAACTAGCGTTTGACATTCCAGTACGTACGAGTTCGGTGTAATGAGGTGTAATGTCAAGTTTCTCAAAGAAGTATCCGCGCACAAGGAGCCCTACTAGTACTCAAAACTACTATGTTTATAAAATGCGTTATTTTGTACACAGACTAGGTAAGGCAGTGTACGTGAAGGGTCACGGCGGGTGGGCGGGGCGCGTGCACGCCAGCTACGACGCCACGCCCACACACCACGCGGGACCGCCTTCGCCTGAGAACACACCTTCCGTCTACGACGGGAGGGAGCAGGTACCTATGTACAGTCGAAGACACGTCCACCTATACTGTTTGTACTTGGAACTATTATAAGTAGAAGGTAGCTCGTGGTGGTGTAGACACGCCAGTGTGTTTGTGTGGGTCGGGCTGCGAGCGCGTCGCGTGCATTACCCTATTGCACCCCAACGTACCTCTGCATTGTATATAGCCTAGTTATGTGTGTATTGAGTGTATAACCTGACCTGTGGACGTGTGTACATCCTAGATTCTTAAAGCTATTGCAAACAAGTTGTTTCATTCTGGTTACGCACACTATGAAAAACGCCTTCTGTCTGCGATGGCAGGGAACAGGTATAAATAAATATAAATAAATAAATATTCATGGACTTTACACACAACGCCCTCTAGTCCCAAACTAAGCAAAGCTTGTGATATGGGAACTAGATGGCTGATAGAATACTTACATACTTTTTTTTTGTAAATACATACTTATAATACATAGTAACACCCAGACATAGAACAAACATCTATGTTTCCCACGCACAAATGTTTGTTCTCGGTGGGGATCGAACCCACGACCCACAGCACGGAAGGCAGAGCCATTACCGACTGAGCTGTGACGCCTGTCAATATAATATGGTATGAAGATAGCATTAAATAGAAAGTGTATGTGCGTGCGCAGGTGCTGTACTGGTCGGACTCCACGAGTGAGATAGCGTTTGTGGTGCCCTCCGGCCTGGAGTCGTTGGATCCGGATGAGCTGACGGACAGCATCAAGTCAGACGTCGACGGCTGCGCCACTTCCAAGTAACTATTTATTTACGATACTCGGCCGGGGAAGTACTACCACTAAAATTCTTCTGAGATAACCGGTTATCTGAGAGGAATTTTTTTTCCTAACAGATAAATAATAAATAAATATTCAGGGACATTTCACACAACACCCTCTAGTCCCAAACTAAGCAATGCTTGTAATATGGGAACCAGATAGCTGATAGAATACTTATATACTTTTTTTTTTGTAAATACATACTTATAATACATACTAACACCCAGACATAGAACAAACATCTATGTTTTGCACGCACAAATGTTTGTTCTTGGTGGGGATCGAACCCACGACCCACAGTACGGAAGGCAGAGCTATTACCGACTGAGCTGTGACGCCTGTCAACAAGATAACCGTGGTTATCTACGAGGAAAAAAATCCTCTGTGATAACCAGTTATCTAGTCTTGGTTATCTGTCAGGAATACCCATAGATATTAAACCTCTTCAAGGAAACATAATTATTTAAAAATCGTTTGAGAAGATGGTTAACATCAAATGCATTTTATAGTCTAAACGAATATTTTGAGCGGTAAACAAAAGCTTTTAGTAGTTAGTAGGTGAGTAAAGTAGCTTCTTCCATATCAGTTTGTTGATTATTGGGTGTGCAAGATTACTCATTACCCTCTTATTGTACGTCCGGAACGGACAAACTGTACAAACTTGTACTACTTAATAATACATTTAAGATCTCTTTTGTACAACAGTTATACAATAAAAAATTTCTAATTTCTGAATAAGTTACATATTTCAGCTGCCAAGCAGTGAGCAAATGATAAAATAAATAAAAACCACAGTGTGTTCCGTTTATAACCGCTTATAATCAGGTGGGCCATCTGCTTGTACCATCACCGGACACATTCGTTCTTTGAAAGTGTGCTCAAAGGCCTTTACTTTGTAGAACATCAGAGAAAGCGGTCGGCTCATGTTGGGACGTTTCAAACAACAGTTCAGGCGCATCTTCATACGAACGCAGCATCAGCGAATCTGATAAAGCGGACCGCGCCAGACTCAGCCTCAACGATAAAGTACGGGCGTTGTCGCTAGAACTGGACAAGCAGCCCACTGTCGGACACACAGGCAAGTTTACACCTTATTTGTATGTTGATAAGAGCTATAGTTAGTAAGAAATAAGGTGGACCAAGCCTCATTAAAAAAGTGCTAGTTTTATCGTTAGGACTTGACAAGCAGCCCACTGTTGGACACAAAGGCAAGTTTACACCTTATTTGTATGTTGATAAGAGCTTTAGTTAGTAAGAAATAAGGTGGACCAAGCCTCATTAAAAAAGTGCTAGTTTTATCGTTAGGACTTGACAAGCAGCCCACTGTTGGACACAAAGGCAAGTTTACACCTTATTTGTATGTTGATAAGAGCTTTAGTTAGTAAGAAATAAGGTGGGCCAAGCCTCATTAAAAAAGTGCTAGTTTTATCGTTAGGACTTGACAAGCAGCCCACTGTTGGACACACAGGCAAGTTTACACCTTATTTGTATGTCGATAAGAGCTATAGTTAGTAAGAAATAAGGTGGACCAAGCCTCATTCAAAAAGTGCTAGTTTTATCGTTAGGACTTGATAAGCAACCAAGTTTGCACTTTATTCCCCTACCAGCAGTTACCAGCGACTTTCCTCAAAAAAAAACTAAAAAAAATATACTTTACCTAAAAAAAGAGCGGAAAAAGTAGTGTTAATTCAGGTTCCGAACTATAATTATATTCCAAGTTTCATCCAAATCGGACTAGTAGTTACAGCGTGATTAAAACACATATCTAAAGATCTAAACATCTTTATTTTGACATTTATAATAGTAGTGGGATTTATAAGGGTTATAGTTGAAGTAAATTTTCATGAATTTAACTTTTTTTTAATTAGTTACAGGTAGCGGCAGACGCAATAGAGATTTCACAACGAAAATACTAATAGTTTGGCTGGAGGATTTCGAAGACCATCTCAATTTACCTATCGGTAAGTTTTATTAGTGCGCCAGACTAGTCCAAGGCAGGGAAAACTGGGAAGCATTGGAGGAAGCCTTTGCCTGCAAATGAGCGATCCAAGAACGATGAAATGGAAGAAGATGGGGCGACGATCTGCGAAATGTAGCTGGTAGACGCTGGATGAGAAGAGCCGAAGACGGGTCTCAGTGGCGCGTCGCGGGAGGGACCCACGTCCAGCAGTGGACTAATACAGGTTGATGATGATTTAAGTCTAATAACAAGTAAGTAAGTGAGTCTAGTCTATGCGACGCGTGACCCGAGGGCTGGTGATTATCTGGGCCAGCGCATCAGCATTGCTATTCAGCGCGGCAATGCAGCCAGTGCACGCTTCCGATTGGTACTGATTTGGATCAGTTGAGCTATCTATAAATCGTTTGCAACGGTGTGTAGCTCAACTGTTTCATGTGTATTTTGTACATATTATAAATATTGTAAATACTTTATTAGTCATAATTTTCTTTGTGAATAAATGTACATAATATCTACTTTAAAATCCGCGAATGCCCGAATGCGCGAATACGATCCGCGAATGCCCCTTAAGCTTAAGGGGAAAATTTACAAGACGGTAATTAGACCTGTCGCGATGTATGGATCAGAGTGTTGGGCAACGAAGAAGACGGATGAAAGGAGAGTGCATGCTACTGAGATGCGAATGTTAAGATGGATGTGTGGGGTGACGAGGTTAGATAAGATAAGGAATGAGTATATCAGGGGAAGTTTGAAAGTGGCGCCTGTTGTTGAAAAGGTGAAGAGTGCTAGATTAGCATGGTATGGACACGTAATGAGGAGGGATGAAAGTCATATCACGAAAAAAGTTATGAACATGAGTGTGACTGGGTACGCAGGTAGAGGAAGGCCGAAGAAGAAGTGGTTGGATTGTGTGAAAGAGGATATGAATGTGAGAGGAGTAGATTCTGAGTTGACGAATGATAGGAGCGAGTGGAAGAAGAAGACATGTTGTGCCGACCCCGCCTAGCGCGGGATAAGGGCAGGGAAATGATGATGATGATCTACTTTAAAAAAAAAAGTAAGTAAGTAATTTAAGATAACAAGTTTGAGATAGGCGTACTCTCCGTAGTAGCGTGGGAGTGGATCTGGTCTGCATAGTGGAATACGTTTGTAGATGATCTCCTGAGGTACTGCGAGACTGGGGTCCCGTGGCGGCGGCACGAGGTGCGCGCGGTGTGCGTGCACGCGCGGCTCAGCGGCCTCGTGCAGCTGCACGGCGCCGCGCCCGTGCTGGCCGACGGAGCCCTGCTGGCGCCGCGCCTGCTGCCAGCGTGCCTGCGCCGCGCCGCCTGCGACGCCGCCAGGCAAGGCCGGCTGCACACAGACCTGTGAGTTACCATCTCTTCAATATAACACGTGTCACACGTATCCAACTTCGTAGAATAAACACAGTGGTAATCTCAGCCAAACTTCTATATTTATTACGATTTTAGTACAAAATGATGCCTACAATTACATCTTGCTACAAAACAATTCTAGCATGTCCGGCTGGCCCGGCACGCGCGCGCATAATGACCGCGCTTCGTTTTACAGAGATTGACAGTTTGACCTGATTTGACTCGCATCAACAAAAATAGGCGTCACGCGATCAAAACGAATGGATTGCGTGAAAACATACACCACAGCGCCATCTAGTCAAACAAATACAGAAACTCTGTGCTGTGTGAACCAGATAACCATTCAATACAGAACTCAGATCATATAAAGCACAAAATAATACTATTAAAATTATTAAAATACCGTATATGCTAACACACGTGTCTGTAATTACGTCAATCAAAGTGATAGACCTAATCTACATAGTCTATGCTACACACGTATCTAGTACTAATGCTGCACTAGTACACTCCAGTCGGTTAGAGTACAAGCTCGCTAAATATAATACAATCCGTCGTTTCAGATACCAACCGCCGCACGTGCGCCGGCGCCACTTGATCCAAGAATTAGCACAACAATACAAGAAGGACTTATCGGAGCCCGAACTTTTAGAATCACTGTTTAGAACTCCTTCATAATATGATCACAGTAGAATTGACGGGACTTAACGACAGTCAAACATTTACCTAAAATTGTTATTCAGATGTTTTAACAGATCTGTATGTTATTTTTATAATGCACAATCAATTTATTTTTAAAAGTGAATGTTAATTTTAAGACTGATTTAATTCGAATAACTTTAGGAAAAAATATGTAACATTCCGTTAATTGCAGTATTTTAATTTATTATTTGCTTGCTTATATTTATACAGAATGTGTGTAAGTACTTAAAAATGTTAATAATTTTATTAAATTTATTTATTGAAAAAGCTCTTTTGATTGTCTATTGACTAGCTTTACAAGTATTTCTTTTTCTGCGCTCACGCACATAAAACATGGACAATAATTCGTACTAATGAAGTGTGCAGCCGTTACCAGCCTCTCCGCTTGCGGCCTAATTGCGGAAAATGGTCCGCCCTACAAGTACAAGTACCAGCCTCTCTGGTCAAAAAACTTCTTGGTTAGCTCTGCAAACATACGATACTCTTTGCGTTAAAACTCAAAAGCATTCGATTTTCAAATAATCTGACAGATGTCAAATTCCACCACACAATTTCGAAATGTCTAAAATCAAAATTTGCAAAATAAACTGTTTGTACACTGTGTTTTTGTAGGATTATTGTTCTACTTTGTCATTTTACGTTGTTTTTAGTGAAAGTTTTAGGAGTTAAATTCATGTGGTAGTAGGAAGCATGTTGATCAGCAGAATATCTGATGAGAACGAGGGGGCGGGCGAGGGCAATGGGATCGAAGTGGAGCGCGTCAGCTCGCAGGAATACCAGACGGCCAGCGAGCTGTTCGACCTCATGACCAAGAACAGGCACTTTGACGACAATGGTGAGTCAATCTAATTCAGTTAAATTACAAGGATCATATTGTAAAAACAAACCCACAAGACGTCGAAGCGCGCTGACACGTACTACCAACATTGGACAATGTAGTTTTCAAGTGTGCATTTCAGATGATGATTCTCTCACGGCTCACGACGTGGTCCTTCTCTACAAGAACATTGACATCGGCACGCGGCTCATGAACGACGCGGCCGATGTGAGGCGCCGCAAGCCAAACCAACACGTCGAAACTGTCGTTTACAACGATGAACCAGAGTCCGACTCTGATCTCAGCGAAAACTTCAGCTCGGACGACTTGCACAACGTCTTCAAAATCAACCAGGAGAGGCTGAACTTCTTCGACAACGGATCCTTCGATAACATCCTCTGCCACAAACTAAGCGGCCTTGAAATAAAGTCATCCGACCTCGCTGCCGACTACAACAAGCAATTTCTTTTCAAGGATCCCTATATCAAGGAACAACTGAAAAATCTAAACGCGATGGCAAGCTGCAGTGAGTTTGAAAGCTTATTTCCAACATCGCTGCTAGATTACATCTGCTGCAAGAGACTGGAGGATAACTACAACTTCTACATGGATAACATCATAAGATACGTTCAGCATACGATCGAGCAGCTGAAGCGCATCAGCAACGGAGACTACCTAACAGATCGTGCGAAGGAAAAGTGGGAAGAAATCAAAAAGAACGACAGCCCCGAAAACAGTAATACCAAAGTTCTGTCGACGTCCACCAGTATCCCCTTACACGTTGAGTGTAAGAATAGAGGTAACGCGACCTGGGACGACATAGTTCATTCCGAAGTCGATGTCAGATCACTGTCCAAAATCTTAGAGAAGAAAATCGTTGTAGAAATTCCTAAAGTGATTTGTGGCTCGTACAAACTTTTCAGTAAGCGTTGCGATGACAACTTGATCATCAGTTGCAAAAGAGAGAAGGAAGACGAAGAATCTCGGGTAGACGTGGTCCTCAAACTAAAGCGATCGCTAAGTGGGCAAGTCATCAGTAACATCAGTTCTATTATGATCTTGCAAACCACACCTGCGGTACAAGACTTGCGCATTCCTGAAATACTGCCGATAACATACCAAAGCTCCAACGATAAAACATTGGTTTCTAACGATGATTCAAACGAAAATACAATCGCAATCGTTGAGTGTGCCAACGATGTCAATAACCTTGTTGATCCAGAAATGGACACCACAGTTGTCATTAAAGAAGATGTAACAGAGGTTTTTGAAGATCACGGTTCACTGAATGGCGAGTCAAATATTGAAACTAACGACTACCCTTTCAGTGACACGGAATGTGTCGTTCCCTATGATATCACCAGCAACCAATACTCCAGCGAATCTAGCGTAGCTCTTAGAGACATTTTGGTGGAACAATTCAGCACATTTCCCATTCGAAATGAAGCGACGTTCAACCTTGTATCTCCAGATGAACTCCGCGTTACCATGCAAAGACTAAATATGCAGACGTCTTTGCCCGAAGAAAGCGGAGAGGATGTGTCCGCATCGCAAAGTTCTAAAAAAAAGTCACCCGTAAGAGTCAGAATAAAGTCTCCTTACGAAAACCAATCTTACATTCTGGAGGAGAAGAAACGTAAAAGGCTTCTTGAAATACGAGAAAAGCGAGAGAAGAAGAAAATGGCTTTGGGTGAGAACGCAAAAGTTTCTAAACACAAATATGTAAAAGGAACAATCACGCCGCAAACTTCAAACTCTGTGACTAAACTGTCGATCACCAACAAGTCTTTCTACAACTCGATCTACGGACAAAGTCTGAATGACGAAAAATCGAAAACAAAACTCCGTAAGGGTTTGAAGAAAGATGCACTTACTCTCGATGTATCCGTCGAGCAAATGCAAGAAGAGTATTGCGAGTCGCCGAATTTGACGCCCGAAAAAAACAGCAAAAAGTACATAAACAGGAGTTACTACCTGGACGATACGGAAACGGAAGTTATGTACACGGAGATGAAACAGAATGCTAGGAATACGTGTTCGGCGTCCACTTCAGCTGTCTCCAATGAGTTTAGTATGAATTTGAATCTGCTGTCGCAACTCATAGGGCCTTCTGAAACCGACATCAATAAGGACGAAGCACTGGAAGAGAAACGAAACCAAAGGTAATAATTTTAAAAACAAGTTAATCGTAGTTTGTATCAATGCCTACCTACCAGGGTTCTTAATTAGTTTTCGAAATACTAAAGGCACCAATCTAGGAATATATCACAAGCATAAAAAATATCCACTTAACTGAAATAATTTTATTACAGTTTGGATGATGATATTTACAATAACAGTAGAGACGCCGGTTGCTCGAATGATATCCCACCAGCCGAAATTATAGTTCCACTTAATTCTCCTCACGTTATTGTATGTGAACTTGACAATGTCAACAATGAATTTAAAAAGATGCCGGTGACAGTTGAATGCAGAAAAAGCATCGATAAACTCTACAGCTTGATGAAGCAACTTGGAAAAGGAAGCAATACCGATCTCAAAACTTATAGAAGTAAACTAAATGTGAGAGCTGTTGAGAGGTTTGACGCTACGACAGGTGCCTCCACTATCCAAGGCAGCGATAGCGGAACTAGTTTGAAACATCACCTCACCTCTTCAAATCCGAGCTGCTTTAGCTTTGGCAAAACAAACGCCGAGAATCCAAGACCACGAGCCACTTCAAGGAAAGAGCGCGCCACCGCAGTGGTGCCCAAAGTTATAATCAGCTCAAAATTACAGACCGCAAAATTAGAAACGGATAAGTTTAAGAAAGATCAAAAGAGAGTCATTATCAGTCCACCACATAAAACTGTCCCGGAAAATCCTCTCAAAGCAATATCTCAGCTATTGCACGAGTTTGACAACGTTCAGAAAACTAGACAAAAAACTATTCCAGAAAGTAAACCCCTAAAAAAAACTGAAATTGTTTCCAGTGATGGAAAACCTGTAATATCTCGCCAAAACTCCTTCAGAAGACGCTCTCGGCTCGACCAGCATTTAAAAGAAAACGATCAAGACAAAAAGGTTACAGTCACAACTCCTAGACGGACTAAACCTCTTACACCAATGGAGTTTGCTAAGATTCCCCATCAACAAACAGCTACCGAAGACAAACACATAGACAGAGTTACAAAGAAGAAGATGGCCGATATAATGGACGAAGCGAGAGAAGCGAGAGGGGAAGCGGTTCGGGGGCCTTCCAAACTGAACTCCAGATTGCAAAGTTTAGCGCAACCGAAAAAATCTTACGTCCAAGCTCATAGTGAGGAGTATCAACACAAGTATGGTAAAAACCTAATGGCGGATCGATTGCAGAGGCTCGCCACAGCAGGTCCGCCGGCGCCGGTCACTGACCCCATTGTGAGGAACGTAATGTCGCCCACCGCTAGGAGCAGGGTGAGACGGGAACCCACGTCCAGCGTGTCGGTGAAGCAACCGCCGCCTTCTGTGCAGCCTATAGGTGTGTAAAGGTGAATTTTTGCTTTGTTTTTTTTTTAAGATTTTAGCCATTTTATACCGCTGTTGCCTAAAGTAAACCTACCGTCTGCTTAAAAAAAAACGCTTCAGTTAATGAATCTTTTAGTTTTTTGCACGTTATTCAGATAAGCCGGTGAGAGTGCGTCGGTCGGTCAGCAACAGTCCGAATAGAAACTCTCCAACGCCCATAACTCATAAAAATAACAGTTCCGAGGCGCCGGATACCATGTAAGCACCTTTCAGTTTCTTTTCGATTCCTTAATAACGAATTATCATGTCTATGTCCCGGCCGTACTTTCACAAGAGTCCACGTACTCGATGGACTTATAATCAAGTCACATTTGAAATGCCTGCTAAGTGTAGAATAGAGATAGTTGACTTGTATCAAATATATAAATTTATGCCTTTCGACTGTGCCTAAAGATCTTGGGATGATTCTTATAAGGGAGGTCTACCATACTTGGGGTTCATTTTAATACTTTGTCGTAGGAAAAAAATGGTGGCGGTGGAATCGTACGTGAAGAACCACTACGGACTCGGCTCTCCGCCGCGGAGCGAGCTGCTGCTGGCTGGGAACAAGTCGCGACTGCCGCTGCTGCCTAGCGATATCGAATTAGGTAACTTACTGCTTTACTATTACAGTCGTAAATACTTTGCATGACAACATTGGCGCTAGTGCCAAAATTGTACATGCTTACTGCTCTGCATAAAGTTTTGTTTCAATTCTAGAGTCAATGACATCATCTCCAACCGCCGAGGAATCCAACGAGCTTGGAAAGAAACTCCATCGCATCATCGATTCCATGATAAGCACCGCGCCCCCTCCGCTTACGGCCCTTGCCGAATGTCAAAACCCTGTCCCCAAGCTCAGCCGCGAAGACACGGACGATATCTCCGTCGACAACATATCCGGAGACCAACGCACCGACTCCGATTACAACATGGACATCCTCGAAGACAAGAACGTAGAGACGGCCGTCGAGAGCCACAGCTCGCACAAGCAAGAGGACTCAGTTGACGACATGTTCGGTAACCCGGATCCGCTGCAACCCTTCACCTCGTCCACGGAGCTGGAGAAGCTTGAGAGCGCGCTGTACAACCAGATTTCAGGAGCGTTTCAGAAGCGACTGAGGCTGAAAAACTTGACGCTAACTCCCAAGCAGTCCGTCCAGCAGGTTTTCCTTCTGCAATCTGGAGATGCGGGATCCTTGGTCATTAAATCCACTGCGTCCAGCTTGAAGACGAAGTGCGAGGAAAGCTTGCACGAGCTCAAGGCCATGCCCGTTCTCTCCAACTCACATCTCAACTGGAACTTCGCACGGATCCCGATGCAGATCGCAACACTCGGATACGCATTTCCGCTCTACCAATCCGATTGTGGAACTAAACTCGATATGAAATCGTTGAGCGTCTCCAGAAGTGCCATTTCTGAGCACGAATCTAACAAGAGCAAATCTAACAAGAGCAAATCTGATAAGATCAGTCAGTGCTTCAAGGGGGTCCCGCAGGAGCTGAAATCCGAGCAGGCTGCGCAGGCTACTGTTGAAGAGATCAAGGCTTCATCTAGAGTTATCGATAACACTGAACATGCAGCTGCTGAAACTTCAGAACTTATGGACGAACTCACGACGAAGGAGTTACCGAAAGATATTAATGAATCTCTACCAAATATTTCCGAAGAAAAACTGCCTTCTAACGTGAGTATATGCGAATATAGTATCGATAATAAGGATCCACCACCCAGTCCCGACCTCGTCGACTACACCACGTCACTGGACATGTTAGTGGGACTTTTGAACGAGATTCAGAAAATAACGTGTCAAAACCCCGTCAAAGAGCAGTCGAACTGCACCGAACTGGAAACCATCCTGTGCAACGCTGCCGCGCTGGAGAACAATACACCACGCGATCTGGTATCTATGACATCTCTAGACAAGCTGCGCCAGTTGGAATCGAACCCTAGTATATACTCCTTCTACATATCGAGTGAAGGCAGTCCCAGTAGCGGGTGCATCATCACCGAACCTGAAGTCATCAAGCCGGTTTTCGTGGACAAGGAAGTTAGCGTAAACCTAAGTGAAAAAGAATTAGTGAATACGTTCACTGACGTGCCTTCCTTGATACCGATCGCAGTGAACCACAGCACAAACGTCACCAACTCGCTTATCGGCGTGATCAGTGAACCTTCCAGCCAGTCCATGATTTCCTTCACCGATTACCACACGCTGTATTCCAACACAGTCTTCAGCACCCAATCCATCAAGAGAGTCGTACAGCTGCCGCAGCTAGTTTATGATGAAAAGGTGAAGGAACCTACAAAGACTGACTTGAACGAAAAAAGTTGTGAAATAACTTCACCTACTTTCGAAATAGCGCGACTTCCCGAACACAAATGTTCCATCGTTGCCCATAGAATAAATAACATCCCCGTAAAAGAGATGGACTTTGAGTCTGTAATAAAAATTAAGCGAGACATATTGGTGACTGTGTATTCCATCCTAGTTTTTACAGTTTTTGCCGCGTTATCGCTTCCGGATATGACCTTATTCGAGGGATAAATGGTGATTTTAGATGGTTGTGAATAACATATAGGAGATTAAAGTTTAGTAAAATTACTGGTCGTAAGCAACATAAATTGTGTACCTTGTGTATTACTTATTTATTTTATTATATTTGTTCAGATTGTTGTTTTTAAATAAAGCTTAACTGAAATTGTAACTTGGTCTTTTTCTTAACCCTTTGTTCGGTTTAGGGCAGATGCTCTACTCTAAGGGTACCTACGCACTATGCGGTTAGCCGGAATGCGGCCAGCCGTGCGGCTAACCGTAGGAAGCGGTTGCGCTTGCGGTTAGCCGGGTGGCGGATAGCCGCAACTCCAACCGGAAAGTGCGTTTAGAAACCGTAGTGGTTTGCGGTTGGATCGGCTCATTTCCAAGATGGACGTCGAAGAAGTCGCAGCTATTTATTATATTTACTCTTATAAAAAGAAACAGTAAAAAAGATACTGGGTGCATCCTTATTTGCAAACTCGAGATGAGAGCAAGCATTTTGAATTGTTTTTCAACCGTCAATGGCGGGCAACCGCAAACTAGCATATCCGCGTAGTGTGTATGGCGACCGTCCGGCTGGCCGCGGGTCGGGCCGCAGCGCTCAGAACGACCGGAGCGGTCGGGCGGCAGCCGCGTCGTAGTGCGAATGAAAACTACATTCTCGTACAAATTTTTATTGCGGTCAGCCGCACGGCTGGCCGCATTCCGGCTAACCGCATAGTGCGTAGGTACCCTTAGGTATACGTACCTAGGTTTATGTATAAATAGGTACCTATAGTATGACCGACTACCATTAACTTGGTAGATACCTACCGACAAAGGGGTTAGTGTTGATAGTGCCTACTGAACAATAAACCTAGGTATTGATTAGATGCTAATGATGGACCACGAGACAGACATTGATTGGTGCTAGCTACTCCATACTGTTCCTAATATTTGGACATGCCTCTGGCTAACCTACAGACGACAGAACGATATCTTCGGAGAGTCCTCGGTCGAAGGTCTTGAGAGATTTACCTTACCTACATATCCTGAATTTGTAAGGTGCATTCACAGCTGTCAATGTCAAAAGTCATAACTATGAAACCATCAAAGTCATCGGATCCAAAACTTCAGTTGTCAGTTATTTTCTTTCTTCTTCTTCCCTGTTGTTTTGATTTGCTATTCAGTCACGTTTTTATGTTTACAAATTCACATCTCTTGAAAACGAGTTGGTTTTCCATTCTCTCTGACCATGGGAAAGCTAGATGTGGCTATATTGCGGTACCTAACCGCAGAAGACTTTCGCGTACTTACAGCTGTAAGAAATTATTGTTGTACATATTTGTAAACAATGATTGTAACCTTCTCTAATTGTTTTTTTAAATGTTTTTAGGTGGAAATGGGAATGAAAAACCACGAGCTGGTCCCTGGATCTCTTGTGGCATCGATAGCAAACCTTCGACATGGTGGTGTGCACAAACTGATGAAGGAACTCTGTAAACACAGATTACTAACCTATGAGAGAGGAAAACATTGTAAGTTGAACTGTGTCTTTGCCTTAGAGCGACTTCTTGTCTATTGCAGGCTTCAAACCTCCTTAGTCAGGTTGATTTAAAAAAAAAATCCTTGAAAAAATAAGGTTTTTACACAATATTAGGTTGTGTGACTCACTAAACCACTTCTTTCCAGATGATGGTTACCGTCTTACAAATGGCGGCTACGATTACTTGGCCCTAAAAGCTCTCACTAACAGGAAAGTCATTGCTTCTTTTGGCAATCAAATAGGAGTCGGCAAAGAGTCCAATATCTATATAGTCGGTGATGAAGATAGAAACCCTCTTTGCTTGAAACTTCACAGGTAACCTCTCTAATGCAATCTTCTATCTTTTTCATTTTCACAGTTAAACTGCTGAATGGGTTTCATTTAAAGATGCTATAAACCCAATAAGATTTATTTTCATACATAAATCACACCTGTTCCTGTTTCCCACAGGGAAAAGCAAATATCTCGTATCTCCCTTCATACATGCTTGCTAGGTTAGGGTACTCTTGACCTACTTACTACTATATTTTACTGTTGTATCCACAAACTTACCAAGCATTCTTCATTCCAGACTGGGTCGTACCTGCTTTCGCAATGTCAAAGACAAGCGGGACTATCACGCACATCGCAATAAAGCCTCCTGGCTGTATTTATCACGCATTTCTGCCACCAAGGAGTTTGCATACATGAAGGCGTTGTATGAACGAGACTTCCCCGTGCCACGGCCTGTGGACTTCAACAGGCATTGTGTTTTGATGGAACTGGTGCAAGGTGGCCCTCTGTAAGTCTATCTTTATTATAATAGAGAATAAATTAGTATTTGTTTTAAGCTTCTATATGAAAGCAGAAGTATTTGAAATCCAACATTCTAAACTGATCTTTGTGATTTTACTGAATCAATGGGTACTTAAGAGTCATATTCTGATAAAGAAATTGTTACCTAAACATAGATTTGAGTAAACATTTTCATACAAAAATGCTCGAGACCAAATCAGTGCTTGCAAATATGAACCACAGTCTGTCTACCTATTGACTATTAATATAAACCAAGCCAAGCAAGGTATTATTTTAAGTCAAAAACTATCCATCCCAAACATCATCTTATCTATGGTCCTATTTTTGTATTGTACATAAGTTAAGTTGACTGATATAAATAATTAAATTCATTGCTGATATGAAACACAGCCTAACACTATGTAACCACTGCTAGAAACAGATTTAATATAACACAACAACTTTTATTGGAAATCTAACAAAACTCTATTAGTATATGCATTAAAAAGTTCTCTACTTGGCCCTAGGACTCACGTAACATCAGTAGAAGACCCGGAAGCCCTATACGAGGAGCTGATGGGCCTGGTGGTGCGGCTCGGCAACTGCGGCGTCATACACGGAGATTTCAATGAATTCAACATCATGATCAACGCAGACAACAAGCCAATCATCATCGACTTCCCGCAGATGGTGTCTACCAGACATCCTAATGCTGAGCTGTGAGTGATTTTTATTCCATTTAAAGCTCCTATATTCCGGCGAACGCTGTCAGCAATCGTCAGACGATTACAACAGCATTCTCCTCCTCGCATCATACTCCTCATGGCTGAGGGTTGTGATTCTCTCTTTTAGGCTTGCAAAAGAGACAGCATATCCGATATCTCTGCTGCTTGAATACTAACTGGTTTCCTTATAAAGTTTTCCTTTACCTTAAACCAGTTTTATTGAATAGAAAAATCTTAGGGTTTTATGATATTTTATGGTATTCTTATACCTACAGCATATTTGATAATTTAATTTTCCTTTTACTAGCTACTTCGACCGCGACGTGAAATGTGTGCGCGATTTCTTTAAGAAACGTTTCGGGTACGAGAGTGAGCTCTACCCGATGTTTTCCGATCTAGAGCGAGACGACGTACTCGATACAGAGATAGCATGCTCGGGGTACAAGCGGACTAAGGACGTGGACAACGAACTGCTCGAGGTTAGACCTTATTGTTGATGGCACAAGGCAGACAGTCCAGTGGAACAGTACCATCACAGTATTTAATTTTGTGTCATCTGGGGCCTTATTCTTACTTCGGCAGAGATTTTACTCTAATAGGAATGACGTCAAAATGACGTTGAAACCTCCTGTCACTAGTGGGTGAAACCAGTTTTCGACCGAGATTTGACGTCCTCCCTATCAGAGTAAAATCTCTGCTGAAGTGAGAATTAGGCCCCAGATTGGTTGTTGGAACGAGGGTGAATCTCAACAACCAATCCGATGACGCTATTCTCTGATGGACCAGTGGACTAGCGAACTGTCCTGTCATCACCGTTAAGGAATCGTTAGCCGCAAAGATAGCTTAGTCTGAGCAACACTTTAAAATTACAAAAAAAAGTGGTCTCATTAAATTCAGCAAAATTGCAGATGATAAAAAAGTCTGCATTTTTTATCAATTTATGGTAATTATTTTTTAGCAAATGGGAATCGGCCTCGCCATCAGCGATGACGAAGAGGGCTCCGAAGAGGAAGAAGAAGAAGGTTCCAAGATCACAGAGGATGACTTGGACTCGCTCAGAAAACAGGTTAGTACACTGCAGTTTTAGCCGTTTTATCGCTGCTGTTGGAGACCTATTAACTATTTCGTCTGCGAGCAATTGTTATCAACATACCTACTATAGCTTGTACTTATTCTGTGCTGTAGATACAAAGTTTATTGTGACTCAATCGCACCAGCTGGACCGATTTAGTCCAACCTTGGAATAGATATAGATAATGAATTAGATTGTCATCATGAGTACATAATTTAGGCAACAACCAGGTACCAGGTACGCGAGAGAAACCCTGGGTGAAAGCTAGTTATGAATAAGGTGGTAAATACCATTTCATTATTATCAGATTATACTAGGTCCATACTTACATATGATTATAAAAGTGAGATATAAAATTACAAGCTCAATAAAACTTTATCACAGCGAGAACGCTAAACTAACAAATAAAGATACAAAACTTGCAGGTGGATGCATCAATACAAGATGATGAACGTACAGCAGACATCACCACCAAAACTGCTAAACTCACCATCAAATCAGACCAAACTGATGAGGAAATACCTACAGTTATACCTACCACAGATAAAAACGCTGATAACTCAGACCAATCGGACGAAAGACGCGATAAAACAGACGAAAAATCCGACCAACTCCCTGATCTAGACAAAAACTCTCAAAAATACCGATTAGCGATGATCGAGAAAGCGTTATCCGATGTTCGCTCGATGCGATCCTACACCTCGGCCAGCACCATAGCCCCGGACGTCGTCAAACAGCAGGTCAAGAAGAACTTGGTCAGCGTGCACAAGAAAATGGAAAGGAAACGAGCCGTGGCCAAGGGTGAAGCGAGTGCCGTCACCCGCGATAGAAGGGATAATAGGGAGACAATACGGGAGAGTCACGGACTTTGGGGGTGGGATGAATAAATAAATGTTTATATTTGAAAGGGTGTTTTAACTTAAGACTTTACTGAGATAGAAAATCCAGGTTCAGATTGACTCGATGATCGATAAATACTAAAAATTTCTGAAAATGCACAGTTAATTTCTTCGGCTTAGCTGTTAAACGCACTGTAACAGTAATATGTGAAATGGTGTCAAAATAGGTACACTCAAACATATCGAACAGAGCTAATCATTTAAAGAATGAAAGAATAATTGAAAACAAATAGTCGCAAGTGTTTCTCACATTCGAAGGACTTCAAAATCTACACTTCTGCATCCGTTGAATTTTTGGTGTGAGACATCGCTAACGTCTTCGGTCTTCGACTTCGATCAACTATGTCTTCGGCTGTTCTTGCTCGGTAGTATGTATTTTGTTCACTCGAGTGCTATTCCGTGCGCTTAACCAGTTGTGTTCTCGCAGGTATAACAGCTGTAGGTAAGCCTCCACGCAAAATATCTGAAAAAATAATTCGACCACTTTTAATCTATGAGCGACAACTCATCTCGCTCGGTTCCATCTAAACTTGGCATGTTTGTGTTTATGAGTTTTTTAGTTTGAGTCTGACGCTGTAACAAAGATTTGAGGGTTTTTACCACGGCTTTTGTGAGATCAGGAACCATTACTGGGGCATTGTATAGGTCACAAAGTCTTCGCGAAGTCTCGTGAATGGACTTTCAGGCTGGTATGATCCCTATAAACCTCGGGCGCATCGCAAAAATTACCTTTTGTCCGTCAACAGTGTAAGCATCCAAGTTGAAAGTGTACCCGAACACGCTGGTGGATATCTTGGTCTCGTAGACCGTCAGGAAGTTATCTTCTGTGAAAAACGGGTAGTTTGTCAACTTGTATACACCAGCTCGGACTGGACATTCCATTCTGAAACGGTTTATCGAGTTAAGTTTTTCAATCGACCATGAGTATGTTTTTTTCTGTAGACAAAACACAAAACCTTTGAATTGACCTCTGTTGGTGACCGGCCGGCTGAGACGTGGCGAACAATGCTTCATCTGCAAATGTCACGCCTTTTGTGATGTTTGTACCTACTTTAGTTATTGCTGTGTGTTATTTGTTACCCTGGGTGTATGTAGTGGTGCCTGGCATAGTACACAAGACACGTTAAAAGTGTATAGGACTGTGACTGTTGGGCGTTTGCAAAAGAGAGAACTAACTCAGGCCTGGCGTAATGGAACAGCATGCCATACGTTTCCTCTTCCTCGTCGCTGTCCTCAGCACAGCCGTCCGTCACCACGTCAAACTCATTCAAGAAGTCGCACGTCTCAACGTTTCGGATGTCTTGACACTTTTGCATAGTGGCCTGCGAAGATACATGGTCAGGTACAGCCACAAGAACTTTGTGGCACTCAAAGTGACCTAAGTTCTAAAAATCAGCATCCCGCTTACGAATTACGCTTACGCCCGTTGCAATAGACAATTTCATAGCCACTAAATTCGTTGTGATCACTATTCGTAACGACTTTCTCCGCTCTGCTATTAAGATTATACCAGTGCTCTCATCTCTAAGGGAAAACATCGCGATAAGTTTGCAGCATAATGGATGGCCTGCTTCTGCAAAATCTGGCAAGTGTCAGTCTGCCCTAGATGGAGATGTCTAGGTAACTAAACATGATCTAAATCTGAAAGGAAGTCGGCCGTGCACTCCGTTTTACTAACTTACCTACTTACCTACCTTCACCTTCCAACCATTAGCAATATCTTGCGTCAAGTTGAACACCCCAGTGAGCGAGCAGTCTACTGTCTGCGTGGTGATGGTCAGCTCACCGAACTTCATCAGCATTCCTGCAGAGCCATCGCAAGGACCGACGTGTGTCACCAACAAGTGTGTGGTGGCCAGCGAGCTTACCACAGCTTTCACAAAAAAGTGTACGATGAAGAAAAAATGAACTGGCGACAATTGAAGCATGGTGTTGTAAAGCACAGTGAGAGTAGTGGCGTAGAGAATTGTAATGACCTTTGTCAGGATTTATTAGACCTATTATGTGCTTATGTTAACGACTGGTAAACACTGATGAACGATAAATGTTATAAAATTACTTATTTTATACGTACCTATGTGTGCATCACATAGGTAGGTAGGTACAGTACGCACAACGGATATTTATACCTCTGAAGTTAAGTGCAACAAACGATCGCGTACAGTCGGCTACACATCAACCTATCCACTGTTTGAACTTTGAACTATTATAATTGAAATGTTGCGAATCAGAAATCGCGATAGGTGAGGCGCGTGGCGCACAAGCAGCGAGTCTCACATAAAAACATAATATCGTCCCTCTCGCATGATTCGCAACGTTCAAATTATAATAGTTCAAAAGTTCGAACCGTTGATAGGTTGATGTGTAGCCGACTGTACCTACTCGTACCTACTTATCTGATCTACCTAACCATTGCTAAATGTTTTTATTCCGATGTTATCAGCATAATACTTACCTATCTGTTGCATGGTCGCCGTTAATGACTTCATAAAACTATGTGCATATAAAAATCATTAGGTTTCACCTGTTTTATAGACAAGTTAGGGGTAGGTACCTACCTAATTAAATTAAATTAAATAGAATAGGTAACCGTCTTCGACTAATATTTTTGTCCCACCACGACAAAACGATCGGACACGAGTAGGCACAACGGAATAACCCACAATTTACAAAATTATGCAACAATTTTTTTTTGTAACCAGGTGCTCAAAATTTACTTAACTGTAAATTAAGGGTTGAGACAGATTTCGTTTTTAATTCCTACTAAATATAATGATTTAATAATGAATAGGTAGTTATGTGATTTACATTTCAGATGGCATTTCAAAGCGTTGACAAAATAATGGATAAGGGGATTAGGTTACGAAAATAGCATAGGCCTAATTTATTAGGCAGTCTAAGGCAACGAAGAAAGGAAGATGTTAGACATGTAAAGTTTAGATATTTTGCTAACTCCAAAGCATTCAAATGCTACGCGATGTGATATTATGAGCATGGAATGGTAAAAGAGCGCTTAGCGACAGCATCAATAACAACCAATTTAGTATCAATAAGAACATTAATCTAACTGCAATGAAACGGACGAATCTCGTCTTGCGGGTGGACACACCTCCCGCCTGTTATGTAATCGTACACAACACAGAACAGAAAAAACTTCTGTTCTGTTGTAGACAACGTACGTAGTAGTAGTCCTAGTCTGGTTAAGAGCGAGTTGAATCAATGAGTTGTGTCGTGTGCGTGTCAGTACCTTTCAGACCGTCAAACAGAGAACACGTGTAGCAAAATGGCCACAGACAATTTGAGCGCGCTCCTTTACAAACCTAAGGATCTACGATTGGTGAGTCCATGTTATATACCTTCTTATTCCCTTGGATTTTTTTAGGCTGAGGTTTCACCAAAACATATTTGCATTCATGACAACAATTTCTTCGGACGTTAAGGTTCATTGTACCTATCCTGCCTGTCGCAAAATTAGTAAATTGCGAAAGTTGTGAATAATGAAATGAATTAACCGTGGTTGGTTTATTTTTATTATTTTGTGCAGCTATTTTTACTAATTCATATCATTATGAAGTCCGATCGATTAATACCTACATAGGTAGTTCAAGTAATATTTCCATTCAATATGCATCATTCTGAGATGCAGCGCGCGTCGGCATCAAGTGCCAAAATGTATCAAAATTCAACCTTATTGTCTTACAAACTCTATATTTAGTAGAAGACTGGCGTGTCGGATACAAAACAGCTTTTCAATAGCAGGATGCCATTGCTGTCTATCAATAAATAACGCCAAAATACGTTTTTTGTTTTTAATATCCAGTAGGTACCTATCTTTCGATTTCAGTAAAAACGGATAAAAGTGACCATAGTCAACAATTGTTTTATTACAGGTTCAAACACCGATACCTGAAATAGCCGAAGATGGTAAGCGTTCTTTATTTTGAAAAAGCATTTTAAATTGTACATTTAAGATAAATAATCAATTCTAATTCTGATAATATCAGATCAGCCTGTGAAAATTCACTGCTGGACAAAGCCCCTTATAATTCTGATGATAATGTATACCTATTACCTAGAGGTGCTACTTCGAATGGATTGCGTCGGGATCTGTGGATCAGACGTGCACTACTGGCAATCAGGAGCCTGCGGCCACTTCGTGCTGAAGGATCCTATGATCATGGGCCATGAGGCATCCGGAGTTGTTGCTAAGGTAAACCAATTACTCTCAACATAGGCTTCTCGAATCTACATCATACAAAAGAAAAATTGTACTTAAATCCTTCGTAGATATCTAATAGACATTAACAGTACTTCTGTTAGCATTCAAGGTCAAATAAATTAGTTTGGCCTTTTTCCTAACACACCTTACTTACGACAAAAAAGCAGTCCAGAAAGACGTGCTTTTTTTTGTAAGTAGTGTGAAATAAAACTAACTGGAATACCAATTACTATAAAACTGTGATAAAAACAGAGTCGGCAGCGCAACATGTGCGGACACACCCGCCAACAACGACGTAGTTGACGACCTTGAACTTCATTAAAAATACCTAGACGCGATTAAGTATGTCGATAGATATTAGCGTCGAACTAATACATTTATACATTCTTACCTAATTTTGTTATTATTACTTTCGTATAGGTACTTATTCTAAATGGTAATTCAATAAAAACTATAACTTGTTATACTTATCTAAAATGTAGTACCTACTTAGGTACTTAATTAATTTATTATCAAAGAAAATTACGACTAATACAATGTACATATTTACAAAATACACATGAAACAGTTGAGCTGTGTGGCATAAAACAACAAAAATATAAAAGATTATTATGAGACTGTTTCTAACTTATTTTAAATAATAAACTTTATTTAACATCATAAGTAGGTAGGTAAGTTTAACAACAATGATGTCGATTCTTTTGTTTCATTTTTCTAAACGAACCTAATTTGACAGCACTAAAAATGTTGCCGTCCCTTTCTTATAAACTGAAATGACACAGATGGCTATAATTTTAACGCTGCCAAATTAGGTTAGTTTAGAAAAATGCAACAACAGAATCGACAGCAATATCTAAGTATATAGAATTACCTAGGAAAACTAAATTCTTATTAAAATGAACTCTGATTTCTAAGCGATACTTGTGTATCAACTCGAAATTATTTCTTTGTGATAGTTATTCAAATCTTTAGGTACCTATAGATTCTTCTGCTAATGTCACATTGCCTGGAAAACGCGGGATAATGGAATTGTTTATTTACTAGCATAGCAATATCACAGCGGTCGTGCCCTGCTTATCTCAATATTTTAACCTTAAAATCCTTATCATTGTAGGTACTGTACAATAACATCTTCACCATGACATTGACATTCATGTTTTGAAAAATATTATTTAAACAAACATCAGATTATTTTTGAGAATTTCACAAATTTTAATTTGTGAGTTATGACTTTCGTCCATCATGCAAGTGATATATTTACGCAGTATTACAATATCCTTCGGGTGCAGAAGTCAGTTAGATTTTTGTAAGTACTTTGCAACATATTTTTTATGGTAGGTACCTAAGTTTATTAGGTAAGTATATATCTATTTATCTAAAACTTCTTTAGGTAAGTACCTGCCACATAACTACCATACCTAACAACATAAGTGAATTGCAAAGTTACTTATTATGATTTGCTTTTAAAATGTTTAAAGCTCGTGACTAAATGAATAATACCTACATAGTAGTTTTTTTTATTATTTTTTTAATTGAAGGAGAGTTTTGAAAAAAAGTACGATCTGTCCCTCCTGATCAGACTGTTTAAATTTTTAAAAGTCGCATCTGTCACCCGGCTACAAAAACAGCGACAGATTGGACATTTTTGTCTAATCTGTCGCTCAAGGTGACAGAAGGGAATAATCCGTTGATAACAACTTTATTACCAGCTCTTAGCGCAGAGTTCCAAAACAATCTCTACGCAATAAGATGCTATCGTTACAGAAAATAAGGCGTAACAAATATAAATTACTAGCAGTTAAGTAAGTAAGTACCCAAGACTTCGTCAACGAAAAAAAAAACCTAAAAAAACGTGGGAGAGTAGCCTATGTCCCAATCGGATCACCTCCTCCTCCTTGCGTCGATATCCTCAGTGATGAGGGTCGTGACCTTTATGCAGGACCTTCTTCTGCACGATGCTCCTCCAACGAGATCTGTCTTCTGCGGAACGAATAGCGTCACTGACAGAGGAATCCAGTGCTGAGCGAACCTGATCGCTCCAACGCATAGGACTCCGTCCTCGCGATCTCTTTCCTTCCACTTTGCCAGTGACTACTAGTTTCTCAAGGTTGTCACCTTCCTTTCTGGCAATGTGACCGAAAATCTCTAAGATTCGGCGAAGACAAACGGTGGATAGTCTGGTTTTTAATCGGACCACACTTCACACAAAATAAACACATTTCAAAGAAAGAAAAATTAGAGTATCGAAAATCGCTGGTGGTAACCAATTATTCGCTTACTCTTCCAGACTGGTGGCAAAGTGAAGAACTTGCAAGTGGGCGACCGCGTGGCCGTCGAGCCCGGTGTGCCGTGCCGATACTGCGAGTTCTGCAAGACGGGGCGGTACCACCTGTGCCCAGACATGCTGTTCTGTGCCACTCCGCCCGTACATGGCAACCTGGTGCGGTATTACAAGCACGCTGCTGATTTTTGCTACAAGTATGTATTTATTTGACTTATTTAAATCCCATAATAGTCTGTGCAAAAAGAGAAGAGTCGTAGCTAACGCCACGACTCTTCGGTTACGGTGAACTAACTTTAAGTTAGAAGCCCAATCCAGCTGTCATCGTAACTGTAAAGTGTCAACTTCGACTTGATTAATTATTGTTGATCGTGTTTTTGTGATAAAAAAATTGCAGAGCACTGTCATGTCAACGCAACAAAAGTAGTAAATCGACACGCGCGACCTCAATTCCTAAGAAAGTCTGTTTGTTTCTAAAAACAAACAGCTAGCATCTTATCTTAAATGATTTAAAGCGTCAACAGCCACTTTTAAACCACGCCCCGGTGAACGTACCTATGCTCCAGTGCCAGCTATTTAATTTGTCCTACAGGCACTCTGCATTCATTCCTTTTCATCATCATCAACCTATATTGGTCTACTGCTGGACGTAGGTCTTTCCCAAGACGCGCCATTGAGCTCGGTCTTCGGCTCTTCTCATCCAGTGTCAGCGCTACATTTCACAGATCGTCGCCCCATCTCGCCGGAGGGCGTTCCTTTTAGTAACTGGAAAATAATTGATTAAGTTCACCTGTGTACTCTTGATTGAATGTAACCTGCATCCTCCAGGCTACCAGACCACGTGTCAATGGAAGAAGGTGCTCTCCTGGAACCCCTCTCGGTGGGCATCCACGCGTGTCGCCGCGGCGGCGTTACAGCTGGAGATTGTGTGCTGGTGCTGGGCGCGGGACCTATTGGTCTGCTCATCATGCTGACGGCTAAGGCGTATGGAGCCAGCAAAGTTATCATCACAGGTAAAATAAATAAATATTAATAAATAAATAAATAAATATTAATGGACTTTACACACAACGCCCTCTAGTCCCAAACTGTTAAACCAATAATCATAAGCCAATAATTAATAGCCAATAAGAAGTGAGTATTGTCAGTGTTGCAAAAATCAGAACTAGATGGCGCTGCTAAAAATGTACCAAACGTAGATCGCGCTGACAAAAACGCACGGCAGTGCAACACTTAGCTGTAAGAAACTTTAAACTTGGAGAGAATATACGCAATATATAACTGTCTCGGTCGTATTATTGTGGTACTCTTCACACATAGCCTCTTCCTCTGGTTAGAGCTAGCTACCTTTATCGAGGGCACCGATCGTACCTGCTGTACATTTTGGTCCTTCGAGCCGGATACGTACGGAACGTATCACGGCAGGTAGTGAATCATTTTTACCGCGATGCCCACCCCACCTGGGCGATACTGGTAGGGACTAGGGAACCAGTCGGAAGAGGAATTCTGGCGGCAAGGGCGCGCTCAGCTTCAAGCATAAGCTTGAGCGCATTTATCAAGCACCACGCTCAGGAGGGAGCGGGGTGTAGCCGACCAGCAGCAACCAAGCATCAGCCAGGCTGCAAGCAAGCGTCAGCCAGGCTGCAACCAAGCAGCATCCGGGCAGCATCCAGGCGTCATCCAAGCAGCATCCCGGCGTCATCCGATCAGCATCCAGGCGTCATCCAAGCAGCATCCCGGCGTCATCCGAGCAGCATCCAGGCGTCAAGAGGACTCCATCAAACAGCGAGGATATTTGGTGATATAAAAATTGGACTATTTATTTAACTTAGTAATTAGTAGTAAAATCACTTGTAATTTCTAACCTAAAATCATTCTTATTTGAACTAGTAGCATTAACTTAGAATAGTTTTAAGAAATCTGGTCAGACGGGGAACCTATGCCCGATTTTCGATTTTTGTTCAAACACTTAGAAAATTTCAGCTAAAAAATATTTGGACTTGTAAAATTTTTAAAAAAATTGCATTCTGTTAAACTGCGACGATGGAACAACTTTTATTTACTCAAGAAAATCTGAGTTCGAGGGTTTCGAAAGGGTTTAGCAATTATAAGAAAACCCCAAAAGAAAGAAGATCTAAACAGTTGAGTAAATTAAAACTTGAGTCATTAGAGCAGCTATGGCAAACATTTGTGGATACTCACGCCGAACTATACAAGACGGTAAATCCTGAAAAATTAAAAGCTACCACGTATGTAACAAAAGATTTGTTTGACACTACGGAAGAACTATACATAGAGTACAAATGTCGTTTAATGCAGGATTTACACGTTGAGGAAGTTGCGATGAGTGAAACAGTGAAGTCTAAGTTAGTAGATAAATCCGGGGATAAAAATGCAAATATTGCCAAATTACCAAAAATTGTGATCCCAAAGTTCACTGGGAATTATACTGAGTGGACCACCTTCCATGATCTTTTTAAATCATTGGTTCATGACACTGACATGGACAAGGTTATCAAAATGCAATATCTGAAAGGGTTACTGGGGGGAGAAGCAGAGCAGTTAGTAAGGAATTTTATCATATCATCAGCGAATTACGACAAATGTTGGAATACTCTTATCGAGCGCTATAACAATAAGCGATATCTTTGTAACACAATCTTAAAGCGGTTATTCAGTCAACGTAGTAGCAACTCAGAATCTGCATCCTTTTTGAAGGAAATATTGGACAACACCACAGAATGTATCGGTGCTTTAAGTAATCTTGGGGTAGATGTATCCACTTGGGATTTGATCATTATCTACATGACTTCATTGAAGTTGGACCCCGAGTCCAGAAAGCAGTGGGAGCTTGAAAGCGCGAACATTACTGGCAACGAACTACCTAACTTTGAAGCATTTCACGAGTTCTTAACTAAGCGATTCCGGGCGTTAGAGTTCGTAGACACGGGATCCAGCTCCAACAAGTCAAGGGTTGCACCAAGATCTTTTCACGTTGCTGAAGAAGCCAATGTATCTGTAACATGTAAATTTTGTAAAGAACAGCATAAGCTCGTACATTGTAAGGCATTTGAAAACGAAGAGGTATCAGCCCGTAGGGTATTTATCGAAAAACAACGTTTGTGCTTCAATTGCCTAGGTGATGGTCACTCTGCCAATCAATGCCGGTGCCGAGTTTCATGTCGCGTCTGCCGACGTCGGCATCATACATCTCTACACTTAACGGGTGACACCGATTCAAAACCAGTAGCAATAGCAAGCAGTAATTCATCAGCAGATAGTAGTTCAGGGGAAGAAGCACCCGTAGCATGCTTCGCATCTGGAGGAGTGGCGCCACAAAATCAAGTCTTGTTGGCTACTGCTCTCATCAAAGCTGAAACTAAAAACGGAGATACTCAGATCGTGAGGGCGGTGCTTGATCAAGGATCCCAGGCATCCTTTATCACAGAAGCAACGGCTCAACACCTGGGTCTAACAAAGACCCCGGTAAGGGGAGTTATCTCAGGAGTAGGAGGAAGACATAACATTTTAGCCAAATCTAGGGTTAAACTTAACATTTCATCAATGCACGAAGACTTCCGGAATATCAAGCTGTCACTAGACGCGTACGTCTTGAAATCTATCACGACCTTACGTCCCAGCAAACAGGTAATTGCAGCAGAATGGGTTTGCAATTTACCACTAGCTGATCCAGGATACAACACGCCAAGCAGGATCGATCTTCTGTTGGGAGCTGAGGTCGTTGGTCAAGTAATGCGGGCAGGAATTCAGAAGCAGGGGTCCTTATTAGCACAACACACATCACTAGGGTGGATTTTATCTGGAGTGGCAGGATCAAATTCAAACAAGCAAGCAACGAATTTGATAGCCATGCATCAAGTGTGTGTTGAAGAGGACATTCAACTTAAGGAGTTCTGGAATCTAAAAGCAGAAACAAAAGCAAAAACTATAAAGCCAATACTTACCGAAGAGGAGACAGGTCGCGAGAAGTTCTGTGCTGAAACCACCGGAGGAGATGAAGATGGGAGAAACAATGAAGAGCTGCCATGTAAACTTGAAGATCTGAAAGCAAAAGAAAAATTAGCAGAGAAGAAACTAAACAAAGCAACAGAATTAAAAGCGAAAGATGTAGGCGTTCTTGAAGATTACTTGCATCTGAATCACACGGAGAGCGTACCTGAAAAAGAAGTAAACAACACAAAAGTAAGTTCAGTGGCTGCAAGGGTTAACAATAACAGGAACGAAGTACTAACAAACGACGAGACTCTAGAATCTACAACGAAACTAAACATGGAAATGGTAAATCATCAAGTTCTAGAAACAGAGAGAGATAAACGACGAAGGGAATCAAGCAACAGCGAAAAACTTCAAGCGGAAATCAAGGAAACAGGAAAAGGAATGGATAAGGAAGATGGAGTAAAACTAAAAACTAATGAAGCAGTGAAACAATGGGGACTTACCTGGAACCGAAGAAGTGATGCTCATCAAGACACGGTGTCACTTCCGCAGCTAGAAGAACCTGTAACAAAAAAAGTATTTATCTCAGATACATCACAACGGTCCGATCCATTAGGATGGATTGCATCTACTGTCATAGTCAAAAACATAAACATTCAGAAGCTTTGGACATCAGAAATAGAGTGGAACGAGAAAGTGCCAAGCAAGAATTTAGAGGAATGGTTAACTTACCGTAGCGAATTACCTGTTCCATCCTCAATGCGAAACAATCACCAGCGCACTTTCGTAGCTAACCGGGTTTCTGAAATTTTAACAGCATTAGATTCACACCAGTGGCTACACATCCGATCAAAGCAAAATCCAGCAGATGGTGCCTCACGAGAACTAGACTCTTTGGAACTCGTCAACGATGTCTTGTGGTTCAATGGTCTAGAAGTACTGCAGAAGAAAGAAGTAAACTATGACAGCAAGAAGAACGCAGAAACTAACATAGAAGAGATAAAGGTTCACTTTGTAAGAAACACACACAAATTATGGGAACAATCAACAAACAGGGATAAGCTAATCAGAGTAGTAGAACATTGTAGTCGCCATATGACGTGGAAGAAGCGAAAGAAAAACATAAATCAAGGGTTTCTAACTACACAAAAGCAGAAAGCAGCGTTAGAAATGTGTATCAAGCAATGTCAAAAAGAAAAAAGCACGGAAAGAATAGCAGACGTAAAGAAAAGTGGGAGCGGAAAAGCAATGAAAATTAGGGGTCCCTTCAAACAAACTTATCAAAACAAACTTTTGAATCCGGACGTCGACGATAAACAAAGGTGGAGGGTAGGAAAACGGATAGACATCACATATCGAAGCGATGATGGTCTTTTCAAACTTAAAGCAGTAGAAGATTCGGTACTCGTATCAAAGGAAGAATTGCCTCCTTATCGTTGGTTGCTTGGCCGAGTGATCACCAAACATCCCGGTCCAGACAATATCACTCGGGTTGTATCTCTTCGTACCAAATCAAGTGTCATGAAAAGACCCACCTCAAAACTATGTATTCTGCCTAACACGGCATAGCTAGCTTAGATTATAACTTAGGTTAGGTATCTGAGACTGTTAGATTGTAATAAGAAAAACTAGCAAAATATCAGCTTAAAATTTTAATATGTGCATGTAATTTAACTTAGGTCAACTTGAACTTAACTAGCAACTAAACTTAACTTAGTAGAACTAACTTAACTTACCGAATTCAACTTAACGTCTAAACTTAATCTACACCAAAGCTCATGGTGGGCGGTATATTAAAGAACAAATTTTGTCAATTTGTCCTTAGTGGGCGGTATGTTAAACCAATAATCATAAGCCAATAATTAATAGCCAATAAGAAGTGAGTATTGTCAGTGTTGCAAAAATCAGAACTAGATGGCGCTGCTAAAAATGTACCAAACGTAGATCGCGCTGACAAAAACGCACGGCAGTGCAACACTTAGCTGTAAGAAACTTTAAACTTGGAGAGAATATACGCAATATATAACTGTCTCGGTCGTATTATTGTGGTACTCTTCACACATAGCCTCTTCCTCTGGTTAGAGCTAGCTACCTTTATCGAGGGCACCGATCGTACCTGCTGTACACAAACTAAGCAAAGCTTGTGATATTGGAACTAGATGGCTGATAGAAAGAAAGAAAGAAAGAAAGAAAGAAACATTTATTTGCAAAATCACGCTGACACATACAATACATAATACACGAACAATACATTTACAAATTGGTGCCGAACTCAGCATGGTGTTGCGTCAAAATGACACAACGCTGGTCTTCCGCCGGCACCAGGTGGGTACGTCACAGATACTTATAGCTATAATAAAGAAATATAATACCTACATACAAATACTAAAACAAAAAATAATGAAATAATGAAAAAGGAGGATGTGAAAAACATTTTTTTTAAAGCAAGCAGATGGTGAGAGTCTAACGTAGTAAGCCTTAACTAATTTATAATGAAAAAGAATCAACAATGAGTTAGGTGGTAGGGTGGGCTTTATAAGCTGAACCGACAAAGTGGTAAGTACATCTACTTCTAGATGAGTATTTTTGCTCTATAAAATCTATAAAATAGAATAGAAATAAATAGATAGAATCATTATATACTTTTTTTTTTGTAAATACATACTTATTATACATAGTAACACCCAGACATAGAACAAACATCTATGTTTCCCACGCACAAATGTTTGTTCTCGGCGGGGATCGAACCCACGACCCACAGCACGGAAGGCAGAGCCATTACCGACTGAGCTGTGACGCCTGTCGACATTTCACACAACGCCCTCTAGTCCTAAACTAAGCAATGCTAAATAGCATTAAGACATTATACATTTTTAGAACCTGGAGACTTCCGATCATTGAATCTGAATGAAACGAATGAAATAATAAAAGTTTATCTTTATTTGAACCACCAGATATCCTCCAATCCCGATTGGACTTCGCGAAGCAGCTCGGCGCCGACGGCACGATCCTGGTGGGGCGGGACTCCAACGAGGCGGAGCTGGTCAAGCAGATCCATTCGCTCCTCGGCACCCATCCCGACGTGTCCTTCGATGCGAGCGGGGCGCAATCTACTGTCAGACTTTCTATGCTGGTGAGATCATCCTATCCTACTAATATCATAATGTAAACGTTTAGATGTTTGTTTCAATCACGCTGAAACTACTGGACTGATTGGGATGAAACTTGGAAACTACAGCGTGAGTTCTTCCACTGCCCTCTGAGGGGAAAATCTAAACAGCTATAGTTATAGAAATGTTTCTCAATTTTGATGAAAATAAGATTGACTTTTTTTTTGCATAAGTATCGGTTTTTTACCTGATTGTGTAAACAAATTCTGTAAAGTAACAATGGGTCTAATGTTGTTAGCACACTTGAAAATCTTTAGTTAAATTTTCTATGACCTAAACTGATCACAAGTAAATTTGTACCACATGGCACTATAGAGTTAGTTGGGAATGCAATGATACCCTTGTATGCGCAGGCCACGAAAAGCGGTGGAGTATCGGTGCTGGTCGGCATGGGGGCGCCGGAGCAGACGGTCCCGCTGGCCGCCGCGCTGGCCCGAGAGGTCGACATTAGAGGGATCTTCCGATACGTTAATGAGTGAGTACACACCGCCACAGGTCAGGTTATACACCCAATACAACCATAACTACACTACATACAATGCAGATGCTAGTTAAGGACAAATTTGTACGCCTTAGGGCAAATCACAGTGCAAATATCTATTATGTCACCATTTTACTTACCTGTGTTTACAAATAAATAAATTGAAATTGAAATTGAGAGGTACGTTGGGGCGGGAGCGCTCGCAGCCCTCCTACACAAACACACTGTCGTGTCTAGACCACGACGCGTTCTACTTCTAATAGTTCAAAGTCCAAACAGTATAGGTGGACGTGTCTTCGACTGTACCTACTGGCTAGTACCTTCTGGTTCTATGTATATCACACAAAGACAGAACTACCGACTGAACTGTGAGGCCAAGGGCGTGAATTAAACTGAATAGTTTGATGGTTGCGGGTTCGATCCCCAGCGATAACACACTTTTCATAGATATTGCGCCCATAACACTACACATTTTCATAAAATAATATAATAAATAGAATATTTTGTAACACTATAGTCAAACAACAAATCGTATTTTCCTTTGTATAACGAAAAAAGAGGTATTTTTAGTCCACCTTTGCGTAGATAATAGGCGGTCGCCTGCTCTCATAATTTGGTTGGTTAATAACTAGAGAACAAACCTAATCTCCGGTTTCGTCCCAGGTACCCGATAGCACTGGCGCTGGTAGCCAGCGGCAAGATAAACGTGAAACCGTTGGTGACCCACCACTTCGCCATCGAGGACACCGTGCAAGCTTACGAGGTTGCGAGAGCAGGACAGGGCATTAAGGTTATGATACACGTGCAACCGAGAGATGCCAATAACCCTACCAAGTTCTGAAGCACTTTACTTTTACCCCGCTACATACAGGGCATAGAACAGTTTATTTTATAAAACGAGTTATTATTAGAAGTTATCTTGTAAATAAAATATGAAATTGGTTGTTAAGTTTAATTATCAATAAATGTATAATTTAAGTATAAAAAATATTTTGAGATCAAAATAATGTTATTTATAGATATTTTTAAGCAACAATAAAGTAAAAGGTATAAATTCCATATTAAAAATATTTTGTTATATCCACTGACTTTTTTTACCTCGTACAGTCAGCTGCATCAACTGATTACCCCTCTGTTTTACAGATCTTAATATTAGATGATTTTTTTTTACTTTTCCTATCGAAAGAGGCCCGTACGTTAAAACATATACTTAGGTATAATAGCCGGCATGGAAGTTAAACCTACGAACATTAAAATAATAATCGTATTAGTTACCGTACGAAATGTAATTAATAGTAGACATAAAATATGTATGTGATAGCTTCCATGACGTCGCTATACCTAAGTAGTCGTCTATCTCTCCAGTAAATATTATCAGTTTATTTACACTGTACTGACAATGTTTTATTTTGTTATCTTTATGTTAGTAAACTTTGTTAGTTATGCAACAACGGGATGAGAATTTCATGAAATCTTCAGTTTGTGGGGGAACGTTAGAGATAATGCCAGTGAACTACGCAGCCGTGCTTTATGGACCTCTGGATTTGAGGATTGTAAGTTCTAATACAATAAGAATAAGAATAATTTAATGTTAAACTGTGCTGAAGAGATATGGTAGGAAAAGTTACAACAGCCTACCCATTACAGCATAATACAGTACGCACAAGGGATCTTTATCTCTCTGAAGGTAGGTGCAACGAATGATTGCGCATGTACAGGTGCGGGAAAAATCGTTTTTTTTTTTTTATTCATTATAGACAAACGTTTGACCGCAATCTCACCTGATGGTAAGTGACGATGCGGTCGACGATGTAGCACATTTGCCTAGAAGAAACCTATTCACTCTCCTCTTGAAAATATTCAAATTGTAAGTGTTCGGAAACACAGACGCCGGTTTACCTCCAATTCGACTCAAAAATGGGTTCTGCGTAGATACTTCAGGAAGACAAAGAACAGTTGTGACTATTATTAGGTAGCTAACCTTTTTACGAAGGTTAATTTCAAATCAGATAATTATTTCATGAAAAAAACTACGTTTATCAGTTTTTAAGTATACTTAGGTTGGTACCAGTCTCTTGCTGTTGTGGTCCATCTACATCTGTGGACTGCGGTTTTTTTTTTAATTTATAAAAAAATTATTGTCTCCAAAAAAAATCTCATTATTTTCCAGGAAGAATGGCCGGTACCAGAAATAAGTGATCATGGTGAGTGTAGCCTGTAACTTTCCTAAGACAATTATGTCCTAGGTATATGAAGCCACTTACCACTTCTTGTGATGACTGTACCTACGGATGTACGGACAAACGATTCCGAGGCGGCTATTAGGTACACTTAAACAACCCCAAAACATTTGAAAATAAAAGCTTTTACATTGCAAGTGGAAATGAGAACGTGCTAGCTAAGTAGGCTAGTTATAGATAGATAGATTTATATTTTTTTATTTGGTTCACAATCACAGGTAGGTACAGCACAAAACAAGCAGAAAAAAACAAACAATAAGTACTTACTCACACAATAAAATAAATCACTATAATTTTAGGTAAGCAGATGTGTGTGAGTGCTGACCATCGTTGACGTGAGCCAAAAGGGTCCTGCCTCAGCTTAATGCATCTCTGCAGAAGCAGAGCGGCGCTGATTTTCAGGCAGGACCTAGGAGCGGGTGACATCACACTGCCTTATTTAACTTAAAATTAAATTAAATAACTACAAGGCTGGTACAATAGGGAAGAGTTGGGTATCAAAGGTACACAGGGCATAGTGATTCACAGGTATACTATTCCTAGTCTTTTATTTTGTCTAACTGTTTAAACTAACAAACGTTATACTTATTCAGAGGTGCTGATAGAAGTGTCTTGCGTCGGTATCTGCGGTTCCGACGTGAAAATCTACAGTACCGGCAAATGTGGCGCTGAACTGTTCACGGAGCCCATGGTCATCGGACATGAGGGCGCCGGAACCGTCTATATGGTATGAATATAATTTCAGTAAAGAGGTTTCCCTGTATCTCTGTGCAATAAGACTGTCATATCATAAATAGGATTTGCCCTAATTTTTTTCTGAACAAATGGTTTTAAATGCGTCAGATGGGATTATTCCCTTCTGTCACCCTAAGCAACAGATTGGACAAAAATCTTGGGCAATGAAATGTAATGTTTTTAATAAGAAAAGAAAAAGAAGAAAAAATGTGATGTTTTCTTTCAGCGTTTGAGGACACTGGCAGAGCACAAAGGAATATTCAAATAAAAATGCTTGCGTCACAAAACTTACTAGATTTTTATATATTTTTAGAACCGAACTTCCCAAATGTTTCGCCAATGTTTTGTCAATACTACGCTTATTCTAACTGCTTCTCAATTCTTGGATACAGGTGGGGTCGAAGGTGACGTCACTGTCTGTGGGTGACCGCGTGGCGATCGAGCCCACGCAGCCTTGCCGCGCGTGTCCATTCTGCAAGCAAGGCCGCTACAACCTGTGCTTTAAGCCGCACTACTGTTCCTCCATGGGCGCGCCTGGGAATCTTTGCCGGTATTACAAGCACGTGGCCGACTTTTGCCATAAGTAAGTTGAGTCTTCAGTATCGTTCGTTCAATAAAATTGTTGTGTATGTAATTTTATTAGGGTTCTTCATTTTTTTTTATGGCAATCGTCCGTAGTTGGACATTTCCGCCAGCGTCACGGTTCTTCGTGATCAAAAGTAAATCAATTTCGTTGGCCTAACAAACTCGTTTATCTTAATAATAAATAAATAATAAATAAATATTCAGGGACATTTCACACAACACCCTCTAGTCCCAAACTAAGCAATGCTTGTAATATGGGAACCAGATGGCTGATAGAATACTTACATACTTTTTTTTTTGTAAATACATACCTATAATACATACTAACACCCAGCCATAGAACAAACATCTATGTTTTGCACGCACAAATGTTTGTTCTTGGTGGGGATCGAACCCACGACCCACAGCACGGTAGGCAGAGCTATTACCGACTGAGCTGTGACGCCTGTCAAATCTAATTGGTACAACTACCCTAGTCTCCCATTTTGAGAGTCGCGGTAGAGCGGTGTGGGGTACTACTGCTACTGTCTATAAGGTCGACTGTTGAAAATTAAGAAGTGTAACAATACGGACGAAGGACTTTGGGTTGATGGCAGCAATGTTCCAGCATTCCCGATGGCGTTGTTGATGCCGAGATTGTATGTGGTGGCCGGGGTGAGGTTAGCAGGGCAATGCACAACACATCCCAACTTGGGACTGCAGTGCAAATCTTATTCCCCCACCATGAATTAGTATACAAATGGTTTCACGGCTGCCCAGGCTTCTTTCAGATCTTCAAAACTCTTCAAAACATTATGGGGTAGCGGGGTAGCCAAAAACACGACTTTTTTCAATAATTCCATATCAATGTTCCCAGGATACCAGAAAATCTGACGATGGAAGAAGGGGCTGCAGTGCAACCCCTTGCTATTGCCATCCACGCGTGTAACAGAGCTGGTATCAAGATTGGCGCGAAGATCGCCATTTTAGGCGCAGGGCCAATAGGCATCCTGTGCGCTATGTCTGCCCGAGCTATGGGCGCGGGGAAGGTACTGCTAACTGGTAAGTATCCACAGATTCACGTAGATTCTTTAGCCTGTTTGAAAGCCTCTGTTTTGAGAGGGCTTATCGGCGAATACTATTAGCGGTGACAGTTCTTTCACACGGCCAGACTCCGTAACCACGAACAAATCTGACAGTCGCCGCGTTACGTAAACCTAGTGAAGGGTTTCATGTAAAACGCAGTATTATTCCTAGGACTTTATTTATTGTAGTGAGCACACGGGTAAAAATCGGTGGCGGCCATACAGCGAAAAGGGAAGAAGCTCTATTTTTTTTATTTTACAATACTAGAGCTTTACTGTCACTTTTGACAGTGACCTCCTATTGAGTTTACTTACTAATACACGGCTATTCAACACCTAACACATAATGCGCGTCACCGCCAGCTCGACTGCTAAACGTTGTAACGTCACGGCGCAGTGTATCGGATACGCTAACTTTACGCTACGTTTGTCACATTTGTTTGAGCCCGATTTTTACAAGTGCTGAAAGTAGGTACCTACTACCTACCTAAAGCTGATTCTGAAATGACTGCGTTCCCTTCATGTTCACCTAGATCTAATAACCATTGATAATCTATTAATTCTTTACAGACGTAGTACAATCTAGACTGGATACAGCTCGCGAGTTAGGCGCAGACTACACCCTACTCACAACAAAAAATGACTCGGATACAAGAATAGTAGACATGATCGAATCCCTCTTGGGAGATCAGCCAGATATCACCATCGACGCGTGCGGGTATGCGCAGGCGCAGCGAGTTGCTATGACGGTGAGATCATCATATTGAAGCTGGACATAGACTATATTCTCCGTGGAATCACGCAAGAAACCGCTTGTTAATACAAAAGATAAAACACAGTGTAACTATTCCAAGGTTAAACAGAGTTTATGAGATAGGGTAAGGATTAAACCCCGAAGCCCATGAAGAATTTGAGGAATCTTGTTAATATTATAGGTGACAAAAACCGGAGGGACAGTTCTTGTGGTCGGCATTGGAGAAGACAAAGTCGAGGTGCCATTGAGCCAGACGATGCTGAGAGAAGTTGACGTAAAAGGATCTTATAGGATCGTCAATACGTAAGTTTATTATTTCCCCTCGAAAAAGGCTCTTTTAAACTGAGAATATAGTTTAAAATTGCTTGTTTATTTACTTTTAAATGATCTAAAATAGAAACGAAGTAAATGTGGATCAATGATCGCGTATATTTCAATTTCAATATTTAGCGCCCAACGTGGTATGCCCCGTGTTGGGCGCCAAATATCTAAAACATCGATTTAAACCTTTTTATTGCGAAATTAGTAATACGATTACTATGCAGTAGAAAATAGTACGATGGTATTTACTTCCCTGGACATCTTTTTATTTGTGCTCCCCGGACAAGCTTTTCACCAAGAGGAGTTCAAGTATTGAGTACTGACTGGGCATGGCATCCCACTACTATTATACATTTCAAAGTTTTGATGTTTGGGTTTCAACCACGCTGTAACTACTGGTCCGATTTGGATGGAATAAATTATAGTTCGTAACCTGGATTAACACATAGGCTATTTTTCCCGTTATTTTTTTGTTTTTTTTCGTGGACGAAGTCCCGGGTAACTGCTAGTTCTTAATAACTGTTTGTTCCAGGTACCCAGCAGCGTTGGCCGCAGTGTCAAGCGGAACTATACAATTAAAAAAGTTCATCACTCACCACTTCCCGTTAGAAAAGTGTAAGGAAGCGATCGACTTGGCCACAACCGGCGCTGCTATGAAGATTATTATACACGTGCAGAAATAACCACAGTTTACTCAAATCACACCAAGATATTACATTATAAATAGCATTTTTAAGTGACTGTCTATTTATGTACCTATTAATAAAAAGTCTACAAATAAAGAGGTTGTTTTTATTTTAATACAAGAAACTTAATAATTAAAATACAAATATATTGGCAGTATTTGTAACAAAATGAATATCAAATAAATTACAATACAATACTTGAAATTAATAAATATATACTTTTGGATGACATATTTTTTACGTTTATCATTACAATAACAAATCTAAAATACTCTAAAATTATGACGTTTACTTACTAGAGCTAGGAGTATGTAGTAAGTACGAACCGTAAGCATGTTTTTCTCTGTTCGTACATTATCACAGAAGGTTCAGTTTGGAGGAGTTGAAGACCCCGGGGCGAGTGTTGAGCACATTGTTGGTGCGGGGGACCGGCATGCTGCCTAGCTTGTGGCCAGATGTTCCTGAAAATAATAGACAAGTAGGTGAATAAAATATGAATAATCGCACTACTATTACAAATGTCAAAGTTTAGATGTTTGTGGGATGAAACTTGGAATATATCGTAACCTCATAGATAGATAGATAAACACTTTATTGTACACAAAGAAGAAACAGGACATAAGAGAAAACAATTAAAGCTAATGTACAATGGGCGGCCTTATCGCTAAAAGCGATCTCTTCCAGACAACCTTTGGATGGAGAGGATAAACAGAAAGACGGCGGTGTACATAGGTTATTTTTTATCCCGGAAAATGAAAAGGATGAAACGGGGCGCGGACGAAGTCGCGGTGGAAGCTAGTAGGTATTTAATACTATGGAACATTTGAAATGTTCAAGATTGTGATTAAGTGGTGTGTCACCTCCTGCGAAGGATGTGGATGCAGACTTGTTCCTTGGCGCGGCGCCCCTCGCGCCGGCCGCACCGCGCCCCCTGCCGAACGCGCCGCGAACTGCCTTCTTCTTAGCAGCTGATGTCGTTTTGCGTTTGAACCTGGATACAGTTTAGTATTTGTATTTATTTATATAAATAAATATTCACGTACATTTCATTTCATGTATGTATGTATTATAAGTATGTATTTACAAAAAAAAAAGTATGTAAGAATTCTATCAGCCATCTAGTTCCCATATCACAAGCTTTGCTTAGTTTGGGACTAAAGGGCGTTGTGTGTAAAGTCCGTGAATATTTATTTATTTATTTCACACGACGCCCTCTAGTCCCGAACTAAGCAAAGCTTGGGAACTAGATGCTGATATAGAATACTTAGTTTTTTTTTGTAAATACATACTTATAACAAATAGGGACTTATGCCAGAAATCCCTTGCGTGTTGCCCCTGCGAAGGGGATTTCTGGACTTTTTGTCCAGAAATCCCCTTAGCGAGCCCTGCGACTGCCGGCAGGGGATCTTTGGACAACAAGTCCAGAAATCCCCTGATGGGCTCTTTTACATTGTTACAGATAAATACTGCAAATTCAAATTTTAATGTGATGGTAAAATATTTGATGTACTATCGGCAAAATTTCCGCCTTACCAGTTTTGAAACTGTTTCGCTTGCAAGCAGTTAGCTACCTGACCCCGCCTTTTTCTTTTGTCTTCTTATTTTGACCAACCAGAGACCTAAACATCTATTTATTTTTATGACGGCCCATTGTTTTCATAACTTTTACACCCAAAATAATTTGTTTCTATTGGTATTCAAAAATTAACGGCTAGTCGGTTTACAGGAAATGCACCCTTAAGGTGGTAAGGTAGAACTTTTGCTGATGGTACCTACTTAGATGTAAATTATCTTACTAATATTATAAATGCAAAAGTTTAGATGTTTGGATGTTTAGATGTTTGTGTTTCAATCACGTCAAAACCACTGAACCAACTTGGATGAAACTTGGCATATATATAGTTCGTAACCTGGATTGACATATAGGCTACTTTTTATCCCGAATAATTAACAGGATCTACAGGATAAAATGAACGAAAAGGATTAGCAGCGCCAATTGGCAAGAGGATTTCATTGTCATGTCATGTCACGTCAGTTTGACAGGGCGTAGTACTACCTCTTTGGTCTAACAACTAGCGTTTGACATTCCAGGAGGTACGAGTTCGGTGTAATGAGGTGTAATGTCAAGTTTCTCAAAGAAGTATCCGCTCGGTACACGCACAGATAATATAATGTACACGGAAACTGTAGACGCGTACGAAGTCGCGGGTATCTACTAGTTTAAAATAATGAGAAACAATAATGTTACTTCTTCCGAACCCCTCCTCTGTAAGTCTTCCGTCCCGTGTTGTTCTGCAGGTGAGAGGTTCGCGCGACGCTCCCCCACTCGGTGTCGGAGCCCGACTCTTGCTGGAACTCATTGCTTTCCTTAACCGTCTCCTGTTCTAACTCATCTTGGTACTGCATCAGGAGGCCTGCAATTTTTGCTAATATCAATAACTCACGATTTTCTCAAAACATAAAAGAGTAAAACAAATTGCTCTTTTTGGAAATTTATGAGGTTTTTTTTAATTAACCTATATTGTCCCACTGCTGAGAGAATTATGTAAGTAGGTATTGTTTTTTTTTCAGACTAATAATAATAATAAGTCCACGATTATTATTATTATTTTTTTATTATTAATATCGGTTGAACTAGCAAATAGTTTGTTTTAAAAGGTCTTTATTTATCTTAACAAATATAAAAGTAATATCACAAAACACAGTTCAGTACACTCGGCAGGCCTCTACGTTTTTTGTCAAAAATTAACTTATTAAATACTAGTAAATTTAAATTTTTGAAAAGGTACTTAAGGAATAATAAATAAATAAATATTCATGGACTTTACACACAACGCCCTCTAGTCCCAAACTAAGCAAAGCTTGTAATATGGGAACTAGATGGCTGATAGAATACTTAAATACTTTTTTTTTTGTAAATACATACTTATAATACATAGTAACACCCAGACATAGAACAAACATCTATGTTTGCTACACACAAATGTTTGTTCTCAGTGGGGATCGAACCCACGACCCACAACAGCACGGAAGGCAGAGCTAATACCGACTGAGCTGTGACGCCTGTCACATAATAATTTGGTGTTACACCTGTATGAACAATTTTTATTCTGTGCATTTTTAAATAAACAGACTGAAGCAAACAGGCTGAAATCGCCTTAAATATCTACTTACCCATCTTTTCAACTGCATAGGCAGATGTTATTTTGAGTAGTTCAGCGCCATATTTGTCGTAGTTAGCGCGTGTCACGTGCGGCAGCGACAACATGTCGGCTGCAGTCTCGGGCAGGCGTGCCGACATCGCCTTCAGTGCGGCCACGGGCAGTACTGCGGCCAGCGACGCGCCGCGCGCCGAACCCATCTCTCTGTGCACGGAATAGAGTTTAAATTACTTTAGTTTTATTTTATTTTTAAGCTAAACTAGGCAGTATGATGTCTCCGCTCTCAGGTCCTGAAAACCAGCGCCGCTCTGCTCCTGCTGAGCTGCATTAAGCTGAGGCAGGACCTTTTTGGCTCACATCAACGCGCTGGTCAGCACACACACCTGCCCAGCCTACCTACCTACCTACCTACTAGGTACTTATTGTTTTCTTTTTTTATGTTTGTTCTGTGCTATACCTGTGTTGTGATTGTGTGTCAAATAAATGAATCTATCTATCTATCTATCTAAATTAGCATGGCAAATTGGTGTTTAAGGCTGCGTATTCAACGTGTTATAATGTCTTTATAAGCAGAAAAAGGTCTTATTCAGACCAAACACGTGAATAGATTGGAATGTGCAAAAGTTGAATTTTTTTGTTTGTTTTAGAAATTTGCGACCACTTTTAGTGCTTATTTACTTTGCGTATGTATCCAGCCTGTTAGTACACATGCACCATACTATAACATCACACCCACACATAGACACTTTAGCACGTGTGCAATGCTATTTTTAAGGAAACTTTAAGACGCTTTTCATGAATGAAAAGCATCGAAATATTTAAAGTTGTCGAACAAATGTTGTTCGCCATGACGTGTAGAATAACCCCCTATCAGACTTATAGGCACATTATGTTACACCCTGTATAATTAATTGTACGTAATAAATATTTGTCGTCTACATACATAAAACTACAAATACAACAAATTGGATAGATCTGGCTTAGGACCGAGACAACTGGAGAACACTGGAGGAGGCCTATACCCAAGAGGGGTCCTAACTAATTAATTTTTTCTCAATACAGTTTAAAGTGTTTATATTTTTATAAAAGTAAGTTAGGAATAAAGGCTTTTATTTTATTTTTATTTATAATAAATATTTGAATTTGAATATTACCTGCAGGCTTCAACAAGATCGGCATAACATCTCTCTTCGATGCGTTTAATGAGTGCGTTGATGGGAGTGTCTGCTGGCTGTGCCGCGGCGACGGCCGCTGACTGTACGCAGCCCTTCTTGTCCTGCTTCATAGGAAACACTATGCGGAGGTTATCGTCCATCAGTCTGAAAACGTTTAAACAAACAGGCGTCACGACTCTCGTCAGTAATAGCACTGCCTTCCGTGTTGTGGGTTCGATCCCCACTCAGAACAGTAGCCTAGCGGTAACGACCCTTCCTTTAGGATCGAATCTTAACATCAAAGGGGCTATCAGCTTGTTTTATCAATTTTTTTTTACAATTTATAGGCAAGCGTATGACGGCGATCTCACTTGAGGGTCGAGTACGAGTTTACAGTGTGCAATACGTCCGACGTCCAGCACACCGGTGTGCGCTGCTTGGTATGGAAACACTGAGCGGATTTTTTGAGAAGCTTGGTCTCGTCAAGCTTCCGCTCAGTGTTTACATATCAAGCAGCGCACACCGGTGTGCTGGACGTCGGACGTATTGCACACTGTAAACTCGTACTCGACCCTCTGATGTTTTTTATAAAACTAGTGTTTTTGTAGTTGTATAAAAACAATTTCCTTGTTTCATGCAACACTGGATGAGACTGCAGCAGTGGACCAATACAGGTTGATGATGATGATTCTCATCATCATCAACCTGTATCGGTCCACTGCTGGACGTAGGTCCCTCCCGCGACGCGCCACTGAGCTCGGTCTTCGGCTCTTCTCATCCAGCGTCTACCAGCTACATTTCGCAGACCGCCGCCCTATCTCATGATGATGATGCTGTAAAATCTCACTATTATAAATGTCAAAGTTTAGATGTTAATGTTTCAATCACGCTGTAACTACTGGTCCGATTTGGATAAAACTTGGAATATATTATAGTTCGTAACCTAGACACATATGCTACTTTTCCCGCTTTTTTTCGTGGTCGAAATCGCGGGTAACTGCCAGTTGTAAATAAATAATACCAACTTGTGTACATTGGGTCCGAGCACGAGGTATGCGTTGGCGATGTCGTTGTGCACGACCAGCTTCTCAGAGAGCAGGCCGCGCACCACCAGCTGCCGGAGCAGACGCGACGGGTCAGCGCGGTTCCACGTCTTGCACCTGCGGACATCGACCGACCAGCGTTATTACATAAATCCTATCCTACTAATCCTACTTCCTATCCTACTAATATTATAAATGCGAAAGTTTAGATGTTTGGATGTTTAGATGTTTGGATGTTTGTGTTTCAATCACGTCAAAACCACTGAACCAACTTGGATGAAACTTGGCATATATATAGTTCGTAACCTGGATTGACATATAGGCTACTTTTTATCCCGAATAATTAACAGGATCTACAGGATAAAATGAACGAAAAGGATTAGCAGCGCCAATTGGCAAGAGGATTTCATTGTCATGTCATGTCACGTCAGTTTGACAGGGCGTAGTACTACCTCTTTGGTCTAACGACTAACGTTTGACATTCCAGTAGGTACGAGTTTGGTGTAATGAGGTGTAATGTCAAGTTTCTCAAAGAAGTATCCGCTCGGTACCCGCACAGATAATATAATGTACACGGAAACTGTAGACGCGTACGAAGTCGCGGGTAACTGCTAGTAATACATACTAACACCCAGACATAGAACAAACACCTATGTTTGCCACGCACAAATGTTTGTTCATGGTGGGGATCGAACCCACGAGCCACAGCACGGAAGGCAGAGCTATTACCGACTGAGCTGTGACGCCTGTCAGATCTTTGAACTTATTAGTCACGTCGTCATCATTCGTGCGGAGTCAAAACTAAGGTTGACCTCCATGTATCTACCTAGTACTACTTTACTAACATAGTTTTAAGTTTTTACTAACAACTGTGTCTTATCTAACAACACCGCTCAAGTCATTTTTGCTCACTTTTCAGGAGAGACTAAAAACTGTGTATTTTATTCAATTCAAAAGCTTTCAGGCTGAAATTATTAACAGGTGCTTTAATATATATGACAAATGTTTTGTTATGCCTATTATATCATCCATATTTATCCATATCTTTGGTTGTTCGAAATAAATTTATATTTGATTTGATTACTATCTAACTGTGACGAGTTTCAATATAATTATAGTATGCTGAATGAAGTTTATTCTGTGTTCGGGCCTGTTTCATCATTCTTAATCATTTCTAACCAGAAAAGCTCCAATGTGATCAATTTTGGTACACATTTATTGGTTAGAAAACTTGTTTCGATCAAAATGATATTTTTGCTGAACCTTTGCATTGATATTCTTTAGATCGTAAAGCTTTGCGATTTTGCATAAGTTCAGTGAGTTTATATCTTCGTGACAGGCGTCACAGTTCAGTCGGTAGCTCTGCCTTCCGTTCTGTGGGTCGTGGGTTCAATCCCCACCAAAACAAACATTTGTGTGTGGCAATCATAGATGTTTGTTCTATATCTGGGTGTTACTATTGTAAGTACGTATGTACTATCGGCAAAATTTCCGCCTTACCACTTTTGAAACTGTTTCGCTTGCAAGCAGTTAGCTAACTGACCCCGCCTTTTTCTTTTGTCTTCTTATTTTGACCGACCAGAGATCTAAAAAACTAATTATTTTTATGACGGTCCATTGTTTTCATAACTTTTACACCCGAAAGAATTTGCTTCTATTGGTATTAAAAAATTAACGGCTAGTCGGTTTACAGAAAATGCACCCTTAAGGTGGTAAGGCAGAACTTTTGCTGATGGTACAAATGTTAATATTAGTAAGTAGATCTGACCGGCCATGTATAGGGGTGTTGTGGAGGGCCGCGATGCGTTGTTGCTGCGACCCTTTCAGCGCGTCCGCGACGTGCAGCAACGTGTACGCTGCGCGCGCGCCGCCGGTCATGCCTCGGATGCAACGAACTATCACTTTGCAATCTTCTGTCACGTCCACGGGCTGAAATTATACGTATTACAAGGGATTAAAGCAGGTTTTTGATAATAAAAATTTATAAATATTTATAAATATTCAGGGACATTTCACACAACACCCTCTAGTCCCAAACTAAGCAATGCTTGTAATATGGGAACTAGATGGCTGATAGAATACTTATATACTTTTTTTTTGTAAATACATACTTATAATACATAGTAACACCCAGACATAGAACAAACATCTATGTTTTGCACGCACAAATGTTTGTTCTTGGTGGGGATCGAACCCACGACCCACAGCACGGAAGGCAGAGCTATTACAGACTGAGCTGTGACGCCTGTCAAAAATATTTTCAAGGTCCTACTAGTATTATCTTTGACCTTGACAGGCATCACAGCTCAATCGGTAATAGCTCTGCTTTCCGTGCTGTGGGTCGTGGGTTCGATCCCCGCTGAGAACTGACATTTGTGTGTGGCATAGATGTTTATTCGATGGCTCGGTATCACTATGTATTGTGTGTTATATTACAAAGGATTAGAGCAGATTTTTGCCTAAAGAAATGTTTTCACTAGTATTTATCTATGCTTTTAAAACACGGAATAGGTATTTAGCGACATTTACATAGTGCTACGATCTTTGGAAGGCACGTTACCTTCGTGCGTCTTCTTCACTCTTAATTTAATGATGGAATAAAATGAGCATTGGCTTCCTAAAAAATAATACATTACAAAAACCAACCGTGTAGTGATTACTATAGAATTTGTTTTTGACTAGCGACTATTTTTGCACCCAAAAGTTTTTTCAAGTGAATACGAACCTTATACTCCTGCGCATTGAGGCAGTTATCGCAAGCAGTTTTCTTATCGGTTCTGCACATCTCTCGGTCAAACCGCTCGCCCAGGTAAGCTAGTACTTGCGCCCGTCTGCACTCGCTAACGCTTTCACACACTTCCACCATGCGCAGGAGGTTCTCGATGTGCACGCGTTTCGCTTCGGGGGAAGCGTTTCGTTCCACTGCGACCAAAAATAGTATAATAATAACCATTTTTCAAGACAATTTATATTAACTTTTAAATCTCTGCAAGTAAATAAATCTTTACTAATGCGAGCATCACTGCTTGGCGGCAGAAATAAATAGGTGCGGTGGTAGTATTTCCCCGGACGAGCTCGCACACAAAGAGCCATACTACTATTACTTCTACTACTAGTAGTAGGGTACATACTGTCAAGTAGCCGGCGGTATCTGCTGACATCTGCGTAGGAGTAGTACAATATGCATTGAGCTCGCTCGCCGTCCCGCCCGGCTCGGCCTGCTTCCTGAAATACGTTCATTAGCTTCAGAAAGTTTTTATAGTTGGAGGGTAAAAAAAAGTATTGTTTTCTTATTTATGGCGTCTGTCCGTCATTGCGACATACATTCACCTACAATAGTCAAGGAATCAAAGCTGGCCCTGAGGGACTCTTTGTCTCATATCTAATTGATCGAGCGAGCGAAGCGTCTCAATTTCGAGATTGGCCAAAAATGCTTTTGTCCGGCTGTCTGTCTGTCTGTCAGTTCTCGCCTACAGATCGCATTTATCAACCGATTTCGATGAAAATCGGCACACAAGTTCCTTGATTTATTTAAATTTTATAGTCGAGCGCGATTTTTGATTTGGGGGTAAATAGGGGGTAAATGAGGGGAAGTTTGCTGTACTTTATGTGTACATTCTTGTCAATGTAGCAAAATGGCTGTCGAATGAAGCACTCTGAGCAACTTTTCGAATCTCGCTTCAACTCCAACGAAAGTACCGAAATGGAAATGAAGACAAAGTTGGTAATACCTGGTAGTACCCTTCGACAGATTTAGGCATGCTGTGATGTATCACATAACGAACATCTGCCTTGTCCACGCCCATTCCAAACGCTATCGTTGCACAGATCTGTGGAAAAAATTTAAGATGAATACAATTCAGGTGGAGAATCTAAGAACGGTATATAAACCAACGCTGGTCATAATTTTTTTTAATAGAACCAGCATTTATATTTTGTTAAATATGTTTTCTTTCTAGATAGGCATATTTTAACAGGAATTAGTCTCAAAATCTTCTGTCTGTAATCCCGTGATGTTCAATTTATTCATAGAATTTGAATGTCCATGAATATTTCATATTTATTATATGACAGAATTTCGTGTTTAATATTTTAAGTCTTTACTTACCTAAAATAGGTACAAAAAAATTTAAGTGCACAAAAAAAGTTGTTTACAGAGATTTGAACCAGCAACCTCTGGATCAATTCCTACTATTTAGTGAGTATATCTCACCACTTTGAACTTGTCCGCGACCCACCCCGACTGCACAGTTTCCCTCCTCTTGTCGTTGAGTCCGGCGTGGTAGGGCGCCGCGTTCACTCCCGCCCGACGGAGATCGTCCGACAAACTCTCGCATTCCTTGCGGGATAGGCAGTATACTATTCCCGAGTCCCTGAAAATAACATTCAAATTACACGACACTACCTTTAGTGGCATAACGAGTAGTTACAGTGTTCCGCAGTCGAGTTGATGTACCCACGCTATTTTTAACTCGACACTACATATTGAAGTGTGCATCGCCGCTTAACATCAGGTGAGATTCCGGTCAAACGTTTGCCTATAAGGTTTAAAAAAATATACCTATATAGAGTAGAGACAAAGTGAGATCACGTATATTTGAGGAAAAGGTCCAGAATGGCTGATCTGCACGCAATTTTTTTCTTTTAAAGCCAAAAACAGTCTAGATTACGTTTTGTACACAAAAAAAAAACAATCGAATAAAACTGATTTTTTTTCTACTTACTGAAAAAAAATGATTTTGAAAAACTTCATGAGAAGACTTGCGCAAGAGTGACATACTAAAGAGGAAGTCTATACCCAGCTGTGGGTGCATACGAGCTAAATAAATAGATAAAAGAACTTTATGAATGAGTTTGATGTCAAATTAACACAAAAAAATTGCCTCTTTAGTCACCTCTCTCTAGCCTCAAAGGTTTGCTGGAAGAAAACTCTTGTTAGGGTTAAGCTCGCCTTTGTACATGTTATCTATTTCTGTCTTTTGTTTATGTCCTGTGTTGTGTGCAATAAAGAATTAAGAATTGAAAGTGCGAGATGGCGACTAGCCCGAAAAAAATTAAGCAAAAACATTCGCGATGACATAGCGATGGACATAAGTACGTCACAAAAAATCGCACCTGATAAACTTCTCCTTTATAATGTTAATGATATCCTGATTGACGCTTTTCGGTTTCTTCTCCAATATGGAATACACCAGGTTTGGTCGGTTGAAACTGCACAGGAACCATTTACACCTCGTCACCTGTATACAGAATATTTGGATGAAATAGGCTTACCTACCCGCGAATTCATAAACGCTGTAGGCGCATCTTTTTTTTATTAGCCTATTCTGTCCCACTGCTCGGCCTTTGCCTCCCCCTCTTCCCTCCACTCGTCACGGTCCCTCGCCAAACTAGGCCAGTCCCTGTTAAAAACATCAAGGTCGTCCCTCCACCGCCGTTTCGGTCTACCTCGGCGGCGATTTCCATCTCCGGGGAAATCTAATCTAATCTAATCATCGCCTCTAATCTTCAAAAATATTGAAATGTAATGGGGAGGGTTGTTTGACATTACCCGTCGCCTAGACTTTCGTATTGAGGCTTTGCAGTAATTACTAAATGTTCTAAACAACAGGTAGGTACCTACCTGTTGTTTAGAACATTTAGTAATTTCCTGAACACTAACCATCCGAGTGGGATTCTTAACTTGACTCTATTATCATATTAATACTTTTAATTGTACAAAGTAGGTTTATGAATGAGTAACATTTCACTTTGAGTGACTCTAGTTTTAGGCGTTAGAGATGTTATTTATTAAATATCTGTTGTGAAAAATGAACGACCGACCTTATTTCATAATTTGAGTTAAAAAGTATCGATGTCAGTCATTCGTTTTGTTTCGAAAAAAAAGAAGAAGGGTTGGTAACGGGGAAGAGATTCGGTCTGATGTTTTTTTAGGTTTTGGTTGGGATTTTTATTAGATAATGCCTGCACCCTGTTATCTTTTGCCAAATAGTATAATAAATAATGTACAACAGTCCTTTTATAGTTTAACTTGAGTAGTTCTGTTTCAACTTCTTCTTGACGGCCGTTACATCTATTTATGCTGAAAAAAAAACACAGTTTGATAGATTTGTCGTAACATCACCTTCAGTTGATGCAAGATGTCCATTCGAACGCGCGGCGTGGCCGTGGCGGTTAGTGCCATTATGTTGGTGTCGGGGAAGCGCTCGCGCAGCATAAATAGCCGTTTATAGTCCGGACGAAAATCGTGGCCCCATTGAGACACGCAATGTGCTTCGTCTATTACGAATCTGGGGAATAATCACGCTAAAATAAATCGCAGGGTTTTAGTTGCAAATAATAATAAATATTCATGGACATTTCACACAACGAACTCTAGACCAAACTAAGCAAAGCTTGTAATATGGGAATTAGATTACTGAAAGAATACTTAAATATTATAGTAATACACACTTTTTAAAATGTAAGAAAATTGGCTAATAGAGTTATCCATCATTCTGCCATAGATGTTTATAAATAAATGAAATGTTGAACGTTGCAATGACTAAAACTTTTTTTTTAAGCTGACCGTTACAAAGATTACCTAGAAATCTTCCCTCGTGAGTACAGCATATCCAACATTGACTGAAACTTGGGAGAATTGCTGACTTTCTCTGGCGTTACGTAAAGGAGCTTCAATGGAGGTTCGCGCAATGACAACTTGTGGTAGATATCGTCTGTGGCAGCTACTGATATATCGCCCGATAGATGTGCCGCTGGAATCTAAATAATAAAAATATTCTACAAAAAATACTGTTTTAAAATATGGGTTCGTCCGGGGAAGTAATATCGCAAAAATGTTTGTCGCACATCAATGATGCTCGCATTGCTGTGTTGAAGGGTATGGGTGCCGATGCAATTACACACACCTTTGCGAATCAGAGTGTTGGACGCAGAGCAAAACCACACCGGGCACGTCAGTAAGCACGCACTGTGGGTAATAGTGGGTATTTATTAATGTTATTTTTATTTTTGACAAAGCCCCTATACAGCTACAACACAAATTTATTTATTAACTTTTAGAAGTCTTTTACTATTATTGATTTTTTACTATACCTACCTATTGTTTTGTATAAAAGTGACGTAACTAAGTGTTCTCTATAAGATCCTATGGTTAAAATAAATAAATATATAATATAATACACTTTATTACGTAGAGCCCGTAGAGGTAATCGCTCAATAACTGGGCCACCCGCATCATCCAACACTTTCTAACAGAAAAAAGATTAGTTCAACTCAAATAACATTATGAAAACAGATTTTGAAAAGATCACTCCTAAAAACTGCAATCACAACAGAGAATGGTCGTCACGAGTTTTTGTGTAATGCCTTTTGGTCTGTTACTTACGTCTAGAGAAAGCAGTTTATTGACTTGATCTAGGATCAGAGACTTCAGTGGAGATATCACAATGGTGACTCCAGGAGTTAATATTGCGGGTAGTTGATAACACAAAGACTTTCCTGAAAGAAAAAAGAACGCATTTACAACATCAAGAACGTATTGTGACACTTGTGTATTGATAGATACGGGTATTTATTGATTTCTAGTAACCTGTATGGTACAATTCTCTCACAAAGTCAATAATCTTAGAAAACGTATTTGTAACTACAAAGTTCTACAAACTATTTCTGATTTTAACCATCTTTATAACTCGCATCACGTAAAAAGAGAGAGCCAGTGATTTCGCCAGCAGCGGTATAGTCAACATGAGATGGAATTTAGTCAGGTTTCGTCAGTCACGTGACGCTGATAATACTACTAATCCTACTAATATCCTACTAATATTATAAATGCGAAAGTTTAGATGTTTGGATGTTTGTGTTTCAATCACGTCTAAACTACTGAACCAACTTGGATGAAACTTGGCATATATACAGTTCGTACCCTGGATTGACACATAGGCTACTTTTTATTTCGAATAATTAACAGGATCTACAGGATAAAATGAACGAAAAGGATTAGCAGCGCCAATTGGCAAGAGGATTTCATTGTCATGTCATGTCACGTCAGTTTGACAGGGCGTAGTACTACCTCTTTAGTCTAACGACTACCGTTTGTCATTCCAGTAGGTACGAGTTCGGTGTAATGAGGTGTAATGTCAAGTTTCTCTAAGTATCCGCTCGGTACACGCACAGATAATATAATGTACACGGAAACTGTAGACGCGTACGAAGTCGCGTGTAACTGCTAGTACTAAAATATTTTTTTAAAACATACCTCCTCCTGTCGGCATCAAAACAAAGCAGTCATTCCCTAACAACGTAGCGTTGATAACTTGCAGTTGATTCGGTCGGAAAGACTTGAGACCAAATTTCTCACTGAACATCTCCATCATAAGTGATGAGTGAGGGTAGTCTTTGCCATCAAATTCTCCTGAAAATAGTTCCTTCATTTATCTACTATTTTGTGTCTACTAATACGAGTAAGTATTATGATATTGATCATTGATAAACTCCAAAATGACGCATTGGTTTCTGTTGTAAATAATTCAGATTTGCTTTACCATCATTTGCTCTTTGAAAAAGATGTGCGACCATCAAACAATATCAATGTATTTTATCCTATTAGTGTACTTTAATAGAATTACCTGTGATTCCATCATTCTGCGTGCCAGCCGCAAAATCACCCATACCCTCATATTTAGCCTTCCCATCACTTATAGCTACAGTATCATCCATCAAATTAATCTCCTCCGAATCTCTACAAGTCAATGTTTCTATATCATCTTCAAAATCCTCAATCCTATACTCAGGCCATCCGTCTTCATTGACTACTATTTCCTTGTTATTTATAAATTCAATACTGGAGTTGTTTGAGGCAGAGTCAATGAGATTTACGACGTTTGTGGCTGGGAGTGGGAGTATATCTGTATCATCAATATCTATGGGTATTATATCGTCGTAATCTTCATCTTGAATGCTTTCTTTGACTATAGGAGAAACTACGGTGCATGGTTTGTTGTAGTTTATAAGGGAATTTTTTCCTAGTTGCGGTGGTTGGAAGTCTACGGAACTGCTTGGCATAGGAGCACATTTTGGAGCGTCTTCCAACGTTATAGGCTTTAACTTTTCAGTGGCATTTCTAATTCTTTCAGCTATGTTTGATTGTATATCTCTTACCGGTGTTGTATTTTCTTCGGTTAGACGGGATGGCTTTTTGAAAACGAATTTACCTTTACTTTTATTTACACTATCATTTTCCGGCTGGTTATTTACGTCGTTATTGGAATCATTGCAAGGAGAAAATGCGTCGAATGATAATGACTTTTTCGCCTGTATTTCTGAATAGATAGTTTTACTAGTCCCTGGTTTATTGTAGCTACTGAAATCTGGTGTAGATGTTTGTACATTTTCGTGTAGATCTATTGGCTTTTTAACAAACGCCTGGCTCGTTTCTAAATTAAAATCATCTAAATCATCATCATAGTTATTCATTAACGACTGACTGGCATTTGTCTCATTAGATTCATTATTATCTCCATGAGAATTTTCATTCATTACTACTTGCATGCTTATACTATTATTTTTTGTATTCATAACTGATTTCAATTTACTTTTATAATATTTGACTTTTGCATAGGTTTTCTTGTCATAACCAGGGAATTTATCTTTGATACAATTGGGGATTCTATCAAAAGCTTCAAAAACCTTCTCTAATAGTTCTATGTACATTGTTCTACATTGCTCTTTGTCTTGTGGGTCTATGCTGTGGTCATCCTGAGGTAACATAGAAAAATAAATTAAAGAACGATAGCTTAATTTCTTGCCATTTGTCAGTGGCATTGTCCATAAACATAATATTTTTAAGTGGTGTACAATAAAGAACATTCTATCTATTTATAAACCTAATAGTAAAATAATTAGTCACAAAAACAAGTTGTTACAGATGTAGATGCCCTACCACTAATTCCATCACTTAGACCACCATTCAGACCACTAATTCAAGAGAACTTGCATCCTACACCCATTTTGCTTTCATTAGAAAAGTCTCTAAAGGTTTACACTTTTTTTTTTTTTTTTTTTTTTTTCTTTATTGAATTAGAGACATTGAGTCGTCTTACGACTATGTCGGTCCCATATTGACCTCTACCTATTTAGCTACACATTAACCAGCCCGTACGTGGACCGGTACAGCATAATAGCTACCTCAGATGTCTGATCAGCCAGCAAACTCTGATACAGACCCACGTCTAGCCAGTTAATGTTATATCTCTCAGTCAGAATATCCCTAATACACTTGCTCCGAGAGGTTTACACTTTACACCCCTCTACTTACTTTGATTATTTTCTTCACACCCGGCTGCTTAGCCACATCAGACAGAAATCCTGATATAGTATCATCAATCTTCAGTTTCCTCAGTGGGTCCTTATCCTTCCTAGGGCAAGCTTCAGGAGTTTTTAAACTTTTCCGTTTATTTGGACTGCTTTTCATGTTTTCTTTGGGTGGAGATGGTGTGGCACTGATTCGGATTGATTTGTTTGAAATAACTGGTGATGGTGAACGGTTCATGCTGTCAAATGCTGGTGGAAACTCTTGAGATTTGAAATCATCCTGTGGAATAAACAACATTGTGTTTTCAGAAAGTCATGTAACTATCGATAGAATGGTATTCCTAGATAACTAATACTAAGCAACTGGTATAAGAAAAAATTGTAAGTAAAGCCGCACCTTTGTCAGCTTTGCACATATTGATCTTACCTTTCCTGTTCATAAGGCCGACTAGGCTGGGATAGTCTGCTCCATCTAAAAAATATCCCAAAGAGAGATCCCTGACACTGTATAAATCATCTGGTGTTATCGAAAACTCACCACTTCCATAGCATCAAATAGATCATCACTCTGGTTTTCAATAGTACTTTTCGTGAACCGTTCAGTTAGTTTGACAGTTTCTACATGACTGTTGGTAGCTTTGATACTTGACTGTGCCAAACTGTTTGTGTTATTGAGATCTGGGAGTATGCTGGATGTTTGATGAAATGGATATACTGTTGACTTTGGTTCCTGGAATTGTAATAAAATAATAGCTTTGATGAGTATCCTTTTAATAATGAGGTCAGCATATCTGGTAAATTAATGAATTTTCTAAACATTTTGACTGAAATGATGACACTATAGAATTATCTTACATTCTGAAGCATTCGACTTTCTGGTTCATTTTTGAACGGAGGTGTCCCTGAAAAGGTATAAGAAAAATTGGACACATAAAGTTCAATATTTATCTCATAATTAGTTAATCGTTTTGGACAGTGAACTTACATGGACCTGAAGTGGATGATTTAGACTTGAAGACGAATTTAGACTTTTTTTCAGTGGCCAACTCTTTTTTATCTTCACTGCAAATATTCACATTTTTCTAGGTTACTTTCAGATTATAAAGTATCATAGTGTAGTGGGATAATGGTACAGTGTAGTTTCAAATTTAATGGATAGGTATACATATTAATATGTATGCATTACTATCATTAGGTCCCCAAAAACATCAAAACATTGCAACTAGGTAAACCTTACTTGACATTTTTCAAATCATCCTTGGAACTTCGGTTGACAAAATTCATCATCGAATATTGCTTATTTTTGAGACCACTTTTCTGCGAAGCCATAGGTTCTATTCTGAATTATAAAACCCAACAAAATACTACAACAAAAAAACATTGAACGAAATCCGCGCCGAAAATTCTGTGAATTTCAGTTTTGACTTTTGACATTTGCTTTGCTGTCAATTTTATTACTGTCAAACAGAACTGTCAAAACAATATTTTTTCTTTTGCACTTGCAGGCTAAAGTGGGCTAATCGCACTCACCATTTAAATATTATAGGATGAGATATTCTATAGTGATTAGTGATAGACATAGACATAGACAGTTATTTACGATTATAGGTTGGGTGTTGTGTATGTAAGTGGATTTTTTGAACTTCTAACATTTTGGTCTTTTAAATTACCTACCTGCCTAGTGATTTATAGCTGTTTATTTTTAATTTTTATCAAATCTATTTTGCTTGCCCTCTCTCGCGACGCTGGCGAGCGCGAGCCGAAAATTTGACAGTGACAAGACAACTGATATTTCAAACTCATTCATCCCATCCATCAATATTCAATCACTCAATCATGGCCGGAATTTGTTCAATTTGTTTGTGAATGTGATTTTTGAATTTCTAAAATGTCTCTTAGAAAAATACTTTGCCTAGCTAAACCTATTTGTTGTAAAGTGTCGAACTTGCAAACTACAAATTTTCCAGTACAAAAAAACTGGGTTTTGGCTGCAAATTTTTACTCAACCGGAAAATTAGGTTAGTAATCAAATCATGAAATTCTGAAGTTTTGGTTTTTTATTACACAATCATGTATTTTATTTTCATAGCTACTGTACGAGCTAACAAACATGATCTTGCAGTATACCCTCCATGCCTGTAGGCTAAGCAAATTACTTTGATAATGATTCCACCAAGCGGCTAGCTATCTCTAAAATTCTAAATTCAAATATTAGCTCCTATTACCTGCATCATGCATGATTGTAGTCACTTTTTAAAATCTACACTACTGCATTCACATAAAACATTTAATCAAAATGTCAATTAGGTAACAACATCATAGTGCCCAAGATCATTGGGTCTGTCAGGCATCTCTCCTTTTGATTCAGAAATACCAAACCTGCTATTAGAAGTCTGCCTATGAGTACCAATCCACAAATCACTGTTTTTTGAAGGTTGTTTCTCATGGTTTGCACATGTCCCATTCACACAAACTTATTTTAAAGCAACAACTTTTTTTTCTCAGGTAGCACCAGTAGTGCAAAAGATGGCAAAGAAGAAAAGGTGGATATCCTGGGTCGGTTCTTTCCACAAGCTCCCCTGAACACAGACGACACTCAAGCAAATATCAAGAAGGAGCAGGAACGCTTTGAAAAGGAAAATAAGGAAAAAGCAGAAGAAAATGAAAAAAGTTGGCGGAGGATGAAATTGGGGTAAGTATAGTACCCAGCATGGTAGTTGTAGATATTGTAGATCATATTAACAAACTTAAGTGGAGCCGGGGAAGACACTTGGCAAGATTTGCAGGTGAAGTGACCCTGACAGAATGGTGACCTAGGTGACACAAGAGAGGTCTTGGCAGACCTATAGCCAGATGGGTGAATGACAGTTTTACTGTTGCAAAGACCTGGTTGCAGGTCTAAAATAGACACAAGTGGCATTTGAGGGAGATGGCTTATGCCCAGCTGTGGGTTGCTACAAGCTGCCCATGATGTTGATGATAACTGTGCTCTGGTGGGCGTTATTAAATTCTCAAGTCTCCATGACATTATAATAAAATAACCTTCTGTCCTATAGTTCAGTGCTCAACTATAATGCTAACATAAAAAAAAACAAAGAGTCACATGCAGAAAAAGACACAAAACGCGCATTCAATATCGATAGATATGTATGCATTACATTGCGGAGATAAAGGTCATTGCTATGTAAATATTTAGATTAATGTTTTGCTTCGACTCTGCTCCGCATTTGTGTCCCTTGTCCCTTAATTAAAGGTCCAAACATACAAAGGACAGGTGCTGGTCGGGTGCGGCAATTTGTATGGAAATCACTCGAATCGCGCACGCGTTCTGTATATTGTCGTTTATAATAAATTCAACGAAATACTACCAAGCACCTGTCTTCTGTATTTTTCGCGCTTTAGCCTAAACAAACATTCCCTAGGTTTGCACTCTTCGGCTGTTCCATCACCGTGATGGGCGGGTGCCTTGTGATAGAGATGGGAGCTCCAAGGCGAGATGACGAGGGACAGCCGATCGAAGACGAGTTCTCACATCTACCGACCGCTATGCAATACCTGAGGCGCACGTGGAAGGAACTTACGTTCTATGAGAAGGTAGGAATCTAAAACGTAGCTCAAAAGGATTTTAAATGAAGACCATGGACTGGGTAGGTCACTATTTATTTACCTTCCGGTACGCGGCCGCCATTCGAGAACCTTGTTTCCCCAGCAGTGTTACCAGTTCTGCAAGATTATTATTTGTTTTAAACAAACGAAAAATTGCTCAAAAAAAGAAAAAAAAGATTGAAAGATTGCTCACTGCCACTTCAACTTGATTTGATTTAAAGTTCTTGTTTCGAATTTATCACGTAGTAAATCTCCCTTTGTTCGACTTTTAGTTAATGTATCAACCAGTAAGCGACCATATAAATTAGTCTTCCATCATATATTGCAGATGATAAAAGAGCCATCCCGCGAGAAGTTACTGCCTGACCCACTGCCCACGCCATACCAGCCCACCTATACACTAGTCCTCGAATTCACAGATGTGCTGGTACACCCTGATTGGTCCTATCAGACTGGATGGAGGTAGGTTCTTTACATTGACACGACGAAAGATACGAGCGGAATCGATTCCGCACTCACCAAGCTGTTTTAACCAGACAGTTTTCACAAGCCACAGCAGATCCCAGACAAAGGTGAGCGCGGATGCTCTTACTTATATCAATACCCATACATTTAGTTTGGATGTACTGTCCATACTCCAATGTATGATGCATAGGATGGACAGAACCAGGGGACTTTTAAGCTCCAATCATCTCACACCAACCTCAACGTTTTTTATTCAAACCCTTGTGTCTAAGGAATGATCAGCAAAATATGATGAGATTCTATAGGCGTTTTCCAGGATTGGGGGATGAATTTGTAATCGCCCAGATGAAGAGCTTTCCACGCACATTTTTTTATGAATGACACATTGACCTAGAACTTCGGGGTGGGGTACGGGGACGCGAATTACGCGGAGAGGGAAGTGTTCATAAGTACTTGTATTCTGGAGGCCAGTTCAAGCACGAATAAATCTGATAATCGTCGCATTACGTAAACCTGACATTATGGAGTTACACTGCGGCTCAACGATAGTTTGACTGCCGAACGTTGCAGTGTCTCCGCGCAGTGTACCTCACGCTAAACCTCCGTTTTCCAGATTCAAAAAGCGTCCTGGAGTGGACCAGTTTCTCCAATCGGTATCCAACTCCAACTACGAAGTGGTGATCTTCACAACGGAAAATGCCTTCATGATTTGGCCGGTTATTGATAAGCTGGATCCCGAGAATAAGTTCATATCCTATCGGCTGTTTAGGGACTCCACGCATTTCGTGGACGGAGCGCATGTTAAGAATCTGGATGGACTCAATCGGGACCTGTCAAAGGTAGGACATTCAGAGAAGCTCGAAAAAATCTGATAAATCGCCGCGTTACATACCTAAACCTCGAATCATATTGCGTGTCGGCGGCAGCTCGACTGCCAAACGTTGTAACGTCACCGCGCAGTGTATTTGTGAAATCTATTAGGTCGGCCTATATTCGGTAGTGTTCTTCAGGCTAATTAATTTCATGTGTTGAATCTCCTCAAATTCGTAAACGATGGAGAGGTTCCTCTAGAGGCGGGTTCAGGCGGTACGCTTGGCAAACATGGCTTTGCTTGAAACGGTTTTGCGAACTGTTCCGCTTCTGTTTATGAATTTACTCTGTCTTGTCTTTCAGGTTATAGTGGTGGATTGGAATAAGGGAGCCACAAAATTCCACCCACAGAACTCCTTAGTGTTGAAGAAATGGAAGGGAGCTGATGACGACACGGCACTCTTGGATCTCGCCAATTTATTACAAAGTGAGTATTTTCATTCTAGAATGATTTACGCCAAAAATCCCATTAACTTAGGATCAGTCAAGTATTAAAAGTACGGGGTCTAGGCACTTTAGCTACTGTAGAAATGAAAGCCAATAGAACACCCCTTTCAAATCCGACTAACGGATGTTCGTAAATTAAATAAACGAAATTAGATAAAAGAACGACCGATGGACCGACAACATTGTTAAGATGGCGGGAGGGCGATGGATGGCAGGACCCATCTGTCTGAAAAAATACGGGGAAGCTTATGTCCAGCAGAGACTTTTACCTGGTGATGATTTAAAATAAATAGATTTAGATTTAGTTGTGATCTGTAATAGCATAGGTTGCTTCACGCGAGAAGCAGTTTAGAAAAGTCAGGCATGTTTACGGAAACCGTACCAATCTCAACAGCGATAGCAATGTCGGACGTGGCAGACGTTCGAGAAGTACTAACATACTACGGACAGTTCGACGACCCCATCGCCGCCTTCCGCGAGAACCAGCGCCGGCTCATGGAGCAGATGGAGGTGAAGGAACGGGAGACGAAGTCCTCCGACCAGCCCATCGCAAGGAACTGGATACGTAGCTTCACAAAGCGCAGCTAAAACTGAGTGACTAACAGATGGCGTTGTTAGAACGCGCTATTCATTGCGCGAGGATGTTGCTAAGACTGCTACGAAAAACGAAGATTAAGGACAGCCATGCACGAGAAGCATGAAACAGCTCCGGTGGGACTGCTCTGGACTGCAACTGCATACTGAACTACGGTCTTCTATTTTATAGGAATACACGCAACCGCTTGAGCAGTTGCTTGTAGTTCGCACCTGGAGTTGACTGCTTCAAGCTACTTGTGTATGGTCGCCTTAACTTTTAGTGTATGAGTTGCACTGAGCGGAGTGCAACTCGCGTCGTTGCGCAGTGTACCTCAAACAAGAACACTTCATTTATCGCTTGTTGTAGTAGACAGGACTCTTTTCAATCTTCTGCAGTCTGTATTGTTCCTGTTTGCACAAACTCGTCGGTCAGATTTGAGACAGCTTTTACAGAATTAACTTACGGATAGGAATATGCATCGAATATTGATGCATTTTGGCAAGAGGACAAGGTTCTATAAAATGGTTCATTCATGATTTCTCACAATGAATTGTAATTATCAAGTGCATTACCTTTCTAAGACTGGCAAAAGCATTTTTGTGTAAATGCCTAGATTTATACACACCCTACCTACAATGCGATTTATTTAATTTTTGTAGAAGTATCTTTGTTACGAGAGACGTCTATGCTATATGTTACACAGTATAAACTATTCTTATTTTATGCTGTGAAGGTTTAAATTGTAGTTTTATCCCTCGAGTATTTGTTATGTATAAATGTTTGTATGATAGATGTTGAGAATGGTTGTAAACCTTTAGTCAAATAGATAGTAAAATGCAGTTGTTTATTATAATCGAGTTTTATTTATCTAGAATTCGTCATCTGATAGTTCCATGTTTGTGACATCTATATCTCTGTAGACAGGTTCAGGTTGGTTCAAAGTAATATCTTCTCGTTCATCTTCTTCTTTCCATGCTTCCAGAAAGGCAGTGTCTACTTCTCCGTTCTCAAATGTGTCAAATATTTCTTGTTCATTAAAATGGTGTCTCCTTTTGATATGGCTTCGATAACCCAACTCGTACGAGTCTGGAATCCTTTTGAGGCTGTTCCAAAGTTTGGTGAGGTCGAAAATATGGGTGAATTTATAAGGTTTTTCTTCCCATTTGAGTTTTTTAGTCCATTCGTGAAGCTGTTCTATTCCATCATCCTCAATGTAAGCACTCCTGTTTTTAGGGTAAAAGGAGTAGCATGATATATCTCCCAATGAGTTTTGGAGCAGAATCTTAGAAGTGTCCCCTACATGCACAACGGATAGGCCTGTGACTGCCATCATCAGCCTGTCTATAACAGGTTCATAGAGGTTGCAGCAAAGGCCTTTCCTCTGAGCTTGGTTATATACATCCAAGAAGTCTGGAGGTCTGTAAGGCATACTGATGCTATTCAACTCCTTGTGCCTTGTTAGAATGTCATGGTAGTTACTCAAAAAACACATATCTGGAGCCCAGTGGCTGGTTAGGCATATAACATCCTTGTTATACTCCAAGTTGCCGAGATCTATGTTGGTCATTTTACTTCTCATTCCATGTGTCCATCTCATTATAGCTTTTGGTTTGGTTGTAGAGTTGTAACGCATGTCCAATAGGAATAAATGATGAGTAGTGCCCAGGTATAGTTGGGGTTTTCCTTTGCTGTACTTTGTAGCTAGATTTTTGTTACACATGATAAGGTCGGTTTGATATTTGAGGGATTTCCATCTCTGCACAGGCTCACTGGTTCTCTTATCATAAAATGTAAGTGCATTGTCAGTGACATGCAAGAAGTACTCTCGCTCGGAGCCAATCACTCTGTTCCAGTTATCAGTCAGAGTGAGGAACTTACCTTTTAACTTTACTGTACGGCAAGTCATTCTATCTAAATTAACTATCTTCAGCATGTAGTCCAGAGTAGTAACATAAAGTATGTTCTTGTGGTACTCGTCAAAACTTATGCTAGTGTAAGGAAGTTCAGATTCTATTTCCTTCACTTTCTCCAGCTTAATTCCATCTGACTCTGTTATCCTTAGAATTATTACCTTGTGCTTTGTTCTCAATGCAATATAGTTTTGTTGTTGTACTGTTTCAAAGATATTTAAATTCTCCTCGCATTTAAAAGCTACTGCGTTTTTATGATCAATGCTCATTGTGTCCTTGAAGAATTGGGACATATCTGTAAAAGAAATCAATAATAGCCACAATCCAACAAAAACTACTTAAATAATTATTTAGTTTAAGTACAGCACTTACGCACACTGTCCAAATCACTGTGTATTATATAATCAGATCCAAATAAGCTTGTGGTATGCATATTTCCGTGACCAGCATAGTACCAGTTGTAATCAGCTTCAAAGAAGGGGTCTGGGTTATTCTCCAGATGGGCTGCAAAGTCAACATAGGACTTTGGGCAGTAGAGGACATTGTCATCCATCCATCGATGAAGTTTCTTTTTTTTTACATTCATTAGGTTTACTGTTGAAAAATTAATAAACTTAATTATTGCTTACATAAATGTAGATATTAGGTAGGTATTTAATCACTTCACCTCCCACTCCTCCTTTTTCCCCAATCTAAGCCATGAGTAGGGTCTGCGGAGTTACTTGCAGCTAAGATAAAAAAGAACTTACTCTTTGACTTCAATGTTATTGTTCTTTGGTGCCACTTCTGCTTTGCTAGCAATAATTCAGTAACTGGATCTTCCTTCCCTATGTGTCGGGGTTCAGATATGTATTGAGGAAGCAAACATTTATGTGATAAGTTCTCAAAGTAACCGGAAGGCAAACCTCCATCCCAGTCGTTACTGAACACATTTAGTGGGTTGCCTACTAAAGTGAAATGTTCAAATATATCAGTGGAGCATCCCCTGCGTTGTTGTCTGACCAGAGAAGAGACATAGCCATACACTTTTAAAGTATGGCTTTTTGAATCCAGGAAAGATAATATCTTTTCGACTGGAGCAGTATTATCCAGTGATTCAGCGATGGCATCTTCTCTAACCTGGAATATAGTTGTTCATAATATAAAAACAAGACTAGACTCTATGTATGTGTATATGTTAATAGTAGGCGTACCTACTGCCTACGATGTTTGGGTTATATGTTTATAAAATAAGTACACCGACTGTACCGACTTTGAGATCCAATAACATAAATGTTAGAAGGATTTGAACAAACTTTTTTTATCCTGGGTTTCCTCTCAGAATCCATTCGAATTGGTTTATTTATGTTGTTCTACCGACGACGACACAAATGAAAATTTATTTTCACATAGTGGCCTGCAGGTAGGTATAGTAAGTTGTCTTCTATTCTAATTTCTATCTATGCTGGTGTGCAGTTCCATGCAGTGGTTGTCTTCCTTCAGTTCCTTTCCTTTCCTTCCTTCATTAGGTAGGTAGGTAGGTATCTCATAAACTCAACTCCGTCCGTAGTAGAATAAATAAAACCTCCAACGAAAATAACGAAACGAAATGAAAATAAAATCTGTAAATCTGTAATGTTTTTTGGCTAGCCTTATTGCTACAAACTTTTTTGACATTTTAAATGTCAAATCTGACATTGAAACTGTCAGAGTATCAAAAACGCATTGAGCTATATCTATGGAGTAGCCCCATTCTTCTATACAAACAATACGTTATACATATATCTATTAAATCGACACATAAACGTCAAATATATATTTGTTTCTTTTTAACTAAACAAATACTGAATGTGTTGAAAGAGATAGACAATATTTTGTCCTTTCGAATTTTTGAAAAAAAATTCTGTGACGTCATGATTTTATGTTCGCATACCCAGCGCCGCCATGTTTGGTTACGAGTTTTGTGGTAGATCTGCTGTCAATTACTGTTTTATTCCGGATGTTTTTGAAGATTTTGTGGAAAGTATGCGAAGAAACTAAATTTCAGTCTGTTATAAACTTTAAGTAAGAATAACAATCATGCTCAAGTGTTGTGTGAAACAGTGCGGTGCAAGGAAAACCAATAATCAGCCAACATTATCTTTTCATAGGTTAGTAACTATTTTTCTGTTTTTGTAAAATGATTGTTGTATTTCGAGCTCAATGTTTGGAACAATTGGTGTTAAATAAAGAATATGAAGGCTTTTGCTAGTCGTTTGTGACTCTCAAGACGTTATTTTCTTCGTCATACTTGGAGTTGTTTGTTTACTAGTTGAATAGTGATGTGACATACCTACTTTCAAGAACCAAATCGATTGTGTGGTTATGTACTGTAAAATTTTATTTTTAACTTACCTACTTCCTATGTGTAATGCTGCAACTTTTGTATTACAGGTTTCCTGCTAATGAAATTTTAAAAAGAAAATGGTTGGAAATAATCGGAACGTAAAATATTAACCCCCAACCTAATGCCGCATTGTTGGCCCAACGTCGATCGTCCACAATCTACATTAGAGTTGAGTTTGGACTCACAATCTACTGCCAACATGATGGCAAGCTTTTTGAGCTTTGTTTTTAATTAATACAAGATTATAAAGATAAAGCCTCCTGAAGTTTTTTTTTATTATTTTTAACTGAGAAAAGTTATAGTTTATATATATCTCCACTTACAACGTCCAGCACACTGGTGTGCGCTGATTGGTATGGAAACACAGCGGATTTTTTGAGAAGGTTGGTCTCGTCAAGCTTCCGCTCAGTGTTTCCATACCAATCAGCGCATACCAGTGTGCTGGACGTCAGACGTATTGCACACTGTAATCTCGTACTCGCCCCTCAGGTGAGCCGCTTCCCTGTGTCGATAGAACCACCCAGTTTTTATTTCTTATCTTTAGAGGTGAATAATATATCTTCAACTTCTTGATTTATGGCTTTTGCGACTTGTTGCCACAATTCTGCCAGTGTCGAGTTCCTTCCTAGTATTCATTTTCAACAATAATTTTCCTACATTCATTACATAATCCTAGTATATTAAAATTACCGGTAAAAAAACATTGAAAACCGAAAATACGCCCTTAAAAGAAAACACCTTAAGGTTACGCTAGGTCGTAAAATGAGTTCAATTACATAAAAGTTCTAGTAGTAGTTTTTTATTAGACGCTTTTAATCTAACCAATTTTAAATCACATCCGTGCTTTTAAAATGCCATTTGCTTACGTCAAGGGGATAATCGATATCATTTTCGATAATTCATAGCAATCGATTAAATCGGTATCGGCACATCACTTAAGAGGCAGCCATATTGTGTTTCAAAAATTACCACGCTTTTTTCGTAGGTAGAGCATATCCATTGGTTTTATGAATCTGAGCAAAAACGTTTTAACTGCTTGCTTCGGTCTGTTATTCTGCTTGCTTGGTTACAACTTAGCTTATTTCCCCCTAAATTTAAGGTATTTTTGGAGGTCTAGGGTAGTACGTAAAGAATTTTTTAGGGTATTTATAGGGGAACAATTTATTTTGAAAGTGTATTTATAAAACAAAAAAAAAGACATAGTCACGTACGTAGTTACGTAGGTAACGAATCGTTTGTTTGCACTACGTTTCGTGGTGCTCAAAATGCTCAAATGCGTGATTTCAAAAAAAATCGAGTAAAATAGTGACCAAATATAATGATAGAAAAAATTATTAATAGGTATTATGCATAAAAGATAAACAAAAGTTATCTTAATTGTTATAGGACAGTTTAAATTGTTTTGAGGAAAAGCCGTGCGACTATGGTTGAATTTACGGTATTTTTCACTGAGACTGGGAGAAAAGGGAAAAGCAGTTGTCGAAAGCTGGCAGCACTGCTTGGTCAAAATAAGATTGTTAAGACTTGGCAAAAAGACCAGAATCCAGTCAGCGCCAAACAAAATTAAAAAAAAAAAGAAAAAAAAAATAGGAGTGTATTGGTTTTGGCGTAGCATATTGATCTGTGGGTTTTGGATAGTGGACTCTTGGGTAACAGTATTCTGTGAGTGGACTTAAGTGGACAATAGTGGAAGAGTGGACGTGGTTTTAATTTTGCAGTTTTTTTTGTAACGTAGCTCAGTTCGGTCAGTGTTCGTAATAAAGTAAAGAAATGAAATAAATAAGCTCGCGTAATAACGATCGCATTGCAGAAACCTCCAAGAAAACAGAAGTCGAAACGATGGCGGGGTTTAGAAATTGTTCAATAAAATTAAACTCCCCACGGAACGTTTTTTACCCAGGACAAGTAATAGCAGGAAGCTTAGAAATTGAGACTGAATCGCCGCTCACGTTTTCAGGTAACCTACCTACCAAGGTCTCACTTCACACCAAACATACCTACACATTTCTCATTCCTGTAGGTACCTGTACCTATGAGAAGGCATAGAATGGCAGTAGAAAGCATGTTCCTTGAAATACTTATTTCAATAATTCTTTGAACCCCATTTGTAACAAATTAACACTATACAACATATTGCAGTGATTTATGTAAAGTTTCTCGGAGAGGCTACCGTGGAATGGACAGAAGAAGAGTCTGAAGAGGTCAATGGTCATAAGAGATACAAAAATGTGAATTACGTTGGCCGAGAAGAGTACTTTAAGGGATCACAACTACTGGCCGGTTCTTATGGTAATAATGCAATTTTATCTGAATTCTTGCTTGTTATTAATCTCAGTAATTATTATCTTTTGACATACACCTATGAGTGCAACTGTAAGGCTCACTTTGAGAAGTTAAGTGAATCTAGGCACCAGTTCTTTGCGACACATAGAGAAACAACATTCATAGACCCCTATTTTAAGCATCTATCCTCCATTTTGTAATTTCAAAATGTTTTCCAGGTAGCATTGTGGATATAAATCCAGGGAAATACTCGTATCCTTTCCAATATCAGTTACCGAGAGGTATACCATCCAGTTTCCATGGTGATCGAGGTTCCATCGTGTATTCTGTGACTGGTTTTGTGGAGTTCCAAGCACAGAGTTTGTACAAGAGTGAGATTGTCAAAACGTTTGATATTGTTGCGCCCTTTGACCTGAATAATGGAAAACCTTGCGTTAGGGTAAGTTGGATGTATGATGATTTGTTTTTAACCCCCGACGCAAAATCGACGGGGTGTTATAAGTTTGACGTGTGTATGTGTGTGTCTGAGGCAACATAGCTCCCGATTTTGATTTTGTTTTTTTTTTGTTTGAAATGTGAATTAGTCTGGAGTGTTCTTAGCTATGTTTGAGGAAAATCGGTCTAAGATTCGGGGTTTTTTTTAATTTTAAATTTAATTGTCTAAATTATTTTCCTGTTACCAATACACATGGTGGAATAGCGGTACCGTGTTTGATCTATTTTTTAAATGGCAATAACAAATAAAAATCGATGTCATAACAATCAAATTAAATAATACAAAAGTTGGACACACTTCCAAATACTGCCTTAATCACGAATAAGTGTGACAATCGTAATCACATCGTAAGGTTGGCGTATCCGTAATACACTGCACGGTGACCTGGTAACGTTTGGCAGTCGTGCTGGTGTTTACGCGCAGTGTAACTCAAATATCCTAGTGTTACGATACAATTGTTTTTTCGGCTGACTCCCGTGACTGTAAACTGAGTAGATGTCCAATTAGACAGCATGAGATCATCAGTTGATTAACTAATTACTAAAGTAAAGTGGAGTGGGTTTATTTTGGGAGCCTGCACATTCCTATCTTGTTACAAAATCCCTGGTCTGTTTAGTTGATTCAAATGAAAATAATTTTTTATTAAGATTTTTTTTATTGTCATTGCCTTTTAGCACTTTTATATACTTGCTTAAGGAAAACCACAAAATAATTTATAGACTGTTTAATCTAGATTAAAAGCCCCACTACCCTAGTCATTCGAAGTTAAATGTTAGGTAGATACTTATTCTTAAAAAAAGTAAAGGTTTTAAAATGATACATGTATCCGCTGATTCGCGAATACGAGAACCGAGAGTAGGTAGGTACGTGATGGAGAGGCGTTGAGTTTTAAATTACACATTCCTCTTCTTAATTATCTTCTAGTGATAAATCAGTCCATAATTTTACGTAGTCCCATTAAAATTCCTGCTATTTACCCAATTTGCCGTCAGGAGCCGATAGAGATGGAATTTGAAGAGGTATATGGATGCGGGTGCTTCTGTAGCTCCGACCCGGTTACTGTCCGGGTGCGACTACCCGTGTCCGCATACTGTCCCGGACAGCCCATCCCGGTCAACGTGGCTGTCGAGAACAAATCTAGCGTGGAGATATCTAATATGATCTTCGAACTTCTGACCGTAAGTGCAGGCGACTTGATCTTCGAACTTCTGTGTCGACAACTTTTTTTTTTTTTATAAATTTATAAGCAAGCGTTTGACCGCAATCTCACCTGATGTTAAGTGAAGATGCGGTCGACGATGTAGCACGCTTACCTAGAAGATACCTATTCACTGTCTCTTGAAAACATCCAATCTATATGAAGGTGGAAACACAGACGCCGGCAACGAGTTCCAATCCTTGGCTGTCCGCATTATAAAAGTAGAAGCGAAACGCTTAGTGCGGATAGGTGGTATGTCAACCATGAACGGGTGTCTCATCTCCGTTCGTCTGGTGGTCCGATGGTAGAACGGGGATGAAGGAACCAAGCTATGAAGTTCCATTGCACACTCCCCGAAAACTTGGGCTTTGCAGTAAGGCTGTTGGTAAAAAAAAAGCACATTATGCTAATATTTTTAACGTCACTCATTATAATAATGCCTTTGCATCTAATCTAGATGATTTACAGCGTCAGAAGTCACTTTTTACCCATGCCCCGATGTACGGGAGGCTGCAGTGCCTGGGACATGATTAAGATGGAGTAGGCTTGTAGCACCTATACCATCCTCTCAGCCTCGTCTATCCACAGGAAAGTTGAGGTCAATACGTGCGCAGCTGACTAAGCCGTGGGTTTCCTCACAATATTTTCCTGCACCGTCACTAATACAGAACTCATAAATTCCTACAAAATCAACAGAACAAATGAGTGTTTTATCAACATATCTTTGGTCTTGCTCATTATTATTCCACTGGTTACAACTTACAATAGAGCATGCAAAAAATAAGTCTTTTGTTATTCATGCCGAATAGTGGCGACATGACGTTATAAAATTTATCGGTCTGTGACCAGCATTGGCGAAGCCTAAAATGCAATGCTTCCGGTATTACGAATTGAGCTACAATGTGTGTTGTTGAGCGAAAAAACTAATGTGAACTCAAACGGTGAAGGAAAACATCGTATTGATTTTGTCTTTCCTGGTGGGTAAGGCTGACTAGACTGAGAAGATAGTATAGGGAATGGGCAAGCCTCAAAAATGTCCCAGGAACTGCAGTGTCTTGTTCATCGGGGGATGAGTAACAAGTGGCTTCTGATGCAAAAGCCTGTTTATTTACATAATTCACTGTGGTTTAGGTATGAGTGGGTATGCTCTTTTTATAGCGTCAGAGGTACCGCGCCCAGCGTCCAATAGCAGAGTACGTGCCTCCCGAAGAAGTCCTGACGACTGTTAAGAAGGGATCCATCATGAGTGGAAATACAAGGAACTTTACTGTTGACCTCGTGGTGCCAGACCTTATCGTGCCTAATCTTGAAGACTGCAATATTATTGAAATTGGATACTTTTTCAGGGTGAGTTTTTTTCCGAATTCACACAGTGTTATGGTAATTTATTTGTTACATTGTAGGTAGGTAATGTACGTACTACGTATGACATATTATGAAAAACCCTGTTCAATGGTATTGCAACAGGAATGTAGGCAACACCGAGGTTTCAATGTCTAATTTGGAATCAAGTTAATATCGTCGTTTGGTAGGTATTTCATAGATTAAAAAATAAGATGTTAAGATATTATATCGTCAATATTATACCAACCCAACCAGTCAAACCAGTATCTATTTAAATTACATACATACATCATCACAATCTATTCCGCTATGTGCTCTTTTGTTTAGTTAAATGACTCTGTCCCACTTAGAGCCGTTCGTTCAAAGATATCAACGCGTTGACTATTGAGATCACTTGCCAATGAGTAATGACGAATAGAGTTTTAAGTTCTCCAAGCTTTCATTCTTTAAAAAAAAGTCTCAAACTTAGAACACCTCTTTTCTTCAGTGGGAGGATAAAAAGATTAAAAAAAACGTGTCATTAAGACTTAGGGCCTTATCACACTGGCGATTTGCGAGCGAGTTCAAAGCGAGGCGATTGCGCGGCGAGCACGCGGCGACTACGCCGCGGGCGCGCAGCGAGCTCGCGGCGTGCGATACGCGTTTTGCACAGTCAGTAAGAAAATGAATTCCGACGAGGAAACACTGCTGCTAGCATTGTTACTTCGAAGACGGTCACACTCGTGTCTTTAATACGACTGAAGTGGGGTGGGCGGCGCGGTCTGTTGTTGCGAGTGTACAAAATGGCGTCGGCGGCGTTTGTTATTAACGCGGCGAGCTCGCTGCGCGCCCGCGGCGTAGTCGCCGCGTGCTCGCCGCGCAATCGCCTCGCTTTGAACTCGCTCGCAAATCGCCAGTGTGATAAGGCCCTAAGGGCGGCTTGCACCAGAATCGCTAAACGCGTTTTACTATTAAATAGTATTTAGCGAGTTGTCAAGTCATATCAATACGTCAGATTTAAATCTATTTAGCTGTTAAACACGTTAAGTGATTCTGGTGCAAGCCGTCCTCAGAGGTACAATAATTTGAAATACAAATTAGTACTTTATCCTCCCCCCAATTTATAAAAAGAAACGGTTGAGCTCAAAACATTATTTTAAACTCCAAACTAAGTTTAGTTAAGTCTAGGTAAGTGTAGTTTTTTGAGTGTGGCGGTCTTTCAGATAACAATAAAACTATCCGGTTGTAACGACGACCTGCAAGACGAAGCGGAGATATGCCTCGGTCTGATCCCACTCCACGAGACAGTAGATGGAACGTACGTCCATCCCATGGCACACAGCCTGCCCGTGGACCCGATCCCGGTGGATGTGCCAGACCAACGGCAGAACGTGTCGGAAACGCAGGGAAGACCAGCGCAGGGCTCTCCCACGGTACCAGATGGGACTTCCTACTTTGTACAAGTTAATCAGCAGGTAAACTGACAAAATATAACAATACCCATAGTTTATTAGAGACTAGCAGTTACCCGCGACTTCGTACGCGTCTAGTTTCCGTGTACCTATATTATATTATCTGTGCGTGAACCGAGCGTATACTTTGAGAAACTTGACATTACACCCCATTACACCGAACTCGTACCTACTGGAATGTCAAACGCTAGTTGTTAGACAAAAGAGGTAGTACTACGCCCTGTCAAACTGACGTGACATGACATGACAATGAAATCCTCTTGCCAATTGGCGCTGCTAATCCTTTTCGTTCATTTTATCCTGTAGATTCTGTTAATTATTCGAGATAAAAAGTAGCCTATGTGTCAATCCAGGTTACGAACTATATATATGTCAAGTTTCATCCAAGTTGGTTCAGTAGTTTAGACGTGATTGAAACACAAACATCTAAACTTTCGCATTTATAATATTAGTAGGATTCAAGTTATGTAGGTACAGTCGGCTACACATCAACCTATCAACAACGGTTCGAACTTTGAACTATTATCATTTGAATGTTGCGAATCATGCGAGAGGGACGATATGTTTGTATGTGAGACTCGCTGCTTGCGCGCCACGCGCCTACACCTATTGCGATCCCTGATTCGCAACATTCAAATTACAATAGTTCAAAGTTCAAACAGATCCACTGTTGAACTTTGAACTATTGTTGATGTGTAGCCGACTGTACACTTGACCAATTCTTTCAAACGAAGTTATAGCTCACTCGGTATTAGCTTTGCCTTCCGTGCTGTGGGTCGTGAGTTCGATCCCCACTGAGAACAAATATTTGTGTGTAGCAAACATAAACGACTGAGCTGTGACGCCTGTCTTTTACAAGAACATTTTTTACAGGTTATCTCGTCCGACCCATCTGAAAACTACCAAATGGGTTTCAAAGCCACATATCCACCGGGCAGTGAGATCCCTTCATCCTTGAACCAGCAATTCGGCCAGTTCAATGGCAACTGGCAACCGGCCATCGACGACAACTTGAGAATACAGATGAACAATCTAATGAAGAACAATCAAAACTTTGCGACGCCGAATTTAGCGATGAACAATAGTTTTGTACCTCGTGGTAGGTCCCCTGTTCCGTCAGCACCGCCAATGTGAAATGTGCCTTATTATATGTCGATTAGAGCGTTGGTCGAATACAACGTGGTACGTGATCGTCGCAAGTTCGCGTGAATAAAATTGTACTGAATCACTCTGAAAGTAGGGCTCCGATTTGAATGCGGATTTTTGTAAGAAAGGTGGTTTTTATAAGTAGGTGGATACATTATTTTATGACAGCTAAGCCACGTTGAATATTTAAAATCTTATACATGTGGTGTTAGATAATACAACCCCAAGAGTACTTAGTACAAGATAAGACACATTAGACACATATAACTCATCTGATACTTATTTAATAATGCGATCTGTTTATTAAATGAACAGATGCACTGTTTGTTAGCGATAATAATGTTTACAAAGTATTTAGTTTGACGATAATGACCCGTTATGTACAAACAAATGTTTTTACAATTTTTCATATTTTTAACGTACAATTGTAATTTACACACTTTATTTTTTGTAATAAGCATTTTATTAATATTACTGTGGTAAATATAATACTGTTATCTAGATTATAAGAAAAATACCTAATGGTGCTTTTTATAAGCTTTTGCTCGATGTATCATGTTCATGTTCTGAATACAATTCCCAATTGTTAGGGTCACCATTTTCAAAATGGCGGATGGTACATATTTATATTCTGTGTCATGGCCTAAGGCTACGCATTCTCCTTTTTTTGTAAATCTAATCTCAGAAGTGCCATTATTATAACCTAAGTGCAAACAATTTATTTAAGATTCTGTGTGAATTGTAAACTAGACGGTGCACTACGCCGCTGTCAGTTCAAAAAGACGTAGGTACCTACGGTATGCACAAAGTATCTTCATCTCTCTGAAGTTAGGTGATGATGTATTTTATAAATACTTTTATGGTATGTAGTACCTTTGAATGTTTCAGTAAATTAAAATTTTACGTAGGTACTTCAATGTGACACAGTGATACCTACAGTACTGCGTGCTGTAGTACCTAATTCTGAAGTTTATATCAAAACGATTTATTTACAAAATCTTGAGACAATCTGTACCGTGTAACATGAAGGAGGCGTTTTGAAAAGTATTTCTTTTATTGTTGAAAGTAGTTTTAAAACACTCGAATAATGACTTTAATCAAGCTAAGCTAGATAACTACATAATAAATGTATTTTATTAGGATTTAAGGCTGCTATGCTTGGTGAAATAATTTGCTTGCATATTTTTATACAATTTATTTTTTTATTATTGTATGTTTTCAAAGTTATACAGGTTGTTTACAAATAAAACGATACTTAAATTTGAATTATAGTCTTTATTATCATAAAATTGGTATCCTTACAAAAAAACTTAACACTATAAAAGACATAAGTTGTATTTTGACAATAATGGCTCAGTTTAAAACTAAGAATGGTGAAGTATTATATGTTTGTGTGCATAGAACATTTACACAAAAATCCTAAAAAAATCTCATTACTTATTTAATTGTCGGTCGCACTAAGGCCTTTCCGACCCATAGTACTTTGAAAGGGTTGACACGAACTGCCACGAAAATAATTACATTATTTGATGAAAACAATATCAACCGTTTTACGGTCTATGGAGATTGAGTCAAATGTCAATTGAGTGTGACTGGGTAGAAGAAGGCCGAAGAAGAAGTGGTTGGATTGTGTAAAAGAGGATATGAATGTGAGAGGAGTAGATTCAGAATTGACGAATGATAGGAGTGGAAGAAGACATGTTGTGCCGACCCCACCTAGCGTGGGATAAGGGCAGGGGAATGATGATGGAGATTGAGTTGATGTTAGCCTGACAAAGTAACGCTAATGTTGCTTACCAACTAATTATCATAAGACAGCATTATTCTAACAATGTTGTACGAAGGCCACAGAGGCCACGTCTTAACCATGTTTTATAATCAGGAACACACTTATTAGAGGGTTTATTCAAGTTGTGTAGAATTAGAATCGAACAGTAATAGTAAATAACTTTACAAATTTTAAACAGCTGAAAGTATATTGACTAGGATATAAAAAAATTACCCTAAGCAAGAAAAAGTACACAAAAATAGTTATTTGTATAATGCATTTATCAAAATATTATAAAATCACGTCATTATGGCCTCAAAGAAGCAATTACTTTAGATACCTACTTAATTTCTCATCTTAACTTATGGTACTAGATAGAATATTATGATAAAAGCTCAAAGCATCCTACCACATTTAATAAGCACTGCTTTATTCATTATTTATAGGTATAATAATAATAATATATCTTGTATAACATTTTATCAATAACTACATATAATAATAATATGAAACATCAAATAATCTTAAATACATCAAATGCATAGATTTTTCAGCTAACCAATCAAATCTTGAGGTAGCTTAAAAAAATCGTTTAAAAATTTATGAGGCACATCAATCAGGAAGTTGATTATATTCCATCCTAAATTCATAATTAAAGACTAAATAGGAGTATATAATATATTATAGTAGTTGCAACGGATCTTTGTCCCCCTGAAGTATATGCGCAGAACCTATTTTTGGGTAGGTAATAGGAGGTAAGCTATTTTTCGCGCACAACAGTAGATGCGATCGTTTGTTGCACCTAACTTCAGAGGGATAAGGTACGTTGTACGTACTGTATAAACATTATTACGTTTACACCTCAGAAATAAAAAAATATCTTTCCGACATGTAATAAGTACTTTTAAAGTGAGTCTTATCATCCTACACATTTTTATAAATGCAAAAAACTTTACTATTTAAAAGATATAAAATAATAATATAATTTTATTTCCCTTAGTTATTTTAGCGTTTATCGTTCCTTGTATTGACCTACGTTTACCCTTCCTTGTACTGCGGGTTGAACGGCGAACTATGCGTGGGCAGGTCATCAGAAAGTTTTTCTGTAAATAAACGTGAATTTAATTAACTATCAAAGACAACAACAAAGTACAGTTCGTATCAGAAGTTCTCACTTTTGACAATAATAATATTTTTAAAATTCTTATACCTACTTAGTTGAAAAAAAAAAGAAATGTTAGATGTGTTTTATACTTATTACATTTTTTAAAACGAAATGAACTTTATTGTTTACTAGCTTCTGTCCGCGGCCTGTTTGATCCTGTTGATTTTCCAGGATAAAAAGTAGCCTATGTATTAATCCAGGCTACGAACTATATGTGTTCCAAGTTTCATCCAAATAGGACCAGCAGTTTTTGCGTAGCAAAGTAACAAACAAGTAGCAAAGTAGCAGAGTAACAAACATCCATATATACAAACTTTCGCGTTTATAATATTAAAAATATTAGTAAGGATGAAGCTAAGGTACCTACACAAATTGGTATGTACAGTCGAAGACACGTCCACCTATACTGTTTGGACTTTGAAGTATTAGAAGTTGTACGTTTATTACTTACTTCTTTCATCGTCTGGCGTCGAGGACACTGGGGCGCTAGCTGTCGCATAAGGACTTGTAGGCTGAAAACAAATAGTTTCATTAACTATGATACATTTTCATAGACTAGAAAAACCTCTTCTTTATCAAGAATCATGAAATCAAGGGATCTGAATCTAATGGCATGTCTATATTGTCTTTAGTATCTGGATGACTCGTAACTTCCTAAGTTTTGCAAAATATAACATTGAACTTTTAGATTACCTACCTATGTTTTATAATGGATTACCACAAAAGCTAAAAATTAATTAGTTGATCTTCCTTTCACCCATTTTTGTCAGTAAAACTTTAATTTATCTGGGGTTATTAGTGGTCAACCAAAATAGGTGTATTCAATCTCGTTGGCAGACTAATTTTATTGTAAACTCACGTAAGGTGGGATTGCAGCAGATTGCGGTAATAAAGGCATCTTCGCACCATCATTACTTCCCTGCAAGAATCCCAAATTCCCTGTTCTTAGTAATGTGGTGCCTGTGAATTTTGGTGTATGGCTACTTGGATAAGGCGCAGTTGTAGGGTCAGGTGATGTAGCTGGGGGAAAAGGGGAAGACGTAGGAGGGTAAGGGGAGGAAATGGGGGGGTAAGGTGAAGTAGGTGGGTCAGGGCTGGTTGCTTGAGAAGATGGGTATGGAGTATTCCCAACATTTGTGGTAGGGTACGGGGGATTTGCATTGGGGTAAGGAGGGTTTGCATTAGGGTAAGGTGGATTTGCATTGGGGTAAGGAGGGTTTGCATTAGGGTAAGGTGGATTTGCATTGGGGTAAGGTGGATTTGCATCGGGGTAAGGTGGATTTGCATTAGGATAAGGGGGATTAGCATTAGGGGAGGTAGGGTAAGGAGGATTCTGGGGCAGATTGATTCCTATACCCGGCGCGGGGTAAGGAGATACATTAGGGTTAGGATAGGGTGGATTCACTGATGTGGGTTGATTCATAACAGGAGGGTACGACGAAATGCCATGGGATACGGGAGCGACTTCCGTTGGTGATATAGCCGCATTGAACCCTGATAAAGGAATGGTGCCAATTATGAAAGGACGGTCTTCGTTGTCGTCTTCGTGGCAAGAAGACGTTTCTATCTTCACCTGAAAAGAAAATATGTTTACATACTCTAATAAAATTCAATCTTTAAATTATTATCTTGCCCTCATCCCACGTTAGGTGGGGTCGATTTATACAGATTTTTTAGCCGACTACGCGAAGCAGAATGGAAGGTTATATTTCTTTTGGATATAAGGACAGCTTGGAACCTTTTGTCTCTAGCTAAGTACTTTTCCAAGTAAAGCCTGCTATTTGGGATAATTATGGTTAGGTGTACATTTAAATTTAATCTTAAACCAGAGTCAAAAGCGAGGATCATAATAGAAGCTGTATGGATCTTACTCATATTTAGTTTTCAACTTACTTTAAACTTATAATCCACTTCAATAAACCGGCAGCCTATGAGGTTAGGCACATCCATGTCCGGCATTTGCATTTCCACCACCCAGTTGCGCTCGGTATGTCCTGGGACGGGACCTTTCTTCACTTCTAGTATTGTGTTGTTGTAGCCGTGAGTGTCTGGCTCTTCATGTGCGTGGAACACTTGTTTCTAAAAGTTATATAATACCTTGGATTATGTTGCACTAATTGATTGGTTTAGAAATTTTTTTTCTTCGAGCTAGAAGTTTTAGTCGGAGTCAGTCACTTTGAGTAAGACCCAAGTATAGTAATTTAGGTAAGATTCAGTCTGAACAAGTCAAAATAGCACTGAAACCTGACAGGGTCCATTTCAAACATAATATCTAGCAAGGATATACTGAACCACAAGCAGCTCAAAATCTACATAATTATGTAATTTTCATTAAATATTTCACATAATTTGCGAGTTTCATTACACACACACGAGTACTGTAGGTTACTTCTGCAGCGATTACAGAGTAATTGTAGTTCGACCATGACGATTTTGAAAAACTAAGGTAAGTAAGTACCTTTACATTGAGGAAAGGAAAGAGTAGGTAAGTATATTCTGCATCTACTAACCTCTTTGATCTGAAACCTGATAGCACTGATCTCCACAGTGCTGTTGTTCTTGCACGATACCTCGATAGGAACGACCTGTCGCGGACACGCCCCGCCGGCGGGGACTTTCACAGTTATCTCAGACTTGCCGGCTGACATGCACCAGCAGCAGTACGATTGGTAGAACTCCATGCCGATTGGCTCCTGCAAATTTTGGGAGATGTCATGTCCTGATTCGGTTGAAAAGGTCATATTCGTCAACAGTCTTCCCACTCACCTTGCAGTACGGGTTCGAGTTAAGATCAACAGGCGCCAGCACCCTGAACCGAGCATACTTGTGCTGGTCTAACTTGAAGGCTCGGTCCACGGTGGCTTTCACTTCGTACCTCACGTGGCCGTCCGGTGCTTCGAATGAGGATGGGCAATGAAGGGGAACTTGGAACTCGAAAGGGAACACGTGTTTCCCGGGAAATAGTTGGTGCTCCCCTATGGATAAAAGAGATTTTGTGAACTAAGGGCTGAGGAGACTATGACTATTTCTACCTCTTTTTCAAGGGACCATATTTTTTTATACAACTAAATGATGGAACAAGCCGATAGCCCACCTGATGTGAAGTGGTAACCAAGCCTATAACAATGCATTGCTTTACTGAGCATGTCCCTGAGAATCTGCCCTGTGATGCATTGCACTGCGCCCATCACTCTTGAGACATAAAGATCATTCGGTTGTATAACAGAAAATCATGTACAGTCGAAGACAAATCCACCTATACTGTTTCGACTTTGAACGTTGGGAACCGTGCGAGAGGGACGACAGTGTGTTTGTGTAGGATGCCTACGCCTATTGCGCTCCCTTTCCAACAATTCTCTGCATTGTATGTAGCGTAGTTATGGTTGTATTGGGTGTATAACCTGACCTGTGGCCGTGTGTACACAGTGAGTTAGAGTCCTAATTAAAGTTGTGTAAGAACTCACCAGATTTGCTGCCGACCAAATAAGTGGTAACATTAACATACTCCTCATAAGATTCATGGTTGACGGTGTAGTGCACCGTTTTGTCATTCTCTCGTCTCGAGTGGCTGGATGTCCAATGGACTTTGCAATAGCCTTTAAAGTCTATGTAGATGCCTGAACGGAAAAGGATAGTGGTGTAGATTCTGGTATTGCATTTTTTAAACCAATCTAATTTGACAGCGCTAAAATATATCCATCTTTGTTGTTTCAGTTTATAGTTGTTTCAGTATGTCATTTATAGTGCTGTCAAATTAGTGCAATAGGGGGGCTATTCTAGACCGATAGATATCTTATCACGATAGATATATATCCCAAGAACTGTCAAAACTCCATAGTTCTTGACAGTTTTTGGGAGATATATCTATCGTGATAAAAAAGTCTATCGGTCTAGAATCGCCCCCCAGAATTGACACCTATATTTATTTGTATACCTTGATCTCAGTGATATTCACAAAAAAATTAAAATCTTTTATTATTGTAACGGATTGCTTGTCTTTTCTTCCCTGTTCCTTTTTTGGGATAAAAGCAGTCTCAGTGCTAATCCTGGTTACACACTATTATCTAAGATCAATCTGTAAAACTTAAAACTATTCAAGTACCTAATTTTTTACACACTAGTTGGCTATCTAAATACTATTCTGTATTTTATGCTACAACTATTCAGAACCCACATCACAATAGTTAGCTCTACTAATAGCAAAGAATATTAACTAATAGATACCGTTCCAAGGTCGAGCATTGTACCCAACCACATTTAGAGTCTATAAAAAGTTTATGGCACTCCCGAACATCGAGAGGCGGAAAGATCAATAAAACTACTAAAACTGAAAAACCCACAGTGTACATAAAAAAACCTTGAATTAGTTTTTGTGTAATAACAAGATATAATCTATGTAATAACAAATAAAAATATATAAAATATGACTTGAATTATATTTATATCTAGTGCTTCTAACCTGCGATGTAGACAGCAAATTACAAGTTTTATAGTACGATGGATAGATATTTGTGCCATGCGAAAATCGAACCCACACCTGCAACCGGCAGATTGATTAGGGTGTTTACTGTTTATATTGAAATGGCAGGAAATACTTGCTGGAGTTAGGTAGGTACCTACTAGTTTTATTAAGCTAGACAGACAGGCACCGGTAACAAGGCGGGTGCCCTGCTGCCGCATGGCGGCTGCGCGGCGCCACTAAAATGAAGGTCATCCAGATCTGGAATGTACCTACCTACAAAATAAACTTAAACTATATATATAAGTTCTATGGATGGGCGCGCCGCCGCCGCCGGCGGCCGAGCGGAAGATAATTAGTATGTAGGTAGGTAGGTACTCACCACGAAAACTTTTAACGTTGGAAAGCTCGAATTCCAATCTCCCTCTTACAAATTGACCGGTGTAGTATGTTTCATCTTCCCTATCTAGGACGATTCCACCATCGTCGAATCCCATTTTATCGGAACCTAATTAAAAATAACTAATCGCGGATAAACCATTGAGATAATAAAAACAAACAAGACTACTATACCAAATCAAATTACTTATAAAACTAAAATAAAAATGTTAAAAAAACACGTAAAGCAGGACAAGCGGAGTGAGCAGTGCTACCACAAACTAAAGAGTGCTACCAACCTTTGCCAAAAATTTTCTCCAAGTCTCCAAGTCCAAGAGCACAGAATAGAAAGCGCGTCAGTCAGTACACAACTCAACGACTCACTCAACGTCAAGTCGTCAGTCTACTGACTGACGTTCAGTGTTGCCAGACCCATTTTTGTAAAATCAGGGGATGCGACTAGAATAAATCAGATGTATGGGGAAATTTTTCAAAAAATCTGTAGATGCCATTTTGGTAACTAAAACAATGTCAGGCAATAAAATAACTTTACATATTATTAGTTATATATTGTTCTTGAGAGACATTTTACTGTTATCATTTCAGCGCTTATATTGAAGTCGTAGCTTTCTCCATGAATCATATTAAGTGATATTTACTTACTTTAGTCACATAATCATCTTAGCGGGGTGTGTATGTGTGTCAAGTCAAACCGGTTTATTTCGCTGTCCGTCCAGTTTACGATGATAATTTATAGTGCCAACCTAACCACGATAATTTTGTGTTTAATTTCACGCAGATTTTTGATTACTATCATGTTTGAAAGTAAAACTAGGATTTGAAAAATATCAGTAGACTTTCAGTTAAAATCAGTAGATCAGTAGAATTCGGGGAAAATCAGCAGATCTCCCAAAAAATCAGGAGATCTGGCAGCACTGCTGACATCACAATTAGATCAGTCAGACAATTCAGACATGCATGCATGACAGCCTAACTGAGCCAGCCAGCCAGCCAGACAGACCAGACCAGAGAGAGAGAGAGTAACTAAAATTATAGAGAAAGAGAAAGGGCGAGGGCTGACAGTTTCATTGAAAAAAAAAATACCTGACAGCACAGAAAAAAAAAATACTGTACTTAATATAAATGGATCTGGCAATTCTGGCAACACTGGATGTCAGTCAAACGAAATTGCGGTGTGCGGAGGCTGCGTGTTTTTCTTTCTTTCATAAATAACTAAGTTTCGTTTGCGAATTACTTAGTTATATCTATTTGTGATGTATAATATAACATAAACTATTTAATTTCTTTTTATTTTTGTCATTATACGTGGCTATCGGTAGTTTTTAAATAGTTTGACACACGAGCACACGTTATTTTGCATAATTTGGCGATCACCAAAAGTTGAAGCGGCTGCATAATAAAATAATGCAATAAAGTTCTAAATAAAATGAGTTCTCCACAAAAAGATATTGAATTGAGCCCTTTGAAGCCATTGCCAAACACGAGCGCTGCACCGGACAAGCTAAGCGTTCCTGCTGACGAAGAAGATGTTATTATTGGAAGATTTCGAAAGATCAGTTCGGCGAAATCTATGGCTGCTACGAATGGGAATATCCAGTACCCTGACCTGCCATTAAGACACGAGGATGCCGAAGCAGGTCTGCAGTTTAAAAATAAAGACGCTGGTGAAAAGGAGAAGTTGCTGTCTGAGTTAGTTACGAATGGAGCTGCTCTCGTCCAACCTAGGTCTCCGGTCACCAAGAGCAGCTTCAGAGATGTGGAGAAGCCCTCGAGGTTCAAGGACCAGCCCTCAGCTACTAGGTTCCAGGTGAGGTTTTTATTATAAAAATATATTTTGGTCAATACCTACATAACTTTTAGCCAATATAAAAAAATATATATAAATATTCATTGACATTTCACACGACGCCTCTAAATAAATAAATATTAAATAATATAAATTAGTGTTTGGAGGCTAATTAAGAATTCTTCGGTTGGTGTGTGTGGTAGGGCACTATCTAATAAACTACAGCTTAAACACCTTTCTAATGAGGTACCTATTTACTACTAGGATGCTTCTGGATGGTCAGCAATATTGAAACTTTTGCAGAAGATTTTAAATCTGCTGTTTGAATTATCTTTTGAAAGTTTCCAATATCTGTCTGTAAAGGCTCTCCGAATGGATCAAAAAAGCTCTGCTGATGTCGGCCTGTCTATTATGAATGTGGAATTCCACCTGTTGCTATGTACCACATACCTAACACAGAGTTTGTTTTTTAATTGTTTTTTGCAAAAAAACCATTCCTTTTATGTGAAACTCATTTGCATCCTCACTGAATTCAATAAACCAACAATAAATCTACTGAAACAGTACAGTACCTAGATTATTAAACCACAAACAGATAAAAGATTAGACCTCGATTTACTTGTGCTTAAACAATGTGTGCCGCCATTGTTCATAGCTATTCACTGTTAAATACAAAGCTGTGGAAACATCCTGTGACTGTGACTATATTGGTTAAAAAACACAAACATCCAAACTTACCTACTATAAAAAAAACTAGTAATATGTATGTAGGTATTTTTAAAGGTTTGTGTAAAGTTCCTTCCTAGTTTTTAAACTTCCAGATTTTGCTTCTGACCAAAATATAAAATGGTTTAATTAATGCACATCTGGCTTTTAAAAATTGTAAGCTGTACAATATATAATACAACCTTTAATGAGTAGACTACCATGGTAGCATTGATTTACATACATAATAAAAAAACCTTGAATTTTGTTAAAGAATTATTCAAGTAACTATGCCCTATTTGAAGTATATTAGGTAGGTTTTGTAGGTACCTACCGTATTCCATTAACTTCCTGCTTGGATACCGAGATTAATTATAATACCTAGTTAATTATGTTATTCAATTTAATTAATCAATGTGAAATATGTATGAAATAATAATAATCATACCTACTTAATAGAATTTTTAATTGCATGTTAATAATACATACAAAATATTGTACACGTAGCGATGTGTTATCTCAGCAGTTAGTAGGTACATATTTCCAATATTACAACACGTTTTTATAAACAAATACATTTTACGATAAGGCGCAGCATTTTTGCATGAATCGAACACCCACTGATGCAAAAACAAGTCAAGAGAATTGTCTGTACACTACCACCTACAGTACCTACCCTGTTCGTATGTAAAACTATCTATACTAGAACAAAATCAATAAAATCCAGTATTTTCTAGAAGAGCTCAAGGATCAGGCGCAAGTGTTAGCGGGAGTGGAGTGTAGCGGGTAACCTTGTTTACTGCACCCTTGTGTGTTTAATTTCTCTATTATTGCATAGTAAAACTTTGTAGAGCCTTTGTCTTTACCCTGCTCGGCGCATGCAGATCAGCTAAGATGAGTCTCTGTCACATAGCTCAGAGGCTATTTTAGCAGTTTTCGGGTGTGGGAAAGCCTAAGGACTCCGTCTCTGTAGTTGGAGACTAGCATTACGTTCAATAACATCCATAAGATCACGGCTTTCCGAAGTTCTTTAAAAAAACATCTCCATGCGGTTTCAGCTTCAACGATTCGTTTCAATCGGTTATAGTGATGCCGTACCATATACCACCATACCCAACTATCCAAACATGACACACTCTCCTATTTATGGATTGACTTACGTGTCCAGTTTATCATTCGGATAATCAGCCTGATTAATAGGTCCGATTTCTTAACAATTCAGCTAAAATTAGATACAATGTCCTCTGGATCATTGTCCACTTTTTTAGAGCTCACGTTTACCGGTTTGGTTTTACGCCATACTTTCTTTTTGGTTCTGAACCTCATGTTTTCTTTTACGCCGTAAGCACATGGGTGTTACGTTAATCCCCCATGACAGACCATCGGTCTAGGTCATAGGCGCCTACTTGACAGCACCCAATAAATCATAATAGCCACAAGTGGATAAGTGCACCGCCGTCCATGCTTCCTATAGCCTCGGCAGCGTCTTAGGGTGCCGCGGGCCAATGGGCAAATTATGGTGACCCAGCCGATTGGATTAACGTGGCCTTGATTAGAAAAGGAAGAGGAGAAAATTAATACTACATGTGGCTCGTGAACGTGTAATTCGGTGGGGCTGTTCGTCATCGACGGACGGGCATTAAGGACCTCTGAGAAAGTCCATGATTTAGTCAATTCATGACTTTTGTTTGATGGTGCTGCTAAGATCATCTTCTGGAGCCTTTGGCTATTTTACCGTTATCACCGCTGATCTCACTATCTTCTGTGAAATCATATAATCCCACTTCAAATACTGAATCACCTACCACATAAGTATAAAGTTCTGCGTATCTTCTAACGCAAACACTATTCATACCAAAGAACTTGTTTAGGATTAGTTGACTAACTACTTGAATATTGGTAGCATGACTCTGACATCGTTCGGGGAAATAGACGGTCTTTGGCCAGCAAAACTATGTTTATTGCCAATATTTGGATAGAGAAATTTCAGAGAATGAATGATTTCCGATTTCCTAACATGGGATCGTATCGCACTTACCTAAAAATACACTAGTTCTAAAAATACACTAATTTATTTTCTTTCTTTCTTTTCTTTCTTAGTTAGGTATGTACCTACTATGTATCTCAACCCCAATTTAGAGGCTCAAGGCTTGCGCAAGTTTGCATAAAACCTATAGACTTGCTTCATACGGAATAGTACACTTGCATTAACCCAGATTTCCGTAAAATTGGAACGTGAGGCTACAATACAATGTAGCTACAATTCTATACATTACAAGATTTACAAGTTCAAACCAACACAATAGGAGGACAGAGAATCTCCTATACATGGAGTCCAACATGAATCAGATTTTAAAAGACACATCCTCTTGAGACGGGGTAAAAATAGCTCCTGATCACTTATCGCATGATGGTGGGCGGAGGCTAAATTTAGACGAGGGTATTATTCTTCTATAGGCATCATAAAATACTGTAAAATTATAGATATTAAAATGATAAGCTTACTTACTGAATTTACGCAACTGCATATCGAATTGAAACGAGGTTTGAACCGATTGAGAATATTCTATTGAAATCACTCAAATTCAATTAATTTTTTTTCGTCCACATATTCGTGCGAATCCAGTGAATTTGCGAATATACTCGTTCGTAATAAGTTATGGTTGGAAATAAAATTTTAAAGTAGTTTGTTTTGGTCTACGATATTAGTTGTATTTTACTGTTGCTGATAAATTGTGTTACATTGTTGAGAAGACGATAAAACAACAGCGCATCCACGATTCATTATATTTAAAATTTCATGAACTTGCATGACGAAACCGCAAAGATAGAGTCGACGTTTTGCAATATTCTCACAGATTTCTCGCGATCCTTGAGAATATTTAGCCAATTATGAACGCAATTCAAGCTTGTAAGTCCAGGTAAACCGGTCCAGTAGGTACAGCACGACAGGATACCGTCCATTACTCACTTAGCTGCACCTCTTACCCCGGTTCTCATTTGATACGGAACAAGTCAGCAACCGACTTGATTTCTTTGCAAATTCTTTCGTGTCAATGATCTCTAGATATTTTCTCTATTTTGTTTGCTTCTTTCTGTAGCTAGAGTCTGATCATGACCACGTCTGCAATTCCATTAAATGGATATCCTGCTTGAAGGACCAAAATGTATGCGTTCCTAAATGTACGCTAGTTCAGGATTTGACTTGGATGGATCAATACGACACGGCAATTTTGGTAAAAGGCGATACGTTTATTATTTTCTTGTTACGCAGAGCAGAATTACTTACCATATTTTTTTTCTTTTTTATTTGTATCGGGGATGCCAACAGCCCCAAAAGATATGTGATGTCATCTTACATTTTCGAGATACATTTTATAGTGATGTCAAATCGTTTACGACGGTGCTTTCAATTATGGGTTTACAAGATTCTTGTTCTTCTTTAAGACTCGAAGTTGAAAGATCAATGAACGATCGCATCGTTACCCAATATAACCAGTGCGATGGATAGTCATACTAATGCTTGCGATTCTAATCACCTTTTGACTTGACTATACGTAGTTCTAAAACCCACGTGCTCAAAAACCCGTTAGCTAGCTTCAATGCTGTTAGTTCCGCCTAATGGTTCATTGTAATGCAATGAATGGGAGGTACATGGTTTCTGAATGGTGGAGTTTGACGTGGCTTGAAAATAAATTAGTTTTCCTCAGGTTTCCGAAGTTGGACAAGGTACCCTTCGTTTTGTTACGGGCGGGCCAGCTGTGTGTTCTTAGTCAAACTGTTGTCTCTCTAGGTACTGTAGTGTAAAAAAGCCTCTACTCGTAACATGCGTACTGTATTTTTTCATAGTAATACGGATATGTAATAGTAGGTACCACCAATAATGGTAATTTACCAAAAACTTCATAGTAATACAAATATATTAATTGCGTTGATGTTTATTATATGGGTATTAGCATGCAAATTACCCAATTACAAAGTGCCTCGACATTGTACTAAAGCTGTGTTATAAAACGCTAGTAATGCCTCATAAAACGGTAATTTTTGTAAAAGTCGCGTGTCATCTCAGCATACGCTGGATCAATTTGTTCTGAAATACAACAAACAAACAAAAGCTGTATCAAATCTTACCACTTGTACTACGATTTATTCTGTGTCAATAGTGAGAGGCAAGCCCTACTTCAGCTTTTACGACCACCACGTAACATGTTATTAGAATAGAAACGTTGAAGATAAGGTTGATATTTTGACGTATTTGCCCTTTGGTTTCGGTAGATCGATCGTTTTGATTTTAGAAAGCTAGAAAGTTTTTTAATGTACAACAAGAGTACCTAAAAATCATATTTTAGGTACGTTCTACAAACTCTATGATAAAATTCAAATTATCTACTGGTAGGTATATTGTGTCCAAATACTAGATCTTTAAGTTCAAGTACGATGAGAAATATTGGTAAGTGACCGAATAATTTGCATAATTTTTATTCGTGATTCTGAATAAAACATTAGCGAGGTGGGAAAGACGTGTCAAAATGTAACCTACTTAAAATAAATCACGAAATACGTGCCGATTTTTTTATTCTGTAAAAACAACGTCACGAAGTTTACGCTTTTCTTAAAAAATATCAGTAGAGGCTCTAATTAAACCAGCCTTTGTTTGTCCGTTGTTTTTCTCCTGACCATCATGTGGTATGGTTTACTCAGGTATCTTCATTGAGTTCCATCAAAGGGATTATAAACGTTTTAGCTTGTGTAATGAAAGAAAAGTTAAAAGTCACGCAATTGGCTGTGGAGAAAGCTACGAGTATGCTACAAGATTCACTACGTGATCGATTTTTTTTTATGAAGGATACTTAAAGTCTAAGGCGTTTGGCTGCCAGCACACTTGATGGTATGTGTACCTGCAGCTTAAAGTGGAACGTGCTTAGATATAAGTAATCCACCTGTTCACTCTTCTCTTAAAAATTATTACTCTCACCTCATGCATTTTAGCTATTTCTATAAGCACTCAACTGGACCATTATTCGTGCTATCCTGTAGAACACCTATCAGGTCCTGGCTTATTGCCAGAGCATGGCGTGCATGGCATTTGTATTTGTAGAAAAGTCAAGAGTTGAAGACGAACCATTTGGTGCCGTTAAAAAATTCCTAAGAAAACAAATGTAAGTGTGATCTTTGTTACGAAACTTATGTTACAGTTGTTTAAAGAGGTTAGGTTCGCATCGTTTAGATTGCAAGCTAGTTATCTAAAATAAAAACAATTATTATTACCTATAGGTTGCCTGTAGTCTAGTGTTATAAAAGTTGTTGAGAACAGGAGAGGAAAGATGATTGGACACCTTATACGACATGACAGCTTAATCGGAAATATCATTGAAGGGAAGGTAGAAGGAAAGAGAGGAAGAGGAAGACCGCGTATTAGCTACATGAGCCAAGTGAAGGCGAAGATAGATGTCATGTCGTATAAGGACGTCAAGGAAGCTGCCCTGAAAAGAAGAACCTGGCGGGAAATGCATACATTACGCCGACAAGAGCCCTCGACTTCTCTCTTCTATCGATGTTATCGATCCATCATTGAATTAAAAGATGTACCTACCTAAACATACTACCAATGTAGAATGAATATAGTTATAAGCCATTTTTTTATTGGAGTTACAATGTGCTAAACTACCTCGCACCTACATTGTTATCTGACTGCAATTGCACAAACGACAATAGTTCGTAAATAAACGGCTAGTTTTGTACGAGTCTGACATACCATAGTTCAGGGTTCCGTATCACCATAATGTAAACACTAAGCACCGGTAATGTTAAAAGCATTTCATAGAAAAAATGAATTTTCGTGGTGTATTCTAAGTTATAAACAATAATGTAAAGTCACACATGTTTTAAAAAAACCATGGCCGACGTAGGATGCAATTAAAATCTGTGCGTCAATTATTTCTGGCAGAGTATAAAATCGTGGTTTGTTACTTAGCTAAAATATGGCAATAATACACGAAAATATTCGATCGTGATAAAGGTGTTATTTGTACTTCAGTTTGCCACGTAAATCGTATATGTATACATAATTATATGTATAACATAATTTTACGGATTTTACGCATTAACTTTTGTATTGTTTCATGGTGTTTAGACAATTTTCTTGAGTTGTGTGAGGTAAGGGTAGGTGTTATCCAAATCGAAATACTTCAATTCCATATCTTTGCGACGGGTGCCAATGAACCAATGATGTGATGTGATGACGCATTTTGATCTTCACTCCGCGCTGGAGGACATCTGAGATTAAATAACCTTGGGGTACAAGATGGAGCAGCTACCAAAACAACAAGCGCGCTGATTAGCATAAAAAAAATCAATTCTTAGTATTCACTTTAGTAATTTAGTTTAATCAGTTTTTATTCTGAATGCTGTTCCAGTCAGAAACATAAATGAGGATTTTACGTAGATAGGCAAATTGTTGGGTAAAAAATTAGAGAAATAAGAAACAAAAAGTTTGGTTTTTTGTAAAAATTATTCTTAGGGCGGCTTGCACCAGAATCGCTAAACGCGTTTAACTCTTAAATAGTATTTAGCGAGTTGTCAAGTCATACAAATACGTCAGATTTAAATCGATTTAGCTGTTAAATACGTTTAGTGATTCTGGTGCAAGACGCCCTTAGTGTTTGCTGAATTTAAGTAGGTATTGAACGTATTAAAAATGGATCCCAAATTCCTAGTTAAAAAACATTGCCTCAGGGCCCGTAGTCTGACTTTTGTTTTGTTGATTTGCAAAAAGGTATTCGCAAATTTCGTATAGAGAAAAGTAGTTTATGTTTCATTAAACAGTTTTTGTCCATACCAAAAGCGCGATTCACTTTTCGCAAATCAATAAAACAAAACTCGTAGTATAGGTATTAGTGTAGGTATGGCTTCTTGTATTTATCCGGTTGATTGGACCCGCTTATAACATAGGGATTTAATTATAAGTTGAGCAATCAGAACCTACAATCCTACAATCAGAACCAGTTGCAAAATTTCATCTCGAAGGTTTTGAGATAGCAGGATTCAAAACTTGTTGGGTGGGTTTAAAATCTTTGTTTTCCCTGTGTATTTTGGCACAACGTTGTATCATATTTTTATTTCGTATGCTCTACCTATACATAGTATTCTTAGGCTCGTATCCTATCCTATCCTACTAATATTATAAATGCGAAAGTTTAGATGTTTGGATGTTTAGATGTTTGGATGTTTGGATGTTTGGATGTTTGTGTTTCAATCACGTCAAAACCACTGAACCAACTTGTATGAAACTTGGCATATATATAGTTCGTAACCTGGATTGACATATAGGCTACTTTTTATCCCGAATAATTAACAGGATATATAGGATAAAATGAACGAAAAGGATTAGCAGCGCCAATTGGCAAGAGGATTTCATTGTCATGTCATGTCACGTCAGTTTGACAGGGCGTAGTACTACCTCTTTGGTCTAACGACTAGCGTTTGACATTTCAGTCCGAGTTCGGTGTACTGAGGTGTAATGTCAAGTTTCTCAAAGAAGTATCCGCTCGGTACACGGAAACTGTAGACGCGTACGAAGTCGCGGGTAACTGCTAGTACTTTATAAAAACCAAGACTCCAAGTGTGACTCAAGAATTTTCTATCTATTCTGACACTGCTCAATGAAAATCAGTCAAAAACCTTTGAGTCTTGATTCATTTCATACTTAAGAATGATTCCAGCATACGAGCCAATACTGAATCTTTTACCAGTTCTACTAACTTTTAAAATGCACGAAGCCATTTCAGGATTCCCATGTTGGCACATGGTTCCCATTCATTGATCAAATTCAATGTGGTCGACGGTCTAGGCAATTGTAAAGTTAGTTTGTGATGTGCAAAGGCTAAAGACGTTTTAGTTCGGAAACTCTTTAGTTTTAGTACCCTTGGGCATCGAAACGTTTCATGATTGTCTTGATCCGCTGTCCGTAAATACAATACGTACATACGTGCAATCGTTTGTTGCGCCTTTGTGCGGAAAAATTCGCTTACCTCCAATTACACAAAAATGGATTCTGCGCAGATACTTAAGGGGCCGTATTAAAATTTGACGACGTCAAGTTTAGGCATTTATGAATACGCGACGCGCTGCGCTACGCGTTTGCGACGCGCAAAGGACAAACCAATTTGATCTTTTGACATGTTCGTTCACTGGATGAGTACGATTGATTTCTAGTCTAATTACTAAGTTGGTATGTGGTAGGTACCTATCTCCACGTGACGTGTGTAGAACTGTTGTACGAATTGTAATAAAAAGATTGTAAAAAATAAAATAAATATTGCAAACCCTCTATTATGAAGAAAATAAAATAAATATAGCAACCCCTCTATAGAATTTTTTTATTGATCTAACAGTATTTATAATTCCAGTTTAATGCCCCCTCTTCTCCTCTCAGAGATATTGTAGCCCCCTTCCCGTATCTCCGCTACTAGCAGAATTCGACCTCCATTATTTGGAGCCATTCGAATCGAAACATGAATTTTGCCAAAATAAAGGAACATTTTGCCTCTGACAGAATTTATCTCCCCTACTACGTTTTCGAATCCAGGACAGCGTACTTTACTTTTTAGAGTAAAATGATACAGGTGTCGATTTCGAAATATTTTGGGGTGCTGATTGCGGAAATGGCATCTACTTTGAAGTCTAAATGGCGAACGTTGATTTTTTTGAGTACAGTGATAGAAGTGTCGTTTTCAAGATATTTTGTGGTGCTGATTATGGAAATGGTATCCATTTTGAAATCCAAGATGGCGGACATTGGTTTTTTTGAGAAAATAGATATGGATGTCGTTTTCTGGATATTTTGGGATGCTGATTATGGAAATGGTATCCATTTTGAAATCCAAGATGGCGGACATTGGTTTTTTTGAGTAAAATGATATGGGTGTCGTTTTCGGGATATTTTGGGATGCTGATTACGGAAATGGTATCCATTTTGAAATCCAAGATGGTGGACATTGGTTTTTTTGAGAAAATAGATATGGGTGTCGTTTTCGGGATATTTTGGGATGCTGATTACGGAAATGGCATCTATTTTGAAATCCAAGATGGCGAGCATCGGTTTTTTTGAGTAAAATGATATGGGTGTCGTTTTCGGGATACTTTGGGATGCTGATTACGGAAATGGTATCCATTTTGAGATCCAAGATGGCGGACATTGTTTTTTTTGAGTAAAGTGATATGGGTGTCGTTTTCGGGATATTTTGGGATGCTGATTATGGAAATGCTATCCATTTTGAGATCCAAGATGGCGGGCATCGGTTTTTTTGAGTAAAATGATATGGGTGTCGTTTTCGGGATACTTTGGGATGCTGATTATGGAAATGGTATCCAATTTGAAATCCAAGATGGCGGACATTGGTTTTTTTGAGTAAAGTGATATGGGTGTCGTTTTCGGGATATTTTGGGATGCTGATTATGGAAATGGTATCCATTTTGAAATCCAAGATGGCAGACATTGGTTTTTTTTGAGAAAATAGATATGGGTGTCGTTTTCGGGATATTTTGGGATGCTGATTACGGAAATGCTATCCATTTTGAGATCCAAGATGGCGGACATTGGTTTTTTTGAGTAAAATGATATGGGTGTCGTTTTCGGGATATTTTGGGATGCTGATTATGGAAATGGTATCCAATTTGAAATCCAAGATGGCGAACATTGGTTTTTTTGAGTAAAGTGATATGGGTAATCTTTACGATGGCTGAGGAGGACTCTCAGATATTGATATTGAGATTGATATTTATTCAAGCAATCGATTCATTAACAAAAACTTCAAAAAAAAGATAGGATCCAATTCCATAATCAGAACCGCAAAATATCCTGAAAACAACACCCATATCACTTTACTCAAAAAAATCAATGTTCGCCATCTTGGATTTCAAAATGGATATCATTTCCATAATCAGCATCCCAAAATATCCCGAAACGACACCCATATCTATTTTCTTAAAAAAGCCAATAACCGCCATCTTGGATTTCAAAATGGATACCATTTCCGTAATCAGCACTCCAAAATATTCTGAAAACGACACCAATACCTATTTTCTCAAAAAAACCAATGTCCGCCATCTTGGATTTCAAAATGGATACCATTTCCATAATCAGCATCCCAAAATATCCCGAATACGACACCCATATCATTTTACTCAAAAAAACCGATGTCCGCCATCTTGGATCTCAAAATGGATAGCATTTCCGTAATCAGCACCCCAAAATATCCCGAAAATGACACCCATATCTATTTTCTCAAAAAAAACAATGTCCGCCATCTTGGATTTCAAAATGGATACCATTTCCGTAATCAGCACCCCAAAATATCCCGAAAATGACACCCATATCTATTTTCTCAAAAAAACCAATGTCCGCCATCTTGGATCTCAAAATAGATACCATTTCCGTAATCAGCATCCCAAAATATCCCGAAAACGACACCAATATCTATTTTATCAAAAAAAACCAATGTCCGCCATCTTGGATTTCAAAATGGATATCATTTCCATAATCAGCATCCCAAAATATCCCGAAAACGACACCCATATCATTTTACTCAAAAAAACCGATGTCCGCCATCTTGGATTTCAAAATGGATACCATTTCCGTAATCAGCATCCCAAAATATCCCGAAAACGACACCAATATCTATTTTATCAAAAAAACCAATGTCCGCCATCTTGGATTTCAAAATGGATATCATTTCCATAATCAGCATCCCAAAATATCCCGAAAACGACACCCATATCATTTTACTCAATAAAACTGATGTCCGCCATCTTGGATCTCAAAATGGATAGCATTTCCATAATCAGCATCCCAAAATATCCCGAAAACGACACCCATATCATTTTACTCAAAAAAACCGATGTCCGCCATCTTGGATCTCAAAATGGATAGCATTTCCATAATCAGCATCCCAAAGTATCCCGAAAACGACACCCATATCACTTTACTCAAAAAAAAACAATGTCCGCCATCTTGGATCTCAAAATGGATACCATTTCCGTAATCAGCACCCCAAAATATCCCGAAAATGACACCCATATCTATTTTCTCAAAAAAACCAATGTCCGCCATCTTGGATTTCAAAATGGATACCATTTCCGTAATCAGCATCCCAAAATATCCCGAAAACGACACCAATATCTATTTTATCAAAAAAAAACAATGTCCGCCATCTTGGATTTCAAAATGGATATCATTTCCATAATCAGCATCCCAAAATATCCCGAAAACGACACCCATATCATTTTACTCAAAAAAAACCGATGTCCGCCATCTTGGATTTCAAAATGGATACCATTTCCGTAATCAGCATCCCAAAATATCCCGAAAACGACACCAATATCTATTTTATCAAAAAAACCAATATCCGCCATCTTGGATTTCAAAATGGATATCATTTCCATAATCAGCATCCCAAAATATCCCGAAAACGACACCCATATCATTTTACTCAAAAAAACCGATGTCCGCCATCTTGGATCTCAAAATGGATAGCATTTCCGTAATCAACACCCCAAAATATCCCGAAAATGACACCCATATCTATTTTCTCAAAAAAACCAATGTCCGCCATCTTGGATTTCAAAATGGATACCATTTCCGTAATCAGCATCCCAAAATATCCCGAAAACGACACCCATATCACTTTACTCAAAAAAACAATGTCCGCCATCTTGGATTTCAAATTGGATACCATTTCCATAATAAGCATCCCAAAATATCCCGAAAACGACACCCATATCATTTTACTCAAAAAAACCGATGTCCGCCATCTTAGATTTCAAAATGGATACCATTTCCATAATCAGCATCCCAAAATATCCCGAAAACGACACCCACATCACTTTCCTCAAAAAAATCAATGTCTGCCATCTTAGACATGATAGTGGAGGAGGGAGATAAATTTTGTGAGAGCCTTCCTCGCTTTGTCACTAATCGATCGATCGATAAAATCTATCTAATTCTACTTTTTCCAAAAATACCTCATAGGGTGTGTGGTACCTTTATGAGAAATTGGAGAGGGGTTAGAGAGGGGGGGGGGGACTTCACAAGGAGTCAAGTCAGTCAGCAGTAAGTAGATGCTAAGTAGGCAAGTAGCAGAAAGTAGTAAGTACATTTGAGTAATTTATAAATCGGCCTATATACTAAGTAGGTAGGTACTTGATTGAAATAGTGTTTTTTATCATTTACAAAAGTTCAAATATCGTGAAGATACCGACATTTTATGAAACCTAAATAATGTAGTTAGAAAACATCTACCAAGTACCTACGGCCGCACGAAAGATCAAATCACGCGGTCACACTATAATTTGGTGCCGATACTGCTATTTGTCGATATATGTATATGTATAGTGCGCACGACGAAAAGCGATACGTCCTCCCTCCACGGCCGCTCAGCGCGGAATGCCACCCGCAGCGTTGCGCTGCATGATATATAGGTGATTTTAGAAAAATCCTATAAAAATAAGTACATGGTAGAAGACTATAATTTTATTTTTATTTGTAAGAAAAAAACCTGTTCTTTTATATAGTATGTGTATTTTAACTTTAAACTTCTTACTTTCGTAGAAATCACAGTTTGTTTGAAGAGTAAAATTACGTAAAAGGCGGTGTTTTCAAAAAATAATTTCTCTAACATATTGTATGAACGCGTAGCAATTTTTTCCCAGCATTCTATTTTTAACAAAATAAATATTTTAATTGCATTTTTAAATTATCTTTAAACTAGTTTTTTATATGATAAAATCAAGACGAAAAGTTCACATTTTTGATAATTTTACGAAGACATGCGTTACAAATTAATTTATTTCTCAGTTGTGTATTGCCTAATTTAAAATGTTCTCCCAGCATTCTATTTTTATTGAACCAAACTTTAATTTCCATTTATATTTGTAATCGTAAAACGTTAACTGTTATAAAAATCGAGTTCGAAAAATGAGCTAAATAGGCCAAAATCAAAAGAAGGCCCCTTAAGAGAGACAAAGGTTCGTTATGGCTACTGTACTTACTAAGTAACTAAGGGTTTCTTTGACAGATGGAAGAAGACAATCAAGATGAAGATGCAGAAGACTCTGACGGATCTGGCATGGAAAGCGATGACCCCCTTACAGCCACAGATACGAAATATGGAAAAAGTTTCAGGTAAATATTTAAACTAGTTATCCCTAACCGCCAAAGACTCTGAAGTGAGAGATGAGCACAATATAAATAATAAAAAAAAACACTTTCTGTGATAGACATGCCCTTCTCTCTAATAATAAGATTACTTAAAATTCTTGGTAGTCGCTTCACTGTGCATTTGAAACAGGCTTTAAACCAATCATAATGCCTAGAGGTACCAATTCTGTGCACTGTGAATGCCAGTAAACAAATGACCAAAGCCTTGTTATTTTACTGAATAAAAAATGCCATTCATTGAAACCGCGAAGCGTATGGAAATAAAAAAATTTTGGTTGTCAGTACTACAATATCTTAGTGAAGTCTACCATTCTTTTACCCGACGGATGGTATTGTTTTTCACGCGTATGTTTGTATGTATCTGGCAAGATTCTTTGCACCTTCAGAACAGCCGAAGAACTCAATGGATTTTGATAAAAGAGCCTTAAAACAGCTCTACTTTTCGGGTCAAGCTTATTGCCTATATTTATTTTATTTTGTTCTAATGTTCTCACGGGGCCAATTGGTCTAATCCAATGGTTTCGGCAGAATAACAGCGCGGAGCTGCCATCAGGTGGTGAAGCATAATGCTGAGCTGGAGCCAATTTGTTTTTATTTTTTTTATTTTTATTCATAGGACATCCAACAAAGGTGACACGATAACAACAGAAATGTCATGGCAATGGGCTTAAAACTATTGTGTTCCTTTAATTAGAGGATGCCACAGCATGCATTATATAAGACTTATCAAACAGGTAGACAACAAATATTCATAGAATGATATTATAACATCAACACAAAATATCAATCGTAAAACAATAGGAAAAAAGAACTTGGAGACAATGTTAATTCTAATTGAGATTCTAATGGTAGCCGATAGATGACTTAAATTGTTGCAGTAGCACACATTACTATTTTGTGTTTTCTTTCTTTTTAATGGTTTTCTATGTGTGAAGTAACAAATAAACGTATGTCTATGTCTTTACTAAATACTGGTCATTGTGAATTTCATTTCAGGCATTTCACAAGAGAAGCGTTGCCGCGGTTGGATAACTATAGGAATGTGATGTCTCTTCACGCAGCTCCGCGACCGACCTTAGATGAGCTCCATAACGCTTCGTTATCCAGGAAGGTAAGTGTCTTGTTATAATAAATGTAGCAAAATTGTAGCTAGCGTTTACATGAGATTTTTTTTTTTTTATACATTATAGACAGTTTGACCGCAATCTCACCTGATGGTAAGTGACGATGCGGTCGACGATGTAGCACATTTGCCTAGAAGAAACCTATTCACTCTCCTCTTGAAAACATTCAAATTTTAATAAAAAAAAATAGGACCACTATTACTGTAATCCTATACGAGTACACATTGCATAGTAGGCAGATATATCTCCTCAAAGATTTTGGTACTCATTGTATTAGAAGATTTTAAGAGGGTAGACAGAGGCATGCTCAAAATTGCATTTGATTCTGGCTGTGATTTTGTTTGATTTTTTTAGTTACTAAGTAGGTAACAAACACTTTTATGTGTATTTAATTCTTCAATAAGAAAAAGACCATGATTATAATGTTAATTGAATCGAGAATTAGTTTCTATGACAGGAAAATAAATGTTATTGATATTAAACTTGGCGGTTTCTGCGTAATTTAATCATTGCACTTAAAGAGGATATATTCTGAATAGGTATCTAGGTACCTACGGTTCGATCTATCAAGTTTGTTTGTAAATACTCAAACAACTGTGTAAACTGTGTACATAAGGAAAAGATATTGCAAAAATCGCTCTATGAACGTTTTTATGAAAAGATTTAAAAAAAATTTATAACAATTATAATCAATGTTGGTATCCTATCCTACTTCCTACTAATATTATAAATGCGAAAGTTTGGATGTTTAGATGTTTGGAGGTTTGTGTTTCAATCACGTCAAAACTAATGAACCAACTTGGATGAAACTTGGCATATATACATATAGTTCGTAATCTGGGGGGTGATTCTAGACCGATAGATATTTTATCACGATAGATAAATATCCCTCAAAGTGTCAAATTTCAATAGATATAAAAATTTGCAATAGATATCGTATTCTGGACATATCACTGTAGATATATATCGACCGTTAACCGATAGACATGTATCGACTGGTCGGCAGCAGTAGATATTGAGATCTCTACTAGACATTTCAGTATCTACCTAGTGTCAAATAGAAATCTACTTTCGGTAAAAATCCAAACGGACGAACTTATCATAGAATATGTGGCGAAATCAACTTGTGGAGGCTGAAATTGACTCTTGTTTGTATCCTAGAGCCTAGGCGATGCGCCCGCTGAAATTTTACCTACTACCTAGGTCACCCCCACAAGCCTGCGCAGCCCCTAGAAAACTTGTGTTCTTCAATGTTACTCTGACTACCTACCTTTGCTACAAATCTAAGCCTGCCTAAATGATCAGTGGATGCGGGAATAAAACTACAAGCTAGGTAGCCTACCTACTCACTTTTAAATTAATTAAAACGACATAAGTATACATAATATTTCTTTATTTTCATATAGTCCAAAATGTAAGTAGGTATGTTTATCAAACACTATCAAATCACTGTCTCCAAAACCGTTGTTTCTTATGTATTGCTCTTCATGGATGATTCTTGCCACGTTTTCTAATACCAAGCATGGGGAATTTTCCCCGATGTGATGCATCCACAGGAGGACTCATCCAACTCATTTTATCCCGAATAATTAACAGGATCTACAGGATAAAATGAACGAAAAGGATTAGCAGCGCCAATTGGCAAGAGGATTTCATTGTCATGTCATGTCACGTCAGTTTGACAGGGCGTAGTACTACCTCTTTGGTTTAACAACTAGCGTTTGACATTCCAGTAGGTACGAGTTCGGTGTAATGAGGTGTAATGTCAAGTGTATCAAAGAAGTATCCGCTCGGTACACGCACAGATAATATAATATACACGGAAAATGTAGACGCGTACGAAGTCGCGGGTAACTGCTAGTTAAAAATAAATTGGAATAGGTATAAGCCAGGGCGTACCAGGGTCCAATAGCAAACGCTAGGCGAGGATTTTTCATTACCCTCTATCAGCCGTCATCGTAATACTCACACTAATTATTATCTTTCACACAGTTCATCTCTTTTCTTTTGTCTCCGTTCATTTTCATACCTAAAATATATGGACGAAATGTATCTTCGCATTATATGCCTCTATCACAAAACATTCTTATCAACCCGTATAACACTATTATAAGTCCTACAGGGTTACAAATGCTACAATACAACTCACCTCGCCTCATTATAATGTAGGCTTATATCCTTGAAATAATAAAACCTTATTGTGTTCTATTGTCTATTAGAGAAATGAACTCATTGCCACATTTGCCACCCACAACGAAATCCTAGAGTCTTGCGTAAGATTTTCGCATAAATAAGTCCTATCATGTCCCAGGCACTGCAGCGTCCCGTTCATCGGGGCATGGGTAAAAAGTAACTCCTGACACGGCAAATCATCTAGACCAGACGCAAAGGCCTGATTATTACAAATTCTATACAAATCGACAAAAGATATAATCATAAAGTTATACTATCCTATTATGACTTGCCCGCGAGATAAGGTGTGTGGATTACCTTACCTTCGTACCAGGCATTAGGGAAAATTACTTACCTTTTTCCCTGAAAAACACTTCGCATGATTACTGAATGGGTTTATACATTTGTGGTTGGTTTTTAAGAAACTAGTGGATAATGAGCCTCGATAAAAACGTTTAAATTACTCGCTCATGCTGCGACGCAAAGAAGGATTCTATAGTATATATAGATAGAATTAAATATACGTCAGGAAAGAGCCACTTTTTCTGCACATTGGAGTACCTAGTACCGTAATACATTTTTTTTCTGTAATTATAGGACGATGCGCTGTAGTGCTTGACTATGATTTAGAATTTCAAATAGAGTGCGGTTGGTTTTACCTACATCCGAACGGGGGAACTGTCAAAACAGACTGATTTTAACGATGTTTTCTATCACCGATTGAGAGCACTAGTGTTTCATCACGTTACTTAAGTACGAGTCGTATAAACACAGGGGGGTGATTCTAGGCCGATAGACTTTTTATCACAATAGATATATATCCCTCAAACTGTCAAAACTCCATAGTTTTTGACAGTTCTTGGGAGATATATATATCGTGATAAAAAAGTCTATCGGTCTAGACTAGAATCACCCCCCTGGGCTGTGATTCGATGCCACGACGAACACCTTCATCGGATCGTTTGAATTTAACCTGCACCTGCTTTTCATCTGTTTGGAGATACTAGATTTTTCTCCACTGGAAAAACTAGTCAAACTACACTCGCACTTGACGCAATATACCTAAAGACGTTTCCCTCAGGTACTCGGGTACAATTGTGATAATTGCAGGGCACTCATTAACTGATTGGACCACTTGACTTGGATCACGTTTTCGTAAGCCTCGCCTGTTATGAGCATTACCATAGGTATATGTAGTACAGTGGCCTCGAAAAATGTTTTGAAGTCTTATAAAGTAGACGCTGCTGTCGCAATAGTACTGCATTGTTTGGGAAAGCGATTTAGGGTTTTGATAATTTTGTTACGGACAAGCCACCTATAAGATGCATTCTAAGGTTAGAGAACTCTTTTGAGAAGTTCTGAAAGAGAACTCTTTTTAGGGTTAAGCTCGCCTTTATGTACTTACATGTTTTAAGGTTCTTTGTGTACAATAAAGCATAAAGAGGTGACTTAATAGTACCTAAAAGAAATGCCTAGGAAGAAGTATAGACCTACTTACCGGGGTAGTACCTACCTGTGGTAGAGCGATAGATAAAAAGTGGTATGATAGAAAAGTAGTTTTCGCTTGGATAGTTTTTAAATTAAGTTTTGACAATCGTGTTTTGAAACACGTAATCCAAGATAATTTTGAAGTAATTTCCCCAAATATTAAGGTGGTAACTTTTACAGATTCTGAGATAAATAACGATTCCTAAATACTAAATATCGCTCGGTCTTACGTAGATCCAATGGAATCTTACATTGAAAGGTACGACCATCTAGATGACTGATTATCTTCATCAGTACCTAGTATAATAGCACTAAAGCAACAAGTTCAAGGGAGGGTGACCCTGCCCGCGTGGGTGTCGGTGTTAGATCGATGACACATATGATCTACTGACCTATCTGATTAGATGCAGACATGACTACTCACTGTTATATAGAGGAAGTATTGTAAGGTTAAATACATATCGTTGACGTTGGTCAAAAAGCCGCCAGCCTAAAGTGGAACTGCCTAACGAATTGTGGGCAAAGAGGACCACAGTGTGGATCCCATAAAATGCAAGGCCTCGGCGTGGATGTCCCAGCATGAGATGGCGGGATGAGCTTGACTCGCTCCTAAGCACATGATCTGTCACATCGCGAAGAGTGGAAAAAGGAAAGGGAGGCTTTTGCCCTGCAAAGGGACAATAATGGCTGAATAATTTTGTAGGGTCTTTTATCATAATGTAAAACCAATAATGCAACCATTTGAGGTTCGCTTAAAATATTAGAGTATTAGCATTTTAGTTCATCATCATCAACCACAGCCTGACTTCACCCACTGCTGAGTATAGGCCACTCTCTTTTTGTACCATCTCTCACGACCCCGCATTTTAGTTAGTTTAATTAATATGCAAATATTTTAGTATGTTTTAAGATCGAGAAAAATTTATAGAACTCTTTCGAACTGATATGATTATGCCAATTTAGTTTGTACCAAAAACACTACAAAAGCTTTCTTTCCAGCCAGGTCAAATGCTGGAGAAAGATCCAGAACCAAGCATGCCGTCCTCCAACTTCAAGTTTGGATGGATCAAGGGCGTGCTGATGAGATGTCTCCTCAACATATGGGGGGTGATGCTGTTTCTGAGACTGTCCTGGGTGGTCGGACAGGCAGGAGTTGGTTAGTATTCCTTGAAGGTCAGCTAGAATGTTTGTAGAGGTACGGCTTTGTATTCTGATAAAGAAATCGTTACTCAAACCATACCCTTGAGTAGAGATTTTCATGCAATAATCTTATGGTTATCACAAAAAGGTTTTGGGCACGCTTCCAATTGGTATTGATTTGGATCAGTTGAGCTATCTATAAATCGCTTGCAATGGTTTGTAAATAGCTCAAATGCTTCATGTGTATTTTGTAAATATTTTAAATACTGTATTAATCGTAATTTTCTTTTTCTTAAATTACATATTTTTATCTAGAATTTTTTTTATTCTTAGTGGGATTGAACCCACAACCTACAGCGTAGAAGGTAGAACTCACCCCAACTGAGCTGTGAGGCTAATGTGTTTTTGGGAACTAACCGCGCGTTTGTTGGCAGCGCAGTCCATTCTACTGATAACAACGACATCCGTGGTGACCACCATTACAGCACTCTCCATGTCTGCCATCAGCACCAACGGAGTTATAAAAGGAGGTAAGCTCTTCTGATCAGTAGGTATACCTTTCAGAGTTCCTGGTGAGAGGTATCCTTGTATAGGAAAACTTATGGAGTAAGTAGATAGTCTACCTGATCTTGAGTGGTTGCCTTTGCCAATAGCAGTTGTTACTCAAAAAGCAAGTCTATTGATGATGTGCCCTGTGAGGCAACGCACTGCGTCCTTCACGAGGTGTTTAGTCTCATGTGCCTGTAGTAGCACCGGCTCACACTTCAAACCGGAACACAGCAATGCGAGCATCGCTGCTTGCAAGAAATACGGTGGTAGTATGTCCCCGGACGAGCTCTTTTAGAAAAAGCTCTACTACTTCTATGGGGGCTTACTTAAAATCGCCTATCAACTTCTGTCACAAAGTCAAAATTGAATCACCTTTGAAAATATCTCGTTTGGTTTAGATTGTGACAAATAGTGTTAAGAGAATCTTCAACAGTGTTTAATTTCATTGGGGATTCGAAGTAAAACCGTATTTGTTTAAATTACATTATTTTGAATATCAACTGTGTGAATCTATATGACAATGTGCATCTTCGTAGGAGGGACATACTACATGATATCTCGGTCTCTTGGTCCGGAGTTCGGAGGTTCAATTGGGCTAATATTCTCCATGGCGAATGCTGTCGCCTGCGCTATGTATGTGGTCGGGTTTGGAGAGTCGCTGATAACACTTATACCTGAATCTGCGTATATGGTCAGCAAGAGCTGGGTGAGTTTCTTTTGTAATTTTCATTGTTAAAAACTGTATGAAACATTGAGAAGCTAATGTCGATGATTAGGATTTTAAATGCGGCTCGCTTCGCTCGCTCTAATTTACGGATTACGACTGTATGTTCCGCTCGATTTGAGCAGTTAAAAGACATCATAATATAATATAGCATTTTTAAAGAAAAGCTCTTTGACATTTTAGCAACTTACTTCTTTGTATGATAGAAAAACTAAATTATCTTTTAGTATGACACTTATACATTTCACGCATAGATAACTGTTAGGTTAATTAATAAAAAAATTATACTCTTCCGCGCTTACAAGAGCTCGGTAGTTTTTGGAATCTGACTGTTTTACATCATGACTTGGCTTTTAGATAGTTCTTAAGTGTTTTTGAAACAAGGCTAAACTTCATCAAGATTCATGCAAATCTGTATCAATAGTGTACATTTTAAAGTATTTATTGCTGTACTAAAATCTGCTTTCATTTTCATTTCATTCATTTATTCATACAATTTTTTTTAATCGTAAGTATTTGATAATATTTTAACCTAGGGTTAGTACGTAGTCCATATAAACTTACTATTCTAAATGATCATTTATGATTTTAATTGAATAAACGCTTTTTTGACTTTGGCTTCTGTCCAGGACCAAGCTATCTATGGCTGCATAACAATAGTCCTCCTCACCGGCATTGTTATCGTCGGTATGGAATGGGAGGCGAAAGCGCAGATCGTGTTGTTGATCATCCTACTTGCCGCTATAGTCGATTTCCTGATTGGCTCTGTAATCGGACCGAAGAATGATTTGGAATTCGCTCAGGGCTTTGTGGGGTATAATCGTGAGTATGAACTTCTTTTCTTCAAATAAATTCTTGTAGGTATCCATTATCACCCTGGCTCCATCAGCGACCTCTTACAGGGTATATGGTAACATAAAATTCTAATTAGTGTGTGAGTGGAATTTCAGTTCAGAGTTTTACATCTGCCCACTACTGTAATAATCACTACATTTATTCCAGTTCTGCACTAATGCAATTGAATGAGCTTCTACTATTTTTTCTATCTACTTTCCGTCTAAAATATTATCTGGATAGACTACTGGAACTTGTAATTGTTGCAGTAACGGTGCTGAAAAACAACATGGGTCCGGACTACAGATACTTCGAAGGCGTGGAGCATAACTTCTTCTCAGTTTTCTCCATATTCTTCCCCGCCGCCACTGGAATATTAGCTGGAGCTAATATTTCTGGAGATTTAAAGGTATTTCTTTCCTTCCAACATCACTATAACTTGTTAAACTTGTAAAAAAGGTTAAAATTTAGTATGGGGTTCCGCAAGGTAGCATTTTTTCTCCTGTTCTCTTCATTGTTTCTCATTTTAAGAGTTTTAACTTTCGTTTACCAGGATCCTCAGAAATCGATCCCAAAAGGCACGCTTCTAGCTATTCTACTGACCACGATATCGTATCTACTGATTGCGGTATTGGCCGGATGGACGGTAGTGAGGGATGCTTCCGGTGACGTCACTGAAATTGCCGGTTGGGCTATGGCGGATTGCGCTAACAGGACTTGTGGATATGGACTACAGAATAGTAACGATGTGAGTAAACACTTTCTTTTAATATTGGATAGATATGAGGGAGATATGATTCTTGTCCAACTTGCAGACTACGAGTACAGTGTACTTTTTGTACAATCTACGTATTATCTGCTCAATAAAGTGCACTATTATTTTCTAATAAAGTGTATTTTCAGGTGATTCGCTTAGTGTCTGGATTCGGTCCGTTGATATACGGCGGATGCTTCGCTGCCACTTTGTCTTCAGCTCTGGCGTCACTCGTCTCTGCGCCTAAAGTTTTCCAGGTAATTCTATGTTGATATAAATTGATATAAGTTTTATTTATACAAATTAATGATGAAGAACCCGATGACCCACCTGATGTTAAATGGTAACCACTGCCTATAACATTGCAACAGATCAACAAAACAAAACATAGACAAATATTTGTGTAGTTTTTTTTTTAAATTGATGTTACGTGCTTACAGGCTTTATGTCAAGACAAGCTGTACCCATACTTGGAATTCTTCGCAAAGGGCTACGGAGCCAACAACGAACCAGTGCGGGGCTACGTGCTCACTTTTATAATAGCAACAGCTTTTATACTTATGGGTGAGTCCATTTAGTATAACACGTAATTTTCAACCAATTAAGGGTGCGTGTAGTGTATAGTGAAAATTAGCACCTCAGGCGCGTGATTTCAAACTAAGGTCATAATTTCGTCGGAATAAGGTTCGTAACCGCACGCGCTTCGACGCGGCGCTTGCGACCGCCGCGACATAATAAATGCGTGGATTAGCAGTTCTTTGATGATATCTTCGAAACCAAAGATAATTTTGAAAAAACAGATAATAGCATTGCTCAAGAAACTGTTGGTACATGTATTTATCTTATATTCAACCCAATAATTAGTGCTGTTTTTGAAATTCAGACACAATCTTACAAAATTAATAATACTTTCACAGTATACGTCCCCATAATGTAATTAATGAAATTATCTTTTTTTGTTTCAGGTGGATTGAACCAGATAGCCCCATTGATCTCAAATTTCTTCTTAGCTGCATACGCATTGATCAACTTCTCAACATTTCACGCCAGTTTAGCAAAGCCGGTCGGATGGAGGCCTACTTTTAGAGTAAGTTCACATAATAAAAGTATTTAAAACTCAATACATTTGTTGCTTTCACATGGTATTATAGTTGTTACATTGTAGGTAGGTATCACACATGAACCCTGTTCAGGGGTATTGCAACAGGAAAGTAGGCAGACCGAGGTTTTATTTTTCAATTCAGTCAATTTCTTGTGTTAATTCCGTATTATTATTATGTTCTCACATTTTGTCATTCATATAATCATTTAATTCATAGTAACATTTTTTAAGAGGAAGTTTGGTGTTCGTCCGGGAAAGTACTACTTATTTCTGTTGTGATTCTCGCATTGCTGTGTTCCGCCCTCTAGTGCGTACGTTTGACTTGTTTTGTTTTTACGGTTGCTAAAAGTTCATGTAAAGTATGTTTTTATATGGAGAGTCAGTTATGTACCCTTACCGCTAGGGGCGCTGCTCAAATGTCTATCCCACTAATATTATAAATGTCAAATTTTAGATGTTTGGATGTTTAGATTTAAGTCATGCGGTAACTACTGGTCGGATTTAGATGAAACTCGAAATACATATAGTTCGTAGCTTAAATTAACACATCGGCTACTTTTTATCCTAGAAAATCAACAGGATAAAACGGAACGCGGACGAAGACGCGAGCAGAAGCTAGTAAAATAAATAAATATTCATGAACATTTCACACAACGCCATCTAGTCCTAAACTACGCAAAGCTTTTGATAGGAACTAGATAGATAGATATATTCTTTATTGTACTCTCCACTTAAACTAATACAACAATAATACAGATTATTTAGGAGGTAAGTACAATGGGCGGCCTTATTGCTAAAAGCAATCTCTTCCAGGCAACCTTTACTACTAACTAGATTGCTGATATTGTTTTTTTTTTCAGTTGTACAACATGTGGCTGTCCCTAGTGGGTTCGATGCTATGCGTGGCGATAATGTTCGTTATCTCGTGGGGCACGGCCCTCGTTACTATATCATTTCTACTGGCGCTGTACCTACTCGTATCTTATAGGAAACCGGGTGAGTGTACTAGTCATTAAATTAAAAATAAAAAAAACCCTAACTTTGATACTTATATTGAAGGAGTTGTAAAAAAATATGTACCTAATCCGCCACTTTGCGGCGGCTATCTTGGACTAATTTTCATCAAACATAGCTAAGAACACCCCCGACTAATTCACATTTCAAACAAAAAAAACTAAATCAAAATCGGTGCATCAGTTCGGGAGCTACGTTGCCTCAGACAGACACACATATACAGACACGTCAACCTTATAACACCCCGTCGTTTTTGCGTCGGGGGTTAAAAAAAAAAGAGCGGTGGTCTAGTGGTAGCAAGTGTAGCAATCCTGCCTTCCCATCCTATCCCATCATCCTCAACCTCCATCCTGTGTTTATCGTTTTTGTGGAAGGCTAATATAGATGTTATTTGCAGATGTGAACTGGGGCTCCACCACGCAGGCGCAGACGTACAAGACGGCGCTGGCCGGCGCGCACGCACTCAACCGGGTCACCGACCACGTCAAGAACTATAGGTTACTATAATAATCACTCTCTAACTCTTCCCACATAGTCACGTCTCGAAGTGATGGACGCAGTGTGCTGCCTCAAAGTACTCGTCCTCAATGTACCATCAGCAAAAGTTCTACCTTACCACCTTAAGGGTGCATTTATGTAAACCGACTAGCCGTTAATTTTTGAACAACAATAGAAGCAAACTATTTCGGGTGTAAAAGTTATGAAAACAATGGGCCGTCATAAAAATAAATAGATGTTTAGGTCTCTGGTTGGTCAAAATAAGAAGACAAAAGAAAGAGGCGAGTCCAGGTAGCTAACTGCTTGCAAGCGAAACAGTTTCAAAAGTGGTAAGGCGGAAATTTTGCTGATAGTACGTGCGCTGTGAGGCCATGTTTTGTTGTAGGCAGAGGTTACCGCTATTTGGTTCATTTATCTACACCAAAATAAAAAAAACCAAATTTGTTCTATGTCTGGATGTTACTATGTACTTATTATAAGTATTTACAAAAAAAAAGTACCTAAGTATAAGTATTCTATCAGCATCTAGTTCCCATATCACAAGCTTTGCTTAGTTTGGGACTAGAGGGCGTCGTGTGTAAAGTCTATGAATATTTTTTTTTATTTATTCGTACTATTATAAAGGCGACAGTTAACTTTGTTCCCCGCAGCGCTTGTGATGTTATTTGTATATGAAATGTGTCCAGGCCTCAAATCTTGGTGCTCACCGGGTTCCCGGGCGAGAGGCCTATTCTGACGGACTTCTCGTATTTGCTAACAAAAGGACTTTCACTTATGGTGTGCGGACAAATTGTACAGGCAAGTTTACAGTACTGATTAACTTTATATACCTTTTCCTCCTCGCGTGGGATGAGGGCGAGGAAATGATGATGATGATAATAATATGTCAAATATCAACCAACATTTTGGTTCTCTCCTTCATAAATCAGTCGTAATCAGCATGCAACATGCAGGTGTAAAGATCATATAAAAAAATTACAATATTTACTACACACGCGCACACACACACACACACACACACGCACACGCGCACACACACACACGCACACGCGCACACGCGCACACACACACACGCGCACACACACACACACACACACACACACACACACACACACACACAAACACACACAAACACACAGACACACACACATCTGCTTACCTAATAGTAATTTATTGTGTAGGTACGTATTATTTGTTTTTTCTGCTTGTTTTGTGCTGTACCTGTGTTGTGACTGTGTACCAATTAAAAACTTCTCTATCTCGCTCTATCAACTAAATTATAAAACTGATAACATCTCCTATCCACAGGGTCAAGTAAGCCATCGCGGCAGAGAGTCGTTGTCGGAGCGCGCCTACGAATGGTTCACTAAACGCAAAATAAAGGCATTCTACAGCGTTGTAGACGAAGCCTCGTTCAGTCGCGGCGCCAGTGCACTCATACAAGCCAGTGGACTCGGCAAGTTGAAGCCTAACATCCTCATGATGGGCTTCAAGCAGGACTGGCTTTCTTGTGAGCGAAGCGAGCTCACCGATTACGTGGAGGTTATGCAGTGAGTATCTCAGTGAGCGCAGGGAGCTATAAACTTTGCCTTTTATCAGATTTTCTTTCATATTCTTCTTCTTTTCTTATTTAAAATAATGTTTGTTAATTTAATATTTTTTTTATTTCCATATACATTTATTACATATAATTTATTTATTCTTAATCATTTTATTTATGTAATTTTGATAAAACTGTATGTTTACCTGTATGTGTATTTAGACGATTTGACGTGTAATTGTAAATAATTAACAATACATATTTATATCTGTTTATTTATGGTCTCTGTCAGCAATGCCAGCAATGATGAAGAGTATCGAAGGGGATTTTCATGGTGTTAAATTTTTTGTAATTTGTTTCCAGCAAAGCACTTGACGTCCACATGGCTATAGCCATACTGCGAGTGGAAGGGGGACAATACACGAGCGAAGCCTTAGACGACGATCTACGAGCGTACCTCAAAGATATGGAGCACAAGGACCTGTCTACTTTCTCACGTAAGTCTATTAGGAAATATAATGAAAATTAAGTCTTATAGTAGTGGTTTTAAGGTCTAAATAGATACAACTTGGAGTTGCATCTGATTTGCAACATGTTTAATATTTGAGAGTTTAGAGATCACCCATAATGAAAGTAAATTCGAATTAGTTCAAAACACAAGTTTCATTTTAAAATGTATTAGTCCAGTCGTTTGGCGCTCAAAAACGGGTAATAAACATTATACAAAAATATTTTTTAGCATAAGTTGTAGGAAATGTCGTCTAGTTTAATTTATTCATACATATTTTTATCATAGAATGAATAATAAGAGAGATATTTTCAAATTACTGTTTTTGGCGGCCATTTTTCCAAGATGGCGGCGCTTCTTTAGATTAGTCATGGGTATATTTTTATCTGATAGTGTAATCATAAGATGAAATAAGCACTTAGGTATCTGTTTAAGGCGCATATTAGGTTAGTATATTTACCTTCTTGTTGTTTTCCGATGACTAACACACCACCTTACCATAGTTTAAAAATGCTTGTTTGTAAATAAGATCCACTTGCATCACGGATTTAAATTTTTAGCTAGGTAGGAAAATATTCACAGATCCTACAATCAGATAAAGATTAAAAAATTAAAGTCTTATAAAAATATTTTAACCTTATAATTTTGATTTTATGCTTCCTTCGTAGAAAAAGACGCAAATAGAATTTCTGAATTCTAAAACATCAAGTAATAATACGACAGTAGACTTCAGGCACGGTAGACATCATTTACATGCTTTCTCTCAAGATGTTTAAAGAGGGTAGTCTAAATAAATGTTTCACTCTTGTTAAGTTGATACAATCCGTTGGTGCGAGTGAAGGTTAGGGCTGCCATCATGCCATTGCCATCATCCACAGGGTCCATGGGAGACAACCATAAGGATTCCAAGTCTACGGAAAGTCTGAACACGCATTCTATAGGTAAGTTTGCTGTTCTGTATGCTTTGTTTTTTATTAATTAGTGCAGTTTTATGTGTTTTTTGTTTCGATAATGTGCTAAAAATAGTATCATCCAAGTACGTGCGTATACAGGGTGTTGTATAATGTCCCTATAAGCCCGAAAGGGGGTATTCTAAACGTCATGGCGAAAAACATTTGTTCTACGACTTTAAATTTTTCGGAGATTTTCATTCATAAAAATGCGTCTTGAACTTTCCTTAATTACTCACGCACACGCGTCTAAGTGTCTATGTGTGGGTACGACGTGATAAGAGAGTGTGTATGTGTGTTGTGTTGTGTATGACCATAGATAATACAGATAAATGAACAGTTGTTGAATACTGTTCTACATTCATTCTTTTGTTTTCTTTATAATCAGAATATTTAGATCGATTCATTGTTTCGTTACCTTATTCCTATCTTACTATTTTACATCGAGATTACTATACGATGCTCGACCATGTCCAAATTTAACTGCATGGCTTTTTTGAGGTTATAAAATTTTTGCTTAAATTTTCTCATAAAGAAATAAATAATAATAAATAAATATTCATCGACTTTACACACAACGCCCTCTAGTCCCAAACTAAGCAAAGCTTGTGATATGGGAACTAGATGGCTGATAGAATACTTACATAATTTTTTTTTGTAAATACATACTTATAATACATAGTAACACCCAGACATAGAACAAACATCTATGTTTTCCACGCACAAATGTTTGTTCTCAGTGGGGATCGAACCCACGACCCAAATACAGTTCAATTAATTAAATCATTATATAATAGCCAAACTAATTTATGATTCTATCTATTAGGTAGCAGTATGTCGGACATATCTGTGGGGTCACCTCAGTTGAGGAGGGCGGGGGTATCGAATGACCCCAATGCTGATAACAAGGAAGTCACAAAGGTCCCGGAAGTTAAACACAGGTATTTCTACAATTTTGTTAACATATCCTGCTAAATAAATATTTATTGATTATTATAAATATCAAAGTTGAGATGTTTGTGTTTCAATCACGCTGTAACTACTGTTCTGATTTGGATAAAATTTGGAATAGATTATAGTTCGTAACCTGGACACATTGGCTACTTTTCCCGTTTGATTTTTTATTTTTTTAGTTTATATATATTATTTTTCGTGGACGAAGTCGCGGGTATCTGCTAGTTATAAATAAACAATGAATAATTCTCTGCCTTCCATGTTGTGGGTCGTGGGTTCGATCCCCACTGAGAACAAATATTACGTGTGGCAAACATAGGTGTTCTATCAGCAATCTAGTTACCATATTACAAGCTTTGCTTAGGACTAGAGAGCGCTGTATGAAAATGTCCATGAATATGTAGGACAGGGGAGCGGACTGACAGAAAACCAGTAGTAATTTTCAGGTTACACTTTTAATATATTATGGAAGACTAAAAATACCTATTAAATACATTAGATACCTGCAAAAATGTGCCACCTAATATTTAAGTAATATCTACTTACCTACCTAATTGCTGTGCCCTAACAGGGTTTACGTTTGATACTCTACATACTTTAACACCTGTTTATGCAACATAAAAGCGCAATAAAGAATTTGAATTTGAATATTTCTTTGCAAAATTATACCGACTGTCCTTTACTCTTTTTGCCTCCATAATAATGCCATTCATTCCTTTCCCTTTCACTCATTCATCGATCCCACTCACTCATTCCTTGCGTTTCCTTGCACTCAGAATCCTATCATTCTATTCTTCCAATTCCACAAAAATATATATATTTGATTGTACAGTAGAGGAATCGGCAGCGCAGTGCGGAGAGCGCTGGGCTCGTCTCACGCGCGACGCACTTCCTCCTTCACGTCGGTGGAACAGTTCACAAAGCGACAGGCCGGCACTGTCGACGTCTGGTGGCTCTATGACGACGGAGGTAATTATCTTATCGAGCGAAAGAGAGAGGTTAACAGCGGATAGAGAGAGATCTGAGGTCTTCTGTCGCGCAAGCTGGCACTGTCAATAGTGCAAAAAAAACGCTAGGAAGCAGAATAGAAGAATAGAATAGAAACATTTATTAAAAAAGATGTGCACAAGTAACAATTATAAAATTAATTTAACAGAGTTAGGGCGGCTTGCACCAGAATCACTAAACGTGTTTAACAGCTAAATAGATTTAAATCTAACGTATTTGTATGACTTGACAACTCGCTAAATACTATTTAAGAGTTAAACGCGTTTAGCGATTCTGGTGCAAACCGCCCTTAGTGTGACATCAGTCTCTCGTTATTTTGTTTCTAATACAAGGCATAGAGCACAATAAATAGATAAACATTAATAATAAACCCTGTAAATGAGTGTGAACAATTTGGAAACAAAACAAATAAAAAAAAATATGGCACTAAACAAAATCGCTGTAGAGGGGCGTCTTCACATAAAATAATAATTAACAAAGGTAGGTACTTAAAATTAGTCAATTAAAATTAAAGCTACTATAGTCATTTCCTAAAAATTCACTAACATTGTAAATGCAGGGCGTAGTTGGTTGGCCGTTCTTGTCGGCTCTGGTCGCGTGGAACTGCCACCTGGACTGTTGATGTTGACTTTATGACGAATTATTCTACTTTAGAGAGAATGAGATAAGGGAGAAAAGAGATCAAGAGCGGATAAAGAGATATCTAAGATCTTCTACCTCGTGTCGTCGCACCTCTTCCTTCATGAAACGAATATATATTTGTTTTTTTTTTTTTTTTCGGATTTTCGTGCACAACATGGTGATATGAGGATAGTTTATTATTATTAACACAGCTCAGTCGGTAATAGATCTGCCTTCCGTGCTGTGGGTCGTGGGTTCGATCCCCACTGAGAACAAACATTTGTGTGCAAAACATAGATGTTTGTTCTATGTCTCGGTGTTACTATGTATTATAAGTATGTATTTACAAAAAAAATATATAAGTATTCTATCAGCATCTGGTTCCCATATTACAAGCTTTGCTTAGTTTGGGAATAGAAGGCGTTGTTTGAAATGTCTATGAATAAGAAATGTCTAATAATAAATGTCTATGGGTGGCTTGCACCAGAATCGCTAAACGCGTTTAACTCGTTTAATAGTATTTAGCGAGTTGTCAAGTCATACAAATACGTCAGATTTAAATCGATTTAGCTGTTAAACACGTTTAGTGATTCTGGTGCAAGCCGCACTATGTCTATGAATAGGTAATTATTTATTTATTAATTGATGTACAGGTCTAACATTGTTGCTGCCCTACATACTGTCGACTCGACGGGCTTGGTCCTCCTGTCCGCTGCGGGTATTCACACTCGCCAATAAAAACACGGAAATGGAGATCGAAGAACGAAAGTAAGTGAATTTAAATTGATACCTCATTACTCATACTTATTTGCCCCTTGTGCCCTACCACCTGCACAAGGGATGATATTATGGACGCCACAGACGAAGGGGTAAAAGTGGCGAAGTTCTATTCGAACTTCGTCTAATGTTTGTTGTCACCATTGACACGTAAGAAGAAGAAGAATTGATACCTAGATTGGTGATCAGAAAGGTTTAGGGAGGCAGGAGGTAATTAATTTATTCAGACAGAATAAATTCCCATGTATGGTAGACGCAGCGGATCTTTGTCGCTCTCAAGTACGTTCGTTCGTATGAGTTGGTGGCCTACTCTGGTGACGGAATTTTTAGGCCGCCTTGAGGCCTCCGTCATGGTTTAACGACTGCGAAAACCCCCCTCTGAAGTGTCTGCGCTGAACCCATTTTTGGGTCGAATTGGAGGTAGAAAAAAAAATGAAAATGAAAAAATTTATTTTGGCACAAAGAAAAATAAAATAAGAAAACAAAGAATAGATACAGGCAAGATACAGAGATATTATAATATGTAATATGTAGGTAGGTATAGGTAGGACACAAACTTAAATAAAACAAAGCAAAAATAAACAAAAGCTGTCCTATGCTAGGTAGGTGCCTAGGTATGCCAAAAAAGCTTAGTCTCAGCTTGTTTGCTGCTCCACAAAAGGCAAAAGGTAGCGATTTTTTCCGCACAACAGTACATGCGCAGTCGTTAGTTGCACTTAACTTCAGTGGAGTAAGGCTTTGACAGAATGGTGGCCTAGGGGACACAAAAGAGGCCTTGGCAGACCAACAGCCAGATGGATGGATGATACCGTTGCCGTACAGGGAAAGACACGTGCCTTGATCACGAATAAACGTGACAATCGTAAACGTATCGTAACGCTAGCGTATCCGAGATACACTGCGCGGTGATGCTACAACGTGCGGCAGTCGAGCTGGCGTAGACGCGCGATATGTCTCGAATACGTTAGGTTTACGTAACGCGGCGACTGTCAGATTTGTTCGTGATTACCCCTCTGGTTGCAAAAGGCACAGAATAGACACGAGTGGCGTTTGTGGTCGGAGGCTTATGCCCAGCAGTGGGATAACACAAGCTGCCTATGATGATGATAAATTAAATATTCATGGACTTTACACACAACGCCCTCTAGTCCCAAACTAAGCAAAGCTTGTGATATGGGAACTAGATGGCTGATAGAATACTTATATACTTTTTTTTGTAAATACATACTTATTATATATAGTAACACCCAGACATAGAACAAACATCTATGTTTTTCCACGCACAAATGTTTGTTCTCGGTGGGGATCGAACCCACGACCCACAGCACGGAAGGCAGAGCCATTACCAACTGAGCTGTGACGCCTGTCCGATGATGATGATGATGAATTTTAGAGGGATAAAGATCCGTTGTGCGTACTGTACTGAGTTATATGTTTCCAGCATGGCGTCGCTACTGTCCAAGTTCCGTATAGACTACTCCGCATTGAAGATGATTCCCGACATCACGCGTCGCCCCAAGGACTCCACGCTGGCATACTTCGACAAGCTCATTGCGCCCTTCCGGACACCAGACGATACTGACGACATAAGTATGTTGTTACTACTCATTAACCCCCCACGCAAAAACGACGGGGTGTTATAAGTTTGACGTGCCTGTTTGTGTGTGTGTGTCTGAGACAACGTAGCTCCCGAACGGATGAACCGATTTTGATTTAGTTTTTTTTTTGTTTGATAGGTGAATTAGTCGGGAGTGTTCTCAGCTATGTTTGATGAAAATCGGTCCCAGATTCGGGGAATTTATTAAATTTTTAATGTAATTACTTGTTTTCTAGTTGTATTCTAGATATTATAGATCATAGATGTTTGTTCTATGTCTGGGTGTTACTATGTATTATAAGTATGTATTTACAAAAAAAAGTATATAAGTATTCTATCAGCCATCTAGTTCCCATATTACAAGCTTCGCTTAGTTTGGCACTAGAGGGTGTTGTGTGAAATTTCCATGAATATTTATTTACTAGCAGTTACCCGCGACTTCGTCCACGAAAAAAAAACGAAAAATTAAACGGGAAAAGCAGCCTATGTGTTCCAGGTTACGAACTATAATATAATCCAAGTTTCAGCCAAATCGGACCAGTAGTTACAGCGTTATTGAAACTTGACATTTATAATAGTAACATTTGTAATAGTAGTGGGATTTATTTATTTTCGATTTTATTTCTGGTTTTTGTAACTGTCTTAATTCTGGTCCATCTGGTCACATTACATTTAACCTTTTCCCAGCTGGCATAACGGATGCTGATCTGATAGCTGCCCAGGACAGAACCCACCGGCACCTCCGGTTACGAGAGCTGATAGCTGTGCACTCCGCGTCAGCACGGCTGGTCTGTGTGACACTGCCCATGCCCCGCCGGCGCGGCGTGGTGCCGCCTTCCTTGTACATAGCCTGGCTCCACGCTATAGCTACTGCAGCCGACCGACTCTTACTAGTGAGGGGTAACCATGCAGCTGTGCTCACCTTCTACTCGTAACTTGTAGTCATACCCCGCCGGCGGGGTGTCACACTACATATTTATTCTGTAATGCATAAGGTTCATTTTGAATTGTTTTATACAATATATCAGTTCTGCGGAACAATTTTATACATGAAATGATCTACTCTGCTGACATTCTCATCATCATCAACCTATACTCGTCCACTGCTGGACGTAGGTCCCTCCCGCGACGCGCCACTGAGACCCGACTTCGGCTCTTCTCATCCAGTGTCTACCAGCTACATTTCGCAGACCGTCGCCCCATCTTGCTAACATTCTACTCTTAACCATTTGTGTGTATCCTAGCACGAGTTCTTTTAGTCAGGCGTAATTAAACTGCTAACATTTTACTCTTAAGTCATAGCCATACCCCGCCGGCGGGGTGCTTCATGCTTCTATGTAAATCCTGGCTGGTTACTATGACAACTGTGATTGTTGACATTTGTAAAAAAATTAGGACTCTTTCACACGTAACAGTTGCTATGGTAACCTGCTGATATTTTCATTGATTATAGAAATCGACCAATGGGTAGTCCCTTTATTCCGAAATGTAAACTCAGCTTTAGATATTCCCGCCTTTAATAGTTACATCCAGTTTTATCCTAAGTTTAGCTTTATTCCGTTAAGTTATTCATAGAGCAGTTTAAGTTAGTAATCGAATTCTTATATCGATTACAAACTGAGTGGGGAGTTAAGTTTTTATACTCCAAAATCGAGTTGATCGAGATTTGTATGGAGTACAAAGTTTTTCATCTCGCCCGCTAGGGGCGCTTATAGTGACTATAAGAAAACATTCGAAGTTAATTTTCAAAAATGAAACCTTAAATTGGCATTCAAAATATGATAATTTTTACATTTAGGTACCTATTTTAAAACTTATGTCATTCCACTACGATTTACAATATCAGACTTTGATTCATTTTACAAAATCATAGTTGTAATCAGAAGAAATCTCAAAATTAATTGTTTTTTGTATATTTTTGGAATAGAGATCTTGCTAGGAACTAACTAATCCAACCTGTGAATTTCCTCTCTATGAAATTAGACTGAATATACAAAGTGCCTGTGAAAATTTGTAAAAATATTCTTTACTAATAAGTAAATCAATTATTTGTAACCATTATACTCTTGGTTCTAGTTCACTAAGGGCCTATTTCACCATCTTATGATTACGCTATCCGTCAGTTATAACTATCTGAATCTCTATTTAAGACTTGTCAAAAACAAAGATGGATATATTTTTATTTGACGGATAGCGTTACTCAAGAATGGTGAACAGGCCCTAATACAACCAAATACTGCTAATAGTATGAAGAGAAATAATATTGATTTTTTTTTGAACCACATGGATCACTTGAATCAAGAATCTGAAGAATCAGATTGGTTGGTTATGAACGGCTCTTATAATAGTTTTTATTAACAAAACTAACTTATTTTAAACTGCAAGTGTGACGAAATTAAGATATTTTGTAAAAATTGATGAAATGATTATAAAGGTGATCGTCTCGACTTATCCGCGACGAACGCACCGAACAAATTGAATTTTCGCAAAGCCACAATAGATTGTAATTCGGTGCATTGTATTCGGATAATTGTGCGAACACCTTAAATTATGTGTGGTAAGTTTTTTGAAAATGCGTGATCAAATATTTTTGATGAAAAACATATTTTAGAAGCTTTTATTAACAATAGGAATCAATTACAGTCGTCAACGTATGTTTGTGGTTCTACAAGTATGTGAAGACATTTACTGTTGTTTCTTTTGCACTTATAGAGTTGTGGAGAGTTAGAGTGAGAGAGAGAGATCCGAAACGCTTTAGAAACACAAAAACCTGTTATGTGTGTATTTAGTTATATTATTTAATAAATTTTACCGTGTGACATTGTTATATATGAATAATTCTTTTTACCATGTTTTTACAAAAATATAATTGAAACGGCTACACTGTATAAATTAGAGTTTTCTAAAAAAATAGTTCTAATTTTACATATACTCCTCTTTTATATCTTATTTTATACCTATTTTAACTATACAAAGTGCAATAGATATAAATAGCTTAATACTTTTACTACCAAGTAAGTATTTAATTTACTTATTTATTAGACATAGATAGTTCAATGTTCTTCTTCTTCTAAATGGCTTCTGTCCGTCATTTCGACAGACAATTTTGCCAATGTCAAGTGGATTATTTGAATAAAGTTTATGTCAAGTCGAGTCTTACGTCAAGTCATTTGTTTTGAAGACAAAATGGTGGATTTTCCCTTCAAAGCTTGAAAACGAATTCCATCAAATGATAAAAACACATAATACACATTTATTCCAATGGCTCACACTTTATGCTATGACTGCAAGTATTATTGGTTAAAATTCCACCAAAATTAAAGAATAATACTCAATAAAACACCAAGAAAAACAATTAAAATATATAAAATATGCTATGTTGGTTTTACAAATGACAGAACTCGAATCCATAGTTCAATGTTAAGTTTAGTGCTTTGCTTAGTAGCTGTCAATGTCAACATTAGGTACTATTACATACCGACTTGACGAATGACTTGACTTACTACTATTTCAAATAATTCACTTGACACGGTCTAAATTGTTTTGATAAACAATAATATTATTATTGACAGAGACCATAAATAACAAGAATGAAGCTTTAGTGCCTATTTCACCATCTCATGATTACGCTAATCATCAGTTATTAATATTTCCGTCTCTACTTTAGACTTGTCAAAAACAATGATAGAAATATTTTTATTTGACGATGGTAAAACAGGCCCTTGATATTTTTGATGGCGCTAAAAATTACAGCGCTAAAAACACGTTTTGTAAACATACAAACATGACTTATACCTACTCTGTTTTAAACGATATACATAGTTCTAATGTAGGTAGGTATATGTTGTGCCGACCCCGCCTAGCGCGGGATAAGGGCAGGGAAATGATGATGTAGGTAGGTATGTGTGTGTGTACTAGGTACACATTATTTATTCTAACCAGTTACCAAAGTGCAATTGGGTACAAAGTACAAATCAATTTGGAATACGTATATTAAGCTGCACTTGGGGTTTACCACGTAATCTACATAATTTATTAACATTAATGTAAGATCTGACAGGATTAATTTATTTTAGTTTTAAATTGTACTATTGTGCAGTCGAAATGTTTGTGATTAAAGTGAGTTGAAACTGATATATTTTTTCTACTTATTAAAATTCTAAATGTGATTGAAAGTAAGTAAGTAGGTACCTACTAGGTAAGGCAGACTATTTTTAACCCCCGACGCAAAAACGACGAGGTGTGTGTATGTGTGTGTGTGAGTGTGCGCGCGCGTGTGTGTCTGAGGCAACGTAGCTACTGAACGGATAAACCGATTTTGTTTTTATTGTTTTTGTTTGAAAGGAGTGTTCTTAGCTATGTTTGATGAAAATCGCTCCGTAATTCGGGGTTTTTTTAATTTTTAATTTAATTACTTGTTCATAAAAAGTAAGTAGTCGTGACTTGCTTGTCTCTTCACTAGAACAGAGTACTTACAAAGAAAAAAAACTAAACGAACAAGTTACCTTGAATGTACACAATCGAATCTAGGTGATATAATGCAAGTCAACTCAATGAACATAATTCTGTTAAGATCTGCAAAGAAAATAAAACATAAAAGGCAGTGTTGAAATGTTTTATTCATTTCCATCGCTGGACCGCATTCAAGGAATGATAAATGCAAGTTCTGCGAGGTTTATTAGCAAATAGGCACGGTATCTATGCAATGTATACGTTTTCTAAAAGCGATGCTTGAATGCAACGATTATCTCTGCGAGTGGTCAAGCGCGCGCCAGTCGGACGCTAGGCCGCTGGCTCGACGCACGTTCCAACGAGCTGTCAAATTTGAAATTCGAACACGAAACGCCCCGTTTTCGCCCAGTGTTTTTTAAAAACTTTTTAATTTGTGATAACTTTAGTGTTGTCAGTGCAGGTGTTTTTTTTTGGGAGCGCAAACTGGGAAAAGCCGGATCTGGGACAGACATTCGAGGTAAACACACGTGATTGTCTTTAGTTTCTACGTGCACATTCACAAAGTCTAACTAGTAGATTAACTACTTGCATAAAACCTTGATTTTAATCTTGTCTTAATATTTTTTCTATTTTTAAAGTCTTTTTCTGTTTTAAATCTCCGTGCTCTTAAAATCTTGCACCGTCTATCCCTTTTTTATATATAATTATATTCCACGTTTTAATTTTTTTTTTATATATTCTCAATATCTTATTTTATACATACCTACAACTAGAAGTTATTGAGTTTTAAAAGCGACATGGACATATTCTCAAAACAAACCTGTTGTTTCCGATGTAAGTAGGTATTGGTATTCTCAGGTAGGTATCAACAAATATAACCGGTTTATTTACGGATAAGTAAGGTAGAGCTACTCTATTTCTCTAGTAGACTTCATGGTACGTAATTTAGTAAGTTTTGTTTAGTTATTTATCTTCACACTGAAAACTGTTTTGTTTTTTATCCTATAGGAATCTTTTATCCTACTTCGAGTATCATCTATTCTCATATGATGCTGTATCGAAATGAAATAATGCAACTTTACCTAATAACTATACTTTTTTTAATGAGTTTGTGATAGGGTGTGTATTTTCAAGAAGTCTTGAAAAGGGTATAATAAAGAACCCGAACTCCTTATTTAAGGATTCATCCATTTACCAACGACGCTTTTCAAATGAATCATTAAAGTGTGAAGTGTGTTAAAAAAAAAGAAAATTCAGGCATCGTAACGACCCCTAACTCCTTTTTAGCTAGGGATTCATCATTTAATATGCTAGTCAGAGTTTTCAGTATTTTTTTAAGCCTGTCAATTCGAGCCCCTGTGATACTCTAATTTTCAGGCATTTTTAATTATTTAACCCTAATTCCTCCCTAATTAATGGTTCCATAGCGTATGCTGCTAAATACTAGTCCGTCGACGCTGTCAACCTAATTCTAATTCGTCTCATTCTAAGATTAGTACAAAGTCTATGAAAAGTGCATTTACGAATGTTTCCGTAAAACTTTACGTCACGGTCTGTGGGCAGTTCCGGAGTTTGATTCCGGACCGTTATGTGCAAGATGCATCTCTACTCAATTACCCACCTACCTAGGTATTAGAAAAATATATATATAGGCTGGGTATATAGACTGAAATAATGTTCTTTTAGGTACAGACAGCAAGATAGAGTCGATTTTTGCACCTAATTAAAATAAATATAATTTATTTCAAGTATTACGTATCTACTCAAGCTCATATAAAGTTCAATTATTACACACATTATTCAAATTAATAATGCAATAACAATCATAGCTTCAGTCTACAAAAAAAACTGAGGTTGATAGCATAAAAAGCTTTTAAAGATGTATTACCTACCAACACGTTTTGTTTACTAACTTCAACACGTTTTTTGTATTCACTGGGTATTCGTAGAGCTTTTTTGTTTGGGCAATACTTTATATGAGGAAGTCAGAACACGTTTGCTGTCTGGCTGTCTACTGATTTTGAAGGTCAATTTATTCCAATATTAGTGAGAGCAGTGGACTAGACTTCGGTTATTACTTGAATCTATTTATTTTAGTTAAGAAGGTAGGTATAGTAAGGTAATCTAGGTAAATACCTCAATATAAAGAAATAGGTGTATTATTACCCATTTAAGTAAATAGTGAGTACCTTCAAAAACCTACAAAATGAAATCGGAAACCGTCCACTCGGCAAAAACATAGCTGCTCTAGAATTTTCATAGCATTAGGTAGGTAAGGTACCTAGGTACTTAGTTCACAAATAGTATCATTGAATAGGTAGGTAATTAAGTATTTTTTTATGGGAATAAGTGATGGGACTAGCAGATAGTTAGATAGTTAGGCAGATGTGGTACTTAGCCTATAACAATAAATGCATGCTGTGGCATCCTCTAATTGAAGGAACCCATTGCCATGACATTTCTGTTGATATCGTGTCACCTTATCCCTTTCACAGGAGCAAAACCCAGGGGATTTCTGGAATAAGCCCTTTGTTGGATGTCCTATGAATAAAAATAAAAAATAAATAAAACAATGCATTGTACCTACTCGTACACTATTGTAATTTTCTCTAAAAATATTCTACCGAAAAGTTACACACGAACACAACTTTACATCATCAAACATGTCCAAATCTCTTCAGTTTCTCGTAAACGTGAGTTGTAAAACGCCATAGAACAATTAGCAGTTACTAACGTACGTGTCGTAGATTATACAACAGTTAGTACTTATGAATCGAGTAAGGTAACCGTGGAGCAATCGAGTCGGTTGCACGTGTGCGATGTTGCTTGTACGGAGGGGTGGTCAACATTGGCTCATCACGTTTTTAAACAAATCTCTACACATCTACACGTTGTTTTGTCGAAACATCTGTGCGTAGTTACTGTTAATTGACTAAGGGCCTGTTTCATCATCCTTGAGTAACGCTATTTATAACTGTCGGATAGCGTAATCATGTGATGGTGAAATAGGCCCTTAGAATCAAAATTATGAACCTAGATCCTTACACTTCTACAAGCAATTAGATGAATAGGTATTTTACTGTGGTAAAATTACTGGCAAGCTGCAGTGTCTTTGTCATTGTCTTGTCTTCACAAGTCTTGATCAACATAAAATGATTTTGCTCTACTTACCTATATTGGAAACCAAATCTTTAGGTAGAAAAATTATTAAAAAATCGACCAGCGGTAAATGGTGGAGAACACCCGCCGCAGGGGTCCATTGTGAGATTTGAATTGCAATTGATATTCTATTCAGATATTGTTGTGTAGTTGCTGCAATTTAGACGTACGCGCAGGCTATGGTAAGGTTTGGTTGCGAGTTATGTTACTTTATAGGTAAGGTTACTACTAAGTAGGTTGGTTTCTAAATACAACAAAGAGTTTGGTAAGGTTAGATACGGCGTTGTATACTTACCTAAATATTAATAAAAAAAATATTCGCTTGTAATAAAAAAAATGGTTCTCAAACATAATAAATACCGGCTAACTAGAACGCTAGTTAAGTCGGTCAAGAGTCGATACATCCTCAAGAAAACTGGTATTTAATTTTACAAATGGGAAACATTTGCCTGTTTCCGCACTGCGCAAAAAAAAAAAAAATTACCTAACCTGGTTAAAGCGTTACCCGTTCCTTCCTAGTGTTTTTTTTAAATCGACGTCAGCCGTTCTGCAATGAAACAAAGTGATTACAAATAAAGAATCAATTTTTTTATTATAATTCTCTAAGGGCGGCTTGCACCAGAATCACTGAACGTGTTTAACAGGTAAATAGATTAGTTAAACGCGTTTAGCGATTCTGGTGCAAGCCGCCCTTATTTCATTTGACATCAGAGTGGTCAAACGTTTATACATTGTGTAAAAAATTTTTGCAGTCCCTTTGCACATTATATCGGTTATTTTTAAAATATGAACCTAGTGAGTTGTAGAGCCTGAACAAGCAAACCTCCGAATAGGAATGCACGCCACGAGCTCAGAATACCAAAGTGCGTGAGTTTGAAATGACTAACAATGGGTGTCGACGTCTCGTTCAATTGTAATACGCAGGTAAAGTACTTAGGTATGCAGAACAAGCTGGATATGGAACAAATTGACAGGCGTCACAGCTCAGTCGGTAATAGCTCTGCTTTCCGTGCTGTGGGTCGTGGGTTCGATCCCCACTGAGAACAAACATTTGTGCGTGGAAAACATAGATGTTTGTTCTATGTCTGGGTGTTACTATGTATTATAAGTATGTATTTACAAAAAAAAAAGTACTTATATAAGTATTCTATCAGCATCTAGTTCCCATATCACAAGCTTTGCTTAGTTTGGGACTAGAGGGCGTTGTGTGTAAAGTCCATGAATAAAAAAAAATGTAGGGGAATGAACCTAGATTTATGTTATGTCACGAAAATAGCACTTCCACAAGGTAATTACCTACTCGTAAGTATGGCCAAAGAAATCGTTCATACACTCCAAGACCAAATTATGCTCTCACGACGTCGTCAACAGAGTCACTATTACCACGAATCTCTCATCATGAGTAGGTATAAAAAATCAACGAAAATCACTTCAATGTTATTCTGAAACTTTTATGAACACCCAAATGTTTGAATTCCTGTGACATCCCAGATTCTTCATGTTTTTTTACACCGTTTGAAAAGCTCGTTGCGTGCTCCAGCAAAACAGCGGAAGTGTGGCTCTACGTGCGTACACGCAGCAATATCACGACTCACGACCTGACTGGATCCCGGCTAGTGGTTAATCGATTGGCTATCGACATGCGCTTGTGTAACTCAAACGTAACGCAAGGCATGTTAGCACGGTTGAAGATAGCCTGTCCTAAATGTCTTAATTTATAATTTTCACACAAAATTATATAATTTGAAGACTGGAAAGAAAAACAGGATTTCATGCGATCTGACCGCCAAGTGGTTATAGAAATCAAAAACTTTAGTTATAATTTATAACCATCCTCTACTATCCCCTATTTTTGAGTGATACCACGATATTATAAACTAGTAAATACCAAGGGGGTACCACCAAAGATTATGAACTCCTTTACCATTGATAACTATTGGCGGTCAAACTGCTGCATCACTAAATATTACACATGTGAGTCATTATCACTAAATCAGCCTGAAAAAGTTCACAAGGGGTTCCCCTTCCCATAGATTTTGAGCCCTCTTCATCTAACGACTTCGATCTTTACAGTATCCTCGGTCTACCGAGTATGGTTCCTACATTTCATCTCAGTTCATTGAGTTCGCATCCGGTGTCATAAATAAATCAAATCAAACTCATATATTTATGGCTTTGTTTTCTATTGTCTACTCAAAGATACCTAATTGAATCCACGTGTGAACATTACTAAAGAGACTCATTAGCGTTACTGCGTTCATAATCTTACCTCACATTGACGGTACCTCACAGTAACTTACAAGATTATTACATCATTACGATAATTACATTTATTCACAAAGAAAATTACGACTAATACAATATTTATAGATACAAAATACACATGAAGCAGTTGAGCTATCCACAAAGCGTTGCAAACGATTTGTAATTAGGATAATTGAAAATATAGCTACCTACTGGTTTAGGTACTTATAGGTATGTAAATCTGGACGGACAAATGTTCAAAAATGAACAAAGTCACAGTCAAAGTCAAAATTTCTTTATTCAATAAAATCACAAGGATCATTTAGAACGATACTAACATCGTGTATCAGCTCCGTCGACCACATAACCAATGTTATGTTATTAAATTGGTTATGTGGTCGATGATCAGCTCTACCTTACCTCTGCTCTATGACTGTAGCGATACTTTTTTTTTCAAATTGACTAAATGCCTTCTGTATGACTCTACTCTACGTACATTACGCAAAACGGATCTTTATCCCTCTGTAGTTAGGTACAACAAACGATTGCGCGTGTACTGCAGGGGTATGCCAATCAAAGTTGAACTGCAAAGTTTTAAATCATGGTCAGTTCATACTAACTCATAGTTATTCTGTGACTAAATAGTGACATTATGACGTCATTTGATGTGTTTTCGCGCATATTTTGCTGTCAAGTGTCTAAAAAGAATGATCACGTGGTACAAAATTGTACCACGTGGCCTGAAGAAATTACACTAGGCAGTGAAATATAACTTGACAGCAAAAGATTGGCATACGGAGGCTGTTGTGCGGAAAAATTCGCTTACCTCCATTTCGACCCAAAAATGGGTTCTGCGCAGATATTTCAGAGGGACAAAAATCCGTTGTGACTACTATTACGACCGTTATCTTTGTTATAATATCTCGTATATTTTTTACGGACCGTATAATGTCGTTCTTTGAATGAGGCTCTACGATGCTTACGACTTTTTATAAAAATTATTACTCAACATTTTGCATGTTCACGTTCAAGAACAGATAAGAAGCATTTTAGGTAAAGGTACCTAATCTAAACCCGTAATCTAAAATTAATGCAACTTATCAGATATTTTTATCTTTTACTTGTAACTGCCAAAGTATTTATATTTTTTTAAGTACACAAAACATGAAGATTAAGTATTCCCTAGATATAGACACCCATAAAGCCTACGTGTAATTTTTGATCTAATCTGATTTCTATTCATAAATACCACCGAGAACAAACATTTGTGCGTGGAAAACATAGATGTTTGTTCTATGTCTGGGTGTTACTATGCATAATAAGTATGTATTTACAAAAAAAAGTATACCTATAAGTATTCTATCAGCCATCTAGTTCCCATATCACAAGCTTTGCTTAGTTTGGGATTAGAGGGCGTTGTGTGTAAAGTCCATGTATATTCATATTTATTTATTTATTTTAAATAAATATTTATGCCTCGGTGATAATAAATAATTTATAATTTTTAAATGTCAACAGAAAAGCGGTCTAATAACTGTTTTGATTAAATTAAACCAGTTATAAAACAGGTTCTAATATAAGTAGGTGCTGCAATACTTGAGTAACAAGTTTATGCACTAAAGCGATGATCAAGCAAATGTGGACAAGCGCTATTACTAGAAGTAATATTAGTACAAGCTATTTGAAGTAGGTACTACATCTATTCTGTGCTAGTACGTTGTACTCAGAGCGACTTATTTTTCCACGAGATTTGGCTCATCTTTTATTTATTTTTTAAAACACCCAGTATTTTAAAAAATCGAAGTTTCCAGAATATTGATGGGACGAATAGAACCATTAAAAAAAATTAAAGTACCTACGTGTTACGGCACCTATGTCACCCTATTTAGTATAAGTTTTTGTAAAGCCTCATAATTTCGTGTCGTAATAAATGCTTTTTATTCTTATTCTTTATTCTAAAGTCAAGGAAATATCGTGTTTCATACAGCATAATAGGTATTAGCAATGTAAATAGAGAAAAAGTAAGTACAGTTTGATTTGGTAGTTTGTTTTGTAAAAACGAAAATATTGCACGACAAGACAGCGGAATTCGTTTTGCAGACGCGACAATTTCATGAAACAGTGCTAAAATAATTACTAATGTAAAACGCATGTTACCGACTGGCACGGACAAGCATCTGGTTAGTTTTATCACATGTACCTAAGTACTTCACAATTGCAATCATTCGTCCTCTACCAATTCGATGTTGCCTAGGTCAGGCAAGTAGGTAATTGCGATAAAAACAATGTAATTAATTTTCACTTTCCACCGTTAACAAATCTCTCATTCGATGTTGCTTGGGTCAGGCAAGTAATTGCGATAAAAACAATGTACTTATGTTCACTTTTCAGTGTTCACAAATCTCTGATCGATATCTCGATTCAGACTTGCTTGAATGAATAGGTACCTATTGTATCAACTTACGGGGCGGGTCTAGGTATAACAGCTCCCGTATGCCAATCTTTTGCTGGCAAGTTATATTTCACTGCTCAGTGTAATTTCTTCAGGTCACGTGGTACAATTTTGTACCACGTGATCATTCTTTTTAGACACTTGACAGCAAAATATGCGCGAAAACACATCAAATGACGTCATAATGTCACTATTTAGTCACAGAATAACTATGAGTTAGTATGAACTGACCATGATTTAAAACTTTGCAGTTCAACTTTGATTGGCATACCCCTGCTGAACGCCTCTATCTTCATCACGTTTTCTTTTCATAATAACACACAGCCTTCATAACGTGCATTTGTGATGTGTGTACCAAACATAGATGTTTGTTCTATGTCTGAGTGTAATTGCTATACTTACTATAAGTATCTATTTACAAAAAAAAGCATGTACAGCAATCTAGTTCCCACATTACTTACAAGCTTTGCTTAGTTTAGGACTCAGTTGAGCTATCTATAAATCGTTTGCAACGGTGTGTAGATAGCTCAACTGCTTCATGTGTATTTTGTACATATTATAAATATTGTAAATACTGTATTAGTCATAATTTTCTGTATTAGTTATAATTTTCTTTGTGAATACATTTTATTGTGTTTAGAACTATTTTTTTACGTAGTCTGATCTGTCTCTGCGTGTAACTTGCTAAGCATAGTCCCTAGAATTATAGGTAAAACCTTCATAGCCCAGGGTCCAGCGGAAAGACGTCACCTTCACGGCTGCTGGTCACCGTTCGATTGCTCATCAGATCAGTGATTTCGTAAGTACAAGGAGTCAACGCTCCGACGATCAAGACTGATTTTTTATCATTTCACCATCTGTTCTTGTGATCATTGGAGACTATTGATGACCTTACGACATTATAACGTTTTGGTTTTCCAGTTTCGTTGTTTTCGTTTTGATAAATGTTTTTGTTGATTGCTTAACCTTAGAAATTGATAATTGAGACATCTCTGAATCTAAAAGGGTCGTGCAATTTGCAACCCAAGCTAGGCAGCTGATAGCACTTTACTAACAAACCTCAAAAATTTCTTTTCCCATTAAGTAAAGAGGTTTAGACACTTGACTCTCGATAGATGCTTTGCAGCAAAAGCTGGTACAAATCATAAAGAAGTCTTCATTAGTTTTACTACCAACAACACTTTTGTCACTGTCATGCTGTCAAGACCCGTAATGTATTAGCATAACAGTTGTTTTTACAGCGTCTTCGGTGAATCATGAGGTCACATGATCATCACTGGGTCACTAGCACATTGAACTGGTTTGGAAGTCCACGTGGTCACCCTCACACGCTTAGTTCTATTCCATAGGAGAAGTTGTTTATCCCCTCGAAGTTTTAGTAGTCCGCGAGTAGTCCTTACGCTTTGTATAAGTACTTCTACTTAACATTCACATCCATCCATATAAGACTCGTCTTTCTTCGTTCAGTATGACATGCCCAATAATGCCCATACCACACTAAAGATATGTCACGAGATATGTCAGATAAAGATATGTCAGTCATAGATGTAAAATGCCACTTTGGAGTCCGATCGTAGTGAATGAATCACGCTGTTCAGTGGGTCACCAGCGCGCAGTCAGCCAGGAGTGAACCGGTTTCAAACCCACGTGAGGTTACTGAGCTTGTTTTTGTTGTAGCTTTTAATCGATAAGTGGAGTATGCACTGGTAATGAGGATACTGATAAAATGGACCTATTTTTCCTGTTATTACCTAAGTACTTAGGTATTTTTAATTTCTGCTCTGAATGAGACGATTAGATTTACGCACTCTACGTTGCTAATCATAATTTTGGACGTTGTGGTTCTCTTTCACCTGTCGGTAAGGGATCCTAATGTGGGCTTAAAACTGTTGGTATATAATTGAATGTGGCATTTAAAGGTACGTAGCCAATTTAGGCCTCGTCGCGTGGAATTAGCCTAGTTTACATGACATTTTAAAAGTGATCCTTGTGTGTTATTGAATACAGACTTTTTGACCTTAACTTTTGAAGTAAAAGCTTAGATCTTTATTGTGCCTCAGAAAGACAAGTGTCTGTAAACAAACTGTGCCGAGCTGAGGGGTAATTCTCCTAATAAAATTTAACCAATTTAAAAAAAAGCAGGTTCTCTTTCATTTGTAAGTTTTTTTAACCTCAGAACTCCGTATTTTACTAACCGATTTGAATAACCCTTTTTTTATCTGAAAGGATAAACTTCTAGATTTACCTATTACATTTTATTGAGCGAATAACACTGTGGTGTATTGAACAAGGTAAACGCCTGTATCAAAAACAAAAGACATTCAATAAATATGACACAAAAAGGTCAAGCGTGGAACGATAAAGTCGGTAATGAATGGTTATTTATAGTCCACCCGTCCGGTGACAGTCGGCGAGGACAAGAGTCTTTGAGATTCAAATCCTGGGCTTCGTAAACTGCCATACACACACAATTCAAGATGCTTATTTGCATAATGAATACGTTTGAGAGATAGTTCGCAGTGCTCTCAAACGGCGAAGGAAATTATGAGGAAAACTCGCGACAGTCGGCTCCGCACGTACTGACCTTATCTTTCCTGTGGGTAAGACCGTCTAGGCTGAGAGGATGGTCAAGCTTACTCCATCTAAAATCATGTACAGGCACTACAGAGTCCCGTTTATTGGGTCCCGGCAGCATAATTGGTCATGGAGTAAAGTCAAGGCGATTGATAGATAGAGCGTTTGGCTGCCAGTTTACCTGATGGAAAGTGTAGTTGCAGCCTAGGATGGAACACGCCTAGCAATACCACTGGTTAAAAATTCCAAAATTGTATTGTACCTATTGGTGTATGAAACAAAGAACGCAAACAAACATACAACCAAGCACGTGCACGAAATTGCGTATTTTGCTTTCCTGGTGTTTATAGTCACTAGAACATTCCCAATGAACTGTCATCATCTCATCATCTGATGATGAAGCTGGTAGTCGAATTGAAGTCGGTTTATTTAGTTTTTTAAACTTATAAATTATAGTACAAAATAACTTCAAGAACATCAACCTAATGTTCTCAAAAGCTCATCTGAGCCCGTATGCCAATCTTTTGCTGACCAGTAAATTGTTTGATATTCCAAAGACCAAATCAAAATAAAAAAGCTGATAGAAGTTTTTTGTCACGGTGTACGAATCGATTTTTTTCGGAAAATATCGGGTTTTTCTTATCTATGTTGATTACATTACGAAACAGCATTTAACCCTAGATCACCATAACAAGACAATACTATGATTACTAAATAACCAGTTGGTAAGTTTCTTAGCTTTTACTGTTTTGGTATGTTCTATCCAACCTCATTTAGAATCTAGTAGGTAGGTAGGTCTAGTACTCTTAGTGGCTTAGGAGTTATAGCACCAGTCATTACATAGTAATACATAGTAGCACCCAGAAATAGTACAAACTTTTTTTTTTTTTTAATAATTAGAACTGCAAGAATTTATTCACAAAGAAAATTATGACTAATAAAGTATTTACAATATTTATAATATGTACAAAATACACATGAAGCGGTTGAGTTATCTACACACCGTTGCAAACGATTTATAGATAGGTCAACTGATCCAAATCAGTACCAATCGGAAGCTTAAGGTACAAACTTAAGGTGTATATTTTTGAACTCACAAAATATTTGTTCTTGGTGGGGATCGGAGCCACGAGCCACAGCACGGAAGGCAGAGCTATTACCGACTGAGCTGTGAGGCGTGTCACACGGGATTAAAGAGGATCAAACGGGATATGTAAATAAGCTTGAACCTTAACTAAAAAGCTTCATATCTAGTTTTTTTATTAAAAAACTTTGTTGAAGAAAAAACATATTTTTAACCGACTTCAAAAAAGCAGGAGGTTCTCAATTCGGTTGTATGTTTTTTTTAAATGTAGGTTACCTCAGAACTAACTTCTAAAAACTAACTAAGTTCGATTAAATTGGGATAACCATATCACGGAGGTCAGTAGGAAAATCTTTGCGTCCTTGCATGCCATGAAACGCATGCAAAACTTTCTTCCTTTCATAGCCAAATTAACTCTTGTCAACTTATTACTACTTCCGATTATAGACTACGCCGATGTGTGTTATTCCGACGCTACGGAAGATCAGCTCAATAAACTGGAGCGTCTACTGAATGTCTGCATTAGGTACGTCTTCGGACTGCGCAAGTATGACCACGTCTCCTATTATCGCTCTCAGTTGAAGTGGTTGAAAATCCGCTTTTGCCGTGATACCCACATTCTCTGTCTCCTTTATAACACTCTTCACAACCCTATGTCCCCTAACTATCTCAAAGAACATTTCTCCCCTCTTTCTTGTTCCGACCGCCCCGTACGTTCCTCTCAACATCTTCTCCTCAAAACCCCAGTTCATAAAACCTCCTTCTACAATGATTCCTTTACTGTCAGAGCGATACGCCTGTGGAACTCCCTTCCAGTGGATATCCGTGAAGCTGCTTCTTTAGGTATTTTCAAATTCAAATTATATCGCCACTTTCTATCAATTCAGATCTCTCAACAAAGTTGAGCAATTGATGTATGTATTTATATAGGTATTTAGGTAGTATACATATATATATTTGGTTAGTGTATTATTATTTTATGTAGGTAATTTTTATATATTTTTAAAGACGTTTCTCCCTACCAAGTTTTCCATAATATAAGCACTACCTTTTTCTCCACACTACACAAAGGTTGGTTGGAAGAAAATGCTAATTAGCATTAAGCCCGCCTCTGTACTGTTTTTATAATGTGCAATAAAGAATTTTCTAATCTAATCTAAGTTCGATAAATTAAAATTTAATTCAGAACCTTATTTTTTTAATGTTGGTTAAAAGCTTTCTTCAGTATAAATAAAATTCTGAACTCCGTTTTACAAAGCCCGCATTTGATTTTCTATAGGTAACTTAGGGTTAAAAAGTATAAATAGGTAGGTAGGTGGTAACGTCATGAAATTCATTACATCATGACATGACATTAACATGCATTTGACCACTTTGACATAATTTGTATTCTTGAAGCGTTGTGTCATCAAAATGCTTTTGTAAATGAATTTTGTACATTTTTACGTAATTTTAGGAGGTTGTTTGTAATACTTGATGAAGGGCCTAGTAGAATAAGGAAGAAAAAAAGGTATGTAATGTAATTACCTACCTATTTACAGCAATATAAATGATTTTGTCAAATGCACTCTAACAAAGTGTTTTTTCTACAGGAATAGAACTTAGAACCATAAAACACTTTTGAGACGAAGAGAAAGTTGAATAGAGTTTGAAGCTAGTGTACCCAACACCCTAACTTAACTGATGGAAATAAATACTTTCTGGCAAAACAATGCTAAACAGGAAACATGTGTACTTACCCAACACTGAGCCAGGAAAAACATGCCTATGATGATGTGGAAGTGAGTATCTACCTACATTACAGAATAATTGAGCACTAAATCAGTTAAATGTGGCTGGCAGACAATGCTCCTAGCACTAAGTACTTATTTGTGAAAATTTGGTACCTACCTAGTTACGGAGGTACTAAATCATAGGCTATTGCTCATTCCTCTTTCTTCAGCCAGCTTTTTGTTCCGTGCAGACAAACCAATCCCATTTTATATTAGTAATAACTATAGCATAGTTATAATGAAATGTACAACTTGATAAATAAATTAAATTTTATTTTGTTTCAGTCTTTAAAATACCTAACCACCACACAGTCTTAGCAAATATCAGCTGGGAGGACTTTTCATACAAGTGATGTTACTAGTTACAGTTTATTTTTAGTGAATTATTTGTTATTGTCTAAGCAAAATTCAGTTATATTCAATGTTTATGACTGTGGCAGTGAGACATAACTCTTGGAATAAATTAAAATGATAATCAACATGGTTTTATTCAGTTATTAGATACAAACCAATAATATATTAAAAACATTGTATGCATTGCTAGGATTTCAGCTCACAGTGGTACCTTGTTTTGCAAAGTCTGTAAGTATATGAAATATATAGTATGCGGATTAAAACACCATTCAAACAAGACTCATTTATTGTTAGTTTGCGGTAGGCAGCGCAAACCGTATTTGCGAGTACCCACATACCTAGGTACTATCTATAAGTAAACATGGATACATTACAATTTTCCCCTCTTAGAAACTATGTGGCTAAACAAAATAATATAAAAACTAATGGATAAATGAATCAGAATAGCTACATTACTACCTATTTGATACACGGGCAAAACCAACTCTAAACTTAGGTACCTACCTAGATTCTTACTATAAGTTTACGTAAATCCAGTGCACATAGTAATAGGTAAAACCACAAACAGCACTAAGCTACGTACTTTCCCTCACAAGAGAAAAAAAAACTGTAGGTAAGGTACCCAACCCACCCAGGTATGTACCCAATGATTTTTACAAAATATGAACTTATTAGCTAGAAACGTTTTGCATAACGACAGTAAAATAAAATAAAAAAAACTTCTACGTATAGGTAGGTATAAGTGTACCTATATTTCACATCCTATAATTAGGCCTTTTATTACGAGGACGAAGATAGCCCGCTATTGGACTTGCAGAAGCGCCCTCGTCATCAACCTGCCGGAAAGTAGGTGGCAGTGGAGTCGACGGTGACGTCGCTGTCGAAGGGCACGGAGACTCTTCTGCGTCGAGGAATGCCGCCTCAGTGGTGCGCCCAGTAGGCGCTGGATCCGTAGCTAGTTCTGGTTCATCAGCGTCGTTTGTGCTACTCTGAACGCTTCTAGCGAGTGACAACCGATTAGTTTTACGCATCGGCATAATCTGATCGATGTGTCTGGTTTTAGTCACGTCCTCGGTACGTACCTTATAAGTGACAGCACCGGTGCGTGTTTCGATGATGCCTGGCTTCCACTTGACGGTGCTGTTCGGGCGAAGTTCCTTGACGAGTACTTCGTCACCCTCTTTGAGATCGCGAAGTATGCAGCCTGCATTGCGTACTTGCGATTCCTGCGCGGCCTCGACGAAGTCGGCGGTTTGTGGGCGCAGCATGTCGAGCCGCGAGCGCAGCCGGCGGCCCAGCATGGCTGCGGCGGGTGCCCGCTTTGTGCTGGCGTGCTCAGTGTTTCGGTATTGGAATAAAAACTTGCTTAGTGCACGGTCTACGTTATCTCCTTCAAGTATAGCCTTTTTTATAGCCTTTTTGACTGTCTTCACGGCATTCTCCGCGGCTCCGTTACTGGAAGGATGATAAGGTGCAGCCAAAACGTGTTGACGTTTCGTTCCGTCGGCACAAATGTCGAAATCGTACGCGGCGAGCTTCACAGCGTACCTTTGTAGCCTGCTGGCGGCTGTCTGCGGTATAGTATAGTATAGTATAGTATATCACCTCAAGCATGTTAGGCCTCGCCTGAGATGTCTTATATATGCATTATGAAGACCTGAAATAAAAGTTTATTGAAATTAAATATCAGCGGGACATACCTACTTCATTTTAATCATAGTTCATACTAATTATTATAAACGCGAAAGTTTGTAAGTATGTATGGATGTTTGTTACTCTTTCACGCAAAAACTACTGGCCGATTTGGATGAAACTTTGAATCTACATAAGTTTGAGCCAATATTTGTTTTAGGTATGTAGGTAGGTAAATTTAAAGATGCCTACCTATTGAAATTGGTTCCCTCTCATCATGTTGAAATGAGAAAGTCAACAGTGGCCATTTCTACTTTGAGTAAAAATGTTGTCAGGTTAGGTGTATGTATTCTCAGATATTAAAGTTATTTATAGGTACCTACCTACCTAATTCCTATTGTCTATTTGTGGAGTGGATTGGAACCAAAGGGTCTAAATGCTGTAGACTAGTTTTGTTCACTACACAGAAGAGTAATTTTGCCTAGTCACATTCATAGAATAAATACAAAATTCTTACCTTGGTAGTCTTGTTCGAAGTAGGTACCTATCAATATGTGGTAAGTAGGCACGATTCGAACATACCAGCACACACAAGCAAAATGTATATTGCTGGAGGTGTTTTTTAGCATCAACACAAAACACGAAACTGAGTAAATAGGTAAACGTAGGTAGATATTAATAACAAAGCATTTTCAGAAAAATATACATATTGTTTTTCTGTCAACAAATAACAAATGTCAATAAAACATAGACTAATAGAAACCAAACCACAGAATAATAACAAAAAACATGAAATGCTGACATGGTGCGTTTCAGATACTACGCACCATAATTCATTAATTTTTTGTGTGAAGTACCGGTTTTTTGTCTGATTACGAATTTTGGTTTTTTAGATCTCTGTACATTTTATTAGATCAGATTAGTTAAACATTTCTTAATTTTTGCATTTTATAGACGTTTATCTACTTACATTTTTCAGTACTTATGTGTCCAATGAGCTTATTTTAAAGTAGAGTAAAAATAATACGATCAACCACGAGGAGAGTTTTTGAACGCAATGTTTGTTACATAATTAACCCAGCAGCAATTCAAAACGGTCACATAAACCCAGCATATCAAATATTGTTACAAATCATCATTTTGGCCCATCTTCACCTATCGACTTCCCGCAATCTATACAATGTCGTCGGTCCATCGGGTTGGTGGCCATCCTACACTTTACTTTCTGGTTCGCTGTCGCCATTTGAGAACTTTATTCCCCAGGGGTAGCCAGTTCTGCGAGCTATGTGGCCAGCCCATTGCAACTTCAACTAGCTAACTCTACCTGTACCGGCATAGGTGCACCATGAGTATTTGACATGATATTCGTTTCACGCATATTCTTAGATATTCCAGTGATTCCGCCAAGATGACTATATCGTCGGCAAATCGATACGTTTACTATTGATGTTGATGCCATACTCATTCATTGCAAGAGTTTGAACACATTGTCCAGTGCAGAGGTGAACAGTTTCGGAGAAATAACATCTCCAAGGCTCACGCCTATTAGCAGTCGAATTGGATTTGTACTCTGGTATTGCAGTCGAATGGACGTGGACGACGTGGTGGCATTACTATACAGTCTACATAGGTGTACAGTACACAGTAATACAAACACTTCGATATACCGGTAGTTGATTTGGCACCGCTTAAGTAGGTAACTGTCGCACTGCCCAGGTTTTAACTGAATCAAAGGCTTTTTACAAACGATAAACAAAGTGGCCGATTACTCTATCTTTAGGTATAACCTGCCGAAGCGTGTGGATGTGGTCTATGGTGCTAATGATATTTTCGAAACCCGCCCGCATTCAGAAGTTCTGTTGTTATGCCGTTCTCCCCTGGCACCTTGTTGTTCTTAAGCTGCAGCTATGTTAATGCTAATGTTATTTGTATGTTCATATGCGTTGATTTGTAAAAAACATACTGAAACCAATTTTGTTATTATTTACGGGTCATATTGATCTGAATTAACGTCGATATACACAATTTCACAGTTTGACATGACAGGTTAATATTATGACACTGTCGATTGACAATTGAGTAAGTCAACCAACAGTGTTGCCACTTAGATTTTTGAAGCTAGATTTAGCTTTTTTTTTGCAAAAGTGACACGTATTAAAAAGTTAAAAACTCAACGAATGAGCAAGGGATATTTTAACATTCACTAATGATAACTAAACTAATTTTTATTTCTTGTTCAATCATCATGTTTAATTCAACTATGTACAATAAAAGGTATTTATAATCAAAGTATTCTTACAGTACGAACACACTTCACGTACTAGTACAGGCGTAAAAAAATTTTCAGTGAAAACCCTCTACAAATAGAATAAAACGTAAAACAGTTGAGAAAAAAGGTGCTTTTTGTAACTTTTAATTAGGCAGCTCAGTTTGTGTGGCAAAATAGGGGATTAGCCCAAGTCACCAGCGTGCTAACTGGTCACGTGGTACAATTTTGTACCACGTGATCGTTCTGTTTAGACACCTGACAGCAAAATAAGCGCGAAAACACATCAAATGACGTCATGATGTCACTATTTAGTCACAGAATAACTATGAGTTAGTATGAACTTATAACTTTGCAGTTCAAATTTGCGGTTCAACTGAGATTGGCATACGGGGGCTGGGCTTCTGTCAGTAATGCTTAGAACATTTAATACAATCTAGAAATCTACTACTCCCGCTATTCGCTATAGTGCAACAGTTTTAGTGCAGTTTTATTGCCTAGTTTATTAGGAGCTACTACTAAAGTAGGTAAAGCTCTTCTAAGAAGCGACAGCCGACAATGACGGCTGTAAAATTCAGTGAACGGTGTTTTCAGTATTACCAAAGTTACTTTCATCCTTCGTCAAAATCTTGGTTTGCATTTTGCAACTTTAAAGTTAAAAAAGTTTCAAAAAATAGAAAAACCGACTTTAATTCGACTACCGGCTTCATCATCAGATGATGATGATGATGTCAGTTTATTGGGAATTTTCTAGTGACCGTAAACATCACTAATAAAAAGTCACATAAAAGCAATATACGCAATTTCTTGCACGTGGATGGCATATTTTTTCAGTTATTTTTATTTAAAAGCCAAACTACTGAACCGATTTTGATGAAAATTAAATGGAACCAACCTGAAAGCACATCCTTTCAGATAAAATAATTTTCTAATCTGTTCATAAATGACGGAGTTCTGAAGTACCTATCAAACACTAAAAAAAAACTGTGGGTCGTGGGTTCGATCCCCACCAAGAACAAACATTTGTGTGTGGTAAACATAGATGTTTGTTCTATGTCTGGATGTTATTATGTATTCTAAGTATGTATTTACAAAAAAAAGTATTAAGTATTCTATCAGCATCTAGTTCCCATATTACAAGCTTTGTTTAGTTTGGGACTAGAGGGCGTTGTGTGAAATGTCCATGAATATTTAGATTTTTATTTTATCTAAGTATTTATCTTTCAGGTGTCCTATAGGTCTACTACATAGAGTGGTAATGGAGACCCTAATAGCCAACAACACTTTCTCCGCTTTTCATTTTCATGAAAGTTACTTGGCTCGTTATACAAAATTGATTTGATCAGGAGCTATTTTCTAATGGCTTTAATAGCACCCGTTGTCTAGATTATGTTGGCTATGTACTTAGCTTGTCTAGCAATGACCTAGGCCACCTATAACTTGCATTTCTCATTTTGTAATCGTTTATTTGTGTTTGTTCGCCAGCTCTTTTGAAGGAGTTTTCGATTATTATTTTTATAAATATCTAAAAGCTAGCTTTTTGCGGCTATGATATCACTGCGGCCTTCTGGCCTATTATATTTATCTAAAAGCTATATAATTACTATAACTTTTTTAACACTACAAAATATGCATCATTTGGCAAGTTATTTTACCAAGACTGTTATAGAATGCCGAAGCATTTCGGTATACAATAATTTGTATACCTATGCAGCCTTGAGCGGCCACTCTCTGGTAAGTTAGGTATACATACCTACCTACCTAGAGTCTGACCGTGAAATTGCTACTACTGAAATTATATTTTGCTTTTGCGAAATTGCAAAATGGTTTGTGTAGTAGCCAGTAAGTTGAACTTCTGTCATAGAATAGCTAAATGACCCTGTTCGAAGCTAACGGCAAATTAAGTACCTATACCTACAGCTTAGAACCCACCTGATGGTAAGTTGTTAATTCGTTAACTTATGTCTAGTTTACATACACAGATAAATCAGAGCATCGAACCTTGTTATTGTAAACAATATAGAGGCAAAATTAAATGAAAAACTTAAATAAATTCTTACTAATCTTCACACGACATTATTGTGTATCGTATTCGTAACATGTAATGTTTCATACGAGAGAAAGAAAGCTATACATATCAATATGCATTGCCGATTTCTCTCTCTGCACGCACTGCGATTTTCCTACATGAAAACTCTAGATGGCCACAATGACGAACAATTTGCAACGAAATGATCACAATTATGTGCTGTTACACGTTGAAATACAAGTACCTAATGATGGTTACGTAAGCCTGTTTTATGGATAATAGAATAGTGTTATTGGAGAAAAAGAGGGTGGAATTGCCAAAATAATGGCGCAAAACGCTACAGATAATAAAATTGTATGTTTGTATCTGTGGCTAGGCTATATTAGAAACATTTAGGTGTTTCATAAAGCATTTATAAGTATTAAAATGTTAAGTAATTGATTTTTCCAAATGTGTAAAACACAGTCCGGCGTGTGTTGGCGTTCATTGGCAGATAGCAGACTTTTCCTAAATACTTTTTTATAGATCTTCTACTAAACACATCTAAATATTCCAACCTGCCCCCGTATGCCAATCTTTTGCTGTCAAGTTATATTTCACTGCCCAGTGTAATTTCTTCAGGTCACGTGGTACAATTTTGTACCACGTGATCATTCTTTTTAGACACTTGACAGCAAAATATGCGCGAAAACACATCAAATGACGTCATAATGTCACTATTTAGTCACAGAATAACTATGAGTTAGTATGAACTGACCATGATTTAAAACTTTGCAGTTCAACTTTGATTGGCATACCCCTGCTGTTATAAAATAATCAACGGAAATAAGAAGGTAATTAGTGGTAACGGAAGTCCAACACGGAATCGAACCCAGGGTCGAGCGTATCTTGGACGCTCTACGCTCACTAGTTACTTATTGTTCAGAGTCCTTGGATGTTGATAATGTCAGGATAATGTGCTTCACAACACCATACAGTTGCATCACAGATTATTAATTTTTGAGTTGCATATAAGTATAGTCATGAAAGAAAATGTAGGGAAGCCAAGTCATAAAGCGTATGAAAAAGGTTATTTTCGCAGTTTCTGCTGGATTTTACTGGGATTTTAATTATTGAATCAACATGACATCATTTTGGATTTTGGAGATGGTCTCAAAAGCTCAAACAGAATTGGCCAGTAACTAATCAAATCAAGTAAAAGCTCTACTCTACTACTCAAAAACCGTTTCTAAAATATAAGAACTATCTACTTAGTTACGAGTAAGTTTGTACGTGCATACATTTCGAGATTATAAAGTACATAGAGTTTTGTAGGTTACACTAGTTCGACACACAAAGAGCCAATTTATAGTTGAGCGTCGGTAAACCTTTAGAAGTGAATGTTTGAGCACTTTGAACCGGGTTGCCACATCGGGCGTGCCTAGGTTTCGCAACTATGGGAAGTACTGTGCCATCATTTTGTCAACATTTAGATTGGTTTACCTATCTTTATTTATTTTATGGTGTGGCGTAATAGATTTGAAAGATGACGAAATATTTCAGATGTACAATTTATTCGAACAAAATAGTACCCTTGGACCCAGAAAGACGACCCGTGGGTAATTTTATTTCCCCGCAAACCAGAGACGGAAAGGCAAATATCGTTTTAGAAAAAAAAAACTACGAAGAATCTTTTTAAGTAAAATAAACTTCTTCAACCTTCTCCAATCTTCGTCTTCTTTCTTTTTGGGGTCAGAAGGAATCCCTTTTGTCACCCTGAGCGACAGATGAGGGCCTAGTAGCAATCAGCGCACGCACATTGGTGTGCCAGGCGTCAGACGTTTTTCACCGGCTTTTTACGCCAAAACTCGTACTCTGGTCTTCTACAAATTTTTTATAGCATATCTACTTACACCAAATTCACTAAAGTAGTTTTCTTATTAGCTAGTACAGGCAACGATATTTTATAGGTGATAGGATAATAAGGCATTTAGCAGGTATACTTAAGTATAACGCCACATCCGAGTATTTACTGTATTTGTACCCAATGCTCGTCCGGTCTCACGCGGTCATTACGCAATTCGTTGTTTGTGTTTACTTTATCTAGCACTAGCAGTTACCCGCGACTTCGTACGCGAGTACGGTTTCCGTGTACATTATATTATCTGTGCGTTTACCGAGCGGATACCTTCTTTGAGAAACTTGACATTACACCGAACCCGTACTGGAATGTCAAACGCTAGTTGTTAGACCAAAGAGGTAGTACTACGCCCTGTCAAACTGACCTGACATGACATGACAATGAAATCCTCTTGCCAATTGGCGCTGCTAATCCTTTTCGTTCATTTTATCCTGTAGATCCTGTTGTAGATTCGGGATAAAAAGTAGCCTATGTGTCAATCCAGGTTACGAACTATATAGGTATATGCCAAGTTTCATCCAAGTTGGTTCAGTAGTTTCGACGTGATTGAAACACAAACATCCAAACATCTAAACTTTCGCATTTATAATATTAGTAGGATAGTAACTACAACGTTAGCATAGTAAAAAAAGCTTTTCCAGCTAAAAATGTTTATTTCTTCCGATGACATGCGATGTGGCATTGTCAACATTTTATTGCTCAATTTGTGTTCCATCGTCATTACCTTCTGATACATGAGCTATAGCAATTACTAGCAATTTGGAGTCAATGACCTTACGATTTTATAGAAAGGTCTTATTCATATTGGTTACTGAAGGCTTCATTAGTTAAAATGTTGCTAACACGTGAGAGAATTTTACAGTGCTTTTATAAAACGAAACAAGTGTGGCAACGAACATCATTTTGAAAAGTACGATGATTTGGATTTTCAAAGTATTTCAAAAGCTAGGCCTTAGCATTCGTTGGTACCTTTTTATGTGTAACTCTGTTGAGATAAAACATGATCTCAGGGCTTTTATTAGTGTACAAAAAATTGTGTATTTTTTATTTTTACAAGGTCAAAACCAAAAGCTCTACAAATGCTACGCCGTAGCTCTCGTAGCACACGCGTAGCATCTTTTGATGAAATCTGATTATCATGAAAGGCACGTTCATTGTGGACGCATTCTGTGAGATCTGACACAGTTGTTTCTTTTGTTACAAAAAAACTTTTAAAATACATAAAAGCTATGAAAAATCCTTCCATCATTTCTAGAAGCTGGCAAACCTATTTTTTTTATTTGTATTGTAATGTAATTACTATAGTAATGGGGGTCAATCACCTTTACTCCTGTAAAGGCTTATTTATCTTACTATAACGTTAGCCGAAATAAAGCCTTCCATCTAGGTCATAGAGGTTAAAATCGCATAAAGAACTCGTCAATTATAATGAGACCCACATCAAAATGTCACGATAGGTGTAAGGTAGGTCATTATTGAGTGGTGATGTATGGTTGTTTTTAATGATGGAGTAAGTGTCCCTAATGTTGACTTTTTGCTATCACGCGATTGGGCGATTGCACACTAGCCCTCGCGTGGCAGATACTTAGGGCGGCTTGCACCGGAATCGCTAAACGCGTTTAACTATTAAATAGTATTTAGCGAGTTGTCAAGTCATATAAATACGTCAGATTTAAATCGATTTAGCTGTTAAACATGTTAAGTGATTCTGGTGCAAGCCGCCCCAAGTATCACCACGATATATAGACACGTCAATAATGTTCCGATTTTGAATATCGGTATCGGCGCTGAAACAGAGTGAAATGGCCTTAGGATACATTGTGTTATTACTTATTAGCTTAGGAATAGGCATGTACCTACGTATTTTTTTTTAAATAAATAATAGTAAATATTCATGGACATTTCACACAACGCCCTCTAGTTCCAAACTAAGCAAAGCTTGTAATATGGGAGCTAGATGGCTGATACTTATATACTTTTGTTTTGCAAATACATACTTATAATACATAGTAACACCCAGACATAGAACAAACATCTATGTTTTCCACGCACAAATGTTTATTCATAGTGGGGATCGAACCCACGGGTTAGTCTCAAAATCCCCTTTATTTCAAAATTTTTGAATCAAGGGGATCTTGAGACTAAAAGTCTCAAAATCCCCTTTGGGTAAAATTACACCGAAATAGTCGTATCTTAATTTTACTTTACCTACCTACTTTTGAATTAAATACCTAGTCCACTGCTACTGAACTATCCATTTCAATGATCAAAATATTTTTTGTAGCAGTACCTACATAAAAATGAAACCTTAACCTCACCCTCCAGCATAGGTACTACTTGTCTTATAAATTATCAACCTAGTTAGCATGGAGTTCCGGAACAAAATGTACCTACTTAACTAGCATTCATAAAAATTAAGTTTTGTATTGATTTGGAGGAAATTTTAATAAAAGTACTAGGGTAGTAGAATAAAGTAAGATGTGGTTCTAATTAAAACTCACCTTTTGCAATCTATCTTTTCATTATTATTAGTAGTCCTTCCTGTTGGATAGTATTTCGCTTTCTTATACATAAGTACCTACCTAACTTTTGGTTTACCTCTTGACTAGTTCTGCTCTCCTGGTACTTTTCACAAAATCAACTGAATTATTTATTTCTTGACTGGTGGGTTAGTTGTGGTCTTAGTGTGACAATACATTTTAGTACCACTAAAATGTGCTATACGGGTCACATTAAAAATGAGGTTTTTTATATGAGATTTTTATTCTGACTCCGGAAAGGAGATTCATTTCGTATTAAATATTTAACTGATGCAACTTCACAATACTAATACAGGTATGCATTATTTATAGCTCAAACTGTAACTGAAAATAAGATAAATATCTATTTAGGGTCCAAATGATACGGAACGTGTGTGAGATTTTAATTCTTAATTCTTTATTGCACGCAACACAGGACATAAACAAAAGACAGAAATAGATGACATGTACAAAGGCGAGCTTAACCCTAACAAGAGTTTTCTTCCAGCAAACCTTTGAGGCTAGAGAGAGGTGACTATAGAGGCAGGTCCGTGTACATAAAAGGTTATAATATAACGGAAATTCGATACTTACTAAACTAACAAATCAATATTATTAAGAAAAATAAAGTATTAAATATATACCTATCATAAAATACATACATACCTAATAAAAATTATACATACTTATTATGTGTACTTTTTACTAAATAAAATAATACATACATACATACATACAATACATATACTTAGATATAAGTTCACAGAGATAGATGGTGCTCTTTAACTTTGCTCTTAAATATATTAAGCGATGGACTGGCTCGGATATTATGGGGTAGGGCATTCCACAATTTGACTGCAAATACGGTGAAAGACTTACCATAGCGTGTGGAAGAGTGTACGGGAGTTTTAAGGAGAAAGGACATAGAGGATCTACACGGCTTTTATCTAGTAGATACTAGATAAAATGAAAAAACGGGATTAGCAGCGCCAATTGGCAAGAGGATTTCATTGTCATGTCATGTCACATCAGTTTGACAGGGCGTAGTACTACCTCTTTGGTCTAACGACTAGCGTTTGACATTCGAGTACGGGTTCGGTGTAATGTCAAGTTTCTCAATGTATCCGCTCGATACACGCACAGATAATATGATGTACACGGAAACGGTACTCGCTTACGAAGTCACGGGCAACTGCTAGTAGCTAATAAGTACAAAACCAAGAAAGCAAAATACTATCCAACAGGATGAGCCCATCCAGTTGGATAGTATTTTGCTTTCTTGGTTTATTATTTATTACATTTAATAGCTTTATTAGTAGCCACTAATAATAATGAAAAGATAGATTGCAAAATGTTAGTTTTCATAATTAGAACCACCTCTTACTTTATTCTACTACCCTAGTACTATTATTAAAATTTCCTCCAAATCAAGCGAAATCTTCATTTTTATGAATGCTAGTTTAGGTAGGTACAATCTTATAGATTCCGAAACTCCATACTATGACGGTGTAAATTTGCCAAAGGGGATTTTGAGACTCATTGTCTCAAGTTCCCCTTGATTTCAAACTTTTCTAAATCAAGGGGATTTTGAGACTAAAAGTCTCAAAATCCCCTTAAAGGGAAAAACTCAAAGGGGATTTTGAGACCAACCCGAACCCACGACCCACAGCACGGAAGGCAGAGCTATTACCGACTGAGCTGTGGCTTTTTATATTACATCTCCTTATAATTGATTTTGGATAGGTAATATCAAGCAGTGATGTATGGCTAATTTTAAACAGTGTCTATTCATCCGTTATTCATCGTTTATAAGTAATACCTACCTACATTACCTACCCATTGTTTCAACGTTTGTTAGGCCATCATGAAATTTTTGTATTGTTTCAGATTATTGAATTTGGATTACGAGCAGGGAAAATAAATGTAAAGGTAATTTGATTTTTTAAAGTTTAAACTTTTTAGACTGAGGCCATAAATATGAAGAAGAAATAAGATGCGTCACTCGGAACCTAAAGTTTCTGAAGTAGAAACCACAAAAAAGAGCATTTTAGAGTTAGAGTCGAGGTGTTGACAATTAACCAAATATCTTTGATTCTATGCATCGTTTTAACAATCAAAAGTGTTCTTTTATTGCTAAAACAGTGCTTCGATTACGAATAAATGTGCCAATCGTAAACGTAGCGTAACGCTATCGTATTTGAGATACACTACGCGATGACATTACAACGTTTGGCAGTTGAGCTGGCGTTGACGCGCAATATGACTCCAATACGTTGAGGCGACTGTCAGATTTGTTCGTAATCATAATCACCTTTCAGATGCATAGAGTCAATAGCAGTTCAGTGCAAGGCACGGGTACATGCAAGCATGTCGTGCAACCAGAGGAATGGTCCAGGAGAAAGCGCGGGGAGCGGTGGACCGCGACTCATGCGCAGACGATCGATAGGGCTGTCCGCACTATATTTTTTTTCTATTAATTAGGGGCTAAATTTTGAAATGAAAAGTTACTATGTATTTTAATTTTCAAATATTATGAAAGAACATTAGTGTTTGTCCTAAGAAAATAAAACAATTCTGCACCGGCTAAACTAAGTACATTTTGAGAAGTTCTTTGTCTAGCTTGTTTAGTCTAGGTTTTGGCGACCCCTAAGCTTATAACAACAAACTTAGTAAACAACGAAAACGGACCTAACCTGTCCCTTGGTGCAATTTTCAGCACAAGTATTAGTTTCAAATTCAATCGACCGAGACAAACCACGGTGTAACCAATGCGAGTTTAGACGGAGTTTATCGGTAGGGACAGAGTACCATTTTAACATCTTTGATGTAGGTTAAACGGGGTTAGAAAGAAGCAGGTCTAAACACCAGCCGTCTTATCTTATGAAAAAATAGTTGGTTAACTTTGTTGGTTGGTTAACCTCTCAACTGAATCGCTCTTAAGCTGCTATACAACGTTTAATTCTTCTTCTTTGTTTAGTTTTGACACAATAGCTTACTCAATACTCAATACATTTATTGCTTCTCAATGTTGAGACGGGTTTATGGGTGAGAATTTTCCTGATCATTTGCTTTTTTGAGATTTGGTATGACCGTAAATGTTACCATTTCTACCATTTGTCTAACACAACTGATTGCATGAATTGCAGTTCGAACGTGCAAACCCTAGTTCCATTTTGTTAAATCGTGTCGTGACAGACATTTTCTTCTTTTCCCAATAATAACTCGTGGTACTAACACTTTCGTTTGAATTTATTATTACGTTGACCTTGAGAAATACCTATCTACCACGAAAGTATGAAACTTTCGCGATTGGGGCACCATTTGATATTTAATTGGTCATACAAATATTATTGTTAGGTACGTTGTTCGATAAATGACAGTCGGTAAGATAGGTAGCGGATTCGAGTTCTGTCGTTTGTAAAAGCACCATAGCATAAGACATTTTAATTGTTTTTTTTTGTGTTCTTGTAAGTGTTTTTCTTTAGTTTTGGTAAAATTTTAATCAATAATACTTGAGATCTTAGCATAATGTGTGAGCCATTACAATAAATGTGTATTAAGTATGTGAGTTTATGCAATTCGTTTCCAAGTTTTTGAACGGAAAATCCACCATTTTGCCTTCAAAACAAACGACAGCCGACTTGACGAATGGAATGTCTCAACTTGACTAAATACTTTTCAATTTATTCACTTGACACTGACAAAAATGTCTGTTGAAATGACGGACAGAGATCATTAATAAGAAAAGAAGAAGAAGAGATAGCGTCAAAAACAATGAAACATGGTCATTCCAATGTGGAATGTATCTGTTTTGGTCGATATGTGACGTCATCCCACCTTTCCTAATGACATTTTGTTGGTTTCCGAGCACAAACCGAATGTAGTTATTTTGGAAAAATTTATTTTGTGATTTTTTGTAGCATTTATAGAAAACACTAGGTGCTGGATCTTACAAGAATAAAAGTAAAATTACCTAAGTACCTATCTACCATGAATAGGTAATAAATTATGTTTCATTCAGAGTAGAGTCGACATTTATACCAAACTTTTTGTAAGTCGTGAAATCGTCTGCAGACGATTATCTTTGGTCTAGTTGGTCTACAGAATCTTATGCAATAACAATCTTACTTATACAAACACATGTATCATGTCAGTTTTGCTAAACTTCCTATTGCCAAACACTAGGATTGTTCCTACGATGGTAATTTTATGCACAACGTTAAGATTTTGTAATGTAGTTAAAACGAAATCATGATGTCGTTTAGTTGTAGCACGACGCGATAATTCAGAGCCCGTAGTCTTGAGATTTATTATGTTGATTTTAAAAAGTGAAAAAACTGTACCTTAAGCTTCGATCAACTATACCTCACCTTATGAGAAATATTAATAAAATTAAAAAGTAGTGTTTCGTCAGCGAGACGAGATACTGATAGTCCGAAACTAGAATAACTCAATCTACCGCTAGAGGCGCTTATCGGGTTTTCATATAAAATATCTCTCAAATCACTTTTCGATATTCGTATCGATGAAAACAAAACTGAAGGCTACGGGCTGGGATCCTAAAATCCTTCAAGCATTTTGTGAATACGCTAGCAGATTGCAAGACCAACTTACGTAGGTCCTAATGACCTTTATTGTGGCTTATGTTCTTTGTCAAGGAGTAGCCCACATTAAGGTCATGCGGTCATTCGACATTGGTCTTGTTATCGCCCTCGTTAATCTTAACTAGGTTGATGATGGCGATCTGGCTGGTTGGCTCATTCTGATGGTAGGGGCCCTTCTTAAAAGACTGTGTCAAGTTAGGTACTACATATATTGACGTGCATTACAAATACATTTCTCGTTAGTATAACGCCTATTTAAAAAAATCTTACGGGTAAAAAGTTTACAATAATAAAACTTTTATATTCATTTGTTTTTGAAGATTTTCATAAACCAAGAAGTTGAAGTAGATCTTCTGGCGAAATGACGGACAGAGGCCATAAATAAGAAGAAAAGAAGAATAAAGATCAAATGGCTTTTCTCTCACACTTTCGTCTTTTCAATAGTAAGTAGGTACACGCAACAGAAAATTGTAAACGTTTCGGTCAATACCCGAGGCTGGTTGTTACGCATCGGAATTGATCTGACCCCATAGCAATTGCGAAGTAATGAATTAAATCGGTCCAATTCTTTTATTTATTAAGTTTTTCAAGCTATTTCCGGAGTCGCGTGAAACATAATAAATGTTATCTATAGAATGAAGACTTTAGTGATAATTTACTTAATACAAGAAATAAGAAATTGTAACAACTATGTATAGAAGTGGTAGATTCTAACCAGCAAAAAATATTACATGGCATTTATAGTTTTTTAAGAAGTTAATATCTAAGTGTACTTGTTTTTTTAGTAAATTTTATTTTGAGAACTAAGTGAACAGATAATAACATACCTAATTATTATGCATTTAGTATTGTGTATAATATCTAGAATTCTAGATTCTAAAAACATCTTGATAGATGTACTCTTAGAAGATAATATTGGTACGTTGGCTGTGACTCTCCTTTTTTTCTCGACTTGAATCTTCAAAGAACATTCTACATTATAAATGTAGACTGTGGTAGTGTCGAATCTAGCGTGCCATGTAATTATTATCCCAAATTAGTTTTATTACGAACCCACCTAAAAAGGTATGTTTTGTATTCAAATTAGCAAACAACGCGTAAAAATTACAGCACATGGTCCATAAATTTAAATAACTCCGAAAATATACACATTTCAATGTTTTAAACATCTTTTATAACATAATAGAAAAGAAAGTGTTGACAATGAAGCAAAGAGTACCTAGGTACTTATGGTATTTGTAAGAGTAACAAACCTAATAAGGAAACCATGAATTGAGTGAAGTGGCTTACGCAATAAGAATACCTATGTACCTATTTCATTGTGTTTTCACAGAGAAGCTATTTTTTTTTCTATCTGGCAGAACTATTACCGACTGAGTTGGAATGCCTGTCAATTTATTATTATTTATTTATTATTAATTACTACGTCAAATCTGATTATGTGATGTGATGAATCAAAACAGCATTTATACTTCACCACATAATGGAATCCTAGCGCCGTTATTCTGCCGAAATTGTCTATGAAGTTAAAGCGTCGTAGACTATGGTTTATGGTCATAATCCCCACTAAACTGTCCCCACCAGTGGGATTATGACAATCTTCAAATATGTAAAACAGAACGTTCAGTTCTGTGGTAAATAAAAATGTAACCTGAGAATATAAGTACGCCCACTTTTTAACGAATGACGTTTGGAACTTAATCACACGATAGCAACTTTGTCATCTGCCTTGATCACGAATAAATATGACAATCGTAACGCTAGCGTATCCGACATACACTGCGCGGTGACGCTATAACGTTTGACAGTCGAGTTGGCGTTGACGCGCAATATGATTCAAATACCTTAGGTTTTCGTAACGCGGCGACTGTTTTTGTTGCTAATTAGGTAATTACCAATCAGCTTGAACCACAGGTGCGGTGATTTAAAATTTTAAAACTGGTTTATTTTTGAATAAATACGGAGATTTTTTCAGATTAAAATTATCCGATATAACTCTGAAATAGCTCTCTAATCCTAAAAGATAAACGAATACGATTTACAAAATACACAATTGACATTCTTTAGCTATCTGCAGACCGTTGCAAACGATCTACAGATGGCTCAACAAAAACTAATATTACTAAATTGACCATTCTGAACAGCTCACAAAATAAGAATTTTTTAATATCATAAAATTCTAATAAAGGACCATAAAACTCACAAATAGAACTCACAAATCATGGGAAATATCTCGTTTTTGGTAAAAATTATGTTCTGTCAAAAAATTATATTTTTACTGGACTAATTAAATCAGTTACACTTATTACGATGCATCTTATCTCCTCTTACCGAGCACTTTCGCTAAATCTCTGTATTTCGGCGCTAACGAAAGCGAGATTGTAATTTGGATGAAACAGAGCGCGGTAGAGTTTACTTATTATATTAAATTGGTGACATTGAATTATCTTTGTTTATTCTGAACTTTGTTCAAATTATAAAAAAAAACTGTTGTCCGCATAAGGCTGCACGCACACTTAGCGGCCAAACAAGCGAACAGTAACAGGGGTCGATTGTGAAGCAATATTTTCCGATTGACAAATCAGACAAATCAGGAGTTTTTATGTCGTGTCGTGTCGTCACTCGTGACTGAGTCTTTCTGAGTGTTTTTGATTCATAATTTTATGATAGCGTAGATAACTATTTCAAGTGTGTTTTGTAGTCGATTATAATAGTTTAGTATTTTTCTCGCTACAGGAATCGAACACGCACTCTACTATTCAGCTGCACCATAGATTAATAAAAGTTGTGATACTAAATAAACATTTTTGAAATACCTATCAACCTACTCCCTAACATACTTTTGTAAATTTTGAACTGCCAAGGAATGGAACGCGTTGCCGTCTTCTGTCTTTCCTGAGAAATATAATCTGGGTGTTTTCAAGGCAAGAGTGAATAGGTGTCTTCTAGACTGTCCTGCTCCATCGTCGGCCTCATCGTCACTTACCATCAGGTGAGATTGTGGCCAAAGGACATTCTATATTATATTAAAAAAAATTTGCAAATAAGTTGCTACACTAAAGAAAATGCAAATCATAGGCCAATTTTTATTCAGTTAAGCAATTCTAGTTTTACGGCTTAATGATAACTTCGGGGCAATTAAACCTTTAGTTGACTGTGACCAATGATTTGATGCAGAGATGCAATACCTTGTCTAGCACGCAAAGTAGTCAAAGGCTTGTGTAGTTTTGCTTCACACTACGCGGCAACGCGGCCATTTTGCAAGAGCCCGCGTCAACATACAAGGCGGCCGCGCAGTGTAACACAAATATCACAGAAACAGTGGCCCTGAGTGGAACCAGCGGGAGGTGACAATATTTTTGTGTTCAATTCGATGCGTAAACTGACTTTGAAATATTTTTAGTGAGAAATATTTGTCAGATGCTTTTGTATTTGCAATCAATGTTTCCGTTACTCAACATACCTACTGAATTGAAATTAATTTCACGCTGTGATATTTTTAGATAAGTACTTATTTTAGTAGGTATAAAATAAATAACGATACGCAATAAATTCCCTACCGGCAGTCGCAGGGGACGCTAAGGGGATTTTTGGACAAAACGTTCAGAAGTCCCCTTCGCAGGAGAAACATGCAGGGGATTTCTTGAATGAACCTATTAAATAAATAGGTTTGCATAAAATTAGAAGAATAACAACATACCTACCTACCTACTTACACCTGTATGTACAAGTACCTACAGTATTAGTCGGGATTTAGACTCGCGCGCGATCATAGCCACATATTTTATCAGCACGTAATCCTACTAAAACTACACGCGCACTGCACGGCCAAGCAAGCGACCAACGTCAATTCTGAAGTCTACATTTTCCGTTTGACATATACTACGACTTTTATACGGTCGTGTTACCCTATTATTTTAATTCATAACTATTGCTACTTTAAAATATTTTAGTAAATTGCAAATTGCAGCGCCTCTACGGGGTAAATTACTTATCCTACTTAAGGTACATTACTTATCCTACCTACTGGTACCTAAGAGCTAGGTGCCTAATTCTGTAATGTATATAATTGTAAGCAATAAATCTAAATCTAAATATTTTAGTGGGTGGGTCAGCCGCTGCGACGCTGGCCGTGTATGTGTATCAATTCATTGTGACAAATTGAATAACTCACGTCCATTGAGAATTGAGGTTATTATCGATGGATCGAGAGCATTACATCACAATGTGACGGCACGGTACGTGACATACCAAATAAACAACCATTCATCAAGTACTAAAACCCGGTTTCTATAATTATGTAGTTCGCTGTAAAATAAAATAGACAGCACGCGCATTAAGCGGCCAGGGCAGTTGGTCGCGGCAACTGCCTTTGACCCCTAAAATCGCAACTTGGTCTAAAAATAAATCTTTGCGCATTATATTTTTGTTATTTTGAAACGACGTCAAAAATATGTTTGAATTTAAACTGAATAAAAAAAACATTAAGAAATATATATACCTAATCAGGCATCTCATAATCTAAATAATTAGCTTCAGGAGTCATTTTTTACCCATGCCCCGGTGAACGGGACGCTGCAGTGCTTAGGACATGAATAAGATGGAGTAGAATTGCCCAGCACAGCACCTATACCATCTCTCAGCCTAGTCGGCCTTATGGAATCTTGCTAAGCAAAACTATGAATATTAATAATACAAAGTTTTATAATAATTTCGCACGGGGATCCTTCATCATCCCGTGTTAGCTGTGTGCATGACTGTAAAAAGTTCATCTCAATTTTACAGTCATGCACACGGTTAACTGTTGTGTGACAGTATGACAGTTAAATTGGCCGTGACACTGCTCAGAATAAACTCTAGCTCTGACCTAGAAACGTTTAGATTTTCATAATGATAAAAATTGCATTCTAACGGTAAAACAAAGAGTAAAGGAGCCCTACATAACAGACTAGGAATATTAAATCAAGACAATAATTATTATGTAGGTACCTACTAGGTAGAGGTAACGGTAGTATCATAACTAGCTACCTACTACCTCTGTTTTAAGATCACTAGAGGTGTAGGTTCGATTCCCAGCGCGGGACAAACACCTACTAACAATGCCGGTCTAAAGTGATGGCAGTTTTGGATTAAAAGTTTAAGCTTCAGAAAAAATAGTAAAATTTGATTTTTGAAGTTTCAGATTATTTTGTGCTAGAACCGACATCTTTTTCGTCTCAAAGCCCTCTGCGACGCGTCGACTACTAGTTCTAACCTAATACTTTTCCGAATTGATCCACACTACACACAGTTAATTTTGATACAAACACAAAAGTTTCAAAACAAATTGTAATTTTCCCGATCTACATTGGTTCAGATAGTGAGTGACCCACTGAACCCACTTCCAATGGCTCTTTGTGTGGTTCGTGGTGCTAATTCTCTTCCAAGTTTGGTGATTACGGGCTCATGATAATCATCTATGTAGGCCATGCGTGAGGAACTAGACTCACTCTTTGACAGAATGCCTATCTTCTAAGGGCCAACGCACATCTGACGACAAAACTGTTTTGTCGCGTACTTAGTGACGTGAAAATAAATTTTCTGTTATAACGAAAACAGCATATGATGAATGCTTCCTCGTCATATGCTGTTTTCGTTGTAACGAAATTCACATCAATTGACACGACGCATGCATAAAATTATGTTTACCTATCTATTATAGCATTGTTTAGTACATACTTATTAAACATTGCTTTATACGCACATACCTAGAGAATGAACTGTGCTTTTTTAATAAATAAGAATATAGTTTAATTATGTAGTGTACTTAATAATATTACTAAGTACTTAGCATGATTCTCATTAAATAAGCAAGTAACGAAAACAGCAAATAAGACGAAGCATATTGTGACGAAAAAAGTTATACTGACATGGTTTGTCACGAAATTATGAAGTTTCACATCACTAACTGTTCGACAAGACGTTTTGTCTTTGGTTTGCGTTCTCCCTTAGGGATGTGAAACTTCTCAGTAAAACTTTTTTAGTTACGATATGCTTCTTTTTATTTGCTGTTTTCGTTACTTGCTTATTTAATGAGAATCATCCTAAGTACTTAATAATATTATTAAGTACACTACATAATTAATCTATATTCTTATTTATTAAAAAAGCACAGTTCATTCTCTAGGTATGTGCGTATAAAGCAATGTTTAATAGGTAGGTACTAAACAATGCTATAATAGATAGGTAAACATAATTTTATGCATGCGTGTTCGCTTTTAGAATGCCGTTCGGCCAATTTAATTAATTAATTAAATTGTTTTAACGGCTGGTTTGCGAACCTATTATTAAAAAAACGTAAGAAAAGACTGTCGTGTCAATTGATGTGAGTTTCGTTACAACGAAAACAGCATATGACGAGGAAGCATTCGTCATATGCTGTTTTCGTTATAACAGAAAATTTATTTTCACGTCACTAAGTACGCGACAAAACAGTTTTGTCGATAGATGTGCGTTGGCCCTAATTCTCTCTCTGCCGGGAGAACGCAAACCAAAGACAAAACGTCTTGTCGAACAGTTAGTGATGTGAAACTTCTCAGTATAACTTTTTTCGTCACAATATGCTTCGTCTTATTTGCTGTTTTCGTTACTTGCTTATTTAATGAGAATCATGCTAAGTACTTAGTAATATTATTAAGTACATACATAATTACACTATATTCTTATTTATTAAAAAAGCACAGTTCATTCTCTAGGTATGTGCGTATAAAGCAATGTTTAATAGGTAGGTACTAAACAATGCTATAATAGATAGGTAAACATAATTTTATGCATGCGTCGTGTCAATTGATGTGAATTTCGTTACAACGAAAACAGCATATGACGAGGAAGCATTCATCATATGCTGTTTTCGTTATAACAGAAAATTTATTTTCACGTCACTAAGTACGCGACAAAACAGTTTTGTCGACAGATGTGCGTTGGCCCTAAGCAAATGAGCCAAAATATTTTTTTTTATAATTGACAAGTGGCGGCCATCCTAAAGTGAAACAGCCACTTGTCAACTATACAAAAAAATTGGAGCCAAATCTGTCGAACTGTCTGTGCATGGTTGTAAAGGTTTGTATTTTCTACTTCCAGGTCTGAAATCATGCGTGGGTCGAGGTGAAACAAGAAAATTTGGAAAATATCAAGCGACATAATGAAGTAACCATGGAGTCTCCAGTGAGAATATGTCTAGGTGAGCATTGTCAAAAACATAAAAAAAAAACTTTGATAGAGTCAAACAAAACACGATAGCTACTTTGCAGTTAACTTTAAAATCTGTACTCCAAACAACAACAAAACAGAAACAGAAAATACAACATCAATCCTTTGTTTTTAGTTCAACATAGTGCTTTAAATGGCTTTAATAAGTTTATGCTTTACCTATTCCAGGTGCAGCAATAGTAGTAAACTTACTACTTCTATGCAGCGCGCCGGCGGAGGCAGTAGCACTTCCCAACGAAGCACCGACCGCATTCAAGGATGATCGAATCTCTCGGTACAAGAACAACACCACGTGGCAGCCTAGGAACAAGACGAAAACACCCGACATAACACTCAACGAACTAACTCCTAAGGAGTCGACCTCAGAAGAACACACAGAAAAAAACGCAAAGTATAAAGACAGAGGAAGGGTCAAGTTTGGCCCGTCGCGTGCTAAAACATCCACCAGTAGCCCGAAAAGAATCAGAGGTACAGTTACTAGCTCCACTGAAACAGCGACGCTAGTCATCATAACCCCAACGCCCGAAGTGAAGAATCCAGCTCAAATAATAGACAGCATGAGAAACTACAAAAAAACTAAAATGCCTAATCTGTCTAGCACAACTCCAATATCTGTAAAAACCACTCAAAGTCTCGAAGAAAAGGAAGATGAAGATGATGACTCCTTTGAAAAGTTCACTTCGGATAAATTCCACGATAATTTTTTTACAATACCCAGCTTTGACGATGACTCGGATTTTAGTAAAGATTCTGATAACGATAGCTCAAATAATAAGGTGAAGAAAGATAGTAAAGATCCATCATATAACTTTCCAAACTACTCAAAAGAAGACTCTTACAACTTCAAAGAAGATACAGAACCGTTCAAATCTAGCTTTTTTGATTTCGATTCTGAACTGACAACTCCTAAAAATGATTTCTTCGACAAGAAGTATCATAAGATCTCCTCTAGTATTATAAAAAAATTAGACTCTATTAAAGCTAAATCTCCACCGCCTAATGTAACTAATGTTCACAAAATAATTAAAGAAAATATTGGCCTTGAAAGGCTGAGTAATAATACACCCAGTAATAGATCATCAGTGTTTATTAAAAATACCAAAGAAATCAGACTATCAGACAACGAAGGAGCTGATAGTGTTAACAAAGAGTTATCAGACGTGCACGGCACGAGTATTTACTATGAGATGTCTATACTATCTACTGAGACATATACTATGAATCACTCTAACGACGACGACTGTGATGAATCTTCACCTTTAGAAACTACAGTGAGTACTTCCCCAGAAGATGAAACAGGAGACTTGAAAGTCACGCACGCCCCAGTAAATATAGAAGTAACAACAAAACCAACAATCGTTGAAACTAAATCGGAAGTTTTATCTACGCTATCTTCGAATTTTTTGCCTTCTTCCAATATTATTCCATATGACTCAGTACATCCGTCTTATTCATATTCAACGCAAAACTTTGTTTCTACAACGGAAAAAATAAATAAACCATTTTTGAATAACCGACACAGAAGTTACTCAAAGCGTTTAAACCTTACTGGGAGCAAAGACTCTCCAAATAGCGTGACGTCTAAAACAGAAGGAACGTTTACTATTCGACCCCAAACTCGCAAGTTTCATTACACAACTCCAAGAACCAAACCCGTATGGATGTCTCCAAGACGAAATGTAACTAGAGTATTCATTAAGTCCACGACTCCTAGGACGATATACTCGGAACATTTTGATATTAAAGATCAGTTTACGACTTCTAAACCTGAACAGCCGAGTAAGACCGTTTTAACGACAGTGTCATCATCTGAGATAGATCCTGTTTTGCAAACTGACGTTAGCGGAGCGAGTAAGGTAGTCCACTCTCATTTTGTGACAGATAATAAAATTCCTTCATTGAGGAAACGAGGTTCAATGAGGTTCAAGGCATCGACTGCTGCCTCGGCTGAAGTAGAGTCAGATATAGGAGATTTGGAGATGCCTTCAACGGCGTGGGCTTTGGCATCGTTGATCAGTCCACCGTCCCTACCGAGCCCAGTAGTCAATGCGACGGAGAATGAACTGCAGAAGGTCGGAGAAGTAATAGGTAAGAATTTCGTTTAGTTTTTTTTATTCATTCATTCAGATTAACGTAAGATTAAAAAAATACACGCTGAATCAAATTTGATTAAAGAAGGTCTTTTACGTTTCAGACAAGAAAGAAACAACGATGGGATCGACAACGACATCTACAGTTAGTCCTATCAGCAATGACATCATAACAAAAAAGGTCACAGAGGTGGATCAAAACAAACTACCGTGGCAGCCAGTGAATACTCCTACATTACCAAGCGATGAGGACAAAATTACTGCTGAGATTAAAGAGACGTTACCAGCCGAAAGTAATATATCTCTACAAAGCAGCGTTGAACTAGTGGCGACTGAAGCTGCAAAAGACAACACGCTTGATGCAGAGATAAAATCGAAGGAGGTGAAACCTCTCTGGATACCAGCAACAGTAGAAACGGCGACGACGACCGATGAAAATGAGATAAGCAATCAAACAAGCAATAAAACTATTCCACCAGTTGACGCTACAAAGTCAACTGGTTTTGAATCGATTACAAAACTACCAGCTGACATAACGACACCACAAGATGAAACCGTCGCTAGTTCCAACGTCAACCAAACCGTCACAGAGGAAAAATCTAAAATAACAACTGATTATGAAATTACAACTATAAGATTCTCTTATGTACCGACAGAGGCTATCGAAGAAATTACAGATACGAACACCATTGATACTACCACAGAAGGCTTAGTGCATCCTATTGTTCCAACCAGAACCAAAGCAACTACAATTATGGATAGTCCAATAACTACATACAGGCCTCAATATATGACTAGTACGGAAACTGACGAAACAACGACTATAATTCCTGACACAACACCCGTGCTCGAAGTTTCGTCACAAGTCATAGTTAATGTTACAGAACAAACCCCTGAAACAACAGAAACTACAGCTCAGGCTACTGAGGTTACGGTTCAACCTACTATTGAAGAAACTACTGAAACTGTAATCGCCCTAACAACGATTCCTATTCCAATGACAACAGAAAAAGTAACTACGGAAACACCAACCGTACCAACTACAGAAATGTCAGAAGACACAACTACAATAATCGTAGAAGTTGTCACAGAAATAAACACTGAGAAATCTACCCTCATCACGATCCCAACAACGGAAATAGTAACATCTAGCGAAATGGACACTGTTAGTACATCTGAAGAGAACAGTCACAGCAACGAGATAAACTATGAAATAAAGACTTACGAACCTAGCGTAAAACCTGAAGCTACGTCATCGCCTATAACAGTACCTCCCACCACAGCTGTAGAAAACGATACCACAGAGCCGATGAAAGAGACAACAACTATGATAGAGATAGATACCACGACAGATACGACGAAAGCGACTAATGAGTTGGAAGATCTGACGAGTTATGCTGGTGAAGGGACCACGGAGTCATCGTTGACCAGACCTGAAGAGGCAGGGTCGGGGGCTGCGATAGCTATAGCAGTTAGCACGATTGGAGTGATTGCGCTCGTGCTATTAATCGGCCTATTGGTAAGTAATAATAATAATTTAACATTTATTATCATTATGAAAAGGATTTGGAATAATTTAGCAATCAATAGCCATCATAAAATTATGTGGGCTTTAACAAAACGATAGCCAATTAGTCAAACGGAAATTGCAAACATCATAATTAAACTTTTTTTCGCTGGCAGCTTGTTTGGCTGGCAAGTGCGCGTGTAGCCTAAGACTTGTCAACCCTTGGCCAACAAAATATTTGTTATCAATTACGTCACAGGGAAACCTAGGTTAGTGTCGTATTAAGTATATCTATTAACTATTTATGCGCGTAACTTATTAAAACTAATCTAACAATAATAGTAACTAGTAGTAGAGCTTCTTGTGCAAGAGCTCATATTCATATATTTTAACCATAAGATCTTATAGAGAACACTTAGTTACGTCACTTTTATACACAACAATATAGTAGTTTTCTCGTATAGTAGTAGTAGTTTAGTAGTATAGTAGTTCGCTCGTCCGGGGAAGTACAAGCATCGTACATATTTCTGCCGACAAGCAGTGATGCTCGCATTGCTGTGTTCCGGTTTGAAGGATATGGGTGCTGGTGCAATTACAGATACATGACACTTTGTCTCAGAGTGATGGACGCAGTGCAGTACCTCACAGGTCACGCCCTCAGTGAGACAATGGATTGTTATAGGCAGTGGACTTAACATCAAGTGGGCCATCGGATTGTTTTATCATTGAGTTGTATAAAAAAAGAACTTATTTCAATATCCTATCCTATCCTACTTCCTACTAATATCCTATCCTATCCTACTAATATTATAAATGCGAAAGTTTAGGTGTTTGGATGTTTAGATGTTTGGATGTTTGTGTTTCAATCACGTCAAAACTACTGAACCAACTTGGATGAAACTTGGCATATATATAGTTCGTAACCTGGATTGACACATAGGCTACTTTCATCTCGAATAATTAACAGGATCTACAGGATAAAATGAACGAAAAGGATTAGCAGCGCCAATTGGCAAGAGGATTTCATTGTCATGTCATGTCACGTCAGTTTGACAGGGCGTAGTATAACCTCTTTGGTCTAACAACTAGCGTTTGACATTCCAGTAGGTACGAGTTCGGTGTAATGAGTTGTAATGTCAAGTTTCTCAAAGTATCCGCTCGGTACACGCACAGGTAACTGCTAGTACTTATATAAATTAGAGTTCACGTTTTTCCGTCTTCGATTTCTTCCATATTTTTCTGGTTTCATCTCTGGTACCGGAGAAAGTTCTACCAACATATCCAAAGTAATGAGCATAATATCTATTGGTTGTCTCACGATAAATTACGGTCACTACTTTGGGTACATTGAAGTGCTAACGTTGCATTCTTCGTATTGTTTCTGGAAATTGATAATGGCAAATTAAGTAAACAAAACCAAAAAAGTTTTTTTTTTCAAAGATTTTTAAACCACTTATAAAAATCGTAAGAACAATGGAACAAAAGGTTCTTAATTGTCCGATAAATCTGTAGCAATTTCTTTTTAACTCCGGATCGAAATACGGGGGTGGTGTTATAAGATTGACAGCGTTGTGTGTCTGTCTGTCTGTGGCCACGTAGGTATGAAAGTAAGGCTCAGATTTGAATGCGGTTTTTTTGCAAGAAAGGTGATTTATCTGATAAGGAGCGAATTTATGACGATATTCATCAGCTCTGACAACCAGTTTTGAGGAACTATCTTAATAAAAGAAAGAAAAGACAAGAAAAGACAAGAAAAGACAAGAAAAGACAAGAAAAGACAAAAAAAACATAGGTACTAAAAAGTTGCTTGTTTGATAGTTGTTAGATTTTAAAAAGAAAGAATTCTTACCTATGTTATTGGCTGGCGAGTTCCGTAAACTTCATTTGGCCACACCTTTGTCAGCACGTGCACGTCCTTTCAATAACCCTGAAAAAACCATTATAAACTTTTTAATATTTACTAAAAAAAACATTATTTAGAGCCTAACAAAATAAGCTTTTAATAAAAGAGATTTTTATTTCATGAGTTGTAAAAATATTTTACTGAAAAAAAAATACGATTTTGTTTTCCTTCACCGTTTGAAGCATTGTGTACAGTTTTCTGAACAGAAAAATCCATAGGTGCACGACCGGGATTCGAACCCACGGCTTTAGAATCGGAGGGGTAATCACGAACAAATCTGACAGTCGCCGCGTTACGTAAACATAACGTATTCGAATCATATTGCGTGTCAACGCCAGCTCGACTGCCGAACGTTGTACCATCACCGCGCAGTGTATCTTGGATACGCTAGCGTTACGATACGTTTACGACTGTCACATTTATTTGGGATCAAGACACAGCAGGCGGGGTTGTTACCACTAGACCACCGGTGCACACAATGCGCCCACCAGTCTTGCTAACTTCCTCTCAATCTATAGTCGGACCATGCTAAGTTCGCATTGAAATAAATGAGCAACCCTAAAATACACGTGTATTATCATGACCGTTTCGTAGATATAGGTTGTCAAAAAGAAGGTTGATTTATACAGTGTAAGTGACTGACTCCGAATTCGAGACAAGTCAGCGCTGACTTGAAAAAAAACCCAATGTAAATTGTCAACGCGGACTTAAAACCGCTGTACTTACTTCAAATCATTTTACATTAGGTTTTTTTCTGGTCAACGCTGACTTGTCACTTAACCTGTGTAAATCAGACTTTAACGGTTTTTATGTACAAAAGTGACTTTATTCACAAAGAAAATTATGACTAATACAGTATTTACAATATTAATAATATGTACAAAATACACATGAAGCAGTTGAGCTATCTACACACCGTTGCAAACGATTTATAGATAGCTCAACAGTTTTTCAACTAGATTTTCATCTTCGCGCTGCAGCTTAGCGTGGTCGGACTCTACCTAACGGTTATTCGTAAAACTAATAAAGTACTTGCTTATCGCGTAACGGTCTCATAAAAATTCCTCGGTCTGGCATCGGAGCATAATTGCAAGTTGTCATCAGACACCGGTGCTCTTATCGGTAACTAGACGCTGAGTGGGTCGTAGGATGGTTATGTCGTCAAGTGGAATTTGTAAATCCAGTGGTAAAGCCCCCAGCAGGGGTATGCCAATCAAAGTTGAACTGCAAAGTTTTAAATCATGGTCAGTTCATACTAACTCATAGTTATTCTGTGACTAAATAGTGACATCATGACGTCATTTGATGTGTTTTCGCGCATATTTTGCTGTCAAGTGTCTAAAAAGAATGATCAAATGACCAAATGATGAAATGACCTGAAGAAATTACACTGGGCAGTGAAATATAACTTGACAGCAAAAGATTGGCATACGGGGGCTGTTACTATAACGTAAAGTTTTTTTAAACCAATTATGAACATTATGAGGGCTGGTGATTATCTGGGCCTACCTAATCCTATCCTACTAATATTATAAATGTGAAAGTTTAGATGTTTGGATGTTTAGATGTTTGGATGTTTGTGTTTCAATCACGTCTAAACTACTGAACCAACTTGGATGAATCTTGGCATATATATAGTTCGTAACCTGGATTGACACATAGGCTACTTTTTATCCCGAATAATTAACAGGATCTACAGGATAAAATGAACGAAAAGGATTAGCAGCGCCAATTGGCAAGAGGATTTCATTGTCATGTCATGTCACGTCAGTTTGACAGGGCGTAGTACTACCTCTTTGGTCTAACGACTAGCGTTTGACATTTCATTACGAGTTCGGTGTAATGAGGTGTAATGTCAAGTTTCTCAAAGAAGTATCCGCTCGGTACACGCACAGATAATATAATGTACACGGAAACTGTAGACGCGTACGAAGTCGCGGGTAACTGCTAGTACCTAATAATGTTTACTAATCTAGAGTTTTTGTTACCTACTTCTTTTGTTAATATTTTTTATTGTTTAGTCTATTATCTTAGTTTTTAATTTGTACATCTGATCTCATTATTATTCCTTTACTTTTACTTTTAATTTTAATTTGTAAATACTTTGTCCTACTTTTTACCTAGTCATAAATAGAATAACGCATTGGAACGCTCGCTCTATAATGTTATCATAAATAGAATAACGCATTGGAACGCTCGCTCTGTAATGTTATTTTATTATAAGAATAAAGAATTTGAATTTGAATTTGGGCCAACGCATCAGCATTGCTATTCAGCGCGGCAATGCAGCCAGTGTCTTGGGCACGCTTCCGATTGGTACTGATTTGGATCAGTTGAGCTATCTATAAATCGTTTGCAACGGTTTGTAGATAGCTCAACTGCTTTATGCGTATTTTGTATATATTATAAATATTGTAAATACTGTATTGAACATTTTAAGTTACGTTTTTTTTTGCCCAGCAGTGGGAAGTATTATAGGTTTAAAAAAAAAGAAGGTTACGTTAATTTTTTTCAGAGACCTTTGCTAAGCAGTGGGAAAGTACAGGTTTAAAAAAAAAGAAGGCTACGTTAATTTTTTGCAAGCTATAACAGAATACTGGAAATATTTTCTAAAGTTATATAAGTAGTTACATCATTTTATTTGCTTTGTCAGGAAAACAAATGTAATGCTTAAGTATCTAAATCAAAATTAGAATAAGTAATGAAGCGGCTGTAAAGAGGCCTTGTCAACAGCTAAACTATACTAGGTACCTAATCTACCTACTTATCATAACATGGCAAATAGTTTTAGCCTTTCAAAGGCTTTACACCTCGCGTTAGATAGTCAGTCTAATGTGATGTGAGGTGACGAGTTGATTAAACGTTATTTAAACGTTGATTAAACGTTATTTAAACGTTGATTAAACGTTTATTTCAGTTAAACTGGGGCCTTATTCTCACTTCGGCAGAGATTTTACTCTAATAGGGTTGTCATATCTTGGTCAAAAACTCGATTCATCCATAGTTAAACGAGATTTCGATGTCATTTTGACGTCATCCTTGGAGCAAAATCTCTGCCGAACTGAAAATAAAGCCCTTGTCTAATGATTCGAGTCAAAAATTTAAAAAAATGAGGATGCTGACCGGGTTACCATGAGATACAAACAAAATGCACTATTATTGAGTGATCACAATTTTACAAAAATAATTAACATCGTGTAAGTACGTATTGCGTGTGATGTTGTACAAATTGCCGCGGGATTCGAACCCGCAACACTTGCAGCTTAGTTACATCACACAACAGTACAGTCAGCATTAAATATTGATAACTTTGACAAGGTTTTAAAGTTGTATATTGGCTCTACCAAAAGATTATTGGCTCTACCCTACCAAATAAATATTATTTCACAAACAGTTTTAAAAATAGAAAATAAAAAAATAGCTTGTTTGTTTGTTATCAAACCACTTTGGTATTATTTTTTACTAGCTTCCGCCCGCGACTTCGTCCGCCTCCTGTTTGATCCTGTTTATTTGCCGGGATAAAAAGTAGCCTATGTGTTAATCCAGGTTACAAACTATTATAATTCCAAGTCAAAGTTTCATCCAAATCGGACCATTAGTTTTTGCGTGAAAGAGTAACAAACATCCATCCATACATACAAACTTTTGCGTTTATAATAAATTATTAGTAGGATTATATGTTGTTATATAACGTCCTCAGTGGACATGCTCAGTGAGGCAATGCACTGTTATAGGCAGAGGTAACCGCTTAACATCAGGTGGGCCATCGGCTTGTTCCATCATTCAGTTGTATAAAAAAATTTATTTATGTTCAAAAAAAATACAAAAAGCTTACCTTTAAGCACGCCAGCGTTCACTGATCACAATTTACGGTTTAAAAATTAATTAAATGAACTAAGAACTAATCAAAAATAATTTAAATTGTAATTGGTTAAGTTAAAGTAAAAGGTGCGCGCGCGCCTCGTGGCTATACGTCAGTGTGACCCGCTGGGCTGGTCCCGCAGCGCGCAGGCGCGAGGTTCGAAAGGGCTTGACACTTTGGTTATGTAGATATGTGGAGGGAAGAAAGTATCGGCGACATTCCTAGCTTATTTTCAGCGACTGCCTTAAATTTTATTTATCTACAAAAAAAGTATTCTATCAGCAATTTAGTTCTCATTTGTCAGCTTTGCGTTAGTCAGTTTGGGACTACAGCGTCGCGTGAAATGTTTATGATTATTTATTATTTTACTAGCAGTTACCCGCGACTTCGTCCATGAAAAAAACAAAAAAATAAAAAACACACCATCTTTTTGCACGCCCAGGAAGACTGGCAGACAATGCTTTTAGCATTAAGTCCTCCTAGCACTACCTATTTGTGTGAAATTTTAAAATAAATAAATAAAAAAAAATATAACTAAAAAAAAGCGGGAAAAGTAGACGTTACAGTGCACAGAACAGAAAAGTAAGTTCTGTGTTACAGTGTGATTGAAACACAAACATCTAAACTTTGACATTTATAACAGTAGTGGGATTTTAGTAGTAGCACCCTTTGCGTTTTTGGTTGGAGGTTAAAAATCTATTATTATTATGCTTCCTCGTTTTCCATGGCATCAAATACTTTCGTCCCCAGTACCGTTCTTGTGTCGCCTATATCGCATCCAGCGAGGATGTTTTTACAGAGTGATTATAAACAATGATTTGCTGATGATAGACCTCTGGTGCGATTCCATACCACCTCGGAAAACACCCACGTCTCATCTACAACATTTTGTTTACAATAAAGAAAGAAAGAAAGAAAGAAAGAAAGAAAGAAAGAAAAAGCATTTATTCTGAAACACACACACAACAGCACGAAATAAAACAAATAATAGAAAAACTTATTGGCTTGCGATTTCATCTACGTTTCACCGGCTTGATTTACGAATATTGAAACTGTCTGCTGAAAACAATTTTAACTCCTGACCTAAAAACAGAAGGGGTGTATAAGTTTGACGGTATTGTGATCTCTCAGTGTGTGTCTGTTTGTCTGTGCTCTTGTAACTCTGAAAGTAAGGTGCTGGTTTGAATGCAGTTTTTTGTAAGAAAGGTAATTTATGGTTGTCTGGAAGAGATCGCTCATTAGCGATAAGACCGCCCATTGTACAATTAGTTAAGTTTTGTTTTGTATGTTATAGTAGTCCCTAGGTTAAGGTGTGCAATAAAGTATTTTCTATCTTTTCTATCTATCTATTTATCTGAGATGGTTCGTAGCCATGTTTGTTTAAAATTGGTGCAGCCGTTTCCAAGTTATATGAGAATATTCATCAGATCGGAAAACCAGTTTTGAGAAATCTCAGCAACAATTGCAGTTTGATACATTTAGTTTATCTCAAAGTATTGAGATTCAATGAACTAGAGTCCATACTCCAAGAAATGATGAAGATGATCTAAGGAGATTTTCAAATGACACGCTTAATACGCTTGATATTACTATTCCAAAAAAGTTTCAAAGACTAAAATTTTCAACTCCACCAAACAAAGAATAAACTAGTAATTAAATTAAAAATTAAAAAAACCCCCCGAATTTTGGACCAATTTTCATCAAACATAGCTAAGAACACTCCCGACTTATTCACCTTTCAAACAAAAAAAAAACAAAATCAAAATCGGTTCATCCGTTTGGGAGTTACGTTGCCTCAGACAGACACACACACACAGACACGTCCAACTTATAACACTCCGTCGTTTTTGCGTCGGGGGTTAAAAAACAAATTTTAGGAATGTTTAAAATGAGCGACAATGGAAACAAGCCGACCAGGGCACCCAATAAATCAAGGTCTCAAGTTGGTCATATAATGTATGGAGTCAATCAAGTGCTTCTATACCGGGCCCTTGTACTAAGCACCTACGAAGCCCGATCTTAGAGTTAAAAACTCTCAAACGGTGAAGGAAAACATTGTGTGTGAGTCCGTGGCTAGATAGTCCCACATATTGTTAGACCCGCGTTTTCGTCCACGAAAAAAAATGAAAAAAAACTATAACCTAAAAAAAGCGGGAAAAGTAGCCTATGTGTTAATCCAGGTTACGAACTATAATATATTCCAAGTTTCATCAAAATCGGACCAGTAGTTACAGGGTGATTGAAACACAAACATCCAAACATCTAAACTTCGACATAATAGTTAGTGGGATAGATAGAATCAACAATGTAATGCCACTGGACATTCCTTAAAAAGCCCATTTTTTATATTTGAATATGTTGTAGTAACACCCAGATATAAAACAAAAATATTTTGCCATACAAAAATCTTTACGCTCAGTGGGGATCGAACCCATGACCCACAGAACGGAAGGCAGAGCTAACACCGACTGAGAACGACTGTCAAAGACTCAAATTAAAATTAGCCCCGTCATTATTTCACATTGCTCATTAGTAAATTGATAGCAGTTAAAAGTTAAATGTGATTAGATAGATAGATAAATTTATTTATTTATTGATTAAAATGTTCATAATTGTTGGTCCTGAATATTTTAGTATGAACACAGTACTAGCTGTCTACCAAGTTTGATCTATAGCTTAGTCATTATTACTTCGAGCTCTGTCTTAGTTTAAGTGGGTTCCCAGTTCCCAGAACTTATCTGGCACATTTGTTCCAACGATTTGCGTTTTGAGACGGCGATGATTACTTACTTCTATAGTTTGACTTATTCATCCGTTCACAACTCAAATTTTTAAATTAATTTCACGCATTTTCTTATGAACTTAAGAGGTCTATGAATTGTCTATGCAAACGTAATACTAAGATTCCTTTTAATGCGAGAATATTTCTAAAATATTGTTATATAACAAACGGCGATATTATAACTTCATTACAATTTAGATATTAATGCAAATTGAATTTGGCACTATCACGACATAAAGTGGTAGCAATTCTGCTACCTACTTTTTATTTTCCTAAACTTTTACGAATCAGTATAATGTCATTACCTAAACAAAACGAAATGCCAGTATTTTAAACGGTGATTGACATTTGACAGAAGTTGAGAAACGATTATTAGTAAGCCCTAGTAGCCCTAGGAAGATGCAATAACATAAAAACACAATTGACATAAAGTAAAGGGTTACTTAGTTAATCATGTGTTTAACTTTAGGTTGTTGGCGGTTAGTAGATTGAATGGTCGCCTTGTCTGAAACTTGATGATGGTGCTAACCGTATCCTGTCGTTGATAAGCTTGTCAGAACTTCGTATAAGCGGTTTTTTTATATATAATAATAAAGTTTTATTTATAATAAACTGGCTACCCATTTATAAAACATTATAAAGGGTTAATTGTATCTGCAAAATTAAGAAAAGGGTTTTATCCTTAAAAACGTGCTTACCTACTAGGTACCAAGCTACATCATCATCATCATCGGCCTTTGCGTTTTTTGCAGACGATTTTAGTAGTGCTACATAAGTACCAACTTAAACGTCATAATTATTCAATAAAATCACATCATTTAGAATCGTCTAATCTAGGTGATTCAATTTGGTTCTATTATGAGTTAGGTATACGATAGTTTAGTGGCGTAGCGACTAAACTAATTCTTATATTCGGATTATTCCCTTCTGTCACCAAAATCTGTCACCCTGAGCGACAGATTGGACAAAAATGTCCAATCTGTCGCTCTTTTTGTAGCAGGGTGACAGATTCCTACCTAAGTACCTACTTATAGCATAGCAGATGATATTTGAATCCCACTTCAGTACCTACCGACAATTTATTTTTACTATGCATAAAATGGCAGGTATAGATAGATAGATAAAAACTTTATTGCACACACAGAAAAAGAAATTACAGAAAGAGATAAACATAAAAATAGAGAGTACGTACGGTAATGGGCGGCCTTATCGCTAAAAGCGATCTCTTCCAGACAACCTTTGGATGGACAGGAATGACGAAAAATATAGAACGGCGGTGTGCAAAATTTAAACCTAATAAACTAAAACAAAATATCCTACTATACATACTTATCTAATTTACTACAAAATGCTATATATAATGGTATATGCTTACAGCTAGTGGTGCGACGCCGGGGTCGCCGCGGCGTGTACGCACAACGCTGTACGCCTGTCTCACTGGACGCATACAGCCTGGACAGCGTCAGCGTGGGCCATAGGAAAGGAAACCATCGTCTGCGCGCCAGCAAACGCAGCTACGGCAACCCGGCTTATGACGACGAGGTATACTGCACAGTTAAACTTACGTGTCAGCACAATAGTTCGCGCACCAGCACACGAAATGGTAACACATGCTTATGATGATGAGGTGTATTTATTGCACAGTTAAATTAAAAATACGGTTGCGCGGTTGGGTGCCTGGAGCCCAAGAAGTATAGCTATGGATACCCGGCATAGGTGGATGAGGTATGCTATATTGCAAACAGTAACTTATTTAAAGGCAGCGTTCCGTGTCAGCACAATAATTTACACGTCAGCAAACATAGTGGCAAATGGCTTATGACGTAAAGTTCCATACTAAGTCAAAGTCAAAGTCAAAATTTCTTTATTCAATAAAATCACAAGGATCATTTAGAATCGTCTTATATAACTAGGTGATTCTAGGTGCCAGTTCCACGCGACCAGAGCCTAGAAAAACGGGCAAGAAACTACGGCCTGGTTCCTAGCGTTTTTTTGTATGATCCCTTTTACAGAGAAATATACATAGAACACAAGAATAGCACTGACATTGCAAGTCGAGTAGTTAGCTGTCGATGGGTGGAGCGACATCGGGCCATGCAGTTTTGTCATTAATATAGTTATCTAAGGTATAATATGCTTTCTTCACGAGATTATTCTTAATGTAGGTTTTGAATTTCCGCACTGAAAGTTTTGTGGCATTATCAGGAAGCTTATTATAAAAACGTACAGTATATGTATAATATGTTTTTCACCAGGTGACATCCCATCCCATGCAGTACCCAGCGCTGACCAATTTTGCACTTGACGTGGATTCCATGCTAGCTGAATTCGCTGAGATTCCCTCAGTCTCCGTGAAGGGCGAGGAGGTACCCCCTGGCTGTGAGGATAAGAACCGTTACTCCAACGTACTCCCGCTGCCGGAGACCAGGGTGCCACTGCAGAGGATCAATAACGATCCAACCTCGGAATATATCAACGCTAACTACGTCACTGTGAGTGGATTTTAAATTAAATAAATAAATAAATATTCATGGACTTTACACACAACGCCCTCTAGTCCCAAACTAAGCAAAGCTTGTGATATGGGAACTAGATGGCTGATAGAATACTTTAATACTTTTTTTTTTGTAAATACATACTTATTATACATAGTAACACCCAGACATAGAACAAACATCTATGTTTTCCACGCACAAATGTTTGTTCTCGGTGGGGATCGAACCCACGACCCACAGCACGGAAGGCAGAGCCATTACCAACTGAGCTGTGACGCCTTGTTTGCTTTTGTTAGCAAGTTGCAATTGTTAGCAAGAATTGACGTGTGATTGTTAAATTGGTTAGTAGATCCTGAAAATTACGGGTAGGTACTTAATCAAGTTTTATACTATTCCAGGGTCCAGGGAACATCCGAAACTACTACATCCTAGCGCAGGCGCCGCTGTCAAACACCGTGATTGACTTCTGGCGGATGATTTGGGAACAGAACTCCAGACTCGTGGTCATGCTCACAGAGTATATGGAGAACGGAGTGGTAGGTTAACTTTCAGTAGGACCCCCATGTAGAGATGCCGTAGGTTAGCAGTGATTCAACATGTTCATAATAGGCAGCTGGTACTGTACTAGCCAAGAACATTCTAATTTGCAGTTACACTGACGGCAAGTCACGATAAAGACCGATTTACACACTAACAAGTAGGTGGCAAGTAGAGTGTAGAGTTAAACTGCGCACACGCAGCAACGCTCCGTAGTAATGAAATTCTCATTGACATGCAAATATGGCTTTAAACCGCATTTGCATTTATGCGAGTGTAAATAACCTCTAAGTTCTGTGCCGCACGTTGGGAAATGATTTTATTAATATTTGCTTTCAGGAGAAATGTTACGAGTACCTTCCACCTTCGGAGATCTCAGACAACAAGCGCACCTTCGGAGACTTCAAGATAATCCTCAAGAAACGTGAGCAGCGGGACAAATACGCCATCTCCAGCATCCAGCTCATCAACATGGCCACTAGGACCTGGCGAGAAGTAAACATTTTTTTTAATACCTTTCATATCTATTACACTTGCCTCATCAGCGATTGATGAAGCAAGTACCTATGAATACTACCCAAGCACGTGGGCTGCTATGATAGATAGATAGAGATAGAGATTTATTTATTTGAAACACAATCACAACACAGGTACAGCACAGAACAAGCAATGATGATGATATCATCATGTAGAAGTCCCCTTAGGCCCCTTAGGACTCTTGAAATAGGTAGGTACCTAATGACTTGAACCTTCTCCATCTGTCTATATTACGCTCTCATGATCTCAACGATGTCATTAGTCTTTTAATCCTAAGCTTCGTCTTCCGATTCATGACCACCATTTAAAAACCTTGACAGGCGTCACAACTCAGTCGGTAATGGCTCTGCCTTCCGTGCTGTGGGTCGTGGGTTCGATCCCCACTGAGAACAAACATTTGTGCGTAGAAAACATAGATGTTTGTTCTATGTCTGGGTGTTACTATGTATTATAAGTATGTATTTACAAAAATAAAGTATATAAGTATTCTATCAGCATCTAGTTCCCATATTACAAGCTTTGCTTAGTTTGGGACTAGAGGGCGTTGTGTGTAAAGTCCATGAATATTTATTTATTTATTTTTGTTTTCCAATGTTTGTTAGGCCTGCCTACTGCCACTTTAGCTTGCTAATTCTGAAAGCCATATATGTGACCTTGGTTCTAAAAGTTGCCTACTTGACAGTATCCAATATCTTATGCCACATAGAACACATCAATGATGCCTTCATACCCAAACTCGGAGGCTAAGAACATTGTTTTTACCAAGTACTATTATGTTTCCAGGTCACCCACTTATGGTACTTCTGGCCGGCCAAAGGGGTTCCTGAGGACTACGACTCCGTGATCGACTTCCTCTTCGAGATGCGCAGTTACATGAAAGTAGCGCAGACTGCTAAGGAGTATGATGAAGAAGGTAATACTTTACTGCGACAGGCGTCACAGTTCAGTCAGTAATAGCTCTTGACTTCCGTGTAGGTCGTGAATTACATTGCTAGTTTTTAGCAGTAAAGTTATGGTGAAACGCAGTGTAGAGAACTGCTACTTAACTCGTCATTGCACAAGGAATAATCAGTTCTGAAATCAGACCTTGATAATGGCGCAAACGCTCCAAGAGTACCTGTTACATTTTATGTATCAAAATGACTTTTTTTCATTGAAATCTGGTTGGATCTCATAGACAACATCTGATTCGAGTAAATATTCTAGTATTCCTCCAACTTCTTTTATTCCAGGTGTGGAAGTGATCTACGGCGACCAGAACCGCTCATCGTTCAACAACCTGTCGAAACTACGCGACGAGCACGGCTCTAACGGAGTGAACGTGTACTCCCCGGCACGCGCTGAGGAGCAGATGAGGAGGGCCAACAACGGCACACTCAGTCGGATGAAGGCAGCTTCAGAGGTCGAAGGTAAATACCTACCAAAATTCAGACCACATATTGTTCGTCTTTGTTTCAGTGGAAAATTGATGATACGTTCTAGTTTTAATGGTATGGGCCTGGACTAATCACCGCGGCACGTCGCAGCGTCGTACCATCTTACGGTGGTGCCAAACATAGATGAGGGCGTTGTGTGAAATGTCCATGAATCCTTCCTATCCTATCCTATCCTATCCTACTAATATTATAAATGCGAAAGTTTAGATGTTTAGATGTTTGGATGTTTGTGTTTCAATCACGTCTAAACCACTGAACCAACTTGGATGAAAGTTGGCATATATATAGTTCGTAACCTGGATTGACACATAGGCTACTTTTTATCCCGAATAATTAACAGGATCTACAGGATAAAATGAACGAAAAGGTTTAGCAGCGCCAATTGGCAAGAGGATTTCATTGTCATGTCATGTCACGTCAGTTTGACAGGGCGTAGTACTACCTCTTTGGTCTAACGACTAGCGTTTGACATTTCAGTACGAGTTTGGTGTAATGAGGTGTAATGTCAAGTTTCTCAAAGAAGTATCCGCTCGGTACACGCACAGATAATATAATGTACTCGGATACTGTAGACGCGTACGAAGTCGCGGGTAACTGCTAGTATTTATTATTTTGATTTGTTGCAGGTATCCGCCCGTGCGTGGTGACGTGTGCGTCTGGTGCTGGTCGGTCGGCGGCGCTGGCCGCGCTGGACGTGTGCGCGCGCGCGCTGTGCGGCGCGGGAGGCGCCGACGTGCCGCGTGCCGTGCGCCGCCTGCGCACCATGCGCGCACACGCCCTCGCCAACAGACACCACTACACCTGGCTATACAAGGTATACTTTTCAAACTATCACAGATAAACAAACTTATGGACGTTTCACACGCGTAAAACATAGCTAAGCTAAAAAAAACCCTATCCAATGATTACATGATAATTCTAGATGCAGAATTACCCTAAAATCCTTGAAAAAAACTTGCTTACAATGAAACTGAAAATATAGGTACTTACTCACACTTCTTATCTAAATACAACCGAATGCATTGTTTTTATAGACAGAAGTTACCGCTTGACATCAGGTGTGCCAACTGCTTGTTCATTCTCTTACTCTCTAATAAAAAAAATGTATTACGATACCTACTATGCTTTGATACAAAAAAAATAGAATGAATTAATGAAAACTCTTTATTGTACACCTTACAAGCTAATAAGAAAGGAAAAAAATACAGATGAATAAACAAAATTATAACAATGAGCGGTCTTATGGCTAAAAGAGCAATTTCTTCCCAACAACCTTCATAGAAAGTCTATAAAAAGTGATACTTAAATAAACTTTTTTTCTTATTTCAGGTACTCAGTGAATATGGAAATAAAATAATGGGCGGAGGAGATAATATTTAATTTATAAAAGTAGTGAAAAAAAAAACTCTCTTTGTGCGTGTCTTTTTAATTTTATCCTTGTGTATTGGTTTCTTAGGTAAATATGTTGGAACCAGTTTAGTATGTAGCCATGACACAGCAAATACATGACACGTTGGAGAACACCATCAATGCAAAAAATGAAATAATTTTATTATAGTACCGTATAAGTTACGTTTATTGTTGAAACTATTTGGAACATACCAAAGGGTAAATTAGGTTTTGTAGGTCTAGAAAATGGCTCTAAAGTTTTTATCAATTTATAATTTTGACTAATCTAACTAATTTTCTATTCGAATTTTGGTTTGGTGTCACCAAATTATTATATTCAGTTTAAAAATAGCCGTGAGCCAGTTTTTTGTAGTAAATGATTAATATGTAAATAGTTCAAGATGTGTATGAACAATTCTCCTATTCAATACTGTTAAGTTAATTCACTAGTCTATGTTTCATAATATTAATTAGTTCCTTTAATTATGGGCTACATCAAAATTGGTGGCAATTCTGTTGTTTCAGCAAAATAACGTAAAAAATAAAAATATTAATAGGTCTTATCATGTAGCCAAGTTTCAAATTAATCGACATCTTTTTAGTGTTGTCTTAATTTGATGTTATTTGATTCAAAGACGTTAATAAGTAAAAAAAAAATTATTTAAGAATTACCATTTGTGAGTGTTTATGCCAATTGGAACCTTAGTTTAAACATAATAAGAACTTATGTATTTTAAACACTTTTAGTTACAACGTAACCACAGAATTGTCATCATTAGCGTTACTGTCTAATAAAATTGTAAGTACCTATAGACAATGTTAGGATGGACCTCTGACTACCCGTCATAACCAATCTCCACGCAGCCTCATAGATCTTGATTATTTTGGTATCAAACATTAAATAAAATAATATTACAAAGAAAGGCGTAATTTATTATCCTCAAAAAATTGATGATGAGTATTTGTTTCTTCTGAACCATAATAGGGATAATGGCACAACTAGAATTTTATCTTATACAATTTAAATAAAAACTTTTTGCTAAACTTTCTTGCAATGTAATATAAAAAAATAGTTTCATGTAAGTAGGTTTGTTGTTAAATAATTTGTTAATTGTTTTATCATTTTTATAATGTAAGTCAACACGGTTATTTTTATACTTATCATTGCATAATCTTTATAAGTACATTTAACTACGTTTTATGTAAGCTGTGATTTATCTTAAATTTCTTGCTAAGTGCCTTTACCTATTTATACTTTTTCTTTGCCGCTGTTATCAGCAAGGTATGATTGTCACAGTATCGTATTACCTATGAATTTATTTGTAAATTGAGTTTTTTTATAATATGAATGTATAATACCGCATTTAAATTATTTTTTAATAATGCACTGTTTTGCCCAACACGATAGGATATAATGTTTATATTTTAACTGTTATTTTATTATGAATTCGTAAGTACCAAAAATAAATGCATAGATTTTTTATGTTAAGATATTATTAGAATTAGGAAAATGATAGTGAATAAGATTTATACGAATATTAAGCCAATAAACCTCTACTTCAACGAGCATAATTTTTATTTTAAAATATTTTTAAGAAAATTCAAAGTTTTTCAAAGTTGCTATCTGCCACTTAATCGTTTTGCAATATATAATCGTCGTTCAATTCTTCTACTATATTATCTTCCGTTATATCTTCCACTATACCTTCTTCTACTAAGCCTACTTCTGGCAATTCTTCTACTATGTCTAATTCCAATATATCTTCGACAACGTTTTCTTTCATTTTAGAATTAGCAACTATATCACTATTATGGTAGCCATCGACAATGTGTTTTCCTTCTATGTTTTCATCCACTTCACCAAATTCCGTACTGGTAGATTTTGGTTTATTATTATCTATATTATCTTTTGCATCCAAACCTTTTCCCTCTGAAATCTTGGTCATACCTTCAGCTAAATTAACATTATCTATTCCTACATCATCTCCAATATCTTCTAAGATTCGTTCTTCCACTTCTTCATAAAACTCATTCATTTCTTCAATCGAATCATCTTCTTCGTGCAATGATCCACAGAACGCAATCTTTTTATTTTTCTGTTCAGTTTCTTTTATATCACTGACGAATATTTCTTCAACTGGTGAGTTTTCTCGGGTGTAGTCAAAGTTGGAGCGTTCTTTCTCTGGTGTCTCTTCGAGCCCGGTTTCGAAGTCATGGGCAGAATAAGGACAGTATTGCGGAAGGCTCAGGTAGGAGCCCGCAAGAGACGTTGACGACACCTTCTTCGCACTTGTTCTAGGCTTGGAAGCACCTGTGTACTGAAAATACAAAATGGTATCAGATGTGGCATCATCGTAATACGTCATCAAACAAATCCAGCTATACCAAGTAAATTTTTGCCTAATCTTTATTGCACACACAAAAGAAGAAAATTACATAAAAGAAAGAAACTTAAAAATAGAGAGTACAATGGGTGACCTTATTGCTAAAAGCAATCTCTTCCAGACAAACTTTAACCCTAAGTACCTAGTTTTAATATCACCTATTTTTACAAGTTTTTAATTGGCAATGTTTGTGTTTTTGTTTGCGAGGACGGTTTGGTTTGTTTGTTTATGTCAAATCTTGTATACCTACCTAATCTAGAAAAAAACTTGTTTTAAACTGCTTTGCACACTACCCATACCTTCAAATGCTCTTCATCATTATTAATATCCAAATGACCTCTAGAAACACTTCCATGATCACGAACATGTGCATTATCGAGAGCCTCAAAGGTGACCTTGGACTTCTCGTTTTCTGTTCTACTTGGCATCTGGTGGTTACTGGTTTTAACTTGATCAGTGCTTATAATGCTCTCGGATTTACTCGGCGTCTTTGATAGCTGATCTGTTTTTATATCCCGTATGGTCCCTGATTCGCGTCTCACTTTATAAGCTCTATATGATGCCTGTTGATAAATAACAAATAAATAAATATAGCTCTCTAGTCCCAAACTAAGCAAAGCTTGTAATATGGGAACTAGATGCTGAAAGAATACTTATAAACTTTTTTTTGTAAATACATACTTATAATACATAGTAACACTCAGACATAGAAACAAACATCTATGTTTTGCCACACACCAATGTTAGTTCTTGGTGGGGATCGAACCCTCGACTCACAGCACGGAAGGCACGGAAGGAGCTGTGACGCCTGCGCATATGTACTATTGTACTGAAAAATTTGCTTACTTCCAATTATCAAAAAATGTAGCACGTAGACGTGCTACGAAAAACTGTATGACGCGCGTTGAAATCTTTTATATGAAACGAAATACATACCTACTGAATTTGCAACAGTTGACCTAAAGAAGGTGCTTTTTGCCAAAAGAATGCTCAGTCGATAGTGATTTTATATAAGATGACGTGATGGAACAAGCAGCTGGCTCGCCTGTATTACTACCTTTTAGGATACTACGATAATACTACGTACAGTACGCACAACGGATCTTTGTCCCTCTGAAGTTAGTTGCATCAACGTTTGTGCATGTACTGTTGTGCGGAAAAATTAGCTTACCTCCAATTTGACGCAAAATAATTCTGTGCAGATAATTCAGAGGGACAAAAATCCGTTTGGAGTATTTGTATGGCGCTCTTTCACAAAGAGAACTCCACGAGCGTAGTTAGGTACCTGTATTTTCTTTGCCATGCAATTGTACGTTTCAATGGTGGGTTCTGTTTTTCGATACAGCACCAAGGTATGTTTGACAGCCTTTTCAGTTTCATCATCATCACTATTTGAAGACGACTGAAAAATAACACCGAAAGAATTTCAATACTCAATACTTTATTGCGTTCATGTTGTACAAAAGGGTCTTAAATGTATTTATGCTATCAACATGAGCCCAGTTAGAGCACGACAATTTAAAAATGGTCACTAGGTATTTTAACCATATTACTAACATAATTATTAAATAACATTTTTATATTCTTTAGGTATCTACTCAATATTCTAATTTACATACTTATTAATATTGCACTTTAAAATAAATCTAAAAATTACAAAGTTGCTTATTACTATTTATCATTAAGAAATTCTTGCAGAGAGTAGAAACAGTTTTGAATGAGGAATTTAGTAGGTACAAGAGTACAAGACTGAAAATCACCGCTACACCGACATAATGTCCGTGCAGCATTTATGCTGAGTGTACTCTCTTTGCCTTAGCGAATTGATCAGGGAAAATGATAATAAATAAAATTACTACATCATGTATTCATGCACATTATGTATTAGTTGTAAGTAGGTAGGTACCTAAGGCAATAAATGTTTTTTCTTTCTTTCAAGAGTACCTATTTATCTACTAAATTCTTTATGGCACAATTCTTTATTTAAGTAAGTAAGTAGGTGTGCTTAAAACTGCATTTACCTCATAGATCTTCGTATGCTTCGTCTGGTGTCTGAGGAAGGCTACTCTGATGACTTTTAGGACTGCTGGTAATTGGCTTTCATCGATGCTGGTCTTCTTCACCAGCTTTAAGAGAAGGCTTCCTTCGTTTACTACAAAAGAAAAAGCAATCTGGTACGAATTATACAAAATATGCAATTCGTTAGATAGATAGTGATACCAACGAGATACAATTTGCATTACAATGTATATTAGTTTTGTTTTTATAACTTGTGTGATGTTATTAAAATCCTCGTCGTGTGACCACAATTTTATAATAATGAGAGTGAAAGAGAATTAATTGCTTCAAATTTCCATACTATGTAAGTAAAGTAGTCTCAACGGACCTTTGTCTCTGAAGTATCTACGCAGAACCGATTTTTGGTCGAATTGAAAGCAAGCTAATTTTTCCGCACAACAATTAGACGCGCAATCGTTTGTTGCACGCACCTAACTTCAGACGGATACAGATCTGTTGCGAGTGCTTTTACGATAGCTTTGATCATCTGAAGTTCCTTTAGGTATAACAACTTGGCTATGAACAACAGAGCAGAAAGATGATAGACGTTACTTACCTTCACCTATTCCAAAAAATTTCGCAACAATTTCCGCAATATCACTGGCAGTCCGTTCATCCAGGCCAATATACCTCAACTCGTCTTCCAGCTCCGGCTGACATTTGCAGCCGTAGACAACGCCGCATACTTTAGAAGCAATGTACAGATTGTCTCGCGTTACCAACAATGCTGATAGGTAATCGGTGATGGATTTTAATATGTCTGGAGGCTGTGCGCGTAAAACCTTGAACATTTTTTAATAGAAAAAGTGACGCTACAAGCCCCCAAGTACTTATTTATGACCACCATGGATGTGCCCTATGCATTGTACTGTGTCCACAATGTTTATTAGACCTCATTTTAGACACTAGATTATATAACTAGGTATTTATTTTTATTTTTATTCATAGGACATCCAACAAAGGTGGCACGATAAGGTATCCACTTTCTTAGTGTAAGAGTGGTGGAGGTACCCAATAAACCAAATTTTATATTAAAAAATTATACATACCTACATAAAATTGTTTTTTTTTAATTCTGTGAACTTTGTAAAGTGACTTGCTTGCCTTGTTTAACTTCCAATAATATATTTATAAATAAATAAACCTAAAATCTGTAGATGGGCCGTAAATGGGAAAGATTTTGGTCAGGATCGAAGTGGATGGCATGAAGACGGATGAAAGGAGAGTGCATGCTACCGAGATGCGAATGTTAAGATGGATGTGTGGAATGACGAGGTTAGACAAGATAAGGAATGAGTATATCAGGGGAAGCTTGAAAGTGGCGCCAGTTGTTGAAAAGGTGAGGAGTGCTAGACTAGCATGGTATGGACACGTAATGAGGAGGGATGAAAATCATGTTACAAAAAAAGCTATGAATATGAGTGTGAATGGGTATGCAAGTAGAGGAAGACCGAAGAAGAAGTGGTTTGATTGTGTGAAAGATGACATGAATGTGAGAGGAGTAGATTCAGAGTTGACGAATGATAGGAGAGAGTGGAAGAAGAAGACATGTGCCGACCCCGCCTAGCGTGGGATAAGGGTAGGGGAATGATGATCGAAGTGGATGGCACAAACTTAGGGGAGCCTATACCCAGCAGTAGGTGAAGTCGGGCTGTGGATGATGATGATGTTAAATGATTTTTGTGACCATAAATGCTCCACTCCATCTCATAAATCGGAACACGCAATGCGAGAATCCTGCTTGGCGGTAGAAATTGGTGTGGTGGTAGCAAGTACTTTCCGGGATGAGTTCTTTACAAAAAGCTGCTGAAAGTGTAATTATTAATCTAAGTATGCCTGTCTTTTCTAAAATGGCTTACTTCACGTGATATATCGTGCATCAACTCCTTGAGACCGTTGGGTAAAGCCAGCCGACAGCTGTCCTGTATTTGAGATTGCAGTAAATCTTCCATTTTTATTTTATCTCAAAAATCAATATACAAATTATCCAGTAGGATGGCAGGTATGTAAATCCAGATGGTTGAAATATCAGTAAAGGGCGACTCGTTTAAAAAACCTGGTAGGAAAATTCGCATTCGAATTTCAAAATTACATCTACCTATATTTGGTGGGCTTTATTACAAGCTTTATTTCAAAGTTAAAGTACAATAAAATCACAAGGATCATTTAGAATCGTCTTTAACTAGGTGATTCTAGGTGCCAGTTCCACGCGACCAGGGGGGTGATTCTGGGTATGGCAGAGATTTTACTCTAATAGGGGTGACGTCGAATCTCGGTCGAAAACTGGTTTCACCCACTAGTGACAGGAGTTTTATTTATTTATTAATAGAATCATCAACAGCGTTGTGCACAGAAACAACATTATATTCTTATTCTAGTAGTCTTATGTCTAGTGCAAACACTAATTATAGGCGAACACAACATTCACAATGCAACAGTTAACTTAAAATTAGGCTAAGTAAGGGCGTCTTGCACCAGAATCAGTAAACGTATTTAACAGCTAAATCGATTTAAATCTGACGTATTTGTATGACTTGACAACTCGCTAAATACTATTTAAGAGTTAAACGCGTTTAGCGATTCTGGTGCAAGCCGCCCTAAATTTGAGTTGTCAAAATGAGTTTTCAACGTCATTTTGACGTCATCCCTATTAGAGTAAAGATTCAGCCGAAGTGAGAATAAGGCCCCAGAGCCTAGGGAGAACGGGCAAGAAACTCGGCTTGGTTCCTAGCGTTTTAACTTACATTGTTTGTGTGTTTGTTTGTGTCAAATCTTGCAAGCCTTTGACTCACTTCCCCATGTCCGATTTAGCTGAAAGGCATACTTATTAGTCTCCGGTGGTCTCAACAGAACCAGTGTGGTGAAACGATACACAGTACAGTGTACATTGTCACATGGTTATGAATCACATGGGAATGGAAATAGGAATTTATTTATCGCAGACCAATGCGGTTTTTATCTTCCTTCCTTCATCTAGACCACGATAACAATACAAACCACTTCCTGGAGATGAACATTAGGTACCTAGACAGTACCTAGACCTTTTTTCGTATAAATACGGTCTCACTTCTGGACACACACTATACAGCGAGTGAAGTTTGTGTTAACTACATATATACACTTTCGAAAGTAAGTTTCCCATTTATTTTCGTAAAGTTTATTCACAAAGAAAATTATGACTAATACAGTATTTACAATATTTATTATATGTACAAAATACACATGAAGCAGTTGAGCTATCTACACACCGTTGCAAACGATTTCTAGATAGCTCAACTGATCGAAAGCGTGCCCAAGACACTGGCTGCATTGCCGCGCTGAATAGCAATGCTGATTCGCTGGCCCAGATTTATTTTATTTACTTTGTAATGGTTTTAATATTTGTTTTTTTTTTAATTTAGAGTACCTACCCATGGTTTATTTGATGTATGTAAGTCTTGGACTCCAGTAGTTTAGGCTGTGCGTTGTATTGTATGACAACTAGCAGTCATTCGGTCAGGACTTTGATTCTTATGTACCTATTAGATCAATTTCATCATATCGAAGAACCATCATCAGTCATCACCATTACTTAGTCACCTATTTATTATGAGCCTGTGTGTGTTGTCACTACTGAGCCACTGCTGGGAAAAGTCCTCTTACTTATTTGAGATTAATTGTTTTGCTAGATGTCGCAAATCGACGGTGTGCACGTGGTGACGGTGCAGGATGGTCATTACCTGCTCAACGAGAACTCGCTGAAGAGTATCCTCCTGAGTGAGAGGATCAAGGATATGCCCGTGGCGGTGGTGAGCGTGGCTGGAGCCTTCCGTGGCGGCAAGTCCTTCCTTCTCAACTTCTTCTTGCGATACCTCAACGCGTCGGTGAGTGGTCTATACTTTCTTTCCTTGGAGTTGTGAAGAAGTATTTAAAACACGAAGATGATATGATAAATAAGTTTCCAACTTGGCAAGTGGTATCGTTTCTGTGTGCTACAGCAAAACCTTAACCCAAGCTTCATACCCATAGGACATGTTGGTACAGTCGAAGACACGTCCACCTATACTTTTTGGACTTTGAACTGTTGAACGTTGCGAATCGTGCGAGAGGGACGAAGTACTTCATTTCATTTATTAACCATTTCATTACATTTCATAACTTTGGTAAGTTTGACAAGCGAAATCTAATGTGATTGTTTTAGGACTCAGCTCGCAATGACGGCTCCTGGATGGGCAACAGCAATGAGGAACTCACCGGCTTCAGCTGGCGAGGAGGTTCTGATAGGAACACCACTGGTATTCTCATGTGGCCTGACCCTTTCATCATCACTACGACATCTGGAGCTAAGGTTAGTAGATTTGCATGGGAATGTAGTTCAGGACAAGATGCACTCTAGTCTTTGTGATGTGCCTGTGGTAGTTTGTGGTAATTGGATGTTCTTTTACTGGTAAACCATCGTCTATTTCTGTTGTCAGGTGGCGGTTCTACTGATGGACACCCAGGGCACGTTTGACAGTTCTAGCACCTATCGCGACAGTTCCACTATCTTTGCCTTGTCTACCCTGCTGTCCTCCACGCAGATCTACAACCTGAAGGATAATATTAGAGAAGACGACCTTCAGAATCTTCAGGTAGGTATTCAACCCTTCCTACTCGGACTGGAACGTTAGCAAACAAGATATCACTAAAGTCTATTCGCTGAGACGAGCTCATATAGGACGCTCTCTTGCCTTGAACGAATTATTAATTCGTCCAAGTCTCTTGCACATTTGTCTGAAATTGAAGAGTTACGCATTATCATCAGAATTAGTTAGTTGACGTGACCATGGTCCTAATATTCGGGTTCGTACGTATCGCTCACTACAAACTTATCTAAGTTAAGATTCAAAGACTTGTTTATTCAAAGACAGGCATCACAGCTCAGTCGGTAACAGCTCTGCGTTCCGTGCTGTGGGTCGTGGGTTCGATCCCCATTGAGAACAAACATTTCTGTGTGACAAACATAGATATTTGTTCTATGCCTGAGTGTTACTACCTATATATTATGAGTATGTATTTACAAAAAAAAGTATACCTATAAGTATTTTATCCGTAATCTAGTTCCCCTATCACAAGCTTTGCTTAGTTTGGAACTACGTTTTAAATGTCCATGAAAATTTATTATCTATTCATTTAATTTATAAAAAAAATAGGTACGTACCTAGCTAGAAATATAATATTAAAAGTTGCCCACTCGAATAACGCTATTCAGGTTATAATATTTCAGTCTTGTTTTTGACAAGTTTAAAGTAGAGACAAGTATTTAATTTTTATCGGACGAATTATTGGGAGTTGCTCAAACCCGGCCTAAGTCATAGATCCAGAAAGTCTCACCACCACCTCAATTATTTTCTGGTTTAACTAGCTCTTCACAGACTATGGAAAGCTGACGAAGTCTTACGAGGGAAAGCCGTTCCAAGTACTGGAGTTCCTCATCAGGGATTGGATGAACCCTTATGAGTATCCTTACGGACATGCTGGTGGAGACAAGTTCTTGGATAAGAAGCTCAAGGTGAGTACTTTGCCGTGAGGTCCCGACAGAATCGAACCTCTCCATTTCTTTCTGTGGATGGTGTAGAAGTTGACCAGCAGTACTGCAGCTGGTAACATCCTCTTGGAAACGTTTGCACAGATTTCTATCAAACGTACCTACTCGTAGCTGGTAGAAGAACCATCCCAGATCAACCAGCTTTCTTACTAAAACAACCTTATTGAAATCAGTGCATTCGTATTAGAGCTATAAAATGAAGCCACAGATACCCCTTCCTATTACTTCCTTCTTCTTTTTTGTAGGTAAATACCATTATTTTTGTATGTGCAATAAACAATAGTGCAATAAGGTGTTATCTAACTATATTCATAACATAAATAAATTAAACAAATAATAGGTTTTTTTTCTGATCCAGGTCGAGACGTCGCAGCCAAAAGAGTTGCAAGAGCTTCGCCGGCACATAAAATCCAGTTTTGATAATGTTACTTGTTTTCTTATGCCACATCCAGGGATGCTAATATCTAATCCTCAATTCAAGGGAAGACCCGGTGGTAAGTAACCCTGATTGGGTGTATTTTTTTTACATTATTTCACATTATTTCTAAAAAATGTACCCTAATATGATTACAATCTAGCCACAACGTGGGCTAATAAGTAATTTAAAATTAACTTAAATTGCTAGAATTGCTTAATTTAAGAACGTGCTCATTAACACGTTTCTTATTGTCTCTAAGTATTTAGGATTTAAGGGAAGACACTATGTTTGGGTGTAATAAGACAATGAAAACTGCGAGGGTTAAAGTATACTTTAACCCCCGGAGTTTTCATTTTCAGTACCTACCCATCAATGCGAGTAGTAGTAAGGCTCATTGTGAAAGAGCTCGTCCGGGATAGTACCTACTACCACCGTGCCTTTTTCTGCCGCCAAGCAGTGACGCTCACATTACTGTGTTTCGGTTTGACATGAGACATGTCTCAGAGTGATGGGTGCAGTGCAATACATCACAGGGCACATCCTCAGTAGTCGTGCTCGGTGAGGCAATGCACTGTTATAGGCAGAGGTAACAACTTAACATCTAGGGTGCTATCGGCTTTTTCCTAAAAAATGTGAACAAGTTCTTAAACCAAACCATGAGCCCTGTAAGACAATGCACTGCGTTCAACACTTTGAGATAAGCTTGCAGAGTATTTTCACGCACTTTCATTGATAATCCCTTGAGCATATAAGTAGGACGATTTTACAATAAAATTCCTGGAGAAATCTTAGCCTTAAATGAAAATAAATTTAAAAAATGTATTAAACATAACTTAATTCATAAAGCATACTACACAATCAATAACTATTTGGACGATAGAAATGCATGGTGTTTACCAATCGCTGCGAACGATTCTGATGGACAGAACAAACTCTCTGAAAAGCTCCAACAATCTACCTAGTAGTACCTACACTTAGTTTAGTTGTTTGTTGACAAGGCCTTGTACAGCTGCTTCATTATTTATTTATATTTTACATTAGTATAAGATTATTAATGTTATTTTTATTTTTGACAAAGCCCCTATACAGCTACAACACAAATTTATTAATTAACTTTTAGAATTTTTACTATTATTGATTTTTTGCTATACCTATTTATTGTTTTGTATAAAAGTGACGTAACTAAGTGTTCTATATAAGTTCCTATGGTTAAAAATAAATGAATATGAATATAATACGTGTACCCTTAAAAAAAATAAGGCAATGCGCAAGTTTTACTTTCGCATGGGAATAAAACTTGCGCCTCGCCTTGCTGAACTATGCACGTGTGTATATGTTTCCTGTAGTGTTTCGTAGTGTACAGAGTGAAAGAAGATTTTTCATGTAAGGTCAAAAGAAATAGCATAAGCTCTTCACGAACCTGTCCAATCATACAGGACCATGATGGTACAGGTTTTCTAAAAAAAAAACCCATTTTTGGCGGGACCCATCGGGAATTACATAATCCGCACTAAACCGTTGGTTTCCTCAATAATTTGTATATTAGGCTTTTTAGTTAAGTAAGTTAAAGTTTTCATTAGATACCCCACTCAATAGGGTAAAAATATTTTTATTTTCATATCCCGTTTGACCTCTTATTCCCTAATTTATCCCTAATTTTATTTTATTTTTCCCTAATTAGTCCCTAATTTTCAAAATATTGTCGTCATATACCTACAAATAATTTTGGGTTGTAACAAACGATTACTATTCCAAATCTCAACTCTCTATTACGGTTCAGTTCTGGTGGATGTGACAGACAGACGGACACCGAAGTGTTCCGTTAGTCCAAAATTGGACCGGAACACTAAGAAAGTACGAAGCGAAAGCAGAACCAGTAAACTTGTTGTTTCAGAATTGACACCGGAATTCGTGGCGGGCCTGAAAGAACTAGCGATTTCTATCTTCAGTAAGGAGAACTTAATTATGAAGACGATCGGTGGGCAGCCGCTCAAGAGTCGGGAACTTTTCAATTACTTCAAGACTTACGTGACAATCTTTAACAGTGACACAATCCCTGAACCCAAATCAATCTTAGCGGTAATTTTATTTTGGTCTTATATCCACTGACTGGCTACGAGCTTTATTTAACTACCTATTTAGGGCAGTTGAATCAAAATAGAAAGAGTTACGAGCATTCAGAGCTTTATTTAGCTACCCATTTAGGGCAGTAAGTAAAAAACTTTGTACATAAATTGCGATCTTTGAATCAAAATAGTTCATAAAACTTTTTTCAATTCAGGCGACGTCAGAAGCGGGTATCCTAATGGCCGAAAGCGAAGCTCGCGATCAATTCAATGCCAACATGAAGCTGATGTGCGGGCCGGATGCGCCGAGCATGCCCTCGAGTGAAGTCATGAGCATCCACGCTCGGGAGGTGGCTGCAGCCCGCGCCACCTTCAGAGCTAAGAAACTGTTCGGCGAAAAGAAAGACATTGATAACAAACTCGAGGAACTTGCTAAGGTACCCCACTAATATACCAAAAAAGCCATGCAACTTGGCTCTTTCTGTTCTAAAAACTGCATTGAAACTCGAGTTTCCAGAGATAGGTACGCCACCAAGAACAAACAGGATATTAGGAACTTAGCAATCTGGCTCCCAAAATACTACTTTTGCTTACCTACTTAGTTCAGGTGCTCTGTGAAATGTCGATGAATGTTTTTTGGTTTCTGTTTACCTATAATAGCACTCCGTTTTTTCGTCAGGCAGGGGTTAAAAACCTGAGCAGTAAGAACCATGTGACAGGATAGGTATAAGTATAACATGTCTCAGTGAGCTAGTAAAACACAAAGCAAGCATTTATTACTAGTGTTATATTATCTGTGCTCTTATCTAGGTAGGTAACTACTTTTGGTTTTGATAGGACTCCCGTTTCCGCAGTTAGGCTCAAAATTTGGTCCATTATGTGTGGGGGGTGTTTTGGCTAGGAGTGTAGCCAGCCTAACTCCTCCCAAAAGCACAGAAGCTTCCTGGGGGCTTCGCAGGCTTGGAGGAGTGACCTAGGGTTGTTTAGGATTTCTGTTCGTAGTATACATTTATTCACAAAGAAAATTATGACCAATAAAGTATTTACAATATTTATAATGTGTACAAAATATATTTAAATTAATTAATTTAATTTTAATTTATTTATTTTAATTTAATTTAAATTTAAATTTAATTCAAAATAAATATATTTCTGTTCATTGTGTTGCTACGCCCTAGGTAACTACTTATTATACATAGTCGATACGATGTCGCTGTTTCTCATTAACTTTTAATTACAGGAGCTCACCGATCTTCAAAAGTTTTATATGGAGATAAACGAGTCCAAAACACTGAAAGCACAGAACCTTGCTATCGCTGCTTACGACGCTTCAATACGTGATATGACTCAAGGAAAGATCATATGTGTGCACGCCGCAGATTTAAAGACCGTGCACAATGAGGCCTTAGCTGCAGCCATGGCAGCTTTCGACGCGAACAGAAGGAAACCTTCTCAAGGCGGAAAGGACCCGGAAAGAGAGAAATTCCTTCATGTTAGTACCTAGTAGTTTTTTAAAATAGATTTATTGGGAAAAAAAGTTCTCAATAGAACCAATTGGATCTTGATCACTAGATCTACAGAGAGTAAAGGAATAAAAACACTCCCAAGCCCTCCTAAGGATATTATTCCATGGATCTTATGCCAGCAATTCGAAATTGTTTTGATGTTTTTGTTATACAGTTTTCTTTTAGTTCCATCTGCAGAGCGATGATTTAGACATTTTCATTTCAGGACTTCCAATCAAAATACGAAGTGCTCCGATTGAAAAACGATCAGAACAACAAGTCTAATGCTAGCGAAGTGAAGAACGAGTATTTCCTTCATATGGTGGTGATGTGCAACAGTGACCCCAAACTGTCTGACGATCAGTTCAAGGAGGCACACGAGAGAGCCATGGCGAATGCTCTCGAAGAGTTCTCTTCAAGGAGAAACCGCAGTAACCAGTACACGGAAGATGTTTACAAGACTAATCTAGAACAGGTGAGTAGCGTACGGCAAGGATAGGTATTTACAATAGTGGCATGCCTTTAAAATAAAAAAAAATACATTTGACAAGCAATACTTACATGCGGCCCTCACATAAAAAGCTCGTCTGATCCCAAGTAGATTATTCAGCAAAGTAAGACTAGATCTGTTGGCGTCAGGTACACCTCTGCAATTCTTCACGTGAAGCTCACAGGTTGCTACAAAAACCTAACAAGTACTCACCAGTACACGATAATAAACTCCAAAATTCAAACCCTGCATGAACTGATGGGGTTTGATAAATACATAGATAAGTTTTTATTTGTCCCCAACAGGTGTGTATAGAATAGGTAGAGGCAGGTACATAAAAGCACTGATGTAAGGTATTTATACAATGACAACAGCCCACCTGCTCGTCAAGTTGCATAGAGGCAAAGTGGTTCACTCATCTGCATCCACAATACCATCGGGGATGCTAGAACTTTACCCGAGTTGGGTTATAGACTTATAGTGGCTAGGGTGGGTTAGCGGGGGGACAATGCACAATACATCCCAACGCGTCGGTGTCTATTCCCTACTTTTATTTAGAACTAGGAAGGTTTGCTGTTGTTTTCCTTCGAAAGTGTGTCTATTATGGCTTTTATTTTTTCACAGAGCATTTTGTTGCAATTTGGCCAACTGAAGCAGATCAATGCTAGCGGCAATACCAAAGCTTTCCAACTGGCGATCGCGGTGTACAATAACAATACTCTAACCGTAAGTCGCAAACCGTTTGTAGATAAAAATAAAATAAATAAATATTAAGGGCCATTTCGCACAACGCCCTCTAGTCCCAAACTAAGCAAAGCTTGTGATATGAGAACTAGATTGCTGATAGAATACTAATACATTTTTTTTGTAAATAGTTACTTATAAAGTAACACCCAAACATACAACAAATAGGTATCTGTGTTTGCCACAAATGTTAGTTCTCTTCTCAGTGGGGATCGAACCTACGACACACAGCACGGAAGGCAGAACTATTACTGACTAAGCTGTGACGCCTGACAAACTGTAGTTATCTATACATATAGATCCTGCACTAGATCATAATTTTTTCTTAATTTACACAGTGCTATACTTAAGTCAAGAGCCCTCGCGAAAACTGTGGGGTGGGGGGTTAAAGTCCCATCTACATGAACATCTTTTTTTAAGGAAGGAACAGTAAAAAAATCAGCTGTTTCATACAAAATGTAAAAAAACTGTTAGTGCTTTCGTGAGTGTTCTTTATAACAAAAAATAAATAAAATATTTAAAAAAAAAATAGAAATATAATTTATAATTTCCGGCGCAGATACAATAAAGAGTTTTCTATCTATCTATCTAATATTTATAGGTGGCCGAGCTAAGAAAGCACTGCTTGCATCCAAATAAGCTGAAGGAGAATCACAATGCTGCTAAATGCAGCGCGCTGCAGGCCTTCCAGCCTAAGAAATATACAACCTGTTCTGTACCAATAGATAAAAATGATAGAGATACAAAGATTATCAATGACGTAAGTATAAGTATTGTTTTATATAAAAACTAAGTAATACTTAGGTACTTAAGCAACAACCTTCACATTCGCATTTCAACATATTTGAAGATATAAACTCACTGAATGTAATTATGGTAAATCGCAAAGCTTCACGATATAGAGAATAGCAATGCAAAGGTTCAGCGAAAAGTAATTATCATTTTGATCCGCCAAGCATCACTGCGAGCATCAATGCGAGCAGCACTGCGAGCATCACTGCATGGCGGCAGAATGGCGGCAGAAATGAAATCGTTTACAGATAGTGATGTCATTGTTTCAGCTTTTTGAGTCACGCTTCGAAACATTGGACGATATCAACTCGACGGCCAATCAGATAGCCGTAAATGAAGCATTTTCATTGTACAAAGATCGCTTTCATGACCAGTGCGGTAATTGGTGCTACTTCATCTGGGCCTTCAAGTCTTGGGATTCTATTAAAGAGATGCACAAAACTGCATTTGCGCCCACTTTGGAATTTTTCTACAGCAAACGCATGGATCGAGATTACCACGGAGACGATACATACATTGCAGATCTTGAATGGGTAATGTACACTATTTTGTTCTATGTGACTATGTATATTCTGTGTTGGTAAAATCAAGCCTGGGTTAATGTTAAAAGAATAATTTACAAGATTAAAAAACTAGAAAAACCGACTTCAATTCGACTACCGGCTTCATCATCTGGTGATGATGATGATAGCAGTTCAGTGGGAATGTTCTAGTGACCATAAAACCCACTAAAAGGTCACAGGAAAGCAAAATACGCAATTTCGTGCACGGGTTGGCATATTTTTTTCCAGTTATTTCCATTTATAAGCTAAACTACTAAACCGATTTTGATGAAAATTGAATGGGACCAACCTGGAAGTTCATCCTTTCAGATAAAAAGAGAATTTTTCAAATCGGTTCATAAATGACGGAGTTCTGAGGTAACATACATAAAAAAAATATACAACCGAATTGAAAACTTCCTCCTATTTTGAAGTCGTTTAAAAATGTTTAAGTACATAAGTGACTTTAGATAAAAAAATCTTATTACTATTAAATAGTCAGATAGTGCCATTAGCGTGGAACTGGCACCTAGAATCACCTAGTTATATAAGACGATTCTAAATGATCCTTGTGATTTTATTGAATAAAGAAATTTTGACTTTGACTTTGAGCTGAATAAAATAACGTTATTTTGCTTTCAGAAATGTAAAAGATTCTATGACCCTGATAACAAGAGTGAATGAACCCTGAAGCGAACGAGAACCCTGCATTCATTCATTGACTATCGACGCACTACCTAGGTTGTCAACGTGCATTAACATTACTAGTGGTTGAAGGGAGGCTAAGGTCTCCCCCCCCCCACCACCCCTCCACCTTCCCAAAAACTCCTGTTCTATCTAAATGTAGACCTCAGGGGTAATCACGAACAAATCTGACAGTCGCCGCGTTACGTGAACCTAATGTATTCGAGTCATAATTACGTGTGAACGCCAGGCCGACTGCCAAACGTTGTACCATCACCGCGCAGTGTATCTCGGATATGCTAGCGTTACGATACGTTTACGATTGTCACATTTATTCGTGATCAAGGCACAGGATTGGTCATAGAAAACCCTACTACTTAGCTGGGTCAAGGTACTTCTAAACCAAAACCTTAGATCCGCCACGTTCACAACCACATCAAGAACAACAAGAGAAAACAAAACTTTTACCAAAATTAATAACATAGACACGTACTTAGGTGTTTTAAACAATAGTCACAGACACGTATAGGTATTTTTCTATATCTTTGAATGAACTAAATAAAGCATTTGCAAATAAAATATTTATTATTTCATAAATTCAGAATAGTAGGACCTTTATCAAAAACATAGATGTAGTAGTCAGTCACAACCACAACGGTCGAATTGGAGGTAGGTAAGCGAATTTTACCGTACAACAGAACATGCTCAATTTGTTCTTGCACCTAACTTCAGAGGGACAAAGATTTCTGTGTTTCTGACTTCTCCCTATAGACATACGTAAAAGTCTAGTAGGTACTTCCTAGGTACTAAAAATAATTATTTTGGCGGATGCCCAATTTCATAATAAAATACGAGATAGATAGCCTTGTCTTCTTTTAAAGACTGTGTGTTCAAAAGCACCGTTTCTACCTATAGTACCTACCTACTTGTACCTATATTACTTCTGGGTTTAAATATTTACTCTCGATCACTCCTCGCCATCAGTACCACCATCAGCATCAGTAGGTTCCCCACCATCTTCAACGTCAGTGGTGGGGGCTGAAGACGGCACAGATTCAGTTGGCTCACTCTGACCATCTCCTTCTGTACGATCATCTAAACAAATGTAAGTTTTATGAGGCAAAGTTCAACTTGCCTAATATTCTGCAAAGCTTATATTATTACCTATATACTCAATACTCAATACTCAACACATTGATTGCTTTCACATGGTATTATAGTTGTTACATTGTAGGTAGGTATCACACATGAACCCTGTTCAGGGGTATTGCAACAGGAAAGTAGGCAGACCGAGGTTTTATTCCTCCGAGGTATATTATTATCAATACCTATACTGTCCCACTAGTCTTCACTGGTGTTCTTGTTTTGTACTTTTTTGTGAGCTATGTACTTAATAAATACATAAATGTCTATGTCTAAAGCCTATGTAGTGAAAATCTATAAAAACACCTCTTGGCCATTTGTGTCACCTTTCTTTGAAAATAGGGTGTTAGAGTGTCCTGTCTACATAGAAAATGTATAGATTGATGCATCAGCTAGTACTCTAACAGAGTAGGAAAATGTAAACCTCGCCTGGGGCCGTAACCAAGTTGAAATTCTACAATAGCTGGAGAATAGAAAAACTAATAAAAATGCATGGAAATGACAATTCCGAACGCAAATCGATAAGAAAATTCTTTAGGGATTGTATAGAATTTCAACTGCACTGAGAGCTGGTTTGCACCTGGTATATCTTCAGGTACTTCTTGGGCCACGTCAGCTTCCACAGGTGTATCAGCTGCAGGTATCTCTTCTGGCACTTCATCAGCGATCACTTCTGGCGGCACCTGTAATAGAGTTCAACGACCTACATTTTCTTTTTTTGCCACTTTTTGAGAAGTTTTTAGAGATGGTAGAGACTCCTACCCAACCGTGGAACAGAATAAAAAATACAACGGTTACTAAGTAGGTACCTCTGCGAAAGAGATCCTATGCAAAGACTCGTGGGTGGAAGCTGGCAGCTGGCTCGGCAGACGGCTTTGACGCGCCGCATTTTCTGTAACAGAACGTGAAAACTACCTACTACAGTTCTCATAGGTATTAGTACTAGGTACTAGTAGTTTACTTCATGCTCTGTACTGAGATCTCGCGATGTTGATAAAATAAGAAAATCACAACACAAAAAAAAATTGTATTACTAGATTGGTAGTATAGGTACTCTATCGTCGTCCCTGCTTAACTGGAGTAACCTTCTTTATTGGAGCGCTTACCGTTGACCTGACTGATCTGGGAATGCCTACTCATGGTCTCCTCCACATCCATCTGCCCGGATTTAGTTTGAGAGCGACTCTTCGCTGCCGTTGACGCACGACTTTGGGCTCTGTTGATAAAAAGTATTGTGTTTACTTCTAGAACTATGATTAGGTAACCGACGCTGTTCTACAAAATAACTTGTAGAACTTGTAGGTACTACAATATAACGTCCCATAAATCGTCTTGAATAGGTGGAGATAGAGTTTATGTAGGGTCTAACCCACGTCTAACCTGCTGGTACGGCGATCCATCTCGTCGTCCTGATCATCGACGTGGATGATGGTCCTCATCGGGTCATACTGGAGGCCTAGCTTCTGACCAACGTTCTCGTCAAACATCACCCCAACGTCATCTTCCCGAACCTTTATGGTCTGGAATAGTAAATTCGTATATAAACATTGTGGATTTGAAACCCCTCGAAATGCACTTTAACAGTTTCACCGTTTGTCTGTAAGTACGTCCTGTGATACACTCCACAATTTAAGTTTGAAGCTGCGAGCACATCGACGGCTCCAATTTGGTGGACCGTATGTAGCACGTGCTGTCGTACCTCGACAAAAAAATAAAAAGTTACTCTACAGAAAGAGCACTCCTAAGGTAGGTAAATAACTAACCAGAGAGGTTTAAATATAATTGTATTTCATTACGTCTCTTAACAAGAGGTGGCAATAGTAGTTACATGGCTTGTTAGCCTTCTGTACTTGCTATAAGGCCCGAGTCTTCTACTTACGATGACAGGTCCTAAGTCGATCTCTCGCGATCCAGCCACATCTAGCGGTGCTCCCGGAAGTTCCACCTTAGGTCCAGCCTTCTTCGGCTTGGGCTTCAGGTGACGGAGCACATTTCGACGAACATGATATCCTCGGTAGGCAGCCTGGAAGATCAGTTGCCTTGTAAACTTTAATGAGTTGTCTCATCAGCAGTCTAAATAAATCCACTGCTGAACAAAAGTTACTATACCCTTCCACAGCAAACGGTTCTTAAGCTTTTCCATTCTAATGATTTTTTTTTATCAGCTATGATTTAAAGCAATTTTAAGTAGGTATACCTGTATTTTTTGCGTAGCTCTCGTCAGCTCAGTAAGTGATGGTTTGGTCCGCTTGTACAGCTCCAAGGTATGTTCTGCTGCGATCTCCCATGGCTCATCTGGGTGTACTTTCAGATTCTGTAAAAAGTTCATTTGTCTTGTTAGATAAAAAAGATGTTCCTAGTGTCGGTACGATCGACACAAAGTCACATAAACAAAAACGCTAGAGAAGTTTGGTGCCAGTTCTTAGGCTTAGATTCTATTAACACGTTAGGTAATGAGGCTTTTCTGATGAGTGACCCCTTGTGATTCTACAAACTTAGTGATCGTGGTGATGTAAGTACCTTCTCTATCAATTTCTTCCTGTACCAGTAGTCGCGGTAAGCATTTCTGGCAACCTGGCACACTTTAGCAGACATTTCTTCATCCAACGTCGTTCTGGTAAGGACCTTCTTCAGAATTTGCGTCTCTTTTACTTTTTCTACAATAAGTAATGCACACCATTATAGATTAATCACGTATACATATGTTTAGTTCTGGGAATCTACGGGAGTACGGGAGTGGGGTGGGAGGGTCCAGCAGTTTTCAGGCTGCTGATGATGTAACTAAATCCCACTACCTTACCTTTTCCTTCAACAGGTTCGAACCCTTCAATCTCCTCTTTAATGATTTCCGACAGCATCTCTGCCTGTGGCCGCTCCAACCCAAGCTGCAGCAGGTGCTCAGACACCGAAGCACGGCAGTCGCAGAGGTCTTCCATTATCTTTACGGCAAGGATACCGTGCTCGCGTGTTATCAGAAGCACGGACAGGTAGTTCGCTATGTAGTCAAATATCTTGGGAGGCTGGTCTCTTAGCACCTGGACGGAACAATAAAATCTAATGATGATCCCAGCCTCATGCCAAGTACTGGCCAAGGCTGAACAAAAGCAAGCTAATGGTAACGAACGAAAGTAAGCGATAGCAATAGCAAGCGACAGTGTGAGAATGCCTTTGCTTGCCTTTGGCCGCGCTTCGACCGTTGTCGTTGTCACCTATTCACTTACTACAAAGTACATTTGTCAAATATAGTTTTTTGAAGCAGCGAGATCTAGCAGGGCTTGGAACAACTTGATTCCTGATTTAAAGCATGAATATCAGATGCAGCGATATCTTCAGAAGCCACACAACGTTCTATGATGAGATTTTTACCAAGTAGTGTGTACGGTCCCAGTTAGGACCGTACATTAAAAAAGGTTTAGTTAAAGTTAGTTAGTTCATTTATTTTATTGTATGGCCGCGGGCGACACGCGCGGTAACTTAGATCGTACTGAGTCATGTAACAAACAATCAATGCCGCCTAAGTACGTCACCGTACATATTACTAACCCCAAAAAAGGGGAGATTATGCCGGAAATTAACCTAGTTTTCAAGTAAATGTTAAAGTAAGTTTGCTTAAAAAACACTAGTATAAAAATATAAAGTAAAGTAACTAAGTAAATTTGCTTAAAAAACATAAGTATAAAAAGTGTAAAATAAAGTAACTAGGTAAGTAAATTTGCTTAAAAACCATAAGTATAAAAAGTGTAAAATAAAGTAACTAGGTAAATTTGCTTAAAAAAACATAAGTATAAAAAATAGAAAGTAAAGTTAATCAAAGTTAAATTTAATGTCTGCAGCGTGTTCCTGCCGTGGCTGTGGTTGTGGCTGTGGCTGGCTCCTTTCACGTTGTACTGCAGCTACTGTAACTGCAGTGGAGCTGCAAGGCTCTAGCTCCACCGCTTCTCCAGCCGTTGTGGCAGCCGCTGTGGCATAGGTCCTCCTGTGGCAACCGCCTCGCCTTTTTACGACCCATACCATGGTTGCGGTAACAGCGACTGCTAAGAGAGTATATGAGATGGTGTAGTGGTGAATGTCATGACCGGATATTAAGGTCTCCGGAAGTTCATGTTCATTCTTCTTCTCTTGATTCAGCAGATTGGTCACTCTCTCTGAGTTTGCGCTCTCCGGCAGGACTTCAAGTTGCGGCGCTCGTGTTTGTAGTAAGTCGTTGATAGACTTTTCAAGTTTCGGTGTCCGTTCTAAATATAGGTTTACTGTCGCATCACTGTGGTATAGATTGTGTGCGTAGATACTTAAGTCACTGTTCTGCATCACACATCCTTGGCTCAAAGTTATAAGCCCGGAAGTGTTGATCTGATGAGATGACACGTCACCAGCGCAGACAGTTCGTAGTAGACACGAGTCGCAACACACCGCTAGCCATGTATTCGTGGAATGTAATTCGATCCAAGCGGCTTCACATTCTGTTATCTTTGTTACACATGGCGGAGTCGTTTGGTGACCTAATACCTTGGCCTCACAAGGTGCATCTATGCTGTCGATATTTCTAATTGGTAAGTTCAAGCTGCACACGAAGTTGTCGGTGCTTCGTTGAATACACCCTTTCATTTCTTCTTCGTTCAAACCGATGTAAGTATTTTTTCTCAGATTGACAGCGATGTATTTAGATGATACAGAGACATAACGAGTGATCTCGGTTTGTTCTCGTCTCGTTATCAAAGGTAAAGGTATAACTCGATAAAGTGTGAAGTCTTCGTCACTTGTCAATGGAATGTGTATCTCGTACATAAAGTAGTTATTCGTAACTCGAGCTTTGACGTAGAGTAATTTGTATACATCTTTTATTTCTTCTTGTATGTTTTCCACGGGAAAACTTAAAGTTTTTGGCAGTTTCCCAGAGATTTCATTTAACTGTTTGATTAAGTTCACAGGAGTTAAGAGATGCACGTGTATGTGACCTTTGTAGACATCCACAAGTGCGTTGAATAACGTCTCTTGGACATTTTTTAAGTTTGTTAACAATAAGTGTGCTTGTAGTGACACAGAGCTGAAGTAGTTAGTAGCCATTACAGTTCCGATTCTCGATTCTAGTTTAGATAATTTGAATTCTGTATCATTCATAAACTTGTTCATGACTAAAAATTGTTTTCGAATGTTTGTCTCATGTTTCTTCATTATATCGTTTTCGATTTCAACAATAGTAGTTTGATTCTTTATAAGTTCTAGTAGGTATTTTTCATTATTCTGTATTGCTTGAATGTCCCTTTGATATTTATTGGCAAAGTGTTGATCTAAGATTCCAAACAAGCTGTTTGCTACGTAGCCTACCCCATCGATCAGAGAGCGTTTCTTGCGATCCGATAAATGCTTGTGTGGGGCTAGTAGGATGTTGTTATAATATTTCAGTAGCTCTATCTCATGGTCAAATTGCATTATGATGTTTTCACAATATCTCGGGTCCAATGATTTGCACAGAATTTTCACATCTTCTAAGTATTTTTCTATTTCCAGTGTGGCTTGCCAATAAGTAGTTAGGTTGTAATAAGTCAGTAAAATCCATTCGTTATGAATTAGTTGTATTTTCCCAATCGTATCGTAGTAGATCGGACGCTCGTGTCCAAGGTCGGTAATCTGAGCGTTCGATGTCATACCTCCAGTGACGTCAATAGTACCGCAGTATGATCCAGTTATCAATGTAAACATAGTCAGAAGAGAAACTAGCATAGTTATTAAGTTTTTGGTTCCAGTTCCATTGCGCTTCTGAGACGTCTTTGTATTCGCAGCATTACTTTCTGTGCTAGTTGTGTTGGTTAAGTTCTCAGTATCAGTTGGACTTTCTTTAGTTTCGCTCGGCAATATTTTTGACAGTTTTATGATGGGTCTTTTGACCACACCAGCTTGGGTTTTTACGGTGGTAACCCTCACATGACCATCTTCTCCAGGGTGTGTTTCAATCACTTTCCCCATGACCCATCTTCCCGGTGGTAAGTTGTTTTCTTTTATCAGAACGATGTCACCCTTTTCAAAGTTTTTGGTAGGTGTATTCCATTTGCATCTTTTTTGTAGTTGAGTTAAATAGTCACTGGACCACAGTTTCCAGAAGCGATGCAACATGTGCTCAGTTAACTGCCATCTCTGACGTAGATCCACTGTCCGTTCATCTTCGTAATTTGACAGAGGAAGTGTCATCGTAGGACATCCAGTTAGGAAATGCCCAGGAGTCAGGTAGTTGTAGAATTCTTCTGGATCCTCTGTGAGGGGACATAGGGGCCTAGAGTTCATGCAAGCTTCTATTTTTGAAAGTAGCGTCGTAAACTCCTCATAAGTAAGCTTCTGGTCTCCGAGGACTCGACGTAGATGGTGCTTCATTGATCGTACAGCAGCTTCCCACAGTCCTCCTGCACTTGGCCATGCAGGAGCATTAAAATGCCACTCCACTTCCATTTCACCGATCTTCTCAAAAAACTCAGGCGTTAGTTCGGTTTTAAAATGTTCATATTCGTTTTTGAGAACCTTTGCAGCTCCAATAAAGTTAGTTCCGCAGTCAGAGTACATGTGTTTCGGTGTTCCTCGTCTTGCGCACATCCTCTGGAAAGCGGCGATAAAAGTTTCAGTGCTCAGATCTGATGCAAGTTCTATGTGCACAGCTTTGGTTGCCATACAAACAAAAATGGCTATATAGCCTTTTGAAGTTCTGACCCCTCTCCCCTTGTTCAGCTTGACATCTACGTGTCCGGTGAAGTCCACCCCAGTATGCGTGAAAGGGCGGGAGGGTGTTACTCGTTGTGACGGTAAGTCAGCCATGATCTGGTGGTTATCAGTTGGTTTGTATCGGTTGCAGCGCACACAACGATGTAGTTGATTTTTGACGGCCCTGGTGCCGCCTACGATCCAGTATCGCTGCCTTAAATAGGCCAGCGTGAGTCGCGACCCGCCATGAAGAGTTGCTCGATGAGCTTGTTCAATGACCAGCTGAGTTAATCTTCCGTTTTTAGCCAGTATTATAGGGTTCTTTAAGCCAAGTGGTAAGTTCGATTTGTTTAGCCGGCCACCAACTCTTATTACTCCTTCCTTGTCTAGGTACGGATTTAGTTTGTAAATTGGGCTTTTGTAGTTTACTGTCTGTTTTTTCATTAAAATTTTATACTCTTCTTCAAATTCGCATCTTTGCATAAATTTCACAATCATATTGTTCGATGCAAGTAGTTCGCTTGTTGTCAGGTAGGTAGATAATGCTTTATCGGCACGAGCGGTTTCAGGTTGCACCGCTGTTGATATGTGACGGGCCTTTGTAATGAAGCGCATTACCCAAGCTAAGACACGTTTAGCTCGCGTTAATGAACTGTATTTGTTTATCAAGTCGCTAAGTAGGTTGCTATAACTTTTGCTTTGTAGGGCTGTCTCTTTTGGTTTCTCATCAATCTCAGTTGTAAATAGACAGTTTAATTTTTCAGTCCCGTCATTTTTTGTTTGTGTTTTCAGTATTTCTGGGCCGTTCCACCATAAGTTGAAGTCCAGTAGCTTTTTTGGGTTTACTCCTCTAGTCGCACAATCAGCAGGGTTGCTCTTCGTTTCGATGTATGACCATTGTTTGGCTGGAATTACATCTTTGATCTTCATAACTCTGTTCTCCACGTATCTTTCCCATCTTGTTGTGTCTCCCTGCAACCATGCCAGAACCACCTTTGAGTCACTCCAGGCCCACATAGTAATGGTATTTTCATTTAGTGCATCCTTGGACTTTTTCATTAGTTGCGATAGTAGTAACGCCCCGCAGAGTTCCAGGCGGGGTAAAGTTATTTTTTGTGTAAGTGGGGCAACCCTTGTTTTTGCAGTAAGTAAGTTTAGTACTGGCTGCCCTTCTTCGTTCATGGTACGAGTGTAAATGACACATGAGTAGGCCTTTTCACTGGCATCACAGAATCCAAGTAGTTCCACGTGCCTTTTAGTACCTCCGATCCATCTTTTGAGCGTTATCAATTTGAGATATGGTATTTCTGCTCTTAATTTCAACCAATCTTCTTGTATTTTGGTAGGTAATGGTTCGTCCCATTCAAGTTTTTGTGCCCACACTTGTTGGAATATAAGTTTTGCAGTTACAGTTACTGGGGAGAGCCACCCCAATGGATCATAGAGTTGAGCTATTTCAGATAGTAGATTTCTTTTCGTTGTTGGTTTTTTAGTTTTTTCTTCCATATTCCAGTTGAAGGTGAAAGTGTCTGAGTGCGGATTCCATCCCAATCCCAAAGTTTTCATGGAATCTTCGTGTTTGAAGTCGAAGCTGTTGCTAGTCGAAATTTGATCCTCACTCAGTTGCTCCAATAGTTCGGGACAGTTAGAAGACCATTTTCTTAAGTTCATACCGCCTCCATTTAGTAATTTTATCAGTGTACTTTGTAGCTCTTTGGCGTCTTCCAATGAGTTACTTCCGGTGATTGCATCATCCACATAAAACTCGCTCAGGAGTATTTTTGCGGCAGCTGGATAGAGGTGCCCATCATCTTGTGCCAGCTGCTTGAGTGTTCGCATCGCTAGCCAAGGTGCGCATTTTGTTCCATAAGTTAATGTACATAAAGTGTAATCTTTCAGATTTTCAGCTGGAGAGGGACGCCATATTATTTTTTGCAGGTGCTGCTGATTTTCGGATATCCATATGCACCGGTACATTTTCTCTATATCAGCAGTGAAGACGTATTTATAAGATCTCCATTTTAAAATGAGTGTCTGAATATCTCTCTGTAAGTTAGGCCCCTTCTCCATCAAGGCGTTTAAACTTTTTCCCCCGGTTGTTTTGTTCGACGCGTTGAAAACCACCCTTAGTTTAGTAGTAGTGGAGCTTTCTCTTAAGACTCCGTGATGAGGTAGGTAGCATTCTAGTCTTTCACTAGTCGAAGTTGTTGGGGGCGATGGTTTCATGTGATTTAGTTTAAGGTATTCGTTTATAAAATCTTTATATCTAGTTGATAGTTTTTCATTTTTAGCAAGTCGTTTTTCTAGTTGTAAGAATTGTGAGACCGCAGTTGGTCTTGATTTTCCAAGCTCTTCTTCATAGTTTTTTATCATTGGCATCTGGACGATGTATTTTCCATCAGTGGCTCTCTTAGTAGTTTCTTTGTAGTAAATTTCGCACTGATCTTCTTGGTTGATGTCCTCAGTTCCTTGAGTTATGTCTTCACTCTCCCAGTACTTCGACAATTCAGTGATATCGACGATAGTAACATGACAGTTAAAAGTTTGTAGTTTGCCACACAGAATCCAACCCAGTTGTGTTTGCTGTGCGACCGGAGAGTGTGGATCACCTTTCAGGACACCATCCATCAAAATTTCAGCATAGATATCTGCTGAGAGTAGTAAGTCAATGGAGCCGCTCACATTGTAGTCTGGGTCTCCAAGTTTCAGGTTTTGTAGATGCGGCCAGTTAGCCTTTGTAAAAGAAGAGTTTGGCAAGTTGTTAGTTAGCTTTTTCAGAACCAAAGCTTGAGTATTGAAGGTGTAGTCATTGTGTATTGCTTTGCAGGTAAGTTGTACTCGTCCCTTGCAGTCTCCAGACACGGATCCCACGCCAGATACCGTAGCGTTAAGTTTTTGTCTTGGTAGACGTAGAATTTGAGCAGCGCTCTCAGAAATCAGGTTAACTTGTGAGCCTTGGTCAAGTAGCCCACGAAAAGTTGTGTAAGTACCATCATTGCCTTTAACCCTTATTTTGACAGTTGTTAGTAGTACTTCCGTGTTTGCAGAAGCTGAGTGATAAGATGCTTGTTGACCCGAAGTTGAAGGTTTTTCAAGGCTGTTCTTATCATTCTTAGTTTGTTCAGTTACCTTTTTTGTAAAGTGCAGTAAAGTATGATGTTTCAAATTACATTCCTTGCAAGTCTTTGACGAGGCGCATTCCATGTTTCCGTGACTATATAAACAGTTTTTGCAGACTTTCAATTTTGTCACGGTACTATTGCGCAGTGCAATGTTCATTTCAATAAATTTTGCACATTGCATTAGAACATGATTCCCTTCACATAAGGGGCATTTTCCAAATGCCGTGTAAAAAGACCTCGAGTAGTTCTTATTGTCTTTGAATAAGGTCGGTTTCTTTGTATGGCTCTGTATCTCACTGTAGTTAATTTTATAGTTGTACTTGTTTGTTGGCTTATTGAAGTTCAAGCTTGTACTTTGTTTCTGAGAATTGTTTGTGTCTTTTTGTCGGTTTTTGACTGTTTCATAAGCCATAAATTGGTTTTCTAAAAATTTCAGAAATTCAGTTAAATCTGGCAGTTCTCTGTTATTCTGGATCTCTTTTGAGTACTCGTTAAAGGTTACTGTATCCAATTTTTGGGACATGTAGTGTACGATAATTGGGCCCCAGCTTGTTACATCCACTCCGATGTTAGTGAGTCCATTTAGGCTTTCAGTGATGACGTCGTGTATCTTTTTGATGTTGTATGTATTGGGATTCTGAATGATAGGTAGCTGCTGCATCACGTTCATGAATGATGTAAATTGCAGACGACGGTTATCGTAGCGATTTACCAGTATTTCCCAGCACGAGTCATAGTTTTCGGCACTCACCGTGAGATGTTGCACTAAACGTTCCGCTTCCCCTTTTAGTTTAGTTTTTAGATGTTGCATCTTTTGCGTTTTGGAGATAGTAGGATTTTTATGTATGGTTTCCAGAAAGAGATCTTTGAACGAAATCCAGCGAATGTAGTCACCATAAAATTCTGGTATTTCGATTTTAGGAGCAGATTTTTCATAGTGCATGTTAGACCAAATTTTGTTGTTTAGTTGTTTTCTCAGATCATCGTATTTTTTCTCAGTTTCTTCGAATTTTGTAGAGTAGTTGCTCAAATCCGAACCTTGTAGAGCCTCTTCTAGTTGCCAGTGTAGTTTATCAATGGAGTCCCATTTCACTTTCAAAATAGAGAGATGATCTTCAAGTTCCCATTTTTCGGTTATTTGTTCTGTGTTAATTTTTGCCATTGCTCTTGCTAAGGCCTTGAAGTTATATTCTTGACGGCTCATTAATTTTTTAGTTACATCATTTTGTTTTTCGTCAGTAGGCTTCTCCTCCAGTATCCCAGATAAATCAAAATCAATGCTAGTATTCAGTGACTCTTCTTTTTCTTTCTGGGAGTGGGATATCAGTAATCCCATAATATTGGCTTTAGTATATTCATATAGTTCTTTCGTCTTTCGATAAACATTGCTTGTGAAGTAGTTGTGCTGGCTTTTATCCTCAATTTTATTGACGATGGTTTCGTTTCTCTCGTGAAATGCCACCCAATGTTCTTCCAGAGTTTCTAAACGTTTGTTTAAGTATTCGACAGTTTTTCTAGAGCTGCTATCCTTTTTGTAATTCGTACATAAAGTTTTTATACTCTCAAAACAACTTACTTGTTTTGTAAGTTCCTCCATTATTTCTATGTTATTTTATAAGTAGTTGAGTCAAGTAAAAGTAGTCGATAGTTCAGTAGTTGTTATGTGGAAGTTTCCACGTTGCTGGTTCAGGACACAAAGACCGGACAGTACCTTAATCTTCTCCTCCAAGCGTTTCTCGACGATTCTCGTAGTTTACGTAGGTATTCACTTCGATAACACTTGAATGTCCTTGGCACTCAGTGCGCCTGCGACCCTTAGCCACGAAATATGCGCCTTCTCAAACAGCCTGGTGAGACCCGCTTGTGGGAGGCCAGGCCGCCGATTCGCTTTCGTAACTTAAAGCCACAAACACACCAAAATGCTTAACTCGAAGGACCAAATGTACGATCTAAGTTACCGCGCGTGCCGCCCGCGGCCATACAATAAAATAAATGAACTAACTAACTTTAACTAAACCTTTTTTAATGTACGGTCCTAACTGGGACCGTACATAGTGGTAGAAACTTACTTCTCGCGAAATGTCTCCCATAAGCTCCTTCAGCCCCTCGGGGATGGTGAACACGGCAGAACAGCCATGTTTTTGCAATAATTCATTCATGGTCTTTTTGTAGGGATTTTTCTTTTATTACTATTTTTCCAACAAGTTCTGTCAAAGAGTATAAATCATAATGTTCATGTATTTTTCTTGTCATGCAAAGTCATCAAGACGACAGGTAGTATTGGTTCAAAGAGTTATCACTTATTTTATAAACAGTTTGTGTATCAGACCATAATGTGTTTTTTAATAAGTAAAAACTCTATATAATGTCCCTAGTCCTTGTTAATCTATTTATGTTAATCTTCAGAATATTGTTTTCATATTATTCATATAAGTACGTAGGTACAAACTTTTTAATTTATCTTGGGCTGTAATAGGTAAACTATTTTATAGTAATGCCCACGTGGCAATACTCCCGTGGCAATACGTGGCAATACACGTGGCAATAGGTAGTCCGATATTGCGTTGAAAATTAAAAAAAGAATAAAAAAGTTATGATTTGATTAATGGACCGTTTCGCGAGGGATTAGTTTTATATAAATCGTAAAAGGACCAAACCAGTTCATTTAAAGATCCTTCCCGTTTCAAGGCCAATGATAATTTGTACGGCTCATTTTAATTGGTCGTATTAAAATCACGCTCATACTCTTGAGAAACTACAGGATATTGAATCGTATGTCATTGGAATAAGGCGGCTGATAACAAATGTGATACAGAACTAAACGAAATCCACAGACAGTAGATTCATTTCTGCGGTAAATTCAGTGAGTGCGGTAGTGTTGTCTGTTTATTCGTTGTGATAACGGCATGTAAATAAAACACATGATAAAGATATCGAGATCGGAACATGAGATATTTTCTAAGGAGCCGAAAAGTCTGGAAAAGCAGACTAAATAGTGCACAGGAAGGAAGTACCGGACCTATCGTTGATCAGAAAAACAGTGCCGGGGAATAGATGAGTTTGTTAAAACAGATTATTTAATAAGTACTTACTCGTATTTGATATACAACTGCGAAACGGAACAACGAATTAAAATAATATTGTTAATATTATTTTAGGTAGGTATTAAACTCAAATATAACAATACAGTGTTACTGCATTGGGTGTGACGTGTGACTCATTGTGAACTCATCAACTGGACTGCTACTACATTAGTTAAATTTGGTTAGAAAAGCGGTTGAGGATATACCGAAGACAAATAAAACAAAATGGAACTCACAACAGCCAAATTACTATCGATGCTGGCCCTAGGGTTCGGGAGCTTCTTCGCCGGAATGCTGCCCGCAGCCTTCTCCGTAGCAACCAGACAACGCCATCCCTTGTTGGTATCCTGCTTACTATGCTTCGGAGGAGGCGTGCTTCTGTCGACTTCTCTCGTCCACATGCTGCCTGAAGCGCAAGAAAAACTCGCAGAAAATACCGAGCTGCTTTTCTGCATTGGTTTTTTTATCGTGTATTTAGTTGATGAGCTGGTCCATCTATTTTACCGGAACCAAACTCAACCACATTCCGATGTGAGGTCATATGGATCTAGCCAGAATGAGCAGAGCAGCTTGTTGAGGAGTTCAGATGGGGAGATGCGCGAGCGGTGTTGTGGAGATACTGGTGGCGGCAGCTCTCAGATGTGTCATGTGAGTCACACAGCGCCTTGCAACAAGAGTGCTTCAGGAATACTGGGGCTTCTGGGCGCGCTGTTCGTGCATAGCGTTCTGGAAGGACTCGCGATTGGACTCCAGGAGTCCACTTCAGAGGTAAGAACCTAATCTTTTTTATTTATTTTTGAACGAGGACTTTTACAACGGTGATAAATGTTGCTATGTGATGAGGGCATCAGAAAGGAACTTGTAGGCGCCTTCCGGCTCTCATCCCACGTTAAATGGCAGATAACGTTTAAATCAAATGGTTTATTTGCTGTTTATTTATACGGTTACAAGTTTAAGAGTATTTAATTGGTTTAACATATTTCACCAAACACATCGGCATGCAAAATGTTTGAATGTCAAATGATATCACCGCCCACGACGAGAAAACGTTATCCTAAATGTACCTACATACAATAGCCTTATTCATATTAGTTGGCTAAAAGCTTGTACAGCTAAAATGGCTACTAAGTCTGTTGTCATCTCTTTTCGTTGCTATGCAAGTGACCGTGAGAGCATTTTTTAGAGCCGCTGTTGAATGGCAGTAGATTAAGGTGGAAGTGTTGGAATCGGAACATAAATACCTCCTCCTCATGGCTGAGGGTCGTGATTCCTCCATTGAATCATCTTCTTCCGGACGATGTCTCGCCAGCCTTTTCTGTTTTTGGCGGCGGCGTGGAGTACATCGTAAAGTTTTAAGTCCTGGGTCGAGCGAATTTGGTCGGACCATCTCATTGGGCTGCGTTTTCTAGGGTGGACATATACATACCTACCTATACATAATACTAAATACATACATGTTCCTGTCTGTGGTGATGTCGGTGACAAAAATCAAAATGTAGTAGTAAGTACCTACGTCTGAAATATCGAGTAGGATGTTTTCATTTTGACCCAATTATACAGCAGCGTTGCCCGTTCATTGTCTGATTATTGTAACTACCTACTTTTGATTTACCTAGGTAAGTACTTAGATACGTGGCTGATTGAACAATAGATATAGCTAGTTTTGAGCACGCGAAGATTTCCAGATAAATATTTAATTAGATAAAGGTGTAAGAAACAGGCCAGCGCAAAAACGTCATAACGACTGTCTGTTGGTCTGACAGGGTATGCTAGGTACTTATACTTACCTACCACAGATATACTTATCGGGGTGAGGGGGTTAGGGGGCTAGGGGGCTTTGGGGTCACTGTTTAGACCCAATTTTTGGATCAAGACGCTGCTCTGCGCTGGTGTATCTAGGACATGTTCTAGATGGGAGTAGACTTGCCCAGCACCTATACCATCCTCTCAGCGTAGTCCACTATGATTCTCATGTGGATTATCGCCTACACGTATAAGTCTAATTTTAGATTGTTAACAAAGTGTGGTCCTAAGACCCGATGCAAAAAAACTGGTTTGGTTTGTCGTTGGTTTAAAGTTTAAATCAAAATGAGCCGAATTCCTATAGTACGAGAGTTTAAAATACTTACATATAACCACTGAAGTTTTTAGGAGCAGTCTTATTGATACCCTGTTTGAAATTTTGAAATGTTAAATAAATAAAAAAAACTTTCGTCCTCCGAAGTTTTAAAGGCCACCGGATAGAGATAAGTGTCCGTTACGATACAAAACTGTGCCGTGATCACGAATAAATGTGACAATCGTAAACGTATCGTAACGCTAGCGTATCCGAGATACACTGCGCGGTGATGCTACAATGTTTGGCAGTCGAGCTGGCGTTATCGCGCAATATGATTCGAATACGTTAGATTTACGTAACGCGGCGACTGTCAGATTTGATCGTGATTACCCCTCGATAGAATCAACAAACGAGTAGATAGAGACGGTACCTAACGTCCGTAACGATAATGTATTTGATTGCATTTTCTGGATCAAGAAAATAATAAATTCAATTTTACAGGTCAGTTTGACGTAAGCGTATAAGTATTCTGTCTGAGTGAGATAAACAGAAGTAAAATTAATATAAAAACAATTACAATAAATAAGAATAACATGATTTTTGTATACCCGGCCTAACACACCAATGGTTAATCATTGCTGGTAGGTACTGTAGTAATAATATAAACCAATGTGTTTCCTTCCTGTTTATTCAATCCAGAATAAGAATGTACTTCTCACCATATTGCTTAATCAGCGAAAAAGCTATTGTGTAATATCCACAAATAAGAACGTGTCAAAATGGCATCAATTCTTCGATTCCATTGACCTACAAGCCTTATCAAGAGCATTACGAAATAATGAAGGTCAGTGTGTTTATTTGATACTGTTGTGTAAATAGTATTCAGTGGAAGAGTATTCAATATTATATAATTATTCAATATTATATAATAATATATATATTCAATATTATATAATAATTCAATATTATATAATAATATATATATTCAATATTATATAATAATATAATTCAGTATTCAATGGACACTTTTTACACAAAACTTTTATTTTCAGGGTGCACTGTCAGTAGCGTTAGAGGTATTAGGACGACAACTACTAGGAGGTACTAGGCGTTGAAAGACGAATTGAACCTTCTACCAACATACAAAGTCAAAGTTATTTTGATAACTAGGTGATTCTAGGTGCCAGTTCCACGCGACCAGAGCCTAGAAGAACAGGCAAGAAACTATGGTTCCTAGCGATTTTTTGTATAATCTTTTTTTAAAGAAATATACCTAAATCTTGAAGTTACAGCATGGTATTTCCAATGTTATCGACTTTACTGGCATTTGTTTTCTCGTGGTTACCATTTCCCAGCACTTAATTTTATATATAAATTATTTTATTTTAATCGATAAATTAATTGAATGTACCACCTGCACTTGTAACTGTTGAATTAATTATCTCATTGTCTATTTATAACTGATATTTTCGATCATGCGCCTGCAATTGCAGCGGCGCGTGATGGCGCGGGCGGCACGTCCTTTTACCGGATTGCTTGACGGATTTCAGACGAATAACTACCTCAGAAAATCAATCAGTCTTTGTTAATCTACAGTACTAACTTCCCCAATGACCTACAATGGCAGTAGGTACTTCCCCGCACGAGTCACTTCACGTAACTACGGTGTTAGTGCTTTTCTAAAACTCTTTATTTTCTGGTTCCAGGTTCTCCTTCTCCTGGCCGCTGTCAGCTCGCATAAGTTTGTGGTGGGTTTCTGCGTCGGTGCTGAGCTTTGCGACTCCTTCCCTGGAAGGATCTGTGTACACATTATCTGTGTTATGTTCTTCAGTGGCGGGTAAGTACTGAGAAGTACTTATGCAAAAATATTGATGACTAAGCCACCTCTGAGCTGAATCATTCTCAAGCTGCTATACGACGTTTAACTTTTCTTCTTTGTTTAGTTTTGTCATTAGTAGCTTTTTAACATTGAGACGGGTTTATGATGCGAATTATCTCGATCATTTGTTGATCTCTCAACTTTTGAGAGGCGTTTGAGAGACGATTAGTTAGAGGTAAGACCGTAAATCTTTTGCTGTTTCACTTCGTATTAAGCGCATTGCGCAAATACGCTTGTACCTATTGATAAATAAATGCGCAGTAGGGCACTTTGTGTTTAATTAAGTGTTTATATTTACCTAATTTATATAAATAATTTTATTTACATTTAAATTCTTTGAAGATACATAACCTACTTACAGCATTATAGGAGTAAAACGTTCGTAGTCGTCACAACATCTTTGTCCCTCTTATCTGCGCAGAACCCATTTTTGGTCGAATTGGAGGTAAGCGAATTTTTCTGCACAACTGTAGCTACATGCGCAATCGTTGGTTGCACCTAACTTCAGAGGGATAAAGATCCGTTGTGCGTACTGTAATTGCTTCGAACTCTGTCGTGTTCGTAATATACCTAATAACAATGCAGTCAAGAGGCATTTCAACCTTTGCTTTTGAGGGATGTGAAGCCTCTGGTTGTGGAATCGAATTTGTATTTATTTATTTACAGGCTTTATGTTTCAGATCAGTTGCTGGTATAGCAATAGGCGCTGGACTGGATTCTGTTCGCTCTTTCCAGGATTCCACTGCAGTACCAATCATGCAGGTTAGTTTATATAAAATTTCGGCTGCAGGAGGGTTTATTTAGTCATTTAGATTAGAATGCCCTGGTTAAGAACTAAGATGATCGATATTGCTCAGAGGATTAGCAAACTGAAATGGCAGTGGACCGGCCATGTTTGCCGTGGAACCGACAATCGTTGGAGCAAACGAATACTCGAGTGGAGACCGCTTCGAGCTGAAGAGAGATGAGAGAAGCGGCGACGGTCTGCGAAATGTAGCTGGTAAACATTGGATGAGAAGAGCCGAAGACCGGGTTTAGTTAGTGGCGCGTCTGAAAGAGACCTACGTCCAGCAGTGGACTTATATAGGTTGATGGTGCTGATAACGAAGCTTCAACTACTCAGTGCTCTAGAATTCTAGATTGTGTTCAGTAACAAGCATGTTTTGAAATAGCTTGATCAAGAGTCGGTTTTACCCCTGATAGTATCACAATAGCAAACTTTTAACATTGCTGCTAAATTATGTTAAAACTTTGTTAGCTTTGTTAGTTCTGTTATGTAAGTGTACAGTACGCATAGCGGATCTTTACCCCTCTGAAGTTAGGTGGAACAATCAATTACGCAGGTGCGGAAAAATTCGACCCAGAAATGGGTTCTGCGCAGATACTTCAGATGGATATAGATCCCTAAACCTTTGTGTATTACTTTTTAAGCTAATCAATGCATGTCTATGTTTTGTTTATTACAGGCAATAGCAGCAGGAACACTATTGTACGTGACAGTTAGCGAGGTTCTGCCCCGCGAAAGAGCTCGTTGGCATGAGAAGAAGCGCTTTGCTGGTCTTGTTCAGTTCCTCGCGGTGGCTGTTGGGTTCACACTCATGTACATGACTACGAAGTATCTTGGTAAGCGTTCTTTCAGAATTATGGATTAGTTTTTGTACCATTTGATTGCAACAACAAGATGGCAACAGTAGAGTAGTAGAGCTTCTTGTGAGCGAGCTCGTCCGGGGAAGTACTAGCACCGTACCTATTTCACTTTACAGAATTGTTTGCAGTTTTATGTTTCATTTTCATTTGTTTTATAATATCCATACCTACTAACATCTATCTATACAGACGACATTGCTATCGATTCTGTTGTCGCATTTTTCTAAATTAACCTAATTTGACAGCACTAAAAATGTTGCCGTCCCTTTTTCATAAACTGAAACGAACAAAGACTGCTATAATTTAAGCGCTGTCAAATTAGGTTACTTTAGAAAAATGCAACAACAGAATTGATAGCATTATCAGAATTGACAAATTAAATTAATTAATTTGAATTGAATTTATTTCTGCCGACAAGCAGTGATGCTCGAATTGCTGTGTTCCGGTTTGAAGGGTATGGGTGCCGGTGCTATTACAGGCACATGAGCCGAGCTCCGTCTGTAGACGGAAACATTGTAAAATCATTACAATGAAAAGAATGAAGATTTCGAACTCATAGAATAAAAAATGGCTACCTATCTTTTTGTGCCAAGCCTATTTACATTAAAATACTTAGGTGTCGATTATATATTATGCATATATTACGTATATTATTATGTATAACTTTTTCATTACTTACCTTATGTATTTTTCTTACTTTCTTTCAGACTACGACGCGGCTTAGAAAACTCCAACCAAGAAAGATCAAACTTGACCAAAATAACTTTTACTCCAAGTACTTTAATTAAATGAAATTAGCACAGGTAATCTTATATTCTTATATTAAGTTAACTTTAATATAAGTAAACTAATATAATCCCATTTTTTACTGACTCGTTAATTAAGATTTACGTTAGTAGATAATCCCTGAGATTTTTAACCGAATTATTTATAATTTATAAATAAATAAATAAAAATAAATGACAATAAAACAATATTTTGCTATTATCATGTTTTTATTTCATTTTGTTTTAATTTTCAACAATAAAGTAACGTCGGAATACATACATCGTTAAACATACTGTGATGTTTTAGGTTTTAAAAATAAATAATTTTATAATAGTTTTGTGAATAAGCTCTGCTATAGTTGGTATCTGTGTAGATATTCACCATATAATAATATTATTCTATGCGCTATTGATTTGAACGTTATTTGTATAAATAGTTAAAATTATTATATTGGTATCTGCATGATTATTTTATTGATGGCACTTCGTTTCACAGTAACTTTATTAGCGACATCTATTTGTCTTTATTTATTTATTTTACTTCAAAACTAGTAACTGTTTACAATCTGTGTGCTGAGTTTATTAGCTAAAACAACTGATATAATATAGTATGCAGAACGGATCTTTGTCGCTCTGAATTATCTGCGCTAAACCAATTCTTGAGTCGAGTTGGAGATAAGATTTTTTCCGCACAACAGTACATGCGCAATCTTCGTTGCACCTAACTTCAGAGGGATAAAGATCCATTGTGCGTACTGTACTTTACTATCTCTTTTCGTCAGCACGCAAGTGTGTTTGATAGGATTTAATAGAGCCGCTGAGCTTCTGAGTAATGAGACAAGTAAGCTCTATTTTTATTTTCCTATCATGTTCACTTGTATACCAAAGAAAAGAGATGGATAATAGATAGTAACAGATATAGTAGTATAACCCACCGTGACAAATATGAAGAAAAAATCTATGGACCTTTTGGCATAGAATAGATTAGTTCTTCATACTTCTGGTTTGTTCCTTTTGAAACGTCTACAAATGTTGTGTCTGTTTCACCAGTCTAAAGAACAACGATAGATGTCGCAAGATTTAAATAATTATAATGAAATATGTATCTAAATGCATAAAAATATCTATAATCTCAGTCCAAAATACTATTGCGTTACATTTATTTACATCGATTGAGTGGAAGCGATTTACGACAAACTTATGGGCTTCGCACACTAGTAATGTAATGTTAATCATTTCTGAAGGAGAACCATACATTTCATCAGCCGTAGAAAACCTTTTAAATGGGAGAAGGTATAATGCAGCTTATGTTATGCTACGAGTAAATAAGAAATGTAATTGAGGATTTTGCATTTGTTCATACGTTGGATCAGTCAAATTCCCTGATAAATAAACACGTGAGGAAGACGGATTAATATTTAATATGTCCATTTGTTTTGTGAAAAATTCATCTAAAATCTCAAACAGTGGTAGTATACTTACAGATGCAGAAAGACCCCAATGCACAAAGACATTCATACAGAAACTGGAATACCTCATATTGAATATAAATAAGTTGAAATTATTACTTAAAACTATAATAAAATACAGTAAAAGTATTACAAAATAGAAAATAATACAGATCTTTGACTCGAAAACCTTATGCCTAAGAGTAAGTACTGTTACATTAACAAAAATAACGATTACAATGTTAACTTTGAATAAATATGATTTTTCCTGAAGAGAGCATTTTCCTTCAATCAGTGGATCTAATTTGTGCAAACGTACAAATAATCTAAATTATTTTATACATTCTTTTTTGAACTAGCTAATGGAGCTTTTGTTAAAATTGGTAAGTTTGTAGTTAATGTATATGTTGGATGATAAATACAGCAAGTTGTATAATCGATTCACACAAATCGATGTCTAATTTGAAAAATAAAGCAACAAACTTCGTGTTCGGTAACGTTTAATCACCTATTACAATCAGCTATTGCCTTCTACAAATGGACATTCAGCGCAAAGAAACGAGGCGTTGAGTGAAGCCCGCCGTCTTTTTGCCATACCTCGCTCTTCAAAGCATACTCTACTCTCTAAAATTAACAATATATAAATATAAGGCACTAATAAGGCACCGATCGACACTGACTGAACTACGAAGCGTAAAATAAATACAACGATACGATCGCGCATCGGTAACTGAGACTCGCGGAAACCGCAGCTGTCCTTACACTATACGATTGTTCACTGGTGGGTATCACTTCACACATCAGGTCTCATCGTCTTCGATAATCCGTCTGTTTCGTTTTTTTTTGTGTCGCCGACGGACGTTTTTTGGTGGTTTGATCTGGCATTCGCAGCCAGCGCGCACTCTGACATAGTCCATCGACCATCCGTTGGAGCCGGGGACCGAGAAGTGTCCCTCGGCCCGCAGAGGGGGACTCTCGGTCGCGGCGGAGGGGAGATGGCGAACCAACGCGTACGAGTACGAGTACTTCTGTATGCACCGGGACTCGTTGTACAGCCGCGCGTCGACAAAGCGGCAGGGCTTGTCGGCGATGCCAGGAGCGCAGGAGACTTCGTACAGACTTTGCTGGTTCTCTCCATCCTCGTATAGCTCTACGTAGAGGCCGGTGGGGGTCCGGCCCCCCTTCATGGTGACCATTTCTAGCACGGAGGGGCAGCACTGGACCCCCTCGCGACTGTTCCCCTCCCGCCGCATGATAGTCTGCATCTCACGCCAGTGCGACCGCTTCCACGATGCGGGCATGTCCAGCTCTTCGTCAGTCCTGGAAGTAATAAAAATGTCGTTGTTAACTCGATGGTGACTACGCGACCGCTGCCCGATAGATTTTATGATAAGGACACATAATATAATATAACTACATAATATCATCAACAAAATCGGTCTGGCCTATCATTCAAGTATTCTGTCTGTCTTTCTCTGTGACCAGCACTTTGTCTGAAGATCGGGATTTCTAAATTTCTTTGTTTTCATAAAGTAGACAATTTGGATTCTTTACACACATTGCATCTATGGACTATCAGCTCCGTATGCTTTACATGAGCATCCATTTCACATTTCACATTTCACATCCAAAACAATGGTTTCTTCTGCCAAGTAGACCACTAATGTTTTATACCTTTCTTTAGCTTACAGATGCTTAAAAATACATTAGCGCCGGAAGCGTTCGCTCTTCTGCTTCTCTCCGCTAGAGCTGGCAAACCTTTCGCAGGATGCCTTTTCCATTAGATGAGGCACTTCAGCTTGTAGTTACATGCGTCATGATCACGGGTCAAAGTGAAGTCTTTGCAAGTAAATGTGATTGGGTGACCGGGTGGACCTGTCAGTGTTTTCTCGTTATTGTCTGTACTGGTAGAGGTGAGATGGTCGAAGTGAAGAGGTTGATGAGGATGATGATGGTGTACTTACAATACACGATGCGGAGAGTAGTGAGGCTGGGGCGTGCGCCGCACTCGACTCACGTTCCCGATCACGTCGCCCGCGTCCGCCACTGCGCCACACAGCACCTGCAATTAAACGGTATATAAGTACTATATATTAGGTATAATAAGTAAGGAAAGAGAAGTGTCGGTCGTCCAGCGGCGAGATGGGCTGACGACATTACTAGCGTCGCAGGTCGGACCTGGATGAGTCTGGCGCAGGACCGCGGAGAATGGCACAATGAAAGAGAGGCCTATACCCAACAGTGGGTGAGGTCGGGCTGCGGATGATGATGATGGTGATTTTATTTTTATTTTATTAGAGAAACAAACAGTACTATAATAATAAGTAGGCACAACTTTATTCAAAGGACCAAAAATGTATAGAGGTTGGACAAAGGTTTAAAAAGTTATTCTAGAATTTACAGGTTTAAATTTAATTCTATATTAATTAAAGATAATTAGCTTAAGGTAACACTAAAACCAGTGAAGTTTCCACCGTAACATTTTACAATTAAGGCGTGTGAACAGACTACAAAAATTACACTGAAGTAAATACCTAAAAGTTAAATAAGTACCTAAACCAAAATAATAAATGATGATAAGTACTGACTATAGAACACACTAGTAGCAGAACTATCTCTTTACTTCATTGGTTTCTCAACTTAGTACATTGTTGGTCAAGAGGCGTGGTGTAGGCTACTCATTACACCCGAGATATTTCGACGCTGACGATGACGCTGAATAATTCGAGGGTGTAATTATGAGTAACGTACACCCGAGGATAACACATAACTATCATGAAAGCGAGGAAATTAATAATGAGTTTGAAGAAAATTGGCGTTCCCGGCTTTACCACCTTTTTTTCATTTCGAAACTAAGCTGTGACCATTTCCATTTTTGAATTTTGAAATAAGCAATTCTCATGGAAATAGTATTTCACTATTTTATTTTCAAAACTTTCGGCCCGTATTTTGAGGTATCGTGCTTATGGTTGGTAGGTACCTATACTTTCCAAGCATGAATGATGAAAATACATTTTAGAAGTTAAAAGATAATGTTTAGAGATGAATTTATAAATCCAACCTTGGTAATAAAATACTTGATTTTTGTATTTGATAGCCTTGTTATTTAAAGATTTCTTCCAATTAGAATATAACAAAAACTTAGAACATCAATTATAAATGTCATGTTTTAAAAAGTGAACTTGATATTACGTTATATTAAGAATTATAATTAGTTTTTTATAAACTAGCTACTTATTACTTAATATATAAAAACTTTATTTGTTAGGTATTTAAATCTATTATAATTAAAAATTTACATGTTAAATAGATAATAAAGAACATAAAGTTATTTTTGCATAGAATATTCAGTAAAAAATATCTGAATATGCAACATAATAAAAATATCATAAATAATATTATTTAAAAATCGTCATTGATATTAAAATTTTAACACTTTTTTATTGTTTTTTATTGTTAAATGTAATATTATGTAATAAAGTATTTGTTTATTAACTTAATTACTAACGACATTATTACCTGTTCTTTTTAAATGATTAAAGTAATATATATGTCTATATTCAAAAACCCTCATTTTATTAGCGACGAGAAGTTTTTTAAGAATAAATAAGATAATAATAATCATTGACTTTTCACACAACGCCCTCAAGTCCCAAACTAAGCAAAGCTTGGTATTGCATTACATTCTTATAATAGGTACATACTTAGTACGTTTGTTCTCAGTGGGGATCGAACCCAAGACCCAGAGCATGGATGGCAGAGCTATTACCGACAACTAAGTATATCACGCCTGTCAAAATGATATATCATATTATTATCACTTGCATGTCAGGGAAAGGAGAAGCACTTTAAAAAAAAACAAACAACAATAATACAACAAGAAAACAACACAAACAACAAATACAAACAAACAATAATTACCATACTAAACACTTCAACGCGTACTCAACTTCGAGTACAAAAGTATTTTAATAAATAATAGTAGGTATTTAAGTTTTAATTCAGTGATTTAAAACAAAAGATAAAACCGAACATTTCTCAATTAAGTTTATTAAGAGATTATTATTCATTCTTAAAATCATTATAGATAATCTTTTTTTTTAAAACAAATATCCATTTATTCACAAAGAAAATTATGACTAATTGATAATATTTATAATATGTACAAAATACGCATGAAGCAGTTGAGCTATCTACACACCGTTGCAAACGATTTATAGATAGCTCAACTGATCCAAATCAGTACCAATCGGAAGCGTGCCCAAGAAAACTATGAAATAGTTGAATATTTTTGAAAGATAAATTGCTAATAAAATTAATTGGTAGAACATTATACTAGATTGAATATTGGAACTTCAATATAAGGTTTAAAAAATTTAAGAAACGAAGTTGAAATTCTGTAAATTTCAACTAAGCGAATCGAGGTTCTTTGCCCCATCATTTGTATAATTTAGGGCCTATTTCACCATCTAATGATTACCAACCATATCCGTCTGTTATAAATACCTCCATCTCTACTTTAGACTTGTCAAAGACGTGGGGGGCGATTCTAGACCGATAGACATTTTATCACGATAGATATATATCCCAAGAACTGTCAAAACTACATAGTTTTTGACAGTTTTTGGGAGATATATCTATCGTGATAAAAAAGTCTATCGGTCTAGAATCACCCCCCAAGATGGATATATTTTATCTGAGTTATAGCGTCACTCAGAGGTGGTGAAACTACTACACTGTCTCCGCTTTCCATCAGGCGGGCCGTTTTTTATTTGTCTACTTTAGTAGTATAAAAAGAAATACACGCCATGTTTAGAGCATGAAGTCTGCATGTCAATGTCATCTCTGCTAGTACATTACTTCCATAATGATTACTACTAGGTATCATCATTAAATAACATTCATAAAGATAACTTACATTTTGATAACAATATCAAAAATTCATTCTTTGGAAAGACCCGAAATTGCAACATGCAGTACGCTTTTAATGTATTATATAGTCAGCACCAGAGAGTCTAGTATAGGATATTATGGTTTTAGAATACTTTATTTTTAACCCCCGACGCAAAAACGACGAGGTGTTATAAGATTGACGTGTATGTGTGTGTGTGTGTATGTCTGAGGCAACGCGGCAACGTAGCTCCCAAACGGATGAACCGATTTTGATTTTGTTTTTTTTGTTTGATAGGTAAATTAGTCGGGAGTGTTCTTAGCTATGTTTGATGAAAATCGGTCCAAGATTCGGGGGTTTTTTAAATTTTTAATTTAATTACTTGTGGTTCGTTTACTTGCAGCATCCCCAGCGGAAACTTTCTGGAACTACAAAAATGTATGGAAGGAAACGAAACGAAATAAAGTTTTCTAAAATGATCAAATCTTTACTAGACCCCCAGAAGTTGACCAAAATGGTTTATTTGTAGCTCTCACGACTCAGAGTAGGTAATGAAAGTCCTCAATCGACTGGCTCTTTTAGATATTTTTATAGGTATAGGCACAGATAATATAATACTATACGTAGGTATAGGTAACCCTTTAACATCTGATCCTGAAATTCCGAAGCGGAATTCCGACATGTATGTGGCCGCTCTTATAATTTGTTTATTTAATTATATTTTGTCTTTAAAAAAATGCACGAAAAATAAGGCAGTACATTGTTTCGTCATCTACATAATGCTATTGACTGTACCAACACAATAAATAAAATTATTTTGATTACGATGATAAAAGTGGTGCCATAGTTTTACTAAAATACCTAGATTAAACTTATCAACGACAATTTGAAAATCAAATTGTAGTCTAATGAGTCAAATTATTGGTACCTTAGATAATGTTTATCTATATGGCGCCGTTTACATTCTTTATAAGTTTATCATTCTTGATCGATTTATAAAAAACCGAATTGCAGGGAACATTTATGCGCGGTAATACCAAAAAAGTACACTTATGTAAATAAATCCTAAATTGTAATAAGGTAATGTGTTCGCATAATAAAATAACAAAAAAATAGTAATCTGCCATTTTAAGGGCCTATTTCACAATCTCAGGGTAACGCTATTCGTCAAATGAAAATATTTCTATCTTTGTTTTTGACAAGTCTAAAGTAGAGACGGAAATATTTATAATTGACTAAAGGTGAAATCAAACGGTTCACTTTTCGTTCATTTCTGTTCTTTATTCGGCATCCTTCACTATCATAATGAATCATTCACTCCAGTGAACATTCATTCTAGCGAACCGTCTGATATCACCTTAACTAACGAGATGGTGAAAGATGCACTCAGGGTATCGTTGGGTCTTCCAAATTGGCCGTAGCAGAAACCACAGTAGACGCGTCACACCATGTCGGAATGTCCAACATATTGACTAAACCCCTTATCGAGGCCAAACAGGAAATCGAACTCCGTGGTGTCCACTACATAAACATAGAATTGAACAATCTGTTTGGGCATAGCACCTCAAATATTGCCCTAGCACGGACCCCTTTGATTTTGAGACCTGTTCCTTCAAATATTGGGGACAAACAGCGATCATGAATGAATGATAAAAAGGTGTGTGGAACACGTGTTTAACAGCAAAGTAATTAAAAAGCAGTACCATATTATTTTGTATGCGAAAATCTACTAACTTGTCTTACTGAATACTTAGGGTATATCTCTTGAGCACCGTTAAAATAGGTGCTCATATTGCAATCACGGCGTCGTCGGAGTTCTATAAAATGCACTATTTTTAGGTATTTTAGCTTTGACACGAAGGCTTTATTTCTGGAGACCAAAAAGTTGGTTCGTCTCCAGAAATCAAGCCTTGAAGAGATTTTGTAAATCTCTCCAGTATTTTAACAGAGTGGAAGCACAGATTATAGAAAAGTGGAAGAAAGCAGATTTAAATTTCGTGAATTGCATAAATTACATTGTTAATATTAAAATTTCTATAAAAATACATTAACTATAATTTGTGATCAGTTTATTATTCTTCAAAATATTAGACAAAACATGATAACGTTGATTAGACACCATAAATGCAAATATACAAGTTTAAAAATTCAAAGGTTACCTACATAAAATTATGTAAAAACTTTAGTTTTAGAAACTCTCATTTTTGAAATTGCAAAGTGCATTTTTATTATTATTGCATTTTTAATAATTAATTATTTAATTAATTTCAATGAAATATTTTTTCTGATAAGTGTACTTCTTTTTCTTTATGATGCTATGTTATTTAAAAAAAAATCCTTACTATTGAGCCTTTTGATCGGTATTATAAAATTTCGCGTGTTTTGTTTTACAATTTGGCGGGTTCGATTCCCGGTTCAGGCAGGTGACAGCTTCGACAGAGACACTTCGCTGGTTCAGTCAATAAAAAAATTGAGTCCCTCCTTGCCTCTCAAACGAAATTACTATTCCTTGTTTTTTATTTTCTAACAACATCATTTAGTAGGTAGTATAAAATACTGTAGCCAGCTTGGCTAGAAGACTGATTTAAATCGCCACCTATCTTCTATATCAACATTGATTTTGATTTATACTCTCAATCTCTATATTAAAATTGATTTATGACAGCTTGGTCGTTTTAGCGGTGCCTTTGTAGGCTTACAGCTGCCTAGTTTATGGAGTTTTGCTTCATCTGGTAAATTGTGAAAGAGGACAACAGCGGCTTAGTTGTGATGACACTGTTCACTTTGTTTTATATAGGTACTGACAAGCGTCATAGCCCAGTCGGTAATAGCTCTGCCTTCCGTGCTGTGAGTCGTGGGTTCGATCCTCACAGAGAGAATAAATAGAGTAAGAAAAGTTAGAACACACTCATTTTGCTTATGCGAAAAAAAAAGTTTTCTGTTTTTCCAAAACTGGACCGACACGCTAAAAATTCAAAATTCAAAAATTCAAATTCTTTATTGCGCTTTTATGTTGTATAAACAGGTGTTACAGTATGTAGAGTATCAAACATAAACCCTGTTAGGGCACAGCAATTAGGTAGGTACTTAGGTAGACAAATACTTAAATATTAGGTGGCACATTTTTGCAGGTATCTAATGTATAATAGATGTTTTAAAAAAGCTGCAGCCACATTGAGAAACAAATATAAAGGATCCATCATACGATTAAAGCCTTTTTAGCACTTTTGAAATGACACGTGTTTAGTTTTTAGGTATGCCAGTTGTATGTTTGCCGTTCTATGCATATTGGCAATTTATTCCTTAAAAGTGTTCGATAATAAAGCCATAAAAAATGTGCTCACGCTCTCGACTGAGCACTATTGTACAGTTCCATTTTCAGAGTGTCAATGCAAAGTCAATCGTATACAATTGTTGTGCAGATAACAATAATTATTATAACACTGAATTTGATTGACTTCGAAATAAAAACAAGTGTCATTTTGTATTTCTTGTACTTATGGCCGTCGCAAAAATTAATCTCCAAGACGGGAGTCTTAAACCCCACCGTGGCAAATTAACGTCAAACACATCTCCGATTTCGTATGGAGATCAGAACAACCTCCCGGACATAATCCTTATTAAAACTTCATACTTGGATCAGGAGTCGGCCTTCGACTTAAAAATACTAGTACTTGTTTCTTGGTACTTGGTTGGTTTTTGTTGTACTTGGTTTCGCCTGTGCCTTGGATTCCTTCCACATCCATTGACCATAAGAGTTTTTCTTTAGATTTCTAATGCTTATTACGTTAACAAACCTACTTTTTTTCTAACAGCACATTTATACTATTTATTTTAATACTAATTATAAGTTGATTTGGATCAGTTGAGCTATCTATAAATCGTTTGCAACGGTGTATAGATAGCTCAACTGCTTCATGTGTATTTTGTACATATTGTAAATACTGTATTAGTCATAGTTTTCTTTGTGAATAAATATTTATATATTGTTAAAAAAATTATAAGTACTATGATCTAAGGTCTACCCAAAAACAAACCACAATCCAAAATCACAAGAATCATTTAGAATCAGCAGTAGTCTTCTTTTGTCTGACATGATGATGATTAAACAAATAAATAAAAAAACTAGCAAACGTTTATGTTTCGATTTCGTTTTATAGCGTGTCTGTCTAAAAGAATAAACAAAAAAAAATCAACATTTCACGTTATAAATCTCCGTCGAACATTTTTATCTTGTTCTCTCCAAGGCTTTTAGTGTATCTAAAGTACTTATATATCGCTTCTGTTATTGAAATACTTTGCGATTTATTATTATTTTATGCATTTTAATATAGGCTGCATATATGTGTTTCGGTAGGCTGGGTTACTCGTCTTTAGATTATGTGAAAGATAGATTTGTAAAATAAGTTTAAGCTTAGTTAGTTTGCTAAACCAATATAAGTTTTGAATTGATCAATTGGTTTCATTTCTAAGATCTTACATCGTGTTTGTTTTAATTTAATAGTTATTGAATAATAATATGGAAATTGAAATTATTTTTTTTTGTAGAATTTATGAAGTGTCTACTTATTTTGATATCTATGATATTGTGGAGGCACTAAGCAGCTTAAAAAGTTGTAGCCAGAATTGACCAGCAGGGGTATTCCAATCTCAGTTGAACTGCAAAGTTTTAAATCATGGTCAGTTCATACTAACTCATAGTTATTCTGTGACTAAATAGTGACATTATGATGTCATTTAATTTGTTTTCGCGCATATTTTGCTGTCAAGTGTCTAAAAAGAATGATCACGTGGTACAATTTTGTACCACGTGACCTGAAGAAATTACACTGGGCAGTGAAATATAACTTGACAGCAAAAGATTGGAATACGGGAGCAGTCGATACTATATTATAGCTAGATTTTACTATTTTATATGTCAAAGTTTAGATGTTTGTGTTTCAATCACGCTGTAACTACTGGTATGATTTGGATGAACCTTGGAATATATCAAAGTGTAACCTGGATTAATACATAGGCTACTTTTCTGCTTTTTTTTAGGTTATTTTTTTGTTTGTTTCGTGGACGAAGTCGCGGGTAACTACTAGTTAGGTATAAGTAGACTACTCGTGCTCATAATAATTTTCCTACGTACTCGTAGCTAAAGTTTTCCAAGAAGAAATTATTAGGTGTTAATTTCGCGGTAAATAAATCGTGTTGTATCTTAGTTTGTTAAACCAATAAACTCAGCTTGAACAATACTATAATCAATCTTTCTTAATCGATTCACGTTTGCACACCGATTATCGTATCGAGTCGATACCGCCCGTCAAAGGATTCACAGTTTCTGAATTTGGTAATTGAAATATCACCTCTATGTTTAAGTAAATACAGTATATTATTGACAGTACTTATTAAGCTACACGTGTTATTCTAAAGCAATTTGTATAGAAGTCATGTGGTCGTTAATTTATGGTGTTCGACAGTGTACACGCAAATTATGGTTATTGTTTGCTAATGCTTATTGGCTATTATCACACTGCTACCGATACGATTCTTATACGATAATCTCTTACATTTAGTACTAGGCACTTTCACACCACACCGACATTGATATTTTTATTCGAAACATTGACATGTTGGTCAACAAAAAACAGTGCCAAATGCGTTCAAATTTTTAATTTCACTTTTGTAGAAACTATCGGGCTATATGTCATTCGATATTATTATGTACCAGTAGTTACCCGCGACTTCGTACGCGTCTACAGTTTCCGTGTACATTATATTATCTGTGCGTGTACCAAGCGGATACTTCTTTGAGAAACTTGACATTACACCTCATTACACCAAACTCATACTGGAATGTCAAACGCTAGTTGTTAGACCAAAGAGGTAGTACTACGCCCTGTCAAACTGACGTGACATGACATGACAATGAAATCCTCTTGCCAATTGGCGCTGCTAATCCTTTTCGTTCATTTTATCCTGTAGAACCTGTTAATTATTCGGGATAAAAAGTAGCCTATATATCAATCCAGGTTACGAACTATATATATGCCAACTTTCATCCAAGTTGGTTCAGTAGTTTAGACGTGATTGAAACACAAACATCCAAACATCTAAACTTTCGCATTTATAATATTAGTAGGAGTAGGATAGTAGGATAGGATAGGATAGGATAGGATACTTACCTACCTACCCTAAAAACGAGTAAAAATTTTGGGTTCGCAAATTGCATTTTAAATGTTTTTACTGAATAATAAAAATACCAAGCACAATATTTTGGTCCCTAAATTAAGGACAGTCGAGCTTTTATGTCTCAATTCAATAAAAGTTTACTTTCCCATATAAATATTAAACGCCTCATTTGTACCATAAACTGATAACTTCGATGGATTTTAAACAAATCAAATCGCCGCGTCCGTGTTAATGGTCGATAAACACGCTATAAAATCAAAATTATCAAACAAAAAACAAACAACCTATGACGCTTAACACCTTGAACATAAGATCTAAAACGACCCAATTTTTACTAACTATTAGAGTTCAAAATCCGTTAGGTTGAAATTAAAAATAAAATAAAATTTGCTGCAAATTGGTGCAGGTGTTCTCGTTTTATTCATTTTTAATTTTAAGGCTTTTAAAAATAATGGGATTAAGATTAGGCATCATTAATCGCTGCAGCTTAAAAGCCTTTTTGTTTATATATCCGATCGCTCAATCTTACAGACAGTCGTTAATTTACTAATAGTAAGATACGTATATATCAAGACGTATTACCAAATAGTCAAAATTGTATATTATCTGTGGTAACCTAAGCTTACTTTACTTATTTTGAATTTATTATTTTAACTAAAAACTACTAAAACTAAAGCCTCTGTTCCGACACAGTAAATTAACGATCGATTTTAATGACTCAATTCAGATTATCGATTAAACAATGAAAATCGATACAATGACCTTAGGTCATTCGATCCGGAAATTCTCTCGGGAATTATTTTGAGAAAGTGCATTGGTTTGTACGTGCTCTTTCTACTACTTCCTATATGCTGGGCGCAATAATATTAAACAATGTTTACCCTCATAACACACGGCGCGGTACGGTGCAGTAATCACCAATGCGACGCGGTGATTTTCATGTTATTTCGCAATACACTCTGAGAATATATTACGACCTCTGTAAAAATCTATATAAGACCAATATAAATAAGATATAATATAAGATAAATAACAATAATCGTAATGAGGAGGGATGAAAGTCATATCACGAAAAAAGTTATGAATATGAGGGTGACTGGGTACGCAGGTAGAGGAAGGCCGAAGAAGAAGTGGTTGGATTGTGTGAAAGAGGATATGAATGTGAGAGGAGTAGATTCTGAGTTGACGAATGATAGGAGCGAGTGGAAGAAGAAGACATGTTGTGCCGACCCCGCCTAGCGCGGGATAAGGGCAGGGAAATGATGATGATAAGATAAATAACAATACAATAAATAACAATACAATAAATTAAATTAGAGTTAAATTGGTTAGGGAAAATTGTAACTTTAATATAGCTAGTAAGTTTCTAAGGCAATAAATGTTTTTTCTTTCTTTTTTTTTTTCTTTCAAATATATATTAAGACCTCTGTAAAAACTGTACCTATTTACAATGTGTGCGAAGATTCTCACTACTATTATAAATGTCTATGTTAAGATGTTCGGATGTTTGTGTTTCAATCACGCTGTAACTACTGATCCGATTTGGATGAAATTTGGAATATATTATAGTTCGTAACCAGGATTAACACATAGGCTACTTTTTGCGCTTTTTTTAAGTTACGTATATTTTTTTGTGGAAGAAGTCGCGGGTAACTGATAGTAAAGAATAATTGTCACTAGCATTTGATATCTGAGTTTGAAGAAAAGGAGATGGGCACAAAAGGTTTCATGGCATTTTTCAGAGAATTTGAAAATGGTTTTTTCTTGTTTTAGGTATTTTGTCCAACATGCTAACATGATGATGATGATGATTTAGTTATTGTGGTCGGCATGTTCAAAACGAACGAGCTATGAAGATGTCATTATAATTAACTCAATAATTTGATTTTAATTGAGTACGTCATGAATACGTAGACAAACTGGATTCCTACTCTACAATAAAATAATTTATCCATTAAATAATAACTTTATTATAAATTCTGATAGAAACAGAATTTATATTAAAATTATAACAAAACACATGAATTCGATTCAAAACATATGAAGCAATAAACTAAACAATCGATAATATGATTAAATGATCCTTGTGATTTTATTGAATAAAGAAATTTAGACTTTGACTTTGACTTATGAAATTCTGAAAACTTCCGGGTGAATAGTTCGCGTTTATTTTATAAGGGATTTAAAAGTAATAAAAATTTAATTATTATAAGGTGCACTATAAAACCTTTCTTAGTTTGCAAGCTGTTATATTAGTATTCAGATCTGACGTCATATTATAAAATAATAGTTTTATATGCTTGGCAGACGGCGGGTGGTTATACGAACTGTAAATTTCACCATTACTACATTTCACTTATATAATATGTATAGTATTCACAACGGATCTTTGTCCCTCTGAAGTATCTGCACAGAACCGAATTTTAAGTAGAGGTGTAATATAACAGTCAAATTTTCATATGCGTGTTATTGAATATAACGGTTTGGTGATACTATGTTATCATACCTGTTATAAAATAACAGTCAAATAACAGGCAAGGCTACGGATTTCTATAGGTAGGTAGTGATTAATGAATTCCCGGGTTGTGCAATCCTGGTCGTGCTTTCCATGGTTGTGTTTTCCCAGGCTGTGCATTCCATGGTTGTACAATAACCGGACTCAATTATTTTCCTTTCACTCTCGCCTACAAACCAACGTATAGCCAAGCCAACGCCACGCCACCGGAGGCATGGCGCGGAGGTGTGAGCAAACGGCGATCACGATGACGAAATGAAACTATCACTGTCACATGTCCTGTCAGTGTCTGTTCTGTTGTCGAAGCTGAAACTGGCTGTTATCATGTTATTAAATAACATGATAACAGCCAGTAACAGGGATAACACTATAACGGCCAAAGTTATAGTGTTAAACTGTTTTACTGTTATTTGCGGAACGGCACAGATTCAATGCCGTTAATAGTTACTGGCTGTTATCATGTTATTTAATAACATGATTTGTTTTTTTGTTATTTTATAACAGCCAAATAACAGTCTCGCCAAAAACGGGTGCAGGCAGGCAGTCGACGCAAAAGTTGTCTTCTATAAAAAAATATCAGCGAATTTCGTTTTGTATTAAACGCAAATTTAGAAATTTTGACCATCATGTTTCATAGATCGTTCATTTTTTATGAGCTGAAGTCTGGTTGGAGAACATGTTATTTAATAACATGATAACAGCCAGTAACTATTAACGGCATTGAATCTATGCCGTTCCGCAAATAACAGTAAAACAGTTTAACACTATAACTTTGGCTGTTATAGTGTTATCCCTGTTACTGGCTGTTATCATGTTATTTAATAACATGTTCTCCAACCAGACTTGAGCTCATAAAAAATGAACGATCTATGAAACATGATGGTCAAAATTTCAAAATTTGCGTTTAATTCAAAATGAAAATCGCTGATATTTTTTATAGAAGACAACTTTTGCATCGACCGCCTGCCTGCACCCGTTTTTCGCGAGACTGTTATTTGGCTGTTATAAAATAACATAGCAGCGGCGACGCGTATAGCTGTTATAACGCTTTAGGCCAAATAACGCTGTTCCGTATACCTGTTATGGTTATATTAGTTACACCTCTAATTTTAAGTCGAATTGGAGCTAAGCGATTTTTTTCCGCACAACAATAAATGCGCGACCGATGTTGCACCTAACTTCAGAGGGTTAAAAACTCGTCTGATATGACTGTACTTATTAAAAAGTAAGCTACTTAGCATAAATTTTAAAATATGAAACTATTTTACAGTTTACAAACAAGTTAAAAAATATTAATTGATCAATTAAATTGATATTTTATAAAAATATTAATTACTTACCATATTAATTGCTATCAGCAAAAATAGTTTTGTCCAATAACTTGAATAAATCATACATAAATTTTAAGGCTAACGCAGAGTCCATTTGAAAAGTTTTTTACATTTCATGAGTTCTATACCACATCATATTCATCACTTTAAAAAATAATAAAAAAATATTGAGCTAAAAGTTTACTGCTAAAACGCGCGGTGGTAGAGTGAGATTGGTCATTTCAAATCGGGAACGCGCGCGTTTTTTTTTCTTTTTTACAAGACGACTAGCGCTACGAACGGCATATGCCATACTGCCACGCAGTTTGGTATAGCATGCTGCTTAGTAGAACTGAACTATTCGAAACTGCCGCAATGAAACGTTATCGGGTTTTCGCTCATTCCGTCGCGACCCTCGCCGCCTGATAAAACAAAAAACATGCGGATCATATTTTCATATCACAAATCCCATGCGTGCCTGATTTAATTTTAAAAAAAGAAAGAGTTTCTATTTTTGGTTGAATTTTTTTCATGTCTGTTGTTACCTCAGAACTCCGTAATTCATAAACCGATTTGTATTTTTTTTTATCTTTTAAAATATACTTTCAAATTGGTACCATAAATCAATTAATATTCCTGGCTAGACGTGACTCTGAATTTATAAAATTAAATGTAAAATTGTTTATGTTCCAAAAATAAAGCAATCGTAATATTTTACGTTTATTTTTTGTTTTCTATAAGTATTATAAAACTTATAAAAAAATAGTTATTAAAATTCTAATAAACCTTCAAGATACTTTAACTTTGTTGCTATGTAGAGTTTCGCAATTGCCTAAAGTCCATGGTACCGCAATTACAGCCGAGCTTACGAAAGTGACGTCTCATTTTCAGATTAAAGTCTAGATATCTAACATGATATTTAAATAGTTGCATCACTGCATCGAATGTTACATTCGTGAGTTGGCGCCTTTTAGGTACCTCCAAGAAACTTGTTTAGGGACACTTCTTAATCGTTTTAATCATTATTTATTAATCATCACCTCGGCAATCGTTCATTACCAGTTTAAAGTAGACAAGTAGGGGAAAATACCAACTACCAATTGTTTTCTTTTAACTTGGTTACTTACATGCAATTCAAATGTTTTTGCTCGACGTCAACGGACATTGTTTTTCGCGTGCATTGTTTTTTTATGCAACCAATGCGATGGCCCACCTGATGTTAAGTGGTTACCTCGGCTAAAACAATGCATTGCCTCACCGAGCACTTGCACAAGTATTTAAACAAACAAACAACAAAAAAAAAGTATTACAAAGAGGGTACAAAGTATTTTTCCAAACAAAAGTTTGGAAAAATACTTTGTACCCTCAAAACAGACGAATAACTCAATGAATTTTGAAACTAGAGCTTTGGTAGTCTTGATACTTTATTTTATTTGACATTCAGGTTCCTAAACAAGGAGATTGACTACTCGACTTTGACTTGGAACAGTCCAGAAAGACCTTATAACGATGAGCTTGGATCCAGATATGACGCAAAGACGCATAATTGTATGGCGCATGAGAACAAGGAGATCCAACCCTAAAAGAAATGGGACATAAGGCTAAGACAAAGAAGAAGAAGAAGAAGACAATTGGATAAGCAATCATTTCACTAATGAAAAATATAGTAAAAACGCTTTTGTTAGCATATAGCTAGATCCCGTAGGACCTGTTAATAAAATAACATTTTTAAATAATTATCTGGTCTTTATGATAACTAAAAATAAAAATACAAAAACCTTTGAACAGAAATACAAGTGTCTGTTTTTTTATCGCTTCCCGTACCTGCACTAACTTTACTTGCATTACACTGGGCCTTATCGTAACGAGCTAAATCACGTCTTTCCAAGAACACCGAACCAGTATCACCAAGTGATAAGTTGATCACTGAACAGAGATGCTCTTGTACGCAAAAGGTTAAGTAGCTTTTAACTGACTGATGTTAACAATGTAAAGGAAATTACCCAAGCTTTATAACATAGGTCCCATATACTCAGTTGTGCATTTTTTTTAGTAAAATGGGTATATATAATATTATTCTCTTTACGGAATGCGAAAGATTTTCTTATCTTTAGCGTTTTGTTGTCTCAATGTCAGAACTACGTCAGCAGTTAGCTACCTGCCCCCGTATTCCAATCTTTTGCTGTCAAGTTATATTCTAAATGATCCTTGTGATTTTATTGAATAAAGAAATTTTGACTTTGACTTTGACTTTGACTTATTTCACTGCTCAGTGTAATTTCTTCAGGTCACGTGGTACAATTTTGTACCACGTGATAATTCTTTTTAGACACTTGACAGCAAAATATGCACGAAAACAAATTAAATGACATCATAATGTCACTATTTAGTCACAGAATAACTATGAGTTAGTATGAACTGACCATGATTTAAAACTTTGCAGTTCAACTGAGATTGGAATACCCCTGCAGAGATCTTGAACATCTATTTATCTTTATGTCGGCCCATTGTTTTCATAACTCTTACACCCGAAATAATTTGCTTCTATTGGTATTCAAAAATTAACTGCTAGTCGGTTTACAGGACAGGACCTTAAGGCACAACTTTTGCTGATAGTTATCCTACTAATATTATAAATGCGAAAGTTTAGATGTTTGGATGTTTAGATGTTTGGATGTTTGGATGTTTGGATGTTTGTGTTTCAATCACGTCAAAACCACTGAACCAACTTGGATGAAACTTGGCATATATATTGTTCGTAACCTGGATTGACATATAGGCTACTTTTTATCCCGAATAATTAACAGGATCTACAGGATAAAATGAACGAAAAGGATTAGCAGCGCCAATTGACAAGAGGATTTCATTGTCATGTCATGTCACGTCAGTTTGACAGGGCGTAGTACTACCTCTTTGGTCTAACAACTAGCGTTTGACATTCCAGTAGGTACGAGTTCGGTGTAATGAGGTGTAATGTCAAGTTTCTCAAAGAAGTATCCGCTCGGTACACGCACAGATAATATAATGTACACGGAAACTGTAGACGCGTACGAAGTCGCGGGTAACTGCTAGTAAGTTATAAGCTCTGAAATTAAGCTTTATAATATTGGTACAGCATCATTAGTACCGCGAGCAGAGTGGGCAGTGCGCGTGGCATGCGCATAGTAGCAGCGCTGGGCTATGTGACGACGGCGGACGGACGGGCGCGCGCTGGCCGCATCCGGCCGCCCTGCTGGCCTCTACTTACCGCGAGCAGAGTGGGCAGTGCGCGTGGCATGCGCATAGTAGCAGCGCTGGGCTATGTGACGACGGCGGACGGACGGGCGCGCGCTGGCCGCATCCGGCCGCCCTGCTGGCCTCTACTTACCGCGAGCAGAGTGGGCAGTGCGCGTGGCATGCGCATAGTAGCAGCGCTGGGCTATGTGACGACGGCGGACGGACGGGCGCGCGCTGGCCGCATCCGGCCGCCCTGCTGGCCTCTACTTACCGCGAGCAGAGTGGGCAGTGCGCGTGGCATGCGCATAGTAGCAGCGCTGGGCTATGTGACGACGGCGGACGGACGGGCGCGCGCTGGCCGCATCCGGCCGCCCTGCTGGCCTCTACTTACCGCGAGCAGAGTGGGCAGTGCGCGTGGCATGCGCATAGTAGCAGCGCTGGGCTATGTGACGACGGCGGACGGACGGGCGCGCGCTGGCCGCGTCCGGCCGCCCTGCTGGCCTCTACTTACCGCGAGCAGAGTGGGCAGTGCGCGTGGCATGCGCATAGTAGCAGCGCTGGGCTATGTGACGACGGCGGACGGACGGGCGCGCGCTGGCCGCGTCCGGCCGCCCTGCTGGCCTCTACTTACCGCGAGCAGAGTGGGCAGTGCGCGTGGCATGCGCATAGTAGCAGCGCTGGGCTATGTGACGACGGCGGACGGACGGGCGCGCGCTGGCCGCATCCGGCCGCCCTGCTGGCCTCTTACTTACCGCGAGCAGAGTGGGCAGTGCGCGTGGCATGCGCATAGTAGCAGCGCTGGGCTATGTGACGACGGCGGACGGACGGGCGCGCGCTGGCCGCGTCCGGCCGCCCTGCTGGCCTCTACTTACCGCGAGCAGAGTGGGCAGTGCGCGTGGCATGCGCATAGTAGCAGCGCTGGGCTATGTGACGACGGCGGACGGACGGGCGCGCGCTGGCCGCGTCCGGCCGCCCTGCTGGCCTCTACTTACCGCGAGCAGAGTGGGCAGTGCGCGTGGCATGCGCATAGTAGCAGCGCTGGGCTATGTGACGACGGCGGACGGACGGGCGCGCGCTGGCCGCGTCCGGCCGCCCTGCTGGCCTCTACTTACCGCGAGCAGAGTGGGCAGTGCGCGTGGCATGCGCATAGTAGCAGCGCTGGGCTATGTGACGACGGCGGACGGACGGGCGCGCGCTGGCCGCATCCGGCCGCCCTGCTGGCCTCTACTTACCGCGAGCAGAGTGGGCAGTGCGCGTGGCATGCGCATAGTAGCAGCGCTGGGCTATGTGACGACGGCGGACGGACGGGCGCGCGCTGGCCGCGTCCGGCCGCCCTGCTGGCCTCTACTTACCGCGAGCAGAGTGGGCAGTGCGCGTGGCATGCGCATAGTAGCAGCGCTGGGCTATGTGACGACGGCGGACGGACGGGCGCGCGCTGGCCGCATCCGGCCGCCCTGCTGGCCTCTACTTACCGCGAGCAGAGTGGGCAGTGCGCGTGGCATGCGCATAGTAGCAGCGCTGGGCTATGTGACGACGGCGGACGGACGGGCGCGCGCTGGCCGCATCCGGCCGCCCTGCTGGCCTCTACTTACCGCGAGCAGAGTGGGCAGTGCGCGTGGCATGCGCATAGTAGCAGCGCTGGGCTATGTGACGACGGCGGACGGACGGGCGCGCGCTGGCCGCATCCGGCCGCCCTGCTGGCCTCTACTTACCGCGAGCAGAGTGGGCAGTGCGCGTGGCATGCGCATAGTAGCAGCGCTGGGCTATGTGACGACGGCGGACGGACGGGCGCGCGCTGGCCGCATCCGGCCGCCCTGCTGGCCTCTACTTACCGCGAGCAGAGTGGGCAGTGCGCGTGGCATGCGCATAGTAGCAGCGCTGGGCTATGTGACGACGGCGGACGGACGGGCGCGCGCTGGCCGCGTCCGGCCGCCCTGCTGGCCTCTACTTACCGCGAGCAGAGTGGGCAGTGCGCGTGGCATGCGCATAGTAGCAGCGCTGGGCTATGTGACGACGGCGGACGGACGGGCGCGCGCTGGCCGCATCCGGCCGCCCTGCTGGCCTCTACCACCGTCGCGACCACATCTCCCTCCTGAAATAAAGAAAATTACGACTTATACAGTATTTACTATAATCTATACTGCAAAATATTTTTACAAATACAAAATATTTATTTTAGATATCAAAAATGCTTAAATTTCACCGAATCTTTTTGTGACGATAAAATACATTATTTATATAAATACTTCTTGTTATTAATTAGCTGTGTCACAATTAGGTAGTAAAATAGGTATTTATTATAATACATAATAGGATACTGATGTCACAATACTTATGATAAGATCGAATTCCATAGATTGATTTGTACTTTATACCCATTTTATCAGTGATATTTGCCTATAGATGACGTCAGAGGCGCCTGCACACCTCTTAAATACTGACATCATAATTTCGTACAGTTTTATGACTTTTGGCGCCGCCTTATCATTTTTCAAAATAGTTTTTTGATGAGTCAATGAAAAATGTTAAGTTTACGAGTATTCCTAGTAATTTTGAAATAGAGTTTAGACGGACTTTGAACATACTTTTGAGTTAGTAAGTTTAAAATAAATAAATATTCATGGACATTTCACACTACGCTCTCTAGTCCCAAACTAAGCAAAGCTTGTAATATGGGAACAAGATGCTGATAGAATACTTAAATAGGTACTTTTTTTTTAGTAAATACACTTATGATACATATTAACATAGAACACATAGAACACATAGAACAAACATCTATGTTTGCCGTACACAAATGTTTGTTCTTGGTGGGGATCGAACCCACGACTCACACCACGGAAGGCAGATTTTTTTTTTTATATTCATCTTTATAGTTCCGAACGAAGAGTCACGGGACCATTCCTAGATATTTTCTACTATTTTTGTCTAAAACCTTGAATAAGTTAAAAAAAGAAAAGTTGATATTTAATAATCAAACCTCTTAACATAATGTGAGCAATTAACTTGTTCCATTACTTTTCACATTAAAAAAAACACTAGATAATACATTTCTGTACGAAAAGTTAGGTAACCATTTAGCTATTTTGACGAAGATGACAAACAAGGTTTGCAATAATTTATCAATAACAACTGATTTATCTGACAACATGCGAATATTAAGAGGATCATTTCAATCATCACATGCCACTCAGCCTTGTCTATAAATAAGAACATCTATTTATAATCTGACATTTATTTTAACTATTCATAAATCCAAGGGGGTATTCTAGTTCTGTCATTTGTGGAAGCAACATAGCACATTCATTATGTGATATTATTATTTGCCAGAATTCGATTTCAGGTTTTAAAGGGTAAATCCACCATTTTGCATTAAAAAAACAGCCGACTAATGACTCGACTTGACTATTTAGTCAAGTCGGCTCAAATAACTCCCTCGATACTGGTTAAAATTGTCTCTCGAAATGACGGATAGAGGCCATGAATAAGAAGAAGACCCAAGATGTATACTTAAAACAATTGAAAATCTGACTCCAATTTTAGTCTATTAGGTACCTATATCTGTCTTTATTAACCGACTTTAAAGAAAGAAAGGAAAAAAGAGGTTATCTCTACGATTTTTTTTTTTAAATAAAATCATGCACTTTCTATCTACAGATTACCAATGTGATTCTAGATTCTATTCAGACCAAATAAATAATCAACAGAGTAAAATGGTTCCAAATTATATTATCCGACGTAGATTGAGCGATCAACTACAAGTACAAATGCTTTAACACCTACACTGTATTTTAGCTTACAAATTACTATTACCTACTATTATATCTATTATACTTTGAGCTCAGGTACAGTACTCTTTTCATACGTCATTAGTACAGTCAGCTGCGCGCAAAGATCTATGTCGGTTCTACGGTAAACATGTAAGTGGGTTATAATGATAATGCTATCGATTCTGTTGTCGTATTTATCTAAACTAACCTAATTTGACAGCACTAAAAATGTTGCCATCCCTTTCTCATAAACTGAAACGACAAAGACAGCTATAATTTTAGCGCTGTCAAATTAGGTTAGTTTAGAAAAATGCAACAACAGAATCGACAGCATTGTATACTTTTTTCCTTGTGACGCATCGCTCTGCGGTCATGACACAGAGACGTCTCAAGTGCCTGTAACAGCACCGGTACTCACACCTGAGTGTACATACCGAAGTGTAAACAATTTATGCAGCTTACTGTACTTAGTCTTGGTTACCAGACTTCAACTTGATAACAAATCAATCACACGATAAGTAATTGAAAGTGTCCCAGCTTTACCTAGGCAGATTATGCTCAAACCTGGTATATAAAACCTAGGTCTGGTATATAAACATCAAGCTCATTTTAATCCTAGGCACAGAATAAATATAATACATTCCTAGGCGCCAAGACAATATACCAAGCTCCGGTGTAGGTAACTTACCCTGACGATGAAACGTCAAAGTATATTCTATTGCTTGTAATAAATGTTTCATTCGACTGAACAGACAGAGATGTAATATACTCGTAGTGTAAATATTTGTGTGTGTGTTTACCATTTTTTTCCGATTGCGAAATATCGTTGAATTAAACGATCTTAGTTGTGAAAATAATGTATGTATAAATACCGATGATTCCAAACAGAAAACATATTTTAATATTTCGTTAATTAGGTAGGATTCTATCAGGAACAAGTAGTTTTTTTTACTATATACTTTGTCTAAAAAACATCTAAGCCAGTCTTGAAAAATTCAGTTGTCTTGAGGCGGACCACGGCAAGAAAAAGTTACCCCTGGTACAGCCAAGTGAACTATTTAGGTTGACCACGCATCGGGGAGTTAAGCACTAAAGTGTCCCTAGTTGGTCTAGTTTTTATAGCTCTGTCAGGGTAAACTATGAGTGCTAGCACTTGCACTAAATCAGTCAACATACAATATGCTAATCTGCCGGTTTAATTAGCGCGGAATATAGAATCTAGCTTTATCTATATTTAAAGAAATTGGTATCGAATATAGACCTAATATTCGATTTACACTTCCATAGTATAGTAGTTAGTAGAGGTACACTGCGCGGTAATGCGGCAGAGCATCGCAGCATTTGCAGCTGAGTTGTCGCGCAGTGTAAATTACGTCAGTACACACATATAGGTATTCATGCAATTTTCACAATACCCGCAGCCTTAAACTGTCAGTCGTCACAGTTTAACGACACTAAACAGTGACAAGTGTGCTCTCTGCTACACCGTAGTATGCTACGACGTAGCTGGTGGGGATTTATGGGAAAAAAAATGAAATCCCCACTGGTGGGGATTTCTGGAATATACCTATTATATGAGGTAGGTAATGCATTCTTATAGAATAAGATTTTACTCAAATAAGTATGACGTCATATCACGGCTAAGACTCGTTTCACCCAGTGGTGATATGAGTTTTCGACATAATTTTGACGACATCCCTATTAAAGCGAAATTTCTGCCAAACTGAGCATAAAGTCTTTGGTACATCAGAAAAGTCCATGTAGCAGAGTTTGACTGCCTATGTCTAAAATGGCGACTACGCAGAAAGTTGCTCAACCTAGTTGGCTAGATCAGTTAGGAATGCAAAAGCAAAATACGTCCGTACTTAGTGCTTCAACAAATCAGCAAGATCTAGGCTAGTAACACTACAGAATATCTGAGGGTGTTTACACGCTGGTGCGACTCCTGCAAGCGCGTGCGGTTTTGAACCTTATTCCGACGAAATTATAACCGCAGTTGGAAATACCCTGTGGTGCTAATTTTCATTATACGCGCACCCTTAAAATTATGATTTTAGCAATATTGTGGGAACACGATATCGTGTAGGTGTCGTGTCGGTCGCAGTGTGAAAAGGCCCTAAGTAGGACAGGGTGACAGATGGTTTAGGGCCAACGCACATCTATCGACAAAACTGTTTTGTCGCGTACTTAGTGACGTGAAAATAAATTTTCTGTTATAACGAAAACAGCATAAGATGAATGCTTCCTCGTCATATGCTGTTTTCGTTGTAACGAAATTCACATCAATTGACACGACGCATGCATAAAATTATGTTTACCTATCTATTATAGCATTGTTTAGTACCTACCTATTAAACATTGCTTTATACGCACATACCTAGAGAATGAACTGTGCTTTTTTAATAAATAAGAATATAGTGTAATTATGTAGTGTACTTAATAATATTATTAAGTACTTAGCATGATTCTCATTAAATAAGCAAGTAACGAAAACAGCAAATAAGACGAAGCATATTGTGACGAAAAAAGTTATACTGACATGGTTTGTCACGAAATTATGAAGTTTCACATCACTAACTGTTCGACAAGACTTTTTGTCTTTGGTTTGCGTTCTCCCTTATCGTCGAACAAATCAAGCTACCGTAGTCATGTCATAGGTTAGCTTTGTCACGCACTGGGACGTATAACGGTGCGTTATTTTTTGCTCAATAATTACGTAAGTATTTTTTTTAAACAATTAATATATAGGCTTTTGTTTGACTGCGATCTCACCTGATGTAAAGTGACGAATAGTAATAAAATGATGATAAATGCGTTCGGTTTACGCCGAAGCTTCTGTTCCGAAATTTTTCAGGGGCATTACGTCTTTTTTCACCTTTAAACCTATTTCACCCTAAAAATATCAAATGAGTCATTCTTTAAAACAAATATTAAAACGTCATCTCACAGGTCTTGTTAGTTTGGGTACCTATCTCATCCATCTAGGATAGATGTTTAACGGAAAGTTGATTAAAAAAAATAATTCTTTATTTTAAATCATTAAAATCTACCAAAATTTTTGTACTTTTCAATACCTATTTCTCTATTGTTTAAAATCGCTGCGTGTAAAAACCCAGTGCGTATCGCTGAGCATTAGAACACGGCCACTCCCCTATCGTGTCGTTGCGTGTTCCGATCTCGTATATCTGTCGACGCCTGAAATGCACACTATCAATGAATTTTGTGTGCCCCACTGGCCTTATGCAATAGGGTTGTCAGCATCATTCCTCTTAGAGGTTCCTACTGTCATAACTGTCAAATTGGTAAAGAAAATATTGGTTTGCACAAACCTATATTCCACCAAGATATTGCCAGTAGCCAAGATATTTCTAGTAACATACAATTCGAAAGGGACTTTCTTCACCCCAGAAAACCAATAGGCATATAACACGAACGATGTGACCATCTACCTACATCATCAATTTTTATCTGTTATTATTATTATGTTTTATCTTATTGTAATCTTTAATTTTATTTCATGTTGTACATAGGTACCTCATTTTAATTCAATTTTAATCCATTTATTTGAACAAGATATTTTTTTATTTTAGTAATATTATATTATGTTTTAGCTTTTTAATGTGTACCCTTTTCTATTATATCTGCTCGCTTTCGCTCTAATCTTAATAGCTTGTCCTCTGTCTCCTGTAACTATTGTAGCACTTGGCATGATTCCTTCTTTGTAATTTTTTTTTCTATTCTGTGTTTTAGTGTATACAATGTACTTAGCGTACAATGTCTCTAGCGACTCAAATAAATAAACAAATAAATCATTATCTACAGCCTCTCTTTATCCACTCTTAGTTCCTACTCCTCATGGCTGTGTTAAAGCATCTGCAGGTTTCAGTAGGAATTAATGGGATGAGAGTCTTGGTGTGCGCCATCAGACGTGATTCCATAAGAAGATCTGTGCTTCACCTACTAAAGATGGCTGGCAAAAAATGCTTTTAGCATGAAGCCCTCCTATTGCAGAAATTCTTGTTTTGAGCAATAAAGTATTAGATAAAAATAAATAAAGAAGTTTTCGGTAAATGTGTCAGCAGCCACCATCACTTCTCACCAAGTTTAAATTCTACGATATCAGAATTGCAAATACAAACAGAGCTTGTATCAAAAGACACGGCTATCAGTGGAGCGTAACCAGCTTATCTTGTACAACCATCGTGACACATTCAGTTGATATAGATTTAGTGGTGTCTAGGGGCAAAACATAGCCGGATTACCACTAATTGGCTTCCCTTTTTGCAGTTGACGAACTGGGAGCTTTCCAGGGCTGTTATGATAATAAATGGAAACATTGTTAAAAGCATTGCTTGCAAAATATTGATTAGAAGTTTAAATGCGTATAAATAATACCAACTTTAAAATCGTTCTAATTTTATGAAGTAGAAGAGAAGAAAGTTGCTAAAACGTAATAGCTAAATGGCACCAGCCAAGCAGCAACTAGGAAAATATACATAATTATTCTTTCGGACAAAAAACTATACGGCTAAAACATAAATGGTTCTAAAATAGAGCCTTGAGGAACTCCATGCCTTAAAAATCTGATAACATGTTTAATAAATAATCAAAGTGGTTCATCAATAAATTTTCCGGCTAAACTCAAAACCAGGTTGCAAAATACATTGTTAACTGAATACTAAAAGGTAGTTACTAAGTAAAAACAATTCGAATAGTTGCTCCAACGGCCTTGCCATATCGACAAATCACGGCACATTATCAGGGAATTGGAATACTAGATTCTAAACAAACCAGCAACTTCAAGTTAATTATGTTAATTGGAAACAAGCAGTTGTTGTCTGTACAATAAGACAACACTATTCTTATATACTAGATGACATTTATTTTGTCACACAGTCTTCGACCATGACATCTAAAAATTTAAAGTCTACTTGCTCATAAACTCTCCTCATTAGAGTCGGGTATTGAACCACGTGGACATTCATAAAATTATATTGAACAATTTACATCCCAGAGTTATAGCTCCTAGCTCATAATGAACTCACTTCCTAAATACATGCTTTCACCACTCATCTACCATTGGATTAATAGACGCACACTTTTCCATAGTTCCTCATTGTCGTACAAACCACTTTGCTTCATTTATTTTATTCTATTGCAGACTCTCAGACGGTAATTAAATATAGAAAATGGAAAGGTAATTCTGTTAGGGCTTTGCAACTCAGGATAAAAAAGAATGAAAGAAAGAAGAAAAAGGAATTTATTAACATAATATATAGTTACACAAACATTCGTAACGCTGTCCTTCAGATAAATTATATTCGTCTGCTATAAGCTTGCCGAAAACAGAAACTAAATATTTTAATCTTACGAATAGCGTTATTCTGAGTTGGTAAAGCCCGGCCTCAGTAAAATATAATAATTTTTTTTGGAATATCACATTGTGACTTGATAATGACTCCAAACAAAGTCCCAATCATGTTAAATGTCAGTCAAACGGCTGTAAACGGCGTACTTAAGAGAAGGCCTATACCTAGCAGTGGGTGCATAACTACATACGGGCTGAATAGATAGATAGAAAAACGGCTGTAAAGAAAGAAGTTTCCACCGTAGCTTCAAACTTAAAAGTTACTATCACTGGTCAGAAGATTGAAGCATTGAGTATATCACGGGGTTACGGTCACCTAGGTATCACCGACAGACATGTGACCTAGCGTAGAGCGCATGATCATAATAAAACGCTTCCGGATAGATTCCCAGCGAGCTAGTGACGAATAGACTGGGCACTGGCCGCGAGGAACTGCGGCCTTAGCCAAATTGACATTCTACAACCGCTAAACTTGTGACTTCTGCAGGGGTATGCCAATCAAAGTTGAACTGCAAAGTTTTAAATCATGGTCAGTTCATACTAACTCATAGTTATTCTGTGACTAAATAGTGACATTATGACGTCATTTGATGTGTATTCGCGCATATTTTGCTGTCAAGTGTCTAAAAAGAATGATCACGTGGTACAAAATTGTACCACGTGACCTGAAGAAATTACACTGGGCAGTAAAATATAACTTGACAGCAAAAGATTGGCATACGGGGGCTGTACATTTATCAAAACATCACATTTCTCAACGAGAAGTAACGTGTTCATTCCCATGAATTTTTGTCGTTTCTTCTAGTGTTTGTAGAATTATAATAAAAGTGATCCATAGGAATAAAACGCATTTTGATTTGAACTGCTCTTCGTCTTTTTCTGCAGCAGCCGCCCACCTCAATTTTATCTGCTGACTAATGCAAAGGGTGAATAAGTATTAAAGTGTCTCCTTTAGCATAAGACCAAATTGTAATATTTATTTCGGCAAGTAAACATTATCTTGTATCTAGCCATAGTGGATAGAAAATCAGATCTGACATAAAACACCGGGCTTCGCATTTTCTGGTACACACGAAGGCCGTCAACCTAGACAGTTTGGACTTTGAACATTGCGAATCGTGCGAAAGGGACAATAGTGTTTTTGTGCCTTTAAAATGTTGTGTTCTCTCTTTCTTTTGAGTTCTTCTTGCTCTACTTGAAATTGCATTGAAAATTGAATCATCTTTTATACACGCCATGTCTATACAATCATCAGTCTGCGTGAGAAATCCATCAATCTCAGAGGTATTACCACCAGCTATCTCTGGTTCGATCGGGTAACCGCCAAGCTTATTGACATTGACCTTGCTTGTTCCTAGTGTCTGGATTGTCCCTAAACCACTTTGTGGAATTCTGGTGTTGGCTGGTGTGTTTTAAAATATACATATAGCTAGACTTTTACTTTATGTAATTTAATATGATTAGTAGAAATTACTGTCTGTAGTAGTAGTAGAATTAAATAGCTCCTAATTAATTTGCTCTAGATAAAATCAAATTCGAGCGATATTATTGGATTGAAGATTTAGTAACTATAAACTTACAATATTTTGATATTAATTACATTAGCATTCTTGTATTTAGAGTAACGGAAACTAAAGTACCTGCTACCTGATAAGTATCTAGGGGGCTAGGGGGTTCTAGGGGGCTCAAGCCGCCCCCCCCCCAAAGCCAGTCTATTCACGGCTAGACCAAAAATTGTCAGGGAAAACCCCTAGATAGATACTCGTAGGTCAAGCCACAACCTAAATTCTGGGGCAACCCCCACCCAAACCTGAATATGTTAGTCTCAAAATCTTCTTTAAGTTTTCCCCCTTAACCCTTAAAGTGTTTTAATTTTGGATGTGGTTTTTGGGGATTTTGAGACTTTTTGCCTCAAAATCCTGAATCCGCCACTGTCTTTAGGTATGTACATAATACAGGTTCCACATAATTTAATTTAAGGATAAGCTTATCTTAGATTAAGCTTTACTTATACGAGCTTAATGGTGACATTTGAAAGCAATGCCTATTTTAGTTAACCCTTTTTAGGTAGAGTAAAAGCAATATAAAAAATCATTGGGCAAAAGCTAAAATCAAGTTAAAAAAATTAAGATATAAAAGTTACGAAAACATCAAAGTAACAGTAACTATTATTTCCTTTTAGCTACATAAAGACCACGTTTCAAAATGTTCGCTTTTCATTTTTTATATACAACACACGTTCCGCTTTAGTAGACATCAGCCTTAAAATTTAAGGCTGATGTCTACTACGGTCATTTAATGACCGTAGCTAGTGCGGCGGCGCCGTGATCTGTCAATAGACCATAAATTGAGTATCATTGCAATTATGAGTTTGTTTAATAGATTAGATCGTGTCTGGAGGCACACCCAGACACCTTTTTGGGAGAACGCAAACCAAAGACAAAACGTCTTGTCGAACAGTTAGTGATGTGAAACTTCTCAGTAAAACTTTTTTAGTTACGATATGCTTCTTTTTATTTGCTGTTTTCGTTACTTGCTTATTTAATGAGAATCATCCTAAGTACTTAATAATATTATTAAGTACACTACATAATTACTTTATATTCTTATTTATTAAAAAAGCACAGTTCATTCTCTAGGTATATGCGTATAAAGCAATGTTTAATAGGTAGGTACTAAACAATGCTATAATAGATAGGTAAACATAATTTTATGCATGCATGTTTGCTTTTGAAGGCCGCTCGGCCAATTTAATTAATTAATTAAATTGTTTTAACGGCTGGTTTGCGAACCTATTAATAAAAAAACGTAAGAAAAGACTGTCGTGTCAATTGATGTGAGTTTCGTTACAACGAAAACAGCATATGACGAGGAAGCATTCATCATATGCTGTTTTCGTTATATCAGAAAATTTATTTTCACGTCACTAAGTACGCGACAAAACAGTTTTGTCGATAGATGTGCGTTGGCCCATAAAACACAAGTAAAACCAGAGGAGTTTATAGGCCATCGTCTCACCAATCTGTATGGGAGAACGCAAACCAAAGACAAAACGTCTTGTCGAACAGTTAGTGATGTGAAACTTCTCAGTAAAACTTTTTTAGTTACGATATGCTTCTTTTTATTTGCTGTTTTCGTTACTTGCTTATTTAATGAGAATCATCCTAAGTACTTAATAATATTATTAAGTACACTACATAATTACTATATATTCTTATTTATTAAAAAACACAGTTTATTCTCTAGGTATGTGCGTATAAAGCAATGTTTAATAGGTAGGTATTAAACAATGCTATAATAGATAGGTAAACATACTTAAGAAAAGTCTGTCGTGTCAATTGTTGTGAGTTTCGTTACAACGAAAACAGCATATGACGAGGAAGCATTCATCATATGCTGTTTTCGTTATAACAGAAAATTTATTTTCACGTCACTAAGTACGCGACAAAACAGTTTTGTCGATAGATGTGCGTTGGCCCTAATTACTTCGTCAGTCAGCAGATGAAAATTTAGGGCCAACGCACATCTATCGACAAAACTGTTTTGTCGCGTACTTAGAGACGTGAAAATAAATTTTCTGTTATAACGAAAACAGCATATGCTGAATACTTCCTCGTCATATGCTGTTTTCGTTGTAACGAAACTCACATCAATTGACACGACAGTCTTTTCTTACGTTTTTTATTAATAGGTTCGCAAACCAGCCGTTAAAACAATTTAATTAATTAATTAAATTGGCCGAGCGGGCTTCTAAAAGCGAACACGCATGCATAAAATTATGTTTACCTATCTATTATAGCATTGTTTAGTACCTACCTATTAAACATTGCTTTATACGCATATACCTAGAGAATGAACTGAGCTTTTTTAATAAATAAGAATATAAAGTAATTATGTAGTGTACTTAATAATATTATTAAGTACTTAGGATGATTCTCATTAAATAAGCAAGTAACGAAAACAGCAAATAAAAAGAAGCATATCGTAACTAAAAAAGTTTTACTGAGAAGTTTCACATCACTAACTGTTCGACAAGACGTTTTGTCTTTGGTTTGCGTTCTCCCTTAATCGCTACACTCCTCATTAAGGGAGAACGCAACGTAATCGCTACACTCCTCATTAAGGGAGAACGCAAACCAAAGACAAAACGTCTTGTCGAACAGTTAGTGATGTGAAACTTCTCAGTAAAACTTTTTTAGTTACGATATGCTTCTTTTTATTTGCTGTTTTCGTTACTTGCTTATTTAATGAGAATCATCCTAAGTACTTAATAATATTATTAAGTACACTACATAATTACTTTATATTCTTATTTATTAAAAAAGCACAGTTCATTCTCTAGGTATATGCGTATAAAGCAATGTTTAATAGGTAGGTACTAAACAATGCTATAATAGATAGGTAAACATAATTTTATGCATGCGTCGTGTCAATTGATGTGAATTTCGTTACAACGAAAACAGCATATGACGAGGAAGCATTCATCATATGCTGTTTTCGTTATAACAGAAAATTTATTTTCACGTCACTAAGTACGCGACAAAACAGTTTTGTCGATAGATGTGCGTTGGCCCTTTGTAATTAATCAAAATTATTTTAAACCGACTTCAAAAAAGGAGGAGGTTCTCAATTCGGTAGTATGTTTTTTTTAATGTGTCCTACCTCAGCACTCCGTCATTTATGAACCGACTTAAAAAAAAAATTTATCTGAAAGGATGTACTTTTTCTAGGTTGGTCCCTTGGTCCCATTCAATTTTCATCAAAATCGGTTCAGTAGTTTGGCTTATAAATAGAAATAACTGGAAAAAATATGCCATCCACATGCACGGAATTGCGTATTTTGCGTTCCTGTGACTTTTTAGTGGTTTTATGGTCACTAGAACATTCCCAATGAACAGCCATCATCATCATCAGCGATGATGAAGCCGGGGCGGCCTATAAAAACTCCGTCACCAGAGTTGGCAACTAACTCATACGAAAGAACGATCGATTTTATAATCAAACTTTTTAAGTGATGAAGGCAATCGAATCATTTCCAATAATCGATTGAAAATTGAATAATAATTATAAATGTGATCAAAATTAATGATTTCTCGAACTTAATTTGTATGAGTCAAACTCCGGCGCATGTAGTAACCAATTTTAGTATTTAAATTGAAATTGCTTATTTATCATGCCGAACCCGCAGTTTACTTATATAAATTCAATTTTGATAAATTAATTGGTGCAGTTTTTAGTCTTTAAAATTAATTCCTAGATTTACGTACAGTTGGCCTCAAAAATACCTACCTAATATTTTTTTTCACAATTTTTATGGCTACTACACGTTACGATTACGGTTTATAAGATTGTGGGCTGGTAAGGTACTGGCTGGTACCTTTATGCAACCACTTTAGGTCACTGTCAAAATATGGGCGCGGGTGTGAAAGCGCGAAATTATGCACACCTCCATTATTGGATCCGTGATTAATGTACAGTGGTGCGCGAAATAAATAACTCCAAAAATTATTTATAAAATGAAAATTGGATTTTTACTGAAGCATTTTTTCCAAACTTTTTGTTGTCTTCCGTGTTCTCGTCCAAATTCGGAAACATTATTTTGGAATGAACTTGATTTATTGACTTTATTGCACAAGGATTTGTATGCTTTGATAATTTAGTATCCTTGAGATCATGCGTTCCGGTTTTGGATAATATATATATATATTCTCATGCACTCTTATACACACTCACACGCACACACACACAAACACCTTATACACACTCAAACGCACACAAACACACACACACACACCACACATGCCAAAACTTTTCGGGCAACTTTTCAAGCTTTTTACCTATATGTATTTAAATTATTTTTTCTAATGTTCTCACGGGGCCAATTGGCCTAATCCAATGGTTTCGGCAGAATAACAGCGCTGAGCTGCCATTAGGTGGTGAAGCATAATGCTGAGCTGGAGCCAATTTGTTGCAGAAGCACACATTACTATTTTGTGTTTTCTTTCTTTTAATGTTCTTTTTTTCTATGTGTGATGTAAATGTAACAAATAAACCTATGTCTATGTCTACGGATAATAAAAAAAAAATGTATCTTTCACTCAAAAAGAACAAACGGCCAAATCTGGAAAATCGTGTTTTTCATACAGTTTATCAAAATTGTACGGGTATGGGGTGCCGGTGACGGCACATGACTTAACACCTTTGTCTCACAGTGATGGGCGCAGTGCAATGCATCACCAGGTGAGTAATTCAATGCATTGTTATAGGCAGAGGTAACCGATTAACATCAGGTGGGCCATCGTCTTGTTTCATCAATTAGTTGTACAAAAAAATGGTATCACTACTGCGCACAACTGCACCTGTCAACATCACATTACGCTTCTGTTTTTGTAGATTGAAAGGCGATAAATTCTACATAATAACGGACGAAGAAAACAATTTCACTAACCGTTACAAGAGGTGTTAACAGAAAATGTAAAATATTTGGAATTTTTGAACATTTTAGCACTTTTTGATGGGTTAATGTGAAGATAAAAATCTAAATGATTGCTAACTACTAGAAGCTTTATGTTCGGAAACATTCGACATAATGTCATTGAGAAAGAAGAGGCCACAATCTCAGGTGAGAAACAGCGTTGTCTCGTTTATCGGGTAAGTATGTATTTACAAAAAAAAAGTATATAAGTATTCTATCAGCCATCTAGTTCCCATATTACAAGCTTTGCTTAGTTTGGGACTAGAGGGCGTTGTGTGTAAAGTCTATGAATATTTATTTATTTATTTATTTATTTATCGGATGATCAAACACTTTTCTGTGGTCTATCTGAGTTCAACATTTTTTTCATAACAAAATGAATTCCAACTCTCGATCATCTCGATGTATTTCGATGTGGTAACTTTGGATGTTTATGTCATATCATACATATCACATTAAGGGCGGCTTGCACCAGAATCGCTAAACGCGTTTAACTCTTAAATAGTATTTAGCGAGTTGTCAAGTCATACAAATACGTCAGATTTAAATCGATTTAGCTGTTAAATACGTTTAGTGATTCTGGTGCAAGACGCCCTTATTATGTTATTGCATTGTCATTGGTGTTTTGATTGACTTTTGTTTTGGATTCGAGTTCTGTCATTTGTAAAAGAGAATAGTACCTACCCACAGATTATAGAATGTAATATTCTAAGTACCTACCTTTATTTCGAGATTTGTTTATTTAGTTTATTGATTTTCTTGGTGTTTTTGTGAGTATTATTTTTTAATTTTGGTAGAATTTTAACCAATAATACTTGAGGTCGTAGCATAAAGTGTGAGCCATTGGAATAATTCTGTATTATGTGGTTTTATTATTTGATGAAATTCGTTTCCAAGTTTTGAAGGGAAAGTCCGCCATATTGCCTTAAAAACAAAATGACAGCCGACTTGACGAATGACTTGACTAACCTTATTTCAAATAATTCACTTGACATTGGCAAAATTGTCTGTCGAAATGACGGACAGAGGCCATGTATAAGAGAAGAAGAACATTTTGCCGCCGCCGTCAAAATTAAATGAAACGAGTATGGTGACCGTGTAACCGAGTTAGTACAAAAACCTTTTTGCTTTGCAAAAGTATAAAAGCCAACATAAAAATGCGCAAACCACTATGGTGGTAGCAATTTACGCTTTTACGAGCTCTTTCATACTCTGAATATATTTAAACATATTCCACAAATCTTTGGAATAATGAAGACTCAATTGAAGACTGAACGATATTTTGCATTATAATTTTAGTTTTATTTTTCACTACAATCGGCACAAATGTTATTTTTTCTTTTTTTATACTTCCCTATTAGTTACCTATTACTAATTTCAATTTCTTTTCATAGCTCGTAGCAGAGCCGCTTTTTGTACCTAATGTAGGTATCTAACTAGGGGTACTTAGTACTTACCTATGTCCCATGGAGCAACATACCAAACCAAATCTTCGAAACTAGACCAACAACATTCGCAGTTGATTTGAATGTCGTGTACAGTGGAGGTCATAAATCACTGGCTTGTACTATCGGCAACAAAACCCAATCAATGTTTACGATGCTTATAACTCGTTACCTAAATATTTTGAGACCATCTAACCTAGAACTGAAGCTTACTGAACGCTTTTTTATTCAAAGTGAAATATTGCATATCTTGAACATAACATTATACAGAGATTATTTTGGAGTATCCGGCTGTGGGTCGACGAGAAGAAAACGCGGTTTTTGTTAAATTATTTAAGGCACACATATATAAAGATAAGTTTATTCTCAAAGAAAATTATGACTAATACAGTATTTACAATATTTATAATATGTACAAAATACATATATAGGTAAATCAATGTATTTCTGATACAATGAAATGACCGAATATTAAAGAGAAATTAAGTAAGCTCAGGAAAATTTAGAGAAAAAAAATGATACCCACCCCACGTCCGTACATATTCTGAAGATGGTTTTGTTTGCAAAAGTGAATCTTTTCTGACTTGTGTCGTTGTTTGTACTCCAGTTCACCTGTAGCCGCTTGTAATTTCGATCGGCTAGTAAGTACTAGGTAGGTACATCGATGCGGGCCACGTGCAACAGTTCAGAAGAGTTAACAACAATTATAAATACTGATATTCTTATCGTAGCATAATAATCTAGACCAGGGATTCCCAAAGTGGTCGATATCGAACCCGGGGTCAATATAAACGGAAACTGATTTTGGGGGTCGACGAGGTCTAAAAATGAATCCCAATTATTTAATACAAGTTTTTATTTCAAACTTTCAAGATAGATAGATAATGGTATCGATTCTGTTTTTGCATTTTTCTAAACTAACTTAATTTGACAGCGCTAAATTTATAACTGTCTTTGTCGTTTCAGTTTATGAGAAAGGGACGGCAACATTTTTAGTGCTGTCAAATTAGGTTAGTTTAGAAAAACGCAACAACAGAATCGACAGTATTATGTTCTTTATTGTACTCCACTTAAAACTAATATAACAATAATAAGATACTGTATATAAGTTGTGTTACAATCATGTACCAACTTGTTATAAGAATGACTCATATTTTTGTAGGAATTTAATTTTGTATCAATAAGAAAAAAACTACTTACCTAACTTGATGTAAAGTCGATAGGTACCACTTAACATCAGGTAGATCATCTGGTTGTTCCATCATTTATTTGTATAAAAAAAACTAGAGATAGGATATTTAAAGTAATATTTTGGCTATGAGGGTATGATACGTATCAGTTCATTTTGGAAAAGATCTCTGACCCAAAAAAGTTTGGGAATCTCTGATCTAGACTATTAATGACTATTTTACGTCCCATTGCCTATTCGCCAACCTGCTACATAAAATGATAATAGGCAAAACGTACAGCATTATTACATTTCGTTTTAGTACGCAATTACAGCGTAAATAGTTCTATGAATGCATCTTTTTATTGAATAAATACCTTTTTTTTTCGTTTCAGCTGCATTGTAAAATGTTCGTAAATCTTTATAAACACAACAGCCATCCTTTAAATCTCAATCTACAAGTTTTTAAACTATTTCTTTGTACGAGCAATTATAAGGACGAATTTGTCTGATTCAAATGAAGAATTACGAGGCCAGTACTCACCAGTATTAAGATTTATTCGCCCTAATCGATCCGAGAATTATGGGCGTAATCATTTAATTCGATAACATTTATCTGTCTGACAGTACATTCTCTAAGAGTAATAATTACTGATCCTTCTCAGAAAATGTTGGACAGGTGACGCTCAGAATTGATTTTTCTTTTGTACCTACACGTAATTAGTATTGTGATAAAAAAACAAGATTATTCTAGTGAGAACGAACTCTGCTACTGAGGCTAACGGAAACGAAAAGTAGCAATTTTGTTTTTTGTTTACTTTTTCACCAAAAAAAAATGATATTTTTATGCATTTTATGATAGTATTTTTTTTTCCTTTGTTTGATATTCTTTTTTTGAAAGTTAAATTAATGTACTCCACTTTAGTACAACGGATATGAATATGAATGGATATGCAAGTAGACAAAGACCGAAGAAGAAGTGGTTGGATTGTGTGAAAGATGACATGAATGTGAGAGGAGTAGATTCAGAGTTGACGAATGATAGGAGTGAGTGGAAGAAGACATGTTGTGCCGACCCCACCTAGCGCGGGATAAGGACACGGGAATGATGACTTTAGTACAACGGATCTTTATCCCTCTGAAGTTAGATGCGACAAACGCTTGCACATATGTACTGTTGTTCGGATAAATTCGCTTACCTCCAATTCCACCCAAATGTATTCTGCGCAGATACTTCAGTGAGACAAAGATCTGTTGTGACTACTAACTATACTTACGTACCTATTACCTAATGAGAGTTCATTGTTGACGAGCGTGGTGTGTTATTACCACTCCAAAGCAAGATTGGAATCTTGTTCGATGTCTCAATTAAAGAAGTTACTGACCAATTTGCTTTCTGACGGCAAAACAAAAAAGAAAGCAAAGCACAAATTATCCTTTCAAATGAATGAGTTCTTACTATTCATTTTCTTGTATTTTAAAGAAATTAAATTATAGAAGCTTACTAGAGAAATAACTAACAATTATATCTTGCAAATGGTTTAGTTTTTTTAAACATCTACGGTAAAGTCTGACATAATGTTTGTAATAAAATAATAATCACCTTACATCAATTTTGTTTTAGTTTGTAAGGTGTACAATATTATAAAGAGTATTTATTCGCGCAACATCGCAGGGGTTTCCTGGAATAAGCCCTTCCAATTACTTATCTTACAAGTTCAATTATAGGTTATATTGTAAGTTGCATACATAACGTGGTTACACTCTTATAAGTATCTATACGTAAGTAAGATAGTAAGAGATACGTTAGTAAGTATACGTGAGAGGGTAAGTAACATACAGCAAAATAAATTCTCAGGCAAAAATATAAAACGTAGATGAAGTCGCGGGAAAAATTATAAGTTATTAAATAATCTCGAGTGTTTTAATATCAGTTTTAGCTAGCTATTTTTTTTATTAAGTTGGTAGTCCATTAATAAAAGTTATTATGTTTCTATTATATATTTTATTTTCTCTGCGTGCGTGGTAGGATTATTCTGAGTAGTGATTGCAACAAAAAACCGATAAAAATATTTTATAGGTTATCCTCTTTTTACTATGCCTTAGATTTTTATAAAAAGATCAAATCGAAGTAGAGAAAAGTCAAAGTCAAAGTCAAAATTTCTTTATTCAATAAAATTACAAGGATCATTTAGAGCTTATGAAAGAGCCCGTCAGGGGAAGTACTAGCACCGTACCTACCTATTTCTGAAGCCGCACAGTGATGCTCGCATTGCTCTACCTCTGTGAATCCCATTCCGAGATTTTTATGACAACGAAAAAAAATCAATTATATTTTAACTAGTTTTAGAGAATTAGACCACTCAACTCAAAGAGCTTTTACAGTGCAAAAACTCGTGCTAAACCTGACCGCGTTGATAGATCTCTACATAAATATTTCATTCACAATGTTATTGAAGCAAACATACTTGAGTTTATTGCGAATAAATCTTTTTGGAGAACACCCAGAAACAATATGGCGAAAAAAAACTGTTGATATTGTAAAGGCGTTTGCACCAGTAAAATATAACTAATGGGACAAATCTATTCTATTGATAAAACTAATATTTTTTTGACTTAGTTTTATGAATTTTTATTACCATAGGTACTTCACGCAAAGTAAACAGATTTCATTTCATTTCTCTACCTCTTGGTTAGTTTTGCTCTCCTGGTACTTGTAAATGAACCCAGCAGGGGATTTCTGGATTTGTCCCGGCAGTCGCAGGGCTGACTAAGGGGATTTCTGGACAAAAAGTCCAGAAATTCCCTTCGCAGGGGCAACACGCAGGGGATTCTGGAATAAGCCGTTTTCTAATACCCATATAAGAACTAAAGTTGTTTTTTAAGGGTAAGTATTAGAAATATACATCAGTTCTACCAATAGAACAAGCAATGTAACTAGTGGGAATCGATTTTTTCCATTACATTTTATGAAAATCTCAAATACTGGGACAAAAAAACTCACTAGTTCCATCAATAGAACAAGCAAGCATCAATAGAACTAGTGGGAATACACCAACATGTCATGTCAGTTGCTTGACCAAAAATATCGGTGCTGGCGCCGACACGGTCTAAAACCGTCTAGTACTACGACATCGTGTCGTATCGTACCCTTTAAAAGTCACATAGCTAAGTGTGAACACTTATTTTCTCGGTAGCCACTCCGGTGGTCGAATAAAAAATGAGATTTTATTTCTCGAGGCACTGTACGATAAATAAAATTGTATTGTCGTTTCAGACAGTAGGCTTTTTACTTTCAGCTTTATACTGAAGCTTTATTGGTACGAGATGCAATGGTGTGATATAAAAAGGTTAAGATACGCAAGCGATGACAGAACTTTTATATTTTATGAATCGTAAGTAAATTCCTTTTTTTCGAATGTGACTGGACTATAATATATAAGCTTTGCTTAGTTTGGGACTAGAGGGCGTTGTGTGTAAAGTCCATGAATATTTATTTATTTATAAAATAAGTACGTATGCTGCTCCACGCTCTATTATATTTAAACAATATTCAGGGTCTATATCAGCCAGCACCAATCGGTGTTTTGTAACCGACTTCAAAAAAGAAGGAGGTTCTCAATTCAGTTGTACCTATATATAATTTTTTTTAATGTTTGTTACCTCAGAACTCTGTCATTTATACACCGATTTGATTTTTTTTAATGAAAGGATGTACTTCCAGGTTGGTCTCAATTATTTTAATCAAAAACGGTTTAGTAGTTTGGGTTATAAATAGAAACAACTGAAAAGAAATATGCCAGCCACGTGCACGAAATTGCGTATTTGCTTTCCTGTGACTTTTTTGTGGTGTTTATGGTCACTAAAACATTCACAATGAACTGTGATCATCATCATCATCAACAGCATCTGATGATGAAGCCGGTAGTCGAATTGAAGTCGGTTTTTCTAGTTTTTTTAACTTATACATTATATTATGTTGCTTTGACGGATCCTACAATATAGACAGATGCAAAATATCGTAGAGACGTGAAAAGACAAGGCTCTAGTAAAGACTTACTTCCTACCCAGCGGCAAGTTACAATTACACCAATAAATCCGCCGTTAACCAGCAAATGATTTCCATGACGCCTTTCCGTCAAGCAAATTGCAGGCGGAGCGATACTAATCACCGATTTACATAAACAATTACTAAGTTTGATAGCTACTGGTGTTGAGCTATTAATTTAGATGATTAGGGCAATTTTATAAATGAAATCAAGCACTTAGATATAATGAAATATGAATAAAGTGGGTCATTTTTTGTGGCAGAGTTGATACAAGTGCCGCAACTGATTTGGTCTGCAGACCAATTACATTATTTCAATGACTATAGTAATATAGTAATGGCTATGGAAATTTTTCTTTTTATCTTAGAAATTTGGGACAACCCTTAGTGTTTGTTTACTATTCGTAGGTATCTAGCCTGTTAGTACACATACACACGCACGCTGTCTTCATGAATGAAAAACTTCGATACATTTAAAGTCGTAGAACAAACGTTATTCGCCATGACGTGTAGAATACCCCCCATTCGGGCTTATAGAGACAGTATGTAACACGTTGTAAAATAGAATACTTGTAAAAATTGGCCGAAGTATTTTGATTTCCGAGCTTTCTGCAGTTAACCGTTTTATTATTCTTCTTCTTCGAGTCGATTGGCTCCCATATGTATTTTTTATTATTTAGTAAGTACCTAGGTACCTACTAAATATCCCGTTTTGCCCAGAAACGGGCCACGTCTATGGCATACGACCGTTTACATACGACGACATTATGACCGTTTTATTATGAAAGCTTTGTAGTTGAAAATCTCCAACCGTCATCATCAATTTGCACCAATCAAGCTCCTGATTGCGCTCCTGACCTTAGCAATGGCAGTGGTGCAAACTTATTGCAATATGTTCGTTGACTCGATAGTCTACGTCATGCCCAAGAAATAACATTTCTTTTATTTATTTTTACAGTAGGCGTACCCTATAGCAACCTGAAGAAATATTTTATGCTTATTGCAGCCGAAGCCTGGGGCAGTCGCTAGCTGCTGCTTTGCTGCCCGTGTATGCCCGTCATATTGTCTACGGAAGCCTTAAGGCGGCCTAAAAATTCCGGCTTATTCCTGACAGATAACCAAAACTAGATAACTGGTTATCTCAGAGGAATTTTTTTTCCTCGTAGATAACCGCGGTTATCTGTAAGGAAAAAAAAATCCTCTGAGATAACCAGTTATCTGAGAGGAATTTTTTTATCTCATCACCAGAGTTGGCCACTAACTACGAACTATGTGGTACCTACCACATTGATTATAATTATAAATCTACCTAGATTTCACTTTTACTTACATCACTAACCATTTCTGTCATTTAACCCGTTTTAGGTCAAAGTATTATAATCTCTATTACACATTCCGACAGACACGACATGTCTGTCGCTAACAGGACATTTTCAGAACAGACTCAATCCATTTAGTGACAAATTGACATGACGACAATGACAAGTGTTAATTTGTCAGTGTTTTGTTTTTGTCGCGTTTCATTATGAAAGACAGTCGCCGCTTTCTTCGTTATGTTATCTCAATTTAGAACCGTCGTTTGTGACACAGTAGAACTTCTTTGTAGCAGGGTAACTTCCTCTACCTTGTGCTTGTAATTAAATACCTAGTATTAGAGGTATAAATATCTACTTTATGAATTTACAGTATTACATTTTTTTAAGAAGTTATCTATAGCTCTATTTTTATAAACTAAATCGAATTAAAAAAAGTTTAAGGTTTTTTTATCGTCATTGGATATTTTGAAAAGATTAGCTAGGTGGATTTACGTTAATTCGACTTATGCCAAAAACCATTAATTGTTTTTTTTTACAATGTAGAATAGGTACATTGGGCAAAAAGTTCAAGTGTTCTTATAATTTAAAAGCGACGAGCTTTAGCGAACTTTCTGTATTTTTTCCTCTGTGGCTCCACCACTTTGTTCTAAGCACAGTCCAGAAAATTGTCAACAGTGAAACTTTTGCCTTAAGTCAGTGCATTAAAAAGCATTTTCGAATGGATTATACCAGATGGTGTAACCTAAGCTACGGTGAACTATGCTGTGGTGTCATAAGCAATCGTACGAGCGGTTAAATGGTCATTAATAAGAGTGACTATTTTAGTTGTAATGGAGATGTCGACTGCATAATATTCTATTTCGATTTGTCTTGCTTTGTGGTACTTTACCTACTTACTGGTAGTATAAACTACCCGCAAAATATAAAAAAATAACAGGCAAAAATAAACAAATTATAAGCTTTTACGCTAAAAGCAAACACCAACTAAGTAAATTGTTTTCTTTTTGTAAAAGAAAAAATAATAACACTGTTTTGCTAAATCTAAACACCAACTCTTACTCTGTTAACCTTGTATAAAGAAATTTTTAAAATCCTACAAATTATTAAGGTAATTAAATTAAAAATTTAAAAAACCTTCGAATCTTGGACCGATTTTCATCAAACATAGCTAAGAACACTCCCGACTTCAAACAAACAAAAAAAAACAAAATCAAAATCGGTTCATCCTTTTTGGAGTTACGTTGCCTCAGACAGACACACACACAGACACGTCAAACTTATAACACTTCGTCGTTTTTGCGTGGGGGTTAATAAGTACTAACTAAATAAAAAACTCTACAAGTGAGTAGGTACCTAACGAAATGTAGCTGGCAGACACTGGATGAGAAGAGCCGAAGACCGAGCTCAATGGCGCGTCTTGGGAGAGACCTACGTCCAGCAGTGGACGAGTATAGGTTGATGATGATGATGATGAGTAGGTACCTACTGTAGATAACAACTCAATGACCTTTGAGTAGGCTTTAAATTTTCTTAACTCACATCTACGTGCCAGTAATTGGTTATGCCTATTAGGCCGTGCCAAATGTGGATTCGCCAATTTGCCTGTTTGCAAGCCCATAACCTATCGAGCTCAATCACACATACAACTAGATTTGCTATCCATCTAGGGCATCGCTAAACGATATTGAATTAGATTTTCCTAATAACACACCACGAGTCGTCGATCTGATGTGATTGATTGATTTATTTACAAACAGGTAGGTAGGTACCTTCTGGAAACAGCTTGTGGCTGTTGCTACAACTCAAATCCTATGTACAACACAAATGCTGATGCATTTATAGGTAGGAGTTTTGTTTTGTGGTAGCTATTGCAGGTAGATATGTTATAGACACAGGCTCGCAGAGGCTGTGCGCCACTCCACTCTCGGCACCCCTGAAAACCAGCGCTAAAGGAGCCACCGTGCACCTTTAGCATTTGCTGAGTGGGTTCCTTTTTTACGCATGTTATCGTTTTATTATTAAGTAAATAAGTATGTACCTTATTGTGTGTTGCGTAAAATAAATAATTTCTATTTCTATAGGTTAGTCTCAAAACCACAAAATATTAAAACAAATTTCAAAAGAAATCCCTGTACTTGTTCCTCTAAACATTTCTTTAGTTTTTTTCTTATTCAAAATTTTTGTATCCAAAAATGGGATTTAGGACTAATTGTAAGCTTGTTATATTTATTTTTATTTCACAATCGGCTTTATTAACAAAAAATTCGTAAAATAGAAAACTAATTAAACTAATTTTTTATTTTTTTACTAATTTTTTTAACTAGTAGTGTCTTTGTTTCGTACTTTTTTGTATGCTATGTAGTAAATAAATAAATTTCTATGTCTAATTTCAATAAGTCCCGTGACTTTTTTATAATTTAATTTAATCAGATGATGTCATTATTAATGAATTTTTCTATTTTCTAGTAATTTTTATTGTGACTAGTACCTTGTTAATTTTGTTGGCTTTAGGGGGTCATGTGATGGTGAAGTATCTGAAACAAATAAAAGTATTATTAGGCCTCATCATCATCAGCACTCGTACACCTTGAGTTATGTTAATAATAGTAGTAACTAGTGTTACAATAATTATTCAGTAAAAAGACATGGTATCTTGGTCTCTAGGTACAGTTTATAGAAAAAATTATAATTGAAAAAAAAAAAAATCGAAATGGAAAAATCTTCATCGGAGATCAAAGGTATCTTGATGAGAAGTAACATAAATACAATATTCTTATGAAGATTGTTAAATTCACGATTTCCTAAACAGGTCCATTAAAGTCTAGCCAACTGTCATATCATTAGGGCATTATGAACAGAATGAAGCCAAATATGGCTGTTCACTTTATTAGAATCCAAAACGTGAGCTATACAATTGATAACATCAATACGCCATCATGAAATGTGTATAAATGTCTGCAAGCCCTTCAAATTAATGATAATCCAAGACACTGACAAGTGTATACGGGTTCGCTTAATTCAATAGCACGTGTAGCTAGCTAATATTGAGAAGATTTATTGAGCAAAAATACCCAGAAAGTATCAATGATTTCCTGAAAAAAAAATTGGGAAAAAAACATAGTGTATCCTCCAAAGTTAAAGCCTGAAAACAACATCTAGGTGAGGAGCCCTTTTCTTAATATCGAAAAACTCCAGTCTCAGTTATTAATAACCATATTTTTTATACATTTTTCGTCAAAAGAATTTGCTACGCTAAGGTACACTTTGTGAACTAGGTTAAACATAAATAGTTTCCATCGCTGCCACACACAACATACCACAAACAAGGATAAAAGTGCTCAGATATCACACAAACATCCAATTCAATTACCACGTCTTTGTGATTTTAAAACCGCCTTTGAGAGAGTGTGCAACGCCGGGTAACCGAATCATCAGCCCCAATATTTGAGGCTCAATTTGTTTACGCTACCCATTGAGAAGCAGGCGCCCAGTGATGTACCACTCACTGGATAAACCTGAGATATCTTGAGAAATCTTGTAAGGACACCGTGAGAACCTTCCGAGCTACCTCAGGGGTCAATATTAGCTCTCGTATTGTTGCTACAACTTAGAAGCTAGTTTTTCGGAGTTATCATCAAACAGATACACTGACCGCCCCTCGCTTTTACACCTACGTTGGGATAATGTTTAAGTTTGTAATTAGTTGCTGTGTCACTGGCGATACCTAATGGTAAATAATGCATTGTTGCGGCTCATTTTTATGACTGGGAGTTTGGAATTCGTCATGGGTGGCTTATGGCTGTCAAATCTTTGTTTTTAGCTTTAGTCATGAGAGTTTTGTAATATTTTATTGAGCTTATATCGCTCCAATCAAAATTGAAGCCTCCCCAAGCTATACCTTACCTGGTGAAGAAATAGACAAATTAATTAGGTAATTAATATACGAAGCATTGTCTACGATACACGAGTGTGAAGGACAAAAGTAAAAGGACTAAAGTACCTACTTAGGAGTTTTAGGGGCCACTAAACCAGCGGTCTTAAATTCGATTTAACAGTTCAGCAGTTTTGATTAGGTACTGGAACTTTCACACAACCTGGCATTTAACAGAATAACATGATATTAAGTTTAGTAATACTTAAAGTGAATTTATTCATTTCAATACAATAGGCAATAGAGTCTATTCATTTAAATTCTGGGATAGTTTTTAGTATAGACTATCGCAGAATTTAAATGTTCCATAAACCGTTCAATATAAGGTTCATTAGTATTACTGGTAAAGTGAAACCCCACGACTCATTACTCTACAAGGTGTTATAAGAACACTTTCGGAAGCTTCGGAGGCTAAAGTATCAATCAATATGAACCATTTTTCTATGGAACCATAAGTGTTCTGAAAAAAATTTGCTGTTCCGATACATATCGCGATACATTTTTTGTTTTAAAAAAATTAAAATTTGTTTTGTTCAGATAACAGAATCTATTTCTAAACTTATGGTTTCATAAAAAAAGTTGTTCATATTGATGGGTACTTTAACCCGTGAGGTTTTTGAATGTGGTTCTATTACACCCGGTATAGCACTAACTATTTGCGCTAATACAATAAAATAAGTACCTAAACAATAACTACAGCCTCCTTTGATCAGTTAAGTATCAGACCGAACCTAGTGAAAGATAACAAAGGCTCGAACAAAAGAGTAACAAATGTTAAGATCCCTCGCAGACTGCAGACTTTCTGATCGGTCTATACCTACAGTCTATAGTTTTATCAGGTTGGGCTGCTAGTGCAAACAATACTAAATCGTTACATGAGTACTTACATCTTCATACTGATTAAGAGCCTTGCGGAAGACATACAAACGTACTTTATTTTCGAATTTCTACATTATTGTATTATTTAGATTAGAATAATATTTTTCTATGTTCCTAGTCACATTTTGTTTTCAAATACATAGGTGTACCCTAAAATGCAAAACATAATAATTACCTATAGACATCATTTCGTCTTGTTTGTTTCATACAACGATATCTTTCGTGTGGTTGCCATGGGAACATAGCTTCATCAAATTAAAGTTTAGCATCACAAAGTGCAAAATACAACAAGTTTTCATTAATTATTTTTGGTATTACGGAACACGAATTTCAAGCCGCAGGTCTCTCTGGAGCACGACCAAACTATCGGCTGATCTAAAGACTGCTGCAGACGCTGCCGTCTGCAAAGGATCTTATGATTTACATCTGGTTTTATGGCCTGTAAAGTAGCCGTCAGGATTTTCAATTTACCTGTCTACTGGTTACACGCCATTAGCGATATTAATCGATATTATGATTGCGAAGTGGTTTTAATTAGAAGTAGGTAATCGTTATGGCAGTTCATTAGTATTGGGATGTCGAAAAGTGATAGTAGTCTATTTATCATTCACGTGGAAACCTAAAGATGTATCCACTTATACAACGTGTAACATTATTGTCCCTATAAGCCAAAAAGGGGCTTATTCAGACCAAACACGTGAATAGATTTGGCATGTGCAAAACTTGCATACAATACAATATGTTGGAAATTTCTATTTTTTTGTTTTTGAAATTTGCGACCACCCTTAGTGTTTATTTACTTTGCGTATGTATTCAGCCTGTTAGAACACATGCTCACGCACCCTTCTATCACCGTCGCACCCACACATTATCACGTGTGCAATGCCACTTTTAAAGAAAACTTTAACACGCTTTTCATGAACGAAAAAATTCGAAATATTAAAAGTCGTAGAACAAAATGTTGAAGAATGCTCTCCTTTCGGACTCATAGGGACATTATGTTATACCCTGTATAATAATACTCGATATCTACTAGAGCTGTAATAGTAAATGAACTGTGGTGTTGAACAATGATCCAGTGACGACAGAGCGTTTGTTTGAAACGATTGACATTGATCGACCGTTGATCAATATGTCTCTAACATACATGTCTAGTCCAGACTAAACAGTCTTATCAATCGTTGTGATCACAAGCACTGAGGAAATAGATAATATTGGTAATGTTTACAAAAACGTGGGAAGCAAAGCTTTAGTTGTTACTCAAGTTAAGTCTCTTTAAGAGGCACTTTACATGACGACAGTTGAAGCTCCTGAGGGTATTACTTCATAGTTTGTACAAACAGATGTGAGATTTGATATTTTGTCACTCATTTACGCTTGTTCATGATAATATAATTCGTTCATGGAAGATATCATGCACACCTAATACACTAGGTTATGTTACGAAAGCAAAAATATTGGTGCCACCAACCCCACTGATGGGGATTTGTCAGTGGGGACTCCTGGAATATACCAAAGTAATTAGCCAATCTTAGTTATTTCCACTTAATGTGACTGAACCACGGACCCTTTTATTTTCCGTGGTAAACCAGACTATTACTATCTCTTTACCGTAGTCCACCGAACCACGAAGATGTGAGACATTTATGGCGTAAAATGTATTTTTGGAATCGATTAATTCATTTATTGTGTACTCTATAATTTGGCAGTTGATTAAGATACGTGTCTTGCATCATTTTGAGTTCTTTAGGCCTTATTTAAGTTTGTGAACAGTCGTAAAGATATGCCCTAAGTAGTCGCAAAGATCAAACGCTTCCATCCCACAGAATGGAGTTTCCCAATAGCCATAGATCATACGCATCCAAGCGGTCACGCTCATCGCAAACTGATTATCAGAGTGATAATAACAAGCTACGCTTAAAATGCGAACAAAGATTTAATAAATGAAAACCCGTCATTGTTCGTCTAACAAACTCTCTCTTCAACTATTGTTTCATAGTTTGGGATTGTGACTGCGTGCAGTGACTCTGTCAATAGTTCATAGATTATGGTTGTTTCTTATGTTCTACGTAATTGAGTCTAAGTTTTGATAGATATTGACGTAAACGAATTCTTCTGCTGGCACCGTTTCTAGGGACTGTAGAAAGTCTAGTTGTCTTTCTATAGTCTCTAGAAAGAAGAAAATTTTAAATAATTATGAAAATGGTCACGTGACTTTTCGTTCGCTCAGTCTGACTTTCGGAAAGCTTTTACGATATAGGATCGATATAGGAAATATTCATAATTCGTTTTATAATTAAAAGTTTTCAATACCGTTCCCATGAGGCGTTCCGAATGCAGAAAAGCCTACTTTACAGATATATTTATATATTTAGCAAATTCATTTCCAATCTCTAGCTATTGTAGAATATCAACTTAGTCAGGGTCCATCGAAAACCTTAGGAATTTAAAAATATAATATGCATGATTTTCTGTCCATGTCTCAAATTATCTCTCCGCGGTTTGTATCAATAAAACACGTCATTTTTCGGCTCATTACATCATTTCACACTCTCACAGAGGAAGAAGGATAATTACATAAGTTCTCATACAACTGTGAGTGTTAAATAGGTTATTGGGGTGTGGACAAATTCATAAATCAATAAAAAATCCTGCTTTTATATTTTTCTGTTTTTAGAATGTTATTTTGTGTCACCAGAGAAATTACTTAGATCGTTAATATCTAAATTAAATGATGTAATTTTAATTAAAATTTATCGTAATTTTCCAGATCAGTGTGTAAACATGAAACAGCGACTGCGTTACGCTTATAACTTTGAAAATTTGTTGGATTAGGAAGATAATTTACTATTATTTGATAATCAGATTGTAAAAATTTGGTTAAAATCCTTGATAGCAGTCCAAAACTCATGGTATCAACTTACGCCGTTGCTAGTCATCAATAAACTCATGTTATCCAAAAACTCATTCTATCGGATTTAGACAACCAGGGGGCAGTTATTCTCACACTTTCCCCACAAGACCACATTAAATTCCTTCGATTACACGCATTGTAAATATAAAATGTTACTACAAACAAACAAACTTCAAAGGATCTGAGGCAATAAAGCGATTAAAAGCGATCATCAAACAACCACTTCGTAGGTATGTTGAAAGACAGGCTTCCGTTAGTTGCGTAAGTTTAATTGAAAATTAATTTTGCAAGCTTTTCTTGAAAAACTTTAATAAATAAACTATTTACATAACTAAATTAAAATTATGATTTAAAACCTGCTGGGTTACCTACCCTCTACATTGACACAGAACCAATCTGGGTGGGGTATTTTGATTCATTCGGATCGATGTCGGAAACTTTCGAAGGAGATCTCGAAATTGCTATTTGAAATTTTCTAATGTTTCCGATATCGATCCGAATGAATCAGAATAGCCCACCCGATTGGAAATCTGCTGGCTACCGCAAAACGGAAACTAGAAACCTATGTCAATAAAAGATGACACTATTTTGTCTTCAAAACAAACGACTTGACGTATGACTCGACTTGACTAAACTTAAGTATTTAGAAAGAAATTAGAAATTTCAAATAATCCACTTGACACTGGCAAAATTGTCTGTCGAAATGACGGACAGAGGCCATATATAAGAGAAGAAGAAGAAGCACAGATAATTTCATGGTTGTCAGTGACATTTGGATAAATCGGACTTTAAAAAAAGGAGGAGGTTCTCAATTCAGCTGTATTTTTTTGGAGAATGTCATCTTTCCTAGAAAGATTGATGTGATGGTAGTTGATAACTAAATATCCCCAGACCAGCCAAGGTAGCACAGCTAGTATTCCGAAAACTTAACAACCATTTACAAAATATTTATGGATGTTTTACGATCACAAATCACCAGATCCTGATGAGTGATTAGGATGTGTGAGCAATTTGTTTTATCGGTGTAATTACTGCGCCGGCGCCTGTGATCCTTTAATATAGGTGATGTAGGTCAGGGTTCTGGGGGATTTAACGGGATTTTAAGTGGGTTTTAAAGATTGATGTTACGAAATAGGCAGGATAAACAAATATAAATAATAGGCACTTGATATTCATCCAGGACTGAGTCGAGGCTGAGCACTAATTTTATGACAGCACTTGATAAGACACAAATTGGGCATTTAAGATCATTTTTAACCGACTTCAAAAATAAAAAGCCAACCGGGTGTTTTATAATGGTCCCATATTAAGTAAGTACCACCTGTTATAAAGAGTATCTAGACTACTTCGTAGTTTTATTCTAGTACTTCTAGAACTTACTATAACTTTTTAAAAAACTCTACATCTTTTTGGGCGAAACTCTACATAATTTTAACAGCTCTTTTTATCAGTATCTAAGTATCTAAAAATCTTCTAATAAAAAATGGAAAGGTTGAAGCATTAACCCTATAGTGCTGTCATAGTTTGATTATTTAAATTGTGTAAATTCAATAAATTGCATTACGAAATTTTATCTAGAATTAGTAAAGAACCTACTTATTTAAATAGATACGACACAGATCGACTAACATAAATGTAAATCAGATTGAATTTTAGCGCAATTTGATCGCACTCGAAGGATTTGAATTACTAACATGTTCATGTTAAATTTTGCATTAATTTTAAGCAGAACATTTAAATTATTACAATCTAAGTTTACCAATTCAGTAACCGGCCGTTTAATCACCGCTTACCCATTAAAATAAACTCAGACCATTCAGGCCACATAATGTTTTATGCAAAAGCGCTAAAACTCTGTTAGTTTTACCTTTTTTATGAAAAATTTTAAAATCGTATAAATTAAGCTCAGAAAGATTTTATGTTTTTTTTGTTAAATGCCCTTACTAAACCTATTCATGAAGGTGCCAGCACATACCTATATAATCTTTTCTATCAGTCGGCTTTTACCTACCTAACTCACAACAATCATTTCAGACGGCGCCGTACATGGCGCCCTTTAGATTGAATAGATTAATTGGTGGCATAAGGTATAGCGTAATGTAACGCAGGTAGTATAGGTCAGTTTATTCAGTTGTCAGAGTAATCTGTCATGTTGAGGATTATGCTGCTAATAAACTCATTTGTATATAACCAAGTGGAAGTAGGTAGATTCATTTTGAGTTAGCTAACCAGCTACTTAAATAATCATAAAGAATAATTTTAACACAAAATTCATCTCTCTTGAAATGTCTGGCATATGTCAGTAGTGTACTTCACAGTCAGATAATGGTGACTATCATCTAAGTTGAGTCTTAGTTTTTCTAGATTAGATTAAATAGATGGGTGGAAATATACCTACTCTATCTACCACGTAGATATTAAATTTACCCATTTGTTTGTAAATCATAATACTTACTCAGTTTTATTATTAAAGATTAGTTCGATAAGCATAATAAAAACATTTTAATTAAATTGCTAAGGAAAACTAGATACCTACATAAAACTAGATGCATGTAAATAGGTACCTACTAAAATGCATCCCATAGACGGAAAACAACAACAAAATGGTTAAAACGTGGTTAATACCTATGTGGGTAGATTTGTGTCATAAATAATAATGTTATGACAAAGTGGCTTGAATCATTTGAGGCGTCTAGACCGATGCCAATTATCTAAGTTATTAAATAATACATAGCTCTTTATTTACTTAAGCTGTTTTTGTAATACAGAGCGTTACATAATGTGCCTACAAGCCCGAAAGGGGGTATTCTACACGTCATGGCGAACGTTTGTTCTACGACTTTTTCATACATGAAAATTCAAATTAGCATTGTAGTGTCTATGTGTGAGTGTGACATGATACGAGGGTGCTTGTGCATGTGTACATGCTGTATACAAACGCAAAGTAAACAAGCACTTAGGGTTGACATTTTCTAACATAAAAATTACAAAATGTTGTAGGTATTCAACTTTTGCACAATGCCAATCTGCACAAAAAACTGGCACAAAATGCACTAAAATAGGTTAAATATGATACCGTGCCTCTCTGTTGCAACATAAACATACCTAATAGTTTATAGAAGTTTATACTTATTTTACTTATTGTTCTCAAAAAAACACGTGTGAGGTCTGTTATTTGCCGGCAGCTACTTATTCTTTTGTTCGTATTATTTATTGCAAATTAAGCTGCTCTACTTGTCATTTATAATCTGTAGCTACGGAATGCATTGTCGCCGCTGCTGGCTTGATTTATGACTTTTCGATTTAAATGCTGGCGACGTTCTTGGCGGCATTCTGAATAGCTAATGATGCAGTTGAAGAAAAACCTGGTAAACTCTGTAAGGGGCGATTCCAATCTCAAAGTTGAACGGCAAAGTTTTAAATCATGGTCAGTTCGTACTACCTCAAAGTTATTCTGTGACTAAATTGTGAGATTAGGATGTCATTTGATTTGTTTTCGCGTATATTTTGCTGTCACGTGTCTAAAAAGAATGATCACGTGGTACAAAATTGTACCACGTGACCTGAAAAAATTACACTGGACAGTGAAATATAACTTGACAGCAAAAGATTGGAATACGGGGGCAGGCTATTCATTATATTTTTTCATTCATGAACATCTCACACAACGCCCTCTAGTTCCAAACTAAGCAAAGCTTGTGATATGGGAACTAGATGGCTGATAGAATACTTATATAGGTACTTTTTTTTTGTAAATATATCTATGGTCATTATCATGAAAGAACTATGATCTCAATGGCCTCTACGACTTGGCTACCTAGCGCTATGCAGCTTAAACCCAAACGCAATTGGAAATATGACTGAATTTCGGAGTAGGTACTGGCAGGTTGTGAAAACTCATGGCTGCAGCAGTACCCGTCATTTGCGCGCTATTTATATGCAAATCTCCGATGAGAACAAGAGTTACGGACAGCAACTGATTAACATTACATAAGAAACTGACAGTCTTTAGGATTATGTTCACCAAAATACTAACCGTCCGTTAGAACTTGCTTAATCCATTAGCTACCAGCCTCCCTAGTCAAGTTAAGATTTTACAATCGAGAACAGTAAAATGGATACGTCTTTTCGTTTAGAAATGTCAAGCTGCAGGGCCTAACCTGCACTGAATAAAATTTCGCTGGATTGGTATTGGATTAGAATGTGAAGTGCGTGTAAATAATGCGCAGAAAGTTAATAGTCTCAATTGAAATGGTATCCAGTATTTAATATTCGTTTTTGTAATTATTATCTGCTGTCGTAAATGCTTGTTATTTTTCTACTATTCTTATTCAATATCATTCTGGAAAAGTTCGATTTGAGAGTCCCAGATGCCAGTTACCGAATCGTTTTGTTTATTGCGACTCGGAATTAGTGATTACTCACAGCCAACACTATTCATATTCTTAAATATTATCATGCACTTTAGATATATGATTAAATAAATCATGCAAAACAAAATACATTTATTATTTTGTTTCGGCCTATAAATAAGTTAAGCAGCGAAGGGTTAGTTAAAGGAGTTTCAATAACAATTTGTGGTGAACTGCGGTGTAGTGCCACCGAGTTTATGGTTGAAATAATAATGGAACAAGTCTTAACGGGTTATTGCGTATTTAGCTATTTAAACACTGTTTGGTTCCTGTCTTTTTGTGAGCACTCCGCTACACATTTGAATATATCATAAGGGCCGTATGCTCATTATTTACTTAAGTCTGGATCAATGCTTAAGTTATAGATCTGAGTAGAGTTTTAATTCCAAAACGTTGCTAAGTGTCGAATTTATAAGTAAAATTCAGCCAAGTTTGAATAGGTTCTCAAACATCTGATCGTGTGGAACTGGCACCTAGAACCACCTAGTTATACAAGACGATTCCAAATGATCCTTATGATTTTATTGAATAAAAAACTACTATAACATCAAAATCTATGCTTGAACATAGATTTCATCTGCAATTTTTCTAAAGAAAACGCTTGAGAAGAGATTTTTTGTTTTCTTGGATTAAACGTGACTTGAGTCTGGATTTATATCTGAATCTGTACTCAGCTAATTTGAGTCCAGCAGGAATATGCCAATCAAAGTTGAACTGCAAAGTTTTAAATCATGGTCAGTTCATACTACCTCATAGTTATTCTGTGACTAAATAGTGGCATTATGACGTCATTTGATGTGTTTTCGCGCATATTTTGCTGTCAAGTGTCTAAGGCCTCCTACGCACTATGCGGTTAGCCGGAATGCGGCCAGCCGTGCGGCTGACCGCAATAACAAATTTGTACGAGAATGTAGTTTTCATTCGCACTACGACGCGGCTGCCGGCCGACCGCTCCGGTCGTTCTGAGCGCTGCGGCCCGACCGGCGGCCAGCCGGACGGTCGCCATACACACTACGCGGATATGCTAGTTTGCGGTTGCCCGCCATTGACGGTAAACGTGTTCACCAACGTTCGCGCATTTGATAGTTTATTACTATGGATTTCGATACCGAAAAATTTATAATCGAGATACAAAATAGGCCAGCGATCTGGAATGCTAAATCAGCAGAATATTCCGATAAAAACTTCTTGGAGCCGATCCAACCGCAGACCACTACGGTTTCTAAACGCACTTTCCGGTTGGAGTTGCGGCTATCCGCCACCCGGTTAACCGCAAGCGCAACCGCTTCCTACGGTTAGCCGCACGGCTGGCCGCATTCCGGCTATCCGCATAGTGCGTAGGAGGCCTTAAAAGAATGATCACGTGGTACAATTGTGACCTGAAGAAATTACACTGGGCAGTGAAATATAACTTGACAGCAAAAGATTGGCATACGAGGGCAGATCAGTGCTTAAGCAATTATTGAGCTTAAGATTACTTGGGTTAGAATACCTAAGTGCGGTTACACACGTGCAGATTGAACCAGTTGACTAGAAGTTTGCTTTTTCCTCAAAATCGTGACCACACAGATTGCTACGTCAACAATGACGCTAACGTGGGAACTTACTGTCTCATTGCTCTTGTTACCACGTGTCTGCGTGAAAAGATGCTCTTGTGGATACAAAATAGTGAGATCTATTTGCAATGTATGCGAACTGCCAAGGAATGGAACTCGTTGCCGTCTTCTGTCTTTCCTGAGAAATATAATCTGGGTCTTTTCAAGGCAAGACTGAATAGGTGTCGTCTAGACTGTCCTGCTCCATCGTCGGCCTCATCGTCACTTACCATCAGGTGAGATTGTGGCCAAAGGACATTCTATATTATATAAAAAAACGCACCGGGTAATCAAACAGGAGTATCTACCAGCTTATAAGTGTCTTATTGCGATAAAAATTTCCGTTGGAGTCTTATGTCGACGTGATACAATTCTACTTAGGGACTTAACCCTATTACTTCGACTGTTCCATCACGGGTTATTCTCTCTGTAATGCATTGTGTGACGTCTCAGATTCTACCTATAGTGCGGTCGGTGGCTGGTTGTCTGAAAAAATAAACGTCGAACTTCCTTTGTTGTTTGGTTTCAAAACGGCCTTGGATTACTAGCCAAGACCTACTCAGGGCCAAGAATTTAGCATAAAATAGTTATGTAACAGTCCATGAAACTACAATTTTCAGTACTATTTTCGGTAAAATACGGTCGTAATTTATAAATAACTTCTAATTCCGAGTGGAAACACTTTAGCTCATATAGTTTAGGACCTCGTAAATTGTACCTAGTTTTGAAATTATGTTGTTGCTTTATGATAAGCGAATTTTGTGAAATACAACCTGAAAGTGTTAATTTTAATTGCTCTATAGCGGCAGTATTCTACGAAAACATGCTCTGTGGGAGTGGGACGTGCTTAGTCATATTATGTCATGTAATTGCACCGTCATCCATAATTCCTTCCCCTTGAAACCAACATTGCTGTTTGACGGCAAAAATACGGTAGTACCTAGTACTCTATTACTCTTTGGTCAACTAATCTTCTCGGATACTATGGAAGGGAAACAAAAGTTGGCTTCCCGACAAACTTGACTCCATTCAAAAACCAGGTAATTTTATTGCACGAAATTCCTCGAAGCTCCCACGGTCTATTAGCAGGGACATGCAAAGTAACCCGGTTTGGTTCTCCGCGCGAACTTCAACGGTGTAGAATTACGGTGCATCTTATTTAGATGAATTATACAGCATCAGGAGCTTTTTATCTATGCCCCGATGACAGGGCCATGCCCCGCTGCAGTACCTGGGACACTTTTTAGATGGAGTAAACTTGTCCAGCACCTATACCATCCTCTCAGCTTAGTCGGTATTACCCAGAAAGACGTCGTGCGTTGATATTGTATTAGGATTGGTAAGACATGATGCTATGCTATACCTATTTATCTTGACATATTCTTATAGACTCTATGGTGTCAAAAGTCCAGACAGATAGCCAAAATGCCCAGCAAATGATCAAATCCGGACGCCTTGTAACCCTACACAGTGACTAATAAAAAGCCCAAGAGGCACACTAACCGATACCGACAACCGGCAGTGCGCGTGTCGGAGCTTACTTAGTCAATCCTCATCGATTATCTAAGGGAGAACGCAAACCAAAGACAAAACGTCTTGTCGAACAGTTAGTGATGTGAAACTTCTCAGTAAAACTTTTTTAGTTACGATATGCTTCTTTTTATTTGCTGTTTTCGTTACTTGCTTATTTAATGAGAATCATCCTAAGTACTTAATAATATTATTAAGTACACTACATAATTACTATATATTCTTATTTATTAAAAAACACAGTTTATTCTCTAGGTATGTGCGTATAAAGCAATGTTTAATAGGTAGGTATTAAACAATGCTATAATAGATAGGTAAACATACTTAAAAAAAGTCTGTCGTGTCAATTGTTGTGAGTTTCGTTACAACGAAAACAGCATATGACGAGGAAGCATTCATCATATGCTGTTTTCGTTATAACAGAAAATTTATTTTCACGTCACTAAGTACGCGACAAAACAGTTTTGTCGATAGATGTGCGTTGGCCCTAAGTTACCGACGTTCTGCGCCGTCATTTGGATGGGTGACCGCCATTGGCATTTACATCTGAGCGTTTCCCGAAAAAAAGTTTTTACGTCGCACACTACTATTATAAATGTCAAAGTTTGTTTGTGTTTCAATAACGCTGTAACTACTGGTCCGATTTGGAAGAAACTTGGACTATATGATAATTCGTATCCTGGATTAACACATAGGCTACTTTTCCCGGTTTTTTAGGTTAGGTACCTAAACGGTTTTTTTTTCGTGGATGAAGTCGCGAGTAACTGCTAGTAAACTATAAATAAGTAGGTACTTCAAGTTTCATCCAAAACCTATCGTTGCGAGAACCAAACATCCAGACGACATCATGTAAATGTCGTGTCGTGTCGTGTCGTATGGATTGAATTGTGAAAGCACCCGATCAGTCTAATTATGAGGTGTTGTGTTTGTTATGGCGGAGTCGTGAGGACCGAAATAGTTCCAGGAATTTAGGGAAGTTGGTTTGATGCTGGAGTTGTTTATACTAGTGGAACTTGCGGCGTTGGGAAAGTTCGTCTGATGTTAGCCACCAGGGGTATTCCAATCTCAGTAGAACTGCATAGTTTTAAATCATGGTCAGTTCATACTAACTCATAGTTATTCTGTGACTAAATAGTGACATTATGATGTCATTTAATTTGTTTTTGCGCATATTTTGCTGTCAAGTGTCTAAAAAGAATGATCACGTGGTACAAAATTTCAACACGTGACCGGAAGAAATTACACTGCCGTGCAAGTACCGTTCTTGTCGATCGCTTAATTTGACATTTAGAATCGTCAAAATTCGATACTTCGTACTTGCAACTATGGATAAAACCATTTTTATCGAATTTTGACGATTCTAAATGTCAAATTAAGCGATCGACAAGAACGGTACTTGCACACCTGGGCAGTGAAATATAACTTGACAGCAAAAGATTGGAATACGGAGGCAGGTGCAATACGAGCTTTCATAAAGGTGACTGATAGTGAAATAAATACCCTCTTATTTTTGCAAAGAAATTACGGCAGTGGGGATTTCTAAAATAATAAACTAGCGGAAATTGCTTGATGGAGATTTAAAGAATCAAAAGTGCAACACAAAATGCAACACGGTAATTATAGAATTTGATATATTTTTAACCACCGACTTTAAAATAAGGAGGAGTGTCTCAAATGAGGGTAGTTATAGGCATACGCTGAGTCGAAACCCTTTTGCTGCTGTAGCACACAAACACCTACTAGCGTCCATGTTCATTTTTTTGTTACTTTTTACTTTATTTTTATTTTTGTTGGTTTTGTTCTGTAAGTGTACTGTGTGTTACTTAGTGTGCAAATAAATGCCTGTCTATCTATCAAATCGGCTATACGTTTTTTAGCCGCCTTTTCAGAAATCGTTTCATGCTGCAATGTGGAAAGGAGATCAAAAATATAGCTGTTTGAAAGGGGGAAGGAAAGGCTGTGTGATAGAAAAGGGTGGATACCTAGTGCCTACGCTGTGAAGCATTGTTATAGGCAGAGGTAACCGCTTAACATCAGATGGGCCATTAGTTGGTTTAATTATTTTTTTCATAAAAGCTATCTAATTAATAAAATACAGTCGCCAATAACTTGTAAGTACAGTGTGTTGAAATTGGCACACGATATTCTATTAGCATTCACAATACAACTTTAAGCTCACAATGTGCTCTTAATTGTATCAACCTACAAATGTTTACAATAATAAGAGTATTTCAGGCTGACTTCCTACAACGATAGTGCTGCGACATGGTAGCGATTACACTATCGATAGTGTCGATATTTCTCAACAGAACGCGTAACTGTTATCGAAAATCGATAACCTTTAGGGATTTCCGCGCTTACTAGCGAAAGTGATCTTATCTAGGTGAGGTTTAGGTGAAACATTGTAACCCTGGGTTTACTAAAACAATGAACGAGCTCACAATAGTTCGTGCTTTGTAGATATTTTTGACCCATAATCCAGTTTTGAATGACACGGTTTTAAATAGCTTTTTAATTCTTTTTCTAACTATGATTAAGAAGTAAAATATCTATAACTAGCAGCAGTTACCCGCGACTTCGTACGCGTCTACAGTTTCCGTGTACATTATATTATCTGTGCGTGTACCGAGCGGATACTTCTTTGAGAAACTTGACATTACACCTCATTACACAAATTAAAGAACATGTCAATACGATTATTTGAGAATAAATAGAATAACCAAAGAATCTACGTGTTGGGGAATTCCAGTCTAACACTATATTGAAAATTAAACCTAAATTAAATGAGGTCAAATCTTTGTTCACCTTGTATCACAATGGTAATGACCGTCATTTTTAAATGTCACCACGCCATGCAACAAAATAATCTTTATCCACGTTATTGATAAGTATTATTGAATTGAACTCAACCATTTGTCTTGTACAATGAAATCATGACTTAGTTCTCAGTTTCATTGATATTTATATGCAGAATCATTTACGTAGAAAGCTAATTGTCGGCGCCGACACGCTTCATTCTAGCTACTAGGTTATTCTCAAACTTAGACGATGTTACTTACTTAGAAAGCGGTAATGTCAAACAACTTCTCGCGCAAACATTTCAGCATTTTTGATGATATACTCATTGAAAGTAATTATTCAAATCGCAAAGCTTCACGATCTAGAGGATAACAATGCAAAGGTTCAGCAAAAAATATAATTTTGATCCAAACAAGTTTTATGACTAAAGAATGTCCACTAAAATTGGTCACCAATGCACTGACATGCATTGGTATAATACATGTACATACATGTATTTTGTTTAGAAAACTTTGTCATTTGTCTTTGTATTTTAAACGGTGATTTACTTTTGACAGAAGTTAAGAGACGATTTTAAGTAAACCCTAGAACTTTTATTAACGTTTTGGTTATCCCAAAAAAGCTAGAAACCACGGCTAGATTTACCTAGATTTTAACACGTTTTTAATGATTTTTCTGCGGTGTATTCGCTTTGAATACTGTTTACTGTGTAAACGTGTCACAGTATGATATAAACAAACTTTAATCAGATCTTAACAAATGACCGTCCTTGTAGTTCGACAAAAGGTTTAATCGAATACAGTATTTTACATTATCTTACACCTTTAGGGGGTTGAGTATGAAATAACCTGACCGCCGCGTTACGTAAACCAAACGTATTCGAATCATATTGCGCGTCAGCCCCAGCTCGACTTCCGAACGTTGTAGCGTCACCACGCAGTGTATCACAGATACGCTACAGTTTCGATACGTTTACGTCAGACCCCAGTTTACTTGTGAAGGTAAGTAAGTGATACTAGATATGAAATAAATACTAAGATAATTTGGTGTACGACTGGGTTTGAAGTGTTTGAACCCACGACCACGATCGGAAGGCGGAGTTACTTCCGCTAGACCACCGGAGGATTTTCTACTCGGAAAATCTATGTGCGCAATGTCAGTGATCTCAAATGGTGAAGGAAAACACCGTGAGCAAACTCGCGGGTTAATCATCTCTTTGTCGCTTACCACTTAATAAATCGATAGCACTTCGGGCGCTGCCGTTGACAAACAATTATAGTCCCAAATGATTCATGAACAAGGAACGAACATTGAATACGTAATTAGTAGGTAATCGCGTGCTTCACTTGAGACTTGAGAACTATTCGAACATAATTAACCGACTTCAAAAAGGAGGAGGTTCTCAATTCAGAACTCCGTCATTTATGAACCGATTTCATAAATTATTTTTTTATAATAATAAATATTCAGAATAAGCTAGAGTTTCGGAACCGTAAATAATAATTTACAAGTTTAAAAAACTAGAAAAACCGACTTCAATTCGACTACCGGCTTCATCATCATCATCTGATGATGATAAAGCCATTATAGCCATGACAGTTCATTGGGAATGTTCTAGTGACCATAAACACCACTAAAAGTCACAGGAAAGCAAAATACGCAATTTCGTGCACGTGGATGGAATATTTTTTCCAGTTATATCTATTTATAAGCCAAACTACTTATCTGATTTTGATGAAAATTGAATGGGATCAACCTGGAAGTACATCCTTTCAGATTAAAAAAAATTGAAATCGGTTCATAAATGATGGAGTTCTGTGGTAACACATTAGAAATACAACCGAATTGAGAACCTCCTCTTTTTTTGAAGTCGGTTAAAAAGAAGGTACGAAATGGCTGTCTCCCTGTTGGATGTGTGAGTTTTTCCGGCGATAAAGTGAGCTAATTGTAAGCTACTACTACTTTATCTGTGGTTAGATAACTACAGGCAAGGCGGGGCCATTCCATTCTGCCACCCCAATCTATAGCTAATCAATTTACGAATGAGGTTGCTCGAATTCTCTGGCATACCTTCTTAACTTGTTTTGCAAACGTAACAATTAAAAAGTCATAGCTAGTGGTGAAGGAAAACATCGTGAGGAAACAAGTTGTCATAGCACATCCGATGGACCTGTGATTTGTCACGTACTGAATATTTACAAATTATGTGATGTTGGACATATTTCCATATTTCCGCCTACTTCTACTTATTAGGTATCTTCAATTTCTTAATCACTGGGGGTGTTTAATAAGGTAAAGGTTTTCATATAAAAAACTGCATTTATTCTCGTGACCCTGCTTACCCCATACTACCATTGTACTACCCGTGCTACTACCATTTTACTATTACCATAGAAATCACTCCGGGATCTCAATAATTTCCCGTGACACTACTGGCTGTGATTCAAACTGGCGTTCCAAGCGGTCTTTAGTAGCACAAACCATTTCTACGTTCGATTCTAACAAGTAGGTATAGGTTTTCTTCTCAAAAATAAGTATGCACTCTGCTCTACCATGTTTGAATGGACTTAAGCTTCCCATTCAGATATTCTCAAGCACCTGTGTATAAGAAAAGGTTCAATAATATCTACCGTATTAAATTCGTGGTCTATTTCGTTTTAATATCTGATACCACACGTTTTACTACACCATAAAACCCGCGTCGCATAACCCAGTAGTAGCCAAAATATATTTATAATCTGAATACAAACCCAATAAACTCTATAAGTGTCCAATTTGGAACGATAAAAGCTGTTTAGCGGCTCACTATAGCACCTTTATAACGCGGACACAAAGGGAACAGACTTTAGTGTAGCAAACAAAAACTTTCCCATGGGCAGTAAAGTTCTGTCTCTCAAAGAAACGGTCACCATTTAGCAGTAAATACGACTTCAAACCTTATTTCCTAGAACTAAACCACATTTTGCTTTGTGCAAATGTCACTCATAATTACGGCCATAATAATAACGAGAAAGGACTGCAATGACATTTTTTGACTGCATGTTTAACTGCACAGTGCAGTCTAGTTGTATCAAAGTGTCATCAGAGTCAATATTCAATCACCACATGAGTATTATTAATCACGTATTATTTTTAATTTAAAGTGAAAACCAGACAAACGACAGCTCAAAAAAATAAAAATGCAGTTGGAGCATTCAAAAGAGAATAAAATATAGATGGCTCACATTTAAATTCATCGGTTGAATAATGTTGTTCGTCGAGCGTGCGGTCCATCTGAAATCGATGAAGTCCATCTAACATCCAAAGCTCAACTTTTACGTTGAGCATTTATCACAAATGAAGCATCCAATGAAAGTATTCATCCGCATAATAAGGAGGAAACTCAATGAAAACAAGCAATCGCCTACGCGAATTCTTCCTACAACCATGTTAGAAAGATCCTTCATACTCCATGATAATAGACTAAAGCAACACTTGGAAGAAGGGTCAAGTAAACTGGTTTATAGGAAAAGATAATTTCAATGAGAGCTGTTATGTATAAACCAAATTACATAAAGGTGTAAAATGATGAGATTTAAATGCATTATTGGTTGTTATTGATTCGAGATGAAAGTTAAAAAATAAAGATTTTACTACGATATATTTAATCTAAATACAAATCAAACTAATGTTGGTGTTGTGTTGTGGCTCACCACATTCAAAACATAATATTTCAAAGTCAAAGCTCTTTTATTCAATAAAATCACAAGGATTATTTAGAATCGTCTTATATAACTAGGCGATTCTAGGTGCCAGTTCCACGCGACCAGAGCCTAAAAGAACGAGCTATAAACTACAGCCTGGTTCCTAGCGTTTTTTTTTGTACGATAATTTTTACAAAGAAATTATAATTAAATACTGGTATATTTGAGCAAGCTATACTTTAGTCCATATGAAATCATTTAGCACTAGATAATAATATAGATTTATTTATTAAAACTTATACAGAAAATTATGACTAATACAGTATTTACAATATTTATAATATGTACAAAATACACATGAAGCAGTTGAGCTATCTACACACCGTTGCAAACGATTTATAGTACTGATCCAAATCAGTACCAAAATATCAATAATATAGATAAATTGAATAACAATATCAATAGATTGTAGAACCGACAATCGTTGGAGCAAACTAATACTGGAGTGGAGACCACGTTTAGGCAAGCGTAGTGTAGGACGCCCTCCGGCGAGATGGGGCGACGATCTGCGAAATGTAGCTGGCAGACACTGGATGAGAAGAGCCGAAGACCGAGCTCAATGGCGCGTCTTGGGAGAGACCTACGTCCAGCAGTGGACGAGTATAGGTTGATGATGATGATGATAATGATCAATAGCCAAATTAAAGCGGTATTTATTGCAAAAGTACCAACTTCATTAGAAGGTATAGATTTACAATCACATAAAATTTACGAGTAAATTAGTAATCATAATAAATATAATAGTCATGAATAGCTTAACCAACTTGACTAATTAAGTGGCGTCAGTCATTAGCCGAATAAGGGCAGGTTTCGATTTGCAGGCACCTTAAATGGCATGGTATGCCTAAATCGAGATGTTTTATGAAGCCTAGGTTAATCCTAACCCTATGTTACAAACAATAAATGTAAGTACATAAAGGGTCTGGGGCAATGCAGGTCTCCACTCGCATCAATTTAATGTGGCAGTAAATTAGTTTTGTTATTTTTAAGTAGTTATTTGTTCTATCGAAATCTCTATTGCAGCGGGAATTATAAAAATGTAATAAAAAGTCATTATTTTGATAACACGACAAGAAAACGGGACGGTGACATCTTTTTTTCATTCCTAATATAAGGTTAGAAAAGTCTAGAGACTCTTTGGACAGTTTACTGACTCATTATATACCTACAAGACAGATAAACTCCAAAGTAAACAATAATTTTTTTCTTGAGGTAATAGTGTACCTCCTATAATACTAAGGAAATCAAATAAAATAATATTTTTTTTGTTCAGTAAGCACCTACATACTTATCTAGGTAGGTATCTAATAATACAAGTGACAATGTAGCTAATAAAATAAACATGAAGTATTATTTAGATTAGGTACTTAAAACCTTTTTTTTTCAATCACCTCTTCCCAATGACTACAGGCCATGTAGGTACAACTTTTTTAAAAAAAAGAACGTCCGTCGAAGGGTGTTCTGAGAACTTGAAAAGCGCACGCATAACTATTTTTATACTTTTTGTTTGGCTTTTCTAACATTGATTTTCCGGATTATTAACCGACAAAAAATATGGAAGAAGGAGAACGGTGCATCAATTGTACAATATGTTTAGGCCATAGAAGGAGAAGATTTTTGGTGCAGGCTCAACCAGTTAATATTGTTGAAGCTGTGTCATTGTGGATAGCCCCAATTCAGGTATGTTTGTGCTATTTTATATTATTGTTATGAGACGAGTGACGAAACAAGTCCAATCCACAGAGGACGTACCCTTTGTGGCATTGTAGTGCGTCAATCTCAGACGCTCAGCGAACTATACAGAGCTATGATGGATGTTTCAATATGTGATAAAACCCGAATCGAGGAATTCCGTAGAAGAACTAATATCGACATAATAAATAAATAAATATTCATGGACTTTACACACAACGCCCTCTAGTCCCAAACTAAGCAAAGCTTGTGATATGGGAACTAGATGGCTGATAGAATACTTATATACTTTTTTTTTGTAAATACATACTTATAATACATAGTAACACCCAGACATAGAACAAACATCTATGTTTTCCACGTACAAATGTTTGTTCTCGGTGGGGATCGAACCCACGACCCACAGCACGGAAGGCAGAGCCATTACCAACTGAGCTGTGACGCCTGTCAACATATTTTTATTTTAGAGTTTTGTTTATTTTTTTATTATACCCTGACTTGTACTCATACCTAAATAAAATGTAATTCATTCACTCACACCACTACTATCGTTTGCTATTATGTTTAAGTAGGTAGGTAGGTTATGGTATGCATGCACCTAGGTAGATATATCTAACAAACGTAACAAACGATAGTATCTATCTATGTAGTGATAGTATCTATGATATTACTTATCACAAACTTCGAGAAAAGCCGTAGGTGAAAGCTAGTAAGTCAAACAAATACAAACTGTCAATTAAGTCATCGAAAAATACCATTTTCAGGCAGACAATCTTTGTTATTTGACGAAGTTTGGATGTCGAATAACTAAGTATTCCCGTTGCTTTTTAATAAAATTATTACGTATATTAAAAGTACGTTACAATTACATTGTAACAAAGAAAGTTTCATTAATGCGAGTTTAAAAAAAATCGGGACCTGGGCTCCATAGATTTTTGCCCCAGACCCTTTACCAGCAAGTAAGCTTCTTTTAATTAATGGCCACTGTCCATCCGACACACATGTCAACATTTTGTTTTTATTCTTTTGTCTCTAATTTGTCGTTATTTTGAGTAATATTATTGGTTGTAAATGTTATAATTTAATGCATGTTGCTAGATTTTTATATGTAGGTACTCAAAATATTGTTTAAAATAAATTTGAATCTCTAAAATACAGTTAAATAACAGGGTGTTCTAGAGAAAAGTTTAAAAATCTATTGGTGACAGATGCTAATAAGGTTCGGTCAAAAATTTGTTTAAAACGTCAACACGTTTCAAAATATTCAAAGAAACGTAGAGTATTTGGCTACCGTTTCGTTGGTTTTATCACTCGTCGATGCAAAATACTATAATCTCGGATTACTAGTTGGTAACCGTTAATTTGTGCAATTAATATTCTAGTTTTGCTCGATTGGGTTATCTCAAGTTAGCCTTTTAGGGACAATTATCTTAAATAGAATGTCGTCTCTTCAGTGCATTTAGCAGCTTTTGCAATTGGTAGCTCATTCTTCGTAGACTAGAATAACGTAAACAAATCCTTAATTTTGAATATTATTTTCAAAGAATATTGAAACTTTTGGGGGACTTACAAACTTTTGTCACACGCAAACCGTCAGAACGAGACATTTTATATAAACAATTTACTTATTGAAGATAAATTAAATAGGTCGTAGGATAAGTACCTATAGCTTGTAGATAAGTATAGCATGCTCCTTTTAATTGATCTTGTCTTTAAAAGGCCGACTAGGTTGGTATCCCTAGGTGCTGGGCAAGACTACTCCATCTAAACTATGTCCCAGGCACTGCAGTGTCCCGTTCATCGGTGTAGTGTTTGTATCTACTTAGTAGATACTGTACCCTATCTCACATGCACAAGTAAGTGAGGTAACTGCCGGTGTCAATCTCCCGACCTGTCAATGTCATCCGTACGTCCGGATGACATGACGTGGGGCTCGTGAGAGGAAATGCCAGACAGGGCTAAAACAGACACACTAGGATGGCGGCGCTACCGATATCGAGGTATTCGATCTTGGTGTATTGGTGAGCCAGGGAGAAGGTTAAAACACAGGACTTTACAATCGGGACATGGGTAAAAAGTGATTCCTGACGCTGTATAGCATCTAGATTAGATGCAAAGGCCTGATTATTATTATTAGCACGCAATGGTGAAGATAAAACACAAAACTTTAGTAGGTTTTAGATGAAGTCATCCAGAAATATTATTGAAGGGAAGGTAGAAGTAAAGAGAGGAAGAGGAAGACCGCGTATTAGCTATATGAGACAAGTGAAGGTGAAGATCGATGTCATGTCATGTAAGGACGTCAAGGAAGCTGCCCTGAAAAGAAGAACCTGGCGGGAAATGCACATGTTACTCATGTAGCTCTTAAATTAGAAGAAGAAGAAGCTTCTTTAAAACCAGCATCTAATAACTTGTCAGACGATATCGATACACAGTCAAAACTGTGTTATTCTTGTGAAAGCACTTGGCGATATTCCTCGCTATTTGAAGAACATTGAAGAGCCGTCTCAAGGACTCTTGGAGGCGCCACAGAACCTTGGGAATCATTGCCAATGCATCACTTACTTTGACTTTACCAGACTTCTTATTACGAGGAGATAGAGCTTAGTTTCAGCCGTTATTTGCTCGCGTACACGGTGATCATCTTAACTTAAAGTTTCGCTTGCTTGGTCTAATTCAATATTTCTTTCAATGTTATTGACAGCGTCTTAAGGTTCAATATTGTCTGGTCAGTTTTGCATAATTTATGCATTTACGTGTTGGTAAGTACTTAATTGCAAATGGCGCTTCATGACGCTGAAGTGTTTATATTTATTGTCCTAAGAATGTGGCATGTTATCTTTTTGAGTGTTTTCACTGTCAACATGCAAGATATAAGTTCCATTGTCATGATCAGTGAAGTGATAAATATTGAAGACTGTGAAAATTTTACGTGGTAATTATTTAAAAAGTTATAGATAAGGAAATTCCCCTTTTATCATACTGAGGGCATTTTTGACCGATAGCGACATGACAGTCGCTCGAACAAAAATATTAGTACGGCACGGTGTGAAAGCATGATACCAATAATTAGCTCTCCGCGGATATCGTGACTATGTCGCGTCGTGTCGTGTCGTAGTGACGGTGTGGAAATAGATGTTGGCTTTTTTTTTTTGTCGTGGCTTACTTCCACAGCCTCTATGGTTTACTTCTATTTAGAGCAACCGGTGACTTGATGCAGTGCCTGTTCTATCATTATTTTCAGCATTTCTGTTCTATCAGTATTTTCAGTCACTCCTGGAAAATTTAGGAGCTTGACATTTCGTTTTTAAAGTTATAAAAAAACAGTAGGTTAACGATGATAAACATTTCAATAACGATACCACTAAGTAACAAACCGTTACACATACACAACACACGTCCACAAATGGACGAGTTCGTATTTTATCGTTGACATAACGTAATTAACATTTTTAAATGAACGCTTTCAAAACCGGCCTGCTTTGACTCTTCAGTCAACGATATGGCGAAGACAGATTACAAACTAAATTGCTGTCAAACAGCTGTCAAAAAACGATAACGCACTTAATTTCTGAGTGAAAAAGCGATGACCTATTTTTAGCAAGAAAGAAAGAAAAGTTTTTTTTGTTTTTATTTTTATTTAGTGAAGTGACATTTTAAACAGTTCAATTTTGCATTAGCGCTCTGAATATAGAGTGGCAAAGTTGGACTTAGGTACTTATTAGAATTAGATGAAAACGTGAACACAGTTTTTAGACAAAAAATGTTATTTCAAAGGTCAATAAAATGGCCGAAGTACGAGAGGGAACAAAACCGTAAAAATTTAACTGTACATAGTTCTCAGGTCATTTACTTAGGATGCATTTCAACTGTCCTACATCATTGGTTTCCCATTATAGGTATTCAACTGTAAATACAAAGTCAATTGGAATTCAAACAGCTTCGCTAATTGTTTATTTACGTTTATCTCGACTTGAGTGTTCTTAGTATACAATTCATACAAAACAACATTCTGCTTCTTTTGTGCTTCAAGAGCGTTCTCAATCTGTCGCACGCCTTGCTGTAAGAAACTTAACATTGATGATGGATGTCATCTTTTGACCAAAAGATCTAGAGACTACAGACCGTAAGATGTCCCCTGCCCTGATGTTGGCACTTACCAAGGCAGTGGACATCTTATGGTTAACGGTCTGTAGTTGCTATTCTGCAACCGCTAGTGTATCTAAACATGATTTTTTTTCCCATAACCTATCTCGTCCCACTGCTGGGCAAAGGTCTCCCCCAAAGACTTCTAATATTAAACATGATAATTTAACGAAAAATCACGTGTCAGATGTGACAGTCGCCGCGTTACGTAAACCTAACGTATTCGAATCATATTGCGCGTTAACGACAGCTCGACTTTTAGACTTTGTAGCGTTACCGCGCAGTGTATTTCGGATACGCTAGCGTAACAATACGTTTACGATTGTCACAAGCACTGATACCTACTACTAACGTTACTAAATCTGCAACTCACAATATTTAAAATATGTAAAAATCATGACAAAGAAATCATTGATTAGGAAGAGGTTTTGATCCTGGCACAATGCAAATAATCTACATAACCACAAGTCATTTAGGTTAGGTGCCTTGATTTCATGACTCAGGATCTTTTCCGCCAATTTTGCCGCTGTCATCAAACTGTGTTACTTTGATCACAACAACTGTCAGTGTCATGTCACTGTCATTTAATAAAAGCACTTGGTATGAGAGACAGTTCAGTTAAACGGTTTGCTTTGTAAGTCAGCTTTTTCATTACAATGAAAGAGATGTCTAAATTTTCCCGTCATGTCATGCATTTATTGAACGTTTCCACATTACCTCTGAAACGACACCGACACGATATCGGCAGAGCTTATTCATTTAGATAGATAACTTATTATTGGTCCACTATACGGAAACATTACAGAGAAAGAAAGAAAGCTTATAAGATAACACCATAAGCAGCCTTATCGCTGAGAGCGGTCTCTTCCAGACAACCTAATTTAACCTTCATTTAGTTCTAGATGCTTCTTCTTTTCTTATTTATCGCCTCGGTCCGTCATTTCGATAGACAATTTTGCCAGTGTCGAGTGAATAATTTGAGATAGTATTCAGTCAAGTCATTCGTCAAGTCAGGTGTCATTTGGTTTGAAGGCATAATGGAGGATATTCCCTTCAAATCTTGAAAACTAATTCTGTTAAATAGTAACTATTATAGGTTAAAATTCCACCAATTCAGTCTAAAAGACTCTACAATGCAGCATCCTTGAGTAACACCAGATGTGGGTTTGTTGACAGGGTGTTCGATAGCTCTAGAGACGAATAGGGTATTGTGACAATCAAGTGGCGCCAGTGATCCTTGACTTTCCAATTTTTTTGCATGACAAATTGGCTATAATAAAACGTAGCTCCTGTAATTAAATGAAACACCTCGAGTGCTATGTAACAACTGATTTATTTCATGTTACCCGCATGACAACAATAGATACCCACCTACCTATTGATACCTATTGGGACAAATAAAAATTTATCTTATCTTATACCCTTATCAGTAGCAAAAGTTGAGATTAGACCAGCAACTAGAGGCATGCAAGTTAATCATCACCATCAAGGTACGAAAACTTAGAAGAATAAACCGCGGTCTATGGGTGGACAGAACGCCCATTTTTGGTGCTAATATGTTATACAACCTCATTTACTTTAAACTGACTTCCCGATTTGACAATAGGGTTGATCCGAGCCACTCTATTCAGCTAGTGTTCTTTAATTTAATATTCACGTGATTCAGATAAAAAATTCTACATCTGATAAGCTTTGAGGTTCTGACGGAGGTTTCCGAATTATTTCGTAAGCCAAAACTAGATCCACGCATTTTCTCACAGTTATTTGATTAGGAAATCCGCTTTAAGAGTCAAGTTTATAAAAGGTTCATATAGATTATTATAGTATTTCCATATAGATGTCATTGAATATTTGACCGTTATAAAGCGTCCATAGCATCTTCGCAAACCAAATAAACTAGTTGTCCTGTGAGAACATAGACCTCGCAAGCCTTTATAACCATGCAATAACCGACACTTTCCCTTTTCCCCTGGCTAAATCGATTTTCAGGTGCTTGAATTTAGACTTTTGAGCAAAATTAGTTTTAGCGATTACTCGCGTTCCCTTGATCCTAGCCTAGGAGGTCGAATCTGGTGTCTACAGATTTGTCTCGTAAAGGCGAAGAGGACTGTGTAGTCTAATAATAATTGACATTGGTAGAAGTCAATTTTCAGGAAAAAATAATTTTCCCTTTTTTCCCCTTTCCACTCCCTCTTTTTGGAAATATTTTTACACCATCTTGTGTAGAATGAAGTCTTTCGTGTGCTTCTCAAATTTGATTGAAATCCGTCGATAAATAACGCTACAGCAAACTTTCCCTCTTTTCTCCCCTATTTTCCCCCCAATCAAAAATCCCCGACGACAAAAAAAATCTAATAATTCATATAACCTGTGTACCAAGTTTCGTCCAGATCGGTTGAAAAATGCGACCTGTAGAGGAGAACAGACATCCGGACAAACGCATTTTTGGCCAATGTGGAAACTGAGACGCTTCGCTCGCTTCGCTCGCTCGGTCAATAAATAAATAAACACTAACCACAGATAGTATAAACCTATCTTTCGCATAAATATAGTGCTAGTTTGGTGCGCGCGCCTATAAACCGCTAATACATATAAATGATCTTTCATTAACTATTTAGATTTAGTGAAAATTTAAGCCATTTACCACCGTAATTTGCCTAAAATAAAGTTACATTTAGTACGAAGAAAGGTGCATTAGATTTATAAATCTACGACTGCGTGTGCGGTCGTAAGAATTACAATTAGTTATAATAAGTATTGCACGATTTGTCTGTCCGTCTGTCATTGAATTAAATTGAATTTTCTTTATGATGTGAGAGTTGATTGTAATAGTTTAACATAAATTTTAATCTGTAGGCATAATTTAAACAAGGAATATAATCTAGGTGTATGTACTGATGTAATTCTAATTATAACGATAAGCTGATAGCTATAAAATGTAAGATGTAAGCAATTAGTATTTAAGCGAAATGTCTATTTATTTATAAGTAAGGCATATTATTTTAACACTTGATGCGCCAGGATCACAGTCAGAGCCCTGAGAATACAAAAAAAAACTCTAAAATAAATAAAATAAAACATTTTCGAGGTTTTATTTTGGTTACGATAGGAAAGAAAGAGTCGTTGCACCCGGATAATTTAACTTCTCCAGTCCTATTTTATTTAGGTACCTACCTACTATCGCACTGATAAATCGACATTTTGATGAAGACAAACCACCTTGTAATCTAACCCAAATATTGTTAACTTAACGCCTATAAATCGCACTCAATTAACATTATCCAATATTGGCGTCAAATAAATACTGTAGATACAATCGTAGACTCGGCCTAGTATTTATGTAAGAGCCTAAATATACGCATTTACGCAAAAAGCAGCTGAAATTAAGTGCACAAATGCACTATACGACCATGGTCGCGACCAAATACCGTAAAAATCGCAACGACTTTGTTGCTGTTTAATCGTAAATACAAGTAACAAACCAAAAATGAAAAGAGGATTAAAAAAATAATTATAGCTAAGTACTTAGTCCCGAGATTTGTTCTAATCCAGAAACATGATAGAAAGGTACTTTCTCGATAAGAAAAATCCAATTTCGAAGACAGTGCTAATTACTTGAGCGATGTCTTTGGCTCTTCTCATCCAACCAGTGTTTGTCAGCTATATTTTGCTGGTCACCATCTAACCTTGCCGAAGGACATCCCACACTACGTGTATTCTAACTGCTTGCTTATCGGCGCTGGCTAGTCTGGCTACCCACTTTCTGTGTGACTGTGTCGTAGAATTTACCAGAAGTAAAGGCAAGTAAATCAATGTAAACAAAATGCAGGTGACATCGGAATGGGCGCTAAAGTTTGGGAGGGGCAAAAAGTTTAGTTATTTCGATGGCAATGCCTAATCTACCCTGGTACCGATCAACCCAGGTACTGGTAATCAACCCAGTACCTGTACTGGGTTGACCAATATCGGTAGAAAGTATAATGCGGTCGGTGAAGGCATATCAAGGAAATCGTGAACCACGAAGACAACTTAGTTTGAAAAGCTTCATTGTGCATCGAATAGGCTAACTTCACGATTGCCCAAGATCCGCCGATTACATCGTATGTGTTGTTTTCGACCACCAGCCCCCATATGCCAATCTTTTGCTGTCAAGTTATATTTCACTGCCCAGTGTAATTTCTTCAGGTCACGTGGTACAATTTTGTACCACATGATCATTCTTTTTAGACACTTGACAGCAAAATATGCTCGAAAACACATCAAATCACGTCATATTTAGTCACAGAATAACTATTAGTTAGTATGAATGAACTGACCATGATTTAAAACTTTGCAGTTCAACTTTGATTGGCATACCCCTGCAGTACCTATTAATTGCTTTTTTTTCAACGAAGAAAAATAAAATAAAAACTTAAGAATAATATAGAGTCACTGTCGAAAGCTTATTTTTATCTCTGTCACTTATATTAGAAAGCACATTATTGGTAATTTTGTTCTCAATTTCTCTATAGTTTGTTTCGAAAAGGGTTTAAGATGCCTGTTGGTACTCGAAAGTGCTGTAATTAACTTTATCTTCAGTGTAATATTGTTTGTTTTTGAGGCACTTATTACTTTCTTTTCTATTAGGCACTTGGTAATGATTCCAATCCTACTTAAAAATGCTGTAACTACTGGTCCGATTTGGAGGAAACTTGGAATACATATACTCGTATAGTTCGTAGCCTGGATAAATACATAGGCTACTTTTTATCCCGGAAAATCATCAGGATAAAACGGGATGCGTAACTATATATTTACATACACATGAAGGTAAATATCAAAATGCAAATGCAGCAAAAAAAACCCGCCATTTTGAGCCCCGATAATCCCAACGCAAACCATTTTTTTTTTTCAAACAATTGTAAGTAGTAGTCATTGAAAAGGCTCCATTGTCGGTTACACACGTGTTTCCAGGAAGAGATGAACGGCGTCATAACACTCGTTCTTTCTCGGAAGGTATCATTCTTTGTTGCTATTAGCACTGGCTGGTGAACCGATTGCAAGCTATTGTCCATCGTGGTTTTTAAAAAAGTGTGCGGGCGCCTTCAAATTAGCTTGAACGACCCGTCTGTACTAGTTCGGCTCGTAGATACGAAGGTTTTTGTTGGCGCCAACGATATTGTTAGCGCTGATAATCCTTCATTGGTAAATACAGTACTGTTTACAACTTCTTGGATAAAATTAATTGGAGACCGGTTAAAGAAATAAAGAAAACTATTTATTTACGACGCAGGAGACACTAAATTAATAACAACAATAACTTAAAACTAACAAAGCTTACTGTGTGCCGCAAAACGGACCCTGCCTCCGCATCTGAGAGAGAAAAAGAAAAATACACGCCAGGACCATCCATCATCAACATGGATGGATATAATGAACTTTTCTTTTTTTCTATTTATGTACAGGAAAAACAAGGTTAATATATGTGGAGCTGACTAAACCACGGGTTTCATCACGATGTTTTCCTTCACCGTTTGAGAGCACTACCATTGAGCATATAAATATCCGAATGGAAAAGTCCTACCGTGCTGGACCGGATTGAAACCCACGACATTAAGCAAAAGGCGAGATTGCTACCACTATACCATCGGTACACTTACTCCATGCCGCCGTACTAAACCTGCCTTACCTATGCAAGACGTTTCAAGTAAACTAGGTACTGATTAATTTCTTAGATAGTTTAGAACGGATTGGGTTTCCGATATTTCGTAAGATAAGATTAATTTGAATATAAATATGATAACTAATTGATTGTAGATACAAAAATAAAGAAACTTTACAACCTTTTAATTAAAAACGTGAGAAGTGATAAGTTTTTAAGCAAACTGTTTATTGAAAGTACTTGAAAAACCAGAAAATATTAGAAGCATGTTAATAATATAACAGAATGGGACCCTGCACGGGTCCCTGTGGCACGCCAGTTTTGTTACTAAGTAAACAATACAAGGAACAGGGTCAAAACAAAAAACTTATTTATAGTCTCGGCTAAAGGATGAAGGTAAAAGTTATATTTAAACTTCATGCCAGCCTCAAGAATGGGAGATTCATGTTTTTTTTTCAGTCAACAGCGTCAAATGCTTCTCGCAGTTTCAAAATGCTGCATAAATCAATTTTGTCGCAAAATTTGTTTTACTTACGTGTGGCTTTTTTGTGGGATATTTCTTAGGAATCCTTTAAGTATCTCAAACTTCTGATAACATAGTAATACAAACGTTTTGATATTATACTTCAATCACGACGTAAGGACAAATGGCTAAATGACTAAATAATGACTTTTAAAAGCTTTTAAATATTACCTTGTCTGGTAACCAAAACGTTCAAAGCCACGGGGAAAAGCTTGTAAAGTCTTTGAGTATAATTTCATAGTTATGTCGCCAATTAATCTTTCCATTTGATTTCTTACCCTAGCTTGGATCATAAAGATGTTAATGAACTTGTACTTCCGACAAATCTAAAATAGTCACTAACTCAGTTTTCAGAATTTGTAATAAATAATTCAACTGTTAGTGCAGCTGTGATTGAGATATTATCTGTCGCGAAACTAGCTTGCTTGTTTGTGACACATTCATTATGCAACAAAGAGTAAAATACAAATAATATGTAAAAAAAAATTACTGAAAAAAATATATACCAAGCTATTTCTTTTAATTTTCATGTTACGCTATTTCAAAACATTGTCTATTCTCTAAAATACTTTCAATTTTATAATATAGTCAAACATCATTCCTTCAACATTCTTCAAAAGTCGTCGCATCGAAAGTCAATCAAGTTTTGACATCAATCGTTTACCGCTTGTACCGTAACTATCCGTAAACATGTGACATCACCAGTACCTAAATTAATTGTCGCTTCTTCCGTTATTACGGACATTATCATAGCGAGAGGCACCGCGGTGTTAAAAGCAGATTCGTTAGTATAATGTGTTTGGTTATTCGGAGATACTAAACGGCACTGTCTATTCTACCATATAAATTCAATATTATTTTTATCATCATAGTCTACACCAATGTACAGCTTTTCTTCACCAATCGCAGGATTTTCATTGTCTGTACTGCCCCTCACGGGCTAACATGGCATTTTTTGAAATAAATGTAAATCCTTTTTTTTTTGTACGAATGCTTTGTTAAAAATTGTCTAGCTTTTATTAGAGATTTAAACAATAATGTAAACGGAAGCATTATGAAGCATTGTAGTAGAGGTCTAGTAGTTGGTGGCCTTTAGAAATCTGTACGCGTTTCTAATTAGATGTTTCGTTGTGTCCCACGTTGTGTTGTGTCCCAAGTTGTGTTGTGTTGCTCAATTACAGAATATAAACTGCACAATTTGATGGGATTACTATTATTTTCACTGTTTCATCATAATAATTATTAACTTTCACTGTGCATTGAATTTTACTTAGAAAACCAAGGAGTGTAGTGGAAACATCTCTTTTCTAAACATTATGCAATACCTAGATTGTAATTTCCTGGTGTTCATAATATGTTGGTATCAGATATCATTCTAAATTTCTTTATTGATAAGGTATTGTGAAGTGCTTTATGCAAATAAAGTGTTGTTATTAATCCCTCAATTTCAACGTTGTCACTGTCACTCTTCACACTTTATTCTCGATTATTCAATTGATATTGAAGTGTCCATTTTTATAATCACTTTGGTGGATGCGATATCAGTCTGGCTTTTTCGTTTTCGGCTTTCAGTTCGCTTTAGTTTTTGTAATTAACCGGTATTGTTCAGAATCAACTCACGTCAATTGCTTGGTCTCACGTGATAGTGGTAAACTCCAGGTACGAGCAAAATTGAGGCACTTACTTATTCCCATTTTACTGAATTAAGTTTGCATCAGGCTCATTGCCTTCAGAGTTGGTTCAAAGACTTTCAAGTAGACCATGGAAGTCAAATGGCAGAAGTTCTTTATCACGCTAAAGCTTGACGCCTATTTCTAGTGTCTACGTCTGTTATAGATGATCTTTTACGTTGTAGATAAGTTGAGCGACAGGATAAGCAGAGGCAACTGGCTCAGTTGTAGTTTAGGGAGTAGTTATCCAGTACTGATACCATTGTCAACCATATCCACAGGAAAGACACGGATAAATATATCTTTATTGAACCTATTTCCATATCTGAGAGACTTTCCATTTTTCTATGCAAACACAGGATGTGTTGTGTTTTAGTTCATGTTCAACTTTCACTGGATCGTATGACAAACATTGTTCAAATGTTTTAGTCGCGAACTTGCAACATCTGTGTTTATGTTTCTTGGACCTTGCTTGTATGCCTCGTGGTCTCGATTTTAGTAAAAGTCTTTTGAATCATTTAGTTTAACTCGCGCAATAAAAGCTTCTCTATCTTTTTCTTAAATTTTCTCTGTCATTTGTTTTTGCTTGTTTTGTCTAATCTTTTGTTTTTTCTTTTGTTTTTTTTGCAAACTTCTATTTATTTTAGTGGTTTTTCTGCACATTCATACCTACTATTTTCTTCTTCTCAAGATATATATAACTACTGCTGCATGCGACATTGAACGCATCGAAAATCGCAGTTGGTAACACTTTCTGGGGAGCCATTGTCGATTAAATGAAGAAATTGTAAAAGTAATAGTAAAATCCCTCAACACGTAAGCCAAGTTTGTACACTATTAGAAGATGTTCTGTAATAGTTACTGTTTGTCAAAGATTGTACTAAACTTTTAACATAGATTTTGGCTCAAGTGATAAGATATAGACAACTGTACGCAGTCGGTTCCAGACAAGTGAAATCGAAGGTGGAAACTTCTTACGTTATGGTTGATCATTTTTTATTATCACTGCATCACCTAAATTCGTAACTTGAATAAGGAACTACTAGAGGTATATTTATCGCGTTGAAACTATTTAAAATAAGTTCAATATTATTTGTAATATGTTTAAAATATATAATGGCTAAGCACAAAAATATTGTCATAAATTACCAAATAATTAAATCTTTTTCACACTGTCACCAACACAACACTCACACGATATCGGTATCAGCCGCAAGTTTGCAGACGTTTATTGTAAAACCACTTCTTAAATCAAAGTCAACAATTTTTCATTCAATAAAAATACATGGATCATTTAGATTCGTTTTATATAACTAGGTGATTCTAGGTGCCAGTTACACGCGACCTCTAATACGTGAGATATAAATATTTTAATAACATCTTGTAACTTGTGCCAGCCGTCTCTGCTCATCAACGCGTCATCACGACCGCTGCGCTTGCGCACCTCTTGATTTACTCGCACCCTGCTCTTGATCTCGTCTATCTCAGCTAAGTTCCCCAAAATAAATACTAGTGAAAGAAATATAATCATTACATTTTCACATATGTTACTTGCCTCAGTATTTACCTACAATGTTTTTAAACAGTGAATATAAGTTTAAGGGTATAATAATTTCTACTCAATATTTTTGACCGGTGTGAAATATCTGCACTGTACGCAATTTATATGTACAAAGTTTGTACCTATATCCATAATACAGGTGGGCCAGGGGAAGCAAAAAATACCCCTGTTACATCCAGGTGAACTAAGGAAAGAAAAAACTCCTGGAATACACAGTTATCTATAAGTGGACCACGGGAAGAAAAAGTTGCCCTCTGGTACAGCCAGATGAACTATTTAGGTGGACCACGGGTAGGGTTTTAGGCATCAGAGGGACACCAGGCACGGGTCGTACAATTTGCTTCTCAGGCAGTTAAAAAAAAATTGCAGACACTCTGTTATATGATATTTTAGGATATGACTTTGACTTGGCTTCTAAGTTTCCTGTAAAATCATCTCTAGAATCAGTAGTTTTAATAAGACCGTACTTCTTGTTTACCTTCTATTCATGGCACCGTACAGTAAGCGACAAAATTAATAAGCAACTCCTAAAAGCTATATTAAAATGCTTGTTTTTTCAACGGATCTTCGGTTAAAAGCAAAGTGCGCTGTTTGAAAAAAAAGTTTTACTAACTAGAAAAATAATAACTTTTCTAGACGAATGTACTACCAATTTTAGAATACTCATGTGAATGAATAAACCAGAATAACAAGACGTTGTTTTGATTCCGGATCGCAACATTCAAACAAACGCGACCGAATCGAACCGACTAAATCGACAACGTCCACACATCGTGAATTGATAGATGTTCGTGTTTTGAAATGTACTCCCGAGGGCCACTTTCAACGAAGAAAATGGATTCTTCTTCTTCTATTTATCACTGTCTTAATTTAGGAAATAATCTGGAAAATTAATTTCCCAACCAACAATATTTATATTAGGCTACCTAGCTATAAATCGTTTGCAACGGTTTGTAAATAGCTCAACTGTTTTAGGCGTGTATTTTGTAAATATTGTAAAAATTCCATTTGATAATTACAAAAGAGAAAATTCTTGGTTTATAAATTTTTAATCTGGTGAAGGAAACATAATGAAATTAATTATGTAATTTAAGTCTGATTTAATTCATAGAATAAGGGCGGCTTGCACCAGAATCGCTAAACGCGTTTAACTCTTAAATAGTATTTAGCGAGTTGTCAAGTCATACAAATACGTCAGATTTAAATCTATTTAGCTGTTAAATACGTTTAGTGATTCTGGTGCAAGACGCCCTAAGTCTGCGCATCTGCGCAGAACCCATTTTTGGGTAAGTGGAGATGAACGAATTTTTCCGCACACCAGCACATGCACAATAGTTTGTTGCACCTAACTTCAGGGCGATAAAGATCTGTTATGCGTACTGTACTTACTTACTAATGATGTTTTGCCAAACATTGTTCACGTACCAGAGACGCAAGATATGATATTTTTATATAAGTAGTGACTTTTATGTGAAAGCAAAGAGCAAAATCTGCCATACCAGTTCTTGTTCATTTCCCGACGACAAAGCTGTAGGTAAAGTCTTCACAACCCAAGCTAAAAGCTACGTTTTTCTTCAAGATCAAAGAATGTACAAAACACACAATTTCGCATATCATTTTAATAACAGTGTGGATACTTGCAACCCTATTTTAAATTAATTTAATTACGACGGTTAAACTGATTGGACTTGGCTTTAGTTAAGTTATTTCGAGACTTAATTATACTTAGATTTATAATGACGATGTAGGTTTCCTGAAATAGTTGATAAACATCTTGTATTTCTTTTGTTTTTTTTTTAGGTTTAATTGTAGTTAGTACCTATAAGGTGGATTCGTTTTAGAAGAATTGCTAGTTTGGTAGTTATATTATTTAAATTCAAATGAATGTGTATATCTTATTAAAAAGAAGACCTATTTAGAGAAATAACGTGATTTAAAGTTAAGTCAGTTTGTGTTAAAATTAGGTCAGTTGTCACCGTATCAATAAATGATATGGGAGCTAAATTGCGAACCTGAAAATTATGAAAGGCAACTTTACAAACTTATATAACTTAGGATATAGTTATTTTTAATTTAATTAGGTTATTAATAAATAATTTTCTCACATAACTAAACAAAAAAATATTTTTGTTTAGTTATAAAATGTAGGGTGCAACTTCGTAATATTTCTATAATAACTCTTACAGCTTTCAATATTTTTTTAATACTAAGTACACTAAGTTTTAGTAGAAATACTCACAGTTCAGTATTATTCCAGATGTAAAAAACATTTAACTATAATTTCACTGCAACACTCCATTCCAATAACACACAAAAATCACCAATTCACAAAAAAAAACACTTGGCTTTCCAAATTCAAAATGTTATTCACTCAAAAAGTTTCAAATAAAAAAGCTAAGAGCTGTCAATCACGTTAAATTTTTTTCCTGTTCGATTTTCAAATTGTCATAGTGCGGGGACAGTGTCGATAAATCATTAGATTATGCGTGTTCGCTTGGCGCGTGTTTGTCGATCACTGGACTGGCGCGGTTCCGGTGCGCGTGAGTTCGCTTGAACTTGGCAAAGCTTTGTATTTCGCACAGCCTGAACTTGGGCGGCAATGGAAAATCTATGAGCTTATTTGAAACACAGACTATAAAAATAAATGAATGCCGTAAAATTGTTGATCTTTATTATCATCATTTTTTAATTGAGTTAGAATTAATAATACATCATGCTTTTTTTGTAAAATAGGTAAGCTTACCTACCATCCGTACTTGTACAGATGACACTTTACAGTGTCAGTACCTTGCTAACGATAAGTGCCTATAACCTAAATGATTATTTAAGTGATTTAACAACATAATAGTGTTTTTCAAACAATATTTTGAAAATCTGAACTACTTAAAGTAGATAAAAAGATTTTATGTACTTACTACAAAAAAAAATCATTGCTCTCATACAAAAGTACAGTAGCACAAGGCACTTCATCCATACTTACGTAGTTATAGTTTCTCTATGAGGTTAACCAAAGTTCTAAGAACGGTTTTGCAATACCGTGGATGTCACTCAAACTGTATTGTGCAATCCTTCACCAGCAGGGGTATGCCAATCAAAATTGAACTGCAAAGTTGAACTGCAAAGTTTTAAATCATGGTCAGTTCATACTAACTCATACTTATTCTGTGACTAAATAGTGACATTATGATGTCATTTGATTGGTTCTCGCGCATATTTTGCTGTCACGTGTCTAAAAAGAATGATCACGTGGTACAAAATACCACGTGACCTGAAGAAATTACACTGGCCAGTGAAATATAACTTGACAGCAAAAGATTGGCATACGGGGGCTGTAGGCTTTATGAAGGTTTGTATGAATCAGCTTATTTGTATGGATTCCACGTTTCACCACGAAGAATGTTTATACATTGAAATAATAGATATTAATTGCTCTTGAAAGAAACATTACATAGCTAGAGGTACGAGAGACATTGTAATTATAATGGCTTATTCAGGAAATCCCCTACGAGTTCCACCTGTGAAGGGGATTTCTGAACTTTTTGTCGAAAAATCCCCTAAGCGTCTACTGGTTTTCTTAGAAAATATTTAAAAAATCTTAAAATTACTAATATTCTGGTCGTTACTCATAGCTGATAGCCCTAGCGAGAATATCAGCAATTTTTCGGTTATTTGATTTCGTGAATTGACAAAAAAATAGACTAAAAAGATTTACGAAGCAAAACGAAGTTTGAAAATGATTAACGATAAGTCGTTAAAACTAGCAAAACAAAAATAAAACAAAAATTTTTTTTTTTCTAAAATTCCTTTAGGATATTTTTTGCTTATAAAATTTAGGAATCTTGGTCATCTGAGGATGATTTCAGTCCAGTAAAGTGGAACTTTAAGTGCAAACCGAGGAGTCACTCACATACATTGTTTCGAGTGCCGGTAGGTACCTGAGGATTGTATTATCCTGAGAGGCTCTTCATTTCTACTTTTGCAAAATACACCTTAGTTTCAAGACTTTAGAAATATTTTTGCTTAAGAGTTAAGTGTTTACAAGAAAATGGTTTGCAAGTAGCTTAGATGGAACAGCTGGAGCACTACAGGCTAGTTTAGATCAGTATATAATTTATAAGTTTAAAAAACTAGGAAAACCGACTTCAATTTCACTACCTTAATTTTTATGGGACTAATCTGAAAGAATAAAAAAGAATACAAAACTGAAAAAAAAAGTTCAACCGAATTGAGAACCTCCTCCTTTTTTTGAAGTTAGTTAAAAATCATTCTTCTGATGTACTTATTAATAATGATTTTTTTATCTATTGACTAAATATTTAATAGACAATTACAGTACCTTAGTTTAATGAATGGTTTAGCTAGCTGTTCTGTATAAGCTACACCTTATGTTTTGCTTTTCTTTCCTTGTCACTGTCCGCAATCGTCTAAATACTTTATTGTTTTATTGTTAAGAGCCGTAAACGTCTGTTGCATAAATTAAACAATTTATTGTAAGTAACTATGATTTCAAACACTACTATTCAATTGGTAATTAACTGGGCAAAGAAAGAACGTCTAAGGGCCAACGCACATCTATCGACAAAACTGTTTTGTCGCGTACTTAGTGACGTGAAAATAAATTTTCTGTTATAACGAAAACAGCATATGATGAATGCTTCCTCGTCATATGCTGTTTTCGTTGTAACGAAACTCACATCAATTGACACGACAGTCTTTTCTTACGTTTTTTTATTAATAGGTTCGCAAACCAGCCGTTAAAACAATTTAATTAATTAATTAAATTGGCCGAGCGGCCTTCAAAAGCAAACATGCATGCATAAAATTATGTTTACCTATCTATTATAGCATTGTTTAGTACCTACCTATTAAACATTGCTTTATACGCATATACCTAGAGAATGAACTGTGCTTTTTTAATAAATAAGAATATAAAGTAATTATGTAGTGTACTTAATAATATTATTAAGTACTTAGGATGATTCTCATTAAATAAGCAAGTAACGAAAACAGCAAATAAAAAGAAGCATATCGTAACTAAAAAAGTTTTACTGAGAAGTTTCACATCACTAACTGTTCGACAAGACTTTTTGTCTTTGGTTTGCGTTCTCCCTAATTTAAAACTGCCACTTTACTTATTCAAAGTCAAATGATACTTATCACTATACAAACTAGGACCATTTTTAAATAGCCAACTATGACTCAAGTGAAGAATCCACAACAGTTACGTTTTAACCCTTTGTTACTGGTCACAGGCCTAATCGACCATGACAGAAATAATGTTATGACCAATGTCATTGGTCATAACATTGAACTTTCAATTTCAGTTAATTTTCCAATTTTGAAATATCATCCACTATTTTGAGAAAATTAACAATTCCGCTTGGTCGTTGAAATATGAATACATACTTTTGTTACACACTAAAGCGTTAGAGCAGCCGTAGAGGTTAGAGTATATACTCTAGCGGCTAGAGTATATACTCTAACCCCGCTAGAGAATTACGCACATGAATTAGCATCAATCAAAAGTGAGCTTTTTCACATTACTGTCACATTGTATATGAAAAGTCTATTGTAATTTTGTAATGTAGGTAGGTACCAATTTTTTTTCAGGTTACAATTTCTGTGTTTGCAGCAATGCACGAAATCTTTTTATACCTTCCGAGTGAAAACAAACGCTACTGTCGCGTATTACCAGTTTTATAAACAAGAAAGCTTTTTTTACTTTATTTGTAACATACCACAAACCAGTAGGTAAGTCTATTTCCCACATTGTAAATAGTAGCAAACATCATGCTGTCACTGTCATTTTGAAACAAGCATTGCTATTCAGTGATAAATAATGCTTAATGGATGTCCGTCTGTCAATAAAGTGATGAATTTATCACGGTGACATAAAAACTGAGCCATTTGGGCGGTCGTGGTACGATCGGGACACTGACGCGTTTTGATGGGTTAATTGTTTGGTTCTAAAGGACCCAAAAATATGAGGTAGGTATCAAAACATTTATGAAGTGGGATATCAGCAACAGGTGCCTGGAAACTGTAAGTATTATGAATTTGTGACGTTTAATGATTTTTATGCCGTATAATCTAGAAAAAATTCCTGGGAAGTCACAGGAAAGCAAAATACGTAATTTGGTGTACGTAAATAATACATTTTTCCAGTTATTTTCATTTAAAAGCCAAGCTACTGAACCGATTTTGATAAAAAATCTAAAGGATCAATCTGGACTGGAAATGCCTATAATATTTCGAACAATTTCTTTCTTTCTTTTCTTTATTCAAATTCAATCCAATTCATTTATTTCACGGATATCTAGATCTATACGATCCATGTTTATAAACGAGGGAGTTCTCGTAAAAAGCGTAAAAAATTCAACCGAATTGAGAAATTTCCATTATTTGAAGTCGGTTAAAAAAGTTGTCAGTTAATGACTTGGACCACAAACCCTGTCACATTTAGGAAACAGTCAATGCAGGTTCGTATAGATTCGCTAGGGAACTGGGTAGCCTTTAGTTCCAATTCTAACACATGTCTAGTAAGTAGGTACCTAACTGTTCTATTGATGTGAAGAATGTATACCTAAGTAGGTATATTTCTTAAAAAAATAATCGACTAAGACTTCTAGTCCCAAACTAAGCAAAGCTTGTGATATGGGAACCAGATTGCTGATAGAATACTTATATTTTTAGTGTTCCTATCCAGCCTCCGTAGGCCAATCTTTTGCTGTCAAGTTATATTTCACTGCCCAATGTAATTTCTTCAGGTCACGCGGTACAATTTTGTACCACGTGTCCACGTGATCATTCTTTTTAGACACATGACAGCAAAATATGCACGAAAACACATCAAATGACGTCATAATGTCACTATTTAGTCACAGAATAACTATGACTTAGTATGAACTGACCATGATTTAAAACTTTGCAGTTCAACTTTGATTGGCATACCCCTGCAGATCCAGTTTTGGAAAAACGAAACACTTATTTTTTGTAAATACACCCAACCATAGAACAAACATCGATGCTTGCCACGCACAAATGTTTGTAGCTTTCCAAGACTTCTAAGATTTTAAAACCTAATTCAGATTAAACATTCGTTTCGCGTAACCCACTGGTCACACAAGTGACACCCATTGACAATAACATACTAGGTCTATAAAGAAGTTGCGAGAAATTGATAGATATGTAAATATTTGCAGTTTTACGATAACGATAAATAAAGGTGTTTATTTGACTTAAAAGTAGAAACTTTGCTTCACTTCTGGGAAAGATGTACTTACTTGATCTACTTAGGCAGGTATGCTATTTTTAGGCCTCCCGCGACACAGGCTAGACCCAGTGCGGAGCCTGTTCTTCTAGGCTCTGGTCGCGTGGAACTGGCATCTAGAATCACCTAGTTATGACGATTCTAAATGAACCTTGTCATTTTATTGAATAGACGTTTTTGTCGTTGACTTTCACTTTAGTTTTCACTTTTCAGCTGAACATATTATTAAGTAGCTAGTAGTAGTATACAATACAAATACTTAAAATAGCTCATTTCATTGTAAAGTGTTGCCAGTTGCCACCCAGTTATTATAAAATAATGAGTTAATACAACTATGTTATTGTTTGCAGATGGTTTTAGAGTGAAATCGGGTGATTTCGCCGCGAACAATTTCAAACAATTAATATTGTTTTCATAACTCACCACACTGGGACTAAGGTCAACGACACGGTCGCTTTATTTTAAATAAAATTGAGACAGAGGTTGTGCACATTTTTTAACCAATTTTGACCAAATAATGGGGTACTACAATAGATAAACCTACCGTCAAAATCAATATCAAACTGTACAATATAAATGCCGATTTAAAAAATCTTTTTTTATTTGAAAAGAGGTACTTTCAGCCCCCGTATGCCAATCTTTTGCTGTCAAGTTATATTTCACTGCCCAGTATAATTTCTTCAGGTCACGTGGTACAATTTTGTACCACGTGATCATTCTCTTTAGACACTTGACAGCAAAACATGCGCGAAAACACATCAAATGACGTCATAATGTCACTATTTAGTCACAGAATAACTATGAGTTAGTATGAACTGACCATGATTTAAAACTTTGCAGTTCAACTTTGATTGGCATACCCCTGCAGGTTGGTCTCATTCAATTTTAATCAAAATCGATTCATTAGATTGGCTTATAAATAAAAATAACTGAAAAAAAATATGCCATCCACGTGCACGAAGTTGCGTATTTTGCTTTTCTGTGACATTTTAGTGATGTTTACGGTCACTAAAATATTCACAACTGCCATCATCATCATCATTTGATGATGAATAAGGTACTTAGTTGAATTGAAGTCGGTTTTTTTTAGTTTTTTAAACTTATAAATTATAACATTTATAAAATAAACTTGTTTTTAGATGTATAAATAGAACTTCTAGTAGCTCTTATAGGTAAGTCCATTGTAAATCTCTCTTGTGCGTATGATCTTCCATCACGTCATTAACAAATACTGGGCCAAACTCCAAATCCAAGTTTTGATAACAAATTCACTCATATTGTTCGGCTATTTAGTTGAATATCTTGCCAAATGGTGAATTTACTAAACAGTCCAAAGATTGATCTTCTGCTCCTATGTACCTATTCGGTTTACGAAATCAGAAATAAATACAATGCAAAACGCGAACTAGTCCCAGAGCTCACGGGAGCTTTCTTACAATAAAATAACTTACGTAAGTATACGTCCCAACGTAAGTATAAGTATATGAGGGGAAGTGGGGGGGGAGGCGTGCTTTATAAGCTTATATATTCAAAGCTTTCTATGGGAACCTTAAATATAATTTTATTAGCATGTTTTACTGTGTTACAGTAAATACCTAAATCAGATAAAATAAAGCGAGAGAGAGACCTTTAAAATAAATCTTTCAGTTGAAATAATAGATGGAAATAATTTACTGTTTTTAAATAAATCTATCAAGGATTCAAACTAAATTTACTATCGCTAGCCGTACTTATTTTAATCACGACAGCTTTGAGACACTGCGAATTGTCAGAAATTCAGAATAATGTGTTTGGACAGCCAGACACATTATTCTGAATTTCTGACAATCAATAAAGTAAAAAATATATCACTGTCTCTTGCTCTACAATATTGTTTAGACTCGAAACTCAAAGTCAACTTTGAAGGCAACTTTGTAACTAATTTTAAATGTTTTACCGCTAATCTACTAAATACGAAGTAAGTACTTAGTAAACTATGCTCTTCGTTATAAACTTAAATCTAACCGTTAGTGTGTTAGTTCGTCTAGACTAGGTCACATAAATCAATGCTCTCACAAGTACGTAGTAGGTATACGAAAAATTCCGTAAAAAAACAAGTTCCGTACAGTACGCGCAACGGATCTTTATCCCTCTGAAGTTCGATGCAACAAACAACTGCCCATGTACTAGTGCGAGAAATTCACTTACCTCCATTTCGACCCGAAAATGGGTTTTGCGCAGATACCTACGTCCGAGAGACTCCGTTGTACTCATTGATTAACGAAACGCAACGGGAAGGTGCGTTTTGTTTCTGCTTCTCTACCAAATTCCGTAGAACATACTTGTACAAAGAAGCCGAGAAATCGGAGCGGGAAATACTAAAACATTCTTTATTCGATTTGTTCGGCGATTTGTCACAAAATACATAGATTGCTCAATAGCGACTGGGTACAATCAGAGACAAAAGTTTAGTTACACATTTTTATTAAATTCCATTGTTCAAGTCTAGATGAATATAATTCGAAAAGATATTGACAAAAACTTTATGTAGACTTGTGCTGTAGCTGTGTTGTGGTTGTGTGCCAAATAAATAATTCTCTCTCTCTCTCTATCTCTACGAATTCCTCTCTTTCATGCAGGAAATAGAATCTAGATAAAACTAACTGGAAACTATAGTGTTACACGTCTAGTCGAAGTATTTAATTAAAAAAATTGGATGAAGATTGTATTGTGTTTATCCTGTCATGCAAACTTAATACAATATTTTGATCAATCATTCGTTCCATCCAGTGTTTGATAGATGTTCTACTTCTAGGATGTACTTAATTAGTGGAATAACCGTCGTACATTTTTATAGATTTATAAAACTAGTGATTTTTTGTAGCTGACTGTACAAATACTTGATTTATCCGGCCACCGTGCAAGATCAAAGAAACCGAGTACATTATCAAAAGGTTTTTCGAATGCAGTAAAAATAGATGTGTACGTGCCGTCGTGTGTGCACGGAGCTTAATTTGTACGTGGTTGTGGGACGGTGGGCATTTAAGTAGCTTTATGATAAATTACTAAAAGAATTTGACCTTGTTCATGTGAAGTTTTTTTAACAAGTTTAAATGATCCTAAAGAAATTAACGCCATTTAAACCCTTGTTCAATTCCGTTTTATCCGACTGCGCGACGAAAAGGGAGGGTAATGTGTTCAGTCTATGTATGTATGTATGTATGTTAAGATCTTTTTGCCGCTTTAAAGACCAAACGCATCGCCCAAATTTGATGATTCCTACGTCAATCGATTTGTCTTAATCTTGCAAGCATCACTATAGATAAAGATATAAAGTAGTAAATTTTAGTAGTAGTAAGTAGTAAAATTAGTAGTAGTAGTAAAATTCAATATGGCGACAAGACGTTAATCGATTTAATTTTTTGTAAAACAAATTCACATTCTTTCTTGAAACGTACAATGACATTCAAAAAAGCGAAAGGTGTAACTGTCGAAACGATTTTGCAAATGATGGCAATTTGGATCATTTAGCCGAAAATTGATACGTATGAGCAACACGCGATGCTCGCGGTCACACCACTACGCTGAGGTGGAGCTTCAGTGAGAGCGATTATTCGCTTTCACAAAAAGTTTGATAGAATTTTTAGCTGTGAAGGGTAGGTAAGTACATTTTTGTTTACATAGCACGGAATATCCAGCACTAGTGCCGGTCGAATGTAAACATAGCACTGATATATTTATTTACTTACTTTGTTTATCTGAAAGGATATACTTCCAGGTTGGTCCCATTCAATTTTCATCTAAATCGGTTCTGTAGTTTGGCTTATAAATAGAAATAACTGGAAAAAAATATGCCATTCACGTGCACGAAATTACGTATTTTGCTTTCCTGTGACTTTTTAGCGGTTTTTATGGTCACTAGAACATTCCCAATGAAATGCCATCATCATCATCATCTGATGATGAAGCCGGTACCTAGTCGAATTTAAGTCGGTTTTTCTAGTTTTTTATACTTATAATGAAATAAAATAAATAAATAAATATTCATGGACTGAACACACAACGCCCTCTAGTCCCAAACTAAGCAAAGCTTGTGATATGGGAACTAGATGGCTGATAGAATACTTATATACTTTTTTTTTTGTAAATACATACTTATAATACATAGTAACACCCAGACATAGAACAAACCGTAACGCACAAATGTTTGTTCTCAGTGAGGATCGAACCCACGACCCACAGCACGGAAGGCAGAGCCAATTAATTGTTATTAGAATCGCTCGCATTCTAGCTCTACCCAAGAGTCAGACGACTCATAAATAATGATTGACATAATAGTGGACTTTGCGTCTACAAGCGTTAAAACCCCGTATTTATTCACACTCTGCTTTTTATGCGAGTTTTTCAGATCTATTCTATTCTAGGCAGTAAAGAAAATGATGTACCTATACCTAAGTATACTAGGTACCTGATGAGGAAGGCTCAGAAATGTTATTTCTGCAAGTCTTGGGTTTTCTCTTTCAGACTTTATTGTAAATTAATTATAATAGTAGTTTTTTTTAATATAAGTACCAAGGTAAGTAGATATATAGGTACCTAGGTACCTACTGTAAAAAATTAAAAATTAAGAAATCAAATACATATGTGAATAAAACAAGCCTTTTTATTTCCTTTTTTACATTTTGAATCTTAATAACTAAGTAAATACTATACCTAATTAAATTACTTATGAAAAGCTTCGAAACAAGTCGTAGAGCAAACGTTGTTCATCATTAGTCATTACGTGTAGAATACCCCCTTTTGGGCTTATAGGGACATAGGTACACCCTGTATGTATGTTTGCTGGCCAGTTTATAAAATATTCAAGATTTTTTGGTGAATATGAAAATACTATATCAACCACGTCTGAAGATTACCTATATTTGGCCCGAGCTAACATCATTTTAAACAGTATTTGGTCTACGAATTTCTGCGGCCACGTACAATGTCGTGGTCTGCCAAGGGCTTAGTTTAACTCGGTTATATCTTCCACGTCATAACAAATATAGTTTGTACCTTTTTAGTGTTCTACTCTGTGCACAGTCAGTATCACAAATAAATCACATTTTCAGGATTTCAAAATTATTTATGTAATTCGTCTCTATGTTTCATCATAATCGTATTTCTACTTTTAATCTCTAAATGCGCATTTAGGGGTTAAAACACTTCTTAATCATAATTGGGTTTTAGTGATTGCTTTTTTTCAGTCATAAAACCCTTTTAAAACTTAGTTTACTAATGGTGTTGACTGTACATATACATACAAAGCATTATAATATTAAAGGCATCAAAGACAGAGTTTTTAATCCCATGAACATACCAATAAAAGCTATGCTTTTTTATAGGCATGTTACCTTTATTCTTATTTTTATTTTTAGCTAAATACAATTTTAAGCTTTAGTTTTCAAAATAACGGCGATTGTATAATACGGCCGTGACACACAGAGTGGTAAAAGGCAGTTGAGTTATACCGGAAAGTAGAGCGTACGATAGAGCTGCCCCCGTATTCCAATCTTTTGCTGTCAAGTTATATTTCACTGCCCGGTGTAATTTCTTCAGGTCACGTGGTACAATTTTGTACCACGTGATCATTCTTTTTAGACACTTGACACTTTGACTTGACAAAATATGCGCGAAAACAAATTAAATGACATCATAATGTTACTATTTGGTCACAGAATAACTATGAATTTAATTTTTATAATGACACACATTTATGACAAAATAACCGATAACTTTATAATATTATAAATGTCTAATGATAAAAAACACTAGAGTAAATTAATTCCTTTATTTCCAAATCATTCAGCTATGTTCTTAAATCGACTGTTTTTTTATTTTGTCTAGAAAATCATGATTATAACTAAATATCCTATATTTAGTTAAAATGACATCTCGAAGAATCATTAATAACACTTATTTATCTTTTATTTGATTTTATTATTGCAGTAAGCTAGACGTTTAGGGACTACTTGTTAGTTTTAACTTTTAACAAAATATTGACCGTTATTACGCCCGCCTTAAAAAGCTCACCGCTTTTTAGGATTCGTAACCTTAACTTTGCTATAATTTTGTAGGTATCAAAACACCTCACTTTGGCCCGTGCCCAGACTCTCTACTCCGAATAATTAACGAAGATTCGGTAGTGATGTATGTGTTACACTGCGCAGTGACACTGTCACTTTGCAAGAGCCCGCGTCATCGTACAAAGCGGCCGCGCAGTGTAACAAAAACACCACTACCGAATATTCGTCAGTTATTCGGAGTAGGGATCCTGATCCTCTAATCCAAAAGGTCGAGAGCATTACACATTTTACTAGCAATAAAGTCTTGAAGTCGGTTAAGCCTGTGTTGAGTTGGTTGATATAGTAGATATTATAACAAGAATAACTACTGTAGTTCTTATTGGCCATAAACTTTAAAATAAGCCGGTTTGGATGGCATCCATATTGACTTTGTATAGTGTAAAGTAGACTGCTAAAAAGATTATTGAGCTGTAAAATAGAAAATACCTAGGTACTTACCTCTAAAGATTTTTTATTCATTGTCTACCTCAAAAAAATGGCTTATTCCTGACAGATAACCAAGACGAGATAACTGGTTATCTCAGAGGATTTTTTTTTTCCAGGTAGCTTTTTTTATTATTTGTCACTGTACTTATTTGTGTATATCATCATTTTCCAGGTTTTTAACATGCTATTTTTATTCTACTTTCCAACAGTAACCTAAATATGTATGCAAGGCAGTAGACTACCATGGTCGTAAGACAGCTTAAGTCATCTGAATCTAGACATGGCTGGCAAAACACATTTCAAATAGCAATTCTAGACAAGTTTATCATTATGATTCTAGATGATCACTATAATTTAATAAAATGATACGTTGGACTATATCTTTTGCTCCAGACAGAGTTACTGAACTAAAACGGAAGATACCTTATCTTAGTTCTTCTATATCTTAATTTGGAACATCCATATGACAATTTGGTATTTGTTTTTGTGCATCGCAGGATTTATCTAGGTTCACTAGTTAGTGGATCCAAAGTGGGGCTGGGACTTCAGGCTTTTACCCTCAACCTCTTAAACTCTCTGAGTCTACTCAAGGGTGCACCAGAGTATATAAAACCCTAATATCTAGTCGAACACCTCCCGAACCAAAATCCTAGATCCGCCGCTGCAGCCCCTCGACACTTCAAGATTTGGTTTCGCGACATTCAAAGGTACAGCACGGATCGATCAGCTGGTTATCTACACAGTATCTTACAAGCCGGCGCGGGCGCAGCTTCGCAATAAACCAAGCGCTGGGATTGCGATAGACGATACAAAAGCTACCGCAGCCGCGCTCATTGTCGTCACTACAGTGTTATTGTAAATTCTTTGAATCCTTTACCAAGGTACTGAAGTAAAATACTATCTATAAAGGTCACAATGGAACTTTGTCTTTCTGAAGTATCTGCGCAGAACCTATTTTTGGGTCGAATTAGAGGTAAGTAAACGAATTTTTTCGCACATGCGCAATCGTTTTTTGCTCCTGCTCCTAACTTCAGAGGGATAAAGAGGGATCCTACTGAGAATTTTTTTTTTGACAAACTGGTTTACTTGGAATCTTATATGCGAAAAATCTTTTTATTTGCTGACTTGTTTTTTTAAGATATTGTATAGATTATAACAACTTAGTTCTTGTATATTGGTGAGCCGTCCATCATCCATTCATTATGCTATAAATAATTTGATTGGAGTTTTGGATGGGAACAATTTAACCATAACAGCTCTGGGTGCGGCCGTAAGTAAAGACTAGATTCTAAGTGTTGGAATCGTCAGCTCTTAAATTCGCTAAGTGGCAATATCTAGCACCTAAGGACGGGTAAATGTGGAACCATTATGAGACACACGGTAAAAAAAATTGCAGAGCTTGATTCGAAACTTTCTAGAGATTTCTTAAAAAAAGAAGGCCGAGTGTGTAACTCGAGGTCAATAAAACAGTATTTAAAAGAACAGTGTCATACAGTTACGGTGAAGGAAAAACATTGTAAAGAAAACCCGTAGTAGGTAATCAGCTTCGAACGTAGGTATTGTCTATGTCTTTCCTGTAGATAAGGCTGACTAAGTACCTACTTAGGCTGAAAAGATGGTGTAAGTGACAAGCATACCTACTTCATCTAAATCATGTCCCAGGCACTACAAATATACAGTTTCTAGGGGCATCAGTAAAAAGTGGAATCCCACGCTGCTGTATAGTTAGGTACTCATATTCAAGTAACTTAGCAACTGGGCCCAGTAACGATGGCCTAAATGGGCCCAGTTGAAAACGCTATTTTGACACTACCAGTTAGTAGTTATTTATTTAGTCGTTCGACTTAGGCGTAACAGATCTTAAACTAAATTTCTTATCCTAAAAACAAATAAACAATCTAAATTAAAATACTATTCTGCAAAATAAATGGTCGCGTGGTCGCGTGGAACTGGCACCTAGAATCACCTAGTTATATATGACGATTCTAAATGATCCTTGTGATTTTGTGAATAAAGAACTTTTGACTTTGACGTTGACTTTGAAATCTAAAAGAAACTTAAAAACTTAGATATAAATTAAAACGAATTAAAACTATAACTTAATACCAGTTAGTAGTAAATACGAAAGAATAAATCAGTAACTAATTATTTTCTTATTTTTGGGATAATTTTTTTTAGTTTTTTCATGTTTCTGTTACCAAAAAAATTTGTGTATACAGTTAAATAAATAAGAATTTGTGCTCCCTGAAGTTAATAACCGTGTTTCACTAGATTATCATTTGTCAGATAAGGTCACGGTGTATGAGGTCGTTTAAGGTAAATGCCACCTGCCGCGCAATAATATTGTTAGTTGCTATTGCTACCTTACAGCAATATTGCTAGATAGTTGCTTGTAATTGCTAATCTGTTTTAAACTTGAAACCTATCTAACAAGATTGCATTGACGCTAGAATTATTAGATTGAGTTGTGATAAACTTTGGTAAACTACATAATTTATAACGCGAAGTCATATAATAGATATATCTAGGTACCTACTTATAATAGTATAGGTACTGATGAAGTTTATTCGTCATCATTCACTGGTGGATTCATTTGCTTGTTTGCCCCTTCTGCTCTACCACCTGCACAAGGGATGATTATTATGGATGCCACAGACGAAGTGGTAAAAGTGGCGAAGTTCTATGCGAACATCGTCTAGTGTTGGTTGTCACCATTGACACGTAAGAAGAAGACAGGTGGATCCAAGATTTCGCTTTGAAGAGGACTTGACCCAGCTATTTAGGGTTTTTCCTTACAGACCCTGCTACCCCCTGGGGTAGAGTAATTTTCTTTTTACCCATGCTACCTAACAGCGGGACCCTGTAATGTCTGGAATATGTTATGAAACAATGAAAATTAAATATTCGACGAAGAGCGCTTAGTTTCAGAGCACTGATCGCTATGGAACCTATTTGCTACGAATGGCACCCAAAATAATAAACAGAGCAACTCGTCCCACGTGAGCCGTGTTGATTTGGGACGAGTTGACGACCGACTCGTTATTTTCACGTTAGCCTCAACGCCTGCTTATAGCGCTATTTGAGAAGGTCTAATGTCATAACATTTGTATAACGAGCGCGACGACTCGAGAGCTTCTGCGAATAATCGAGATGAATCGTATCGATTAATCTTTCATTCGAGTTGGTTTCACACTTGAGTTTGTTTGGTAAAAGTCACACGTGGTTATTTTGAATCCTAAGGTTCTTAAACGGTGCAGAAAAAGATTGGGAAGCCCTGATTTTTTTATGTCATACCGCGAAGCGTTGTAAATGTAGTGGATATCAAAATCTTTGGCTACCTTTTTTACAATATTAATGAAATCTACAATTTTGATAACTTAGAACCAGGCGCTAGTGAGTGAATATCTATTATTTCGATTTCATACGATTTGGGTAATGCTAGAGATGAACAAATTATTATGTTTTTTTTTTGTAAAAATTGGTATTGGAGTCCAAAGTTGTTGAACACCAAAACCATTTTACTTGGCGGTAGTGGTGCAGAATAAGTACTTGACAAAAACCAAGCTATTATTGACTCTAAATATAATCTCAGAGTTAAATGACAATAATAATTAAAATACATTTAAAACAACAGAACTTGAACGAACAGATGCAGTCACAAACGAAATTTTCTTACAATCGGTACTGAATTGTGTTTTTAAAGCTTAAAATTGTAAAGCAGTGTCCGTCAAAGTTCATTACACACGATTACATAAGACAAAAGAAGAAAAAACAGAGCAAAAAGGTACCGGTGAATGTATCAAAGAGGATAATAAAAGAAGTTCAGATGATACGATACTACGACGACACTTGAAAATTATATATCAATTTAATATATCATTTACAATATTTTAAACTAGGTACATACATATTAAACAGTTGAGTTGCTGTCCGCAGACCATTGCAAACAATCTTTAATCAAATCGGTTAATAACTTTTAGTACTGATTAACTAGAAGACAAATTAGAATATTTCTCTAAACAAATACCTACCATAAAAAAATCAGAAGATTCGAGGTGTAAAGTAAAAACCCTGGGAAGTAAAAAACAAAGATCCGTTGTGACTACTATACTTGTAACAAAAATGTTACCTTGGCAATAAAAAAGAATAGTCGTCTACGTTGTTAAATAGCTGATAAATTATGATTGTTAGTAACGTCAACACTAAAAGTCATACAAGAACAAATTGCTTAAATCGGGCGTGGACAACCATTGCGATCCATCCCGAAATATACTAGACACAAAACGACAGTCGTGTTGGTTCCTGCAGGGGTAGGTATGCCAATCAAAGTTGAACTGCAAAGTTGAACTGCAAAGTTTTAAATCATGGACAGTTCATACTAACTCATAGTTATTCTGTAACTAAATAGTGACATTATGACGTCATTTGATGTGTTTTCGCGCATATTTTGCTGTCAAGTGTCTAAAAAGAATGATCACGTGGTACAAAATTGTACCTCGTGACCTGAAGAAATTACACTGGGCAGTGAAATATAACTTGACAGCAAAAGATTGGCATACGGGGGCTGAGACATGATGTTGTACGTACGGCAGAACCTGAGCACTAGTTAGGACATCATCGCAGTTTTGCCAGAAGCGCCGCCATCTTGGAAAAATGGCGTCCGAAATCAGTTTCATGACAATATCTCCGCTAATACTCTTTTTATGACAAAAATATGTATGAATTAATAAAACTAAGCTACATTTTCTACAACTTATGTGTTAACATATATTTTCTTGTTAAATGTATAGGTATTTTAAGAGTACCTCTACCTATGAGCGGCGCAAAGTTTATTATAGCACGTGTACTATTAGAACTGAGAATAAATACAGAGCAGTGCTAATCCTTTTGTTTGGCGGAGTCTGCATCAGTTTGGTCGGTTAACGATAACTAAACCAATTAAATAAATAATTTATTAAATGCATGTTCAACACTAACTGGTTTATAGACGAACTTGATGTCTAAACTATTTACACCTACTAAAATAAAGTTTTCATAACCATGCTTGGAACAAAAATGTCTCATAAATCTTCCAAGTTGTTTTCGTTATAGGGATACCTAAATATTGCAATATTGTTGCACACGAGTATTAAGTAGATATCTTGGCCGCTGTCAACAGCTCTACAATTTAAGCGGCTCTTAAAACCGCTCCTCAATTAATATAAACTACGATTTATAATAAATCAGGTAATACGTTTTACCCATAACTCAGTGATGTTAGCGCCAAATGCTATTTGAAAATTATGCAAGGTACACTGTCGTCCATTTTGTTTGTCCTCCAACAAGTGACAGACTTCAATGTAGCGGTGGGTATTTTCTACAAGCTTTTATTTAACTTGCAATATATGTTTGTGAGATTTTTTAGGTCAAATCTTGCAAGCCTTTGACCCACTTCCCAATGTCCGATTTAGCTGAAATTTGGCATATCTATTAGTCTTTGGTGACAATGCAATAATATGGTGACAGCGAGCTGATCTGATGATGGAGCCACAACTCCATCGGGGCTGCTGGAATATGCTGCCATCCACCCTTCTCCGTTACTAGAAGGGTTGATGGCAGCGATGGTTGGCTGGGGTGAGGTTATCAGGGAGGGAATGCAGAATACACTTCAACGCGAGACGTTAGTGCAGATCTTATTCTTGAATATCTTACCTTGAATTAGAATAATTATAAGAAGATACCAGATTTGTGGGAACGCGAGATAAGAAGAGTTCCTGTCTACCTGACAAATTACAATATCCTTAAAATTAAACTTAAACGATTGCGTGGTTAATAACTTTTAATTATAATAATTTACATGTTTGTGGTTTGGTATCTTGTATTAAATAAATATATATTCATGGATAAATATTTCACACGACACCCTCTAGTCTCAAACTAAGCAAAGCTTGTAATATGGGAATTAAATTGCTGATAGAATACTTATATACTTTTTTTTGTAAATACATACTTAATAGTACACCCAGACATAGAACAAATTTGTTGTAGATTCAACTATTATTAATAAGTGTTGCATTTTTCCAAAACTGAACCGGAACAATGAAAATTGTAACCGAAGTTTTGATTACCATTACACTTGGCGGTAAGGCTGGTCACAACTCTCAGACATGAGGAATGCAACTGGAGGAGGATAAAGACTAGGCAGACAGAAAAGCACAAATAATACCGAAAACTTTCACAGCTGACCCAAAGGTGCCCATTATGCGGTAGAGCTCGCAAACCTATCAAAATATGAAATGGGGGTTTTATTGACCATCCAGTGAATGAAAGTTCACCACTTAGGTGGCATTTGTGGTGGGTTCAAATAACTGGGGCTATAGCTAAGTTAAAATTTTATTATGAATATTGGAAACGAATAGAATACTGGTCAAAATGTATGGAAATGACATTTTCCAACGAAAAGTCGCATGACCATTACCACACATTTTTTTTAGATTTGTTTTTATTATTTTTAACTTTTTATTATTCAGTGACCTATGGTCTAGGCTGTGCGTTCACTCTTAGGGTGCAACAGTTTTAAATACCTCGATATATTTACTAAAAACTCAATGAAACATTGATCAATGAAAAGGAAAACAACCACGTTACTCATACCAAAATTGACTGCACATTCCATGTATAAACAAATGAACTAAACTATGTGGGATGCACTTACCATCTACAGTTAACGGATCTTGGCCTTGCACAAAACTAAAGCGTCATGATCACGAATAAATCTAACTACAGAGTGGAATGCTGCTTTTAAAAATAGGCATATTTTTGATTTTTTCAAAAATATTAAGTAATGCTTGGATCAAAAATACGTTTATCCAGTATACAATATACACAACAAAAACTGTGAGCTTTCATGATTTGCCACAGTAACAGCCGAAAACTGTAGCCAAGCCAAGTACCATGTAGATATTTCGGTACCGATAAAAGGCGATGAACAAAGAGCTGATGAAGCGTAAAACTACGTAATTAAGGTGATTAATCACAGATCAATGATGGCGGGAACATAATAAGACTAAAGAAATCAAATCCTCGCGTGGGAGATGCGCTGCCAAACTCACAATCAAATTGATGCAGACTAGTCGCCAAAGGACAATGCCGAGAGGCCGTATCATTAAAAACAAATGACGGTGAAATCAAACTCAACCCTAAACAAGTAATAAAATTAAAAATTTAAACCCTTGAATCTTGGACCGATTTTCATCAAACATAGCTAAGAACACTCCCGACTAATTCACCTTTCAAACAAAAAAAAAAATCAAAATCGGTTCATCCGTTCAGGAGCTACGTTGCCTCAGACAAACACACATACATATTATACACACAGACACGTCAAACTTATAACACCCCGTCGTTTCTTGCGTCGGGAGTTAAAAATACCTTTGACACAAAACAACATTAATCTCATTCCACTAATATTATAAATGTGAAAAGGCTTTCAGGCTTTTGCCTAATCTAGATGATTTATACAGCGTCATGAGCCACTTTTCTCCAATGCTCCGATGTACGGGACGCTGCAGTGCCTGGGACATGATTAAGACCATACCATCCTCTCAGCCTAGCTGGCCTTATCCACAGGAAAGACAAGGTTAATCCTATCCTATCCTACTAATATTATAAATGCGAAAGTTTAGATGTTTGGATGTTTGTGTTTCAATCACGTCTAAACTAGTGAACCAACTTAGATGAAAGTTGGCATATATATAGTTCGTAACCTGGATTGACACATGGGCTACTTTTTATCGCGAATAATTAACAAGATCTACAGGATAAAATGAACGAAAAGAATTAGCAGCGCCAATTGGCAAGAGGATTTCATTGTCATGTCATGTCACGTCAGTTTGACAGGGTGTAGTACTACCTCTTTGGTCTAACGACTAGCGTTTGACATTTCAGTACGAGTTCGGTGTAATGAGGTGTAATGTCAAGTTTCTCAAAGAAGTATCCGCTCGGTACACGCACAGATAATATAATGTACACGGAAACTGTAGACGCGTACGAAGTTGCGGGTAACTGCTAGTACATACCGCGTGTTTCCTCACGATAAGTTTCCGTAAACGTAGTAACTCGAACAGCATCTTAATGAGACCTAGTGCAAGACCGTGGTGAGTGGCAGAGCCCAGCGGTGGCTGAAGTTGAACTGCGGATAATAATGATGAAGGGTAAAGAGCCGCATGTTCTAAATTTTTCATAATATGAACTTGTTTTACGAGTTACTCGCCTATGGTGCTAAAATCACCACTCATGTGACGTTTATGTACTTTGAAAACATAAATCAAATACTTTATGATTAAAGCTTATAACCTGTAAAATTCATTGTAACATTTGTGTCATATTTTACAGGGTTTCTGCGATATATGCGGGGAAAATAGCCTTCTGATTATATAATTTTGTGGTCACTAACAAGCTTTTCATAAAATAGCTTTCCATTTCATTGATTGGCAATCTTGAGTCACTTAAAGACCTAGGTTTTTTATTTATTTTTGCCTGATTATCCACATACTATGTAACCTATATTTATTGGCATGTGGCTGTGTTTTGCAGTAGAAAGTTTATAAAAAAGAAAATTAATCGAAGTGTATTTTTAGAAACTACATAATAACTGCAGGGGTATTTCGATCTCAGTTGAACTGTAAAGTTGAACTGCAAAGTTTTAAATCATGGTCAGTTCATACTAACTCATAGTTATTCTGTGACTAAATAGTGAGATTATGATGTCATTTAATTTGTTTTCGCGCATATTTTGCTGTCAAGTGTCTAAAAAGAATGATCACGTGGTACAAAATTGTACCACGTGACCTGAAGAAATTACACTGGGCAGTGAAATATAACTTGACAGCAAAAGATTGGAATACGGGGGCTGAAAGTCACTTAAAAATTTTCTTATATTTTTTACTATTTCTGTTCTCTTGAACTTGTTTGGCTACGGGGCTGCCAAACATTACATACCGTCACCGCGCCGTGTATCTCGGATACACCACCGATACGATATGTTTACGATCGTCACATTTATTCGTGATCAAGGCAGATCATACATCGACAGTCACTAGTGAAACGCTAGCAACAGTCAACAGTCAGTCATAGTCAATGTGTTACAAAAAGTAATAGCAACAACTAACCTACTACTATTAATCTACGTGGTCGTAAAACCACAAACATATTTGACAAGCTTTGATACATAACGACTTTATAATAAAAATATTTTACTACTTCCAAATGATGAGACTAGATGATTGGTAGTAAATCATATTATTAATGCGATTGACGTATCAATTTTCGTCTTGCTTTCATAAGCGGCACCGCTAAGTATGCTTAGATAACAAGAGAGAAATATATACATGGGAATTAGGCAGATGCTGTAGGCAAGTGTAGTTCAGCAGGGGTATGCCAATCAAAGTTGAACTGCAATGTTGAACTGCAAAGTTTTAAATCATGGTCAGTTCATACTAACTCATAGTTATTCTGTGACTAAATAGTGACATTATGACGTCATTTGATGTGTTTTCGCAAGGTTTTCGCGCATATTTTGCTGTCAAGTGTCTAAAAAGAATGATCACGTGGTACAAAATTGTACCACGTGACCTGAAGAAATTACACTGGGCAGTGAAATATAATTTGACAGCAAAAGATTGGCATACGGGGGCAGTACGCCCTCCGGCAAGATGGCGTGACGGTCTGCGAAATGTAGCGCAAACACTGGATGAGAAGAGTCGAAGACCGGGCCCAGTGGCGCGTCGCAGGAGGGACCTACGTCCAGCAGTGGATTGATATAGGTTGATGATGATGCTAATTTTTAAGTGCTATATCACACTGGCGATTTGCAAGCAAGTTTAAAGCGTTTTGTATGCGTTACTCGCGCCGAAGACGATGCGCATCGAAAACGCGGCGTGTCCGTTCTTCTCCCGCTTGATTCGCCTGCAAATCGCCAGTGCGATAGAACACTAAACATTATTAGTTTCTGCTGCTAGATGAGACGAGGACTTAGCAGGGACATACTTATTTTCTGTTTTGTGACGTTTTTTATGTTTGTTTATGTATCATGCTCATGTTTTTGTGCGTTTATGTATTTCCAATTCTATTTACCATTAGTTACGTTGTGTTTTTATCTAGTTGTGGTGTGCATTAAAGTATTTTATATATATCTATCTATTTTCTTTCTTTCTTCTATGAGTCCAAATCTAAAGTTATTTTTAAGAGGAGGGTCTCTAAATGCGAGTAGTATTGGTAGACCTAGATATTACTAGCAGTTAAAATGTAAAGCCGGTTTGAGTTAAAACAATCTCTTTTTATATAATTTAATGAATTTTCAAGGAGATTACGTTCTACGGCTTATAATAATAATCATAAACTTTATTATAAGTTGGTGAATGGAGACATCAACTCAATTTAATCTGCAGATCTCCATAGTCAAAACTGTGCCAAACCCCTCAATAAAAACAATCCTAGTTTTTATCGGTCTCACCGCTATAAAATACATAAGTGGGCATATCAGCCAAGTGGGCTTAAAATAAAGGTGCTTTTAAACAACAGCCTAACATACAGAGTAAAATAGGAAAGATGATTGGATTGGACACCGTATACGACACGACAGCAATCTCATTGAAGGGAAGGTAGAAGGAAAGAGAGGAAGAGGAAGACCGCGTATTAGCTGTATGAGCCAAGTGAAGGCGAAGATAGATGTCATGTCGTATAAGGACGTCAAGGAGGCTGCCCTGAAAAGAAGAACCTGGCGGGAGATGCATTTATTACGCCGACAAGAGCTTAGCTTAGAACATACAAAGTGATTTTTGCGATTTTAAGTCTGACAGACAATGACAGACTTTGCACCTTGCATAAACATAATACACAATTAGAACAAAAATAAACGATTATAATATGTATAAGATTATCATATAGATTATAATGTATAGATTATAGTATGGAATTTTATTAAATAAATAGATTTCGTTGACATACAAAGCATTATCCGAGACGATCTAGTTAAAAAAAAGTTGGAATTGTTTTTTTTTAAATAAGCAACGTCGTTATCATGCAGAAGATTGGTTACACAATTATAATTATTGTTGAACAATCGCTGTAATTCCTATCAACCATCTGTGTTAATAAAATTATGATTATGATAGAATCATAACTCTGATAGATTTATGATTGAAAAAGCTTTATATAAAGGTCGTTTGAAGGCAACTTCAGGATTTAGACTAATAGAATAGGTCATCCATTTGAAACTATAGGTTAGATTATAACCTAGGTAGAGAGATAATTTTTAAGACCTTAAAACATTTTACGAAGTCACAATAGTTTTAAACCGGATATAAAACACAAAATAGCGCATAAAACTCTATAAAAGATGTTCTGCAAAAACCTTTATCGGTTTTTAATAAATCGTAAAATGCTAATTCAGGTATTGTGCAGACAATCACATTGCGACAAAGTTTTTATTGACCGTAAACTGAATTGGATTTAGTTGTAAAATCGAAAATGATTTTGTTCTACGTTCACTTTTAGTAACACACTTAACATACATACAATAATAATGTAATATTGCTCTACTTTTATATGCAACTATTATGTATGTAGTGATATTAATATAATTTTTAAGTTTAAAAAACTAGAAAAACCGACTTCAATTCGACTATTATTAGCTTCATTATTTATGATGAATGATGATGACAGTTCATTGGGAATGTTCTAGTGACTATAAACACCACTTAAAAGTCACAGGAAAGCAAAATACACAATTTCGTGCACGTGGTTGGCATATTTTTTTCGGTTATTTCTATTCATAACCCAAACTACTGAACCGATTTTGATGAAAATTAAATAGTTGGCCCACCTGTTGCTTGCTTAGTTCTTTATCGCAGCCATCACGTTTTAACTAACAATGTAAGATCACTGTATCGGTATAAACCAGCAATCTGATTACCATGTTACCTGATTCAATTGTCAAAAACCCATACACTTGAATATACTCAATACTCATCCCTTCGAATGAAACATCCAAATTAAGCCCTCCACGGCTCAATATCACGTCAATTTTTATCACTCCAACTATGAATTTGAAATTCCTCACACTAAAAGACTTTAATGTCTCAATTTAGACACGCAAATAGATAAAGTGCATATCCCAGACGAATAGCCAAACATGTGTGGGTGATAATGGACAATACACACCCACACGGACAAAGCTTTTGGAATGGAACCCCTAGACAAACAAACGTACAATTCAAATAACACAGGTAAATTCAGTAGTAAACATAAGTGCACACTTAGATCTGATTCATGAGATTATAAAAATCAAATATTGCAAAGCACTGAACCAAGTTCAGGTTACAGACCGGTTTGGTGTTAGGCGTATATTTCAAACTACCCGGAACGTTATGCGCAAAGCAATGGTAATAGCTTAGCTCTACTAGGGCTGCTCTTGTAGTGTCTTCGAAATTGTTTTAGCTGGAGAAAAATCGTGAAGCATCCTCTCTATATAGTTCTCTTAGCTTTTGTGAGGCTAAGAGAACTAGAGGGTGCTAAACACCTAATAATATATAGTAGGTAGGTATAGTACCGATGTACAGTTTTCTAGATTTAAATATATAATAGCGTTATCGCCTTGGACCTCTGTAATGGTAATGTCTATGTTAAATAAACAATTTGAATTTGAAGAACTTCGTTGATATTCAGATGAGTAAAGATCACTTACCTGACATTACACAGTACACCTTTCAAAAAATGTGTAAAATCCTATTATATTAGGTACATTGACCAATAAAGTAAGTTTATACATACATAGCTACTTAACTCTGGAGAAGTAATTTTAGGCTTTCCATAATTACAGCAGTGATTGTGAATACTTGTATATACATTATAGCTACCACATGTTTTGTTTCATGTACCTATGATTTCTACATCCTTACCTACCTACTAGTACCATTTCGTACTGATATGTCTGTCAAAATTACTACCAAAGAACGATTTCGAGATCAAGTCGATGCAAGGATTATTTGAGGCAACAACTAAGAATATGACATTAGCCTTGACAAATACGGATGTATTCTCTAGATTTCACATCATTCTGTTCGTGTTGTCAATGTCTAAACCCATTTGTTCCATCAAAAGCCTGAGATGAATGATTTAGTTTGCTTTATTCACCGACTTCACTGAACACTGATCCTGAGATAAATCATTTGATAAGAGCTATTTATTCGTGACAATAGCACCAACGCAGTCTTCGTTGAGTCCGTTAGATTCTAAGTTAAACATTTCACAGTCACATCCTGGCTTCTCATTAGGTTTTGATGCTGTGTCTAGCGGCTTTTCTATAATAATCAGCCTTTGCATAATCTAGATAATTATGAGCGTCACAATCCACTTTTACCCATTCCCCTCTGAACAGGACGTTTTTTTTTTTTTTTTTTTTATACAATATAGACAAACGTTTGACCGCAATCTCACCTGATGGTAAGTGACGATGCGGTCGACGATGTAGCACATTTGCCTAGAAGAAACCTATTCACTCTCATTATTATTCACACGTTGTAGTGCCTGGGACATGATAGGCTTGCTTAGCTTAGCACCTATACCATCCTTTCAGCCTAGTTGAATTTATCCACAAAGTATAACTATTATCTTTATATTATTAGATTTAGCCACAGTATTTATAAAAAACTATGCTCAACCTATTTTTATATCGTCCTCATAGTGACAACCATCAAAAGAGAGTCAGTTCGAAAGAATACATAGAAAACAGATCTCAGCAGATCTTACTTATGTAGCAACAAAGGCGAGACACCTAGTGTCATGATACAAGACAGCAGTAAAAAGTTACAACCCTAGCTTTAAAATCTAAACTTTTCTAGAGAAGTAGGCATAATGATTAACGTCCAGCCATACCATTAGGGATAACACCGAAATGAGAATTGCATGTCGAATTTACGAGCTGCTTAGACGTGAGTCACTCAGTGCCCGTCTACAGGAGATACGGAAAGCATGGCTGTAAAATTTAAAGGACTATTTGAACGTAGACTGAATAAAGTCCAACGTTTATTGAAGCGTCAAATTTGTACACAAGTTATTATAATCACTAATACTCACAGTTCACACAATGTTGAACTTGTTGATTACGCCGACGGGTTTCTTGAAAATAAATTTTTGCACAGTATGTAATTCAAAAGTTATTCAGTTGTTGCTAATAATCAAACTATTTCCACATCAAATTATGATATTTATGTATGGTTTGCAAACTTCTTTGCCTACATTCACATCGATAGTATGTGAAAAGATCTCGTAGGATTTTAGTGGACAGTGTACCTGATTGAACCATTTGGATAGGTGAAGCTGCATAAGTCAAGCGACGGCAGCTAGGCTTTTGTCAGGCTCAGACCAACCCTAAATATTATCATGTTAATTTTATAGCACAGCATAATTTCGCAACGAAGATAAGCTTGGAGAAATCATTTGTAAGTATTTGAACTTATATAGTGTATTTATTTATACAACCTCATACGTAGATTAACATTTGGAAATACAAAATTGGCTACGTACCTATGTGCTTAGATTTAAATCATGGCAAACGTAACAAGAATCAAAACAGCAATTTAATTCGCAAATTAAAGCTACAGTCATGAATACAGTTAGCTAACTACCACGCCTTTTACATCCGTTAAGTATAATGAGCTATGCAATATGACACTTATCACCCCTATATTGATTGTTATCTTAACAATAATCTAGACAGAAATGCGAACTTGAATTTACTATTATCTGTGGTCAAATGATCTTGTTCAATTTACAGCGTAGTAAAATCACGGACAGTTTTACAACTTCATAATTAAAGCTTCGGGCCACACACAGAGAACAATGTCCTCCTTCGCAGTGATCTATTAGCTCGTTGTGATGTGAATCAAGGTTGTAGGAACAGAGCGTGGGCTAGCGTTGCGCCTTGCAGTACTCCCGACCGGTAGCGGGCACTTTGTGACTCACTGATACATATTCATTATTTCCAGCTTGCTGAGCACAAGGGTTGGAAGAGATAAGTACATGATTCGAGCGACACACTCATTTTCCAAATTGTGAAAAATTCGCAGACCTGTTTCTTGGACATTTTTGAATTTGTTCTCGTAATCTAAATCTATCTATTTCAGAGCTTTTTCGTTCAGAAAACTGTTTTGGTGTAGTACGAAACGATCGTTAAGAAAGGTTTGATAAAAGGTATCTGTTTGAAATTCAACTACCTTCAAAACGAATTCACATAAGCTGACCTAGGACTCGTTAGAACACCATTCTTTACCAACACTTACCATACTTTCGGTGTGACTACTTTACGATTCTAGACAAGCATTTTAATGCTTATAAGACATGGCGTAGGCGTCGGTTTATGTGCTGCTGATGTTATTTTGATTTATATTGTCACTATAGTTGTGTTTACACTGCTAACGACACGACACGTACCCGACATCCTCGAAAAGCTTATAGACGTTTTCACACGGTGTCAGAACCGGCAATGATGTTTTTATTCGAGCTATTAACATCAGTGTCGTGTAAATATCAATGTTTGGCAGTGTGGAAACGCCTATTTTCGGATTGTGTGATATTTATGTTGTTATTATCCTGACGATGTTGAAAATGGGTGAAATTATAAATGGACTTGATAGCTTTAAATGGGTTTATAATTTGTTAATAGTAGATTAAAAGATTTGTGGTTTCATAAATATTAGCTTTCGTATTGTATATTTTTGAATGAAGGCATAATAGCAATCTATTTAAGATCTGCTCTATGTAATGTCACAGGTTATGATTGTAAATAAGTGAATCAAATCGTTAAAATTGTAACCCTCGTTAATCTCAAGTAGATATTAATGACGTGACGCTGGCAGAAATGTCAATAAAAACAAAGAAGTAGACATTTTGAGTAAGTCAAAAACCGTTTTTATTTTTAACTAGATCTCACTTAGGCAAAATGCAAAATGTGTTATTATAAATTATTGACATGCATTGCCCTATTAGCTGTACTAGGAAGTTATTGGTTACTTCAGGTTTATCAAAAACAGAAATTCGTATGCATGTAGATCGCGATAAACCCGCATGTCGACTGTCGTCGTTGTAAACTAACGAACAGGACACGCTCAATTTTACGATATAGATATATTTAATACTACTGTTTATTATAACAGGAAAGGATATTTACGTCGAAAGATGAAAAAGTCTGTAATTTTTCTTAAAAATAAAAATTGTACGTTATCACATTTCTTGTTGCATATGGAGGTATTGCTAGTGATAAGGAAGGTAACTATATAATCGAAACTAATCTAAATTAAATAATCTTAAAGCAAGAGGGTTCTGTATGTATTAAGTAGATGTAAAATATACGAAATGTTGCGTACGCGCCTCTGGTTAACATTTTAAAAGTATGACATCTAATCCTAAACTAAGCAAAGCGTACTTTAACCAGATTCCAGATAATAGTACCTACTTATAATAGGTACCTACTTACATTATTTGTTGTAAATACATGACATACTTTTAAATTTGACAGTATTTGTTCTTTGTGAGGATCAAACCCACAATCCACAGCGCGGAGCTTTGATACCTGTCATAGCTCAGTCTGTGGATAATATTGTGTGCATTTTGAGAACCAGCGTGCAATTTTCAAATCGAACGCAATGTGGTTATACAGTAGAGACTAGTTTGAAGTTAAGTCATATTATGCTGTGGCTTAGTGGAGCTACGGTACTTTTATGAAGGGCTCAAACGTCAGCTTTTGCCGTAAATACGCATGTTTATAATCATAATGTTAAAGGTGATAGTGTGGCGTTTGTACCCTGGCTGATACAGGCACGTCTAAAGGTGCATTTAGACCAAACGAACTAGAACTAAAGCTGGATCGATACTGACTGACTTAAATATCAGTCATTCGGACAAAAATGTCGGTATCGACGACGCCGTAGCCTCTAGTACGCGCTAAATTAAATGTATGATATTAGCTCTGCCGATATCAAGTCAGTGTCGTGTCGGTGTGAAGACAGCCTATATTGTTTGGCAATACGGGTACTTAGTGAGTAGTTACTATTTGAAACCATCATGAAGTATGTGCCAAAAAACGATGATGTTTCAATAGGTAGGTAGTTATCTATATGCATATATGTATACATCTAGAGGCTCAGCTTGAGCTTTTTCATAATAAACATGACAACAATAAAGCCAAGTTGTCTTCATGTTATATAAATAGTTTCTACTGCCCGTAGACCTCTAAAATTCACACTCGTCGAAAAATCTGATATTCCATTCAAAGCCTTCAAAGTGTTTTCATTTTGTCTGCAGGCTCGGACACAATAAAAAGTGTCATTGTTGTAATTTACAACGTGTTTGTAACATCTGACGTTTAGTGTGGGAATGGAGTGTTGTCAACGTCATTACTGTGCGCCTGCGCTTAATTTACGACATATCAATTTAATACATTTTTGTATAATTAGTAGCTGGTTGTGTCCAATAGATAGTAAATTAACAACTGTTGGTTCTATGTATATTTGTCACTTCCTTAATTAATATTAAATTTTGTGTGACTGAGTTTTTTTCGGTGCTTTAAATACATTGCGCTCCGTTGTTCATAAATTTTGTCTGTATTTATGAGTTGGTTTAATAGCGACAACCTGTTCTATACTTTCGACTGGTTGACTAGTTGTGTGATATACAGCATCAATTTACATAACATCAGCACGTTTGCCAAATACAAATGAAAGAGTAATCAATTGCTTTATTATATAGTCATTTTATTTTATGAAGTGTAGGGATTTTATCAATAGTAATGCCGCTTTGCTTGTAGTGATTTTTACGACTTTTTTACGAGCAAGATATGTTTAACATTCATACGAACAAATTAGTACAGATATTGAATGCCAACGACCCGACATACTTTTAATTAATTTACTTGCCACTCAATTTTATTGTTATGCCATGAATTTATGTAGGCCAATTGGTGTTTTATGTGTATATATTATATATATTGTATACATAATATTTAATTTAAAATTCTTTAGGATCTTCCGAAGCCACTCTAAAATATACATAATGTAACGTTCAAAAATATCGTCTTTCCAATAATATTGACCTTTTTTTGATATCAACTAGCAACTTGTATAGTAATAAAAAGCAAAAAAAAAACTGAAAATGTCACGCAACAATAAAAAAACGCTTAATTTTTTGCAAAAACTGCATTTTAAATACTTCCTCTTATATGCTTTATGAGTAAAAATCATACCTGTTTCACTACTTCAAAAGAAAGCGAATGTTGAAATACAAGAAGGAATAAGTTAAATGTATTTTGGAGAGTTCGTTCACTCCTGCCTACCCCGAGGCTCTCTGCTCGACTATTAGCCTCTACAATTTACGATCACAGAAATCTGAACCGACCACGATGTGTGAGACCGCCTCGACGTTACAACAATCTTATTAGAACAACAACCTGACAGATGAAAAACAACCGAATTTGTTCGACAGAGAACTCAAAATCGATGAAAGTGTAGCTGAAGATTCGGTTGCTGTTAATGATATAGAGCAAAATTTTGCATAATAAAACGTAAGAGAGTTTGAACTTAAAAATTCAGGTGTTAAGGTAGATATTGGTATGGAAGTTGGGGAAAAAATCCTGATATCTCAATTGGCAGCGATTATTTTCGGTAATTTACGAGTGTGTAACAACCGGGAAGAATATTTGTTAAGGTTCTGCTGTGTATTCTGTGGAATTTGCCCAACGGCCTTCTGAGACTGCAGTGGACATGGGCCTTAGTTCTCATGATGTGATATCAATATTTCTTCATCGACCGCTGCGTGTATTTTGGACGTCGTATCTTGTTTATTTTCTTAGTTATGAAATACGTGATTTATTTCTTCAAAATCCATTGTTTGGAGTTTATTGTTCGAATTTGTGATATATTTTTGCAATTTGGGTGGGCTCTCAACAACTTAGTCTAATAAATTTTATATGAGCTCTCTGGAGGTATTTTATTTGATATCTGTAAATCTTTATTTTTATTGTTTATCATGTTAATAAGATTGAAATGAGAAAATGACTCTATCAACTATTTATAACCGACAATAAACTAAGTAGGTATCTAACCTATCTACCAATCTACTTCCGCAAGTCCATTGGACCTGATTAGTAATGTGAGAAAAATAATGATGAAAAAATATACTTAGTAGGTACGTAAGTACCTATTTTTTTACCTACAATCTGAAAACTATCCTACTCTTAGATCATCTAAATTTATAGATTACCTAAATAAAAACTACTTGTAGTAAAGGTTCATTATTATGCAAAACTGTTATCAGGATTTTGTAATTTTGTCCGTCTTTGAACAAAATTATAGTAGGTATCCTAGTAACTACGTAATCTTAGATTTCATATAAACATGTTACCCAATAGTTTATGCTTACAGGGTGCCTCGGAATGATTCACTTATTATTTGTAGGAGAGCAGAACTGTCAAATTACTACCTATTTTAAAAATGATAATTATATCTAAAACTAATAAATACCGACGTTTTAATAATCATTACAATAACTATATAATTTTATAAAATACTAAATTTTATTCGAGAAAATCTACGTTAAACTATGCATAAGTACTTAATAAAATTTATAGTGAAATTCTTTTTTACTATTAATTGCAATTAAAATTTCATTATCTACGCCCTAGCAAAGCAAAAAAACTTTTTAACTGAACAGTTATTTAAAATTTAGATTATTAAATTAATATTTGAATATTTTATTTGGATCGTTATTTTGAAGGTAAAACGGATGATGTGGATAATTAAACAGCGGGGTTCCACGACATTATTCTACTTAAGTACTATACAAATTGCTACCTCTGGAAGATTCTAGTTTTTTGTAAACGTTTGGCTTTTACGAAACGAGCACCTTTAGCCCTGCTTGTCTACTTACATCGACTTCAGTTTACTATCCAATCACTAGCAAATAAGATGTATTAAATTAGTCACGTGACTTTTTGTTGAGTTGTGTCATTTTCATTTTTTATTTTAGACCTAAATTCTTTTTTCGAACTAAGTTCTAATATTCATATTATAACCTCTTTCTTAATTAAACAAAAATAAACATGCTGGTATCTGTAGCTTTTGTATAATTTGCCACTCATAAAAATATATTTATTTTATCCAGTTATATTATAAATGACGTCATAACTTATAGTTTAGGTACCTACCTATAATAAAGTAGTATCATCACCGACTTTTAATATAATTTAAATGAAAATTGGCAAATTATGTTAAAACCAACAGTTGTATTGTCATCGTTCGGGGTCGTAAATAACAGTAATATTATACAGGGCGACCCACAATAATTATTCAAATAGAATGATTTTAGAGCGCCGCTTAGATGTGTGAGACACAGATCTTGATTTATAACCAATAATTTTTCTTTACGTACGGTTTAAGAGAGGTAATTAGTTGTTTCATTTTTAGTTATTGTTTCATGTGATTTTAGTTGTTTTTTTAATTAAAAGGGCCATTTAAATGCAGATTAAAATACTAAATTCTTAAGTCAAAAATCACGCTACATTTCTGATGGCAATTAGTTACTTGTTACAGGGCACCCTGTACCAAGATTCCACCAGAATTGTTATAGATATGACCTGGCATTAAGCAATGGCATAAAACCGGTTGACTCATTAGATATTAATATTATCATCGTTATGTTGATGACAGTAATACAACCTCTAGGATATGAGCAACAGACAGCTGAGACTGAAAGTCTGGGTTCGATTGCTGTGGCTGGACAAAAATGGTTAGGCAAAAGAGCAGAACATTCAAGGAGAATTCTACAGGAGTAGAATTGGTTCGAATTATTTATGACGTGCTCAGCGAGACAATGCATTGTTATATGCAGTTACCACTTAACATCGACTTGTTTCATCATTTAGTGGTGTAAAAAATACATTGAGTACTTAGGTATCTTTGCAGAGATTTGCAATATTCAGGACCGAATATCTACAATCACGAAACATGAACGACGCCATCGGCAACTCGTATCAATGAAACATCCACTGTCGTTAACATTTAATACCTAGTAAAATCTTATTTAAATTCTAGTTCAGGTTTCATAATTAAAAAAAGAAATGCCATTTTTGTTGAAATAGAAACTGCTTAGTGCTTTGTAAAGTTCTTATAATTACGTGTCAATGATAGAGTTTTAAATTCAGTTGACAGAAGTTGATTCTATGTCACTCTGTGAAAATACTTTTACACAATTATATTGGATATTCTGATTTCCATATGTTTTCTATTAATTAGATATTTCCAAGATACTAAAATATCCTCTAACTTTAACAATTTTAGCCCTCTAGTTTTTAATTTAGGCTGCTATAGGAACCTACCTATTTCAGCTAGATGCAGACCCACTGAACTTACAGTATGATTGGCCGATCTAGGCTACCGTGAAGTTAGTCGATTAATTGTAATGCGCAAAGACAACTATAGTTCAAAAGCTCCATTGCACATTGCAGCGGTTCACGATTATCTAAATCCGATGATCGTACCGTAGCTCCAGAATTATAAATATTTGTTATGAAGAAAACCAGCTGACATCTCAGCGAGCTGTGACATTTTTCTCATCACATAATTACCTTATTTATGTTGACAATTCGGAACGTATTTTTAAATTAATTTAATTCTTTATTATATCTCACGCCCACAAGTTTAATTTAAATGTAGCAGCTCTGGCCCACGTGCTGTACTGATTTTGATAATTAAGTGACGTATAAATAGCTAATAGTCGTTGTTTAGTTTCCGGGCTAACTTTTGATCGGTTTTAATCTTAGATCAGTATTGGTTAAACTATACCTACTACTACAAGCAACTGTCACTTGTCTTATCCAAATCAATTATTTTTATCCAGTTATTAAGTAGCACTTGCAGAGTGTGAATGGTGCTTTAAGCTTTTTTCCCCGGTTCGTAATCGCTATTTAAGAGTATTTCTTCCCTAGTGGTTGTTGGTTCTGTAAGCTATGGCCAGTTTCTTGCCACTTCAACATGCTTGTTCTTCATAAAACTTCAAAATATAATGTTGTTCCAAAATATAAAGAAAGAGCTTATCGAGATCATTTTTATTTTTAGACTTAAATAGAATGTTTGTCACAGTCCGTATCGAACAAAAGCAATAATCTAAAAATAAAGTCATTCGATAGACATTAGTGTCCATCAGTTGCCATCAGACGGTTATAAAGGCAAGACAAATAGTTCCAGTGATCCTTTGTCACCATTCTTTAAAACAATCCTTTTAGAGAACTGTGAACCTTGTAATGGTGAAGGTAAAGGTGGAATTGGTTTGGTGTGTAGCAGTGCGTTTGATTAGATTTTATGAATGTTTTTCAGACAAGCTATTGAAGTGTGGTAGACACGAATGGCTGAAAGAATGCTGCGATTAAATAGGTTTGGGGTGTCCATGAGGCTATATATACGAGTACAAAGAAAATTTAAATAAATAGACAAATACTTCTATTTGGCTTGCAACAAAGCATAGGTATGCCTTTAAAACACAAGCCAAAATATATTTGAAGCATTTTGGGAAAAAAAAATAGGAACATAGATAAATATGTAGTATGAAACAAATAAGTTTATGATGATTTAACACACATAGAATTAATATTAATCAAAAACAAACAAATTAACGCAAAGTTTTATGTCATGATCAAAATTTTATTTATCCTGAAAACAAAGTATTTAGAACACCCTACTCTTTAGTGTTTGACATCATAAACAAACATTTAGAAGTGTCGTGGATCGCACGTTTCCACCGCAAGACTGACGAGGGAGATTTATGGTAAGTGACGTGGAGGAAAGAAATGCATGTTGTATGGACATCTGGGGTTAGGAGATATCTGAAGATAAGATTGGATAAGAAAACATCAATTTATAAACTGTAAACGACAATACTCGTAATAACATCTGTAAGTAGTAACAGAGTCAAAGACATGAAAGAGGAAAAAGCAAGCGAAGATAAGACAAAAAAAACTTATGAAGATACATAAAATAAGATCATATTAGAGAGAGATATAGAAATAGAAAAGCTATGAGACATCTATAAGAAACTAAATTAAAATTTTGTGATGAAGCTTTACGTATTTTTTACAGTCATATCTGTATGCGATTACCAAAAATGTTTGCAATTACCATTATTCTTACTCATTAAAATTCCAGTGGCTAGACTAGACAGTGTTATTTGCCAAGTTTCTGGAGTTTCAGGTGAGAGAGGTAGTCAACAATCAAATGTACCTATCTACCTAAATCGTAAATTTAGCCACGTAATAAATGTCGTCTGCATAAAAATGTTGCTGCAAATCCAATGACAATATATTTGAATTTTAAATTAGTTTTAGACAAGCTTGAAGACTTTGTTAAGCTAGATCAAACAAAACAATTTATCAAAGTGTATTAACAGGATTATGATGATATACTGATAAATTCGTTCAGGTCAATGATTTAGTTTTGTAAACAAGATTTTGTGTCATAAATAAAATAATGTTTGGGTTTCTAAACAAGTTGACATTTTAAAATTTGCTAAAATATAGAAAATTAATCACATATGTATGGAAATAACATTAATTTTCAACAATAAGTCACGTTACTACTATTTTCATGCATTTTTGACGTTTTATTCAACTACAACTTCTTTGTTTTAAATTATTTTCCAACTCGGAGATTTTTCGTTTGTCTTGACACTTACCTAGTATTCTATCCTCCATTTCAGTTTACACCAAATCTGTAACAGAGAAGGTATTTTCTCAATAAAAAAAACCACGTTTATTCTTATTATCATGCTTTGTTATTTTTAACACTACCTCTGTCTTCCAAAATCAAACTAAACTAGAATAATATTTATACTGTTAGCTAAATTATTATAATTAGAGTGGAGTTACATATTCAACTGTATTTTTTTTCACACATAACTTTTATGAATTTTGTAGTTATGATTATTAAGCTTTTATTTCAGATAACTATACTAACAAATTAAACTATTCACTAAACAATGACATCGACACTGGTTACTCGTATCTGTTTGCCCTTTTTGACAAAGACCTCCTCCAGTCTTCTCCACTCCTCTGTTTCTAGCTATCCTTATCTACGTTTTTCCTGCAGTATCCTTTAGCTCGTCCTCCCATCTTGTAAACTGTCTTCCTCTTTCGTTTATTGTATTTCGGGAACCAATTCATTAGAGTTTTGCTCCAATTTTTTCTAATTTGTAGTTGATAAAAGTTAAATGATTTTAAAATTAAAACAATATATTTTCGTAGAATTTCTCATCACAAAACTAAAGATACAGAAGTGGAAGCTGTAAATTTTACCTAACTATCTACCTACAGTAATAAATTGATAATAAAATATTTGATTATATCGTAAGTAGCGACGCTCAATTAAACATTAAAAGAACTATTAAATATGCTAAACATGTTTGCTTAACTAAGTATTTGATAATTATTATAAAATTAACGACGAAGTAAACATGAGTTATGAAGTTCAGAATTGAAAACTTGGCGTACAGTCAGCGTCAATCAGATGTCTACTAATTAAAATTTCAAAGATATGTTACATAGACAAGATTTCATTAAAATGTAGCCAGATGAGAGCTCTAACGTCATCAACAAATGTGTCAATTTTATGAAATGTTTTTGTGAAAAAACCACAGAAAAAACCATCTGAAAAATCGTGAGATATTTTAAATGATTTTGATTCGTAAATATATTATCGAGTCTGACTATTATACTGCTACTTTCTATCGTCAACACAAGCATTGATACACAAGCATTGTCTTCCTGCCTCCCTCCTACACTAGGTGGTCGGTATATGTTTGCTTTTTCACTTTCCTCTACCAGATATCATATTGGTGTTCACTTCTTTCTCTCACAAGTCATCTTTCACAATATCCATTTTCAATTTGGCCTACCTCTGAAGCCTATAACGATCCATATTCAATATCCAAGTCTCTTTATCATGCTATCACAGCCTAGAGTCACGCTATTATTAGTAATCCTACTGATGGCAGGGCTATATAAAAAAACTGTTAGGTAGCACAGCACATATCTTTATTGTTTACCTACATGCCAACACTGCCTTTTCATTGTTTTGCATTCAAAATTAAAAACTGCATTTCGAGAAATAAGGCATTCAGTACACGCGCGGACGATTGAAAGCGGAGTCGTCGGCAGGCACCGTCTAGACGTACGATTTATCGAATATCGATAATCGATATGTATGCGACGAGTCGCGTCAATTGCCCCGCAAATATTGGACCACCGGCTTTGCGTGTGCCGTCGAGCTCTTGTTGATTGATGCTCTCCTGGTACTGACACTCGAAGAATGACGAAGTTTCTGAAGTGATTAGTCTACGTACTCGCTTTTGAGAAATTCGCACTATACCAATTCTCATAATTACCTGCGTTGTGGAAGTAGGTAAATGACATAGCAGTGCAGTGCTGTTCTGTCATTTACTCTGGTATTATAAACTCGATGTAAACTTGGAATAGTTACACCGTCTTATCTTTTGCATTGACAAGCAGATTCAAATTCGATCGAAAGATACAAACCTCCGTGAATTCCAAGCTTACATCGAGTTTTTTAATAACAGAGTAGACTAGGATAGGGTTTCAGTATAATTTCAGCATAAGCTTCAAATATTATGTTGCAAATATAGACACCTTTATTACAACTAATTTTAATAACTAAGAAATGTTTAGACGTCTTTTCCTCAATTAACTCTTAAAGAAAATAAGAAAATAGCTTTTAATGTCAACGTAAAATAAATACGTAGCTAAAAGACAATGATTGTTCAACCATGGTTTACTAATGTCACATCTAACCCTTCAAACTCTTCCTCGCCAGGCCAGGAAAGATGTTAAACCATTTATCGCCTTCACGCTAGGAGTCTTTACGACAACGCGCATTATGCACTTCTCTGCGTCTGTCATTCTGTCATAAACACCATTTGTTCGTGTAATAACCGTCTAAGTGTCAAAGAATGCATGCTGGACGTCTTACTAGCCTTTGGCGCCACCTTCGGACACCACAAGTTTTATTTTACCTTTCGGATTGTCGCTGCAATTTTTATTACGAAGGCATAAGGTAGGGTTTCGTTAGGTGTTTTGAGAATTGTAATGTCAGTTGGTATACGCGAGCAGACTTCGTTGAAGCAAAATGGTGCATCAACAAAGTATTGGCTCGTTTTGGAACGAGACCAACCATACAAATAGCATATTAAAACATCAATTTAATCCGTGCCTTTCCTTTTTCCATTCGTCATTCTGTGTCGCTTGTTTAACAACGGGATGGCAATTGGCGTTTAGCAAATCGATTTTGGACGTGCATTGCGAGCTGAGTGTACCCACTCCGGTTTCGATAACTTGAGCTACTTCCTCTATGGAAAAGATTCCAGAAAGAACAGTTCTATTTGTCTCATCTAAATTTTCACAATCGTTAGAAATTGTGTAAGCCTAAGAACTTGTGTTTTGTTTATAGTGAACATGAATTTTCACTTGTGTGTCATGTCTATATTTTATGTAAGTAGATCCCTAAGCTGAGCTATACTGCTTCAAGCGAGCCATGAATTTCTCGATCAGCCCACCTAGATTTTAAACGAGCTTATAAAATACCCATTCGATACCTGTAATAACATAATCAAGAGACTAGATAACATTATGTTCATACACCCACGCCACAACCTTTTACAAAGCCGGTCTTGCAATCGAATGAGCAACTTTGTTCCAGTTTTCATTACTTACGATCATAAATAAGGTTTTGTCGCTTGGTGCAAACATCGTACGATCAAAGTCCTTCACTTCTTAGGATACTACTACCGTGTTATGATCGCCGTCAACCAAAAGACTTGCACGTTTCTCATAGAGAATCATATTCACTACTAGGTGTGATTTAGTTGCCGTTTTTCAAGAAACTAAAGCTTAACCTTTATCTGCTTAAGCAACTTTACTGACAATATTTTGAAAGATTATCTAGACTTAATTTGCCACAGTCTTCTCAACCGCTAGTCGCTTTTATCACCTTCTAATAAGATACAGATTCGTCTAGCTTTGTTTTATGCCATCTCTAAACAAGGTGCCAAATAAACACATAAGTTTACAGTCGCCCACAATTTGTCTGATTTAAAATTGGGATTATGTTAATCCTTATTTATTGGCGGATATTAATAATATATTAGTTTCTATAATGAGACGGTAGCAGGTATATCATATCTTCAGGTTGGTAAAAACTATACCTATGATTAATATGAATAAAAATGCACAGTAGAATAAGAACTTGAAGAGTAGAAAGATTCATCTAAAGTTTTGACAAAAGTAGGTATCCCAAAAAATACTTATAACAAAAAAGATCCGTCAAAATATTTACTAAAAGAGAGAAAAGTTAATCGTTTACAGTTTACAAGATTTCTGCAACATAATTGATAGCATCATTTTCATCGGATTTGCTCCATAAAGATTGTTTGATTGTATTGTCTCCCTATCAACACAGCCCGGCATTTAACAGGTTACTGGGTGAGTGGTATTGTTTGGTCTACAGACACTTGTTATCGGAAAGGACAGCAGCTATTTGGTAACAGTAGCCTTTGTTGTGAAACAAAGGCAAAAATAAGTCTAGTTTAGTTCTCACTTTAATTCATTTTCTTTGTAGTGTATTGTAATGTAGTTGCCAAAAATGTCAACTTGGCTAGAAGGATAGAAAAAGGTTAAAAACGCTACTACAAGATATCGACGATACCCTTAGGCCTCATATTTCCGATGTTTAGACTTTATTATGCCAGACAGCGTCAAACAACAGCCAAGTCAAAGTCATAACTCTTTTATTCAATCAAATCACAAGGAACATTTAGACTAGGTGATTCTAGGTGCCAGTTCCACGGGACCAGAGCCTACAAGAACAAGCAAGAAACTATGGCCAGGTTATCAGCATTTTTTTTGTCAAGTGGTCAATTTACAGTCCCTGGAGAATAATAAGGGTTCCGTTTTTCCAAAACTGGATCGGAAAACTAAAAAAACTAATCAAAAGGTATAAAAATGATATTTTTGACATTTCCTATTCTCTAGCAACTGTAAAGCTTCAACTTAGCTAGTGGACAGTAGTTTCAAGTTTACAAACGTATATCTATTTGTATAAACAGTTTGTTGTCATTGCGCGTGTTGGCATAATAAGATCGCATCCGGGATTACTAGCGAAGATAGATTTGAATCATGAAAATACGCGTTTGGACTTGACTCTGAGGATTATTGAATGAGATATGACGTTTGCTATTTTCTTATTTTAGAACGGTCTTGGATGTTTCAAAGTAATAGGCGCCACGTGCATTTTATCTATAACTTGTTCTAAGGATCCATAGAACAAGTTTTAGGTAAAATACAAAGCGAAATGCCCGGAACACCATCATACGTCGGAACTTTTACTTATTCTATAGGACTGAAATCATTTGGAATTATTTCTTTAACTGTCTCAATAGTTTTATCATTGATGTCTTTGATAAAGTCCTTTGTTTTTTCTCGTTATCAATGGATTGTACGTATTTATTTATTTTATTTAGCGTTGAGTTATGTACTACAGTATAACCTACGTGAATGTTTCATTTATTTGTAGTGTATGCCGTCTAATTCCCTAGTTTAACCCGTCATTTGTACTTGCTCACACATCTACGTTTCTAGATGTCTATGGTCTTATTTCGAATGACATTTACATGTCAATGTCATCTCTAATATTCCATACCATATTTTATCTGTGTTTTAGTAATGTTCGATTAGACCTTACCTTTTTCATCAAACTCCAAGTTGTCTGTTTCATGTTTAGCTGTAGTATTGTGTAATTTATTACCTCAAAAGCCTTAATGAATGTGAATTCAACAAAGTCATGCGCCGAAACATAAATGTTTACTCTTATGATTGGTTTTATTTGTTTGACGGATAGAAACGTTCATTAATTATCACTTGTGATTTTGTTGTGTTTAAAAGGTTTGTGTGTTTCGTTTGCGGTAATTTTATTGTTCTTAATATGGACTGCAGGTCAGCTTAAAGTAGTTTTTGTACACGAACCTATCTCTATAGTAACCTATCTCTGGCCTCAAAGGTTTTCTAGAAGAAATTTCTTGGATCATTTACAGTCAAGAGCGAAAATGTCATGTATAAAAACATGAATATCTTGGAAACCATTAATGCTAGTTTATTAAAATTAACTGAAATTGATAGACAATTTAATAATCCATGATAAAATTAAAGTTATTATCTATTTGTATTACTAGCTTGCAGAATTAGAAATGTACCTACCTACAACCCATCGGAATACCCGTGATTTAAATTTTAGATTTTAAGTATAGACATTTATTGTATAGTAGATACATTTTTCAAGTATTTGTACAGTATAAAAGTGTCTCCTTTAACATAACAATAAATTGTAACACTTATTTCGGCAAATAACAAAACATACCTAAGCTAAGTAGGTATGCATCTCCCTACGTTACGAAATTTATGTAACGATACATATTTAATTGTTATTATTATTACTATTATTAGACAATAATGTACCGGTCTGTCTCATAATGGTGTTGTAAAATGTAAGAGGGCCATTAGAGTTTTGGGGGAAATATGGCAATGGCTGCAGGTTTAGCTCACTTGTTATTTATTTTGTGCTTTTGTGTTTAATTTGAGACAGTCCACAGTCGGCTAGAGAATGCAAAACAATCATCATCATCAACCTATATTGGTCTACTGCTGGACGTAGGTCTCTCCCGAGACGCGCCATTGAGCTCAGTCTTCGGCTCTTCTCATCCAGTGTCTGCCAGCTATATTATAAAGGATGGGGTCAATTTTTTTTAATAAAAGCCAAAAGCCTATACAAAACCATAGATAAAAAACCGTTTCCATGGAAACGTGAATTTCAAAGCTAAACCAGTCGAGATCATCGTTGTTTTCGATCGAAATTCAAAACCGTTTGAAAACAACATTAAATTATTTACATGAAACTTCTTATTAGCACACATTTCGGTGTTTCATCATAACTGTTTTGAAATACATTGCTGGCTGGTGAAGTTTTATGTAACTAACATACCTAACTGGCCGTAGGTGTGTAGGTACACTATAATAAGGATGTTAAGGCGAGTGGTCATTCGAAATAGCCGCAATATGCACTCACTCAAGCATTCCCATCTCGTTTTGCTTATAAAGTGCTTGGATTTAGCTAACGCTCGATATTGCTATTGTGGGTGGCCGGTAGGGTTGCCAAACATCACTGAAATTAAAAATTAAAATTTATTTATTTTGCTAGAAGTATGGATGGTTGCACATAGGTAGATCTTATAATTAATTAACATTTAGGTTTCAAACAATTCGCCTATAAAAAAAACAGTGATGATCAGTCGTTTGACCGCAATCTCACTTGCTGGTTAAGTTATGATAGCATATTCGCCCAGAAGAAACCTATACTACTTTAGAAAACATCTAAAGGGTAAGGGCCAAATTTTTTGCATCGTCAGACACCGGATTTCAGAACTGAAAGTGTCACAACGGAACAAATGTAGTACTACATTTGTTCCGTTGTGACACTTTCCGGTGTGTGAAGATGCAAAAAATTTGGTTCTTACCCTAAATTGTAAGTAGGTATTCGGAAACACAGACGCTGCCGGCTTCTAACTATTCATGCTGTTTAATAACATCAAGTAGGTAGATCTGAAGATTAGTTGTCATTGAGTTAGAAATGTGATATAATTAGAACTGGAATTGAAACAATTTGGTTTAAAAAAAATTGTGTGACTCTTCCGCTGAAAAAAGCGAGCACATACCACCGCACGAGATAGTTACCATGGTACTTACTGTACTTATAGATACAGGTAATGATCACTATTAGGTAAGTTTTTGTTTATATGTCTATAGGTATGCTCGCTGCAGATTTCACTAAAGTTTGCAATTTTTTTTCCTCACTGTTCATCATTGTTTGCACTCATATTTTTTTCAATAGAATCTTTTTGAAACGGTCTTAGACACTTTCTGTTTCTTAAAAACGGATTTTTGTTAATCGAAGTTTGGACAACCCTAACCTGAAATTCCAATTCTTATGCACTCCGGCACTTAGATTATGTGTGCTGAGCACTATTTATAAAGGGATCTGCAAATAATGAAGTCTTTACGAATTACACACTATTGAATTCAATCATTGAGGTGCTACTACAAGATTACTACACTTAATATTGGACGGGCCAATAGTAAATTGTTATCATCATTGATTCAAAATGTGGGTAAGTAGTATTTTGAAATGTTTGTAGGTTTAATTCTCCCTTATAATCACTGCCTCTATAATATAGCTATTTGGTTCCCATTATCAGTATCCATATCCATTTATTTATTTCAAACTTAAAGAGTTATGGTACGCGTCCACTGGGTCGGAATCGGAGCGTACGGAGCGAAAGGATTTGTTGCTTTGTATTCTATGACACAACGTGCAATGGATCGGTATTTCGGCGCCAGAGACTAACGAGCAACGCCGCAGTAGGTATACCAAAGTTAGTAAAATAATAATAAAGAAATAATAATACACTCGAGAGCAAAAAAATCGACTCAGGCGACACACCTGCAGTCGCAAGTCACTGGCAAAAAAACTGATCGTGTAAATATTTTTTTCATAGTAAAATCATAAAGCTCCTATTATTAGCTTCAAAATGATATAAAATATTGTAATGTTTCTTGCTCACACAACCCAACAACATGTTGTGATCAGTAACCACCCTTTTTGCGCTTGTTTACAATAGTGCTAATTAAGGGTTACTTACCCATATAAAAGGTTATCTACCTGACCCACCCTTATCAGTTAGCCGTCAAACGTCAACCGATACACATCTCCGTTATCAACAAACAAGAATTCTACCTGAAAATGGACACAACAAGTGATGAAGCTGCTCAAGCGGTCACCCTATTGCGACAAGGCCAGAGTCAGCGTGAAGTGGCACATGCGTTGAACATGAGCCAGTCTGCTGTTTCCAGAGTTTACCGTCGTTACCAAGAGACTGGTAACTTTAATCGAAGACGCGGTTCCGGAAGAAAAAGGTGCACATCGGAGAGAGATGACCGTTTCATTGTCAGTACATCGCTGAGAAATCGGGCCCTCACTGGCGTTCAAGTCCAACAAGAGCTCAGAGAAACGCGAGGAGTGGCTGTTAGTGGCTGGACAGTCAGAAGACGACTTAAGGCAGCTAGCCTTGAGCCAAAAAGGCCAGCTACTGGCCCCAAATTAACCCCAGCCCACCGAGCAGCCCGCCTACGATTTGCCAGAGAACACGTTGATTGGACTGACGAACAATGGAGCTCCGTCCTCTTCTCAGACGAAAGCAGAGTATGCTTGCATGGTAGCGATAGAAGAGGACGAGTCTACAGAAGACCTGGAGAAAGATTCGCGCAGTGCTGCATCAAAGAAAATGTGGCTTTTGGAGGAGGTTCCTGGATGGTGTGGGCGGGCATTTCAATGGAGGCAAAAACCGAGTTGGTTTTTATTGAAACTGGTGGTCGAGTGGGAGGATTGACGGCGAACCGATACATCGATGAGATTTTAGGGGATCACGTCGTTCCCTACGCCGGTTTCATAGGCGAAAACTTTATCTTAATGCACGACAATGCCCGTCCACATACTGCAGGTTCCGTCCGGCAGTATTTACAGGAGGTCGAAATTGCCGCTATGGACTGGCCAGCGCGTAGCCCGGACTTAAATCCTATCGAGCATATGTGGGACGAACTGAAACGAAAAGTTCGGGCTAGAAATCCTGCACCAGCCACAAAATCGGACCTCAAAGCGGCGCTCATTGAAGAATGGGATAGCATCGAACAAGATCGAGTAAAGAAACTTATTCGATCCATGAAGAAGCGATTGGAAGCTGTTATTAGGGCCAGGGGGGGCAACACTAAATATTGATAGTTTAATTTCTAATAAATTAATATTTTGACGAATTTAAGCTGGTATTTTCTTTACTGTTAATGATCACCCTTTTTCATTGCTTAAGACTCCTTCTCATTCAATATTTTTTCATTACCAAAATAAAAATGTAAATAACAAAGTAGACCACTCATTTTAAAGTTAAAACTAACAGCTTTGAGATGTTAAAATCAGAAATAGAATGAAAGCTTCTGATTTTTTGCCAGAGTTTTTTAAACGCGGGCGTGCGTCCTGAGTCGATTTTTTTGCTCACGAGTGTAGTTAAGTGAGCAGTATATGTAGTAATAAAAAAAATCATAAGTTAGCAAGTCTGCATAGGTAAAATTAATTAATTTGTGTTAGACAGAAGTTAAACTGTCTACATTATAGGTACAGCCATGATAGTAGGTACTTCCCCAAACGAGCTCTTTCACAAGAAGCTCTACTACGAGTAAAAACTTATGCCGGTACTTATGTCACTAATATTTATTATTAATTTATTTTAAACACCTTCAAAACTCTGCGTGTCGAACTAATCGGGTTCGTGCGTGTAGTACTAAATCATAAACTTAAATCAATAGACATAATGCTCATAAAACTGCAGTTTTCGATGGTAATTTTGATGCATACCCGACCTGAGTTTAAGGTCAATCGAGACTTAGCGCAAACCACAGTTTTTCTTATGATCACTGTTTGTTTTAGATTTGAATATTTTGTAGAAACGTGAAAAAAATATTTAATAAAATTATGTCACTTGAAATGGAAAATAGAAAAAGCTAACTCAGTTATTTTATTTTTAGTTGATAAAGAATTTTAGAGCAAAAGCCAACCAATATGCTCTTATTAGGCGTTTTACACCGCCAACGACACGAGATCGCATCGACGACAACGATATATTTGCTCGAGTAATTTGTATACGACATGACGTCTCCGTATCGTGTAGTTACGTATAGTAGGTAGAAAGATAAAATTTGAATGTAAAATCACCAAAAAACTTACGACACAAAATCAAAGAATTTTTTCCCTGTACCGATACCTGTGTACATACACTACGTACCTACGCTAGTCCAAACAATTCCACAAACCCGCCTTTTAAATAAACCAGTATTTAATCTGTAACCGATCAGCGGTTTCCCAATATGAAAACAAACGCCTAAATAGGAGCATCAGTAGATAGCTGGTGGTCGAGAATAGATGCCTTAAAATAGAGTAAATACGAATGTTGATCGAAATATGTTTGGATCCGGTAAGTCTGTTTGGTATGGCAGAGATAAAGAGACAGATGAGACACAACACAGGTGACAGAGCTAGAAGCCCCAAACACAGAACGCGTTCGCCGCGAGTGCTTGAATTTGCATGTTCACCCGATCCACGCAAATCATAGTTTATATTATGGAGGTAGAGTCATCAATATTAATAACAGCAAAACTAATACAGAAAATTATGACTAATACAGTATTTACAATATTTATAATATGTACAAAATACACATGAAGCAGTAGAGCCATCTACACACCGTTGCAAACGATTTATAGATAGCTCAACTAATCCAAATCAGTACCAATCGGAAGCGTGCCCAAGCAAAATGAAATAGATACATACAAAAAAAATTCTTAAATATTACTGGCCAAGGTCAGCCCCCTTAGCACAGTTGAAATAAAATTGTACGATCGCTAAAGTTAGATAAATAAATAAATATTCATGGACATAATAATAATAGGCCTTTACATCTATTGAAGATGATTTATACAGCGTCAGGAGGCAACCTATGCCTACACTTAACGGGACACTGTAGTGCCTGGGACAATGTTTAGATGGAGTAGGCTTGCCCAGCACCTATACCATCCTCTCAGCCTAGTCAGCCGTATCCACAGGAAAGACAAGGTCAATACGTGCGGAGCTCACTAAGCCAAGGGTTTCCTCACGATGTTTTCCTTCACCGTAAAGCTCGTGCTAATGCGCATATAAATTTTCCGAACGAAAAATGCATTGATGCACGGTCGCGATTTGAACCCACGACCTTCGGATCGAAAGTCGAGGTACAATCCCACTCGGCCAACACGGCTTTTGATGCGGCTTCATGGACATAAGATAATAGAAATGTTTGGAATCAATCACATGCTTATAATTACATTAAAATATTCTTTGAAAAATGTCGCTACGGAAGTTGGAAATTGCTGTCTTTTAAAAATTAAAGGATAGTTTAAGGTTATAAATGAAACTGCAGAATTTTGATGAAAGTGTCTCATCTATTTGAAGATTCTTTATCAAAAAGAAGAATTGACTTCCATTGACTTACACGTTCGTGTTACACAGCTCCAGTGTAGACTTGATTCATTATTTATTCATAGCTTTTTGTACTTACACGTGTTTTTTTACAAACAGCAGGGGTATGCCAATCAAAGTTGAACTGCAAAGTTTGAAATCATGGTCAGTTCATACTAACTCATAGTTATTCTGTGACTAAATAGTGACATTATGACGTCATTTGATGTGTTTTCGCGCATATTTTGCTGTCAAGTGTCTAAAAAGAATGATCACGTGGTACAAAATTGTACCACGTGACCTGAAGAAATTACACTGGGCAGTGAAATATAACTTGACAGCAAAAGATTGGCATACGGGGGCTGTACTTTATATCCCACAACTTTTTTGTATACTTATAAACTGGGTAGGAAGTGTAGGAATCATCTAAGTTGAGCTACGTTCTGCGCGGCCGCTATTTGGATGGGTGACCGCTAGTGGGATTTACATCTGAGCGCTTCTGTGCTTCGGAGGGTTCGTTATACTATAGGTCAGGTCCCGGCACTAGCATTAAGTCACGACGACGGGGGCCTTAAGGCGGTCTAAAGACTCCGAGTACTTGTACAAATGAGTAAGTAGATTTGAGAAGTGAAGACAAAGTACGGGCCAAAGGCTCCGTATAAATATGTGACTATATAATATTAAATTTGCGTCTAGTGAATTCCGTTTATGGAATTCCAATTAAATTTAACATTATTATAAACAAAGCCTGTGCTATTGCTAAATCATTTTAATTTAATACAAACTATTTTATTACAGACGGCATTTGGAATTAGATATTTTGTAATTACCTACTTATTAAGATTGGTTTATTCGCCATGTTTATAGGATTGGATGTAAATATTGTATGTTGTAACATCTTTATTATATGTAAACGTGTTTAAACATAGTTTTGAATAATAATACTTAGAACTCGATAATATACACAAACAGCATTAAATGGTTGAGTCCAATTTAGGTTTATTACCATCATCAGCATAGACATACACAAATAACAAGTAATTAAATTAAAAATTTAAAAAACCCCCGAATCTTTCTCCGATATTCATTAAACATAGCTAAGAACACTCTCGCCTGACTAATTAAACCTTTCAAAAAAAAAACCCTACACAACCTACAGAAGAAGCTCACTGCTGGATATGGACCACCCCATATTCTAAGTAGGTACTTTTCTTGTTTAAAATATTTATTCACACAGAAAATTATGACTTATTAGTCATAATTTTCTGTTCGAATAAATATTTTAAACAGTATTTATAATATGTACAAAATACACATGAAGCAGTTGAGCTATCTACACACCGTTGTAAACGATTTATAGATAGCTCAACTGATCCAAATTAGCCTCCGTATGCCAATCTTTTGCTGTCAAGTTATATTTCACTGCCCAGTGTAATTTCTACAAAATTGTACCACGTGATCATTCTTTTTAGACACTTGACAGCAAAATATGCGCGAAAACACATCAAATGACGTCATAATGTCACTATTTAGTCACAGAATAACTATGAGTTAGTATGAACTGACCATGATTTAAAACTTTGCAGTTCAACTTTGATTGGCATACCCCTGCAGTACCAATCAGAAGCGTGCCCAAGACACTGGCTGCATTGCCGCGCTGAATAGCATTTTTTTTATTTGTTTTAAATTACCCGCGATAGTTACAACGTTTTCATCAACTTGATTATTGTAATCATTGTCCTAAAACAATAACTTGATCTTAAGGTGACCGCTTAACATCAGGGCCGTCGGCTTGTTCAATTATTTATCATTTCCATCCTTTTATAACAACAAATGACAGCTCTTTGATCGTATGTCCGATTTGTTCAACGCTCATTAGTAGATACCCCTGATGTTTAGGTAATTTATCTGTCTGTTGTTTCTCACTGTACCTACCTGCTGGGTTTGTACCTATGTACCCTTCCTACCCTTGCCTACCTACTGTATGTATGTTTTGCTGGAAATAAAGATTTTTTCATTTTTCATTTTTTTTTTCATTTAGTTGTAATAAAAACAACTATGGCAAATTCTATATTTTTTTTGCCATAGAATACTCTGGCTTATTTTTATTACTATTTTGACGTTGACTGTACGCAATGTACATGAAAAAGTATCGTTCGGATGTCTTCAGGCAGTGTCCTAATTTATGACACCCACTTACGAAGCCATAACTCCTAATTACAGCGGCAATGTATCATGTCTCAGGAGTCGCCAGTTAATAAAGTCAAAATATTGTTTTTATTCATACTTTACTGCGAAATCTTGACAATGCGACAATAAGTGTAGTAATACAAAAAAAAGTTCACGGATACAAAATATAGTGAATTAGTATTAGTAATTATGATAATCAATAACAATTTGTTCGTATCGTTCGCGCATATTTTGCTGTCAAGTGTCTAAAAAGAATGATCACGTGGTACAAAATTGTACCACGTGACCTGAAGAAATTACACTGGGCAGTGAAATATAACTTGACAGCAAAAGATTGGCATATACGGGGGCTGTTATTAATAAACTTGTTGTAAACTTGGCATAGTTACTCCGTGTTTGGTTTTTTGCATTGACAAGTAAATTCAAATTCCATTGACAGAGACTTTGGTAATAACAGGGAAGATGTCTATAAAGTCAAAAATTTAACATAACTATCTAATATATTTCTATCAGTTTTTTTTTCCTAACCTAGGTATATTGTCCCACTGCTGACAAAGGTCTCCCCCATTTCTTTCCAGGATTTGCGTTAGTTTGCCAGGTCCCACTAATTTGTGTATAATGCGTGATTTCATATCAGTTTTTAGATTTCGAAAAAGATACATGTAAAAACATGATTCAGTGTTACCACACTTTTTTTAATAGCTGTAAAATTTTGTAGATAGAATTTGACCGCAGTTAATTTCAATTAGTCGCCAAATCCCCCTTTATTCTCAAACGAATGCGATTTATGAGTGTTTTTATTTCTCAAATATCTGTCTGGCTTAAAAATAAGTCGTCGAAGCCATTTTTACTCACTTGTATATAATTTATCGTCTTGATTGCTCAGGATTTAGTGAAACATGTAATATATTGCAATTTCAAAATGCGTATTTATGTTACGGTATTTAGGTACCTGTTATCATAAAATTTAGCAATAACAACATTTTGTTATTGTGTACAGATATTTACAACCGTTATCTAGACAACTTGCGTTTAACAGCTGTAAAAGTCATGTAAAATTGATTTAAATAAACCAATTTTCAAAGGATATACACTACACTACTACACTATACTATAACCTAGCTACCTACCTACCTACCGTGTACCTACTACTATAGGTACTACACTATTACCACATGATAAAAACAAAATGTATACGTCTCGCAACAGAAATAGTGAGTTGCAGAGGTTATCAAATTACTGCCAAACTCGACATTTTACTTATAGAAATGTAAATCGTCTTTAGATGTAGTATATTCAACTTGATATTATTTTGGTTTCGAAACATACAACTCGCTAAGTGACAACCTATGCAAAACGAAAAAATGTTACAGTCCTACTCTATATAGGTAGGTAGTAGTATTATGTCTGTCTGAGAGGTGGTGTGACCGTCTGGAGTAGCAGACTACAGTGTGGTCATAAAGATCGGCCACCTCGGAGGAGTGCCAAGTACCCCTAGCACTAGTTTGGAGAATCAAATCAGTTGGAGCACGTCGCATTCACGCGGTATTGTTTTAACATATTTTTTTTAACATAGATGTTTGTTTTATGTCTGGGTGTTACTATGTATTATAAGTATTTACAAAAAAAAGTGTATAAGTATTCTATCAGCCATCTAGTTTCCATATTACAAGCTTTGTTTGGTTTGAGACTAGAGGGCGTTGTGTGAAATGTCCATGAATAATGATTTATTTTTTATTCGATTGAATACGATAATTTTCTTCACTATTACTCGATTATGAAGATATTTTTATATCCGAAAATAAACTATTTATGATGCTCGGGTGGTAGATATTCAATCTGATTATGATAATTGGTTATCAGAAACACGATTTTTGCCTGAAATGGAAGAGCAACGGTATTTTTTCACGGCAACTTGGTGGGAATTCAAAATAGAACTACCTACCTAAATACCTCGATATTATCACGGATCTTCGTATCACGAAACATACGTGGGAACACTTAATATTGCAGAAACTATTGGAATAAATACGTGTAGCAGGTTACACCATGAACTAATCCTTGGTTTCAACTTTCAAGCCACGCTTTCATATAACAAATCAATAAAGAATTTTACAGCTGCGACGCACTCGCTATCAATCTAAAAACTGGTGCTAGGAGTACAAATGCACTGTTGAGTTTTATATTGCTGCCAATAACAAGTTCTAGCGAAAATATTGTCCGTCAAACTGTATTTCAGAGAAAAAGTTCGCAATTTTTTTTATTCAGTTTAAAATAGCTCACATTAGTTATATCACTTACGATAGATTTATGAGATCGCGTTCCTAGACTTGTTAATATAAATGTTGTCTAGGTCATGCTTCAAAAAAATATACAGGAGTTTTGACTTTCGACGATTTTAGCACAGAGCGGGGTGATTGTCTTATTCCGATGCCATAAGAATCTGACGAATATCAATCAAAATGATAATTAAAAACGTATCTAAAACATTTTTGACAATGCTAAACTACCTAGGTTGTAAATTCATCGAGATATTCTAGATCAATTTGTAAATTTCATAAAGTAGTGACCGTGTAGCACTTATAACTTTGAAAAGTTGGATTAGGTTGATTTGCTAAAAACTTTACGTTTTATAAACTTTATTGAAATGCATTGCAAAAAGATCTAGTGTCTATTTTGGTTTTTGAGAGCTCTAGCATACGCAGCCAATCCGTTTTGTATCATACAAATTGAATCATGTGACACAGACTATAAAACCGGGAGCCATTGGACTTTTACATTACACACTGCTTCCGACACGACACCTAAACGATATCACTGAATTAAATACACCCTTTCAGATTAAAGATCGTATGCTCATTAATAACTTAAGTCTGGAAGCTTTTTGAGTTGAGCTTTGCTTCCGAAACGTTGCTTGAGTTTCGAATAATGTTAGAGTTCAGACAAGTTTGAATACTCAAGCATCGTTTGTGTTTGAACTTTCATCTAAGATTTTGTTGTATTTTTGGAATCACGAACAAATCTGACAGTCGCCGTGTTACGTAAACCCAACGTATTCGAGTCGTAATGCGCGTCAGCACCGGCTTGCCTGCCGAAAGTTGTAGCGTCACCGCGGAGTGTACTCGTATCTCGGATACGATTATGTTTACGATTGTCATATTTATTCGTTATCAAGGCACCTAATCGGAGTCCAGATCAGTGCTTGACCAATTTATGAGCATATGACCCGAAGACAACAAATAACATGCCGATATCGTGTAGGTGTCGGTATCGGCAAACGCCCATTGCCTGTAACACGGGCATCGTACGTGTATGCGATACATCGAAGATTTATGAATATGTTCAAGATATATGATCGCGTGTTAATATCCAACAAATCAACTTCCCACGTTTAAGAGCTTACCTACATCGACGATATTCAGGAGTTTGGTGGCAAATGGCACAGCATTTATTGAGTATTGTATGTCGGGATCTTAGATTTGTTACTTGACTGCTATTGATAAGTCAGTAAATAAATTCTATGGTTTATATGATCTGTTTTTTACTAAAAGGTTCATCATCATCATCATCATCCACAGCCTGACATCACCCATTGCTGGGTATAGGTCTCTCTTTTTGTACCATCTCTCACGATCCCGCGCCAGTCTCATCCAATTTTTGCCCGCGATATCAGTGATATCGTCTACTAAAAGGTTACATCAATCATTTGTCGGGATCAATCGACTTTTAAATACTATTTTTAGTATCACAATATCACGCCTAAACCAAAGTCTTAAACACACGTTAGATAGATACCTACCTCTATTCCGTAATTTACTAACATCTCCCAACACCAAAACCGTTTGAAACTGTTTATTTTTCTCCAAGTCATTAATTCGCAGAAAATTTGGAATACACTGCTCTGCTACTGTTGAAATTTAAAATTAAAAAATTAAATAAGTTGCTAGCTAGTTAATTATAAATCTCTGTCCAAATTTCAGATATTGAGCTTGGGTTTCGGACATAAAAGGTTATTATTCATCGGTTTTACGCAAAATAACGTTTGGAAGTCTGCTGCCAAAATTATCATGTTTATCGGATTTAAATTGATTTATTTTGCAATTAGTGCAGTTAACCTTTACTAGATTCTAAATAATGATAAATTGATTGAACTTCATTTTAAATGTTGATAAATTGGTAAATCACTCCACTAGCTAAAATAGTCGCTAAATCTGTTTCCATATCTTCACTTTGTCGTAAAAGCAGCCAGGACATGATTTCTTAAGGTCTGTTATTCTAAATATGTCTAGTCTAGGTCTTTCTAGGTATGAATCAAATACTGACGAAATAGGCGTATCCTACTAATATTATAAATGCGAAAGTTAGATGTTTGGATGTTTGGATGTTTGTGTTTCAATCACGTCTAAACTACTGAAACAACTTGGATGAAAGTTGGCATATATATAGTTCGCAACCTGGATTGACACATAGGCTACTTTTTATCTCGAATAATTAACAGGATCTACAGGATAAAATGAACGGAAAGGATTAGCAGCGCCAATTGGCAAGAGGATTTCATTGTCATGTCATGTCACGTCAGGTTTGACATTTCAGTACGAGTTCGGTGTAATGAGGTGTAATGTCAAGTTTCTCAAAGAAGTATCCGCTCGGTACACGCACAGATAATATAATGTACACGGAAACTGTAGACGCGTACGAAGTCGCGGGTAACTGCTAGTAAAGAATATTTTCAATAAGATCTGTTACGCCTTAGTCATACGATTAAATAAATAAATAAGTGCCTTGATCGAGAATAAATATAACAATCGTAAATGTATCATAACGCTGGCGTATTCGAGATACACTGCTCGGTGACGCTATAACGTTTGGGAGTTGAGCTGGCGTTAACGCGCAATATGACTCGAATACTAATTAGGGAAATTTGGGAAACACAAAGCATTACTACTATAAATTTAAGAATTTACTTGATAATTGTGATTTCCTTGTTGGACGCTCTTAATAAAATAAATAAATACGTTAGGTTTCCGTTTCGCGGCGACTGCCAGATTTGTTCGCGGTCACCCCTCAGATCCGTGACCGACTAACCTTCTCACTGAAGATTATTAGGAATAAAAACTATCGTGTAGGATAAGAAAAAGTTTTCCTAACCTATCATACGTCTGCAAAAGCAAAGCATGGATTAGTAGCATGTATCCAAACTCAGTGGGTAAAACATACAAACGCTCATATTTTTACGCCCAAGGGCTATTAAAATGCTTTTATTCGCTTTTAAGCTTTACTTTCCTGTATTAATTAGTAGTCATGTTCTGCCTGATAGCATCTGAACAATCCCTGAATCATATTTCATGAATGAATCAACTTTTATTTGTGAAATGGTCGCAAAATGCTTCGTTGGCTGCCACTCGTGGTGTTTTGAAGCGATGTAAAATTGGATTATTCCCAACGGGCTCTCTACAGTTAGTCTGTTTAAAAAAAAACACATTGTCCCTAACAATTTTACAAAATGTGGAGCTAAAGAAGAGAGGGGAAGAAAGCACTCAAAAAGATACGTTTTAATTACATTTTATAAATAAATTAATTAATAAATATTCATGGACATTTCACACGACGCCCTCTAGTCCCAAACTAAGCAAAGCTTGTAATATGGGAACTAGATGCTGATAGAATACTTATATACTTTTATTTTTATAAATACATACTTATAATACATAGTAACACCCAGACATAGAACAAACACCTATGTTTGCCACACACAAATGTTGGTTCTTGGTGGGGATCGAACCCACGACCCACAGCACGGAAGGCAGAGCTATTACCGACTGAGCTGTATCATTTGGTATCAACCTATTTGAATCATTATCCCCTCAACAGCAATGCATTATAATGGTGCAGTTCTAAAAAACTGTTTCGCTTCGTTTTTTTTTACCGACGAAAACGAAACATACTTTTTTTTCAAAGTGCAATTTAGTATCCAAGAACGTCTACACTGGCGTCAGCTTTCCAGTAAAATTCTTCGTCTTTACTTTTAATTTCATTCATAGCCACTTCAACCGTTCAAACATGCATGCTCCATCTCGCTCTCTCCGCTGGACTTGAAAGAGAGAGGTTCGTCAATGAGCTGGACAGGTTTTAATGGGAATCGTAAGGAAGTATGAACTACCAACATAATAATGTTGTAAGATACCTTGTAGTTTTTGCATTTTTGCAACTTGATCATCGAAGTTGAAATAAACGCCAAAGCGTCGAAGTTATTTTTAAGAATAGTGTGTTTTACTTTTGGACTAGATTGCTGATAGAATAGTACTTTTATATTTTTTTTTGTAAATACATAGGTAGGTACTGTCTAATGGTACCACTGCAAACAAACGCTTATAACACCCAGACATTACAATCATCTATGTTTGCTACACCAATAAATGTTTGTTCTAGGGATCAGTGGGGTGGGGATCGAACCCATGACCCACCGCACGGAAGGCAGAGCTATTACCGACAGAGCTGTAACGCCTGTCTGAAATAAAACCACTCCAGAAAGCCTCGGGAGGTTGTACCTATGAAAATTCTCCTAGAAACCCCCCCCCCCCCCCTGGAGTCACTAATCTGGGTTTCGTTTTTCTAACCTTGGCCTGGAACTATGAACACTTAAAACAGAGGCATAATGTTTTCATAATGCCATCAAATAATTAACCGAACGCATACTTTCACCTAGATACCGCTAGTTTAAGATGCAAATTATTTAACCTGTTTTAAGAATCTGGTGGCATTTCTGACCACAGCCTACTAGCCAATTTTATTTGCTTCTCAAGCGATTCCATTTAATTTAAAATTAACTTGCTAATGGACTTGTTGAACTGAATTTATTCATTGAATTTGATTTTTTTTTGTTGTTGTTTTTTTATTCATTCGTGTTGCACGTGTAGGTACTTATTTTTTTTAATGATATTAATATTACGCAGTGTGTATGTATACCTACTTACTTAAAATTGGTTTATCTTTTTGTTGCCATTTATTGGTGCCGTACAAATTTTTTGAGAAGTAGATACTTTTTATTTTGCCCTGTGTTTAGTTATAATTGGTTTTTCATGCAGCATAAGTGCATATTATAGGAAAGACAAATGTTTGTAAAATTAGTCAAAAAACTGTGAAATTAAACTTAGTAGGTAGGTACCTATGTCATCTGTTATATGGGCTCTATTTTTCCTGTATTATTGATCGATACCTACCTACTTTGAACTAATCTGTAGAGTACTTCCTGCCCGAGCCGGTTGGTTGGGTCACACACGCATCGCACATTGAAATCGAATCGTTTCCCCCACACAACGCGCCCTACCATTAAGTTAAGCTATGTCCAAACCGACGCGACGTCAGAAATCGGATCACAGAAAAAAATGGTCTTCGTCAGATCAACTGCTTTATTGAGCTTTACATGCACTTTCGCTTTTATACTTTACCTACATAAGACTTATTCATGGAGCCCATTGACTAGCCAACTAAAGGGTTCATTAAGAAAAAAAATCTACCTAGTAACTTTAATATAGAGGTCGTTTATTGGGCTCGCGTCGATGTGGCTGAAGCTTCAATGAAATCAAGACGTCAGCGAATAGCCTATCACTTAACACCTGTCAAGTATGGTCAGTTCTTGCCGACCAATCAGTTAAGCTTGACACAGCAAAAACTATGGCGTTCACAATTCAAACTGATATGTGTTCTGTGATTGGTTGATAAAATACCTACATGATTGATTAACATTTTTGTAGTGAGTAATTATGTTCTTTCCATATTATGTAAGGTCGTGGGAGGTCGGTTTGATGTAAAAGGGCTAAAATCATTCTTTACGGAAAATAGGGAAAGGCTTATCGACTTCTACAATCTGATTCTAATGATGATGCAGTTATTTATTAAAAGGATCGAGGGTATATTTTTGACCCTTATTATAACCAAGGGGTTAACTGTTGAAATGTTGTTGAGCAACATTAGAATTTTTGGATACTGTAAGACAAACAGCAAATGAGGAGAACAGATCCATGTTGATGATGAAACTGGTGATGAAATGGGATCAAAAAGGCCTCACCTGAGGATAAAACGGACTTAGACTGCGAGGATGATATAGGTGCTGAGCAAGCCTCTAACCTAAATCATACACAAGCACTACTTCTCGTAAATATCGTCATACATAAGCAAATACTTGTCTTGAAATGTATTAACATCTAGATAAGAATAAAATAAATATAAACGCTTGTATTTTATAGCTTTAATCAGGTGCTCTATTGACCAAATGGTGCTCCTACACGCTTATGAATATGGAGGCGTCGTCCAATCATCGAATAGCAAGGACGACGCATAAAAATTAATGATTCAATGTGGGTAAAACTAAATATAAACATCTTTAAATTATTCCAGAAGCTTATTCCAGAAATCCCCTGCGTGTTCCCTTGCGAAAGGGATTTCTGGACTTTTTGACAATAAATCCCCTTACCGTGCCCTGTGACTGCCGGCAGGCGATTTTTGGTTAAAGTCCAGAAATCCCCTTCACAGGGGGATCACGCAGGTTAGTCTAAAGGTAATCCTAAAATTAAAAGTCTCTCAGTTCGTAAGTTTAATAGACTATTATAATACAACATAGAAAACCTTACTGTCCAGTTTAGCCCCGACGTTAAATAGTAGATAATGCATGAGTTGAAGCCAGCCGAGAATCTGCGCAACATCAATGCACATAAATGTTCGAAAAATGACTAGGTACTGCAATCAATGATGATGTAAGTATACTAGTAATCGAACCGATTCCTGAAAAACCGCAAATACAGAGACAATGGGACGAGCCTATCTGCAAAAAGCTTCAACAAGAGCTAATAGAAGCAGCTTTAACTCCTACAGAAAAGGCTCGTCTCACAGCCTCAGGTGCTCGGGAATCGGGTTTCTGGCTCCAGGCACTGCCTTCAACAAACATAGGGACCCTTTTGGATAACACTACTTTTTCATTAGCAGTTAGCATTCGAATAGGAGCCAACACCAATGAACCCCACCAGTGCCATTGCGGTACTGCCGTTGACAAGAAAGGCCACCACGGCCTTTCTGGTCGTCGCAGTGCTGGCCGCCAATCCCGTCATGCCAGCTTCAACGACATAAGTAATTCGTAGGGCTCTCGCCACCGTCAATGTGCCGGCCATCCTAGAGCCGAACGGTATTGCACGTGACGATGGAAAGAGACCCGACGGTATGTCGCTGATTCCCTGGAGTCGTGGTAAGCCGCTGGTGTGGGACGCTACATGCGTAGACACGTTAGCGCCTTCTCATGTGGCGTCCACCTCCAGAATGGCAGGCACGGCCGCAGCAGCCGCGGAAAACGCAAAAATGCGGAAATATGCATCCATCGGAGATGGGTACATATTTCGGCCTTTCGGCGTAGAAACGTTAGGACCGTGGGGTCCAGAGGCGTGGCTTCTATTCAAAGAGTTATCCAAAAGGTTGGTGGACGTGACAAATGACCAAAGGGCTGGCGCTAACCTTGGACAGAGAATTAGTATTGCCATACAAAGAGGTAACGTTGCCAGCCTTTTGGGCACCGTGCCTGCAGTCGGTGATTTGAACTCTGTTTTCTATCTCTAGCATTTAGAATTCAGAGTTCATTTTAATAATTTTTTTTTTGTTAAAAACGCTATTTTCTTATCAGTATTTGTATATAGTTATTGTTTTGATCAATAAAATTTTCTACCAAGTATACTTACTGCAATGCATATTCTTAAGTTAAACTTCCATGCCGGTAACAGTAGCTAACCTAACGATGATTCAGAACCACTCAAAACGACTCAGCTAGTTGATTTAATAAACAAGTAATTACCGACTGGTTAGCTATCAGGGAAATCTTGACCACAGATAAGGTTGTTGATTTCAGATAGGCAAAATACCAATTAGTAGGTAACTTCTAGCCGAAGTTAGTGATCGCATGATTTATATAAATGCATCGATAAAAAGCTGTTGAGACGAGAGTCACATGACGAAGAAAGTCCTTACAGTGGAAGCGGCAAAAAGAAGACCAGGTAGAACCCTGACTACTTGGTTTGGAACAGTCCAAAAGAACCTCAAAACACAGATAAGATGCGAAAATGCACCGTATGGCGCATAAGAACAAGAAGAGCCAATCGACAAAAAGCTGCAGTCACTGCGCATCTCGAATACGCTAACGTTACGATACGTTTACGATTGTCACATTTATTCGTGATCAAAGCACGTCTACCTACCGACTGAAATGCCGAAAAAATTTGAAGTCAGTTTTGCTACGCAAGTCAATTTACATTTCATCAAGTTCTCTTGTTGACTTCACTGTTATCTTACCTTTGGCAATCCAAACTACATGTTAATCGAATCAATTATTAAATACCCGTTTAGGTCAAACGTTTAATCTTTACACCTTAATGACTGTTTTCAGACAACAACCGACACGACACGACACCTATAGTCAATATCGTCGGAGAGCTAAATGTCATATTTAGTACCTACTGGTGAAATCGCAAAGGTTCACTTCACAATCTAGAGAAAAATAAAAAATAAATCAATCATAGAATAAAGAACAAGTTTTCCGACCAAAATTGATCACATTCGTGCAAATTTTTTGGTCAGAAAACTTGTTTGGATCAATTTGGATTTCAAACACAGAGTATGTTTGAAACTATTATATTCTGCTATTTTCTGAAGATCTTGAAAAAGTATGTGTTCAGCTAATGATTTTCCAAATAACCGCACGAATTTCCACGAGACACCTAAGACACAGTTCCTGAACGTAATTTTGAACCTTATACTCCTGCATATTACGGCCGTAAACTCTTTCAAAATTAATGTTTACTACCTGCATTGTTATGGAATCGATTCCGTTATCGATACAAACGATGGTATTCTTTCCGGTTTTGTTTTACAACATCGTATTGTCATTCGATTTTATGATGGAAAAGAGTTCCCAAAATAATATGCAGACTAGACGCTTCAGTGGAATGCTTCCTTAAGAGGCATATCACATTTTTGATGCGCTCCAATTTATGGTATTACTAGAATATTTTATAACAGCCGTAAAACCAATTTTTGGGTTGAATTAGAGGTAAGCTAATTTTTCCGCACAATCGTTGATGCACTTAACTTCAGAGAGATAAAGACCCGTTGTACGTACGTACTTACTAAAGATCATAAAAATTCCATACAAACACAACATGAACCGGAATCGATTGTAATCCGTAAATATTCGATATATTAACCCAACTTTCACCTAATTACGAAGTGCCACAGAGCTAAACTATTAGATTTATTTTATCACCAGATTTTGTCGCTTCTTGCTTGTGTGGGAACTGGTGTCACAAAAAACTGAATATAGACCTACTTTTTATCGATACACCCATATTTTTGTAGTATTGAGTAGTTGCTTAGAATCTAAAAAGTACTGAGTAGGTACCTAATAATAATCAGGCCTTTGCATCTAATCTAGATGATTTATTCAACTTTTTTAGTCCCTGGGTCATGATTTAGATGGAGTAAGCTTGCCCACCACTTCTTAGTCTAGTCGGCTTTATCCACAGGAAAGACAACGTACTAACTAAGTACCTAACCTAAATAAGCTACTTACACCTTACTTGCTTTTTAATAAAATAGCTGATGTTTTAATTGAAAAACAAGACAAGTATTAACTATTGCCCAAAAACCAGCGTATACTAATTATTGGTAATGAATTTCATATTTTATTGTATCCCCAAATGACACCTGTCAAATATTTTGGTATGGTCATAACACTACGAGTGTTAGAGAATGTGATACGTTACTGTCAAAATCATCAGATATCATACCTGTGTCTCCATTTTAAATAATTATCAATTTAAATTCTGATAAAATATTTCAATTTAGTAGTATGGAGTTGCCACTGGAGATCTTTATCTGCGAACCGTCCAATAGTGTCAAATTTGACTCGTGGTAACTTAAATTTATGAGGTAGGTATAATAAAAATATTCGTTCATTTGCTACCAGCTGCTGCTTGCAAAATAAAAATATTCTAGGTAAAATGGTGATTTTTTTCCTTCAAATCTTGGAACTCCATGAAAAAATAAAATGAAATAATACACATTTATTTTAATAGCTCACACTTATTGCTTCGACCTCAAGTATTATTTGTTAAAATTTCATCATAATTAATCAACAAAACTTACACTATCAACCTTGATAACCATTAAAATAATAAAAAAATAAAAATGTGATAAGTTGCTTCCACAAATGACAAAATTCGAAATTCGAATCCTTGAAAACATTCAATAGGTAAGCATAAAGGTCTACCAGCTACTGACAGTTTTATATCAAAGTTCCAAAATGTCAAACTAATAAACAGGTCATAGAAAAGTTTAAAATGCATTTTTTATTGCAAGAATCAAATCCAATAAAAGCTTCGATGCGACATTGAATGCCTAATTTATTTTGATCATAAAATTTGGAATATTTAAAACTTCTGGATTACGGATTCGGTAAATAGGTATATTTTATTTTGTGAATTGCCATGTAAGATATGTAAATACTGTAGGTTTTGCTTGCTAGCTAAGTTTTGCCACTCTACAAAAATAATATTATGTATTTTAAGAGAAATTTTCAAGCATTGCTTAGTTTGGGACTAGAGGGTGTTGTGTGAAATGTCCCTGAATATTTATTTATTTATTTAAATATTAGGTCACCTGTCTTTTCGTTCAAAAATATAACTTTTACTATTTTTCTATCCTCTAGCGATCGTAAAATGTCAACTTGGTTAGGAAGCTGATACTTAGTTTACGTACTGTACATTTTATTTAGACTCCTTTACCATCTCTCGGTACTAATTATTCTCTAAGTACCAGTTTTTTATTCAGTACCTAGACGTATATTTAGAAATAGTGCGTATGCATGCTATCGAGGTACTTTGTTCACGTTGAACAATTACCTAGATACAGAACTGTCACCATGCTGTCACTGAGTGATTTTGACAATACATTGTACTCTATCTAAAAGCTTTTTTTATTCACCTGTCTTGCATTTACTTCTTCTGAAACTTTGCCAATCAGTCGACACAATAAGAAAATTGGTTTGACTCACTCACTAATAAGTTGCTTAAATTATTGGAATACGTTTTATTATTATTTTTAACTATAGGTTTTACTATATGCTAGATTTTTTGCATATAGAAATACGTCATCACTCACCATCACATTCATCACCTGTTGCTTTTTTTCCTCTATAATTTACGCTTATGGCTAACTTGCTTCATCTTGATAGTCAATGATTGAACCCTTTGGCGTCACCAAGTTTTATTCCTTCATTCTTGTGGTCATGTAGGTATTGTACGTCTCTAATCTCTTTTTCTTTTTCATTTATGCTATCTCTGTGGTCAACTCTGACCTTGATGCTATTGGCATAGTGGTTTACTATCAAGTCTTGGAAAGTAGTGTAATATTTTTAGAGATCTTCCCTAACAATAGCATTTTACACGCGATTCCTCAGACACCACAATACCATTATAGATTATTCGCAGATCGAATCGAATGATTTTTTTTGTGAAGATGTCTTTACTTTGGCTTCCTGCCAACCATCTCAAATAGAGCCAGAATATCTTGACCTACGATACCACAGGTGTCTGATCCCATTCTAGCTCAGTTCAAAGTGGTTGTTTTTAGAAGATGATACTTCTTAATTGAGAGAATGATGTCTCGTTGCGGTTTCGAAGCTTAGTTTCTGTCAAATCAGTGTTTAATTCTGCTGATCTGAGAGCATTTTGTTTTTTTTAAACACACTCAACAAGAGTATGTTAATACTCTTTTGTTTTGTAAAACAAAGGGTTAACGACGTAATAATGCATTATTGCCATAGTGGCACTGCTTCTTTTAAATAGAAATCTGACCTTAACGGGTTAAGGATTGCCTCGTGGGTCCCTTAAGTACTTAGTATCTTAAGTAGCCTGACCTGATAGAACTCACTCTCAAGCTACTAAGAGTACCTACGTGTCTGTTCTTTTTTATTTAATTTTGACACTTAGGGCGTCTTGCACCAGAATCACTAAACGTATTTAACAGCTAAATCGATTTAAATCTGACGTATTTGTATGACTTGACAACTCGCTAAATACTATTTAAGAGTTAAACGCGTTTAGCGATTCTGGTGCAAGCCGCCCTTAGTAGCTCAACGATGGGTGAGAAATTTCTTGATCATTTGCTTACATACGTCTCTCAACTTTTGTAATATTTATGCACTTATTGCGTCCAAGACTTTTTTGTTTTATCAGGAGTCTACGGCGATTCTTATTGTTTTTTGAGTTATACTGCGTAGCATCGCAACAATAACACCACGTTTTATACCTTCTGTGGTTTTACGCCGCAGACCCCTATCTCATACTTGAAATGTGCTCGAAATGAGTGGATGTTATAAAAAGCTTTTATTATTGAAAAAATTTAGTCCATGTCTCGTTTATTGGGTTAAAACGCCTAAAGACTTGAAGACAGCTGACCTGTAATTTTACTCATAATTTGTGAACTCGTAAGCGATGTGGAGGAAAACAAACTGTCGGCTGTACCCTCCAATTTCAACGAGAACTGTACAATTACTTCATGATCCAGTGTGGGCAGAGCGCGAGCGGGTAGCGGGGCGATTGTAACCGCTTATGAAGCATATTGGAAGGAAGAAAATAAGGTAAAACAGCACTCGCTGGAATTACAAATACCTTGTGATGAGGTGTGGGCGAATTGCGAGTGGGTAATGAGGTTACTAGCGGAGTTGTTGTGAATGCTTATAATAATGGATGCTGAGAAAAAAAAACAGGTAACAAACTCTTTCGCATTAGATGTTTTCGGACACCAACTCCTAAAGTTGTTTAATCGCTAGTTGTCATTTAGTACAATAAAGAAATCTATATCTTGCGCTGATATAATTAATAAATTATACTTCGAGTAATTTCACATTGCTTCGCAATCATCGAATTTTATTAGTTTATCATGTCTATAAAGTATTTCAGTAAATTCATCATTTTGCATGATTTTACCGAACTCTATGCCCTTTGTGCAACTGTGTGTATGCGAGAAGACACTATATTTTTAAAAACAACCGATCTTATCTAAAACTGCGCCTGCTAGTTAAATATGCACATTCTTATCATGTGATATTCATAAATCAAGACGGATCACGCTTACAGACGGACCCAACCCGATACCAGCCACCCGCAATTATGCCGCGATAATGTTTGACGACGCATTTAATATTTCGATCAGGGCTGCCATGCAAAAATCTAAACAGTTTTATTTTTACACAAAAATGTGGCTGGTGTTAAAATACTGGTTTTATCAGTCAGTGTAAGTCACGTAGCAGTTTTAAATGAATTTGAACAGAAATGGCTTCGTTACAGTTTTTTTAATAGAAAAAGATACCAGTCGTAATAGTTATGTAAATCTAGTGTTGTGAAAGCACCGTAAAAATTATCAATTTATCGGTATTCTAATAAAATAAAGTATGATTGACACTTAATTTTCCAAATGACCGTACTGCTTGCATCCGGTAATGATGAAGCCAATTAACTTATCGCCTCTCCAATAAGAAAATAATAAAAATGAGGCGTAAATTTGGCCTCTTTAAGCGATATAATAGAAAACGTCGATGAAAAAGTCGTAAAACCTGCGAGGAGCGTAATTGAAGACTTGAAATAGTGTATTTTATATTTAACCTGTTGAAACACGAGCAAGAAGATCATTAGCCATTTACGACGCTATTTTCAACACGTAAGTTTTAAAACTGCAAAACGACGGTCTTCTGTCCAATTTATCTACATGACAGAGCTACACAAAATGATCCTCATAATGTTTGCAAAGTGTTAAAAGAATAAGATAATATGGGTAATCACCTACTTACTGACCAATAAAATCATAAGCGCAATGTTTTAAAACTTTAGTTCTATCTCAGATTAATTAGTCATCTTTTTCTGTGAGCTCTATATACCATGACTCTACCCAGACAACTGTCAAAACTCGATAGTTTTTGTCAGTTTTTAGAGAATCACCTCCATTAAATAATTCTGATTTTATAAGACGGTAATTCTACAAAATTAAGACAGTTTGACTGAAAGCGGCAGCCCTAAAATATATATGCAGGTTATGCTGAACTCGTGATTACGAACATCCTTCCAACGATCGTTGAATATAACATGAAGTGTCTTGTTAAAAACGCGTCCATCCACTATATTGTTGGTTTATCGGCTCGCGAACGAAGTGTCGATTACATTAATCTATCGACAGGCGTGATTAATAGATCGATACAGAGACAGCACTAGCGTGGAGGAATTTTATCTGGTTTTAATGTAAACGATGTAAATGTCTCAAGGCGTTGCGTGCTTCTTTACGTTGTATTGACAGCTACTGGAATTGGGTAGCTGGTTATGATTTTGTCGTTAAAACAACTACAGTAGTCAAAGGATTTTTGACCCTCTGAAGCATCTGCGCAGAACCTATTTTTGAGTCGAATTGGAGGTAACCGAATTTTTCCACACAATAGTAGCGCAATTGTTGTTGCACCTAACTTTAGAGGGATAAAGATCCGTTGTGTATTATTATGATAATAAATAATATCTATCCTTTAAATCGGAACACAGCAATGCGAGCATCACTGCTTGGCGGCAGAAATAGGCACGGTGGTAGTACTTCCCCGGACGAGCTCGCACACAAAGAGCCCTACTACTGCCAAAAATATTAGCTTGAAATAAAACCCCTGCAGGGGTATGCCAATCAAAGTTAAACTGCAAAGTTTTAAATCATGGTCAGTTCATACTAACTCATAGTTATTCTGTGACTAAATAGTGACATTATGACATCATTTGATGTGTTTTCGCGCATATTTTGCTGTCAAGTGTCTAAAAAGAATGATCACGTGGTACAAAATTGTACCACGTGACCTGAAGAAATCACACTGGGCAGTGAAATATAACTTGACAGCAAAAGGTTGGCACACGGGGGCTGAAGTCTAATACCCTACACCATCGGGTCAACGCCATAGTAACAAGCAGTTCATAAAAATGCATACTTTAATATGAGAGTTGGCAATTCAAGCTTAATGTTCTATTGTCATAAAGCCACCGAATGGCAGCTTATTTTATGTGTAACTTGTGACGTAAGGGAGGAGGAAAGGGGGTAAGAGGGGGCAGGGTAGAAAAATGCACAGGGGCAAGAATGAAATGGGGCTAGGGTTTTTTATAGTGAGGATCATACCTACAAAGATATTATCAGCGCGCCACTTGACTAGGGCTGTGATTTTGAAATTGTCAAAGTCACTCTTTTAATAAAATAAAATAATTGACCGAGCGAGCGAAGCGAGCGAAGCGTCTCAGTTTCCACATTGGCCAAAAATGCGTTTGTCCGGATGTCTGTCTGTCTGTCTGTTCTCCTCTACAGGTCGCATTTTTCAACCGATCTGGAAGAAACTTGGTACACAGGTTATATGAATTATTAGATTTTTTTTGTCGTCCGTGATTTTTGATTGGGGGGAAAATAGGGGAGAAAAGGGGAGAGAAAAGAGGGAAAGTTTGCTGTAGCGTTATTTATCGACGGATTTCAAATATTTCCAAAAAGGGGGACTGGAAAGGGGAAAAAAGGGGAAATTATTTTTTTATTTTTTTTCCCGAAAATTGACTTTACCAATATCAATGAGACTACACAGTCCTCTTTGCCTTTATGAGACAAATCCGTAGACACCAGATTCGACCTCTTAGGACCAAGGGAACGCGAGTAATCGCTAAAACTTATACCCTTATTTTGCTCAAAAGTCTACATAAGGGCCTATTGGAAAATTCAAGCACCTGAAATTAGATTTACTTAGCCAGGGTAAAAGGGAAAGTGTTGGTTATTGCACGGTTATAAAGGCTCGCGAGGTCTATGTTCTCACAGGACAACTAGTATAATAATCTTTAATAAAATCACAAGGATAATGATCCTTGTGATTTTATTAAATTAAAAAGCTGGCATTCATAATGATGAATCGTCTTATTCTAGGTGATTCTAGGTGCCAGTTCCACGCGACCAGAGCCTAGGAGAACGGGCAAGAAACTACTGCTGTTTCCTAAAGTTTTATCACTTTTACAGCCTTTAGAATAACAATTATCATAAGCTTAATGACTGTCTCTTTCTATAAGCTTAATAAGAGATAAGTAGAACCTAGGCAGGCAACGTGGGCAAGTTCCATAAAAAGTAGAAACATAGGGTCTAGTACAAGAGTTGATAGTTTTAGAAAACTTTAGGTATTTCGTTTCATTTCCTTCTACACATTTACTTAAAGCGCCCCTAGCGGAAACTTTCAGGAACTACGAAGATGGTAGGAAATGAAACGAAATTAAGTTTTCTAAAGCAATCAAATCTTGTACTAGACCTCTGACCACTGGCGATTGGTTTTGATGATGATTCTCATAACCTGACCATGGATTTGACCTGGCTCCGTTTGATGTCCTAGTCTCATACAAAGCTGATGCAGGTACAAAATAATACCTACTACAAAGTACCTAGGAAATGCTAAATGATTATAAATATAGGTAGTCAAAGTTTTATGAGTCTTTGAAATCGGAATGATTTTCTAAATTCCACTGACAGGCATCACAGCATTCACAGCTCAATCGGTAATAGCTCTGCCTTCCGTGCTCTGGATCGTGGGTTCGATCCCCACCAAAAACAAACATTAGTGCGTGGCAAACAGATGTTTGATCTATGTCCGGGTGTTATAAGTATTTATTTACAAAAAAGAAAGTATATAAATATTCTACCAGAAATCTAGTGCCCATATTAAAAGCTTTGCATAGTGCGGGACTAGAGAGCGTTGTGTCCATGAATATTGATTTATTTAGTTGTTTACAATTTTTGTGCGATCTTATTTCCTAAGTGTCTAGCTTGGCCCAGTCCTAGATCCGATCCTGCAGTTCCAGTAGAAAGTAGAAACTACAGATTTGTGATTCTATAACATGAAATCGGACTATCCCAATCGTTTCAATGATTTATCGGCAATCAAATATACCCTTATGGTGTTCAAATTCAAACGGACCTTAACTTTGAACCTCAAAAGCTTATTGAATATCGATGTTTGTCAGCTTTCTAGCAATTTCGCTGAAAGTCTTTTGTGAATTTATGACCGCTATAAAACGGTTATAATGAGTAAAATGCTAGTCGTAATATTATCATACCAGGTGCTAAATTACTTAAATATACTTAAATCGTCTGCAAAAGACACAAAGACAAAGATGAAAATGATGATGATGATGATGAGAAAAGAAAGATGATGATGAGATGGCAAATTCAATATACTCAATGGAGAATTCTACTGAATACTGTAAGGCTAAACATTCTTACCCAAAATACTGTTTTATTCCTTCCGGCCGTTTCTCATTCAAACAACTTTTTGAATCTCGCTCAAACAACTGTTTGACTCTCAAACCGCTGCTTGATACTCGCACAACTAACTGTTCGAAGTTCACTCAAGCACCTCTTAGGATACATTTTCCATTTCTCTTAAATTCAAACAGAAGTTTCTAAAAACTCTACGCTGTCTGAAAGCTTTAAATAGCTTTTGCAATTTTTAAAAACCTATTGTTTTTATTATTGGCAACTGGCTTGTTTTGCATGTTTCTTGGATAGTATATAACTGCTGTTTCGAGTGTAACGAGTTTTGTCCAAATTGGTTCATCCGTTACGTTGCAATTGAGTCAAATATAAACATACAACAATAAAATCATATTTTAAGTATTTTTAGTTTTTACAAATTATATAACAAACTGTGGCTATATTTGCTTACATTATTATTGGTAGGTACTTTATTTAAGTAGGTACCTACCTATTTCACAGTCAAGCTGCACAAACGTTAACCTGAGGGGTAATGCTCTAGTAAAAATAAAAATAGGTACCATTGGTATTTGGTTGGGATGTCATAAAAGTTACAAAATTCAGCCAATTTATGGCATTGTATTGGAAGCCAAAAAATCACAATGATATTTTTGATAGATTTAATTTTGAGAATCAGCTCTCTGTGGACGTTATTCGCAATCCCAGGGTTTATTATTCAAGTCATTCTGGTTTCTCGATCGAGATAAGGCGGATTTGCCCCATATCGATAGACTCGTTAGGATAGAATACACTCGAAGCTTATATCTCAACAATTACTGAGTCATATCTTTTTTTATTTTTATTATGCACGATAAAATTAGTAGCTGGCTACATCGAAAAATACTCTGCAGTTGTGCAAACACTCTGGAAACTCTGGAAAGATACTTAAAATTGACTACTTGACAAGACTTTTATGAATATGTTCTTGCGATTTTTCGCTGACAGTTTCCTATAAATTCTTAAGCATGTCTCATTTCAGTTGAGTGTTTTGTGCGAATACGGTTAGTGTACAAACTTCCGAGCCTACTGAAGTGGGTATTAAGAAAACAGCAAATATAGGGTCCAGCTATGGTCAAAAACATTTGCTTATAACGGCCATCATATTCTAGCACCCGTCTTTTAGAGAAGAAACATCATTCATCATTGATTTATAGGTCTAGACAAGGGACATCTAAAAATATCTATTATCTTTACAAAAACGCCATTACCTTACAAAGCAAACCTGTCTTTTAAAGAAATATCTCCCTTATACTCATAGAGATAAGGTGTTTATTACGTGTGCTGATAAGATTGTAGACATCAGACCCCCACAGTACTAATCTCTAAGGATTAGACAATAGTTTTTAGAAACTTTGAATAGCTTCCTTATGTGCAGTGTGTACGAAAATAGCGTAAATGAGTCAAGTCTGTAGTTGGACTATTATTACTAAATTAACAGACATTTTGACTAAAATAAGTACTCATCACGGAGATAATGAGCTAATAAACATACAAAGCTCAGTCTTGACTCGACTCAAGGGCCATTCGCTCAAAAAACTCAGATTTAAAATTTTAATGTGACTCAAGCTTAACAAATAGAGATTTTTTCATAGAAAACTGATAACAAATCTAGGCTTGAGTTTTAGTATGACATTAGTATGTGAGTGTTTCGTCAATATACGAATCAGGAACCTACCTTTTTTGATCATTCATTGTCCTCTGAAGTTAGGTGCAACAACGATTGCGTATGTACTGTTGTGTGAAAAAATTCGCTTACCTCCAATACGACCCAAAAATTGGTTCTGTGCAGATAAAAGAGGGACTATGATCCGTGGTGACTACTATAGACACATGCATTTAAAAAGGCAATAAAAACAATACTGTCGTAGAATGAACTATGCCGACAGCGAAATTTGTTTTGCTGTAGTAGGCTGCCATTACTAGGTGATCTAGGTTCTCTAATTCCTATTCAATGTTTCACACCTCGTTACCTAGTGGCACTTGTGTATAGCTCAATAAATTCTCATTAAATATCTAAAACCTAAATCACTTCTAAGGAAAATAAGTTAACGTCTACATGGGGCCTGTTCCATCGAAATGACGCAGGTTCTAAAAGTTTACAACTTAACTTAAGTATTCACTTAACGGTTAGTTGAATACTAGGCGATGCTACACACAACGTGGATATAAAAATTTTATATTTAAAACCAGTATTGTTTTCCTAAATGATAGTAAGCTCCCACTAAAGAAGTCCTAGTCATTGTTAGTAGCCTAATCCTAATAATACTTTATTCAATAAAATTACAAGGATCATTTAGAATCGTCTTATCTAACTAGGTGATTCTAGGTGCCAGTTCCACGCGACCAGAGACAACAAGAACGGGCAACAAACTACGGTCTGGTTCCTAACGTTTTTTTGTATATTGTCAGTAATACCGTCATGGATGACACCAACATTAGAGTTAGTTTGTATGAGTTACTTAGTAGCCAACTCTGGAGTTTTTAAGCCTCTGCCATGACTGCTAGAAGCCAGACCTTTTTTTTTTTGTTATCGGGGGGAAATCTGTACATAGACGCCTTACCACACTCAGGGATGCGGCAAGGTAGTACAATTTAACCTCAGGTGTAATGAATCATTAACGGTTACCCATCCAAATAGTGACCGCGCAGAACGTCGCTAACTTAGATAATCGGTGACAGAGGGCCAATTTAACGACTGAAATATAGTCGGAAAACTTGAAAGTAAAAAAAAATAAGTACACGCGTTGTATTGTAGTTTGTTATTTAAGTTTGTATATTTCCTGAAACAGGCCCCCGACTCTTTGTAATTCAATACGGTAGTTGACATTTCGTACAGAATGTAATGTTGTGTTTGGCAAACTGCATAACAGAGTTCTTACTTTTGTACCAATTACAAAAAAAAACAGAAAAAGTACATTGATTGCTTTATTTTGACTCAATACAGAAAGGAACAACATATTTGTAACTTGAATTCTGCTTATTGAATTGTAAATTTTACTATTCAAGTCATAATCAAATAACCACAATAACTCTATAGTTATTAAAAAAAAACTAATATATCTTATTTATTTATTTTAAAATTTCACACAAATAGGTAGTGCTAGGAGGACTTAATGCTAAGAGCATTGTCTGCCAGTCTTCCTGGGCGTGCAAAAAGATGGTGTGGCGTGTTTTTAAAGGTACTAAAACTGATAACAAAACTTTAAATTAATACATAACTGTCTTCGTTGCAATGATAAAATATTTTTTGTTTTCCACAAGAAATTTCAAAAATTCAGTAACAAACACCACTTGACGTGGTTCGAACATACGACCGTAGGATCGGAAGGTGGGATTGCTACCGCTACACCACTAGTGCTTGAAGTAAACTCGATAAGCACAATAGCAAATAGTACCCAGTAGTAGCAAATACTACCTCATGACAAAGCAGATAAATGTGAAACTAAATATTTACTCTTTTCACTGAAGAACAAGCAAATACTATTTCTAGACCTAGACGGTACAGTCGGAGAGGAAAACATTTGTGCTCACTGTACAGACAATGACAAAAGCATAGTAGAATAGCAATAACGTAGCGCTGTAAAAGTCGTAAAACAACCACAAGAAAAAAAGTAAAGGCGTAAAGTAGTTTTCAATCTCATTGAAATCTTCTTCTTGTTTTATGCTTTTTCAGTATCTTTGAAATTGTAGCTAAAAATTCGTTTTTTACAGTTTAGCAAGAAGTTTTGCTTAAATACAACCAGTTCATTCAGCTGATGTCAAACTTCTACCAAGTACCAAGAGAGCAGAACTGAGCAAGAGGTAGAGTAAAAAAAATATTAATTCTATGAATAGAAGAATCTGAAACAAATATTTTGTCTCATCAGTTACAAAGAAAATCTGAATCCAAGGTAACTGCTGGGACAAAAAAATCGAATGTAAATAGATTTTTTCCCATTAGTTACATTTTATGCAAAAACTCAAAATAATGGGATCAAAAATTCCCAAAGAATGGACATTCTGTTGCGTGTTTATCATTATGACATGTCACCAGATTACATGTAAGTAAGTATAAGATACCCCTGTAGGAAATAATCTTTTAAGAATAAGAATAAGAATCATTTATTGTAAAACTGTGTAGAAGAGATCTTATGGTAGAAAAAGTTTCAACAGCCTACCCTTTTAGGGCGTACAATATTTTATTATACCTATTATCAATACCTAGGTACCTAGGTATTATAAATTTAAAAATATAATTTTAAAATTAAGTAGGCACCAGTACTTTTTAACACCACAGTACCTCGAAGAAAGCTACTAAGATTTATTTGCTAAGACTCGTTGTGTACTACGTTAGGTACTATTTCATTGCTACTTTATTAAAATTTATTCAATTCGTAATTTGTTTACCTTTTCTTCGCTATGCCTCATCACAATAAACTATGGATTTTCACTTAAACTACTCAAATTTATTTCCTGTTAACATCTACCCGCGGTTTTGATTTGAATTTGGATAAAAACAAAAAAAAAACGGTAGAAAACTGAACTTTATCTTAAGATGAGTCTTGATCAACTGCAAATTCTATTTCTAAATCCAGAACATTGATGGCTTTGGCTAAAAAAACTGTTAATCTAATTTTGTTAGTGACTGTACAAGAGCATGTCCGATTTTCCATTGTTTTTTTTTATTTACTTTGGCAGATGTGTGCCTTTCGATCAACTGTCAAAATCGTCTCTACCACAGCTCTACAACTGAGCCACGTGGTCTCATTATAAAAGATCTTTTTGTAAATAGTTCAGCACCACTATTGCCACAGAATAGATATAGGAACAACTATAATAGATATCTAGATTACAATTACTAGGTAGGTAGGTGTTTATTACGGTATCAGAATAGACTTTTAACTATCCAAATTTACGAGAAAATTTATAACTAGGTAAGTATAATAAATAGGTATATTATTTCCCTCTACGTTTTTTTTGAAATCTTTGAGGTGTGAGTAAGAATACAGTATTAGGTATTTTGAAAATAATTAAAATGTCATTCACTTACTTCGAAATTGCCCATATTGCATGTACTTTCTGACAGGTGCCGATTTATCAACGTTCAAAAAACCACTAACACTTTCAAGATACAACACTTCACTCACTCACTCACTGGAAAATAAATTTTTAAAAAGAATTTAAAAATTTGAAAATGGAACGTGTCACGGTTCTCTGTATAACTGGGAGCGCGCGCGCCGCCTGCGACCGTTTCTCGCACTGAGCTACGGGACAGCAAACAACCTCAGATTTTTTTTTATTTTTACTGAAAATCTGCAGCACGTTGATGCGGTTTTCTTTGATACTTTTAAACGTTTTTGCGGTACTTTGGTACGACGTTGACGCCCGCATGTCAGTTTGACGGGCAATCCGCGTTCTACTCAACTTTGTGCTTTCTTTTTAGTTCTTGCCACGTTTCTGAATAAATTATGTTGCTTTTGAACACGTTGATTGTTTCTTTGATGCTTTGGCTAATCGAAACGTAAACTTGCAGTTGGTTTTCAAGAAAATGAAACTGTTTACGGTAGATATATAAAAAGCTTCGTTAGTTTTCCAAAATGTTTTCATACTTTGTATTGTTGGAGTACCTAATAACATGCAGGTAAAATACTTAAACTGGATTCTTTATTTTACGATCATAATTCAATTCAAAAAATGTAGCGTCGGAATTTTAAAAGATTTGAATAAAAGTCCGCGAGTCAACCGCATGCCCATAATCATAACTCGTCAATTCCTAGACCCCACAATAAAGTCGTTTAGCATCTGTTTTGTTCTCTGAAGATATTAGCATTCTTCCGATGTTGAAATATTCGTAAGTTGATACAAAGCGCGTATCGACTACTCGATTTTAGTTTGGATTCACACGTTTTTCGTTCAGAAAAGTACAGTCGGCTGTAGCAGCTGTTTATCTACCTCCGTATCGAATTACGGTTTTTATACAACTAAATGATGGAACAAGCCGATGGCCCACCTGATGTTAATTGGTTACCTTTGCCTATAACAATGCATTGCCTCACCGAGCACGTCCACTGAGGACGTGTCCTATAAGGCTCACTGGGTATAGTGACGGTACAGCGGGTGGTACACGGAGACGTGGGAATTACTGACCTCAGCTTTTTTTTTAAGCTGGATATATACCTCCAGGTGCTTTACTGTTATTTTAATCACTATGTAATAACTATGCTTATACTTATCCACAGACATTTATTTTGTTCGTCGTCGTTCATACAAAAAAAAAATCAAAAATATCTAGCTGATACACGTACATCCTTCGCTGATTGTACTTACATATTTATCAAATATTCAACATCGTGTAATAAATAAGAAGATTAATCGAGATTTATGTAATAGTAATGACTATTTAGTATGCAAGAAACTGGGCGACATAAGGAAAGAGCCGTAAGCCACATGGTATGTAATTATCAATTTAATTTTGTTTAAGAACTACTTAGATAAATAGAAAACTCTTGATTGATTACTTACACAGGTACTTACTAAACACAGGATTTACCAACAAAAAATAACGTAAAATAAAAAGTAGGTAATACAATTATGGGCGGCCTTATCGCTAATAGCGATTTCTAACAAGCAACCTTTGGATAGACAGGAATGAAGAGAAAAGAGATGGGGGGGGGGGTGTTAGGTGAAATGGATTTTTAAATTTGAGAATTTTATCTGATTTTCTAATTGTCTAATCACTTTTTTCACCATTTTTTGATATCCTATTACAACAAAAGTCTTTGGAAATACTTATTTTTTGAGCTCGTTTGCTCAAAAATGCATAGCATTTTTTAATAATTTGTAATCATTTTTTTCAAACACTACTATGTGTAATGATTACGAACAGCTACATACCCCAAAACGCCCTAGTCAACTGGATTCCCGACGCGAGCACATCTGAATCTTCCACCTAGTTTATGCTCTTGTTTATAATTACCCTCAAGTATGAGCTGACTATGGACAAAACCCTATAAGTACTACTGTTTAGTTCAAATACAACGACGCAACAAATTTTGTTTTCCAGAATCTATTAGATTAATGGAATTAGATGGGGTATGCTATAACTATAAATAAATGTGGAACAAAGAAAAATATTCTAAGAAAACATTAATATCGGATGATGGCGCTACTGGACAAGACTAGACCAAGAGAGGCCTTAAGGGGTCGTATACTGTGAAAATCGCAAGCTGTAAATACAAGTAATAAACCAAAAATAAAAATAGGTACAGAAAATTCACTATATATCCAAGATTCAGCCATCTGCCCCCGCATGCCAATCTTTTGCTGTCAAGTTATATTTTACTGCCCAGTGTAATTTCTTCAGGTCACGTGATACAATTTTGTACCACGTGATCATTCTTTTTAGACACTTGACAGCAAAATATACGCGAAAACACATCAAATGACGTCATAATGTCACTATTTAGTCACAGAATAACTATGAGTTAGTATGAACTGACCATGATTTAAAACTTTGCAGTTCAACTTTGCAGTTCAACTTTGATTGGCATACCCCTGCTGGTTCCCATATTACAAGCATTGCTTAGTTTGGGACTGGAGGGTGTTGTGTGAAATGTCCCTGAATATTTATTTATTTATTTACTGCTTTAGTCCACACACGATAGAAAAATATCCCAAAGTTACCTCTAATTTTCAATGTCTAGATTTCGAATTTGTCTAGATTTTGAAAACAGCGCTAATTATTGGGTTGAAAATTAGATAAATACATGTACCAATAGTTGCTTGAGCGATGTTCTTAGCTCATTTTTCAAAGTTATCTTTAGTTTGCAAGATATCACCAAAAAACAGCTTATTTACGCATTTTTAATGTCGCAAGCGCCACGGGCGAAGCGAGTACGGTTTCGAACTTTATTCTGACTACCTTAAGACCGCAGTTTGGAATCGCACGTCTGAAGCGCTAATTTTCACGTTTTTCAAAAGTTTTTTTGAGTTAAGTGCATAAACTGCAACAAGTGAGTTCGTTTCATCTCGACCTACTTGTTACCCGATTACAGTTAATCCAAAGGAGGGTAATGAGTTCAGTGGTCTGCACTGAAAGTTTCAGTTCTGTAAACACACATGAAAGACGTAGACAGTCATAAAGGTAAACATTTATTTTATTTTTTTACATTTATGGAAAACTTACAGGAGGCTTATTAGGTACCTGGGTGACATAGATGACTAATTACAAGTTTCCACATACTTATAGATAATTATAACGAACTTTCTACTTATAAAGAAGTTGCAAACTGTTAGCTGATAAAGTAACGTTATTATTATAATCATTTTAATTTATTTATTTTATTATAAAACCTCTTAATGAATATCCGGATAAGTATCGAAGTTATAGGCGATGCTATTGCTACCAGTAAAACCTTTATAAATATCTCTAAGATTATTCCTACTTCAAATGGCAGTATTATTATATGCAGCATTAAAATTAAAACTGAGGGGTGATCGCGAACAACTGACAGACACCGCGTTATGTAAACCCAACGTATTTGAATCATATTGCGCGTCAACGCCAGCTCGACTGCCGAGCTTTGTTGCATCACCGCGCAGTGTTACTCGGATACGCTACTGTTACGATACGTTTACGATTATCACAAATTCGTGATCAAAGCACTACTGGCCATACAACCAACCGTTTCAACGTGGACAGTATCAAATAGCGCATTCCAAATTCAAATCGATGTCACCTGTCAATCGGTATACATAAAGTAAACTTTTTTCTTTTTTTGTTTAACACCTGTTCAATGGAGTGAATGCATGCTGTTGAAGTGAATATTTTACTACTCGTTCACAGTTTTGTGTGGTTTTTATCAATAAATCAATGTTAGAGCTTTGGTTATAGAAACCAAGTCGATTCAAATACTTACTAGCTAGTATTCAAATGAGACTAGGGTTGTCCTAAAAGTAGGGTCGAGTAAGTTTATTGCCAAGCACTTTTTATTTTCTCCCATTTTTAACCGACTTCAAAAAAGGAGGAGGTTCTCAATTCGGTTGTATGTTTTTTTTTACATTTAGTTTGTTGATTAGATTGTTGAAACTTATTTCAGCCTAGACTAGAGCAAATTTACTAATTTTATTTAAGTATGTATTTATGCTTTAATAAAGACTGGATGGATCAAGGTCTAGTTTTTACATATTCAGAACAATCTAACATCGTTAATTTCCCAGAATGTAGATTATTTACGAATTTTCCAAGTTTCCAGGTCATTTTTCCGGTTTCCATTTTCTCTGCCGACTCTACTCAGGTAACGGAGAAAGTTTTATTTTATAGGTCAGCTTCACGGGATTGAACTATCTTGATTTAACGTGTTGAAAGAGTTTAATTTTAGAATAATAGTTTATTTTGATGTAATCGCGATAAAATACTGGCCAGATGCAGTGAAACTTGTACACTCGACCACAAAAGTAAACATAAATTCAACGTATATTAAGTAGCTTTGCTTCTGTGGTCAGCGGTACTCCTTTTTTGTTCTACGGAATTTTAAAGATGTCGTAAATTCGATTCTAGAGTGCTCTATTATTTACGGGAAGTCTAAAGGCAATTTATAATCTCCTGTCATATTTTGGCTCTACCTATATGGCGAGACTTATCGTTCACTTTAGCAAGTGCAACCCAGAGTGACCAATGTTAATAAGAGGGTAAAACTAAGCCAAATATAAATGTGGGTATTTTGGAGCCGTTTTGCGGGTTTCTATCTTCTAGGGCGCCATCTTGCATTGACCTCCGTTAGATATTAAAATCTTAATCAAAGAATCTCTTTCTCATTGTTATTTCAAGCAATTTTGCCTAAGTCAAGTTAACTACAGTAAACTACGGAATGAAAATATGATTTGTGTCCTGCCCCCGTATGCCAATCTTTTGCTGTCAAGTTATCACTGCCCAGTGTAATTTCTTCAGGTACAAAATTGTACCACGTGATCATTCTTTTTAGACACTTGACAGCAAAATATGCGCGAAAACACATCAAATGATGTCATAATGTCACTATTTAGTCACAGAATAATTATGAGTTAGTATGAACTGACTATGATTTAAAACTTTGCAGTTCAACTTTGCAGTTCAACTTTGATTGGCATACCCCTGCTGTTTCCTCTGTACAGTAAAGTGTTTATCTATCTATATATTTGAGGGAGTACAGTGTTACAATCAATTACCTAACAATATTAAAGAATGCGTTGGCATAAATAGTTTCAAGTTTAAGTTAAAAGAATACATTAAGCACATCATAACTTAGCATTCTAATCTCAAATTTATACCTATAAGTACCCACTTAAGTTACGGCAGCGCCATCCAAAATAACATTGTAAAATTTTAAACACTGTCTTATCTCATTGTAAAAGAACATAGGTAATATTTTTATGAAAATAAAATGTCTTAAACCTAAGTTTAGCCTAAGTCAGTTCACATAGAAGTAATAAGGTGTTGGTACTACTGGCGCTTATTAGTAGTGTATCAAATAGAGCGTTTAAATCACAAATTGTGCGGTGTGGAGCCTACGCGTGCCTGAATGGCGCCGTGTGCATTAAGACTTTAGTTTGTAGATCGTTGATCATCATGACATGCTTGTCTGTTATAGATAACAAGACACAGATCTGCATTGGTATGCCAATCAAAGTTGAACTGCAAAGTTAAACTGCAAAGTTTTAAATCATGGTCAGTTCATACTAACTCATAGTTATTCTGTGACTAAATAGTGACATTATGACGTCATTTGATGTGTTTTCGCGCATATTTTGCTGTTAAGTGTCTAAAAAGAATGATCACGTGGTACAAAATTGTACCACGTAACCTGAAGAAATTACACTGGGCAGTGAAATATAACTTGACAGCAAAAGATCGGCATACGGGGGCTGTGTCTTGTCTTGCTTTACCTACGAGCTACCCACCTTCATTCTTCAGGGTGTGATGATTTAATTAGTCATGGACCTATTTATAAAGCAAATGGACCACTTTATAGACATTTAGACATAATTGACACTTCTCGTTCACTCTAAACTGAATAATTAAATTTAAAATTTAAAAAACCCTCGAATCTTGGACCGATTTTCATCAAACATACCTAGCTATGAACACTCCCGACTAATTCACCTTTCAAACAAAAAAAACCAAAATCAAAATCGGTTCATCCGTTCGGAAGCTACGTTGCCTCAGACAGACACACACACAGACACGTCAAACTTATAACACCCTTTCGTTTTTGCGTCGGGGGTTAAAAATACAGAATCTATGCTTGAATCCGGATTTGTACTTAAGCAGTAAAGGCCGAAAAACTCAATATTTGATTCGAAATTAAAAATACTGTTTCTGGAAGCACCCCTACTGGTTTGGTGTCAAAAATAATATTCAGGGTTTGTTGGTAGGTAATCTGTTCTCTCAGCAGGGTAAATTACTAGCTCAAAAATCGCCTGAAGTCCAAAATGAAAAGTGAAGTTGGGTACCCTACACAACCACCTTCTAAAAAGGTAGTTGGCATTTTGCCAGATTGTCTACACTGCCTCGTCTCTAGACAATTTTGAATGTGATGATGAAAGACCCTGAAGACCATGACATCGACTTGTAAAACTTATAATAACATCTACTTAATTAAATAAGTTTTAATAACATCATTGTTAGATTGTATAAGAATGAGTTTAGTATTGTTATAGAATAAACTTCTCACCTCTTGCTTTGACTTCTGAGATGTGACTAACACTTATCGACGAAGTCTTATACAAAGGCTGAACGAACAGTATACCAAAGAGTTTCAATCAGAATTCGTCTATTAAACCATTCAAGTAATACACCCCTTCGAGCTCACAGGGGCGCGGGCGGGTGGTTTAACTCCTGCTCTACCTAGTATATTTTTTTTTCTTTTAAATGGAGGGGAGGCTATACCACATTAAAAAATACTCTCAGCTTGATCCCCCACGTACACATCCCTTCTTAGGAAAGTTTTAAATAATGTCCTTTACAAAAATTAAACCTTCAAAAGGAAAAAGTTTGGTTTATGTTTTAACAGACTCCAAAATAATCCTCTTGCTGCTTCTCTGTGAAATTGGCTGAGGATCCGATTATAGAGTACATCTACCTAGGCATCTTTATTTGCAAAATGTTCTTTAGTAGGTAGAATAATCCTGGTGATTTCCAGTAAGATGCACCCGCCCACTTAAGCATTATTGAAAGCGCAACAAAATGCGCCCGCAACATCGCATTACGCATAGAAATCGCTGGCAATCAGTTACAGTGGAATCACTAAATACGTACCAGCTTCCTAGTGCATTATGTTCGCCTGGTATCTTAACTGGTAAGTACAACGATGTCAAGGTAGAATATGCTACAGTTTCTAGAATGCACTTTACAGAATGGTGAACCGTGGGCAGACTTAGCCAGTCTAGTATAGATAGATAGATAGAAGATAGAAAATACTTTATTGCACACCTTAACCGATTACATAAAAACAAAACTTAACTAAAGGTCTATGTACTGCTGAAGCAAGTACAAGTCTCATCTGTACCTACCCTCTTAGTTTATTACCTCGTAGTCCTTTCCGTCCATGGTTGTCTGGAAGAGATCGCTCATTAGCGATAAGACCGCCCATTGTACAATTAGTTAAGTTTTGTTTTGTATGTTAAAGTAGTCCCTAGGTTAAGGTGTGCAATAAAGTATTTTCTATCTATCTATCTATCTTACTACCTGTCAGACAGAAGTCTTCAGGACACTTGCCAGCAGCACTGCATCAGTCCTTGAGTCTCTAAAAAGTCACGAGGGAACTTCGACACCAGAGTTGACCGCTAACTCTTACGAACGAAGTCTTGAATTTTTTTTCTTTATTACATTATATTTTTATTTTCTTTATTTTTTTTAATACATTATAGATAAACGTTTGACCGCAATCTCACCTGATTATAAGTGACGAAACTCCGAAATAAAAAAAAAATCCAGACACACAGTCTCGAAGAATTGACACTAAAACCTTTGTAAGTAATCTACAAAAGAAACCACACTAAATAAACCAGACCAAGAACTAACCAGTGACTTACAAAACAAAAGAAAGGTAAAAAGTAAAGTTTATTTATTGCAGGTACTGTAGCTATCCCAATACACCACATACGATTCATAAATCCTGCTAAACTGGACTCTTATCTTTCTAGTGTTCTATAAAGATAACTTTGATAAGAGAGAGCTTGTTCTACCGAACATTATGCTCGCCTAAGCATCCGAAGGCCGCTGTCTAATAAACGACAATGTCTGTGTTAACTGGGCGTTGATTAGACACGGCTGAGGTAATCACTTCAAATGGAACTAACTGTTAACTTGAAGTAAGCCAAGTTTCATGAAAACGTGGTACTTTTAGAATCTAGATTAGGTTTTTTTGGAAACAAGAAAAATAAACAAATAACATTGAGGGTGAGTGATGTGCGGGAGGTCTATTTCCAGCTGCAGGCTTCTAGACATGATGAATAAGCTGTTTATAATGAAGATGTCATTACATAAAAAGACTGGTAAATAAAAAAGTATGGAAAGTCGTACGCAGGGGCTATGACTATGAGCTAAATATCACTGTGTCAAAATTTTAGCAGAACTTAACTTTAACTTGTGTTGTTGAATACCTATAACGTTTACCTTGTCGTTTGATTCAATTAATAAAAAGGTTTTTTAAAACGTTTGCTTTCGCAGAATCGTGGTATGTAAAGTTTGATCGAACGTATTACAAAAACTTCTTGCAGCCGTATCGTTGTCTAAAAGCAGAATACATACCTATTATACAAAATAACCTAAAAACAGATAAAAAGCTACAGTTCAGCTGCGATCCAGCTGACATGTTTGTTATTAGAATTGACCCTCAAAAGCGTTGCTTGAATGCGTTTGTCATCTTGATAGTAAATAATAAACCACTCAGGCAGATCAAAGTGATGGTTTAACCCGTTTTCGCAATATCATACCGCAATACTTTTGCATTTCATGTTGAAAGGTTTCATTAGATTCGGAGAACTTTAGAAAGCAATTAAAGCGTTGACTCGTTTATATTCTGCATCAATTATCGATCTAGCTACAACGCCTTCAATTAATATGATTTTTGCTGTTTGTTGATGACTGAAACGGTTGGTTGAAATGTGGAAGTGGAATTAAAAGAAATACCGTTGTACTGAACAATAGGTAAACACCTAAAATACTTACCTATTAATTTAATAACTTCATCGAGTAACCGATCGCTCCAAATAGGGAGCGACACATAAAAGTATTAGGTTAGACAAGTAGACAGGTAAGAAATTCATTCGCATTTTAAATTTTACAAAAGAGTCCATGTAAGTTTCAACTCAATGTCCTTTTCCATTAGCACTGTGATGCACGTACCGATAGCCACATGTCACCTCATTCATCACCCCAGGACGTGAGCTGTACACCAGACGTGAGTGGACGTGTGGTATTTTTGCAGCGACCGGCGAAAAAATGCACTCGTGATTTTGCATGGGTGTCGGTAGAATTGCCAATGAGCTGGTTATTGTTCCAACATGTTGTTCAAAAAGAATGGCAGGGTCATTATTTACTTAACTGAACTTGGCTGACTCATGTGATGTCAAAAGTGTCAAAGCCAATGGTTTATTTTAAATCGCTACAAAACTGTTGAGAGCTGTGAACTACATTACTACATGAGAGTGAATGAATTCGTAGCACTCGCTTGGTTTATATCTCTACTGGTTACTTCCATTAGTTAAGTACCAATGAAGTGTTTTCCTACCCATAAGTAGTAGTTTTCCTACCCATATGTAAGAAATACCTACTCATTTGGTTGCTCATCGCCCGTGGAGTCACTCTGGGTTGCATCTGAAAACCAGCGTCACTTCACAATCTGAAGTGGCATCAAGCTGAGATGCAGCCCGTTTTGACTCCCGCGCACACCGGCACAACGACGACACCTTGCACCCTTAGTTAGTTTTAGTTATAAGTAGTTTTGTAAGTTAGTGTGTTAGTGTATTGTTGTGCTGTTGTGTGTGTGTTGCAAAATAAATACTTTTTCTTTCTTTCTTCTTTCTAAGTGTACCAGCGGTTTTCTATAAGCTGTGTCTTTATGCACTGGTGGGAATTGACAAAAATGCATTCCTTTGAGGTTGAATTTGCGATGTTCGTGTGTGATCGCGTTTCAGATAAGTAGGTTAGTAACCTACCAAGTCTAGGTAGGTACCTACGCGTTACCTTACCTCACTAAGTTGGTAGTTGTCTGTTCTGTACATACCTACCTACATTAAGGTATTCGGCACGACCGCCGCGCCGGCCGCCGACAATCAGGCATTCTCGAAGCCAATGATGGAATCCACTGATCGGATTTGTTATATTGTCACGGAGACCACCACCACCGGCTTTTTAGGTGGTTTAACCTACGGTTGATAATGATGTGATGACCGCATACACCGACCTAACCTATTATTATTATTTTATTCATAGGACATCCAACAAAGGTGGCACGATAACAACAGAAATGTCATGGCAATGGGCTTAAAACTATTGTGTTCCTTCAATTAGAGGATGCCACAGCATGCATTACTTATATAAGACTTATAAATTAGGTACCTAGACAACAAAACATAAAAACCAGAGGATAACAACAACTAAGAGAAAAAAACCAAAATACTATTTATATAAAATTATACATCTAAAAATAATAAAGTACAATTGGTATTCAAAGGTAAGTTACCTATATCGAAGTAAATTAAGATGAGTTTATCAAGTGTACGAGTATATTGCTTAGGTAGGTACTTGGATACAATTTGTTTCCTAGCGGATTAAAAATGGTCCGTAACCTGAATGCATTTATTTTTTACCAAGCTACAGCTTGGTACATAATTCCTTCAAGTCTTTCTTGAACTCAGTCAAAGAATCAGTTAGGTATGTCCAATTCACCACTTTTAGAAATGCTATTATACCTACCTAGTGCTTACAGATTCTTGATACAACGGAGTGCTTACCCAAGTTGTAGATAGGTGCCTACGCCAACTTAATAGTTAGTTGCTACTTACCAAATAATTAGTACTTAGATAGGTAGGTACCTAGCATACACACCTACTAGATAAGTAGGTAGGTAGCTAATTCACATAGCAAGAGATGCGAGTTAGTTGACCAAAGCTACCAAAAGCTTAAAAAATATACAGCTACTGCCATCTAGTGTCAGATGATTTAACTAGCACCTAGCAATGATACCAATTCATTTGCTAATAAACTTATAGATGGCGCTAATAATATCTCATACCAAAAAGGTTATTGTGAACTGCATTGAGATGTCAAAGTCAAGGATTATTGTTTGTCACTGTTATGTCAGTGGACTGCTTTTGCCAACGTCATTATTATGACATTAGTTTGACAAAACGAGCATTGTTTTTCTTTCTTTGATTGACGTGACTGTGAAAAACAGCACGTGTAAAAGTGTACATTACGCAAAAATGCGTATAGAAACTTGTTATTTCTGCTCGTCCAGGATATATCCTGGACATGGAATCCAATTTGTCAGAAACGACTGCAAAGTAAGTTACCCAGGAGTGGTAATCTTATGGTAATCTTCATGACATGGTGGGTTACCCAAACTTTTGTCACTAACCCTTTTGATGATCAGATTTTCAGATTCTGTCGTTCAAAATGCCACGCTGCGTTCAAAAAGAAGAAGAACCCGCGTAAAACTAAATGGACCAAGTCATACCGTAAGACTGCAGGCAAGGAGTTGGCCATTGACCCCGCATTTGAGTTCGAAAAGAGAAGGAATGTGCCAGTCAAATACAGCCGTGATCTATGGAATAAGACCATCGAAGCCATGAAGAGGGTTGAAGAGATTCGGCAGAGGAGGTCCAATAACCACATTATGCAGAGATTGAGGAAGGGACGGGAGGTGGAGTGGCAGAGAGATGTTCGGGAGGTACAGAGGGACATCTCATTGATCAGGTAATTTAAGAAAGTAAACTCACTTAGTTTAGTTAAGAAAATCAGCTATGTCACCGGAAGTGCAAAAAGCTGGCTGTTTTCATGTAGAATTTCCATCATACACCAGCTATTTAATAAATATCAAAAAAATCTTTGTGAAATGATAAAATTAAATTAGGTTGCAATCTTCATACAAATATTAATTAGGTAGGTAGGTGCACCTACTAAATGTTAGTAAAATGTGCATGCATACTTAAGAGAAATGGTACTTAATTATGTGTCTAATATACGTAATACTACTAATTATTTATCAATTAATAATTGACATAGACACCTTTAGTCTGAGGCAATCTTAGGTGTGTCATATTGCTGTTGTATATCAGGGCATGGCTAAAAACTCTCCTGTCAGGCGTACAGTGTTTTGTCAACCTACCTATTCTTAGCGCATCTCAACCATGCTCATCACAATTTCAGATCGCCAGCAGCTGGTCTAAAACAGAGACAGTTGGAGGAGGATATGGCAATGGAGGTTGAACCTGAGACCATCCAGGTCATTGACTCCAAGGGCCGGAAGACGACCATTGAGGCGCCTATCATGGTTCCCGCGGTTGGTGAGATGATTGAGGATTGTGGTGATGTGGTACTGTAAGAAGTGTGAATGATGTCGGTAAGATTGTTATATATCTGTACATACATACATACAAGTTGTATTGAAAAGTAAAGCCTGCTTAATATGAACATTGAGCTGCACTAGACAGCACAAATATGAATTTCTAATAACCAATTCTACATATTCACAACATTAAAATTCTTGAATTCTAGTTGTGTGACATATGATTTCACAATGTTTAAAAACTTCACCACAAAAAAATGTAGGTAATAAAACAAATTTTTCAAAGCCCTTTTTGAAACACATAAAATGTAACTTGATTTTAAAACCAGTAAATGTGAATCACAAAAGTAATGTTTTGATTTTTTTCCCATCCCAGTTCCCACCACAACCTAATAGAGCTTGTATGTCAAAACAATGCCCCCATTATCAAATTAGGTTAGAACTATCTTTGTCATTTCAGTTTATGAGAAAGGGATGGCAACAATCTTAATGCTGTCAAATTAGTTTAGGAAAATATAACAACAGAATTGCTAGCAAATACCTTGAAATTCCAGCATAGACTAGGTACCAAACTAAGTCTATTTATGTTTTTTGTGGTACTTTCATAAAAATAAAGTCTTAAAAAGTTTATAATGGGACATTGCTTCAGACGAACATAATTCTAGAATTCACCTACATTCAATAGTAGGATAGGTACCCATCACTGCGTGTAACATAATTATAAAGAAAGTATTGATTTACTACTACGGATAGGTCTTTAATCCTCTTATGTCTTCATTTCACGCAGGGGTCGTCAACATTTTACGAAAGTACCAATACCTTGCAAGATTAAATAAATAAATAAACTTACTTTATTTATTTATTTATTACATTCTACTAAAATCTGCCTTTACAGGCGTATGAATAGGTGTAAAACATTAAATAATTCTCGTTAGAAATTAAACTGTTGGCATTAGGCTCATAAGTAGGTAAAGGTACTTATAAATTCTAAATGATTCTTGTGAATTTATTGAATAAAGAAAATTTGACTTTGATAATAACAAAAATTCATAAAAAATCTTAACTTTCGATACTTTTCTAACCAACAAGATACATTTATTTGCCAAAATAAGTGTTACAATTTGGTCTTATGCTAAAGTCAGAGGCACTTTAAAACTTATTCACCCTTTTCAACCTTAAAAATGTATAGCCAGCATAGGCACAATTAAAACGAAGTCTTAAAAAACCCTGCTATCATTTACCCAAAGGTTTCTCACCCCTGAATCCTATTACAGTTCCATGTCTCCTATTTCAATAGAACCGTTACTAAAATCAGGAGAATAGTCCTGGAGGGAAGTAAAATGGCGCTCTATGCCTCTGTCCTAGCTGTTATTGTGGTCTGTGTTTCTTACGTTACCTATCAGAAGTATATAACTGTGTACACTAGCTTTATAGCAAAGCCACTGAAGAGTTATGACTACATTATTGGTAAGTGACGCCTATTGCCTAAGTCTATTGGAAAATTCAACCACTAGTAATTCGATTTAGCTAGGGGAAAGTGTCGGTTATTGCATGGCTATAAGGGCTCGCGAGGTCTATGTTCTCACAAAACCGTTAGTAAATAAATAACAACTGCTGAGAAACGGAAGAGGCTGATCAATTTTGCTACTATCAAGTCAAAAAAATGCTAATTCGGTGAGTATCTATTACTATTAATTTGTATATTTAGTTCATACCAGATAACGTAAAAAAACTCTAAATACAGTTATTTAAGAACATGTTTTATGGGTAAAAAAACGATGGAACAAATTTATGGTTTAAATAATATTTAAAAGACTTCTGTAAAACCAAAACCCAACTAGGGCCTTGTTCGACCAACTCCGAATAACGCTATTCGTCAGATAAAATACTATCAGTCTCTATAAACTTGTCAAAAACAAGGACGGAAATATTCGGAGTTGGTCGAAACTTCATTTCAAATGTGCCTTTAGTTTCTGTCATAGCAAATGAACAATGACATCACAGAGCCCTATGTCACCCGGCCTATCAGGCCGGCGACAGACAGGCAGGCGTTTGACAGGCGTCACAGCTCAGTCGGTAATAGCTCTGCCTTCCGTGCTGTGGGTCGTGGGTTCGATCCCCACACCCAAGAACAAACATTTGTGTGTGCCAAACATAGGTGTTTGTTCTATGTCTGGGTGTTATTATGTATTATATTATGTGTATGTATTTACAAAAAAAAGTATATAAGTATTATATCAAAATCTAGTTCCCATATTATAAGCTTTGCTTAGTTTGGGACTAGAGGGCGTCGTGTGGAAATGTCCATGAATATTTATTTATTTATCAAGACGCATCACTTGACACCCCATTCGTAGGTACAGTCGATAAACTCACAACTCTCTTTTTCCGCAAAGAAGTTGGGTTAAAACTAGTTATCTTTTTCTGTATGATCCTTTCCGAGTTTGAACTTGTAGTCGGTGCTGGAACAGCTGGTTGCGTCCTCGCCGCTCGTCTCACCGAAGACCCATCTACCAGCGTTCTTCTCATAGAAGCTGGAGACCACATGGGGTACTTCACCAGGATCCCTCTAACTGCCACCGCGGCGCAGCAAGGACCCAACGACTGGGCCGTGAAGACCACAAGACAGAGATACTCGTCTTTTGGAATGTGGAATCAGGTATTTGCAAAAGCTTTTGGAATATGTTAATTTTAGATTTAAAAACCTTGGACCTTGATAAACTCCATAGATCCTCTTTATTATGATAAAGCTGCTGGTCATCATAGGGTCTTGTAGTATGGCGCATGGATTCCACTTTGTCAAATCCGAGTGCTTTGATCTTACACCAAATGTTTCAGGCTGCAATAATGCCTGAGTTGCGTCCCTTGAAAACGGTAACTGAGGGCTGATAAAGCGGATGTCTAATCTTCACCAGAGCTAAGTACCATTCCAGGCCGCAGCTTTCTTACTAAACCGAATCGAAATCTGTGCACTCGTACGAAAGACGAGACAAGGTTCGTCTATACGAATACACACGAAGTCCGCAAACTTATAACACCCTTAGATGGTTAAAAAGCAGCAGAAAAGTCCACAATTCGATTGACCAACTATATTGTAGACCGCGTATTGGTATTGTCCCCCAGATTTAAGCCAAGAACACCATCCCACTCTTTAAGCAGGTATAGCAAAGGTTATCACAGTGACTTATTTTTTTCCCAGACCCAGTTGATACCTAGAGGTAAAGGCCTGGGTGGTTCCGGGCAGATAAACTTCCTCCTCCACAGCTTTGGGCTACCCTTAGACTTCGCTCGCTGGAGCCGACTCGGCTTCAAGGGCTGGTCGTATGAGGACCTGAAGAAGTATTTTGTCAAGGCCTTTGGAACTGTGAGAAGCGAATTCGACTCTCGACATTGTCTGGTTGATGGAGAGTGTCCAGGAGAGAAGGTACCTAAGTGAAATATGAAATATACTCATTTTAACCTCTAATCATCATTGTAAAAAGCAAAAAAAAGGGTACGTTTCCCAAGGTTCTCAAATTTCCAGGCTCCAATGAAGCTAAAACTGAGTACCGAGCACGATGAACTAATGGGCATCTTCAGGAAAGCCTCCTCGTTACTCCAAAATGATCAGACATTGTTCCAACGAGCAACCGTCACCGTAAAAGATGGTACCAGACACTCCAGCTACGATGGCTACTTGAAACCGGCATTGGGAAGGAAGAATCTACATGTTCTGTTGAAGACACAAGCTGTTTCCGTAAGTCATGATTCATGCAGCTGTGACAGGACTTCCTTAAAAACCACTCTTGAAATAGCTAAGTCTACTCCGAAACGAGGACTCGTAAATTTCACCAGCTAATCTTATTTTTCGCTGAGTAGGCCTATGGTTTTCTGAATGCACCCATCTGAATTATTTTACTCAGTTTAGATACGTATCCATGGTAAAACTTAATAAGGAACCCTTCGGCTTAGTCAGCTCCACATCGTCCGCATAGATAGATAGATAAATAAATAAATAAAATAATAAATATTCATGGACTTTACACACAATGCCCTCTAGTCCCAAACTAAGCAAAGCTTGTGATATGGGAACTAGATGGCTTATATACTTTACTTTTTTTTGTAAATACATACTTATAATACATAGTAACACCCAGACATAGAACAAACATCTATGTTTTCCTCGCACAAATGTTTGTTCTCGTTGGGATCGAACCCACGACCCACAGCACGGAAGGCAGAGCCATTACCGACTGAGCTGTGACGCTTGATATATTCTTTATTGTACTCTCCACTTTAACTAATACAACAATAATACAGATTCTTTAGGAGGTAAGTACAATGGGCGGCTTTATTGCTAAAAGCAATCTCTTCCAGGCATATAGCTATACCTAGTCTTTTCTGTGGATAAGGCTGACTAAGCTCATCTACAACCATGTTCCAGGTACTAGGTAAATCGTCCAGCTCAGGGCAAGAGCAAAAAGTAGGCGCTGTATAAATAAATCATCTTGATTGGATACAAAGGCCTATTTCACCTATCCACGACTGGAATTTGATTTATTACGAAGGCATCTACAGGTTCAATTGAACCCCCTTTCAGATCCGCTTTGAGAACAGCACAGCATCTTCCGTGTACATTCTGCAGAACCATCGTCAGCTGGACAATATATTTGCGAATAAGGAGATCGTTCTGTCGGCTGGGGCTATCAAAACTCCTCAGATCCTGATGGCCTCCGGGGTAGGGCCTCGGAAAACTTTAGAGATGTACGTTTACATTAGTCATGTTCGATACGACAATGTCTTATTACAAGTATCATCAACCTGTAGAGCTTCTTGTGTGCGAGCTCGTCCGGGGAAGTACTAGCACCGTGCCTACTTCGTGCGCCGCACAGTGATGCCTGCATTGCTGTGTTCCGGTTTGAAGGGTATGGGTGCCGGTGCTATTACACGCACATGAGACTTAACACCTTAAGTCTCAGAGTGATGGGCGCAGTGCAATGCATCACATGACACGTCTTCAATAGACGTGCTCAGTGAGGCAATGCATCGTTATAGGCAGTGGTTACCACTTAACATCAGAAGGGCCATCGGCTTCATCATTTGACAGGCGTCACAGCTCAGTCGGTATTAGCTCTGCCTTCCGTGCTGTGGGTCGTGGGTTCGATCCCCACCAAGAACAAACATTCGTGCGTGGAAAACATAGATGTTTGTTCTATGTCTGGGTGTTACTATGTATTATAAGTATGTATTTATAAAAAAAAAGTATATAAGTATTTATCAGCCATCTGGTTCCCATATTACAAGCATTGCTTAGTTTGGGACTAGAGGGTGTTGTGTGAAATGTCCCTGAATATTTATTTGTTTATTTAGTAATATAAAAAATCATAAGCGGGATCGAAGCCTTCACAAAAACCTACATTCCAGGTTGAAAGTCAGACCCATAGCGATCAACGAAGCTGTCGGCCAGAACCTATACGACCACATGAATATGCCCATCTACGTCAGCATTAACGAATCCATCAGCGTGACCCTGGCGAAGGTGTTCAGCTTTGGAACTGTTTGGCAATACTTCAGGACTTCAAGTGGTAAATACTCATCCACAGCTTAGGAACACACCAATAATATCATTCTATGAATATTTGTTGTCTACCTGTTTGATAAGTCGCATATAATACATGCTGTGGCATCCTCTAATTGAAGGAACACAATAGTTTTAAGCCCATTGCCATGACATTTCTGTTGTTATCGTGTCCACCTTTGTTGGATGTCCTATTAATAAAAAATAAAAAAACACTGTGCTGCATGTCCCCGTGGATTTTATTATATGCTAACATTCAGGGAAGTTTCCTTCCGAAGCCTACCGAATCGGTCTTCTATCCTGTAGATCCAGTATTTTTTTGGATAAAAAGTAGCCCATATGCATTGCATATCAACTATTTATTTATACCTGGTTTTAAGTGTCATTCATGTCGGTCCAGCTGTTGCAGCCGGCAGCGTAAATGAATGACAAACATCGACACATCCCAATATTTGCATCTTAAAATTTATTATCTACTCGTAAGTTAGGTACCTACGTAGGTACTTACCTAAGTCATCACGTACATCAGGTGGGCCATCGGCTTGTTCCAGCATTTAGTTGAATAAAAAAAAGTATTAAGATCAAAAAAAGAAAAAGAAAAGAAAGATTATAAGATTAGAATTTCAAAAATGCCCAAATCTGAATTTAGACTTCCATCTTTGCCATGAAAGAGAAACGGTTCAGAATAGCTACATCTTTTACTAAGACCTCATAAGCTCACAATAACTGTTGATTTACTTGAGACTTTGGCCAGGGTTACTGTCTGTCCCGCCGGTGGCTGGCGTGGAATACCACGGCAAGACTTCAGTGGTGCTGTTCTCTATGGGCACCGCCAGCGAACGCCTGTTGCGAGACCTCTCCAACTACAAACCCAAGGTATGTTTAGCAGCACTAGCGGGTGCAGGAGTGCTGGGGACCTACCATCCTCTCAGCCTAGTCAACATCTACAGAAAAGACAAGGTCGATACGTGCGGAGCTGACTAAGGCAAGGGTTTCCTCACGATGTTTGAGAGTATTGAAGTACCTACCTCCTTAGTCAAATAGTATTCGGCCTCCTCATTGTATTGTTATTTAAATCTAAGTATAGAGGCGCTGTAGTTTTTGACGTTGATAGATATTTTGTCTTACTGAAAAAAGATGTTGTAATTTCGGAATTCATATTAAAACCACTAATAATAATGAGAAATCTTATTTTATTCTATAAAGTTCAATAGAGAGCACTGGCATTGCGCTCTTAAATTTCCAAGTAGAAAAACCCATTGGTGCACGACCGGATTTGAACCCACGACTTTAGGATCGGAAGGCGAGGTCGCTGCCACTAAATCACCCACCGGTGCTCTGCTACAGGAAATTGGCTCCTAATATTTAGTTGAAAACTAGTAAGGGAGCTATGCCCAATGTGTTTCTCCAGGAACTGATGATGATGATACTCTCTGTAACTAAACAATAATGCACGAAATAAACATTAAAAACTCCATCACCAAAGTTGGTCACTAATTCATACGAATGATGCACAAAATAGCTAAGACTCCAGCTGGAAGTCATAGTTATAATTTCTTTATTCAATAAAATCACAAGGATCATTTAGAATCGTCTTTAACTAGGTGATTTTAGGTGCCAGTTCCACGCGACCAGAGCCTAAAAGTACGGTAAGATACTACGGCCTGGTTCCTAGCGTTGTTTTGTATGATCCTTTTATAAATATACATTTCAACTTTGTAATGCAATTATAAAGTGAGTTTTTTTCCAGTTCTCTAGACATAGTAGCATAGATTACTTAGCCCACAAGTCTTTTCTCAGGTGTTCAAAGATACCTATCCCTTTCACAACGTATCTTCGAAAGAAGGCTTCATGTGGCTATGTAGCTGCCTTCAGCCTCGCAGTCGGGGTGCAATCACACTTACTGACACGCGCACCGTGAGTCAGCCAAGAGTCAATTTCAACTACTTACGAGACGGGCGGGACGTGGCTTGCATTATCAAAGGTTCGTAATTAATGTACTTAGGTACTTATCCTGCCTACTTCCCAGTTGGACTTGCATAAAAAAATCTCGCAATAGTTTTAACTGAAGAAGAGTTTGGGATTATCAAAAAGTTGTGACCGTAAACACCACTAAAAAGTTACAGGAAAGCAAAATACGCAATTTTGTGCACGTGGATGGCATATTTCTAGTTATTTTGATTAAAAATCCAAACTACTGAACCAATTTTGAGGAATTTTTACAGGATCAATCAGGAAGTTTATCCTACCTTTTTTTTATGAAGTCGGTTAAAAAGTACAATATTCATTCGATATTTCAAACACATTTTTTAACCCCCGACACAAAAAGACCGGGTGTTATAAGTTTGACGTGTCTGCGCGTGTAGGTGTGTGTGTGTGTGTCTGAGGCAACGTAGCTGTCGAACGGATGAACCGATTTTGATTTTTTTGTTTTTTATTTGAAAGGTTAATTAGTCGGGAGTGTTCTCAGCTATGTTTGATGAAAATCGGTCCAAGATTCGGGGGTTTTTTAAATTTTTAATTTTATTAGTTCTTAAACTCTCCTATCGATATTGTCGTAGCAATTCGACGTGCAGAGTTGCTGGTATCATCGAAGCCGTTCAGAGACATTGGAGCCAAGATCCACTGGCCACGGCCCGAACGCTGTCTCACATTCTGGAACTACTCTGCTGATGAGCAGAAAGGCGTCAAGAGAAGGCGATTGTAAGCTTTTTTCTCTCTAGGTTAACTATACAGGGGGGCGATTCTAGACCGATAGATATATATCCCAAGAACTGTCAAAACTATAGTTTTTGACAGTTAGTGATAAAAAAGTCTATCGGTCTAGAATCGCTCCCCAGGCTGAATTCTTTTGACCGCCCTCTGAGAGATAAGATAAATTATGTTTTCATCATTCATGTCACAGCTATAACTAAAAAAGCACGTAGTTATAAGAACATTTAGGTACCTTATAGATTGCACTTTATTCGTGTTTTCTTCAGTGGATGTCCTAATTAATAAAATCATCATACTAATATATTATAAACGCGAAAGTTTGTAATAATGTATGGATGTATGTTTATTCCTCTTTCACGCAAAAACTACTGGTCCGAATTCGATGAAACTTTGAATACATATAGTTCATAGCCTGGATTAACACATAGGCTTTTTTTTATCCCGAAAAATCAACAGGATCAAACGGTTGAAGTCGCGGTTGGAAGCTGTATAATATAAATGTATTTCAGCCGCAAAGACAAATCATCGAATCCTCTTGTGAAACTGTCAAATAATGTGAGAAGTCCCCCGGATGAGTTCTTGGAGTGCATCATCAGAGAAGTGGCGGTGACGGGGCACCACGCGGGGGGCAGCTGTGCGGGGGGGAGGGTCGTTGATCATCTACTCAGGTACGTTCTAGTATAGGACAAATGTAGGCTAAAAGTAGTACTAGTAAGTAGTAGAGCTATTTGTGAAAGATCTCGTCCGGGGAAGTACTACCATCGTATTTCGTGGTGTGCACAGTGATGCTCGCATTGCTGTGTTCCGGTTTGAAGGGTGCGTGCCGGTGCTATAACAGGCACATGAGATCGAACACCTTTACATCACATCACATCAACGCGCTGGTCAGCACTCACACCTGCCCAGCCTACCTACCTACCTAGCTAGCTAGTAGTCATTGTGTAGGTGATTATTGTTTTCTTTCTTTCTTTTTATGCTTGTTCTGTGCTGTACCTGTGTTGTGATTGTGTGTCGAATAAATAAATCTCTCATCATCATCATCATCATCATCATCAACCTTTACTCGTCCACTGCTGGACGTAGGTCTCTCCCAAGACGCGCCATTGTGCTCGGTCTTCGGCTCTTCTCATCCAGTGTCTGCCAGCTACATTTCGCAGATCGTCGCCCCATCTCGCCGGAATAAATCTCTATCTATCTCTATCTCTATCTTTAGGTCTCATAGTGATGGACGCAATGCATCACATGACACGTCTTCATTGTACGTGCTCAGTGAAGCAATGCGTGGCAGTGGTTACCACTTATGGACCATCTGCTTTCATTTAGCTGTAGAATAAAACATATGTTGATTCTAACGATTTATTTTCAGGGTGAAATCGGTGTCTGGTGTTCGCGTGGTCGATGCAAGTATCCTCCCAGCTCCAGTATCGCTCTTCCCCAACTCTGTACTCATAGCTATTGCAGAGAAAGCGGCAGATATCATACGAAATTATAACTAAGGTAAACCGCAATTGCTAGTTTTAATGCCTATATACTAGTTAATATATACACTAGTATATACTAGTTACTATATGACTATATACTATATACTAGTTTTAATTGCCGCTGACTAAGATAAGATAAAGATAAGATACATTTTTATTTGTCCCCAATTAGGTATACATTACAGTAGACTACTCATACTATTAAAAAAAAGTATTCTATCAGCAACCTAGTTCCCACATCACAAGCCTTGCTTAGTTTGGGCACTAGAGGTAGTTGTCTGAAATGTCCATGAATCCTACTAATATTATAAATGCGAAAGTTTAGATGTTTGGATGTTTAGATGTTTGGATGTTTGGATGTTTAGATGTTTGGATGTTTGTGTTTCAATCACGTCGAAACTACTGAACCAACATGGATGAAACTTGGCATATATGTAGTTCGTAACCTGGATTGACATATAGGCTACTTTTTATCCCGAATAATTAACAGGATCTACAGGATTAAATGAAAAAACGGGATTAGCAGCGCCAATTATTGGCAAGAGGATGATGTCATGTCATGTCACGTCAGTTTGACAGGGCGTAATACTACCTCTTTGGTCTAACGACTAGCGTTTGACAGTACGAGTTCGGTGTAATGAGGTGTAATGTCAAGTTTCTCAAAGTATCCGCTCGGTACACGCACAGATAATAATAATACACAGATAATATAATGTACACGGAAACTGTAGACGCGTACGAAGTCGCGGGTAACTGCTAGTAAAAAATAAAATAAAAATAAAATAAATAAATAAAATATTTTATTTATTAGGCATTCCTGAAGACTAAGTACTAAGTGACTATTATACCCACGTTATTGTTTTATAATAAACATCCTTTTTAATATATGTTTGTTTTTGGCTACATCGTGCACCACGTGACGAATGTGCCATTTTTGGTACCACAGTAACCGAATAGCTAAGGTTATTACAGCACCTATTACAGGCTTCTTTGATCCACAAAAGAACGTAAACATTCTTCGTTAAAGTCCAAAACATTACCTTCCTGAGCGGTGATTCTGGGTATGGCAGAGATTTTACTCTAATAGTGATGACGTCAAATCTCGGTCGAAAACTGGTTTCATCCACTAGTGACAGGAGTTTTCAACGTCATTTTGACGTCATCCCTTTTTTTTTTTCCTTAACCTATCTCGTCCCACTGCTGGGCAAAGGTCTCCCCCAAAGACTTCCAATGTTCTCTCTCCTGGGATTCCTCCCACCATCTCCTTTGAAATCTTTGACGTCATCCCTATTAGAGTAAAATCTCTGCCGAAGTGAGAATAAGGCCCCTGGACAGTCGCATCAGAAAGTATATGCAACCGTTATGAATACAGCTATTCGGGAGCAACGAACTTGGACAGTTTTTTTAGTAAGAGCAAGGACTTGCCCCTACTATTGAAACGGCGACTTGCTTTCGACACTTGATGACAACTTATCAAGTACTACAAAATCTGCAAATAATATAAGTCGATCGTGGATTGTGTGAAAGATGATAATATATGCGAGAGGAGTATTAGTTGACACATGATTGGAGGTAGTGGAAGAAGACATGTTGTACAGACCCCACCTAGCGTGCGATGAGAGCAGGGAAATGATGATGATGTGGTAGCATTGTAGACCGAACCAGTGGTAACATAATTGACCCTTGATTTACACTGAGATAAAAATAGGAAAACTAATTATTTGACTCAGAACAGTATCCAATATTATCCACACAGTATCTATACTGACTTGGGACCAAGAGGTCTTCAACCAATATGTGCAAAACCAGCGTAAAGTTGCGCGGCAAAGTAGCTGTTGTCACCGATGGGGGCTCCGGCATAGGGTTAGAAGCTGCCAAAGATCTTGCTTAAAGTGGAGCCAGGGTCATCATAGCCAGCAGAAACGCTACCAAACTAGCCACCGTCAGAGATCAAATCAGAGGAGAAACGGGCAACCGTAACGTCGATTTCAAAGTCCTCGATCTTGAGTCTTTCGATTCAGTGAAGCAGTTCGCGCAGGACATGGGTAACGAGAGCAGACTGGACATGTTGATCAACAACGCTGGTGGACTAGGCTTGCCAGACGAGCTTACAGTGGATGGCATGACCAAGATGATGCAAGTCAACTTCTTCGGACCTTTTCTCCTAACATACTTACTCCTGCCTATGCTGAAAGCATCTGCACTGAGTAGAATCATCAACAGTTCTGCGGTCTCCGTGTATTTCGGCAAGATAGACTTCGACCATTGGAACGATATTGGACGGAACGGAATACTCCTAACGGAATAACGCGAAGCTCGCTACAGCTCTGATCACAGTCGAGTGGGATCGAAGGTTGAAAGGTACTGGAGTCACCGCGAACAGCTTTGACCCGTTCTTCGTAAAAGAAACTGATATCTTGGGGTGTCTTGACAAAGGTATGACGGAGGCATCACTACTGCTGCTAGATTTGGTTAGCCGGCAGCGGAAGGAAGTCGGTCAGCAAGTAGCATACTATGCAGCTGCTCCAGAGTTGGAAAAGGTCAGTGGAGCCCACTTTAAGTTCTGCACGCGTTGGTCCAGCAACTGGCAGGCTGGTGATCAAAAACTAAGAAAGAGATTATGGGATGAAGCGAAGAAAGCAGTGAAGATCACGTCTGATGAATATTGGGAGATGAAACATTTGAATTGGCAATCACTGCCGATACCAAAGCTCAGCATCCGGTTTTAAAGCTAAATATCGACAAACAAATCTCTATTAATAGGTGTCTTAGCTTATTTAATAGTTTGCATAGCGCTTACGGTTTGTAAACAAATTAAATTGTAATGAGTGTGTAAATCAATTAGTTTTAGGGTTTTTCTTAAACACTACTAATTGGACAAAATGGACAAACCAACCAGTTTTTTATTGGTAAACTGCAAGTGTTCATACAAATCAGACTCAGAGGGGCCTAGTGCCAATGAAACCCGGTAGTTATAGGACAGGGCCAATATTTTTGATTGTGGTATAAACTACTTATTACCTTTTATTTAAGTTGTGAATCCTTAGGTTGAGTTAGTGAGTTAGTGGGCATGTATGAGTTTATAAAGTAAACAGGATGTCTGTATGGATTTGAAATTATATACTGTTGATGCGTTTTTATCGGTGCACGTCACAAATTATCATAAAAAAACAATTGTCTTGCAAAACACGTAGGTAAGTCCATAATCACGCAGACGTCGAAGCTTGAGTCGTCAGGTCCTTTTTGCTTTGAGAGTAATAATATCAAAAAATGTACGACAATAAGGATTGTCATTATCCTCGACAGTGTGTAAACAGACTCAAGTCTGGAATGATGTGCGACACAAACGCAAAGTTGCGCGATAAAGTTGCGATCGTGACCGGCGGTAGCTCTGGGATAGGATTAGAAGCAGCTAAGGAGTTAGCAAAACGTGGTGCAAAAGTGATAATCGCCAGCCGGAACGAAACAAAACTGAAAATCGCTCGAGATCACATCCAATCCGAAACTGGAAACCCTAACATCGCATTCAAGATCCTAGACCTAGGATCATTAAAATCTGTCAGACAGTTTACTGGTGAAATCGCAAACGAATCCAGACTGGATATCCTTATAAACAATGCCGGAGCAGTGGCTCTACCTGACAGACTCACAATCGACGATCTGAATCTATCGATGCAGGTGAACTTTTTCGGGAGTTTTCTTCTAACGTTTCTATTGCTGCCTCTGTTGAAATCGTCAGCACCGAGCCGGATCATCAACGGTTCAGCAGCGTCGATGTATTTCGGACAGATAGATTTCAACCACTGGAACGATATCGGCAGGTACAACCTGGTCACATCAGTGGCGAATTCGAAGTTAGCTATGACGTTGTACACAGCTGAACTCAGCAGACGCTTAGAAGGTACTGATGTGACAGCCGTCAGCTATGATCCTTATATAGTAAAAGAAACAGATCTGCTGACGAATATCGATGGAGTCGTAAGGAATGTGACGCAATTTTTTGTGGATATCATTGGGCAAAGTAAGGAGGATATCGGGAAACAGATAGCGTTTCTGGCTGCAGCGGCTGAGTTGGAGGGCGTAAGTGGGGGGCATTACAAGTTCTGCAAACCGTGGTGGAACCACTGGCTGGCTAAAGACGAACAACTGACAAAGCTGCTTTGGGATAAGGCGAAGGAGCTTGTAAAGATCTCGGAGGAGGAAGACTGGGAAAAAAACTGAGGCTCCGTGGAGTAGCTTTCTATATAGATGACGTAATTTATAAGTGACAGCTTTTCATAAAAAAATAACTCATCTGAATATTATTCAACATTGATTTGATTTTAAAATAAATAGCTTGTCATGTTTATTAGCGCTGACCTTAAATACGCAGAAGTCTTTTATATCTCTTTCTGCACAAATCACCCTCCCACTTCCCCTCCACTTTTGACCGTGACGTGACCTTGAGCTCTCATTATTAAAGCATCTAAAAGCTCATGTTTATTTTGATTTAATTTTTATGTAAGGAGCATTTAAAACCTGTTGTCTATTTAACCCTCTGGGACTGACGTGGTAGTCTGTCAGACACCGCAAAATGTAAAAACGTTTGAAAAATCGTTATTTTTCAAATTGCGACCGCCACGTTCTCAGTACCTTCCAAGCCCGCGCTTAGGCATTGGTCAGTGATCCGCGGGCAGCCGCGGGGTGCGTATACGTCAAACTACGAGGGAAAGTGTCTACGAGACAACCACGTCAGCGTTAAGGTATGTGTCTGTGAAACAACCATCTCAGTAAAATCATTATATTTTCATAGTGTTTCCTAAACTACACGTCAGTATAATTGTTTTTGTAACTCTAAACTTTTTATTTGTTCGAGACTTTACACCTTCCTAATAAACTATAACCATGTTTTCGGAGTTTTGCTTAAACGTTTAGACAACAACTAAAACTTGCGACTGCGTACTAAAACAATTGTTTGGTTTCAGGATCGATGAGTCAAGTAACTCTCGCAGATCTAAAAGAACGACTTCTGGGGCTTTTATATGCCATGATGAGATGATAGAAGAGTGGTTGAATAAAGAAAGCGAACATGAGATCAGTGATGTTGATGATGAAGGTGATGACCCAACCAGAAACAGAATATTTAGAAGATGACAAATTTTCAGTAACTGAAGAACAATTTCAGGAAGTGTTTCAAGAACCAGCTGAAAAACAGCGAGTAGCTGCTGAAGAAGGCACATTTGGTGAGCCCTCTCATGAAGTTTTGCAAGAACCAGTTGAAGAAACCGTCCAGCTGCAACGGAAGAGCCATCTGACCGTTATGAAGGTAAAAATGGATTTATCAGGAATAGTCTAGAGTGCTGAAGACCATCAAGAACTGCAGCTTACAATATAATAAGATTGCCGAGGCGTCTTGACCGATTTGTCTTCAATGTTCCAAGCCACTTTGTGAAAATTGCCAAAAAAAATTGTGATAGTTTGTAGTCATGTCAATTTTTATTGAACCATTGAATGTTGCTCATTTTTTATATTCTATATGATAAAACTGTTGTCTTTCACAAATAATTAATGTTCGTATAAAAAATGCTAATCTTGTAATTTTTTTTTAAATTTTAGTAGATGTCTATGTTCTGAGACTGATATATGCGTGCTTAATAAATGTTTATAAATATCACCTGGTTTTTTTTTTCTGGAACTTAGATTTAAATTTAGACACTAAAGAAAACCGTAATATTTCAATAAAAATAATTAAATCAGGTTTTTATAAAAAAACTATAAAGTTATGAGTTGGTAAAGTGGTGTCTGATGTACTACCACGTCAGCAGATTTGTAAAAATTAGGGCACGTCAGTCCCAGAGGGTTAAATAAGGCCTAATTAGTTTGCATACTTTATTTATTCATTACCCAAATTAAACAGTGTTTCCTCAGGTCAACGAACCTTATTAAACAAGGAATATAACCTAGGTACGCACAACGGATCTTTATCAACAAAGAATTGCGTATGTACCTACTGTTGCGCGGAAAAATTCGCTTACCTCCAATCCAATTCAACCCAAAATGGGTTCTGCGCAGATGCTTCAGAGAGACAAAAGATCCGTCGTGACCTTGTGACTACCATACCTAGTGTGATGAGATGACAGTTCGATAATTTTAGTTCAACTTCCTATAATAAATACACGCGAGAGCAATGATTCCGGGTCACTTAAAGAATGTTAAAAATCTCGGAAACTAAAAATGATAGGTTAATGCAATAAATTGTATTTAATAGACAATGTAATACTCCTTAAATGAAGGTATTAAAACTTCTTAGTTATTGTAAAGTTATATCTTAAAAAAATCAAATTTGAAAAAGGGCCACTTTCGAAGATGGAACTACGAAATTACAGCATTTGGTTTTGCTTTTGTTTGTAATCTGTCATTTATGTGGGTATATAAACCATGTTGATAGTGCTCTATATTCATTATTCAAGCTGAAATTATGTCGCTTACGCCTGAAGAATGCACCAGAATACTTACAATGCTGGAAACCGGCCGGAGTCAGCGCGATACAGCCAGGACTGTCGGTGTGTCGCTGTCAACAGTACAAAGAGTTCTCCGACGTTACGAAGAAACTGGTTCTAACCTACGCAGACCAGGAACGGGCAGAACCAGGTGTACCACAGCACGAGAAGACCGATACTTGGTGAACACCATGCTTCGAAATCGCTTTCTCACAGGAACTGAACTCACAAATCAGTTTCGACGCCTCGGAGGAAGTAACCCAAGTGCATGGACAGTAAGACGTCGGCTTGCTGAATCTAACTTAAAACCCCTTAGACCTGCAAACGGCCCTAAACTGGAGCGTGGGCATCGTATTTCAAGACTAAGATATGCCCAGAGCCACGTAAATTGGAGTATTGAAGATTGGTCAAAAGTTATGTTCTCCGACGAATCAAAATTTATGCTCTACAAGCACGATGGAAGACACAGAGTGTATCGAAGACCAGGGGAAAGATTCAAGCAAGCATGCATCGAAGAAAAAGTAGCCTACGGTGGTGGGTCTGTACTTGTGTGGGCCGGAATTTCTTCTGAAAGTCGCACAGAGCTGGTGATCATAGAAAACGGCTCTTTAACTAGCGTAAGATATGTGGAAGAAATCCTCAATGATCATGTTGGTCCATTTATGGTCAATTTAGGTGAGGATGCTATATTTATGCATGACAATGCCCGACCTCATACAGGTAGGATTGTGAATGACTACCTTCAAGAGATGAACATTACTCGTATGGAGTGGCCAGCGCGCAGCCCGGATATCAACCCGATCGAGCATGCTTGGGACGAGCTAGGCAGATGCGTAAAACAACGAAACCCTCCCCCAATCACGCTTCGTGAGCTCAAAATTGCTCTCACAGAGGAATGGGAGAATATTCCCCAAAATCGTATAAGGAACTTGGTGTACAGCATGCCAAACCGCGTAAACGCAGTAATGGAAGCACGAGGAGGCAATACGAAGTATTAAAATTCAAGTCAAATCGTAATAAAGTTCAAAAATTTCATGTTTCCTATTTTTGTTTTAAGGAGAGATCAGCAGTTTTTTTCTTTATGTAATTTTGTGTTAATAAAATGTATGGTGACTCATATTTTTTTACTTTCATTTAAGGAGTATTACATTGTCTATTAAATACAATTTATTGCATTAACCTATCATTTTTAGTTTCCGAGATTTTTAACATTCTTTAAGTGACCCGGAATCATTGCTCTCGAGTGTAGATGGGTCTACCTAGGTCAGTTGGTAAACCAGTCAGCCTTGTCAGTCACACTCGTATAGGCTTGTTCGAGGCTTAATGAGATTGAAGCATAAATTAACATTCTCTGTGAAAATCTATCAATCAATGCTTCAGTTTTTATTTAGACTTGAGAAAGGTACACTTCCTCAGGAGATGGATCCTGTGGACGTGCTCCGTTAGACATCGTTATAGGCAGTAGTTACCACTTAACATTAAGTGGGCTATTGGCTTGTTCCGTCATTTAATTTTATAAAAAAGGGCTCATAAAGCCCATGACCTGTGTTGTCAACATTAGGTGAGCTATTGGCTTGTTCCGTCATTTAATTTTATAAAAAAGGGCTCATAAAGCCCAAGACCTGAGTTGTCAACATTAAGTGGGCTATTGGCTTGTTCCGTCATTTAATTTTATAGAAAGGGCTCATAAAGCCCAAGACCTGAGTTGTCAACATTAAGTGGGCTATTGGCTTGTTCCGTCATTTAATTTTATAAAAAAGGGCTCATAAAGCCCATGACCTGTGTTGTCAACATTAGGTGAGCTATTGGCTTGTTCCGTCATTTAATTTTATAAAAAAGGGCTCATAAAGCCCAAGACCTGAGTTGTCAACATTAAGTGGGCTATTGGCTTGTTCCGTCATTTAATTTTATAAAAAAGGGCTCATAAAGCCCAAGACCTGAGTTGTCAACATTAAGTGGGCTATTGGCTTGTTCCGTCATTTAATTTCATAAAAAAGGGCTCATAAAGCCCAAGACCTGAGTTGTCAACATTAAGTGGGCTATTGGCTTGTTCCGTCATTTAATTTTATAAAAAAGGGCTCATAAAGCCCAAGACCTGAGTTGTCAACATTAAGTGGGCTATTGGCTTGTTCCGTCATTTAATTTTATAAAAAAGGGCGCATAAAGCTTAAGACCTGAGTTGTCAACATTAAGTGGGCTATTGGCTTGTTCCGTCATTTAATTTTATAAAAAAGGGCTCATAAAGCCCAAGACCTGAGTTGTCAACATTAAGTGAGCTATTGGCTTGTTCCGTCATTTAATTTTATAAAAAAGGGCTCATAAAGCCCAAGACCTGTATTGTCGTGTGCTTAAAAAAATCTACCACGTGTAATGTAACTAAATTCAAAACTCAATACATTTATTGCTTTCACATTCATTTCATCATTTAATTTTTCATTTGTCTTGGGGCTGGAATTGAACGCGTGCCTTTCGAGTCTCGTCATCAGTAGGTAATTTAATAGTTATTTATAGCATTATTTTCCGACTGACTTATTTGTCTCGCACGCTCCATTTCACATCTATTGTCCACTGTGTTGTTTATGACGCTACTACATACTATGCTTATCTACTTGACTACCAATTATGCAATGGCTTACAGTTTACAGTGTGGAGCAATTAACTTTCCTACAGCTGACATGGTATAAGGGCAATGTAGTAATTCGTAATGCTGACATTGTTCCACTCCACTGACCCAATGAGTCCAGCCAGCTCTGTATTGGACTGGACATCGTCTACTTATCCTAGTTATTTAGAAGACTATAAGTCACTGCACTGGATCGTTCATTGGAATGAGCATTGACACATTCTAAGTACTTATAATTTAAGTACAATGGCACTCACCGCGAGATGACCTTGAAAGTTTTTTTTTTACAAGTTTTCGTAATTCCAGCCTTATGATCTTGAGGATGGAAAATATCAAGGGAGTGTAGTCTGTCTGCCGCACCTGGAGATTACAGTTGTGAGCCTATTGGTCATTTTACGTAAGTGACCTCAAATTCATAATTATATAAGAAACTCAATGCTAATTCATCCTGTGGAAGGAAAATCACTCAGTTATCATGTATCCTCGGTGCGATACACTGCTTGCAATGTTCAAAGACGAGTTTAGTGAGTGTGATAATAATGTGCAACTTCAGGGTAAAGTGGCTATCGTGACCGGAGCCACAGCAGGAACAGGCTTGGAAGTAGCCAAAAACCTATCAAAACGTGGTGCCAAGGTCATAATAGCTAGCAGAAATGCTGCTAAACTGGAAATCGCTAAGGCTGAAATCATGCAAACTGGACGCGGGGAAGTTGTGACTAGACAGATGGACTTTGAGTCTTTATCGACGATTAGAGACTTCGTCGATGTGACAGTTCAAACTGAACCAAGAGTCGATATCCTGATCAACAACATAGGAGCTATTGGACTAAATGACGCGTTGACAGTAGACAACCTTCACACAATGATGCAAGTGAACTACTATGGAATGTTTCTACTCACTTACCTGCTCTTCCCGCTCCTCAAATCATCAGCTCCGAGCCGTATCGTCAATGTATCTTCTCTAGGCTTGATCCTTGGGGTCCCGGACATTAATAGCTGGAACGTAGTCGGCAAATACTCCAATTTCGGTTACTACTGCAACGCAAAACTAGCTGATGTCCTCTTCACTGTGGAAATGGATAGACGAATCCGGGGGAGCGGTGTTAGTGTTTACAGCATGGACCCCGGATTGGGGAAGTCAGAGTTCTTCCGGAACTTAGATAATGAGTTGTTGAAACGGGTGCTGAACACTGCACTGCTGACGTTTGGAAGAGATTTAGATAGAGTGGCGACAATGCCGGTGTTTTTAGCAGTAGATCCGAGGGTGGAAGGTCGAAGTGGAATGCATTTTAGGGACTGTAAGGAGTACTACAGTTCGTGGTATGCAAATGACACTGTGCTGACTCAGAAGCTATGGGAGGACTCTAAGAAATTAGTGAGATTGACTAGGGAAGAAGACTGGGAAAATTTCAAAAGATAGTCATTTAGATACCTATAGCTAATGATTTGCTAGAGTTTATATTTTTGCTACAAGGTAGTAGGTACACCTAGATAAGAGCGTCACTGTATAGGTACTTACATATTTACAGACACAAACAAGAATCAAAGTCAAAGTCAAAACTTCTTTATTCAATAAAATCACAAGGATCATTTAGAATACAGAGAGAAAACAAATAAGTAATTTGAAAAGAAAACAGGATCCTACTAATATTATAAATGTGAAAGTTTAGATGTTTGGATGTTTAGATGTTTAGATGTTTGGATGTTTGTGTTTCAATCACGTCAAAACCACTGAACTAACTTGGATGAAACTTGGCATATATATAGTTCGTAACCTGGATTGACATATAGGCTACTTTTTATCCCAAATAATTAACAGGATCTACAGGATAAAATTAACGAAAAGGATTAGCAGCGCCAATTGGCAAGAGGATTTCATTGTCATGTCATGTCACGTCAGTTTGACAGGGCGTAGTACTACCTCTTTGGTCTAACAACTAGCGTTTGACATTCCAGTAGGTACGAGTTCGGTGTAATGAGGTGCAATGTCAAGTTTCTCAAAGAAGTATCCGCTCGGTACACGCACAGATAATATAATGTACACGGAAACTGTAGACGCGTACGAAGTCGCGGGTAACTGCTAGTAAAGAATAAAGTAAAAAATAATAACAAGAGCTAGAAAGTATCAAATCTACACACATTAACCAGTAGATAAATCTTTTGTGTCAATATTTGGTCTGCGATGATTCGTGCAATGCTGATATTTGTAAGAATCGCAAAGCAAAGCATTATGTCAGACACTCATGACTTCCGTGTTACTTACGCAAATGGACGAACATAGCGCAAGTTATAAACTCACAGTTTTCTCCAAATAATGTATAGTAGACACAACGGATCTTTGCCCCTCTGAAGTATCTGCGCAGAACCCACTTTTGAGTAATTGGAGGCAAGCTAATATATCCGCACAACAACATACACAATCGTTAGTTGCACCACTTGCACCTAGCATCAGAGGGATAAAGATCCGTTGTGTGTACTGTACTCGTATCGATATAGAGGTATTTATTGTATTATATTATAAATAGGTAAAATAGTTTGTTATATTTTGCATGTTTGTGCATGCCAATCTTTAGAACTACTGTACTGATGCTGATAATTCTTTCGCTGATAAGTAGCTTTTTCTTCCTGAATACCACAGGTAGTTTATGTTTGACTGAGATGAAAATTCGCTTTTACTAACGTGATCTCACTAAAAGCCTAGATGAAGTTGCGGTTGCGTTAGCTAGTTGCAGAATTAGACAATAGACAATATTTATTAGTTGCTTCACACAATTTATAAAAAAACAAATTTAAAAATAAAAGCATAGGTAGGTAGGTAGGTAGGTAGTTGATCGAAGATGGGTAAGGAAGGACCAAATTTTTTATATCGTCGCACACCGGATTACACAACCGAAAGTGTCACAACGGAACAAATGTAGTGTTTGTTCCGTTGTGACACTTTCGGTTCTGAAATCCGGTGTTTCTCTTATCTTGAACAGCAGCTAAAGGATTCTGCGGTCAAGTGGGAAAGTCTGCAAGTATATTTTCCTCGTAGCATCTCTTAATATTTACAGCACGTGCCGAACGTTCCAAGATGGACGGTGAAAACATTCTGGTACAAAGAAGACCGCTTTTCCTATTTCCGTAGATTCAGTCATCTTTTTTAAATTATACAGGATAGAAAAACTGTTATTAAAAATATGAAGGTTTTTGCTTTGCTATCCGTATTTACACAACCCTATATCATAGACAAGTTAAAATAAAATAATCATTAGGTAGGTACTTCAACCGGAAAATGGGGTTTTCAGAAGTGACCAGTATTCGTAACATTCGGGTTGGTCACTAAGCTATCAGCTGGATCAATTTTGATAAAAGTTAGGAAAGATATAACTTGAAATAGGTAGCGATATTTTTCGAGTAGATATCACACCATCTTACCTGCTTATGTAGGTATGTACCTTCTAGCGTAACCTACTAATGAACCTGTAATTATTCGTACCTAAGTCTTGTGACATAATAATACAATCGATAAAGTTAAGTGATGCACAAGATCTTTTGTATCGATAACCATTACTATTTTTGTACTAATATTACTGCAGTTACTTTTTACCGACTAAATAAAACATAAATATTCATGGACCTTTCCCAAAACGCCCTCTAGTCCCAAACTAAGCACACCAACCACCTAAGCACCTAAGGCAATGAATGTTTTTTCTTTCCTTCTTTGTTTCTTTCAAAGCTTGTGAAGTTGTGATATGGGAATTAGATTGATGATAGAATACTTACCTACTTACATAGTTTTTTTTGTAAATAAACTGAATAAACATAGTTACACCCAGACATAGAACAAACATCTACGTTTGGCACACACAAATGTTGTTCTCAGTGGGGATCGAACCCACGACCCACAGCACCGAAGGCAAAGCTACTACTGACTGAGCTGTGATGCCTGTCATCTGTAATATTATTTTAAGCTGGCAAATCAATGATTTATGTATAATTTTAATATTAGAAGTAAGTAATTAAAAACATGTTAGACCAACACTCATGTTAATAGTTACACACAGATAAATTCTTCCAAGGTCATTACTATAAGTATTATGATAAACACATCAAAAACGGACATCGCTTTTTATTCAACCAATACTAAACTTAGGTAAGCGTGAAAAATATCGTAAAAAAAAAGTATTATAATAGGACATCCAACAACAGTAACGCGATTTTTTTTTTAAATTCAGTTCTTTTCGTTCTCAGTGGACATGCTCTGTGAGGTAATGCATTACTGTAGAGGTAACCGCTTAATTCCATCGCTTAGTTCCATCATTAAGTTGTATAAAAAAAAATTAAAGGTGGCCACATGTATTTATCCACCTGTGAGTAAATTTTTAGTACATCCCTAGCGACTAGCTAGACCTCTGGAAAGTGAGGGCATAGGTTATAGCATCCTATGACGCCACTATCTCAATTTATAGTATGTTTTATACAAACACCGATATTACCACGACTTATTGACAAATATCTATTGCTTGTTATGTAATTTCTATAAACTGGTCATCTTTAGTAGGTAATCGGTTTGAGCAAGCGGTATTACGGGTAGTACAGTCGAAGACACGTCCACCTATACTGGACTTTGAACTATTAGAAGTTGAACGTTGCAAATCGTGCGAGAGGGACGACAGTGTGTTTGTGTAGGACTGCGCTCCCTTTCCAACGATTCTCTGCATTGTATGTAGCGTAGTTATAGTTGTATTGGGTGTATAACCTGACCTGTGGCTGTGTGTACTAGTACGCACAACGGATCTTTATCCCTCTGAAGTTAGGTGCAAGATACGATTGCGCATGTTTTGCTTACCTCCAATGAAACAATAAAAAAATTTCAAAAAATTATTCAGATTTGAACAAATTTTCACCTGTTCAGTGTGGGAATCGAACTCACAACCTACTGCGCAAATGACGTATTATGGTGTGAGGTTAGTCTTTTGTTATCAATTCCTTATCGTAAAGTGAAGAAACTTGCAATAGGTACACTACTTTTTGTCAATAGTGATCCACTGCCATTAAAGATGGAATCGCGAGAGTCATTACTTCTTACTGAATTACATCATGATGATGTCAATGACTAGAGTTGGGACGATATTTGCCAACAATTTAAAAAATATTTAAATATTCAAAAATTTTTTGTTTGGCCAACTGGTGACGGGGTTTTTAGGCCGCCTTAGGGCCGCGCTGGAGGCCTTAAGATATAAAGACCGCTAGAGCCAGGATCGACAGTTTAACGTGCCTTAACGTGCGTTTAACGCTCAGATGTAAATGCCTCTAGCGGTCACCCATCCAAATAGTGACGGCGCAGAACGTCGCTTAACTTAGATAAATCGGTGAAGATTGACTGAAGCAAGATTGAAGAGATGAATTGAATTGATAGAGATTGAAGCAAGATACGCGAGCGCTTTGAAATCTATAGCAGAGGTATATTGCAATGGAATAGATAGATAGAAATGCTTTATTGCACACCTTAACCTAGTGATTACAATAACATGAAAACAAAACATAATTAGAACAACCGTTTTGGATCTACATTCATTATGCGAACTGCCAAGGATTGGAACTCGTTGCCGTCTTCTGTCTTTCCTGAGAAATATGATCTGGGTGTTTTCAAGGCAAGAGTGAATAGGTGTCTTCTAGACTGTCCTGCTCCATCGACGGCCTCTTACGTCACTTACCATCAGGTGAGATTGTGGCCAAAGGACATTCTATATTATATAAAAAAAATTGTGATACAATGGGCGGTCTTATCGCTAATCAGCTTATGGAATTACCTATTGTTGATATTATAATGGCTATTTTCAGTTGTTGCTAACCCTAGCTGTAACTCAACACTGCGACAGTTTGATTCCATTCACGCAGAACTTATGCAAGTAATTTTACTTCGCACTAATGAGTGACCTTTGTCGAGGTCGCGGGTCAAAACGATATTATCCTGTCATCTAAGATCTTTGTACATAAATCTCATGTAACACAATAATATATAAGGTTAGGTAAGTAAGAGACTAAGAGTGCGGGTATTCCGACCAAGCACAATGTGACTGCGGAGCCCCACAGACAATGCCTCACCTGTCTTGCCCAAGATGCACCAACACCTGCACCTGGAAAGATCTTTATGACGCCACGGAAAATAGCATTGACATGGCCCGTTTCTCGACAAGACATAATTTAGTACCTACTTAGTCACAATAAAAATACAAAGAGGAACCAATCGACACGAAGAAGAAGAGTGCGGGTATAGTGAAAATTGAAAGTTGCTTGTCTCTGGTAATCCGTAAATACAAGTAGGTACTCAAAAGTCAAAACAGAAAACTCAATTCACCTTGGTCTGAAGGTTTATCCATTTCACAAACTACAGAAGCTACGCTCAGACGGGGCACTCCCATAGAGCAAAATTCGTCCAATAGAATGCTCACGTATGTCATATGATTGGTCTTTTATTTTTAATTTGAGAGCACAGCCCGGGATTGCACAGCCATGGAATTGGCGACCACTATGTACATGAATTCCATGCCTGTACATTCCAAGGTTGTACTTTCCATGGTTGTGTAATCATGGCACCCGATTGAACCTACTTCTATCCTACTATTTTAATTAATTTAAACGACCTCGAGATAAGGGAGACTTATGAGTAAAACAAGATATTAAAGTATATTGAATCATATTTATTAAATAAAGAAAACTACGACTAATTCGTTTACAAAATACATACATGAAACAGTTGAGCTATCTGCAGACTGCTGCAAGCGATCTATAGATATCTCATCTGATCCAAATCAGTACCTTAACCACAATCAGCAGCGTGCGCTATTATTATTATTATTATTAGCCTTTCTAGCTCTCCGGTAGTAATTTAATTGTCTTTGTGATTTTCTGTATATTTTACGCAGCCTTGCACAGTCTGGTGTCAATTTCTTTTTTGTGTAGATGACTCACCTATTGCTTTTAGTACTAATGTTAGTACCAATGTTAGAATTATCTGTAAATAATAAAATAAAAACACTTATTAACTTAATGCAAAAACTTTTAAAGTACTTAGGTAGGTAATAATAATTTATTTATTTATTTATTTATTATAAGGCATCGCCAACAGCACACATAATACACTTTCGAAAATAACTTATAAACAATAATTATATTATAGAATGTGTGCCAATTACAGGCTTGCACAGCATTCGCAACAATATTACAGACAACAGTAAAACAGAAAAGAAAATAATAAGGTATGTGAGTATTTCTTACCATCTGATTTAGGAATATCTGTGGGTTCACTCTGGGATGGACCGGGCACAACCGGGATTTCAACATGGTGTAGTGCTGGAGAAGGAACAGTTATTTCTGAAACCAATCACAGTAGGTAATCGTTAGTCGGTAATCTGACAAACATCTAAAAATAATTTTGATTAGATATCTACAGGTTAATATAAAGGTTTAATAATACATAGGTACTTACCAGAATCAGTTTTGGACCATTTCTTTACTACTGCCTTGCAGTAAGTGTGATCTTGATGTGGTTGCTTTAGGGCCGTAAGATCAATAGTGGTTTAAACGACAAAAGAGAGTTTAACCTCCAGTCTCCGTTTATTTCATAAGATCAATGGTAGTTAATCGACCATGGGTAGCTTAAACTAACGATTAGTTTAAACTCGGCCGAGGGTACGGTTAAACTGCCAATCAAAGATTAAACGCTCATTTTTGACGTTTTTTCAATATGGTTGCCTGGCTACCAGATGTTTGTTTGAACTAAACTTTCTATTTGTATTGTAATTCGTTTGTTGTAGTTTGTAGTTTTGAGATTATAAATACAAAAACTCTATTGCAATGGAAAATTATTCGGATATCGAATTATTTCATGGGCTGAAAACATTACATACAACAAGAGTTCAAATTCAAAACAAACAACCAAAAGGCCTTCTTACACTATGTAATTTCAAGTCAGGCTTACTGACAGTGATGTAACGTAACGAGTTGAATTATTTCGAACTCGAATTAATTATTTTAGTTAAACTGAACCTTGATTCGAGCCGCCAATTGGCTTGACTCAACTAGGTCCGTATGCAACGTAAGTGGTTAGAGAAATTGGTGCTTGATTTTCACTTGTATGACTTTATATGCATGCAAGTCCTCGATGCGAGCCAATTCAAATAACTTGAGTTCGAAATAACTCAACTCGTCACGTTACATCATTATCAGTAAGCCAGACTTGAGATTGCATAGTGTAATAAGGCTTTGACAAAAACTGCGTCTGTATGTCAATGTCAATGTGGTCGAATATGTCAAACTGACTAATTATAACCATTTTTTCCATAAACAAATGAACGAAATACGAGAATGTTGCCATGTGTTTAGGACTAATCGAAGTTTATCTAATCTGCTTCTATTTTCGACTTGATCTTATGACAGTAGATTAAACCATCGATCAAATGTGATCGTAGTTTAGGAAATCCGTAGTTTTAACTGCTTTTGATCTTACGGCCCTTAGTGTGTAATCATCATGATCACGATTGACATGATCTGAAAATGAAAATACACAAATTTACATAGAAGTAACTGGATATACCAATTTAGACTGCGGTCATAGATAGGAAACATTTGCTCAAACCACAACAATATTCATATCCAGCGCTCAAAATGTGATAGCAAGAGCATGATTAATTTGGGTGTAACTTACAAGAGAATAAGGGTATTCTCTTGCCTTTAACATTTCTAGGTACATTGGGCTAGGGAGCCCAAGTAGCAATTTAACTAATCAATTGTTTGAGTACCTACTCCTAAAACAATAGTAATAAAATAAGCTCAACTCGTGTGGTAGTGAATTCATTTTGATTGTTATGTTCATAACGAGGTACTTACCAGGGGGTATTGGAGATGTTTGAGGTATATCACTGGATATCTCTGTTGCGGTAAATAGGTAACGTGGGATAGGCACCGGGGCGAAGACGAGCTCTATCGCGTGTGGACGCGAGAAACCTCTTCTCAATGTGTTTGCGACCCACAAACTGCTTGCGAAGACCTTGGAAGCTCAGGCTACGACTTCACAGTTTATGCACTTAATAGTTTAACCTATAATTTATAATTAAAAAATATACAAAACTACAACTCATACCAATTCATTGTTCAAAGATAAGCAATAATAATATAACAAGATGAATTATAAGCTGCATACTTATCATTCCCTTCCTATTGCATATAGAAACGATCTGAAAATCAATAGACATTATCTGTCTGCCCTATCTCAAATCTATACCTATTTATATCTACATCTACACAATAAATAAACACACAAATCTTTTAAAATGATTTATTAATTATTTTATTATGGTATAGAATTTTAATTTTAGCGTTAAGTATTTAATTCTCTAGGTAGTTGTATATGGAATAGATTATTATTATTTTATTATTATAGAATAAAGTATAGAATACAAATACAACAATAAATTATAATATTCACTTAGCTTTTATCTTTCTGGTACCAGAGCTCCGCTCGGTTCGACGGTTGGAAACAGAATGCCCCCACTATTCAAGCGCCAGCGCTTTTATAGTCACTAGTAAACAACTCGAGCCGCTGACGTCACAAACACCTGTTGTTTTCAACAAAATCGAAACCTTAATGGATTTGACTGGCGTTTTCGCTAAATATGTTTGCTACTAGATGTATTATTCATTTTAACATACTTATTTCTATATAATAATGGTTATTTACATAGTTATCCACAATTATTACAGATAAATGACATAAAGTTAAAAATAACAAATAAATACCTGTACAATGGTATCTTTTCAATCACACATATTGTTTATTCAACATCTGCAGTGGCCACATACACATATTCGTATTATTATTTGAACAATTTTTAGAAATAATCTATCACGGCCATACTGACCAGTACTTCGCTCTCGAAGTACACATCCATATTACTATTAGCCTCTAATCTTGACATGTTAGCCCTCCCACCTGCTGCACCATGGTTACCAGACTAACATCAGATTAGTGACCGACCAGCAGTATTTTTTATTAGCCACCAATCTTCTCAATGTTAGCCCTCCCACCTGCTGCACCATGGTTACCAGACTACATCAGATTGGTGACCGACCAGCAGTATTTTTCATAAGAGATCTCTGGCCTTGACATACAAGCACCTATCACCTGCTGCAGCATGAATTTCAGTGAAGTATCAGGGCAGAGACCGACCAGCAGTATATCAGGACTTATGATCTTCACATGTTAACCCTGTCACCCGCTGCCAGTGACATCTAGATCAACAACAGAACAAAAGCCGACCAGCGGAAAAATAAATACATATATAGACTTATGATCTTGACATGTTAACCCTGTCACCCGCTGCCAGTGACATCTAGATTAACATCAGAACAAAATTCGAACAGCGGTAAAAAGAAATCCAAATATGTATATGCTCACTGTGCCAACACTGATTTGTATCCAAAATGTTTTTAAAATACATTATTATTATTTTTTATTGAAATTCTTAAAACAATCTTAAAGTCAAACTTAATTAGTTTCAATACATTATCATATAATTTTTACACATAGTAATCTATCACGGTCTTTAGAAATATCTTGTTTTTAATAGCAAATGTAAGTTATAGTCTTGTCTTTGTATTACCTAGCTTAAGTAAAATATTTGAGAAGTACATAGCTGAGGAGCTTATGGACTACCTAGCAGCAAATAAGATTTTAAGCGAACGTCCATTTGGCTTCCAAAAGGGGAAATCTACTAAACATACCACCATGAGGCTAGTCGAAGATGTATTTGAGGGTTTGGAGACTCCATGCCATTTAATTGCGTTGCACATACAATTCTTGAGGGAAAACTATTACACTACGGCGTTAAACGAAAAGAGAGGTATACCAATTTCATATTTAAACAATAGACAGCAGGTAACTGAATTAAACGGCTGTCGTTCAAGTAAATGTAATATAGAGTTGGGAGTGCCTCAGGGCTCAATTCTAGGGCTTCTACTTTTCTTAATGACGTATCAGTAGTATTTAAGGATGTAAACCTATTTGCCGATGATAGACACCTTATTATTGAAGATATAGAGTATTTTTGATTTAGAACAACGGTTCTCAGTAAATAATAATTATGATCTTAAATATAAATAACTAATATAGTTCAATTTCACGCTTGGATCAAGATATGGAAAAGTAACACCAAAAAATAACAGATGTAATGGAGGACTTCGAAATCGCTCCTAAAAGTAATGCAAAACTTTAAAGAACCTATATGGTTAGATAGCAAACTTAACTCGGGCTACTCACTTGGAGGAGTTAACAAAAAGACTTTGTTCAGCAACTGAGGAGAAAGAGGGGCTCGGGAAGTATATTTTGCGTATTTTCACTCCCTAATGACTTTGTATTTTGAGTATGACAAGAGAATTTATACACCAAAATCTAATTTTATGTAAGAGAAAACCTAAATGTTCTCACTACCGCAAGAGAAACACATAACTTTAATACTAGACATCGCTTAGTTAGTCGTAAAACACAGCTCACAAAAATCTTGAAAAGTTACAATCTGTATAATAAAATACAGTATTATAATATTAATGAAGCTATGACAGATAAAAGCATATTTGTAGCAGAATCTGTTTTTTACTCCTATTATTACTTTAATATGTATTGTATGTATTGAATTTATTTTCCTGGATGATGCTTTTGCAAACATTTTTAAATCGATTATTCTATTCATACTTGGACGATGCTTTTACAGATTGTAATTTTTTTTTTTTGTTGGTAACATTACAAGCATTGCTTAGTTTGGGACTAGAGGGTGTTGTGTGAAATGTCCCTGAATATTTATTTATTTTATTTATTTGTTTGACTAAATAGCATGTACTCCAGTATATTATGCTTGTTTGCCAGATTGTTTTCTTTGTGATAAGTATGTGTACTGTGTTGTGACTTTCCTAAGAACATGTTAAAAGTCTCAAAAGTAAAAAAAAAAAAAAAATTAATCAAATAGTCAAAGCGATTCTTCTAGAGAAACATTTTGTTCAATCTGTAGATGTAAATGGTATATGGGCGAAAACTTGTAGTATTATATTGGGTGTACCCCAAGGCTCGATTATTGGTCCATTCCTGTTTCTAGTCTATATAAATGATCTACCTATCTGGTCCGTAAACTATCAGATATAATAAAACTAATAATTAACTAAATTATTAATAACTTGTAATTGAGATTAATGACTCTTTAGCTATAATTGAAAATGGTTTTAATGTTAATAGCTTAATTGTTAACTCTAATAAAACTAAAAATGTATGAAATTATCTATGACGAATAACCTGACTATCCCCGTACCTGCTCAATTTCAGTTATTTCCCTAGTGTTGAAATTCTCTTTTGGACAATGCTGCAGACGCAAGTAGCATTTTCATCTTTGAAAATAAAGAGCAATCAGAGGAATTTACGGACTTGGACCGAGATACAGCTTCAATATTTAAGGAAATTTATATTATGACGATGCTATCGCTTTATATTTATTTAAACAAGAAAACACTAAATACTGTTTCATGTGTATTTTGTATATATTATAAATATTGTAAATACTGTATTAGAAGTAATTTTATTTGTGAATAAAAATATTTAATCTAAATAAGTGATTGAACATTGTGACAACCACAAAATATGTGACACAAAATAAACATTAACTTAAATTGCCAAACACAAGACTGTCAAAAATAAATAAGCCATTTTTTTAATTAATTGCGCCAGATTTTACAATGTCTTGCCAGACAGCATTAAGGAAACCAATGGAAATGTATTCAGAAATACTATCAAAAAAAAATGTTGGAAAGTAAAACCTATTACGACATGTATCAATTTCTCTCGGACCGTCAATCTTGGAATATTCTTTAAATTGTAAAATTGGTGTAGTGTAGGCATTTATTTTGACATTTACATCTTTGACATTTGCTTATATATATTTTTTTTCTGTTTAGTATTAATTGTAAATTTTATTGGTCCCATTTAATTTTCATCAAAATAGTTTCAGTAGTAGGAGTAATTCTAAAAAAAAAATATGCCAACCTCGTGCATGAAATTTCGTACCTACTTGTGAACTGTCATTATCATTATCCGCATCATCATCCGATGATGAAGCCGGTAGTCGAATTGAAGTCGTTTTTTTTTCTATTTTTTTTTATATATTTTTTTTTACTTATAATTTATATGAGAACAAATTTGTGTGAGCCAATAGCAACTGTCGGTAGTTTTTACGTAATACAGTCGCTTAATATTATTTATATCAAGCAATATTTGATTATTGTGATCAAATTAGTTTTGCTAATTCACTTTAATATTATTATTATATTCAGGAATTGTTTCTTTTAGAAATTTTTGAATAGGTACAATTTTCCTTAATAGTCTTAAAATTGAATCCCAGAAGCATTTTAAAAATAAACATTTGATTGTCGTTTCATAAAAATTTGCATTGTAATCATCATACTATTTTATATTGAATCAGTTCAGTAATGAGGAAGATGAGCGTATTTTTTTTTTAATGTAGATCGATAGATTTTTACGTCCAAAACACAACAGTGAAAGAATTTTGGCGATAGCTCAAAAACTGAATTTTCTACGATTTTTTAAAGTTTGGATTTTCAAAATCTGTTTTTAGCCCGGCGATTTCGCGTGTGACGTCAGCCAGGTCCGATCGCTCACCCGCGCGTTTTAAGCGTTTTCTGCCTTTACGTTTCTATATATATTTCTGATAAATAGGGAGAAAAGTACCAATATTTTTATGTAATATTGTGCCTCTAAGTCCTAAGGACACGTTTAACGCTTCAGATAAACTTTTTAACCACCGACTGAAGAAGAAAGGTGTTCTAAGTTTGAGGCTTTTTGTATCTATGTGTCTGTACCTTTCAAGACTCGTAGCTCCAAAAAATCACTCGTAATTTTTTTATAACTATTCTTGAAATGGAAAGCAGATAAATCTGGCATAGTTCTAAGCCAAGTTTGGTAGAAATCGGTGCAGCGGTTTTCAAGTTATGAGGATGTTTATCAGCCCTCGACACGCATTTTGATGTGTTCTCAGGCATATATTGATTGTAGTTTGAAACATTTGGTTCTTATACCAGTATAACGTGAGCTACTATTTCTTAGTGTTTCATTGATTTTGTATATCAGGTAAGACTGGTAATGAGCAAGATTGTGTTATCGACGTGATTAGCAATGTTTTTAACCCCCGACGCAAAAACGATGCGGTGGTAAAGTTTGACGTGTGTGTGTGTCAGTGCGTGTGCGTGTGTCTGTGCTTGTATGTGTGTGTGTGTGTCTGTCGAATGCGCGCGTTGGTGCGCGTGCGGATGCGGATGGTAGTAGTCTAAGTCACATTGTTTACTAAGGACGTGCCTAGTGAGACATTGTACTGTCAAGTACAATGCCTCACTAGGCACGTCCTTAGTAGACAATGTGACTCGCTAAGAAGAAGAAGAAGAATGTGACTTACACTAGGACGTGCCTAGTGAGACATTGTACTGTCAAGTACAATGTCTCACTAGGCACGTCCTTAGTAGACAATGCCTACACATACATATAGTGCAATGCCTGACTAGGCACGTCCTCAGAAACTAAGGACGTGCCTAGTGAAGCATTGTCTACTGAGGACGTGCCTAGTGAGGCATTGTCTACTAAGGACGTGCACGTGCGGATGCGGATGGTAGTAGTCTAAGTCACATGACAATGTGACTCGCTAAGAAGAAGAAGAATGTGACTTACACTAGGACGTGCCTAGTGAGACATTGTACTGTACAAGTACAATGCCTCACTAGGCACGTCCTTAGTAGACAATGCCTACACATACATATAGTGCAATGCCTCACTAGGCACGTCCTTAGTTACGAAGGACGTGCTTAGTGAGGCATTAGCAATGCAATGCTTAAGGACGTGCCTAGTGAGGCATTGTACTTGTACAGTACAATGTCTCACTAGGCACGTCCTAGTGTAAGTCACATTCTTCTTCTTCTTAGCGAGTCTTATTGTCATTGTCATGTGACTTAGACTACTACCATCCGCATCCGCACGTGCACGTCCTTAGTAGACAATGCCTCACTAGGCACGTCCTTAGTAGACAATGTGACTCGCTAAGAAGAAGAAGAATGTGACTTACACTAGGACGTGCCTAGTGAGACATTGTACTGTACAAGTACAATGCCTCACTAGGCACGTCCTTAGTAGACCATGCCTACACATACATATAGTGCAATGTCTCACTAGGCACGTCCTCAGAAACTAAGGACGTGCCTAGTGAAGCATTGTCTACTGAGGACGTGCCTAGTGAGGCATTGTCTACTAAGGACGTGCCTAGTGAGGCATTGTCTACTAAGGACGTGCACGTGCGGATGCGGATGGTAGTAGTCTAAGTCACATGACAATGACAATGTGACTCGCTAAGAAGAAGAAGAATGTGACTTACACTAGGACGTGCCTAGTGAGACATTGTACAGTACAAGTACAATGCCTCACTAGGCACGTCCTTAGTAGACAATGCCTACACATACATATAGTGCAATGCCTCACTAGGCACGTCCTTAGTTACGAAGGACGTGCTTAGTGAGGCATTAGCAATGCAATGCTTAAGGACGTGCCTAGTGAGGCATTGTACCTACTGTACAATGTCCTTCGTAACTAAGGACGTGCCTAGTGAGGCATTGCACTATATGTATGTGTAGGCATTGTCTACTAAGGACGTGCCTAGTGAGACATTGTACTTGACAGTACAATGTCTCACTAGGCACGTCCTAGTGTAAGTCACATTCTTCTTCTTCTTAGCAAATCACATTGTCTACTAAGGACGTGCCTAGTGAGACATTGTACTTGACAGTACAATGTCTCACTAGGCACGTCCTAGTGTAAGTCACATTCTTCTTTTTCTTAGCAAATCACATTGTCTACTAAGGACATGCCTAGTGAGGCATTGTACTTGACAGTACAATGTCTCACTAGGCACGTCCTTAGTAGACAATGTGACTTAGACTACTACCATCCGCATCCGCACGCGCACCAACGCGCGCATTCGACAGACACACACACACACATACAAGCACAGACACACGCACACGCACTGACACACACACACGTCAAACTTTACCACCGCATCGTTTTTGCGTCGGGGGTTAAAAACATTGCTAATCACGTCGATAACACAATCTTGCTCATTACCAGTCTTACCTGATATACAAAATCAATGAAACACTAAGAAATAGTAGCTCACGTTATACTGGTATAAGAACCAAATGTTTCAAACTACAATCAATATATGCCTGAGAACACATCAAAATGCGTGTCGAGGGCTGATAAACATCCTCATAACTTGGAAACCGCTGCACCGATTTCTACCGAACTTGGCTTAGAACTATGCCAGATTTATCTGCTTTTCATTTCAAGAATAGTTATAAAAAAATTACGAGTGATTTTTTGGAGCTACGAGCCTTGAAAGGTACAGACACATAGACACAAAAAGCCTCAAACTTAGAACACCTTTCTTCTTCAGTCGGTGGTTAAAAAGTTTATCTGAAGCGTTAAACGTGTCCTTAGGACTTAGAGGCACAATATTACATAAAAATATTGGTACTTTTCTCCCTATTTATCAGAAATATATATAGAAACGTAAAGGCAGAAAACGCTTAAAACGCGCGGGTGAGCGATCGGACCTGGCTGACGTCACACGCGAAATCGCCGGGCTAAAAACAGATTTTGAAAATCCAAACTTTAAAAAATCGTAGAAAATTCAGTTTTTTAACTATCGCCAAAATTCTTTCACAGTTGTCCTTACAATCTTCTAGACTTTTGATTTAAGCTATAAAAACAGGAAAAAATGCCTAACTCATCTTCCTCATTGTCGTCTATTTAGATAGATGTTCTTTTAGTAGCATTTAGTAATTTTCATAAAATTGTTATTGCGATTTGCGGAAGTGTGAAATATTTTTACAGATACCTATTTATCTTGGAGTTGTTTAAAATCAGTAGTGATCAGAGATCATTTTAAAAAAATAAATGCTGTTGAAAGCAAGGCGCTACCCTAAGGGCCGTAAGATCAAAAGCAGTTAAAACTACGGATTTCCTAAACTACGATCACATTTGATCGATGGCTTAATCTACTGTCATAAGATCAAGTCGAAAAATGAAGCAGATTAGATAAACTTCGATTAGTCCTAAACACATGGCAACATTCTCGTATTTCGTTCTTTCGTTCATGAAAAAAAAGGTTATAATTAGTCAGTTTGACATATTCGACCACATCGACATTGACATACAGACGCAATTTTTGTCAAAGCCTTATTACACTATGCAATCTCAAGTCAGGCTTACTGATAATGATGTAACGTGACGAGTTGAGTTATTTCGAACTCAAGTTATTTGAATTGACTCGCATCGAGAACTTGCATGCATATAAAGTCATACAAGTGAAAATCAAGGATCAATTTCTCTAACCACTTACGTTGCATACGGACCTAGTTGAGTCAAGCCAATTGGCGGCTCGAATCAAGGTTCAGTTTAACTAAAATAATTAATTCGAGTTCGAAATAATTCAACTCGTTACGTTACATTACTGTCAGTAAGCCTGACTTCAAATTACATAGTGTAAGAAGGCCTTTTGGTTGTTTGTTTTGAATTTGAACTCTTGTTGTATGTAATGTTTTCAGCCCATGAAATAATTCGATATCCGAATAATTTTCCATTGCAATAGAGTTTTTGTATTTATAATCTCAAAACTACAACAAACGAATTACAATACAAATAGAAAGTTTAGTTCAAACAAACATCTGGTAGCCAGGCAACCATATTGAAAAAACGTCAAAAATGAGCGTTTAATCTTTGATTGGCAGTTTAACCGTACCCTCGGCCGAGTTTAAACTAATCGTTAGTTTAAGCTACCCATGGTCGATTAACTACCATTGATCTTATGAAATAATCGGAGACTGGAGATTAAACTCTCTTTTGTCGTTTAAACCACTATTGATCTTACGGCCCTAATTGAGACGTGAAAATCAAACCAAAGTTTTTATTTCAAGTCCATCCTAACCAGCGGTCACGATTGTTAAAACCAATAATTTTGACCTTCTTAAGTCCAATACATAAAATGCTTATGATAAATAACTGAATGAACTATGAACTATCCATTTCGCAGACCCGATTTGTAGATAAAAGAACGTTTGGCCATTCTGATTTCAATTGTGTTAATTTAAGGCCTGTCACAGAAACTTACAGCAACAGTTATAATGTTTCTCCACCCTAGATCCTCTACGATACAGTTAACGGTCCCACACCAGGTCTCGGGTACTTTTTTCATTTTTTCTTCAGGGTCGAATGGCAGCAACACCACATCGTCACCTCGCCGCCGTCGATCAGCCACTGCATGTTGAATAGCCTTCAGTAAGCTCCACCACAGCGAGGTCCATGTCTGAAACATAAAAACAACAATTATAATTTCTGTAACTTCGTATCCCACTTCTGATAATAGTTTAACCTATAATTTATAATTAAAAAATATACAAAACTACAACTCATACCAATTCATTGTTCAAAGATAAGCAATAATAATATAACAAGATGAATTATAAGCTGCATACTTATCATTCCCTTCCTATTGCATATAGAAACGATCTGAAAATCAATAGACATTATCTGTCTGCCCTATCTCAAATCTATACCTATTTATATCTACATCTACACAATAAATAAACACACAAATCTTTTAAAATGATTTATTAATTATTTTATTATGGTATAGAATTTTAATTTTAGCGTTAAGTATTTAATTCTCTAGGTAGTTGTATATGGAATAGATTATTATTATTTTATTATTATAGAATAAAGTATAGAATACAAATACAACAATAAATTATAATATTCACTTAGCTTTTATCTTTCTGGTACCAGAGCTCCGCTCGGTTCGACGGTTGGAAACAGAATGCCCCCACTATTCAAGCGCCAGCGCTTTTATAGTCACTAGTAAACAACTCGAGCCGCTGACGTCACAAACACCTGTTGTTTTCAACAAAATCGAAACCTTAATGGATTTGACTGGCGTTTTCGCTAAATATGTTTGCTACTAGATGTATTATTCATTTTAACATACTTATTTCTATATAATAATGGTTATTTACATAGTTATCCACAATTATTACAGATAAATGACATAAAGTTAAAAATAACAAATAAATACCTGTACAATGGTATCTTTTCAATCACACATATTGTTTATTCAACATCTGCAGTGGCCACATACACATATTCGTATTATTATTTGAACAATTTTTAGAAATAATCTATCACACTCTTACCACTTTTGGAGTCCTATCTCAGTTTTTGGAAACATATGTAAATTATTGACGTCTTTTCGTCTACTAGCACAGCTCACAACACAGCACTTGGTGTACATATTTAGATGAAACTGCAGTTACAGAAATAAATCAACGCAAAACTTCACTCATCAACTTTAAATTAAAACTGCAATGGCGGTTAGTTTGTTGTTTTGTTTTGTTGCCCCAGAAACAACGAACAAACATGGCGGTCGGATCGGACAAGGGGCGTGATATGAAGGAAGGGTGAAGGGGGGGTGTCAATTGACATATGTGAGCCGCAGACTATAACTAGACTAAAAATATCGTTCACAGTTCAACCCCCGTGATCCATTTTGTGGTTACATTTCAGATTTGAGAGTATTTGAGTATCCTGTTTCAGTAATTCATTGCATTCTAATGTAATGTATTTGTGCTGAAATGTGCAACTTCCTTCATTTTCTATCAAAATTAAAAACGAAAGGTGTGAGAAGGCCACACGAGTTTTTACAGCCGTATTTATATGTTTTTTGAAGTTTAATTATTGATATAAATCGTCCAAAATACACAAACATGTACGTATAATCTGCGTAGGTACATACATACCTATCTCCAAGTAAATTGCCTTCAAATGCCGACGTAGATTTTTTTTCTCCGAATCCAATTAATAAGAATACTTACTTTGATGGGTGCAAATGAGGCTTACTGATTAGCTAGTTTGTATAGCAAAAGGTCAAAGTTAGTTAAAAAAAGCGAGAGCTTACATTATTTCTGCCATTTCGTAAGGCACTTTACTCTATGAGAAGTGTAGAACTATGAGGGATAAGCTTATAGCGACTCAGTATACTTACCTACATACTACTTAATAATAGCATTGACTCAACACAAGGAGACTCCGTCCGTGTGGATATGAGAGCACCAAAACTCCTTAATGCTCTGGTACCCTTCTTAATTTTTTCTATGTCATCTTTAGACAACACCCCTTGTATACCTCGAAGTCCATTCCGTCCAGCGTTGTCTGGTAGAGATTGCTCATTAGCGATAAGACCGCCCATTATACCATTAGTTAAGTTTGGTTTTGTATGTTGTAGTAATCCCTAGGTTAAGGTGTGCAATAAAGTATTTTCTATCTATCTATCTATCCTATATCGACCGCATCGTCTCTTAACATCAGGTGAGATTGCGGTCAAACGTTTGCATAGAAAGCTTATAATGTATAAAAAAACCATCTGATTTCAACACCTTTAAAGTAACAAGGTAGGTAGCGCGCGTTGAAGTCTTTTGTATGAATAAAATATCAAGATACAAGATACAAGATACATTTATTTGCCAAAATAAGTGTTACAATTTGGTCTTATGCTAAAGTCAGAGGCACTTTATCATCTTCAATTCAACAACAGTTTTATGTTTCGCTTCTTGACTTCATTGAGTATTATGCAATACTAGAATAAAAAACAGCCTATTTTAAATTCGTGTCTACAAACTATTATCTATTCTAAGTTTTATCTAAATTAGTCTAGCCGTTACAGCGTGCTTGCATCACATATTTGGTTTCATTTTACTCAATATACGTTATGAATCTAATAATTTCTGCATTCAGAACAAGAAGGGAAATCCCCGAATTCATTGACAGAGGCTGAATCAGCCTCTAGACGAGCCTCTACATCGTATATGAATTCGAGACTATTCTATTCTATTTTATATTCTATTAAGTTGGTGGATTTATCGGAGACTTATGCAGTGGACTTCAGATAGATAAAAGACGGAAGCTAGAGACATCACATTTGGGATCGATTGTCGCTATCTCTCATGACTTGCGCGGTGTTCAACTCTGACCGGCTCGCGGCGAGAACCGTTTGCGAAACATGCGGTTAGTTTCATGAATTCCATTGCAATTGACTCTTCTTCTGACCAGTGCTGATGAACGGCTCAATACTCGTTATGTAGACGCTGGAATTTCACTGAGACATGTCACAATGGATCGTAAATTCCTTATGTTTAAAGGCAAGTTCGCCGCTCAAACGATGTCGGGGTTACCGATAAAAGAAATGAGATCGGAAAGTGGCACTCATTCCGATCTTATTTCTTTCATCGGCGACCCAAGCAATTTCATAAATCGTAGCTAAAACGAATGTACCTACGACATTCTTTAATCTATGTTTGTACAAACATTTGTGTGTGGCAAACATAAATGTTTGTTCTATGTCTGGGTGTTACTATATATTATAAGTATCTATTTACAAAAAAAAGTATAAGTATTTCTATTAGCCATCTAGTTCCCTTATTACAAGCTTTGCTTAGTTTGGGACTAGAGGGCGTTGTGTGAAATGTCCATGAATATTTATTATTATTATTTATTTATTATTTACTTAGGCGAATGGTGAATTATGGTAGGTCTATCTTGTCATGGTTACAAAGCCCCATAATTGCAATTCTGTGTAAATCGATTACTGACGCACATTAGCCGAATCGATGTATATTTAACAGTTACTTTCCGATGACTTACCAAATACGACCTTCGGTTTCCGATCACGATTCAATTTTTTTTATTCTAATTCAAAACACGATGCTGATTTTGTCACAATGCACATGGAATAAAAGAAGCAACAGCAATTTTTACGACGTTAGAAACAAATCATTTTTTTAATCAACCTATCTCGTTCCACTTCTGGGCATAGGTCTCCCCAAAGACTTTCAATTCTCCCTCTCCCAGGCTTACTTCCACCATCTCCATTCAAAAGCGTCCAGATCGTCTCACTAATGGTTTTTCGGCGTCCGTCAGGGACCCAGGATGTGGTTCGTTCTGTTAGAAGTAAAAAAAGCTTAGGCATATCGCTCTGAAAGTTTCCTTCGTGGTATGACGATTCATAACATTCATGACAGGCGTCACAGCTCAGTCGGTTACGGCTCTGCCTTACGTGCTGTGGGTCGTGGGTTCGATCCCCACTGAGAACAAACATTTGTGCGTGGAAAACATAGAGGTTTGTTCTATGTCTGGGTGTTACTATGTATTATAAGTATGTATATGTATTTACAAAAAAAAAGTATTTAAGTATTCTATCAGCCATCTAGTTCCCATATCACAAGTTATGCTTAGTTTGGGACTAGAGGGTGTTGTGTGTAAAAGTCCATGAATATTTATTTATTTATAACAGCTGAATTTGCAGTAGATCGTTATTCGATATTCATCAAAACATGTATACCATTAATTATTCTAAATATTCTCAAACGAAACAAGGTGTGGCGTGATCAATATTCATTTAGGTACATTATAAATTCACAAACTGCAGTCTACATTACGGCATGACCACGTGGGGAGAATCAAAATCCTCGTGAATTCCCGACCCTGGGTTTGAAGGTCAAGTGTAGCAATCATGAGTACTTATTGATTTGTTTCGCAGTCTTTATAAGAGAATTTAGATGGTTGTTTGCTACTAGGTTTTGATTCCCACGTTGGGACACCCAGTTATCATGAGGTGAAACGGGAATAAAACCTGCCCCTGGTACAGCCAGGTGTACGTACTATTTAGGTAGACCATACTGCAGGGACCAGACTAAATTACAAGATACATACATGTTTATTGCGTAAATATGTTATTTTGGATGAAAGTGATAAAAAAAGCAGAAGGCCCACCTGATGCTAAGAGGTAAACTCTGCTCATAACAGTCTTGCAAAAACCGATTACTTTAACTCAATTGTAACCATTTCCTAACGGTAATGATAGGGAGGTAGGTACTACAACTCGATGTGCATTTCAACTAAAAATGAATGTTGCATTGTAAATCGTAATCTGCAAATTACTTGATCAAATAAAACGGAATCACCGTTCTAATGTTGTCAGACTTATGTAACGGAACTGAATGACATTTTAGAATAAATATGGGATGCAAATAGCAAAAAGATGCAATGCTATAACGCTATGACTTAGAAAGTTATAGTTATCTTGTTTTAGGGCTATTTAATTTCTTGCGAGAGAGAGAGAGACAGAGAGAAAAAGAAATGAGCTTTATTGAGAACAATAGACAATAATTTATTTATTGCTTCACACCATTCATAGAAAACAATTACATAAATAAAATAAAAGCACATGTAGGTAGAACAAATACGTAAGTATAAAACACAGAAAATCAATAACCTCTAATATATACTTAAATTAAAAAGAAAAACAAAATAGTAATGTGTGCTACTGCAACAAATTGGCTCCAGTTGGCAATTGACATATGAAGTGATATTGAGTTGCAAATAGCAGTGTCTCACAAATTAGCAATCGTGGTAATTTCTTCCGAATACTAGTATACCGATAGAAAATGAACACCCCTGGTACAAAACTAATAAGCTAACAAAACACCCCTTATAACCTAGTTCTTAATTTTTACCTAATTCCTGCAATTGGTATAATTATACAAATAAATCTATTACCAAAAATTTTTTAAAACTTAAGTTACTGATGGTCCCCATACTAGGCCAAGCCTTTATCCCAGAAGTCCAGAACACAAAAATAATAGTTTACTCATTAAAAATAATAATAATAAAATTATTTATTTATTTTTGTGACCTAGCTCACAAAAGTTTGGAAAATACATTTAGAACGATAGAAATTAGGTTCATAAAAAATATAGAGTAGGCATCACAATCTATTGACATTCAGCGAAAGTTCGAAGAGCATTACAATATTTATTATCTTAATGAATATTCATCAGCTGTTTGAAATTTAATAATGACTCGTAATAATAATTTAATCATATTAATGCTGTAAGAAAAACTCGGTGGCACCAATAAATAAACCGTCTGTTTGGCTTAAACTCGTAAAAAAACTCTTAAATTCTTGTTACTCATTAACCTGTATTTCGGCTAGATCATAATACTTAGTAGTTATTAGGGTACCTACATTCTATCAAAAGCAATGTAGGTACGCCACAAAAACAAGTATATATTTTCTTTGATGCTAGAGCGGGTCAAACTGATCTTTATGATATTGTTGACTTTAATATAAGAATAAGAATTTATTTATTTAACAGACAATACAGAGAAACACATATATAAACAAATACTATAAAAAACAAATTGCTGTCAAACAGCAATTAAAAGACATAGTTAATCTCCAGATTATACTCTTTGGTGTAAGTGGGGTTAAAATAGCTTTTACGGCTATTGATAATATCTGGTGGCTACCTATGTTTTGTGTTGAGATTCCATTCTGTTTGTGGTTAAGTAACTTAACCTTCTCTCTGAAATATCTTATATGTTAGACATTGTTCATCCATATTCGTTACTTTCGATTTTTATGTTTGTTTGAATTGAGGTGAATATAGCGTGTGAATATACACACCACTACTCTCTCTTAGCGATAAGGCCGCCCATTGTACATATACAATTATTAATTTCTTCGGAAACCTTTGTTTTTCTTTCTATTTGTTTGTAAGGTGTACAATAAAGAGTTTTTCATTCATTTCATTCATTCACAACATGGCCACTTAAAATAGGTGCTGCCTCACCCCGTCATCTAAATAAATCTAGACTTTTTTCTCTTTCTCTTTGCGCTGATTCCTTACTACTCCGACTTTTCATTTTCATGTCTTTCGTCATTTCGATATTTCACGAATGTCTTCTTTTTTTCTACCTGTGGTGAAAGTTTTTGTAGAATGAATGAAATGAATAAATGAAAAACTCTTTATTGTACACCTTACAAACTAATAAAAAGGAACAAAAATCCAAAAGAAAGTTAAAAAATTATGTGCGGTCTTCAGGTCAGTCAAGTATGATTTCTTTTTGGATTATTCAGCGCATGTGGCTACTTCTGCATCTCCATCGGTTGCTCTTGCTAGTCAAGGGTCACTCACCGAGATTAACACGCCGTCTACTGAACCTGCAGAGACATAACCTCAAAATCATCGTGGGGACCCTGACAGGACACTGTCCCTTGAATAAACACCTCTACAACATCGGAGCCACTGACAGTCCACTCTGCAGAGGCTGTCTTACCAAAGAAATATCAGCTGCCCATGTAATCCTGGAATGTGAGGGCGTAACCACACAACGAACAGAAATCCTAAATAACCCTAGGTCACTCCTCCAAGCCTGCGAAGCCCCCAGGAAGCTTCTGTGCTTTTGGGAGGAGTTAGGCTGGCTACACTCCTAGCCAGAACACCCCCCACGCATAATGGGCCAACTTTGAGCCTAAATGCGGAAAAGGGAGTCCCTTCAATTTCAAAAAAAAAAATAGTCAAGGGTCAAGGTGATCTGCGCGTCCTCGACCCATGTACCTCGAGGATGCTGTCGAATAGGAATATCGAGTGATTGAGAGCCTCTTGGCAAAGAGCTCTTCTAAATGATTACCACACTCTGGCCCTTCATACAAGCGAACTACCTACTACTGGACTACTCCGCTGCAAGCACTCTGTGCTTAGCACAAGCTCGTATATGTGAACCACAGACTATTATCTCGGTTAAGATTTTAGTTCACTTCACGGAATACTGACCGTGTATGCTTAGTTGCGGACATAGATAATACTAGTTTAATAGTTTAACTAGTTAGTATAATCTGTGGTTGCGGGATTGCGGATTGTGCGAGCGGTGAAGTGTCCATTCTGCACATCCAATTGTAGATAAGTACAAAATGTACGCGTAATGTGTACACACATACCATTATCAGTCGCCCAGGGCGGCCCTGGAAATAGTGGGTGGTACGAATTTTAAACAAGTACCTACATAAGACACTTAACATTAAATATTTAATACAATGGTCGTTGGAGAAGGATCGCCTACGCTCTTGACCCTATGATTTTGCGTAACAAGTCCAATGTTTACCAATTTATAAACCAGCGATTACTATAAACTTAAGAGGACTAAGGGTATAGTTCCTTACGATCCTAATGTCCCTACCGAGTGGCTTACCCATGGTTTCACATTCACATAATCCGTAGAACATAAAATGTTCTACACATTGTGTCTCGAAAATCACCTCCGTTCGGGATAACATAAGTATTAAGTACTGGGAAACTCGGTACATAGTACTTACGAGCATTCGTCAGTAGCGTAGCATAGAGGCACCGTCCAGTTCCTTGATCTTGAATAAATGTGACGATCGTAAACGTATCGTAACGCTAGCGTATCCGAGATACACTGCGCGGTGACGCTACATCGTTTGGCAGTCAAGCTGGCGTAGACGCGCAATATATTTCGAATACGTTAGGTTTACGCAACGCGGTAACTGTCAGATTTATTTGTGATTACCCCTTCAATTTAAACCGGGCATAAGTCAACTTCTCAATGCTGTTTGATCTTATGGTGGATTATGCCTTGAAGACAAGAAGTTACCTATAGATAGAATGTTTATGATTTATTATGCGTAGATAGATTAATTAATGAGCTAGTCATACCCATCACTCAAGACTTCACGATCTATGTCAAACTGTATTTCAAAAACAAATACCACAGATAATATAATAAGTAGAGCAGTCAGATATATTCGACATTTTACCTCTATTTTTTACAATTTATAGGCAAGCGCTTTTTCTTTCTACCTCTTCGAATGTAAAAAATTATTAAATCGTACTATTGATCTGCTTCTGAATTGATTACGTCAGATTTTTTTCCCAGTATACATTATTTATATAGGCCTGTTCCATCAACAAGTTGAATAAAAAAAAATTTTTTTTAGTCAACATACCTCATAATAGTTTTAGGATTCCAACGTTTTGACTAATTATAAAACTGGCATAATTTAAAGGAAATAAATATAGAGTAGAGTTTAGTGTAGTGTACATTTACGAACGTTCTAACGGTGGGCGCGTCTTAGGAAACCAAGGTTTTAGGTAAACACGATAAAAACATCGTTGAAGTTTTTTAGCACAAGTAGGTGCTTCACCTTCTAGTAAACGTGATTGAAATGTAATAGAGTGATTGGTGAAATACATGCCTAAATTAAATAAACATAAGGTGCAGAGTGACGTAGCTCTCAATGCTCTAGACATTTTTCTACTGAAGAAAAGACATGCTTTGGCCGATCTTCACAATAGCATTTTCATATAAAGTTCATATCAAAAATTATGTACTTAAGCTTACCTACTTATTTGTAAACATTAATGTAGTGTTGTGTTAAATAAGCGTAGGTTTCGTACAGCTTTTCAGGTGTTTTCAAGTCTTGAAGTTACGACATACGGTGCAATTCATGTCCACTGAGGCACGTCATCAGTGGGCATTCTCAGTGTGGCATGGCATTGTTATAGGCAGTCGTAACTGCTTACCATCAGGTGGGCCATCGGCTTGTTCCATCATTTACTTGTATAAACAAGTAATTAAATTTAAAATTTAAAAAACCCCCGGATCTTGGACCAATTTTCATCAAATATAGCTATGATCACTTTCGAATAATTCACCTTTCAAACAAAAATAACAAAATCAAAATCGGTTCATCCGTTCGGGAGCTACGTTGCCTCTCAGACACACACACACACAGACACGTCAAACTTATAACACCCCGTCGTTTTTGCATCGGGGGTTAAAAAAAGATGTCTCGATCATCAATGTACGATGGACCGGCTCGCATTTTGATGAAGGCTTCTCTAAGTTTCATTAATTTAGGAAGCCAATAAAAAGGTTCCTTTCTCCAAAACAAAAGCACAGTATTTGTGTTTGTCTCGGCACTTCCTTATTTGCACGGACAATTAGGCTTGTACGTTATTCCTAAAATCCATAATCAGTTGTAATTGACGTTAATGGAAAGTAAAAGTGTAAAAGTTATTTCGCAACGAATTCATAAAAACACTTTTATTACTACGTTCTGTGATTCGGATTTTAGGGTTCCGTAGACAAAATTATATAAAGCTGCAATCGCACTTGCGATCATGGACTGGGGCTCGTACTGTTAGTGCGGCTTGCACCAGAATCACTAAACGTGTTTAACAGCTAAATCAATTTAAATCTGACGTATTTGTATGACTTGACAACTCGCTAAATACTATTTAAGAGTTAAACGCGTTTAGCGATTCTGGTGCATGCCGCCCTAAATGATGAAACACGCCGATGACCTGATGTTAAGCGGTAACTACTGCCTAACGATGTATTGCCTTACTGAGCACGTCCGCTGCAGACGTGCCCTGTGAAAAATTCTTATATATTTAAAAATTGCAATTAAATAGATCTGTTATCTTAAGATAGCAATGAGCGATTTTAATTAAAAGTTCACCAACAACTTTATTAAGTTAATACGGTACACTTTTTGACATCGAATTCTGATTTGTTTTTATGTAACACTGATAAAGCTCAGAAATATGAGAAATCGCGTGTCTATTTTTAAATTGTCTGTGATTATCGTAAATCAATGGATGCGACCTCAATTCATTTATTTTTCTTTTGACACTTTTCACGCCTCTGTGTGCTTTTATTATTGTTCCGAGCACAGAACAGAGAAAAGTAAGCTGTTCTGTGGTTTCGAGGGTTTTATGGTGGTCAAATAATATCTCTATTATTGATCTACCCGAGCACTACCCGAGTTTCTACCATAAATTGTAGACTTTTGTTGAATTACTGACCTACTTATAATGCGTAGGGGTTATTTTCAGTTCAATAAATAAAATCAAAATCGGTTCATTCGTTCGAGAGCTACGACGCCTCAGATAGACACACACACATGCAGACACTTCATACTTATAACACCCTGTCGTTTTTGCGTCGGAGGTTAATAAACTATAGTACTGCATAGATTTGAGTAGAGATTTTCATACAATTAAATCTATGCTAAGAAAAGAAGAGATAAATGGACTAGACAGATAACGGAGTGGTACCCAAGGGATGGTAAAAGGAGCAAGGGTAGACAGAATAAAAGATGGGAAGATGATATAAGGAAAATAGCAGGCCCAGAATGGACTCGCATTGCAAAAAATAGAGAAGAGTGGAAACTTTTAGAGGAGGCCTTTGTCGAGAGACAAGCTGTACCGGAACCGGTTGCCGATAAGTAGTACCTACAAATAGATTAATTTAGGTAATATAAGTTAGTTAAAATGTGTAAAAAAAAAACAGCAATAAAGGCTTATTTTATTTATTTTTATTTTATAAATCTATGCTTGAGTCAGTAAATCAGTAAATGCGAATATGGGCCTCACTAATACCTGATATTCGAATAAGTTCTAGTAGTCACACCGGATCTTTGTCCCTCTGAAGCATCTGCGCAGAACCCATGTTTGGTCGGATTGGAAGTACCTAAGCTAATTTTTCCGCACAACAGTACAAGCGCAATCGTTGGTTGCACCTATCTTTAGAGGGATAAAGATCCGTTGCGGGTACTGTACCTTATTTTCAACGCTCGCTCAGCACACATTACTACAGTAACATAGTGAAAAAACCTTTCAAATTGATATTATTTATGTCAAATACTCCTAACTGCACACAATCACACCTTTTGTAAAGCAAAGAGTGAAATAGTGAACTTTTCAATATTGGCGCGTATTACATTCAGTTGAGTAGCTCTCAAAGCTTGGCCGGCGGCCATGTCAAAACCTCCTTGTCACTTCGACCTCGGGCTATCATGGATCAATCAACAAAAACCGAAAAATCGCATGACGCCCTCCAATTAGACAAAACTTCCTATTCGTATGGATCTCCCTAGCTTACACAACTAACCTATCCTTTCTCCGCCCCACCTTACCCACTGTTTAGTATATATCCAACTCGGCATCCAAACACATCACATTAACTCACTACGTACCGAAGTGACCCATCACTAAGCATCATGAAAGCCTTTGCAGCGGTAAGTCCAAAGAAGTGTTGTGCCAGTGAAAAACAAAAGAAAAGTGACAAGTGCCTGTGACGTTCCGAAATCAAAATAGTGCATCGCGATTAGTGGACAGTGCTGGACGTTTATTTCAAAGTGTCAAGGTCACTTCATCTCGAGGGTGCACTAGTGTTGATTTCTGAACGTTATCGATGTCGATAACGGATTTGGATTGTCGAGTTTCGGCAGTGGATTTGTGTCAAAGTTGCCGCGAAAACATATGAGTCGTAAAAAAACTTAATTTGAATTCACAAGAGGTGCTGCACGATCCGAAACCGATGTCGATTGCAACGAGTGATAAACTCAATTTTAAATTGCCGTGTGCGCGACAAGAACTTTAAAACAGATTTACTCCTAATTTTTAACTTTTTCTTTAACCCCAAAGATATAGGCACGTTTTAAAAGTGTTATCTTACACAGCCGGTTACATAACATTATTTTAATAGGCTTTTACGTCTGTAATCTAAACAATTACCAAGTTTTTCTCGCTTGTTCAAAACGTCACACGTGACGTCGATCAACACTGTCATAAATCAGTCTATTGTAATGTCTAAAGTAGACTTTCTCATGACGCGCAAGCGTCGCAAAGCTTAAATTTTTTCACATACTTAAACTCATTCTCATAGAATTATGCAAAATGTTATGTCCAAATAGTCAATGATGTTGATGACATGAAGAAAGTAAACAAGTACCTATTCTAAGTACCTACCAGAAATCACAAATCTTACCAAGTTTTAAATATCAAAAATTCAAGTTTTTCAGAGTGGACCTTTCTACATACAAAACACTTGCATTTTCTTGAGCAATCGTAATATCAGTTGTACTACCAACGAGATAGATACAAGAAGATTAAATTGCAAGTCCGTTGCGCTCATCGCCTTTTCTTGTGCAAGAAAACGCGAGAGGGCTACAGTTCACGGTATATCAGTAGTGTGCGAAAATCACGGTTTATAGATACCACCTACTCATTTTTCTTTGTAAAGTCTTTTTCTAAACCTTTAAAGGAAATGTATAAGATTTTCACACAATTGCGCCAGCTGGTGAATAAATTTTTTTATCCACATTTTGATTTCAAAATGATATCAAATAGAATGATTGTTTTACGCGCTTTTTTATAGCAAAATCTACACATTGAAATTTTTTATAACGATATTTAATTCGATAAAAGTGATATTGTTAAGTCAATGTGAATAATCCATTAGGCGCAAATAAATAAATATTGATAATAGCAGCAGGTGTCAGGTCTAGGCAGGCATGACTGCGTTTTGTTTGTTAGATAATCAACTTATTTATCTACATAATAAAATAAATTATGCGTCTACGGTATCTTCAAAATACTATCACTAAATCTATAAACTAGAAAAAAATACTATTAACTTCTATAAGGACAAAAAAAAATAGAAATTACAGAAATAAATTTTGCGGTAGAACTGGCCTAAAAATATCAAATTTAAACCAATTTTAATTACTAAAACCAGTTATCTGACGGACTCTAGAATTTGTTTTGTTATGTAAATGGAATCGTGAATTTCTCTACGTTATAATTTAAATAAATTAAAGTTATTCTAATGAAAGTGTCTGCGATTAAAGCTTAATGTTGTAGAAAGTTTTTTTGCTTTCTAAATCTAGACTATTCAACTTTATTCTAGCATATTTTTAAGGTCTTATAAAAAAAAGTGGTTTGTAATAGAATTTCAACGTTAATTCTATTTTCAAAGAAGCAAAAAGCCTCTAAAGTGTAAGGACCTTTTAAGGATTTAAATAATTGGTGCCTACATCTGTCACTCTACATGCCCATTTGCAACGGGCATGTGATCCGAATGCGGCCATCCGATCATCACACTGACTCATCGATATGCGTTCTCAACTCGATGGTGCAACACTATTCTAAGCACGATTGTCGTATCTTTTGAAGACAACGCGATTTGATTTTCGAATCAAATTAGAAAAAACTCGCGAATTTGCGGAATTTAAACTTTTGAAAATAGAACAGTCAAAACCAAAGATAAGGAAGAATGCAGAACACCGCGGTTTGTTTTTTTTTTGTGAAAACATTCTATTCCTTTGTACTCTCGAGTTGAAAAGAAAATAGTTTTCGTGTTTGTAAAACCACTGAACATTTTATTTAAATAGTAACAATGTTAGAAACGTTGTAAAACGGATCGTTAATTATACCGATACGATTACTGCTCGTAAAGTCGTCAGAAAGCAACATCTTCGCCTAGAAGCACAACAGCTAACATTTCATATACTTTTATTGCTTTGTTACCTGCAATAGGTAATTAAAAAGACTACACAATTATTAATTGTTAAGTAGCTGGAACCGATAGTTTAACGTGCCCTCCGAATCACGGAAGCGCTCAGATGTAAATACCACTACCGGTCTCCCATCCAAATAGTAACCGCGCAGAACGTTGCTTAACTTAGATAATCGGTGAAGATTGACTAAGCAAGCTACGAGTGCTTAAAAAACGGGATCAAAGTGATTGACGCCTCTATTACCTTTGCTCTCAGTTTCATTATTGAACAGATTATCTAAGATGATAATTAAGTTATGCGCTTAATTAAGTGTAATTAAGCTATCACGTGCCGGGACATTAAGCTGGTTAACCCCATTGCTTAAAATAGAAAGTAAATTTAAGGTGTTTTGGTGAGAGGTTACAGAGGTTACACGGCGTGTAACTTTGAACGAAACTTTGGCAAATAAAAGTTATAGAACTCTTCTTCATACTTGCACAAAGTACATGTCGTGAAAAATATACGTATGAAAAAAAATAGGCTCACACCGGTCCCTAGTGAAATAAGCATACGATAAAAAGCATTTACTTACGGTAGCAAATAATAATATAACAAACCTACAAATAAATTGTTGCATTAAACGAAACTAAATAAAGAGACTTTTGTGTCTTAAAACGTATCCTGACTCAGCATTTGTTGGTTGACTGGCAACCAACGCTGTAGCAAAAACAGTCTTTAGCAGACCTAAAATAAGTCACATAGTCCAATTCTTTTCCCAAAGTTAATTTTCTAAATGTTGATTTCTTCCGAAATCTCCATTACGTCTGAAGATCTCTATAAGTACCTATTTATGATACAAAATCTAGCTTTAGAGAGAGTTCAAAGTTGCAAGCTTATAATACCACTTCCGTGACCACGACTGTGGACTCCATGGCACCGTCATTGCTTCCAAAGTTATGTAAGAAATCAAGCTCTCAATGTCGGGAGATTTATGGCTTTTATCTCACAGAAACATTAGTTAAAAGTTCATACCAACCAAAAACAATCTTAATTGTTTTTGGTTACCTCTAATTAAAAAAGTAAAAGAACAATAGCGTGAACGAACTACTTGGTACAGTTATGTGTGTTGACCTTGTTCTGACCAAAGACCAAAATTCATCCATTTTCTGTGAGCTATCCCACGTTATAAAATGTGAAAGATCACGTTCCCACATAGCGTCACCGTCCGCTGACGTAACATTGCCATTATTACTACCTATCTACCTTTGACCTGTAACTTTCACTCGAATCGCATCTATTCTGTAGGTTTCTTGTTCTTTGGACAAATTATGATGTTCCAATTTTAAGCACGATTTCTCGTATAAAAATTCCAGCCAGTATTTTTAATCGAATCATCTTTTGTTCTTTTTTCTTCCAATAATATTCAAAAAAAACGGATATTATCGGAGACATTTTGCTCTCGGAGAAATCATAATAGTCTTCCTTATGTGTGACTCGGTGATTAGCACCACGACTTCGTGCGAACATTTTCACTTTTTATTGAACTACCTTAGTGCATTATGCTATGCCGAAGCAAAAAACAATAGTTTACGATTGTTAGTTTTTAGTTATTTCACACTACCGCAAGCTCAAGGCACTTGTCACAATCATAAATCATCATGAAAATATTGACCGTCTGTCACACCGTACCGTAACTAAGAGCATTGTCTTGTTACAGTGCATAGCCCTTGCGTTGGTCGCGTGCGTCCACTCCGAGGCGCCGTCCGGCTACAACTACAACCGCCCTTCATCCGGCGGCTTCAGCGGCGGCTTCAGCGGCGGACTCAGCGGCGGCGGCGGCTACCAGGCCGTCTCCTCCGGCTACCAGACCTCGGAGGGCCAGAACGTAGACGCCCAGCTCCTTGAGCAAGTCAGACAGATCCTCCTGAAGGAGGAGGCCTCCAGCGGATCAGGCTTCGGAGGCGGACATGGAGGCGGACACGGAGGTGGACACGGAGGAATCTCATCCTCCTACGGTGCCCCGTCCTCCTCCTACGGAGCTCCCTCTACCTCCTACGGAGTTCCCTCCGCCCGCGTCGTCGGTCTGCAGCTCGAGGGTGTCCGTCAAGCTATCCAAGTCGCGCAGTACCAGCAGATCAGTCAGTCCGCCGGCGGATACCCCTCCGGACCGTCATCCTCCTACGGCGCCCCCGCCCGCGCTCCCTCGAGCAGCTACGGAGTCCCCGGAAGCTACTAATTCCAAAAAGCTAACAAGTTACAGCTGCATCACGGATGACAAACTTGGAGTTTATGATGCGTGATGCAGCTAAGGGTCTGTTATTCGGCATCGCTCGCAACATCCCTTGCGCGGCCGAATGTTTGTTCAGTAGTGGCCGGCAGCCACGTACAATGTAGGTGGGGGCCGGCCGAGCCGCACGGCGCACGCGCGGCCGAAGCTTGCGACTGTGCACGCACACGGGTGTGTCTCCCGCAACTAGCCAGGCGCCGGCGCCCGCTGACACCTGTCAGACCTGTGAGCGCATCTCTCACAGCTGGACGTTGGGGTTGAAAGGCGCAGTGGCTAGCTGCTGGCTCGACTCATGAATTGTATAAAGTTTATTATAATTTTAGCTTAATTTAATTATTACGTTTTTTTTAAGTTTTACAAAAAAATAAATACATTTTGACACCGTACTCCTTGTTTTCAATCCCTTCCTGTCTATACACATCAAAAGGTACTCATATCTGAAAAGAAGAGGCTCTAGCAATTCTGCTTTTCCCCTATACTGGGTAGATCACAATTTATTAATTTACCAATTCATGAAATAATTTACAAACGTCAAATTGGTAGTTACTAGGTATACCTAACTCTTATCTGATTCTGGAAGTTATCATGATTAACGATTTTTTTACGTTAGTAAACCTTATCGTAACTTTAAGTTATAACTTGGGAAAGACAAAACTATCAGCTACCTACGCTACCCAAGTTGAAAAGTGCATTTTGTTTAGAAAACCACTAAACTATTTCAACATCAAGATAAAATATTCTGAGATGGCAATTCATATAATGTTGAGAAAATATTCACCTCTTGACCGGGCCTTACGCTATGAATATGAAAGCTGAGAGTCATCTTTTGATACCTCAAGTACCTACCTAGGTATTTAGGTAATAAATGTCCTGAAACCGAGTTCGAAGACATAGACTTTTCGAACTGAACGTCTATGTCTGAACGAAGTATTCGAACGCGACTGATATTTCGAAGGGAAAATGAAGATATCTGGCGACCAAGTTGGCCGCCATGACATGTCCGCTAAGTGCGTTTGCAGCCTAAGGTACCTATACAAATCTAACTCCACTCTAAAATCACAATTTAGAATTCCCTGTATTGTAAGTGTGAAACACGAGTTCCTAGCATGGTTGGTACTGAACTTACTAGACCACGAAAGGACGATAGTCTTTGCGTCAAATGAATTCTTTCATTATCAAACGTTCTTTTCAAACCGAGCATAACCCTTGGCCATTTTCTCCGCAACTGTTCCAGCAGTTTCATCTGCAAAATTACCTAATAAGTATATTCATTGCTGTAGGGTTTATAAAGTGTGGTTGCACCTAAACGAGCTGTGTAAGCATGCAAAATCACATCGCAATGCCAAATTCAGTTTGCTGGGTGCTACACACTTGAAACCGCGGTAGAGCTGTAAACAAAAGGTATGCATACCGGCTGATTTGTAGCATTTGTCTACTTTGATGCCATTGAATCTTATCTACGAGTATGTGTAGATCAGAGGTTCAAAAACTTTTTTTTCTCATAGACCACTTTAAACATTTAGCTGGTTCCGGTGGACCCCCTGCACCTACCATTTCTACCATATTCTCAAAATAATTGTGAACCCCCATTTTTTTGTCACGCCAACGTAGACCCCGTCGAATCTCCCGTGGACCCCTGGGGGTCCACCTGGACTTTGGTCCACTTTGGGAACCACTGGTGTAGATGATCCGATTTTTTCGGAATAATTAAGAATGTAATTTCAACACGTAGCGGTCGTCACGTGTAAAATTTTAGATGGATTTTTCATACAAAAGACTTCAACGCGCTCATTATATTCGGAAACATAATATTGGATTTATGCATATTGGTTTTCAAAAGCTACATTAGCTAAACTAGCTAATGTAGCTTTCTTAGTAGCTTTTTAGTAATGACGAAATGTAAATGTCTATGTCTATGTTTATGAAAAGAGATGACAATAGATTTAGCAGCCAGTTTGACTGCTAAATCTATTGTCATCTCTTTTCGTTGTCATGAAAGTGACAATGACAGAACATTCTTTAAAGCCGTGCTAAAATTACAGCAGATACCTAATGAATAAGGGATAATAAGGACTCCACGTCGTTACATCGAGGCGTTTGTTTTTATCCCCCGACTAAAAATTAAGAGTGTTATATGTTTCAGGCTGTTGTGTGTCACTCTGCGGCCTCGTAGGCCTTTTTTACCTTTTTTTACCGTAAACCTTTTTTTCGTAGGAAAAAAAAGTTTTAATTCAAGTTATCAAGACAGTTATCTTTGCAAGAAATCTGATAGCACTGAGATTGTTTTCAGCTGCAGACGTCTGGTTTTTATTGTTTCGAAGTCAAGAGAATCATTCAGATCACGAACTGTTATTAACCCACAGGGTGATGATGACTACCGTAGGATAGACAGGAACACAGTTGTTTTAATGTTAAGTAACTAAAAATCTGAGTTATTTAAAAAAATCAGTTTCGACAGTGAAGTCACTGTACTGTGATTAAGTAGGTATACCTAGTTCTAATGTGGTTGTGACACACGGCATGACTCTCAGTCTAAATCTCGATGTGAAGATGAACTGAGGAAGCTCCGCGTTTAACTTTGTACACAGACCGCTCTTCATGTGAGAGGCAAGAAAACTTGCGATTTAGCAATCATGTAACTATGTAACCTCAGTCTGAGAGGCAAACATAGATTTAATTTCCATGACACAACACAAACTGTACACATACAGGTAAACACACACATACACATACACACACATAGGTAATACAGTTATATGACGTAGATAAATAAATAAATAAATATTCATGGACTTTACACACAACGCCCTCTAGTCCTAAACTAAGCAAAGCTTGTAATATGGGAACTAGATGGCTGATAGAATACTTAAATACTTTTTTTTTGTAAATACATACTTATAATACATAGTAACACCCAGATATAGAACAAACATCTATGTTTTCCACGCACAAAAGCTTGTTCTCAGTGGGGATCGAACCCACGACCTACAGCACGGAAGGCAGAGCCGTTACCGACTGAGCTGTGACGCCTGTAGATAACTCTTTTATGTCTCAGAGCAATGGACGCAGTTTAATGCATCACAGGGTCGATCAGAGGATGTGCTCAGTGAGGCTATATATTGTTATATGCAGTGGTTACCACTTAACACCAGGTGGTCCATCGGCTTATCATATAGTTTTATTACAAAAGTCATCTGTAGGTACTGACCCAGTAGGACAGAGGTGATGGCACCGCAGTCGATGAGAAAAACATCAAAAAGAAAAACCGCCCAGCTTACTATAAACCGCTCCTTTCATAGCCACATTGATGGTACCCTTTGATTACAAAACAGCGATCCCACGTCTAATCGGCGATGCATTACATTGCGCCACACCGTCTGCTGGCCAACAATGACGCCTCCCCGCCCCGCGGCGTCGCAAGCGAGCCACGTAAAATGAAATGGTGAAATAATTACTTTTGCAATTTATGTTCACATTAGAAGGCATTTTTTCCGTGATTATGCCCCGGAGGTGAAAGGGTCAACCAGTACCATCGGTGGAAAACTTGCGAAATTATACATTGCTGTGTGTAATACCTGTTGGGACATACTCTTGCTGAGTTGATATCGGGTCTAATCAAAAGAGAATTGGGTAGGAAATTACTTGATGATTTATCTTTATATCTTTATAATTTCTTCTTTGTTATTCTCGTGTTTGCAATTCGTGCAACATCAACGACAATGCATTTGCAGTAATTCTCACGCAAAATGATGACATCTTGTGACATGTGCGTGCGCAACTGGACGTGTGGTGACGTTATCTGTCATCAAGATGCTACCTGCTTTTGAAGTTAGATTTCACTTTGGAAAACTATGCTGGAATGCAGACAGGAAGACATCATTGAAACTAAATATAGTAGAAGGACACGGCTAGACATGTTTCAGACAGTCTATAGAGCAGTGCGGAAAACCCCACGCAAAGGGTGCGCGTTTGATTTCTGCGGTGAGACACCTACAAACCTATTTTGCAGACACTGACTAAGATCTGATCGAGTTGTTTTTCACCTTATTTTAGAATTTTACGAGTTTTATCTACCTAGATTAGCATCTCTTGTGCCATTTTAAATTCATTCACACGGTCTCGTAACTAAAAGATATTTATAAAGTGGTGTCATTTAGATACTACAGAACAAAGAATAAGTAATACAGAAAAAATTACTTACTTCTTTCGTAATATTATAAAAGAAAAATATACCTACTTAGAACAAAAATGTTAAAAATAAAAACTTTATTTCTACATGGTTATTGCTTGAATTAGCTTCAAGAACAAGGCACTTACATGTAACTATAAAATGACTATTTTGCTTTAACTACTTTTTGGAGCGTTTGTTAATCCAAATGGTATTTGGGTAAATGCATATAGCCCTTACAGAATAACTTTTGTCTATTCTCTTTAGTACAGCAATTCATTTTGCTTTGCACTTACAAACCAGTTGATATTATTCATTAAAAAAAATGTTGTAAAATTTCACAAAAATATATTTAATTAATTCCTTCCATTAACTATCTAATCACTTCGAATCACATTGCCCTATAATATCAACCTTGCGTCCCTACTTACAGTTAAATTGGCACTTAGTGAGCACATGGTATAATATACAACTTATTTATTTACAATACATACGAAAATACTTTTATTTATTATGCCGAACGAGCAATGCTCGATTACACCTATTAAAATATATCGTATGAAAAATATAAAAATTTGCCACCATCAAATAAAAAATTCTGTCGCTTATTATTATCAAATGTAGCTATGATGTGTATAAGTGTCTTCTTTTACTAATATAGCTAGAACCTGGCAAAATTAAAAAAATTAGGTGGTGTAAATAAACGAGCTAAAACAAAAAATGTTACCTAAAACATCAGATTTGAAAACACTGATGGCAAGACTTTTATAATTTTCACTATAAATAAAAAAATAGATACTTGATCCTATAACAAACTAAGTAATATGGCCATTAAGTGGTACTGCCAGGACATTTTGTGTACAATTACTACAAAGTTGTACATTTCACAACCAAAAAAATACGAGTATTTTGCGTTTTGTTTCATTGGACTTAGATAATTCTTTGTCAAATATAAAACATGCTTATATTGTCTGTGAAATTATATTTACAATAGATGTACCCATTTTGATGGTCCAAAAATACTACCTTAATCCGTAACATTAGGAACATTCCAACAGCTATCTACTTACTATACATTATTTCATAAATGCTTCAAAAAGCTTGTTTCAAATTGTTTTACAAAACATATCATTCATGTCACCATTTAAAATGTAAAAGCACCTATTTACGAATAATTAAATTAAAATAATTCTCATAATACAGAAAACATGAAAATTAATTAAATCTTTTACAAAAATAACATTGAATTACGTAACCTCTACTAAGTTATTTAAAAAAAACAACCAAGGAGCAATTTATATACAAAAGTGATATAGGGATATCAAAGTTGATTCTGGTAAAATCATGTTTGGCCCAGATTGACCAACTATCTTTTGCTATGTAGGTAGATAAATGCAAGTTTTCGAGCGTACATAGGTAAAATCCTTTGGGTTCGAGCGCTATTCGGATATTTATTGTCATGCAATGCAACATTAGCACATAGTTTCCCAGTAAATACTAGCTAGCACCCTTTTCTTCCTGTGGCCACAGCACTTCAGGATGATTCAACATGTAGTAGGTCATATGCTTTTCACTTCCATACGTAGAAGCTTTGGTTCCTAAGCACATTGTAAACTGACTCTTTTCAAGGTTCTTATCACAGTCCACCGAGTGGAAAATGTGCACTAAACTATCGTCTGCTATTCTATACACAGTCAAATTAGACTTTATAAGTGTTTCAAACAATTGAACGTCTTCCATGCCCCAACCTTTTATGTTCAAATCGAACCCCCCGACTCTATCGAAGTCACACTTGTAAACACTGAGGATCCCAAAGCCATACTGCCTGAAATAACCATTATCATCGTTGATCTCTTTACTGTATTTCAAATTAGCTATCTCCATGTCTGTTTTCGCTGTTTCTGGCTCAGCGTTGTCCTCAATTTTATCCACATCCGGTTTTGGATCGTCCTGTTCATCGTCGAATTTGTTATAATCAGGTCCGTTAACCACTTCAGGATTGTACTCACTGAACACTATTGGGAAGTAGACTTGAGTGTATTTTATAGTGTTAATTCTTATTCTCCTAAGAGTAATGTAGTTGAACATCATGTCTACATCAATAAAGGAGACTAGATCCTCTTTACCGCATTGCTTCATGCCTTCTGTCAAGGCTGCTCCTCGGGAGAATATCGTGGTACCCATCTGGACCATTCTTATGTCTTTACCATACTGTTCATTATAATAATTGATAAGTGACTCCGCGTTTCGGTAGTCCAAGGGATTTTTACTATCTAAATAAAGTACGACTATCAATGTCACAGCCTCATCGCTCTTTAGCACTATATCTTCGTAATTCTTCATGAATCTTCCAAAAATCTCCTGTCTCCCTGCCAAAGGCAGAATGAAGTATATTCGTCTATCGTAGATAGGATACTGTTCAAATGGCGCTTCGTTCCATTTCAGGACTTTGGGTAGGTTCTGCAGCTTCATGAGACCAGATTCTAGCGCTTCTCTAACATTCAGCTTACTGAAGTCTAGGAAGCTGTTCTGCTGTTGACTAGACTCGTCGAAGTCCTCGTAGTCGTTAGGGGAGACCTTCATGCTAGGGTCCACATTCTCCAGAATAGCTGGATCCTCAAATGGAGGAGGATCGCCCATTGGGAGTTCTCTTATCTCGATACCTGTAATGACAAATATAATGCAATTCTTTAGACAATTGAAGTAGTTTTCTGGATAAATATGTCTAGCTGTTCTCATCACAAACTATTAAGAGCTAGGTACCAAAGTATCAATAATCATGAAGCATATTCTGAGAAAAGCCTCTTTAAGAAAAAAAACTCAACCGAAGGTTAACCTGAGTTTGTATTTTTTTTGAATAAATTACCATACTTTTCTTAGATTCAGGAGTTTCTAAAAATTTGTTGCAAGAAGGCGTGCTTCCTGACAGCGGCTGGTATCTTCCTGCTCGGTACCTACGGTACTTGAGCAGCAGGTTTAGTAATCAGAAATTACTTCCTGCCCCGGTACCTCCGGCAGGTTCTTGAAAAGCAGGTCCCTCGGATTCTCCTTGTAACTTACCGGTAAAAGTCTGTTGCAGGTAAGCGTGCCTCCTGACAGCAGCCGTCATCTTCCTGCCCCGGTACCTTCGGTACTTGAGCAGCAGGTCCAGTATATAGTCGACTCCGTGCAGCGGTTCCAGCCGGATGTACCCGTACAGCAGCTCATTGAAGTCTATGACACGCCCGCGTTGCCGTGAGGGGGCGTTTATTATCTCCATAACCTGGAAAATAGGAAGCAGATGGTTGTAAATGCGAGGTTGCCATTTTTCATATTATTTTTGAAAAATCGAATTTGAGAATATTGACGCTTTCGATATCTATTCTGTGCTTTCATTTGGCTCGTATTCAGAAAATATGAGCAGAACTATTACGGTCCTAAATCGTACAACACTGTGGTCTTCTTGAAATGTTTTGAACACCTACTTTCTAGTCGTCTAAACACATCGAAAATGATCACGAAAGTACTTACCCGACATTCAGTACTCACAACCGTTCTTTGTCTCTCTGAAGTTTGGCGCTAAAGCTCACTTATCTCCAATTCGAGACAAGAATTTGATCTGCAGAGCTACCTGCAGTTATGTTCGGAGAGCCGAATATCGAGTGACTATTGTACCTACCTACCTATGTTTGGCGCCACGCGCACCTTGCCAATAAGCAGCGACGATATGACGGGTCTACTATGACGTTTATACATTCGTAGTTTGAGTAGAGTCCTTATTTTGATCCATAGTTTTATTAAACATTCCATTCTATGAGATTTTAGCAAGAACACTGGGCAGGTCACCACAGCCAATTGTTTTTATTGGAAAAATATTGCATCCATTAACTTACGCAAAAACTATATCGATAAAAGTAACTTACCTCTCTGATGACGTCATCAAGAGCCTCCTTCAGCGGAGCCTCGATCCTCCTCTTCGGGTTAGAGTGGCTCACGGAGTAGATGGACTTGCTGATGAAGTCGAACGTAATTATATCGTCAGTTCCCTTTGCTTTGTACCGGTTGAAATCTATTGGTGCTCCTGGAATGCGAAAACAGGTGGAATTAGGTGCAAATCTATCATTTACGAGGCAGCGTACGACGTCAAAGGTTTTATGATGATTGAAGTTGATAACTTACAGTGATATGAATGACTTAGTTCCAGTTTCGTAGAAGATGAAGATGACGCTTGTTGCATATAATAATCTTGAGCAATTCCCCAATTATAGTTTTTTATACACTGTTCCATAAAGTGATCCTATTTAGGCATGTCAGATTGTCAGTGTCCTAGCGGAGACCACCAAATCATAATAAGGTGGTTCTAGTTATTTGATTGCGTGAAATTGACGCAATTCGCCATTTTGTAAAACAATTTAATTGTTGTACTTTGGGCTTGGAGATTGGGCTTGGACGGTTTTTCGTCGCCATGATAACTTTTGTCCCCCAGCGAGTGTAATTTCTTTGAGCTAACAATGTAGCCTGCCCATTACCACTTCAACTGCCTAAATTCTTAGAGCCACGTCAGTGACCTTGGTTCTTTTATCCTTACCTAAAATACTATTATTGCCAAGGTATTCGGGATCCCCGACCTTCACGGGGAATAGTGGCACTCCCCCAGGGAGCTCGTAGTCTTCCACCTGGTCGGGGGGAACGCCTAGCTGACGGAGTGACGATGCAATATCCCTGTGGAGGTCCAGGGACCGCTCCCGGAGCTCTTGGATGCGAAGGTTCTGAAATTGATAGAAAGTTTTATGGAAAGATAATGTGTTCTTGCGACCATGAACCAGAAAGCGTACGGCCGGATGACCCCCCATCCAATGGAACGTTGATACTGATAGGATTAGGAAGTCGATGGATGTTCTTAAAATTTATGGAGGCCTGGAGGACTTCTACATGCTGATATGAAAGTAATGATTACCTATTTAGCTCGTTACTCTAAAAGTATTAAGTACAGAGCAAGTTCTTTTAGAGCTAATGCGATGCAATTAAGTATTTTAAGCAGAGGTAACCGCCCCGTGACACTATTGGTAGTGTACCTACCTACTCTCATATAGAACTTACATCGAAGACTGACCGAATGCATTGGCATAGTGGAATTCAAGTGGAACTTCGATCGGTCACTTCATGTACTTAGCTAGCGGTATAGTAAGTGCATACTTCTCGGATGTAAACAAGATAATAAGTACGAGGTAAATGAACGCATTACCGTCAATGAGTCCGAGTGACATTGCTATCGATAACTAAGGGAGAACGCAAACCAAAGACAAAAAGTCTTGTCGAACAGTTAGTGATGTGAAACTTCTCAGTAAAACTTTTTTAGTTACGATATGCTTCTTTTTATTTGCTGTTTTCGTTACTTGCTTATTTAATGAGAATCATCCTAAGTACTTAATAATATTATTAAGTACACTACATAATTACTTTATATTCTTATTTATTAAAAAAGCTCAGTTCATTCTCTAGGTATATGCGTATAAAGCAATGTTTAATAGGTAGGTACTAAACAATGCTATAATAGATAGGTAAACATAATTTTATGCATGCGTCGTGTCAATTGATGTGAATTTCGTTACAACGAAAACAGCATATGACGAGGAAGCATTCATCATATGCTGTTTTCGTTATAACAGAAAATTTATTTTCACGTCACTAAGTACGCGACAAAACAGTTTTGTCGATAGATGTGCGTTGGCCCTAATGTAGGTAGGTACGTTTACTAATAAATAGGGCAGTAGAACTCTTGGGTAATAAATCTATGTATATGTAATAGCTATGTATAGTAGCAAAAATAAAGAACTATCGAATTATGCTGACGTTTTATTATGAACTGAACGTTCCATCACTAGTATAAAAAAGAGTGAAATTAAATGTGACAAATTGACAGGCGTCACAGCTCAGTCGGTAATAGCTCTGCCTTCCGTGCTGTGGGTCGTGGGTTCGATCCCCACCAAGAACAAACATTTGTGCGTGGAAAACATAGATGTTTGTTCTATGTCTGGGTGTTACTATGCATTATAAGTATGTATTTACAAAAAAAAGTATATAAGTATTCTATCAGCCATCTAGTTCCCATATCACAAGCTTTGCTTAGTTTGGGACTAGAGGGTGTTGTGTGTAAAGTAAAAAAAAAAAAATGAAAATTTTACGTAAAGTACCTATGGTAACAAAAGTTCACAAAAGTAAGGAGGTAAGGTACAGTATCATACACTTTTTGGCAACCGACATGCAGTTTTCTACCTTACAACACCAGTTAGTTTTTCATTTAAAGGTACACATACACAATGCGAGCACGCGCCAATGTTTAATTTCGCATGTTATTAATATAAATCTTCAAAATACCCAACCCAAGAACTATTTTGTAAGCCAATCGTTCTGGGAAAAGCCGAGAATACTCATTTGTAAACAGGTCCCTTCTACCAATATCAAAAGATGGGTTTACGAGCCAGGTGATGCTGTTCACGATGAGGTACAGACAAAAATATAAGTCAATTAACAAATTGAGTTTTTCAAATTTAAGTAGGTGAAAAAACATATGAAGTGACTTAAAGTCACAAAAAAGTTACAAAAAAGAAAAAGTATAGATTTTAAAAACCAGAAAAATCGCCTTAAATTTGACTACCTTCCGGCTTCATCATCAGATGATGATGGTGATGGCAGTTCTTCGAGAATGTTTTAGTGAACTTAAACACTATTAAAAAGTCACAGGAAAGCAAGACACACAATTTCGTGTACGTCAATGGCATATGCATATGGTCATTTTGGTTTAAAAGCCAAACTACTGAACCGATTTTGATGAAATTTTTATGGAACCAAATCCTTTCAGATAAAAAAAACTATTTTTTTAAGAAATGACAGAATTCTGCGGTAAGAAACATTGAAAAAAGTTTTTGAAGTCTATTAAAAATAGTTAAAAGCTCATTAAATTGTTAATTAATTAAAATGTCTTTAAACCTAATTAATTTATGTTGCTGACTGTTAAATATACAAAACTTTTTATTCACTATGATTACATATAAAACAAGATCTGAATGACCACTTGTAATTCAATCTACTGTGCGCTGCGGCTTTTATCGCAATAAAGGTAACATCGTGTCCCTCTCAATTTTCTGTTTCTTTCATAGTGGCATTAAACATTTTATGTTTCCTGACCAGCTACTGTTATGTTTCCTTAGCAACCACGATCCTGAAAGCAAATCGTCAAGCACTCGATGGGCAAGACAATCTTGACGTTCCTTTTAAAAAGTTCTAACCAAAAAAAAAAAGCTCTATAAGATTTTTATTCTCAATCCCAATTCAAAACTCAATACATTTATTGCTTTCACATGGTAATATAGTGGTTATATTGTAGGTAGGTATCACATATGAATCCTGTTCAGGGGTAGGTATTGCAACAGGAAAGCAGGCAGACCGAGGTTTCAATATTTAAATTTTAATGAGGTTAATATCGTTTGTAGGTATATAAAAGATTAAACTATAACGTGGGTATATGTTAACTTATTTGGTTAATATTAGATGTATTATGGTCGGGGTAATTGAAATGAATTGGAGTTGGTGAATGAAGAAAAAAATAATTTTAAGCTCATTATGCTTGCGCTGCTCAATTTTCGCGATTAATTTTATTTTTTACTTGTAGTACTGTTTCGTATTTCCCGGCTATATTGAGCAGCTCGCATAATTATGATAGAACTTCACATACAGGTAAGTTCGTTTTATCATTAATTATAAGTGGACTGTAAAGTTCTTCGATGAGTAATAAAGTTCTTTAAACCGAAATATTTCCAGAAACCTATTCGGGGGGCTTACGGAGGACTGCCTTCTACAGGTTGATATGATGATTATGACCATGAAAGTTGGTTACCCTGGCCTGAATATATCTAATATGAGATTATTACACCACGAATCAATAATTGAACCACGAACGAGATATCTATGACGAATTGCCCGCACGAGATCCCACAGCTTATAGGCCTTGGTTTTTTTCCGTCTGTTAAACGCTGAATCGAGATGGGTAGAGGTTGCAAAGGTAGCAGGCAAAATCTGGATGAGGCTGTACCTACCAGTCAAAGACAAACCTTTATCCAGCAGCAATGAGGATGGTGCTAGCTTATGGTGCTTTTTGACTCAACGTTTAAGAATATGACCCGAGCTGAAATCTTTATCAAGAGAGAGGTTCCGGTATTATTTTTAAGCAAGCCTTGACTCACGAAACAACTTTGATTTTTTTATCCACCTATTAAGTAAGTTTTATACTTAACACGCTAATAACACATTAGCTTTATAAAGTAGTTTTTTAATGCGGAACTAAACAAAAACAGCTGTTGAGTACATCCAAAACCTATTAAACTGAATCCTATAAAAAAATGTATAGAAATCTGTGCACGCAGATTTACGCAGAATTCATTCATGTTCACAAATACCGCGAAGCAGACAATTACTAACACGTGTCGTCGCTTATAAGGAAAACAGCGCTATAATCAGCATTAATTAGGCCATTTTGAGCGATGAAAGTCAAACGTCGATCGGCGTGCAACGGTAGAATTTAATTAAACGCTGATAGACCGTTTAGAACTCTGTATAGCTATGTGAGTAGAGTGGTTATTTCTACAATAGTAGAAATATTATTCAGAGTTAGAGCATTTTAGCAGCGGAGCGGCGCGAAAGCTTCACAAACTGTCATCTCGTTATATGGAATACCTACACACTTACGTAAAACAAAGTTTAAAATTCGCTGAATGTAGGCACCCTAAGGTTGCATGTGGCTGTGACTAGCCGCCATAGCACTAGGTAAATACGAAGAAATCTGAGGGAATCCCTAACGTGGCGTGAAATATCGTTTAATTTCTTTTTTAACATCTTTGAAGTTTTCTTTTGATTATACACGTGTGATAAGTGTATACGAAAATCATCATCAACATAACACCCTGCAGAAGCCCACCGCTGTACATAGGCTTCTCCCTAGATTACTAGAAACATTGATTTTAAGTCTTCTCCATCTATCTGTGCATTCATCGACATTCCGCGATCCTAAAAATGAGGTCTACCAAGTAGTGTGAGACTGTGTGTGAAACTAAAAAAGTCGTATCACTGGAGCTGCTATTACCACGAACCCCGTGGTAATAAATAAATAAATATTCATGGACATTTCACACGACGCCTTCTAGTCCCAAACTAAGCAAAGCTTGTAATATGGGAACTAGATGCTGATAGAATACTTATATACTTTTTTTTTTGTAAATACATACTTATAATACATAGTAACACCCAGACATAGAACAAACATCTATGTTTGGCACACACAAATGTTTGTTCTTGGTGGGGATCGAACCCACGACCCACAGCACGGAAGGCAGAGCTATACCGACTGAGCTGTGACGCCTGTCAAAATGCCTGTAATAGCTACGTGGTTGTGAGGAGTTCCTCATACTATAAAATTGAAATGTGTTTGGTGCAAATAAAAATTTGCAAAGTCTAACATGAATGTCCGACTAATGTCGTCGATCCATTGAAAGCAGACTCTGAATTACCTTGAAATAAGAGTGTATTCTGTACATCTGCCGATGATCCTTGACTGGATGGAGTGTGATGGCACGATGGACCTCTCGCTTCTTCAAGCGGCCGGTGTATGCTGCTGCACCACTGCTGTTGTGGTGGAGTATCGTCTGCATCTGGAATGAGATGGTCATCATCAGATGTGGTCATCATCAGCTGTTTACAGATGAAATGCCTAATGTTATGGTTGCTTTTTGCATGGTTTACTAACGTGATTGAAAGTGAATTTTTCTACAATATTGTGAAAATAATTTTGCTATAATAATAGTGGACTCTGATGAGATGAGACTCGAACAGCCCCCGTATGCCAATCTTTTGCTGTCAAGTTATATTTCACTGCCCAGTGTAATTTCTTCAGGTCACGTGGTACAATTAATTGTACCACGTGATCATTCTTTTTAGACACTTGACAGCAAAATATGCGCGAAAACACATCAAATGACGTCATAATGTCACTATTTAGTCACAGAATAACTATGAGTTAGTATGAACTGAACATGATTTAAAACTTTGCAGTTCAACTTTGATTGGCATATCCCTGCAGGACCGTGATGGATGGCACATACAAAGGGAAACCTATATCCAGCAGTGGGTGAAGTCGGGCTATGGATGATGATGATGATGATGAGGCAGTACCTTAGGTACCTAATAATGTACCTAACCTAAGATACCTAGATTTCGTTTTTGAATGATTCGATATCTATACTCTAGTAAAAATAGGCGCAGTATACCTATAGATAACCAACTTCAAATAAAGGAGAAGGTTCTAATTTGGCTGTATTTTGGTCTATTGAGGCGTCGTATTTTTAATTAATAAAAATATACAGCTTACAACAAATTGCAATATTTTTTTTAAATGATGAATTTTGGTCTTAAATTATAAATCTGTGATTTTGGTATGTGCTGTAAATCTTCTAAATTTCACAAAACAGACTAAACTACCATTAGTCTCGTTAGTTGCAAGACCTTGAGCTGGGAATGTAGACGGAGTGTAATCTATCTACTCACCGATTATCTACATCTTCAGGTGAGCTACGGATATAGCAATCTACAAAGCACAGAATACTTATACCTATACTTCTTTTGTAAATACATATTTATAAATTTATAACACATAGTAACACCCAGACATAAAACAAACATCTATGTTCATTATAAACCTCTTGTTTTTAATTTAAAAGTTTAAAATGGTTAATAATTGAGATTCTCGATTATTCTTCCACACATATTATTATGTTTGTAAATTATCTAAGTACTTACCTTATAGTTTTACGCAATTAAATATTCATAGCTAATTGCTATGGCAATGATCTTTCAAACTCTGATGTTAGTGATGAACCGTGCCTTGAGAATTACGAGATTTACGACATCGAAGATGTAGCGTACTTTAAGTAGGTACATTTCATTTGCTGGTGTTATTTTTTTAGTCATTACTAAATTTCTCGACTGCCTTCTGAGGTGAAAATCTAAACGGCTGTTGTCAAAAATGTTGTTAGGAGTCACGGACTCGATTTTGATAAAAATAAGAACTGTATTTAAAAATTTCACAAGAGTTGTTTATTTTTCGAGAATTTTTTTATTTTTTTGGCATATTTCTTTTTTTTTAAATAATACTATAAATCAACAATGAGTCTAATGTTGTTGGATGGAACTCACCCTGTATATTTAGCATAGGATTATAAAAACTAACAAAACCATAAATAAATCTATCTACGTGCTCTTCAACCTAGATTTTGAGTATTGTTTATTCAGGTACGTTCTAGATATTCGCTAAAACTTCATTCGTTGACGTGACCGTGACGTATGCGCACCTACACGTGTTCTACAGTACATTATTTATAACTTGAGATGTGTTGCTCGAGTATTTCGGCATTTTGTTGAGTTACTCCATTTAACAAGCTCTGCTGATTTCATTATTCACTTGCTCGTTACAATTTATGTAAAATGCATTGTAGTTAATTATTCGAACCACAGAGATTTAAGCACGTGTACTACAAATTCACAATAAGTAGGATGTTAGGCAAAAATGCTAATTTTTAATGCTCATATACCCGAGGTCATCTGAGATACCTATAAGTACCTTTACTTTCCACAGAAAGACATGTTTATTGTCCCATATATTTGTTGACTGTACAGTATTACCTACTGAACAATAACGGTCCTACTTAGAATCGTCTTTCAAAAGTTGAGAGACGTACCTATATGCAAATGATCAGGAAAAAAAAAAAAAAAAATGATCAGGAAAATGTAAAATATTTTCCTTAAAAGCCGAAAAGGGGCTTATTCAAACCAAACACGTGAATAGATTGGCATGTGCAAAAGTTGAATACAACATGTTTGAACTTAAAATTTTTTTTGAAAACATATTTGATTTTAGTTTGCGACAACCCTAAGTGTTTATTTACTTTCCTTATGTATCCAGTCTGTTAGTTTATGGCTTTTGATAAATGATTTGGGCCGTTTAACGTGACTGATCAAAACTGGTGACATAATGAACTAGATAAGAACGTAGGTACCTACCATGAGAACAATAGAGAGTACAATAACAAGGAATGATCTTACCATCTAGTTACCTACCTGTCTATCCAATGATGAGGACTTCGACGTCGTCGGCGGCCCACTGACACGCTGCGACGAGACCAGTTTTTACGACACCATTGTTTGCAAATAGCTTGAGACAAAGCAAGTCGGTCGCAAACAACTCGCAATCTCTAAACTGCTAGGCCCAGAACACACGGTGAAACGCAACAGTAACGAAACTTCGAAACTCTTGGTGTGAAACCAGTTTCAGTCTATTTCCACAAACGGAGAAACCTAAATGAAATCACATCATCAACCATTTTGTCGACAGAAAAAACGCGGCAAAAACAATAAAACGCGACACTAGTTTCCTGCAAGCCAGTTTCAATGCAACTGATTTGAAATGTGTTTCAAACCAGTTTCAAACTGTGTGTGGTTTCCTCCGGGACTATAAGACTTTTTTTTATATGAATTAGAATGTTCTTTGGCCACAATCTCACCTGATGGTAAGTGACGATGAGGAGGTAACTTAAAGTTGCCGTTTCGTCATTTTTGCGTTTCACCGTGTGTTCTGGGCCTTAGACGTTTTAATAAGAAAGTGCATAGTGAATGGATGTTGTAATTATGCTCAAAATAATATTGCTTTATAACTTCGAATATGCGGAATAAACTCTGAGCTCCCCATTATCCTATTTCAAATTAACTCACCTATTATCCTACTAATATTATAAATGCGAAAGTTTAGATGTTTGGATGTTTGTGTTTCAAACACGTCAAAACCACTGAACCAAATTGGATGAAACTTTGCATATATATAGTTCGTAACCTGGATTGACATATAGGCTACTTTTTATCCCGAATAATTAACAGGATCTACAGGATAAAATGAACGAAAAGGATTAGCAGCGCCAATTGGCAAGAGGATTTTATTGTCATGTCATGTCACGTCAGTTTGACAGGGCGTAGTACGACCTCTTTGGTCTAACGACTAGCGTTTGACATTCCAGTACGAGTTCGGTGTAATGAGGAGTAATGTCAAGTTTCTTTTCTCAAAGAAGTATCCGCTCGGTACACGCACAGATAATATAATGTATACGGAAACGGTACTCGCGTACGAAGTCGCGGGTAACTGCTAGTACCCAATAATTCCCATTAGACTAACTCTGAATAATGCTTTTATTTAGATTGCCAGATCTAATAGCGTTATTCGGAGTTGTTCGAACCCAGTCTTATTAAGATTTAGCATGTATTCTTTATTTACCTTCTGTCAGATTCTTATAGTAAAGCCCAATGAATCTAACTTAGTTTAACTTAACCCGAACAAGTCCGAGTAGATCGTTGTATTTTTTTATAGGTACTTTAAAAACTTAAAGTAAATGATGGTGTGCCTACTCCGCAAACAAGACTGGGTCAGTTACTACGAAGGTCAGTTAACGGTCCAAAGGGCTATCTAAACTACACCACTGCAGGTGGACGCAGCGATGGAATCTAGGCAGGTAGGTTCTGTGTAGTGGCAGTTTTGTTGTTACAACAAACTAACTAAAATTACGTAAAAATATATAGATCTTATCATGTTTAAGCCAAGGTCCAAATTGGCGTACCATCTCAATGACAATCTTAAAAATTACGTAAACTTAGAATTTTTCTATTCAGTCTATTTTTCTTTTTTCATTTTCTTCAAACCGAAAAGAAGTAATGTTTATTAAAACTAACAAAAAGCCGACACACAGCCCAAATAAAGTTTCGTCAAAACATTCCCAGCAAATAACATCCAATGCAACAATCTATTATTTATCTATACCAATAAAAGAACGATTGTATTAAATTAATGTCTAGTCTAGACCACATGTGTGACCCCAAATCTAGACCTATGTCCGATGCGACCTCTTGGGAGATTCTAAGAAATGGACTGATTGAGAGTAGGTACCTATAATTTGGACAAGTGGTCGAAATAAAGGATGTAGTACCAAGGCATTGAACTCGAGGACATCACACAAGAGGTTGAAGACCTGAAAAGTTGTAGCCGGACTTAAATAATTGAGTTTTTTTCAATCGAAATGATTGTAGTAGGTACAGTCAGAATCAGAACCGTTCGTTTATGACAGTTTTCAAATCATCATTATATTATCATAATTATTATAAGTGCCACACAAAATAAACTTTTTTCTTTCTTTCATTATCAGTGTATCCAATACTGGACATAGACCCTATTAATTTCCAGGACGACTGATAAGTTCCATCTTGAAAATGTTACCGGTCGATCATTCAGGAGCATTCTTATTTGCCACTAAACAGATTAGCTACCTACATAGTTTTGAATAAAGTCAATTTTAATACAAACAAGGTAATCTACTTAATCCTATTATCAAGGCATTTTCTGTTTCTAAATAAACTAAACTAAAATACTGCCGCATTAGATAATTTCATGTACTTCGACAATTTTATCGTTGAACCATCTGGCCGCACTGCTGATAATGGTTCAAATAACGCAGGTATTGTTGTCAAATATTATTTAGTTTAAATAATTTATAACTGTATTTCAATTTATTTAAATTAAATAATAAATAGTAGGTAAAAAAAAAAGGTGGTGGAGTGGTAAGGTGGAGTAGGGCGGTTACGGAATGGAGACCAAGGACAGGAAAGAGAAGTGTCGGTCGTCCAGTGGCGAGATGGGCTGACGACATTACTAGCGTCGCAGATCGGACCTGGATGAGTCTGGCGCAGGACCGCGGAGAATGGCACAATGAAAGAGAGGCCTATACCCAACAGTGGATGAGGTCGGGCTGCGGATGATGATGATCAAAACAAAATCCCGTGTATTTTACGGAAGAGTACAGAATATTGTCTTTCTGGTACAGACTTTTATGTCAAGTTTAGACTCAAGACGCTTCGTTAGATGTAATTTATTGTTATTACATTTATGCGGCTTTTGATAGATAAACGTGTGAAATAAGCTCAACTTAAGATTATAATAATCTGGGATTAATAATGGATTATTCTTTATCTTTTATTGTAATGGAAATTGTCTTAGTATTTATTCATCTTATCTTCGTGGCTAAGATATGCTTAATAGCAAGTCATAACTTCCCGGTAGGTGACATGCAATTTGTATGATAAATTGTAATGAGACAACAATTCTACACTGGTTATTATTTCACATAATAATTGAAAAGCACAATCATAAATAATATCATTCAAAAGTAATTTTTACTTTAATATTTTTTATTAAAAAATTGCAGTAAAATACACCTCATAACTAGGTACTTGAATAGTTAATCTTATCTACCGATGCGCGATGGATTGCCAAATTCTTTTAATCTGATTGATAATTTGATAAGGGCTTGAATTGGGTACTTGCCTCAAAAACTAAGAATTTCAATCGATTATTACTTGTATTTTAAGTAGGTAAGTAGGTATACCCTACCTACCATAGTATTTTTAGATTTGTAAGTAGTTGTAAAACGTTAGTAGAGTATTTCTATCATTAAAATTAGTATAAAGGTATAAAGATCTACCTAAACTCTTTCAAAACAAATACTCAAAAGCTTCCAAGTCATAAGTTCATCGATTTATGTTGCCGACTATACCTAGATAATGGTAGGTTTCTGCTCAGGATTCAACTTCAATATCGGTAGGTACCTCCAATTAATTGACATAGATCCAGTTTTTTTTTTTAATTTTTCTGGCGCTGGGATACCTAGTCTTTTGCCAAGAGCTATTTGTTTTTTTACCAAAAAATTTATACTGTATTCACGTCGTTGTTTCATAGACCCAGTTTTTGCGCAATAGGTTTACCATATTCGCCTTCAACATAAGAAGCATGTCAAATACCAGGGTTTGAGGAAGTCTACCAAAGTAATGACTGCCGGGTTGGTCAGCAGAATGTTTACCCGCGCTAGCAATTCTGAACTTTCAAATTGCAGTTACCGCAAAAGGTGTGTCAACTTCTCGTATTACCTAATTTGTCAATCTACGGATTCTACGGTATCTACTGGGTAGGTCTAGTTACCTACTCTATTTGATGAGTTTTTCGAAATAAAAACTCATTGGTACACTACACCTACAGTCAGTTGCAATAAAGAATCATGTTACCTAGTCATGCCAATGAAAATTTCAATTTAGAATCATAATAGCGGCCACACACCTTCAATCAAATTGGATCAAATCCAGTCATGATCAGTTTTATTTGAACGTGTGTTTGGTCGCTGCCATTAGTAGTACCTTAAAGGTAAATAGGTACTTATAAAGGATTTTTGTCAAATTCGTCATAATCATAACAAAATGAATGTGTTAAACTTGACAGCTGTGTTCTGTCAGCATAGTCATAACCTCTATTTTATCATCTGGTAACACTTACGCCAATTTGATGAACGGAGAACAATAAAAGGAAGTGGCCACTTGCCCCCCTCGCTAGTAGTCACGCGAGGAAACGTCAATCTTGGCGAATATCACGGTATCCTGCATCTTGGCTTCCTGCATATCTTTAGCAACATCCTTCACCTCTGATTAAGAGGATTTTAGTACCCTTCCGATCCAAAGGTCGTGGGTTTATATCCGGTTCCTCTTTTCTTTTATCTTCTTTCTTTCTTCTTCCTTTTTTTCTTTTCTTTTCTACTTTTTATCTTTTCTTTTCTTCTTTTTTTCTATATTTCAACCTTAGAATATAGAAAACACCTATAATCTGTGATTTCAACAATTTTAATGTATTTTGCTCAATAGGAGGTTCTGCACAGATGAATTATGCTCAACCGCCAGACACCTAGGTACCTATTTTCCTTTCATGCTAGTCTTTTATAAGAATCTTTGTCTATGTAATCGTTATTATTGACTGTACATTTTCAAAAGCAATAATTTAAAAGGCAAATAGGGTAAGACATGCCAATTCGCCCGTTTTTGTTTCGTGAGATGTAGGTAACTAGTTTAGTCAATCTGAATTAGGTAAGTAAGTATGTATGTACCTAAATATATTTCTATGTTTAATAATATTACGTTTATTTTATGTTTTTATAAGTAGTATACATAGGTAATTGATATTAAATACATACAAATTCTAATAAATGTTTATAAAGTGACTATAAATAAAATTGGTGGAAATAAGGTATTAAGGTTTTTTCGTAGTACGCAAAACACTTTTTTTAATCTTGTGCCTAAATTCTATACACAAGTGTTATCAGATTCTAGAATTATTATCGGATCCTGGAAGTTTTAGTATTGAGTCAGTGTGTATGTATCTAGGTAAGAACTTATTATAAAAATGTACATTAATGCATTATCAATAACATAAAAACTGTCTATGTAAACAAAAGATTCTTTCTAACACGAAGTCCAATACCCGAAGATCGTGATAACGATTAACTTGAAATAATTGAATTTTAAAGATAACTTAATTGCTAATTATGTTTAAATTATTGATTATGATCTCTGATCCCAATCAATCTAAAGGTTATATCTGTAACATGATTGATGTTTTTTTGATAAGAAATATCTACCGAACCATATCTATAATTATAACAATTACTTAGCCTTATTTCTAATTACTTGATAAAAACGATAAATTCTGAGGCGGCAGTTTTCTAATGCATTTGATGTCAATTAATTAGTTTTCTAAAACAAATCTGTTAATTTGAATCTATATGCCTGGTTTATATTCATGTACTTACCTAAACCTACCACAAAGGTACTAAAGGCGGGGTCAGGTAGCTAACTGCTTGCGAGCGAAACAGTTTCAAAAGTGGTAAGGCGGAAATTTTGCTGATGGTACCTACTGAGTTCGTCTGCCTACCAAATTATTAACTAACTTCCGATTCTGAATCTTCCTTGTGATAGCTCGAGCTAAGGTTCTATCATCATCATCTTCAGTCGTAGGACGTCTTTATGAGTCTATGTTTATACATAGACTCACGCAGAGTGACTGATATAAGTACATGTAGTGCGGCCTCCACACTCACGTCAGGCTCCCACTTTACCGCTACACTGTTGGTATTTCAAAAAGCAAAGAATTTGCAATTGAAAAGTTTTTGCTCTCCCAACGGTACTCTAATCACATTTGCCGAGACATTCGCGTGATACGCAAATGAATTTGCCAATCGGTTGTAAAAAGTGGCGTTTGTGATTCGTAATGAGTTTTGCCGACACGCAAAAATGACAAAAAGCTAATTTGAGACGTACTCATTTTTATGTAATTATTTTATCCCTTATGGTCATATCTGTAATTATCTGGATGTTTTTATTTTCTGATTGAAAGTAAAACGATTACCTACTCCCTAAAATTTATTTTACGTGTTGTGGGATTTATTGTAATGTATTGCTCTCTCTCTATTTGTGTACTTACCTACCCATGTTTTCCGATGCATAAATGACTAAGTACTGATAAAAACTTAAACCATACTTCTCGATTATTTAACCACCGAAAAAAAGTAAAAAATATTGTTGAATATATTAATCGCTAGTTTCTGAACGTTGGTTGAAATCTACAGTTGAATCATTGTCTACCATAGCATAAACTTAACGCTAGATAACGTTCTCGGTAGTTGTCAGGCCTCGCTTCTTTAAAATACGGTATTTCGCACAGCAGGAGCCATATTGAAACCGTGATAAAGTGAACCTTCTTAGGGATAAACCGTTTTGTTTTGATTTAGGTAGGCAATACCTATGGTGTACTGATTGAGCCAGCATCGATCTTCAGTGTAAGTACTAAATTGACTTCTTACCTACATATTAAATATTTATTCACAAAGAAAATTATGACTAATACAGTATTTACAATATTTATATTATGTACAACATACACATGAAGCAGTTGAGCTATCTACACACCGTTGCAAACGATTTATAGATAGCTCAACTGATCCAAATCAGTACCTTACATATTTAACTGTTACGTGTACTGACAGGGCCTATTCCAGAAATCCCGTGCGTGTTGCCCCTGCGAAGTGGATATTTAATAAAAGCACTAGGAAATTGACCGACTGTCAAAATACACGGACTGTCCCTACATAGAAGCTAAAGGGTCCCTTCCTTTTACGGGGACTCTTTATACTAGACCCAGACCACAGTGTAAAGTTAGTGTTCCATTGCAAGAAGCGCGCTGAAACCATGTCACTTCATTGTCACTTCACAAAAGTTACCAATAAAAAAAATCTGATTTCTGATTGACGCGTCGTTTATGCAGGTGATAATGTTGTTTTAAATACAGTTTGCATCTTCTGGAGGAATGTGTGCGGAGCCAGTCTCTAAGATCTCACATGTGTAGTCATTACAATTTGAATTTGTTAGATGTTGGCGTATTTTAAAGTGTACTTTCTGTCCCGCTGTGCGAAGCGGCTAGGACACTTTTTACACTAGTGTATAATATTGTTAAGTCGTAGATAGTAGTTCCATTGCAAGATGTAACAGGGCTGACATAGTCGCTAAGCGACTCAAAGTCCTTATAAAATTTTAAGAATAAAGAAAAAAATACAGTTTGCCTATAATGTTTATAAGAATAGCACCAAAATGCTGTTTTTATACTTTTTGAAGCTAAGTAATACCACAGATAATATAAACTATAGTAGAAATGCTTAGCCAGTTACGTATTTGGTGATAACATTTTTTTTTATTGGTGATCAATTTACTAAATCACAGTCTTTAATTTATATTAGTGCGTATAACACTTTGTTGTTATCTCGTGCGTGCGCAGTTTACGTGATTTGATAACATTACTGATATTATAATAACAAATAGGTATCGTTGTGACCCTAATGATATACTTACGTTACATTTTAATTAAAATGAAATACCTGATGATAACATTTTCTATTATTTTCTTTATGAATTTTAATATTCCAATAAGGTGTTCTTACCTTCTGTCTGATGTTGACGGTCCATAAATCATAAATAAGGTTGAATAAAACGATAACTTCTGCTTCCGCTTTTTAGCTTAGAAACGAAATCCTAGAACCAAAAAGCCAAGCTATGCTTATTTTTAAGAGCTGTGGATTTTGTTACTCAATAAAATAAAAAAATATATAAAATGCTGTAGCTTTATATTTTTGTATAGCTTTATTTTTTATCTGTAGCATAGCATAGGAGTTTTGTTTTGACCATGACCTAACGTAGCAGTCACTCTCAGCAATTCCTCAAATTTACAGCACGAGTCAATGACCGCGACTCTTGCCAAATGCGATCATTCGTTATATTTAAAACTGAAAGTGTGCTATTATACGATTATGGGAAGTCTATGAATACCTACACGATGTAAAACACGTCACGTCAACACTGCCTACACCAAAGAGTATGCCGACACAATATGTCAGATTTGCTCATTGTCATTTCGTTCGGGATAAAAAGTAGCCTCTATGTGTTAATCCAGGTAATGAACTATTTACAGGGCGTCTCACGGATATGCCACATGGAGGGAAAGTACCTTGAATATTGTAGATGGAGCATTTTACTGAAAGAAGACATTATTTGAATTTAAAAAACAATTTAAACTGCATTCATAGATATTTAAATAATTACATGGTTGAACCGGAAATCGAACCCGTTATACGAGAAAAATAATCAGCCTGTTGCTTTAACATACCAATCGAAAGGCTTCATCATAAGGATTATTTTTTGCTAAATAATATAGTGTCACAAATAACAGGAAGACCATGACCAACTCAGATTATAGAAAAAAATCCTGCAAATATGAAATGCATCGTCTTTCGTCTGAGCAGTCAAGGTCACTCTTCAGCACAGAGCCGCTTGTGTCGTAAAAAGGACATTAGCCTTTGCGAAACGTAAACCAAAACCCTTTTCGGTATCTCGTCGATGGGAATTACCTACCAAAGGGCTGCAATTTCGAGGAACCGCTACATGTACTTTTCCAACCACAGCTCGCCAAAGTTTGGTAAAACGTTGATTTATTTTATTTTATATGGCTACCAGGGTTTCCGCATCACTTTTAAAATTAAACGGCGATTTAATTGCAGACAAACTATAGGTACTTTTAGTACCTACCTTATCTCTTACCTGTTTGTGCTTTATAGTGTAGGTACTTAGTGTACTTACCTATATTTATAGAATTTTCGGAAAGAAAAATTAAGTAAGCCTTCCTAAGTACCTACCAATATAAGGACCATCTAGTAGTGACCAATTATAGTACTAATTAGAAACCCCAAATTCCCTACGACAAACAAACGGTTTGGCAAATGGACGTCAACATTCCAATAATACGTAACCTAACATAACGAATCTTTTTGATATCCCAAAATTTAGGTACTCGCACATATCTTCCAAATTTGAAGTAACCACATCTGCTAAGTAGCTATGTACCTATATGATTTAGTTTGACAGGAAGACACTAATCATTCATTGCAAGCATAGTTGTAAACCTCACCGACTCGCAAGTAGTTATTGGAAAGGAAATCATTACTTACGAATGTTTTATTCTATACCTAGTATACCTACCTATATCTACAAATGCAGTGAGATTTACAGGTATTTTAAGGCTAGATGCGCACTAAACGATTCGAGATCAGCGGCTAGGAGTTCTCTACATATAAATTTTATTAAAGTTGCGATTCAGTTTATTTTTAACATGGCAAACAATAGATAAACTTATTGTATTGTATAGTTTACGGAGAAATTGAGCCTGCTAATTAGTGTACTCAGTGCACCTGGGTGAATTAGCTCAGGACAATTAGGTATATTGTCCCACAGTTTCGAATACAAGTACATGCTACTTTCAGAAATTTAAGAGGACGGAGGTGGTCGCATTTTTAAACTTGTCTCTGAGGCTAGAAGCGTTTACCATCAAATTAATCTAGCATCAGCTATGGTGTTAATGTATGACGTCCTATAGCTATAGCAGTACCTACTTCCTTTCGGTCTAAAGCAAGAATCTAAGATTTATTCATCGTAAATTCACTGCAACTTGTGGTTTACGTGTAAAACGAACGTACTGGTTCGGTTCAGACAAACCGGACTACTCTGTGCACCTTGAAAAATACAGCGACAATGTGCGCTTGGTATGTAAGTAATGTGGTTAATTTCCACAAAACCTGCACCTCTACACCGAAAAATGATTAAAGATTCGGACGTTTGAGTGTTACACGGTGCAGTGACGCTGTCTTGGCAAGAGTCCGCGTCATCGCACGAAGCGGCTGCGCAGTGTAACACGTCACTACCGAATCTTCGCTAATCATTCGGAGTAGAGGCCCTCTGGAAGAGTACATTGACTTCACGTAAAACGATAATTTCAAGGTATTTAAATAATTAGAGGGTGGAAACAATTTAGGAGTCTTGGGTATTTAAGGTGTATGACCTTTTTATGCAGCTCGCAGCAGGATATTGTCAGAAATATTCGGTGTGCGATTAAATCGTTGTTCGCATTTTTATCGACTGTAATTTTTCCCAAAAAAAAACATGCAAAAGTACATATCAGCTAGTACTTATAAGTAAGGACAATAGTTTCTGGTATTTTGTTAAAGAAATCGTTATTTGAGTAGTGATTTTCATACAAATACGGACACCAAGAATCTACCGACATGCTACCTACTTTCTCTAGAGACGCGCGAAATCTTATCTACTAACCGTACTAACTAGATAAGCTTAGGTACCCTGGACGGGATAGATATGTGGACGATTTATAATGCAACTGGTCCACTTGGTAACAGAGAATAATACAGAGTTCACCTTTGCATTTTATAACATCAGTGTGAAAAAGATGTTTGAAAATACATCAACGCGATAGTAATATTGTTTTTTATAGTCGTAAAATCCGTAGCTTAGAATATGTATATCGTCCAAGCTAAACATCGTTTTGTTCCATCATTTAGTGCCTACTATAAAAGAAAATACTCTAGCCTCCTCGGATAATTTTGAAACGTCCTGCTGCCAAATGCTTTTAAATAAAGTATAAAAGTATTTGATTTTATTGGTCTATAACAATGTTTCTCATACAAAAGACATCAACGCGCATCCCTCTACGGAGCTACGGCTTATGTAGATCATAAACATGACCCGTAAGCATAGGAATTAGATGATCGTGTTCGTGACTCAATCATACTGTAACGGCTGGACCGATTTTGATAAAACTTGAAACAAATTTGTTCGTGGTCTGAAATACCGTTTTGGAACTTTTAGATATTTTTCGTTCGGTTTCCACGCGCGCGTATGATATGAACAATAGACGTTTTATAAAATCCTAAGTTTTATAAAAACGAAACCAATATTGTCCTTCGTTGGCAACTTTTGAGGTTAAAAAAAATTAATTTGTTTTTCGCGCTATAACGCGACCAGCCAGGAACAATACAATTTTGCCAAAATATAACTTTAGGTAATAATGCATGATTCAATTTTGGGTGTGATGTGAACGCTAGTTATATCTACAAGTATGTCGTCATTGAATAAAGAATAGATCATTAAATAATATTGACAGAACAACTCCGGCGCACGGAGCGTGAAACCATCTTCAAATAAGTATACTTACATACCTATTTGCGACTGCCCGTTGGAAAACTACTTTTAAATCGATACTCATTTTTCTAACTTTACCCCATAAAATATGTGTAACGCAAACCCAAACCAAAGATATGAACAAGACTAAACTGTCCGTCTAACCGTCGATTAGAGTTTATGAATCCAAGGGTTAATGTTTTTTATAGAACTAAATGATGGAACAAGCTTACCTATAGATAACGATGCATTCATTCAGAACACGTTTTCGATGTTTATGTCTATGGTCAGTCCTTTCTTAGTCATATCATTATCTTTTCAGTCCTTATTAAATAATTTTGTCTTCCATTCCTCTACTTTTGCAATCATGTACAGTCGAAGACACGTCCACCTATAGTGTTTAGACTTTGAACTATTAAAAGTTTAACGTTGCAAATTGTGCGAGAGTATTTGTGTAGGACAGGCTGCAAGCGCGGCGCGCGCCTTCGCCTATTGCGCTCCCTTTTCAACGATTCTCTAGGCATTGTATGTAGCGTAGTTATGATTGTATAACCTGACTTGTGGCCGTGTGTACATGATTCTAATCCAGACCTCTAGAAACTCGTTGTCCCATCTAAATCAGTCTCCTACCTTATTTTATGTGTCAAGACAGCTTTCCAAGACACTTTCCAACAAGAAACTGGTACAATCATATGTAGGTACTGAAATATGAGCTTTATTAGGCTTTTATGGAGCTACAATTGCATTTTATGTTTTATTCTTGTTGGTTGATTCATCAGAACTAAAGTTCAGGTGTAAAGGGTTTCATTTTTGGTAGGATCACGCCAAACGTGAAGAGACACCACTTTACCTAAACCTAGTATCATAATATCAATAGTATTAATAATATACAGGCACACATTTATTTGTGACGTTATTAGTCAAAAAACAATGCATAAATACTTTGTCTTCCGATTCTGACCATGATATGCTATGGATACAGCAGGAAAATCGTGGTTTCGATGTATAATAACTTTTTTGCGAACACTAAATAGTAGTAGGTAAACGATGAGGACAGTGGACGCGTGATCTACTGCGTTTAACGTTCACTCCAGTCCAGGCGCCTCTTAAGAAGCAATGCCACCAATGTGGGCCAATGATTGGCCCTAATAAGAAACCCTATTGATGCAAAGTGTGTACAGTCAGCGACAATCTGATAAAACGAATATTTGGGCTAAAGTTTTAGTGTACCTATCTAATCTACCAAAAAATAACCAAATCGATAAACATGACGCAATAAACAGCTTTTTTTGAAAGATCTATATTTCATCAGTGAAAAATGGTTTAATTTTGAAGCTCTACATGAATTCTGCCGGTTTTCAAAGATCTAAAAATGATCTAACACTATATAAATGCTGAAACTAAACTTTTTTGTTCTCGATTATAGAAAACGCGACCATTTGAATGCCTAGGTAGGTACCTAGTTCAGAATAAAATTGTGATTGGTAGTAAAGTAACCCTCGAAAGTTTACTGACACGAGGTCAACAGTGCCGATGTGGTCGGGCGCCACTAACGGGTTTAAGTAGCTAAGCTTCGTTGAGATAAAAGCCTTCCGTTTGCCATCCAATTAGCACGACTCCTACAAACCGTAATGGATTTTCTTTCATAAGTTGCTTTTTGCTTTAAACTTCCTCTGGCGTGGCGGATGACTGGCTGGCTAAATATTTGTAAGCTAATGTTATAGTTTAGATATTGAAACCTCGGTCTGCCTACTTTCCTGTTGCCCTGAACAGGGTTCATATGTGATACCTACCTACAATGTAACAACTAATTACCATGTGAAAGCAATAAATGTACTTATTGAGTATTGATACGTCTATTAAACTTGGGCTTACAGCAGAATAGCCGCTGCTGAGACTCCAAGTTTGATGACGTGATGACAGTTGCGTGATCAATTTTTGTATAATTTGTAACTTGCATAACGTTTCGCACGTTCATAGTTTTTAATACCAAAGATAGTAGGGCAACACTCTCGTTTTAAGGAACTAACTACCTTCTAGGAGCTTCTGCGAGTCAGGGAAACAGAGAAACCAAACATTAAACCACTCAAGCTTTCTTTACCGCTGGCGCTGACTGTAACTAAACAGAAAACACTATCGTAGGTAACTGTATTTGTAAATACTGAAAAGTGCGTGTTATTTAAGTACTTACCTTTATCTGCAGCGTAAACAGTAAGCCGCTTGACTCACTCCGCAAAACACCGAATACCGAAGCCAGCAGCAAATAACTGGGGCACGAAAATGCGTTTTAGTTTACTTGTGATTGCTAGTATCAAGTAAAGCGGTGGCCAGCAATTACGGCCGCGATATTATGGAGTAATCACAACAAAGTCGATTGAGCAGACGTTACGCTATGCTAACTAGCGTCCAGAACTCCGGACACATATTCAGGTGAGAGGAAAAACGCTGCAGAACAAGACAATGCGACTGAACCTCATAGAACCTGTATTTTGTGAACACGACACGCCACCGCCCCGCGCCGCGCCGCGCCACTTTAGCAAGAGTCACAAAAGTATGTGGAGAATACTGTTCAGTTGCTATGTGTTGGTCAGAAAAGCTTTACTGATCACTTTTCTTTGAAGTGTCAAAAAATATTATTCAAGTCTCGTTACAGCCTCAAGATGTGTTCCAGAATGTGAACCTGACTTTACACTTTTTCCCTAATTTTATTTTTCTTATGAACAGCCTAAAAAGAAGGCGACGGAGTTTTCAAAATCTGCTTTGCCATCACTTGAAGACACCTATATGATGCTTTCTACAAGCGCTGAACTATCCTGTGCCAAGTGTTATGCTGAGTAGAGGTTCTACTGCTATAGCTTCCTTGGTGGTTTTCATTTGTATAGTTGCAGTCACAGGACAGATTTTTTCTCTGTTCTGTGGTTGAAGTCATCGAGTCAAGCATACGGCCATCATGACGGTCACCGTTTTTAGAAGACCAGAGGCTCATGTTGTGTTGGTAACCTGATACAACTAAATACCTGTTTAGAAATAGGCAAGTAGGTACCTATGACGTTAGATAACTACCTACCTATGTGTAAGTATCTATCTACTTTACGTGCCTATGTACTAAAATACGCTCATATCCTGTATGTAGATCAATAAATAGGCATGCCTTGCTTAACCATAATTGTATTGGGTAGTTAAAGGCCTATTACATGCATGAATGTCCCTGGATGACAGCAAACCAGCAAACAGAGAGCTACGTGCCGCAGCCCGATGGAAACTAGACTTATGACGACGGAAATTAGACTGCTCTGCCAAGAGTGAAAAGGCTAAGAAGAAGGTACCAATACCAATGAACCAATGTTACCAATACCAATGGTTTTTTTTCGAAATTAAAGTGATTTTCATTTTTTTTTAATATGGGCGACGTGAGTAATGCGCATTTTTCGAGCTAGGTTTACTTTTGACACAGATAATTATAACTTTTGATAACCCAAAATGCTACCGATACCGCGATAATGGGATAGTAAAATGCTACCGATACCTAAGATAAGATTAATGCTACTGTGCTGTTTGCTACTGTAGGTACAAAACCAGTAGCTGATAATCATCTGTATGATTTCCTTGATTATAAAATACAATAACTCAATATCAATTAGAAAGGGTATCTAAGTACCTAGGTAGCTATATGCACTTACATTTCCGTGGTAGATATATTGAAAACCGACAGGTTTTTCTGCGCAGTTTAGACTTAAAAATGCGCATCATGAGAGTAACAATAAGAAGTTGGTGCTTGGGTATTTTATGGAAGCACCAAAATGACAGGAAATATAAACCGTCTTCCATTTATTGTTGAGGGGTCTTCATTCCATGCAATTGGATCTTTGATTTACATCTCAACTGCATATCCTGTCACCTTATTAGTCTTTCGCAGTGATTCACATCACGCAGGCGCACCGTTTTATTATTATTTATTCTTACAACAAGGCGAACCAAGACCGACATGATAAGTTCTTGTTTTTTAGTGTAAAGTACTTACTACCTAGGTTATGTTATGTTTTATAGTACCCGGAATTGGGGTCATTCGCCTTGGGCAAGTTTGCTTCACCATACACTATTCTGAAAGACATTGGAAATAGCACAAAATGTTGGTAAAATCAACAAACTAATATTATTGTTATAGGTAGATAAGGAATGTTTTTAGGTGTAAGTACTTAAAGCATTCCTGAAAATAGTAGTTCCAAAAAAATACGAATTTATCTTGGACTACGGAATGTACCAGAGCTAGAATCACCTAGTTATACTCGTATAAGCCGATTCAAAATGATCTTTATGATTTTATTGAATAAAGAAATTATGACTATGACTATTTTGTCCAAACTATTCAAAGAGTCAACGATCGAAAATAAAGAAAATCCGAATATTTTTATATGAAAGTAAAAGGTGGTGCCATATCGCCCAGTAGGATAACCTAATTTGCAGTATTAGCAAACCTTTAGAAAGAGGACGAAACAATGAGACTAGAATCTATACAAGTTGAGGAAATTTCGATAAAATCTCAAATATGCAAGCTCGTTACAGAGAGCAGCGGGCATGAAGTAACACAATGTTTAAACACATGAACTGCAATGCAAGGTCGCAATGAACGTCACTTAATACTATTCAGACAGACATGCATAAAATATGCGCTCATAGTGCAACTTTAGGAAGCACGGAAGGAGTCCATAGACTGCTTTTTTTTCGGTTTCAATTTGGCAAAGGCCTAGGCCAGGGGTCGGCAGCCTGCGGCTCTTTGGATGTGAAGCTGCGGCTCTTTAGTTCCATACGCAAATATAGGTCGCCTAACATATATGTACCTAAACAAAATAATATTTTACAGCGGTTAGTAAACATCCCACTGCAGCCTTCAAACAGAGTTAGACCCAGGTATTGCTGTGGCGATAATTCTGTGGACATAATGATGTTAACATCGCAACGGCCAATTCTTATCTTCCGTAAACCTACTTGGCAAATAAAAAAAATGTTCCTACCTAGTTAAGCCCTATCAAATCAATATTACCTACCTACCTACCTAGTCTGGCTTCTGAAGTGCCGTAGAACGAACTCCCATCTCAACTAGGTCAACATAAAAAATATTTGGTAGGTACGTATACTAAGTACGAGTAGGTAGGTATATTATTCTGTGTTCGTGTCAATCAATATTGTCAAGCCTCTATATCGAGTGTTTAAAAAAAAATCTTTGAGCTAAGTGGCAAAAAACCCCTCTAAAAACTTGCAGTCGGAGCTACGGCCGCCAGTGTTTGACGTCACAGTTTGCACACTTGCTTATCATCACGAACAGGGAAATGAAGGGAGGTTGATTTTACCAAAAATGTGAACCTTTGTGGTGCGGTGTGGCTGCCGATTACCGTCTGGTACTTCATCGTTGCGGTTAAAATTGGTTTTTAAACTTTATGATAATAACGTGACTCAAAAAAACGTGTACCTACTTAATAAAATAAATTGTAATGTGTAATGAAATGAATGATGAATAATGTGTAAGGATGTGTTATAAAATTTTAATAACATGTTCATTACATTTTGATGCAATGAACATTGTTATTTTTTTGGGTAGGTAATGTGTTGCTCAGCTGGGGAAATCCAACAGGGAAGCTTTTGTTCAGCAGTCAGAACGTCCTACCCTACGGGCTACGTCTAAATTGATATACCTAATATTGATGATGAAATAGGTACCGCATACATAGGTAAGGTACCTACTTACCTACTTAAAATTATACCTACTGAACACAAGAGCATAATGTTAAAAAAAAACTTGCCTCGCCTCTGATTTCCGCAGCCAAACCCAAGCTTGTTTCCCAACAAGTATTTAGCGTTCTAGGCTAACAAGAACAATTCTAATTTTAAAAAAAAAAATTGCAACCTGTATTACTAAATTATTATTGATGGATCGATGAACCAATAGATATTTCAACTGAACGAACTCAGTGCTATGGATTTAAAAAGTTCACAAAACGCGAGCTAACCTTAGCAAGTAAACTTGTGACCGAGTTGTCTCTGAGATAACGGAACGTTATTTAAAGATCTTTCCCGCGTTGTGAGAATTTCATTTAATTTACGAAGCTTCCGCATATCTTGGATAAAAGGACATAGACACAATGAGACCGAAAAGAAGAAAAAAAACAGTAAGGGACATTCTAGTTAGACAAACTCTAACTCTCAAACTCTAGCTATCAAGTTGATCCCAAACAACCAGATGACTAATCACAGAACAGTACTTACCTGTCGTATACTTTTCTGAGTTACTAAGCTGCATAGAACGAAATTGTTTACGCGGTTAGTGAGGCAGGAATCAACTTGTTTACCAGCTATTATACATTTGTGGCGTATCCAAGGCGTATGAAGGCGTTATCTGAGCGAAACCAACCATCACACGTGTTCAATGTTTAATAAAAAAAACTATTGAGAATGTGAAAGACTAAGTTGTGATTTTGGGCTTTCTGAATCGGTGTTATTTTAATGTTTTAAATATCAGTTAAGCTTTAAAAATTCAAGAGACCAATTGGTATCTGAACAATTACGATTTGCATCTCCACTCTGTTGGACCAGAGGCTCAAATGAACTCAGAGGCATTGATTAAATCCCTATTAGAAGTAGTGGCAGTCAAGCTTCTATGCGAGACTTCTGCGCGATCACGATTATTCCGTGCCTAACACTGAAAACCCTATCGAAATCGGATCAATAATTCAAGTGTCATCAACAATCCTCCCATTTTTAAGTGGACAAAAAACAATATCGCGCGATGTATGTACTAGGTAATGCTGTTTACCTTGTAGCCAGTCTCTAAACCAAAGTCTCTGCGAATTTCGTAGTATTTGAAACCAATTGAGGCACAGTTATGGTTTTTTGTGTGTTTCCTTCCAGTTACTTTTAAATTAGGTCTGATATACGTTCGAAGAGCTTTGCAAAAAAACTCAGAACCGGTTAACTGCAGGCAGGACCGGTCTCTCCGCTCTTTATCTGGACGCTCTCATTGCGCGCACGCACGAGAAATGCTAATTAGATGATTAATATCAGAGGAATGATCCTGATGATAGTAATTTACCAGGTCCTTGACCAGAGCAAAGAGCCGGTGTGAACAACGATTAGTGGTGGACCGTAGTATTGCATGTCAGTACGATAACTATCTTTTTTAACTGCAAGAAATGGTGGATCTGAAAAATTCTTTGTATCTTTATCCTATGAGGGCAGCGGGCTATGTTTTAGTTATTATTTACTGCGTATGGTTGGCCCGATGACATTTTTTTGACTGATAATCTCGAGGCCTTTTAATCTTTTTTTGACCTCTGATTTTAATTTAATCAAAACATACAAAAGCTAGGTTCCAAGCGATGCTATGACGGAAGTCAATTTTATTATTGAAAAGATAATCTTATAAAAATTCAATAACGCCAAATCCAAAAAATCTGACCTTGGCATTTACTTACCTACTGTCGTCCATCAGTTTCCTAAGCGTGCCTTGATATCACGTAAAGGTATTGATCGTAGGTAGACAAAAACAGTTATTTCACGCTTACCGAACAAAAATATCAATTAATTACTAAGTAACTAATTTACAGATGAGTCTTAAGTACTCATTAGGTAAGATAAGAGCATTAATAAATGATCTAATAAATATTGGTATAGTGGATATTGCAGAGTGTGACTGGGTACACAGGTAGAAGAAGGCCGAAGAGGTGGTTGGATTGTGTAAAAGAGGATATGAATGTGAGAGGAGTAGATTCTGCGTTGATGAACGATAGGAACGAGTGGAAGAAGAAGACATGTTGTGCCGACCCCACCTAGCGTGGGATAAGGGCAGGGGAATGATGATGAGTAGATATTGCAGAGGCCTTAAAGTATGTCCAAAAGCGAGTAAAATCTGTGGATGATGATAGAAGTAGTTTCGTAATCCTCTGCAACTAGTCCCTAAACCACATCTCTGCTGATTGTTTCATAAACATAATTAATCACACTAATGTTTTACAAATATGTACGAATCGAGATGCCAGTGATTGCGACACACTACTTTCGAACAATTACACTAACCAACAGTTCGTGGCTAGAAACAAGCGATTGTTACACCTATTAGTGCTCTCTTTCACGTCAGAATTGAATAAACTAACGATCATCGTATCACATCAGCATATTGTTCCCACATGCTCTCAGAATCTGGATGTCAGAGAGTATAATTATGTTCTATTTTATGTAATGTAAACACATACCAAAGGAAATAATAGAATTGAAACTAAACCCAGTGATGTCTGGACTCTAAAGTGTTGTTTTTTGCATCGCCAACGGTAATCTTTATATGAACTCCTGAATACGTAAGTACTTTTAAACTGGAGTAAATCCATTTATAGCTTGATTGGAGATAGACTTCTTGTTAAGGAAAACCCACATAATTATGACGGGGTCGGGGTGGTGTTACTATCACCCAAAGTTCCACTTCTATGAACCGACGAGCTAGTAACTGCTTGCAAGCGAAACAGTTTTTAAAAGTGGTAGGCCGAGAGTATTTCCGATTTCCGTAGAACAGTTCAATGTACGTATAATATACGTACGCTGAAATATAAATGGGCGTTACTCACATCATAGCTCCAAGTGCAGGAAACTCCGGCAAACTTGGCGACGCATCTCCCGAGTTCCACGTCCTCGTGCGTAGTGTACAGGTGCTTCAGGCAGTACTTCACGTGAGGAGCCACTCTCCTCAGCGTCTCGCGGGAGATAAGAACCCCTGGACCACCCATGCAAAAGTTCTCATTGTAGTCCAAAGCCAGAGCGTCGCGTTCAGCCGTCGTCCCCCTTCCTGCCTGTCCAATAAACTGAGGTTTCCTACTGTCCACCGAACGCAAAAACTCTTCTAACTTATCACCCCGCACATACACGTCATCGTCCGCACGCATGAACCACTCGAACCTGTCGCCGTATTTCTCATACATGTACAACAACATCATGAAGGATTTCTTCTGTGGGGGATAACTGTCGTCAACGTTCTTCAAGGGCACTAGGGGTAAGCCTGGTGCGCGAGACACTTCAGAGCTGAAGAACGCGATACGGCCGGGCAAGTCTTTTCTCCACGTCTCGTAGACGGCGCGCGCTCGCGTCGTCAGGTACTGTTCCGCGGTCATCACACCCACGAATACCAGCGTCCGGTTAGAGTTCTGCACCGTCTCGTTCGGGTGCAGGCCGATGGCGGCCAGCGGGTCCAGCGGCGCCGCCAGCCGCGCGGCCTCCGGACACGTTTCGATGGCGACGCGCGACGACGGCCGCAGACACAGCTTGAGGAACACGCCTAGCGTCACGCCGGCCACCACCCCCGCCACCAGATGCATCCACCTGCTCCTCCGAGCCATCGCAACGCAACTAAGGAAGGCTCAACGAAGGCACCCACTGTTACCCGGCGTCCACATGTGCGCATTCCGGGAACGGCCTTTTTATCCCTTTTTTGTAGCCGGGAGGGGTAGACATTAGCGGGCTGCTTTTTTGTTCGACTCGCTCCCGTCGGCGGGGAGCGATCACATGGCGCGACGCGGGTATACTGTCGCAACGAGAGATATGAAATCGAACTCTATCGCGCTATCGCCGCCGAATATCGGATTCGCAAATGTTATCGGAGCGAGCGTAGCGCATGCGGACATGCGAGACGGTCATGTTACGCGACGCTGTCGGCGGCAAGCGTCTCGCGCGGCCAGTGTTCGACTCGTGCGCCGATCGGCGAGTGACTGCAGCGGCAGCGCAGCGAGCGAGGAACAACACTCATTACACTCAGTCAGCGGTAGTTCCGAAAGTGGACAAGTCTCGGAGGTCTCGCTCGCTCTCGGTAGCAAGGACGAGTCGGGCTCTCTGTCGCTAGCCGCCGCCGGCCGGCGCGGTGGACGGGGCCGTGATGCGAACTTGTCCCATTGCCATTCATCGTCTGCGGCGATGACAATAGACAATGCGGTGGTCACCTATTGTCTGGCGGTGGTGGGTCAGCGGCTCGCGGAAACTAGGTACATTTTGATGACCTATTTGCCGGGAACTGGAGACGAAGCGGAAGGGCGACTCTTTTACCTGCATGTGTGTTACAAAACGTTTGGATTTCGCATTATTCTAGGTATAGTCTGCTGACATCGATGCTGCTGCGGACTGCGGGTGCACGAACGCCCTTGATCCTGAGCTCAAGTTCGTCCAGTTTCCGCAACTTTGCGATTACGAGTTTCATGAATTGGAATAACATGCTACGTAAAATAAATCTTAGGCAAGTATAGTTTTATAAATAGAACTTATTAAATACTAGCCTCTCACGTCTCCGTGTTGCTAGCTATTACAATACGTGAATAACGTAAATTCGCAAGGGATTGAACGTGTAGTAAGCGCTCTCGCTACGCAACGCCAACATCAATCAACTATCTTGGCATTGACCTGCTACCAAAATGGAACAAGATAACTGAATCACCGATAAGAGAATACCCATGTCCGTATTCCAAAGTAATAAGGTTGAATATGATAATCTGATTCATATGGTTATGGGAATTGAAAGCAGATGTGGTTGTAGACCTGCATGTGGTTCATCATTTGCATGACATGTGGTTGTCCAACGGCGATAATATTCTCCCTAAGATTTTGTCATCTCTACATTGGTTTTTGGATGCACGGGAAGTGGAATTCACGTAAGAATTAATTTAAATAATGAGACAAGTATAAACCAGACACGATTAATTGATTGTGCGTCACAAAAATCGATGCAAAACCGTTGAGCGACTTTGTAGGTAAGCAAGTACGTAAGTTACTTTTTATAGGTATAGGTACCTACCTACCTACATATTATTAATAAACTCGGTGTTGACAATTTATGATCATAACAAACTAAACATATACCATCCATATACCTTTAATTCAGGAATATAGCGGACATTTTTCACAATATTTTTCACAAAATAAAACAAGCTATTGAAAATAACATTTTATATTAAGTAGGTATATATTATATACATTTGTGTGAAGCTGTAATGTATAAAATCATCCAACTACCAGCAAGCTCGCTTACAATTTTAGCCTTCTACTAATAAATATAAATTGTTTGAAACAAACTTCGCATTACATAAATTAATCATTCTTAAACCTTTATTAAATACAAAAATAATGATTCTACCTAACAAGAACTATTCTTTGACAAGAATACTGAAATCACAGTTGAAATTTGACTAAACGCTGAGTTTAGAGTTGTAATTGTACAGTCGGAATTAGAGACTGATGACAGTTTTAGAACCAAGGCCATATTTTATTCTCTAGAACATTACCTAACCATAAGATTTAAATTTACCATTACTTAAGTATAATAATAATTAAAAGTATTCTCAACAAATGTTACAGTTGCTCTCGACTTTATGATAGCTTTTTAAAACCATTTAACTACCTACTGACTGTTTTGCTAAAACTTTGTTATAATCAGTTTTAATTGTACCAACTGTAAATCGTTTTTTCCGTCAAATTTTTCTTGTCGTGTTGAAAAGAGAAATGTAGTAGTACTACTTCTGAATCATAGCTAGAAACCATAACCAGCCCTAAGTCACAATAAACTCGTATTTAAAAACCTAAATTAAATTTATTTGCTTGGAAACCCCAACACGTTTTCCTTATTTTTTAATTGAAGTTTTGTAAATCAACTAGGTAGTTAGGATCACAAGTTTAAAATTATTTAGTATATTATTCGTTGTAATAAGAATTTCGGATCAGACGAGGTAGGCACCTTTTTTTATAACCACCATGTTGCGAAGAGTATTCTGGTTGCATCTAAAAGGAAAAGTATTTTTACTATTTACATTTTTATTCAAATTCAAACTTTTTTTACCTAAGAGGTAAAATGTTTAATTTTAGCCAAAAAACATTTTCTATAAGTACTACAAAAAAAATATAGGATTTGGATAAGTTGTTATCATACTTTTTTATTATTGATTCGATCACAATCTGTGTTTTCAGTATTCAATGCCAATACAGAGTACAACCACATCCTAAATTACCGCCTTTGAAAAATTTCACAATATTATGTACTAGGATCTATAAATTCTGTTTACTATATTTTATTGCTTTTATTTACAACAATACCTTAAAAAGGAAAGGTTCAATATTGGATAAGAACTCCTATATACATATTACACGCTTCATTTTCTAGAAAACCGTAATATAAAGATATACAAACTTGTATTTTGAAGTCAGATCCCCCACTAGCAATCTCTGATTTAGTTTGCAAAATAAAACTTGAATTTTAAAGACAACACACTCTTTATATTGGCGGCAATTCTGTTGATACAGGAAACTAACTTAAATTACGTAAATTTAAGGTCCTATCATGTTTAAGCCAAGGTCCAAATTAACATACCTACCTCCCCAATGACAATCTGACTGACAATCATAAAATTACCTTTGATTATTTAAATAATCAAAGAAAATTACCTATAGTAAGATTTTTTCTATTCAACTGCGAGTACATTTACGTCAAATTAATCGACATCTTTTTTGGTGTTAACTTATTTGATTAAAATTTGACGTTATTTGTTTTAAAAACGATAATTTTCGGCTTGTAATTTATGAGTGTTTATGCTAATTTGAACCTTAGCATAAACATAGTAAGAACTTATGTATCTTAAACAGTTTTAGTTAGTTATAACAGAACAACAGAATTGCCACTATTGTCGTCTCATTCTGTCGCAGTGTATGTTACATGAGACAGACAACGCCATAACCACTGCGCTGTCTCAAGATTCGAGCTATAATTTAAAAACTATTATCGACCGCTGTGCTTTATGAAATTTATCGCATAGGTACCGTCGGTTCTTCTTTTTTTCTTGCCGATTTGGTTTGGAATGAAGGCTGTTTTTTTTATCCGTGGCAAAGTCCAGATCGTAACTGGTAATACAGAAGGGGTAGTGTACATATTATTGCAGGCGACTGTAAACTGGGTAAGTACAGTAAGTTTGTATAACAAAGTTACTGCGATTGGGGATTACAGTTGTGTGCCTATTTATTTTAAAACTAGCCAAGTCTAAATAAAAATTGCACAAGAGTTTATTTACAATAACTTCTATTCTTAGTTATTGGTTCATTAAGTGCTTCTAATTTTAACTTCAATACTAATTTTAAATGCCATTTTAAACGCGAATGAATTAAAAAAAAATGTTATATTATATTATATTTAACCGATTTTGTTTTGTTTTTGTTTGAACGGTGAATTAGTCAAGAAAATCGGTCCAAGATGGCCGCAACCACAAAATAGCGAATTACTTTTTTTTCACAATTTTTAAAAGCTTTGCAACCTTGGATGGAATGGAACCACTGTGAATAAGTACGGCCATCCGCGCCAAGCTACAGAAATCACATAAATGCCTTCTCTACTGAGTACATTACACAAAACATTTTTGTGTCACACAAAGAACTTTCAGTTGCCTTAGCATGAGACTTGAGAATCAAATCGTGCAGAAAGTAGGCAGTTTCCACTGGATGCTGAGCCTGCTTGCATTGGCAAGATTGAGGCAAACACTTCTTTTTGCTGAATGTTTGTTATGAGCAAGCACTCTGACCTTACACTTATGAACAAGAATGAGAGACGTGGGGTTCGGACACCACTTACATACATAAAGGCATCGAGACTTGCGAATGGCGCATCAGTCTCCCGGCAGCTTGCATCTCTCTCTCTCTCTCTCACTGACCTGTAACATCTCGCAAGCTCTTCTTATCACATCTGATGCATACGCGTCCATCTACCATGCACCTCTTTGTGTTACGAGACCAGTTCATCCAAAGCTTTATCTCGGTTGAATTCGTGTTTGGCGAGCGCGGCGGACACTCGCCCTTCGGAAAAGCCGAGGTCCATCAAATCACTCAGTATTAGAAGACCTTCAATCACCTGGAAAATAAACGGAATACAGAATGTGTTATTTATTCACACTATAGGAAAATATCAGGCAATATGGCATGGCATTGAGACACACACAATAATTTCCTCAATCTTTGTTAGGTATTGCACCCGTACCAGTGGTTCCTATAAAACGAGTGTAGAGCTAAATCTAGCATGTTTTTTCTAGCTATGTACTGCTGAAGCTAAGTTATCTAAAGCTGATGAATTCAGTGAATTAGTTACTAAACTTGTAACCTTAATAAAAAGTTTTTTACATAAAGCAATGGGTTTTAGTACACAAGTGTTAGGTATAAAACTTTTATCAGTATGAGACTGATGGCGCACTCACCTTTTTATCACTATCCCCAACTAAAGTGCATACTCTCGCTACCCTGTCTAGCGGGAAACCCATTCCATGAATTTTCTGACACATATCCTGCAGTTTTGGGGACAACTTCTCATATGGGTTAGGTAAAGGTTCAGATTTTTTCCTATGCCTTTTCTCTTCCTTCTTTTTACTACTAGAAGGAATGGCTGGGGAGCTTTTAGGTGTTGGACTTGGATTAAATGATCTCTCATTTGCTCTCTGCTTGGCTAGAGCAATCTCCTCATTCAGCTCTCTCACAATGTCCGGCACACTCCTTGATCGAGATTTAATAGTATTCTGTGATGCTGTGTGATTTCCTGCAGGCACACTGTAGGTTGTAGGCTGATAATTGACAGGCACTTGAGGGTATTGACAGTAGAAAGGCTGCGCCATGTGGTTAGATCCATTAGACACTTGAATATCAGATGTTGTGGGCATCTGGTAATATGGATCAACAGCTTGGTACGGAGTGGGGACATAGTACTGATAGTTTGGTGTATACATGTTTTCTGTATCTGTAGGAATGTAGTAACCATTAGTTGAGTATTGCTGGGGTGCATACACCATACTAGGGCCTTGCGCCGGCTGTTCCACATAAGTATTAGGCATGTATTGAACACCCTCAACATGCACTTGCGATGAGCAGTTGGGCACAGTATAATACATATCGGGGCCATTAGTCTGCTGCTGAATGCAACTATTTGATGTGTGAAGTTGATTTTGCAACACTTGAGCAAGTAATTCCATATCATTGATGGTCTTGAGCTCTACTGTATCAAATGGGCTTGAAGTGTCATTTTCAAAGTCTCTGAATGTCAATGCTTCAACATTGTGACTGTATGGTACTGCTTTTACTTTAGAATTTAGCCTAAGGTTTTGTAAGGGGTCCGAAATAGGATCATCCATCAAACTGTTACTCTCCTGATAGTTACATTTCACTTGTACAGGCTGCAGGATGTTCATTTGGGAGTCAGTAGTGTTGCACACAGGGAAATTTGTATCTTGTCCTGTTGTCTCGGCAGTATTGTCAATAATTGTAGGAATATCACAGTTTTTGTTGGTTTTCTCATCGGGAGACAAGGCACTGATCTCTTCGGTGCTCGGGTACGAGACCTCGGACACGCTGAGGAGCTTGAGCTGCTCCACGTCCTCGGCCACGGCTATAGCATCCAGCTTCTTCTGCTTCTCCTCTTCCAGCAGCTGTACTCGGTGCCTCCTCTCGTTTTTCTTCGTCTCTTTTGCACTGCGGAGTTCCTTGAGCTTAGCCAACACGTTTGTCTCGAAAGTTGAGCAATAGTTAGCGCCGTCGACAACATTTTGGGCACGGAGAGTACATTCGTTCACAGAGTAGGGTAATTCGATTCTCGGCGGTCGTTTGTATTTTTCCGATATTTTAACGGGAACACCGTCCATAAAATCTCCGAAATGTGACATATCAGAGAAGCACTGTACGATTTGGGTATGGATAATCAAACAATGATACGACAAAGTTTCTTTCTTTTTGCACTTTTACGGTTACATAGTTTTCGTTCAACGTCATCACTCGCTAAGTATATTTTATACCTCATGTACTGTATTATCTAGTTTTAGAATATCCATCAGTTACTGAGTTAGCTATGAAAAACTAAGACTTTTACAGAGCAGAGATTGATAATAAATTTCGCTATAATTTCCAAATGTTTTCCAGCTGCAGAACAAAAATATTTTTTCACACTACTGACAGTGACAGGTATGAGACCTGACATGTGTCAGCATGACAAACTACTACCAACAATCAAAAATGTTCCACGGTATAAAAGATTACCCTGCTGGTCCCTGCTAGACAGAGAGATTACCTAAAATCCAAACAAAAAAAAAGAGTTAAAGTTATTTGAGATGCTACGAATCTACACCACGAAATACTAGGATAGAACAGAGTTTTACTGATTCTTCTTACTTTTCTTACTTTAGATTCGAAATACTTCTAAACAAATAGAATAAAATTATAACTACTTTTTTTGTTTCTATTTTGTATAGATCTTGATCGCACAAACTTTCCTAAAAATCGTAGAAAGTACTGGTTTGAAAAAGAACATGAAATTCGTAAGAAAAAGAAACAAAAATCACGTGTCACATTTCACTGACTGCCGTCAGATGTCGTTGGTGTTGCTCAAAAAGTCATGGCGGATCTATTTCATTAGATTTTTACAAGATTTGCCTAATTTCGTGGGTAGTTTATTATTACCGGTGCCGAAATAATTTTAGCTCGTTTGGTTCGTGCTTTGCAAGGCCAGTGACACGTAATCGAATTTACAACCGACCAGAAGCCATCAGAACGAGCTCACGAAGACGTCCCACAAGGAACGTCTCGAATTTCTCTGGATATAAGTTCCGAGGAACTACTAGTTTTCAACGTCGCCCGGTACTCAATAGTTCACGACACCTACTATGACGCAATAGCCATTTTGTTACGTTGGATCTCACTGTCGAGTCGCAGGTCAGTACGCTAACCGTAGAGTTGCAAATCGTGTGTCGAATGAGCCGGTCGATCTAAAGTTATAACCTCGCCGGCAGATCGAGGCGAGATGGCCGAAGGTGCGCCGATGATGTACCACGGAGGCGGGGGCTTCGGCGGGCCGGGGCAGGTGTATGTGGTGCCGGGGCAGCTGGAGCGGGGTCCGCGCCAGTACCCGCTCGAGGTGCTGCAGATAATGGGTGGCGTGTCACCCGGCTCCGGTCAGGGCACGCCGCGCCGCTACCAGCCACGTCGCGACCGCCAACACACGCCCAAGGCCAGCGGCGACTCTGCCTTCGGATATGAATCCGATGACTCGAGCCAGTCTAGCAATGACACTGGATCAAACAAGTCTGGAGAAAAGGGTGAATCTATAGGTGAATATCACACAAAATACATCTAAAGTCCATTTGGTTACTAGTACCAAGAAGCTTAGTTTTAAAACTACCCTCAAGTAAAATTGTGGCAAGTAGCATCATTTACCTTAGACATAATATTGAAATGCTCTACAGCTTATTTTGTTAATTCACTCATGCACTTCAAAACATTAGTATCTGTACATTGTAAGACTAATTTTTGCAGAAAATAATTAATTTTTTACTCTCATTCAAGAACATAATTTATTTATGCACCATAACTAGGTAGGTATCAAATGTTTGAAAAAGAGGTAGGTACTTATACATTCTACAATTAGTTTACAATTAGTTTGGTTTCCAACATACAATAGGATTAGAGGGAATTTCAAACATTTTTATCTGATAGAAATGTTTGAAAATCTGCTAGTCATTGTCATTGATGAACATTGTAGCAAAGTTGTAATGTGAATCACTCATTGACATCATGTTTCATTCATTTCTTAGCTTTACAGCACTTATAATGCATGTAGTTGTAGGTACTTGAGGATATTCATAGATATAATCTATGCATTTCTAATCATATTCATAGAAATTGTTTCTAGAAATTATCTTTATTTTCTTTATACATATTGATTTACGGACATTCTAATCTATAATTTGACATATTTTGTACCCCATTTCTTGACTGTTAGTATTAATTAATGTAATTGGTTTTTAACACCGTGTTAATTAATTAAATTAATAATAAATAAATAAATAAATGCAAATAAATAAATAAATGAGTCATCTTAAGACTACGTCGGTTCCATAATGATCTCTGCCTATTGAACCACACACTAATCAGTTTGTATGTGAACTGGTACAATACCAGGTCATAGTTCTGTTTATAAAAATAGGTACTCTCTTCTTATTCAGTAATTTTGAGTCTCATTTTAGCATAAGATTGTAATGCAAACCAGCTTATATCAATGTTAGATAATTTGTAAATAATATCTAACAGATTTGGCCTTGGCCGCGCCAGAGATAAGCAAACTAGTCTTACGACATTCCAGAGATGTTTGCTTTTATTACACTTCACACATATTTATATTTCATAATAAATGGCTCCTGAATTTGGTAAAAACTTTCTAATAATTTTTTTGAGTAATGTATTTATTGAGGACTACTAGCATCAACACACAAAACTTTTTACTTGTGAATAGTCTTCTCTGATCAAACCAACAAACAAACTAATGAGCATTAGCCACAAAATGATTTCTGTGCCATGAACAAGTGACAGGAATATTCAGGGTGGTGTAATTTAGTTTTGAAACAACAACGATGTAGATTATTATACATTATGTATCTCTATCCTGACTGTGATTTCATAATTTCAACTCGTTCCATTCCTAATGCTCAATCGATCTTTTTATTATTATTATTAAAGCTTTTTATTTCCACAAACTTAACCTATTAGCATCTCTAAATTATATAATTTAAGTGTTAGTAGTTTTTTTAATCTTAACCTATTTATTAGTGATGGATGTGGATCCCTTGAGGGTAAAAGCCTCCTCCAAACGTCTCCAGCTGTCCCTGTTCTGGGCAGTAGCTAGCCACCTGCATCCAGCAATTTTTATTAGGTCGTCGGCCCACCTTTGTTTCGGTCTTTAGATTCAATCGATCTTTAGATTTACTTTACCATAGCAACATAGCTTGGCTTTGTATAGAGCAGCATTATGCTGAAACAGGAACCAAATTGCCCCCATGTCCACTCGATGGGCATGTAAGCTGTCTTGTTTTTGTTGTATACCTACCTATTATGTACCTACTATATACCTATCTGTACATAGGTAACTGTTAGGGAGGAATAAGGATAATATCTATCTATGTAGAATATGTTTGCAGCGGAAGGGTCGTCGCGCACGGCGCGGCCTGCCAGCACGGGCGCGGGCGCGGGCGCGGGCGCGTACGCAGCTCGCGAGTGGAGAGCTCGCCGCGGGTACCGGGAAGTACGCGCGCCGCGGCGGATAGCGCCCGACAGATACCTCAACGCCACATACCCTTTCCAAGTCAAGTTCACCCCGGATGACCTGCTCAATGGTGAGGATTTCACCTTCCTGAAAGTCATATCTGCTTCACAGACTGAAAAAAGTTCTAGAAGTACCCAATACATGTCGATAAAACAATTTCAGCTTTCTCCTTCATCATACATACATTTAATACTGATTTTTCGCGACATACATGCATGACATGCGATTTTTTTGAGTTATACGTCGTCCTACATTTCTTCTGCCATTCGTGGTTGCCATTAGAAAACCGTTGTTCCCCAGTAAACCTTTATATTCGATCCTGCGAGCTGGCCAGTCACTTTAACTTGCTAAAGTTGAGTGGCAATGGACTTTGGTTCTATGGATTGTCTTATTTAGGATATTATCCCGGCATACTTTTCTCCATAGAACCAAGCAGAGACTAGAAATTTTGTGGCATTCCTGGCTCCGTGGTTTTAGATTGGTGGTTTATTGCAGGCTCAAAATATGACACACTATCTCAAGAGATGTGGGACAAATTCGTGAAGTCACAGCAGACTGAGGAAACCTTTCGGAAAAAGATGAACCTTTGGCGATATCTGTACATCACTATCAAGGTATGCTATGCTCCCAGAACTATTTTAAACTGTCGATTGCCGATGAAAACTGTATCTTGTTGGAAACTGTGCATATAACCATAGCCAAAGAGATTTACTGCAATTTTGTTAAATTATGTATTTCATGTGATTCACCGTGATAGAAATATTTGAAATATGGCTCTGGCAGCGGCTCGTATATTGAAAAACGATGTACAAAATCTAAATAGAGCAAGACTCAATCATAGATTATTAAAAGTGACAAGGTTTTTTTGAGCATACAAGCCTCAAATTCCTTACTCTGTCATATTTTTTATTGGTATCCCAACAGACTCTGGTCCCCCGGTACGGTCTCTACGTAGTGGGTTCCACAATGTCTGGTTTCGGCCTGGACTCGTCCGACATGGATCTGTGCCTATACGTGCGTCCATTAGACAACCTGGAACCACGCGCGCATGCCCTCATTCACCTCAGCCACATCCTCGGATACATCAAGAGCTTCGATCCAGGTTAGTCCACTGATCCAAGTGATTCCACTGGTTCAGGTGAGTCCACTGCACCTGTGCCGGGACGTGCGTCATTAGACAACCTGGAGTGAACAACATACAGCACGTTTACGATGGAATTATTAGTCAATACAGTTATTACAGTATCGGTGCTGCCTGAAAATCTCTAATCTGTTTGACAGAAATACATAGTAACACCCAGACATAGAACAAATATCTATGTTTGCTACACACATATGTTTGTTCTCAGTGGGTATCGAACCCACGACCCACAGCACGGATGGCAGAGCTCTACCGAGTGAGCAGTGACGCCTGTCAATAGTTTATTAATGAGTAATGTTTGTGTGAGACAGCGGCTGAGCTGATCCAGGCCAAGGTGCCGATCCTGAAGTTCCGCGACGCGCGCAACGGCCTGCAAGTGGACCTCAACTGCAACAACGTCGTCGGAATCCGGAATACTAATCTGCTGCACTGCTTTTCCAGAAGTTAGTGCCTACTCTAAGTTTAAAATCTTGAATAGCCAAATAGATTGCCCGCAACTGTTACGTATGTTTAACTTGAGAGTCCCCCGTAGAACACCCCGTTGCCCGATCGCTACTCTGGTTCCTCCACTCCGTACTACTGTCTTGGGTAGTAACTCCCCTGTCCCGCGTTTATGTAGATCTTTGAATACCGTATGCAAAAACTTTGATATTTTTTCGATTAATATAAATAAGTTCCGCCAACACTTGGTCGAGAACTTACCAAATTGATTAATTGTGTAATTGTCTCTGTTATAATTTTTATAGGCAAGTACCTACACTTATTTTGTCATTTTTTAAAGTTACTCCTATGTTCATAGTTAAATGCATGCAGTGTTAACCTATAAGTAGTTGTACATTTAGCTTAAGATAGTAGTACTTCATAGTACGAAAATAATTGTAACTCATAACATGTTTTATTGTAACAACTGTTGGTTGACCTTAATAAATAAAAATAAAATAAAATAAAATACTCCACTCCATGCTCAAACTGAGATAGAATTAGTACTTACTGCCGATTCTGTTGTTACACATTCCTAAACTAATCTAATTTCTCATGGACTCTAACGACAAAGCTATCATTTTAGTGTTGTCAAATTAGTCTAAATAATGCACCAACAGAATCAGGCACACTGTAGATTTTTCAGGTTGTAGTAATATTACTGACGTAACGCAACTACACATACATAATTGTTAGTTTTAAATGATTTCAGGCATAGTTTGCAGTTTGAAACGTTTATAATAGTTCATTGCAAAGTATTGAGATTAGACACAGTCCATATTCCAAGGTCTAATGATGACGAGGATCCAACAGATTCACCATGAGAACATGGTTGTGGGTTTGTAAATTGTAAAATGGTATTTTATTTGCAGTGGACTGGCGCGTCCGACCTCTAGTGGCGGTGACGAAGCTCTGGGCGCAGGCGCACAATATCAACGATGCCAGACAGAGAACGCTGTCTTCCTACTCACTCACACTTATGGTCATACACTTCCTGCAGTGTAAGTACTAGTTATATTGATTTATATAGTTAGTAACCTGGATTAAAATAAGGCTACTTTTTATCCCGGATAATTAACAAGACCTACAGAATAAAATGAATGAACGGGATTAGCAGCGCCAAAAAACTATACTTGGACACGAGGACGACGTCACGTACTGACGTGACGTATGCGTACACCGGCATGCGTAAAATGTCTGACAAATTTGCTCAGAAAACGGTAAACACGTACGAAGTCGCGGCTAACAGCTAGTTGTAAATTGGCGATGGATACCCAACTCGTGAATAATGAAGGTTTCTGTATAAAAATTACGCTCGTGTTTTCGATTATTTATTTTGCTTTGAAAAGCAGACCTTACGCGATGGTAATAGAGTGCATTATTGTTGTGCAGGTGGCACGTCTCCCGCGATATTACCGCGCGGCGTGGCGGCGTGCGGCGGCGCCGTGGCGGGCCACAACCGCGCCTCGCTGGCGGAGCTGTTCCTACACATGCTGCGGTACTATGCAGAGTTCCCGTGAGTACCACTTCCTGGCTCTAGTGTGACTCCACATTCCATCATCGCACCACCACACGTACGGCAACACAACCGACATGTCCCCTCTCCGCGCCGCCTCAACATTCAGCCCGAGGACCGCCAAGGAGTAGAATCTTGTCGGGTCTTTGTTCCGAACACTTAGGGCAAACCCACATCTATCGACAAAACTGTTTTGTCGCGTACTTAGTGACGTGAAAATAAATTTTCTGTCATAACGAAAACAGCATATGACGAATGCTTCCTCGTCATATGCTGTTTTCGTTATAACGAAACTCACATCAATTGACACGACAGACCTTTCTTAAGTATGTTTACTTATCTATTATAGCATTGTTTAATACCTACCTATTAAACATTGCTTTATACGCACATACCTAGAGAATGAACTGTGTTTTTTAATAAATAAGAATATAGAGTAATTATGTAGTGTACTTAATAATATTATTAAGTACTTAGGATGATTCTCATTAAATAAGCAAGTAACGAAAACAGCAAATAAAAAGAAGCATATTGTAACTAAAAAAGTTTTACTGACAGGGTTTGTCAAAAATTTATGAAGTTTCACATCACTAACTGTTCGACAAGACGTTTTGTTTTCGGTTTGCGTTCGCCCTTACTATTTGAATGTTTCAAGAGAGTGAATAGATTTCTTATAGGCAAATGTGCTACCTACATCATCGACCGCATCGTCACATAACATCAGGGGTTCGATTCCCACCAAGAACAAACATTGGTGTTGTTAACATACATGTTTTTTCTATGTCTGGGTGTTACTATTTCACAAAAAAAGTATATAAGTATTCTATCAGCAATCTAGTATCCATATTACGCTTTGCTTAGTTTGGGACTAGAGGGTGTTGTGTGAATTGTCCATGGATATTTATTTATTATATTGTTGGCGCAGGTGGCATAGACCACTAGAACTTGAGGTATGTACAGTGAAAGGACCCTGCTCTCAGCCAATGTGACTGCGGGGTCCCCATCCAAACGATGTCCCATTTACTCATTTGCCCCTTGTGCCCTACCACCTGCACAAGGGATGATATTTTGGACGCCACAGACGAAGGGGTCAAAGTGGCGAAGTTCTATTCGAACTTCGTCTAGTGTTTGTTGTCACCATTGACGTAAGAAGAAGAAGTGAAAGGATTATGTAGATGTATTAATAGATGTGTGTGTGTGTGTGTGTGTGTAGGTACTCTAGCATGGCTGTGTCTGTGCGCGCCGGCGCGCGCGTGCCGGTGGCGGAGTGCCGCGCCGCGCGCACAGTCAAGAACGACCCGCATCAGTGGAAGCTGCTTTGTGTCGAGGGTGAGTCTGCTGCACCCACACTGTAAACTCCTGTGTTTTAACCTTCTCCCTGGCTCACCAATACACCAAGATCGAATCCCTCGATATCGGTAGCGCCGCCATTCCCTTGTGTCTGTCCCAGCCCCCCTCCAGGCTTTCCCCTCCCGACCCCCCCGTCCTGTCATCCGGACGTACGGATGACATTGACAGGTCGGGAGATTGACACCGGCAGTTACCTCACTTACTTGTGTATGTGAGATAGGGTACAGTATCTACTAAGTAGATACAAACACTACACACACCACACACATACTCGCAACAAAACCACAAATACATATTTTCACACACACACACACCTTTGCTACAAAACCAAGCATACATCTTTACACACACACACACACACACACACACACATTCACATTCGTCTCGAATACCGAATATGACGGTATAAAAACACACACCAATGGATGAATCTTTGAGATATGTCATCATACATCCATGGATGGAAGGGAATCGAGTTTTAACGAATGATTAATGTAAATAAAAGATTAATGTACATTTGGTGATAAGATATAGAGCGTTTTAATATATTGATTGTTGTTCCAGAGCCGTTCGACCTGACGAACACAGCCCGGTCGGTGTACGACCCGGAGACGTTCGACCGCATCGTGCTCACCTTCCGCACGTCGGCGACGCGGCTCGCCGCCGGGCTGCGGCTCGCCGCCGCCTGGCCGGCGCCAGACCGGTGATGTGCAACTACCTGCCGCGACTCTACCTACTCTCTCTGCACTGTGGACTTTGCGATCTCTCTCATACTGGGGAAATGCTTGTGACCTTTTGTTTGGTGCGTTTTAATCGGTAATCGAAAAGTATGTTTTAATCGGTAATCGAAGATTACGTTAATGATACGCACGGTTATCGTATAATGCGTTGTAATCGTTCATTCGGTTTTCGAAGAATACGTGTTAATCAGTAATCGAAGAATGTATCGGTAATCAGAGGGTCTTCTAATCGGTAATCGGTCCGTCTTATCGTTTAACAAGGGATTTTTGGCGCGTTATAATAAATGCTCAATCGATTTTAGGATTCTTTGTTGAATCTGTCTTAACCGAAGCGATCTGACGTTACTGCAAACTTGCTATTACCTAGATCTAGCACCTTGTGTTAATTATAAGCATTGAATGAATGTTTTCTAAATAAAACCGCATGGAAATCAACATTATGCGGTTTGAAATAGTGTTTAGAAGTACTATACTATTATATTAGCGTGCTGGTGTGATCGCACAACACCAGTTGTGGATCGCGGCTGCAGCTTGGAGGTAGCATCAGCTCGGGAAGTCAGGTTATTCGCGTCATTAAACCTTTTGTAAATCCTCTTGTACCGAATGCTTGGTGTAATATCCCAGTGTTCCGTCGACGGTAATGTAAAGGCTACAGTGCAGTTGTAAATAGCGCCCGCTAGGTGGGGACACAAGTGCTCTTACGTGCCGGGCCCGGACCGAGCCGAGCCGGGCCGGACTCGCGACGGAGGCTCCACGCTATCAGATATTTATTTATTGCACAGATTATATATTTATACCATTGATAGGATAGAACAAATGCCACTATGAAAATTATATGTTTACATTCCATAGTGCCATATTGTCTAGTTATTGTTTTAATTAGTTGCGTATCGGTCGCCGGTCGGTTTTTGAATGAGTTTTTGGCGACACGACGCCGGTGTCGTGTCGGTGTCGGAGATCATCGTTTTGTAGTGATGTTTCTTTTGTAACAAATGTATATGAAAGCTGGCCGGGACGGGGCATGGCGCTCCAAGCCGAGCGTCTGTGCCCCGCCGCGCGCGTCTCCCCCGCCCCCCCGCCCCCCGACCCCCGCCCGGCGCGACATCTCCGCCGATTAAATAAGCAATGGAGCGAGCTCAAACCAAATATTATTATAAACCAAATACTCGTTGTGATTAATCGTCCAAGCTCGCTCCGTTGGACTGTGCATCGACGGAGGGCGCGGGGCGCGGGGTGCGGGGTGCGGGGGGCGCGGGGAGGAGGGCGCGGCTCTCGGCTCGACTTTATACAAATCGTTAAAATCGTTAGTTAGCACTCGCTGGTAGGCGCGGCTTGCCGCAGCCGACACAAGACTGAATAGCGATCATCGAAGTAACAAATATTAGGGGACGTTAGATTATGCTAGTGGTGACGAGTAGTCGCGGCGCGTCGCCCCGTGACCAGGTGGCTCTGTGGCCCGTGTCCCGGAGGCCCGTGTCCCGGAGGCCCGTGTCCCGGAGGCCCGCGGCTACGTCGCGATAAAACAACGCTGCCTCACAAAAAAAGCGTCCGTTCGTTTTTAATATATTTATTGTTTGTTTGTAAGTTATTTAATGTAAATATTAAGAAATGAAAAAAAAACATAAATATTCGTTTTAATGTCGTGTTCATTTTTGTAAATAGTATTTTCGTGAGGAGTAAAGAGTAAATGACAAAAAAAAATATATACATTATAGAAAAAGATATAATGAAGTAATGCTTGGCGAGCGCGGGGCGCGACGGGACGCGGTGACGCGATGTGGTGCTAAATTTAGTGTTGTTGCTCGAAATATGCAAATTTTGCGGCTCAAATAATAAATAAATAGTACAGAGTATCAAATTATATAAAAGTTATGTACTGAAACTTTTATTTAAATGTACAGGCGGTAACAAAAGTAAACTAACTAATATTGAAGTACCTCAAGTCCTACATGGCTGCTATTGTTGCTGGCTGTACATGATGATAATGTGATATTTGTGGATTTGTATGACAACAAGTTTCAGTGTATTTTGTTGACAACGTTACTGTTTGCTTCTGAACGGTGCTATTGTTATTTTGCCCCTGGAGCCGCCTCCAGTCCTCTGCACACTCGTGTCGGATCTCATTCTGGCAAATCTATTGTTACTTTCAGTCCGCAGTATACTCTTACTTGTAGCAACAGCTTATGGATAATGTACTTTTTAGTCATCAAAATCACAAAATCATTCTTTGGTCATATTCCAACTTTGCCGACCCTGTCTTGTTGATTGGTTACCATAAAGTATATTTCTATTCCTCGTACGTTAAATTATAAATGCGCCTTATAGCCTTATAACTTGTAATTAATTATTGAAATAATAAACTGGTAGATGTAATGTAGCCATGTTCCGTTTGTGTTCGGAATGTGGTCTCATCGTTGAGTGATATTGTCCGAAAGCAATAAGTCATTAGATAAGAGTTGTATGCCTTATTCGACTATGCATATCTATAAACATACAAATATTGTAAAATAAACTTGCTTTATATACGCAAGAATTTATTATAGTCTAAAAAAGATGCCAACTTCTAAATATAGGAACAAAAATATCCAGTTTATTCCTCGACTGACTAAAAGTAAATTGTTGATGCATGTAAAAGTTTAAATATTAAAGTACAGAAATATGAACATTATCACTTATTAAAAATTAACTAAATGAACTCAGAATGAAGTCTCGAGATTATATTTTTTTATTATTATTTTACTCAGTAGCATGAAATAGCATGAATTTTATTAGAGCTTCACAGTGACGCTTTCAGCACTGGTCTGGTCGCGCGACTTCTGCATCACGAACACTTCGCTTACATTTCGCTAAATATGGAGAAAATTATGCTAGATATGTGCCCTAGTCGATGTCAAGTCACTTGTACTTGTACGCGAACACTTGTTTCGTTTGATTGGTGGCGTCACTCTGATATGTTTCCACAGATGCCAGTGCGATGTTATACCGTAAGTTACGTTAACTAGCCGCTAGATTACTCTCAGGATTGTTAAGTTTAATATAATTTTATTAGAGAATGTTTGTCGCCTCGTTACCGAGCCCGGGTACTGCCCGAAGCAGCACATCATTCGTTTGTATATTCAAAATGCCGGGCAATTTTATATAGCGTTATGTATTATGTATAAGTTTTATAACGATTTTACATAAGAGGCACGTCGACGCGCTGAATTAATAAAGTACAATAAATAATTTTTAAAAACTTGTTATTTATAAGAAAACTGATAATGTTAATGATACAAAGGTGTCTCAAAAACTGTTTAATTTTTGAAAAAGTTATAAAAAATAAAAAGCTGACACAAAATAAATAAAAAACACAAAAAAAATTAAAAAACTTAAAAAAAAGAACAAAAAAATATACAAAAAAAATCTGTAAAAACTAAAAAATCATTTTACGTTGACTTCGATCCGAGTCAGATAAGAGCGCGGGCGACCACCGGCCCGCGTGCCGCGTGCTGCGTGCCGCGTGCCGCGTGCTGCGTGCCGTTACCATCTACGGTACGCGCATTTGTTTTACGTGTATTCATATTTTACGTTTTAGCAAAATACATAGAAGGCAAAATAAATAACGTATTTATTTCTGAAACATCATTTCACATCAAACATTTTATTGCAAGATTTGGTTTGTTTATAACCTTTACACATTTTGGACTGTTTTAAAATCAAAGGTATGCCTTCGTTTAAATTCTCTAGTAAACTTAACTTCCCGTAAAATTATTAAGTAAAGGTACGCTAATTATTATCAAAAGTACACAACATATTTTTGTGAAATAAAAATATTTTAATAGCTTGTACCATACAATCATAATATTTTGTAAGTATTCATTTTAAACAAGCAGAAAAACCACAAAATATATTTGATAGCTGATGTTTAACTCAGATCTTAAAATATTTTTCTGATAGTATTTTGTTAAACCTGGGTGCATTACATAAATTCATTAATTTAATGTTAATGAATACATTGTATTGTAAAAACAAAATTCTGTATTTTTGTTGTTAAATGTTTTTCAAAGGGTTGCGGCTCAACGCTATCAAATCTGAAGAAAACATGACAATCATGTGAGATTTTTTATAAAACCTATCCCATCAGAAAAAAGTCAGGCTTTGTTTAGTGGTGCAGTGATCTGAAAAGAAACATTTGTTAAGTTGGCAGTTTATCTAAATTCAAAAAAATTGAATACCACTGCGTCACTACAGATTTACTCTTAGGTCTCTTACCCGACTGCCGAATGAAGGGTAGGTTTTTCATAATACTTACCCAACTGTAAAGCCACTTATTTGCCAGTTGTGTAAGAGGCCTTTAGAAGTGTTGCATCACATAGGTATAGAGAGGTATAGTTGATCGAAGGGTGCACGTTGATACACACTTTTTGTTTTCATTATAGGTTTGTGATAGCGATGATTTTCTCCAAATCGGTGCTTGTATTTTGTTCTTCGGCGTTCTTAGCTTACAGTTAGCCAGTCACGCGCTTCTCGCTTAGGACTAATATGAAAACTGGTTGTGAAATTCCATCTTTGTATTGTAACGCAACTCCACGTTCAATAAATAAAATGCAAAAAATCGCAATCGTGAATTGTTATGAATCGGTCATCGCTTTTTTATATATATTGTAAGTAGTTGTATATTATAAAAAAAAACCGAATATTTTGTCTAGCCAGTAAACTGCCTGCTAACATTGTTTTATAAAAATATTTTTGTCACTTTTGACATTTTTTTTTAACTTTTGTTGCATTTTATTTTATTGAACACATGCGAATTTTGTCTTCATCGTTGTACAAAAAAATATATTGTAAAGAAAATATTCTGTAATAGTTAAAATATATACAAACTGCCAAAACCACTTCTTTTATTTGTAGTTTTGACCTTACCTAATAGACGAGAGGTTTAGGTGTATATTCCTCCTAGCACTATTAATTGAAAATCATGAATTTTATAATACGTTAGTCTATCCCTTTCGAACGGTTGAATCAGGCAAAGTAATTATTAATCAGCCTGCATATACAAAACGTAGATCCATGGCACTAAATTTTGCAGTAATTCTAGTCTGTATAATCAGTTCGTAAGCAGCTGTGCTGTCGGGATGTGTTCTCCAATTTCTATTACAAGCTGGAGACATACATGGGTCCTCCTCAGCTTACACGTTGATGATTTTTGCCTCATTACTGAAACTATACTGGGTCTAGAGGCCTGAGGTTTATGGTACCTAGTATTTCAGCACCTAAATAATGATGGCATAATTATTCAAAAATCTAGAATGTGCTATTTTATGTGTATGCTGGGGACATACATATCAATTTTATCACTAGTACCTACTACAGTACCTACATCCATCCTATTATGATGATTACTTGTGATGGCTGGCCGTCTCTACCTGCCACTTACAAATAAAAAAAAAACATTGCATTCGTTTTCGTCATTACTTTATTGACGTACTTTTCACAGTACAGTTTTCAAAGAATACATATCAAAGGAAGTTAGATATATAAATAATGTTTACATAATAAATGGTAGCCTTGAATTAGATTTTTTACAAAACTATCTAAAGGTTAGTCACAAACGCCTAAAAATAAATCTAACGTAGCACTTTTTATCATGTTAGTGCTTTTCAAATATTCGAAAACACTAGATTGCAATAGAATTTAATACTACGCTAGGGGGTACGGACACTAAATTATCAACTAACCGTTGTGGTTATTGTTGTACAAAAACATAATACGATTTTAAATCAAAATCCACCGCCTCAATTTTAATTTAGAAGTTCAGTTCCAATTATAAATTAGCGCGAATTGAACATACATTATCGTTAAACGTAAATAAGTAAATGGAAAAATATACATCTTAAAACTAAGATACTTTTGCGCGAGTAAACGCGTTTTACGTTTGCACGCGACGAACCAAATATGAAAGTAAAATACTGGTACCTAAATTATAATCTGCGCTAACGCAACAAGGCGATCACCGAGGACGCGGCCTATCTATACTATCGCATCGACATGCGGCATTTCATTGCTCAACTCATAGTGGTTTTACTTTCCTGAATGGAGCGCTACAGTAAGTACCCTGTCGTACTCACTATTACCATAATATTCCTATTAGATCCTACACTAACTAGTTACACACTACAATAAGTCGCGAGACTACCTACCGCGTAACTTTTTGGACAGATCATCACCGTGTGTTAGTAGAAAGTTTTAATGTGACCGAAAATAAATGTGTGTATTCGCACACTTGGCTTAGGAAAATATAGTCAGAATAGGTACGTAATGTACCTATGAATTCTATACTAAACAGAGTTTAACTAACCTACTGTTTTCACATCCATAAGAAAAATATGTGGATGGTGTGAAAAAACGTGTTATTTGAAGGTAGTCTATGGTTAGTTGATTATCCTATGGTTCAGAGATTACTTCTTCGTTCCCGCGTTCTCTGACGCATCCATTTTTTCTTCCGTCTTGACCACTTTGCCCTCTCCTGTAAACAAATGACTTTGCGCTAGAATATAGTTACCGTACAACATGCACGTGATATTTTAGATGGAGTAAGATCAGAGTGAACAATTTTGTGTATCTCTGAGAAACAGAAGTGCAGCAGGGTTCAGTGCCCTGGTCCGGCATAGAGTATGGTATGGCTTACCGTTGGGTTGGTCGCCCTCGGTGTCGTTGGAACGCCTGCGCTTGCGTGGGTGCTTCCACGCGTTGGCATACTTCATCTTCGGGAGCGGCTCCATTTCCAGCACCTAAAAATCATACATTGGTATTGATATTCTGTTCATGGTCTATGTAATAAAAATAGGCATCATGCTGAATGTCCTAGCGAGTATTCCATTCTTTTTACCTTGTGAATCTGCCTAAACGCCATTTGTCGCAAGAATTGTTGCGCAGAGGCAGTCAGGTCTTCACGTTTCTGTGCAGGCATGTTGCCTACAGCATCCTGAAAACAAAACAATGTACCATTATTATCTAATTAATACACATAAGTAATTGAACCTTTTATGATAATATAAACATTGTTAAACGATGACCAGTGGAATTTGGGCGATAGGAATTGGCAAGAGAGCTGGAAAAAACATCAACTTTTTCTCGCACATTTGCATTGACATTGCGCGCTCCATATTTGTAGAATTTCCTCCAGGTCACAGAATACCTAATGCACTAGTAATATCAGAGGGTTGATATTTACACACTGCAGGTCGAACTTCCGGTTATTGTTTTGCGATGTGTGGCTGACCCTACCTTGGCTTCTAGCTACAAAGCAATTTCCTTTGTTCAGGACTTCGGCTGTAGTGTTTAAGTGCTTAGTAGAATGAGAAAACATTCAAGTCCTAAGTTCGCGAGGTAGTTTTGTTAGTTTGGTGAGTGCCGAGTGCTTAGTGAACATGTGTAGAGAGTGACTCACCACGAGTTCCTTCTCGCAGGGGTCGCGCAGGCCTGGCCCCTGCTCCAGCAGCAGGCCTCCCGCCACCGCCTCCATGGCGCGGCGCAGCGCCTCGCCCGGCGACAGCGCGCAGCCCGCAGAGTGCATCACGCCAGATATCAACAGCTCCATCGCCTGTGCAACGCAATACATTATCATCGTATTTATGAAACACAATACACGCTCGTGATCGAGTTTAGAATACCGTGAAGATCGCGATCCAGTATAGGTAGTGTAAATATACTCACGTAAGGATTGAGAGCGGCCCAGTTAGGAATGCGTCGGCACAGGTCGCGCATGATGCGGATGATGATGACGCAGGACTGCAGCGTGGCCGCCCTGGCCTGCACACAGAGACACAGTGAGCCGGCGTCCCCGCGCCGCGGCCCTCCCCGGAGGCTATGGCCGCGGACCGCACAATTTATTGCTCCACTCTCACTTTAGATTTACTTCGAAACTATGAAAATATGCAAGGACCCAGAGCAATAAATGTGGAAACTTAACTCTCACACAAAATAAACTGCGCTTCCATCATCGCTCCCGACAAACGGCTCACAAGTGCGGGGAAACGCAGCTCGCTACATCTAACAAGCACTTGTAGCCACATGTTTACGGGAGATCTCCTTTTGCAACTTTCAAATAAAAAGCTAATCTGATAGTGAGAAATAAAACAAACATGTGACTAAATCGATAACGTGCGCACTCCCTCTAGAAGTACAAAGTATTATTGTAATCGGAGCGTGACTAGTGGACTAGTGGGTTAGTAAAGTACAGTTCATGTATATGTGGTGTGGAGTGCGCACATGTTACGTTTGTATACAAATAGGCTGCAGTACCTGGAACCACTTGGCGTGCCGAAGGGCGGCCAACGCGTCCAAACACTTCTGCCGCGGGAGAACGTCCTTGTCGTCGCGCTTAGTGTCGCCGCCCTCTAGCGACAACACAAAGGGTGTTTGACCATCACAATATCCACCAAAACGGGGCAAACACGGCAGCGGGGCCTACGGGCCGACGCTATGGGGCGGAGCGCGACGCGGCCCTGCGGGTGGCGGGTGGCGGGTCGCGCCCCGACATAACCATCGAACGGGGAATGGATGCACTTTCAATGATCTTTGTTAGGTTACCTAATAAAGAACCATCGCAAGAGAGCAAGATATCCTACTTTGATATAAATACAAGGATAAATAAATAGCGTTAGGGCAAGAACGGTAACGGTATGGTTATATAGCGATCGGGTAGAATGTTTGCTCCGTTTCAGTAGAACGATATACGATATACCACTGCCAAGCAAAGCCCGAGTGATATCTCGGGAGATGATCAAAAATCCTTTTCTTCTCGCGCCGTCTTATGCTAACACCTAAAAATAAGCATCGAACACAGAGCCCGGCGGCCAGCGCCGGGCGGTCATTGAACAAAGTATCTTTTTATTGCACATTTTAAATATTAAGTAGATAAAACTTGAGATGTACAGAATAGAAACATAATAACAACAGTAGAATAGATAGTTTGTTCTCACAATCAGTTCCCAGTCGGCGTGCGGTAACGATCTCGACTTCCAATTTCAGCTAGTGTCAGGGATCGTCTCGGATTAGTTAGGGGCCTGCATCGGGGCTGAGGTATCATTACGAGAGCACATTGTAAGTGAAATTGGGTCGATATCGGAGCTGGCGCGGCGCGTGGCGTACCTGTGGGCTCGCGCATCACGGCCGACGTGAGGCTGACCAGCACGGAGACGGCGCCCTCCGACACCTGCACGGCGCCCTCCGCCGGCAGCAGCTCCACCTTGTACTTCAGCTCCTCGCCGGGAACCTGCACCATTCGCTGTTTGCTTATTCCCATCAACACATACTTTTGCTCTAATACAACGTCCATTGAAATGGTGATGCTCGGCGGTTCTGGCTTAGCAGCTAAGCCAAAAGTGCTTCTTAGAAATAATATTTAAAAAAAATTCATGAACATTTCACACCCTCTAAGCAAAGCTGTGCGCTATGGGCACTAGATTGTTGATAGAATACTCATATTTTTTTTTTAAACACATACAATACATAGTAATACCCAGACATCGAACAAACATCCCACGACCCACAGCGCGGAAGGTAGAGCACCGATTGTCGCCTTCTTGCAGCTGAAATAAACTCTATGAAATAAGGGTAATTTAGGTAGCAGCACCGAGTTGTAATGTTACCTTATGTTTGGCGAGATGCGCGGGCAAGTCCTGCGCGACCCGCTTCAGCAGCGTGATGGTGGGGCGGTCGTGGCACAGCACCACGAGCCGCACGTCGCGGTCTCCCTTCAGCAGCAAGCCCTTCGCGAGCAGGCCCACGCGCATCACGCCCTTCAGCGCGCGCGCCTGGCTCGCCTCGCCCCCCGCGCCCGCGCCCGCACCTGCGCCCGCGCCGCCGCTCTCGCCCTCGCCCATGAACGAGAACCTGCACAGGATGTGCATGTACAGTACAGTCGTGCACTCGCGGCCTCTTCTTATCATTCAACAACTACGTGTCACGTGATTGAATAGTGCGAAGCGAGCGAAGGTTGACCAGCGAACAAGACATCATCCGTTCAAATTGAACTCAAGTAAGAGGGTGGTTTTAGTCCAAGTTAGGGAGTAGAGTTCTCGTCCGCCTTATCTTGCTTTCAATCGATTCGCATTATGGGTGATACTTTACGGATTTGGGGACTTGTATCTGATATTGAAATACTGATACAGAATACGCGATCCCCATTATTTTTATAGCGATATCCGTAAAATATCAATAAATAATGGCATGCGTTCTAATGGTCAATATTCCAATAAGGCTACAGCATGCATTCAACTAAAGACATTTCGCTGGCGACCTTTGCAGAACCTCCTTCCATCTTCCGAGCTGGACCACTTTATCAAATCACATATTAAGTTTTGCAATGAAACTACCAAAATCATTTTAACAGCATAAAAAGTACAATACCTGAACACAGGTCCGCAACATTACCGAAAGATCTTGAGCCATCTGAACTTCTAATATAGTATTACTGCTTGGCGGCAGCAAACATATTTATTACTTTCAATCCATCTACAAAACTATCATTTCCAATACACTAGAATCAACTAACTACACACACATGCACGATGAGAACTATGACGACACAATATGTAAATACACGAGTATGCACTAGTCTAGTCTAGTGTAGTGTAGTGTAGTCTAGCTACTCGATCTACAGTAACGGCGTATGGGTCACTCACGACGCTTTCGTATCTTGCGTCTCCGTTTTCGCGCCATTCTTAATGCCTTCTACTTTATAGGACCGCCAAGCGCTACCCCTGTACACAATGCAATTAATAACAAGTGCAGAAACAAACAAGGAATGGAGCTACATGTCACTTCGAGTGCGCTACGTGGGGGGTGGTACTCACAGCTGATTGTCGCGACCGTCCTCCTTGCCTTCCAACTTCTCATGTTTGACCTCAGTCTTGATTGCCTTCCCTCCCTGTGAGACAACAACATATTATTTTACCGAAACGAGGCGTCGTTCGCTGTACTGTGACAGTGCAATACTTAAATGATAGCTGTTCTAGTGGTTTTTGGCTTCCATAGTTGGGGACATTGGTACGCCTAGGATTTGAGCCTTGGATTACGAATAAATATGACAATCACAAGCTGTCGCTAGCATATCAGAAATACACTGCGCGGTGACGCTACAACGTTAGGCGATCGAGCTGACAGTGACTCGCAATATGACTCGAATACGTTAGGGCCAACGCACATCTATCGACAAAACTGTTTTGTCGCGCACTTAGTGACGTGAAAATAAATTTTCTGTTATAACGAAAACAGCATATGACGAGGAAGCACTCGTCATATGCTGTTTTCGTTATAACGAAATTCACATCAATTGACACGACGCATGCATAAAATTATGTTTACCTATCTATTATAGCATTGTTTAGTACCTACCTATTAAACATTGCTTTATACGCACATACCAATAGAATGAACTGTGCTTTTTTAATAAATAAGAATATAGTGTAATTATGTAGTGAACTTAATAATATTATGAAGTACTTAGCATGATGCTCATTAAATAAGCAAGTAACGAAAACAGCAAATAAGACGAAGCATATTGTGACGAAAAAAGTTATACTGACAGGGTTTGTCACGAAATTATGAAGTTTCACATCACTAACTGTTCGACAAGACGTTTTGTTTTTGGTTTGCGTTCGCCCTTAGATTGACGTGACACGGCGACTGTCAGCTTTGTTTGTGTTCACTCTGAGCATACCTTGGACCTGGCAGCGTCAGTGAGCGCATCTGAGAGCGACTTGAGCGCCTTCTCTGTGTGCGAGACTGTGCGCTGGATCTCCTGGATCTGCGTCTCCGTGGGGTAGATCTCGGCGTGCTTCGCCAGCACGTGCCGGTCGTCAGAAGTCTCGGGGCGGCGCCCCACCGGCCCGAACGGCATGCCCATGCCACCCTGTGTCAACAACCAACCACTTATCAATATGCACAACTTAACTGTGAAACCTCTCTCTGTCAATGTGACTGCGGGGTCCCCATCCAAACGATGTCCCATTTGCTCGTTTGCCCCTTGTGCCCTAACACCTGCACAAGGGATGACCTCATGGATGCCGCAGACGAGGGGGTAAAGGTGGCGAAATTCTACTCGAACTTCGTCTAGTCATACCATTGACACGCAAAGAAGAAGAACTGTGAAACCGACAGTGACAACGCTATTTGTCAGGCAACATCCTAGTAATGGAAATCCGTGTTCTCGCCTATCCTTACGAGTATATGGGGGGCAAAGGCGCGGTTTTATGTATGTACGTTTCATACAGTCCCTGAAGTTTTTGCCAGTGGTCTTATCACACCCGGTATGAATATGCTAGCAAATTAAAAAAACCGGTAGACTTCACCCTTGTACGTCTAAGCAGGTTTCCGTAACTAGATAGGTCACAGGCAAACCATTTTCACGTGAAGGGTAGCCGTTACTTCAACCACGCTGCCGACTCCACATCGCGTACAATATTGTGTTTACTCATATCCTCCTAATAACCGGTACTCAAAACGGCTTTGATCCTTTTTACGTAAGTAGATAGAAGTGCGTGTTAGTACTAGCCCCTTAGTAGAGTTAGTGTTGTTAGCGATGCACTTACATGGTGATGATGCATGGGCGGCGGGACCGGCCCGCGGCCCCAGTAGGGCTCGGCGCCGCCCTCCCAGTACATCATGCGCTCGTCATCGTCCATACCCTGCGGCAACACATTCACTTAACAACACAACATTGTGAGAACCTACTTTTCACGAGAATAAAGTGTATCTTCTTTTAAATTAATCTGGTATATGAACAATTGTTTTTCATTTATTCAAATAACACGTGGCCTATGGGTGGAACTCTGCTGGAATAGAATCCTTCTGGTGCTACTTTGTTTGTCCGTTCTTCTTGGCTGCTTAGTTTTCAGTACGAACACGCACATAACATTCTACAGTGTTTGTATTTAAGTGAATATTTTTTGGAAAGCTACCTATTGGAAATATTTCTTATTAGAGTGCTAAGTTACCTGATGCACTTAGATCTACTAAAAGATGAGCTACAAATTATATCGCGTGCTTCAGTTGAAGTAATATTTTTATTTGAGCTAAGGATCAGAGTGCCGTATCGTCAACAAGTGCACGACGGCGAGGCGCGACACAAAGTGTGGAATAACTCGACAGCTAGGGACGCGCCGCGCCGCACTGCCTACTCTACGACTCGTCATCAGGTCTCATCATATCCAAATTCATTTTAAAACTACCTACTATAAAACCAGTGACAAGGTGTAAGCTTGCATATCCACCGTGCGTTCGTGTATGAGTTAGCGGCAAAATCTGGTGAAGGCGTTTTTAGGCCGCCTTAAGGCCTCCTTCGCGGCTGAACGACTGCTGGTCAGAACCGATAGTTTAACGTGTCCTCCGAAGCACGGAAACGCTCAGATGTATGCCACATGCGGTCACCCATTCAAAAAGTGACGGCGCAGAACGTCGCTTAACTTTGATCGGTGAAGATTGACTATGCAAGCCTAGCCACGAGCATATCCACCAGAGGATGGGCAGCACAGGCGAGTGGAGTGCGCGGAAACAATCAATCAATAGTATCACTTCATTTGTCATGTGAAGTGATAGTGAAGTGATACTATTGGTCGATTGTTTCCTCGCACATCTCTGATGGACACGCAGTCTAAGGCAGGCCTGCGCAGTGCACGTATGACGTATGACGTCGACACACGCACCATCATTCGCTGAGCCTTCGCCTCCGCGAGTTTCCGTTGGTGCATGGATGGCTTCACCTTCACTTCTAGATCCGGTTGCACCTGTTGACAAATACCAACCTTATTCTACAAGCTATAATGATTATTATTCAATAACTTGTGAAATACCGGTGGATGTCGAAAAGGTGTTCTAATTGACATTTGTGTGATGTATCATGTACCGAGTACCGTGGGTAGCCCATTTGTATGTTGGACTAGCAGTTACCCGCGACTTCGTACGCGTCTACAGTTTCCGTGTACATTATATTATCTGTGCGTGTACCGAGCGGATACTTTGTGAAACTTGACATTACACCTCATTACACCGAACTCGTACCTACTGGAATGTCAAACGCTAGTCGTTAGACCAAAGAGGTAGTACTACGCCCTGTCAAACTGACGTGACATGACATGACAATGAAATCCTCTTGCCAATTGGCGCTGCTAATCCTTTTCGTTCATTTTATCCTGTAGATCCTGTTAATTATTCGGGATAAAAAGTAGCCTATATGTCAATCCAGGTTACGAACTACATATATGCCAAGTTTCATCCAAGTTGGTTCAGTGGTTTTGACGTGATTGAAACACAAACATCCAAACATCTAAACTTTCGCATTTATAATATTAGTAGGATAGGATAGTAGGATGGAGAGTTCATATAACAGCATTGTATCAGGACGACGAAGATGCCTAAGTGTGTGTTATTAGTGGAGGTAGTGTAGTGATGGAGTCATTCTCATGCGTTGCTGTAATCACGCGACGCGCGGATCTCTTGGCAGCCCGCAGCCCGCGGGCCGCCAGGCTCGACGCGCGCCTCAAACCTTTTACTAAATAATCATTGAATGCTCCTCTTAGCAATGCTACTCGGGTAATGCAGGCCGCAGGGACGAGCGAGACAGTGGGTAATGCAGGCCGCGCGAAGAAGAGATAGTGGGTACTAATTAACTAGATAAAGATAAGCGCTTATTACATCACACTTCATCCAGACTTTCTAATTAATTCTTTATCAGAAACTGATCAAGTAAGAGAAACCGCTGATATAATGATATAATACTGTCGATTCTGTTGTTGCATTTTTCTAAACTAACCTAATTTGACAGCACTAAAAATGTTGATGTCCCTTTCTCATAAACTGAAACGACAAAGACAGCTATAATTTTAGCGCTGTCAAATTAGGTTAGTTTAGAAAAATCCAACAACAGAATCGATACTAATATCTACTTTCAAAGGACTTGTGACCTTACTGGATTTGTCAAGTATACTATCTGTGTTCGCCTGAATAAGGTGCATTGCAATAAGCGCTGGTGGTAGCGGTATGTATTACCTTCTTCTTGTACTGCAGTCGATGCCTGCGTCCCTTCATGTGCATCTCCTTGGCGTTGGGGTCGTTGAACTTGCAGTCGCAGAGCTTGCAGTTGAAGGAGATTGCCTTGCCGTCCTCGCCGCGGATCTCCTCGATGTAGTCCTGTCCCACAGGCTGCACCTCGGGCTCCACGTCGTCGTCGAGACAGACCTCCTCCTTGTCCTTGTCTCCTTGAGAGAGGCAGGCTTTTGTACCGCTAACCGTGCTCAGACCCCCGCTCGCTACGAACGCTATCTTCGTCGTGCCGGCGATCGTGCGCTTCGGTGCGTTCTTTTCATTGGCTGAGTCGAAAAGTCAAATTTTCTCGTTTGAATGTGTGCGAGGTCAGGGAAACGTGATAATGTCCGATGTGACCGTGTTGGTATTCTTAATCGTTGATCATGTTTTCATCGGCTCGCCCGATCGCCGAATTATTTTCGACCGATCCTTGCGATTTAATACTCGACGTTTTCTAATCGATTCCGTTTACTGTCCAAGCGAATAATGTTGACGCACGTCTAAGAATACCACCGTAAGTTTATCACTGCGACACAAAATGATTGACAGCAATTTTTTCCGTAACTCATTATCACGTTTGGCTCGGCCGACCGGGTACAGGATTCGTGGCACGACAAGGGTGCGCCATTTCTACGGCAACATCGTTATTCGTAGGATTCAGTAGTCAGAGCAAGGACGACGTAGCAGTCAAGCAGGCTGTGCAGCTGACATGCCATCTTACATAATACAGAAAATAATAGAGTTCGTATAAAAAGGCAAACGGTCACACTCCATATCTGTATATCGTTAGTTGTTTTGAAAGAGAAAATTTGACTGTTGGAACATTCGGCCAAGGTACGCGGCGTCGATACAGATATGACACTGTGGCGGGGGTCTGCACTGCACAACTGAATACGCTCTCCACCACGACACGCGCATGGAGACCATACCCATACCCATACCCATACCCATACCCGAGCGCTCAACACAATACTCATTCTAATACTTCAACAAATAAGGCTCTTATTCATATTCTCCCAACATTTTATACAGACTATAAAAATAGGCCACTTTCAGACGAAAGTGACAACTGGTTTAGTGGTTGTTTAGCTAGTGAAGCTCTCGCGGCCAATATGAATAACACCGTAAGAAAATAAGTATACATTCTACAAAGGAAATTAATAATCATACATAAATTATAAAATAAATCTTCTAAAACTACAGCTGATTCTAATAATTTAAATAATATGAACCAAAATAAATAATCTATCTAACACAAAAACATCGTAATGTAATCAAGTGCTTGTCACGTAGACCAAACTATAACTCATTTATGAGTTTACAAGTTAGGTTTTGGTGTTTGTATGAAAGGGTCTAATTCTACGTTATTTTTAAACTTACCGCCAATCTTGGTAGGCTCTGTAGATGGTATAGGTTTGCCAAGCATAGTGTGCAGCTTCACCACCTATAACAAATCAAAGTCATGTAGTGAGATATTTATTTGTGCCATGACACGACACCGGCATGAAACGATTGAAACACAAACATCTAAACATTGACATCCAAGTGATAATACAAATATGAAAAATAAGATGTTTGGATGTTTGTTTCAATCACATTGCAACTGCTGAATTATTAACTTGAATGAAACTTGGAATATAATCGTTCTTAACTTGGATTAACACTTACCTAAGCAATTTTTTATCCCAAATAATTAAGAGTAGCTACAGGATAAAATGAACGAACGGGATTAACAGCAGCAATGAAACATACTTTGACACAAGGACGACGTCACGGTCAGTTGCTCCTGAGAGTCTAGCATGAGTTTTGGTGTATAAAGCCGGTGTTGTCTGACATGCGAGTATAAGTTCGGTATAATGTGAAGCTTCTCAAAGCTAGTTTATAACACTAGTAGGATGTTGAGTGCACGTGTACCTTCTGATGCTTGATGCCCCGGACGTGCGCGGCGTATGCGTCGGCGCCGGTGCACGTGACGTCACACAGCTCGCAGCGCAGCGCCCCGCCCCCCGCGCCGCGCCCCGCCGCCGACGCGCAGCCTGCCGCTGCCAGCTTCACCGCCGCCTCCTTCTTCTTGTGCTTCTGCCCTTCCAGGTGCTCCTTGTATGTCTGTGCCCAAAACACTACCAGCTCAACGACCACGCAACAACTCTAATACCTAACATCATCTCGACTTATTCAAGTAAACCAATCACAATTTAATCTCTAAGTGCATAAAAACAAGACAAAGGTCCGCGTGACTTTTTTATATGTATTTAGGAGACTGGGTATGATCTTTTTTGATGCCAAATTTCGGATAGATCAAAATACAGTTCAATGATAGTCCTAGATTTTCAAGAAACTTGAAGATTATTTCAGTGAATTTCAAAGTGTTGTTCATTGGATCAGAGTGCCATATCGTCAACGAGTTCGCGAGCGCGACGCGCGACACAAAGCGACGAATAACTCGACAACAATACACGCGCGCCGGCGCATGGCGACCTCTACGACTCGTCATCAAGTCTCATCACATCCAACTCACAGAAAATTCAATTTTCTCATCACAGCACATGACCTAACGATTTCATAACCGGTTACCCCCAAACGCATTGAGATGCAATGTTAGTTTTTTTAAATGAAAAGGTGATTTTGTTTCTGAAATGTTAAAATCAGGCACATTTACATGCTAAAATTCGTTGCTAACGTAATTTTTTCACACATGATTTATAAAGAACTATCCGTTAGATATGCAGTGAGTAACAACTAATATGTGAAATAAAAAGTACTTATGTAGAACCCTGAACTTTCTTATTGCACCGTAAACAATGAAACATGAAGACTAAAACGCGTCCTCGTCTCAGCATCACTGTCAAGTACCTGTGGTCCGGCGCAGGAGATGCGGCACACATCGCAGTAGTGTAACTGCTGTGCCTTCGGCTGCGGCTTGGGCCGCCGCTGCTGCCCGGCCGGGTTCACGCCCCCGGACTTGTTGTAGCTCTTCCAGCCGCCACTGTACAAACATATACTTTTATAACCATGAAGTTTGCTTGCCAAATAAGTGATCGACAAAGGAAAAACCATCTCGGCTAATCAATCGGTAACTTTAATAACACACACAGTGAATCAAGGAAAAGCCAGAGCTTGCAACATACTCAGTTTTTGTTTTTCTTTACAGATGTTGCTTTAGGTGATGAAAACTACTCAAGCAACACACATTTCGTATTTTTACGGTAGGATCAGAGTGCCGTATCGTCAACAAGTGCGCGACGGCGAGGCGCGACACAAAGTGTAGAATAACTCGACAGCTAGGGACGCGCCGCGCCGCACTGCCTACTCTACGACTCGTCATCAGGTCTCATCATATCCAAAACGTGTTAAGATTTAAAAGTGCTATCAAAAAGCTTGTAGCTACCCTCAATATAGAACATGATGCAAATTACAATTCGGGATAAGTGCTGTGGATTTTAGTAGAGTTCTAATTTACAAAAATCGAATATAGCAAACGCCCAACAAAAAACAGTTGGCTACAGATTCCAAATCTGTAGCCATAGTTGGCTACAGATTTGTTGATTTGATTTGTTGGTTGGTTAGTCTAGTGACTAAACTAGTCTCTGTAGCTAACAAGAGATTGGTGTTGTGTCGAGTCTCAAAGGGGTCCCTTCAAGAGTTTTTACGACAATTTTCAATGAAATTCAATGAGATAATGTAGTATGTATGTAAGACTAACCCGCCGGTGGTGTTGCCGCCGCCGCCGCCGCCCTTGCTCTGTTGCGCGACGTACATGCTGGCTGCGTTATACAGAGCGGTATCATAAGCTGTGTTGCCGCGGCTTGTGGCTTGCTCTGCACAGATAATACATTTTCATTGCATTCCAGTTGCCTGCATGCACGCAAATGTATTGAAGCTCCGTGTACATTTATCGAGTTTAAAATACAGTTTAAAAAATGTCTGACAAGTTTAGTAGCTGGTTGGTAATGGTTTGCGCTGTTTTAAGCAGATTTTTGGTTAGTTTCTTATAGAGTAATGTCAAAAAGCTATGCTTGAATTCTGATTCAGACTTGACCAAACTTAGAGCATACCAGCCTAGGTTTCATTTTTGTTACTACCCGATATAAGAAAATTACAAGCATACAAAATGAGGTATAGGATCAGATTGCCAAATCGTCATCGAGTCCACAAGCACGGATGCGCGTCGCAAAGCATCGAATAACTCGACAGCAAAGCGCGCGCACCTGCGCATAGCGGCTTCTACGACTCGTCATCAACTCTCATCATATCCAACCCACAAAATTACACATTGACAAATAAAGTTTGGTACAAGGACGTGTCGACACTCGCTACTACACTCCGTTTATGAAATGTTACTGTGGGCATTTCTCTGCGTGCTGTGAACACAGTCAGCAGTTGTGGCGAGTGGACCATTAGATACGAGAGAGCGGTTGTGTTGTGTTGTCTCACGTTTGGTCTGGTGCTGTGACTGCTGCGAGGCCTGGTAGGTTTGCGGCTGGTAGGAGGCGGCCGGCGTGGTGGCGCTGTAGACGCCGCCGTAAGCGGGCTTGGCGGTCGGGCCGGAGCGCGCGCCGCCCTGCACGCAGATCAAGTTCTATTGGACACGACACCTGCATGAGTACATGTACACTGCCATGCCAGACCCATTGCCTTCCCAGATACACACCTACACTTCACATTTACTTTACTAGTATAGTTTAACCGAGTCACCTGTGACATTTTACTGAATAAATCCTTATTGAACTGAGCTAATAAAATAAACTTTTTTTTTGTATATTACATATAATCTTTATTCACAAATATTTACAATATTTATAATATGTACAAAATACACATGAAGCAGTTGAGCTATCTACACACCGTTGCAAATTAAAATAAACTGATTCACAAAGTTGAAAGTTGTTGTGAACTTATGCAATTGTAAACAGAAAATTCTGTTATCTTGAACTTGGCTTGACACGCTGTCTAGAACTTTCCTGTGGCAACATCTTTTAAAAATTGCTACAAAATGTTGCCTGTTGAAGCGTTTATGCTCGCGCATTGTTTTCGAACGTGAGCTTAGTTTTGTATTCAAAAACAAGTTTTTTAATGTTTCAATCGAGTGAACTCCTTGTTTGTTTTATTTGTTTATGCAACTCATTCAGCACTATACATAGAACTTTGGTGTGATTAACTTTGATGGCCAAAATAAATTGTAAATACTAAAAATGCACTGCATGTAAGTATGTGATAGGAATAATAGAAATGTGTAACTTTGCCATAACACAAGCATCAGAAAGCAATATCTAAATAGTTCAAGCTTGGTACAGTCAGCCACAAAGTTGATAAATTCAAGTTTGCATTAATTCATTGAATGTATATTATTTTATTTATAGATTGTCTTTATTTATTTTAAAATTTCACACAAATAAGTAGTGCTAGGACTCCTCCTAGGAGTAGTGTAGACACTACACTACACTACTCCTAGTGTAGTGTAGTGTCTTTGGTTTAGCATTTCTAAATTAAAAACTAGATAAAATATGTTCAGTTATTCTTGTTGGTGATTGCGCAGGATAAAATAAATGCAAGCTTGTTGTTTCCTGTATAAACTCAACTACTACTTTGCAAGTTGAATTGAATAAAATATACATCTGAATAAACATACACTGAACCAATTACAAAATTCCTACAAAACCAAGCTATCCTCTTATTATTATTTATCGAAATTGACATACTTCCTTTACTGACATTTGCAGTCAATTTAGCTAAAGATCACTTGAGAATAGTTCTAACCTGGTGACCTGACTGAATATCTAGATCTAGTAAGAACCTGACAACAGCTAACTATACAGCAAGACTAGGTTCGAAAAATTAAAAAAAAAAATATAACTCAGGTCTCTATTAAATATCATTGAACACTGGAATACCTATTGATACCATAGAATTATGTTTTGGTTGTGTTGCAGGAAGGGAAGGGGCTAAGCTTTGATGAGATATTCCAGTCTTAATTTGCGCACCCCGCCACTTCACAATGTCTCCATTGTCCATCGGAAAAGTGCTCTTGTTGTTTACGATTATTTTAACAACATCACAGGGTTAATAAATATCCTCAATAGTATATCCAAAATAATAATTAAAACTAATTGCTGTGCATCAGCGTTAAGAACTCGGTGGCAAGGCGCGCAGGTATAGGCCAACTGTACATTATTAGAAAACGTGTGATCATGAAAGCTCTGATCTAAAAGCTCCAAAAAGTCAATCTACTACTTGCAATGTCATAATCACCCATCAAAGAGAATTCTTATAGCCTCATGTGCAATCTGTAGGTGTCCAGTATCCAAAATGAATAGGTGGAATGCCTGCTGATGCGCGGGGAACGTTCTCTGATAACAAACAGCACCCAAGACTGGAACATCTCAAGCAATACTTAACAAAATTCACCTGAGCGTATGTAGGTGTGCTGGAGTATGTCGGCTTAGCGGCCGAAGCGTCGTAGGTAGGCTGCGGCTGCGGAGGAGCGGCGGTGGGGTAGGCCGCTGCTTGCTGGTAGTATGCAGACTTGCTGGCGTCGTAGGCGGACGCCGCCGCCGCCGCCGCGTGCGCGTGAGCGTGAGCCGCCGCCGCTGCTTGGAGGACACCACTTATTGTAGCAGTACAAAGGCCTTAGCACAAATAAATAACAGTAGCATATCCAAATTACACTGCACGGTATTACAACATCCGGCGGTGGAGCTGGCGTTAACTCGCAACATGACTCAAGTACGTTAGGTTAATGTAATATAATAACTGTCAGATTTTATGTTCACCCCTCAGTACCTTTAAGTTGACGGTATTAGTGGACCAGTGATGTACATTACTGTACATTTTACAATTCTATGATTGTTTTATAAACTAAACCACCCAAGTTCTGACCCACATAGTGTGTTGGGTAATTAGGTACTTTACTGAAAAGCTGTCTGCTCAATGGACAATGCTTATTTTAAATCAGAGTAATGCTCATTCATGTATCCAGCTAATAAAACTAAGTTTAAACAACCAATACGCCTTAGCAAGAAAATACTTTGCACATAGCTCTGCATGGCAGGACAAAAATCCTACCTGTTTTTAGTGATGGATATCAGAAATCCTGTACCTACAGATTTGAATTTGTTCTGGCTTATTGCATGGCATAATGGTCAGCTTTGTTCATTGACTTTAGAGTTTAGATAAGTGTTTTCGCCAATAGGGTGACATGCAACTGCAATGAAAATTACCACTAATTCAAAGCAAAGCCTCATTATAGTCTGTCCAAAAGCTTCAATCCTAGTTTAGTGTTACTAAAGTTAGAGGACTGATAAATTATACCGGTAAAGGAAAAGATATTATAAATATTTTAGTTTGGCTAGGTTTCCATGCGAAGTCATGGTCAATAAATTTGACAGTATTGGTCTCGCTATGTACACCATCCAGATTGTGCTATTTAGAGGAAGGTAACTCTGTGGACCCCATACATGGTGAAACAGGGCACTAAAAATATCTACACCGCGTATACATATTATTCGGAGCTACAATAATTAGATTGAGTTAACGATACGACAGAAACACCGCATTGTTATCGATTTTTTAGCTTGTGCTAAGTAGACTGTTTTGTCGTCATTGAAACCAAATCACTAACTATACCTCCGTCGTCTATTTACTACGTCTATTTCTTTTGGAGTTGAATGAAAGTGGTACCTTGAGTGGCTGCTGCCGCCTGGTAAGCGGTGTCGTAGCCCGTCGCGGCCGCGCGCTGGGTGCCGTACGTAGCAGCCGTCGCCGCGGGGGCTACGGCGTACCCCGTCTGACCACCGTATGCCGCACTTGCTGTAGCAGCGCTGAAAAAACCACCGACTTGGTTAAATTCTGACGATCCCAGGGCGGTGGAAAATACCACGATCGATACTTCCGAGACGCCATTTTGATTAGATCAAACAAGAGCACAACCACAAGGCACTTTTGTCGCGCAACTTGAACACTCATCTTGCACGCACTTTATTGACTTTCAAATAACGAAGATCGTATCAACTCACCCGTATTGGGTTCCTCCATGAGTAAACCCAAAATAGTTATTTGCTGCCATATTTTACCAATAATACGCGCAGAAACGAGATGCTTCGTATCGTAGCGGAAAAAAAGAAGAGACCGGCGCGTTTTGTTTGCGACAGCGTTTTCCACTTTTCTGTCTGGCAAAAACCAAAGCAGAGACAACAAAGTTTATAAAAATGGCGGGCGGAAGTTAGTCAACAGGAAATTACAAAAAGGGAATTTTCGTGCTGCCACTTAAATAATGGTGGCACTTCACATGGCTATTTGTATTTGCGTATTTGGCAAACAAATTACCACGTGTGGACCAAAGAGTATAATAAGTGTGGACAGTATATTTGACAAAGTATTGTCCTTTATACCTATTTGACAAAATATATGACCAATACCAAATACGCGTTAGGTACAATACCAAATATGCGTTAGGTACCGTGCGCTTGTCGGTTTCTCGACGCAGATCAAAGGCGTCAAATAGGCAAATACGCAAATAAACATGAAGTTACTTCGAAGATCATGCAATTTTTGTGGTTCGAGAATGGTGCGAGTATTTTTTTATACCTACCTACTCAAAATGTATGAATCAGCCTTGTTTAGTCTCAAAGTGATGGGCGCAGTGCAATGCATCAATGTGAGCAATGTACTGATATAGGCCGAGGTAACCACTTAACATCAGGTGGGTCATCGGCTCGTTCCATCATTTTAGATTGTATAGAAAAAAGTACACGAAAATCGTTTACTACTTGTATACGTGCTACTTCCGGTGCTGATGTAGCCATCGAGCACATAACCAATAGACGCCTAAATAGGGCGAGCGCTTTCAGTCAACGCTTACGGAAAATATCATTGCGGAGTTCAACTTAATTTGGTTGGCCGGCCGACGTCACGGACGTCACCAACTTTGCATCCCTTTCTTTGATAACCAATTTTATATTTGCTTTCCTTTCTTATCGGTAGCGCGTGCAAGTAGTGATGTGCCGCTCCAGGCCGGGTAATGATCAGCATTTATTATCAATATGGGTTTATTAAATTACAGTAATAAATATTTGCGAATTCTGTAAAATCGATTGATTGAAATAATATTTAACGTTACATTGCTATATGGTATCTATCTACAAGCAATAAAGTACCTACGTAAATATTAACCTTTAGATTTATCACCCGATCATTACGAAGCCAGATTACTACTGACTCACTGATTGACATAATTGTTCTCATTGATGGTAGTGATATGATATTTTATTGGTGAATAGAGGGACAATTAGTAATTTTGATTGCAAAAATAAATAGCATCTCTTGTCTCCCGGACACTCCCCCTTTTGATGTTAGCAGATGCCGTCGTGGTTGAGGGCTTTTGATTACGGAATGGTATAGTTCACTTTTTGAAAGAACTACATTTTTTTGCGAAACGACCCGTGCTGTCCTTGACTTTTATTTTTATTTTTCGGGCGTTTTGAAGAAGACTATTTAATATTTATTTTTTGCTCTAATATTTAAGGTAGGTAGGTAGTAAATTATACCTTGTTACAAGTTATTGTTTTCGTAGAAACTAAGTCTTACCCCATCCCTAATTATGTTTATGATTTGTCGTCAGGTGGTCGTGATCTTGAACGGACCAATCAGCGTTCACTTCCCAGCGCCTGCACACCTCAGTTGGTTGACAGACTTGTTTGTATAGCGAAAAAATAGGTATTAGGTGTCTATTGGTTATGTGGTCGATGGATGTAGCCATACCGGTGATAAAAGACTCTCTCCCTGTTACTAGGGTAAAGTAAAAGTAACAAATAGCAACATCAACAAAAACCAAAGATAATGAACAAGTACGACATGGCAAAAGGACTAGTATCCAGCGCCAGAACAAAATTAAAAAAAAAACCAAAGATAATGTGCCACTCTGGTTTCCCACAGGTAACAAAACAGGAACCAAGAGAAATAATAATTGACTTGACATAATGTAGTTCGAAAAGAGAAACTATAATGTAGCTTATACATGTTGGCCCAACGTCGACGAGTGAAGGCCAACGCCAACGTGTGGACGGTATGTTTGCCTTGCCTTGCCATGGCTCGGTGTCGCTCGCCTTAGTTGGCCGAGTGCTTACAAGCGCCAACGTGTGGAGAGTACATTTGCAGTGACTTGTCATCGCTTGCGGTCGCTCGCCGCCACTCGCCTCACTTCGGAGCCGTGTCGGTTTTTAAATCAAAGTCGCGTGGAACTGGCACCTAGAATCACCTAGTTATATAAGACGATTCTAAATGATCCTTGTGATTTTATTGAATAAAGAAATTTTGACTTTGACTTTGAAAGGCGCTTGCCTGCGCTCGGCCAACCGTGTCCACATGTTGGCCCGCTCGTCTACGTTGGCCGCTTGCAATAGTTTGCGTAGGCTTGCCAAACATGTGGATGGTAGTGGTAGCACTCCGATTTGCTTACGCTTGCTTACGCTCGCGTTGGCTCGCGTTGGCGTTCGCTCGGCCAACATGTATTCGGGCTTTTACATTCAACTTTCATTTTTTTTTAACTTAACTACGCTAGATGCTAGGGGCGGCTTGCACCAGAATCGCTAAACGCGTTTAACTCTTAAATAGTATTTAGCGAGTTGTCAAGTCATACAAATACGACAGATTTAAATCGATTTAGCTGTTAAATACGTTTAGTAATTCTGGTGCAAGACGCCCTAGATCTAGCTTTTTTTTGGAGTCAGACAGCTAAAATTTTATGAAACTTATCGTTATTATTTTTTTGGCTACGTTTTCTAGGGCAACTTATTACATAACTACAGTAGGTATATTTCATGAATTTTAATTCTGTAAAATAACATTAAAACTGTTACTGTGGAAACATTAGTCTTTTTATCGGAATTAAACTTACAAAATAAAGCATTGACAACATTATTACAAAATAGGTAGACAACAAACAAGTTTGGGGTATCTGTTAGATGTAGAAAATGCCATTCATCCAAGTAATAATTTGAATATTATTGTGAGTACATTGAGGATAATCAATGGAACTGAAACAAAAGAAAAAATATTTACTATTTTTTGTGTCCATCATAGCTTTAGCAAATAAGCCTAAAATGGAAAAAAAACTTGACACAACTCTTTAGAATGTGTAGTTTGCAATAACATGTAGAAGTACAAACTTACTTCGAGTCACAGTTCGGATTGATCTCACTAAGTTCAATATCTGGAATTTTACTGAAGACTGATCTGTGTATCCTTGGTTTTGAGTATTGGCTCCCCATCCCACTGAAACAAAGCATAAAAGTGAGTTAATTAGAGTGCAGTTATTCAGTGAAATCACAACGCTTTGACTCTGAATGAAAACTGATATAGGTTTTCTTTTTATATCCTCTAAAACTGGTGCTAGATAGCTTAATGGCTGAAGCACCTAAATAAGTTGAAATCAGATTTGTACACATACTTTTTTGCATAAATCTTTCTTCATGAAGTACACAGACAGCATTTAGACATAGCAGAGAGGCTTCGAATAAATTCCATAGGGTCAACATCTTGTATAGTGCTTTAGTCCTCAGCAAAAACTAATAGATGTCCTCGGTCTCAACCAAATCAGTGAGCGTACGCGTAGAATACCTTCTTGTTCAATCTGTTTTCATTTGAAAATATTCGTCAAAGCAATAATACGCGAACAAAACAAACACCGCAAGGATAATGATGATTCGTTGATGGATTTTGACTTTGACAATACATGAAATATAACGGTGACAGAAAGGTGAAGGTAGGAACCATAGATTAAAAAAGCTTTTAAAAGAATTGAATTGATGAAACTGTCAGTTTGACAGTTAAAATGTCAGTCAGTTCGTTTGTCAAAGTCGTCAACTTCGTCAAGTGCCACACACGGCCAAGCCAAACAAACCAAACCTTCTTCTCTTCACCGGTCATTTTCATCACCTACTCAGATCTCCGCCTCTTGCTAAAAAATTAAATAGATGAAATTATAATCTGGCGACGACGAACAATGCTCGATGCTCGATCGATTCTCGCCTTTGTTTTGTAATAAAATAAAGACGTACGTACGTAGGTAGGTAGTTCAATTTAATTTTGTTTCGGTCAGTAAAAGGACGTCGATTTTTAAAAAGTAATTATTACGAACTAATAATCGTGTGCTTGACATACCTAGCTGTATTGTAAATGTTATGTGGTACTGGGGGCTCCTAGGCCGGCTATCGATTTTACTCTATACAACCTTTTCTATAATCTGAGTAGGTATACAGCATCTATTGGTCTGTGCTCTATACGTATTCTATTCGTAGATTTCGTAGTCTTTCTTTCTGTACCTAGCAGCTACTGTACCTTGGTACTTGGACTCGAATCAAATTTCAGCCCTTTTTGAACAATTTTTACCTGTCTGTTGTTTTTCAGATTGAGAAATGGCAGCTCATAATGTCGTTATTCTTGAAAATATTAAGTTGAAACGGTTAAAAGAAGGATTACTTGGTAAACCGCTTTCCAGAAAAGCGACCGCAGTTTCACATTCTTACTCTAAAGAGGGTGGACTACATTTAGTCATAGAACCCCTGGACACTGCATTAAGTGAAAAAGACAATACAGACCAAGATAGACCACCATACATGGAAAGTGATGCAGGTCCCAGTACTTCTCACTTGGAATTGGAGAAAACAGATAGTTATTCTGCTGATGATTTAAAGGAAGCGGCCACCTTCACATCAAGTGAATTAACAGGAATTACAAGAGTTGAAGAACCTGATAGTTCCAAAACAAAAAAGGGAAAGAAAGTAAAAATATTCACAGAACACACTGGTCCTGAGTGGCATAAGGTTTGCAACAGCATCGTGACCAGGCCTATAATCGCAACAAATCTGCCTAAAGTTTTTCAAGATCTCCCAATATTTGGCAAACCAAAAAATAATGCTGATCTGAAAAGTTTCCAGGATAGAGCTTGTCGAGAGTTTGTTGGTATACCTCATGATGAATATGATAAGTTGGAGGAATACTGCAGGTAAATTAATGAGTCAGATTTGTCCCGTCACTGGCTCTTCAAAGACCTATTATGGATGCTAGTGTGGTGTACAAAATATTGTGTTTTCTTTTTTCGATGCATTTACAATTGATGCTAATATTGAATGTTTGATTACAGTCCAGAATTGTTAGTATCTGGTAGAGAGATGGAGATGTCATCGCTACGACCGACGCAAGGTCTCCTGTCGGCCGCCATGGCCCTGCGAGAAGAGGAGAATGGCATGGTTGCCATACCGGAAAAGCCCAAACTTATCACTCTAAAGAAACTAAAAACCAGGATCAAAGTTGACCTAGGTCATGTCATTCCTAGGAAATTGAAGTATAGAGGTGTTAGACTTCTTCCTCTGCAGAATCAGGTAAAAGTTAAAGATAATTGTAAAAATAAAATAGTCCTAGTGTTGCCTTTGCAGTCTTTGAGTAACTAGCTAGCCGTGTTGTATAGTTGTTTGATTCAAAATAATACTGTCCATGTTCTTATTTCTCCTTACCTTAATCTTGTTTAAACATAGATGTTTGTTCTATGTCTGGGTGTTACTATGTATTATAAGTATGTATTTACAAAAAAAAAGTATATAAGTATTCTATCAGCCATCTAGTTCCCATATCACAAGCATTGCTTAGTTTGGGACTAGAGGGTGTTGTGTAAAATGTCCCTGAATATTTATATTTATTTAAGTAGATAGGTACACAAACATACCCAACGTCTGGGCTATCCCTTAACATCAGATTGGCTATCGGCTTGTTTCATCATTTAGTTATATAAGAAAATGTCGCGTCTTCCTGGGGTCTTTATAATGAGCGGTAATATTCCAGGAAAAAGCTCCGGAACCAGACCATAAGCCGCCAGATTTGGAGCCCGGGAAAGACATTTTGTTTCGCGTGCGCGTCTACCGACCCTTTGCCTTCTCCTTGCAGGGCGCGCGCCAAGGGGAGGAAGCGAACCATGTAAGCTTAAAAAAAAAAAGTGTGAGAGGGACGATATTGTTTTTGTGTGGAACACGCCGCGCGCGCCTCCCTCTATTGCACTTCCTTTCTAACAATTCTCTGCATTGTACCAGCGTAGATGGTTATATTGAGTGTCTAACCTGACATAATATGGCCGTGTGTACAGTACAAACACCTATGTTTGCAATCTATGATCCACAGTATGGAAGGCAGAGCTATACCGGCTGTCATTAAACTTGTCAACTCCAGTTATTAATGAAACGTTTGACACATGGTGGTATGTGCAGATTCGTGGAAGACACTCCGTGTTCAACTGCGACGTGGTGGTGGTGGGGCGCCAGCGGCTGTCGGAGCTGCGAGACCGCATCGTGTGCCGGAACGACCTCGATCTGCGGCTCGACATGTCGGAGCACCCGGACCTGCCTCCCCCTGCCACCGCCAAGGTATGGGGAACTAGCTTTACATACACAGATCATTCTTAATTGTACACAACCTGCCTAAATGCCGTTGGAATACTTCTCTCTCTCCAGGAGTCGTTTCCATCAAACTTCATGTTCATAAACAACGTGTTCTACGTGGACCGACGCGCGCACTGCCGCGACCTCTCGGCCGTGGTGCGGCGCTTCGCCCAGGAGCGAGGTCTCGGCACCTTCCCCGTCAGGGACATGTGCCAGGTCACCATCCAAGAGCTGCAAGTGCGGCTGGCTTACCCCGAGGTAACCTTTACACATCATCATCATTGTCAGTGGGGATCGAACCCACGACGTTTCCTTTGATGCAGGGATGAGTTTAACAACTACTCTACTGACTCTTACAATACGATCGGTGAATCTTGCGAAGCGTAAAGTTGGTTCATTGTGATTTTTGTGAAAAAATGATTTTTGACTTTGATTTTGTCATTGATCCATTGTGGGGGGAGCGCTTTGCCTTCCGGTGCGTGGTCACAATTCTAGTGAACTATTATTTAATGAAATAGGCTCAAGATCTCCGAACGGCTTGTTTATCACGAAATGTAGTAATATAAATGAGAATAAATTATTATATGTAGCCCTCTGTGTCCCACTGCTGAGCAAGCCTCCCCCCATTCTCTCCACACCCGCCGATTCCGGGCTAGACTCTGCCAATCTGGCAAAAAGGAAAATAAATTATCCTATCCTACTAATATTATAAATGCGAAAGTTTAGATGTTTGGATGTTTAGATGTTTGGATGTTTGTATTTCAATCGCGTCAAAACTACTGAACCAACTTGGATGAAACTTGGCATATATATAGTTCGTAACCTGGATTGACATATAGGCTACTTTTTATCCCGAATAGTTAACAGGATCTATAGGATAAAATGAACGAAAAGGATTAGCAGCGCCAATTGGCAAGAGGATTTCATTGTCATGTCATGTCACGTCAGTTTGACAGGGCGTAGTACTACCTCTTTGGTCTAACGACTAGCGTTTGACATTCCAGTACGAGTTCGGTGTAATGAGGTGTAATGTCAAGTTTCTCAAAGAAGTATCCGCTCGGTACACGCACAGATAATATAATGTATACGGAAACTAGACGCGTACGAAGTCGCGGGTAACTGCTAGTTAGTAATATAAATGAGAATAAATTATTATATGTAGCCCTCTGTGTCCCCCTGCTGAGCAAGTCTCCCCCCATTCTCTCCACACCCGCCGATTCCGGGCTATACTCTGCCAATCTGGCAAAAAAGAAAATAAATAATTGTTAAGAAAACTTTACTAAATTGTTGCAGGTGTACGTCCACCAAGGTAACTGCGAGCACATATTCCAGTTCTCCGAGATCCGACTGGTGAGCAGCAGCGAGCCGCTGCACCTGTCCAACTACCCGTGCCACACCGCGGTCTCGCAGCACCAGACGCTCTACTGCAACAACTGTGCCGAGTTCGCTGCGCGGTGGATAGTCACCGCGTCCAAACGAGTGCCTTTCGACCCAGCATTCTTCTGCGAAACATGCTTCTTCAGCTACATGTACAAGGATGGGAGGAAGGTGGAGGACTTCAAAGCGTTTCTGTACAAGGGCAACGAGATCAACATGCTGCGGCCCAACATGGACTTGGATCACAATTTGAATATTGGATCGGCGACGGTGCGGAACCAACTTCATATTACGTATTGAGGCGAAACGGTTTGTTGGACTTTTATTTACCTCACTGTATTTTTTTTAAAGTCTAAGTACATTCTTTTAAAACTATGATAATGTGGGAAGGTATTAGGTATCTAATCTACTCAATACTTAAAGTGGCCTAAAAAAAAGAAGCTAGCAACTAACTGATTCGAACTATGGTTGAATTAATTTAAGTTCAGTTTATTTTAGTGTTTGATAGGTTTCATGGAAAAAAGTGCAAGAGCCAAGTTTAAAGAGCTTAAAATAAGTGTTGGTTTTCGTAAGTTTTATATTCAAAGTGAATCGTTATTACCAATTCAATAAAGATTCTAATCGAGGTTGTTGTGTCTTCTTTTCGAATACTTCTAAATCAATCCGCTATTAAAAGTACAACTGTACTCGTCCCAACCCCATGCCTTAGGAAATGGTCTACTTAAAGTTGATTCTAACTAGCTAGTTTCGATTAGTTCAAAAATCTTTGACTAAGTTACTAAGCTGACAGCTATTTTAACAATCCTCATCAGTTTGAATTGAACTTAACTTTCTGCAGTTAAGTAGTCTTGGACGTGCCCTGACTACTCGCTTTAGATGATCTTACAGTCTGGCATGGAAACCAGTCTTAAAAGGTTTTATGGGATTTGATACCTGCGTCTTTTTATTTTTATTTTATGCATAGGACATCCAACAAAGTTGACACGATAACAACAGAAATGTCATGGCAATGGGCTTGAACATGGTTATTCATTGTCCTTTATTCTCCGTCTAGGATTGTAAAATAAGCATTATCTGTAGAAAACTTACTGTAAATTATGTAAGGGATATGTGGGTCTTGCATCATTTTAAAATTCCCCGATAAGAACTCTTTGTAAACTATTTTACACGGATATTTTTGTGGCTCTGCCAATGTTCCTCACGGCTGCACACTTGCAAAATGATAAACAACAATACTAGAATGCAACAGGTGACTGCAGATGCATCCGCTGTGAGCACAAGTAAACAAGCTTATCCTGTGACCTTGGCTCCCTGAGGATGCAAGGTACGTGATGCAATGCAACGCATTCCTTCGCGCCAAGCTGATTGATACTTTATCTCGCATCAGTAGCTGATTGCAATGAGCGTTCACACGCCAACGTCAACCTATTTCTGGAGTGTAAGGAGGTCTAAGGTATTACCTACATTGTTGTGAGCATACTCATCTATCTATACTAATGTTATAAAGAGGAAAGATTTGTTTGTTTGTTTGCAATAGGCTCCGAAACTACTGACCCGTTTTTAAAAATTCTTTCACCGTTAGGAATCTACACTATCCCCGGGTGACAGACTATATTATATTTTCAAAAAAATTGGGATCCTTACTAACACTCCACCCGTGCGAAGCCGGGATGGTCTGCTAGTAAATTTTAAGGTCATAGAGAGCTTTATGATATTAGATAGAGAGAGCTTTGGTAGATACTATAACAATCACTTAGCACTTCTTTAAGAATTTGAGAGATTTCTTGTTACACCCGTGCGTGTTGTCTAACAGAATTAGGAGTTACTTTATATTTTTTTAAGCTGAAGTAACGAAGGGACCTGGTACCTGTCCGTGGACACTATAGTAGGTATATCCAAGAGTTTAAATTGTTAAATCAGGTTCTATATTAATTGAAATCAGGTTCAATTGAAATGTTTTTAAAAATAACAAACATCGTAGGTACATACATGAATCATATAGGTAATCTATTGTGGGTTAATTCATGTTGCAATTGGCGTACACTGCGTGCAGTTAATCACACATAGGCTTGTAAGAAGGCTAAACACCCACAAATTCTTATTATCTCACATTCCATCGTGAGATGACAAATCGTTCCATCTTCATAAACGCTGATCGGATGTGCATTTAGGTCTAGGACTGAAATCTAGACCGATTTAGTCGAATAGTCCTAGGGCGAAGTGCAACGTTCACGTGATAGATGAATTGAAAAAAAAACAATCCAATGCAATCACATGTATTTTACCTTTAAATCGGTCCAACGCCTTAAAATTATTCATCATCTCAGATGTCAGTTCGCCCCTCAGAAGATAGACGCGTTTTTTTCTGATGTAACATGTAACATAACATTTGTTACACGCCCACTTTTGTACAGAAATAGTGTACACAACGCTATAAAAATAACGCATTTTAAACAAAAGCAACACATAAACTAATCATGTAAGTAGCTCTGGGATGTTTCCATACTAACGGGGCTATTTTTCGCCCGATGGTAAGTGGTAAATTGCAATCACGATGGCGATAAGTGCAGGTGGTAAGGTCTTCCGCGGGGGCGCAAATCCTTCATTGTCATTGTGCTGGATTAGGTAGAGTGGACACAAGTCCTTGACAATATGCTATGCTATTTTCATTCTATAGAGATATGTACTAGAGTTGTTCATATTGTACAGGGGTACTTTGACACCCTGAAGTTTTCGAGAGTGGTCTTATTACACCCTATATTTTTTAATACAACTAAATGCTGGTACAAGCAATTTAGTTGTATGTATTTACAAAAAAAAATTATATAAGTATTCTATCAGCATCTGGTTACCATATTACAAGCTTTGCTTAGTTTGGGACTAGAGGGCGTCGTGTGAAATGTCCATGCATATTTATTTATTATTATTTATTTAAGCCGATGGCCCACCTGATGTTAAGTGGTTACCTCTGCCTATAACGATGCATTGGCCCACTGAGGACGTGCGTTGTGATACATTGCACTGCGCCCATCACTGAGACAAAGGATTTTGAGCTGATATTATACCTAGTTTATTGATTCAGGCGCCACTTTGCGGAAATATTAAAAAGTAATAACCTTTATGTCTATTTCTAGTTGATATACAACAGCACCGGAGCCAGCTTTTCCCCTGGCTTCGGTAGGTTCCTCTTTACGGGACTTTTGACTGACTTCTTTAAAGGCGGATTCAGGCGCTTTGGTAGGCGAATTTCTTTTTAAAGATTAGATACCTAACAACATCTTAAAGATTCATTCGTAGTAATATAACTGAAACGGTTTGGCAGACTGCTCTATCAATGTTTATGAATTCGGGGGTCAGCTAGATGGAGTTTAGATTGGAAGGCTTGCCTCAGTCTGGTCTGTTTTTTCGTCCGTTTTTTTTGGTCTGAAAGGTGAATTAGTCGGGAGTGTTCTTAGCTATGTTTGATGAAAATTGGTCCAAGATTCGGGGGTTTTATTAATTTTTTAATTTAATTACTTGTAGTAGAGCAATAAAACTACGTAATTGCTATGACTATTAATGCGGTTCCTTCAGCGAGTCACTTCTATTTCCGAGTTGCAGTAAAATGACAAAGTAAACAAAATGCAAATACTCGACTCAAATTAACGCCAATTGTGAAGCAATTTTCAGTTAGATTCAATAGGATGATATGAGAGAGTTACTTTGTTAATTGTGCTTTACTAATCCAGGCAGTGCAGGCATATTGTTCCTGGATGGTTACAAGTAGGTACTGTAACAAGAAAGCAGCGGATACCAAAGCAAATCATTGAAGGTTCTGCTAAAAGTTATCTAAATCTTTTCGAAGAGGACCCTGGACATTTATAAAACAAGTAGTCTCATATATATTGTATTTCGGTCATTTCGGTAATTTTTCTATTCCATTATACGAGTAGAGTCGAAAGTTTTCGTTTGTAACAACCATCAGTCACCATCTCAGTAGCAATTCACTACTTCCTTTAAAACTTAGTCATATATTGAAAGGGTATTTAGTATCTGATCTGGGTAGTTCCTATCGAACGGACTAAAAGTGTGGCGCGGCCTCTCCCTTCAGGCATACAGTTTCTAGTGAGGGAATTTTAAATGCGCTTCCCAGAATCCAGGCGATATTGTTTCAATTATGCGCACATTAAGATAGCTAAATTGAATTGCAGTTATCTGTACCAATTAACTGGCCATTGATGTAATAGCGTTATCTACAGCCTTGGGTTTCTATTGCTATGCGGTCATAGGCTCGTCTATCTCAAATATGGACCGCAAATGTGGATTTATTATCAAACGTCCATTTCAGAGCCCGCGTAGAGTGACCTAACGGCCATTTTGTTATGCCGCTTCTGATTCTGAGTTCAGAAAGTTGCGTGGATTTAATCACTGTACTGTAATCTCGAGATACAAAGGTAGGTAAAGAGGTAGGTGCTACTTATCTCTAGGTTGGTAATGTTGGTATGGAGACGAATAGCGTTATTATTCAAAGCAGGCATTTACAAAGCAAATTCCGGAGTCAACAGTTGTAGCATTATGTAATTCACGCAAAGAATACAGATAAAATATTTGTTTAATTATTAATCGCAAGAAACACATGTACCTTAAGTAGATACCTGCTGATGTCATGCTGGTGTTTGATGGAGTCTGGTAGCTAATATTTGCATGCATCTACTTTGTTTTATGAAAGTGACGATTTTGCTGTTTTATGATAATGATCGCACACCGTTCGGGGTCACATAATCAAACTTTCAAACAAAAAAGTCTTATAAGTCCGGTAGAACGAACCAGTATGCTGTTCGTGGGAGGTAGTAGAGTTAGTTTTGATACTAACCGCTGTGATGGAGCTGGCGCCACCCGAAGGCTAAGCATGTAGAATGCTAGAGTTATCGGCAAAAGTAAAATCAATTGGAATCCCTGGCAGGCAGACCCATCGCCCATCATATTGATGATCGTACTGAGCTGAACGTCAGTGTAGCAAACCAAGTGATAAATTGAGCTACTTAACTAGGCTTTCGCGCATGTCAACTGGATAAACAGTGATTCGCAAGGAATGCGGCCTCATTCTGTTGGCATAGCGATGCAGCGAGCTAGAGCAAATATTTTCAACATTTTTGGCCGACTTGTCACAAAGTGCTTCCGTGTTTTAGTCCTTGTAACATACAAGGAGAAGCACTCGTTCCCCTCACAACTCTCAACAGCCTTACGACATCATCTTTTTGGCCTAAAGCTCACATTGAGGCCAACTTATCATCGTAACCTACCCTCGAATTGATAAAGGCTGAACAACAAGCTGAATACTACTAAACAGTTCGCCTAATCGTTTCAACCAGCATTCACTTAGTGCAGAGTCTGAATCTGCTTCTAGAGAAGCCTCTACAATACTCTGCATTTTTTATGAAATGGAAGGCTCATGCAACGTTACGTAGGGGTTGACCCAACAAGTCCCCATTCATAGTTTTTTTCAATAACATCACAAGGAACATTTAAAATCGTCTTGTATAACTAGGTTCTAGGTGCCAGTTCCACGCGACCAGAGCCTAGAAGAACGGGCAAGAAACTACGGCCTGGTTCCTAGTGTCTTTTTATTCCTTTTCGCCGGCTGTCATCTCGTCTTCCGTGTAGTCTTTTACACAATATTTTCTTACTCTACCAAATTAATAAAATACTTAAATTTATTAATACTTAAATTTATTTATTAATTACCTAAATTTAATCAATCTACCAAATACCAATGAGCAGAGTAGGTTCATCGTACACATCTGTTCCGTAGTGCCCTGGCTTTTAAGACGGCACGTAATTGTTTACTTTTAATCATATATTTATACACTTGTAAGTATAGCTACATATTAATATTCGCGTCTAGATGTACCACGTACAGTGAGCAACAAAACTCCTAACTTAAGTATTTTAATGTTACTTTTTTTTAAAAATAAAACAAAAATATATAGGAATGAGTTCGGGAATAATTGAAGGCTTAAATGGACCTAAACCATGGTAATACAATTATGTGGGCAGTCCAACCATCTATTATCATGATGAGCTGGTGAATCCAGACGTCTGTCACAGACAACTCAGTTTTTGATCATAATTCACTACCTATCTATCTCAACTGAACTAACGTTCGAAGATGTATTGCATTTCAGTCCACTCATTCTTCCACGAACTTACCTACTTTATAATAATGAGTTGTACCTAACACTTTATTGACTATACTTTTTTCATCACTAAGTATGTATGTAGGTAGGTATTAACTTTTCTGAAAATAAATTATGATAAGATTCTTGTAGTCAATCGTATAGGTATCTTAACAAAAGCTTGGCAATTTGTACAGAAATATAATATGAGCTTATCTCCCTGACTGTACTTACTAGCATGTGAAACATGTGCGTTTATTGCCATGAGATCATTGTGTTCATTGGGTTTTTCATTCTCGCCTGATCTGGCTGTAAATCTTTAATTTTAGATCATAATTTGAATTTACTTATAGCATAGCTAGTTTTATTTGATGAGACTCAGGATGTATCGAGTCTTCTTAAATTCTAGGAGGAAAAGATAACACCCTTCTTACAGGCAGGCTTCTTGCAGGCTTTTGATTACTTGCCTATGATCTTGCTACGGAGATAGATAGATAGAAAACTCTTTATTGTACTGCACCGGAAATTAGATATTAAACATAGTTCTATATTAAAGCGAAGTACAATGGGCGGCCTTATCGCTATGAGCGATCTCTTTCTGGCAACCTTTGGATGGACTGGATTTTAAATGTACAATAGTGACGGTGCAAAAAACAAAGACTACATTTCACAAACTAAACCGCATAAATAGATACTAAACTAAGTAAAAAAATAAATAGTAATATATACCTAACATAACCATAGAATAAACTCTTTTATAAGGGTGAATAGTGACTGAGTAGAAGCTTTTTGACGACAGGTAGGGATTTGGCCTTCCTAATATCAGCAGGAAGAGCAAAAAGCAAAGGAGAATGAGTGAAAGAGGACACTTTACCTTATAGATTGTCTCCCTCTACATAAATACTCGATATTTTTATTTATGTTTGTAAAGTAGTCAAATCGGATCTTTGCCTCTGAATTATCTGCGCAGAAGCGATTTTTGGGTCAAATTGGAGCTAAGCTAATTTTTCCGCACAACAGATGCGCAATCGTTTTGTTGTTTCGTTTGTTGCACCTAACTTCATAGGGATAAAGATCCGTTGTGCGTACTGTACTTTTAATTTTTTTTTTAGGTTCAATATTCAACTCAGAATACATTTACGGTTATTCATACACGTTTTACACAGTTTAGTAAAAAAAAATTAAAATATAACCTACATAATAATTGTCCGTGCTTTAGGTAAATACAGTTGCATTCTAACACCTTGTTAGTTAAGCTTCTTTCTAAGTCAATAGGTAGTGGTTTTTTTTGACTGAAAATTCTTTTTTTTTACTTGCCACTGTTTGAAAGTGATCTAGGTCTAGAATAATCTAAAATTCAGATTAAATGCACTTTCAAAGCACTCAAAGTAGACACTGAGCAATTCCAATGTTGGAAAACCCCAGTGAAAATAGTAATCACGATCTCCGTGGAAACGTTTCGCGACTCGTTTAGAAGTACGTTCACCTCATTGTCAATTTGTTTGATAGAGCTGTATTTGCTAGTGATTAACATTCTTGAGTTTTTCCTACACTTGATAAAAGATTTGTCACAATCTATTCATTGTAGGTACATCGGCCGACGGAATCTTAATTAGGGTCTTAATCTTAATTAGGATAGTGACAATGGTGTCTATTCTGTGGGTACATTTTTCTAAACTAACATAATGTGACAGAAAAATTATAGCTGTCTTTGTCGTTTCAGTTTATGAAAAAGGGACGGTATATTTATGGTGCTGTCAAAATGAACACAAAGGCTACCAATAGCTACTGTTCATAGTAACAAGACTTAGCTTGCGCAGTTTTGATAGATCAGCGAGGTTCCATTTTTAGTATGACCGGTATTCGATAGGTGTACCGGTATTGGATAGGAATACTTACCGGTGGTCTGAAAGCTTTCGGTAATACCGGCTTTCAGGGTTGGCCCAAACGGAGATTGACTTACCACCCACTTTCAAGATGTGAGTAGTAATGTACGTAACCTTTTACCCTTATCGCCATATGCATAAGCATGTTAACTTGGGTTCTACAGGGTGCTTCAGAAAATGTTATAGAATTGATGATCACAACTTATTTCCTCTATCTTCCTGGCATGGCAAGATTGCTATTCTTTATGTGTCATTGGTCCCTTATTGGCCACCGTACCAGTAGTTCAGACACCTTGAAATCGTGTAATATAGGAAAGCCTAGAACGGCATGAAATTGGAATATAATTCACCGTTGGGCCACGCGACAGGCTAATAAAGTTTTCAACCCAGAGCAATGGCATTTCAGAGACTGCATAGATACAAGATATCTTATCTGGCACGCTCTAGAACTAATCCAGTGACTAGCGAATTTTTTGTAATGTGCGTAAGCGCAGAAAAATGTGAAAACATTGATAAGAACTTTATGAACTTTTACAACTGGTTGTTTTCATAGATTTTGTGAAAATTGGAATTCGCGTACTTACTGACTCTAATTCTCACTATAAGTAAAAGTAAAAAAAATATGTGACGCTATTTCAGTAATTTTTACATAACTGCAATGAACTTTTGCACGTTTTTCGACCAATGGCTAACGATACCAAATACTTGTAACTGATAGTTTACTTTGTTTTACTGTTTTTCTTCTGTTTATGTACTGAATCAAAACATGCCCATAAATACAATATTCTACGACTCTACTGTTGGTAATTATGAGATGATTTACACAGCGTTAGAGGTAGCTTTTCACGCATGCCCATATTACACTACTCGATTTTGCTCTAAGTTGTAAGATTGGTGAAAGTAACCTTCAGCTAAAAATTCTCCTTTCAGTTTATAAAGTTTGTTCTCTCTATAATAATCTGTTTCTCTATCTATCTGTTTCAAGATAAGTAGGTAGCATCTAATTAGCAATCACGCGTCCCCACCGCTCGGCGCGTACGCAGGCTTTATCAACATACTGTTTGTGTTCTGTATCTAATCTCTGTTTGCAGCCTCCTTACGGCCTGACCCAATTGTTGTGAACTCAAAGTGTTTTCACGTTAAGAAAAATTCTAATGTTAATCTAAGATAACCTAAATGTACCGTTTGCATTATTGCTTGACGGTGACAGGTGAGCTTTTTGATCTAACCGCATGTAATAAGAAGCTTTTTAGTGGAGTCCTTTTTACCCTAGAACGGGGGTAGTTTTTTTTTCAAATGAATATTCACATCCGGGCAACATTAAGTACTAGCTTCCGCTCGCGACTTCGTCCGCGTCCCGTTTGATCCTGTTGATTTGCCGGGATAAAATGTAGCCTATTTGTTAATCCAGGCTACGAACTATGTATTCCAGGTTTCATCCAAATCGGACCAAGAGTTATTGCATGAAAGAGTAACAATCCTCAATACATTTATTGCTTTCACATGGTACGAGTAATATAGCTGTATAACGTGCCTGTGACAAACACCCACATACAAACATTCGCGTTTATTTATAATATTAAGTTGGATAGAATAACCCCGAATAGACAAAGTTCCAACGATTGCGTCATACATAAACGAAAGAACCAGGTATCTAAAAGCAACATTACTCCAAAACTATCTAGCCCACATTACTCCAAAACTATCTAGCCCACGCACGCCATGTATAGTCAAGTAAAGCATTTGAAACCACTAAAATGGAAGCTAGCATCACGAAACTCGATCAATCGCTTGTCAGAATAATTGTAGGTTTGAATGGAAATCGTAAACTTAATAAAGAATAATAATAAATCTGTCGTGGTCTTGTAATGTAATAGTTAGACTTCTATTCCTACTACCGCTTCCACCAGGCACTTCGATTCAAAGTTTAGTGCATAGGTATCACCAAATAAAAATAAAACTTACAATGGTAATAATGATTCGTTAGTTTAGTAATTATCGAATCTCCGTTATATTATAACCTTTTATGTACAACTGACGTGCCTCTATAGTCATCTCTCTCTAGCCTAAAAAAATTGCTGGAAGAAAACTCTTGTAGGGTTAAGCTCGCCTTTGTTCATGTCATCTGTTTTGTATTGTGTGCAATAAAGAATTAAGAATGGTGCAATTACAGGCACAATGTCTCAGAGAGATGGGCGCAGTGTAATGTATCACAGGGTACGTCGTTTGTGGACGTGCTCAGAGGCAATACATTGTTATAGGCAATCCAGTGGTTACCACATAATATCAGGTAGGCCATCTGCTTGTTCCATCATTTATTAGTATAAAAAAAACTAATTACAAAGTACGTACAAACTAAAAAAAAAGTAATCAAAATTGTAGTGATAGATGGTATAAATAATCAAAACTTCTATGCGGGCACGGGCCACCGACCACAATTTATAACTTTATGTAAATGACGCTATTTAATTATCAGTGGGGCGTCGGCAATGGCTCAATGGCCCAGCTATAGTGTGCTTATGGCCTATTAAGCGGTGCGTATGCCGTGTAACCATTACTTAAAATAACGATCTAATTTATTTGTGTATCGACAGAGGTGTACAAAAAAGTGTTAGGTTTTAAGCTCTTATTTATTTTAAAATTTCACATAAATAGGTAGTACTAACAGGACTTATTGCAAAATAACGGGGTGCCCTTCGACGTCCCCATCGACTACTATTTTGTAGTCCAAAACGTGGCCTACGTGACATTTCGTAGCTGTGAAAGAAAGCTTAGTTAAACTCGCTTAATCCCACAATTTTTTTTAGGATCGTGCAAATCCGATACTAAGCAAATTAAAAGTTGTAAGTAAAACATAACCAACTATCTACTTATTTATAAAAATGCTTATAACATTGAAGAAAGTTAAAAAACACCAAAACATTATTAGGAGATTATTTTGAAGGATTAAATAAGCAATACTTACCTACTAGACACTTATTGAATGTATGTTGTTTGATAAACAAAAGTATCAGCTTATAATGAACCTAGTTTATGACTTTTCTAAGTAGGTGATTGCTATTCTGTAATTATCTACAATATCTACTTTACAGTAATCTCATGGGTATTATTCTACTTTTCTTGTGTTATTATGAACGCTATGAATAATAATTGTTAGAATAGAGACAGATTTAACCGTCGCAAAATGGGGTAATATCCGACAGCAATAATCTAAAACTACTGATAATTTACCGGGTAAATAGTTGTGAAAAGTAACTTTTAAATTGAAACCTATCTAAAAAAACTTTGAGGATTTGGTTTGCCAAGAAAATATGAAATGTCAAACGTCATATAAAATGTACAAAGCATAACCTCGTAAACGCCGCAAGTGCGAAACAAAATGGCGTTTTAATCTCGATTTGAAATCCTCAATGGACCGTTTTAGGAACTAAATCACCGTATAAAATATATCTTACGTATCTGCATTATTGAGTAGGTTTAAGAATGCGAAAATAAATTATACCTAGTGCAGTAGTGATGACGACGGGCAAGGAAAAATCGCAACACCGCGGTGAATTTGCTGGTGATAGGTAGGTCTAAATATCTAGTCCTGCAATAAAAAAACCCTCTTTGAACGTTTAATTATAATTAAGTTTATTTAGGTAGGTACTTAATCGATTTTAGATTCAGAATCCGTCGCGCTTAAAAAGTTAAAAACTCCATCACAACATCACAAGAGATTGCTACCTCGTACAAAGTTACTAACACGGTGCTTACTGCGAACGGTTCTGTGGATCCGCGGCAAAGCTCACAGTTTCAGTGTATCAGTTCTGTGCGTAGCCGTCAGTCACTCCTCTCGAGTGCTAGAGTAGAGTGTAGTGTACGTACAGTCAGTCGGGAGAGCGCATCGGTCGGTAGCGCTACTCCCTTGCGTCTTCACACAGCGCTGCACAAAATCCAGTGGCATGGTAATTGTGATTTTTTTTAAGGATGTGTCTGGATAATAGATTTGGTATCGTATTACGCAAATTCTGAAGATATTTCGGTTATATTAAATTTTATATAAGTTTTCCATGTACGTAAAGTTTCATGATTTAATTTTTCAAGCCTTGTGTTTTTTATATTTTTAACGCAGAACAGTATACTGTAAGTATTAAAATAATTTTGCATTTTCAGCAATATTATTTTAATTTAGTTTCAAAGTATTTGAAGTGCCAGCTAAAGTCGTCTGGAAAGCTCTTAATCCGCGCGCTCATGCAACTTGGACTTGCAACTTATCAATAATCTATCAAAGTCCAGCAACCAGCCTATAAGTATCGGCACTTCCTGCAGCAAATGATACAAGTTTTGCGCGCTCATAATAGTGCCAGGGTTAAACATTGGTCAGTGATGTGGTCCCTTATCACAGGAGGAACTGAAGGCTGATTTTGCGCAATCGCACGTCCGCGGCTAACATCGCGCCTGTGGGAATCCTCACGTCTCCTTTATTGTGATACGTGGATACTTGTTGTAAATTGTAGTAACTTCTGGACTGCATAACTCTGCTTAGATTTTTATGAAGACGAAGATATTTACTATCTCTGTACTCTGTAAAACGTGGTATCTTTTCCCGATTACGACAAAGTCAAATGAATGTTATGTGTTTAATCTTTAAGTAGGTAAAAAAAAAATCTTTATGTATGATTTGTCTATAAATTGATTACAAGTTTGCATTGGTTTTTTTTTAAATAAATCCATTCTAGTAAAACCTATAAAGGTCAAAAATTACATCATTAACCTAAATCCTGATTTTGAACGCGTATGTCTCCCGTTAAATACCTGAATATATAAACTACAATCTGGGTATCAAACGATAAATAAAATTATACATCTTGTAAAGCAAGATCGAAGTGGCTCTTCCATAAGCACTTACCACATTATTTTATTTCGTTCGGCCTAGAGACCTCAGTGCAAAAAAGATCAAGACACATGTGTGCAATTTTTGCTATTAACATAATTTGCCGTAACATTATGGTGATGAGAAATGACCTACCCAAGTACCTTATTATACTCTATTCAGGATTTTTATAAGCGTTTTTGTTGCTCGATAGGTATGCCCTATTCCAATCTCAATCATCCATCAGGTATATTATCCACCATCAGAATATTACATCAAAGATTACTGACAGCCACTGTATTGAATCTTCATTGATATATTTTAGTGGTGTAAAACGCAAGTCGAATTGTCTTACAAAATTTGAGCCGAACGACCATGCACTCAAATTCAAGTATCCTAATATACCACCATACAGCAGTAAAACAATTGTGAAGTCGTTGTTCCACTTAGTATAATGGTTTGTTCTAACGAGTAGGTAATTTCAGAATTCAGTAATTTAATTAGGTACCTATTAAACTGTGCTATACAAATATTTCCCAAGCAATTGGAATCATCCATTGGCACAACTGCTTTGGAGGCATTGTGCTGGTTTCATGAGTCTTCCACGATATATTGTTTAAAACTATTTCTTTGATAGAAACAAACTAATCCGCCCCGGCTAGCGACTTCACAAAAGATTTACTATACGCTTTAACTTCTCTAAAAATATTTTAATAAAAATTGTACAGGGAGTTTTAACAAACAGACGCCATTAAGATTTTTTTGCTATATAATGCAATGGTAAACTTTTCTCAAAGCAAAACTGCGACCCTTCATCTCTACTTATATTCCCATCAAGTAGATTACCTAGGCACATTATTTTAAAGATCAAGATCAAAATGAAATAGGCGTGGATAATAATGAGTATATCAAACGACGTCGCATACTTCAGAAGTGCGTTATGGATATCACGACAGGTTAATGCGTTTATTGAACAATTTATTATAGCTAACGATCCTTGTTCTCCGGAGTACTGGCAGGTACCTACCTCCGAGGCGGCGGGATCAAGTACCGGAACACTATGATTAATTCCTTCTCTACGGGCACCGTTATGCTCAAAAATATAATACGCTGTGTTGGAGTTATCGATAAATTGGAAATTCAAGAGCTGGAATTCCTTTTCTTTAAATTAATTTTTTGAAAGCAGGCCCTGTTTCTCTATCATTGAGTAACACTATCACATGCAGATTGATTTTCCAGCCATTTTGTAATTTATCCCACTGTTTTGGACCCATAACATTTCTATTACATTGTCACTCGGCATTGTCTCGATTGTAGAAAATTAATAGAGTGGACGACATTGGCCCCCTGCACCTTTTGCATTGCAAACTAATTCTCTATTGTACTGCAGTTTATTGGCAGTCGTTATGAATAACAACCAGTCGTTAAGTGTCACTACAAACACAATTGTCAACGACTATAAAGTTTGAAAAGCTTAAGATTACAGAGCTTTTGGTAGTTACTTCTTCATGGCTTTTAATAGCTATTACAAATGTGTCTACACACACGTGATGCTCACTGTTTGTCCGGTTTCTGCTAGAGTGTGCTGAGATCATGAATGAATCCACTTACGTTTATAATGCCAGTCGCTACCTCATCGATTTCAAACATCGCATATAAATAACCTTATTATTTATATTCTGTGATTTGCGTAAACCCAATGCGTGTTTTGGAATCTCTTTCAACACTTCTTTATCAATATAAGGAAAGTACTGCTTTGTCAAGTCTCCCCGTTTTTATAAGTTACATGTCTATAGTTGTATGTAACCTAAATATTTTCTTATCAAACATATTGTTTGGATTTTTTGTCTGCACAGATGTTCTACCGTCTGCTTCTGTTACTGACACAGTTCCATTGTGTCGTGTAGGTCATATTGTAGTATTTAATTCCGTCATTGGATTAATTTTATTTCCATTTTTACGACACCCGGTCTAGAATTGGGCTCTTGAAATTGCAATAACAAAATCAGTTTCAGCGTGTTGTCAAGAGAACAATAATTAAGTACTCTATTTGCCTACAAATGTTTAATGAAGATAGGTAACCAAGATTAAATATTTGTCGCGACTTGATTTCAGAATAGAAATTCAAATTATAACATTTGTGTAGTGATAACATAGTTTTCTTATTATTATTTCGCAATGTTCTCATCATCGCAAACTATGAGCGGTTGCTTCGTTGGATTTAATAACTTTAGTTCGTAGAATCATATATTATTAACGGTGTTTTAAATCGATTAATTTATTATAATGATTATTGTCTCGGATGCAAGGTTGGCCTCTAAACAGCGCGATGATGACCCAGTTTGAAAAATTAAATTAAATTAAAATTATGATTTGGATGTGGCGGATATGTTAAACAGGATTATTGTTACTATTTTCAATTGTAAATGCTGATTCTAGTGACAGAATGCAGTTTGCTCTTCTGTAAATCTAGTGAATCTGCCTATCGCGATTAATGACTGTATGAACGTAATATCTGTTTCTCTTCAAACTTTCATATCCATTTCAGATTTATTATGTTGTATAGTACGAGTAGGTTGATATGTACCGTCTTTAGGATTCATAGTTTTTGCGCTAGAGCTTTCGTTTGTTCCGCGGTCAATACCTTTCCAATCTAGACCAGCATCAGCAAACACTTATGCATCTAAGCAAGTGCATCGATCTGAGTGGCTCTTTGATCATAGTGAAACGCACACCGCTTCCTGGTGGTGGATGAATGCCCTCCTTATGTCAGGATAGCTGATGGTTATGAAATGATATCACACGTAACACGCTGAAAGCATTTGAAGATTTGATACATTTCCTTGATCGACTGTCTACCTTCCAGCAGTCCATTGCCTTCTGTCACCGGACTTTATCTGTGAAATGGAATTGAGCATATCTTCGAACCTCAAATACACGCGAGAGCAATGATTCCGGGTCACTTAAAGAATGTTAAAAATCTCGGAAACTAAAAATGATAGGTTAATGCAATAAATTGTATTTAATAGACAATGTAATACTCCTTAAATGAAGGTATTAAAACTTCTTAGTTATTGTAAAGTTATATCTTAAAAAAATCAAATTTGAAAAAGGGCCACTTTCGAAGATGGAACTACGAAATTACAGCATTTGGTTTTGCTTTTGTTTGTAATCTGTCATTTATGTGGGTATATAAACCATGTTGATAGTGCTCTATATTCATTATTCAAGCTGAAATTATGTCGCTTACGCCTGAAGAATGCACCAGAATACTTACAATGCTGGAAACCGGCCGGAGTCAGCGCGATACAGCCAGGACTGTCGGTGTGTCGCTGTCAACAGTACAAAGAGTTCTCCGACGTTACGAAGAAACTGGTTCTAACCTACGCAGACCAGGAACGGGCAGAACCAGGTGTACCACAGCACGAGAAGACCGATACTTGGTGAACACCATGCTTCGAAATCGCTTTCTCACAGGAACTGAACTCACAAATCAGTTTCGACGCCTCGGAGGAAGTAACCCAAGTGCATGGACAGTAAGACGTCGGCTTGCTGAATCTAACTTAAAACCCCTTAGACCTGCAAACGGCCCTAAACTGGAGCGTGGGCATCGTATTTCAAGACTAAGATATGCCCAGAGCCACGTAAATTGGAGTATTGAAGATTGGTCAAAAGTTATGTTCTCCGACGAATCAAAATTTATGCTCTACAAGCACGATGGAAGACACAGAGTGTATCGAAGACCAGGGGAAAGATTCAAGCAAGCATGCATCGAAGAAAAAGTAGCCTACGGTGGTGGGTCTGTACTTGTGTGGGCCGGAATTTCTTCTGAAAGTCGCACAGAGCTGGTGATCATAGAAAACGGCTCTTTAACTAGCGTAAGATATGTGGAAGAAATCCTCAATGATCATGTTGGTCCATTTATGGTCAATTTAGGTGAGGATGCTATATTTATGCATGACAATGCCCGACCTCATACAGGTAGGATTGTGAATGACTACCTTCAAGAGATGAACATTACTCGTATGGAGTGGCCAGCGCGCAGCCCGGATATCAACCCGATCGAGCATGCTTGGGACGAGCTAGGCAGATGCGTAAAACAACGAAACCCTCCCCCAATCACGCTTCGTGAGCTCAAAATTGCTCTCACAGAGGAATGGGAGAATATTCCCCAAAATCGTATAAGGAACTTGGTGTACAGCATGCCAAACCGCGTAAACGCAGTAATGGAAGCACGAGGAGGCAATACGAAGTATTAAAATTCAAGTCAAATCGTAATAAAGTTCAAAAATTTCATGTTTCCTATTTTTGTTTTAAGGAGAGATCAGCAGTTTTTTTCTTTATGTAATTTTGTGTTAATAAAATGGTGACTCATATTTTTTTACTTTCATTTAAGGAGTATTACATTGTCTATTAAATACAATTTATTGCATTAACCTATCATTTTTAGTTTCCGAGATTTTTAACATTCTTTAAGTGACCCGGAATCATTGCTCTCGAGTGTATTATGATGACCAAGTTAAAAGTTACCTATTAATAATTGTCTCGGGATTTCCTCATTGAGCAATGAGACTGTTAAAAACTGATGATGATAATGTTGAAAAAACTGAAAAAGTAAAATAAACGGCGACTCATTGAACAAATTCATAATGCCCATAATGAATCTTAGTTTTAAAATCGATCGCTGTGAACTCAATTCAGACGAATCCGTAGAAATTAAATCCGTGTCGGAAGCAGTTCACATTTACACAATAGTAGCCACTCTAACCTACTGTGACTGAAGTCGGTTACACGCGGTTTGATTTCCGGTGACATATTCGTTTATTTGATTTAGAAATTTGGTGGGGTTGGTTTTAATTTTTATATAGTACTTAAGTAATGTTACGAGATAAACCATTTTATAACCCAGAGCTTAAAAACAACCTAGAGGCGAGTCAATTGTACTAATTTCGATTAATGTTTGCCAACTGACATAAAAATCAATACAATAAATATATTTTCTTGAAAAACTTGGCCTTGACCTACATTTATGAAAACGAAGATAAAGAGGTCAGTTTCGTCAATCGCGTAGGTACCTATATTTGAGAGCGTGAACAGATAACGCTTTGTAAATTTTATCCGAGAGAATTATGACCCGTGGCACCCACCGGCCGCTCACTCGCGAATCTGTTCTTATCATGTTTGTTGTAAAATAAACCACATTTTTGGGACTCGTCCTGCTATAGAACTTATGTAATGTGTGCTCTTTCTGTTTATCACGTGTTTGTTCTCGTTCGTGGTTTAATTCTTCAGTCTTTTGTTTAAACTATGCAATGAATTATTTCCCAACACTACAAGCTATTTGATGTAAAAGCAGATCTTCAATATCAATGTAGTGAGCCTGAGATTACTCTGAAATACAATCTGCTAATTATAGAGAATCAGGGTTGTCGTTCCTACTACAGTTTGTTTACCCGACTTCGCTCGCTATCAATCAAAATGATTGATGCTTATATATGACACCTTTTGATAATTTAATTTGCAATCTAGTTTACTTGTTACTCTTATCGAGTATCCTGTGTTTGTTCGTTACTAGGTTAAAATAAAACATCTTATCTTTTACTAGTTAGTATGACATCCTTCTTTCAGCTAGTAGCTTTAAGCCAGTAAAAATAAGAATATAAAAATATTAATAAATATTATGTTACAGGTAAACGAAAATAAATAAAACTATAAATCTAGAACTAAGCAAGTCTATTTATTACGTTTATAGGTTTATATATATGTTTTTCATCGGCACATATGTCTGCATGCTAAAAAGGTAAACAGCTCAGCAATAATTTTGGGCGTGCTAACACTCAACGCTGACTTTCAGCTGTCACCAAAGAGGAAAATAGACTTTTCACGTTTTCCAGTTAGTATATTATTATTTGTTTCATGTCTGTGCTTTATCGCTTAACATATTTTTTTTGAACATAATGACTTTAGATTTTAAAACTCTGCTAACGAGCATGAAGACGTGAAAAAGCTTTAGTGAAATACCTGTTAGCTAAAAAGTTATCTACTAATTGATTACTTCAATACAGATTCTAACAGTTACATCATTGATCAAAACTAGTTTGTGGAAGGGCTCATGGGATTTATCGCGTTTATCAATAGATCAATCACGGGCTGTCAATGTCATGTTTTGGCGCCTTGCTGTCTGCATTCAGGCGGCAGAGTTCGATGACTCTATAGCTTCTATGGTTTTTTCTAATCTTTTGAAATCATCTCTAACGAAGATCATGTCATAGTCATTGTGCTTCTTGTTAGATGCATAATTTAGATCTACTTGAGAAATGTTTGTAAGAATATAAATTGTTCCTGTTTGCTTTTATATCTTTTTGTAAAAAGTAACGTGTTTTGACTTATAATTTTATACATTAAGTAACCTGCTATTAATCAACATAGAGTCCACGTTATTAATTATGCTCCATGCATACCGCCAGATGATTAATACTTTTAATTAATACCTTGAATCTCTTAATTGTTACAAATAGAAAAAGAATGGGGTCTCTAGGCGAGGCTTTGTATTTTCATTTGATCATTACCTGCCCTATATGTATCGATTTATTCTTTTAGAATGCTTAAAACTGCGGTTTCTGTACCGTGAGATATGTACCAATCTCATCGCATCGGTATCCCATCAGTACTTTAATGTTTGTTTGTTTATATGCGCCGGGTCGTTAGAAGTTAGCGGCGCGGGCGCAGCGTTAATAACCCCTCAATTGGGAACACTTGACCGACCTGCGGTTACATTATATGAGCGGCGGCGTTTTACGACGTTTGAATATATTGCGATCTATATTGACCGTGAATGATTATACAACTGTGAACTAAGCTCTGATACATATTAACTGTCTGGGTGGTTTTAATGGTGTGTGAATTACTATTGCTTTGATAATATGAATCGAGGAAACGTAAACGTAAATCAACTCAGGTTTATTTGCAAAGCACAATGTTAATACTCAAGCTTACATTCGAAACAACTGTTCCTTCTGATGATTCTTTTTCAGATATTAAAATTTTATAAATCCGCTAGTTCATACATCATGGCCCTTTCCTTACTGTATCTTCAGTGATATGCGCGTGCCGTCTCCATCCAGCCGAGATGTTTTGTCGTGTCATCCTTGTTGCGTTGGTTGACCACAGCTGACCATGCAGCTTGACTACTTAGTTTGCCATCAATAAAACTATTAGGCCTTTCTACTTTTTGGATTGTTTGGCGAGCTTCAAAGATCTTCGTTTATTTTTGATCACGAAGTTTGTTTTATAGTTTTCAGATATATTACGAACATCTATAGGTAGGTTTGTGTTATTACTTGTGTGTTCAAATATGATTTCTTTGTTAATAACAAATTCACGTGTAACTGTATATTACTTATAGAATTTAGCTTTATTTTGATCATCCATAATGCTGTCTCTAACTTGGATTCCAATTTCTGGATGTTGTTTATCTAACACGGTGTTTCTGAAGTGGTTAGGGAAAGTTCATTAGGCTCCATTCACACCAGCGTAGATTATTGTTGAAAGTCTCCCAGTTTGATTGGGGGTATTATGTAATGGGGATTATAATATGGGTCAACAGGTAGGACTGACCTCGCATACTGTTATTTTTATTTTTCATCCAATAAGAATGAGAGTTCGTAGGGTCAAAGAACTCAAATCAAGGATACCATGAATTCAATATGCCGTTACTGAAGATGCTCTCAAAAATAAAGTGAAACGCTTGGTGACTTTTTAAAGGTAGAAAGAAAAACTCAAAAATTGCGTCATACCTATTATTGTTAGCACAAAGTGTGGTTTACCCAAAGATCCCGAGCATTCCACTTGAAATCTCAATTTGATTAATAAAGATACAGTTACTACTAGGAGCGACAGATAGTAAGGAAGGCGCGCCGTGGGCGGCAGCATTCAGAGTCCGTGACTCACTGGTGGATCCTGTGCTGTCATACGGTTAAAAAAATATTATTGGTAATCGAGATACTCAATCTCGAAGGAGAACTAAACCATCTAAGATCCAACAATGTTGGTATCTTCAAAGGAACTTCTTGATTGACTTTAACCATCTTATCTTCAAGAGTGTGCGCTCCTCAAGTCAATCAAACAATTAGGCCTGTTTGCAATGAAGTGTTTGCTTTCCTTCTCTTGAGTCATGCTTCTGCTCGTAAGCATCAATAGTGTCATAGCGCCATCGGCTTTTTCGACAATTATTTCAGTACAAATTCAAAAATTGTAATCTTAAGAATTGTTTTGAATTCGAGGCCACGATTGTTTGATCTATTAGGTCAATGTGTTGCATTTCTGGTTGGATGATCGATGTGTTCCTCATTTGCATTGTAGTGAGCTCACCTAAATACCTATGTAAGGAAAGCTTGTGTGCATGGTAACATTTGAAGCGTTTTATGAAGATTGCTTTCTGTTTTATTTGTTTGCGATTGTATTTGCCACACTTCTAAGTTCCTGGAAATTCTGTTTTCTACTAGATACTTTTATACATGATTCTTACCCATTATTGATTGCTTGTCTACTAATTATAGTATAGAGTGTAATGCAGTGCAATAGTGGCGGGTCGTCGGCCCTCGTTATCATTTCGGCACAGATTCCTTGACCCCCCCTCCCCCCGCTCCCGCACGTCTCTTTATTATGTCCCTTTCTGTCATGTATGACTTGACTTGTCTGTTGAAAAGCTCTTGTGTTTTTCATTTGAAGGTCTTCTCAGTAACTACAATGAAAGCTTTGCTGTATTCTTTTAGGGCGGCTTGCACCAGAATCGCTAAACGCGTTTAACTCTTAAATAGTATTTAGCGAGTTGTCAAGTCATACAAATACGTCAGATTTAAATCGATTTAGCTGTTAAATACGTTTAGTGATTCTGGTGCACGACGCCTTTAGTTGACATTATAAGATTTATTGCCACTTTTAGTTGAACGAAAAGCAATTTTGAAAGTTGACGATGAAAGAGGAAAAATGCATGAGTGTGCTAATAAATTCATGTCTGTGTATGTTTACTGCACTTTCAAAGTTTGTAATAAAACAGTAGTTCTGGAAACGCTCACTTTGAAGTTGAAGTCATGTTTTAAAATTCGATTCATATAGCTCTCAAAATAATTATGACAAAGTTATAAAAGATAACCACATTAAATACTGGCTAAAATATTTTAATATTTGCCCGTGTTATATAAATATGTTGCATTCGTTGATAACTCCGCAATATTTGCCCCATTTACGATGTTGTTGTGATTTTTTATGCCGGCTCTCGGTAGGTACTCGAGCTTTATCACGGTTTATAACAAGAAAGCAATTTAATTTAATAATGGGAAGTAAAATGACTGCTTTCAAAGTATTTTCTGGTTTGCTCTACACCTCGAAGCAAAACGTATTTTCAAATACAAATACAAGATCAGTTTATTGACATAATAAATAGGTCATCAAGGTAAATCCATAGGCTCCCGAACTCTCTCTCTTTCTATTTATTCGGATGTTCTGCTCTAGTATTAGCGCCGTGCAAATGTTTATACTGTGTTTATTTCCAGGGTGATGGTGCCAAAATGACACTGTGGCGAATCCTGCCAGCGCTGCTGGTGCTGGGCGCCAGCGCCGACCCTCGCTACCCGCAGAGCACGCACCGCCCGAGGCATTGGGCGCGAGGACCCCGCACCTTGGACGACAGAACGCCTAATCAGTTTGTAGGGTGAGTACATCGACTAGTTTTTAATATGAGACAAGAATAAATCTATGCACGGAAGTATGGATATAAGTCGGATTAGTAGAATTTAGAAAACTTTAAATTATTTTCGTACTTTTGCATCGCGTTGTAATCTAAAGTCGCTAGAAAATGTTCTATTTTGACGGCGATCGAGATGGGTGATATAGAAAAGTTCATAATTAAGTGCGCTGTCACACTAGCAATTCGACTTAGGTGAATAAGCTGATTATCATAAGTTTTCAAGCAAAATATAACGTCTCAACCATGAATTAGGTTTATAAACGTTACCAAGCGTTAAGCATAGGATTAGCAGGGCTTCAAGTGAAACTACCTACCGATTTAACCTATAGACTGCGGCAAATCCAAGCATTATTACATTTATTCGTATCTGATCTGACATGTGTGTTTAATCAGACAAGATATTGATACTTTCATAAGATGGGTGTAAAAGTCTGTGAGAAACAAGTGCGAAGATAAACAAAACTCGACCGAATCGGAAGTAGTAAATAGAGCACGTAACAGCATTCCTCAACAGCTGAAAACTACAGTGTAGTTAAGTAGGTGTTGACCTTCATTGGTTTCGTTATTTAAAAAAGATGCGCAGTCTTTCAGAAGTCGGATAGGTAGGGAGATAATTTTACGAACAGTGTTTTCTGAACTGCTGATTATCAAAATGGCTACCTTAATATTTACCAAGTCCACAGTTAGATATTTCTAATCAGATGAACCTTGAAAAATCGTAAGGTGTTAGAAAAATGCGAGATGAATGAAAAGCTTCGTGCAGCGCGGTTTAAGCAAACTGTGAAACATGCTAATTGACGGAGTGGATACACTCTACTTAGCACAAACTCGTTCTTAAACGTAACACTTTTTTAACAAGTCAACAGCAGCTCTTTACAAACACATTGTTTTGGACTCAAATTGGATGATAGTGATACTCACCATAACTTGATTTCATTTATAGACCTTGCAAACCTTACCATTACATTTTGGTTTTTAGCAAGATTTTTCAATAAAATGTAATTCTTTTGATTTTCCTTTTTGCCTTTTCTATTATTAATATTTGAGCAGAAATGGTGCGACCCTACTAAAAAATGCTTACAATTTCCTACAATCAGCATTCTTTTGAGGTGTGAAGTAAAGTGCACGATTTGTATCAATGTATTCGCGTCACGTTCGTTCCAGGGAGCACCGAGCGATGCTCCCTGGATTACATTTACATATCTAGCATTCTTTCTCCGACGCTATTCCTTACTGGATAGTTTGCTATTCAAATGAGTAATTTGTTGAGTCCGTGAAATTATACATCTCTCTGCTCCCGACTTGGGGTTTCGCATCACGCAAATACTGCAGGAGTAAACGCCAAGACTCAAGCAGTATTATTGCCGAAAAATTTGTTGTCATCTCTTTTTAGGAAAGAAACAAAAATATTTTGTAGAAGCTATGTCAGGGAATATAAATACTGACACCTTCAGACACTTGGGAGTTGTCGCGATTAATTTTCACAGATTAGGTAGGTACATACAAAGTGTTGACACTAGCCAAAATGTACTCGTTGTGTAGGAAGGCACGCGTGGGTGGGTTTCACGCTTATAAATTCTGGGAGTTGACCAGGTCACGAGCGGAACCGACCAGTTCTCAGGTTCAGTGGGACAGGTTATGATGAGGCGCTTTCTGGACTCAAGGTCTCTGATCCAATGTGCAATCATGACACTGGTTCACACGCTGATAAAGAAACTTAGTGACGATTCTATTTAGAAATAAAGCTGAAAAGGTGGACGTAATGGTATGAAATCCCTGTATACTTCTTAAAGTAAGATAATGTTACAAAAATATGAAATGACAGATATAAAAGCACAATAATTATGTCACGATAAATAGCCGATAGCAGTGACCTTTTTAGTTTTGAGTCACTTTCCGATAAATATTGAGCACATCCATTCAATCGATGCATAACTGCACTGATTCTACTATTTTGATACAAGGTCTGTGTAATAAAGTCTAAGGACGTGTGATACTCTTTGACCCGTCAGAAATTAGTCTAGTTTTAAATAAGCGTAGCGAATCACTTGGATACACTTGTCCAAGTTATTATTGCAAGGTTGTCGCGACCATCATTCACGTTCAAAAGCTTGCGTAGTTCAACACATAATCTTTTGTCTGTATTGAAGCAAGTAATAGGTTGCAAATTAATGGCTCGTACAAAAATGTCGACTTGTATGGTCCGGTGTGAATCACTGGCGGATGTCAGATGAACGTGCTATTAATTTTATGTAAATCTCTGCCGTGCTGCTCATGTTGATAGGCTCTATGATTTGAATATATTACTAACCCTCGACTTTGAGGGGTGTTATAAGTTGATCGTGTCCTGTTTTAAAAGTAATTAATACTTATGGACATATTTCCAATAGGACATTAGTAGAAGACAATTGACAATCGCTTGGCAATAATAATTCTCTTGATTGTCGCATGCGGACCGTAAGGCGAAGCGTGAAATCATTTGATCTTATGCTTTCGGCCATTCATCGGCTTTCTGCGACATTCAGAACAATCGGTTGGCTTAAAGGAGCCCTACTCTAGTAGAACTAGAAGCCTAGAGTGGGTCCTACGCCTAATGGCAAAGGCCTATGTTCAGCTGCAAGCATTTTTCAGGTCGTATTAGATAAATTTGTTGGTTATTATGAAAAACTAAATAAATGTTTGTTATATTTTTTCCAGTCCACACGTGTGTCGAAGTAGAAACAGCACGCATTGCTGTCCCGGGTGGACGTCAAGGCCAAACTCACTCTTATGTATAGTCCGTAAGTTATTTAATCTTTTAGAATTTACATCTGTATTTTACGATTTATTATTAAAATCCTTTTTTAGATCTAAATCTAAGCTTGCTTGTTTACTTCCTTCTTTAAATAGGTCATCGTTGTGAAATTTACATATGAAATGTTTATTAGATTTAGATTTTAGTGGTCATGTTAAATGGTGTTGACATGCTTCAGAGGGCATGATGGCTAGTCCCGGCTGATTCTCCTGCCATTGATCAATTACTATATTATAACAATTAACCTACAAATTAATTATAAGTAATTAATTATAATTTTTATTATTAATTAATTAAATAATTGATCTTGAATATTGAATAAAAAAAAATTACCTTACAAAACAGTGTAGACTTGCTCTATAGCTTTTCATTGCGTCCACGATGAGAAAAGTGTTAAGTCTTAAGTGCTGTCATTGCACTGGCACTACTATTGAAATCAGAACGCAGCAATGCAAGCATTACTCGCGTGACACTGTGGTGGTAGGAGCCACATCCTCAGAATCTTTCCACTTAGAGTTATGGAGATCGGAGAGTGAGTTGTGTGTATTTCCAGCATTATGCAGACCAGACTGCGGTAGCCCGGGCTCGTGCGTCGCCCCCAACATGTGTCGGTGTCCGGGCGGCGTTGAGGCGCCATCTTGCGGCGGCGCCGGCGGACTCTACCCTTATCCAGGTGGTTAGCGGTAGCGGTGCTTTCGATTGACTCTTGTCTATATTTTTAGTAGATTAGGTAGCTCATAACCAATATCAAAACGAACGAAGAACGGCATCTTACTGCTGACATATTAAATCGATATTTCGAAAACTCAATGAACAGAGAAATTAAAGACTTCTCATTATTTCTGGAAACCTATGTCTCCTGATGATCGTAAAAATATCATCTCTCTGTCCTTATCTCATGTGACACGAGCAGCAATACAATTCTCTTCCACTCTCCTGTTTTTGGACAATTCAGTAAAACCAGCAAATAGTTACTAGTAATGTGGATAGTTCTCAACAGTTTTATTAACCTACTTTAAATTGGTACATCAAGTGATTAATATAATGTGACTTTGATTACTCCAGCAGTGGATTAAATGTTGATGTGATGAAGAGATGTGATGGGAATGTTTGTGTCAGTGCGAACCCCGGGCGGGTGCCGGCGTATCTGCATGAACGGCGGAACATGCACCAACGCGTCGTGCGCCTGCGCACCCGGCTGGAGCGGAGAGTTCTGTACTGATCGTAAGTACTACAATATACAAATATACATTATTTATTTTACGCAAAATAACACATACAAAAACACATTAAATATGCGTAAAAAGGTACCCACTCATCAAATGCTAAAGGTGCTCGGTGGCACCACATTATAAATAAATAAATATAAATAAATATTCATGGACTTTACACACAACACCCTCTAGACCCAAACTAAGCATAGCTTGTGATATGGGAACTAGATGGCTGATAGAATACTTATATACTTTTTTTTCTGTAAATACATACTTATAATACATAGTAACACCCAGACATAGAACAAACATCTATGTTTTCCACGCACAAATGTTTGTTCTTGGTGGGGATCGAACCCACGACCCACAGCACGGAAGGCAGAGCTATTACTGACTGAGCTGTGACGCCTGTCAATTATGTACCTACTTTTTACTTTTATCTAAGTTTTTTTTTTAATTTTTTATTGGGAAGAAGTGATGGTACTTGGAATCCACCTGAGTCCATAATCTGAGTATTATTTGGTTTATTTGCGTATTCGCAATTTTTATATGGACAAAAATCATTTGGTGAAACGAAAACGACTTTTCTCCATACAAAGAGACTTTTCCCAAATCAACTGGACATCTGCAGCATTTTTTCACATAATACAGCGTAGTGTGATGTTTCAGCAATTTGTCGAGAGCCGTGCTTGCACGGCGGCCGATGTATCGCTCCGGACCGATGCGTTTGCTTTCACGGACTGTCGGGGACGCGCTGTGAAATCGACAGGAGAACTGGTAAGGCTCTGATATTATGAAGAAATAGAACTTACGTGGCACACTGAATTATTTCGCCATCTAAGAAGTTTGCAAATAAGTAACATAACTCCTATACAACCAAGCTTTGGAATGAATCACAATGTTTTTTTAAGTCACTGTCCTAACAAAACGGTTTGCCGAAACACGTCAAAGTCAAAGTCAAAGTCAAAATTTCTTTATTCAATAAAATCACAAGGATCATTTAGAATCGTCTTATATAACTAGGTGATTCTAGTGTTTTACGTGTTTTAAACAATCAATAAAATATTCAACTTACCCTAATCTCCTCCTTAGGGCCTTGCTACACGGAGCGTCGCGGCGCGCTGTGCACGGGGGCGCTAGAAGGGGTGGTATGCACGAGGCAGCTGTGCTGTGCGACCGTGGGGCTCGCGTGGGGGCACCCGTGCGAGCGGTGCGGGGACCTCGACTGTCAACAAGGACATCTGCGGAACTTGGCCACTAAAGAATGCCAGGTGAGATATTTATTGCAAATGGTGAAACTTTGCCTGGCGGCTTAGACACTCAAACGTCAGTCGTTTCTAATAAACAATTTATGTTTGAGTTGGTTTCATTTGTATCCCACCGGCTACGCCAGAAAAATGTTTTCACTTGGCGCAGTCGGTAGGATGTAATATTCTTTCAATTTTTTTGCCAATCAAAGTATTTTAGTGTAGAGTTATAAATGCTGCTATGCTATGAAGTCGATTATACTTTTAAATCTCCCTGTTTCAGAACAGCCATGATAGTTGAGTGATTCGTTGACTCTGCTAGCTATGGTACCTTTCCCAATAGAAGTTGTTTAATTCCAGGACATAGACGAATGCGCCGCCATCCCCGGGCTGTGCGCGGGCGGCAAGTGCATTAACTCTGTGGGTTCGTTCTCGTGCGAGTGTCCGGCCGGCCAGCGCCGCCATCGCCTCACCAACAACTGCGAAGACATCGACGAGTGCGAGGACCCCGACATCTGTCCCGTCAGTATTACTAATCAAACAGCATTTAGATGATTACTAGAATCTGCCGATCAACGTGACGTCTGCAATATTTTGATGGACGTCACAGCTCTATCGGTAATAGCTCTGCCTTCCATGCTATGCCTATTTGATTTTGTATTATACTTATACTTATATTGCATGTTTCTTTGAAATCTAACATTCATAATGATGACAATAATTTATATACTATGCTGTGGGTCGTGGGATCTCCAATAAGAACCAACTTAGCTGGATACTTTTTGTTCCCTTTTATTCCTGCTATAGTAAAAATGTACTTTCCTCGCTGCTAATTCTGGAATGTGGACATTAGAAAGAGTATTGCACGACTTTGCTCGAAGTAAGTGAAGGGCGTGCTGCAATTTGAAACGTAGGCCAGATTACTATTACATAAAATGTCATTATTTTGTGAACAAATTAAATGAGAAATGAAAAAGGCTCGATACTGTAAGTACTCTGGCACGGTAGACATTCTTTTAGTTTTTACTACTAACTGTTTAGCACTAACCTACCCCTAAGGGTTTTAGGATGTTTTGTAAAGGGATAGTTAGATTTAGCACATTATGCAATACAATGCAATAATAAAGTAATAATTTTATACCAAGTTTTGTACAGTTTTAATAGTAAGTGTGGTTACAGAACGGCAAATGTGTAAACACGGAAGGTGATTACTACTGCCTGTGCAATCCTCACTTCATTCCCAGTCCAGACAAGAAGTTTTGTATTGGTAAGTTTCAAGAAACTATGTTCAATCACATCGTAAAATAAAAGAGGTTGTATTGACCTAAGTTGCATTAAAATGTAAAAAGAAACGAATGAAATGAAATGATGTGAAAGAACGAGAGGAAGAAAGACAAGTTGAGATTTATCTTTCACCAAAAATATACACTTCAAAACCCCCTTGTTTTGTTATTTAAAAAAAAACTTATTTTTGTGAACAGACGGGCGAGTAGGCAGTTGCTTTACCTACCTCAGCGAAACTGGGGAATGTGCGGATAGACTGTCTGTGCCGCTCTCCAACAGAGACTGCTGCTGCGGATACAACATGGGGCGAGCCTGGGGGGACATGTGCACCCCCTGTCCCCCAAGGGGAGCCAGTAAGTCACCCCTAGTATAGTTGCGCCCTAGATAATGAGTTAGTTATAGTCTCTCTAGTTGTTTAAAAACTGTAACTTGTTTTTAAAATTAACCCAAAAATCTAAAACTACCCTCATTCGATAGTTATGTGATAAAATTATGAAGAACAGTAAGAATGTGTTATTTTTGCGAAAAGGAAAGATCTTCCACCGATCGGCCTTTGGCGTTCAAGAACCAATGGATGGTATTCAGAAATATTACCTACCTACTTATGTTCAAACTCGCTTATGCGATGTAGGATTTTCTGTGTCGACTAGCGACAATGCAATTTATTGAGCGTAATTTTTATGTAGCGTGCTAGATGGCGCTATCAAATAATAGATCCCTTGCAATATATCAATGTAACTTTCACAGCGGAGTGGACTCACCTCTGCGGCGGTGGTTTGATCCCCCCCGACTGGCGACGGAATGTGACGTCCGGGGGGAGTGGAGATAAGGGGGGAAACGGAGGGGAGGGGGGCGGGGGGTACGAACCCCACGCCATCGCCAAGATCAACGAGTGCATGCTCAGGACCGGCATCTGTGGACTGGGGGACTGTATCGATAAGGATATCGGGTAAGGGAAATATGCAACTAACAGTTTTAGCAATTAGTAAGCTTAAATACTCGTAGTGACTAGGGACCGGAGTGAATGGAAAGCTTTGGAGAATGTCTTCCAGCCAGTAAAATGAAGTTAGCTAGAAAAAAAAGAGAGCGGAACGAAGGGATGGAATGGGGTGGTTAAGATACTTGTTTTTTGCTTGGGCAAGTAGATTAGACCAGCAATATAAATAAACTGAATAAAAAAAAATTGAAATAACCAGGTCTCGCCCGAGTCAATTAACTTGAGAGATTAGACATAAAGACATCTTGAAATTAAGGGGATAAAAATGGCGCCCTTTTACCTAAAGTATACATACCGAAGAGATAGGTACCATTGTGCAATTACTTGCAGATACCAGTGCCAATGCTGGGCGGGCGCGGAGTCAGCAGAGATAGACGACAACCCGACTTGCATCGACATCGACGAGTGCGCGCTCGAGTATTGTAAGGGAGGCACTTGCATCAACAAGCCGGGGGGCTTCGACTGCAGGTCAGCTTCAACATTACATTACGTTCTTTTCAAGTATAAAAAAAAAACAAAAAGGTTTTCATAGTGTTTTTTCTAGGAATCACGATTTAAACGAAACAATATGATTTAAATTCCATATAAAGTTATAATTAACGCTGAAAACTATAGACAACATTGATAAAGCTTCGGTTTTACCTTTTACTCGACAATCTTTTGTAAGAGATTAAATAGTTTAAAAAAGAATATAAATTAATAAAGTACAATGGTTTTTAGATGTCCACCAGGATTCGACCCCGTGGAAAACGGACTGAGGTGTAGTGACACCAACGAATGCGAACTGACCAATGGCGAGATGTGCACCAACGGAGTCTGTACCAATATTGACGGCGGGTAAGTCATGAGCGCAGATAAAATATCTTGATAACGACAATATCTCGGGAACAGAAATTCCTAGTGTAGTCAGGTGAAATTAAAGATATCTCCCATATGATTTAAGACTTATAATTTCGTCTTGAGCCTGAAGTTATTGAAAAGTTATATTTTAGTTAGTTGGTCAGGTTTTATCTAGTTAAATTGTTTCTTATTTTTACTAACTGTTGTATTTTCTCTTGTCAGTTCTGAATGTTCCTCTTCATCATCATAATTTGCAGCCTAACTTGACCTACTGCTGGGTATAACCCTTTACTTCCTCCTGCTTTTCCACATAATCTATGATCACCTTCGACGTTTCTCTTCAGTCCTCGGCCAATCTATCAGCGTTTTGTAGAACTGTTACCAGTTGTTACCTTCGTTATGTCTTGCCCCACAGTTACGAGTGCACTTGCAACCCTGGCTACCTAGCTACGGAGTCAGGCGCTGCTTGTGTGGATGTAGACGAATGTGGCGACAACCCTCGCGTTTGTCGCCGTGGACGCTGTCGCAACAAGCCCGGCTCTTACGAGTGTTTGTGCGACAACGGCTTCCAGTCCTCTGCTAGAGGATACTGCGTGGATATCGATGAATGTGCGGACAAGACTGTCTGTAAGGTAAGATATGACAAAGGATAGTGTTTGAATTTTACTTTAAATTCACAAAAATAACGTCTTTTTATTAATTCAGCAATGAGCATAAATATTATATGCCTGTGTTTGGTTTTGTGTGAAGTTTTTGATAGTAAAACCATTCGTTTTATACACATTAGTTAGCTATAAATGATCTAATAGTTACCCCAATTCATTGCATTTTTATTTTGCAGAGATTCTGCTGTTATATTTTTAGAAAATCACACAATACGCACCTAATAACAATGCTTCCTAAGGTGTATCGCAAGGGTCCACCCTCGTTCATCTACTATTTATCCTTTACAAAACCGATGTTACCTTAGGGCGGGCGTTGCGTGAACAGCGAGGGTTCCTTTCAATGTGTGTGCGAGGCTGGCTACCGGCCCACCGCCGCCAGGGGCGCCTGTGTCGACGTCGACGAATGCGCAGAACAAAACATCTGTAGGAACGGAAAGTGTCATAACTCGCCCGGGTCTTTCCGGTGTGAATGTCAGCCGGGGTTCACGCTTAGCAACGATGGACGGACTTGTTTAGGTAACTATTACTTTGATGATTGATGATTTTAAAGATGATGATAAAAAAGAATGAACAGCACGAGTCAACCAATAAAGTCGTATTAGAAGTAATTATAAACAAATTTGATTTCTTGATCATCGATAATGATGGTGATAAATAAATGTAGACGTTCATTCACTCAAGCATTGATTCATTCTTCTAATTTGACAGATGAGGTCCAAGACTTGTGCTACGAGAAATACGAAGAAGGACATTGTACTGGACCGGGACCGAACCCCGTCACCAGGTCACAGTGCTGCTGCAGCGCTACTAAAGGTAACCTCCTCAACCCTGAATTCGTCGAACCGTGTTAGTTGAACATGTCTAAGGTACAAACCATTCGTAATAAAAAGTTTACATTATACATTATACCTTCAGCTCTACGGATTTTACGCAACCCTGACCATCATTCTGCCTTTCCCCAGGTCTCTTCCTCGGCTGGGGCGTGTCTTGCAAAGCATGCCCTATTGTCAACAGCACAGAGTACAATACTCTCTGCGCGCTCGGCGGCGGCAGAGACAATGGCGGCGCTGATATCAACGAATGTACTGTGATACCTGGTGTCTGCGCTCACGGGACCTGCGAGAATCTGGAGCCAGGGTACCGTTGCATCTGTGACCCTGGGTTCCATCTGACTGCTGACACCACGTGCAAGGATATCGATGAGTGCGAAATGCAGCAGTCGGTAAGTTAGCCACGTCCAATCTGATTACCACGCTCGTTTACAGAAGAAGCGATGTTACAGGATTGTCAGATTTAAAGTATAATTTTTACAAATTTCAAGCTCAATCATCATTATAATTGAAGTATTATTTATAGATGGGTTTGGTATGAATTTGCAGCTATGCACGGGCGGTCAATGCCGCAACACGCTCGGCAGTTTCACATGCATCTGTCCGACGGGCACGCGGCACGAGCCGGACGCGCAGCGCTGCCGCGACGTGGACGAGTGCGCGGGTGAGAGCCGCCTCATACACTCCGACCGGGGGGACATCCCCCTCTCTATATACACTACAGGTTCTACTATACACTACACCTACGCTGAACCTTCATGCAATACATATTATACATCTGCATTCATCAGTATCTAGCTTTAGCTTGGGTCGCCCACGTTAATCCTTATACATTGGACAGTTTCACACTGTCTGGCCGGTAGGATTGTCCCTGTCTATATACACTGCAGGTTCTACTATTTACTACACCGAGAGATCCTTGCTAAACATACGCAAATTCATGTTTATTCAGGACTGGTTGCTACCAGCTTTTGCTCGAGACATTTCGTTTTCTATCGTTGATTTTCCTTTTATCTGCGTTACACCTATCGTTTATATTCCTTTAGTCTGCGTTGTCCGTCTCAAACGCGTTATCTCTTACAACAGTATTTTAATATTCACCCGTAATCTCCTTTTTGACTGCATTTTTACTTTCCGATGCGTTCTCCCTTTTGCCCGCGGTTTCTCTTTATTTACTATTTGTTTTATCTGCATTCTCTCGTTTGTCTGCGTAATTTATTTCGTTTGCGTTGTCGTTGTCGTTTGCGTTATTTCTTTAAACTAGGTTTTCTTGTTCGTCCGCGTTCCCTCTTCTCTTTTTAACTTAGTTCTCCACTTACTGACTGAGACTTCCCACTTCCGTTCCCACACCACAGGTAGCATATATGTGTCGCTATGCATATAGGTGCATAGCGACACCTTTGTTATCATCAAAACTCCAATCCGTAAAAGCATGATAGATAACAAGCTTTAAGTTGCAGACTTGCAGGGTTATCCAGGGTACAAAATGCACGCGGTTTAAATTGTATGATGCAAGTGTAGATAGATCTTTTGTAAGTACACATACTATACACACACCAGACGAATTCAAGAAAACAACACATCAATGGTCGAATGAAATAAAAGCATGGGTATAAATTGTGCTAAATGTGCACCTTTTAGAATTTCACTATCTTGGTATATGGTCGAATCGCAATATTATTTAGAGTTCCATGAAACTGACTGAACAATAAACACGAAATTAGCATGACATAAGTTACTAAAGATTTATCCAATAATCTGTTGCACGCTATTCAGATTCATAGCACTGCTTATCAATGAAATAACAATGTTAAACAGAATAACGTAGTCGTAAATAATTAATTTGACTCTAAAATACTTGTTCAATTTGTGGAAAATGTCAAATGTTTAATAGATAATAAATTTATTTTTTGTTTTAAAAATGTGTTTCTTGAAAAGATTTTACAAAGAACAATAATTATACTCTTATAAAAGTCAGAGTATTCTTAGGGAGTGCACACAACGAAAAACAAGACTTGTTGTTTTGAAGATGGACCTTACGTCTGACTGAGTACCGGCTGGAGATTGATGAAAGTACACTTTAGCTGTCTTGTCGTTGGTGTGCGCAGTAGCTTACAGACTAATATTGGTTTACAGAGCAGTCAAACCCGTGTGACAATGGACGATGCATCAACACGCACGGCAGTTACGAGTGCGAATGCGAACACGGGTTCGTGCTCGATCCTACCGCACAACATTGTCTTGGTAAGCTCTATATTTTTACTCTATGGTGTTCTCTGTATTTTAGATTTGAATTGTATTGAAACTCTGGTGTAACTATCTTTGCTTCACTCATTTTCTCTCCTAAAAGGTATTCGACCTCTCATTCTTTCATCTCTTATAGCCGTCTAGACCAGCGTTGTGTCATTTTGACGCAACACCATGCTGAGTTCGTCACCAATTTGTAAATGTATTGTTTGTGTATTATATATTGTATGTTTCAGCGTGATTTTACAAATAAATGTTTCTTTCTTTCTTTCCGTCTAAGGTACATTTCATATCTCATGACTTTCCAAAGAACCGTAACTGTGACTTCTGCTGGTGACAACATGCTTTGGTCTGATTCCTCTAAAAATTCTACAGTACATACATTAGGAACTGTTATTAATTTATGCAGATTATCGTCGAGGGTGGTATCTCTGACAATTTCTTCAGCACATCCCTCTATGTTAAGTAACTAGCGTAGGTAGTTCACCCTGATCTCTTTGACCATTTCTGCAGTACACCATTACTTTCCTCCACGTAGATAACCGCCGTGGTTCGTGTTGGCGTCGCGTGGTGGACGGCCAGTGCGAGGCTGCCGGGGGAACTCCCCTGCTCCGGCAGGAGTGCTGCTGCAGCGTGGGGCTCGCGTGGGGCTCGCCCTGTGAGCCCTGCGACCAGGACCACTGCCCCTGTGACAAGGGTTTTGCTAAGGTATTACTTAATCACCCCCTTAAGGATCTAAAAGAAACTGAGTAATATGATATGACTTAAGCCTGACTTATTTACTTAAATTGTGATAATTTCCAGTTGGATGGTGCATCATGTCGCGATGTAGACGAGTGTCTGCTAGACCCCGACCTCTGCCTCGGCGGAGCCTGCGTCAACACTGACGGCTCTTACCGCTGTGAATGTCCTCCAGGGCTTACCCTTGACACTACTGGTAAGGTTTTATTTTGGGATTATAAAAGTGATTCATATATTAAAAATAGCAGCGAACCTAAGGTTGAGCCTTGAGAGATACTCCAACGAAATGTGATATCTTTGTTACTTAAATTACGTTTGGCACTTACTATTTTTACTAGTTTTAAAATAATGCGATGAAATAGACTTGTCAGAAACTTATTTTCATTAAAGCATTCATCTATTACTTACAGTTTATTAAAATCATAATCGTATCGAAGGCTTTATCAAAATCAAAGTACCTGTCTGTTGAGCCACGAGTCGTGGCCCACGACATACCTTGTCTGAAAAATGGGCTTGATCCAGTTAGTGTGTTACTTGTGCAGGTAACCGTTGCGTGGACACCCGTCGTTCGTACTGCTACACCGACTTCGACGGCGGCCGCTGCTCCGGCGGCTTGCACGCCGAGGTGTTGAAGGCGGTCTGTTGCTGCAGTGCTTTGGGAAGAGCCTGGGGCGCCGAGCGGTGCGAGATATGTCCTAACAAAGGTACCTACAGGGTACTTATTAATATAGTGTCTTATGTCTGCCCTTTATGGCAGCTACCTATCTAAAGTACGTATAACTGATATTTTTTCTAGGTACGGATGCGTATCGAAACCTGTGCATATCGGAAGCGAACGTGCCTCCCCAGATATGGGACCGGCCCTACGACAACCGGCTCAACGGCAGCGATATCTGGTCGCATGTCTCCAATGGGGACGTTGGGGACAATGATTGGGGACAAGTCGGGTACTCACTATTTATTCAACACTAGACGCGTTTTTTTTATGCAAATATTGAGACTAGCATAGATTTATATATATCTAAGCTTTGTTTTTTCTCGCTGTTTCATAACAACCACTTCATGAGGCATTCATGCCTTCACGATAATAATAACTTTGATCTTCTCTCTTCTTGGTCTCTAGCTTAGAACAAGTTGTAACTGGTACTTAATCCCCAGGCCCGGTATAGACGGATGGAATGGAACAGATAGCTGGGGCAGTCACGGAGGGGGCAAAGGGGGGTTGATTCCCGGACAGATGGAGGTCAACGAGTGCGCAGCTTTCCCGGGTCTATGTGGTCATGGACGGTGCAAGAACATGCTGGGCTCTTTTATGTGTGAATGTTTCCCGGGATATGAGCGGGTGAGTGTAGCATTGAACCTTAAATTAACTTCTCCTTTTGTCCTCCTTAAACAAAAGAGGGGTTGATTTTGGGACAGTTTGAAAATGTGCTTTCCCGGGGATTTTAAAAGGGGGTTAAGAAAAAAGGGGCCACTACCGAGCAGTTTGAGCAATAAAAACGTGACTTTCTGGGGGTTATATTGACACAAAAATTAGAATTTAAGAGTGAAACGACTAAACGCCGCCACCGCCATTGTTGGAAATAGCTGTATTCGCTTGTCGCTATGTTTTGTAAGAGCGGCCTGACAGCTATTATTGCAATTATAATGTGAAATCTGTTAAAGTAAAGAAACATTTTATCATAAATATAGCGTTTTTTATTCAGTAAAACTCAAAGTTGACAGTCAAAACTAAAGATCATTCTTTTTCTTCTTTTTATAAACTTGTCAAAGTTACTAAAGAGGTCGATACCTCTAACATCTTCTCTCTTTGACAAGTCTCCATGATGAGGATCATCTCAACATCTCATTCCGATGTTTTTGCAGATGTTATATAGTTTTGGTTTAAACAATGGCTTCGTTAGCATGTCTGCCAATTGCAATTCCGTCGATACCTTGGATATCATAAGGACTGACTCAGATACAGCTTCTCTGATATAAAAGTGTCTGATCCTTATATGTTTCGTCCTTTGGTGCATCTCATAGGCTGGGTTATGTGCAAGCTTAATAGCAGCCTCATTATCCACGTACAGTGTCGGCAGGCTCGAAAGTTCTTCGATAAGTCTCGATAAGTCTCTTTAGCCAAACTATTTCTCTTGCTGCTTCACTTGCTGCCACAACTTCGGCTTCGGTACTTGACATCGCCACTGATACCTGCCTGTTGCTTCTCCAAGAAATAGCCGCTCCTGCATACATACAAATAAGTCCCGTCGTGGAACGTGCAGTGTCTACATCCCCACCGTGATCTGCATCACTATAGCATAAATATAGCGTTTTTTATTCAGTAAAACTCAAAGTTGACAGTCAAAACTAAAGATCATTCTTTTTCTTCTTTTTATAAACTTGTCAAAGTTACTAAAGAGGTCGATACCTCTAACAAAATCTACTATATTTTAAACTTCAAGTTGAAAACAGTATTATTTAATATCTTACAGTTTCAAATGATTAGGATAAAAGAATCATAAAAATTTTGACCGAAGTTTTTAAACTCGATTACCGTGAGCGAGTTTCAACAGTTTATTTAGACGGTATGTTATGGTTTTAGGACTCAAAGAACCACACATGCGTAGATGTGGACGAGTGTGCGATAGTGGACGGCGTGTGCGGCGCCGGCGAGTGTCGCAACAAGGAGGGCAGCTTCTCCTGCCACTGCCACCCCGGACACAAGGCTGATGACTTCGCCAAGGTCTGCGTCGGTGAGTTGCACGAGGACGAGGGAGCCATTGTCTTTATAACTCTTTACTCTCAGCGGCTCAAAAGTACCATCACCAAAATTTCCGCCTTACCACTTTTGAAACTGTTTCGCTTGCAAGCAGTTAGCTACCTGACCCCGCCTTTTTCTTTTGTCTTCTTATTTTGACCAACCAGAAACCTAAACATCTATTTATTTTTATGACGGCCCATTGTTTTCATAACTTTTACACCCGAAATAATTTGCTTCTATTGGTATTCAAATTAACGGCTAGTCAGTTCACAGAAAATGCACCCTTAAGGTGGTAAGGTGCTTTTGCTGATAGTACCTTGTCTCATTCTTTACACCATCACGATCACGATTATGTGTATATTGTGTCTCGTCTGGTGCTGCAGCGTCCCGTTCATCGGGAATGGGTCAAAAGTGCCTCCTAACGCTGTATAATTCATCTAGATTAGATTCAAAGGCCTTATTTTTATTGTGTCTTGTATATCATCTCACAGTAAGATACCAATAAAAAATTATAATTATACAAAATTACGCAAAAATAGTTTAAATTAACTATTCTGTGGTTTACTTGAATTATTTTCTTTGACAGATGTCGACGAGTGCTTAGAAGATCCGACGTTGTGCCGCGGCGGACGTTGCATCAACACGCCCGGCTCCTTCAAGTGCTCGTGCGGGAATGGCATGGAGCTGGCACCGGACCGCCTCTCCTGCAAGGATGTCGACGAATGTTCCATCACTTCCGGTATGTTTTACTTCCACAACACTTTACATTTTTCTTCTTCTTCTTCTTCTAATTTAAGAGCTCTCTCTTGTCGGCTCTTGTCGGCGTAATGTATGCATTTCCCGCCAGGTTCTTCTCTTCAGGGCAGCTTCCTTGACGTCCTTATACGACATGACATCTATCTTCGCCTTCACTTGGCTCATGTAGCTAATACGCGGTCTTCCTCTTCCTCTCTTTCCTTCTACCTTCCCTTCAATGATATTTCCGATTAAGCTGTCATGTCGTATAAGGTGTCCAATCATCTTTCCTATATGGCTAAAAAGGAAGAAGATTTTGACTGATATGTATGTTCATCTGTTCCCTCATCATAACTCTTAAACTACTTATCGTAATTTGACAAATGAGGTATCATTAGAAGCGTCTTGATCGTCCGCTAGTTATAGGTTATGTGACGTCACATTTAATTGAATATGGCGCCATCTAGGAGACAAAGTTATGAACTAAAAAAATTTTTTATCATGCCGTGTTGAGTATCTTATAAGTTCTAGTGTACTTAAATGGAACTCATTTTAGAATGAGAAATAAATCATTCAGTAATGCCTCATATTGCACGTTGGAGAGCGTTTTTTCTGAGAGGTAGGTAGGTAGAGGTAGGTAGAGGTAGATACCTATGTTATGATACCTGTGCTGTTGCGCCAGATAAATATTTATCCATCTATTTTCTTAAATTCTAAGGTAAAAGTTTTACCTTCTTTGGAAGGGTAACGGGAGTTCTTGGAACTGTTTTAAAACGGTCCAAAGACTTTTAAGCTTGAAAATAGACTCCCTACAGGAATTTGCAGTAACGGCGCTTGCGAGAATCAAATGGGCACCTACCAGTGCGTGTGCGACGAGGGGTACGCGCAGTCCTCCGTGAAGTCGCACTGCGAGGACATCGACGAATGTGCCGAGGACCCCACGCGCTGCCACCACAACTGCATCAACACGCTCGGCTCCTATCACTGCACCTGCAGGTATCTACTGCCTTTACCAAAACTGGACACTGCGACCTAATTTTTTTTTAAACATTGAGACTTTTTCCAGTCTGGATCAAGGTTTACCGCCAATTTATTTTTTACAAGTGGGCTGTTTGGCCGGTTCCATTTATAAATGGAAGTAAGAATTTCTCACTATGTTACGTATTAACATTAGTATGTTCACTCGTTGACACTTGAACCTTTCCTCCCTTTGCATGTTGTAAGTAGTGATGATGTTCCAGAGAGGGCTGGCACCTCCGTGCGGACGGGCGCACGTGCCGCGACATAGACGAGTGTGCGCACGGCGCGCGCCCCTGCGGCGGGGGGGTGTGCGCCAACACCGCGGGGGGGTACACCTGCGCGTGCGCAGACGGACTACTACCCGCGCCTAATACCAAGAAACCTACTTGTATCGACATCGACGAGTGCGCTGATGTGAGTCTTACTAGCTGGGATATTCGTACTAGGTGAGATACCGCACTGGGTGAAATATCAACGTTGAAAAATGTTTCCCTCCCAGATTCCCGATCTGTGCGGCGCAGGCGAATGTCGCAACACGATCGGCAGCTTCGTCTGCCGCTGTCCTGACGGATACAGCGTCAAGCCAGAGCAGGGACCCGCTTGCACTGATGATGATGAGTGTGAGCTAGGAACTTGTGACTGTCATCCAGCCGCTGACTGCATCAATCTGCCGGTGAGACTTTAAACTTTGTACCTTATTGCTAGGAGCAGAGAGTTTATGAAGCCAAAGCAAGTAATTGAGTGTGATCGAAAGACTTACGGTTAACCGATCGATATTACGCGCTCTTGGAGTCTTCAAGGTCCAACATCCACTACACTATTTGCCGGGGTTTTGAACCTTATTGATAAGATATTAAAGTTGCTATTCGTGAACCAAGTTTGATTAATGTGTGGCCAGTTGAAATCAAATAGACTGCGACTCATGGGCGACCTATGGGCCGCTAAGATCTCTTTAATTTTGATGACTCAGTAAACCGTTTACCGACTGTGAAAAGTGACTGTAAAGTCATGTATTTTATATCAATGGCTCACTGCGACACCAAGCTGGTATCCATCGTTAGCTCTGTCGTTCACTGTGACTCCAGGCTCTCACTTGACCCCCTCATCCTCCCACCAAAATTACAGATGACATTGACAGGTCGGGAGCTTGACACTGACAGTTACCTAATTAATAATGCACATGAGACAGGGTAATATACCTACTATAGATACAAACACTAGAGTAGAGTGACCGCACCTGTATCCTATCCTACCAATATTATAAATGCGAAAGTTTAGATGTTTGGATGTTTAGATGTTTGGATGTTTGGATGTTTGTGTTTCAATCACGTCTAAACTACTGAACCAACTTGGATGAAAGTTGGCATATATATAGTTCGTAACCTGGATTGACACATAGGCTACTTTTTATCCCGAATAATTAACAGGATCTACAGGATAAACTGAACGAAAAGGATTAGCAGCGCCAATTGGCAAGAGGATTTCATTGTCATGTCATGTCACGTCACGTCAGTTTGACAGGGCGTAGTACTACCTTTTTGGTCTAACGGCTAGGGTTTGACAATCCAGTAGGTACGAGTTCGGTGTAATGAGGTGTAATGTCAAGTTTCTCAAAGAAATATCCGCTCGGTACACGCACAGATAATATAATGTACACTGTAGACGCGTACGAAGTCGCGGGTAACTGCTAGTTTAATATAATTGGAACGACGTGACTCTGGCAAAAATGTCTAACTAAGGAAGATTGCCATAAAAAAAAAAATTGTTGTTGTATAACGTAGGGTTCGTTCCAATGTCGGTGTCGCGACGGGTGGCGTGGGGACGGCGCGGAGTGCGAGGACGTCGACGAGTGCGTCACCAACAATGGCGGCTGCCATCCGCGCGCCTCCTGCACCAACACAGACGGCTCCTTCAAGTGTCTCTGCGACACCGGCTACAAGGGAGACGGGTGAGTAGTGCCCTCTCTCTCTCACTCGCACGCCACTAACTGTTGAGATTGTTTCGAACGAAGCTGAATTGATTTTATGATCTGTCAATGAGTACGCAAGTTTGAACGAAATCGGTACTGTATTTTGTAAAAAATAGCACAATAAATAAACATGTACTTAGTTCTAAAATTCACAACACAAAAATAACGAGTGTTACCTTAACAAGCTGCCAATGGCTGTTTGTAACTCCCACTTCTGTTGAAATGTATATTCTTAACATTAGACTAGCAACATCTATGGCTGACTGATTGATAACAATGTTGATTGATATCGTATCTGTCACTGTCATGACGTTGCGACACGCGTGCTGTGTTCCTTTATCTCTATCTCTCATTCCGCTCCATCTTAGAATGTAGACGTGTAAATTTGCTAATATAATAAAATAGTTTTGCCCTCGTATGCCCTTGTTATTTCTTCTGTCTGAAACGCTAGACTTTGCAACAATTTCGCCATTTTCCCCATTCCTGTTTTGCCATCAATGGCGGTTGTAACTTGAATTTTGTCAATAATGTAATAATCCCCCTTTTGTCCACTGTTTTATTTCGTTCGCAAAGGAGGGGTGGAGGGAGGGGGGTTACGAAACGCCCCTTTTGCTTCACATTTACCTGACACATTTATTGCCTCATAATATTTCAGATCATTCTTTTAACCCATTTGGTTGCAGATACTCGTGTGTGGATATAGACGAGTGTGCCAACGACCCGACTTTGTGCGAAAACGGTCACTGTGGCAACACCGCCGGCGGGTACGAGTGCGACTGCGACGTCGGCTTCAGCAAGGCGCCCGACGGGAAGTCCTGTCTTGGTCAGTCTTATCTACTCTACGCCATGTCTAGCCTCGGGGGGGCTATTCTACACCGATGGACTTTTTTATCACGATAGATATATCTCCCAAAAACTATGAAGTTTTGACAGTTCTTGGGAGATATATCTATCGTGATAAAAAGTCTATCGGTCTAGAATCATCCCCCTGGGGCCTTATGCTGAGTTCGAAAGAGATTTTACGTCATATCTCGGCCGAATACTCGTTTCACCCACTGGTGACAGGAGTTTTCCGTCATTTTGACGTCATCCCTATTAGTGTAAAATCTCTACTGAACTGAGCATTAGGTCACGTGGAACCGACACCTAGAATTTATTTATTTATTATTTATTTGTTTATAGACAAGTAGCTTTAGATGGTAAGTATACGGCACAGTGTTGAAATATTTTAGAGTCATTGTCCTTTCTTTTAGTCACATTTGTTATTCCAAAGATTTGTTTTAATGTTGAAGAGAACCATCTCCAGTACGAGTACTTCGCAAGTCACGTTATAAGATAAGTGCGTTTGGTTTCAGACATGGACGAGTGCGCGACGTTCGACAACGTGTGCGTGTTCGGTCGCTGCGTGAACACGTACGGCATGTTCAAGTGTATCTGCGACAAGGGATACCAATCAGACAGTATAGACGACTGTAAGTATTCTTTACCTATATATATATATATATATATTCATGGACATTTCACACGACGCCCTCTAGTCCCAAACTAAGCAAAGCTTGTAATATGGGAACTAGATGCTGATAGAATACTTATATACTTTTTTTTGTAAATACATACTTATAATACATAGTAACACCCAGACATAGAACAAACATCTATGTTTTGCCACACACAAATGTTTGTTCTTGGTGGGGATCGAACCCACGACCCACAGCACGGAAGGCAGATCCATTACCGACTGAGCTGTGACGCCTGTCAATTATTGTCAACCTATTGTTCATTTACCATGATTTCTTAATTAAATAGTATTTAGCGAGTTGTCAAGTCATATAAATAAGTCAGATTTAAATCTATTTAGCTGTTAAACACGTTTAGCGATTCTGGTGCAAGTCGCCCTTAATGTCAAAGTTTAGAATTTTGTGTTTCAATCACGCTGCAAGTACTGGGCCGATGGATAAAACGTGGAATATAAAGCTAGTGTAATCTAATTTCTTTAAGACTTACATAATTTAAATGTATAAAAAAACTCGGAAAATTCACTTAAATTTAACTACCTTCCGACATCATCGGCGGAAACTACTAGTTGGTACCGCAACATAATTTTTTTATTTATTTTTATAAAAATCTATTTATACAATATTTTACAATCGTTATAACTAAGAGCGGCCTAAATAGCATCTTAAAGAAAGTCGAGTCAGTAAAACATTTAACTCCGTTGCCGTTGAGTAAACATATCCCATAAGTTTTTGGGTCAGTGGTTCTTACGCCATAGATTTGTTATCGAAGCCCGACGGACGGCTGGTGTGCAATCGCGTCTACTGTATCGCATATTCACTGTGAAAAAGTCACTTTTCTCGTTGAATTACGTTACTTTAATGTTTTTTCTGTGTCATTCGAGATATTTCGATGGGTTTTTATCAATGCGGGTTTTTAGCTATGACTCTTTCACTCGTTGGAATCTCATGTCGTGCGATCACCAATCAACTCTCCGAAGGTTAGAGTCTAACGGCTGATTTATTAGACAAGTGTTTAGCGAAGTAGATAGCTCGTCACTATACTCACTCGCTACTCGCCCCTGTCCATAAGTCCTTAGATTTGGGTATAGTGATAAGCGAACGCGGACGCGGATAAAAAAACAATAGCGGTGATAGAACCGTGTTTATCTGAACTGAGGCAATTTAATTTTATTCAATACCTATTACCATCGAACGTACAAAAACATACTTTTGAATCTTTGTTTTTGCTTGAGAATTTTTGTGGACACCACATCTCAGCCTGATCTGGATCGGGGTGAGATGTGGTGTGTGGTACCCTGGGGTAGGTACCCTAAAAATCCAATGTGCCCAAAAAGGAACCATTATCTCGACGGCTACTTGTTTTCCAGTGATGCCTGGCTTCAACTGCACTGACGTGGATGAATGCAAGTCCCCGCAGTCGTGTCAATACGGACAGTGCCACAACACGCAGGGCTCCTACGAGTGCCGCTGTCCGCCCAACTACGAGCTCGTGTCCGATGGAACCGCCTGCTTTGGTATGTGTGTTGCACTCTACATTCTGTGGAATTCTGATGGTTGGACGGTTAAAACGATCTCTCTATTTACTAGCACTATGATTCAAAGTAACTGGCAGAATTGTTGTGACAAACAACCGCAAAAGCCATAACGAAGATGTTGAAGTTGATTCAAAGTAATCTTGGTGTTCGGATAGCGCAAAGGCGATGGAAGGTGAAGGTCAAAAATTGTTCTTTTTGCGAAAATATGAGGGAGACCTATGTCCAGCAGTGGACTTCTGTAGGCTGATGATGATGAAACTTTCACCACTTGTACATCCGAAGATGATCTATTTGGAGTTTGAACTAATAGAAGTTAGTAGTTATGGCTGTGTTGGGAGTTGAACCTGACGTGTAGCCGTGTGTACGTACCTACTAAATATCCTGACTTGAAATATAGAGATCCAAGCCAACAGTCACTCAGATGCTGACGCTAAAACTCGTATTACAGATTCAAGGAAAGCTCGTTGCTACGGCAAGGTGGATCTGCGCTCCGGGTCGGAGTACTGCCGCGATAATGACGAACTCTCTGAAGACGGAACCATGGCGTCTTGTTGCTGTTCTGTTGGTAAGTTACATACAGCTCTTCAGATAAGGTGAATCGAAAAATTAAAAAAAATATGAAAGCAATATTGTGAAATGGAGGTCTCATCTCAATTATAGCTATTATAGATGTTCACAGTTGAGGTGATATTTGGTAGGTGCGGCGTGGGGTAACTACTGCGACCTGTGCCCGGAGCCGGGCTCCGAAGCGTACAGGCAACTCTGTCCGGGAGGGCCCGGGTACCAACCTGTGCTTGAACCTGTGAGTTATTCGATTCATTGAAACTCTTTGTTTCAACTGCTTGTTTTTCTTCATAACAAAACTTAAAACAGATTCATATATATTGTTATAGCCATCTTACGTCGTAACTCTCGCCGACATCGACGAGTGCGTCGCCCACCCAGCACTGTGCGAGCACGGAACCTGCACCAACACGTTCGGTTCTTTCGTGTGCACTTGCGGCGACGGCTGGCAACTAGCGGTCGATGAACTCAAGTGCGATGACATCGATGAATGCGCTGACACCAATGTCTGCGGTCCTGGCGTTTGTAGGAACCTGCCCGGGTCATACGTGTGCTTGTGTCCTGAGGGATACGTGGCCATGCCTAATGGAAGTGAGTAGTTTGTTATATAGATAAGTTATGAACAGGAAACATCCAAGAATGCAGCCCTGAGGCACTCCATTTTCTTCGTGGACGAAGTCACGGGTAACTGTTAGTATTCTATTAACTATTCGAGTTGCGAAGCCAACGAAGATAAACAATCATATTTCCAGAGGAGTGCGTGGACGTGCGGCAGAGACAATGCTACATGGAGTGGGACGAGGGGGACAGGACGTGTGGTGGTGCAGTAGGGGTGCCTCAAACCCGCTACCTTTGTTGCTGCTCCGTGGGACGAGCCTGGGGAGCTCCTTGCGAGGCGTGTCCTGATAAGGGATCTCAGGTTAATTAATACACATCTCGAAGGCTCCAAGTCCAATAGTACCTATTTCTTGTTATAAAATAACAAGGTTTAATTTAGAATTAAATTTGACACCTTCTAAAACTAGATAAATCAGTGTATGCTGTAAGAAACATACAGCTTGGGTTGAAAAATATATTAAAAAGTACATGTATTTTAGGAGCACATGGCACTTTGCGGCGAGAAACCCGGCGAATACATCAACCCGATGACGAATGAAACGAAACCTATCAATGAGTGTGACATCATGCCGACGTTATGCAAGCCTGGTACCTGCCACGACACGCCTACTGGCTTCCAGTGTGGATGCGATCATGGGTAAATTCAATGTATAAATAAATGGTGTTTTTTGAATAGTAGTGGTCTAAGGAGCGTGCCTTGTGATACACCAGACCATCCAAATAGAAAAATAATCGGTAACATTCAATTTTTTACCTTTGACAATAGTTTTGTTTCCATTTGAAGACCAATGCAACATGGACTTGTTTTTATGTTTTTATAAACTCCACAGCACATAATAATAACAGTGATTAGTTACATCAAATGTTTTAGTGGAGTCCATATAAACAGTGTATTATTATCATGCTATTGCTAGTTTGAATTATTTTGATTTGTCTCCGATGTTATATCGGATCGATCCTCATATGATTTAACACTTACGTTGTTATTAACAGGTACGAGCACGACAACACATCGCATATCTGCCGCGATATTGACGAATGCGCGCGCGGCCGCGGCGCTTGCCACGGCCTCGCGTCCTGTGTCAACCTGCCCGGAGCGTACGAGTGCCGGTGTCCGGCCGGGTACACACTCGCGGACTCACTGGACGACTGTGAGGACGTGGACGAGTGTGCCGACGGATCTCTGTGCGACCACGGCGACTGCAGGAACACCGTGGGCTCCTACAGGTTAGCGTACTCGTACAGCGGACGAATGTCGGTGTCACCAACAAAGTGGTCTTATGACATGCGTTGCCTGTCATTGATTCTATCATCTTCTAGACCGTGTTGTATCTGTGAATCGTTCTTACAGATGTGAATACAAACCCGGGTACATACTTCATGACAACGCTTGCCGCGACAACTTTGCCTTTACACTGACTTGCATTATCTTTTTGACCCCGCCTTACAGACCGTGTTTTATTTATTCTGTTTTAAGTATATGTAACTTGTGTACAGATGTGAATGCAAGCCCGGCTACACCCTCCGCGACAACGTGTGCCGTGACATGGACGAGTGCGCCCGCCCGCGCCCTCTCTGCCGGAACGGCACGTGTGAGAACATGCCGGGTAGCTACATGTGTCACTGCGACGAGGGCTTCAAGCCGGGCTCTAACAATGACTGTGTCGGTGAGTTGTAGCTGTATTCTTACATTGCTAGATACTGCACAAGTGCGTTCGATGCTTCCTTACGGTGAGCTTAACCCAAAATCATTTTTGAAATTTGCGTTCTTCTATGCTTGATGGAATCGTGAACTTTTTACTTTTTGTGTTATAGATGTCAACGAATGCCGTGAAGGCGGGATGGTTTGCCGAAACGGTCGATGCCGCAACACAGTCGGCTCGTTCCGGTGTGAATGCTCCCCTGGGTACACCCTCACTCCTGATGGAAGGAACTGTAGAGATGTGGATGAGTGCACGGAGCAGCCTCAGCCTTGCGGCAGAGATGGAAACCCTTCTTGTACTAATACTAATGGCGGGTAAGATTAAACTCCAAAAAAATGGCTTACAACTCAAGATTCATATTTGCAAGTTTTGTTTGGTGATTGGTAACACATTTAATACGGTTTTCTTATAACAAATGTTCAGTACAACATTGTAATTCACATTGAATTAGCGACAAAAAAATTACTATCTTAAGTTTTTCAGTAAAAAAATTACACATTTGAACACACTTTTTAAAACAGTAACGTACAGAGTACCCCAAGGTTCCATTCTAGGCCCTGTCTTATACACTACTGTTTGCAGTTACGAATGCGCGTGCGGCGTTGGATGGCGATTGGTCGGCAAGCGGTGCGTGGACCGCGACGAATGTAAAGAGATACCACATGTTTGCTCCGGAGGTGACTGCCGGAACTTCAATGGAGGGTGAGTTACACTTCTCTCTAACAGGAGCCTCTCACATGACATAAAGTATTATATGCAAAATAATTTAAACAGATTTTAGAATGAAAATGGACAGCTATTATTTTTAACCGACTTCAAAAAAAGAGGAGGTTCTCAATTCGGTTGTATGTTTTTTTTTTTAATTTTTTTTTTTTAATTTTTTTTTTAATGTTTGTTACCTCAGAACTCCGTCATTTATAAATCGATTTCAAAAATTCTTTTTTTATCTGAAAGGATATACTTCCAGATTGGTCCCATTTAATTTTCATCAAAATCGGTTCAGTAGTTTGGGTTATAAATAGAAATAACTGAAAAAAAAATGCCAAGTTGTGGCGTAGCGCCTACTATTTTACTGCTAGCAACGATGCAATATGCCAAGTTGCGGCGTAGCGCCTACCATTTTACTGCTAGCAACGATGACCCTTTGTGCACACCTAAATTTTAACATTTTTCTAAATTTGTCAATAAACCCAGTTTGTACATTCAAACCGCATTTAATTGGAAAAGAAGCAAAAACCCACTAATTGTTTCTCTAAAGAATCAACACCAACCACGTGCACGAAATTGCGTATTTATCTTTCCTGTGACTTTTAAGTGGTGTTTAGGTATAGTGACTAGAACATTCCCAATGAACTGTCATCATCATCATCATCATCTGATGAAGAAGCTGGTAGTCGAATTGAAGTCGGTTTTTCCAGTTTTTTAACTTATAAATTATATCATAGAACTTTCAGGCAGCTTAAAACTTACTCAAACCTATCCGATTTTTTTTAAACTAGCCTTATGTCTTTGCATAGGTACGTTTGCGAATGTCCAACGGGCTGGGTATTCGATACAGTCAGTGCGATGTGCATCGACGAACGAAGAGAGCTCTGCTACGAGACCTGGGAATCTGGGAGATGCCACAAGGCCAGACCTCTGGAACTATCGCGACCTGAATGCTGCTGTTCTGAAGGTAAATCTATACTACCAACGGTAAGCTCATTCTTCTTCTTTGCTCATCAAAGCCTCCCGGGAGCTTTGAAACTCGGTCAAGATATTGCCACTGTCAAACATAACACCTTTCGATTTATCATCAAAAAAGGGGTGTCATATCCGTTAGCCAAACTGTATATTCCAGGTCTTAAAAAAAGCACTAGATCCGCTTTTGGTGTTAATATTCAGCAATGTTTTAACCTTTAACTATGATGAGGATAAGAACTATCCTCAAGACCTCTCTGTATTTGTATCTTGTTACTTACTGAATAAGAACACAGAACAGAAAACGAAGAAGCAGAGGTAAAAGATAAATAAATCCGTAACATTATCAGGTGCGGCGTGGGGTCGGTACTGCGAGCGCTGTCCGGCGCCTGACTCTGCTGAATTCCTGCGGATATGCCAAGGGGGGATGGGACGACCTAATCTTACACAGGTATGCTCCCTACTACTCTGTCACTATGTAAATGTGTGTAGGTGTGTTGGTGTGTGGGTGTGAAATCAACCCGATTTATAATCTGGCTATAAAACGATCTCACAGATTTTACTGAATATCAGATCTTTGACTTTGTTCAGCAATGTCAAACCCTAACTGCTGCTCACTACCAAAAAAGAAGGTTCTCAATTCGGTTGTATTATATTTATTCAGTTACATATCACATTTCTTTATAACATCTTGAGTGAGCCTACTCGCACACAAATACTTTAGCAGGAACATCAAGGAAGATAAGTTCTACTTATTCCAAGAAACGTGGCAGCGCCGTCTCCGTAAGATAAAGGCAGGAAGGTTATGGTAGATGCAGATGTCTGTAAATGGCACATGTTTCCAGGACTTGGACGAGTGCGTGGTCCGGCCCGACGTGTGCCGCGGCGGGCGCTGCATCAACACCGACGGGTCCTTCCGCTGCGCCTGTCCGCCTGGGTACGAGCTCTCAGCTGGAGGGGAGAAGTGCCAGGATCACGACGAGTGCGCCGCCAATCCCAGGATATGCGGCAACGGAACTTGTACCAACACTCCTGGAGGGTACGAGTGTACTTGCAGTAAAGGATTTACTCAAGGACCAGACCAGGTCGGTGACGTCACACTCAAGCCTTAAGAAAACCTTGAACCTTAAGATATTCAAGTCTAGCCATTGTTATCTGGCAACCTAAAGGTCTAAATTTCAGAATATCACTGTTGCTTGTCTATTTTCAACCTTATTGTTCATTTAATAAAGCTCATTCTCCCTTCCAGACGTGCGTGGACATAGACGAGTGCGCAGAAGGTCGTGCGTCCTGCACATTCCGTTGCCACAATACCCCGGGTTCGTTCCGTTGCACATGTCCGTATGGATACGACGTGGCACCCGATGGAATACACTGTCGAGACGTGGACGAATGCGCTCAAATACCGGCCGTGTGTCCGCATGCGTGTGAGAATGTAGTGGGCTCGTATATCTGCAAGTGTCCTGAAGGTAAAAATAAAACTAGATTTTATTAAAAAAAATTTTTTGGTAGGAAAGAGAAGCGAACCGAGGAAAAATTCTGCATCTCTGTCACTCCACTATCTTTTCCAAGTTGCAACCATATTTTTCTATCTCTCTCTCCCTAGGGTACAAACGAACGACCGCCCCACACGACTCGTCGGAAGCGTGTGAGGATGTGGACGAGTGCTCGGATCGGCCGGACCGATGTGCGCCCGGCGTCTGCATCAACACCGACGGCTCCTACATCTGCGACTGCGACGCCGGCTACCAACCGAGCGAGGACGGCACTGAATGTATCGGTCAGTGAACTTGAGTGATCAATAAGGGAGATACCATTAATAAATAAATAGATAGGTAGGTTAAGCTAGAATGCGGATGTTGATACAAAAATGTATCCTGAGACTTATAACTATAAACAGGTATAAGCGAAATGTTGGTTTCAGATCACCGAGTAGGCATGTGCCACCGATCGCTGGTGGCAGGTCGCTGCGTGCCAGAGCCGTGGCCGCGGACTATAGCGTCCACACAGGCCACGCCTTCGCAAGTTACCAAGTACGTATCATCTTTCTCGAGTGACCACGAGTTGGAAGTAGAAGCGTGGGGTTATCTATCCCCCATCCGATAAACCCACGACTGTTAAGATCGCGGGATCAATAGTTATTGACTTTGTGTTCAAAAACACCAAATGTGTATTCCCAAAGGTATTCTATTATTACAACCTCAACTTTGTTCCAGAGCGCAATGTTGCTGCACCCTCGGCATGGCGTGGGGTCCGGAATGTGAGCTCTGTCCCCTACCCGGCAGTCCCGAGCGCCTGGAGCTATGCACGCAGACCAACCTCGGGCAACGACCCGGCGGCCGGCCCGGCGGGGGCAGCAGCGGGGGCAGCGGGGGGAACGGGGGCACCACCGGCGGAGGGGGCGATGGAGGGGGGCTGGGGCAGGCGTTGGATATCTATGGAGATGTAGACGAATGTGCCGCCATGCCGGGGCTGTGTGCGCCCGGACGCTGCGTTAATACTATTGGAAGGTAACTATGACGTCAATTAGATAATTATTTGGGGAAAGGGGATGGAGGGTTTTGGGACAAGTGCTAGATATCTACGGAGATGTGGATGAATGTGCAGAGAATTCGCCTCCATACTATGAAAGTATGGTACTAAAGTACGGCGGTGTAACGGGGGAGATGGAGAGGGGAGGGGGGGGGGGGGGGCTAGGACAGGTGGGGGATATCGGATATTAGATAAGAGTAAGTAGATGGCTGGAAAAAACGCAAAAAAAAACAGTTAAAAAGGGAATTGTTTATTCTGTATCAGGACAACATGATATTACGAGTACGTTTACCGAAATCTTAAATGTGCACAGTTCAGACATAAATAATATAATTTCAGTTTCCGCTGCGTGTGCGGCCGCGGCTATAAATCAGCGGGTGAGGTCTGCGCCGACGTCGACGAGTGCAGCGTGAGGCCGCCGCCTTGTGAACATCTCTGCAAAAATACTGAAGGTTTGTGTCTGATTCATATACTTGTCGATGGCGTTTCATCTAGCTGTATTTAAGCGTAGCAGATCAACTTAAAAAAGTATGGTGGCGGTTAGAAAGCATGTGTAATGATCACAAAATAATAATCCTATAAGCGTTGTTCGAAAATCTACTCCCAACATAAAAATGCCATAGTTATGTTGTTCACAATGACTGCTTTTGCATAGCTCTGTCGAAGTTCTGTTAGGTAATGCACCAGTTATCTTTTTTCGTACAGGATCATACGAATGCCTCTGCCGATCCGGTTATGAAGTAGATGAAGATGGTGCCAACTGTCGAGACATAGACGAATGCACGCGGGGCAGCCACACGTGCCATCAGCTGTGCACTAACACCGAAGGGTCCTATGAATGCGAGTGCAATGATGGCTATGAGAAGCGAGGAGACGCTTGTATAGGTAACTTGGTTTCTGACATAATGTGGAGGTAACATTCGATTGAAATGTTGATGAAATGATCAAATTTTATCAAAAACATTTGTTTTGTTCTGACAGTTGTGAAGTTGAGGAAGTCATTATTTTCACCAGTTACGATTTCTTTGTAGCTTAACATACAACTTTGTGCGGTTTGTACAATCGCTCTCTGATTTTTACCACCTTTGAACATAATGAATAAGAGTGGCTCAAGTAGGGATCCTTGAGAAACTCCATTTTTTTTTACTTGAATTATTTTTGTAGGTTGTTTTTGGATTATCATAAATTTTAGTTGTTTCATAATCTCCTTATAGATATAAACGAATGCCACGAGGAAGGCATCTGCCCGACCCCCGGCCGCTGCGTGAACCTCCTCGGTTCATTCCGTTGCGTCTGTCCACGAGGCTTCAGGCTGGATCTCAGCGGCACTCGCTGCATGGACGCCGACGAATGTGCTGAGGGGCGCTGTCAATCTACTTGCAGGAACCACGCGGGAGGGTACCGGTGTGATTGTCCACCAGGTAATTATTATTGTAGAAATAAAAAGTAAACGCGGATAACTTTCTGTTTGCTTAGGTGCCTAGTTCACCTCATGACTACGCTATCCGTCAGTTGTTATCTCCGTGCCTACTTCAGACTAGACTTCAACGATAAACATTGTACGGGATTTTCAGATGCTATTAATCTCGCGGATCCATAAGTCGCGTCCCTGCTCGCACCGAGCATCACCGCACCGCCGGGTCCATGGTTCTGAAGGCTGAGTTGACAGATAGTGGATATGTATTGAGAGATGGTTATTACAACAGGTACGAGTAGAGGGGCGGGCGGCGCGTGCATCCCCGAGGACGCGTGCGGAGGCTCCCCGTGCGGCGGCTCGCCTTGCTTCGCGGTGGGCAGCGCCTACCGCTGCGGCTGTCCCGCCGGATACGGCTGGGACGCGCCGCATGCCGTCTGTCTGCAGGTATCACACACACATCCATCCTCACACACCCAATCTCACACATAAATAGGTACACGTGTCGTGCGTAACGGAAGTGTTCATTACACTACATGGTATTAGCTTGTCTGTGAAGTGAAGCCGTAACTCGAATAATCGATTTTTTGGATTTAGACTTGAATATTGTTTCCACATGTGAACCTTAGTAGGGTTCTTTATGAAATAAATAAATAAATAAATATTCGTGGACTTTACACACAACGCCGTCTAGTCCCAAACTAAGCAAAGCTTGTAATAAATAGTGATAAAAATAAGAACAAAAATCTGTATATCAAAAGTGTGTATTTGATTTCCAATTCCATGTTGCTAACACCATCTTCCTCCTCAGCTGGGCGGTGGTTGCGCTAGTGCGTCGTGCCTCTTCGGCTGCCAGTCGTTCGGCTCGTCGTACCAATGCGGGTGTCCGACCGGGTACCAGCTGGTGGGCGCGGGGCACTGCCTCACGGCGCTGGACGCCGGCCTGCCGCCAGACGACATCGGCGCGGCGCCAGTCTTCCCCCTCAGCGATCAGTACCGCACGGGGGACAAGCTGCTGTCTACTGAAGGATGCTTCAGCTGCAAGGTACTGTCGCGCGGGCTCCGATCACGGGGACGGTCTGGTTAATACAGGTGTCCAGAAGGATTCTTTAGAACTCACATTAGTCCGTAGACCCTTAAATTCATTTTTAGCTGTCTTCAAAAATAGAAGGTTCCCAATTTGATTGTTTTCTTAATGAACTTAAAATTCCGTCATTTATAAACTTTCAGATTGGTCCCATTAAAATTTCACCAAAATCGGTTCAGTGGTTTGGCTTTTAAATCAAAATAAGTAACTAGAAAAAATATGCCATCCATGTACACAAAATTGTGTATTTGGCTTCCTGTAACTTCCCAATGAACTGCCATCACCATCATTTGATGGTGAAGCCGAAAGGTAGTCAAATTGAAGTCGGTTTTCCTAGTTTTTTAAAGTTATAAATTACTCTTGCATCCATTTTGAAAAATGAAATTTATCCATATTCGTCCAGGTGAACGGCAGGAGAAGACGAGCTCCGAACGAAGCGATTATCTTCGCGAACGGAACCACCCTCATGAAGAAGCGCAAGCGACGCAGTAGACGTGAGTATCTACAGTACTGTGCACCGACACCTACCATCACCAAAAGTTCTACCTTACCACCTTAAGGGTGCATTTCCTGTAAACCGACTACCCGTTCATTTTTGAATACCAATAGAAGCAAGTTATTTCGGGTGTAAAAGTTATGAAAACAATGGGCCGTCATAAAAATAAATAAATGTTTAGGTTTCTGCTTGGTTAAAATAAGAAGTCAAAAAAAAGGCGGGGTCAGGTAGCTAACTGCTTGCAAGCGAAACAGTTTCAAAAGTGGTGAGGCGGAAATTTTGCCGATAGTACGTGCACAGCGACTCTCTCATAGCCTCCGCCAATAGTGGTACCGGCACCCACACCCTTCTAACCGGAACACAGCAATGCAGCATCACGGTGCGGCGCCACAAACAGGCACGGTGCTAGTACTGAACCCAGACGAACTCGCACACAAGAATCTCTACTACTAGTACATTTTAGTATTAAATAAATAAATATAAATAAATATTCATGGACTTTACACAACGCCCTCTAGTCCCAAACTAAGCAAAGCTTGTGATATGGGAACTTGATGGCTGATAGAATACTTATATACTTTTTTTTTTGTAAACACATACTTATAATACATAGTAACACCCAGACATAGAACAAACATCTATGTTTTCCACGCACAAATGTTTGTTCTCAGTGGGGATCGAACCCACAACCCACAGCACGGAAGGCAGAGCCATTCCATTCCATGTATTATTTAGTATTATTAGTATTATTTAAGTATTCTATCAGCATCTAGTTCCCATATCACAAGCTTTGCTTAGTTTGGGACTAGAGGGCGTTGTGTGTAAAGTCCATGAATATTTATTTATTTAGTAATGAACCCCTTGCGGTATTAAATAAGGTTGAGGTTTGCAGGTCGGCGCTCGCTGATGCAGCCCGAGGCGGAGCTGATAGTGGTGAAGGCGAGCCCGCAGCAGACGTGGGGTCGCGCGCCGCTGCTGCGGCTGCTGCCGGCGGAGGGCGGTGCGCGCGCGCACTACCGCGTGGCGTACGGCGCCGCGCACGACTACTTCATACTGAACAAGCGCGACGGCGTGTGGGCGCTGCGCCTACGCAAGCATCTCAAGCCGCACGCCGCGCTCCACACACAGCTCGAGTTGGAAGCCAGGTATACCTTTCTTTATACAACTTATTGATGGAACAAGCCAATGGTAATAACTCTGCCTTCCGTGCTGTGGGTCGTGGGTTCGATCCCCACTGAGAACAAACATTTGTGTGTGGCAAACATAAATGTTAGTTCGATGTCTGGTGTTTACAAAAAAAAGTATATAAATATTTTATCAGCAATCTAGTTCTCATATTTTTTTTTTTTTTAAATATACAAGCTTTGCTTAGTATGCGACTAGAGGGCGTTATGTGAAATGTCCATGAATATTCATTTATGTTTAGCGGCAACCGATGCATTGCCTCATTAAACACGTCTATTAAATTGTGCCCTGTGTGTGATGCATTGCACTGTATCTATCACTCTGAGATATAAAGGTGTTAAGTCTTATGTGCCTGTAATAGCACCAGCATCCATACCCTTCAAACCGGAACACAGCAATGCGAGCATCACTGTGCACACACCAGTTACTACAATTGTCACAATGCAAAACTTCACGCTATGCTCTCCCCCCTCACCCCCCGCCCCCCCCCCCCCCCCAGGTTCGTCCCGGTGCCGGAGCTGGCGCTGAGCCGCCGCCGGCGCCGCCACCTCGCGCTGAATGCGCCTGCGCCGGTCCGGTTCTACGTCTCCATCGACATCTCTCCGAACAAACGTTGATGGTATCCTCTTCTTACACGTTTTACGTACACAAGTTCACTTCAGTGCTAGTTTACACACATTTGTAATATTTATATGCAAAAAGGTTTGGAACGTTGAACAAAAAAACAAGATAAAACGTTTCTACTAAATTCTCTTTTACCTAAGTATAGTGGTCATAATGGATCTTTATCCCTCTGAAGTTAGGTGCAACAAACTATTGCGGATGTACTGTTGTGCGGAAAAATTCGCTTACCTCCAATTCCACCCGAAAATGGGTTCAGCGCAGATACTTTAAAAGGACAAAGATCTGTTGTGACTACTATACCTATTATTATCAGCCTATTGCAAAAGGAATAGTTACTTGTCTAATAACATTTTCTTGCCATTATCAAAAAAACATGTCAGTGTATCTATTAAAATTCTAAAATTAATTACACAAGAATAGTATGAAACGGTTGATATATGTAAACTAGCATTTAGAAAACTGGATACTATTTTAAAAATAAAGAAGAAAGAGGCCGTCGAAAAAAAACTACCTTAAAATATGTAGGTGTCTAACGACAGGCAAATCAGAGTCCTTGCCACGAGAGGCCAATGAAAGGCCATAGATACAGTCATAATTAACTGACTTACAGCAAACCAGTGGATTCGTTTAATAACAATGTTGTAATTTCTTTGTAACTGCTATATTTTCCGAAATGTCTTTATTTTGTAAAGAAAGCTTGCACAACTTATTTAAAGCCGCATATATTTTCGCGTTCGAAGAACAACGAGTCACTGCCATTATTGTAGTCGTTGTCAAATATTGAGAGAGAATAGTCATGTGACGTGTGTGCCTTAGTGACACGTTCAAATTGAATGCTGCCACCTAGAGTTAAGGTTGAAATTGCAATAACAGAGTAGGGATGTGACAGTGTCGATAGTCTCACAATGTCGATGGCAACGAGACTGGTTCCGTTTGAATGTGTGATCAAATATTGTGTATCGACGGACGTTTTTATTATTTTTTATATTATATAATGTAACAAGATACCATTGTTGACTTTGTTGCGATGCTTTTTATTTTTTTGAGTATCCGTCGTCACAAAATATGAGCTGCACGTTACCAAGAGGTCGTGAGATCTTGTCGGCAGTATTAAAATAAATAATGTGTGATTGAATGCATAATACGTAGCTAAGACGTCCGCATCGATGTGTTACACGAGACGGTGTTGAGTCGATAAAACTATTATAAAAATCGATAATAATGATTATTAACGGTACATCACTAGTTTTGCCATTGATATAAAACCAGTAGTAGATGTATAATAAATTATAATAAGCTCTAATATAGAATAAGAAAATATTATTTATTTTGATTTCCAATGTTAAGTTTTAGCTTCGTTTCGAATAATCTACTTATTTTTGTGAGATATTTTTATATTTTGAGTTATTAATTTCGGCATTTAAAAATTAAGTCTAAAGTACAAAAATCGATGCAATTGAATCGTTTTGTAAATATGTGTATACAGATGAATGTAAAATTATTAATAGAGACTTAGTTTTACTAGTAAAACTATTTTAACGTAGATCTTAAGACAAAATGATGAAATCGAAATTACCTACTAAATAAAAACATACGTTTACAGATCTGTTTTATTTCATCTCTAAAATGTAAAATGAATCGTAACATTACATTACAGCAGAATATAAGGAGTTTGGAAAGCGTTAGGTATAGAGAGGTGCATGGCGCATACAAGTTATTACTAATAACTTACTTCATAAACTCGACTAAAAATTATACTTCCCTATCTTTATAATTTCGAAGCCTTCATGATTTTCAGTCGAGGCTATTTGAAGACCATCGAGTCATTTTGAAGTTTAACTTCAAAACATTTGAGATAGATGATAAATTAACTTTCCAACTTCCGAAAGACAAAAAGAACAAAAACATGGTGAAATTGTGAAATACCTAATTAAAATGGATGTAATTTACAATCAAATTGAAATGCTAACAAGCAAGGAGGCCTATTAGAACTACTCGGATGTCCATCGAGGCTGGCATCGGGACTGTCATCTGAAAAAGAAATGGCTTGTCACGTAAATACGTCACGGAGAAGAAATAATGTCGCGAACGTAATTATTTTGAAATGTTTTCGTAAATCTCTCAAAACAAAGTGCGGCGTCGCTGAACGGGCGACGGGATTTTCGTTGGGAACCTGTACTAAGCAACATACACAATGTCTAAAAAGGAGGAGTTCTCGTGCGAGATGTACAGCACCAAGTTCTTCATGCTGTGTGCGGCCGGCGGCGCCTGCGCCTGCGGCCTCACGCACACCTTTGTGACGCCGCTCGACCTGGTCAAGTGCCGGCTGCAGGTCGACCCCGGCAAGTACAAGTCCATCTTCAAGGGGTTCGGCATCTCCTTTTCGGAGGGCGGCATGGCCAACCTCGTCAAGGGCTGGGCGCCCACCTTCATCGGGTACTCGATGCAGGGCTCCGCCAAGTTCGCCGGCTACGAGTACTTCAAGTACAAGTTCGCTAAGATGTGCGACGAGGAGACTGCGTACCTGTACCGCACATACCTGTACCTGGCGGCGTCCGCGTCCGCCGAGCTGATCGCGGACGTGTTCCTGGCGCCCTTCGAGGCCACCAAGGTGCGCATGCAGACCACGCCCGGCTACACGTCGCAGATGCGCAAGGCGATGCCGCACATGATGGCCACGGAGGGCTTCGGCGTGTTCTACCGCGGCCTGGCGCCGCTCTGGGGCCGACAGGTGCCCTACACGATGATGAAGTTCTCGTCGTTCGAGAAGACGCTCGAGTACCTGTACGCGAACGTGGTGCCGAAGCCGCGCGACCAGTGCACCGCCTTCGAGCAGCTCGTGCTCACCTTCACCGCGGGCTACATCGCGGGCGTGCTGTGCGCCATCGTCTCGCATCCCTCCGACACGATCGTGTCCAAACTGAACAAGGACCCGAGCGCGTCCGTCGGCGGCATCCTCTCGGAGGTGGGCATGGTGGGCATCTGGCGCGGGCTAGTGGCGCGCATCATTATGATCGGCACGCTGACGGGCCTGCAGTGGTTCGTGTACGACGCCTTCAAGGTGTACACGGGCATGCCGCGCCCGCCGCCCGCCGACATGCCCGCCTCCCTCAAGAAGAAGCTTGGCAAGTAGCTACTTCGAGGGTAACGTCCGATTGTGCTGTGCTCGTTGTGAAAAGGACAAGTGATAATTTTGTTAATAAATTAATTTTCCAGGTTATTTTTGAATATTAATTAAAACTGTACCGTCATGCGTGGCCCAGGTACTCTTTGGGCCGAAATAATAATACAAATCTTGTGATGTGACATAACAGGAAATAGTCGAGGGTGAAAATCCCAGATCCACTTTCATAGTGGCTTCGTTTTCCTCCCCGAGCTATCGAAGTAGCATCGAAATAGGGCTATAAAGTACCACAAAACACGTTTCTTAAGCAACAGTAATGTATATTGAAAAATACTATCGGAAAAACTGGTTATAATAGTCGAGAACGGTCGTATACAAAGAAGCTCAGACCCGTAGGATCCTTCTGGGCCATAACCGTAATATAGGGATTTGTCCGAGTGCCGTGGCCCACTTACCGGCTTTGGATAGGACAGAGTGACCTCTGGTAAGCGGGCCCCGGGACGTTATAAGTGGAGGGATCACGAGGACCCCATTTACCATAATCTTGGATCTGCTGTTCGCGGGACACCTTATTTGTTTTATGATATGGGACGGTCGGTGCTTCAGATTTGTCTTCCTTTATGACTGCGGTCTGTCTCAATAGCGAGTACTTACTACTTACGAGGTTTTTTTTGAGTCGTTGCTATCTTTAGCAGCTACTCTACATCTTTTTTTAGATTCCGTTGTCATTTTTATTTCAAGGAAGCCATTTTTCAAATCGATACCCATCGGTAATTGATAGGTTATAGACAAAGGTTAAATGAGGGAACGTTTTAGGATTATGTTGGTAAGTACGTACTCGTACATCACAAACGTTCCCACGGCTAGGTACGTTTTAGGATTATGTTGGTAAGTACGTACTCGTACATCACAAACGTTCCCACGGCTAGGTACGTTTTAGGATTATGTTGGTAAGTACGTACTCGTACATCACAAACGTTCCCACGGCTAGGTACGTTTTAGGATTATGTTGGTAAGTACGTACTCGTACATCACAAACGTTCCCACGGCTAGGTACGTTTTAGGATTATGTTGGTAAGTACGTACTCGTACATCACAAACGTTCCCACGGCTAGGTACGTTTTAGGATTATGTTGGTAAGTACGTACTCGTACATGACAAACGTTCCCACGGCTAGGTACGTTTACCAACATCCACTGACGCTCATAACTCATGTTCCATAATAACTTCGATACAATCGGCGCATCCGAATATCGACTCTAGCACACGAGTTTAAGGTTAAAAAGGCAAATGTTTACATGGTAGATATTCAGACCACGGCGGTGCGGCGACAAGTTACGAACTCCGATAAAGTTCAAAGCGCTTCACAGAAGTTATCAAATCGAATTTTTGTTGAGACCCGTTCCGAAGATATTTTTAATATCGGTGAAATATTTAAAGTGGAGAATGTGGCTTCAATATGAGTTTCTTGAAGATAAGTCGCGCTCTCGCTTGATGGCTCGCCATAGGATACGACATTATTCCAGCAAACTTGGCTTATTAACTTATTCCTTCAGGCACATTGTTTCATCGTATAAATCCTCCGTGAAGTAGAGCACTTAACTAATTCGGTTACATTACAAACGACTGCGATAAATAGTCTTTGCTCTTTTGTTAAGGATCTCATCTAAAAAGCTCCCCGACGTAACCAACTTTGCATAGCGTTCCGGAAACTTGCAAATCAAATAACTTGCAAGGAATCGAATCCAGTAAACTACAAGTGGAATAATTGAAAAAGTTCCGTCTTAAACGGTCTCGTCGAGTGAACAACAGTTTAACGCAAGTTTATCGTCGGCGAATCGCAGCGGAGCCGCAGCGGTCGCCGGCGACAGCAGAACTGAATTAAGACAGCTCGACAGTAGCAAGTTTATAAACTAGTTGATGCGGAGCTACAGCCCGCTGGAAGTGCCGAGACTTGACCCATGGACTCGCAGCTTTGCAAGAGCCGGACACTTTTTGGTGACTAATAAATCCATAATTAGTGTAAGTTGCTTATTATTTTTCCTCGTAAAATTCACGGTCAGTATCATTTGGGATTTTTCAAATAATATTTTCCAGGTAATCTGTTTAAAAACTGTTTGTTTACGTGGCTATTCTAGCATCCCGACATCCCCACAGCTCAAGTTATCCGCAGTAGGTATAGAGCGGGGATAAGTTTCCATTGTCCCTGGCGTTCAGCACACAACACACGCCAGAGGTAAACGGCGAGACACACCAGCCTATTCGTACTTGCCAACATTTGACTGAATTAGCACTATTTTGCATCTATGCAGGTTATTTATAAATTGCGGCTTATACAAGGTATTGCAATCAACCTACTCTATTTTGACTCTATTCATCAAATACTTTTACATTAAGATTCATAATGTTGAATTAGAAATCAGGCAACCACATTATCCACTGATGAAATGCAAACGTCGCATGCGATTCTGGAAAGTTCCCTGGATGAAATTCGATTTCGTAGTAGCATCTCGTAAGTGGGTGCTTGGCAACTTGTGCGGCGGAGTGCGGAGGCTGCGCTTAGGTCAGATTGTATTCAAATGAGGAGGAATGATAGCGAGCATCTTGCTCGGACACCACTTAGGGAGTTAGGAGGATTACTTTTGGGGACGTTGTGGATATTGCATTCTGCTGACTTTATTGTTAGTCAATGCATTTTCTGTTTGACCTCAATTGATATAATAAAAGAGTGTTTCAACTGGCTGGCGCAGTGGAACTAGATTAGATCAGATACCATTGCTAACAATCGCCTTTGTACATGTCATCTATTTCTGTCTTTTGTTTATGTCCTGTGTTGTGTGCAATAAAGAATTAAGAATTAACATATTATTATCTCTATCAACTAAAATACGTAATTAAATATAATAACTTTTATTATCGCTAAATAAGAAGGTATTATAAATACCTTGGTTTAATTTTTCCGGCCCTCGATCCGTCGTCGGTCGGCCCTCAACTTGTCCGTCTTCCCGAATTCCATTTCGAATAAAGTCGTTCGTGGCAAGATCCGGGAACTGTGAATAATGACTGCGAATTATACTGTGTTTTATGTTTGGCCCTGGGTGGAAACGAAGGTAAATTTTAACGAATCACCCCGAAGATTCCAGATTTTCGCCCGAAAGAATTGGTGTGTGAAATTAGATTGTTTCTGAGTACTTATCTGTAGGTATAGGTACCTATGCAATAGGCTGATAAGGAGATGATAATGCTCAGTCAGAGGAAAATTAAAATTATAATAGGCTTTTCAAGTGTCAAGGTTTTTAAACATAGGATGATTGGAGTGTTAAGTACTTATAATAATTTAATTATTTTTAGTTTTAGAATGATTATTTGTTACAAGTTGCAAAAGCTAATATACATACTTTCGTACAGTTTGAATTTCATAAATAATTGAAAAAAAAGAATACAAAACGAAACTAAATGAAAGTAGGTACACCTCAGTACCTTTGTTTAGTTATTTTCATTTCTAGGTCATCTTTACTGTTGCCTAGAATATTTCTATCATAATTAAAATTAAAAATATTTGAGGAAATCCTACGTTTCTCTCATGTTATTCTTCTCCTTCAGAATTTGAAATTCCTTTGCAAATAAGTAATTAGCTTTATGTTTCATGAACTTATCTGAAACTCTCGCAGAAGCGTCACAAAAAAGATGGCGTAGCAATTAGTAAATGGGATTTTTATCTGCTTCCCAACTTCATTTGTAATTTCATTACTTCAGATAATGTTTTATGGCTGCGCTGACATTTTGAATTTCGTTCTTGTTTGAAACTCAACTTTAGTAATGGATGAAATTATACAAATTTTATGAAAAAAAAAATACAAGCGCAGCCTTACAAAATTATACCAAAAAGTTTGTAACTTGGTTGTGTATAGATTAAGTTATGTTATGTTGGTAACCTTGTTTGCTTGTGTTTCACATTTTCCTGCTGTGAAAGTCAAATTCTCATTCTTCATGGCTAGTTACCCGCCGCGCCACTAGGGTCCTTTATTTCGATTGTAAAACTAATTTACAATTTTAACGACTTAACATGACGGTGACCGCTTCTAAAAGAATGGAGGCACTCTCAAGGAATCTGGGCCGACGTGTACGATACATCATGCATCGCATTATACAACGTCGCTACTATTTTGTCCACTCGCATTTCCTGACGTCCTATGCTGAACACTATTCCAAAACTTCTCTCAAGTCGGCCACCGACTAACCTGTCTCCTCTACAAGATTTGTGATATTTTCAACTCTATTAGAAACGGAATAAGAACGATTGCTGCGAGCGCTGATGTTGGTGAAGGTATAAACAAGTTGGTCCGAGGTTTCCCAACAAATTTACGGAGTCCAACTGTCGCAATCGTCGGAATTATATTTTCAACGAAATGTTTTTAAAAATTATAGATTTTGTTTTTTAACTCGCTCCCGGCGAAAGTTCGCGGAACTCGCAAATGTTGCTGCTTTAGAAGCAAGCCGCGCTGCTTCTTTATAACTTTAACATTTTTGTCGGTATTTTAAAGGGAGTAGATTTTGTGTTTTTCATCCAGAGCTGAGGTTCATACAACGTTGGTTTTTCAAGAACTTTCCAGAAGACGAGATTACTACAGAATTAAAATAAATACATAAGAATAAAGCTATAAAGCTCTTACTTGCGGTGACAATATTAGGTATGCGTTATATGTTTGCAATGGCAAGTCGTGATATTTTTTTATTTTTAAAACATTTGGCCTAGCACAGCTAAGCTCTCGCTCAGATTGAGTTCAGACAAATCCACCTTCTAACGACTGGTTCCAGGATCTGGTTAGAGGTTTCCTTTGTTTCCGTAACCGGGTTAATAAGCTTTAGTACGGCGTGCCTGGCTCCGCGCCAGGTGTGCTGAGAACAAACTGATTCTTACAAATTAAAGTTTGGCGGAACACCTACAAAGTCTACGCCGTAGACCCTCTACGCCGTAGACTCTACGGATTCGACGAACTTAACAAAACAAGCGTACAATTTATTTGTGTGTTTTGTAGAGATACTGCGCGGTATTTAAACCGCTTTTATCTTCACTGTAATAATTTACGGAGTCCGTGTCGTGTTCGGCGGACCAAGAAGTTATCTTGAAATAGGTCAAAGATTATTTAATTTTTCGCTGCAAAAAGATAGCGGAACCCTATTCCTGTAATGTTAAAAGAGTTTTAGAACAAAAGTTATCTAAAGATGTTCATCACAGAAAGATATCATGAGAGAATATAAAGAGGCCCTCCTAGCGTTGCGCCGTCATAAATTATGAAAGTTTGCTCGCAAATTATACAGGAGTTTCGATGATTCATCTCGGAGATGGTCAGGGGGTGGCGTAATTGGATTGTTTGAATTAAACACTAGATTGAAACCATTTTAGGAAGGGTTAGTCTAGTTACTTAGCTGAGAAGCATTCTACAGTTTACTTAAAGATTTTCGAGACTAATAAATACGTTTTTAAAAAAGCTTAGTTTTATCATGTCATGGTTATAAAGTAAAGCATCTTCCCTTTTATATAGAAGCTAAAATTTTATGTTCTTGGAGTTTATTTTTAAGACATTTGGAATCCTTGCACGCACCCGATGATGGTACGTCAATCAAACTTGTGGGATACTGTAGGGCTTCTAACTCAGCGATGCCCAAACTTAACAAAAATCAGTTGTCTTTGAGACCACTGAGGAGATAAAAATCTTGAGAAACCTAGGTTTTTTTTTTTTTTTTTTTTTTTTTACATTATAGACAAACGTTTGACCGCAATCTCACCTGATGGTAAGTGACGATGCGGTCGACGATGTAGCATATTTGCCTAGAAGAAACCTATTCACTCTCCTCTTGAAAACATTCAAACTGTAAGTTAATATTTTTAGTCGCTGCATATTGATTTATCGTCTTCAAAACAAACAAAAATTCTATAAATATTTCAGGTTTTTCTATAAGTTTGAATACTAACAGGTAAGACTAAAAGTAAGTAGTTTATAGCACCACTTAAAACAGGTTACATAACTCGTGTTTTCTAGTAAAGCTGAAACTAGTGAAAACTTGAATTTGATTAGTGACTGCAAAACCAAAACCAAGTGCTCATAGCCCAACCAGTAACCGCATAGCCTCCCAGCAGTAAAGCCTTCATAGTCTTTGGGGATCGTTTACCGGCTTCCCAAGTGTCCCGGAGTCCCGGGTGTCAGGGACTTCTCAAACATTACAATGGAAACTTTCATGTACCTACTTACTAAAAACGACGAAAAATTCAGAAGAATTTTTGACATCGCAGACAAAGGTTTTTAGTGAAGCAACTTTAGGCGTTGATTAGCTGGTAGTAAAGAGACTGGTGGTCGAGTGGTGTAGGTACTTTGCTTTCGTGGGTTTGAATCTCATCGTGCACCTATGAACTTCCACTGAACAATTAATGTCGTTTTGTAAAGTTTAAAATCAAGTTTTAAATTAGGGAGCAAAATTGCACTGTTGTTATCTCGGCAAACGGAAAAGCCGTCAAGGGAAAATGAATTTATTGCATTCGGTTATAGCGATTGTATTCGTCTGCTTCGCGTGTCGCTCGTAAATATTGGGTTTTTGTCTTCCGCTGGACGTACAAAATATTATCTGTTGTCATATTTTCTGAAAAGTCTTTAAAATGAAATTGCACCAAGCAATCCTTTACGTGAGTGCCAAGATAAAGTTAAAGCTGACCTCAAAGCTATGTTTAGCTCATAAAAATACCTACGGTTTCAATAAAATGAGCACAGTTGTAGTTTCAGGTGTGAGAGAAAAGGCTATTTTATTTTATTCATCGACGTTTTATAACATAACACTGCATTATGTGATGTTCTACGAGTTATTACAGTTGGTCAGCGAATTATGATATATCAAACTTAAAAAATTACCTACTCCAAACGATAATTTGAAATATTTTTTATATACCTTAGATTTTCAGTTAAAAAACAAGAAAAAAAAGTGTAAAATAAGAATAAAACTGGAGCTCATATTTCACAATTTATTTTTATAAAGGTATTGTATATACCTACTTAACAAGGGACCCTAGCCTACCTATATCAGTACGTGACTTTCTGTAACCAAGTTTGTGAAAAATTCTGAAACTAACTACTTAGCTAATTTTGTTTTGACCTTTTTACAAAGCAATGACAAGTTATTACTTGGTAATTGGTAACATCTACCAGAGTAACCCTTTTTTTACTTTGTCTTTCTCAAGAACATTCCGTAAAGAAAGACACACCCAAAGAGACTGAGGACTTAGCTTTCGAGTAACAAGGTGAGTGTTCTTATAAAGATAGATAGGTAATGCTTTTACTATGCTACACAAGAGCCGCTCTGGCATCGCAATTTCACGTAACAAATTTTCCTGGAAAATATACTGGAATACACTCATCTCGGTTTAATACCTACTGGCTGATGTTATGAGCTCGTGTTTACATATCATAATGTGTTAGTTTTTGTCGAGGGAATATAAGTTATCAACTAAAAACTGCAGTGATGACGGATATTTAGGTCGTCTTCTCAGAGTATTTTTTTCCGTGATCATTGTATCTTGTTTCTAAATTTTTTTAGAAAATTTTAAAAATTTTGTAGACGTTTGGCCACAAAAAACACAGCACAGGTAAAGTAGGTATACAATAGGAGATAAAAAGATAATAACTACAATTAATTAATTTACAAGAAATATTTAAAATAATAAAAAGAGACACTAATAAATAATAATTTCATATTTAATAATAATAGTTGACAATAAATTAAAATTAGATTGCAATGACAGTCACAAGTAAAATTAAATGGAAATACAATGGTACAAAATAAAAGAATAAAAGCTAGTAGGTGAGAATATTTTACAAAAATAAGTAGCAAGTACGTAATAAACAGCGCTGTGTGTTACAGCAGCGAAAAGGTCGCGGCTCAGCGTTATGCTTTCCTGCCCGAAGACAGGTCAGCGCTGTTATTCTGCCGTGACCTGCGGTCCACTCACTCAGCCCTATGAGAAGCAGTAATCCAACACCCATCCGGGTGTAATTGACTGTAACGCGCAGATTAAAGCAAAATTACTAAGCAGTTTCTGTTCCCGTGAAAGATAAACAAGATACAGATATAACACTACATTTGAATTTGATAGAAAAATTCTTAAAAAATGAAATTTAGGATATATCCGTAAAATTTCTAAAGATGATACAATATTTGCACTCGACTAGCCGCAACCTGCAATATAACTCGGTGTTTAGGTAAAATCAATAGGTCACCGAAGATAAGGCTGGGTAGGTAATATACCGAACCCTTGTCACGTGCCGACATTACGGACTAGGGATGGGGTAAATTACGGGGACGACAAATTACGGACTGAAGTTTTACAGGTAAATGAGGTAAATGAAAGGTAGGTATTAATGAAACGCTGTAATGAACTTAACCGTTCTTAATGGGGGTGACATGGGGTTTGATTTCAGTAGCTTTCGAGAATTTATAGCACCCGAAGTCTGCCGTACACGTAGGCACATAATATAAAGTAGTTCGGTACGTACCAACTGTGATTACTAAGTATACATCAAATCCATAGGCTAATGTAAACAGAACCTTATTTCAGTGATAGCAGAGGTTATGTTACTAGGACCACGTTTCTCAGTGATTCTATTAGCGTGTGTTTCTTATTAAACCATTCAAAAAGTATGTTTCCTATTGTATTTTTAAAAGTCCGTTCCGGTGAAATAGCGTTTGAGCGATCCCATCTCTACGTAGGATATTGTATGAGCGCAGATCGAAGTCTTCTAATATTTTATTTCCTATAACACCTCTTGCGGGTTTCGGTATGAAAGGGTTATTATGTCGACCGAAAAAGGATGTAGCATTTTTCAACAATTTTCGCCAAGAGACTAGTCGAATTCATAAGACCGCTAAAATGATACTAGATTTGGTAAATCGTTGCGTCGGCTTTTTCTTTCAATGTAAATTAGATGAGGCTGTGTAAAAAGACTTGGGATCCGGTAATAAAATCGCTTTGTTCGTTTTATGATTCAGAATAAGTCACGTATTCTGAATCTAACCTAACCTTTAAACTTACTTACATTGTGAAGGATCTATATACCTAATTATTCAATGAATGACATACAAAATATTAAGGGCGGCTTGCACCAGAATCGCTAAACGCGTTTAACTCTTAAATAGTATTTAGCAAGTTGTCAAGTCATACAAATACGTCAGATATAAATCGATTTAGCTGTTAAATACGTTTAGTGATTCTGGTGCAAGACGCCCTAAGACTCATATATTCAAGAGTTAGAAAAAAGTGAGCTTTTGCCAAATAATTAATGTGTTTTTGTAATTTTTTTTATTCATTCAACTATCTACATCATATTTTCACCACTCAGGATTATAAAACTAGTGCGTAAAATGGTGTGAAAATCTGAAAAAATAACTGAAAACCAACCCGCGTTGCTATTACTGAAAAGGCTAAAAACAAATTCGTGTAGCAAGTATCCATCGATCAATCGGCACGCATCTATCCGATTTGGCAACATTGCGTAATTTTATTACCTACTCTAGAGGACGTGATCGATGGAGGAACACTCAGGATGCTAAACAACCTACATAAGAACAAACATTTTTGCAGCATAGGTACATACAGACAGATACAATAAGATGTATCATAATTTTCAAAGATATGTTATGATACAAGATTGAATAAAAAAGTGTCCAGATGAGAGTCAACTTGCTGTGACAATTAAATGAAATGTATTTGTGGAGTTCTCATCTGAAGATCGATGACATATTTTTAAAAAATTTAATTGGTATCTTATTGTGAATTCGAAAATTCTTTTGTTTGTGCACAGACTATGGTACACATGAGTTTTGCTCTGCGGGACGAGAAAAAGAGCATGTTTACTTGGATAGATTTGCTACTGAGCTTGTGAGTTTACAGATATTATGTCACAGCAAACCATCGATTTGAAGGTATTTCCGGTTACAAATAGCCAAAGTCACATTGCGGCATTGGATGGTCTGAATCAACAGAAAAGTGATCAAAAACTACCGACTGCAGACTGCCAAAATCTACTTATTTTGCAGAATATACCTAAGCTACTAGCCTGTCTCAGACAGACTGAGCCTGACACATTTGAACCTTTGTACCTACGGCTACTAAATTATAAAAGCCATTTCAGATACCGACCCAATATTAGCTAAAATCGAATAGGTAAACTGTTTAATTTTCTAGGATAGTTAGCTATAAGTATCCCGAATATTAAAATCCTCAAAATTAAAATATTATATTTCATTCTCACAAATCGATAAAACTTTTGACCACAAAAACTAATTTAGCTAAGTTTCATTGTTGCTAATTTGATAAGAACAATTTAATTTGAATCAAAAATTCAAACCAATGAGTTTGAGTTTTGAATAGAATCAAAAAGTTTCGTTCGCGTTAACGAAGCAAAGTTGTAACAATGCAATATTGTTTGATTGAAATCCAATTTGCAGCTAAAATATTTTAATATCCAGCGAATACCTACTGAAGCCGAAACCTTCACAACATTTTTGTAATTTATTTTGTGGAGTTCAATTACATACAAAAGTAGCGTAAAATTAACTACTTAGATAATAGTTACCATGAAATGGCTTTCTAATTTGTTTGGCACTTCGATGAAACTAAACCATTCATAAACCAACCAACGCGGTGCGATAAATCTCGTGCGCACTGCTCGAAAACAAGCTCAGACGAAGACCTTAAAAAGCACCAGATCTGAGTTAAGGGTTGTTTTAAAGCTTTGTGAAGTATCATACAAAGCGGGCTACGTTCCGTTACAGGCAGGATTTATAGCTGCGACCGCCGCTCCGTTCCACGCTACATCCACCGATAAACCAGCGCCGCTGTACCCTGATACCAACACACAGATAACACTTCTCGATTGATCGTCAATGAGTAGAAATTCATTTATCTTTACCAAACCTTGAGTCGAAAAACCACACACACGAAATCCTACTCTACAACAATGTAAATAGACTCTAGTATCGTTTGTAAGGAACAAGAATGGAGTAAGATTAAATTGCGGTTTCACTGAATCGATTTCAATTTTCAGCTTTCCGAAAGTTGAGTGAGACGATTAAATAATTAGCGATTAAATTATAGTGAACGGTCGTTTTTGGTTAGTGTATTGCTTTACTAAGTATTTAAGCTTAAACTACCAACTTTAGCTTTGAAGAAAGCTCTTTTACTTTCGTGGGTGATATTTGGTAGTAACCGCTTAACATCAGGGCCATCTGCTTGCTCCATAACTAACTCATCTTAGAAACTCTAGACTTCTTGGAAGAGAATCGTAGGATCTAAAGGTGAGACAAGGTCAGAAGGAAGTCCTTCGACCATTGCCAATCAGTGGAACGAAATAGGCATAAAAAATTATACTTGTTTACCTGATCACACAACTTCATACAGCTTTTATATGCCCATCTCCTGCTTGTGTGAGTAGGTATTTGGGGTTGATCACAATTCGTATTTACGAAACTGCTCCTTTACTCAGGGAAGCACATAATTTGTGACCGCTATCGACACCTAGATAAAACCGTTCGATTCGGTGCGACTTTAATTTCTTTCCACGATAAATGTTCTTACACACATCTCTTTCTTACGTAGTGCGACAGAGAGAGTCAGAAGGCCACGTAGATAAAGAAGTTCAGTTATTGGATTGCAAAGCGAGACACAGAAATAACAATAGGTACCTAGTGCTTTTTCTTTCTCTTTTAGCTTTGTGGTTATTATACTCGTATACGTACAGTAGTCACAATGGATCTTTGTCTTCTGAAGTATCTACGCAGAACCCATTTTTGGTCGAATTGAAGGTAAGCAATTTTTCCGCACCACAGTACATGTGCAATCGTTTGTTGCACCTAACTTCAGTGGGATAAAGATCTGTTGCGTGTTCTGTACCTATTTATCTATTTATGGATTTGCTTTGCGTAAAATGAACGTCAAAATAACATTGAAATAAAAAGTAGCATAGTTTAAAATCACACAAAACAGTATCATTTGCGCAAATTCAACTTTATTTGAACTGTACAAAGCTCGTTTTGCATTGTAAATGATCAGAAGTGACGTGTGCGGGGCAAAGTTAAATTGTTTTGTTCTACGCTCGTCGTTGAATGGGTGCCGACAGTTTGGCAAGTATTTATCTGTTTGTGAATTTAGGTTCCTAGGTTTAACTTTATAGGACAAGGTCTGAAGTACTATCGAGTCAAAGTTTAAAACGAAGGGTTTGGTTTAGCTTGCGTGTTTTGTAAAAGCGCAGGCACCAAACTGTATGAACTAACAGCAATGTAGACTGAACTGGACAGACATGTTCCTTGACCCAAAAGCCGGTGTCTTACCTGAACCTTACCGTCTTGAATGCCATCTTCGAAACACTGCAGCCATTACTCAAGGTGAGCTTTTCTTAAGCCCGGGCTTTGGCAACAGCGGAGGAGATCGAACGGAGACCGCGACGAGATTGGCAAAAGCATTTACTGAATTCAAAAAGAGAAAAGAAATGTTCAATTTTGGACACAATAGGTTATAATTCTATCATTAATTTCCATGTAACAATATTGAACCGGAAAGTGAAGAGTAGGAAGTTATTGATTGAACTGAGAAGGCACAATACTTTCTGGATTATATTAGCGGTCCTATATCTAGAACTGGAATTCTATTGGCTGATATAATGAATGTAACACTGGGGTACTATTTTATTTTGTGATTACGTCAATTTTCTGCCGTCTACCGTTATTATAAGAAATTGTCTTTAGCCTAGATAGGGTAGGTACAGTTGACCACTCCTTGTTGGAAGCCCTCGCCGCAGTCGCCGCTACATGCAGGTACAGATTAAACATCACTAGCAGACGCATTTACACTGAACTGTAACAATCAACTCTACAAACAAAGCTTGGTTTTTTTTGCGATTCTGTCAGTATGCCCAAAATACTTAAATAAAATGAGGTTTGGAGGCTACAGGCATATTTCCGGCCATAGCTACATATATATATATTATATATTATCCATGGCTATTACTATACTTGAAATCTTTGAGTAGGTGTCAGAAACTATTGACTACGGTGTAAAATTAATTGAATTTGTCAAACGGATGTAGGATGTAGGCGTAAATATCATTCATAACCAACTCCTGTCGTTGGTTTGTCCACCAAGTACGCGTGTAGCCTTATTCATTGCAAGATAAAGATCTTTTGAAATCAGATATGCGTTCTCTAACATCTAATCTAACCTAATCAAATCACCAGCCTGTATCACTTGAGTTCTCAAAATTGCCTTGCGGTGTAGCGTAGCGTTCTTGAAACGGGAGGTTCTGCCGGCCATTCCTCTGCATCACTTCAGATTTAATCACAGTACACCTCCCAGCCACCAGGCACTCTTGATGGTCACTTGTGATTCCTCAAACAAACGTGAATTTACGGTTCAAATGTTTTTCAAGTAAACAACTTCTATGTGATAATAAAGATTTTATTATGATAGCATATTAGTTATTGAAATGAAGTTAGTAACAAACACTTTAGAAGATTAACAATCGAACAATCTCAGAAAAAAAAATGTAAATATAAAAAGTTTTAGTATTTTATTTCATTTCTGTAGGTATCTACTTATCTATTTGATTATATTATATATTATTGAATAATATTTTTAATTATACAAATTAAATTTATATTTATGTACGCCCCGTCCTTGTTTTTGTGTATTAGATCCTGTCCATCCAAAGGTTGCTTGGAAGAGATTGCTTTTAGCATTGAGGCCGCCCATTGTACTTACCTCCTAAAGAATCTGTATTATTGTTGTATTAGTTTAAGTGGAGAGTACAATAAAGAATATATCTATCTATCTATCTATAAATATTCTGAGAATGAAGCAAAAGAAGGTATTTGGTACGACGGGTTCAGACCTTCAAATGCAAGAATCTTGTAAAAGTGACAGCACTGACACCACTAAAATACCCGCCTGCCATAAATCTAGACTTAAGACTAGGTGTTAGCTTAAACTGTCTTGTTTAAGATACTCCTTACGGCGAATTTAAATATAAATTTCTTGTCTATCTAATTTCTACTCTATTACTATGACCTTAAGGTTGAATTTCCGAATTATTTAATAACTGAAATGTAAGTTGAAGTGCTTAAATGGATTCTAAATACATTAGCTGTCTATTATATTAATCATTTACAATGAATATAGAGATATTAATCAAAGTAATAGTTGAGTTGAGATGGATTTTAGACGTGAAATTAGTGGAAATTACTAATTTATTCAAATTATAGAAGCTACTCACTCTATCTGAGTAGAAGCAGACTGTGTTTGCAGAAAATCGGGACTTAATTAACATAAAATTGTAATTTGAATCATAGGTACCTACAACATTAGGTACTTAATACAGAAAAGATTGATAGATTGCATGAGATATGATAATAAAGAATTGAAAGAAGGAAGGAAGTAAGAAAATAACAAATTCATTTTTAGAATAATATTCACTACAAGACTAAGGGCGGCTTGCACCAGAATCGCTAAACGCGTTTAACGTATTTAACATATTAACGTATTTAACAGCTAAATCGATTTAAATCTGACGTATTTGTATGACTTGACAACTCGCTAAATACTATTTAAGAGTTAAACGCGTTTAGCGATTCTGGTGCAAGCCGCCCTTAGCGTGAAACAACTTCTATTAAAAATAGGTACCGATAGACACATGCCTTTTGAATGAAAAAGAGCAATGTACTTTCAGCACTGAAAGGTCACTCATCTCTAAGCTAATAAACACGTCGAAACTCCAACAACAAGTCATATTTAAACGTAATAAAACAATATTTCATGAAGTCATTATAAGCGAATAAAATTCAGTCCACACTCGGAGCTATGCATCAGAAAACTAGATGCGCTTTGCAACATAGAACTAGAACAATATAGAAATGACAAAATGTATCAGTTTAATTATAAAAGATGAAAATAGTCAAATCCGAATGAATTTATCAAGAGACACGCACGTGCGACTTAGTTGCCCAGAAACTTTTTTGTTTCTGGCTTTTTCTGGCTGTTGTGTCGTTACATGCGCGGACTAGACTTAAAAGCTCGTAGACTTGACTTGAAAAACAAAGTTGCGGAGACGAAAGTGGCTCGGGAGCGGGTTTAAGAAAATTCTTTGCTAGGTAGCTACGTCTACTTTTAAAGTTTTTCTAATTTCATTGGCTCCTTCATAAATGAGATCTTATACTGAGATTTCCACTAGTGAAAGTAAAAATTTGTTCAGAGCTATTGGGACTCCAGACTATTCTACCATGATCGAATTCTGAGGCAGCGATGTGCGCAAACCGGCGAACTTAATAAATTGTTCCAACTATTCATCACGTGTTTGTAGAGAAAACTTTCAGATGCATTTAATTCTGAAGAGGGATTTATATTGCTAGAATACATAAATTGCAAAAAAATACTGACGTGACCAACTTTATGAGATGCTTTATAGGTATCTAATAAATCTAAGAAAAGGTATTTAAGGTATTTGAGAAAAATACTCAAATAATAGAAAAGAAATAGAAAATACTTTGGACACTTGAAATCCTAACTGATACTACTAATGATATTCGATGAAACGCAAACGCAAACATATTAATCTTTTTATAAGAAAAAAAAAACCATTGGAGAATCGTGTTCACAGTTATAGCATAAATTATTATGCGCTGTTTGTTCCATATTAAACAGTAACTCAGGTTATTTTTAGCTCACGAAATAAGGTATTATTGATTTTCCGTTTTTCAGCATAAAAAGTTAACCTTTCGACACGAAGCGGCACACAGAACTAAATTGAGTACTACAAACCGCCAGGACTTAAACAAGAGCTTGTAAAAGTACATTCCCGTTTAAGAATCAGGTAATGTTTGAGGAGCTGGGTTCCGTACACTCCCCAACAAAAATACGTATTTCTCTAACCGTATTACAACGAAATAGAGTTGAATGTTGAACGGGTTTGTAGGATGGGTGTACACTTGTACAGCCGAGATTTTAACAGCGAAAGTTAAACAATAAACGTGGAAACTCGGCAAGTGAGTTTCGGCATCACTCGTGCTCGCCTGTTTACGATGAGTCTGTTGTTTTATGATAATTCCGATGTTCCGTTATAACGCAATGCTATAAAATAACAGATGCGACAGCTTCATTGACACTGGAGCTTGCTTTGCTGTTCGTACCTTCGTACGAACTCTGCTGACGGAGGTTTTGGACAGTCTTAAAACCTCCGCTGCTAGAGCCGGGACAGAAAGTTTAACGTGCCTTCCGAAGCACGCAAGCGTTCAGATGTAAATGCCACTACCGGTAGTGGCCAAATAGTGGCCGCGCAGAATGTCGCTTTACAATTAGAGATAAACTAGTTTTATCGTAACAAATAATGCGCAGTTCTAGTTCTTTTTGTTTCTATATTTTTGGCCGAGTCTTTTAGAAATGGATCAAACCAACATAGGGGTTAATAACCGATCGTCTCATTGAAAATCATGTGCCGGATGTTAGCTTGCCACTGAGAAGATGTAGGTACACATTTTTAACATCTCTCTTTGAGCCAACTATCTGGGTAGTCACAAAATCCCCTTTAGGTTTTCCCCCTTAAAGGAGTCGTCTTAAAATCCCCTTAAGAGGGAAAACCCAAAAAATCTACTTTCTTTTTATTTTGAAAGAATCAATCGCGTGTCTAAAAACCTTTTTTCCAGTAGCGTATCCATGCGAATATAACATCTTCGTCTCTCAGCAATCTGTTCAGTAAACTGTAATTGGAAGTTTGAACGGTCCAGGTGTTTGCTATTATTGTATGGCAGATAAATTTTTATGCAAGTTGGAAAACGCCGCCTTAAGTGATTACGGAAAGATGCTGTGAAATCCCGGCCTTGCCCTAATTGATAAGAATTGAAAACAACTTTTTAAGACTTTTTATAACACCAGGGGAGATGTTTTTGTCATGTCTTTCAAACCCCCTTAACCTCTGCGGTATTAGATAAAAGTGAGAGTAATAAAAAATATAGTTTTTTTTTGCCATAGTTAGTCAAACGGGCTTACGGCCCACTTGATGGTAAGCGGTTACTGTCGCCTATTGACATCCGCAACACGAGAGGCATTGTCGATGCGCGTTGCCTACCCTGTAGAATTATTTTTAACCTTTTTTTGAAGCTGATCATATTGCAGGGAAGTGGGGTTCTAAATGTTCCCATTTATACATTTAACCAAACTGAATTTAGAGCTGAGTCTTTGTCATGTATAACCAAATAAACCTTCTGACCTACCAGTTACCTACCTAACCAATTACATCCATTCCCTATTCTTATGACGTTAAGGTCGTGTTTCGTTTGTATTTAAATCAAAGTAGTTTGTAGTCTTGACGCTGCTGTCTTGTTTGACGAATGGTATTAGTAAAGTTATTTGCTTTGTTGTGTTTTTGAGTCTGCATAGAGAGAATTTTTGGTGTTATGTGTTATATATAGGTACTCTTTTATTAATAAAAAGTTGCTCAAGTAAACATTATTGATTCATCTAAGTATAGATGAATTTTTTAATAAGAATAAATCTCAAATAAAATACAATAAAAAAAATTCGTTCAAATTTCTATGCGCTCACGAATCGGTTCCACAAAGTAAGCCTAGTAACTACAAACATTCTTATTCTGTGTCAGTTTAATTTGAGAAGAAGAAGAAACTGAATTTACTTTCCTAGTAATCATACTTAGGAAATAACTGTCCTGTTCAATCATACTCGTAGCATAGGTGCTACGGAAAACAGCGTAGCACATCTACGAAAAGTAGCAAATATGCTACGATACTTTTTGTAGAACCTTTTGACATAATTTGTGGTATTGTTGCCTGTGATCAAATAATATTTTTCACAAAAATTGTTATTCGCAAGTGGTCTCAAGTCCAGTAACGTGCATTAAATAGAATATGAACGTTCAGCTCAGCTGTGCGCGGGCGCAGTCGTTAGATTGATCGCAAAAATACCATTTCAAAAACATTTCTCTGCTTCAATATGTAACGGAATATCGTAAACTCGTATTTTTAATTAAACCCGGGTCCAAACCCAACTTTATCCTCCTTGATTAAATTCCATTTATGCCGTGTTTGTATGGACAAAATACTTGTTTAGACTCTTTAGAGGGCTACGTTTTGTTTTTATATAATCAATTCCTGGCCTTAAGTTAATCTTCTCCTCCGAGAAAATTGCTTAAGAGCGTATCTGCTATTTTTTTCCTTAATTTTTCAGGCTTGTAACCGGAAGAATTAGCTACTTACGTTTTTTCGGTTAAGTTTAATTAAATTGTAACAAAAAGTGAACAATGCTACGAGTACCTAATTAGGAAATACTTAAAAGATTATTTACAAATTGAGCACGTCCTTGAAAGGAGCCTACTTCTTAAATTACGGAGACCTAGTTATACCGGTCCTTCTCGAGGCCTACTTATTTCAAACATTTTTTACGTGACCTTCAGAGTCTAGGTTTAAAAAATAAGCCCAATGAATTTACCTTTTTGCATAGGAGTCATTCCTTCCAAGTAGGTAAAAGACTATTTTCAAAGGGGTGTCAGAGCCACGTCCAATGCAACCTTTAAACAGTGTTCGTTATGACGTCAGCATGAGAGTAAGGACCACGCTTGTTACGGCCCACTCCGGCAGAGGTCCTAATTGCGTCGCTCCGTGCGTGAAGGGGCCACTTAGTTACAACTCCCCTACTCTGGAATCTCATTTTCGTCACTTTCCACAAATATCTTTTTTTTTTTATATAATATAATATCCTTTGGCCACAATCTCACCTGATGGTAAGTGACGATGTGGCCGACGATGGAGCAGGACAGTCTAGAAGACACCTATTCACTCTTGCCTTGAAAAGACCCAGATTATATTTTTCAGGAAAGACAGAAGACGGCAACGCGTTCCATTCCTTGGCAGTTCGCATTATGAATGTAGATCCAAAACGTTTGGTGCGAAATGGTGGAATATCTCTAATAAAAGTGAGTTTTTATGGAGTTCTGATGAGAAGTGTCTGATTAGAAATCTGAAAGGCAGCCGGCCTAGCGGAAATTAGTCAACTATGCAACATTACTGAAAATCATTGTAAAATCTTAAAGTGGGGACTCAGGTAGAAAACATCAATAATCTTAAACCAAATGCAATTAGCTAGATCCTGATTAGTTTAATACCTATTAAATAGGTATCATATACCTACTTACTCCACCTAAAATCATGCCCCAGGCACTGTAGTGTCTCGTTCATCCAAGCATAGGTAAAAAGTGTCTCCTGACTCTGTATAAATCATATAGATTAGATGCAAAATGCCTGATAACCTACCTAATTTGAATATTAATGTACCTTAGGCTATCGATACGGACTCCAATAGCATTATGCCTATGAACCTTGTGGTTTTCTTTAGTGCTATAGAAATAGTATAAAATATGTAATTTTTTAAAATGGTTAACAAACTAAAAACAAAAGGTAAAATGACTAACAAAAAGCTCAGCAAGCCCACAAAGCTGTAAACCCTGGATATCAGCTAGAAAGGGCCACCACAACTGGTTATTTGTGCGTTAGCATTCGCCAAACGAACCCGAGTATTCAGTATTTCAGTATTAGCCGATATTTACCCAAACCTACCCTAATCCATTAGTAATGTAACTAGCAAGCCATTTCGGCGTTTTAAAATGCGGTGGACGTCATCTAACGGTTTTTATGAGTTTTAACATAGAGTAGATATAGTATATAGTAGTCACAATGGATCTTTGTCACTCTGAAATATCTGTGCAGAACCCATTTTTAAGTAATTGGAAGTAAGCGAATGGTTCCGCACAAAAGAAATGCGCATTCGTTAACGTACCTATATAACTTCAAAGGGACAGAGATCCGTTGTGACTACAGACTATACCTACTTGTATAAATGGAGGAACAAACAGAATGTCTTTGTTATGTGTCCACGGTAGCTAAGGGTATTCTACAATCGCTAAAGATAGACATTCTGAATGAAAAGTCACGTGAAAATCCCCAAAAAAATTTCGCTTTCTTTTCTTTAGCGATTTTAAAATGCTTTTGGCTAAAAAGGCGGTCTTAATGCTATCACATTCAATGAAATTGGTGTGGCAAACATGGCAAACACCCTACCTTCAAATGTGCTTTGATAGACTTTGAAATTTCGGTCGTTACATGATGGCTATCGCATTTCAAATAACATTTGCTTGTGCAAAGTGTACATTAAACATTAGATCAGAAAATCTAAAATGTATGTCGAATGTTCATACGCAAATCATTGTTTCAAATATTTCTGTTTAAATGTTGATATATAACCTCGTCCACATTTCCATGATCCGCCTGCAAAATCTCTTTGACATAATTATATGCTTCTTTTAAGTTAATATTTTAAGTTTGATGACGATAGAGTTACTTTACATCAGGTAGTAAATAAATAAATATTAGCTGATATTTCACAAACCGTCATCTATCCCCGAACTTTTGAAATAATAATTAATAAATAACTAATTAAGTGCCCTAGATCTATCTCAAATACTTGCTCCATCTCTATCTCAGACTATAAAGCCAGTTCCAAAAGATTTCATCCGATTTCGATCAGTGCAAACGACATCCGGACAAACACTTTCACATTAGTCAGGATTAGTGCTTAGCTGTTGACTGTCCGGTGCAGTCAGGTCACAGACCAACTACCATACAGACCAAAAGCTTTACCAGACTTGACCTCTATGGTGAGTACAGTACAGACTGAATTAAAACAACGAACGAAAACAAGTGAAGATTAGCGAGGGGTTTCACCGATGCGAAATCTAAACCGAAATCTAATTTTGACAGGCGTCACAGCTCAGTCGGTAACGGCTCTGCCTTCCGTGCTGTGGGTCGTGGGTTCGATCCCCACTGAGAACAAACATTTGTGCGTGGAAAACATAGATGTTTGTTCTATGTTACTATGTATTATAAGTATGTATGTATTTACGAAAAAAAAGAGTATTTAAGTTTTCTATCAGCCATCTAGTTCCCATATTACAAGCTTTGCTTAGTTTGGGACTAGAGGGCGTTGTGTGTAAAGTCCATGAATAAAAAAAAACCATAAAAACCATGTCAATAAAAATAGGATGACAACAGATTGGATTTAGTAGCCATTTTGGTAGACTTCATTGATGCAGTTGTTGGAATAATAGTTTCATTCAACACAGTTTTTATAGCGTGGTGTAAATGTGCTAAATCTAAAGAGAACCTAAGTCCTGAATCCAAGACAAATGCGCGCTTTAATCAACGACTTAAAGTTATTTTTCCGAGAGCAGATAGGAGTGACAGGAATTAGTTGTCTCTGAACGCCAGATAGGAGTTAATTCGTTTTCTTTGTGGACGTCGGTGGTCGTAGCTCTTGCAGAGTGCACCAGGGCTTTTGTTCTTCAAAATACGGCTACCGCTATGCAACTGCATCGGTCACGACATTAGTATTAAAATTAAAAACCAATTGCTAAGTTATTGCTCAGCAATTGGTTTATAATTTTGATACATTTCATTTAAATTTTCGTTTGTCAGCCCAAACGTAATATAAAGGTAAAGGTGCGGTACGGCTTCGTAGTCATGTCAGTTGGATTCCGCAGAGCCATCAGTCGAAATGACAAATATAATTTGATGAACAGAAAATAGCGGTAGTCACATTTTGGAAACGAGGGTTTTAAACGAATGGTTCTAATGAGGTTAGAACGGGAATTCGATACATTTATTTCTTGTTGACCAGAATTGCTGGTATTTTTTTGCTATTTTTTGTTATAATATTTCTAGCAACACAAACGTTATTATTAACGTATGATTGAAACAACGGTAATCAAAATAATATTACAAGCGTCACTTTTTATGAAAAACTTCAGTAGTCGGTACTAATAATACGAAATGTAATGCCTAACCGCGCTTCAGCCTCCGCGACCGCGCCCTAATACTGATATAATGAGAGAACTTTCGCCATTTCTTTTTACAAACTCTGCAACCTCTTTGTGAGGTCTTTGCGTTTTTTCCTCAAGTTCCCAGCTAATTGACAGCACACTGGAATGATTAATTACTCTTGTAAAACATGAATGTTTAACTCAACGATTGGTTAAAATTTTAAGTTAGGAAGTTAACCGCTTTAGTCTTTTGAAATATTTTTTTGGTTTGTTTTAATTACGCTTCATAAACTTTTAGTACACCATCTAGGGAAGAAAAACACAGACAAGTTTTTAAAAACATATAACAGTTATCTTAACATAGCAAAAGTTTGAAACTACCTGATAATTATGTGAGTTTTCCCCAGAGCAACGTGAGGTATTCCACCGATTAGCGAGCGCGTGTTCTGGTCAGAGAGATATGGCGATGCTCAGCTTTTTGCCCCTCCTGCCGCCGAGTGCTAGTGATCAGTCGCTGTGTGCCAGGTTTGTAAACTTGCACACTAACGACTTGACAATTCATTAGGTTAGTGAGTGAAAAGATCAACTGGTTGATTTCAGTGCAATTCGCTAAGAAGCTATATGAAATGGACTTGGAAATCCATTTGAAATTCGTAATTGGTTCCCTTTCTATATAATGGACCTCGTACAAAATCTGGCAATGCTGGAAGGATGCTAGGCGAAATAAAATAACCTTCCAGTGTTCTTGGGCATCTAAAGAGATGCTGTAGCTTTCTAATACAATCCATGGGTTATTCAAAAAATTTTATAATTATTTGTCATTGCATGCAAAGTGTAGCAATCCAAGCAGTGGTATGCCAAGAAAGTTCAACTATGTTCGCGCGTTTCATAAATAGAAGAGCTGTGGTGGCGCGGACTTTCTGTCGTAAACCAAGAAGTCAAGCCAAATTGGACGCAAGCCCAAACTAGCTTGACACGGAATAAGTTGTTTTTATGAAGTGGTGCTCTTAATGGATTGGCACTTCGGAGTGCACTCGTCAAATTATTTACCATCTTTGATCTATTCGATGCGGAAAGCCCGTTGTTTGTTAGTTCAGTAGTTTCCGCTAGTAGAAACAAAAGAATGTCAGCAAAAACGTATTTCGCAGTTGCGACTGTTAGCTTGCGAAAAATCATAACGTTTAAGTTTTCTATGTTACGATTATGTAATTAGAGTTTGAACTGGTTTTTTTTCAGCAGAAAGGTTTTTATTGATCCCGAGCTTAGAAAACTCGAGTTCACAATCTTTTGAATAGCTCAGAAACCGCACAAAGATATGAAAATTCATTTCAATGTAAAACCACGAACGCCGCTGCTCAAAATAAAGCTGCAGTGACAACACCTGCCTTCATAAACAGAAGTTCCATCGGTATAGCTTCGATCCGCGGATACGACGTGCGAAACAATGTAGCGTAGCGTAGGCCGTTTACATACCACGGAATTCGAAGTCAACCACTGGTACACTATACATATTAAATCAAAAAATAGCATATATCGAGACAAAATCTATAGCATAGCCAGACGGCAGACGCGTGGCGCGTCGTTTGCCGGATCAACATTTACAACTGCCCTAGCGAATATTTTGACACACTATTAGGACACCTCTTGTGATTATTTTGCTGGCAGCGTTCCCTCATCTAGCTAGCCTTGTGTGTTTCTTGTCGTAACGTTACCGTACTGTGTAGCGATGCCTCACAGACACTGCGTTGCAAGCCGAGCGGGTGAAACACCTGCTGAAATCAATTTTCTGGTGCACGAGCCCAGAGCTCTTATCGCTCCTGTTCTATATATTTTTTAGGAAATTGTGGCTTCCGATTGAAAATAAAATTGAATTGTTTTTGTGGAGTTTTAATTGCTTTTAAAGGTTGTTCAGATTTTTTTTATTATTTGTTTTTTTTATGAGGCTTCTTTTACCGTTGTTGACAAAACGTAGGTTTAATTTATTATTTAAGAAAATTAACTCAGTTTAAAAAAGTTTTATATATTTTTTTTCTTAGATTAGGTACCACTTATTTTGTTTTTGAAATAACTTCAACCAACAAAGTACCTACTTGAAATGAGATTACCAAAACAGAGGAACAAATCGAAGTTTTTATTGAGCAGGAAGACATTTTAATCACCAATACGTCCCGCTGCGTCGCTTGCTTTGTATTAACGTCTCCGTTTTCGAGTGAGTTTGTCCCTTGTGGACTGAGAGACAAGAAAACAGTCGCATCCCTTAGTTGTACTCTATTACCGGCTTTTTCATGGGTACACCTTTTCTAGGTAAGGTAAAACCTCGGCCAGTTTTACTACTCAAAAAATAAATTAATATGAACCAGCTACTAAATACTTTTTGATTGAAAAATAAAACCAGAAGCAGAAAAAAGGTCGATCAATGCTTTGGGTACAGTTTATAATAAGGTCAGCCATCTCACGGATTAGTTCAGAAACTTATTAGGTTCTCTTTAGAAGTGTCATTTTCATATTGTTATTGATAAAATACTAGATATTTAGGTACTAACCTATTAGTACTGTCTGTGGGTAGTTTATGTAGGGAATATTTATTGAAACACAAGTCCTTTGAGCTAACTTGTTCTGCTTTGATGAAACAGTTTTGAACAAATTGTTTGCGATCTAATATCTAAATAGAAGACTAGATAGTCCGAATTCTCTGAGAAATGAGTTTTCCCGTTATCCATAAAATTTATCGGTTTGGGAAACCTGGGAAAAAGCTATCAATTCTACTGGTGTATGATTTTTGTAAGCACGAAGGTTTGAATTTAACTTTTGAGATTTAAAATTGAGAGTTTGGAGTTCAATTTCAAAGGTCGAGGGGCGCAATGATTACATTTTATTTTCTTTGTCTTATTATTGTTCTAAATTGAGTTAGGCAGCTAACGTTACGAGTATCATGATCTTTACTGTAGTTTTTATAATCAAGTACGGTCGAAATGCTGTTAGATTAAATTATTTTCTCAGATCTTCATCGAAATTGAATTGTGTTCAGTGTAAAAAATACAATTACTTTTTGATTAAAAAATAGTTTATATTCAGTGGTGACTTTCAATTAGAATATTAATTTTAAAGCGTGTTAGATGTTGGAAACATTAAATTTAGAACGTTCGTTCCTACTATATTTATTGTCTGTGCTAAGGCTCATTCGATTTCGCTCAATAAAACGTCGATACTGTGCACTCATTCGTTTCATTTATAAATAACTTTGAATTCGACCAAGCCACCCTGACCATACATACGCCCTGCATCTTCCACTCTTCTCAAAAACAAATTCATCTAACAGAAAGTAGTTTATAAAAAACCTCAATAAGAAGTGTCCAATAAAAGCAATCGTTCCGAGGTTGCTCGTCCCCATCTCATCTTGGCATCTGCACACTCCACAGATTACTTTGCAATTGAAAACAAATAATAATAAATACTGCGGTTCGAACGCCTCGAGAAAATTGGAAAAATGAAGAAATAGAAGGCAGTGCGGCTGGGCTGAGGCACGGCAGACGCACGGTTTATGAGCCGCAGCCTCCCATCGCGTGAACAGACTGAACAGCTGTGCTCGATCTTACTATGTCGACTTGAACTACAATGCAATCATCTGATACAATGTGCATATTCATTTACAATCGAAGGGTAAACTGTAAGTTGTGTCAAAATGTACAAGACACTTACGACCTAATTACACGTTTTGAAACTGTAGGAGATATTTTAAAAGTGGGTAAAATGCGACCTTATACTGCCACTTGAAAGATTGAAAAGCACAGGTTAAGAAGTACTGATAAATTACCAACATATATGTATAATGTTAAAGATGTGTCGTTTTAAATACACTCGCCCGCAAAATTAATGGGTCAATTTGAAAACAGCAATATTTTCAAGAAATAATCGAGATAACTCTTTTGCTTATGAAATTAAACTAAAAGATAAACCTTCATTTTAAACTTTCATTTAATGGCATAAAAAATGCTTTAAGTATAAGTAAAATCAATTTCGACTTCTTTGATTTTGTTTTTTAATTTTGTATAAATATGGGACTTGAAATTGATTTTCGTTATTCAATTTAGTTCGAGTAATTTGTGCAAAATCATGCCTTTAACGATGTTTGTCAATTTACGTTTTATTTTCATTTTCAAATTAATAAATGGTTATTTTAAATCAAACTGTAATTTATTTTATGCGTAATGAAATTTTCTTTCAAATACTTTTTAATTTAAAGAGCTACCTTGTGTGGTTTCAAAGTTATTTAGAGTTAACTAGGTGACCCTTTAGTTTTGCGGACGAGTTTATTTAAACTGTTTTCTTACTGGTTATAGCTAAGACCTTCTAAAACTTAATCTAAAGTTCACTAAATTTTACTTCAAGCTGATACCATTTTCCTTACATTTGCTCATGTTTACTATGAAAACCAGGACGACCACAACCACAGACAGCGAAGCGGCGGTTTCACCGAATTAGGCAGTACACAACCGCAACATATCATATCGCAAGGTTTATCGTTCTAAAGCTATCCAAGCATTCGTATGCAGGACCGCGAGCCAATCCGTCAGCGGGCGCGGCGCGTGACGGGAATCCAAGCTCGAAGGACCGGGACGTCCCAGGAATAGAAGAGGCCTGGTGGTTGCCCTTGTATCAAAATTCTGCGAATGGCTTGCTAGGCCAATTAAAGCTCCAGAAAAAAATGAAATAGGCTGCACGTTTGTCATAATTGGTACCACGTAGACAGACTTATTAGACAGACTAGAAGGGGAAGCGTAGGACGGCTCCCTACACGTTGGACAGACGATATTGGAAAACTGCTGGATGTAGAAGGCTCAGAATAGTTCTTTGTGAAAACTATGGAGGTCTATGGACTCCTACAGGCTGATATGATGGGCATGATGATGAGACAGCCCTACCCCTGTAACCAAGACGTTCTATAATGACCATACCTACTCAATTTTTGACTCTGGGTGTTAACGGGAGTAGCCTGGCATGGCTGCGTCCACAGATAAGCTATGTCAATTAAATGATGATAGCGTTTAATATACCGCATAAAAAATGCTGAAATCGTAAATAAATTAATATTCGTCAAATTCTAAATAGCGTCCCAAAAAAGGTCCTATCCAGAAATAAAAAAAAACCAAACCTCTGTGTAGAGTTATGGCACCGTACGAAATGTTACCAAAGTTATGGCAGACTATTGACTTAGATTCAATGACGTCATTTTTTGACCCATACGGTCAATATTAAGTTTATATTTTCTATAAATAATATTGGAATATCTGCAGGTTCACCAGAGATAAGATATTACGTTATGTTTGCTTGATGAAGTGTAGAACGGCCCCCACTCGATGGACTGCTGGCTCGGTAGGCTGATTTTCTTTGTGATTATCTGAAAAAAAAAAATCAATGTCTGAAGTTTCATAAAAATGGAATACTGCAGAAAATACCGCAATAACTCTACAACCCAGCTCAGTAATGCCAATTGACACAAAATAGGCTCCCGATTAAAGATCTGAGCGCCATTACGAACACGCGGCGTCCCGGGAGACTCGACGTCGAACTCCCATTAAACTGCGCACGATTGTATTTTGTATAGCATCTAGTCTAGCCTATCCTGTGGCACTAGATTATTTTATCGACTAGATGATAATGAAATCTCAACTAAATGGTTTTCAACTCTCTGGATGAGAATGACGATACGATTTTATCTACTCCTGTGAAATCCCTGCGAAAATTTAGTAAAGAATTAATCTATTACTTAAAATTGGTATAATTATAAAAGAATGTAAATATGTGTAGACTCCAATTAGTGATCCCAAAAATAAATATTTGTTTTTACAGGTAAGGCACAAACTTAGTAATAATAACACCAGCATATTTCATATCGCAAATAAACACAGATTACTCTAATTGTGCGTCTTCCCGTGTGTTAACCCTGCTTGGTATTCAGTGGTGGTGCCGACCACGGCAACTTTGGACTTTGCTAATCTTCGGGGACTTCGCTATCGACTCAGGATGCTTTAGGGGCTTTGTGGAACACGGTAGGAAATACTATTTTAAAAGAAAATAACTTACTAGAGGAGAAATAAGTTAAAATCGATATAAGCATAACATGGCTTTTTTATGACTTTATTGATGCGCGTTTTGTAACATTCTTATTGTTTTTTTTTTTCATTTCACATTCACAAGATTCTGATAAATGAGGGAAATCTACCATGCTTAGATATAATAAAACAAATAATAAATAGTTTATTTACCAAAACACTAGTTAGAAATAAAACATAGGTAGCAAAAAAGGTAGGTACAAATAAATCTTACTTAGGTTTACCGGCGAAGGCCAAAATAAGCGTTAAGCTTGTATTTTGGACTTCTAGAGTACAATAAGAGTATAAGTCTTGATCACAATTCTCGGCTCAAAATCGTTCCTGGAAAATTTAATTCAGCAATGGACTTTTTAGACTGATTTTGATGATGATGGCCAAGTATTCTCGTAAGTCCAAAGCGTGCGTGTCACCTGTCCGGCTCAGTTCCAGCAGAATTGTGACGAAGTTGCGGCGCACGCTCCGTTCTGTCCCGCCTTTGTTTAGAACATGTCGGCTAATAGCGCCGCGTGACTCGAATATGAGCAAAACAGGCTGAGTTTTTGCTATAAAAATATGTTCTACTGACCCTTATTCGTGATGAATATCACAGATGTCTAAGTAGTATAAACGCTTAAAGCTAGAATAGAATAAATTTTAGGCAAGACAAAAAACAGGTGGACATTTTCAGTGACAGGCACTTCTCAAGCAGTCTGAGCTTTTAAGATCATAGGTATATTATTAGAGGTCTGGAATGAACTGTATTCACAGCGTTTATAGTCAAAATTCATTATCAACCACTTTGTTTATCATGAAGTCTCTGCGAATTCATGTGGCAACTTTTACACTCATAAAAAGTAGCAGTGCCAGCCCCCGTATGCCAATCTTTTGCTGTCAAGTTATATTTCACTACCCAGTGTAATTTCTTCAGGTCACGTGATACAAAATTGTACCACGTGACCTGATCATTCTTTTTAGACACTTGACAGCAAAATATGCGCGAAAACACATCAAATGACGTCATAATGTCACTATTTAGTCACAGAATAACTATGAGTTAGTATGAACTGACCATGCTTTAAAACTTTGCAGTTCAACTTTGATTGGCATACCCCTGCTGGACATGTATAGAGTCTAAGGCTCTAAGCGCAGTTTGAATTGGAGCGACGATGTTTGGACCGGCTGTGTGACGGTAATTGTGTTGTCGTAGTTAACTATCAGTGGGCTCTTCGGGCGGTTTTCCGATTTCCGAAGCTAAATTAGGAGCCAGTTCACAAAGCTCTCTACTACTGCTGATGTCGTACAGCCTGGCTCCATCACCACGTCACAGCGACGTACTGTGAAAAATTCACGGCACGTCAACGTGAAAACTCACGGCGTAAACATTTTTCATATATGGTGATTTCAAATTTTTTTGTAGAAGGACAGACAAGAAACTTATTATTTGGTTCATATAGTTTCTTTCCAAATTGTATATCCCATTGTGACATTAGAAGCTTTATAAAAGCTTGCCAAGTTATTTAGATACATATTTTTTTACATTTGGTGGTTTAAGTATTCTTTAAATTAATACCAACAGATAGAAATCAGTTTGCTAAACGATTTTCAAAGTAGCTATATAAATATTATGTACCATCAGCAAAAGTTCTGCCTTACCACCTTAAGGGTGCATTTTCTGTGAACTGACTAGCCGTTAATTTTTGAAAACCAATAGACGCAAATTATTTCGGGTGTAAAAGTTATGAAAACAATGGGCCGTCATAAAAATAAATAGATGTTTAGATCTCTGGTTGGTCAAAATAAGAGGACAAAAGGAAAAGGCGGGGTCAGGTAGCTAACTGCTTGCAAGCGAAACAGTTTCAAAAGTGGTAAGGCGGAAATTTTGCTGATAGTACATGCAGGTGAGTCAAAATAAATATTATACTATGTAAGTGGAAAAAATATTTTTTTAATACTTGTTCATATTCTATTCAGTGTTAGCTAAGAGAATAGCTTATCGCTCGTTAATTAAGCCTCGTCCTCACTCAGATATTAAGATTGTCTGCAAACAATGAAATAAATATTAGATTTATGCGGATATCTCTATGCTATTAGCTATTTACTAGAGATATATCAGCCCGTTAGTATAAAGCTTAGTACTAGTGTAAATCTGAAGGGTTCTTAATAAAATCTAGTTGATGAATAAATTAATATTAATGGACATTTTATACAATGCCCTCTAGTCCTAAACTAAGCAAAGCTTGTACTATGGGAACTAGATTGCTGATAGAAAACTAAATTGTGGTGATTTGTTTTTGTAAATACATAGTAACATTCAGACATAAAACAGACCTCTATTTTGCCACTCACAAATGTTTGTTCTCGGTGGAAATCGAACCCACGACCCACAGCACGGAAGGCAGAGCTAGTACGGACTGAGCTGTGACATCTGTCAGTATCATTGCCATAAAAGTCGCAGTCATCGTGACTTATTCGTTACTTCTTTAATTGCGCATAAAAAGATGGTGTCGCGCTCTAGAACTATTTTCTATCTTCAATATAAGTGAACACAAAAACAATGCCTCACTATACGACGCAGTGATGTAAATAAAAGCACTTGCGCCAAAGAGTTTTTATTTTCATAGACCTGGCATAAAGTCGGAAAAACGTTTGCACTGCTTTAGTCAATTGACACAATTTTCACCAATGTTTTAACCCACTTTTACAAGCAAATTATACGATTGACTAAAACAAAATTAATAATGAATTTGCTCATTCTAAACTAACTGATTACCCAAAAATGTAAATAGGAGTTTGATTCACCCTTGTCGCCATTCATCTGTAAAAGATCAATGCTTGTTGCAGATCTGCCATGAGTATCGTAATATAAAGTGCGGGAAGAGTCACTAAAATGCGAGAGTTAAGTCACGAAAATGTTAGTAGTTTTTTGATGAGACAGTCTAGGTCCTTTATTTGTCTGTGACTTGCACACTCACAATATCACGAAGCGCGGCTTTATTTAGGCATTTGGTAGCCAATAAATCACAACTGAAGCACCGTAGTGTCTTGCCAACGACGCTGCGGTGTGTATTGTGTTGTGGTGTGACCCGAGACGTAGCGGATTGCTACGCCGTAGCAAGATGAGTGCTACGGCGTAGATAAGTGCTACGACAATGACAGTAAAAGCAATAGTACTCGGTATGTATCTTCGGTATTTGATGGTATTGTTTTGGGAAGCTATTTCGCTGTGATGTATTAATATTTATATAACTTAAAAACGCAGGTTTTTGAAATCTCAACACATATTTCGTCTACAATATGTAATCGCTACTTTTGTTCACAAAACTATCGCAGGCCCCTAGTCTCCCAAAATACTGCTAATAATGCAAGCGAATAGAATTTTAACAAGGGTCCTTGATGTGCCAATGAATAAGCGATTCGGAGTTTACGACCGGCGGGGTCCACGGTACCCCATCATATCGTTACGACTGGGGTCTATGAGACCCCGTAATGTCCATCATACATCGTTGCGTAGCATCTTGTTTACATGTTTCGGACGATGTGAGGATGTGATGAAAGGAATTATGACGTTGGGTGTCCCTGGCATTAGCACTGTCAAGAATATACAGAAAATATTAGTGAACAAAGTCGTAACCGGTTTTTTTCCATGGAAACTTTCAGATGGTTTACAATCTTACATCTTATCTTTTAGCAATTGTAGATTGACAACTTGAAGAGTGTGCGCTATATTATGGCTAGAAAATTAGTCTAGTTCATATTAGAACATTATGCGATCTTTGTGAAACTAAAAAAAACTCTAGTATTTTGGCTATTCAATCAAGCTAATATTTTTATTCATAGCAAGTCTTCGGCTTTTAAAGGCACTAAACTGCTAAAAGTTACGTCGACGTCTCCCATTTATCAAACTCGGCTAATTCAATTTAGGAACTTGTGAGCTGTAGGAAGCCAGAGGCCTTAGCCAAGGTAACATTCGACAAGCGAAGTCGGCAGTAGAAAAGTCCAAAAATGTATGGGATTGGCATAAGGCATAGATATATCACGTGGTCTGTAGTCAACGAAACGAACATTGGTAGCCAAATGTAATACATGTCCATTCGATCGCACGAATCGAGATAACCTCCATACAAATAATACTTTTGACAAGCAACTTCAAAAGTACAAAAATGTATGGGATTGACATAAGGCATAGATGTATCACGTGGTCTATGATCAACGAAACGAATATTGGTATACATGTCGATTCCCTCGCACGAACCGACAACAGCCGAACGACTATCTCCATACAAATGCGTAGCCAAGTGGCTCTTTTGACAAGCGACTTCACTTCGTTTTCTATCAGCACGATAGAAAAGCCAGCGAAAACCAAAACCCTGTAGATATCGAAACAAAATGGCGATTTTAGGTGAAATTTTGACGTTTCAATCGATTTGGTGACTGCCGAGATGACCGCGAAATAATCCTAGGTTTTTTCAAACCTACTACACTAAACCTTGCAGTAAAGGGCCGATGTTCGCTACTGATTTTATTAAGAGCAATACCTACACATGACCTAACCTGCATGCATTTAAAAAAATAAAAGTACATAAGTACTTGAAGAAAAAAACATATTTTATTCAGAATTAAATTAACACAGGAAAAAAGAGCACAAAAATATTATTCCACGAAAATTCCAATATCATAGAATGTTGGTTGTAACTTTCAAGTAGGAATACTTGGTAGAATAACTGTATGTTTTGTTTAGGCTCAGTGCAGCAGTACATATTATTATGTAGGTAGATGATATCTGAAAATATAAAGATGTTAATATTACCTACCTTCCACATACCGTATTTAGAAAAGTTATAAAACCTAATATATCATCAGTGTATCGAGGCTAAGGACACCGCTGTAACAAGAAAATAAATAACCCTTGATATTATGCTTGTAGGCAGGTAAGCCGCTTTACACTGACTGTTTGGATTGAAACTAAAATCACTTCCTCATAAGTATCTACCTACAAACAATATTTTACCTCTGCAATGTGGCATGTTATGAATGTGATCTGGAATGTGGAATCCAAAAAAATCTAATATTATTTTCCATAGCCAGAGTTCTTCTTCATTTATTTCATTTTTCTGGTGTTTGCACATTGCATCCAATCACACCTTATATTATCAGGGTTTTGTGGGTACTTTATTTACTAGGTAGTCCACTTTTCTATTTTTTATCTAAATGTTTCACAATAAAACATAAATTTTCGTTTCTTACATAAAAATAAAATAAATAAACAAGATGAATATGCTAGGTTCGAATAACACTGACATGACATTGGATGTAGTAAAACCATAGACTAAACGTGATTTCTAGCGAAAGACTGACAGAATTAGCGAAGTTATTGATCGAGTAGGTATTTACTTCTCGTATGTTACTTTGTCTACCAATTTAACTTCGACATCGTTGAAGCGATCAAGATTGTAGAAATAGAATCATAGAGCAATATTATAATGCGGAATAGAGTGCCTTCTCTCGCCGATTTTTTGTCACCCTCGAATAATCGGTGAAGATTGACTAAGCAAGATACGCCACGAGCGCTTCGTCTTCTATAAAAAGTCAAGATTAGTATTCACAATGTAAACGATGTGCAAATCACCTACACTAATAAATCTTAAATTTTGCAGTAAGTATAATTATGTTTTTTTTTTAAAACCTAGTTCTAAGTTTATCGATATCGATAAAAAATTATAAATTACACAATTACACAATTCTAAAGTGCACACCTATTTCATTTTCTCTAGGCTAGCACCACTTAAAATCAAGATTTCCTGTCATTATCAGGTGCTATTGCTACTATTCTTTTGGCAAATTATTTCTGTTATTATGGTGGCCATTGGTGGCGAGCATGGTAAACTTCTTTTTCATGCTTTCCTGTTTTCTTGGTAGAAGTCCCGCTTCTTATTACGTAGTACCTGCCTATTAGAATTTTTTTCTATGTTCGAAAGACACTGACATTGGATGTAAGAAAACCATAGATTAAACGAGATTGATTAGGCAAAAAAATACGCGCCATGCCAGGCATGGCGTTTGTTGAGTGTGGCCGACCCCGCACGCTCGCAAAAATGCAACATTACTGGCTACACTGACTCTATTACGATGGCTACTTTTATAAAATTGAATATTACAAGAACTTTTTCTTACAAAATTAGCATTTATTTATACTAAAGAAGAATTACCAACAATTTGGCCAACGCAATGTGTCGGCCACACAATAATAAATAATAAATATATTATTTATTGTTCTGTGGTGTCGGCGGACATCAAGTAGCGAAAGACCTTCGAAAGACTGATAGAAGAGGATGGAGATATGGAGTTTTCTACTTGTATGTCAATTGGTCTCCCGATCTATCTTCGATATCGTTGCAGCGATAAAGATTGTAGAAATAGAATCGATTCCTAGCTAATGTACATTGGCTAAGGCCTCAGGTTATAGGAATATTTGAGTATTACAAAAAGATATTTTTTTAAAGATAAATTAAATTCATGAAACTGCCTATTTAGTTTATTTTTAGGACGCTGATCGAATGTAAGTATGTAAATACTTCTATGTAAGTATTATAAGTACCTATATATTTACAAAAATAAAAAAAATATTAAAAGTATTCTATCACCATCTAGTTCCCATATTAAAAGTTTTGCTTAGTTTGGGACTAGAGGGCGTCGTGTGAAATGTCCAATTAAAAAAAAGAAGAACCAACACTCAAATCATAATAAAAGGAACATGTAAACAAAACAGTGTTTAATTTAATATCATGGAATAATAATTTATTACTAAGACAAATGTTATTCGCGGAAATGATTTATAGAAGTTCGCAACAGGTGGGACAGTGGGTATTGATAAATATTTATTTATTAGGTACTGGCTTCCGCTCGCGACTTCTTTTGCGGAGTTCATTGGAATTTGCAAAAAACTTTTCTTTCCTGGGCCCGTTTGTTCCATTTACTTTGGTTAATTTTCCATCAAAGTAGGTTATACAACAAACATACAGGGTAAACAAACTTTTCCTATGAAATCTAAATGTCGGCGCAAAAAAAAGTCTGCTGTTCCGTACATTTTTGCTAAGTATCCATATCTATAGTATTTTGTATGGGAAAGATGTTATTTTTTCGCACTCAGACTGTCGCTTCCATGGGAAATATTTGTTTGTAAATGAGTACTATAACCTCATCACAAAGTCTTTGTATAGACTTTACTTATAGGATGTGAGTGAATTCTCATTTCCTCTAAGAGTGTTTGATTAAAAATTAAATTAAATTAAAATTGGTTTTATTCAAATGGCAAGATCCAATTTCTTATTACACATATAAGTAGTTATTATATTGATGAGATAATGTTTGTTCTAGCATATTTTTTCGTAAAAAAAAATAACCATTAGTAGTCTATTTCTAGCAACTTAATTTTTTAATACACACATTTAGTATTTATTCTGGTCGCGTGGAACTGGCACCTAGAATCACCTAGTTATATAAGACGATTCTAAATGATCCTTGTGATTTTATTGAATAAAGAAATTTTGACTTTGACTTATTTAAGCTCAATCAATATCAAATTGAGTTCAAGCCAATAATATTTATGAACTAAGTAGTTAGTTGTATTTATTTTCAACATAAAGTTTGCTTAACAAGCTTACAAACGACTCGCTTCTTTTTGAAGTAAATATTATTACAATATTATTTAGTTGAGAAATTGTAAATTAGTCGCCGAATTCAGTAAAGTTAAATTAGGTTTACGTGTAGGCAATAACACATTTGTAATGCATAGCTAAAATAGTGAACAGCTAGACAAGTTGTGATTCTAAAATTCAAAGAATATAAAAATTGAGTATTTCGCATTGTCATGCTAAGATACAATCAGAATCAAAGTACTCGTAAATGTTTAAAAATGTTTTACGACAACAAGGAACGTTCCATTTTTTGTCTCAACTGTGTTAAGCCCCCGTATTCCAATCTTTTGCTGTCAAGTTATATTTCACTGCCCAGTGTAATTTCTTCAGGTCACGTGGTACAATTTTGTACCACGTGATCATTCTTTTTAGACACTTGACAGCAAAATATGCGCGAAAACACATCAAATGACGTCATAATGTCACAATTTAGTCACAGAATAACTATGAGTTAGTATGAACTGACCATGATTTAAAACTTTGCAGTTCAACTGAGATTGGAATCGCCCCCCAAAGTAAAAACTCTATTTTAAAATATTAAAGCCGATTTACACACAGTTTTTCAAAATTTTTAAATTCTGATGAAGTGTTGAGTTCAGGATGCTGACTGTATTATATATTTTTGAATAGTTTTCTATACTCTTTCAGTAAAGTTGCAGATTGTTAACTTGCCTAAGTTCTGCACTTACAGCTGCTAATTAATGTAAAAGGTAAGTGATTGAATTATCTATCTATCTATTATACTTTGACACGAGGACGACGTCACGTCAGTGGCTTCAGAGCCTAGCCTAGTATGAGTTTTGGTGTATCAAGCTGGTGTAAAAGTCTGACATGCAAGTACGGGGTAATATCAAGCTTCTCAAAGAATTTGCTCAGAAAACGGTAGCGGGTTTATTCTGGTTTATTAAGCTTGTGAATAAACCAGTTTTCCTAAGTAATCTATGCATCTGTCTCAGCTTTCATTAGGCGCTTGTCACGGTGCAGTGTGATTTGAGAACTATGCTTAGTGCACTACGAATTTATCAAGCCAGTAATACCTATGCTAATATCACACACCTTAGCACAGTTTACTCATGGACAGTAGGTTAAGTAGCAATTATTTTTGGTTTATCAAAATATTTAATAATTTTTCTGTAATAATATATGTAAGTGAATGAAAATAAATAAATAAATTTATTCATATTGGACCTACTTTGACGACACTTGACATAATATCAAAATCTAGACATGTTTATTTGACGGTACAGCATACATGGTTCGGACGTGGCTCCGATTACTAACCCTATCGTCTAAGTGTAGGAGAAGAGTAGTCAGAGGCAAGTCCGCTTAATTTGGATCACAATCCCCTAATCTAAATTAGATTAGGTCGGAAATAGATAAGCCAAGATATTTAGATATCTACCGTGCTGGGTACTGAGGTGTGAGCTTATTTTTTCATAGTTTAGAGGATGGAATCAAAAATGAAAAAGCGAAACACTTTTTTTTACTGTGTTGTTTACACTGTGGTAGTTCAGTATGTCACAGTGCAAACATGGTAGAGCAATATTGCAGTAGTTCTATTTGGGGCTGTCGCGTCTGTGGATGTACTGTGACTAAACGTCGGTTTAATGCATTATGGATCCGATGTTCATATACTACACCTCTAAGGTCTCGAACTTCAACAGAACAGAGGGGCGATTCCAATCTCAAAGTTGAACTGCAAAGTTTTAAATCATGGTCAGTTCAAACTAACTCATAGTTATTCTGTGACTAAATAGTGACATTATGATGTCATTTGATTGGTTCTCGCGCATATTTTGCTGTCACGTGTCTAAAAAGAATGATCACGTGGTACAAAATTGTACCACGTGACCTGAAGAAATTACACTGGGCAGTGAAATATAACTTGACAGCACAAGATTGGAATACGGGGGCTGAGCCCTTAACATTTGTTTAAGCTGCATACGCACTTGCGACTATGGTAGTGGTGACCCGCTCCTACTAAAACGGCATAAGAAAGTTATCTTAAATACAATAATAATCTAAATAATATGGACTCTAACACGCTGCTAGGTACTGGTCAGTTGCAGCAGTCACAAGCTACTATAGCACATGCTGAGTGGCGACCGTTTTTGCACTCACATAATTAATTTACAATTAAACCAACTTAAATTGTAAACATTGTATTAGTGATACGTCTTATTTTATCTTTATGACATAAAAAGTAGTTGAATTTATGTAATGGCCAACTTTTAAGCATTATCCAGTGTACAACACAAATTGCAGGACCAGTTTTCAAACCAACCTACGAATACAGAGTCATTAACCTTTTAGAACCTTGTTTCACTTTCGCGTCGGCTTATCTTAAATTTCTCAATGATTAATGAAGCCGACAGAATTTTTCTGTTTCCAGTATAATCTTTGCCCCATCTCATCCCTTATTTGTTTCTGAGTCGTTTTATATCAATTACCTTCATCCTGAGACTTCAAGGCTCCAGATAATATTATAAAAGCTATTGCTTGCAAATTATATTATTAAGTATTCAGCAGGGGTATGCCAATCAAAGTTGAACTGCAAAGTTTTAAATCATGGTCAGTTCATACTAACTCATAATTATTCTGTGACTAAATAGTGACATTATGCCGTCATTAAATGACGGCATAATGTCACTATTTATTTATGCGCGAAAACACATCAAATTTTGATGTGTTTTCGCGCATATTTTGCTGTCAAGTGTCTAAAAAGAATGATCACGTGGTACAAAATTGTACCACGTGACCTGAAGAAATTACACTGGGCAGTGAAATATAACTTGACAGCCAAAGATTGGCATACGGGGGCAGATGTCTAAAAACCTAATTAGGAAAAAACAACACTCATATTTTATTGAGATAGTACTCTAGACTCTAAAATATCTAATTTAGGCTATTTCAAAGAATAAAAAGAATATAAGTGCTCGTAGTCATTCTTATTCATTCTATGGACGAACCTTTGACTACCCTCTGTAGGCATCTTCAAGAACCTTGAATACAATAGAAAGATGTAAGGGCATGTTTGGGGTGGACTAGCCATCCCCATGAATGGCTAGCCCTTTAAACGACTTTTGATTCTTAGACGATTTGTAAATTTGTTTTTTGAATCAAAAAGGCTTTATATTATTATATAAAGTAAGTATATTTATTAGCCAACGCGTTTTTCTTGATAATTCCAGTCTTAATATGTCTAAATCGGAGACGTTTTGCTTATTACAGGTGTATTTTACTTCTAGTTTTTGTCCTTTAATGTTTGGTCAGAGACGCTACGGTAAAACGCTGCGTAGCTGAACAGTTATTAATACCCTGATGATAAAACTAAGAGTATTCTTTTAAAGCAGTCACCGTTTTATTCTGTTCATAATATGAATCTAAAAATTAATAAAAATAGACAGTCCAGGAAGTATCTTTTAACGTCTTCTTTATTGTTTATCAATAATCACATAAGTTTTTTTATAAACTTCATACATCGCACGTACCGTGGCGCACAATCGCAAGCAAAGCAAATCCATTAAAACACCGATGGATTAGCGCAATAACATGAAAAAATACAACCGAATTGAGAACCTTCTCTTTTTTTGAAGTCGGTTAAAAATGAGATGAGCATACACACCTTTCGTTCATTTTCTCTCACTTTTTCAAGTCTGATACTCAATAGCGGCCGTTTTATAACGGTCATCATTTTCAGGACACTCAGAGTCCGAAAATGCGGTAGTTGTCAACAGTGGCCGGATATTGTTTACATTAACCATTTCGATTTCCACCGGAAAATCTGTTTGATCTGCAAATATTTGCATCCCTTCAAAACTGTTGAACTAAAGCTACCTTGTTGGTGAACCTACTTCTCTATTCAGAATATCTTATTTCTACTGGACAGATTTTAAAGCTGTTTCGAGATGGAAGGTAAGTGAATAAATGGCTTATAAACTTTTGTATTTTTTGGCCTAAGTAAATGAATGTGTGTATTATATCTTTGAAAATTACACTGATATACGGGCCTGCAGGGGTATTCCAATCTCAGTTGAACTGCAAAGTTTTAAATCATGATGTTCATACTAACTCATAGTTATTCTGTGACTAAATAGTGACATTATGATGTCATTTAATTTGTTTTCGCGCATATTTTGCTGTCAACTGTCTAAAAAGAATGATCACGTGGTACAAAATTGTACCACGTGACCTGAAAAAATTACACTGGGCAGTGAAATATAACTTGACTGCAAAAGATTGGAATACGGGGGCTGTATTATACAGGCCCGTATATTAAAATAAAATCCTAACCCTTATAATAAGGGTTAAGAATTTATCAGCTATGTCAAATCTGTAGTTTGGGGCTAAAAAAAAAGAAAAGTTGTACTCGTAGGTTGCCCACTTTTCGTAGACCACCTCACTATGTTTTCAGAGTTTGAAAGCAACAATTCAGTCCGACACAGGACACGTCCTCAGAGGTCCTCAGTGAGGCAATGTATTGTTATAACTGTTATAAGCAGTGGTTACCACTTAACATCATATGGGATATCGGCTTTTCCTTACAGTTGTATAATATAAAGCACTACCACGGACCATGCAACAACATTTTGAATGACACTACGATTAAAATGTAGAGTCGCAGAGCACTAGACACTGTACTATGGTTTACGAATATAACAGTTTTATATAAAACACAAATCCCTACTAATGAGATAAAGAAACCATGGTCCGATGTCCACTACTCTATATTAATCAGGCTTTTGGAAAACGCCGTTTAAATTCAGCCATCAATCAGCCTCTATTGTGGACTTTGGGGGCCTGTCCCAACTTCAAACATGCAATAAAGTCTAGTTACTACGCTAGACATTTTTTTGAGAATGTGATGAAACAAGCAAATTTCCCACCTGACCCACCTTCCCACCTTTGGATAAACAGCAGTATAAGATTTCTACCAGTGACCTTAAGTCATGTTGTTCTCAACATCAATAGTGATTATCACCATTGATGCTATAGCATCTGAAGAAGAAGATTTTAGATGCATAATGGTGATGATGATGACAACTATTGACGTTTTACAATTTCTAGAGAATAGAACACTAATAACTATTGATTAGATGCAAACCAACCATGACGATATGCAACTCCTCGATGGCTCTACACACTTAAATTTTATTTTTCCAAGTTTCTATGGCTTCGATGCAGATATTTTTTTAGCCGTTTTTATGCCTAATCACGCATTTGTGACATTTAGTTGCTGTTAAAACAATTTGTAGACTTTACAGTTTTCATGAAACAGGGCCGGGATTTCCGCTGAAGGCTTCAAATTGGACTGTAACTCAGGCGGGTGATATTTTCGCATTTTGCGAATTTATTAATGCGATGCGGCGGATGCCCTGCGCGTATTTAGTCGCTTAATGTTTCAGATTTTATTAATTTTTGGTTCCGCAAAATTGATGCGTGGAAAGGAAATTCTTAAACGTGCGTTCAACACGATGAAATATTTTGTTTTAGTCGATGCTTTAGAGAGGCGCTTATTTCATTTTGTTTTCCTATGTATGACGTAGAGAATAGAGACGTCTGAAAAACTAATAAAACGCCGATGAATTGAGTCGAGATCTGTATGTTGTGGTACCTGTGCACTCTTGAGATAATGACCCGTAGATACATAGTGTGAGATTGGAATTCTAACTTATGTTATAATTTGATTTATGATTTTTTCCACTTTTCACCTAAATATTTTACATTTTACGTTACACTATCGACCGTAAAAAAAAGTTCACCGTGAAACCTACTTAAAATACGGTGCAAGAGTCGCACGGAAATGAAAACGTAAAATATGTGGCATCCGACACGTAGAGGATGTTCAGCTGCGTTATGTGCTCCGCTAAATGGTTTCTCGGTCAGCTTTTAAATAGATACTCTAGAATTGCTTTTAAAATGCACTGAAAAATACTCTCTAATCGCTTTGGTTTTAGGTTTCAATGTGATTTCTAATACAGCTTTTTCAAATGAAATGTAAAAAGTTCTATACTCAAAGTAGGTGCACGCTGATTTGAGATTTTTAGAGATATTCTGTTTAAATTTTTAAGATCTAAACATGTTTGTATCATTACTAAAATCCTATCTAAAAGTGTCTCAAACAGATTGCTTTTAGTTATTTTTCTATCTGCTAACAAAACACCGGCACACTCAAAGACTTATGTTGTCATCTACAAAGAAAGTATGTACGTATCTAGGTAGTTAAGTTCTGTAAATAAAAAATAATTTAATTTTTTTCTAACGTCCTGATTAAAAATTTTGTGTTAAAATTCTTACGGCTAGAAACAGGTCGTAAAGAATGTTACACAAACAAGTAATGGAGCGTCGTTATAGCGTGTAGCTAATTACGGCACGTAAGACGCGCCTCAAAACGCTCCAAGACGGTACATTATTAAATAGAAACAGTAATTTGTGTCACCTTACATTTTACAGTTTCCGCCGCTCACTAGGGGGACCATTATTTTAGGAAAAATGAAGAAACTCCTTGTTTACAATCCTTAACAAAAGTATATTCACTACGCGATAAGTGCTAATATACCTACTGGTATAAATAGCCAGAGTGTAGCTTTGACCAATTCAAATCTCTCTAAATTCAGATACCTACTTTAAATTAATTTAAAAACTCTCTTTAGACCAAGAGATCTAAAAAGCGTCCTTTGTGCCTAGGGATTTCATCATGAGCCTATTTACAATTTAGATGTTTTCAAAACGAGAGTGAATAGGTTTTTTCTAGGCAAACGTGCTATATCGTCGACCGCATTGTCACTTAACATCAGGTGAAATTGCAGTCAAACGTTTGCCTATAATGTACAAAAAAAAAATGTTTCGTTTAAATTTTGGACTACTCTGAATTTAAACAAAAAACCTGTTTTATTTATATCTGTAAAATTTGGCTTCTTTGCTATTTATTATACCTCAAGTGTGTAAAAGCGCTATTCTTAATGAATGATATGATGAGAAGAGTCAAAGACCGGGCTTAGTAGCGCGTGTTATGAGAGACCTACGTCCAGTAGTTGACTGATATAGGTTGATGCTGATGTATGAGTAGAAGCGCGGTCACCCTACACGCGACACGTAATGTAATGTGTAATCGTATCGCGACACATGCGCCGCGGCCCGCGTCTCGTAAATCACGCGGTGCGATTGCGTCGCGTCGCCGTAAGCGGCACTAAGCCTTCTGTACCCACGTGTACCTCTTGTAGGTTTTACTTATCAAGACAAAGGTTTATTGTAAATATTGTAAATCAATTTTTATTATTATTTTTCAGAATTTAAGCTAGCTACTCTACTAAATGAATTATCGAAAGTTGTGTGTCTGTACTTTAAAATTTCAACTTTTTGAAACCAATGAGTTTTTAACCGACTTCAAAAAAGGAGGAGGTTCTCAATTCGGTTGTATGTTTTTTTTTTTTATTTTTATTTTTTTTATTTTTTTTAATGTTTGTTACCTCAGAACTCCGTCATTTATGAACCGATTTCAAAAATTCTTTTTTCATCTGAAAGGATATACTTCCAGATTGGTCCCATTTTATTTTCATCAAAATCGGTTGAGTAGTTTGGGTTATAAATAGAAATAACTGAAAAAAATATGCCCGGCGCGGCGCAGCGCCTACTATTTTACTGCTAGCAACAACGCAATATGCCAAGTTGCTGCGTAGCGCCTACCATTTTACAGCTAGCAACGAGGGACCCTTTGTGGTGCACACCTAAATTTTTACATTTTTCTAAATTTGTCAATAAACCCAGTTTGTACATTCAAACAGCATTTAATTGAAGAAAAGCAAAAACCCACCAGTTGTTCCTCTAAAGAATCAACACCAACCACGTGCACCAAATTGCGTATTTTGCTTTCCTGTGACTTTTATGTGGTGTTTATAGTGACTAGAACATTCCCAATGAACTGTCATCATCGTCATCATCATCTGATGATGAAGCTGGTAGTCGAGTTGAAGTCGGTTTTCCAGTTTTTTAACTTATAAATTATATATGTAGGGAATATTATTCTAAAGGTACGCACAGTTTTCTTATGGTATCAAGATCATTTATGATATTGAAACCTTGCTATCTATATATCTACAGTTTTTTCCGACTCGTTTAGTTTAATAAGATCTGTTTAAACATCCTCCATCAATAATAAAAAATAGATTAGATCATCAAAATAGATTTATCCAATTTCGGTTTACAAAGACCTAGAAATGATAAGCTTTATCCAATTTGGTTCATACCTAGAATTAATTCGTCGGCCACAAGGATCGGAAATCCATCAAACAAAACACTAGATCAACCCATTCCACACGAGCTCGTTCAATAAACGTGCCCTAAACACTTGCCCCGGATAACCGAAAACGCCAGTTATCCCAATATTCCAATATCTAATCTGCGATATGGCTGAAGCTAAACCAAAAGTCTGACGCGACTTTTGAATGCGACTTTTGGAACGACTCCTTTAAAGTGGTTCGACGCGGCGATCGAGCAGAATTCGTTGCGACTTCGATGGTGTGTCACATTACTTACTCATCGCTGTTATGAGTGTATATTGGTATCGATTCTGTTGTTGTATTTTTCTAAACTAACCTAATTTGACAGCGCTAGAATTATAGCTGTCTTTGTAGTTTCAGTTTATGAGAAAGGGACGGCAACATTTTTAGTGCTGTCAAATTAGGTTAGTTTAGAAAAATACAACAACAGAATCGACAGTATTGTGGGTTTAAAACAAAACGCAAAAACTTGATGTTTTAAATATGTTTTTGATAGCAAAACTAGCTAGATACTTTATTCTACTAGCCTCGGCAAAATGTCAGTGTCTTAATTCTCCTAAGGGCGGCTTGCACCAGAATCGCTAAACGCGTTTAACTCTTAAATAGTGTTTAGCGAGTTGTCAAGTCATACATATACGTCAGATTTAAATCGATTTAGCTGTTAAATACGTTTAGTGATTCTGGTGCAAGACGCCCTAAGTGTAACTTAATTTGACTTTAATTACGATAAAATTAAAAGAAATATTTTGATTTCATTCATTAGATTTTTTTTCCATTTTACTAGAGAAATAGCTCTCCCTAAAAACATATCAGAAACAAGCGTTTTAGACTGTCCTGGTCGCGGTAAAGTCGCGTCCGCAATTTAACATTCTCAGCCAGTTTGGGGAAAATGAAAAAACCCCGAAGTCCAATATGGCGGGCAATAATTATAGGCCGACCTTCGGACGTGCTGGCTGTGGACAAAAGGTCAAGTAGCCCGATATTATTGAGAGCATTATAGTGTGGATGATAGTTGGATGATATGGAAAAGGGTAACTTGCTCTGTTATGTTACTTGGTATAAGAGTTCTCACTTGGTCATTGATTGATTTATCTTTTACGAAGTTACTTTTTGGATGGGTGACCGTACTTGATCTTCTCATTGGTGATTCAAAACTGAGTGTTTTTGTGTTTTTAAAGCCTATGTGATTCTCAATGGTGTTGCGGTTGAAGTATTTTCTTAAGAGAACAAGTGTAACTATTGCGACAAGCAAATTGGCAGACAGCAGGGGTATGCCAATCAAAGTTGAACTGCAAAGTTTTAAATCATGGTCAGTTCATACTAACTCATAGTTATTCTGTGACTAAATAGTGACATTATGACGTCCTTTGATGTGTTTTCGCGCATATTTTGCTGTCAAGTGTCTAAAAAGAATGATCTATGAAGAAATTACACTGGACAGTGAAATATAACTTGACAGCAAAAGATAGGCATACGGGGGCTGGTCAGCTTCTGTTGACAAATTCAAAGACTATACTTTCATTAGTACAATAGCGAGTAGAATTACACTGCGCGGCAATAACAACTCGACTGCCAAACATCGCCGCGTTACCGTGCTATGTAACTCTACTTGCACTGTAAATCAGCTCTATAACCTATTTGAATAACGCATATATGTGGTGTTTGTTAAATACTCACATCAGATACCAATAAATGAAATGAAATAGCGTATGTACCCACAATAAAACTATACATTTAACGATGAACAAATCCACAGCAATCAATCAGCAAAACAAACATTATTGCCATAACTAAAGCACTATGTTTGAATAAACGTTATTTGAATGATGAGGTTGGTAAAGGTATATTTTAAATACAGGGAGTGAGTCAACTTAAAGATGTGACAATCACTGGTTTTCGAAGCGACCATGGATCGGAAGGCAGAGCATAGAAGGCATATGGAATGAGGGATCCTGAGAAGTCGGTCTAAAACCGTTCTTTCTAGAATAAGAGAGAGGCCTAGAGTCCAGAATGGACTTCTGTCAGCCTGATAATGATGATGATTATGAAAAGCCAGATCCCCATAAAAAAAATTGTCCAATTAATTAGCTTGTTGTGGACAGTCACGCAACAGTATCAAAACTTCATGGGTCTTCGTGGTAACATACACCACAAAATGTAGAAGCTACGATATAACTGTATTTTTTTTGTAGGTGTGGTATTCTATGTACTCAAAGTCCTTGAAAAGGAAGTGGTCGTAAAATCTAAAGACATGGAAATAGATTCCGTCGAGCTGAAAAGGAAATCACAAATCCCAAAGGTTCTGTGTCAACATCGGCACCCATCCAACCCATAGCAGGAGATACTTACATAGATACGCAAAATTCTTGCGGTCTTCCCGTCCCGTCTCTTTCTCCTAGGCTCTGGTCGCGTAGAACTGGCACCTAGAATCACCTAGTTATATAAGACGATTCTAAATGATCCTTGTGATTTTATTGAATAAAGAAATGTTGACTTTGGCAGGGGCAACACGCAGGGGATTTCTGGAATAAACCAATCATAGAAGTCTAGCTACTTATTCTTTTTTCTTCTTCTTTCAATTATCAGTGAGATGGTCGGAATGCAATGCTACATAAGTTTGTATACCAAAAAACCTACTGCAATGTATTTAATACTAGCAGTTACCCGCGACTTCGTACGCGTCTACAGTTTCCGTGTACATTATATTATCTGTGCGTGTACCGAGTGGATACTTCTTTGAGAAACTTGACAATACACCTCATTACACCGAACTCGTACCTACTGGAATGTCAAACGCTAGTTGTTAGACCAAAGAGGTAGTACTACGTCCTGTCAAACTGACGTGACATGACATGACAATGAAATCCTCTTGCCAATTGGCGCTGCTAATCCTTTTCGTTCATTTTATCTTGTAGATCCTGTTAATTATTCGGGATAAAAAGTAGCCTATATGTCAATCCAGGTTACGGACTATATATATGCCAAGTTTCATCCAAGTTGGTTCAGTGGTTTTGACGTGATTGAAACACAAACATCCAAACATCCAAACATCCAAACATCTAAACATCCAAACATCTAAACTTTCGTATTTATAATATTAGTAGGATCTAAAGCCGGAACACTATATAACTCTCTTATTCCAAAACTAAAGGCGGCTTGCACCAGAATCACTAAACTAAGACTAAAGAATATTTTGGTTTAAACCTGGGCTAATGTGTTTTTTTTGTAATAACACCGTAAAAGTTTGGTTTACACACCAAGCTATTTAAACCATCTATATGCTCCCGATCGAGGCCTCAGCATGAATAAATGTGACGATTGTAAACGTATCGTAATCGTAGTGTATCCGGGATACACTGCGCGGTGACTCTACAAAACGTTCGGATGTCAGCTGCCGTTGACGCGCAATATGACTCAAATACGTTAGGTTTACGCAACGTAGCGTTTGTCAGATTTGTTTGTGCGTTACCCCTTGAGCCCAAAAGGATAGTTCGATAACCGGCGTCGAAATACTTCACCCGATAGTAAACCTAGGGCAGTGGAGATAAAACGCTAAATTTATTTGGGTTGTTATAAATAGGGATGGTACAAAGCCTCTGAAAGGCGAAAACATTACATTGAACGGTTTTCCCGCTATCTGTTTTACTATTTGTTGTCATTGAATGATTCCTCCTGTTTTACCCATGCTTGAAATTGAAAAAAAATAGAAAGAAAAGAATCGGAAGGTCATAAATTAATCAATATTTATGGACATTTCACACAAAACCCTCTAGTCCCAAACTAAACAAAGCTTGTGTTATGGGAACTATACAGATTGCTGATAAAATATTACATACTTGTTTTTGTAAATACAAACAATTATAATACACAGTAACACCAAGACAGAAAGGTAGAGCTATTACCGACTGAGCTGTGACATCTGTTATACTTGTAAAACTGAGTCCACGCAGACAAAAAAGGGCAAAAGTCACGCTTTATGTCATATCTCTGACTAAATCCCTAAGTACATCCTTGGTGACATCTCCGGCAACAAATCCTTGCAGTCGTAAAATAGCCGATTCAATCGTGCCCGAAAATAAATATTTAGATCGTCCGGGTCCACCCATACAAGGTGCAAAAGCCCTTAGTAGATAGGCCGTACTTATAAGAAATGGAAACATTTTTATTGGATAAAGCTCTTCAGGTTCAAACATCAGGTAGTACAACATACAATTACTTACAGTAGAGGTACGCACAACGGATCTTTATCTTTATCCCTCTGAAATTAGGAGCAACAACCGCATGTACTTACGTAAAAGAATTACCGGCAGCATCCGGTAATAGATCTGCCTTCCGTGCTGTGGGTCGTGGGTTCGATCTCCACCAAGAACAAACATTTGAGTGTGGCAAAACATAGATGTTTGTTCTATGTCTGGGTGTTACTATGTATTATAAGTATGTATTTACAAAAAAAAAGTATATAAGTATTCTATCAGCATCTAGTTCCCATATTACAAGCTTTGCTTAGTTTGGGACTAGAGGGCGTCGTGTGAAATGTCCATGAATATTTATTTATTTATTATCCATCTAAATGATCCTTGTGATTTTATTGAATAAAGAAATTTTGACTTTGGCTTCGACTTTGATAGAAGTAAGTATGGGTACAGAAGTACCTAGGAGTCAAAGTTAAACTTTTAATAAATGTCAGTAACATTACAAGGTTCACTTTGAGACATATTAAGCAAAGCTAGGCGCTAGTCCGTCGCGACGTCGCGACTGAAGTCTAGAATGGTTGTTAAGCCGATTTGATTTTGCATCGTCAATCTGTACAGTCGTGTACAATCATGCTGTTATGACAGAGCCGTGTAATACAAGCGGCAGTGATCACCCGTCCCATTAGCGCGGACATGCGGCGCTCAGCTGTTGTTTGTGACTGTACATCGTTTATGTCATGCTGCCGGGATTAATGACGTAAGCACTTTTGACTTCACCTGTACTCGTATAAGGGGTTTCAATGACCAATGACTAAAATTGACTGTCATATGTTTTTTACACAAGTAATTCAATTAAAAATTAAAAAAACCCCCGAATCTTGGACCGATTTTCATCAAACATAGCTAAGAACACTCCCGACTAATTAATCTTTCAAACAAAAAAAACTAAATCAAAATTGGTTCATCCGTTCCGGGTTAAGTTGCGTCAGACACACACACACGCACACACATACACACACACGCACAGACACGTCAAACTTATAACACCCGTCGTTTTTGCGTCGGGGGTTAAAAAGACAATCAATCCAAGTCTATAGCGATGTGTTATGTGACCTTAAATTGCTATTCAAAAGATTTTCAAAGGTTGATTTATATCTACAAATATTGAGCCTGTCAGACACGTGCCGTGGCAGACAAAATAATATTAATCAGTACTTATGTCTTAACTTATTTATATCTATCGTAACACCACCACGCAGATCTCTACGCTAATGGACACACTGTATAAGAATAACATTAATTTGTCTGCCACGGTATGTGTCTCACACGCTCAATGTCTGTAGATATAAATCGACCTCAAAATAATGTTTAAAATATTAAGTTTTCTCGCGTCTAAGCACATTTTCCGAGCACCGCCATCGATCCAAAGTGAAAATTACGTTGAAAGATATCCCAAAGACATTTCATAATCCACTCAGCCAAGTCTATATCTAACTAGATCTATGGTACTATCCAAAATAATTATCGTTTTCTCGTAATGTTTTTTCTTCAACTTTTCTTAGAACACTACAGCTACAGCATCTTATTTAAATTTAATATTCATAATCTTCCTGAAAACAAGTTCTGAGAAGTGAAAGTACGCGAATGGTTAAAGAAATTATTTGCTCATCGCGCTTATTGAAATTCAAAGCGGTTCCGCGGAAAATAAATAAAATACTCGATATAAAATTATGAAGGAAGTTTTAGTAGGAGCGGGACGGAATATTACGTCTTGAAGTAAGCACGTGTAGTGAAGTGAAGAAAAACATAAATGTTGATTCGTTTTATATTCGTTTTGTTTGGTTATAGCGTTGAGAACCATCAAACAATAAAACCATTGAATGTTATTATGAAAATTCGAATAAAACGAAAAGTAGACAAAATGTTAAGAGTTATGAAAATTAAGGGCGGCTTGCACCAGAATCGTTAAACGTATTTAGCGAGTTGTCAAGTCATACAAATACGTCAGATTTAAATCGATTTAGCTGTTAAATACGTTTAGTGATTCTGGTGCAAGACGCCCTAAGGGCCAACGCACATCTATCGACAAAACTGTTTTGTCGCGTACTTAGTGACGTGAAAATAAATTTTCTGTTATAACGAAAACAGCATATGACGGGGAAGCACTCGTCATATGCTGTTTTCGTTATAACGAAAAAGCGAACACAGCATGCATAAAATTATGTTTAGGTTTAGGTTTATAGACATTTATTCTCAAAAAAGACACAATATGCCACTTACATGAGAAAAGAGCTTATAGGTATAAAATTAGGTAAGTATAGCTAGGTATTCTTCGTTCGAGTAGATTTAGTAGGTACGTAGCTTTAGTGATAAGGTTATGAATAGCACCCATTCAATTCATTCTAGGTAGGTAGGTAAGGTACCAGGTAGGTAGGTATTAACATAATTATAATTTTATAATTTTGTTCTAACTAAGACTAGGCAGATAGGTAAGTATAGTAAATTATATCTGCATTATTATTCTAAAAGTAATGTTCAATTACGTACTGCAGTAGTTTAGCTTTAAATGAATTGAATGAGTTTACACTTTTTATATCCGCGGGTAGTTTGTTGTAAAGCTGTGCGCCTTCAAAGGTAATCGTTTTTTTACCATAATTTGTTCGCGTCTTCGGCAGAACCAGAAAACTGGCTCGGCGGGTGTTTCGTTTGGTTACTTGATGCGCTGCTATAAAAGATAGGCTAGTATGGAGGGAGCTTTTTAAAATTTTACGGATAAGTATGCAAGTATTGTAAATGTATAGCTGTTTAATATTCATTAATTTGGTTTCTTTGTAAATTTTAGTGGTTGGTGTAAGATAAGGATATTTAAAAAGGGTTTTAATAATTTTATTTTGAATTATTTGTAACTCTGTTAGTCTTGTTTTCGCGGCGTTGCCCCAAATTTCGACGAGATAAGTTAAGTGTGGTCTTACTAACGAGTTATAGATTGTATAGCGCACTCTTCGCGGAATACACTGAGCAATATTGCGTAGTGACCCTGTTAGGGATGAAAGTTTACTTTTTATATGTTCAATATGGGTATTCCACGTTAAGCGGCTATCCATTCTTAAGCCAAGATACTTTTCATGCTGTTTTTCTTCCAAAGATACATTATTAATTTTGAGTGGTTCATGATGTGATATTATTTTATTTTTAGCCCTAAATATGGTGTAGCAGGTTTTCGATATATTAATGGTTAAGAGATTGAGCTGAAACCAGGAAAAGATAGTGTTTAAGTCTGATTGAGCCTGCGGTAGTACATCGTGTATTGATGACCCAAAGTAGAAGAGGCACGTGTCATCAGCATACAACGTTATGTGGCCATGAAGATTTAGTGTGCTGATATTATTAATATAGATTAAAAATAACAGAGGCCCCAATATGGAACCTTGTGGGACTCCACATGTAATGGGGGCTGCTTTACTTTGGGTAGTTTCGATTTTGACGACTTGTGATCTATTTGTAATATATGATTTAAACATTTTTAGAGCAACCCCTTTGATACCTATTTCTTCTAATTTTTGGAGTAGTAATCTATGACTGACAGTATCAAAGGCTTTCTTCAAATCTATGAATACACCGAGAGCTATTTTTTTATTGTCGATATTTGACTTAATCTTAGTTACAATGTCAATTGTTGCTGATAGGGTGCTGCTTTTAGGTCTAAAACCATATTGTTTATCATAAATAAAATTGATTGAATCTAGGTAGGTTTCTAGGCGTTTATGTAGAATTTTCTCTAGTATCTTAGATAGTACGGGTAGTACAGATATCGGTCGGTAATTTCCAGGGTCGGTTCGTGGTCCTGTTTTGTATATTGGGGTCACTTTAGCAATTTTTAATGTTTTCGGAAAATTACCTACTTCTAAAAGTTTATTAAAACAGAGTGATAAGTCATTTACTATTAAATTATTCAAACATTTCACTACTTTTGTATTTATTCCATCCAGACCAGCACTAGAATTAGAATCGAGTTTAGAGATAATTTTGTCAATTTCATCGGCAGTGCATGGTGTAAAAGTATGTAGTTCAGAGTCGCTAATATCTTGAGTACTATGTGGTAGGTCATAAACGCAGTCAGTCACGCTGTTTGGTATTTGCTTAGCTAATTGGGAGCCTATGGTGGAAAAATATTTATTGAATGCTTCGCAGATATCGATAGGATTTGTTATTGTATTAGAGTTAATGACTAATTTTGGAAGCGCACAGCCTTGTTTAATTTTATTATTTGCTAGATTATTTATTAGCTTCCACATGTTCTTCGGTTTATTGGAGTATTTTGTAAATTCTTTGTAGTAGTAGGCGTTTTTCGTGTTCTGTATTAGTTTAGATGTTTGACCGCTCTTTGTTTTGAACTCTGCTTCCAAGGATTCGTCATCTGGGTTATGTTTGTGTTGTGTCCATAAGGCATTCCTTTCGTTGATATCTGTGATTACTTCTTTGTTAATCCAGTCCTTCTGTGGTACATTGAGAAATTTAATTTTTACAGTTTTACAGTCGTTTGCATGCTTTTTTAATTTATTTTCCATTAGTGTATAGTTGTTTGATTCATTTATGTGATTGTCTTCTTTGACAACCGCGTATAGCTTGGAGTAGTTGATTGCATCATAAGAGGTTGTTAATTTTGTTACTGGTTTGATTTTTTTAAGTTCTACATATATCTGCTTGTGGTCGGACATAGAAGAATTTATTATCGCCATATGAAAGATATCGTTCTTCAGGTTGGAACAAACGTGGTCAATAATAGACTTCCTTTCTGTTGAATGCCGTGTACAATACTTTTTACTTATTTTGTTTAGTATTTTGAAGCCAGCCTCTTTTAGAAGTGATTTATATTGATTTATTTCCTTCTCTTTTTTGAGTAGGTCTGTGTTGAAATCTCCGAAGACTATGGCTCTTTTTCTTGATTGAAGTTGTAGGTCGTAAGTTTCATGAAATTGTTTGTAGCTGGTATCTCCAGGGTAATAAACTAAGCCCACATCGAGTGCAAGCCTTTCTAATTTTATCCATAAGTAGTTGTTTCCGTCAAGATAAATCGATTCGGAAAGACTATGATTTAGATTGTTGTGAACAAAGATTGAAACTCCTCCTCCTTTTTTGTCCGTGCGGTAGTTGTAATAATGTGTGTAGTTAGTAAGTTGGAGTTCCAGGGCTTGTGTTTCATTTCTGATCCAGGTTTCTGTTATTAAAACGACATGCGTAGTTGTAGGTATTGAATGGATAATACATTTTAGTTCATCAAATTTTCCTTTTTTTCTAATACTACGAGCATTTAGGTAGAAGAAAGTAAGTCGAGATTTACCGATGTGGAGATCGCTATAATTATCAGTCACTTGATGAGTATTAGAGTTGGTTTTTGTTGTTCCATCAATAGTGGAACTTATTGCTCGGAGTTTTTTGGAGTAGTCTGGATGATACTCGGTGTGCCATTTCGGTATTTTATAGTAAGGTCATTCTCACCGGCGTTTTGACGAAGGATCAACTCATTTTTTAATTCTTGTAGATATTTTTGCTGTGTTGGGGTTTGGTCTGAGTAGATCTTGATGTTTACGGGTAGCTTATCTTTATTACGGAGAAGCTGTTTTGCTGGCACAGGAGTATCGTAGCATACTTTGATCCTGCGGTTCTTATTTGTGTTGTACTTTCCAACTCGGTAGACTTTTGTTGGCTTCGGGATATCTTTACTCACAGTACAAGTGATATTAATTACTTCGGCTTCATCACTAGACATCCTTTGTTCGGCACTGGATGAGGACTGTTCTGGTATACCTGAGATTAAAATATTCTTCTCTCTTTCCTTGCGATCATATACTTCACGTACAATCTGTTCGTTTATGAGGGGTTGAGTCGCTGGTTGTGAGGATGTCTCAGACGTAGTTTTTAGTTTCAATTTGTTCAATTCAGTTTCAAGCGATTTTATCTTATTTTCTCCAACGGAAACTGTATTTTCCAGTTGCGACACTTGGGTTTTAAGGTTGCTTTGTTCCATTGCTATGCTAGATGATGATGATTTAATATCATGAATTTGTGATTTGAGCTCGGTGATATTCACCCGAATTAAGCTTACTGTTAGCTCGTTAGATGTTTTTATTTCGGTGATTTGTGTTTTAACTTCAGAGATGTTTTCCTGCATTTGGCTCATGACTTGGGCATTTGATTCAATAAATTTTTCCAATAGTGAGGTTATACCTTTTAACTCGCACCGAACTTCTTTGACTTCTTGATGGCAGTCACATTCTCGTTTTCTTTTTCGTATAGTGATTAGAGAGTCCGTCTCCATATTAGTTAGCTTGGATAAGTCAGGTTGCGATTGCGACCCACCGCCCGAATGAATAGGCGATCGTACGGTCACGCTCATTGTGCGAGCAGTGAGAAAAATAACAACTGTCTCGTGTTGCAGTCACTGGGTGCGCGCACTACAAGGGCTAAAAAGGTTTAACTACACCGTTACACTTTCGATAAAATTATGTTCTATTACGGTAACTATTAGGTTACTTTTCCAATGGCACTGAATGTAAGATTTTAGAAAAGATTTGACACACGTCTTCTCTGTACGGTGTTCGAACGTCGAATGTATATGCGTATAAAGCAATGTTTAATAGGTAGGTACTAAACAATGCTATAATAGATAGGTAAACATAATTTTATGCATGCATGTTTGCTTTTGAAGGCCGCTCGGCCAATTTAATTAATTAATTAAATTGTTTTAACGACTGGTTTGCGAACCTATTAATAAAAAAACGTAAGAAAAGACTGTCGTGTCAATTGATGTGAGTTTCGTTACAACGAAAACAGCATATGACGAGGAAGCATTCATCATATGCTGTTTTCGTTATAACAGAAAATTTATTTTCACGTCACCAAGTACGCGACAAAACAGTTTTGTCGATAGATGTGCGTTGGCCCTAAATGTGCGTGTGACAAGTTGTTTGATGGTTTTCAATAACAAGGTAATTCTACTGCAAATAAGATCTTCCTTGATATATTATTATTATGTACTTTTTGTATAAAGTAGGTACTTATTTAGTCTTTGAAATTAAGATTCCTAGTTCTTTTTAAAATAAATGATTTTTAGTACATCCCGTGTCGATCCCGCTGCAAGAAAACGTCTCGCATAGTTTAAGAAAAGTTGCAATGTGCAAGTTAGCAATGATTTTCGATTTGCGAAGTTGAAAATTGCACTAACTGCTCTGCAGCCGCGATTACTGTATTTTACTTCGGTTGTATTAAAGCTTAGCAGGTGGGACTGGGAACTTAGAAAGTCGATTTGTGAAAATGTAACTACATAGACGATAAAAGTCAATTGCAAAAATAAAGTTCTAGGTTTTATACGGTTACTTAGATTTGTCTTTTATTGAAAGAAAGAGAGTGAAAGAGAGAGAGAGAGAGAGAGAGGGATTTTAAGACTAATCCATATAGTTAGCTTGTTAGTCTCAAAATCTCTTTTGAAACTATTTCGTAATAGAAATATTTCATTTTTACTTGCCAAAAACTAGATTCTAGCAAAAATCACTTTCAAGCCTTTAAAAAACGCTCTATCGTATCGAGTTTAGTAAATTGGTGCACAAGGTGACCGCGGGCTGCGTTTTGTTCCACTTTTTAACCGGAAACAATTCGTGGAGTGTCAGAACACGGATGAACCGGGAAAGAGAAAAAAATGCTCCCACTAGGGAGGGGAGAGATTCAACTATTTCAGCCGGGTAAAAAAACAATGTCATGGTTATGATATTTTTATGTAGACCATCTAAACTATTAACCATTTTAAGAAAGAAAGAAAGAAAGAAAGAAAAAGTATTTATTTTGAAACACAAACACAACAGCACAACAATACACTAACACACTAACTTACAAAACTACTTATAACTAAAACTAACTAATTTTAGTTTAATGGTTGCTAAAGGAATACTAAAGTTATTCGATGTGCAAACACTTTTGCATGAGAATATGTCTAACCGAATGGTTTTGTTCATATCGGTCATTGAGAATGGTTGTACCTAGCTAAAATGGTTGGTAGTTCAGATGCCTTTTTTTGGTGTCATGCTTCCTATGATAAAGCTGTCATTTTATAGCTAGATATCATAAAATTAGGTACCTATCTCGTTTGTCGATAAATTACACGGCTTATGAAAAATACATTTTTAAGCAATAAATACACTTTAACTTGTCACTTTTCATCAAACATGACATTTCATATACTTGTAGTGCTTGTTAGCGAAAGTCCGACTTTCGATGGTTGAAAGTTTGACCTCACTATGCAACGACACGAGGTAAAAGTTAAATTAATCGGTCCACCCAGCAATGTGAAGTTTTAATCAAAAATAGAATTTCTGGGTCGCAGGTAAATTCAGGACTAGATAAAGGAAAAAGAAAGATTTCGTAGATGAAATAAACTTTAACGGTAAATTCAATCAGATTTAGCACCAATAAAATAAAAATAGGCTAACTTTTTAATAGGAAATTTACCTATATGTTTTTATCTGAATTAAATCACTTTATAGAGTTTTTAGACTAGGTACTGATTGAAATCTAACGTGAATATTTTAAATAAGATAAAAAAACACTTGCTTACAATCAAAAGATTTTCTTTTTTATTAACAATAAATTAGTATCAAAGAAGCAACTAACTCCTTAATCCTACTTAAACTTATTCATCTCAAATTAAGACGACAATAATGTCGTTCCTAAGTTTTGTTCGCCATTAAATTCATAGAATGAAATAACGCACGTACATTCGGTGTTAAATCATTTCTCCACGCGGTATGTATTGCTAAAAGCTAATTAGTGATGCTAATGTTATTCATGTGTAGATGCCTCTGGTGGCACCCTCGAGGGGCATAGTACATAGTGTTCAGTAAGTACATAGTACTGTCGATTCTGTTGTTGCATTTTTCTAAACTAACCTAATCTGACAGCACTAAAATGTTGCTGTCCCTTTCTCATAAACTGAAACGACAAAGACAGCTATAATTTTAGCGCTGTCAAATTAGGTTACTTTAAAAAAATCCAACAACAGAATTGACACTATTGTTCAGTAAGTTAGCTTCTTGGACATTGACAGTCCTGATGACAGATTAGGTACCGCAAATACATCAATCACAATCTTCACACTGGCAAAATTGCCTATCGTAATCACGGACAAAAACAAGAAGAATAATCATAAATGGCTGTTGTCAAAGACAAAAAGGCAACGTCTCAAGTGGGGATGCTACGAATATTTGTATTCGCATGAAACGTAAGTGAGTATGTGAGGTCGTGTTGCTTAATTACAGTTAAAATTATTACATATAGAATAGCAATACTATCTGTTTGTCAAAATAAAAAAAATATATGGCTATAATCACACCACGAATAAATTAACTTTTGCTGCAGCATTTATTTTATAGTCGATTCGTGTGAATGGAGATGAGCATCTGTGAAAATTGTACATTGTCCTCATGCGAGGGCATGGATCCGGCAGCTAATTATGTGAAGTGAGTACATAAAGACGCTTTGTACATTTAGCAGTGAAAATAAATAAACGTACTTACAGAGTTTTACTGCTAAACTGATGTCAATAGATGCAACGCATTCTGGAGACGGACAAAGACTACTTTTTTGAAAGAAAATACCTTAGACTTATGGGCAAGACTTTACACTACACTGAGTTACAACTAAAGATAGGTAGGTAGTGTGATGTCTCTTTGAAAATTAATTTATTTTGATGTAACTGAATACGTAAAAATTATTATAAATGATGAGAAATTTTCATTATAAGCTGGCGTTTAACCAAATAAAGTAGAGCTGTCGGCATAAAAACCCAGTAAAAATTCGAGACTTTCCAACTCCATTCCAGAATATCACCTTTCAAGTCTTGTTTTAGAGGTTTCTGGAAAAGCGAATTGGAGAAATTTTCCGTTTATTTCTTTTGAAACTAAATCTAACTGCCTACGCACTTTTGAACAGTATTTCATAGCTTCTTGCAGGAATTATTTTTTAAGGTTTTTTCACCTTGAAGTTCTTAAGCCTTCCTTGTTTATTTTTGATAAATTAATCGGATTATTAATTCCATAGCTTTTATAGATTAATTTAGCAACTGGGACCAAAAACAAAAGTAATCTAGGACTTCTGGCCCCAAGTAGGTAGGGCACGCTCTCAGTGGCCGTGCTGCGTTAATGCTTACCAGGGTAAAGGTAATGCTTAACAAAACAACAACAATCCTATCCTATCCTATCCTACTAATATTATAAATGCGAAAGTTTAGATGTTTGGATGTTTAGATGTTTGGATGTTTGTGTTTCAATCACGTCTAAACTACTGAACCAACTTGGATGAAAGTTGGCATATATATAGTTCGTAACCTGGATTGACACATAGGCTACTTTTTATCCCGAATAATTAACAGGATCTACAGGATAAAATGAACGAAAAGGATTAGCAGCGCCAATTGGCAAGAGGATTTCATTGTCATGTCATGTCACGTCAGTTTGACAGGGCGTAGTACTACCTTTTTGGTCTAACGACTAGCGTTTGAGATTCCAGTACGAGTTCGGTGTAATGAGGTGTAATGTCAAGTTTCTCAAAGAAGTATCCGCTCGGTACACGCACAGATAATATAATGTACACGGAAACTGTAGACGCGTACGAAGTCGCGGGCAACTGCTAGTAAATATATAACTAGGAAGCTCTTAACTATAATAAGTATAATCCAAATTCCTATTGCCCAGTATTAAGTAGCCTACCCTTTCCGATTTGTAAAATTGCATGCACTAGAATAAGCGTACTATATAAATAAATTTCAATTATAATAATTATTATTTTTTTAATATTCATGGACATTTCACACGACGCCCTCTAGTCCCAAACTAAGCAAAGCTTGTAATATGAGAACTAGATGCTAATAGAATACTTATATACTTTTTTTTTGTAAATACATACTTATAATATATAGTAACACCCAAACATAGAACAAACATCTATGTTTGATACACACAAATGTTTGTTCTTGGTGGGGATCGAACCCACGACCCACAGCACGGAAGGCAGAGCTAATACCGACTGAGCTGTGACGCCTGTCACAGCTCACACATCAATTATATTGATTTTCCAATACACTATCAATTATAAAGCTGGTATGTTGTCCAAGCATGTTCAATTGTTCACTAACAAAGTAATCCGCATACAGGTGCACACTACAGAGGGTAATAGGGTAAGGGCGCCCTAAGGGCTCATTCCGTGAAATTAAGCAGGAGTACGTCTAAGTCGCAGGGCTTAGCTATGCCGACTGTGAGGCGGGATCCAGCGATTTTCTTTCTCACTTTGTGTAAGTAGTTTTATACAAGTAATTAAATCAAAAATTTTAAAAACCCCTGAATCTTGGACCGATTTTCATCAAATATAGCTAAGAGCACTCCCGACTAAATCACCTTTGAAACTAAAAAAAACAAAATCAAAATCGGTTCATCCGTTCGGGAGCTACGTTGCCTCAGACAGACACACACATACACACCCAGACACGTCAAACTTATAACACCCCGTCGTTTTTGCGTCGGAGGTTAAAAACTAGTTTAAAGGGCATCATAGTGGGTTAAACGATTTTCAGTGTTATCGCTTTTAGTCGAGGAAACTAAATTCTGCACAAAAAATGTTTTTACTCCAAGCTACTGTCTGAGCATTGGCTAAACCAATAAATAACCTATTCTAAAACACGATCTATATATTTTTCTACATTTAATTTTAATTAGTTCAGTCAGTGCGTGTTATTGAGAAACAAACATCTCATTATCGAAACATTCAGCAAATTGCGTATTAAATAAAATAAATACGTGATTTGACTTCAGTCTCACTAAAATCTTTTGTTTTTGAACTGAAAGATTTCAAAATGTTTAATTTGCATAAAAAAGCTTGTAACTTTAAGCAAACGACAAATCGCCGAGACAGAGAGCCTTAAATCGCGTTAGTGTCGACTGAGTGTTTATAACCGGTGGGGGCCGGAGCGGGGTCCGGGGAGGGGGGCCGGGGGCCGGAATAATCGGGAATAATCGAGATTGAGCCGGTTCGGACCGGGCTATATCCGGCGTGAAGGTAACCATAAAATGGCTTAAGCAGTCCGAAACTCAATGGGTATTTTGTCATTAGTGTTTTTTTTGGTCTTGAAAAGCTTAAAGGTACTTATTGGAGGCCTAGATAATTGTGGTGTAGGACGTCCAGACAAAGAGCGATAACCTGAGAAATAAAGCATAAACAAGGTTAACAGAACGCACCGGCTCAGCATCGTAGCGCATCTTAGGAGAGACCTACGTGCAGTTGCAAAGCAGTATGTAGATAATTAAATTGTGATCATATTTGTGATTTTTATGAAACTTAAATTTTTTCCTTAGCGCATGAAACAATCAACAAAAAAAATCATGACACAAAACTGGAATGTATCAACAGGTTGTGTCCAAGCAAATAGCAAATGAAAAATATAAATCAGTCACGTTTTAAAAAAAATAACAGTAGGCAATTATTGCAAAATAATCGAAAGTAATCTGGTGCCTCGCCGAAGGTCCTCGAAAACACATTTAGAAATGAGATAATTGATGTGAAAAAAAGTGAATTATCAACGAAAAAGCTGTCTTTCGGTAATAATGTCACGCGCGCGTGCGTTTAGCACCGTCATTCTTTCTAATAAAGTTCTTAGCCGAGATAAGATAACACTGTTTTTTGCGTGCGACGTGATTTTTTGCAGATCCTCTGGTTTACAAGAATGCCAATACACTTAAGTTACTGAATGTGGCCAAGAGATGGCACAGATAGACAATACACAGATGACCAAGTGCATTTAAGCTATAGAAAGTTGCCGACGACGTCTTGGGCGACAATTAGTCGATAGTGCGTATTGACTCTTGTGATCTCAAGGTCTGCCTTGAGAACAGGTCTGGTGGTCATCAGGTCAGCTGTGAATACAACTAGCGACAAATCACAAGAGACAAGAGAGTGACAAGGCTCCCTTCGCCGGGGATTACAAGTAAGCCTATTACTTTGTTTGTGTTACTGAAAATGACTATTGGGTGGCCATTGATGTAGGACGGAATAATAAATGATTTTGTCTCGCTCTTGGAGTGATGGGCAGTCTTTATCGGAAGTAATCTATTACTTTCATGAGAATTTATTTACATAGAGTTTTTTTGAAAAAAATATTTAAAATAACATACAATAATTACTTTTATTTTTGTTGAGTCTTATAGTTCCTACTTACTCGTACTATTGAGAGAGCAAGAACCTTAGTAGAAGTAAAGATCTTAGAGAGTTAGATATTGATATTTTACGCATTTAGTCTTCGACCAAGAACCAGTCACATTGCACTTACCTACTTATAAACTATAATTGTCTCTTAATTTGAACATTGGTTAAACGCCGATTAAGATTCCCCGTGTTACTATATTTCACTATCTAAAGTAGAAAGTACTATCTACTCTGTGACGGTGAATAACTTTTAACGAGAGTTGAGAGGGGATTATAAGTAAATCTCATAATGTCAACTAACAAGATTTGATGTTGTTTTACTTGTAAAGGTTTTGCTGTAGTTACAGTTGTGTAAATTGACCATAAAAGAAGTAAAATCCGATTCCAAAATGCTTACATAGTAGGTATAGGTAAGGGAATCTAAACAAACTCTAACATTCCACATAAGCGCAACAAACTCAATCATTGCGGCAACATGTTTGTATAAGGTTTCCAACTAGCCGCTACCGCAATGAACCGGTGACAAAGACAACATTTTTAGTAGTGAAACTTCATGGTTCAAATGTAATTTTGAATGAGCCTAGGCTTCTTATTTCATCCTTAGAAAATGGAAACTAAAGAAAGTGGGGATGTCTATAGTGCGTGAGAATTACGGCCGTGAGACTAATTTTTGATAATCATAAGATTCTGTTTAAAAACGAGTGAATTATGTTGGTACTTTATGATGATATATGTGTTTTTTTTCTAGAAAGGTTTTTGCTGCTACGGACGTCTTCGGAGGTGGGAGGAGGCTCGAGATTCCCTATCGGGTATGGAAGTCTTTACCAGCAGTGAGACGAGATAGGTTAGAAAAAAAATGACGGACGCCATGTTTCAGCAACTCAAAGTTTACTCAACTCCGTTGTGGAGTAGCGCGTCCCACGTAACGCCAACTTTACATCGAATAAAATCCTCCTTTTCCTACCTCATTCGATTTTCTAAGTAAAAACAGCCTTCATATTTCTACGTGTTCAGTTCTCACAAACTTTTGCAACTGTAACTTAGTTAGAACGTCCTTATGAGGGCGTCAGTTCGCCGGTAAGCACTAGTCTAAAAAGACGTGTGTCAAGTTTCTTGAGACTTCAAAACGAATATTCATTTAATTTTACTTTGCAAAAGTAAATTGTAGAGCGTAAATTGTAAAGGTTTCTCACACGTAAAATTACAATATAACTAAGTACTAAGTTTGTCAAGAACGCAAACTGACAAACATCCACCACGTTACGACAAATATGAAAAATAATAATTTAAGGCCACTTTTTCTCATACTCTATGAACGGCACTGCAAAGCCTGGGACATGATTTACATGGAGTACCTTATAGCACCTATACCATCCTCTCAACCTAGTCGGCCTTATCCACAGGAAAGACAAGCTCAATACGAGCGGAGCTGAGAGCCACGGGTTTCTTTACGATGTTTTCCTTCACCGTTTGAGAGCACTGGCATTGCGCACATAGACATAGAATAACAATACTATGGTAGCTACGTTGCGTTTCCGTTTTGATTACGGAACCCTAAACAGATTTCGGAGAAATACTTTGCTATATCGTTAGCTTGTATTTTTAGTCGGAAATGTTATAACCGAGGAAGCTGATCAAGTTTTCCAAATAAATTAAATAAACTGATGGCAGACACGTTCTTTGATCAGGGACGGAAGAGTACGTGCTCACTGTGTTTGTCCAGTTTAATGATTTCGACGGACATTTTCATCTAAAATACCGTGTTTGTGTGTTTTAAAAGATTGGTAACGTTTCAATCGCTGTTTACATAATCAGGTTGTTTTAGTAACAAGTCAGTTTTGCAAAAAACTTAAACTTATTCAAATCTTGTTAAATCCTCTTCATTATAGGTGGTCATCATCAGACCACGGGTTCAGTTATAACTAGTTTTAACAATTTTTTTTTTCAAAAATTGTGAAGTTTAAACTTTTCCCGTAGGCAATTATTTAGTTACGCCAACCCATTTCACCTGTAGGGTCAGCGCGTTTGTACGCATCAACGTCACTAGGGCTGTCGCGCAAATAAAGATTAATGTAAGGTTGAAACGTAAAATCAACCCTAGAAAGTGAGCTTTGCGCCAAACTTCATAAAATAATGTGCGTATGAAAATAAGTTTTTTAAAATTAATTTAAATATTTCATTTAATATACTACTAGTTGTAATGTAGAAAAAATATTACTCTCAGCCCCTGTATGCCAATCTTTTGCTGTCAAGTTATATTTCACTGCCCAGTGTAATTTCTTCAGGTCGTGGTACATGTACCACGTGATCATTCTTTTTAGACACTTGACAGCAAAATATGCGCGAAAACACATCAAATGACGTCATAATGTCACTATTTAGTCACAGAATGTCACAGAATCAACTATGAGTTAGTATGAACTGACCATGATTTAAAACTTTGCAGTTCAACTTTGCAGTTCAACTTTGATTGGCATACCCCTGTAGTATAAAAAACTTTGCCTCATACAAAAATGGAGGATTTATTCTTGACACAATAAATATAACAGTAAAATTATAGTAAAATTGACTTTATTTTTATTGTACTTACTTGATTTAGCTGGCAATTTAGGTATATGTAAGTATTATAAATACAAAATGTTTCTTTCTATTTGAATTTTCATGCGGAGTCCAAATGTTTTTTTTAATATCTTATAGGCAAAAGTTTGACTGCAATCACACCTGATGTTAAGTGACGATGTGGTCGACGATGCAGCACATTTGCCTACAAGAAACCTATTCACTTTCTCGTGAAACCATCTTATTTGTAAGTGTTCGGAACACAAACGCTGGCTAAGCTAGTTTAATAACGCCAACCGATATTGACCTCTGCCTTGTCTACCTACACTATGCCCAATTTGATAAAAACATCGAACTTTCTCACAATTTATACTCCAGATAATTCAATTCAATAAATTGTTTGATCTCGCGTAAAGCATTAATCAATTTCTTGTACAATTCTGCCGCTAACTTAGGATCCATTTGCAAATTTAATTCTGGTGGCAAAGAGTAAGGAAATTGGATAATTGGGATCTGTCTATCGGTTTATGCTTTGTTCGTTAATAAAGGTGTTCATTATCATCAACATCAGAAGTCTGCTGGACGTAGAGCCTCCTTCATAAGTATACAAAATGAGTTTGAACACTCTTCTTTCACCAACATATTGTGGCCCCCACATTGAAGTTTATTATTATTATTTTGTAGTTCTTTTCTATTTTTTTTTATTAAGCTAATCAGATCTATAAGGATTGGAAATGCTGTTATTCCTGTTTTAATAAGTGAAATAATTATATAGTCACAACCATCAACAAAATGGTACAGCTGTAAAGAGGGTACCTCATCTGGTGTCCGCTTGGTTGCGTAACCAATTTGGTTTTTGAACCAATTTGGACCGGCTGCGCTGTCACTGGTGTTCTTGTGAGATAGAGCCTTAATGCAATAAAGGAAATGACATTACCTATTAATTAACTGTGAAATAAATGACTAAGTACGTTTAAAAACTAGAAATCAAATGAAAGATTATTATTAAATCTTAAAAAATACGTTTTTGCAATTCAGCGCGAATCGGATTAAATAAATGATATTAAAAGTTGGCTCAAAAATCTTACCCTTCTGTCTCAACCCGCTGAAATTACTCTATGTAAATTCCGACTTTTCCCTTCACCTTTACATAATCAGATTTAACTGAAATTATAACAGTTTGAATGATTTATTAAATAAAGTTGGCCGTGAAAATAGATTTCTTTCTGATTGGAATGTCAATCGAGGCCGGGTTCGTGTTTCTGTTCAAATCGAATTATCTTTTGGTGTTTTAGTATTCTGAAGTGCTTTCGTCAAAATGTTGGTTAAAGCTAAGACATATTTTTCAAAGTTTTGTAGAAATAAGAGTGAGTTCTTGACTAACTTTTGCCCACAGCTTCATTTCTTTCAAGGACTACCTAACACTGTAGATGATTAAATAGTTGTATCTACCTTTTCTCTGTAAGTCACAAAAAAATAGTAGGTAAAACTGATTTTTTATTTGGATTCGCTGATTTTTAGATCGAGTCAGCCCGAGCTTAAACATCATAAAAATGTTGACTAACGTCCCTAAGAGGTTTATAACGCTTAATCGAAACTCAATAAATTATTTTTAGAAGATAATTCCCGATGAGTATCCAGGTGAGCGGTTCGGATATTTTCATTTGCGTTGGCCAAAGATAAATATTTACGATATTAACACGCCCGCCGCTGATTAACGATGCCGCATTGCCGCTCTAGTGGTGGGACAATCATCGATATCATTGCTCATTGTCATAAGTAGGCCATTTCAGAGTGATGGACTCAGTGAAGCAATGTATTGCAGAGGTTACCACATAACTCTCAAAAGAAAAGTTGCATATTTGATGTAGTAATTTCCTATTGCGTAATGTCTCTGTGCTTTTCGAACAAAATGCAATTTCGCCTACATTTTTATGAATTTATTCCGCGAATCACATTTTGTAGTTCAAGCGTTTCCGATTAATTACGTCCTATAGTTTTGTTTTTTTCAAATTAAAAATAACATTTTCTTGGTTATTTGCGAGCAATTTGAACTCAATACACAAGAAACAACTAAATATATGTATAAACATAGCGTAACTCGATAAGTACATAATACGCAGGTGCCTAGATCACTTGCCCATCCCTAAAGGAGCTCTAAAGTGTCACAGAATTGAAATTAAATTTACAAAATGAAACCGGTAACTTATCGACTTTTATGAATAAGAAACTTGATGAATGGGTTCTGCAACGCAATTACGAGATTCACGTTTAACGATGAATTTCGTTATGCCCCAAATGGAGGAAAATGAGAAGGGGAATGGGGCTATAATAGGTATCATTTAAAACACATTTGCCGAATAGTATTAGGCTGTAAATGGGAATTTGGAGCGATTGAGTTGCGTGTTTTGGCTAACTATTGGAAGTTTAATGAGCTTCGGATTACTGGTCAGCACGATGGGCTTGAACACGATCGTCACAAACAATATGAATGAACCAACTCAATTGCACCTTTCCGACATTATACCGTAAACTATTCTTGATGATGTCAAAAGAGGGTAGTCAGAGGCACTACCAAATTTCTTCAAATTTTGACATAACAAACAAACAGACAGCTACCACAGCAGAGTAACTTTTTAAAACTAATTAGTATGTAGATGATTTAAATAACTCAGACTTAACAAATAGTAAGTAATTAAAATAAAACAAAAAGCTACTAATGTAATTGAAAATCAGAATAGACCACTGTGTCTAACAAGTTAACAGTTAATTATTTTTAAAGTTAGTGAACTATTTTGAAAACGTTAATTGTTAAATTCAGTAAACTAGTTATCTAAACGTTTCAATAATTGAATCTCAACTAAATCTAAAACTTTGATACTTTGTTCGTATGAATTAGTGGCCAAATCGACGGAATTTTTAGGCCGCCTTAAGGCCTCCGATGGCTTAACGACTGCTAGAGCCAGGACCGACAGTTATAGGTACTATAGACGCGACAGATACTTAATAATTTACATTTAAACTAAGCCTCTATGTTTTACAGAGTGATGTGTTTTGTAATTGAGATGATTTTAGATGTGAATTTATTATAACCGTCATATAACGGTCACAGGTTTTTGAAAATACTAGTGTGGAAATGCTTCTGTTCGCTGAATCCCAACCAGACCGAATTTCATTGGCAGAATAATAAATGACAGTTCTATTCGACAGTTTTACCCCATTTTATGTATCTAATAAAATATTTTAAGGACGTATTTAAAACTTAACACCATAACTTGTTCAAGTTTGAAGTTGATTTGATTTTAAAGCGTTTTTTAAGTATTTAGGAGTGATTCCGTGAATATAAATTAATTAATTTTCGCCAAAGTTTTATATTAATGTTAAGGGGTTTTGTTATGATGTTTTTTTATGTTTAATGAATTAACCTTTACCATTTTTTGTTAGTTGAGAAATGAACACTTTTTTTATCAAATGTCTTACACCATGTTAGATACCTACGTTATAAAACGGCAATTGCATTGGATAAGCCTCCACCGCAGAATAATGTCTGTTCACCGATCTAGAGACAGTATCACAACAGCCAGACCACACATTACAACATTTCTTGAAAAGCGGTGACCGCTAAAAGACGACGACTTGGCTCGACTTCTAGAATGTAGAATCTTTGAACCAAAGCATTGAATTTCCTTATAAAAAATATTTCTCTACCAAGCCAAAATTTTTATCGTCAAATGAAACCAACAATTTTTCAATAGTAACTTATCTACAGAATATAACGCAATTCACTTCATATTCTTACTGGGGCCCTATGCTCAGTTCAGTAGAGATTTTACTCTAATTAGGGATAACTACTTATTCTTCAAGATGACGTAGAAAATTCGTGTCACCAGTGGGTGAAACAAGATTTCGACTGAGATTATGACGTCATCCGTATTAGAATAAAATGATGGCAAACTGAGGATAAGGCCTCTGAACATGGACCTTATTACGGCGGGCACATGCCAGCGGCTGGTTTCCTGGCGGCGTGGTTGACGCGCAGCCAGGTGGCAGGTGGAGCATCGTCATTTGAATAACAAAGGCGGCTGCATGCGCTTGAATAATTACCTGGAGAATTATCTTTTGGCGGTTACGACTGGCTGAGGCGATGACGTCACCATTACCGCGTGTGCTGTGACGTCACGTCAATGTTACTTTGTGCTGGGCACCAGTTTACTGTGATTTTAAAGGCAGTGTAATAATTCTCGTGGTTGTTTGACGACTTTTGCAGTAGTACTAAACCATGGCCAGCACGTAGGGCTCTTAACTAGGTTGTAAAAACTGATCCACACTTGTGTGTGTGTGTGTCTGTCTGAGACAACGTAGCTCCTGAACGGATGTACCGATTCTGATTTAGTTTTTTTTTTGAAAGGTGAATTAGTCGGGAGTGTTCTTAGCTATGTTTGATGAAAATCGGTCCAAGATTCAGGGGATTTTAAATTTTAAATTTAATTACTTGTTTATTCTTCATTGTACACAGTGCACTATGGATTTCTTAAATTACAAAATTAAATGTTATGATTGTTACACACACAGCAAAACCAATCAAAATAACAAACTAATTTTCAAAACTAAATTATTATTGTACCTACCTACAGCTTGGCAGTATAGTTGTTTATAAGGAGTACAATCGTGCTCAAAACAGCTCCAATACCGAACAAACGATTTTCATTGTCTAATCAGAATTACGCGTCTAGGTAATATCTGTTTTGTGCATGCAACGCCATCTGTGGGACGAGCTGCAAACGAGTGCAGCTTATGTACGCGGTAGTACAGGTAGCTCACCAGGTTAGGGGACGCTCGCATTGGGACAGTTATCGTCAGTAAGTAACTGTATGAATGCTTAAGTCTGTTGCCGGAAACAAACCATCCCAGCCCCCGTATGCCAATCTTTTGCTGTCAAGTTATATTTCACTGCCCAGTGTAATTTCTTCAGGTCACGTGGTACAATTTTGTACCACGTGATCATTCTTTTTAGACACTTGACAGCAAAATATGCGCGAAAACACATCAAATGACGTCATAATGTCACTATTTAGTCACAGAATAACTATGAGTTAGTATGAACTGACCATGATTTAAAACTTTGCAGTTCAAATTTGCAGTTCAACTGAGATTGGCTAGATTGGTAGAGATTATGTTTTACCCTGATATACTTAGATATAACGTAATAATTACACAATTATATTCAAGGTCCTGTGTATCCATCCAGGTGGCTGTCATTTCAATGCAGCGCTCCAATGACGAGTGTGACGCTGACGTGACGTCACTCGGCTGGGTGCGGACAGTGACGTCGTGTGCGGCCACCCTTACAGTGATAGGACTTAAATAACGCTCAAACAAAGCGCCGACGACCCCCATTGCCCATTATTTGGACCACAGATAGTAAATTCTAGGATAGCGCTGAAGATTCACTTTGACTATGAAATGAGTTGATATTATTTAGTCACTTGGCTGTTAAGGTGTTTTAAATTTTTTTCATATTGAAGTTGGAGCCATAATAAAATAAAAAATTAGTCCGCACGCGCACTTAGAGAGTGATCAATGCACTTTTATGACGTTGTGAGGTTCAAATTGTTTCTATATCCAAATAAATTTCATAAGAAATTGCTATAAAAATGTTCTGTAATAAGTTACTAGAAAGTGTAGAGTTTTTATCCGTGTCAATATTGAACCTAAGCTTTGAGGTAATAAAGTTGATTTTACACTAAATTCAATTCAAAGTGAGTTAAGGACTTGGAGCGCGTCGGACAAATGGACTGATTTCCTGGCTGTAGCTAAATAGATGTGTTGGGGTGGTACATACACAAGTGGCGATCACAATAGGCCAGAAGGCCGCAGTGATATCATAGCCGCAAAAAGCTAATAAAAAAAAAATAGATGTGTTGTTTTGAGATTCTAACGTTGCTGATTGGACGTGGAATCGATTCGTCATAGTTTTGTTTGAACGTGATTGGGTCAGTTAAGTTTTAAATTCGACTGTGAGAAGAAACTTGTACCTCTGAATTACCTATGTAGTTTTCTGATGAAATAAAAAGCCAAAATAATTTTGATATACTAAAAATAGTCTATTTCTGATGCTGACTGTACCAAAGTAAAAAAAGGATTAAGTAAATAACCGTGAGTTTTAAGCTAAAGTCGAAATAATCTGTTTATAGCTACGCGTCGACTAAGTACGTTAGAATCGGAGCGCATGAAGCGAAAGCTGTACTGATTTCTATGGTACAACGTGCACTCGATCGGCATATTTGCGCATATAAAAATTGAAAAAACTGTCACCTCGCATACGTACCTACGCTCCGACTCCGACATAGTGAACGCGTAGCATAAACGATAAACTAAAAAAAAACAAATAAAAAGAAAATATAAAATATTTCATTAAGTTGGTTTATCGGCACGTATTAGACATAGGGGATGCTGGCCTAGCGGCTTTACTTAGCGGACTTGCCAACTTAGCAACTATTCACTTAGCTGATGGACCACTTTAAGACTTTGAACGTGGGCTTCAGAAGTGCTTTTGCACTTACGTCATTTTTAACCGACTGCCAAAAATGAGAAGATAGGTACTTTTTCAGCGTATTTTTTAATGTACACAAATACTCGGCTGGTCCGATTTTAATAAGATTTCAACTGTTCAATATAATTCATTTATGAACGATGCTTTCAGAATAGCTCAGGGTCTGATTCCGATGGAGTTTTTAATTTTGTCAAGAAAATCCTACTAATACATATTATAAAGTATTTCAAAGCTTAGATGTTTGTGCTTCAAACACGCTGTAGCTGCTGATCCGATTTTAATAAAACTTGGATTATATATAATTCGTAACCTGGATTAACATATAGGTTACTTTTATCGCAAAAAAATAACCAGACGAACGAAACGCGGACAAAGTCACGGGTGGAAGCTAGTGATAAATAAATCCCGTTCAATTCCCATTATTCATAGAGATAGATAATGTTCATAGACATTGATGTACTTTGAATATAGAATCTCGTCGAAGGTTTCAATTTGACGCCATGAAAAGTACGAATAGCGTAACACATGATATATCTCGTTCGGCCTGCGCTGGAATATCGACGGTTCCATTTCATTGTTTGAACCTATCGGCTTCGGCTTCCATGTTCAGAGGTAGGGGGACCATCTTGGACTGTTATTATGAGTTCTAAGGGATTATGATCCTTGTGATTTTACTGCATAAAATATTTTTGACTTTGACTTTGAAAATATGTCTTTGACCTTTAATGGTCATTTTTGCAAAATTTATAGGTAGCTCGTATTTTTTACCGTTTTATCGTTATTTTCTGAAGTACTTTGCATCTATTCAAGATACAACATCTAGGGTAACTTTTTTCTCATGCCGAGGATTGGCTGAGAGAAAACTGGCACGTCCAAATAAAACATGAACATTCTCGCAGTGAGTATTCAGCGGTGATGCGCTTGCAAACTATCATGCCGGCCATACACAGTCCTTCCTATCGTCCAATCGGCATGATCAAGACAAGAATTGAAATCTTACATAAAAAGTTTATCTGTCATGCCAATTCACGCCCACACACGGTCGATTCTAACTGATCCAATCGGCAGCGTTATCCCGATTGGACGATAGGAAGGATGGTGTATGGCTGGTATTACGTAAACCTAACGTATTCGAGTCATATTGCGCGTCCACGTCAGCTCGACTGCCGAACGTTGTAGCGTCACCGCGCAGTGTATCTCTGATACATTACCGTTACGCTACGTTTATTCGTGATCAAGGTACTTAGTTTCAGTAACCGTAAGTAGTGAGTTTTTACTTGACATTTTTATTCGTATATCCACGTTTTAGCGGAAACCCTGGCCACAGCACACGCAGATCAAAGTGATTCCCTTTTGTTCTGGTTCACGGCCCCGCGGAATGATTCACGTTAGTACAGTGATTGCTTTCTGACGGTAGTTTCGGTTCGATGCCCGACCCACACCACTGCAGCGATACTGTTTGACAATGCCTCATATCAGCCCCATCTCGGTATTGTATGATGTGTGCTGATGCGAAATCGTTTGCGATTATATAATGTATTGACAGTTTGATTTTCAATAGGACCTTTTATCAAACGACCATCCAGGCTGGCTGGATGCTATTGGGCATGCTAACTGTGTTAACTAGTCTGTGGCTTTGATTATTTACAACTGATTTACTGAGAATAATCAAAGCAAAGGCTACATTCTAGCTACATTTACTTATAAAAAAAACAATGTCTAAAGATATTAAGATTTAGGGACTGGTCGACTTTTTTGCTGAACATTACGACGTCATAATTATAATCTAAGAACTCTTCCATCGATTGAATGCGATCGATGGAACACAGACAACTGAAGAGTTCTTGTTCTTGAAAAACTTTATTTACATAGATGATAGAAATAATAAAAAAGGGTATTCTTAAATGTCAATAGTGAGGTGCAAGCTGCTCACACGTGTGTACAAAACAGCACGTGCATTGTATCAACAAAGCATGTGGTGGCGCGGCTCCGCGCTAGGTCTTACCGCGCCCAGGGCCTCATCTAGGCCCCAAAATCTGGGCCATAAAGTGCAAATATTGTCATTATACGGTGCCTTCAAGTTACAGACTAAAAACTGACTGTAAAAACCGCTGCAGTAACCGTAGCATTGGCTTTAAACTGTTGTGCATGATTCGCGCCATTACTAATTCTCATACGTATGTAGAACCATTTGTTCTATCTAGCTAGACTAGAACAATGCAGTAATCTGCATGATTAACAAAAGAACGCTACAGCAAACAATGTTCACTTAAAGTGAAACGTTTCGGTTTGGCGTGAAATTAAAAAAAATGTGGTTTTTTATATTTCTGCGTTTCTCAAGCAATATGATCATCGAAACGTATAGTTTTGTAGCATTCGTTGATGCAAACAAGTTAATTGCTAAACAAGACCTACATACACGCATCCTGACTTCGTCCCTGTTAACACTTGCTCCAAACGTATGCGCGGCAAATCCACGAAGCCGCCTGTTTACTGAAAAATTCAAGAAAATTTCCGACGTGGCTTAGGAACGCGGAAACGTGGATCGGCTTGATGCTGGTAGACTTTATGCCATAATGTAGGCTACGGCTTAGTATTGTTTGAGGTATGCTACGCTCCAACTGGCATGTATGCTATGGGGTTAGCACTGGTTTGAAGCCAAGCATGCTCGCATTGCTGTGTTCCGGTGTGAAGGGTAAGCTGTGTACGAGAGCAATAAACAACGGTTTGGTGGAAGTTGTCCCTCCTCTAAAGGGGTGATGATGACATTTATTTAGATTTATATTATTAGGTAGGTACATTCTATGCAACTGCGCTTATGGGGTCAACTGACGTAGGAGCAACGATCGACGTTTTTACCGTCATGCTAACTCTACAATATAGATAGATCTTTATTTGTCCCCAACAGGTAGGTATAACTATGTATAGATAGTCATACAGTACGTACATAATAAAAAATAATGTACGGTAGGTATAGAACAGAATCAAGACAGCCTACCTGCCCATCGAGTGGACATGGGGCAAATTAGTCCCGGTCTCAGCATAATTGCTGCATTATACCTAAGTAAGTACCTAGGTATACAGCGCTATACAAATATAAATTCACAGTTTCGAGATTTCGTTCTATTACACACATTATTTTAGAAATTCGCACGTAGCTTTTGAAATTTTATGGTGTGAGAAACTATCAACATCTTAAAATGTTTCATTATATTTTAGTACGGCCATTGGAGATACGTTGCTGCATACAAATTAAATGATTTTAGCTTGTTTTATAAACCCCATGTTAAAGTACATTGTAACAGGGTACTTATGTTTTAAAAGCCTTACTTAGCAAGATCAAAGAGCTTTTTGAACGTTAGTCGTGTCACTGACTCTTTTAAAGTCTATTATGGCGTAAATTATAAGGTTGGTTTTAGAAATGTTTTATCTAAGACAGTAGCTTTTAATTACTATAACCAACAGCCACAATGGTGTTTGACATAACACAGGTTCAATAACCTTGTAATATAATTTTTATTATCGTTCAGGCTTTTTTTGTATTTCAAACATTTTATTTTTTGTGTTTAACTTAATTCATTGTTATAGTTACCGCTTAACATCAGGTCGTAAGCCTTTTACATGACTAGTATCTATACATTCCAATGATGAAAATCTGAATAAAACAATAGATTTTTATTTCCTAAAATTCTCGTGAAGTAATTAAAAACCTCGTTCACCCACTCTTTCATGAACTTACTTTTCATAAAAAAGTATAATGTTCTAAATGACATCTTACTCATTTAATACGAATTAAAATGATACGAGTGTAGCTTAAATTTTTCTAACATGCAAATTCAATTACTTATCATGCCACTTTCCATGTCATTTTAAAACGTTTACTCGTTGGTAAATGTGCTCGGATAGTAACATACTGTAATAATATTCCTGTGACATGTGACAGCAAAACATGGGTCAGAATATTATTGTACGGTGTGTGTACAGACTATAATATACTGTCCTGAAGATTTGCTAAACAAATTATAAAATGCTTGACGATGTAGAGTTAAGTGGAAAATGAGATCTTAAAACTTAACCATGTTCAATGTACTATCAGCAAAAGTTCTACCTTGCCACTTTAAGGGTGCATTTCCTGTTAACCGACTAGCAGTTAATTTTTGAATACCAATAGAAGCAAATTTATTTCGGGTGTAAAAGTTATGAAAACAATGGACCGTCATATAAATAAATAGATGTTTAGGTCTCTGGTTGGTTAAAATAAGAAGACAAAAGGAAAAGTCGAGATCAAGTAGCTAACTGCTTGCAAGCGAAACAGTTTCAAAAGTGGTAAGGCGGAAATTTTGCCGATAGTACTTAAACAGATTTAAAATAATTCTGATTATTATTATAATGTGTTTATCTATAAGTAATAATGCTATCGAAAACAATTTTTTAAAATAAAAAATACTGAAAACATAAAAAAGTCGAAGTGCATCGGTGTAGTTTTAAAATAGTATTGTTCCTCCATTAGCCTTTATTAGGTACCAGTATTTGTACACGCACCGAGCTAATACATACACACAATAGAAACCCTACTCATCCACCACGATTCCTTTCCATTCATCCCCCCCCCCGCTCCTCCCCTCCACCCCTTTTTTAATCCGAAACTTATGACCGTGTAAATGTAACGGCTAGGGTTAATATCGTATTTTACTGGACATGTTTTCGGAGGGATTTTCAGGTTTTTTTCAAGGGTCGACTTTAAATGAAATTTCAGAAATTGGATTTTATCGGTGTGTCCAATTTTAGGGATGATCACCGAATTTATTGAGATGTCAGGTGGAATATACTTAATGACTTTAGAGGTACGAGCTTGGTATTATATTGCCAGATTTTTGACTAAAAAGAACGTATAAGGATTAGACTAACGGTAATCTAAAATATATTTATTAAATTGACATGAAATGCACACCAATTTAAAAAAATGAGTTTTTCGTTTTATGTCTTGTTTTGTAGTGAATTGTTCATGCTGTGGTTCGCTAAACCTTATTTGAGTAGTAGAGGTCGTACGAGATATGACCGTGCATGATTACCATTTCATTTCATCCCACAGATAGTTTGGCAAACACGCCGCATGATCACGATGTCTCTATCTACGACAAGTACCCGGAACTATTAGTATAATTTTGACTACATTTGCGAACCCACAAATTGTAGCAGCTGCTACGCGGTGCTACGTACCTCTACGTGAAGCTACGTAACTCTACGTGATGCTACGTGCTGGCTCCGATCTGATACGTGTTAGTGAAATGGTTTTTGTTCAATTTAAAGTTCAATAAAACTAAACGTGGGAAGTTATATAAAATAGAAGTGTGTTCGCTGTAGATAGTGTCATTATTCATACTGTTCTTAGTTATGTGTCGAATCAGGAATTAAAGGTTCACTCGGATAGGCGACTGCTCGTGGTCAACTGAGCACTTAAATGTTAAAGGGCACGGTAAACTGTGGTAAGGTTAGTAGCTTGGACAGGACATGTATTATGCTGTATTTTTGATCCGATTAGTACTTTACTTATGTATCGTTATAACTGCTTCGAATTTCAGCAAAAGATCATTAGAGTACAATAACATAGAAGCTGTGAATTCTTTATACAAAAGCAAAGCTCAACGACTCATAAACGACACCTTATATTCAATTATTCATCGAGGGACATCGACACGTGGCGCCATGAGAGCAGAATGGACTATAATCAGGGTACTACGCAAAACGATTCTATGTGATTTTGAGTTACACTACGCAGCGACGCCGCTACTCCGCGAGAGTTCGCAAGGCGACCGCGCAGTGTAGCTGAAGGTCACTAGCAAATCCTCGTTTATTGTTGGTGTAGTACCTTTGCTTCAGTAAAGTGAACGGACCGAAGGAACCACCACTACCAAACTACCACCACCACATAAGGCACAGGCACATAAGGCTAGCAGGTCACAGAATAATGAAAGCAATGCATGTAAAGGTATAGCTACTTTATATGACATGAAGGCCGTTTGATAGTTTTGTCAATTTTGTCACATAAAAACTGAGTTCAATAAAGTTAGGTCCATGAGTTAGTTAGTTCTCTGAAATATCTGCGGAATTTATAGTGAAGCTCGATTTGGACACGTTTCTTGTAAAATAGTGTGTTGGGTGCGGCGTGCTGTGAAATACACATGGTCTTTGGAAAAGTTAAATCGTTTTGTGGAATTCTCAGCGCTTTTGTTTACGTAAGAATAATTATGTTGGTGAAAGAAATATTCAAAAAGTTTCTGGCTAAATATAAGTTACTAAATTGCTAAAGATTCCCAGAGTCATGGTGGTAACAACAAAAATCTATTATAACAAAACATTTTATCCCACCCAAGAATCGAAACCGCAATTCTTGGGTCTCAATCGATCACCAGCTCGTCTCGGAAACTTTACTTGAAAATCTTTACTTGGTCCATTTATAAAATATCTTACTAGTTTAGGATCACACTGACCTCCACCAAACAGACTATCAAAATGTTAGTCTCTACAAAGTTGCACGACCAAGCAAACTCAACATGTGTGACAAAGTTGGTAACGTCAACAAAAACGGTCTACAACACTTTGACTGCAACACTGCAAATACCCATTGGGGCAACATAAGCAATCCCCACAATGTACAAACCTCCTTAGTCTTCAAGTGATAGAGCTTAATTTTGAATGACAACGAGATCGTACCACAGAAGATTACTATAAAACTTTTGTATATAGCTGAGATTTTGATTCCAAATGGGCTATTTGGATCCCAGTCGCTCGTGAATAGTTCTGACTTAGATTTCAATATAGATGTAAGGTTTTTGCTACAGTTTTGTGAAAATGAAAACGTGCATTACATGGGTTTTGTAAAATAATATTCAAAGAATGAAGATAAGCGATTGGGTTGACGATATTTCATAACTTTTTGTTTCAAAGCTTAACAGAAAACCTTACTTGTTTCATCATGCCTTTTTGTAATTTGCATGTTGAAAGGAGCGATCAAAACTTTAGTTCCTACACACGAAGATACGTCGATCTAGACTGTTTGGAATTTGAACGTTTCATATTGCTCTCCCTTTCTAACTAATTTCTGCATTATAGCGTAGTTATGGTTATATTGGGTGTCCTGACGTGAAGCCGTGTGTACAAATAAAATAGTAAGTTGAATAATATTGTGCTCAAATTCTACTCGAACGACTACTTAGTCACATGTCTTATTTCATTCATGAAATTACATTGTCTATCATACACATTACTAGTAGGGCGACGAAACCATGAAAGACCCCGACTAAGGGCAACATAACAACTATACATTTGATGATTAAATAGCCACGGGGCCATTCCAGTTGCACTCTCATCAAAAACTAATCTATTCGATGAGGACGCCCGGAGCTAGTAAAATCACGCTTGTAGCAAAAAAACCCGTGAAAATTAATTAGTGTAGTCCTATTAAAATAACTTTATGCAGATAGTGAACACCAACTTTTCATAGGATTTCCTTTTTTCCCCAAACATTTTCCGAAGTGTACGACAAAAAGTGCCCTGAAACTGTTCGCCGGTGAAAAAGTTGATGGGACAGAGAAACAGGTAGCGTCCAAAAGTGTGAAGACCCCGAAGATTAAACTTTATCTCGGTGTAATAAAAATCATTTTTGGTTGGCTAAACTCTGGTACATTAGTGACGAGTGTGCCAACAGAATTATCTTCATGAAACTTTCGGTTTTCAACGTAAAAAATATTTTCTCTTAGCATACATTTGAAACACTGCCCAGGAATTTAGTTTATAAAATACTGAAAGTTGAATGAAAAAGTTAGTTTTTCAAACACTTTCAAGACAATAATTATAAATACGAGGTCACGCTTTTAATCCTATCCTATATATATATCCTAAGAGCTTTTGGAATTTCATAAATAAAAAAAAACTGTAAATATTTATTTTAAACTTATCATAGATAGGTTTCACTGCACAAACATCTTTATGCTGAGAAAACATTTTTTTTATTTGGTGCAAGAACCTTTTAAATAAAATAGAAGAAGCATTTAAAGTGAATGCAGAAATCTGTAGCGGGATCGCGTAGACGCCGCAGATGTCAGAGCACATGCATTTGCATCAGCCTCGACTCCATGTTCAGGATATCATTTTTATACACAGTGTATTGTTAATGTGACCGTGGTTTTGTAGACTTTGGGATATATTCAACAATGCTATCGGTAATTCAGCTGTTGGCTTGGCTGTCGATGATTAGAGTCGACCTTTCTTATGTGATTTGAAAACTGTGTACCAAACGTACGCTAGACAGCTAAAGGCTCTTCTTCTAGGCTCTTCTAGCCGTTCTTCTAAGCTCTGGTCGCGTGGAACTGGCACCTAGAATCAAATAGTTAATAAGACGATTCTAAATGATCCTTGTTGTTTTATTGAATAAAGAAATGTTGACTTTGACTTTAAGGGCGTGTTTTTGCAACTTTGTAGCGCTTTTTGATACGTTTTATACAGTCTTGAAAATGATAGAGTATATGTGTGTTGTGTCCTACGGTTAAGACAAATTTACGCTTCGTAAATACCTACTACTTTCACATTTGAGCAATCAGTTTAAAAATAAAAGAAGGCTAAACTCATAAGTTCACATCTTCGAGAAAAATCCTTCGATTTTCTCAACCATAGTCACCGTTACACAACTTGTATGTCCCATACTGAATTGTTTTGTCTTAAGTTCCAGACGCGGAGGCACTCCACATCGACTGAAATCTCCAAGGTATGGATGTCACTTGGATGTTTCAAGCATCTTAAATGTTTGATAGTATCGTTTGTTAGAGATTTTGAAACGCAAAACTTGTTCTAACCTAGATAGTAAAGTAAATCATAGTAGTGTAACAATTTCTGTTTTGTGAGGCTCGATGTTTTTAATACGGGCAATGATTTGAGATAATATTTTGGTTAATCTTGTAGATTTGGTTATTATGTATTATCCTACTAATATTATAAATGCGAAAGTTTAGATGTTTAGATGTTTGGATATTTGGATGTTCAGATGTTTGGATGTTTGTGTTTCAATCACGTCTAAACTACTGAACCAACTTGGATGAAAGCTGGCATATATATAGTTCGTAACCTGGATTGACACATAGGCTACTTTTTATCCCGAATAGTTAACAGGATCTACAGGATAAAATGAACGAAAAGGATTAGCAGCGCCAATTGGCAAGAGGATTTCATTGTCATGTCATGTCACGTCAGTTTGACAGGGCGTAGTACTACCTCTTTGGTCTAACAACTAGCGTTTGACATTCCAGTAGGTACGAGTTCGGTGTAATGAGGTGTAATGTCAAAGAAGTATCCGCTTGGTACACGCACAGATAATATAATGTACACGGAAACTGTAGACGCGTACGAAGTCGCGGGTAACTACTAGTAACTTATACTAAGGTTGTTTTATAAAAATCATGGTGTCGATGAATCAAACCGATCAAAAAATGTGTATGCATTTTCTTCAACTTTGTGAAATAAAAACAAGATATTCCCTAAGTTTGTATGTGACAGTTTAAATTGATGAGCCAGCCGATGGGCGCACTGGGAATAAGCCTTTTATTAGCCTTACCACTTGCACCGTTCGTGTACATAGCGCACTAGTGGGCATTGGACCTTAACCAACTAGGTACTCTTTGTTTACAGGTCTTTATTATTCTAATCGTTTTTACTAATAAATCGATGGAGGCAAGAACGGGCAATCTCATTAATTCTACGGAGAAGAAATTAAAATCCGATACGACACAAATTTTCCTTTCCTCGCTATTGAAGGAACCTTTTTTACCGCTTACACAGTTGAATTTCCCACTCTATTTATTTTGTATCTAAGGTTAAAAATCCTTTGTGTTTTAAGGAAACTTCTTGCCGAACCCATTGTAGCAGTTTCCAATTTAATTTGCAAAACCGTTTCTATCGTTTTTCAGTATTTATCGCAATTTGATTACATTCGAAAACCTTTACCGTGTTCATTTGATTTTATTAATCTTTTATTGCTTTTTTTTAGTTTGAATCCATTTATTTTCATCAGAGCTTTGGCACATGGAGTGTAGTTATTTGGGAAGAAAATAATGAAATCATTATCGCATATTAAAAACGCTTCTAATACACCAAATAAAAAGTATGTTTACACGGATCAAAGCCAACCTAAGCTATAAAGCTGTGGTTTGAAACAGCCCCTAGAAATCAAAAGCAATCCTTTATTCCCAGCCCAAGCCACCGACTGATTTTCCCTTCACGGCTGTCATTCAAATGATGCGGCCTACTCTCTCTTGACCCCATTTCCTCTGAAATATTCCGGAAGCGGATGCCGCGGATGATTTCTCCAAGGTACTGACAGGATAAGAACATTAATCACTGGTTACAGATACAATCTTGGATGTGTGAATAAGAAATGATGGAATTTATAAACAGTTATGACAAAGAGGCAGTTTCAATGAATAATGCAAATAAGTATAAAAAAAATACTTCTTTACGTGACTTCTTGAGGATTCAAGTTGCATGAATATTTATTTATTTATTCACTAATTATTATTGCAGCTATCAGATGCTCACCGCAAAACATACACCACTCATGTCCAGAGCAATTTTGCGCAACCCGCGCTCTCCTAGCTACCTGTACTACGTCACAGGCGTCACAGGCGTCACAGCTCAGTCGGTATTAGCTCTGCATTCCGTGCTGTGGGTCGTGGGTTCGATCCCCACTGAGAACAAATATTTGTGTGTAGCAAACATAGATGTTTGTTCTATGTCTGGGTGTTACTATGTATTATAAGTATGTATTTACAAAAAAAAAGTATATACCTAAGTATGGTATCAGCATCTAGTTCCCATATTACAAGCTTTGCTTAGTTTGGGACTAGAAGGCGTCGTGTGAAATGTCCATGAATATTTATTTATTATTTATTTATTTATCTTTCAATGTGGTCAGTCGCTCAACGCAGTGTTTTTTGACGCATGTTTTTTGCTTGTAAACCTTTCGCGTATACTGCTGTCGGTTTTCCGAGCTAATAAACCTAAATAACTGCATCTAATAACTTCATTACTTACTAATTTTTAACTGGCTATGTTGAAAATTTTAATTTCCAAATGAAAACCAATCGTTAGTTTAAAAAGCCGTTCACACTATTACTAACTTACCTACTTCATATTCCATGTTAACAAATCACGTCATTTAGGCACTAAAACGGTGGAATACCAACACGACATTATTTAACCTCCATAACCCGAGTCCATTGAGCGATGGTGACCGTCCACCGTCGCTGGGCCATTTCCACCCGTTTCCGGGCAGTAATAGACTGCTGTGATGGACGATTAATCTAATATTAGATACGACTGACAAGGTTATGTCAGCAGTCGGTGATTACGTCGCTAGGGAATTTAAATTAAAGACTTCTGTGCTGTTTGCACTTTGCATTCAATCAATTTACACAGAAAATAACTTAACTTTATATTTTCAAGGTTTAGCCCACTTTTCAATTGTTCATCTAAATTTTTCACAATAAAACACAAACACTCGTCTTTTTACATTAAAATAAATAAACAAATTTTTTTCATCACTGATGAATGTTAAGTATAATATAACCACGCTAATTTTGCAATGGAATGACATAGGTAACCCTAAAAGATGGTATCATCTTCATTAAGGCAGAGGTTGTTACTTATACAAATATTATAATACTAATAGTCTATCAGTCGTACGAAAATTATTGAAATGAGTATTGTTAAAAGAATGTAGATAGATAGATAGAAAACTCTATATTGTACTGCAAATTAGATATTAGACATAGTTCTATATTAAAGCGAAGTACAATGGGCGGCCTTATCGCTATGAGCGATCTCTTCCAGGCAACCTTTGGATGGACTGGATTTTAAATGTACGATAGTGACGGTTCAAAAAACAAAGACTACATTTCACAAACTAAACCGCATAAATAGATACTAAACTAAGTAAATAGTAATATATACCTAACATAACCATAGAATAAACTCTTTTATAAGGGTGAATAGTGACTTAGTAGAAGCTTTTGAAGACAGGTAGGGATTTGGCCTTCCTAATATCAGCAATAATGTAAATGTTATGAAAAGAATGGAGTTATTGTTTTTGCAATGCTCAAGTAGCTACTTTATTTTTCTGTATATTTTTGGGCCTAAATTGAAACAAATGATGAAGGCCATTGGTTTTTATTATAATCTAGGCTTACGAGTAAGCATACTGTCGTAAAGTAGACTTTTAGGTCGCACTAATACGCCTATAGCTCTGTTAAGAATACTAAGGACTATACAGGGTGTCACGGCTATGCCACATGAAGCGAAAGTATCTTAAACAACGTAGTTAGAAAATTTTACTGAAAACAGACTTTAAAATTGTCTATCGTGATTTTTTATTACTATTATGAAAATCTGTTTTGTTTTAAAATTGAAACAATTTCTTACCCTAGATTTTATAGCTCATAAAATATTTTTTATATCTATAATGAAATGACCAGATTCCAATACTCTACGCGACTGGACCTGCCTACTTTGTTCAATTTTTACGATCACTCTTCGGCAATAAAAAAATATCACCCTGTCGAAAGGCTATTTGCCGATTTATTGGCCTCCTACGTGTTTATTGTAACTGTTTTGTAAACGTACAATTAACCGGCTACTTTAGTCGTAAAAAATCATGGGAATTTTGACTCTTTTATAACTAAAATTGGTTTGTAAACTAGTTGGTCATTGACTTATCTCAGGCTGTATAAAAACTTGTGAATGTAAAGATATCAACAAGTACCTAAATAAATGAAACAACGTTAGGACGCGATGGAGATATAATAATGGATTATTCCCATCTGTCACTAAGCGACAGATATAATAAACCAACTGCAAAGCATCATAAAGCCAAGTAGAGCTATCGTAGTAATTCGTAGCATCGTGCCGTAGTACAACCGTAGAATCGTAGCACTTCGTAGCACCGTAGCTTTTTTTTAAGATTCAGTCGGGTAACCGTTCGTTAATGTGTTGGTAAACTTTGTTGAGAAGTAAAAGTGTTGTGGTCCTACTGTAGTTTCACATACTTTTACACGCATGGATCCGCACAAAAATACTACTGAATGGCTTGATCATCTTGGATGAAACTTTCTATGACGTGTTATAAATATCTGAAGACTTCATATTCGGCTTAATTCAGAAATTTCCTACGTATTTTCTTTGCGAAAGGCATATCTGGAGATTTGACTCAAAAATCCCCTAAGCGTCCTTTGCGACTGCCAGCAGATTAAGTTCATTAAACTTATCTACTTTATGTTTAGTATTTGCGGAAGTAAAAAAGTAGTTTGCTATTATTGCGATTAAAATTGTTTCTATTTCAAACTAGGGTCAAAGGCAGAATTTAACTTAATTTTACAGCTCTCTAAAAAGATGAAATGTACGAAAAGTGCTATGGCTGTACAAACAAGATGGTTTATTTCGTGCTATGACAGATTGATCCGTAAATAGTGACGGTATGCGGGTATATAGTGTCGGAGCTGTAGGTGCCCGGGTTATCTCGTCTTCACGACCAATTTAATAATGGAGTAAACTCACCAAATTATATTTGAGTTTTCGTTTCGTTACACTCTTTGTTAAGTTGGTTTCTTTTGTTGGTGTCTGATTACTTGCTTTAATGAAGTCGCCATTTCTAGTTCGCCAGCTCCACTGTTAGGACCATAATCTTTCATAACAGAACAATTTCTGTTCTGTGTGCTCAAATACAGGCTGGTTTTTATAAATACATACTTTTTAGTCATAGTAACACCCAACCATAGAACAAATATCAATGTTTGGCACACACAAATGTTGTTCTTAGTGGGGATCGAACCCACGACCCACAGCACGGAGAGCGGAGCTATTACCAACTGAGCTGTGACACCTTTTAACGGGTTTATTTCAAATGTGATTCAAAACTAGTGCTATTATAAGTTTATGTGTTTGTGCACAGATTATTGGCGATATGTGCATCATAATCGCTCGAGATTGGACGTAATCGGATCAAGTTTCAGCCAATTAGACGTGAGTTGCCTCCTCCAAGCGGCTATCGGTTATACTGACCGTCATTTTAGGAAATAGTACATCATCATCACACTCTATGGAAGTGTGACTGCTGGACATAGGCTTTCACATAGATTCCAGAGAAAAAAGATTCTGAGTTTTCTCCATCCACTGGTTGACACGGGTGGGCCATGCTACGCCTCGCCTCCCGGTTTGTCGTCGCTATTCGAGAGCCTTGAAAATATATATCAACTGTTAGGTGGTCAGCGCTGAAGGTCAAGGTCTAAGTCTCATCTAAAACCAACTTTAATTTGTGTGATGACCATATTATTATTTAGCTTCCTTACTAGTGGACAAACCGCTCCTGAAACACGATATCAAAATTATTTCAGCAAAAGAGCTTCTATACCATGTTTCGTTCACTGTTTTAATATCTCGTTTCTATTTCAATATCGCAATAAAATGATTTTTCATCAAAACATAAAACAAAAATCTTTCAAAACGTACCTACTTTAAATTGCGAACATTGACACTATTATTATATTGATTATACTACATAGTTTTCGTTGAGATACTCCTTCGATTCAACGAATACAGAGGTGGCCGAGCATCCATACATTGATAACCAATGTTCTTTCTCTTCTAAGATATTAATAATTAAGGTGCTAATTAAAAATAAAAAATCTCTTACTACCAACACCAACTACGTTCGAATCGCGGCTCCCCAAAACACAATTGTTTTAGCCGGTCCAGTCCGGTCCAGTTCCGAGCCGGTGCATCCACCAGCGCTGCAATTTGGCACATTTGCATCACAACCGCATGTGATTGCTCGCAGCCTGTGCTTGTTGAGTTAAATGCTTTATAGTATTTAGGTAAATTGAATGTGATGATTGGATTTTTCAGGGCGTTGTCGGTTATGTCGGTGTATGATTGCGCTTGACAGAGTTGGCAGCTTGCACATCGGTCAGAGCGAAATTTCATTCGTATTATAGCGTGGGTATCGTAGTGTTAAGGGCACAGGGGCACGTGTATTGTGAAAATAGCTGGTTATCCGTAAACACAAAAATAAAAATAGCTTCAGGAAACTCATTATATTTCCGAGATTTGCTCTAATCTAGAAACACGATATAAAAATATTTTCTTTATAGAAAAAAGTTCCAATTACCTCAATTTTTTTAAGGGTGAGTCTAATTATTGGGTGGAAATTATATAAATAATACATGTACTAGCAGTTGCTCGAGCGACTTCCTTACTTTTTTTTTTTAATTATTTTAAAGTATATTTTAAGATATCAGCAAAAAACTGCTAATTCACCGACGATCTTATGACCTAAGTTAAAAAGTAGAGGTGCTAATTCTGACAATACACGCACGCACTTGAGAGAGACGCACACGTATCCATATAAATTCTAAGCTATTTCTCTCTAGTTTTTTGACGTTTAAAAAAGAAACTACTTAGCTACAAAATCTAAGTCTTGTACAAGACGTCCTTCAGAAAACCTCGAGATAAATAACTAATAGGTATCGTGCCCGCATTAATAAAACACGAGCTCCGCGCGTATTGGCAATCGCGTCCCAGTAGGTATCATCGACTTGTTTAAAGGGACGCCGTAAAAAGGACAGCGGGTCCCGTGGGTCTGTGGCAATCGGGTACACGTACACTGAAGTTTGCAAAATCAAGAGCACATTTTGAAACTGGCGTTGTCCTAATGCATCGCAAGTTCGCGCGAATTTATTCGTACAACGCCTGACACATTTTTAAAAAACTTTGATCAAGTCGGTTATATGTTCTGCCTCCGTATGCCAATCTTTTGCTGTCAAGTTATATTTCACTGCCCAGTGTAATTTCTTCAGGTCACGTGGTACAAAATTGTACGTGATCATTCTTTTTAGACACTTGACAGCAAAATATGCGCGAAAACACATCAAATGACGTCATAATGTCACTATTTAGTCACAGAATAACTATGAGTTAGTATGAACTGACCATGATTTAAAACTTTGCAGTTCAACTTTGATTGGCATACCCCTGCTGGGAAGATGATACCCGTAGTGTTTTTAGCTTAGCTTCTATTATAGTCGATAACCTAGTAGCTGAACAAAAACCGATTCTACATCATTGCCAGCATAAACAATAAATACTAGCACATCTACACCCAGTGTCTACCACTCGTAAACACACATTCGTTCCCAGTGTCCGCCCGCCCTATCTCAGCCAATACTGCAAACTGCCTAATAAATTCGCAGGAAGGACGGCGCAGAACGGATGCTTATCACGGACGGACTGCTTTCTGCGCTACTTAAATAGCTGTGCTTTTCAACGGGTTTGTTTGGATTCGGGATAGGTGGGAGTTGAGGGGTTGAGCTGCGTTTTTATCTGTCGCCAAGCTGTAATGCTCGCGTTGCTAAGTTCCGATTTGAAGCGTGTGAGTGTCGACGCATACGCATACGTCACTGCCACTTTTGTTGATATTACTTCCCTTTTGTACAACCAGTTACATCAGGGATTAATTTACTTCCTGTTGGTGCAACCAGTTGGACGTTTTATGACGGCTTAATTTTAGCTTACTTTTTTCAAGTATTGATGATATATCAAGGAGGGATGAGATTGATGCCTACCTAAAGGATTGGTCCACAGTTGCCCAAAACAGAGAAGACTGGAGAGAAGGAAGGGAGGCCTTTGCCCTGCAGTGGGACACCACAGGCTCTTAATAATAATAATAATATTTTTTCAAGTATTGCTACCAAAATTGGTGGAAGCTCTTAAAGTCATAAAGTAGTGAAAATCTTTATTCTCGCCAAGTATCAAGGATTCGGTTAAATAAAACTTGTGTACAAATACAAACCAAGAGAATCAGTTTAGTTCGGGCGTTCCGCCAAAACGTGATTATGTTGGCACAACTTACTACTCCGGACTTTAGGAAAAACTATTGTGCTTTTTGCTAGACGGACATAAAAATACAAGGGTGTTTATCTTCATATCTTCCTCTTCATTTAGATTAATCGCTATATAACTTGGATCAGTGGTTTAGATCATTCTTATTCCTTATTAGAGAGTAATATCAAACAGTGACAGAGCTACTTTTGATCGTCAGCAAAGTCCTTAAGAGCTGCTGAAAAGGTACGCGAAGAATTGATTGGCTTGTGCCATATAGGTAAGTAGCACTGAGACTACCCCTTGGATACCCTAGGTTCTAATTTAAATCCAGATGGACACCAGATCCACTAAGCTTGCTATTTGAAAAGGCATAATATTTCGTGTACGCAATGTCAGTGCTCTCAAACGTTGAATAAAAACATTGTGAGAAAACTTTTGTACTCTTGCCGCACCGATGGGCTTTCAATATGTCTCATCTCTCTAATAAGTAGGTTTCATCATTATCGTATCAGCTTGTAAAAGTCCACTAGTAGAGTCGATTCTCGGCCTTTTCCATCCACCAGTTTAACAATATTGCCAGTCCAATGGGTGTAATTCTCTCCTACACTACGCCTGCCAGATTGTGGTTGCCATTCGACAACCTTTGTTTCTCTTCAGTTGTCAGTTTTGCGGGCTAATATGGTCTGCCCACTGCTATTTCAACTTGCTTATTCTGAGAGCTATCTCAGAGATCTTGGTACTTCTACGGATTTCCTTGCTTCAGGGGGCTTGTAATCAATATATTATTAGGAAATGTTTTTAACTTAGAAAATTTTAAAGACCTTGATTGCTAAGAAATTTAAAAGTGCCTACCTAAAGTGCATTGGGGTCACAGTGTGGCCACAGATATTCGACTTCTATGCATTGAATGCGAGTGCATTGTGTCCAAAATTTATCTTTGTGCAAACCCTGGAGGTGGTTATCTTCAGTGGTCAGTTCCAAACATTATCTGAATGTGCAAACACACGACGAAGTAACAATGAGTGCGGGTGCCAACGCAATCACACCCTGCCCCCGTATATGCCAATCTTTTGTTGTCAAGTTATATTTCACTGCCCAGTGTAATTTCTTCAGGTCACGTGGTACAATTTTGTACCACGTGATCATTCTTTTTAGACACTTGACAGCAAAATATGCGCGAAAACACATCAAATGACGTCATAATGTCACTATTTAGTCACAGAATAACTATGAGTTAGTATGAACTGACCATGATTTAAAACTTTGCAGTTCCACTTTGCAGTTCAACTTTGATTGGCATACCCCTGCTGGCCGTGTTCCCACTCTAAAAGGATTGTATTTGACGCCATCCTGCCATCCGTGTATATTTCAGTGCACCGTCTAGAAAGGGACATTCGCTCATGACATTTGAGTTGCACGGCGCGTCCGCTTTGCAGCTTCTAGATCTCAATTCTTAGAAAATATTGTGAAGCACTCATCCTAAATCGAGCGTTGATAAAAAAATCTGAAAAAATATTATCATAATATGAAAAACTGCAGTAATTTTATAACTGATTTAATTCCCTAGCCATTGTGTCAATATAATCATTTTAGAGCAACCCATAGTAATATATATAACTTAGCCAGAATAGCTACTTCATTCAATATAATCACAAGAATCATTTAGAATCGTCTTGTATAACTAGGTGATTCTAGGTACCCAGGTAATTACTATTGGAAATAAAATTAAGAATACATGCACGGAGCCAATCGACTCGAACAAGAAGAAGGAGGTGATTCTAGGTACCAGTTCCACGCGACCAGAGCCTAGAAGAACGGGCAAGAAACTACGGCCGGTATACCCAGCGTTTCTTTGTATGAACCTTTTTACTAAGAAGTAAAAACAGTAATGTGTCTTTCAAATATATTCTTAAGAAATTATAAACATGAATCTTTTTAGACGCGATACGCAGATTTAAAATTCCATTTATTTGACCCACATACAGACACATCGCGCTCACGAAACCAAATACGAAACGTGCCAAGAGAATGATTTGATGTTTCTAGATCATTTTGAAAGATCTGTTATAAAATCTCAAAAATAATAGAAAAAAAAAATAGCAAACTAACCAACTAACTGAAGGCAGATAAATAAGAAGAAGAAGACGCAAGTAGACATTGTTTTGGTAATAAGTGATGGAACAACCCGACGAACCACCTTGATGTTGAGTCGTAACCTTTGGCCTATAACATTGCATTTAATCAATTCAACAAGGTATTTATTTTTATGTAAATTTATTTTCTATGGTCCTTTGTTATTTAAATAGCACATGTTTTTATGAAATAGAATATAACTGAATCGCCTCACTGAGCACGTCCATTGTGGATGTAGAGATTGCCCATCTGCATTTACCGGGCTTAATAACCTTTTATAAAAAAAATCTATTGTAAACCTTTTTAAAACGATTTGTATGCAGTAATTGCAACAGAAAAATATCAAAATGCATTTTAAAAGTTGTAGAGCAGACTCCCCCGGTTCATATTACCCCGACATACTCATAGTTACACGGCTAACGGCTGTCACCTGGGGAAATTTTACACTCTCCAACATATTCTCACCTAGTAGGCAATGGTATTTCATAGAGAGATGCCGAGGAGGTGTGTGGGGTAAGGTGAAAATGGAAGAGATAGCGAAGGCAATTATTTATAATTAAAAAAACCCACCCTCCCTCCTTTTTTATCCATAACTTTCAGCAGAGCTGCGATATGCAAAAAAAAATTTGTTAATCAATTGGTGGAGTATAGCTACAAGTCAATTACACTAACACAAATTATTATTAAATTATTATAAACACAAATACACAAAGTTATTATGAATTAAAAAGGCACAATATTAAAACAATTTACTCATGATTACTGAATAAAAAATTTAAGTCGTCTTATATCTTTCCTGAGAAATATAATCTGAGTCTTTCAAGGCAAGAGTGAATAGGTGTCTTCTGGATTGTCCTGCTCCATCGTCGGCCTCATCGTCACTTACCATCAGGTGAGATTGTGGCACAAAGTACATTCTTTATTATATTAAAAAAAAGTGTTGTACTAATATTGCAAAATAATGTAATTCTACTTTCGTATAACTTGTACCATGCCTCAACACGTTCGCGCGGCGCCTTTTACGCCAGACTCTGATACGAGCTCCCTCGAGGCCTTTTCCAAAATAACTTCTAGTGCGGAATTTTTATTAACCGCTCGCTTTGAGCCGCATAACATATAAATCGCTACATGTATTATTTATATTACTATTTTATTTTAACTCCACCTTAGATATGCGTAGTTATCATAGAAATGAAATAAAATTAATAAATATTCATTTCATACAAAACCATCTAGTCCCAAACTAAACAAAAATTTATCTTATCTTATCTAATATAAATTTTTGTATAAATATGCATCTAATCATATATTTTATTCGTAAACAATTATAAATAAACACGTTGACATTTTGTCTGATATGCTCAAGACAGTAAAATAAATATAACACATTTTCGTCTCAGAGTGTTGGACGAAGTGCATTGCCTCGCAGGACACGTTTTCATTAGACTTGCATATCAGATAGGCCATCACCTTGTTCTATTACTTCTTTGATAAAAAATGTTGCAAAACCTGTCGGTAAATAGGTACGTACGAGTCTGTACCAACAGAGAAATCTCGTACTATAGTCAATTTGTTGCGTACTTCAGCAAATACTTTATTTGATTCATATAAAATTATTCCATCAAGCTAAATAAAAATCTCTGCGCAAAGCCCTCGAGAGCATACCGCAAAGTTCACTCCAAATCACATAACAATATTAAATTCACTTGCATCGCGCTGGGGATACAAGAATACAAGAATACTGTAGTAAGTCCCGAGTGCATTCCCTGCGTTCAGTGAAATCCTTTTGTCACATGCCTTAACGTGGCAAGGGTATAGGAGGAACGTAGAGTAGCGAAACTCATAATTCATAATCATTTATTTGGTAGAATGTAAGTGTTTCAATGGTGTAAACATAATAATGTTCCGCTAGAAACGCTTTAAGCTTGTTTTTAAAACATTGTGTATACTATACAGTAACATACTAACATATAAACATACTATACAGTATTATTGTATGTCCGAAGTAGAGTCAAAGCAACCGTAAGGCCACAAAATGAACTCTTTCAATGACTTTAGAGGATTTTAAATAAGTATCTTCGTGTTTTGTTGGCGGTCTTCGGAGTTCTTGAGAGGTTTTCGACTTTTAGACAAATTGTGGTCGAAATGTCGGTTTATTTCGGAAGAATTTGTAAGGTAAAGTAATTGTGGTTTGCGTTACTTGATACTTATTGAAGTCTATGTTGTGTCTGTGAGCACGTGGTGGTTTTGAGCTCCTAAAATATCCAATGCAAAATTAATTTTATCACTACGGCATAAAAGTCAATTGAATCTGACAAAATGATAATTCTCCATTTTCGCTTCGAGCCGTATGTTTGAGCGTGTAGTTTTTTTACGAATTTTTATTTGAAATCATTAAAATTATTGCTGCAAAAGTGTATATTGCCTTACTCGTTGCTAGGTACATTATTTCTCCGACTATATATCGTTGGTATTTTACGTCCCGCCGCCATGACAGGCTAATTATTCGGAACTCCGCCAAACAATCGTACAAACACGGCTCACAAAGGCAATCAGGTCGCAACTACGGTAACACTGACACTTACTTACCTCCCGGGACTTGGTGTGCGTTCACACTTATATTAGAACCACTGTCATCATTTTATTAACCTTCATGGCTCTTTAGATAGATAGATAAACTATTTATTCAGCTACCACTAACTAACAGTCTGGGAAAAACAGATAAAAGTGTACTTAAAACTAAAATAAATAAAAATTTGGTAGTTCTATCTATCTCATTACTCAATACATTTATCATTCACATGGTAATTTAGTGGTTACAGTTTAGGTAGGTATCACATATGCACCAGTATTTGGAACATGAGAGCACTGGTGGTGGTTTAGTGGTAGCAAGTTTTAAATTATTATTTAAAACACCAAAAACACCATTCAACCCTGAACTTTCAGACATAAATCAGGGATAATAAGTCAGGTTGTAGTGTGTACATGAACTAGCTCATGAGAGGGCATTTGCAATGCTAATCATCGAACATTCGCGCGTTAGCGGCCTCCCTCCCACTCGGTAACCTGCCAGTGACGTCATAATGTACTACATAGAGCCGATTTACACTCATGAGGACAGTGGCAAGTTTCATCATATCAGCCTTTCCACGCTGGACTAAGGTATCCTATCCTACTAATATTATAAATGCGAAAGTTTGGATGTTTGGATGTTTAGATGTTTGGATGTTTGTGTTTCAATCACGTCAAAACTAATGAACCAACATGGATGAAACTTGGCATATATTTATTTCGTAACCTGGATTGACATATAGGCTACTTTTTATCCCGAATAATTAACAGGATCTATAGGATAAAATGAACGAAAAGGATTATTAGCAGCGCCAATTGGCAAGAGGATTTCATTGTCATGTCAGTTTGACAGGGCGTAGTACTACCTCTTTGGTCTAACAACCAGCGTTTGACATTCCAGTAGGTACGAGTTCGGTGTAATGAGGTGTAATGTCAAGTTTCTCAAAGAAGTATCCGCTCGGTACACTCACAGATAATATAATGTACACGGAAACTGTAGACGCGTACGAAGTCGCGGGTAACTGCTAGTAATATATTTTTTTCAAAAATATCGATTTTGGCTTATCGCTCCATAGATCGACTTCCCGCAATTATCTTCGGTCTATCGAGGCAAAGCAGTCCAACTCTACGCTTTCCGGTTCGTGGTTGCCATTTGATGCCTTTTGTTCCCCACTACACTGCACGACAACGACGATGCCTCGACTGCGGAGATGGCCGCGATACATACCGCGCAGTGTAGCTACTTTGACCCCTCGTAAATTTTCAGGAGTAGTACTAAAATTCTATCTACACGGTAGTAATAAAACCTAACCAATGGTAACCAATCGATTTAGTAACCTTGTTACAGTTAAAAAAGTAATTATTACTTTGAAGCCTCTCTTACTAATCAAAGACTCAAACAAACTTTTGTCTTTACACGACAAAGTTGGAGCTACCGAAACCTACACCCATATCTTCAATCAATACTCAGGCAACACTCAAACTTGAGTTTTGTTTGAGTTGTTTTTTTCATGAGTAAAAATGACTCTACTATTCTGTCTTTTCTTGAATCTTAAGTTAAAGGTAATACGCAGACACTAACGTGTTTTGGGCAACTGGTAGATATTATCATGATTATGAATTCTAAGAAATAACATAAACAGATCACATCTTATAACCGTGCTGCTTACTCTATAACTTTTTTATAAAAAAAAACCTACCTGCTGTTCTACGCAGCGACTCAAATAATATTGAACACGAAAAAAAAAATCTGTTCCAGTAATTTCTAACTAGAAGTAAAAGTAGTTTCTAGTAAAATGCACTTGCTAAAGGTAAAAAATAGCAGCTAGCTATTTACAACAATAAAGTAATTGGCGAGTTCCGCTTACATCGCGTTTACACGTCCCAGAGGCAATATTAAATATCCCAGATAGTGCGGTGCTGAGAACATTTGTTATACCTGTGTGGCGGCCATAGCGCCTATCGTCCACATCGACCATAAAATGCAGAGTTAGAAACTATAAAAACATAAAATTCTACAACTTTAGAGTTATGAACAACGCTGTTCATGGCTAAACTCGCTGAACAGACTTGAACGAAAATGTAAACCCTATTAGCTACTTTAAAAAAACGTTGAATAGCCAATGGGTATCCTTGTGGGTTCATTTTAGTACCTACTTAACTAAACTTTTTAACCAGCTACAAAAAAGGTACCCTATGGACTACATGTGTCTGCAATGAAGATTTATTTATTTATTAGAGCACTGGTTTTCCGTATTTAATAATCTTATCTTATCACCTAGTTAAATAAGACGATTCTAAATGATCCTTGTGATTTTATTGAATAAAGAAATTTTGACTTTGACTTTTGACTTTATTTTCTTTGTATACGTCCTAAAACACATATTGAAAAAGGTACTCATTTGTAAGCATAAAATATTTAGAACCATAAAAATAGAAAGCCAATGAAATGTTCAATTTCAAACACATGTAAAATGTACGTATTTTGTTTATGTTTCGTGACAAATTATAGAATTAGGTAAATTAACAAACCCATGTGAAACACAGCAGTGTGAAAGAACAATGTGAAGGTTAGTCTGGCGCGGCTTTATTTAGCAAACGGGCACAAAACACATTTGGACGAACCATTAAGCACAGATCATAACAAGTAAAAAGGCACCACCAATTTAATTATAGGATTACAAAGAACTGAAAAATCTTCAGCGGAGTGGACATTCAACGTTCAATCTCCGGTGAGATCAGTTGTGTCGCTTGCTCTCGATCGCGCGTATCGAGACAGCGAAACGTGCTAACGTATCATAACAAAACTGTCGCGAACGGCCGTGCGAGCTACGATGACCTTGTCAGTCATCACGTAAGGAATGTGCGCGAACAGCAAATCATTTTGCTAAGGCGACGTTATTACGTGCCTGAACAATGGCTTCACCTAATAAACAAGTAAACATACAGTTAAAAACTGAAACTGAACATCTCTTATATAAAGAACTTATGGAAGCGAAATGCTACTATCAAGAAGAAAAAAACGAATGTAAAAGACTACAAAATCTTGTAAAAGTCTTGCAAAGCCAAATTGAAAGTCTACTGCAACACAAAGAGGTACCGGAAAAAAACCCCGTGAAAACTTCTACTACTACCACGGAAACTTCTTCCGCCGGCGTTGAATATGCAACCGACGAAGAAGAACTTGCTAGAGAAACGGAGTGGATAAGAACTAAGTCGAGGAAAAAAAGGAAATTGAACACCTCACCTTCACTCTCACCTCAAGAAGCCAACAAAGCTACAACAGAAAAAACTAAGAAGGTCCCCCCTCCACCACCCATAGTAGTGGATGGAGTTAACAATTACCAAAGTTTCTATGACTTTCTGATAGAAAACCAACCAGCAGCCACCTTCAATATAAAATTGATGAGCGGTGACTGTGTTAAAATTAACTCGTGTGATGAAGAATCATACAGGTGCATCACAAAAACTTTAACAGAAAATGACTGCCTCTGGCACTCTTACGAAAACAAACAAGAGAGACCAATAAGAGTGATGGTTAAAAAACTACCGTGCTCTTGCAAACCAGAGAGAATCATAGAAGACCTAAAAAGTAAAGGTTATAAGATTGAAGATGCGGTCAATAAACTGAGCTGGAAAAGTAAGGAGCCACTCAACATGTTTATGCTGACCTTCAATAACCAAGAAGAAATCAGGAAGGTGTATGATATCAAATATATACTTGGGTGCATGGTAGATATCCAACCGCTCAAGTCTACAAAACTGGTCCCTCAATGTAAGAGATGTCAGGCCTATGGGCATACACAAAAATATTGTGCCAAAGAACCAAGGTGTGTCAAATGCACAGGGAAGCACCTAACTATAGACTGCAAAAAACCAGCAGAAGACAAGCCAAAATGTGTTCATTGCGGAGAAGCACATCCGGCTAACTACAGAGGTTGCATGATCGCCAAAGAAATTCAAAAAATAAGAAGCAAGGCAGTTAAGAAACCACTAGCCGGGCAGCCACAAAAAGTCACTGGAACGCTAATAAGTGACAAAACTCCAATAACTAACCATCAAAGCCGTGGTGCAAGGGCCACTAGCACCACTCACAAAAATGTGTCCTACGCACAAGCGGCTGCTAAACATACAATCGCTAATCATTGTAACGAGCAGACTACAAAATCAGATAGTAAGCTGGATGAAATACTAAGGTTTATGACATCCTTCGATGAGCGTCTGAAAAAAATTGAAAATAGCACTAGGCCCGCTATGTACAAGGCCAAGCAATGATTAATACGTAGATGTGTATCTTATATCAGAAACACACTTTACTAAGCACTAAGTAACAAAAAAGATGACTATCTTCCCATCTCTATCAACAAGAAGCTCATCCCGTATGAAAATACGGCAAAATATTTGGGCATGACGCTTGACGCGAAGCTACGCTGGAAAGCTCACGTCAAGAATAAAAAAGACGAGTTAGAACTACTTTACAAACAAGTCTTTATACCAGTATGGACTTATGGTATACAGCTCTGGGGCTGTACCAGAAAGAGCAATATTCAAATCATCCAGCGATTCCAGAATAAAGTGCGGAGGGGAATAGTGAACGCCCCGTGGTACATCAGAAATGACGATCTCCACCAGCAAAATCGAGTTTGTCGCTAGTGTTATTCAAAAATACGCAGAAGCACATGAACTAAGGCTTCATCATCATGTTAACGTCGAGGCGATCCAGCTCCTTGACAATACGGACTTAATAAGAAGGCTCAAAAGGAAAAAACCTTTTGAGTTAGTGTAATAAATAAGTGAAATTCATTGAAAACAAACTAAAGAACACATGAACATAGTGTCTTCCCTTAAATCCTAAATAGAGACAATAAGAAACGTGTTAATGGACACGTTCTTAGATTAAGCAATTCTAGCAATTTAAGTTAATTTTAAATTACTTATTAGCCCACGTTGTGGCTAGATTGTAATCATATTAGGGTACATTCTTTAGAAATAATGTGCACTAAATAAATGAAAAAAAAAAAAAAAAAAAAAAGCGGAGTGGAGACGTAACGTGAATTTTTCATTCAACATTTTTTTGGCTCATTTCTATGATGTTGGTAATTAGAGGGCCCAGTAATTGCTTGGAATGGCCTAAAATGAAATCTCTTGGAGTATTGTTGCAGGGAAAGTTAAATAAATGAGCTTGGGAATACCTTGAGTCTTGCCGGTTATTTTTAATGTTTTTAATGCTACTTCAGCTGCAACAACAAACAAACGTCTCGTAATCTCATACATACTTAGTTTTTACACTAAGTATTCCAAACCAACATAATATTTTCAAAACTGGTACTTAATGTTAAAAATAAATAATGCAAAATAATTTGTCTCGCTGCAAGAATCGAACCTAAATCATAAGCACCCGCCACGCTACGATAGATGCCACTAAAATTGTTCAGTGTTCTTGTACCTACTTATTCAGATTTTAAATCAAAACTTTTTGTAAAACGGATGATTTGTTTTAAAAAATAATGTACTATTGCTTTATATCGGTGAAGTTATTGTTGTTTGTTTCATTTTCGCCCTTCGCCCTTCGCCCTAGACTTCCAAGGTTTTTTAGGCATTGCTCCAGAGAACCAATAAAACTTGAATAAAACTTGAACCTATTTTATTTTGGGTCAACAAGATACTCGATCAACAAAATAAAAAATCTTTCTGTTTACTTACTGATCAAATCAATGAATATTTGAATAAGTATTTGCTATATAATGTAAGAACATTTAAGAGAGTGCTTATCGTCATCATCATCAGTAAATAGCCTATTTACAATAATAATATCAAATTTCCCGAAGTTCGTAGAAAGTTTCGCACCAAAATAACCCTTTAAGTGCCGAAGATGATAATTTAATTTGTACAATGTCCTGAAAATTGTCGGACCCAAGTTTTAATAGCGCGTGATTGAAATATCTTGGATAATACGATGTCTTGGTTATTAGCAATCTTGGGATATGAAATTATATTTAATACGCTACTTATTGAGATGACTTTCATAGAAGTTAACGAAAAAGTAGGTACACAAAATGTATTATCTAATTAAATTAATTATTTTTTGTATTACTTACCATCAGGTGAGATTGCGGTCAAACGTTTGTCTATAATGTATAAAAAAAAAAAGGAATTTTATGAGCTTGTGTTAAAAAAAACTTTGTGCTATAAATTGTATCGAACTCAAAGTTTCAATGCAATCGGTCTAGTCTATTGGTCCATCCAACAATTTAGTATTCAAGTGAGTATCTATAATATTGCTAATGTACTTACGTAGAAGTTGTACAGTTGTGGAACCAGCATCTGGTGATGACGTCACGGGTACCTGCGGAATTCCGCGGAGCAGCAAACTAGCCGGCGCTTCCTGCCGCAGCCTGCATTTGCATCTCATTTGGAATGCAGCGGAGATGTTCGTACTCTTTGATCTTTGGATGAGGTAAATGAGTCAGGTATACAATGTGTTTGACCTTGATCTTTTATGAAAAATCCATCTAGGATACACCAGTATTTTGTCAAAACTTTTCAACTTGCTTATTGAGAACCAAAATAAAAAGTGCTCCACTCCATTCATTACCCAAGTATTAATGACTATGCTTAGTATGGTCTTGAGTCTATCACATGAGAAACAAACTTAAAATAAATACCACATCCACACTGAAATCACCTCCATCATTGTGTTTGAGGTCGAGATTTCGCAAGCAATTTCAGTCGCAAAACCTCCGACAAATGCAAACACAAACGAAAATGTGTTATTTATCGTCTAAATTAGAGCGGCTACTGGCGTCAGTAACTGCCAGCTACTGGAGCTAGTAACTAGCGCTAGTAGATAGAACTGCCGTATTTGCATAGCGGAAATAATGTTGATAAGTAGGTAGGTATTTGTTGCAAGAAAACTTATTATAGTGAACCTTTCTTCGATGATAATGTTTGTCCTGCTTTGAGAATCAAACTATCTTCATGCATCCATATCTCCCTATTTTTGATCCTCAAAGAGTGTCGCCGTCAGCACGATGGTCCTCATAAGAGTTCTAATAGCATCTCTCACGGTGTATTCTAGATGAGCGCTTTAACTGAAAAATTGATGATGACCTATATACTGAAAATGTGACTATGCAAGATTCATCATGAAATCAACTGGAACAGCGATGACCGCTAAACGTTGCATAACTTAGTTGATCTATTGTATTTATATTGATCACTTAAGGCTTCAGTGGCCGTATAAGTCAGCATACCTAATCTTGTTTACTTAGGCGGCTAATACACAGTAGGTACCGCGTACATGAACGGTGTAAGAACATGAAGCATTCAAAAAATACATACATTCTACCAACAATACTAAAATGTGGGTTGCTGTATTTACCACGAATGTAGCAGGCGAATTGGTTAAGAAGTTGATGTCTCTGGAAGCGCAGGATACCGTAGTGACCTACGTAGTGACCTACGAAGTGACCTACGTAGTGACTACGCAGTGGCTAGCAAAAATCGGTAGATGAAAAAAGGCTAAAACCACCAGAAGACCAAGGAGAATCCTGTCAATCTAAGATAAGGTGTAAACGTCCAGCAGTGGAACTCTTCAAACTGTTTTGATGATAATGCCAAGGTAGGATCATGTGCTACCAGCTTTAAGACCCAGGTTCAAAGCCATTGCCACTAGCAGTATGTAAATCGATCGCAACCCTCGGCTCGTAAATCCGCCATTCATCGTATCCTGTGTCCCACATCTTGAAATGTTTGTCCCAGTAGGTATACAAAGGATGCCTTTAATCAAGCTGATCCCAGCACATAGCTACTGGTAGGCAGTAAGTCAACTTCACTATTTTGTATAAATTATTGTTTGTTCCTTTAGACACGCAGTGGTAACCTTTAAGTATGAAGCACTTAGTTATGTTCATCATCATTTCCCTGCCCTTATCCCGCGCTAGGCGGGGTCGGCACAACATGTCTTTTTCTTCCACTCGCTCCTATCATTCGTCAACTCAGAATCTACTCCTCTCACATTCATATCCTCTTTCACACAATCCAACCACTTCTTCTTCGGCCTTCCTCTACCTGCGTACCCAGTCACACTCATTTTCATTACTTTTTTCGTGATATGACTTTCATCCCTCCTCATTACGTGTCCATACCATGCTAATCTAGCACTCTTCACCTTTTCAACAACAGGCGCCACTTTCAAACTTCCCCTGATATACTCATTCCTTATCTTATCTAACCTCGTTACCCCACACATCCATCTTAACATTCGCATCTCAGTAGCATGCACTCTCCTTTCATCCGTCTTCTTCGTTGCCCAACACTCTGATCCATACATCGCGACAGGTCTAATTACCGTCTTGTAAATTTTCCCCTTAAGCTTAAGGGGCATTCGCGGATCGCATATCGTCCCTGAGACCTGTCGCCACTTCATCCATCCTGCATTCATCCTATTGTTAACGTCTCGGTCAATATTACCGTCGTTTTGGAGAAGCGAGCCAAGGTACTTAAAGTCGGAGCAGACTGGTAGGGTTACACCATCTAAGGCAATTGGTGAGAAATTGGAGGAGCCACCAAAGTCGCAGAACAAATGTTCTGTTTTAGTGCGGCTGATCTTAAGGCCAACTCTCTCCAATTTCTCTTGCCATTTTCCCAGTCTGCTCTGTACCTCAACTGCTTGCTCTCCGACGAGAACTATGTCATCGGCGAACAGCATGCACCAGGGTGCCTCCTCCTGTATGTCTAATGTCAAAGCATCCATTACGAGGAGGAACAAATAAGGGCTTAAAGCCGATCCCTGGTGCAAACCTACTGCCACATTGAACTCGTCAGTGACGCCAGCTTCGGACCGGACGTTCGTTCGTGCTCCTGCATACATCGCATTCACAAGCCTAACATACTTACCTGGCACTCCCTTTTCTTTCAAAGCCCACCACAGGACTTTCCGGGGGACTCGGTCGTACGCCTTCTCTAGATCAATGAACACCAAGTGCAGGTTCTCATGTGCACGGCGATATTTTTCGCAGAGTTGGCGTAAAGCAAATATTGCATCCGTTGTCCCCCGTCCTGGCATAAAACCAAATTGGTTCTGGGTAATCGTGCACTCTTCTCTCATTCTTCTATCTATTACTTTCTCCCAGACTTTCATACTATGTGACATAAGCTTTATTCCTCGGTAGTTGTTACAGTCCTGTACATCACCCTTGTTTTTGAAAATAGGCACCAGTGAACTGCTGCACCACTCGTCCGGGATCGCCTCCTCATGTAACAACTTGTTGAAGAATAAAGTAAGCCACTTCCATCCATCCGCTTTCAAAAACTTCCATACTTCAACTGGTATACCGTCTGGACCAATCGCTCTGCCACTTTTCATGCTCTGTATAGCCATTTTAACTTCATTCATACTTATCTCTTCTACCAAACCCAAATTCATTGATACGTCTTCTAGTTTTCCACTCCAAACATTTTCTTCATTCATCAACCTTTCAAAATATCCCTTCCAACGATTTTTGATTTCTTCATCTTGCATTAAAACCCTTCCACCCTCATCTTTTATGCATTTCATATGTATAATGTCTCTAGCATTCTTCTCTCTCGTTTTCGCTAAGCGATAAAGGTCCTTCTGTCCTTGGGGGCTTTCAAGATTTTTGTACAGCTTGTCTTGGACCTTACCTCTTGCGATAGCTACCTCTCTCTTAGCTCTCTTCTTACATTCATCATATACCTGTCTTTTTTGTTCTTTCAACCTAGAGTCACTACCATTCACACATTTCCAGTCTTTAAAAGCATTCTTCTTTTCTTTCAAAACCTTTTGCACATCCTCATTCCACCACCATGTATCCTTATCAATCTTACCCTTGCCTTTTGTCTCACCAAAAACGTTTTTCGCCACACTCCTTATACACAAAGCCATTTCATTCCAGCATTCATTCACCGACATTCCTTCAATTTTATCATCCATCTCAATCATTTTATCAACCACACTCTTTCGAAATTCTTCTGCGCAGTTCTCTTTCTCTAACATATACCATCTAACTTTTGGTGGGGGTTTAGGTTTAAATGTGGTTGTTTGTGAGGTCATCTTCACTTCCATTAAAAGCAGTCGATGTTGTGATGCTAGTGGTTCACCCGGAATGACTTTACAGTCTTTTACTGCGCAAATTTTACTTTTTCGGAGAAGGAAGTAGTCAATTTGGGTGTTGTGGTTGCCACTTTTATAGGTTATAAGATGTTCGTCCCTTTTTTTGAAGTAGGTGTTAGCGATTGCTAAATCAAAAGCGGTGGCAGCTTGCAGCAGTGTTTCGCCCTCCGGGTTTCGATTTCCAAAACCCCAACCCCCATGTACATTCTCAAATCCTCCTTTCATTCTTCCTACATGCCCGTTAAAATCTCCTCCAATATAGATATACTCATTCTGTGGGATACCCATCAAGACCGCATCAAAGTCCTCCCAAAACTTCTCTTTCACTACATCCTTACATCCAGCCTGCGGCGCATACACACTCATTATGTTCACTATTAAATTATTTAACATTACTGTAACTACTATAATTCGATCATTCACTCTTTTAACATCCGTCACACACTTTTTTAAGTCTTTATCTAGAACCACTCCCACTCCATTATTCTTACCATCACCTCCACAATAAAAGAACTTATAACCCGCTCCAATTTCCCTAGCTCTCGTACCCTTCCATCTCGTCTCTTGTAAACATGCAACATTTATCCGTCTTCTTTCTAAAACATCCGCTAGCTCTCTTCCTCTTCCAGTCATCGTTCCTATATTCCAACTTGCCATCCTCATTCTTACTTCCCGGACTAGCTTCTTACGTCGCACCCGTCCTTGGTACGACAACCCTTGTCCATTTCCCGCAGGCACCGGGTGCTGCACCTGCGCGTCGCCTCGGGGGTACGCCCTAACATTATCGCGCATTCCATATCTGTTCAAATCCATGTTGTTTAAGTTGTGGCTAGTAGTTTTATGACCGGCCGCCTGCCTGACGTCAACCCTCTTTGGGCATACTTGTTAAAATGGTAGTCGACGATCACTAAGGCCCTGTCATCGACTTGCCTCGCCACCGTGGGTGGATTGCCAAAGGCCGAGGTTCATTGCACTAGACGGGGGTCAGCCGTCCGTCAGGACTTAGTACCAAGGCAGTAAGTCCCCCCTCACCAGGTTTAGCCCACAAGCCGATGTGGTTACCAGGGTGTGGCCGCTGCATGCAAGGCAGCTGCTGGGAGCCACTGGTGAGAGTTTGTGGGTTGTCAGCGAATTTAAATCCCATTCTACCTCCTGTCAGACAGGACGGCTGGCAAAACAGGCCGCTAACATCCCACGACACCCCGAACACGAAGCACTTAGTTATGTTATCAGCTAAAAAATCGATGCGATACGATCGCAGAGCAGATTCTGATGCTAAAGCCAAACGCTTCAAATGAAGATGTATTCCATGGAAAAAACAATTAGCGTGTGATCTATTGTAACACATAAGGTTTAATCGTCAATTTCCTTTTCATGGATTCAATTTCCTTCAATTTTGTTCATTTTTAATTTCGACGAATGATACAACTGCGCGTGCAAAATGCAAAACAGCACTTACTTGTAAATATTTGCGTAGATTCAAAAACTTCGATATTTTTTCTCAAATAGACAAAGAGTGAGAGAAAGGAAGAAAAGAGTGTTATTATTTTAACAAAATCCGGGTGTTTCCAGCAGGTTTCTTAAAAATTTTTGACATAAAAGTTGATATACTGCCAAGTAAACTTTACGATGTCTTGTGGCAGTGTCGGGTAAACTCGACTGATTGGTGCCCTTTACAGTGTGGCATCAATTCATTTTCATACTATTAGCTAATGAAATCGTTAAGTGTTAGTTAATAATATCAAATAAATAATATCAATTATATCATATAATCTTCTTTTAGTAGGGCTTTTGGTAAAGGACATACTACGACATATATTTCTGCCACGAAGCAGTGATGCTGTTTGTTTCAGTTTGAAGGGTATGGGTGGCAGTCACGTGCGTTTATTCGATATATTCCAGAAATCCCCACTAAGAAAACCTCACCAGTGGGGATTTCCGTTTTTTCCTCCCACTACTACACCGCTACAGTGTAGTACAGAGTAAGGTGTGGGGATTTATAGTTTTTTTTTCCAGATATCCCCACTAAATACGTGGGCCATATTAATTTAATTTTCTTTATCCATTTGTAAATAATTTTTAGTTTTTTTGCTCCTGGTGTAAATTGGCGAACCGTGTTATTACTGTCTAAAGCTTTTATTAATATACAAACCGCGTCATTAAAGTTAGTACTTAAAAGATATACTAAAAACTTGGTTCTGATTGATTTTTTATTTAAAAAATATGCGAATGAATACCTCACAGCATTTCTAGTAAAAAGCTCTTCTTCGCCATAATTTCCTCCGAACCAATAGCAAATCACGAGTCTGGCATTGCAATTTCAAATGACATAGTTTTTATTCCTCTGTTTATCGCTCAAGCGCTAGTTTTCTATAAAGCTGTAGCCGTAATCATTACTAACGTAAAATAGCGGAAAGGATTTACTAGGTACCTAATAGCTCTCAAACTTAATAAGCTAAAGGAGCCAATAAGACAAGACGTCGTACGTTTCAATTTGGTCATGCACCTATCACAATGTTTTAGCAGCTTCAAGGGCTGAAATAAGATTCCTCTGCAGTGTTTCAAGTCCAAATAGCTACTACATATTTCATTTGTTTTTTAGAACTATTTATTTTTTATTTTTCTAGCTTTATGAATACCTTTTTCAGATCTTGACGAATAATTTTATCTTTTATTATAAAAATATTACATATTATTATTTATTATTATTGATATATTATTATTATTTTTGCTACGAGTTGGAAATACGGACGCTACACGACGGATGCTGTTTCTTGTGAAAAAAAGCTTCAGCTGTGGTAGCGGGAATTACTTTGCAATTGGAAATAAATAAAAAAGCGACAATGGCGCTTGCAGTCAGTTTGAACTACTTGTGGGTTATGCTTGAAGTTTTTTGATTGATTCAAATATTTCGCTGATTTGTCATGTTCCACGGGCTCTGGCCACGGGTAACCACTGCCTAACACGATACATTGCTTCACTGAGAACGCCCACTGAGATGCCCTGTGATGCATTGGACAGCGCTCATCACTCTGAGACATGCAGGTGTTAAGTCTCATGTGCCTGTAATTGCATACTCTTCAAAGAAAAACACAGCAATGCGAGCATAACTGCTTGGTGGCAGATATAATGGCACTTCCTCGGGAAAACTCTCTTACAAAGCAACTCCTTTTGTTGAGTATTTCATCAAACCAGTTTAAAACTTCTGAAGAGCACGAACATTTCGGAATCCCGGCGATGTCGGGCGGGTTACTAATCCAACGATATGAGTAAAGTTTGCAACTTTTTAATATTAATCAACGCGTACATTGTAGTCGGAAACCAAAACCCGTCTTAGTATGCCAAAGATTTGTTCTAAATCTACAGACGAGACAGTCAATATTGTAAAGAAAAATGAATTTGATTGTCTTTCGAGATTCCATCTATCTGATATGGCGATCACAATAGGCCAGAAGGCCGCAGTGATATCATAGTCGCAAAAAGCTAATAAAAAAATCTATCTGATATAGTCTATCAGATCTTTTGACATCTACTAAAGGGAACCCCTGAGTCTTACTGAAAAAAGGGAATCTAGGAGACTCCCAAAATGTCTCTGAGACTAAGGAGTCTAAGATACCACACAAAATAAACACTAGATAGAGACACATCCATTGCAATAAATAGTTAATATTGTACAAGATACCATACATAGTAAAAAGTAATTTAGAACCGTTTTATATACTAGGTGATTTTCTAGGTGATTCCTCGCAATCAAAGCCTAGCAGAAAAGGCAAGAAACTACGAGTTCATTATTGGCTCATGCGCTGTTTCAGGACCACTTTATCACCACAACCTTATTAATGATATTGAATCGAATAGTATCGAATCTCCGTTATAACCTTTTTATGTACATGAACCTGCCTTTATAGTCACCTCTCTCTAGCCTAAAAGGTTTGCTGGAAGAAAACTCTTGTTAGGGTTAAGCTCGTCGTTGTACATGTCATAATATATGTTTCTGTCTTTTGTTTATGTCCTGTTTTGTGTGCAATAAAGAATTAAGAATGATTTAAAGCAAAAAGTTCAAAGTCCCTTCTGTGTTTTACACCATTAGGTACCTACTCTATATCCCAAACGGATTATTTGTCATCGTGAGAAGTTCTCAAAGATTTATAACCGGCAATAAAGGGTTAATGACGTGACGAGGACTTTATTTAAATGTATGAGCGTGTAGGCGTATTTGTTTTGTGAACATTGACTTTACAGAGAATAACTAAAGATGGTAGCATCGTGGTGGCTTTTGAAGTTTGAACTTTGTTGGTTATGAGCATGACGTCAGCAAGGCAAAAACACCTTTAATTCTACTAAACCAAGTAGCAGTTTGTACCACCACTGAATATATATCTTCTGTCGTTGAATAGCAACAGAAGAGCAACACTGCACAAGCTTCCTAGCCAAGTTATCTGTAATTCATATATTCTATAGTATTAACGATTGTAAGAGAATTGAAAATAGACGCTTTGGAATTAAAATGTGGGTACCTATGGAAATGGTCACGTGTTTTATGGTTTAGTAATGATATTTTCATACTTTTTCGTTATTTTCTAACGAATGTATTTATGAACCTTAAGCATAGTGTAGGTTAATGCTTGTATCCTAAGCCTGTTTATTTTTATTTTGTGTTACCAAAATACCCTTCAATAACTTCTAACTCCCAATACTCATAACAACAACAAACGGGTCGCAACTACAATAAAAATATACATAGAACATAAATGTGGGGTCTGCGATATCTGATCCTGATGACCGCAGATTATGTACTAGTAAGTACTATAGTTTATATCAATTTTTCTTAAGTTTATCAAAAAAAATCCTACTGTATTAGGTCGAATTTTGTAAAAATCTGATACTGAGATCTGCATGCAAAACTAAACTGTAAGCTCTAGACTTACATCCCATTTTGGCATGCTCCGATCCATAATACTCAACATTTAAGACTGAAAATAGTTTTCAGTGACACAGCCGCTGTAATACCCCTATAGCATTATCATAATGGATACTTCTACGCCTCCATATAGAAATAGATCGGTTACAATTTTTCCTTACTCTACGACTCCCAAGTGCTAAGTTGATTGATTTTAGGTAACTGCCTTCGATATTATGGCTTTTCGATAATTATACGATTATGTATTCGAACCTTCTGTTCCCTGTGATATTGGGGGGATGATTGGAAAATGGAGATATTAATACGTGATGCGACGGGTAGAGATTATTGGAAATCCGTAAAAATTGAAGTAATGGTCCAAATTAAGTGGAGGTGAACATTTTGTACTGGCTCGTGTTTTCGTTCCTTTTACAATACTTTTGATAATCATATTTTTTGAAAATCTTTCTATTACTTAAGGCACTTTAAAAGATCCTTGAAATTACTAGTTAAATCTAACAAGTGGACAAATAACAGCTGACGTAAGAAATGCGGGTTTGATCCTCGCCAAAGACACGCAGAGGTCTAGCCAACAGCTCTTTCATGTTAGGGTACAAGCACCCGAAGTATCCAATACTCATGACACAGAAATTTCCCCAAATAAATTTAAATAAGGCATCATTGTTTCTACTTCTAGAATTCACTACAAATAACTTCATGAAAGCACCATACCTAAGATAATCCTGACAATCTAAGATCTCAAAAGGCAACCCTTTTGTCCGGTTTGGGCCCAGTGGGTCCAACCGAGACCATTTGAACGAGGACTGTAATTTTCCACATCAGTTACGTTAATTAGGTCAAGCGTCATCCTTAAGGGACTAACCTTTGGACGTGCTGTGTTGTGATGTCTTAACTTAATGTTAGTGAACTTTGCTCTTTAGATCTCTCTACGCTCTTGTTTTTAGTTATTGCTTTTTTTAACCGACTTCAAAAGGAGGTGGTTCTCTGTTCAATTGTAGTTTTTATTTTAATGTTCGCTACCTCAAAACTCCATGAATTACAAACAAATTTAAGAAATTCTCAGAAAAGATTTACTTTCAGATTAGTCCTTTAAAATTTTCATCAAAATCTGTTCAGTAGTTTGGCTTTTAGTCAAATTAACTGGTAAAAAAATGCCATCCACGCGCATGAAACGGTGTATTTTGTTTTTCTGTGACTTTTTAGTAGTGTTCACTGTCACTAGAGCATTCCCAATGAACTGCCATCATCATCACTATCTGATTTCTGTTTTGAAGTACCTATAGGTACTGACGTTATTTCGGCATAGTAGCTAAGTGCCGACTTTCTGTACTAAGCCTGTGTTTTGATTCAGATAAATAGGTACTCTTTGCTAAAAAGTACCTCAGAAGTTCGTTGCGTGCTTTAAAAAACATCAAAACAATCTTGAATGAAATACGAAAACAAGTAAAAATAATTAAAAAAAACCCACGAACCGGAAATTAATATCTTCAGGCGTTCATGAGAGCCTTCGGGCTTAGACCGGAAGTGACAGATTTCCGTCGGCCTAAGTGGTGGGAACTACCTAAAGCAAATGCTTTTGTAAAGTGCCTGCCAACCTCACCGTTTAAAAATCTCCTATGTTATGATTTCATATTATTTTTAACTGGTAGTAACCCGCCACTTCGTCCACGAAAAAAAAATTTAACAAAAAAAACGAGAAAAGTAGCCTATGTAATCTAGGTTACAAGCTATAATATATTTTAAGTTTCATCCAAATCGCACCAGTAGTTACAGCGTTGAAACACAAACCTCTAAACTTTGACATTTATAAATAGTAGTGGGATGATTTTAAAAACTTTAAAAGGATCGCAAACTAATAACAATAAGTACGCAAATCAATGATTAGTAATCATTTATGGCACACAATTATACAGGAGGGGTATATGCCAATCAAAGTTAAACTGCAAAGTTTTAAATCATGGTCAGTTCATACTAACTCATAGTTATTCTGTGACTAAATAGTGACATTATGACGTCATTTGATGTGTTTTCGCGCATATTTTGCTGTCAAGTGTCTAAAAAGAATGATCACGTGGTACAAAATTGTACCACGTGACCTGAAGAAATTACACTGGGCAGTGAAATATAACTTGACAGCAAAAGATTGGCATACGGGGGCAGGTTCAGCACAGGTGGGTACAATAAGTGCGGTACACGATACAAAAAAACTATTAGGTAGAGTAGGTATATAAGTATTGCATGATGCCAAAATGTTTCTTTTTTCAGAAAACACGTTAGCCATTGACATTGATATTGACAACCACGGTTGAGCTAATCTTTACCTCTTAACAGCATACGAGTATAACTTAAACGAAATACGAGAAAAAAACAGACAAATAGCACTTACCATTCAGCTGAGCGCCATGCCAGCCGGAAATTAGAGCGTGGAGCCTCCAGAATGGACTTCCGGTGGACTCGGGCCGGTGCTTATTTAGCCTTATTGTGTAGCTGCTTTCATCACGTTTTAATGCATCGCTTTAACGGATAGCTTAAGGTGCACTTCGGCTATGCAAGGCGGTCAATGTTTTGGTTGATTTTTATTTTGTACAAAATTAACTAACCTAACTAGGTTCAGTCAAGACTAACTAGATAGATAGATAGATAGATAGACACTTTTATTCAAACCACCACAAAAGTACAATATTAATAGGCAAACAACATACATAAAAACAAAGCAAAGCATAACTTAAAACTAAAAATAAAAGCGAGTAATAACTAAAACAAAAACTAATATTAAGATCTACTCTGTGTGGTGGTGAATCGGCCTCAGCTCAGCTTAATGCTGCAGTATGTTGTATACTGCAGCGCTGGTTTTCTGCTGAAGCCGGTGTTGTTGACATCACGCACATCCCTACCCATAAATAGCTCTACCCATAACCTATATACGAACAATACAAAAAACAAAAATAAAATAAACTCTAAGCTCGTGGTTTTAACACAAAAAATAAAAAGTAGCAACGCAATACCTACTCAATAATACCTGCACAATTCCCTCACAATGCCTACCCGATGCATACCTACCAAACGAGAATCACAAGACCAAACTGATGATCAGTAGTTGCCAAAATGAGACAGCTAAAAGAGAGAGGAGGAAGAGGAAAGAAAAAAAAAAAAGCTTTGCACCCGCTATGCCAGCCAGGGTTGGGTGACTTGTAAAGTAAATATATGCTGCCTTAATTTAAACTTAAATAGATTAATATTATTGATATCTTTAATTGGCGGGGGGATGTCGTTCCAACACTTAGTGGCGGCAAAGCGGAAGCTGCCTCTAAACGCTGCAGAGCCATGCATTGGAGTAACCATCAGAAGAGAAGAAGCTGCCCGCGTATTATACCTGTTGCCATCACGGAACCACTGTATTTTTTTGAAAAGGTAATCTGGTTTCCGACTCTTTATAACCCCAAAAAGTAGAGAAGCGAGATGCAGATACCTTCTCCAGGACATTTTAATGAGTTTGGCAGCATTAATATATGGTGTGACATGGGCCCGGGGGGGTACATTGAAGCAAAACCTTGCACAAGCATTATGCACTCTTTGTATAAGCTTATTAGTTCTAGAGAATAACCTTGGACCATATACGGTGTCCGCGTAATTTAACTTAGACAAAACTAAAGATTCGCATAAGTTAACACGAAGGTCGACATTGAGGCAATTGCGAATACGGTACAGAACTTTAAGCCTATACAAACAGTTTCGCACGCATTCTGCGACATGCTTTTCGAAACGTAGTTCACTGTCAAATAGCACACCGAGGTTACGGGCTTCACTTGTGCGTAGAACAGGTACCCCTGAAATGTTAACGTCGGGCGTCTGAACCGCGATGTCATTGATTTGCTTTTTTGTACCTAGAATCATAAACTTAGACTTTCCAGGATTTAAAGCCAAGGCGTTATCATTAGACCATAGAGCAATTCTGTCAAGATCATGGTTTATTTTAACGACAGCCTGCGACGTGCTGACTGGTGGAAACGATAAGTAGAGCTGCAAGTCGTCAGCGTAAATATGATATCGACAGTTGTGTATAATTTCTACAATATCAGAGCAGTAGAGTACAAATAATAAGGGGCCTAGAATAGAGCCTTGTGGAACTCCTCTGGGGACAGGTCGAAGGGAAGACAGAGCCTTACTTCCATCAGCCTTAGTAGCTTCTACCATTTGCCAACGATTCCAAAGGTAGCTGTGGAACCACTTAGTAGTACTAACATCGAAACCGAAGTAACTTAGCTTTGAAAGAAGAAGGGTAGAGTTTATGCAGTCAAAAGCGCGAGAAAAATCTAACAAAACTAATATCGTGCCCATACCCTGATCTTGTGCTGTAAGAACATTATCTGTTACGTCGAGTAAAGCTGTAGCCGTACTACGACCCTTACGGAAACCAGACTGCATTTCAGGAAGTATGTTATTAGATTCTACATAGAGGGACACTTGATCATAAATAATTCTTTCCAAAATTTTGGAGAGACAAGGTAGAATACTGATCGGTCGAAGATCTTTAACCGTGATTGGGTTAGAGACTTTAGGAATTGGTTTAACCACTGCAGTTTTCCAGAGCTCAGGGAATGTTGACGTATTGATAGATTTATTAATAATACAAGTAATGGCTTCTAAAGAGTAAGGTAAGGTTAACATAAGCATATCCAAATTTATTTCATCAAATCCCTTGGCGCTAGATTTTAGTAGGCGAATAGCCTTAAGGACTTTGTCAGGCGTTGTAGTGATGAGTTGGAAAGAATTATCACAGAGTCTATTGTGTTCGAAGTAAGTTAACTGTGAAATACTTACTTCATTGCTACCCGGGACGTCAAGAAAACTGTCATTTATAATTTCAGGGTCACTGAGATGAGTGGGTAGAGCTTTAGATTTATCCTTGGAGAGAACGGTCTTTTTTAAATTTTTCCACAATTTAGCAGGGTTTTTTAAATTCGAGTTAATGTATTGGTCAAAGTAAGCACGGCGATCAGATTCCAGTGCGTTTATAACAGCCTTTTTTAGATCCTTATAATACTGTTTGTGCGCCTCGTTCTTAGATGCCCGATATCGAGCATGTGCGTCGTCTCTGAGCTGCATCATAAGCTTTAAGGTATCAGTAATCCAAGGATAAGATTGTTCTCTAATAATAATTTTCTTTTCAGGAGCATGCAAGTCAAATAGATTTAAAATAATATCACTAAACAGAGAGACCATCTCATTAACATTGTCAATAGTTTTAATACAATTCCAATCAATATTTTCCAAGTCTCTATTAAAGTTATCAATCAGAATATCCTTAAAAGGTCTGTATATAACATAAGAAATACTAGGTTTTTGTTTTTTTAAATTTAACTCCGAGGTGATGAAAGCGTGAGCACCTAGATCGGGTATGTACGCCACAAAGGTTTGTCTAATCGGGGCATCAGTACAAACCACGTCGATCAGTTTTGCACTATGGTCAGTGTAGTGAGTTGGCTCTGAGACATATTGTGTCAAGCTCGTACAGCTTAAAAAGTTGTTTAATTTCCGTGATTCTGTGTCATTAGGTACCAGCATATCGATGTTAAAATCGCCAAGAAGAACCACATAATCACAACTAGCAAAAGAAGAAATAGAATCCGTGATAGCATCAAGAAAGACGTCAGTATTCTGCCAAGGAGGCCTGTAGGCAGAGCCTATAACAATTTTAAACCCATTTATTGATAGTGATATCCACATCTGATCCACCAGTGAATTAATGGGGTGTGAGCGTGTACGGACATTTAGTCCATTACGAATATAGAATCCAACTCCTCCACCTCTAGAACGAATAGAGTCAGAGCGTGGTACCAGACGTGGGATGTGGCGGAGCCGATAACCAGGAACTCTAGGCGCTCTCTCCTCCTCCCCACTCCTCAGCCAAGTCTCATTAATAGCCAAAATATCAGGCTTGTAACGCTCTACTACAGCTATAAACTCATCATGTTTTGTATTCAGAGATCCCGCATTAAATAAACCAACTTTTAAAAATTTAGTCTTAAAAAGCATTATTAGTTTTAAAAAATGTAACACATAGTGAAATAAAATTAATAAGAATGTACCAAATGCTTACCGGTATCGAGAAGTAATTAAATACAAAACACGATTCGCCATACAGATCGTTCAAACAAGCAGTTATATAGCATGATAGAGGGCAAAAATAATAAACAATATGCTTAACAATTATGCAGAATATTATGTAAAATATAAGTACTTTAAACTGTTTATGCGCCAAGCCAAGCCGCAATGTATTACGAAAACTTATAAAACAAATTGAGAATGTGTAAAATTGAGCGTGACAAATATAAGCAAGAATATATACGTCAACAGGGGTGCACAAGGGTGACAAAAATAAGAATATACGTAGTGAGGCTAACTTATTCCTTGCCAAAAATGCGATTCAGGTTTTCTAAGTTGGTGACGCGATAAGCAGTCTTACCCTGTGCTTGACGGACATAAGTAAAGCCGGTCTTGGTCCATACAAACTTCCACTCGTTTTCACGGCACAACTGACGAGCATTATAGAAAACCTGCCTATTGTGCTTCGAGAGTCGCTCGTTGACATAAAAGCGACATGGCGTTCCAGGCAGTCCTACGTCGGCCGATGTGACGCCGCGGCGCACCCTCGCAGCACGTAGCAAATCATCCCGAAGTGCACGTCGCGTAAACCGGATCACCAAGGAACGCGGCCTCGATCCTGTCGCCGACGTGATAGGTTCCCCAGGCAACACAGTGCTGACCTCCCTTCTCTGTCCAACGCGCTCTGCGTATATCAGATCACGATCTTCAAACTTTACACCGAGTTTAGCACCAATAAGTATCGCTAGATGAGGAGTATTTTCTCCGACGTCCTCCGGCAATCCAGAGATTTCAATATCGTTTGCGAGCGACAGTTGATCGCGCTCATTCAACTCTTGGCGGAGATGCATGACTGTGGCCTCAAGATCCTTAGGAGAAGATGACCGAATATCATTGTATTTACTCTCAAGGAGTTCGATGCGTGTATCCAAGGATTCCAGCTTTGTAGTATTTGCCGCAACTGCAATCTTAAGCTCGTTCATCTCAGCTCTATAGGTCTGAAACTCTAAATGGAAAGCGCGCAGCTCTTCACGTACCTCCTGGATTTGTTGAAGCACCAAACTGTTTTCGCCGCTAGTACCAGAAGGGGGCGCTGTGGGCGTGTCGTAGCCAGCCAGTGGAAGCGTAGTTAACGTGGGTTCCTCATCACCAGAGCCTTCGCTGTGTAGTGCCTTAACCGGTGTCTCAGCATTATCCCCTTTTGACCGCTTAGGTTTGCAGCTCGGACAGCACCACGACGAAACCACCCGGGAGGATTCGTTTAATCCCACGCACGGTCGATGGTAGACCATGGTACATTTTCCACATTTGGCGACCTCTGCCGACACCGAGATGAACCTTCCACAGGCGTTGCACTTAACCATATTGGATAAATGCACGAACCTTTAGCTTGATAGAGAAGTTACCAACGCACTACTTGTAGCGGCCAATAGATGGCGCTCAACCAGAATACGAATTGTGAGATACGAGTAATGTTAGTAAATAATGCAGGTAGACAAATATTGTCAATAATGTACGACACAAAGTTCCGAGATAAGTATGATGTTTAAAGTCACTTAACACTCACTTGTACAACACGGGTCGCGGTAATAACGCTGTGTGCCGACTATTAGGCACACTCAACTCTATTGCGAGGTATAAGGTAGAGAGAGGAGCGCTCCGACTATTTTTCCGGATAAAGAAACGATAGAACCACCCTGCGTACGAGACGTTCGTGACGTCAATCCTACTACTCAGGTAAGAAGAATTAAGCATTATCAAGATTCTATCATATGTGTTTTAGCTTTTATCATGTTATAATCCAGGTCTGCCTGCATGAGACAACCAATTCTGAATGAAACCAGACGATTCTAATTGATCCTGTGTGATTTTATTGAATAAACGCTTTTTTTGACTTTGACTTTAAAATATGAATAGTATTTCTTTTGTGCCTGGAATCTTGATATGCAAAAATTTAGAAAAATTCCTTTTATTTTTCAACAAAGAATTTTCGCAGCCATGAAACTAGCTAAATAACTATTCTAATAGTCTCTGGAGAAACAAAATCCCCGTAGGAAGGAAAATAACCGCATATCTGAGCCGGAATGCGATGGGCTTGCGTATGATAAATCGGTACTAGTTTCAGCATGGAAGGAGTGCTTTGTATCTCTGAAGCAGGTCCCGTATATAGCTCTACACAAAACTAAAATTAATTTATTTAAAACTTCGGTATCTTTTAAATTTTTCCGGAGACAAAAACGCTCTTTTTATTTAAAATTTTTTTTATTTGATTTGAATATTAAGGGCGGCTTGCACCAGAATCACTAAACGCGTTTAACTCTTAAATAGTATTTAGCGAGTTGTCAAGTCATACAAATACGTCAGATTTAAATCGATTTAGCTGTTAAACACGTTTAGTGATTCTGGTGCAAGCCGCATTAAAGGTTTAAATGAAACATAAAAAGTGTAAACATTTCATGAAATTAACTGTAACTCAATGTTTTTATTTTTCCGCGTCGCAATTAACTACAAATGCGACAAATATAATCTCATTTTCTCAATTCGCGCCGCACACATAAATTAATTTGGCTACATTCAACAAAAGGTTCCGCGGTCTCCGTACGGAACTCCAAAACGAAGTACGCAAACAAATTACGTAGTCACGCGGCGTTCACTGAAAAATCTTTGCGAATTTATTTCTGCTCATCCTGCATTAAAGTCCGGGCCTTTCTGTTATTATTTGGCCCAAATTTGGCCCAGATAGCGCACCGTGATTGGCCCACGCTCAACCAATTATAGCTACGGTTTATTTAGGAATATTTGTTATAGAACGTATGAGAGCTTTCCAACTGTGGGAACGGGCTTTTTAAACATTAGATTCCATATTTTGAATCCCATAGCTTAGTATTAGCCCTCTAATACCCCTCCAGGAGCTAAACCTTGCGGCTGTACTTGTGAGAACAATAGATTCCGTCGCGTGCTGTGTTCGCCAGGACGCAGCTTTCATTAGGCTTTCGATAGATACACGAATGCCTGTGATTGGTCAAACGAGACTCTACTAGAATAGAAACTGGTGTCGTTTCGTGCATTTTGTCTTATGCTGTCCACTAGACATTCAAGTAATTGGACTAAAGAGGAACTAGTATATAGATTAAAAAGTTATCGAAATTGGTAGAGGTTACGGACAGACTAGACCAAAAAGTAAACTGTTCCTAAATTAACCCGATGGGTTTTAATTATTATCTATCGTGGCATTTGGTATTTCTTAAGGTATGGGGAATACCCCAATAGAATAGTCAAACAACCTTCTCGCTTAAGGTCCATCCACATAGACTGGCGGCATTGCCGGCGGCTTTGTCATAAGTAAGCAAAATCAAGACAAAAGAACGGCACTAATGCAATTAGTCACCCTGTGTTGTGACAATAGTTAAAGGCAATAAATATCAATCTAAAAACAATTTTACAGTAAAACCAAAATTGGAAATACCAAATGCAATAACTTATATTTATCAGCATCATTGGTTTAATTGAAAATTTACAATATTTGGATGAATTCACTCTGTGAACCACACGATCCACTGATTGATGTTTAACCAAATTGGTTTCCACAAATTATGCACGTATTTACAAGCTAGCAGCTAGTAAATAGGTAAGATCGATTAACAGTTTTGTTGACTGGCGCACAGTTCAGTTGGTACAGCTCGGTCTTCTGCGTAGGTTGTGGTGGTTTGACTTAAGGTTTTCATACAGAGTTTTTAACGCGAGTAATATTAATATTAACAAACTGACTATTTAGTTTGTCAAAAGAAGCCTAGGATAGCCTCAGTGGATAGACCACAAAGTCTCACAATGTGGGTGGATAGAGATACTAACAATCATCACATTCGTCCCAGGCATCAATATTTTATAATTAACTAGCAGTTACCCGCGACTTCGTACGCGTCTACAGCTTCCGTGTACATTATATTATCTGTGCGTGTACCGAGCGGATACTTCTTAGAGAAACTTGACATTACACCTCATTACACCGAACTCGTACTGAAATTTCAAACGCTCGCTAGTCGTTAGACCAAAGAGGTAGTACTACGCCCTGTCAAACTGACGTGACATGACATGACAATGAAATCCTCTTGCCAATTGGCGCTGCTAATCCTTTTCGTTCATTTTATCCTGTAGATCCTGTTAATTATTGGGGATAAAAAGTAGCCTATGTGTCAATCCTGGGGGGTGATTCTAGACCGATAGATATTTTATCACGATAGATAAATATCCCTCAAAGTGTCAAATTTCAATAGATATAAAAATTTGCAATAGATATCGTATTCTGGACATATCACTGTAGATATATATCGACCGTTAACCGATAGACATGTATCGACTGGTCGGCAGCAGTAGATATTGAGATCTCTACTAGACATTTCAGTATCTACCTAGTGTCAAATAGAAATCTACTTTCGGTAAAAATCCAAACGGACGAACTTATCATAGAATATGTGGCGAAATCAACTTGTGGAGGCTGAAATTGACTCTTGTTTGTATCCTAGAGCCTAGGCGATGCGCCCGCTGAAATTTTACCTACTACCTACCTAGGTCACCCCCACAAGCCTGCGAAGCCCCTAGAAAACTTGTGTTCTTCAATGTTACTCTGACTACCTACCTTTGCTACAAATCTAAGCCTGCCTAAATGATCAGTGGATGCGGGAATAAAACTACAAGCTAGGTAGCCTACCTACTCACTTTTAAATTAATTAAAACGACATAAGTATACATAATATTTCTTTATTTTCATATAGTCCAAAATGTAAGTAGGTATGTTTATCAAACACTATCAAATCACTGTCTCCAAAACCGTTGTTTCTTATGTATTGCTCTTCATGGATGATTCTTGCCACGTTTTCTAATACCAAGCATGGGGAATTTTCCCCTATGTGATGCATCCACAGAAGGACTCATCCAACAATGCACGAAAATCACATTTGCACTAAACTTTTTTCTCTCGTAATATGCCTTCAAATAGTTTATATGAGCGGAGTTTTTCGAGCTGCAACGATTTTTTGGTAATTAAGTATCTAAGTATTTTAATAGTAAACAATAAAAATCAAAAGGAAATTGAAATGAAAATGTTTGTTTTGTTTGGGAAAATTTCTCTGATTGCCGCTTCTTCTTTTTTTTTTTGCCCCCCTTGTGCAGGCAGAAGGTCAAGATAACATTCCATTTCTTGTGAAAAATGTGAGACGAAATTACTATTAAATGAGTATTTGTACAAAAATACCTATTTTAAAACAACAATGAGATTTACTACTAAAACATTTACTAGAAAATATAACTTTTATTACGACCTAACAAAGTTTTTCGGTTATATACTAAATGTATATAATAACTGAATGCATTTCGGTGGAAACAAAAACTAGATAGTCTGTGGAAACCGGTGTAAGTGTAGATGAACTATTTGAATAAACCTCTTTTCTGATATATCTACTGAAGCAAAAGTCTATTGCCGGCTAGAATACGTATTTTAGCGTGGAGTAGAGATATTTGTAGAGATTTCAAGTGATATGATATAATTGCCTATAGATATAAAATCTCTATATCTATCACCAATATCTATCGGTCTAGAATCACCCCCCAGGGGGGTGATTCTAGACCGATAGATATTGGTGGATAGATATTGGTGATAGATATAGAGATTTTATATCTATAGGCAATTATATCATATCACTTGAAATCTCTACAAATATCTCTACTCCACGCTAAAATACGTATTCTAGCCGGCAATAGACTTTTGCTTTAGTAGATATATCACAAAGGAGGTTTATTCAAATAGTTCATTTACACTAACACCGGTTTCCACAGACTATCTAGTTTTTGTTTCCACCGAAATGCATTCAGTTATTATATACATTTAGTATATAACCGAAAAACTTTGTTAGGTCGTAATTAAAGTGATATTTTCTAGTAAATGTTTTAATAGTATATCTCATTGTTGTTTTAAAATAGGTATTTTTGTACAAATACTCATTTAATAGTAATTTCGTCTCACATTTTTACAAGAAATGGAATGTTATCTTGACCTTCTGCCAGCCTGCACAAGGGGGCAAAAAAAAAAAAAAAGAAGAAGCGGCAATCAGAGAAAATTTTCCAAACAAAACAAACATTTTCATTTCAATTTTCTTTTGATTTTTATTGTTTTCTATTAAAATACTTAGATAATTACCACAAAATTGTCGCAGCTCGAAAAACTCCGCTCATTTAAAGTCTTCGAAGGCACATTACGAGAGAAAAAAGTTTAGTGCAAATGTGATTTTTGTGCATTGTAGATGCATCACATCGGGGAAAATTCCCCATGCTTGGTATTAGAAAACGTGGCAAGAATCATCCATGAAGAGCAAAACCAACGGTTTTGGAGACAGTGATTTGATAGTATTTGATAAACTTACCTACTTACATTTTGGACTATATGAAAATAAAGAAATATTATGTATACTTATGCCGTTTTAATTAATTTAAAAGTGAGTAGGTAGGCTACCTAGCTTGTAGTTTTATTCCCGCATCCACTGATCATTTAGGCAGGCTTAAATTTGTAGCAAAGGTAGGTAGTCAGAGTAACATTGAAGCACACAAGTTTTCTAGGGGCTGCGCAGGCTTGTGGGGGTGACCTAGGTAGTAGGTAAAATTTCAGCGGGCGCATCGCCTAGGCTCTAGGATACAAACAAGAGTCAATTTCAGCCTCCACAAGTTGATTTCGCCACATATTCTATGATAAGTTCGTCCGTTTGGATTTTTACCGAAAGTAGATTTCTATTTGACACTAGGTAGATACTCAAATGTCTAGTAGAGATCTCAATATCTACTGCTGCCGACCAGTCGATACATGTCTATCGGTTAACGGTCGATATATATCTACAGTGATATGTCCAGAATACGATATCTATTGCAAATTTTTATATCTATTGAAATTTGACACTTTGAGGGATATTTATCTATCGTGATAAAATATCTATCGGTCTAGAATCACCCCCCAGGTTACGAACTATATATATGCCAACTTTCATCCAAGTTGGTTCAGTAGTTTAGACGTGATTGAAACACAAACATCCAAACATCTAAACTTTCGCATTTATAATATTAGTAGAATAGGATTACATTCCAAAATAAAGTCAACTTGTCTCATAGAAAGTGTGTATTGTATGATCTCAGGGGGCAAATCGTCCTTCTATTGATACTATCAGAATCTGACAAATTGCAATCAAAATGACAGTTTACCAGTAGCTAAACCAGTTTGATTGTAATTTGTCAGATTCTGATGGTATCAAATGTTGAAAAATCAGGACTGATCTCTCGACGATTAAGATGTAGCACACGTCATTCATACTTTATGTGTAACAAAAAAACATTTACAAAGATTCCATTTCCTGTCAGGATGCTTCACAGTCCAATAATCCATTGAAGCCAAGTCCCTATTAAACCTCAACAATTAGAGCCATTCATTTTTATTCCATTTCCACCCATTACGGCGTTACAACAATGCCATAATGGTAATAACTGCAGTTACCTTTTTAATTTCCGCGGAAGAAATAACTAAGTAGCGAGGTCTTGAGCTTAAATCTCAAGTAACATAGTAACGAAATCAGTGCATCAACTTGTAAAGAGTCTAAAAGAAACAGGTCAACTCTGAGCTCATAACTTTGTCATAATGTATGGGCACGGTAAACAATTCTTCAAACTTTAGATGCTTAGTACCCTAAAGTGCGAACCTTTTTTTCGTAGAGGTCAGGAAACTCAAGAGAAGTTTAGTTGTTTCAAGTAGCTGGTAAAACTTTTACTTGACACAAGAAGCTCGCATGAGACCTCATATTTGTAGGCGTAGTTTGCTTAGGATACAGCAACCATTTTCAACCAGTGACCCAGCTACTCCTTCATCTGAACTCTTTATTTCATGTTTAGAAAGACCAAGTGGTTAGGTTATACAGATGGTAAAACATTGGGGAGGTTTTAAAAATCCATTAAGCCTAGGTACTTAAAATTATTTTTAAGTAGGTTCCGTTGATGTAGTTCAGCTAGTATTAGGTTTTGACTGGTAGGTCACTTGTAAAAGATCGAGCGAAATGATAGAACCAAGTCGTGTGTGGATTCATAAGACACAACCAAGTGAAAAAGCCTAAATAGCCTAGTGTATGAACTTTTTTGCATAAGTATGCAGGTGCGTCGCTCGTAGCTGCATTTTACTGTGGCCAGAGCTTGAGGGGTAGAAAAAACGGAAAGCAAGCCAAGTTCGACACAATCCGCGCCTAACGAGCTGCTCTCTGGGTAATTAACTATTTGTTTCCAAAGTCAAAGAGTGGAGTTTTGCCCCGTTCCGGTCGGAGTAAGTAAAGGGCTTTTGGGTTTATGAGCATTGCAGATTTGCTGATGTTCTCATTGGATCTTTGTTTTTTATGAGATGTTAACTTGTTAGCATTATAACTGACAATCTTTGGAGCAAACGGATTTCAGTGGACACAGAGTTTAGGTAAACGTGAACACACTTTGGTACGGTTGGGGCGATAATCTGCAAAGTGTAGTAGAAGCACTGGATGAACTGAAATCTGAGCTCTGTGATATGTCTTGGGAGAGACCGACGTCCAGCCAGTGGACCGATAATAATGTAGGTTAATGATGATAATGGAACTTGGTAACATTCGAATAATAATCCTGGTAATACACAGCAAAATGAGGTCACAACTTTCAATACTCACCTTCGATATCAACACGTATTTTTTAGAGTTTACGTAGGTACTTGGATCTAAAATCATTTGAGTTTTAAACTGTATTATCTCCCGCTGCATTCTACCATTGTTTCTATGTGTATTGTGTGCGTTAAGGTTGTAAATACAATGTCCGTGTATGTTTATGCGCAAGCACCCTCAATCTACTAAAACCTTTTTAATTTGCATTGCTTGCAGCTTGCACCACTCGCAAGTATTTCGGCCTCGAACAGCTAGAGTTTTTAACTTGATGAAAACAAAAATGAGGTTTTTAATAGAATTTTTTAACATTCTACGAAAGGCTTTGTCGACGCGTGAACCCGATGAGAGGATAAGCTTTAGAATTTACTGCTTTATTTAACTTTGCAGTTGTTTTTGTAAGAATATTAATATGGCTTTTGATTTTTGTAAATAATACTGGGAGGCTTCACTGTGGGGTGCAGGATTTCTAAGACTGAGGGGACACCAATAGATAGATGTTGAGATAGAAAACGTTCAACGGCTTAGCGATGTTGACCAGGCCAAGTGATTAACTGCAAGCCCTGGCAAACAACAAGAGAGTGAATTGAACGTAGTGAAACACGTAGAACACTTAGGCATAGACTAGACCTATTGCTAACTCCTATTAAAAGAAAAAAAGGAGATGAATTGGTATATTGATTTTAATTTGTATTCAAATCAATCAAACGCAAGTACCTAAGTTTTTGCATGGCTTTGTATGGATCTTTAGGTCACCCTAATGAATCATACAAAAGCATGTTGCGTGAATAATATTTTTTATATATTTTTTAGTTACAAATATGATAAGAAACGGTATTTTTTTGGCTTTGGAAATCAAAACAGTACCAAAGCCATTATTTAGAATAAAATAACACTTTTGATACATTACAGCATCTTATTAAGCCATTTATCACAGTGCTACGCTAATTTTTCAATTATATTCGTGTAACATACACTAGGGAGGTGTTAAGTGTGCTGGTTTTCATGAATAACGAAATAGAAAAGTCCCCACAAGAATATTTATAAAACTACCTACTTACGTTCTCGCGACACCCGCAATACATTACGTTTTACTGCAAACATACATTATTTAAAGTGTTCTTCATAAAGTTAGATAATACTATTTTGCAGAAACTTGGCTCAAAATTCAGCTTTATTACAATTTTACAAACGACATCTTTTGTAAATGGTTTAAATCAGCGTAATTTCGATGTAATTTATTTCTATAACAAGTAAGGAACGTCAAAAAAAAATACAGGTGTTAACCATAATATTATCATTCGCACCTCTCAACTTTACGTTCACTGCTTTAGAGAACACTGGAGTTGCTCATACTATTTTCGTGCATGTGTTTCATCATTTTAATTTTATTTGACTATTGATTGAGAAATGTTACATTTTCTGCAACTAAATACACAATAGCCGCAAACCTATTCATGATTTCCACGGATCTCGTATTCGTTCGGCGCGTTCGCTCAATTCATACGCGCGCGATGAATAATGTACGGCAGTGGAAGCTTTTAATTTTGGGGGATGCCTTTTGGGTTGGCGGGTGCGTGTGTTGTTGGTCAAAATTTGTTTCAAAAAATTTACAAGAGAATGAAAACTTGCCGTATTTTGTGAGTAATTTGCGTAACTATGCACAGCAAGAGATTAATTAAATTACTCACAAAAAAGAAAATAAGGAACTACTAAAATTGCTTCTGCGATGGTTTGCAGTCAGAAACAATTTTTCATCGAAGAAAACTTTTTTATTGGAAAAAAAGGACTGAAGTTACATGAATGGTATAAAATACCATGGCTTGCCAAAACACTTATAACCCTCTTTTGGTTTCGCGTAGTCGGGTAAAAATGGTAATTCAATATTAAAAAGAATCATCAGATCGCGGTAAAATAAAGATCAAAACGAGGCCAAACTATTTGATACCAAACCGAACTTATTATTACCAGTGCCAAAGACAATTTCGCAACACGATGCACAATTCCGTGATCGCGTTCGCATATTCGCAATACTGCAAATTGCTGTCAGACATACACATACCTACATACTATGCATACTACACCAAATAATAAACGACCATTGTGTTACACTGCGCGGCTACTAGGCCACTCTGCTACAAACCGCATGTACTGCTCAAGGCGGCCACGCGATGTAATTAAAATGTCACTAGTGATTTTTCGTTTGTGGTGTTTCGTAGTAGATTCCACGATACACGCTCGTCAATGTTTCGGTTATTAAGCGGAGCTTTGGACTGTCACGTTACAACTAGATTTTTATTTTTTTTCGGATCATTCGCAGTTCAGTTTCTGTTTTTTTAATTCCAAAACGTGCTCAAAATAGCAATATTCCGATTGGCACCAATAAACTAGAAAAAATCTGAACATAGCTGACAACTGCAAGCGCCCTGATATAAGATAACTTGAACATAGTAATCTTGAGGGGGTGATCAGAGGCATGTCTGAGCATTGTAAAATGCTGATCTATCAGTGGGTACTGTAGGTAGATAATAATAATGCTTAAATAAAAATTTCATCTCGATATATGATACAAAAATCCTTAGTTTAAGAAACGTTTAAACTACCAACCCTGTGGCAGTTCTAAACGCTTTAGGTCCAGGTCTATGTGACAGTTCCATGCAAGGAAACTCACATTTAAACCATCGTTAATGGGGCAGGACCACACGCAGAATCGGCGGATGGACGCTGATTTGTGGTCGGTGCCGCCAACGAGGCGTTTCTACGTGAAATGTGACGGCGTATGCTGTGTTGTGGACATGAATGATGGTGATTCAGTTGGATAAAACTACTGAAAAAAAGGAGTAATGAGGTTCAAATCCAGTCGTGCACCAATGGGGTTTTCTTCTCAGAAATTGTATGAGCCAGTGCTCTCAAACGGTGAAGGAAAACATCGTGAGGAACCCCGCGACTTAGTCAGCTCCGTACATACTTAAGGCCGACTAGGCACAGATGATGGTATAGGTGCTACAAGCTTACTCCATCTAAATCATGTCCCAGGCACTGCAGCCTCCCGTACATCGGGGCAAAAAGTGACCCCTGACGCTGTACAAATCATCTAGATTAGATGAAAAAAGCCCTGATTATTATAAATATGATGATGATGATGAATAAACACTTAAAAGTCTCCCATATACGTAAGCATGACATTACCCAGTCATGGTCCAATTATTTCACAAACTCCACCAGATTAATAGAAGTTTCCCACATTCCCCGTATTTCCGGCCTCATTACTGATCTTGTTAGCTGCATTGTGGTTCTACTAACTAGACGAATCTTGAACCTTTTCTTGTGCCTGCTATTGTAGGCATGCGGAGCTTGTGAATACGAGTCGAGGACTTTACTTTTTACCAACCTTTTGAAAATACTTTAGGTAAGTACTTATTTCTAATATTTTGCATAGTTTAGTATTAGTTGTCATGGTTGTAGTCATTAGTTGTAGTCATGGTTGGCATTAGTATTATCAGCAATGAAATCTATACATAGGTACTAATTACATTTTGATTGAAATACAATAGGATATTTTGATTCTAAAATGACGCTATTTGGGATTACAGTGACTATACTTTAGTTGCGTGTATACTACTCAACTTTATTCTCTCGCTGGATGTCTCAAACACGTCTCGAAAAAAATGAAAACCACAGAAAAAGAATAAACTTTATGATATACTTTTATGATGCAGCCAGCCAAAGAATGGAACTCCTTGCCGGCGTCTGTGTTTCCGACTTCATATAACTTGTATGTATTCAAGAGACGAGTGAATATGTTTCGACCGTATCGTCCATACGCTTGCCTATAAATTATAAAAAAATTGCACCAATATTAACGTTACGAATAATAAAAGGCTATTTTTAAAAAATTTACGAGTAAATAAAGCATGTTACCACATAGTGAATTAACCTAAAGTGCGCATTATTAATACCATTAACGCACGCAAACACTTAAAAGAACATTGGAACATTAATTTGGCTTCTCAGTGCGCCCGCTGTGCTGCTTCTCGGTAGAGTAGGTGAAGAACGTGAACAGCAAGCTATAGAACACGTTAGAAAATATTAAAAATAAGATCATCAAAAACATTTCGAAGATCTATTCTATCATTTAGTTGTATAAAATAGAAGATGATTTGTAAGTTTTGCTTAATTTTGGTACTAGAAGGGGCTGTGTGACATAGCAATGGATAGAGAAGGCTCAAAATAGTTCTTGCCAAGCAACCAATGGAGAGACAATAATAGGCCTATGTTTAGCACATCAAGCAGCAGGGGTATTCCAATCTCAGTTGAACTGCAAAGTTTTATATCATGTCAGTTCATACTAATTCATAGTTATTCTGTAACTAAATAGTGACATTATGACGTCATTTAATTTGTTTTCGCGCATATTTTGCTGTCAAGTGTCTAAAAAGAATAATCACGTGGTACAAAATTGTACCACGTGACCTGAAGAAATTACACTGGGCAGTGAAATATAACTTGACAGCAAAAGATTGGAATACGGGGGCAGATAATGATTCCTTCAGATACTGGAGAAAAAAATTACAATTTTGCTATGCCTGACTTTAGTATGATTTTAAATATCCGTCTAATCACACGTACCTACCTACAACATAAACAGCATTGGCATGACTGACGAGACATTGTTTTGGAGGAAAATATTTAAAGAATAACACTCTAAGCCACTAGGAGGAGAAGAACCAAATACCTTTCCAGGAAATTGTAAAGTAGCTATTAACAAAAATGTAGTCCGAATGAACTCAGTGAAATAATGCCGACGCAAAGCACAAAGTAAAACACTTCAGGTCTCATCTCATTACTCTGCGCGTGCTAATAATTTTATTGCCAAGCTAATAATGCTACGGAGGGTATGCGGAAATTATTCAACAATTTGCTGAAAGGAAAATACGATGCAGTTTTATACAAGTTTGCGTGCACAAAGGCTTTTCCACACAGACCAGACGCGTTTGTTTTTTATCAATTTAATCGAAATTGGATATGAGCAAAGTTATTTCTCCTTGAATGTTCCAAGTTTTGACAGTCTAGTTATCTCCAAAAATACATGCAATTTCTATAAACTAAGAAGTAAATGGAGTACCTACTAGAGTTATTTTGAATAATTACATAAAAGACATGAATATAACTGAATAATACCATCATCACAATCGTCACATTGGCTTGTAAAAGTACACTGATATATAAATCCTCTACAAATCAGAAATATTCTGGGCGAGCAGAGAAAAAATATCAATAGCTTATTTTTGGGTGGTGCCGACTTCCTGGCACGAGCTTTAGCAGTGCCACATTCTCGTAGTTCGTCAGTTGGCGTGTACATTGCTGAGATAGCGATCAGCGCTTTCGTGAGCGCTATCTGCTAGTTGCATTTATTAGCTGCTTGCCTCATTGCGGTATTATGCCTGGTTATTTAGCAAGTGCCACAATGGAAATAACTCTTTGGGTCAGCACAAGTTTTGTTGTCTAGATTTGTCTAGTTATGTTTTAGGTTTTTATAGAAAAGTTTATTTTGATGTTAGGTGATAGCTAGCTGGGTAAGTTATGATTGACCATCCATTGCACAAGAGAAACACTGAAATTGACATTAAAAAAAACTGCTAATAGAGTAGGTAAGTACATTATTGTTTTATTTATTAAATACTAGTAGTTACCCGCGACTTCGTACGCGTCTACAGTTTCCGTGTACATTATATTATCTGTGCGTGTACCAAGCGGATACTTCTTTGACATTACACCTCATTACACCGAACTCGTACCTACTGGAATGTCAAACGCTAGTTGTTAGACCAAAGAGGTAGTACTACGCCCTGTCAAACTGACGTGACATGACATGACAATGAAATCCTCTTGCCAATTGGCGCTGCTAATCCTTTTCGTTCATTTTATCCTGTAGATCCTGTTAACTATTCGGGATAAAAAGTAGCCTATGTGTCAATCCAGGTTACGAACTATATATATGCCAGCTTTCATCCAAGTTGGTTCAGTAGTTTAGACGTGATTGAAACACAAACATCCAAACATCTAAACATCCAAACATCCAAACATCTAAACATCTAAACTTTCGCATTTATAATATTAGTAGGATTTTTATACCGAGTAAGCAACTGGTTTTGTCCGTATTCTGTAACCGTATTTTGATTTTGACGCGCTTTTGAATCCTTGTTGGTGTTTTTTTTTCAATAATCTATATTCACCTCAATAGCGTCTCAAGGCAAAGTCGCTCTAGCTAGACCACTATCCAGCCAGACCTGACCTACAGCCTCATCACACAAAGCTCGGTGCAGGTAAATGCAGTGATTACCGTCAGTGTAACTCGTTGTTGCGATACCATCGGACAAATGGCCCGGAACGAGCGATGGTCCGATACAGCTGCGTTAGTGCCGTTTGGTTCTATTAGTAACATTGCTGTAGCTAGCCCCGCCTGCTGATCAGCAGACGCAGGCGCAGGCTCGATTTCAGAGGAACTAATGGTATTTTTTAAATCCAAAGAAAAATAGTGTTTTGAAAGCTAATTGCTTAAATATTGTTTCCGTACTACCAACGTAGTATTGATTGTATTTAGCAGCGCATTTAAACAGAAAAGATTAAAGTGAAGAAAATTGTTTGGTGTAGGTAAAAACTTTAGCAAAAAGTTGTGCGAAATCAATACTAGCGACCTATCAAACAAGAAAATGACACATATGACATGTGTATGAATGGAAATTACAGTCGTGCATGGGCTTATTGTATTGATTTTTTTTTAGTTAATAGTACCTATAGTGTACTCAACCATTGAATTTTGTATCTATTGTCTTCAGCAAGGTTATTAGCGCGCCAACCGAGTGGTTCCGCAAAAGAAAGAAATTATACAGAAATGGAAGGAATATTTCATGCATAAAATGCTACGCAGTAAGTGCCTCTATCTCCATGATGTAGGGCTCGACATTTTCCCAACACACCCACCGTTCTCATAACGACAAAGAATGATCCTCATAAAGTCGGTATTCAGTAGTTTTTCGACAATAATCGCCCATATCTAAAAAAATTCGGTTATTCTCCCTTTATTGAGGAAACTTTGCCCAGCAAAGGCAATCGCGTAAAGATATAAACAAACATCTAAATCGAGAACGAAATTTAATAGCTCCCTATAATAACCGAATGAGGGTCTAAAAATTATCATAACCCGAACACTACTGGCGACCTTGAAGCAAATCTGTGCCACGCGAACATCTATCCGCTACTGAAAAATCAACTCTAACAAAGTCTTGATAAGGGTGAAAGGAGACGCACACAATAAGTAGGTTTTGAAGTACATCGATGCTGAAAGGATCGAGGACTTAGCCAATGTTTTATTCATGAGTGGAATTGGTGTTTGTCCAAATTTGACGTGCCGTATCTTGCAGCCAGGATTGAAATTTTGCCAATAAAAACTCACTTTATTTTACAGTTTGTGGGGTATTGTTTTGAGGCTTTGTGTGACAAAGGGTTGAAGTCTTTGAGGAGCTAATACAATTTTATGTCTTTTGTTTTGTCTCGTTTACTCTTGCTGTAAACGTTTTAACTTGATGTCTGACGTTTAACTTAATATATGTTCCGCTTATTAACCTTGCAGCTGTCGGGTAAAAAAAGGATATACAAAATTGACTCTTGTTTCGGTAACTGTGGTGATACTGTAGGTACGATAAAACATCATTTTCTTTGACATTGACACAAAAAATTTGATTCGTTTTCAAACAAAATTAAGTAGTCAGACGTAGTAGGTAAAGCGACCAAGGGCAGGTCAATTATTTCTTGAAAACCTGAATCTTACGGAGAATTCAATCTAACTTCTTGCTGGTCTATCTCCTTCCCACAAAAGTTCACATCTTAATTTATATTTTCGCGAATTCTCATGATTGTTTTTTTGGAAGATTCGAGAACATTAGATATTTTAGCGGGAGAAAGTTAAAGCAATTTCTGACCGTTGTTTGAAACTTTGCAATTGGGTTTTCGAACCGTAACCAAAGATGTAAAAATGTAGATGGGCTCAATTCAAACGACAGATTTTAAAAGGAGTTTTCTTTCAAAGAAAGTAAGAACGTGGAAAATTCGTGAAACAATTATTTTTTAATTAATTTATACTTTTGCATTTTCAGAGCACCGCTGATGCAAAACTTAATAAAAATCAATTAAAATAATTACCATTTGGCAACATGCTTAGCATTTACTCTCCAAGACGAATTTACTCTCAGCAAATACCGTGTAGGGTAACGTCAGTCATCTATCCTATCCTGCTTGTCTCAACGACATGCTTTTATAAGCTTTCAGCTAACGTCAAAATGAATGAAAATTTTCTAAAATATTGATATTGCCCTATCTATAGAATATAACTCATTGGTTGTAACCGTAATATTATTTTTGCATGTTATTGAGGAAGTTTTCCTTAATTATGATTTAATAACCTTTGTTTTAATTAATAGAATTTTTCGATAGATAGGTACTTATTTTTTTTATGTCGTTTATTTTTCACTTCAAACATATTTTTGTGGTTCGTTCGAAAAACAATGTTGAACTTAAGATTTGTCGCTGTACACGCTATTTTATTGACAATTTTCAAATAGGACACGTGAATAAAGAAGGCTTTCGAGGAATGAAGACAAATGCTTCGCGTTTTGTGCAGGCCATGGCCGTGTTTGGGCAACGTGACCCAAATAAGGACAGTCGGGAGAGTAGTTCTAATTAAGAGAGAATGCTCTTACGTGATCTTCCACTTCTCATACAAGCCAGTAGGTCTCTACCTACTAACTCTCAGAAAAAACACTATATGGAAACCGGTTATTACTGACTACTGTATAGTACTTAAAATGACATGTACCGACTAGATAAAGAACGTGCTAAAGAACGGCAATCCAACGTTACTGGCATTGGTTACAACTTAACATCAGGTGGCCCATCGGCTGGTGCCATCATTAAGTTGTAAAAAAAAAACCACCAATATCAACGGAGACATAACACTAAAAAAATAATTGTTTGTGGCGCCTACGTTTTAGTCCAGCATGCCTCCCCAAAAAACTCAAGTCCCTCATTAAAAAACACCTCTCGCAAGAAACAGAGCACCGTCCAAACCAGATTGACTGGCATTTATTTTATTTATCGACTACCCTCACTACCCTCTTTTACGGCCCGCCCCGCAAGCAAAGTGAATTTTGATGCGTTCCCTTTTATATGTCCCAATGAAACGTTTACTGTTCCAGTTTTTGTCTCCCCCGTCTTATTGAGCCGCTGAATGCCGGGATGTACACCAAAATACCTAAAACTAAAAATACCTATATTATAATAACATAGGTACATTAGTTGGTGAAAAAATTACCATATTGACCTTGATCAACTCTGGTTATGGACCCAAATAGAAATAAAAATAAAAATTACGTGATAAGTTTTATCTATGTAAAAATATCTCCAAGAGTTCGAGTACTTTTTCAAAAACTTGATAACTCAGTAATGTGCTTTAAAAAACACTTTGATGAAAACCTTTTAAAAAACAAATACGAATTTCACGTAGTTTTGAAAACAAAGTACCTAGGTAGCTACTATAAAGTTATCATTTCGTTTCTCAAGTCTCCAAAATCTGGATTTCGATCAAACCCAATAAGTATTATGTATTTTTTATGTATTCTGGTTCGCATCCCGGCTGTTTGTATTGCTTTGTTTTGAGCTCGGCTTCTGACGTCGTTACCGTTTCGTTTGGCGTCTCTCTGTATTCGGTTAGCACTTTATTGGACTTTGCGAGTGTTATATCGATTTATGTTTGCAGTAGAAGAGCTTGGTATAAAATAAAAGCTACATTTTGAGAAAATTTTACGCGGTCACGGAAATATTTATACATAGTGCTAAAATTATTTTCAATACTAAACCGTCTAATACTATTCAGTCACCTAAATCGGCTTGAGAGTTTTATTTACTTATTGGTCTAAATTCGTTTCGTGAATGTTTACAATGTGGTGCCGTGACTGCAGGATTAATACTTGCATTTTAATAGTTTGAAAGCTAAAGGTAGTTCCGATTACCAGTTCAGTAATAAGGCGGGTCTGTCCAAAAGCATGTTTTTGCATACATAACTTTTAGTACTTACATCCGACAGTAACGAGTAGACCGGAACGGACAGTGTTTGCGAATCCGTATAGTGCAGAAGCTGGAGGTGGAATTGCATCCGAAATACGAGGAAGTTCGGAACGGTGCAGTTCGCGTGAACTGCGCAAATAAAGTACAGTAAAAGAGATAATTGGATATTCGTAGTGTTGTTTTTTTGAATAGGAGTTATTAGTATTGTTTTGAGCGATGAGGTGGTTTCAACTTTAAACATTTTATTTAAAATTGGGCACAATATTCCTTAGAAAATACTTATACCTATATTATTTATTACTCACTAGGTAAGAGATTTTTATAGCTAACAAAAAATACAAAAGAATTTATAATCTCTTGGTTGATCAAATCATTTTTATCTCTCTTCTTTCTTATTTTCACTGAGAAAAACACACAAATGTGACCTTCCACTGCAAAATGAAGAAATACAGTTGATCCTTGGTAACATATGTCTCTACTGCCCCAAGATACGATCAGCGGATCATAAAAATGGTAATTCAACTCCTGACCTATACGAAAGATATACAGGACACAAAGAATCAATCGGCAGAAGCTGTTTTCGTTTTCAATCAGCGTCGGCCCTCGGGAGGGGACGTCGTAACGCAATATACCCCACGGACTTACGGAACCACTATTTTAGTTTAGATGTGATTTTGTAGCTCTTTTTTACACTATGATGAGTTTTGGCGGTTTTACTTATTTATTACATCGAAACACCAATACAGTGTTATGTACAAAAACATTTTATTTAAACATTTGCGGGAGACATGGAAGACACGAACTGCAGGGGTATTCCAATCTCAGTTGAACTGCAAATGTTTAAATCATGGTCAGTTCATACTAACTCATAGTTATTCTGTGACTAAATAGTGACATTATGATGTCATTTAATTTGTTTTCGCGCATATTTTGTTGTCAAGTGTCTAAAAAGAATTATCAGGTGGTACAATTTTGTACCACGTGATCATTCTTTTTTATTATTTTTTATTTTTAATTACACTGGGCAGTGAAATATAACTTGACAGCAAAAGATTGGAATACGGGGGCTGGGGCCTAATTCTCACTTCGGCAAAGAGTTTACTCTAATAGGGATGACATCAAAATAACATCGAAAACTCGTTTAACTAGTGGGTAAAACGAGTTTTTCGCCGAGATATGACGTCATCCCTATTAGAGTAAAATCTCTGCCAAAGTGAGATTAGAGCCCCAGGCTTGTCGATTCCAATTGCAGTACTATATTTATTAATGTCGTCTGTAATTATAAGATTATGGTTTGTTTAGAACGTAGGTACTAGGTAGCGCGGTGGGAGAACTCGCTTCGAACATTACATTTGAAAATTGATATTTTTATATATTTTTTATGTATTTATGTATAAGATTACTAACATAATTATTTGTTTTAATATAATGCACGTGACTCGACATAACTCAGTGTTTATATCAATAAACTAATAACAACTTCATTTGTATACCTACTAGATATGAGCGCCGACAGCAAGTCGGTCGGCGGCGGCGCGTCGGCCTCTGAGGGTCGGCGGCGGCGGCGTTTTCGGCGCGGCGTGACTCTATAGCGCCACCTAGCGCCCTACATAAGAACTACTAGAACTACGCCCTAATCGACACAGACAAATCCTAGATTGCGCAATCGAAGTTATTACAGAGTTTGAACATAAGTAATACCATCGAATACCATCCATTGGTCCTCGGACCCCAAGCCAAAGGAAGTAAAAATCCCTGTTGACGTAACTGCGAAGTTATGCATAGCAACAGCCATCATCATCATCATCAACCTATATTGGTCGTAGGTCTCTCCCAAGACGCGTCATTGAGCTCGGTCTTCGGCTCTTCTCATCCAGTGTTTGCCGAAACATTGACACATTAACATTTCGCAGATCAGCGCTCCATATCGCCGGAAGGCGTCCTATACTACGTTTGCCTAATGTGGTCTTCACTCAAGTTTTAGTTTGCTCCTATGATTGTCGGTGCTATCGCAAAATTCGCAAACATAGCCGGCCCACTGCCATTTCCGCCGGGTAAGTTTCTAAGTTGTAGCGACAACCTTGGTTCTCTGTCGGATGACTTCGTTACGGATTCTATCCTTGAGAGAAATTCTGAGCATAGCTCTCTCCATAGTTCCCCGAGTGACTTTCAGCTGCTGGACCGGCCGTACTGTCAGTGTCTACGTTTCAGCAGCGTAGGTCATGACAGGTAGGACGCATTAATTGAAGACTTTCATCTTCAGACATTGCGGAATGGGTGACTTGTCGGAGCTTTCCAAACGCAAATCAGCCCAGCTGAATTCTCCGGTTTAGCTCTTTCTCAATGTTGTGTCTACCAAAACGCAGGGTCTGCCCGAGGTAGACATATTCCTGCACAACTTCGAGAGACATTCCGACGACAGTGATTGGCTCTGGGGCTATACTATCATTGATCATAATTTCCGTCTTATCCAAGCTCATGCCAATCTGTGGTAAAGCATCAGCTAAGCTGTTTAGCATCTGTTGTAAGTCCTGCAACGATTCCGTAAATATAACGATGCCATCAGCAAATCGTTAGTGTGAGATATATTTGCCGTTAATGTCCATTCCATTCCATTCCAACTCAGCGTCTTAAACCAATTTTCCAACGCGCTCGTATTTAAACAATTTCTAGACTTGGACGGACATAGTGGCATCGATATATAAAGCGTCTCAACTCTTCGATGCGATGCCAATACATCGCATCGTTGTAAGAACTGTAGAACAGCCCAGGTTTCAACAGAGTCAAAAACCTTCTCATAGTCCATAAATGCTAAGCACATGGGCTGATTATACTCTTCTGATTTTTGTATGATCTGCCGCATTGTGTGAATGTGGTTTATGGTGCCAAATCCGCTATAAAACCCAGCCTGCTCCGTTGTAAAAAACTAGTCAAACCTTCACGCAAGACGGTTTGAAATAATCTTGGAAAACAGTTTGTAGACAAGGCTCAAGAGTGAGATTGGTCTATAGTTTATCAATAAAGCTTTGTTGTCTTTCTTGATAAACAACACAACGACACTCTTGCTCCATAGCAACAGTACGTACTAGGATTAAAATAAGAATTCCTGACTTTAAATGAAATGAAAAACTTTATTTGATAAAACACAGTACCTAGTAGGTACATTAGAATGTGTAAATCAAACATTCACAAATCTCTATAAAGGACTAGGCTCTGATATTTAGGTCAGAACCGGGACCTACTATGCCTCATTTAGGTTTGAATTGAACAATTTCTTTCGCTCGGCGCGCCGACTGCCATGGTCGGCGGCGGCGGCGCGAGTGAATACCCCGGCGGCGGCGGCGCGCCGGCGTGGCGCTCATACCTAATACCTACCAACAAAAAAAGTTGTAAAAATTTCAACATTTTCATAATCCCTGAGAATATCTGGAAGAAACTGAGGCACGTTCAAACATTTTATAAAGAGAAAGGTAGATAAGGAAGAATCGATCTCTCCTAAATCCGGCCAAAGTGTGACTTCATTTTATCCCAGCACCTCGTAAATGTGTTGAGTTTAAAAATATTGCCGCTAAAGATTCATACCTACGGCTTAAATAAATATATTGCCAAAATCCCGCCGGAGCAAAAAACCCTTAGCCTTTTTGAGATAATGTCTGACTGCAAGATTAAAGGCGTGGGTCGAATGTTTCAGAAAAATTTTGATTAATTTGAAAAATATGCAAAATTATAAGCTGTCAGGAACGAGGTATTTTTTAAGATTCCTGGATTTATGCTTTCCGTTTTGATAACTGTTGTTATTTTATTAAAAGGTTGGCTTTGTTGGCTTAGTGGAAGCTAATATCTGGCTTTTGATAAACGGGAAACAAAAAAATCTACGTACCACTGACACTGAGATGCTTACATTATTTTTCTTTATAATATTTTCTTGTTCCACCAACTAGTTTCCACTGAATAATATATGTTTTTGATATTCTCAAAGAATATATTACGCCTTTCGTGGGCGTGATTTGAATAGCTTTGTATCTACGTTAGGAAGATAGGCTTTGTTGAGTGTAAACTACCCTCATGGGACAATGCGGGAACTGGTAGTTTTGAGAAGTAAAATCGAGTACTTATGCCGCCGTGGTGTTAGTTTTTTTTACGGTTTGGCCTGGGTTTTGACTTGATTTAGCATACCTAATTTTGATGCATAATAATCAAGTGAATCTTTACCTAAACAGGATTGTACTCACAATTTTACTCAGTAATTACCTACTCTTTCTATTCAACCTTCAACTTTAATTAAGAATTCAAGAACCTTCGTTCCGAAGATGTCTTTGAACAGAAATTGAGTGAGTGTAAGCACACTATTATTGATTGACTAATTATAACGTACCTAGATATGTTGTAGAGTAATGCACCTACCAGGTATATACTGCGACCTTATTTCGTTACCTATAACTTAAAAAAAAATGTTTATTCAAGGAACAAGGTGTAGTATTACAGATTGTCGGTGAAACGATGATGTCCGCAGAAGTGTATAACTGTGTCGCAGAAACCAACGCCTTTCTCAAATACAAAAAAATAAAAAACAAAAAAAAATAGTAGGCGTACCAGAAAGAAAAAACTAATCAATAACTATAATAATATAATTAAATTGTAACGGAATATAGGGACTGGTTATAATTTGGATAATTCTTTTTTTGAAACAAATTATTTCCTGGAAGCTTCGTAGGGGAATATTTACAACGCCCGGAGCTTATTTTATGTACACACTCTCAACGAAAATGTATGTATTCATGATATTATATTTATATTGAAATGTTAATAACTCTGCATCACCTATTTTGCTACAGTTCTTTCTTTGTGCCTGTTTGTTGCACACACGTAGCTTAGTGTTAGCTACTCACATTTTTTCAAAGAAATATCTTGATTTAGTAGCTACCTACTCTTAGCATTATTTGGACGCTTTACCAAGTCCGTACCTGAAAAAAAAATTAGTTTAAATGTTAAAATTCACCATATTTTTCATGTTACTTTATAACTGCAGAATTGCATTTATTTAAACCTTGCGTTAACGCGTGCTGAAAACAAAAAAACCCAATAAATCTTCTCTAAGTCTAAATAGCGCCCGGAACAAAGCCCATACACGGTACCTAATAAACATGGCGATAAAACCGCAGACAACAAAAGTAAACAGGACATCCGCTTCAAAAACAATGCGTAGTACCAACCGTACAAAAAAAATATTTTGTTCACCAAACGAATTTCGCGCAGTCCAAACAAACTTTTTGAGCAGGACCGTGCGGAAGCGGTCGCGGAGGATGGGTTTTCGAACGGAATTTTTCACGGAACGCTTTTTTTGCCCCCCGAGGTAATTCGGTTTAAAATATCGACGCGTCTGAAGCGAGAAACGGCTAACTGCATTTTTAACGATAGGGAGAATTAAGAACGGAATAGCTGAATACCTTAAGCACTAGTTTTATAAATACTTTTGTAGTTAAGAATATTGCTGGCAAAAAATATACTAAGCATCAAACATTACCTTTCTGCATCGTAAGTATCAAAAACTATGACAAAAAAATTGGAGGACGATCTACTTACCAAGGAAATTCTAGAATAGCATAAGTAGGTACATTTTTGACAATTCTGTTCTCTCTCGATTTTAAAATATCAAATAGTGACCGCAGATAATGCACAAAAATCTCCTACGTAAATAAACAGTGTGATGAAAAAAGCTCTAAAACAAACGCCTTACCAGCGCCTATCCAGCGTTTTATAGCGGCTAATAAAGTTTGCGTCCCAGCGAAGACTCCGGAGGAAATGTTATTAAATCGGAGACGTAGACGGTGACGGAACGCTTCTCCGGACCAAGGGAGTAGAGCAGGAGCTCGTGGCACATCCACCACAGCACAATCACCGTTTCGCTGTTACCTCTGAAGTAAGGAGCAACAAAGATTGCGCTTGCTATTGAAAGACTGTTGTGTGAAAAAATGCACTTACCTCCAATTCGACCCAAAAATCGGTTCAAAGATACGCCACGAGTGTTTTGGGTTTTATCCATAAAACCCAAAGCACTCGTGGCGTATCTTCACTGATTATCTAAGTTAAGCGTCGTTCTGCGCGGTCACTATTTGGGTGACTGCTGACACGTTTGGGCATGTTAAACTTTCGGTCCCAGCTCTAGCAGTCATTAAGAGTAAAGGCGGCCTGAAATCTCCGTCACCAGAGTTGGCCTCTGACTCATACAAAAATTAAAGTTTCTTTTCGTTTCTGTGCTCCTCTCTGCTCTCTTCTTTCTTGTCGTGTCTCTCGCTCTTGTCTTTTGCCATAGTGTTTCTACCACCAGCTCCTGGCCTATCCGTCTGGCTCCCGTCCAGACAGACGGTGGCATGTGAAGTTGCATTACGTAGGCACGCCATCTCGCCCTTATTTTATGTTGCACAAACATATCTTTTTGGAAACGTGTACGGACTTAAGCTATGTTCCAAGGAGCGCGACTGCGGACTTTGTTCCATCTCAGATTTACTTATATCTTATGCCAATTCCGAGCAAACAAATACAAATATATTATTATGAAGTCTCGGCACCCCTGAAAACCAGCGCTAAAGGAGCCACCGTGCACCTTTAGCATTTGCTGAGTGGGTTCCTTTTTTACGCATGTTATCGTTTTATTATTAAGTAAATAAGTATGTACCTTATTGTGTGTTGCGTAAATAAGTGCGTTATTATTTAGCATCATCAAAGGAATCATTTTAAGCCTTGTAAAAGTTCGCTAAAGTTTCATAGAGGTTTTCAAAGAATTTTTTTTTGTAGGTTTAGTTTTGTTGCATTGCTCGTTCATGATGGGAGAAAAGTTGCCTATGACTCAGTTTCATCATCATGCAGGCTTATTTAGTTTAAATTATTTAAAAAATACTCAAGGACCTAGAACTGCATTTTGCTCTATCGACGTTGTTTGCGACTCTACGTTATAATTTAGAAAAGTTGGTACATCTACACGATGATCCTCTAAAAACACATTTCAAACTCACATATTCCCAATTATTGCGTCCATATTTTCAGATTTGCTGAAATGATTTTGATTTGATTGAATTGGGCTTACAGTGCGCAAATATAGATGGCACAGTTTTACAGAACAGCTGTGTTATAACCATAACCATACAACTACTGCTGTTATTTTGTGTCAGATATGTTCATGTACAAAAAAGACAAAATAAGCCGATTGTTTACCAGCAGGGGTATTCCAATCTCAATTGAACTGCAAAGTTTTAAATCATAGTCAGTCTCACTAACTCATAGTTATTCTGTGACGAAATAGTGACATTATGATGTCATTTAATTTGTTTTCGCGCATATTTTGCAGTCAAGTGTCTAAAAAGAATGATCACGTGGTACAAAATTGTACCACGTGACCTGAAGAAGTTACACTGGGCAGTGAAATATAACTTGACAGCAAAAGATTGGAATACGGGGGCAGCTCATTTCTCCTGTATTTTTTTGTATGGAGAATAATCCGTTATGTAAACTTCCCGCTAGGGGCGCTGCTCAAATTTCTATACAAGATATAGTTTACGTGAACTTTGTAGTACGTAAAACGTATATTGATAATAGAAATTGTATGACCTTTTCTAGTCTTCTTTTAATCGTTTTCGATTGCAAGTTATTCTATGGTATATTTTTAGACCGTATTTTAGCTACGACCATCAACTACCCTAGCTATTACAGCCCGGCTGTGTGTGTGTGTGTGTGTGTAGGTCGTAAATGGTTTTTATGGTTCGAGATGTATGTAGTCGCGGGATTGAAGGAGGAATGTGGGTCGTAACGCAACTTTTGATGGAGCGTGTAATCTCTGCGGGGTAAGTACTTATGTGATAGGATGATAATTGATTCATTTACACGATAAGCTCATATCTTTTTAACTGGAAGTTACTGTAGACATAAACCAAGTTTTATTTACTATTACGTACACTATACTTACAGGTTAAAAATTACACATACGTACCTTAAAAAAAGGAACAAGACAATTTTGAGAAAATGATTTAAATTCTTAAATGCGTTTCTTCTTAGCACGTTAGCACTAACCTTTTTCTCCACACTACACAAAGGTTAGCTGGAAGAAAATGCTAAATAGCATTAAGCTCGCCTCTTTACCATTTTTTTTATGTGCAATAAAGAATTTTCTAATCTAATCTACCTACCAACCCAATAGTGAGTAATGTGTATATGTGTGCTACGGCAGCTACTCTACTCAGCATTTTGCCTACTGTTAGCAGTAGACGCTGGTATTTACGATATAAGTACTTATGAAATAAAAGTCAGCGCTAATATTTTTGAATGTATTAACAAACATGTGTTTAAATTTAATGTCGTCCATGCATCCCCACCCTGTATTCATTAGAATAAGCCTTCGGTGAACCTTCTTAGTAAAGTTATAAATTTAATTGTTCTAGTACTCTTGGTACTTGACCGATCAACATCATTTAGAATTCTGTTTATTACGTAAATGTCACTCCTTGGTATAAACAATGTCGGGTTTTATATTCAATTCTATCACAAATAATACTGTCTGGTAAGTTTGCTCCGTGCCTCTACTTACCGGATGCTATGGTATTTGGGACATGATATAAATGAAGAAGGGTGGCCCGGTGCCTATACCACCCTCTCACTAAACCTTATAAGAGTAGAGCTCTTACAGAAATGACGGTCATTACGTGCAGGGATGGCTTAGCCGCGGGTTTCCTCACGATAATACTACTTGATGCTTGCAATCTGTCATAAATGACATACCTAGTGCTAATGCGGACACGTGCAAAATCCGGGGAAGTGCCACAGTGCGCCTATTTCTGCCGCCAAGCAGTGATGCTCGCATTGCTGTGTTCCGGTTTGAAGTGTATCGGTTCCGGTGCAATTACAAGCACATGAGACTTATAGATGTCTCAAAGTGATGGACGCAGTGCATTGACTCGTTGGACGTACCCTGTAAGGTTACGATACGAGGTGATGTTGCTAGCTCTCAAAGACGTAGTTAATTCAATGAGCAATGACTTCTGCAGCTTAGTCGCGTGCAAAAATCTCCTCAGTTAGGTACTTTTGTACCACTTAATCCCTAAGCTCTCCTTTCATATTTCATTTCCAAGTTTCTAATAAACTTTAATATATAAAATGAAGAAATCTGAGCGCGCAAGCACCTCCGTATCTTGCAAAAATAAATCGCAATTTAAAAATAAGACACGAAACTTGCAAGAGCTTTCACCGCTACCATCTGAACATGTTTCAAATCGTTCCTTTGAGATATTATCATCTCCTCCATCCAAAATACACCTTGAAACTAGCAGCGCAGAATTCAATTTCCTGCATCTACATTCTGAGTATGCGGAAGTCACTCAAGCGAATATAGCCCCTATTGCTTATGCATAAATCACATCTTTCATACCCAAATATGTGTATGACTGTCGTCATAATCTCCAGACGTGGAAGGTAGATGTGGTTTGTGGATTGTGATCTGTGGAGATCCTTGTTTCTGCCACAAATTGGTGGCCAAGTGGTGTTTTGTACTTTCTATTAATTTGATTCAGCTTTTAATATTTAATTTTGTATATACCAGGACTTATTTTGAAGCTGATAATTAGCATTAATTCGAGTGTATTATGGAGGCATTTTACTTACCACACCAAGTTTTACGCCGAAACTGAAATCACCGGTAAGTGATTTCTGAAAAATACATCAAACTTATGTCATAAAATTATTTTCTTCTATACAAAACCTATAAAAAACAGAGGTACAATCCTTGACATATAATAATATGACACAGCTCTGCGCGTGCGACCAACTAAATCAACAAAACATTTGAAAAATGACGAATCCTCGCCATCGCGAACCAATAAAACCATTGATAAATTCCTCTCACGTGCAGGCAGCTACAACAAAAGTTTGTAAATAAATAATATCGAATACCCTCGAGTGGGAACATAAAGTTGGCATGCACTACAGCCGCACTAAACAATGATAGATTGGGTAATATCTAGGTTTGAAGACAGGTATGCTGATAGAGGGGAATTTAATAAAGTATTGTTACAAGGTATTCTTACTGCCTTAGGTAGTGAAATTCTTCGTAAACTTTGAATACTTGGAACCTGAAAGTGGTAATACTTATAGGAAAGATTGGTTTTGTAAGTTGGCGATACACGGGATGAAAAACCCGTAAAATCAATAAGATCATTTAAAGTTTCTCAAAGACGCAGTTTAGTTTCGTAAACTTTAATAGCTACATAGTATACAAATAGTCCTATGATTTTCTTTAATAAGTACCTTCAGTTTTCGAAATTTCTTTTTCTATAAATAATATTCAAGGATATGCCGCCAATCTTGAACTGCCTCAAATGAGAAACTAGCCCTATTATGCTAGAAATATTTTATTTTCTAGACCGTTTGTTTTGACCACAACAACATAGTATACTTACAATCTGGAAGTCAGATAAAACTTTAAACTTCAAAGTTTCCAAGTTACCATTCCTTTAAAAGCTAAAGTACTTACCTATTTACTAAATTTCAAGTACGGTAGGTATATTCCTTTATTTTCCCGTTTACCTTAACGTGTAATACTAAAATTTTATATCGATACCGTATCGAGCTGTATTGAGCCATATCGTGGCTTAATGGCCCATTCTTAGACTTAAATACCTACATATGTTGAGAAGTCTTGCTTAGAAAAATGCTTTGAAAACTTTGAAACTACATTTTTATGTATTTCTACAAAGAGCCTGCAGGTACGTGTTCTAAAATAAAGCATTTTTTAGTAAGAATATAATTAAAAGTTATTTAGTGGACACATAATGGTTTTTAAACTTTATTTTAATTTGATGACATTTTATTACTCACTGAATATCAACAATGACTAATGTATTCACTAAAAACTATCAATCCTATCCCCATTGTAGGCATCCGTCAAGCGTGACCACACGATTTGTTATTTCAAATGAAAAATACACTAATAAATCACTAGAAAATGAAACGAGTCCATTGCTGCGTATTACTTAGCCATTAGCAGCTCACCGCTGTGTAGCGAGTGATGTATGGCGCGCGTGATTTATGTGCCGGACATGACTTTGTTTGTTTTTAGTGGTTCACGGTTTACCAATGGGGGTGGAAGGATTATGTCTTCGTCTGTGCCAAAAATGTCTGTCGTCTTGTGACATTCTGCTTAGGAAATCGACTATTTTTGTGGTGTTTTTATTTTGTTTGGATGAAGAACATTATGTCGCAATCTGACTTTCATTCCTTGAGACCCGAGCACAGAAATAAAATATTACTTCATAGCCTGGGTAAGTACCTACCAAGTATCGACTATCACACGCAATAAGTCACTAACTTCTCAGGGAAATAAATCTAATGAGATTTTTACCATGCCTGGTTGTTACCAGTTGTTGCATAAAATCAAATTTTGTTTCAGTAAAACATACTTTTATGCATCTAGGTTATACCACAGAGGTACCTATCTTAGTTTGCACGTATATAATTGTATCTGTACCTAGTTAATAACTCATTATAATATCCAATAAACCTGCGATAAATCCATTTAAATAGCTCCATTAACTTATCTAACGCCAAATTAATTATGCTTCGAGCCGGAACATTATTTACTCAAACCAATTACGTCACTAATAGCCGGCTGACCGCATGTCATTATGATTGGGCATACTGTTGAGTCGGCATATTGGCCGGCTTTTAATAAAAGTCACGGGGACTTTATAGCAAAACTTGTTTCGCCTGAATCAATCCGTTTTCATTCAAAATGACAAAACAAATCCGCTGAAAATGTGAGACACTTACATGAGAAAGAATCGTGTAAAACGTCTATGTGGTACGGTAATGGTGGAACCGTTGAAGATTAGCGCGATTGGGCTCCTGCCCCCGTATGCCAATCTTTTGCTGTCAAGTTATATTTCACTGCCCAGTGTAATTTCTTCAGGTCACGTGGTATAATTTTGTACCACGTGATCATTCTTTTTAGACACTTGACAGCAAAATATGCGCGAAAACACGTCAAATGACGTTATAATGTCACTATTTAGTCACAGAATAACTATGAGTTAGTATGAACTGATGATTTAAAACTTTGCAGTTCAACTTTGCAGTTCAAGTTTGATTGGTATACCCCTGCTGGCTCTCTGTCGATATCGTGAAGTATCGCGTCAGTTGCAGTATGAATAAGGGACCACTCTCTTAACAGTAAATTATTTACACTACACCGAAACAATTACAGTCGCTTATGAAAAAAATGTTGACTTAGCTACCTCCTCTCAAACTGCTATACAACGATTAACTTTCCTTCTTTGTTTGGTTTTGACACTGAGTAGCTTCCCAACGTTGAGGCGGGTTTATTGGGTGAGAATTTTCCTGATCTTCCTTAACGTCTTTGAACTTTTACAAGACGTTTGAAAGGGGATTCTAGCTATGACCGTTAATTTTTTATTACTTTAGACATAGTTTGTTACTTAACGCTTTAACGGTACTGCTACGCAGATGTAAGTTACGTTTACGCTACGTAACGCGTAATGGCGTCAATAGCACCCAAAACGTGGTCACAAAAAAGCACATTCATTAGTGGCTTTAGCAAGTCAGTGTCAAACGGCCATCCTGGTTATGGTATCAGCTGGCTGCAGCCGAAATGCACTTTACCGGCTCCATCAGGTGATTCATAGCCTCGTCTAATATTGATGGACAGCTCCTGTCGCCGCCAGGATCTATTGGCAATACCATCACGATCACTGCACTGCCCCCCTATGCCAATCTTTTGCTGCCAAGTTATATTTCACTGCCCAGTGTAATTTCTTCATTCTTTTAGACACTTGACAGCAAAATATGCGCGAAAACACATCAAATGACGTCATAATGTCACTATTTAGTCACAGAATAGCTATGAGTTAGTATGAACTGACCATGATTTAAAACTTTGCAGTTCAACTTTGCAGTTCAACTTTTATTGGCATACCCCTGCTGATGTATTTTTAAAGCGAGGTGAATAAGATTTGGAGGTAGCTATAGTACGTTTAGTAAGTAGCTTTTGCACCGATCTTGAGTCTAGGACGATATAAGAATACATGTTTTATAGAAAGGAAACGAATGGAGGAAGTTATTACGAAAAATATCTACATATTATTTTAATAGGTGATAAGGTGGTATAAGAATACTGTTCCAGTATGTTTATTTCCAAGATTTGAGATAAGTATGTACCTGAGATTTATTAAAAACACTTAACCCACAAGGCTACAGGCTTACCTTCATAAAAGCATAACAAAGTATCATAACCTAGCCTATTCACTTATTTCATTCGTCAAAACTACTACTACTACTCATAAAAACATTTTTTATATCAGTACACATTACATGTTAAAGGTGTCTTCACACTAGGCCTGTTACTGGCGGCAGTACCGATAAAATGTAGCTTACTAAATCTACGTTTATACCTTTCTTTATCAAAAGGCAGCCAACAATTTCCCCGGCAAGGTAGAGCAATGATCTGCGAAAAGTAGCTTAGATGAGAAGAGCGGAAAATCGTGCCCAGTGCAGTGTTTTGAGAGTAAACATCAGGTGGGCCATCGGCTTGTTTCATCATTTAGTTGTGTAAAAAAAGCAGTGGACCAATGTTTGTGGGTTAGTCAAAGTCAAAATCTCTTTATTCAATAAAATCACAAGGATCATTTTGAATCGGATAACGATGGTCATCAGCGACTTTTTGTAAGTATCTCATTCTACCATCTTGTTTGTCTCCCTTTTTTGAAGTCTTGCTGTTACATGTTACATGATTTTGTAATTAAATACGTCTAAATGCAACTTACGAGTGGAAGACTTTTGTCGTCACTTTCGTCAATTCCATTCCATACACATAACGCGTCAGAAAGAGCGTCGTAAATTATTTATGTGTTCAGCACAATTTGCTTTGATTGTGTCCCTGCTCGTGTGTTCAGTGTTATTCATGGTTTTACTGCTTCCGTTTTCATGTATGTGGAATGGACTCTTTGACTAACTTACGAAAAATTAGGCGTAAGCGAATTTCGGCGATTTTTTGGTACTCAGCATTGGTATGCCAATCAAAGTTGAACTGCAAAGTTGAACTGCAAAGTTTTAAATCATGGTCAGTTCATACTAACTCATAGTTATTCTGTGACTAAATAGTGACATTATGACGTCATTTGATGTGTTTTCGCGCATATTTTGCTGTCAAGTGTCTAAAAAGAATGATCACGTGTTACAAAATTGTACCACGTGACCTGAAGAAATTACACTGGGCAGTGAAATATAACTTGACAGCAAAAGATTGGCATACGGGGGCAGAGGTAACGAATACAACAACATTACAATAGATTTTTCTATATCTAAGTATTGTGTACTAGCAGTTATCCGCGACTACGAAAAAAAAGTAACCTAAAAATTACTGAAAAAGTAGCCTATGTGTTCATCCAGGTTACGATCCAAGTTTCATCCAAATCGGACCAGTAGTTACAGCGTGATTGAAACGCAAACATCCAAACATCTAACTTTGACATTTGTAAATAGTAGGATTGTATAAGTTGAAACTTTTGTAAATCTAAAATAGTGACCACTTTTAGGTCTGTTACATAAAACAAGCAGCAAAAAATACGCGACAGCTTTAATTGCGATGAGTGAACATATTGTAAACCTATCGCGATTAAACAATAGCCTCGTAAGACGCGAATACTGCAAGAAAAAGTTAAATTGATACATTTTGAACAAGTTTACGCATCGTCACAGAGAGTTGGGTTGAAGTTACAATCTTTGTTCTATGACAATCCCGGCACGATAACCGTTCTTTTATGAAATTTTAACATTCATTCGAAACATTCACGTGATTTTGTTACCTGATTGACGAAGATTCTAAATGATCCTTGTGATTTTATTGAATACAGAAATTTTGACTTTGACTTTGAATACGATAAATTGATTTTAGACATAGAAATGACCTAACCTAAATGAATTAACCTAGTAGAAAATATTTTTTTTAGATTCAATTCTTGATGAGTATATTATATTTCGTTTGCGGAAATTATTATTGATGTACCTTCCACGGATGTCTCACTACCTGAAACGAGAAACCGACCATAACGACCTATGTTTAACTACCTATTTACTTATTTTGTTTTGTATAATCACTTTCTTTTGACTACGACTATGTAAAGACGAATTATTAGATTTTACAACTAACAAGAAGCACTCTACAAAATATTATAAGTTGTAGTTCTATATATTATAAGTATGTATTTACAAAAATAAGTATATAAGTATTCTATCGGCATCTAGTTCCCATATTACAAGCTTTGCTTAGTTTGGGACTAGAGGGCGTCGTATGAAATGTCCATCAATATTTTTTTTATTTATTTATTATAAAAAACTTTCAATAATGACAAGATTTCTACCATTCCCGTTTCAATTTATTTCCGCACGCGAAAATCACGGAAAATATTCCATGCAGCGAATAAAATGACGGTGTTTTTTATAAATATTTTGCCAATATTCAAATGAACATCCAGCGCCGCTTCCACCTCGCTCGAAAACTTTTTTTATAAGTTTTAATCAAAACATTCCGCCGGCGTCACTCAGGGCGTGACGGCTCTGCTTATATTAACATAATACATCGTCTTATTACCAAGAATATTGTTTTTTTCGGCCCGCCCTTAAGGTAAATACTTGAAGCTAATAACCACAAGTTTAGATGTGAAACTCCATAGCGGTTGCAGTAACACTAAGCTTTCGAGACAAATCTATCGAATACTTATAATAATACAAGTTAAATAAATGTAATATAATATTAGGTTGAATTAAAATAATGACTGGATTCACCGTTGACATAATATCATGCAACTTTGATGCACAAGTTATATGACATTGTAGGTACGACATAGTAATTCTGATACCTGCCAATTCTTGAATAATTCACAATTCATTTATTTGTTTATAAACACTTTTAACAATTAGTTAGCTGCGATGCAAGGATTCTGTTTGGTGCACAAACATTGTGAAGTTTTATATTTTGAGGAGTTTCATGTCTATACGCTAGCACTATCTTGTACCACATTGTAAATATTACCCATTGTCTGCCTGAACCTTTGCAATACTTGTGCAATATTTCTAAATGTTTACTTGTATCATTTACATGTTAACATGTCATAACCTTGTTATTTGCCGCAATATGGATAAAGGAATTGTAACCTTATGAGGCTCATAAATAAGATCCACTGCTATGCAGCTTTCAAAAAGCACTATCAGAATATAAGATGCTGCTGTGTAAAAGATTGCTCTAGAAATCAACATAAAGTTGTTAAATTAAAATGATAGTTAAAGTCAGTATCAGCATTTCAGGAAATTCCATCGCTAAATAATAAATAAATCCCAGATAAAGCTTATCGGAGCATTTAACTACCGGACATTCTGGACAGTGACGATTTTACAATTAAACTAATGATAACGATCTGACGCTCTGAAACTCTAGCACCGGTTTCGATACTCTTCTGGGTTCAATTCTTCTTATTTACAATGGTAAACGTTCTATTTAGTTCCAACTATGTGCTATGGTTCAATCAATATTTAGCTTAGCTGAAACTTTACTGTGCAGCTAGATCGTTGTTCACTAGTACAATAAAAAAATGTCCAAAACAAATAAAAAGTTATGGCTCAGCTACGATTCAGCTGTCAAGTTTGATAGCAGAATACTTAAAAACACATGAAAAGCTACGGTTCAGCTGCGTTTTAGCTGACAATTTTTTTGGTAGAATTGGCCTCCACAACAACTGGTGTCAACTTCTTATGAAAAGCCTTATTATGTTGGAATCGCGAAAGATGATCGACTGTTTTGTGTAAATCAGATATTTCTTAATACCACAAACTTCGTAAATGCTAAGATCAATCTTTATGCCCCTTCGTTTATCGCTAGTAAAACAATAATATTTTATTCGTCTACTCTATAACTCCAAGTTTCGATGGCCGTCAACAAAAACTTTTATATTTCTCTAATGGACGTCATGTTTCTATCATATCGAGAGATAACCTACATTGTCATGGATTGAAATACATGCAGCTAGTACACTTGGATGGAACATATTTTATACCAGACGTGCTAGTTTAGCTAGGGTCAACGCTTATGTAATTTATTTGTTAGGAACACCGACAAAGGTAAGATGAGATTGCAAAGATAAAGATAATGGACTTAAATCTATGTGATTCTTCAATTAAAGGATGCTGCAGCATGCACTAAAATATATATCTAGGCTTAACTAGACTGTTATTGGAGACTACTCCATCTAAACATTGTCCCAGGCACTACAGTGTCCCGTTAAGTGTAGGCATAGGTTGCCTCCTGACGCTGTATAAATCATCTTCAATAGATGTAAAGGCCTATTGGAGACACTGATAACCTTTTTTACAAAACCCTAGCTAACTACCTATGTTGTTAACAAATGCTACACTAAAAAATAGTAAAACTGATGATAAAAATAACATTAGTAGCTAAAATTATGTTTGTAAAACTATCTGGTAGAGACTTATAGTTACAATATCAACAAGGTTAAAAGAAGACTACAGGTCTTCCTGTTATTAATATTTAAAACAAAATATTCAGGCGAACTCAGTACAAGTGACTTTTCATTTACAATTACTACCTACTTTAGATAAACGAATTGAAATGCGAGTGATCTAGCTGCCTCCTCGCTGCACTGTGGCGGCCATCCAGTAGAGTCAGCTTTACGTTTGACGTCGTATTGACTCGTTTAAGTGTTTACGTGGACGGCGTACCAGAGGTTGAGGTGCTTTTACAGCCATGAGATTAGTTAATCGTAAAAGTAATGGCGTAATGTCAAAATAGAACTTATTTCACAAATCCCCTGCAAGTTCCCCCTGCGAAGGCAATTTCTAGACTTTTTGTCCAGAAATCCCCTTAGCGTGCCCTGCGACAGGGGATTTTTGGACGAAAATTCCAGAAATCCCCTGATGGGTTCAGGAGCAAAGGTTTTTGACAGGGGACCACAAACCGGAGGGCGAGCTTAGAACGTCTACCTGATGCACCAAAATGTTGTTTGGATGTTTGTGTTTCAATCATGCTGCAACTAATGGTTGAAACTTGGCTTATATTATAGTTCATTAACATACTTTTTATCCCGGGAAATCAGGATCAAACGGAACGCGGACCATGTCGAGGGCGGAAGCTAGTTCTCCATAAAGTGGTTCACTAAACTACGTAATTTCATATAATAACCTTTTTATTCTACCCACTAACCTTTTGTGTATAGGTACCAAATTATGAAAACATCTGTCAAAAAGTTTATTAAGCTAAAAAATGTTTGCATACAACCCGACACGACCTATATACCACGCGATGTATTCATATCGAGATTCAGGCAGAAAGCGATGTAGCGATAACTGCTATCTAGTCGAATCAAGATGTAGTCTCAGAGCTTCTAACCCAAAATATCTTTAGGTAGGTTAGGTACATATAGTCATAATTTCTTTATTCAATAAAATCACAAGGATCATTTAGAATCGTATCTAGGTGCCAGTTCCACACCACCAGAGCCTAGAAAAACGGGCAAGAAACTACGGCCTGGTTCCTGACGTTTTTTTTTGTATAATCCTTTTTACAAAGCAATATACTTACTAGTACTTTATGACATTTGCTCTCTCACGATATCGTGTAGGCGTCGTTGCTCTTGAAAAACTTTCAAACTTTGGGCTGAGTAGGCGCTGCTAAAAGTTAATTGAAAAACCAGCTTAAAGATTATGGTTATAGCGAAGTTAAGCAGAAGAAGGCTCGTTGGGACGCTCCGCGCTCAAATGAGGCAAATAACCCTTCTTCATAACTTTCAGTTGATCGTCCATTCGAAGATAACTGGAACCGTACTGGTCTGAAATAAAAAAGTATAACACTACTCATCTAAGTGCCTATTTCACCATCTCATGACTACCTAACCATCAGTTATAAATATTTCTGTCTCTACTTTAGATAAAATAAAGAGATAGATAGATAGATAGAAAATACTTTATTGCACACCTTAACCTAGGGACTACTTTAACATACAAAACAAAACTTAACTAATTGTACAATGGGTGGTCTTATCGCTAATGAGCGATCTCTTCCAGATAACCATGGACGGAAAGGACTACGAGGTAATAAGCTAGGGGTGCTATCTAAAGATAACATAGAAAAAATATTGAATCTGAGACACTATATAATAAAGAGGAAGCCTATACTCAGCTGTGGGTGCAAACGGGCTGAGATGATGATGATGACTTTAGACTTGTCAAAAACATAATTTATAAGTTAAAAAACTGGAAAAACCGACTTCAATTGGACTACCAGCTTCATCATCAGATGATGATGATGACAGTTCATTGGGAATGTTCTAGTCACTATAAACACCACATAAAAGTCACAGGAAAGCAAAATACGCAATTTCGTGCACGTGGTTAGTTTGATTCTTTAGAGGAACTATTGGTGGGTTTTTGCTTTTCTCCAATTAAATGCGATTTGAATGTACAAACTGGGTTTATTGACAAAATTAGAAAAATGTAAAAATTTAGGTGTGCACTTGTGCACCACAATCGTTGCTAGCAGTAAAATGGTAGGCGCTACGCCACAACTTGGCATATTGCATCGTTGCTAGCAGTAAAATAGTAGGCGCTGCGCCGCAACAGTAGGCATATTTTCAGTTATTTCTATTTATAATCCAAACTACTGAACCGATTTTGATGAAAATAAAATGGGACCAATCTGGAAGTATATCCTTTCAGATATAAAAAGAATTTTTGAAATCAGTTCATAAATAACGGAGTTCTGAGGTAACAAACATTAAAAAAAATAAAAAAAAAAAAAAATAAAAAAAAAAAACATACAACCGAATTGAGAACCTCCTCCTTTTTTGAAGTCGGTTAAAAAGTAGAAATGTTTTTATTTAATTGATAGCGTTAAAATGGCGAAATAAGTGTTAATATTTACAGAAAAGAATTTTAAAGAATTAAAAAAAAATAAGAGAATTTGCGAGATATGTGTGCATGTAAATAATAGAGCAAAGCGGTCGCAAGGCGACAAACTCCTTAAAATAAATAAATAATTAAAAAAACAGCTAAACAAGGCAAGTGAACCTGATAGGAATATGTAACCTAAGTTTTTGGGATAAGGCTAGATTAGAGACTAAGAAATGGCTGGTCCAATATCGATGCAGTTTTCACCGTGTAAAGGTTAGCCCCACACAGGAGTCCAACGCTTTTTGTGTACCTATATAGAAAAGTGTGCATTGTTTATTCTATTGCAACTACAATAATTACAGCTTAATTTGAAGTCCTTTTAACGCAAGTTTCGTGCAAACAAAGTCGTGAGCGGAAGCTAGTACGAATTATTGTAATTGAAAAACATAAAAACATTTCCCGAAACGTTTTATTATTCACCTCCAACTACAGACCCCTAAAACCCCGACATATAAATATTTGATACCGCGTTTCTTTACAGAAGTGGTGATAGAAGAATTATGATTGCATTACGTCATGTGATACGCCATTATGGGCTTTATGTCGCGGCCGTAAGGGTGCTTGTCGGATTTACTGTTATTGCAGTGATTACACAAATTCCTAACTGGATGACTTTTATTGGGTTTTAGGGTCCTGTTATAGGCGATTGTGTTTTTGTATGGCAATCCGATGGCACTTAGCTGTGGGATGAAACATTGCTTTTGTGTGATATTTTTAGTTGAGCTAAAGCACTTCATTGAATTTAAAAGGCTTATTCCAGAAACTCCCTGCGAGTTCCCTGCTGCGAAGAGGAGTTCTAAAAATCCCCGTAGCATCCCCTAACACCAGGTTTAGGACAAGCGTTTTTGATAATGATTTGTCTACAGAGGGCTAAAACTTTTTTGGTTTTGATTTCCTTGAGAAAAGAGAGGGACAAAGATTGACATGATTTATATTCCTTTCTGTAGAAATAATAACACGCATATTTTCTCTCTTCATCTCAGAGAGAAGAGAGAGTCTGAACCAATTAATTACCTCAAAATTATTTTTATCTAGCTTAAAGTATATGGTCGCGATAGTCACAAGAATGTATCTAGTCATAAATCAAGTTTTCTAAATAGAAAATGTACCTACTAAACCCGTTTCAATATTAGATCAAATTTGAATTTATTTATGTATTTGTAATCTCCAACAGATTACTTTGTTTGTACATTGTGTTGAGGTCTGACAGGTGACCTTTTTAATCCAGCTTTCGTGAGCTGGATCAGAAATCCCTTCATTGAACTACGATCCCTTCGTCAAACGTCGAACCAAACAAACAATTTAGTACCTATTGTTAATGTTAGTTAATAAAATAATTGTAAATAATATTCTAAGCTGCTGAAAAAAGCGAGATGGAAGTTACGTTGCTAGTTTTTTTTTTTCAAATCGGTGTAGGTACCTTATGCATAGAGAGACTAGTCTCAGTACCCGGTTAAAATCATGCGTAAATCCTGTAAAAATACCTTATGTAATTCAACGTCTACGTCAACGAACAAATTAAAAATACCAACACAAGAACTTCCAACAAAATCATGCATTTTAAAAAAATGTGTTTGAGCATTACTACTTTTATGAAAGCGGAAAATGTTACGTAAATTCAAAAATGTTGAGCCCACTTACTCTTAAATCCTATGCTTTCGTCGTATTAAAACAAGTAGGTACACCTAGTAGGTAGGTACCTACATAGCTTTTTTTCTTTTTTAAAAACGATAGAAAAATTTATGAAATTCTAGCTAAATCTTATGAAATTTTGTACTTTTTTTTTAAATGAAAAAATCTTTATTTCCAGCAAAACATACATACAGTAGGTAGGCAAGGGTAGGAAAGGTACATAGGTACAAACGCAGCAGGTAGGTAGGTTTATACTGATTATAAAACTGCCATCTAGATTTTTCCGTGACTTTGTTCATGTGGTTAAAATATTCTCTCTTGTAGTACACCTTATGACCTTTGCCCCAGCAGTGGGACGAGATAGGTTGAGGAAAAAAAATATTGACGAGCTACATACTAATTAGATAAAAAGATGTATTGTGTATTTTGAGTATCGTCGCAGACAAAACGCCTTATGTGACCTATCTAGATTTTCTTCAATAAGTACACATATCAAAACGGATTCAGTGTTCGGTAAAGCCGATAGACATTCCTCCGATCATCCACACGGTCCGATTCACCCGATAGTTCGCTTAAGTAGAGTATGACCACGGTAAGTTTGCAGCACTTAAAAAATGACGTAATTTAAAAACCTATAGTTGGATGTTATGTATTGCAAAAATGGTCTAACAACTTGTGTCACAGAAGTTTTTTTATAGGCAAACGTTTGACCGCAATCTCACCTCATGTGTTAAGTCACTGAGATAAAATAAATAAATAAATATTCTTGGACTTTACACACAACACCCTCTAGTCCCAAACTAAGCATAGCTTGTGATATGGGAACTAGATGGCTGATAGAATACTTATATACTTTTTTTTTGTAAATATATACTTATAATACATAGTAACACCCAGACATAGAACAAACATCTATGTTTTCCACGCACAAATGTTTGTTCTTGGTGGGGATCGAACCCACGACCCACAGCACGGAAGGCAGAGCTATTACCGACTGAGCTGTGGCCCCTGTCAGATAAGATGATACATGATATATCTCTTTTTGGAGTTGCCCATTTATTCCATTGCAGACATATCGTGGTTAGACTCTAGACCCTTGCACAGTACATCCTTTACATGGGCCACTTTGGTACAACACAAGCCACTTTGTTCGAATTTCGATCGTCTTTGTGGGAATGCGGATTATAGCGATGCTCGTTCGATAGATAGAAAGATAGATGCCTTTGTGAAATGGACATGGCTTTGACAATGGCTTTTGGGGGTATTGAACAGTTCCAACACCCTCGTTTTTTTATCATTTTGTAATATGGTTACTAATAACCACGCAACGAAAAGTTTATATCTATTTATTTAATTTTTTCTAATGTTCTCACGGGGCCAATAAATTGGTCTAATCCAATGGTTTCGGCAGAATAACAGCGCTGAGCTGCCATCAGGTGGTGAAGCATAATGCTGAGCTGGAGCCAATTTGTCGCAGTAGTACACTACTATTTCTTGTTTTCTTTCTTTCTTTTTAATGGCTTTTTATGTGTAAAGTAATATATCTATGTCCATATTATTTTTCACAGAAAATTAATTATTCTTAATCTATCTCACCAACGCTCAACTCCTATGCCGGGTATCGTAAAAACACAGAGATTGTAAATTTAGAATATTCTAGAATCTCTTGAACCTAGTAGAAATAAATTACTATTAGGGCACCTACATAATAAAATCTTTGCTTGTTGTTATCCACGCGCTGATCCTAATTTAACATCCACAAAATAATAAGAGTTCCCCTTAAAATTTACCAGCTCTTTTCAGAGGGTTATTTATAAGGTCTTAATACAGAAATATGAATATTAAGAAAGGCCACGAAGGCATAAACTCCGATAAACCATAGATTATGGAAGTTGCAAAGCGCCGGACGAAATAAAGCTCTAGAAAACTCATTTTTTTCGCATAATCGCCTAAGGTCCATTGTACACTTAAAAACTTGAAACACAAAACTTGACAATTAATGTCAATATGGTAACGTTGGTTGTTTAATAAAGGTAACCATTTTTAAGGTCAAAACGGAGTGGTTATCTAAAAAACACTTTGCAAAAATCAAATTTCAACATGGCGGAGTTTTGACTCTACGCTCTGTTTCGCAATTGTCTCTGTGGTTTCAATTTATGCAACGTCATGAGTGGCTAACAGTCGCACTTTCAGCTTCTGTCTGTTTGCAAACAACATCGTACATCCTGACTGTTAGGTATATTACACATCGTACATCCTGACTGTTAGGTATATTACAACAATGTGTTCTCACCTTTATTTTGCCGTGAAAAAGACCAGATGAACAGCGATTTTTTCAATACAAAGTACGTAAATGATACAAATTCTTCACAAAATTGTTGAAGCTTGAAATTATAATTTAGTTTTACTAACTTGGAGTTAGAAAAAGAAATGCTTGTAATATTTACCTGAAATGGTCTACATCGTTATTAATTTTCATTTAGTAAATATATTTTACGTAGTAAAAATGTATAAGAAAATAATGTTAGTAATATTGTTACCAAGGGTAAACAAAAACTCCAAAAATAATATGGGATATTATGAACGAAAATATCCACGTACCTTCTTGTTATCTAAATGACAAAAGCTTATTACCAAACACCTATTATGTAGGCAAGTATGTAGGTACACCGTTTTAAGACTTGAGAGAAAATTTACTTATTAGGATTACCTTATACTGAGAAAAATAATAATTTCCACCATCAGAGAAAATAACTCGTTTGAAGTCGCACTTCAGACGAATTATTTTCTTATTCCAATTTCAAATCATTTCCTTTATTTGGACTTACTTTTTAGGTATAAGGAAAATGCTATGGATAAAAACATTTTCTATAATTTAATTTACTTGCGTTTCTGAAATTAGAATAAATAAATCTCTCATCTTAATCTCTTGTTATCTAAATAGCGTAATTAGTGTCCTTAATGAGCGACTGTCAGTCATGAATTATTAGCATTTAGACCTTATCTAATACATGGTTTGCTCTATTATGAGTACTTAATGTCAATAAAAATTGCATTTTATGACAAACAATTTTCTTTCTATTTGCGATTGTTCAAACTCTTGAGTTTTATTTTTTTTTCTCCGCAATGATTACTTCATAGGTAAAGTTAAAAATACTTAAAAAAAATCACTTTATGCTAAAGGAAAGTATCAGTTTTTGAATAAGGAAACAACGATTTTTTTGGTAATATTTATTAATACTTTCATCTCCTTCAGAATAGTATTTACAAAACAATACAACAAAACGCAAATAGCCAACTTCCCTTACCTCCAACGTTTCGTTTCGTACAAATAATAATGTTACTGGTAACACTCTACGTTAATTTAAGGAACATATCTATATACCTACGGTACTACTCCGTAACTACGTTATAATTACAAGAAGAGATGGAAGCGTCTTGTTTCACACTGACTGGATCGGAATAATGGAAATTAACACGTCAATCCACGTTTAGTAACATTACTGTCGATCTGGTGAACAAAACAAACAGTGTCTGCTACTGTACGTATGTTTGTTTTGTTTTGAGACACATGCTTAGTATCAACCATTTTATTTTATTGAAAATAAAATTAGTCAAATTATTTTTATACGTAAGATTGTATAAATGCCAATATGTAAAGACATAACAATAGTTTATTTATTCAAAAATACGTGCTGATAATAACAGAAAACTTGATAACATAATATTATAACTAATTAGTGTCCATACCAAAGGTCCATTGAGTTTTTAAGCAATCCTTTCACAATCTGTTATTGTCGTATTTGCAGAGTAACCAAATTGTATTTCATCTGAAATACAGTATCTCATTCTGACAGATGAAGAGAGTCGCTCTCGGACGAAATAGAGTCAATGCAAATAAACGTTTTGCATCGCATGTCACAGTCACCGAGTTAAGTTTGTGCACTGACATAATCGGAGTTTTGTCAAGAAAGGACTTACTTGCGTAATTGAAGTAATTTTTTACCTATGTTAAAATGCCCACTTAAATTAATTTTCTAAGTAACCTAATAAATTATTTAATATTTATATAAATATTAATAAGTCAAAAACATACTTTCATATTATTAGATTCAGTTCAGTTAGTGTAGTATTTTTTGTTAGTTCAACTAAATTTTTTATTGCAAAAAAAACCAGCCAGTGTATAACAAGAATAACTGAAATTGTTACTATTATTTGCGATTTCAGTAAATGATTTAGTATAAAACAGTCGATAGAGTTTTCAATTTTATTTGTCAATATTACTAATAGTTACAAAGTTTATTCCGTTTTTATCAGAAACAAAATCACATTTCACAAAATAAGTCTTATAAAAAAGTATGTATTAATTAATTATGATATTGGTTGATTGAAATGTTCTTTATTGCACACAACACAGGACATAAACAAAAGACAGAAATAGATGACATGTACAAAGGCGAGCTTAACCCTAACAAGAGTTTTCTTCCAGCAAACCTTTGGGGCTAGAGAGAGGTGACTAATGTTATGCTTAATCTACGTTAAAAATTATAATTTATTTTATAAGTAATAAAGTTGTTTCTGACAAAAACTAGTAACAAAAATGTTCTACGAACAGAAGAAGAGTTTTTCACCACACGAATGGTGGAACACCTAATAAAATGTATTACAATAAACTCGATTATAATAATATTTACAATAATCCGAAATATTTACATTTTGATATAAACTTTTAATCTACATTACGTATAATCAGTTATGTACAAAAATTCCATTTACATTACCTGAGATCAAATAAAATCACAGCTCTTGACTTACATAAAATAATAATATGCGTTTGTAAGGGTTAACCTACAATAGATTGTACTTTTTCACACTTTGCGCAGTTTTTGCAACTGAATTTTGTGAATTTTGTATTGGAGTCAGTTGCTGTTTTGGTTTTATAATTTTTGATGATGGCACTCTTTTGGACTTAAACTGATACCTAAGTGGCACTGTAGAAACGCTATAATATGGAATGGTAATTTAATATTACTTGGCATGATATCTGGATGTCATTTCAGACTGCTTGAAGAGTTAAGGTACAATCACTGTAGCAAAACCCCAGAAAAAATCTTAATTAAAGTAAGTACACTGTCGTTATGCATTGCAAAAATTTAATTATTTTATAACAATCGCTAACGTTTGCTTATTTTAAGTAATTTCTAAATTACTGATTAATTTATACTATTTTTAGTTTTAGGGTGGAGCTTTTTATTTCAATTCCGAGTACCAATAATAGTGGTCAGGCAACGGTGCCTAGCCAAGTTGACGTTCTAAAGTCTTCTTCTTTTATTATATAATATGACCTCTGTCCGTCATAAAGACATAATTTTTCCAGTGAATTATTTTAAATAATTATTAGTCAAATCACTAGAGATAAAATTAAATCAAAATGTCAGTGACATTTCTAAATGATAAATAACGTATACATATTCGACGTTTATTATAATTTATGCGATTTTAAAACGTCAATTTGGGATAAAAGGCATAATATTTTCTGCTCATTGCAAAGGTCCCCTACAAGTTTGGCGACTGCTCAGAACAACAGGTAACATTCCTCCGGCTCGGAAGCACTAGGTCATAAATTTCACAGCATTGCATTACCTATTACGCTCTACACTGTTTATAAATGACACAAATAGCATACGCCTCAAGCGCTTTCGAGTTATCTATAAATCAAAGTAAATAACCTCATCACAACCATTTCATACTCAATTTTATGTGCTCTTTAGCTACGAGTATAACAAAAAAAGTAAGTATAAGTAATGAAATAACAAAAAAAAAAACTCATCGGTAACCATTTTTTCGTCTGAGTCATTTCTGAGTCTTTTTATTTTTTACTCACTCAAACATTGCTGAAATATGCAAATGCGTAATTGGTTTTCAAAATTATATGCATTTTTAAGAACATTTATTCAGTTTTATAGTTTTTGAGCCAATTTAAATTGGTTACGATAACGACTATGTTATGCTATGTCTAATAACTGGGGTTAAGTATAGAAAACGTTGTATTTTTTGTGCATAAATGACGCATGGCGGCTTCCATTTAGTAAGCAATAAATACGTTCATTATGACCATTAATTTGAGTAACCAAACTACTAAACTGTATGCCAAATGTAATAGGTCCCTATCTAGAAAGCGTAACCAATTATTAACTGAAATTCCGTTAACTGTGTGAAAATCAATATTTTTTATTAAAATGTACTTGTTACTTGACCAAAGAAATGTTCTAGCACATGAAGTATAATATTCAAGTATTTTTATAAAACCTTCAGTAAACCACCAGGCAGTACAAAAGCTCCACCAACGCCACGAGCGATCACCTGCAGACCATGGAGGAGACGAGGTATGTGACGAGGGCGCAGCTCAGCTGTGACGTCAGGTATGAGGACGCACGGTTGCTGGTCTGCATAGCTGCTGGGTGCTCTCCTGTGGGGACATTTTGATATTTGAAGACTCTTGAGTGGATGAAGTTGAGATGTCTATAAAATTAGATATTTTTAATTCCAGGGGGTAAGTAATTATATCAATAAGTCCATCATCATCACAATTATCATCAGAACTCTTGAAAAAAAATATCCAAATTGAGTTATTTGGTGAGTTGAAAGCTTGCAAAGAATATTTCGCTCGTGAATGCATTAAAAAAATAACCAAATTATCATCTGGGGGAGATTCTAGGCCGTTAGACTTTTTGTCACTTTTTAGGAGATATATCTATCGTGACGGTATAGAATCACCCCCTGTGACGTGAAACTAGCAGTAATATCCAACAAAGGACGATATTATTAAAGAAACCTTGTCTTACCATTGAGCACATGCACGGATACGGAGGCTGGATGCGCGTTGCTCGGCACACACGTGTAGTTGCCGCTGTCGGTGAGAGATGCTTTCGTCACCAGCAGTTTACTGGTGGTGCCGCCTTCCGTCTTCTCCGTCTCGAGGCTGATACCGCCGCGAGGAGAGTCGAAGTCCACCACTGACGTACCGTGGTACCTGAACACAAAATATATTTTAAGATAATAGGGTACTTTATCTAATGCTTGTTCCTGTTGCGTGAAAAATGAAAATGTAATTACATGAATTATACCTTTACAGTTTTCAAGGGTTGAATGTATACAAGCTAGAGTAGACTTGTCAAACTCACGAGACGACGCGACGGGTTCCGCTAATTATCGTAGCTCAAAGAGCGCTTTGACTTTCAAACTCAGGGCTTTGACTCGTAAACATGGTTCTACTTACGATGTACTTCATGCTACTTCTCAGCAAAATACTAGAGAAAACTTCGAAAGAAGGTAAATATTTTGAAATCAAGAAAATGGGTTTGAAAGTGTGTGGGCAGTTTCAACAAATATGTTTCTTACGAATAGGAGAACATTCAAAATAATAGTTTGGAAAGTTTAATTTATTTTATTAAGAATAAGATAGATATTCCTTAATTTATTTTAAAAGTTTTTTCAACCTGACCTTATATTTTTTTCATAAGTATTTTGTTGAAGTAACTATTTGAGTCAGCACATTTGAATAATGTTCTACAATAATTGAAATTCCTTGTCATTCGCTATCTCTTCATTTATCCTCGTCAAATTCTCTCGTGCGACCGAACCTTGAGGTCGTGTGACCGCGCATAGCTCACGTGGAGTTTATTTTATTGGATTATCCCAAAATATCGTAGGGTTATCGTGACGTCATGTGTGAAACTATTTGTATAGAATTTTACTGTAACGAATTTGGCTACCTACCTTTAAAGCCATGAAATCACTACATAACAAAATGTTGATGTGCAGCATGATGCGTTGTCGTACAACAATGTGATGTAAACGACTTGTTCCTGATAGATAACCAAGATTAGATAACCGGTTATACAGATGACCTAAAAAGCCTAAAAACCTAAGCCTAAAAGCCTAAAGACCTAAAATGCCCTAAAAAGCGCTGGCGGGACGACCTGGACGCCTTTGAAAGGAGATGGTGGGAGGAAGCCCAGGAGAGAGAACATTGGAAGTCTTTGGGGGAGACCTTTGCCCAGCAGTGGGACGAGATAGGTTAAGGAAAAAAAAAACAGATGACACGCCACATGACACGAGGCTCGTTTTGTCCTAGTGGCAAAAAGGCACGCGTCAGAAAAAGTTGCGAGATTATTATGTTGAGCAACATGTTGCGCGTCAATTGTTACTATTCCTAATCTCGTGTCATATACAAACAAAACACAAAATCAAAATATACAAAACAAAAAAACTACAAAACACACACTATACAAAATATTATATTACGCCGCTTGTCAAAATAAATATTGTTACATGTCAACAAAAAGATGAAAAAAGATTTATCGGCCATATTATGCCATATATATGAATAAGTTGAAAAATGGCATAGACGACATTGATTCGTTTTATTTGCCTACAAAAAATAATGCTGAGTTTCACAAACAAATTTTCACTAGTTATTTTTGTAAAAGTACCCTCATAGTTTGACTTAGCTAAGGTCGTGTTGAGGATCATACGACTCTCAACATCATTACGCGTTGAAATCTCAAGTAAACAAAAACAGTCCTCAGATTCCTTGAGACGCTATTTTCGGAATTTAATTGAAAATTACTGAAGGGTTTTAGGGATGATGGAGTATTTTTATCAATTTGTTTTTGTGTCCGTTTATAATTGTATGGAAATTCTATGCATAAAAATAAAACTAGAAATCAGTCTTGCAATCTAATCTTCAAACCACTATACTAAGTATAATATATAAAATTCAAACAAATAATTAAAAAATAACTTTCAAAAAATTTTTTAATGTTGGATGAACAAAACATTTTCCCAATATTTCACCGCGAGGCACTGCCAATGCAAATTGCACTACAAAGTGAGCCCGAAGCTATAAATCTACAATTTGGCTGCAGAAGACATCGCAAAAACTAAAAACCGTGAAACTATTGCCAGTACACGCCGAGACTTCGATGCAATGCACAATTCAAATATTTGCTGGAATCCAAATCTAAAGACAATACTTGCAGTGAGATTACGTAAAACATTGACTTACAGCAAAAAGCTAGTACACTGCATCAATGACCACCAATGAGTGGCAGACTTTTACAAAATTAATTACCTTTTTATAATTTACTAGATCTGCCGTAAAACTTATGTTGATAAGATCTTTATAATAAATGATTTTAAAAAAATACTTTAAACTAAAGGGCGTGTAATTAATTTTATTATCACTGCAATTTGTTTTATAGCTGAAGGTACACTTTTTAAAGGTTTTTTAGTGTATTAAAAAGAGATCAAAGCGTAGATAAAACTGACTTTCTTGATTTATTTTAAATGATGTTATTTGCAAAGTAGGTACTTAACATAAAAGCAATTTAAAAGTAAATTAAGATTGAAAATATTAGGTACTGTAATATTAAGATTGTACACACGTCCATAACAAAATATCTCATGCTTCGGTGGCAAAGCTTAAAAGTTATAAGGGCGGTAACTCAACATTTCCAGCGCATCAGGTTTTATCACTCCATAATTATGCTGGAATGAGCTGCTTTCCCGTCTACTAACAACCTTTTATGCTAACATAATAAGTACCTACCTAAGTAGTTAACATTTTATGTGAAACTATAATTTTTTGTATGCAGGTTTTTTTTGTTTAAAAGTGTACAGGGAAGAGTTTGTAAATTATACTTAAGTGTTAGGTACTGTTTCTAAAGGATATTAAGATTGTTGATAATTTCGTAAGTTTTTGTATAAAAACTTCCAATATTATCACAAATTACTTAAAGCTTGGAAAAAACACATAAAAAAACAGTAGGTAGATGTAGTGAGCTAGCTGCTTACCACAGTACAGACGCGCTCGAAGGTGGCGACGAGTGCACGTTCACAGAACAAGTGAGCGATATCGTGCTTCCTTTCTTCACGTACACATCCTGTGAGCCCCATATGCTTGCCGCGGCCGCTGCAACAAAAACAACCTTATTGTAACCACATATGGAACAAATCACGTTGGACTTAACACATCCTCGATACAAAATATATTACAATGTACCATGGACCTTATTACAACTACTTAAGGTACAGATTCCGGTGCATGTTGAATAAGGTAAGGTTGTATTTATTTGAATTCGGTTTAAAAGTCTATGCGGTATCGGTAAAGGATAATAAATGTGTGAATACTGCAGTCGCGCCAGATTTTATTCAGAAAATGCTAGAATTGTCATACCTCTGCATAGAACTAAATTAAATTACTTGCAATCAATCTACTAGATTATCTTGAAAGTAGATACCTAGTTATAAATTAATTTAAGCGCAGACAGATAATTGCTATCAGTTGTGCCTTATGCTAAGTTTAATGTACAAAATCTGTATTCCAAAATTCGCAACTTCAACGCTTATTTAACTATCAGATAACAATTAATTATTTTAAGCCATAAAGTTAAATATCTGAATCCAGATTTACACAAAACAAATAAGACTCAAAAATATATGTCAAAAGATTAACAACGCAACTTTCCAACGTGTATACTAAACGAACAGAGACACTACATATTTTATTTTAAGTAATGTTTCTGAGTGCGGCTGTTAGTACAAATATAACTTTAATACATCAAGATTCAAATAACAATGATCTTTATTAGAAAATCGAACTCTAACAGTTATAAAGTAACTCAATTTCGAAAAACTGTTTACTTGAAAACGACAAACCGTTTATTTTTACTGCCGATAGAGATAGCATTTTTCGTAAGAGGCTATTCAAGCCGTTGGTTGGCGTTAGCTGACTTGTCTGCCAAGTTTCTGACTTAATTCTCCAACAGTTAACGTAACGGTACTTATCTTTATTGTGCGCAGTGACACTTATTTACAAAGTACTGTAAAAATTATGCTAAAGGTCTACGTCATGTGCTATAGCGAAAAAGCCAATCGCAATCTCATCTAAATCCCACTACTATTATAAATGTGAATGTTTATGACGGTTGTATGTGTTCAATCACGTCAAAACTGCTGAACCGAATTGGATGAAACTTGAAATATATACAGTTCGTAACTTGGATTAACACATAGGCTGTCTTTTATCCCGAATAATTAACAGGACCCACAGGATTAAATGAACGAACGGGATTAGCAGCGCCAATAAGACATACATTGACGAGGACGACGTAACTTCAGTTGCTTCAAAGGGCCTAGTACGAGTTTTTGTGTAAAAAGCCGGTGTAAAACGTTCGAAAAAAAAAATGGTTTACGCGTGTGTATAATAATTTAAGGTTAAAATACACACACCTTGTTTTCAGCCAGATATTCGTTAAGTGCCTAACAGGGGTCAAAATATAACCCTCTTTCCGCGCAATGCAATGCAACATTTGCAAGTTTGTTTCTCGAATGTTGAACTAACTAATTAGGATGTTTTTAGCTTGGTGCACATTATTGTGTTTCTGTAAAGGTATCTCTGCCAACAACATGTTTGCAGTGTCTTTCAGTTTAATGTTAGCGAAGAATCGTAATTATAATTACTACGATATTTTGTTGTGTGTATTTACAGGACTATTTTCATAATTTAGAGAGCAATAAGGTTTAAAAACACACTTATTAAATTACATTTCAGCTAAGTACCTAGTTAAAAAGTTTCCGGATGTTTTTTTAGTTTGTCATTTTTTCTTATTCTTGAATCATAAAAGTTAAAAATTCCTCAAATTCACAACCTTGGTGGTGTACAGTCAGTATTGTACATAATTGGTACTGCAGGCCGGTGGGCCATCCGGTTATTTCTTCACTTATAAAAAACATGATACATTTTTGTTTCTTTTTCTACGTGAACATTGAACATGGATTCAATGGGTGAGATAAATGCAAGATAACATGAACATGAACGAGATGCAAGAACACAAAGATGAGATAAGATAAGGTAAGAAGGGTACCTGAGGATCGGGGCGTGGCCGGGGACGCCGGGATGTGGGACTCATCTGGAATTCAGAAGACAACAGCTTAGGAAGGGATGAGGAATATTAAATAGGCCTAAAGTTGAACGAGTGACGTGTTGAAACTACTTTAATTGATAAAGGTTGAGAAGGTTTACTATGAAAAGAAATAAAGGGAATTTTATAGGGTCCTAGCTACAGACAGATAATGAAAAGGAAAAAGTGTACTATCTACACCACACAACACCACTATTACGTAGTAAGGCTGGTCTCTCATTTCTTGCACTGCTTATCTACGAGAAACGCATGATCAGTGGTATGTGTAACTAGACGGGTTTATAAATATAATCAGACCTTTGCTTCTACTCTAGATGATTTATACAGCATCAGAAGCCACTCTTTATCCTAGCACCTATACAATCATCTCAGCCTTGTCAACTTTATCCACAGGAAAGACAAGGTCAATACGTACGGAGCTGACTAAGCTAGTTTCCTCACGATGTTTCCCTTCACCGTTTGATAGTGCTCTCAAACACCAGTGCTCACTGGCATTGCTTACATTTTTCTGAGTAGAAAAACCCAGAAAACGTAGTACGAGTATATTATTAAATGTATGTGATTAGGTCTCAACGAAATCGTGTTAGGTGCCGTGTCCGTAGCAGTGAAAACACCTGAAGGGTTAGTCACACGGATCACTATATTTTGTCACATTTAGTAAGTATGAAATGCCTATAATTTACTAGATTTTTCTAAACAAAAAAAACCACTAGTTCCATAACGTTGCAGCGGAAATAAAGTAAAAAAATATAGAGTTGCAAATAATATGTCTAAAACAATGTATTTTGTCAAGGAAAGTCGCAGATTCCACTAGTCTAGCGACCATCCCATAGCCGAATGCCCTGCGGATGGCATGAAGCATCGGCAAGCATTTTTCAGCGTAACAAGCGCTGTAATTGGCTCCCAGCGAATTTGAGGAGCTCGCGTGATGTATCATTGCAGAGGTGATAAATGGACGAGGGATATAGATAGATTATAGGTAGTTATAGGGCTAGTTATATCAGAATTTGGTTACGTTCAAGCGACAGAGATGAGTAAAATATGAGGGAAATCTATTACTCCGACCCTACGTCAGGAAGTATGGGGTGGGGAAAACTATGTATGTTATTGTAATCTAACAATTCCATCGCCGTTGAAGAGTTTTTACATACATTTATTATTATCAGATGATTTTTTGGTAATTATTTTGATTAATCAAAGTCTTTGATAGTGAAAATGATGGCTTGTAGTTGGTTAGAAATCGAACTTTGACATCATGAAGACAAAGTCGGTGAGTAGCTAATTATAAAAAAAATCTCTGCAAGATGTGTTAATGTTACTGAAACCGGATAGGTATTATAAGTTGACAGTCAAAATTAAACATGAAACTCGTGCTGTTGCTACCTGTCGTCCTATCAAAAATACTTTGTTAGTTGTTTTGTATTTCCAAACGGAACCTTTAGTAAAGTTCTCGGTACGAGCAACTTTCTTCGGTCAAACTTCATGAAAATTAATCAAACTCACATTTCTTTGTTTCAGTTATTATTGTCCTTTGTTCTGGAAACATTATGTTTAATAAATATATTCTTTTGTGTTCTGTATCATTATCATAAAATATGGTGAAAGTCAATTTCTGTGACCATTTTCTCAGGCCTTGGTATCTTTTGTAGATACTTATTTATTTACACATTATGGTGTTAAAATGGATCAACGGTTTTTTTAGCACCTTGTGCCATTTCTTTCTTTTGCCAAGAAATAAAAAGAGAGGAATGTGCTAGCGAATTGTGGAACCTAATGCATTAGGCGAGTACCTACCTACTTATAACAAATATTTTCGACCAATCAACCTATTTACTAACCTACTTTAAAAGAACGACTCTCTAACCTACCTACTGTTATATTATTTTCTCATGTAAGTGACACCCTGTCTTTATGAGAATAAATGTCTTTAAACCGGGAATGAAGCTTTTTAGATTTGTTGATGATGATTTTAAGCTGTGACCATATTATCATTGTTCTTATGTATTAGATTATTAAAGACGACCAATAAACACTTTCCAAATATAAACCTTACTAAGTAAGGTACTTATTTTAGAAATACAGTCACTGTCCTTAGACTTAATGTCCCGAAGATCAAAGAAAAGGTTAATTCTATTAATTATTTATAAGCCATTGGTTCTGCCCCTAATAAACATTTAATATTCGCTGAAAACCTTTATACATTTTTGATTAAACGCACCATTTCCGGTACTCCGTTATTTTGACTTTTACTTGATTTTACGATCAAGATATTCAAGTTGGCTTAAGTCTATTCTGTTATATACAATACTGGATAAATATTAAATCAGACCTTTGTTATAAGGCTGCTTTTCCACTAGAGATGTACTATCTTGCTAAGCGGTGAACGAAGTTAAAGCTATAAGCTACGAAACTATGTACGTTTCCACTAAGGCTATGCGGGTAAGATTTGCTATGAAGCTGCTCGACTTAGCTGTGTGAAAAGGATAGCATACATAGCACGCATCTCTTTAAAAACATAGCTTCGTTGAACACGTTTCCACCAGTGCTAAGTTTCGCTAAGCTATGAAAATAAACGATCTCTATTAGTGAATATCGAACACATCTTTAGTTACATAGCCCAACCTAGCTCTGGTGGAAAATACCCTATACTAGAAGCACACTACCATGATATTGCCATAATTACTGCAGTACATAGTAACTTGATAGTGTCAATCAATATTATGGCGGTAGTAGAGCTTATTTACTGCCTAATCATAGTAATATCTAGGTAAGCTCTAGTCACACTATATCATGGTGATAGGTAAGCTAGTGTGGTCAAGCATATTGGATAAAAACCTTACATAACAATAAAACGAACGCATTGAGTACTTATTCCAACCATAAATTGTAATTACATCTCTCATTAAAGCAAAATTAGGTCACTCCGATATAATTTCTTTATGATTTCATCAACCTTTACTTAAAGGGGTCGTTTGCAATTCACCCCTCATCATACATGCGCGGACAATTTCAATTCTTCATTATACATTCTGTTTTTGTTAGCGATGAGGTTGATAGAATATTAAACATCCTCATCAAGTATTTTTTATACAAATCCTGTAAAAATGCCCTTATTTTTTAAATAATTATGTAAATTATGAGATTTTAGTATTTATGTGTTCAATATAATCTTAATTTAAGCGCTCGTGGCGTAGCTTGCTTAGTCAATCTTCACCGATTATTTAAATTAAGCGACGTTCTATATGGATGGGTGACCGCTAGTGACATTTACATCTGAGCGCTTCCGTACTTCGGAAGGTGCGTTAAGCTATCGGTCTCAGCTCTAGCAGTCGTACAGCCACGATGAAGGCCTTAAAGTGCGCTAAAAACTCTGTTGGCCAGTAATCCATACGAACAAACGAATATAGGAGATGAATACTAATTCTTATTCACAGAGTGGCATATGCCTGTTTGTTCCACCGATGACGGTTGTAATATTTTAGCCACAATTCTATTCGAATATTGCAACTTATATCCAGTTATAACCCTACGTTTCAAAGTACACAAATATTCTCAAAGCCACCCCATCTTGAGTACACAGTAATGTATCACATCCATAGCTCGTGCGTGCCTCGCCGTCGCGCGACGTGGCGGACTAATCCCGCATTCGTCACGCGTCATATTACGCGCCCGGCTAATGCTGCGATACAGAGTGGCTGCCATCGCTCACCGTCGTGAACTGGGCTCCAGCCAACAATGCTCGGAAAAATGTCCATTCAGATGAGAATTTATTGAAGGGCTGAGATTAGCTCGGAATAATAGACACCGAAACTCACAGTCAACCATGTTGAATTGTTAAACGAGCCAATTTTTGTTAGTAATTAGTGCAATTACACACGATAAAAGAATAACTAAAACATAATATTTGAGCAGTCTTCTTCTTCTTACGTGTCAATGGTGACAACCAACATTAGACGAAGTTCGAATAGAACTTCGCCACTTTTACCCCTTCATCTGTGACATCCATAATATCATCTCTTGTGCAGGTGGTAGGGCACAAGGGGCAAACGAGCAAATGGGACATTGAGCCCATGCTCAATCATACTGATCACCCACTGCTCAAATCCCCACGGATTTGAGCAGTGGGTGATCAGTATGATCTGTAAAAAAAAAATCAACAACATTATACATTTTTGCCAAGTTGATAGGTTTTGCATTTAGTAGATACGTTTCAGTTAATTTTTTTCAGTGTTCACTATGCCATGTTGAATTCATAGTAAAAGTTGTAAATATGTACCTTAACCCCTGAAATTTTTAGTAGTGCTTTTATTACACCCTGTATTATGCTTGTTTGATGAAGTTTATTAGAAAAGTTACCTTCAACTGACAGTATAACTGCCATATTGATTTTCGGCTCGGTATTGATCTGACACTCGTAGACCCCTGCATCCCTCGGCTGCACGTAGTCTATCTTCAGGTCCCAGTCATCAGACGGCTCCGGGTGCAGCACGCTGAATCTGGCGTCTCCAGTATACGTGAAGATGTGGGAGGTCAGGATGTGCAGGTCCCGTTTTCTCATCCAGGATACCTGCGGTGAAGTCAAAGTAAATAAATACAAGCTTATGATTATAAACACAAGGATCAATTTGAAATGTCTTTTTAATTGTACCTTTGTTGCTACCTATGTTTTATTTCTAACTAGTGTTTTGGTAAATAAACTATTATTTATTTATAAGGGTATCAGAAGCTCGACGTGCTTATTATTTGTTTAGAAAGTGTTTTCTTGTATGAGGTGCTGAAGTTTCAGTCGGGTGTCATTCTAACTTAGAAACACTGGACAAAGGCTTTAAATTCTGGAATGAAGAACTTTGGGCCTACTCCATCCACCGACATCCCACGATCTGAACAATGTCGTATCAGGAGTTTCAGGAGCTGTCCTACGCTTTACCTTACTTTAAAATGTCTGAGATTTCGTTATCAGCGCAAACCACCAATTCCATTACGAGTGAGCTAGTTATGAAGTTTGTCATTGAAACTCCGCATGAATATTGAATACAACCCAAATATAAGTTTTCAATCAATCTAGTTGAAGTTCAATTACGCAGATCAGAAATCACCGAGGTCGTAACGAGTTATTCAGGATTATTATTAGTCGGATTATTTTACCCTCACCCACGCTCATTTCAACATTTTTGAAGATATTATAAACTCACTGAGTGTATTATGAAAAATAGCATAGCTTCACTATCTAGAGAATAACAATGGTTCTACAAAAGATATCATTTTGATCTAAATAAGTTTTCTGACCAAAAATTTTGCACCCATATCACCAATTTTGGTACACATTTTTTGATCGGAAAACTAGTTTGAATCAATATGATATTTTATATTCGACAGATATTCTACAACTAATGTCACTACAATGACATGCAAAACTACATGTTTGAGAAAACAAAGTCAAAATCTCAAAATCATAGTATATTATGTTTTATTCAGTAAAATCACAACAATCATTTAAAATCGTCTTATATTTGTGACTCTAAGTGCGAATTCCTCGCGATCAAAGCCACAATGGTCAAGAATGGACAAAGTCGTAGGCAAGATATTCTTGTTCATCGAGCTAAAAAGTAGCATTGGGTATGAGAATGTTGTTCATGAATCTGTCATCACCTATTCACATTTTGAACAAGGTTTTCACTACCTTTTATCAAGATCCACGTTCATCATTCTTTACAACTACAATATCGCTCGTTTTTACCAGCTTTTGATTAGCAACGCTATTTATAAGCGTTTCAAATTCTCAATGGCGAGTCTGAGAAATTAGAAAATAAATTCGTCCGTTCGGGCACTCTTTGTTTTTGTACGTAATTAGAGTAAGCCGGGTTTAGCCCTCTGTAATTAAGCAAGATGGAACGTCCACAGACTGTTTACAACATTTAAATAATAATATTACTCATGCTTTTATTTATAAAAAGCGATAAAAAATGTCTCACTTTATTTTTCCTACATGGCTGACATCCATTTCAATCTCTAGGAAAACCTACTCAAAATATTGAAGAGTCCCTCAAATTCATAAACGATGTGGAGGCTCATTTATAAGCGGATTCAAGCGCGAAACTGTTTCAAACCGCACTCGCCCAGCGCAAGGCAAGGCTGAAACTGTTTTGCAGACTGTTTATGAATTCGGGGGTCTAAAAGTCACGAGAGATCAAAGATATATTATGCTTTCACATATAACTACCAATTTGAAATAAAACTTTGGTACCTAATCTAAAATTTCTTGAAACTGAAATCGAATCCCTTCTTATCTATACAAAAAAACATTTTTCTTTATCATGTAAAAAATTCCGGGTCTCAAATATAATCTTTTATACTATTATCGTTCTATAATATCGACTAGTAATTTCTAGTTTGTCTTGCTTTATATAATAGCTATGTATGTTGCTCTTGCATGGACAAGTTTCATTATGAAAGTTACCATAATGTAGATGTGTATATCTACCTAACTACGAAATCAATACGAGTAAGCCAATTTTCTCAAAGATTTTTCATAATATCCTAATCCATCAATCTCAATCTTGACTTGAGTCTCAAACCCTTTGACCACCTGCCGACCCTAAGGGCACATTTTTCATTGTCGACATTCCAACGCGCCTCCCGGGGTTACTCCCATACTACCTACCAAGTTTCTCCCATTATTGGGGAGGATGGGAAAAATCTAAACATGTATTGCCGTTCTCCCCGCAACAGAATAAACATCACCAAACTAACATTTTACTTAGGTTTTGTAATAAAAAATTAGGTATAGGTTCGTACACATAAATATAAATTCGTAGCGTGAGGGACTATACGTTTTATAAATTTCCAATCCCTGTACTAGAAATTTATAAACACAAAGGGAATTTGATAGAGCGGGGATAGAATGAATATTCTCTACTTTATTCTAAATCCTTGACCTTGACAATGTTGACAATCGATTCATACCATTGTCGAACTATTGCCAAAAAGTATTTTTTTCCCAACCCCGCCACTAGTGTGACAAACTTAATGGGGGGTTTGGGAACAGGCCGGCCCCCGCGCCCCGTAGCCGGTCCGCTGATCGCCATATTAATGGTCCCTGAATCCTGTTGCCCAAAATAAATAAGGAGCTGACGTGTTCTGTGGTGCATTCGTAATATATCGTTCTCGTGTGGATTAGCTGTCATATATTTTTATGGTTGGACAGACGTCTGTTATGCTGAAGAGAAAATAAAACGTTTGTGACATTACAATAATAAATAATAGTTATTATATTTTGAGCAAACTGTGGGATAATTCTCGTAATATTATCGAATAAAATATCATTAGGATTTGGTTGGGATGTCAAAAAAAAAACACAATGTCATTTTATGACCTTGATTAAACTTTAACAAAATAGCAATGATTTTTCTTAATTTTACTAAGAGAATTGTCCCTCTGGTGATGCCCCTTTTCAGTGCCATTAAACAAACGTTTGTTCTATCAGAGACAAAAAAATAATCATTTGAAATTATTTCATCAATTAAATTAGTATGCAAATACTTCGTTCAGTAATTTCCTATTCAATTAATATTCATAACAGATTATAATTACAAATCTGTTCGGTCCAGTAGATATTGCTCTGTTATTGCAGCTAACGATAATACCTTGATTAGACGCCATCTTGTAATAACTTATGTTGAGGTTTATGTTAATCGGTCATTGTCTTTGTTGATTGTCGGGTTAACCTTCAATGGTTTCCCACTGCCAACGACACGACACTTTGTACAGTCGGCTACAAATCAACCTATAACGGTTTGAACTTTGTACTATTACAATTTGAATGTTGCGAATCATGCGAGAGGGAAAATATGTTTATATGTGAGACTCGCTGCTTGCGCGCCACGCGCCTACACCTTTTGCGATCCCAGATTCACAACATTCAAATTATAATAGTTCAAAGTCCAAACAGTGTATAGGATGATGTGTAGCCGACTGTACCGCACAATATCGTCAGAGAGCTCGTGATTTTCTAAGTCATAAGCGCTACGTGGTTGCTATTTAATGAAATCACATTGAGTTAATATAGTTACGATGAGTTTACATCCCACTAATATTAAAATGTAAAAATTAGACGTTTGTTTCAATCACGTCGAAATTACTGAACCAACTAGGATGAAACTTGGAATATATATAGTTGGTAACCTGGATTTAACACATGAAGACGGCTCAAAATCAGTCTTCCTAGTTTAAGACTGGTCTTCATCCAGTAAGAAACTTGTTTAAAGACGTATTATATTGGTGGGTAATAAAATTATTCCACCATTCATTAGTTAGCACCCCATAACCCAGGCTATATCGACACGCCACTATCACGCCACTATCACACGCTTTACTATCTTGCGCAATAATAAGTAATTTATGCCCTGGCTTACGATGATTGAATAGCTGTCCAAGGCGGTTCTCGGTCACGCGAGTAAATATCAACACAGAGAATAATCTTACAATTCAGCACGCACAGAGCTGCATCATAAAAACAACAAGCCAAATACTCATTAACATATCAGCCTGTAGAAGTCTGGGCATAGGCTTCCTCCATAGTATTCCAAAAAGAGTGGTTTTGGGCCTTCTTCAATTGGAGGCCGTGGCTACAGCGCAAGCAATATTCGATTTTACTTCATAAAAAACATACATTTGAATAGAGATCTTTGAAAATTGATCCTAAAAGCGTGCGTCATACATAACTCAGTGTGCTTATAATCCAGTTTTCTTTTGTCATAGACTAGGCTACATAAAGATTTCTGTAAACCACGAAGTTCTGAATTTTGTTTTTATAAATTGTTTTTAGAACCATGTCTCGTTTAATAGATTGGGGTGACGGAAGGAAACATGCCCTTTGAAGTGAGTTCTCTCTCTGTTGGTTATAGACTCGTGTGCCACTAGCCTATCACGGAGGTATTCTCCAAATGGCGCAGATGAATTATCTTGGCACTTGCCTGTGACCCGAACAATAGTTCCTTTTGAAGGCAGAATTATTTCAATTTGCGAAGGAATCCAGCTTTCAGAGTCAAATTAAATTGTTATGATTTCGTGATTTCTTACCTAGCTTTGTTCTTTGATAAATTCATAAATTATTTGTACGCATTTCTTGGAAATCTTAAACCAATAACAATTAATTGAAGTGTTATTTTGTAATATTTCTTTCATTTTGTATTTTATTCAAGAATGCAATAACAATTTAAATTAATGTTCGTAATATTCAATCACCACAAGCTGTACTTCTCAAAACAACAAAGGTTTATTTTATTTGAGTTACATTACGCAGCAACTGACAACGCTTTACGTGATCACGAACTACGTACAAGGCGGCCACGCAATGTAAAGCAAATGCCACACTACCACCTTTGCTTACAAAAAAGTGCAATCTAAAATCAGTCATATGGGTATTCACTTACAGTTCTATTTCCTATGTGCTTCGCCCGACACCGTAGCACCGCCACTTGTCCGACGACTGACGTCACGTTGCGAGGAGATACGTCATCAAAGTACGGCCTTTCCGGTCGAGAACCTTCTGGAAGGTTCACTCCTGGTAGTGTTCCTAGCCCTGGAACAAGGAAAGTTCTGGTATTATTTTTTGGCACAATAATGTTGAACCTAACTTATATCGATCTCTGACTAACGCTCCATCTCTACAGTTGCAATACGTCACAGAGCACGTCCACCGATGACGTATCCTTTAAGACATTGCATTGTGTTTATTATAACTGCATAGCTGTAATTTTGTTATTTATTTCATGTGCCTGTAATAGCACCGGCACCCATACACTTCAAACCGGACCACAGCTATTCGAGCATCGCTGCTTGGCGCAAGATATAAGGATATATTTTCCCCAGACGAACTCATTCACAAAAAGCTCTACTAATTATTCTAAAATGCTAGAACTCAAAATAATTGGGTTGAAACAAGACCTATATTTTTAGTAAAAAAAAACTTTTAGTTGCCCAAAAAAGTTGAAAAAAGCCGACATTTTACTAAAAAAAAATACTTGTATTACAAAAGGTTGCCAGAAAGTGACGTCACGAATAAACAGGCCAACAGTTACTAAGATGAATGAGACAAGCGTCATGCCACCTCTCTTTCATTCGCGTGGTGTGTGAGGAAGACTACAATAATCCCACCCAGCTCAACTCCAAAGAATTATTTTGTCGTCACAAGGGTCAAAATAATTTAAATAAATAAAAATGGCCTTTTTCCCAAAGTATTGTATATAATGGCATGATGATAACATTGCATCTAGAAGATTTATACAGCATCAGAGGCCACTTATTAACCATGCCCTGATGAACGGGACGCTGCAGCACCTGGACATGATTCAGACAAAGTAGACTTGGCCACCACCTATACATGGTATGTATGTGGTTTTAGAATTAAGATATAAAACTTTTTAACCAATACCTATTTTGATTTTTGCGTTCTTGCCAACGATACGAGCATGTTAGAAACTAGTGCTAAGTCTTGCATTGTGTGTGTAAAACTTGGCGAAATCAAATATTTGCTCAGAAAACAAGTTATTTGATGATCGTGCCCGAAACCATGTCGCGTTAGAAAATGGATGTGTTTTATTTATCAACATTTTATATGAAAATGGTATTTTTTTGGAGTCAGCGATGATTAAGAAATCTTTGAATAAATAATGTAGGTACGTAATTTATTATTTATTTATTTATTATTATTAATTACCACGGAAAAAAAAAGATTCACAAACTTGGAAGTAAAATATGAACTTTTTGTGCAACACAAAGAAATAAGATAAAAACTTTCAACCAATGAAATTCTTAAAATAGTTAAAACAAGGAATTTACTTTTTAATTTAACTTGAGCTCAAAGTGAAAACGGAAAAAGAAAAGGCATATCATTATCGTAGTGTCTCGGTGAGCTGTTCGTTTCCGGATGTGACGTCACACCCGCCGAACCGGAAATAAGAACGGAGCCTTTGCCCGCCCTCTTATAAAGGAAACACGGGAGAGTATATAAAACTGTGGTTAGGCCACGAAAATGGTGAAATATGTAGATCTGAATGTTTTAAGTTTGTAACCAAAATCATTAAAGTTTGTAATGTTTTGAACTCCCAGATGCTATGCCGAGTTACGGTAGTCTTTCTCAGTTTTCTAGGTACTCGTGATTTTTTAGGAAATCAGATTTCACAATTTGGTCAGATGGACGTCTGTCCATAAATTAAATAATAAATAAATAAATATTCATGGACTTTACACACAACGCCCTTTAGTCCCAAACTAAGCAAAGCTAAAATAATAGATAATAGATAGATTAATAGATTAAAAGAAATAAAAAACAGGGAAATAACAATTTAGAACATGAAGTAAATAGGTGTGTATTGAATATTTTTATTTATTTATGTATTAAAGTACTTGTAAAATAAACAGATCCATTGTGTGTGATCCAAAACGATGATTTAAATAAACGCAAAGCATGAAGGGGATTGGGGGCATAAGGGGAAACATCTTTACATAGCAGTATGTGAGGTATTATATTCATATGAAAAGCTATACGTAGTTAGGCTACTTTATTCGGGTATCACGCAAGCAATTTTACAACGTAGTCAGTGGGGATTTCTGAAAAAAACACTGATATCTCTACTGGTAGGGATTTTTCAGTAGGGATTACTGGAATATACCAGCAAAATCCCGTTTGTAAATGCACAAAACTAAAGTCAATTCAATGAAACTCGCTAGTGTCAGAGCCACACACGATAAGTCTGCGGTGCAGCGAGAAAATGGAAATGACAACGATGAAGTTCTTTTGTGACTTCATACCTACCTCTACGTAGCCTCTACGGCGTAGCAGCGTAGCGTCTTCGTAGCGCTTGTCTTTTGTCTAGTAACGTGCCCAATCCTTTCTTGAACACATTTTGAGGTGAACTAAAGAAGGTCGAATGTAACGTTTTATTTAAATGAAACGTTTGTTGGAAGGAAATTTTCTTTGTAACGTTTCAATACGTCAACTTTCTAACTGGGACGAAAATTCAATTTCTATAGAAAGACTTTGCCTTATACAGGGTGTAACATAATGTCCCTGTAGGTCCAAAAGGGGGTATTCTACACGTCGTCATGGCGAACGATATTTGTTCTACGACTTTTGATTCGAAGTTTTTCATTCATGAAGAGCGTCTTAAAGTTTCACACGTGTTAAAGTGTCTATGTGTGGGTGCGACATGATAGAAAGGTGCGTGAGCATGTGTACTAACAGGCTGGATACATACGCAAAGTAAATAAACACTTAGGGTAGGCCTGCGAATTTCTAAAATACCAAAAAAAAAATAGAAATTTCAAACATGTTCAACTTTTGCACATGCCAATCTGTTCTCGAGTTTGTCTGAATATGCCCTTTTTCGGCTTATAAGGACAATATGTTACACGTTATATTATTATAATAATAAGAATTGGCTTATAAATTGAAAAACTAGAGAGGATCTAAAACCAAATCTGCATACTAAAAAGTATTAGGTGTAGAAGGTAGGTATAACTTGCAGGTAAATAAGTCTTCATTAGACGAGCTTTGCGAGGAAAATACCTATGCAATATTCAAGGTAAAGTCAACCACTTTGCTATCTGGTTTAATTGGCAGTCTATCTAAACAAATGTTGACATGTTTAGTACTACAAAACTAACACACCAATTAAACACATCATCGTGTTACAATGAATTAGTTTTTCGATTTAACAAGTCGCGTGATTGTAGTTTAAATACAAATATAATTTTACCCCATTGCACCCCTATCTACCCTAACTACCCCTACGGCACGCGAATCGTGTAAACTAAACTATATTTAATGTTTACGCGCGAGGGAATGTCAATATTGTAAAATTTTAATCTGAATACATTTGTTTTGGGAAATTGGTACAAAAGTTTTGTTTAATATTTATGTGTCAATTGAACTGAACATGCCACTGCATTCTGTTTTTTTCTTTATAATCATATTTTGTGGAATAACAACATTCAAGAAGTAACGTGACAAGTAAAAAGTGTCGTAAAAAAATTTGAGTGAGTTAACCCAGTAATTTTATGAAAGTATTTTAATGAAATTCCTCCCACCCCAACTGTTTTTATCCATTTTTAAATACCACAAGCCTTAAAGCCCTTTTTGTACGTTTTACAAAACTGTGCGAAAAAGGCAAAAACATAAATATAAAGTGAGTCATAAATAGGTCACTCGAGTGTCGGCGTTTAGCTCCGACGTTGATGCGGACAGCCTGTAATTACGGTAATGAATAATAACAAACAGTAGTGAAGTGTACACTTTTTTGTGCTGGCAACTTTCAGCTTGAGATTTTGCATAAGGGTAGGAAGAAGAGTATCTTATCAACTAGCTAGGGCGAGGGGAAGTTGTGAATGATAACATGATTTTATAAATATTTCGTACCTTAATAGACTTATTCTAATACCCACGAAATAAGATAAAAATAGTTTATTTCGTGTCAATAATCAAAATTTTACAATTTAAGTTGGCTTAATCACAAATTAAATACGTGAGTACAAAAACGGTCCCATCAAATAATTATCTAAGAATCCTAGGGGGCCAAGACTATGCGAAACTAACATTGGCTCATAGTCTAGGACTCATCCTTCACTTTTTAAGTTGGGTTCATTGGTTCGAGAGTATCACTCATAGGTTTGAGATCTCTACCAAGTTTCTTTCTAAATAAGTAATGTGTACATGATGAACCGACTATCACGTATTTAATTTATGATTGATTTAGTTGTACTCAATACTTTATTGTTATCACATTGATAAGTGTTATGATACTAGGTAACAGAGTATTTGAGCATAACAATAATTAATAGGATGCAGAAAGGGTAATATCAAAACTTGGAAAAAAATAAAACTTTATTTCATTTTTCATCGACATTTCCCAGCACTAAACCCAATCACTGACCAGTAACGAGTGTCAACTAAGGGCGGAATGAGGCTAATATTAAAATTCATACAACCCCATAATAGCTAGCTAATTTACATAATTTTTTAATGAACTCTCTTCGTAAATCACAGTGCGTCCCATGACTTAATAAGGAAAAAAATATTTAAATTATATGACCCCTTAATCTTATGCTGATGGGGGTGTCCCTTCGGGACAGTCGACTTTTATTTTGGGTGATTTGTGTTACAAAAACAGGTTTTAAGTTAAAACTAAACTAATGGTAGGTAATAGTAAGTGGTAATAAGTAGTTAGTAAACTAATCAACTGGCCTCACACTAGGTTGCTGTGTTTCAAGGTCCTTGTAGACGTGCTTTGTAAGGTAATGCAATTGCTATGGACCGGGATAACCACAGGGATAACTATGAATACGTACCAAACAAAACCAGTAAGTATAGATAATACGCTGATGGTTTGTAAACCTACTTTTGACAAGCGTCACAGCTAAAAGCCATAAATAAAGAAGTTGAAGTTGAAGAATGTATTTTCAAAAAAAGTACCTATACAAATATTTTATTAGCATTCTAGTTCCCATAATAAAAACTTTGCTTAGTTTGAGTCTAGATGGCGTTGTGTGAAATGTCCATGAATATTAATTTGCTACTTTCCCCATAACAAAGTAACAACAAGTTAATGTACGTGTAAAAATCACTTGACTATGTAAATATATGTTTTGATCTGTCGAAATAATGAGAGGGCCAACCTTTCAAACTTTGATTTTTAAAATTAAAAAAAGTAGCATGTGTGATGCTACTTTTTTTAGTTTATACATCATAAAACCAAGATAACATGGTTGATATTAAAACTTTATCCTGACTTTTATGCCAAGTAAAATTAAATAAGGCATAAAAATATTATCGGTTGGCGTAAAACTAACCATCCACTCGACGGGCTGAAAGCATCATAAACAAGAAAACAACAATACTAAACTTTAACACTATTAACCTCATATTACCCATTTCACTATCTGGTCTCTTTGGCTTTTGTACACTAATACCGACACGACAACGACACGATATCGGCAGAGAGTGTTCATACACTGTTGACGCTTTATAATCTCCACCAGCCAGGATAAAACATGATAGTGGGGAAAACGCCAACATTTTTTTGAAGATTGTCATAATCCCCACTGGTGGTGACAGCTTAGTTGGGTGACATTAAACCGCTTTGACGCGTGTCGGCGGCGATGTCTGTATTTTTGTTCGAATAACTTGGCATGTCGATATCGTGTCGGTATGTGTTAAGTTCATTGTCCCGAAAAAGTGCTGATTCGTCCTATTCTCAGCAATTAACCGGGTATAATCTGTCCCATAAAAGCTAACTCTACTATGCGTGATACATAAAAAGAGGCCAATGGTTGCGTACGTGACGAGAGTGGGAACTTCTGGGTTGGTACAGGCAGCCGCAAACGTACGTAGCCAGTTGGCATATCGGTATACTGCCCTCGTAATTAAAAACAGAGTAACTTGGAAATCACGTTTTGTAAAAAAACGCGTTTAAAGTTTGATTACTAAATCATTTTGTTCTGACCAAAATATATCAGTTAGGTGAGAAATACTACTTTTAGAAAAAATGTTTTGTCACCTAATAAAATTAATATAGTTATCAATACACTTTTTACGCGTTTCTTATAGAACCTTGTACTACTAATTCAAATACAAAACAGATTTTTTTAGTTTGTTTTTTTATCGACTTTTCTGGATTCTTTACCCAAATTAGTAAGACAACAGGTTTTAAGATAATTAAAGATTTTTGCTAATTTTGCGACCAATAAAAAATTTGCGACGGTCAATTTTGGTAAATGTTTTGTTCATCAAACAAAAACTTCCACTACAGGCAGTGACTACCACTTAACATTAGGTGGGTCATGGGCTTGTTCCATCGTTTAGTTGTATAAAAAAACTGTTGTGAATGTACTAATGTAGGTGACTGTACCTAGTATGGCCTATTCTATAACATCGGTCCCGCAGATGGCGATAGATATGTTTTTAGTGCGTATTTTTGTTGAATGTTATGGTAATCCAGTTCTGAATACTGAACACTTTGTATAAAGTGGTTTTGGATCAATTCTCCGGATTAGCAATTTTATAAAACGTGGTTTGAATGAACAGAACTTTCAATAGTTTATTGCCATTTAATACTTTTTTCTTTCAACTTTGTAATTAGGTACCAATTCTCATAATTATTTTCTAAAAATTATCATCCTCAATGATAACACTCAAATAAATTGATAGTTTTGATTCCTATTTCATTAGAACTACCTATCTTTATTCCGCATTGTAAATAAATTGAAATAAATGAAGATACGTATCCTTCTTAGGAAACGGAAGCTCATATCAAACGTCACATGCTTTCACAGCAATACTCAAAGGCTTCTAATAGATGCACCTACGTGATTCAGAGGATGACTCTGCTTGACTTTAATATGTTTCCAAGTATCTTGATACGAGATGCATTTGGAAAAATCATAGTTGGATAGGTACCTACTCGTTCTGTACCGTATTTTATTCTTTCAATGCAGATGGTTTTGCTATAAGCATTAAGCTTTTACTAAATATTTTCCGCAAACGCAATTCCAATAGTGACAATATGAATAAAAAAGAGTGTTCAAATTAAAAAAAAAATTGTGTTTTCATGGTACAAACTCGTTATGAGCTGTAGTTCCAACAGTTTAAATAAAAAGTATAAAACTTTACGTAAAAATGAAAACTTAGATAGCAATTTCCCGAAGATATTTTAGAGGCTACGGCGCAACAATGTTTGTTATTACAGTGCTGTTGTAGACCTTCTACGGCGTTGCTTCGTACAAAATTCGTAAATCACTCGCCCGAATTTAAGCTACGGCCCAGCGGCGAAAGAACTAGGGATAAGCTTAAGGCTGTGTCACACTGGCACTAGTGTAAAAATACACTGATCATATTTAATTTATGGTGATAACACTATATTTACACAGTTTAATATCATAAAATGCCACAAATCGTCAGGCGCATTCATAGCTCAAAGCCTACAAAGTTTTTAAGAAACTTCTGTGCTTTTTCAAAGAGTTAGGTCTTTTTCACACAGCGCCATCTAGCCACGAAATAAGCAAAATTTACACTATACGCAACTGTATTACACAGAACAAACATTTATCTTACAAAATTCTTACAAAATATACAGCACAGAAGATATAGCTATACTGATTGTTTTGTGAGGTAAATCTAATTCAATAACATCATATTTTTATTACTTTTTTGTATGTAATAATGAATATCCCGTGAGTCAGAGCCTTAATACAGTTTACGTGATCATAAACTAGTGTAATAAGTTCTGTTTGAGGTGACATTGTTAGTTAGAACGTAGTTTGTAGATACGTGGGCGGTTCATCGTAAACGTGAATATTGGTTGAAGGTCTCACTGATATTACTTTGGGAGCTTCACAATGTTTTTGATTAAATTCAATCTTTTCGGATTTCATGCTAAAAATAGGATGATATTGGCAATTTTTTGTGAAAATTCTAGTGTTTTATCACTAAAAAGTCATAAGAAAGCAAAATACGCAATTTCGTGTTGTGTTTTGGATGGCATATTTTTTCAGTAATTTTAATTTAAAAGCCAAACTACAAAACCAATTTACAAGACCTTCCAAGTCCTTTCAGTCATACTTTTTTTAGTTATCAAAATAAGTATTGTGATATTGACCAGTGTAGCTTGGACTTTTTCATAAAATTTTTTGGTCAGTTTTGAATTACATTACAATAGGAATGTAATAAAAACAATTTCATGACGGTCCAATTTCATTCTAATGCAATCCCTTTTTCATTATCTTGCGATTTCAAAGTGTTATATCGGGTTTCAGTATTTCTCAGCGGTTAATAAAAAAAGAAATAAGTTGCAGACAAAAACTATAATATATCTGTGGGCTAACGAAAAGCCTAGAATAAAAGATACAAGTATAATAAACAAGAGTCGGTGGGTCATTCAACTAAGAACTTTTGTCATCTTTATCTCTCTTTTTTTTTTTTTTTTTTTTTTTTTTTTTTTTGATACTAATAATCTTTATTCACAAATATTTACAATATTTATAATATGTACAAAATACACATGAAGCAGTTGAGCTATCTACACACCGTTGCAAACGATTTATAGATAGCTCAACTGATCCAAATCAGTACCAATCGGAAGCGTGCCCAAGACACTGGCTCTTTCTCTTAACTTCAGAGGGATAAATATCTGTTGTGCGTACTGTAAATCTAGTGAAAAATCTTATTTTGGGTGTAAATAATAATAATAATAGGCCTTTACATCTATTGAAGATGATTTATACAGCGTCAGGAGGCAACCTATGCCTACACTTAACGGGACACTGTAGTGCCTGGGACAATGTTTAGATGGAGTAGGCTTGCCCAGCACCTATACCATCCTCTCAGCCTAGTCAGCCGTATCCACAGGAAAGACAAGGTCAATACGTGCGGAGCTGACTAAGCCGCGGGTTTCCTCACGATGTTTTCCTTCACCGTAAAGCTCGTGTTAATGCGCATATAAATTTTCCGAACGAAAAATGCATTGATGCACGGTCGGGATTTGAACCCACGACCTTCGGATCGAAAGTCGAGGTACAATCCCACTCGGCCAACACGGCTTATTTTGGGTGTATACATTGTTAAATGTAATTTAACTGGATATACAAGCTATATAATTGACGAATCACGTACAATAGGCTCTTTCATCATCCACAAGTACTGATTTTCCGAACAATTGTCATCAAACCGGAAGTACGGGAGGCTTCGAGGGTCTCACAATGGAGCCTCAGCTTTTGGAAAGCCATAAATCAGGGCTAATGGCGTATTAACTGTTGTGCCATCTGTGTCGGGATGGACGATATTCACTGGTCTATGCTTTGACGTTACGGCTATGAGGCATATTATGGATCAGCAGGGGTATGCCGATCAAAGTTGAACTGCAAAGTTTTAAATCATGGTCAGTTCATACTAACTCATAGTTATTCTGTGACTAAATAGTGACATTATGACGTCATTTGATGTGTTTTCGCGCATATTTTGCTGTAAAGTGTCTAAAAAGAATGATCACGTGTTACAAAATTGTACCACGTGACCTGAAGAAATTACACTGGGCAGTGAAATATAACTTGACAGCAAAAGATTGGCATACGGGGACTGGACGGAAAAATTATTGGCTTACTATGACTTGGTTAAGATAACTGATGCTCTATGCGCACTACTAGGTGGCTAAACAAGCGGCGAAGTGTTATAACAAGTCATTTTAGTATCCGGTACCAATCTTTTTTTTTTTAATTAATTTAGTGTACATGTACTAATAAATAATACTAATACCCTAATTATATTACGATCTAGCCACAATGCAGGCTAATTAGTAATTTTACATTGACCTAAATTTTTATCATAAACTACACGCGAGAGCAATGATTCCGGGTCACTTAAAGAATGTTAAAAATCTCGGAAACTAAAAATGATAGGTTAATGCAATAAATTGTATTTAATAGACAATGTAATACTCCTTAAATGAAGGTATTAAAACTTCTTAGTTATTGTAAAGTTATATCATAAAAAAATCAAATTTGAAAAAGGGCCACTTTCGAAGATGGAACTACGAAATTACAGCATTTGGTTTTGCTTTTGTTTGTAATCTGTCATTTATGTGGGTATATAAACCATGTTGATAGTGCTCTATATTCATTATTCAAGCTGAAATTATGTCGCTTACGCCTGAAGAATGCACCAGAATACTTACAATGCTGGAAACCGGCCGGAGTCAGCGCGATACAGCCAGGACTGTCGGTGTGTCGCTGTCAACAGTACAAAGAGTTCTCCGACGTTACGAAGAAACTGGTTCTAACCTACGCAGACCAGGAACGGGCAGAACCAGGTGTACCACAGCACGAGAAGACCGATACTTGGTGAACACCATGCTTCGAAATCGCTTTCTCACAGGAACTGAACTCACAAATCAGTTTCGACGCCTCGGAGGAAGTAACCCAAGTGCATGGACAGTAAGACGTCGGCTTGCTGAATCTAACTTAAAACCCCTTAGACCTGCAAACGGCCCTAAACTGGAGCGTGGGCATCGTATTTCAAGACTAAGATATGCCCAGAGCCACGTAAATTGGAGTATTGAAGATTGGTCAAAAGTTATGTTCTCCGACGAATCAAAATTTATGCTCTACAAGCACGATGGAAGACACAGAGTGTATCGAAGACCAGGGGAAAGATTCAAGCAAGCATGCATCGAAGAAAAAGTAGCCTACGGTGGTGGGTCTGTACTTGTGTGGGCCGGAATTTCTTCTGAAAGTCGCACAGAGCTGGTGATCATAGAAAACGGCTCTTTAACTAGCGTAAGATATGTGGAAGAAATCCTCAATGATCATGTTGGTCCATTTATGGTCAATTTAGGTGAGGATGCTATATTTATGCATGACAATGCCCGACCTCATACAGGTAGGATTGTGAATGACTACCTTCAAGAGATGAACATTACTCGTATGGAGTGGCCAGCGCGCAGCCCGGATATCAACCCGATCGAGCATGCTTGGGACGAGCTAGGCAGATGCGTAAAACAACGAAACCCTCCCCCAATCACGCTTCGTGAGCTCAAAATTGCTCTCACAGAGGAATGGGAGAATATTCCCCAAAATCGTATAAGGAACTTGGTGTACAGCATGCCAAACCGCGTAAACGCAGTAATGGAAGCACGAGGAGGCAATACGAAGTATTAAAATTCAAGTCAAATCGTAATAAAGTTCAAAAATTTCATGTTTCCTATTTTTGTTTTAAGGAGAGATCAGCAGTTTTTTTCTTTATGTAATTTTGTGTTAATAAAATGTATGGTGACTCATATTTTTTTACTTTCATTTAAGGAGTATTACATTGTCTATTAAATACAATTTATTGCATTAACCTATCATTTTTAGTTTCCGAGATTTTTAACATTCTTTAAGTGACCCGGAATCATTGCTCTCGAGTGTAATCTAAGAATGTGTCCATTGGCACTTTTCTTATTGTCTCTATTTAAAACCGAACTTAAGGCGAAGACACTTTGGTTTTGTGTTCTTTATAGGTGGCACTAGTTTGCACTTGCACTACGGTACCAATCTGATAATAGTTTTTTTATAAACCTAAATGATGGAACAAGCCGATGGTCCACCTGATGTTAAGTTAGCTCTGCCTATAACAATGCATTGCATTACTGAGCCTGTTCACTGAGGACGTGCCTTGTGATGCGTTGCACTGCGCCCATCCCTCCGAGACATAAAGGTGTTCAGTCTCATGTGCGTGTAGTTGCACCGCATCGGCTCAAGTGAGTTTAGAAATGGAAATTTCTATAGCAAAATGAACCTTATTAACAACTTGCAATGGTCCTTCGTGGCCACCGAAGGGGAACGTCACCTACGATTAATGACGTGTGCACGGTGTCTAATGTTCTGTGGTAACCTGAGGGGCTTTTTATAGTAATGTTGAAGATTAGATGCATGAGGGTGTTAGGGGATGATAGAAACGGGTAATACTGAAATAACTTTAAGAAATGTGTTTTTGTAGAAGAGTGAGGGTAGATATACACCAGTATCGAATGGTGAAAAACTATTTCTTGAAGATTTTTAGTATCTAGTATAACTCTTTGTGAAAGAGCTCGTCCGGGGAAGTACTACCACCATGGTAGGTACCTATTTCATGGTGTGCACAGTGATGCTCGCATTGCTGTGTTCCAGTTTGAAGGGTGGGTGTCGGTGCTATTACACGCACATGAGACTAACACCTTTGTTTCTCAGAGTGATGGACAGAGCACGTCTTTGAGGTAATGCATTGTTATAGGCAAAGGTAACACTTAACATCAGGTGGGCTATTAATTTCTTCCATTACTATCTTATAGAAACCAGTTTTTTTTTAACAGCGACAATGAGCTTGCTTCCTGTTACGTACCAAAGAGTCTATTTAGAGAACTATTTTTGCTACCAAAAAGTCGCAAAACCTGCACGGTTCATCTGATGTTGAACAGCTATTTCTGCCTATAGGACTTCTATTTAATATCAGTATCTAGTTGAAATAGATATTCAATGTTCAATAACATCCAAAATAAAATTTCCCTCTTCAGGTAAAACCTGTTTCATTTAGCATAAAAACAACATAGGTTTTTTACCTGTCAACGCACCTTCACGCAAAGATATCAAACTCAAAGTCAGTAACAATCAAAACGACAAAATACGGGTTTTTTACGTTTGTACCATATTCGATTCGGAATAGAAATATACTCTAGGCCTACACCTGTCAATGACTCGCATAAAAACCTCTGGCCCCTGGCGGGCCATCCTTCACCGATAGTCCATTTTGTCGCACTCCTGAATTTCAGCAACTCGACAAAACGTGGGCCTATCGCGCCCCATCAATTCACTTTTCCTAGTATTCAGGTTTCAGCCGGTTGCTGTGTTGCAATTTTTCAGCAATTTTTTGTTTTAGCTATCGATATACTGTTGTTTTGTGAATGGACGTTCAGAATTTTGATTGGTTTTTCACGAAATACTGAGCAGTAGGTCAGATCTCTAGATGTTATTGCTGCGCGTTTTTGCAGTGACATACTTATTTTTATTGCAATCATTGGTCTAGTAGTTACTATAGATTAATTGCGGGAAAAATTACTCTATTAAAATAGTTTTTAATTGAATAGTTAAAGTAGATAGATAGATAGAGACATATTTATTTGAAACACAATCAAAACACAGGTATAGCACAAAACAAGCAGAAAAAAAAGTACTCTATATTTCAACTATTTCGAATGTTTATGCCAGAACTACTGTAAAAAATGGTCAAGACCATTATAAACGAAACAAAAACAAAATATTTTGCGCACATATATCCGGATTATCATAACTGACTTCGACAGATAGCAAAATGCGTTTAACGTGCACCACACGAATTATTGTTGTAAAGATAGCACTATCTTCATCACTGTTGTAATTTATAGCTGCTCGTGTGTTATCGTCCTTGATGACGCCCTTGACTTGCCTGTAGATAAAGATTACTATCCTTCGATATCTACGGCTCAAAAGTATTAATGCATTTATTTTATTGGCAAACAATATCAGTCAATTGCACGCTGGAGAACAAGAATATTGTGTGAGTTTTGTTTTAAAAATAATAATGATCGCGATAGCATTGCTCGTCATTTTCCTGGTGAGCCTATACCTATACGGCACCAGGAACCACTCGTACTGGCGGTTGCGCGGCGTGCCGCACGAGCGGCCGCTGCCGCTGTTCGGCACAGAGCTGCTCCGCTTCACGATGCGGCGCAGCATGGCGCAGGCGGCTGCCGACGTCTACTGGCGACACCCCAGCGAGCGGTTCGTCGGCGGATATCGTGCCTGCATGCCTACTCTCGTGGTGCGGGACCCTGACCTCGTGAAACACATTCTTGTCACCGACTTCAAGCACTTTTTTGCTCGTGGCTTCACACCAGAGCACAAATGGATGGAACCCCTTCTCCGTAACCTGTTCTTCGCGGACGGTGACTTGTGGCGGCTGCTGCGTCAGCGCATGACGCCGGCGTTCACGTCTGGCAAGCTGAAGGCGATGTTCCCGCTGATCGTGGAGCGCGCGGAGCGGCTGCAGACGCGCGCGCTGGCCGCCGCCGCCGCCGGCCGCGCGCTCGACGCGAGGGACCTCATGGCACGCTACACTACCGACTTCATCGGATCTGTAGGTTTTGGCATGGATGCACATTCTCTAAGCGACGAGGACTCTTCGTTCAGGAAGTTCACCGCCAAGATTGTCAACCCGACGCCAAAGCGTGCGATCGTTGCCGTGTGCAAAAATTTATTTCCTCATTTGCTCAAGTATCAAAAGTTTCTCGGGCAAGAGCTAGAGGATGACATTTTGTCATTTACAAGGCAAATCCGCGAAGAGCGTGGGTTCAAACCCTCAGGTCGTAATGACTTCATGGATTTTATGCTTGAGTGTCAGCAGAAGGGAAAGTTTTCGGTCGAGTCGTTAGAGAAAGTAAAAGCTGATGGCACTCCAGAGTTGGTTCACTTGGAGCTCGATGACATTCTAGTCGCAGCACAGGCGCTTGTATTTTTCGTGGCTGGCTTCGAAACTTCATCTTCAGCAACTAGTTTTACGCTTCACCAGCTGGCTTTCCACCCGGATCTTCAGAAAAAAACACAGGAGGAAATTGATAAAGTTCTGGCACAGTACAATGGGAAAATGAGTTACGATGCAATAAAAGACATGACCTACCTGAGTTGGGTATTTATGGAAGGCTTGCGGATGTTTCCTCCTGCGGGCTTTTTGATACGAGAGTGCGTTAAGAAATGCACCATCCCTGAAACTGACATCTCTATAGACCCCGGAGTGAAGGTCATAGTGCCCATTCAAGCGATCCAGAACGACCCCTTGTACTTTGACAATCCAGCCGAGTTCAGGCCGGAGAGGTTTGCTCCGGAGGAAGTCGCAAAACGGCACAAGTTTGTTTATCTACCTTTCGGCGATGGACCACGAGGATGTATCGGTAAGTGCATGTGCCATTATGGTACTTGATAGTGCCCAGTCGTCTTATTATTTGTTATGTAACTGCACTAGGTCACTCACCAGTATCTTCCGACACTACTTCACAAGTATCAAAGTCTTAGTTCAGATCTTTTTCTTCTTATTCCAGGAGAACGTCTTGGTCTCATGCAGTCCCTCGCTGGTCTGGTCGCAATACTGGCTAAGTTCACGGTATCACCAGCTCCTGAGTCTCGACGCGAGCTGATTTCTGACCCTCGTGCCATCATCGTGCAAAACGTCGTCGGAGGCATCCCACTTAATTTTACAGAAAGAACAGGAGTAGCGACTACCGCTGACTCCTAGTTCACCAGATAATTGTTATATGAGTTTTATACTGGGGAATTAGAAGAGGCATGATCGTTACGCCGCTGAAATGAATGCTATCAGGTGCTGAACACAGCTATTTCATCTAAATGAAACTCATCCACTAAAACATTCTAAAAGCATTCATAAAAAGCTGTCTCTTGTTGTATAAATCATCTACTCGTACTAAGTAATTGACCGTTGGATTGGTTCAATTGGTATTCATCCCTAGCCTCTCGATTTCACACATAATAATTGTCAATTACAATCTGTTATTCGAAACAATTCGGAATGGCTCATCCCACTCATCAAATAAGTAGAATACCCACTTGACAAAACGAAATAAAGTCTTCTAAATCCTTCAAATTACTTCCATCCATAGTAAATTGTATTATAATCCGCGCGCGCCGTCTCTAACAAAAAACTCCCACGAAAAAATAGCCCCAACGACATAATTTGAATGAAATAAACTTTCTCAGATGGAGGGTCACCCCAAGAGTGTATTTTGTTGAATAATAGCCGTCAAATTCTGGGGCTGTCCTATTAAAAGTTGCTAAGATTATGGGCATTAGCTCCTAGGGAGGTATTCTACTGGCATATTACCTCGCGATTTTTCCTCAGCTCCAGTGCTACTTTGGGATCGGTTATGCAAAGGTGAGAAAGGTTATTGCCAAGGATAATACTTTGGAATACTTATTTGAGTTTTTCAGATGAAAATTTTGATGGGCATGATGTTTGCAAACTTTTTAATGAAACTTGTACTTTATTAATATGCTAGAACTTCTCTTCATACCATTCAAACGAAACAAAATGAATTTTCATACCTACATTGTTTTAGGTATACATATAAGAAATGTCCAAAATATTGAACCTCGTATCTTATTGAAATAAGTATATCATATATGATGATTAGTAATGATTTTAAATTGCCTAGGAATAAATAAAACATTATATACTCAATAATCACTTATGGCAACACATTTATTTCACATTAACCTAATTCCCGCCAAAAGCGTCTAATACATAAAACATTAAGGAACTATAAACTACGATTTCCACAAAAACTACTTCACGGTCCCCCTAAAGCGAGGTAGGGGGAAATAAATCTGTCAGTAAATAACGCAGTTAACAATATATATTTCTGCCGAATGGTGGGGAATGGCCCTTCATGTTGGCAACACTTTAATAATTTTCTGGGATGCTATAATGTAAAGGGTCTTTATGGGAGTCGTTGAATTTATTGCGAACTATCAGTGAGCTGCAGGTTTCAATTCTAAATTGGTATCGAGGGACTTTTGTCTGCAAAGTGATAGAAACTTATAGACTGGAGTAAATTGCGTTTTGAAATGAGTCGGGTTTCACGACGGTGAAGGTTTCATTTAGATAATTCCATAGATTTTTTACATAGACTAATAGATTTGACTAGTAGGCCTAACATGTGCACCTTTTACAAAGATTTGTCTACGTAAGAGTAGAAAACTATTTCTATCTTTTCTCTACCAAACAAAAGAATGGGATGAGTATGATTTTTTTCTATATGTCTACCTACTTCGGTTGAAAAAAACGTGGTCTGAGTCACTCGTGCTAAGCGTGCAGACACTCTCCCGATCACAAGTAGCAAGTTTGACGTTGATGCTAATCTACGACCAAATGATAGACCGTTTTGCGAAAAGGATATGTCACTAAAGAGTTGTATCGCCAATAGATTTTTTTGCTAAAGGGGTAATTTGCCATTAGAACCTACATAGCTACTTAGATAAAGGAAATATTTTGACTATGTAAATCTACGGTATTGTTTATGACAGCTCAAACGAGTGTTGCTGCGTCACAAACGTGTATTTTCTTTGTATCTAGACGAAAAGTTTCCGGACAGCGTTTGGTACCCAGGATTGGTATGCCAATCAAAGTTGAACTGCAAAGTTTTAAATCATGGTCAGTTCATACTAACTCATAGTTATTCTGTGACAAATAGTGACGTTATGACGTCATTTGATGTGTTTTCGCGCATATTTTGCTGTCAAGTGTCTAAAAAGAATGATCACGTGATACAAAATTGTACCACGTGACCTGAAGAAATTACATTGGGCAGTGAAATATAACTTGACAGCAAAAGATTGGCATACGGGGGCTGAATCTTGTATCTATTGCAACTAACCGGTCCATAACTCCCAAAAAGCACACTCATAAAAGCGCAACGGTACATAACTAAACTCCCGCCATAACCCTGTAATGGCCGAGTAGGCCAAGAGTCCGTGAGATTCCGCCGGGCATTGTCCGCAAACTAGCCCAAATTATGGCTATTTTATAATGCAGCTCATCACGGTGATAACTGGTTTATTATAACAGTAATATCTGGTTCATTGTAATATTTCTCTGTTTCTCTGTGATGTGAGATAAAATAACTCCACTGTTTCTCTGTAGGTCACTTTTGAGATATGTTTATGTTGAATGAGGTCTTAGTGTAACTTTCTGTCTGTCTGTCTGTGAGCTTGTAGCTCAAAAACGTATGACTGTAAGAAGATGATTTTAAGATGGTTTAAACTACGTGTAGTAGTAGAGATTAAGCCATTTCCAAGTTATCAGCTCTGAACCCCATAGTTTTTTGACTTAGTTTTTGAAAAGTATTCATTTGATGAAATACTCCAGGATCTGATGATTACCAGCAATGATGAGGAGGATCTACGGAGTTTTTCAGTTTTGTAATGGTTATGAGGTACTTGGTAGTAGAAGAAGTAAAAATGATTTACTAAATTATACTGCAAACGCTTATTACACTAAAACATTGAACGAGCATTACTACGTACCGACATTCATTTTATGGTCGTCGTAAAATCCAAAGTTTACTAATGTTTTTGTTTCTTAAAAAGCGGTCAACGTTAAGTGACAACTCCATAAATCATTAAACACAATCATATCAGTTTAAAAAAGTCCACTACTGGAAATAAGCCTTTACATAAATATGCAGAACGAGCGATTTTGGGCCTTCTTCATCCAACGACTTCCATCTATTTCAACAATATCGTCGGTTCATCGGGTGAGCAATCCTCCACTTTGCTTTCTGGTTTAACCTCATCTGCACACGTAGTATCTTGCAGTTAAAATAAAGATATAGTATTTCTCATACTATATCCTCATCCTGTCCTATCCTATCCTACTAATATTATAATTGCGAAAGTTTAGATGTTTGGATGTTTAGATGTTTGGATGTTTGTGTTTCAATCACGTCAAAACTACTGAACCAACTTGGATGAAACTTGGCATATATATAGTACGTATCCTGGATTGACACAGAGGCTGTTTTTTTAACCCGAATAATTAACAGGATCTACAGGATAAAACGAAAAAAACAGGATTAGCAGCGCCAATTATTGGCAAGAGGATGATGTCATGTCATGTCACGTCAGTTTGACAGGACGTAGTACTACCTCTTTGGACTAACGACTAACGTTTGACATTCGAGTACGGGTTCGGTGTAATGTCAAGTTTCTCAAAGAAGTATCCGCTCGGTACACGCACAGATAATATAATGTACACGGAAACGGTACTCGCGTACGAAGTCGCGGGTAACTGCTAGTACTATATATGTAAACGGTACCTATAGTATTTTCTAAATTGACAAAGGTAAAACCCATGGCCGTTGACCGGTAGCAGCAATAGATAATGTTGCCATCAGCTGTGTCTTGCGAACACCAACTTGCATATATTATCATAGTTTTATATGTAGACATATCTAGTAGGTACCAATAAAAATAGGTAATATGATTTTTATGTCTATTTTATCAAACAGATATTATTGTTGTAGCTGTATTCAACACTCTGTGGCTATCTCCACGGCCGTGTCCTTGCGTTTATAGCTCTGTGTTGTTTATAGAAGGACACTTCGTTATACGCTATTTGTTGTTTTCATTTACGTTCCTTTATACGGAAAGTTATGGCATAACTCATTTGTTTATGTATTTTCATACTATAATAATGTTTAATTCGAGAAATGCCAGTTTCTATTGACGAATATTCTTTGAGTTTTCAATAACATGCTGATATTTATCTAGACACGCAACTAAAAACTATCGCAACAGCGATGTCAGCGGACAATCGCCAAATATTTAAGAATGTTAGGTGGATTTTGTCTATAACGCACCCTATCGCCTTTTTGGTGCTGGCAAAGTATTTTTTTTATATCTTCGCAGATACACTTGTTATAGTAGGTACTTTTATCACCCGACGGAGGACCGATTCACAATAAAATTAAAAGCTTTTGCCAATTAGAAATCAAAAAAATGTTGTTTGTCAGACTTGACTGCACATTTTACAATTGTTGCAAACCTGTCGCGAATAATATAATAGCCTCACCAGAACCAGCATAATTTGCAAAAGCTCCCAAGTCCTTGCACCAAAAAAGGTCTTATTTACTCAAAATAACTTGCACAAACTTGAAGTTTCTCATTAGTTTTCCCGTGATGTTCCGAGCTGCAATCATCGCGTTCAATTAACTCGAGATATAAACAAAAAGTGTTGAGTGACGGCATCGCGTGAGTAATGGACGCTTCATTGCATTAAAAGTGCAACTTAATTAGTTGTAGGGTAACCACACATTCTGAGCTTTTCGAAACGAAGTCAAAGTCAATACAAAAGTTTAAAACACTGGAGAAACGGACTTTACAATATTACAAACAATTGTACAATTAGTTAAGTTTTGTTTTGTATTATATAGTAGTCCCTAGGTCCTAGGTTAAGGTGTTTAATAAAGTATTTTCTATCTATCTATCTATCTTTAATTTGACTTATATGACGTACAGAGATAAGCAGTTCATCGGGACTGTTCTTAGTGAATATAAATACTATACTGAAACACTATAATTTTAACCGAGTAGAAACAGAACCCATTACTTCTTCTTTAAACTTCTTCTCTTTAATTTTTTTCTTTTTTCATCATAGTTTTAGAAAAAAACTACCATATTTTTTTAGAAAAGGTTGAACAATAAACTGAAATCTACATGTCATTGGAACCATTTCGTCATATTGTGTTCAATAAGTCAATACACATTTTTTTAAGTAAAATTATGAGGGTCGCTTTAAAAGCTGTAGCAAATTCTACCTACAGCTTTTTTACGGTCAAATTAGCTTTACATGAAAATTGTACACAAAACTAGGATAATTCGAGTTACCGGCGTCCAAAATAATAATTACAACGCATTAACCAGTCGAATTTGAATTAGGGTTTTGTATGTTATGGTTAAACGAGCTAAGCGTGAGTTGTATTGGAGTACTTAGAATTCCGCACACAATGACCATTCCCCGCGCATTTCTAAGTCTCATCTTGAGTTTTATCGTGATGTTTTAAAGTTCATCTATTTTCAACAAGATAGGTCGTAGAACCAGACTGTTTTAACCCTTATTACTATTTGTCCAACTAGTTGCTTACTTGTATTAAAAATGTATGCAAATTGAAAAAAAGGGCTCTTGGACTTTGAATGTGTTTTCAAACTCACTTTAACATACTGTAAAATTGTATAGGTAGTTGTCAAATACTGTTAAAAAATATCTACTTGCAACCAGAATCAGACATGATTGTCAGTTATGAATATAAGAAAAGGAATCTAAATAATTATCTTATCTTATCTTAATATTTTCAAGTAAAATGCATAAGAGGGCTTTATTACAAAATATATTTTGCTACTTCATGATTTGTAATTTGATTATTTTAGTTAGATATAATTTTAATTAGAATGTTTTTGAGTATGTTATGATCTAACAGGCTTGAAATAAATGATTTTAATTTTAGTTTTTATTTATTGTGTGCACGGAACCCTAAAACAGTTGCATGGCAGTCTCACATAAATGTAAAACATGGCCACTGGAATGGCGCTCATTGCTGTAAACTAAAGCTATTAATGTTTTACCGCGGGGCTAATTTGTGCCCAAATAGGCTTTTGCTATTATGGGGCTTGATTATTCCTGATTTTAGTTTTTTGTAAATGTATGACTTTTGTACGGCCAGCCACACTCAGAATGGTTTGTCAGAAAATAATGAATGATATCAATTGTCATTTTTTTAGTGTATGGCGTTTTAGAGTGCGACTGTAAGAATGAGAGTGACTGAGATGCAAGAGATACGAGACGATCTTGCATCTGTAAATATACATTGCAGATCTTGATGTCAATAACTAAAAATAGCAATAATACTCATTGTAAAGCAATGAAATTGTAATATCGGGAGCCTCATTGGCATTGTATGGATTTTATTTCACTATTTTGGGTTCGGAACCCTAAAACTTAAATGTTACAAAATACGTTTATTTTCCGAAATAAGTGTTACAATTTGATAACGGGATAATGGAATGACCATAAAGAGAATTTCTTCGTAAGAATTTTCAAATATTGGTTTATGTAATGTATTCTTTTGTAGTCAGAAAACTAAATGAACATTGGAGATATAAATAACAATGTTATTATGATGTGAAATGGCAGCAGTCCGAGATGTGCCGATAAGTGCCAGCCCATTAACCGTAATGGCCCAAAATTAAGTTACACTTAAATGGAGGGTACAAAACAAGGGTGGATTTATTTTCCGGATACATTTTTGTTATAACAGCTACCGTAATTTAGCGGCAAACTGCTTTTTTTATTTTTACATGATTGCATGACTCAACAATTTTGCACAATGTCAATTTATTTTATTCAATAATATCACAAGGAATGTTTACGGCCTGGCTTCATCACCACGGCACGGTACCGTGCCGTCTCACGGCGCAGCCCCTTTTTCACGGCGCATTCGATCTGCAGTTAAAGAATCCACCTTTAAAATAAATGACAACCGATGGCTGCCATGAGACGCTACCGCGCCGTTTTACGGTGGCACGGTACGGTACCACGCCGTGCCACGGCGCCGTGCTCGACGATGATGATGAATTTTGACATGGAATAGGTAATTAAAAATGTTCACATGACCGTGTTTTGAGCGCAGTATACTCGGACATTCCAAATTGTTCTGTACCTACTAAGGATACTTTTAGTTATGTCTTTGATTTAACAAAATTCTAGTCACTTCTTTATGACGGTAGTATAATAACGTTCACCGATTTTCAGAAACATGCTACTTGATTGAGGTGATATACCGCTTGAGTGCTTTGTGGTAAAGAAAGGATGACGTCTCCAAGATTACATTTTGAAGTAGAGTAGGTAGACGTTTTATAAAGTAGCTAGCTGAATAAAAAGATCTTTCACATTTTGCAATAGACAAGTTATATTAAAAATGTCAATCAAACAATACTGAGAGAATACTAAGATTTTTATTATCATTTACAATAACACTGCGCGGTATCTGAGCCAAAACTTCACTGTTCCCTCCACATATCGCGCAATGTAATTTAGAATATGAATTTGTTCAGTCATTTTGTCGATTTGTAATGTAGTCTCAGCTGTAGATTTATAAATAGAAGTTAACAAATTGATCGTCATAATTAGATTTAAATTTCCATTTTCTCCGTACCGGAGATGTGCCGTGTAAGAGAGCTACGACCTTAAGTGCCAAGTCTGTTTTCTTAGGTGAGAGTTGAAATGTTCCGTGATAAAGTTACTTAGGTCACAAAACCTGCAGTGTCTTTGTAACTTTGTCCTTACTTAGTTTCATAACAGTGTTAGAACTTTTTGCTCTAGTTCTAAGTTTTATTTTTCTTTCTTCGAATCAAACAATCACATGTGGAGTAGGAATCAACGTCTTCGTATCCAGCTCTACCTAATATCAGCCTCAATATATTCTACCATCCACGGCTGCAGAATCAGTCGCCGCGGTCCTCATCTTGAAATAAGGAAGGTCTTAGACCGCTGCGGCTGTACTCGCCTTGCCGCCGCCATAGTGCGTTTGTAGCCTCAGTCAATGAATAAAAAAACAAATAAATAAATGCGGAAAATGATTTTATTTTCGCAGTACAGTACCCTAAAAGTATTATTAAGCACTGAAATAATTTGAATTATAACCTCGACGGTGATTGTAATAAGCACAATGCAGAACCTCTCTCTGTAATTGGGTACAGTATTTTTGTCCGTAATTTTTGTACTCAAAGAGCAAGGGGCTCTTTGTGTCGCAGACGGACAAAACGTCCGCATAAGGGCTAGGTATTGTGCTATGTTCAGTCAAATCACAGTGGAGTGTAATAACAGTTGGGCAAGTCATTCAAAATAGTCGACTTTTACAAATTAACTATGTGTGGATCAGCATTCATACATAGCAATTAGCTATGCGGTCTGAATTCGCGGGGATCTGGGTTTGCGCCCGCGACGATTATCACTAGCATTTTAGCGTGTTCACAAAGCTGTAATGTTGTCAAAAAATGTACTATGAACCAGTTTAACAAAGCTTCAATCTATAGAGTCCCCGAGGGTAAACGAACGCCGGCATTTTGGCGTCGCTAATTCCCGCGCAGATGACCCATGAAATTGATTCTTCTGAAATAACTCCTGTCACAGTTTTGAGGCAGATTGTTTGTCAAAATAGTATGTAGAAGTAAGCCAAACTACTCTATGGTCTGAAGGGGAAATGATCTGGGATTTTGATTATAGAACCTCTAATAAACACTTTTTTGACTTTGACTTTGAAAAAGATTTGTTTTATCGGAGTCTGATAAAACAATAAGAAAATTTATACCCAAAAGCTGTACAAAAACTTATGAATACAGTTGTAAGATAAATAAATCATGAATAGCTTTTACCAAGCGCTTTTATTTTATATTTGAACTCTTATAAACTTAATAAAATTCATCATTAACTTTGTAACAAACAACTTTTTGAAGGAAATAATGTTATATTTTCTAAATTATTATTTTGCCTTGTGATAATCCACTCAGACTTTCCACAACTTTCGCTCATAAAGTTTATTAATGGTACTCGAGATAAATATTTTTATTTTGAAATAATTGGAAAGAAAGTAGAATAAAATAAATACGAGCATTCATCTACCTCATAAACGATATTCTATCTTTTTTTTTAAGTGGTCTACTTATGCGTTCAACGGTGTATTGGAATTTTATTACGTTGTACATTGCTGGTCCGATGCTGATCAAATTATGCATGTACGGGCGAGTTCAAAGTGCATCGCTAACTGCATCAATTTCGACCTTAATCTAAAGGCAGTAAGGGTGAAATCAGATTGTAAATTACTGTGATGATTGGTCGATTGTACTCTGCCGGGGTTGGAATAATGTAGACCGCAATTACTGGTTGCTTTTTAAAAAATTACATGCTTGAGAACTTGAACGCACTAAGTGGTGCTCTGCCTTTTCATATATACGGTCGTGAGTTTGAATCCGGTCCTGTATTAAAATAATAATAATAATAATAAAGTTCATTTATTGGGACAACTTAGTCCATAAAAAAAATTAAAATAAAATAAAATGCTTGTCTGTTCAATTTATGTACTTACTCAGTACTAGTTTAATATACACAAAAATAAATTGCAATAGTAAGTATAGAATAATTTTGTGTCTGCTTATAAATTCAATTTCAAGGGTATAGATATACGTCGAGACAAAATTGAACTGCGATCCGACTTTCATCTATTTTAATTCCCTCGTGGGTGTTTAAACTTTGTGATATATTTTGATACAACGCCTTATCGTAGTATCGTGTACCAGTATCGTGTTCGTAGTTTTGTTATTTTGTATTGTTTTTATTAGATGTAAATAAAATACATAAACATTACCCATAGAAAAGATATTTTTGCAAATATAAGTCTGACCCGTGAAAATAAACAGCAAAATAACTTCTTTATACATAGTAAACAAATATACTTCGAACCCTGTTATTCTAGTTAACATACAAAATATTCTTATTGCGACTGACAACTTTAACAGCCCCCCTATTCCAATCTTTTGCTGTCAAGTATATTTCACTGCCCAGTGTAATTTCTTCAGGTCACGTGGTACAATTTTGTACCACGTGATCATTCTTTTTAGACACTTGACAGCAAAATATGCGCGAAAACCAATTAAATGACATCATAATGTCACTATTTAGTCACAGAATAACTATGAGTTAGTATGAACTGACCATGATTTACAACTTTGCAGTTCAACTGAGATTGGAATACCCCTGCAGGACTTTTTATCAACCACTGAGTGCACTCAAAGGATTCTCTAATTGGTTCGCAAAAAAACCTTGAAATATTGTGAATTTCTGTCAACGCTACCTATCGTAAGAGGACCCAATTCATATCTGAAGAAGGCTGAGAATAGTTCTTGAGATAATGAGGTAGTATCAAAAATATTTGTGAAAAATAATGTTGTCAGTTTCATAACATGATTTATTAGAAAAAGTAACGGAATAAGTTTCGTTGTCAATTCGTTTTTTAATTAATGTACAATTTGTCAATTTGTTTGTTTTTTGCATGTTTTTTGAGGACAACTAAAAAGGCGTTATAAATAGGCGTTAGTTGGATGGTGTGGAGAACTTTGTTTAGCACAAAGGCGCAAGATAGCACATGAATATAGATGACTACTTGTACCGACCTGTACAAAAAACATAAAAAACATAGTCTCCGTGTTCCGTATGCTTTTTCTAAATATAAAACCGTTTAAATCTAGCATTAGTACTTATTCCGAACAAATTCACATCCAATGTACATTGTTGTGTTGAGATGTGCATTGTACATCAAAACTAAATACAAACAACCACAAAACTACAAAATGAAAACTCCGAGATAACCTCTTTAAAATCGTACAAAGTTCGAGATGAACTGCAATACATTTCCTTGAGTGAAATTCGGAACTGTTACTCGATTGCAAACGCGGTGCAGTTGCAAACATTACGGAAAGATCTCATCTGATTTATTGGTTACAGAATATTCATCGGCTAGAGTGCTTTTAAGTGTAAACAACGAGGTATTTGAATGGTGTAGTAAAAATATTTTTTTTTAATTTTTTGTCCATTAAAGTGGAAACTAAGAGTCAAGCCAGTTCAAATCAAATCAGCTGATACGGATTACCTCAAACTGTTACTTTGATGATTCCAGATTACGCTTACTGGCACACTCAGAGATGTTACATAAACATAAGTATTACTAAAATTGGGGGTGTCTGTTTATGTTCATCAATACTCAGGTGCAAGAGAATGTCAATAAACTAAGCGTTAAATAGCTTTTAACGTACGTTTTTGAGTGTGGCAATTTGAACCCTTTACTTAAGTTTCACATAGTTTTGCTCCACCGTGTTCTACGTCCAGTGCTATGACAGTATTTTTTGACAGAAGTTATTGTCTTCTGTCACCTATCGAGAGTTTTCATAATATAATACGTCCGCCAGTTTTAAGGAACCCAATTTGTATAAAAAAACACTAAACGTGATTAAAGAACTCCGAACAAAAGTATTGCCACAGAAGTCAGAGTACAGACAAATGAATCGGGTTTAATTAGTAAAGTTGCAATCTTAAGTTTTACGAAATTCGAGTGATAAATCAAGGGACTGGAGCCTCAATCCGCGATGGGGTCGTTGACCGAAATAAGGTATCCTTGTTTTTCAGCTTTAAGATTTTTGAACTGTAGACTTTGAAGAAGCTTTTCATAGGATTTGAGTACTTAACGAGATTTAAAGAAAAATCCACTGCGACAAACTTGACATTTGGGTTACACTGTCCAATCACATTGTGTAGTGTAGTGGACAAAATTGTCTTGTATTCTTGCAGTGTAGTGACAAAGTGACCATACTACGATAAGGTAACGGCACCTGTTTCCGTGGTATTTTCACTAAAACTCGAAAGGATATCAAATATTAAGCATTTACTGTACCTTTCTGAAGGTTCGGTTTCTGTTATCAGAAGCTCTAGTGTTTTTACTTTCGGAAACTACTTAAGTTTTGACGGACCGATCGATATTTCTATTTGAAATTAAATAAAATGTAAATCAAGTCTAAATCGCCCTATTCCGGGGCAAAAATCTGTATTCCGTGGTATTTGGTACCTAATTCCGTGGTATGAAAAATGTATACGAAACGAAAGTAACAAACTAATAAAATAATGTTAGAAAGATTAACTTGATTGTTCTCTAGGAATACAGGTCACTTTTGGTGGTAGTACTATTATTATTTAATAATGATTTTATTATTATCAATGTAAAAGTTTTTAAATACCTCTTTGGATGTTTGTAACTCAATCTCTCACACGTCAGCGGCGTCAACTTTGCTAATATTTTAATCCTGTGATTGCAAATCCGGATATATACACAAAGTGATGATAACGGAAAAATCTCCCCGTGTGATAAATCAAAAAAATACTTTTACTGTTTCCTAAGCACACACACATACACACACACATTACACATTAACACATTATTATAATATTTCACATTATAAATACGACATTTTGCGAAGAAATAAGACCAAGCGTGCAAATGGTACAAATATCAGCGCAAGACTGAAGTGTGGTCGACGCGTGCAGGGCAAATGAGTGTCGGTGTTGACAAAGGAAACACCGCCAAAGACGCCGGCGGCGCGTCAATGACACCGCCTCCCCGCGTCGCTTCGTGGCTGACACTTTTGTCACTCGTGCCGCCGTCGCCGCAGTGCAATTCAAAGGGTGACTTTGTTTTGACGGCATTTACAAAAAGTGCGCCCAACCCACAGCTGTGGAGACTAAAAAATCAGGTTTCCTAATTTCCAGTACCTACTAAAAGCTAAAATTTTTTATATACCTATCATTCTTAATATAAGCTGATGCCAAATTGTTAAAATTATTGTTAAAGATTAACTTCTTAATAAAACATGCAGCCAAATGTGTAGAAAATAAATATTTTCTTAACATAATTTTCTATACAACCAATAAACAAAATACATAAGTAGGGTACTTTTGATGTGTTATAACTCGTAAAAGTTATTTAAAAAGTATACCTCGAAATAAGGTTTTAGTCTCAATCGACTATTTGATTTGTCAAATCTATCGTTAAAATCACAAAAACCTTATCCCAGTTTATGAAATTCATAAATAAGAATAGGTCTTTCAAATTGCTATTCCGAGGTATATTTTTGACATACCTTGGAATTAGGTACTAGGTGAAATATTTGACCCCTAATGCCGTGGTTTTTTCAATATGTAATTTTACCTCATTATAATTAAAAAAACACTTAAACATGTATTACATACGGTAAAGAATATACTTCTTTCGATAATTTAACACGAAAAATCAACACCTAGAACAAAAATAAACAAAATAACCCTTATTTAAAAAAACTTGCTACTCTCGTGTACAGAGGCAAAAACGTATGAAGAGTGAACTTGGACCAGCCACCGCTGCGAATGTAGCCAATTATTTTGGAATGTAAGCCCGTTCTAAGTCTCGTTTTTAGATTTATATACTAAAAAATATATTTCCTAATGACAAATAACTTTTGCAACAAAAAATAACCTAAGAACCAGAAGTAAATGCTGTTTTTCTAAATACCACGGAGAAAGGTGCCACTTTTGGAATACCACGGATTTGGGTGCCTTTACCTTATATAGTTTGGTAAATTATGCATCAATTAAAAAAAAATTCGCAATTCACAAAAATATTTTAGGGAAACCGATATCGGTTACAAACATTTGCTATCAAAACGCAAGGCTTCGTTGAAAAAGCGTGCTTACAACGAGTTAGTACTAAAAAAAGCTTGCTTTCAGCACTTACAACAGGGCAAGTCGCACGGAAACGCTAGTTTGTCATAAACGGGTTACGACTCAACCCGTTCGAGATAACCCGCAACGTGTTGTGGCTCGATATAATGTCTGCAGATAGCGCCTTCGACAAAATGTGTTTCCTGTCACAGGTTTTGGAAAATAGCTGTTGCATTCTGCTATTTTACATCGAACTACCAAAAGTGAATTACTACTTACACAGTATTTACAATATTTATACAAAATACACATGAAGCAGTTGAGTTATGTTATAATGTTATAATTTAACAATAATTATAATTTTCATTTTATCTATAGAATTTTCTAAAATTTAAGTAGGTTTTTTTTCACAAATTTCGTAACTTTTCAGTTTTTTATGTAAGCTATTTATCCGCTGTAAAAAGATTCCATTAATATGGCTATAGACATATTATTCAAATACAATCTACCATATCCATTTTACACGAACGAAACCAGCTATCTCCATCTAAGCTGTAACCACTATAGTGTTGCATAATGGTTTCAGTCCCCACAACATACCGTGTTCACGTGTTCAGTGTCTTAGACACGCCGCGGGACAATTAAAAAAGCTTTCATGATAACTTTAGGGTAAACGTAGCTTCAGTGCAACCAACGAGCTTAAGTTTCACAAGCACATAAAACTTAAGGTAACTTAAACTTGGATCCTGCTTTGATAGTTGTTTTAGAAAATGTTTATCAAGTTAAATCTTTTTCTAGATTGTTATGTTAAAAAACGTGTTTGTAACGTGGGTTTTTTTGTACCATTATTTGATGGGATAAGCCACTGCTTATAGCGACGCATTGCCTCATTGAGCACATCCACTGCGGACGTGCCCTGTGGTTGATTGAATATAGATGAACATGGATATTCGTAAGAATAATAATAAAAAGTAATATTTCATTCATACAAATATATTTCAGTCCAACAAATACTGAACGCTCTATTTTCTAAGCTTTTTTGCTTGAATCAATTTTTATCCACAGAATTGATTCAACCTCATCAATGATTTATTTAAACCATTATTTTGAACAGCTTCAACTAACAAGAAGCAAATAAACAGCTACATCTTGAATTCACAATAGTTGTAACGACTCGGACCCATCGTATTTCCCTAGGGATGGGATTCGGCGTCGATTCGGCGCGGCGATGGGAAGCCGAAAGTGAACCCTTTCTCGCCAAGATATCGTAAAATGATAAATAGGTTATCAGCTTCTTTATACCCGTGTGGGTTGTTTTAGAACAGTAAAATATTACAGACGTGTTTTGAAGAATTGTCAGTTTGATAAGATTTGGTTAGACGTACATTTGAAATCCTCGGACATGGTAGAAATCCCCCATTCTACTATAATTAGTAGAACGGGGGATTTCTAGTAGAGGCTGTGTTGCAAATAAATGTTTTACTTACTTACTAATACTTAAATTACATAAATTGCATTTACGTCCATTCCATTGCATTTCATACATATTGAAGCTTAAATTCAACTTACATTGTAATAAAACCGAATTCATTTCAACAAGTTTCGGTTTCACAACCTTATGCCGGACGAGACACAGGCCGCGCTAAAATCCAATATGCAATTGAATTTGAATACATTACCGTTTCTCTATCGCCCAGCGCTAGGTTTACACGAACGTAGCGAGCAATAGTAAAAAAGGCAAACGAAACGGTTTTAAATGCGAGCCGTTGTAACGTAGAATTTTAAAATGAAATGGATAGATTTCTTCAATAGTGGTACCTACTTATTCAATCTTTGAAAATATCGGCACAAGATTATCTCACAGTATATTTAGTTAAATCACTAACTAGACTCGTAAGGAGTTAAAGATGTTATTCATTTCCATTTGAGAATTTAGTAAAAATGTCCTTCAATATTTTTTTTTATTTGGAAAATAATATTTATGTGATGTTTTATTACAACTCACAACCCTAGACAAGATTCCACTAGACCACTAACGCTTTTCCTCAAGACTGTATAAAATATTTTATGCTAAGATGCTTTTAAACGAGCGATAATTATGTAACAACCGAAAGCTGTTGAACAAGTAGCAAAGCTTAGAGCGAGTACGGTAACTATTTCAATAATATTGCTATTAGTTGCTTGAAAAGTACTTAATATGAATTTACCGAAAATTCTGTAAGATCACTTTAAAATTTAAAATTACTATTCGTTGCACGAGTTTCTGGAAGACTTAAACACCTATTAAATACCTGAAAAAATGTGCCACCTAATATTTAAGTATTTATCTACCTACCTAATTGCTGTGCCCTAACAGGGTTTATGTTTGATACTACATACCTTTATAACACCTGTTTATGCAACATAAAAGCGCAATAAAGAATTGAATTGAGTTGCTCCATACTGCTCAGCATGGTTGTAATAAATTGCTTGAATTGCGTTATACGGTCAAGATATTGCTGAAATGGTAGCAATTGAAATAGCCCGTGTGGGAGCACCTTTAGAAATGTAAAGTGAAACCCAGCCGCGCCAAGTCGTATCTCAGCCGAGCGAGGCGCAACAAAATACATTTTTCTATTTCACTAGAACGATTTGCAAGTACAATGATGGTATTGATATAATTTGTAGCTTTCCGCATAAAATGCAGCTTTTGTGCACTGCATAAAACGTATACGTACGTAGTATTTGTAAAAAGTAAAATTTGTAGTAACCTTTTTGAATACTTAGTAATACCTATTATAATATTTTTATTATCTGTTATATTATCCACCGATTTAAATAAAAGACAAAGCCTTTATTCAAAAAATATTCCTTGTGATTTTATTTAATAAATAATTTTTGACTTTGTCTTCTTTCTTGCACTGCAAAAATAGCACGGCAGTAAAAACAGCTTTTTTATGACAAAAACGTTTATAAAAGCACCATCTGACTGCGCAGCCGTTTTTTTAAACTTAAATGCTTATTCTGTAATTTTCAAGCTCTGATCAAAAAACGTATAGCTTGTACGCAGTCAGTTTGACTATTATGATTTGTATTTGTAGTTATGCTAATACAAGTTCAATAATACTAACTATTACAACAGTCATGTCAATTTGTCGTAGCACTGCTACGCCGTAATCGCTACGAAACTAACATCTGTCGTAGCGACCGCTACGAGATCAATGATAGTGTTGTTGTCTATAGTCCTAACTAAGTATTGTCTGTGTTCAAATGTTATTGTGTTAGTCAGTTTCAATCAATGTTGATTTTAGATTATAAATAATTTATTGGTCTTGATCTTTATGACCGATTTCAAAAAAAAAAAGGAGGTTCTCAGTTCGGTTGTGTTTTTTAATACTTCATATCTCCGTCATTTATCAACCGATTTGATTTTTTTTTGTTTGAATGGATATACTTCTAGATTGGTCCTATAGAAATTTCATCAAAATCGATTCAATAGTTTGGCTTTTAAATCAAAATAACTGGAAAACTAAGTAAATAGAACCTGCATCTCTAACATGTATTTCTACAAATCGGTATACCATCCACAGATACCATCTGTGTACGTCGGAGCTTTGTCAAGTTTCTCGTGTTCGATATAAAGTTATGTTATGTTATTTGAAATGTTGAAGTCTGTTGTATCTATTGGAAAGCAATCCGTACTCGAAACTTCATTCGCATTATTATCTGTATTACATCGTTTATCTACTTATACCTTACTGCAGGGGTATTCCAATCTCAGCTGAACTGCAAAGTTGAACTGCAAAGTTTTAAATCATGGTCAGTTCATACTAACTCATAGTTATTCTGTGACTAAATAGTGACATTATGATGTCATTTAATTTGTTTTCGAGCATATTTTGCTGTCAAGTGTCAAAAAAAAATGAAGAAATTACACTGGTCAGTGAAATATGACTTGACAGCAAAAGATTGGAATACGGGGGCAGTTGTATTTGTTTGGTAACGAAAATTTTCATACAATAATCACATGGCCTTTTAAAATAAGGTGGACCTTATTCTCAAATAATGTAGATTGTCCAAAAAGTCATATGATGATTATTATGTTATTAAATTTAATTTTGTAGGTAATAATGATTCTATAACTTTTAAAAAATTTTCAGTGAAAAAAACTGACTTTATTTGAACGATGTGAAGAAAATTCTACACAGGAATATAACTAGGATTAGTGTGCTAAGTAACAAATAGTGTAAAACTAAGTAAATAAAAAAGTTTCATGATGGATGGATGTCCGTTCAATACGAAGTAAGGTAGTTAGTTGTAAGTCAAACTAAAACTAAATAGTGTTTCCAAGCGTTTCTAAGCTTTCCATCATAGTGAAACCCGATTAATAAACTTTTACGACCAATCACTTCACCAAACTTTCCTTGTACAATTTCCTGAGTCCGTCCCTGCAGTTGCAACATAATCGTAATGTCTGCAACACTCGCAGCGAACAAGTGCCAACTACGCGCCGTAAACTAAACGAAATTGAATCCAAGTGCTTATTAAATAAAGTGGAAATTGCAAAGAATGGTGTAATAAGAACTGGGGTAATGTGCAACGAAAATGAGGGAACATTCTTGAACTGTTTGTAGGGAAATAAAATTTTATTTTTATGGTAGGCCAAAAGGCGTAAGCTTATGCTATAGTCTATTCATGCTACGATTATGGCTTAAACTATTAATTAAAGCCATGTTATATTGATAGATTTATTTATTGTTCCATGTGTGTTAAAAATAATGATACTGTGTTATCGTGTTTAATAAAGTCTCTAATTAAAAAACTTACAATACAACTTACACAGTCTTCATACTTGCTTACCTGAAACAATAGATATTGAAGCATATTAGATACAGGTTTTAAGGACTGCGGTCAAATAAAACTTATAACACGAACTCTTATTAATAAATAAATAAATAAATATTCATGGACTTTACACACAACGCCCTCTAGTCCCAAACTAAGCAAAGCTTGTGATATGGGAACTAGATGGCTGATAGAATACTTATATACAATTTTTTTTGTAAATACATACTTATTATACATAGTAACACCCAGACATAGAACAAACATCTATGTTTTCCACGCACAAATGTTTGTTCTCGGTGGGGATCGAACCCACGACCCCTGAGCCTTATTAGCCTTATTAGCCTGAGATTGTTCTTAAAATCTCCACTATGAGTGAACTAGTGGTAATTTGACGCTGCGTTGTAGCTAAGTCATAAATTTCTTTGAAAACATATTTTTTAAAGCTTAAAAACTAAACTGTAATAAAAAAATTCACACATCCATTTCTAAAACCTTTCAGAGATAAGTAAATACTTTTCCAGTGTTCCGTACTTTTATTTGGAGACTGAAACCTACGTTTCACAGCTACCACATCTTTTATTGCAAGCAAAAAGATACTTTCGGCTATAACGTTTAAATTTACATACGATTTTGAACCCTAGCGCAATGAGTGCGAGACACAAAATCGTTTGAACGGTATCACTTTAATGTTGAATACTCCAGCTGTATTTTCACGTTATAGTTATAGTTAAAGTTTCAAATGCTATTGAAGTTTTAGTTTCGTGACGATAATGTCTCGGCGCCGATAAATCGAAATGTGACTTATTGTGAGGTCATAAAGTTCAAAGTGGACCACTAACTTTGGCTCGTTATTCTCGAGTGCAGTGGCGTTTTACGATGCAAGTTCAAGGCGCCTACTTTACTTGCAATCTTGACTTTCTTGATAAAACTATTATTTTAGTATCCTTCAATATTTTCAATAACTACAAATTGAAGCAATATCTTTTCAAATTAAGTTTCATTTTATTATTAGACATCATAGCTAGCTATATTAGGCAGTATTATTAGAATAAGGTGGGTAGAAAAGGCCCAAAATAAATCTTTTGGAAATCTATTAAGTCTAATAGTAGACTTTTGCAGGCTGATATTACTTATTTAGATAGTTTCGTACTCCTAATGTACTTTACTTCTGCTCATGGCGCTCATATTCGTAAAACTTCAAAAACACCAGCAAGCAGGTCTCTCAATCATGCTTAACCCGTCAGTTGTTTGCAGCCGGTCTGTTCGACCCCGCGCGTCTGACATAAACGAATTGTACTGTCTGTCTGTCTGTCATGCGTTTTGCATGACTGTTCAATGTGGAAATACATTTTCGGTGCAACCGGCTGTAAATACAATCGTGTAATGGATATTGGATTTTATATTCTGATGTTATGCTCTGTGGTTATAGATATGCTGATTTGGTATTTTCAGTTGACAGCGACACAGGCAGTGAGAGGTTAATAACTTCTTGTAGGGTTAAGTGGTTATTTTAGTAACTAGCTTTCTTAGTCTTTCTATTAGGCCACAAGTACTTATCAATAAACCGATAAACCGGGCCAAGAAGGAGGCCGGAATAATTTTTTCCGGGGCATAATATATCTAGAGTCAGTTTTGACCATTGGTTGCCATAAAAGAAGATAGAAGAATTGCAGACTAACAAAAGTAAATGAGATGGTGAGTCCAATTCAATTTTTTTTATCACATATAGAAAAACGTTTGACCGCAAACTCGTCACTTAACATCAGGTGAGATTGCGGTCAAACGCTTGCTTATAATAAAAAAAAACCTGATGGTAAGTGACAATGCAGTCAACGATTTTATTTGTGCAAATGAATAACTATATTTAACAAGCGCATTTTTTCTACTAAAAATACTACAGTATTAAAGAATATCATTTTATTTTTTGGTAAACTTAGCTCTAATGAAAGAAAATGAAATTATTCGCCAGCGCGATTCAGGTCAGCCCTCGACTAGTTGCCATTCTACCAGTTTGCTGGAAAATAAAAAAACTAATCAATCGAAATGATATTTCCGAACGAAGTTACGTAACTATTATACCTACATTTGACGTTTTGTATTCCCTTCCTCTTCTTCTTCTTTTATTTATGGCCTCTCTAGCGACTTTATAATGTTAACAGAACTAGAAGCGCTGTCCTTTTTTGAATCTCCCAACAAAAGGTTCACCGATCGATATTATCACTGTTTTTATCTCATTTCAGAGGCCTTAGCCAAGGTAACATTCGACAAGCGAAGTCGGCAGTAGAAAAGTCCAAAAATGTATGGGATTGGCATAAGGCATAGATAAATCACGTGGTCTGTAGTCAACGAAACGAACATTGGTAGCCAAATGTAATACATGTCCATTCGATCGCACGAATCGACAGTAGCGAACGATTACCTCCATACAAATAATACTTTTGACAGGCGACTTCAAAAGTACAAAAATGTATGGGATTGACATAAGGCATAGATGTATCACGTGGTCTGTGATCAACGAAACGAATATTGGTATACATGTCGATTCCCTCGCACGAACCGACAACAGCCGAACGACTATCTCCATACAAATGCGTAGCCAAGTGGCTCTTTTGACAAGCGAATTCACTTCGTTTTCTATCAGCATGATAGAAAAGCCAGCGAAAACCAAAACCCTGTAGATATCGAAACAAAATGGCGATTTTAGGTGAAATTTTGACGTTTCAATCGATTTAGTGACTGCCGAGGTGACCGCGAAATCCTAGGTTTTTTTAAACCTACTACTACACTAAACCTCGCAGCAAAGGGCGATGTTCGCTACTGATTTTATTAAGAGCAATACCTACACATAACCTAACCTGAATGCAGTTAAAAAATAAAAGTACATAAGTACTTGAAGCAATAACATATTTTATTAAGAATGAAATTACCTAACCTGGTTTAAAAAAAAAAAGAATTAAATTAACACAGGAAAAAAGAGCACAAAAATATTATTCCACGAAAATTCCAATATCATAGAATGTTGGTTGTAACTTTCAAGTAGGAATACTTGGTAGAATAACTGTAGGTAGGTACGTTTTGTTTAGGCTCAGTGCAGCAGTAGATATGTAGGTAGATGATATCTGAAAATATACAGATGTTAATATTACCTACCTTCCACATACCGTATTTAGATAAGTTATAAAACCTAATATATCATCAGTGTATCGAGACTAAGGACACCGCTGTAACAAGAAAATAAATAACCCTTGATATTATGCTTGTAGGCAGATGAGCCGCTTTACACTGACTATTTGGATTGAAACTAAAATCACTTCCTCATAAGTATCTACCTACAAACAATATTTTACCTCTGCAATGTGGCATGTTATGAATGTGATCTGGAATGTGGAATCCAAAAAAAATCTAATATTATTCTCCATAGCCAGAGTTCTTCTTCATTTATTTCATTTTTCTGGTGTTTGCACATTGCATCCAATCACACCTTATATTTTCAGGGTTTTGTGGGTACTTTATTTACTAGGTAGCCCACTTTTCTATTTTTTATCTTAATGTTTCACGATAAAACATAAATGTTCGTTTCTTACATATAAATAAAATAAATAAACAAAATTAATATGCTAGGTTCGAATAACACTGACATGACATTGGATGTAGTAAAACCATAGACTAAACGTGATTTCTAGCGAAAGACTGACAGAATTAGCGAAGTTATTGATCGAGTAGGCATTTATTTCTCGTATGTTACTTTGTCTACCAATTTAACTTCGACATCGTTGAAGCGATCAAGATTGTAGAAATAGAATCATAGAGGAATATTATAATTGGGAATAGAGTGCCCTCTCTCGCCGATTTTTTGTCACCCTCGAATAATCGGTGAAGATTGACTAAGCAAGTTACGCCACGAGCGCTTCGTCTTCTATAAAAAGTCAAGATTACTATTCACAATGTAAACGATGTGCAAATCACCTACACTAATAAATCTTATATTTTGCAGTAAGTATAATTATGTATTTTTTTTAAAACCTAGTTCTAAGTTTATCGATATCGATAAAAAATTCTAAATTCCTAACCTAGTACACACCTATTTCATTTTCTCTAGGCTAGCACCACTTAAAATCAAGATTTCCTGTCATTATCAGGTATAGCACCTGCTACTATTCTTTTGGCAAATTATTTCTGTTATTATGGTGGCCATTGGTGGCGAGCATGGTAAACTTCTTTTTCATACTTTCCTGTTTTCTTGGTAGAAGTCCCGCTTCTTATTACGTAGTACCTGCCTATATTAGAAATTTTTTCTATGTTCGAAAGACACTGACATTGGATGTAAGAAAACCATAGATTAAACGAGATTGATTAGGCAAACAAATACGCGCCAAGCCAGGCATGGCGTCTGTTGAGTGTGGCCGACCCCGCGCGCTCGCAAAAATGCAACATTACTGGCTACACTGACTCATTACGATGGCTACTTTTATAAAATTGAATATTACAAGGACTTTTTGTTACAAAATTAGCATTTATTTATACTAAAGAAGAATTACCAACAATTTGGCCAACGCAATGTGTCGGCCACACAATAATAAATAATAAATATATTATTTATTGTTCTGTGGTGTCGGCGGACATCAAGTAGCGAAAGACCTTCGAAAGACTGATAGAAGAGGATGGAGATATGGAGTTTTCTACTTGTATGTCAATTGGTCTCCCGATCTATCTTCGATATCGTTGCAGCGATAAAGATTGTAGAAATAGAATCGATTCCTAGCTAATGTACATTGGCTAAGGCCTCAGCTTCCAGTTATTACCATAATGCGAACATTCGTGCTTCAAATAATCTAACTTCACGCGTTATTCGCAGAACTCTTGCCGAGTGGTGACTTTCCAGGAATTTATCGGTAAACTATCTTTTGCGGCTTCATAGTTATCGTACCTACTTACTGAGCTATTTATGAGGCTCGAGTTCACCTATAGTTCAACCAGCGGTTAAATACACAAGATACCACTCGTGAGCGAAGATCGCTATTTGCTAGGTTTTTTTATAAAGATAAAAAGTGGATCAAACGATCATCCGTTGCCTTTGCATATAGCAATGCATGACCTCACAGAGCAAGTCCATTGAGGACGTGCCCTGTGAGGCAATGCACTGCGTCCTCACTCTGACACGTAAAGATTAAATAAACGGCCTGTATACCCTGTTTGTATGTATCTTATTTCTGTATTTATCATTAAGATTGATAATATTTTCTTCCTTTTAGTTTAATAAGACCTTAAAAAAAACAAGGAAAAAACAAGTAAAATATGACTCAATGCCGCAGCATAAGAAATGATCCAAGCTTTAAGTAGTTATAAAAATAAAACTTATATTTTAAAACACACAGTAATAAATGTCGTTTAACAAAACTCTTTTAAAAGTTGTACATAAAGAATTTGTAAGTAAAAGTCTGCAGGCGATATGAAACTCGTGAAACGTGATCGGACTGCGACCGACCGCACCGCACCGACTCGTTACCAACACCACATATTTATGGCTGAACTTAATGTTAAGAACATAAATAAGTAAAAATGATGAATTGTAAACGAATACTTGGGACCTGTAGTTTTTGAAGCTAAAATGTTAGAGGTTACGTCAGTTTTTAGTAACTAATGACAAAAAAGGTTTCTGTTGATCAGTTTTGTTTGATTGTTAATTGTAGATAGATAATTTACAAAGTTTAATGATGTTAGTTTAAAGAAGCCTTTATTCCGCAGTGGGTGCAAACGGGCTGAGATGATGATGATGAATGTTGTGTTCGTTGGAAACTGGTCCCGCTTAAAGTATCCGTTTTTGAATATTTAAAACTTAAATCATTGAAAAATAGTAGCATTACAAACATGTAGTAGTAGTAATCAAACGGTTACCCTTTCTAAGGATAGTGCTACACCAGAGTCAACAAAATTGCTTTCAAAAAGTCTGCCTCGAAAAACAAAAAACAAGGTGTCACAGTAACTTTCCCCGCAAACAGCTCGGCCCACAGCTTGGAACTTGTCACTGTCACCTGTCACTGTCATTTCAACGACGCTGAGGTTTCGGAATTGTGCTTGTCATCTGTTGGAGTGAATGACAATTAAATCAGTTTCGCGGCGCAAATTGATATTTGGAGAGCGTCAAGCACCAGAAACGGCTGAGAGTCGTTCTCTGATGATGCTGAGTTGAAGAATTTTGTAGGCTGTAGTTGGTTTTTGTAAAATAGGTACCTAACTGTTTACGGAAGAATTCATACCTAATGTTACCTACAACTAATCATTCCTTAGCACCCTCTGACTGACCCTGAAATTCATAAACAGCGTAGGTACTTCTAGAAGCCGAAAGCTGGTTGAAACGGTATGGCGGAACTTCAAAGTATTCAACTTCTGTTTATAAAATGGTAGAAGATTTTTTTTTGAGTATCTACGAAACCATGTCATTGTATCAAAACATACTAAATCAAAATAAATAATGCTCACATCGCAAGGCGTATTTTTTACAATCAAATAAAACACAATACAAAGGATTCGAACAAGACATAACGATACATTTCGTTGTAAAAGATTAGTTTGCATACATTATTCTTCTCCACGTGAGTGGGGCCGATTCACCCTTGTCTAGACGCGATAAATAAGATTATAGTGTAATCATGCGAGAAAACTGATTTACTGTTTTTTTTACAAGAAATAGGTATCGTATTCGATAAGCAAATGTCGTTTGAATATAAAGCTACGAGTATTTGTAGTAGAGATTTTATTTGTTTACATTTACACTTTTTTTTTTGAGAGTAACCATTAAAAGCTGATGACCCACCTAAGCGGTTACCTCTGCTTATAACAATGCGCTACCTCACAGAACAAGTCCATTGAGGACGTATCCTATGAGACAATACACTGCGGACATTGAACATGAGACATAAAGTTGTTGTGCAAAAAAAATTGAACTTACGACGCCAGTAAAACATCGCACTATAAGATTTATCAACTTGAAAACAATTAAACCGTATTTAATTACGGTTGTACTATTATATTAAAGGTCCATAATTAAAATGTTTCCATAATTACTTCAGACAAGTCTAGGAATTTATAAAGTCACTGAAAGTTTCAAAACACAGGTAGTAATTATTGGATATGTTTAAAACTTGGCTTTTTCAATTTCAAAAACAATTAAAACAAATTCCAATTCTAGAGAACGATTGAAATCTAAATATTGTTTTATTTTGTTATAAATAGAATCGAAGTAATTAAATTCATACCATGAAAACCTTAGGGCATGCCCACACTATTAAGTATTCTATCGGTTTTTAAATTCAACATTTTACTTAATAAAATCACAATAATTACTTCAAATATAAAAATAATACCGAAATATAAAACCAATAAGATGAACTAAACGTCCTCAGCAGAAGACGCACTCTGTGACTGCTGTGTTGAGAGCTGCTAGCTGCGAGCTGCGAGCAATCACTGAACAGCAGGAGTGCCGACAGGCTCAAACATACTCATCATTTCCCTGCCCTTATCCCGCGCTAGGCGGGGTCGACACAACATGTCTTCTTCTTCCACTCGCTCCTATCATTCGTCAACTCAGAATCTACTCCTCTCACATTCATATCCTCTTTCACACAATCCAACCACTTCTTCTTCGGCCTTCCTCTACCTGCGTACCCAGTCACACTCATGTTCATAACTTTTTTCGTGATATGACTTTCATCCCTCCTCATTACGTGTCCATACCATGCTAATCTAGCACTCTTCAAACATACTCATTAATCCAATTTGTCACTTTAATTCAAAGGGTCTGTCCAAGATCATACCAATCACGTCCCTGACTCACGGGAAAATACTTCAGATTGCTTTTGATCATCATATTTCTACCCTTTTCCTACGCTGAGTGGGGTTGGTCGTCAGTACTGGTTTTTCTCTTCCACTCTCCTCTATCAGCTGTCATCTCGGTGTTCACCCCTTTCTTTCTCATGTCTTTTTCACACGGTCCATCCATCTTTTCTTTTGTTTTTCTCTCTTACATCCACATTCACATTTAACATTTTCCTCGTAATGACTCCAGATCAAAATGATCCTTGTTATTGAATAAAAGATTATTGACTTTCACTAAACATATAATAAAAAACAGCGATTGCATGCGGGCAACCACGGTTGAAAACAAAGCAACAAACTTGCTATTGTCGACTTTGCATTGCAAATGGCGGCGCGTGTCGAAGTGATGAAAAGTGCAAGTTTCAACTAGTCTACGGAATCGAGCCTTTTGTTGTATTGTGGGGGAAATAGGGAATAGTACTGACTATTTAGGGGAAGGTTTGTTTCAGTTTTTACTTTTGGGTTTTTTAACAATGCAATATTACCGTTGGGTGTCCGTTAGTTACACTGTTTTGTTACAGGCACTAATATTCTGTGATAATGAGTTTAATTACTAATCGCAATAAAGTACTTACTTAATTGGATATTTTACAAAAATCCGCTGCGTCCTGTCCTCCATTGAAACTCATATTGAAAGTCTGCTGAAGTCTGAATCAAGATCATAGCAATTTTTTTTAACTGACGAAAAAGAGATTTGTTTTTCTACCTATCACAGCAAAAAATCAACGCCTGAGTCTCAATTTAAACTTAACAAAATTTCAACTGGCAAGCCTTTAGTTATACGTCATTGAGTGAAGACCACGACTTAGGGTGCAATGTATCTGGTAAATACTAAGCGGAAAGATATAAAGACCAGGCTCGATGGTATGTCATGGGAAAGACATACGTCCAGTAGTGAATCAATCTAGGTTGATATTGATGATGATGAAACCTACAATCAAACCATTCCCATCAACTAAACGTCTGATAACTAACGTGACGCTATCGAGCAAAATGATATTATCATAAATATTGAAGATTTAAAACATATTAATATTAATTTCGTTGATAAGCTCAAAATACCACTGAACTGAATTATGATAAGTAAAATGTATAAAATTATATCTGGCTCAAAACTTAAAATAATCGACACAAACAAAGCTCCGAACTTGCTATTGTCACAGCCTACTTTGCAATGCAAAATAGAAGTCAATGTAACGACACAGCTTCTGACAGAACCGCTAAATCACTCATTGTTCCCTAAATTCCTATAATACTAGAATCACCTCGTAAAACGATTTCTAAAGACCATAATTTTCTAATTTAAACCATGTCTCAGATACTACAGCGTCCCGTTCATAAGGGCATGGGTAAAAAGTGGCTTCTTATACTGATTAAGATTAGAGGCACAGGCCTGAGTTTTATGTATGGACCGAATATGATAAAAAACTTTTAAAATATCAAATTTTAAGTACTATTTCCTAATAATAATGATTATGAAAAAGACAAGAGTTTTAATTTCTTCTATGGTAATTTCTTTTAAGCTGAACTGGGAAGGTACCTCTTTGCCACACTACAGTACATACGCAATCGTTTGTTGCACCTAACTTTAGAGGGATAAAGATCCGTTGTGCGTACTGTACATCCATGTGACAAATATAAATGGGCAAATAAAATCGATCTATTTTAATAAAGTTACTAGTACAAAAAAGGTACGGAATTTCAAAAACTCACTCAACTTGGTTGTATAAGCTGTGACGACAACACGACGGGCAAGTCTGGGACAAGCGCTATTGTGAGATGAACGACCTTGTTAGCGCGTCTGACATTTTAGACACATTTTTATGATGTTCCGAAAAGTTTAGACAGTCTAAACTTTTTGGAACATCATTACAAAATTTTAGGAAATATTTATATTTGGGCGAAATAAATAATATTTTATTGTGTTAGGCAAATGTACTTTTATATCAAACTATCGGATGTCTGAGGGTACCTGGATGGCCACAGCGCATTGACAAAATAAATTAAGAATTTTGATAATGGTCACCCATCTACATCTGACAGTTTTACAGTAAAACCTTAATTTTGGAACTATTTAAAAATTCCAATTGGTTTGAAATATCCGATTCGTTATTTAACTTTAGCATATTTTACCCTAAATTCAAATTTTTGTTACTTTTGTTTTTATATTTTTTCTTTTTATAAATCGCAAACATAAAATCAACAGCTAAGTCATGCTGTCACGGTTATTGTTCACTAATTCTCGTCACAGCTTCAGTCCCGCGACAACCATACAGCCATTATAATTTATCCGGTTGATCAATCCCGTCAATTAATCATCCTGTAGTGATGACGTGGCGTGTCGCGCGACAAATGACTTGACGCGACAACAATACTTGGTACAACTTACACTGTTGGGTGAGTAAGCGGTTTTCAACTTTATGTAATAAACTTTAGGCTCAATTTTCTATAGTGGAATTCTTGTCATTATTGCAGAGTTACATAAAAATATTTTGATTAAGCGGATTTTGACCTTATGTCATGTAGTTAAAGTATTTTTTTCTGTGTATACATATATTGGCATCGCCAAAAACATCGTCCAACTCCGATTGTTTCTATTTGGAGTTCACACAAACAATGCATTTTTGAATTGACGTACGCACTGCTACTTAGGGTTAATTTTTTATTCAATATATTTTTTTTTTCAATAGTAAATACTTACCTTCTAGCATCTCAAGCTATTTTAATCTTCTATTTAAATTATAATTAACCAAATAGTATAAATGTATCCACTCTGTAGACCCATGTCTGTGGTTAACCAAACCACTGAAATCTAGACCGAAAATTCTAATTATACACCAGACATAAACAATTTAAAGTTAAATGTAACTCGTAAACAGCTTTGTCTTGGTTCATAATTAATTAAGGCTTTGAATGAATCGTACATTTTTAGTTTTCACACAGTAAATTATTTATTTATTTATTTTAAATATAAGAAAATAAAAAGGCAGCCTTAAGCTTTGAAGATTTTTCTTCCAGCAAACCTAAGAATTATGAGTATAAAAATGAAACTCTATTCATTGCTACGAGATGCTACGAGTAGCTACGAGGCTCTACGAAATTTTTAGAAACGTTACAAAGAGCTACAAAATATTGCTACGGCGGCGGCTCTTGTCTAAAATACATTGTTGATAATGAACAATACAAAAATAAGATTTTTATTCATAGTAGTAGCCATAATCCAAACTGCGTGTTCTCATCCTGAGATGAGACGCGTAACATCGGGTGGGCCATCTGGCAGTTTTCACATAAAAAAGTTGTAATAAGATTGTTTCCAAACTAATCCTGTTTCCACATCCCGCGTCACAAATTATTCCTCAAATTAATTTTAAACGAAACCAAACAAAAGACGGTCTTGAAAGTTTCGTTTCATTTCTAGAAACAGGAAAAGATTTCTCATTTAAATTGTTCCCTAGTTAATTACTTTATTACTTGGAACACGGTGCGGTTCTAGTTTGTCACTAACGAGGGCTAATAGCTAGTAAAGTATGGACGTGGCTCTGACCACCTCCTTTTATGCTGCTGCTCAAACAAATACAAGTAATAAATCAGATAGTACAAACGGAAATGTTATTTGAATTACACTGCGCGGCCGCTTTGTACGTCAAACGCGACCTCTTATAGAGTTGCCGCGTAGCAGCGTAGTGTACCTCAAAATGAGGAAAAATACGTTTGTCTATAGTTTTGCGTAGACATCCAGGTTAAATCCAGCTTTTCTTCGTTTTAAATTAGACTTTCCCAGTTAGAAATTAGTTGTGAATAAAACGGAACTTTCAAAAGGAAATTTTGTATCTGAGCTTAGCTTTGTTCTTTGATATTAAAATTGTTTTAAAACAGTTTTCTTTAACATGGAATTGAAATCATAGTTTTATGCTACGAGTTAAAATTACGCACAAGTTAAAGGTTACAGAAGTTTAAAGCAACTTATTTTTAAAGCAACTTAATTATTAAAAACAAAACTGAATCATGAGATGATAAAATCGTGATAGAAGTATATTTCTTTGTAAAAAGAATCAAACAATACAAAAAAACGCAAGAAACCAAGCCGTAGTTTGTTGCTAGTTATATAAGATCCATGCGATTTTATTAAATAAAGAAAATTTTGACTTTGAAAAATCAAGCAATTTCGGAATATTTATTAGCTCTATAGTTAAACAATTATAGTTGATAATTATTTTATTTATTATACAAACAATTATTTTATTTTAAAAAATATTTATTTTAGGACACCTCATGGGTCAGTTTAAATACTAAATCGTAATAATTCTGGTATCATGATAAAAGCCTATATTTCAAATCCATCCCGGATACGATACTATCGCGATCATGTCGATGCCGTTATTATTTCCGTGATACTAAATCGTGATAACGGGGATTGTATGATAATATTGACGGTGTAACATGCCCATAACCTCTAATTCATTTCTATTCTCTAACGAATATCAACTTGGCTAAAGAAACAAGGGCTCAATTCTACTTTACAACGGTTATTAACCACCGACGCAAAAACGACGGAGTGATATAAGTTTGACGTGTCTGTGTGTCTGTCTGAGGCGACGTAGCTCTCGAACGGATGAACTGATTTTGATTTTTTTTTTGTTTGAAAGGTGAATTAATTGGGAATGTTCTTAACTATGTTTGATGAAAATCGGTCCAAGTTTCGGGAGTTTTTAAAATTTTTAATTTAATTACTTGTTGTTCTATTCAGTTTTAACTATGATTCGATCTTTTTTCAGCTTAATAACACTTAACTTAATAATTTCACTGTGCAGCTTGTTATTTACGATTCAGCTGCGTTTTAACTATCAAGTTTGATAGTAGAATTGAGTCCCAGTCAACATACAGTCTTCGAAAGCTAAGTCAGTCAGTCACATAAAGATTTTGTGCATAAATAAATAAAATATTCATAAAAACTATAAATATTCATGGACATTTCACACGACGCCCTCTAGTCCCAAACCAAGCAAAGCTTACAATGTAACAACTATAATACCATGTGAAAGCAATAAATTTATTGAGTATTGAGCTTGTAATATGGGAAATAGATGCTGAAAGAATACTTATATACTTTTTTATATAGATACTACTTATAAATAATACATAGTAACACCCAATTGTATCCTAGTAATATTATAAATGCCAAAGTTTAGATGTTTGGATGTTTGTGTTAAAATCACGTCTAAACTACTGAACCAACTTTGATGAAACTTGACATATATATAGTTCGTAACCTGGATTGACACATAGGCTACTTTTTATCCCGAAAAATTAAAAGGATCTAAAGAATAAAATGAACGAAAAGGATTAGCAGCGCCAATTGGCAAGAGGATTTCATTGTCATGTCATGTCACGTCAGTTTGACAGGGCGTAGTACTACCTCTTTGGTCTAACAACTAGCGTTTGACATTCCAGTACGAGTTCGGTGTAATGAGGTGTAATGTCAAGTTTCTCAAAGTATCCGCTCGGTACATGCACAGATAATATAATGTACACTGAAACTGTAGATGCGTACGAAGTCGCGGGTAACTGCTAGTATTTAAATACAATTGAGCGCCCTCGAACTTGTCGTGAAATTACTTTGCGCTGTCACCGTGACATGTGACATGTGACACCGTCATATTAACAGACTTTCTAAACCCTCATGAGATGATTCTCTTTATCTGAATTTTATAAAAATACTTACATAATTTTGAAAAACATTATTTGACGCCAAAGTTGGACAGTGGTCTGTTAACACTAGTTAAAATGGCTGCAAAACCTTTTGTCATCTCTTTTCGTTGTCATTTAAATGACAATAACAGAGCATTTATCCAGAAGACATCACATAGTCCTTGCTGGAGAAGTGACATGGTGACATCTGTGTTCCAACAGCCATAACCTTCAACAAAGGAGTAAAAACCTCATAATCTCTGTTCCTGCCACTCAAACGGAACGCATCAATGAATGCTTAAACAGTAACTCACTGATCGCTGCAGAAAAGTATCTACCTTTGTGTTGCGCGCTTTGTTCGCGACCTAGTTCTCTGAGAGCACCTTTGTATCTCCCGATGGTACAGTACATTGACGCTCTTTAAGACCTATCACGTATTTTATAATATTAATCAAAGCTAAATGCAAACTTCACTGAAGCATACATAAAAACAGAAATGGATTGTTTTTTTTTTTCGGACGGACTAGGATGCTGTTGCAATCGTCTGACGATTGCTGACAGCGTTACCGAACTACTACAGATTGAAAAAAATATTAAAAGTATTGATGCACTATCAGATTTAAATTAAAATGGAATGTAATATCGTTCCAAAGAGTACCAGTGCTCTCTGCAGAGAGTGGTGACACCCTGTATACAAGGTAGACTTTCAATTGAAATTTTGTAAAATACTTTTATGTAATTTGCCTATCTTGCTGGCTGTACATTTATTGTGCGAATGCAGGTCTTGATATTTTCAAAAGTTAAAGTTTTCTAAGAAGGTTTTTCTGTACTGCCCCGTCTCAAAAGTCCAACCTGTATAAAGAAGACGCGAAAAGCTCAAAAGTGCTGACGTCACTCGAAACGTGCTTCAACAGTATCTCCGCATTAAGACATCCCTCAAATACAACCTACGCTGTTTCTTTGAGTGGATTCCTTTAGTTCAGTATAGCAAGAGTCAAAATGTACTTTTCAATATAACCTATTTATGTTTTGCTTATTTTGTTGCAAGCTCCGGCATGATGGGGTGACGTTCTGCGAAGTGCAGCGCAAACACTGGATGAGAAGAGTCGAAGACCGGACTCAGTGCCGCGTCTTGGGAGAGACCTAAGTCCAGCAGTGGACTGGTATAGGTTGATGATGACGATTTCATTTTGTTGAATTAATAGTATAAAACTTATGTTAGGAATTTTCGTATTTATACGACTGAACAACTCGCTAAATACAATTTAGTTGTAAACACGATTAGCATTCGTTTTGTAAGCCAACGATAGTAGTTTCTATTATTTACTATTATTTTCTAGTTTTTAATGATTTTTGTAAATTTTTCGTACCTATATAAAGCAAGTGAGAGTGGAGAGTTAGGTAGCAGTTACACTGCGCGTCAATGATGATGATAAGACTATGGGGAGTCGGCACGTGACCGCGTGTAATGTAAATTTACCACTACTTAACTCACCGGTGTACTTATGAGAGTGTAAATCTGCTCTAAATTGAGACAAGTGTTAGTAAGTAGGCGCAGCTACAATCTGTCAAAACCAATGGAAACGTTCCCAAAATGTATATTGTACAGAATGTACATAGCCCATAAGTATGAGTATATCTACCAACAACTTATATGAACGTGCTTAGGTAACAAAATGTTACAGAGTAAAATAGAGACAGCAATCAATCATCAGTAATTATTGAACCAAAAGCTGCGTCTATAATATTGTCCCAAAACTGTCCGCACCAGAGATGTCAATTAACGAAATACACCACTTGTCAATCTATTTTACGCTATTCCGTAATAAACTGGCTGATTTTCGTATAATTAACAACACTCGATTTTCAACCTTATCACGAGTACATAAAAGATTTGGGTTCATCATTAAAATCAGAACAGTGAATTGCACTTTATACTGTAGCTTTTAGATTCAAAGTTGGTTGGACGGAGTATAGGTTGCGAATATCACCGTTCAATTTTGATCCGTAGCGTGTAACGTTTAGATACAAAATTGAACGTTGTAGTATCTTGTTGACGTGGGAAGTTGAACGTGGGACGTGGGAATGTGCTGACAAAACAGCTGGGTTACTCTATTTATTTGAACGTAATGTCATTTGTTACACTACAAGGTGAAAATTAATAAAAAATCTCATTCACAAAATAAGGGTGAGTTATTTTTTTCACTACAACTCAAACCTTATAACATGCACCCACATATTTTCTTTTTAATAAATTACTTATAGACATACGTTTGACTGCAATCTCACCTGATGGTAAATGACTATGCGGTCTAAACTAAACGTAAGAAAAGCAAAATTTTAATCAATATTATTTTTAAATTAATTAAATTCCTATATGAACAATTCAATATGGAAGTAACTTTTTTGGTAACTAAGCAACATTATATTAAAAATCTCAAATTGTATATTTCACATCAATGATGTCTAATGATTCGATAATTCATTCACCTAGTAATGACCAAAAATATTTGCTAAGCTTTATCATTTATATATTTAGCGATAAGGCCGCCCATTGTACTCTCTATTTTTATGTTTCTCTCTTTCTGTAATTTCTTTTTTTCTGTGTGTGCAATAAAATTTTTATCTATCTATCTAAGGAAAAACTCGACTAAATTTCAAAAAAGAGTAGCTAGGTATTTTACAGGAATAAAAGTTACATTCATACGTGTGTATGTAAATGAGCTAGCTGATGTCCACGAGCTGCCTGTCCCAGTAATGCAGTAATGGACAGTGCCCGCATACTCACCGCCGCCGCTTGCTTTGCTTTCCATTGCGTGGATAGCGACGAGCGAGTTTTCCGCTTAATTTCACGTGTGTGTTTTGGACTTGATGAATCGGTTGCGCTGTTTGAGGTATCGATGAGCACCGGTTTTGACAATGCGAGTGTACATTCCGCGAGTGTACATTTTACAACTACGGAGAAAGTATCTTTTTATACAATATAACTTATATTTCAAGATACACTTTTTAGTTAACTAACCAGTTTTTCAAAATCTTCACATACAAAAGTATTATCCTATAAAAACCAACCGAACAGAAACTCAGATTTTATCAATAAACCAACACAATACATTATTAATGTTGGTACGATAATGTATCATTTTTATATAAATATTCATAAGTAACGGATTGGAAATGTCCGTCCGTAGCGTATCGGACATACGCGGCAAAATGGCCGACGTTCAATTAAACCAAGCTCACAGAAAATGCTTATTTCGCGATAAATTGGCGTTAAGCTTGTTGATCTCACTGTGTGTTTTTCATCGTAATTATTAATTAATGAATTCATTGGTTTTGAGCACGATGTTCTGACAAACTCAAATAGGTACCGCTGGGAAGTTATTATTTTCTTTTATTGCTAACTCTTTTTATATACAAATAAATAAATATTCATGGACATTTTCACACGACGCAATCTAGTCCCAAACTTAGCAAAGCTTGTAATATTAAGTACAAACAGTATAGTATTTATACCCTGTTATTAATAAACTCGATCGAAGCTTGGAATAGTTATACCGTGTTATGTCTTTTGCATTCAAATTCGATTAAAAAAGATAAAACACGTTGTAACTATTCCAAGAGTGAGAGAGTGTAGAACGCAGTGCACTGTTTCGCAGAGCACGTTCCCGATGGACTTGCTTGCATTAAAAAAAACTATTGCAAGCTTACACGAGTTTATTAAAAATAGGTATAATATCTGTTTAATAAATAAAATTATCGTTTTTACTTTCGCATACAGCGTATAACAAAAATGTGGTTCAATGATATCATTTGATGTATCCACGAACAGAATTGAATATGTTGGCTAGGCTTATTGAAAACACAGATATACCTACCAACCTACCATACCTACTACTACGACGCTCGTTCTGAACCTTTTTGTGGTTTTCCGGTCCACTTGTGCTCTTTCATCCCTTTCTCTATCAACGGACAATATAACACCGTTCAATTCAGCATCTGTCAGTTCGCATCTCATATGGACGACATGGGTCTACTTGTCTTCGATTACCTTGAAAACTCCATTCAAACATGCACCGTAACACCTTATTGTAAAGTCTGTTTTTGTGGGAGAGAAAACATGTAATTTGCATGGCTATTGTCGTGTCATATGTGAGTGAGGCCCGGATTCCGAAGTGACGGTTACAATGTGTACATTTATCCGTTTAGCTTGATTACATTTTTGTTATAAACAGGAAACAAACCTTTACATCTATTGAAAAATGAACAGAAAGGCAGCTTTTTAACCGACTTCAAAAAAGGAGGAGGTTCTCAATTCGGTTGTATGTTTTTTTTTTTATTTATTTTTTTTTTTTTATTTTTTTTTTAATGTTTGTTACCTCAGAACTCCGTCATTTATGAATCGATTTCAAAAATTCTTTTTTTATCTGAAAGGATATACTTCCAGATTGGTCCCATTTAATTTTCATCAAAATCGGTTCAGTAGTTTGGGTTATAAATAGAAATAACTGAAAAAAAATGCCAAGTTGTGGCGTAGCGCCTACCATTTTACTGCTAGCAACAATGCAATATGCCAAGTTGCGGCGTAGCGCCTACCATTTTACTGCTAGCAACGATGACTCTTTGTGCACACCTAAATTTTAACATTTTTCTAAATTTGCCAATGAACCCAGTTTGTACATTCAAACCGCATTTAATTGGAGAAAAGCAAAAACCCACCAGTTGTTCCTCTAAAGAATCAACACCAACCACGTGCACGAAATTGCGTATTTTGCTTTCCTGTGACTTTTAAGTGGTGTTTATAGTGACTAGAACATTCCCAATGAACTGTCATCATCATCATCTGATGATGAAGCTGGTAGTCGAATTGAAGTCGGTTTTTCCAGTTTTTTAACTTATAAATTATTACCCATGCAGTAAACAAAGGCAATTACTTAGTACATGATTTGAATGGACTAAGTAATACTAAACGAGCTTCTACTGGCAGTTAACTATATATTATTTAAATAAAGCACTTAATTAATTATTTAAATTTAGTATTAAATAAACTGGGTTTTAATGGATTTTCGACAATAAATAGAAAGTAGTAAGAAGACAAGGTTATCACAAACTCCAATGTTTTTCAAGATACAGAAATTCCCAGACTTCAATCCCTTTCTAAATGAATATTTCGGCCCTGAAAGTTAAAAGCACAAAAGTTATTTATCGCCTCATTCCACAGCTAAAATATTAAATAAACCGTAGAGAAAGATCTTAAGTCTTACTCAGTTGGGAAGTCTCGTTAAAAAATCATAACTCTCCTTCGGCTGTGCTGTTGGGTAAAAGGATGTCCGGGTCTTATGCAAAACTATCTTAATCTGGACTATGCACTTTAGATGGTTTTCATTTTTTTTTATTTTAGGAGTGAATCGAGACGTGTAAAGATTTCTTTGAAAAATTAAAGGTAAACACTATAAATCAGATAACGCTTAGGTAAATCTATATTTTTAAAAGATTAACCAGGAAAAAAAACCTATTATGCTCATCAACCGGTTAAAAAAACACCAACAATGTCTTTATGTCGTGTTATAATATAATTATTGAGTTCTTGTTGTTCTTCAACGGCCGGAAGGGTAAAAAACGTCGCATTGTCTTCAATTCGAGCTGCTGACAGCCGGACTTTGGTCTACTTACCACTAAAGTAGTTACCAGCTACCATAAACTCTGCAGAATATACGAGGGCTATTTGTTATTCCATTACGTGTAAAATTTAGTAGCGGAATCATTAAAAGTTGGCGCGCGGCCAGCGGTAGCGAGTTCGGTTCCCGAGCAAGCACATTTCAACTCATTGCCTACGCTTGTCCGAATCCATGGGAAGTTTGCGGAATCATTTAAAGTTGTTTTATTTGGAGAGGACCTCGGAAAGGATAGTTTTAATTGAGTATTGAATTGTAATTGGGACTGCTTAGTTTCGAATTCATTATTAAAAAGATCCGAGGTAGCGGAAGCTAAAAGGTGTTTATATTTAGCTACTTACAAGTTACAGGGATTAACACATGGGACAAGTTTCGAAAAGTTTAAAACGGTGCAGCTGACGTAGTCATTTCGAATAGGTTTCGAAGAGTAAGCCTTTTGGATCTTCTTTATTCACCGGTGTTTGTTTTAGAGCAAAAAACGGCACGGTCGCTTTGAAGCATCGCACTGTGTCCATTACTCTAAGATATCTCATTTGCCTGTAAATGCAGTTTAGCCGAATGCAAAAACGTTCCATCCAATCGCATCCAACCCATGAAAATGCGCGATTGACCCTTTTCTGTAACAGCAAAACAACAGACTAACCGACACGCAAAGTTAGCATGTTACAAATTATCAAACTTTTTGTCCACAAGCAGGTCGTCGTAATTTCAGGAATAAACGTCCCGATTATTACCCCGGGGTCCATTCGTGGGGTCATGTAAAGGTTTTTGTTCCCTGCCCATTGTTTAGGCATAACATTGTTACTGAAGTTCTGTGGTTAGATGTTATCTGACTCTATTGTTCATGAAAAAAGGGACCGAGCTTGACACACTGTGTATCGAGTATATCTGAGAACAACCGAATCCTTATTTGAAGTGTATCGAGTTTGGAGCCGATTATAAGTATCGATATTTGATAATTCTAAAATCTCTTTGTTATTTGCAATACCATTCAACTTCCTTCGCACAGATATAATTGCAAAACAATTTTTAAAGACTAAAAACAACTAAGACCAAAATTAAAATAATTACAATTGAATTAAAGGAAAGCACCTATAGTTTTTTTGAAATTTTGAAAGTTATATTCAACAGCCAAGCTCTAGTGAGTACTAATAATAAGCCATACTAACATCGATATCCAATTAAGCCGTTATTTTCGCCAAACTTCAATTTATAAGTACGTTACTTCCAACACGGGATTAAACTAGGCATTTACGGATCCCGGAACGGCCGCAAATCTGGCTCCCGGGACGAAAAGGTCAAAGGCTCCATGACAGGAACTGACAGGCGTAATCTTCAGCCTCTAAAGCTTCACTATTATATCATTAGATTAAATTCCTCTGCAGGCTTTGTACTGGCATCGGATTGGTCACGTGAGCGAGTTATTGTACCTATCCACATGTGTGTGGTTGTGTTTTGTTTTTTTACTCATTTTGTAGAGTTTTTTATACAACTAAATAATGGAACAAGCTGATGGTTCACCTGATGTTAAGCGGTAACCAGTGCCTATACCGATGCATTAACTCACTAAGCATGTCCACTGAAGACGTGCCGGTCCATTGAAGTCTGATTTAATTAGAAAATTTAAGCCTAAGTAGCACCATCTTACGAGATAAATTCGAAGAAAACTTGCTTACTTATAGAAATACACACAATTTTATTTACCAAAATTCTTGAAACTTATAGGTTGACGATGGATTAAAAATAAAAAAGAGACGGGCAATTTTAAATATATAATTAACCAGTCTTGGGTAATTACAAATATTATAATTATTGTAAATACTGTATTAGTCGTAATCTTTTATATGAATAAATGTTTATAATTGTTCTTGTAATTACATGGTAGGTATGTACTTATAGTTATAAATAAATAATAATAAATAAATATTCATGGACATTTTACACGACGCCCTCTAGTCCCAAACTAAACAAAGCTTGTGATATGGGAACTAGATGGCTGATAGAATACCTATTTTATATATATATTTTATTTTATAGTACTTTTTTTATACTTTTTTTTTTTGTAAATACATACAATACAATACAATAGTTATTGGCAAACATAATATAATTGATACACTCACAAGGCAGCAGCACTAAAATTGGTGCTTTTGTCTCATTCAAAACATAATGTCGTAAAACATAACGATCTGTATCGTCTTGTTTGACAAACAACATAAAAGTCAAATGCAGATAATTTACAGCGTAGCGGATATTACACCGAACATTTTATCACACATAAACAAAAGCTTTCATACCCGTCCTTCGGCAGTCGGGTAATTAACAGACGCTACGGAGATACAGAGAGCTTGATTGAGCATGTAATGGCCTAAGAGCCTTATCACACGATGCGTTGCGTTACGGCGCCCCACTGCGAACATTTATAATATAAGTAGTACGTAGTTCATTTATTTTCAAAAACAAAAAGCATTAGTTTTTTCAAGTAACGATGGTTGGTATTGGACTGCTGCCGTACAGAAACACCACCTGAAGACCTGTGACAATCGGAATCGCATCGGAACGGTAGCGAATCCGATTGACACTATGTAGTGACATGGCAATACTGAGAAGTCAAACTGTCTCTACCGCGCAATGTAACTATTGCAACTGGTACAATAGGATTTGCAATTATCACAGTTTTTCGTGCCGGCCCCACCACGAATAAATCTGACAGTCGTTACGTTATGTATGCCTAACGTATTTAAGTCACACTACGCGTCAAAAACCGTTTGGACTTTTGACTGCCGAACGTTGCAGCGTCACCGCGCGCAGTGTATATGATACGCTATCATTACGACATGGTTGCGATTGTTCGCGCGGCAGCTGGCGTCTAGTTCAAAAACACCCTTACTCATAAATCTTTTGTTATTATAACCGAAATAATTAGTGGAATCATTAGAGCTTTGCTGCTCTATCGGTATTCCGTTCTGAAGTTATTATACGATTAGCTGGATTTACTTAAATTGGAACTAACCGGTATTGGGGTTTATTCTAGGCTCTATTTCTGTGGGATTGGATAGCTATTAATATAATATTGTAGAAGGAGTAATCTAGGTCAATAGGTACGCCTTTATTTAGTAAAATAACGAAGATTACTTTCAAGTTCTTAGAAGCGAAAATCCTCGCGCCAGTGTTTTTGCGACTGAAGCCGGAGAACTTAAAAATGAATGTTAATTAAATTCAATTAAAATTAATACTAAAGTAAAATAAAGAAGCTTTAGCTAATTACATTAAAAACAATAAACTAATTGATTGATTTCAGTAGCAACGTAATACAATTAATATTATTTTCAACGAACTGAATAGCGAACAAATTAATAAGTTTCGACTCGACCACACTTCACTGTCGGACTAAATTAATTTTGTTACCATTCGATCATTCATACCCTACTCACGTAAAAATGTCGGCTCAATTGATAGCTCAATTAAAAAGCATATTCCACGAACAAACCATAATCAGCTTAAAAGATTCGCTCATCACTGCGTAACGGATATTTACTACCCTTATTTTAATGGCGTAATAACACCACAGTCCAAAATTTTGGTTAAAACCGTTATAGCGCTATGATTATCAAAATTTAATTACTTTTGCATTAAAGTTACCTGTGCGAATAAAGTTTTCAGAAGAGAATAATACTATGCTATTTTTTAGTTGTGGATTCGAATCCCGAATAGGCCCCTAGATGCCTCTGACTACCTCCTTAGACGTACCGTACTTAGGGATTACTGTCTGTAATTTTCTCAAACATAAAACTTAATTATCTGAACGTAGAGTGACATTCAAGATTCAGTAATCCGAGGTTTCAGCAGAACAAAGGCAGTGTAACTAAGAATATTTCAGAATTAAAAACCAACATTCTTTCAAATCCGTTCCCAAAGCTTTGGCGCTAAAAATAATACTCATAAAATACTCGTTGGAGGAATTAATTTATCTGAAGGCGCAAGATTGCAAAAAGAAGCCATTTCTTAAGGGGAGGGGTTAGGAGGGGGATTCAATTATAATAATTAGCGAAAGCTGCAGGTGCGCGCTTAACCGGGATAATAACCAGAATAGATTTTAAAAACGCTTTTTGGATGCTGCGATGAAGTTTTATAAATATTTCGGGGTAAACAAAAAACGGATTTGGGTTAAAGCGTTCATTTATTCTATTCTAGATTTTTAGATAAAAATACTCTCGCTAAAATACTTTTGATTTAGATTGCTCTTTACCCAAATTAACATTCTACGATCACTAAAGGGTTAAAAGTTAAAAGGAAAAACTACCTACTCATATAAATTAATTATATTTTCAATTCTCGAATTGAATGTCAATTTGTTGAGGGTAAGGCCTCATTTCACGCAATGTTACGTAGCACAGCTGATTGAGTATAAGGGAGAACGCAAACCAAAGACAAAACGTCTTGTCGAACAGTTAGTGATGTGAAACTTCTCAGTATAACTTTTTTCGTCACAATATGCTTCGACTTATTTGCTGTTTTCGTTACTTGCTTATTTAATGAGAATCATGCTAAGTACTTAGTAATATTATTAAGTACATACATAATTACACTATATTCTTATTTATTAAAAAAGCACAGTTCATTCTCTAGGTATGTGCGTATAAAGCAATGTTTAATAGGTAGGTACTAAACAATGCTATAATAGATAGGTAAACATAATTTTATGCATGCGTCGTGTCAATTGATGTGAATTTCGTTACAACGAAAACAGCATATGACGAGGAAGCATTCATCATATTCTGTTTTCGTTATAACAGAAAATTTATTTTCACGTCACTAAGTACGCGACAAAACAGTTTTGTCGATAGATGTGCGTTGGCCCTAAGATGGAAAGGCGAACTAAGACTATAAGTTGATTGCAAGTTAAATCCTGCGAGACTCACCTGCCGACCGAAACTTGTTCTGCTAATTGTTATAATTGAATATTTTAACAGGCTCACTGCTCCGCCTTATCTGATTAAGTGTTTGCAAAACTTTCCAACTTATGAACTGCATAATAAAGCAATGAGAATTAAGGAAGTCTGAGAAAGATTTCGAAAATTAAAATTACTAAAAGAACCATGATTTTGCGTCTGACGGCTCGAGACGATTTCTTTAACCCGGCGTCATGGCGGTGGAAAATGACTACACGGACATGGAGGTAGGTCATTATAACCCGATATTTTGACCAACGATATTTTTAAAAGAAATTATCAATTATTATTTTTTTAGGTTTGCTGGAAGAAAACTCTTGTTAGGGTTAAGCTCGCCTTTGTACATGTCATCTATTTCTGTCTTTTGTTTATGTCCTGTGTTGTGTGTAATAAAGAATTAAGAATTAAGAATTATTTTAGGATAATAGCTTTATTGTTTTATTGTTTAATAAATTAAACGAGAGATTGTATTACATAAATGTATTATAATATCTTTAAGGGAATCTAGGCTTATGTAAGTCTTAGCTTATCGAGAATACAAGTTTATCCCACACATGTACACATGGCTACACGTCAAGTTAAACACTCAAAATACCCATATCTACGCTGTATACAATGTAGAGAATCGTTGGAAAGGGAGTGCATTAGGTGTAGAAGCAGCGCGTCGCGCATAATACATGCGGTCCCTCTCGTACGATTCAAAACGTTCTACTTCTAATAGTTCAAAGTCCAAACAGTCTAGGTTCATCTGTATCTAACTGCAAACTTGCATAAAATAAGCATCTTCAAACTGCAAAACATAATCCCAGTAAGATTTTACAAATAAGTAATGACCCATCTACTAGACACTTATGTAGCCGCCTATGATGCATGTAGTAGACAGATAATAATCTAGTGCGTAACCGCTAATCTTTTCATAATTAGTCTAACAATTAGCAGACGCCATCTGTCGTCCGAGGTCGACAGCTGAGTCACAAAGGTTAAATTGTTAATTTTAGCTGATGTTTGTTTGGTTTGACCTAGGCTTATGTGACCTAGAGGGGTTAAACTCAAAGTCAAAGACAAACCATCGACATCAGCATTGCTATTCAGCGCGGCTGCAGCCAGTGTCTTGGGCACGCTTCCGATTGCTACTGTTTTGGATCAGTTGAGCTATCTATAAATCGTTTGCAACGGTGTGTAGATAGCTCAACTGCTTCACGTGTATTTTGTATATATTGGTACTTCATCGCTTCATTCTTCATATATAGTATAATAACCAGTAGTAGTCCTGTATTTGCAGGCAACTATGCACAATATTTCAGAGAGAAATCACTCGATTGTAAAAATCGAATCATAATCGATATACCCATCACTAGCTCGTGCGTATCGTCTAGACCTCATTCCTTTTTTGTGCACGGCAACGACTGCACGCGTGTTCTCGCAAAATGCCGAAACGCAGTGCCCAAGATAAATTAGTGCACTACCAATGTAAAATAAGAAAGTTAGAAGAAAAGCAAAGACGTCGAATACGACGTCCTTTGGAATCATCATCAGATGACGAAAACCTTCAAGGTAGGTTTGTGAGAAAAATATTTTTCTGAAATAAATAAATCGGGATTGACTGCGAGTCAATTGCGATAACACGGTTAGCTGAGAGCTACCCGCGCTAAACCTATGCAGAAAATACGTGATATCTAATTGATTCACGTTTATCTGTTAATTTATTGTCTGCGAGACAATATTTTTTTTACATTATTTCAAACTACCTTCAATTATAATGTTAATTGTTGCTGAGTAATGTAATGAAAATTATACCATGGTTATTCTATTTTTAGGTATAACTAATGACGAATCGCAGTTAAAAACTGCTATGACGGAAAATGAACCAGATGAGCACCAATCACTGCTACCGCCGCCGTCCCCACAGGAATTGCCTGCCGTGGACGAAGTGCTGGAAACAGCGGGCGAGGCCGTAACAGAGGCCACACCTGAACCTAGCCTGGACCCAGAACTTTTGTCAGCTCTTGGTGCGTCTACGTCCGATACTCCCGATTTCGGTGAACCCATCCATGATAGTTTGGCTAATCTATGGCCCCCGTTACTGAGGAAAGGGTTGGTTAAAGAAGAAAAAACCAATCTTATGAAGGAATACCTTATCCCTTCGAATTGCAAACTATTGCAAGCGCCTAAACTTAACGCCGAAATATCGGCTGCAGTGTCCGAGGTTGTTAGAACCCGAGACAAAAAACTGGATAGTTTTCAACAAACTCTCGGCGCAGGTACCTCCGCAATCAATCGAGCAATGGACATAATGCTGAAAACAGACAATAAGGTCCGAGCCCTAAAGTCGCTTAGCGACGGCTGTCGACTATTGACGGACCTACACCATGCGTTCTCTTGTGATAGGAAGAAATTGATTACGCCAAGCTTGGACAAAAATTTCTTACACATGATTCAGGATACTGAGCGAGACGAAACACTTTTCGGCAACACGCTTGCTGATAAAATCAAGGCGAGTAAGGCCATAGAAAAACAAGGCATACAAATTCGAAAAGTGACAAATCAGAAGACCGCCGCTCCTACTCCGCAGTCGACGACTACCCGTCCTACCAACCAGGGAAATTGGACAGGACCTCCTCGATACCCGTCATTCAGGGGGGGGCGGGGAGGTCAGCGGAAGCCAGCGCCAGCAGCGCGCCGACCCTATCAGACGACGACGGCGCATCAACCGCCATCGAAGAACTTCAATCAGACCAAGCCCCGTGCCAACGCGCAGCAATAACGCAGGTACACGCAGGCAGATTAACGTCCCACTATAACTGCTGGACTAATATAACTAGAAATGCTGTAATCTTAACATGGATTAAGCAAGGGTATACAATCCCTTTTTGTAAAACTGTGACACAGTCTGTTGTCCCACGTTCGACATTCACACATGATGATAGTCGCGAAATGTCTAGTTCAATTCAAAAACTCATTGATTTAGGTGCTGTATATCCTTGTACTCCACGTCACGATCAGTATATCTCCAGAACATTTTTGGCTCCTAAACCAAATGGCACCAAAAGGTTCATACTTAACTTAAAGCCGTTGAATAAATTTATTTTAAATACACATTTCAAAATGGAGGATTATAGAACGGCATGTAAACTTATTCCACATGATGGCTATCTAGCCACCATTGACCTAAAAGAAGCCTATCTTCTAGTTTCAATAAATGCTGAAGACAGAAAATACTTAAGATTTGAATTTACAAATCCAAATTCTCAGAAAGTAACTACTTATGAATTTAAATCCATGCCATACGGACTTTCAGTCGCACCAAGGGTTTTTTCCAAAATTATGAAAGAGGTCATAGCATACTTACGAAGACAAGGACACAAGTCAGTTATATATCTCGACGATATTCTGTGCATAGGTGACAATTTTGATGAATGCAAATATAATGTCCATTCTACATTACAGTTGCTAAATTGTTTAGGCTTCGTGGTAAACTACGAAAAAAGCTCATTGCAACCTAAAATGGTCACAAAGTTTTTAGGCTTTATGTACGACACACATAAGTTATCGTTATCATTACCTTCGGAAAAACGAAACAATATTAGCCAACTTGTACAAAAGTTTTCTCTCCTACCGCGATGTACTATTCGCGATTTTGCTAAGCTAATTGGTGTTCTTGTCTCAGCGTGCCCTGCTGCAAAGTATGGGTTTTTGTACACGAAGCTTTTAGAGAGACATAAATTTCGTGCTTTACAAGAACATGATAATAACTATGAAGCTAAAATTAAACTTTCAGGCGCTATTTTAGAAGATCTAAACTGGTGGAATGATAACATATTTTCCACTTTTTATAGTTTTGAAAAAGTTCAGTACAAATATGAAATATTTACTGACGCATCCCGAACAGGTTGGGGCGCAGTTTGCAACAATAGGCGAGCCAATGGCCATTGGAAAGCTTCTGAAAAAGAACACCATATTAACTACCTAGAGCTACTTGCGGTATTCTTAGGACTAAAGAGCTTTCTTGCTCACAATAACAACTGTACAATATTATTGAGAGTCGATAATACCACGGCTGTAAGCTATGTGAATAGAATGGGAGGCATTCAATTTCCCCATTTAAACAACTTGACGAGAAGCATTTGGCAATGGTGCGAGAGACGTAATATCTGGCTGTTTGCTTCGTATGTAAATACAAAAGACAATTGCGCTGACGTAGAGTCTAGAAAGGTCAACCCAGATATCGAATGGGAACTATCCGATGATGCCTTTCAAACTATAATACAACTCTTTGGCGATCCAGAGATCGATCTTTTTGCCTCCCGCAGCAATGCCAAATGTGATGTTTTTGTTTCCTGGAAACCAGATCCGGATGCTCTCACCGTCGATGCATTCACCATTAATTGGAGAACTATGTATTTTTATGCTTTTCCGCCTTTTGCATTAATTTTAAAATGCCTACGGAAAATCATCGACGATGAAGCTACCGGTATATTGGTTTTCCCACACTGGCCGTCCCAGGCATGGTTTCCTCTCCTACATAGCTTACGTGTATCTAAGATACATTTCTTCAATCCCAGTAACTCTCTGTTACAATCTCATTTCAGGGAGCATCACCCCCTGAGTGCGAAACTTACCCTGGGTGTCGCGAAGCTCTGCGGTCGGCGTTCAGGCGGCGCGGATCGCCTCCCCAGACCCTCGACCTAATGCTGGCGTCACTCTCCGACAACACGCTTAAGCAGTACAGCGTTACCTTGAAACTATGGTGGCAGTTTTGTATAGATAAAAATAATAACGTATTTAACGATTCAATTGCATCAGTTCTAAGTTTTTTAACGGAACAGTTTCATAAAGGGTGTACGTATGGCTCTCTTAACAGTCACCGTTCCGCATTGTCGCTGTTTCTAGGTGATACGATCGGCTCAGACGACCGTATTAGACGCCTCCTTAAAGGAGCTTATAAGCTCAAACCTAATCGGCCAAAATATACATCCACTTGGGATCCTCAAGTTGTACTAAATTATGTCTCTAGCTGGCATCCAAATTCAGAATTAGGTATTGAAAAAATCACGAAAAAGTTAGCGATTTTATTAGCACTATGTACAGCGCATAGGGTTCAAACACTTTCGCTGATAAAACTAGAAAATATTGCAATAACACAAAACGGTATTAAGATAGCCATAACGGACATAATAAAAACATCTGCTCCTGGTCGCGAACAGCCCGTACTGTTCTTACCCTATTTTCAGGAAAACATGAACATTTGTCCCGCTTCAGTTCTCAAAGATTATATTTTTGTTACAAAAAATATGAGAACCGCGAACGCGGGTTATTTATTTTTAACAACAAAACGGCCACACAGAGTTGCTTCAGCTCAGTCCATCAGCCGCTGGATTAAGCAGGTGTTGTTGGAAAGTGGCGTAGACACGCGCACGTTCAGCGCGCACAGCACGCGGCACGCGGCCACGTCGGCCGCGAGCTCCGCGGGACTCAACGTTGACGTTACCCGTCGCGCGATAAACTAGCTTGAAACCCGACCTGCACTGCGTGCCAAGAATCTTGACGAGAATTTTTTTTCTAGGCTAGGTTAGCGGAAAAAAGGATTTTACGTGATGACGCTATAATTATATGATTTATATCATACATCGTTGTCTTCAGTATGAAATTCCCCAGCAGCTATATCCTTTAGATAGGTTCAAAAACTTACTTATATTGTAGAAATGATGCGATTTGTATTTGACTCCATGATTTTTATCCAAAATCGTGACACATTTTGTCATAATACACTAGTTTACACTATACACACCACATAAACTACCACCATAACTTTTTAGAATACATGTTTACGCATTGATTTCATAAATTATTTAGCTTTGAAACACGGTAATTACACTACAATTCGATTTTGTGACACGAAAACAAAAAAATCCGCCATTACGTCATTACGGCACCAAAAGTTTGATACATTTTTCACCCAGAATTTTTCATTTATCTGTAAATATACCACTTTACACGTAATCCTTGACACTTTTTCAGTAGAAATCATTAATAATCATTATAAATTCACTTATCAAATGTTTTCATTCGACATCTAAACGGCACACTGACTCTCCGAAAAAAAACAAAATGGCGGCTGTCAAGAAATCGGAAGCATGAACTTTTTTGTTTATTTTGTCTGATGTAATCACTTCGCTCTTCAACCAATCACAATGCGGTATTTTGAACGAAACGGAAGTACGTCACAGAAAAAACAGCCAATGGGCGTCTAGATAATGACAAGCAAGCACCAAATCAGTCGGAAGTTAGTTTGGATCAGATGTTGTACCCGTGACACGCGGGAGGCGCGGAATTTGTGTATCAAAAGTTGATACATTACCGTTTGACGGGTTAAGGAAGACAGCCGGCTGGACCGGCACTTCCACAGCTTTTGCCCGTTTTTATAACCGGCCCATTTTAGACTCCGATGAAAGCGATTTCGCTAGAGCGGTCCTTTCATCCAATTGATTATTTGTGTTTAATTACGAGTATTATCAATACGAGAATAAGTCTGTTTTGTTAAAGTTTCTATATATACTTCAGTTATATAGATATCCATATAATTTGTTGATTAAGAAAATATACATACTTATATTTTTCAATTTGCTATTTTAATGTAAACAGAAAGGAACAAATCTTCCTTCTCTAAATATCTACTGGTTATTATACTATATATGAAGAATGAAGCGATGAAGTACCAATAGATGATCAAATGAACTTCAGTGAAGTTCGATCACTATTGTACGAATCGCTTCATTCGAATATATAGTCAGTTACCCAAATGCCCACCCGTATCTAATCAAGCACAGACTACTGTGTCTTATATAGGTTAGGTACTTACCCCTAGTAGGAAGCTTTGTATCCATAAATCTATAAACGAATGAGGTCTAGACGATACGCACGAGCTAGTGATGGGTATATCGATTATGATTCGATTTTTACAATCGAGTGATTTCTCTCTGAAATATTGTGCATAGTTGCCTGCAAATACAGGACTACTACTGGTTATTATACTATATATGAAGAATGAAGCGATTCGTACAATAGTGATCGAACTTCACTGAAGTTCATTTGATCATCTATTATAAATATTGTAAATACTGTGTTAGTCGTAATTTTCTTTCTGAATAAATTTCTTTTCTATATGTTTGAAAATTTTAAAAGATTAGTCTAAGGGCGGCTTGCACCAGAATCGCTAAACGCGTTTAACTCTTAAATAGTATTTAGCGAGTTGTCAAGTCATACAAATACGTCAGATTTAAATCGATTTAGCTGTTAAATACGTTTAGTGATTCTGGTGCAAGACGCCCTAAAAGATGTAAGCTAGGAATAGTTACACCGTGTTTTGTCTTTTGCATTGACAAGCAGATTCAAATTCGACCGAGAGACAAAACACGGTGTAAATATTGCAAACTCACATCGAGGGTCAGCTTTTAGCACATGCTAATTTTTAACCGACTATAAAAAAGAAGGTTCTCAATTCGGTTGTATTTTATATACAAAGCAGTTTCTTCCTTAGTTGTTTATACATGACGGGTTACAAGCACAATGTCGCTGCTAGAAACCTGTTAGAGATTGATCAAGAGATAACGCGCGGAAATAGTTAGCCACAAGTCAAAGCCAAGTGTCTCGCGCGGGGTTCCGCATCAGGGCTCGACCGTTTACACTCGCATGCAATCGCTTTTATGCTTCATAAATTTCAAGAAATTTTAATTAGAATTTTTATTACAACTTATGAAAACTATGAGAGTTTTATTATACTTTGGCTTCGGAAGCCGTTACTACAAGGCTTGTCGTAACGCACAGAGATTGCCAGGATATCGCACTATATTGAGGAAACTTGTTTATTTACATCCTACTTCTTTGTTTCGTCGAGTCACATAAAAAAATGTTGTGGGTACTCACACTTTACTAGCTCGCTGCGAGCGAGCCCGGCCTTCACTCGCGATTCAGTGCTCCGCCAGCTCGCACGGAATAAGTTATTTTATTTAATTGTGTTTTGTAGTGTTTTTTAAAATGCCAAAACAAAGTAATGACGATCATGAATATGATGATTTGCGTAAAAAATTGAAGAAAATCGAGAAGGATATTCTGCGTGACAAAAAATGTCAACAACGCCGCCGAGTTCGAGTTTCGAGTTCGTCGTCTACGTCAACGTCGTCTCAGGACTCTTCTGCCAGGCAGTCGGAACCTAGAGGTTAGTACACGTTTAAATATATAAAAGTTTACAAGTAGATATTGCATCGGTATCGCGGGCGGGCGGGCTTTTTTCGCTTAGCCTTTTTTTCAAGCAGATTGAATAAATTAATATTTTTAATCTTAATCGTTGCTCTTAATAACTTTTATATAACGCCAGACAATGCGACATTTGGTATTGTGCTAGGAAATATAAAAATAAATAGAGAAAGGTTCTTTGCGGCTATAAGCAGTTGAAGCCCTACCTGGTACCCGTGCCTTCACTTCCGGTTAAGAGGCTCTCGGCCGAGGCTCAGAGGCTTTATTTGAAAAACCATTTTCTATACTATTGTTGGACATTTTATTGCTGGGCTTTCGCGAGCTTCTTGAAATATTTAATTAGAGGCGATGTTGCCGTCTTCATAAATCTTTCAAAATTACCGTTTACGTTTTCCATCATAATTTTTATTATTTTCAGAACAGCGTCCTTTAATAAAAATCCTTTTGGATTCTTTGTAAATAAATATGAGCAGTTCTAAATCAAAAGTTGGCGCACCAGTCAAATAATAAGATAAGTTAATTCTTGTGCCAAAATAGGCAATGTGTCTTTGACTCTCATTACATCAAGTACTGAAAATCAAGGAGAGAACTACCAGTATCTATAAAATAGTACACAGGTCACTCAGCGGGAACATGTCAGACAGTATCCATACACCTAGCTCTATGGGGTGATTTATTTACACTCGTGTCTTTTTTTTAGATTTGCTTTTGTTATCTGGATGGATTTGGCAATCTTTACAAGATTCTAGATCTAAAAGTAATGTTGATCGTAATATTTTACGGTGCTTGGCACACTGCCTGCCTTCTATGTCGAATAACTTTGTTTCACAATACCTACGCCTCTGTCATTTAGCTACCGACACAGCGTCTGGAGTGGCTAATATTTATTGGATCTGACTATGCAATGTCAATGGCAGTTAGACGTGCATTCAATACACAATATTGAAATTAATTTTGCCGCTAGGTTTACATTCAAGAGTTAACAAATTCAATACCGATCGATCGGAATCGTCTTCGAGAGTTAGGCTGCTGACGTGGTCAAGAAGTTATCCATGTACTTACGCAAATATTGCCGCGCATGGTAACAAGTAAGTAGGTACTTCATATATTTAGCCCATTACATTCGCATTACTATTTTGTTACAAAATGTAATAAATTTTATTAAATTGTGACAGTGCAGTTGAATTACAAACGCATGTTTAAATAGATTTTGGTCAGGACTGCCAGCTTTAATTAAATAATTATGGGAAGCGCTATTCGAACGATTCGAGCAAAATACTTTGTATTGTTATTTCTTTTGGAAAATAAAACGTAAATTCGTCGTAATTGTTATGAATATTAGCAATCCGTTTGTTTCCACTTCCGGTTTTTAGACGAATCTATTTAAGAGAAAACATCCTATCTGAGAATCAAAATCTAATAAAAATCTGGGTAAAAATCTCCACGTGTCGTACTGTATCCCAGATAACATTCTACAGTTGGAGGAGAATAAAAAAATGCAAAAATTTTAGCTACGTCGTTGTACGGTGTAACAGTGGGGAAATATATGGGTCACGTGACTTTTTATTCTGAAATGTCATTACCGTACATTTAGGCATTTTACTTCTGTAGTTTGAAAATTGAATTTTTATGAGCCATTTTGATTAATTTTCTCGTCTCTAGCGATCATAGTATGTCAACTTGGCTAGGGCCTGAGTCCCAAGGCATTATGACACTTACATATTACTTAAAGTTCAGTCAACTTAAACGGTCTGAGCCTCTAAGGTAACCAAAGCACTTGTCATCCACGATGTAATCATGTTTATGCGTCCCTTTTGAGTGTTTGCGGGTAGTTGGTGACTTTGCTTAGAGAAGGAAAATCACTTCCATTTTATCTAACGGTTTCACACTACCACCGACACGACACCTCCACACGATATCGGCTGAGAGCTAATTTCATAAATTTAGTACCTACTAGACATACTACACTAGCATAAACTTTTCTAACTATTTATAAGACATACACGGACTGAGCAGTTGATTCAATTTGAGACTCAAGTCAATCAACTTGAGTAGCTCGAGTTCGAAAAAGCTCAACGTATCACCTCACTAGGCCTGTGCAAACACCCATAGGCTAGGTAATAAGGTAAGATAGGATACCCGCCTGATCCCTATTGAAGTCTAGATTGATAGCCCGTCGAGTGGAACATCTGATGTATTCAATTTCACGAAAGGTCTGATGGTCTTGATAAAATAACAGCGTCTAATTTTAGAAACTTTTGTGAACGAGTTCGTTTGGAAATTACTAGCGCACGATGGACCAACTGCACTTACTGCTGCTTGGGTTGCAAGCAACTAGTACTAGAACTATTTAGGATAATTAAAAGTGATTCTTTTGACATTATTACATCTTTCGATTTTGATTCTGCTGCTAACAAAAACCTAAAGTAACAGATACTTTATTAACCCAATATCCCCTGACAATAACCTTAAACAAATTCATACAGCAATATTTCATTACGTAAATGGTTTAACCTTGAATTAAGTGCATATACCCATCTCATTTCCTTCACTTAACATTCATTCCCATACTCGTAGGGAAATCACGGTGGTAAGGTTGGGCGCACACTGCTGAATAAGAAATTGTAAGCACCAATAATGTTTTGAAAACCTTGGGATAGGGGTGAGGGAAAGGGGGATCGCGATTCGGGTTAAAAAGTCAACTGTGCTCTTTATAAATAGTCTAAAAGCAGATGAAAAGATACGATTCATCAGCATTTCAGCTGTCAAGTTTTTGAGCTCCTGCCCCCGTATGCCAATCTTTTGCTGTCAAGTTATATTTCACTGCCCAGTGTAATTTCTTCAGGTCACGTGGTACAATTTTGTACCACGTGATCATTCTTTTTAGACACTTGACAGAAAAATATGCGCGAAAACACATCAAATGACGTCATAATGTCACTATTTAGTCACAGAATAACTATGAGTTAGTATGAACTGACCATGATTTAAAACTTTGCAGTTCAACTTTGATTGGCATACCCCTGCTGGCCTTTGACAGCACATTGATTGTAGGTATCTAAACATTCAAGACCTTTGCGTGACTGACTTGAAACACATGCACAGCCCTAAAGCAAGTCTTTAAGCATGAAACAGTACTACTTAACATCAGGTGAAATTGTAGTAAAACGCTTAAATAACATGCATAAACGAAATGCCTAAATCAATTTCTAAAAGTTACAGTTTGCTGAAGAAAGTCGCAAGCATCCCCAAGCTCAGTGTGTTTGTTTCTCATACGTAGTCAGTGTACCCCGGCCCTTAAAATTATCCGACGTAGGCGTGCCCACCAGTTACTTACAATTCCTAGCGTTATTTATTTGTCGGGAGAATAAATTCACTAAAGTAGTATTTGCGGTCTTTTGCACGAATAAAGGCCCTTTTGCACGAATTAAGGTTTATGAACCAGGAGAGGCGAAACATGTTCCTTGAGCTTTGTTTTTGATGTAGGTTCGCGGCACTTGGCTTTTTGATCTGAGGTCTGGGAACCAGGGAATTTATTGTTATTTATTTTGTACTTGCTACAGTTTGAACTCAAGAGTTTGACGACGACGCTACGACGTAGGCAGTGGAGATTTCCGGAAAAAAAAACTGATATCACCCCTGGTGGGAATTTCTCATTAGAGATTTCAGGAACATAATCTTTTCGTCTCACTGGTGAAGAGAAATCATAGAAATTTGGGAAAAAAGTTGGGACTTGGAGCTCGGCCATGTTCATTAACCTCTAGGTATATCTGCTTAATAGCCCATTATTATTATTAGTCGCTTTAATTATGTATGTGTGAGCCAGGTACAAAGATTTACCGTAATAATTTATGTAATTTGTTGCCAACTTGCAAAACTTTTATTTTTTGATCTTGATTTTTCATCAAAATTTTTGCGTTATCAACCAATTTTATTGTTCTTTGTTTTAGCATGAAAATTATATAGTATTAATTAGAAATGCTTGTCTAAATATTTCAGATGTTTTGTTGGCACAATATACCTAGCTAGCTACAATCCATTTCAAAATACTCTGCTTACTTTCAATAATTATTTTTATTAAAATTCTACAGAAACCTTCACCTACCTTTTTTACCAAAGCACGCGGTTAAAAAAGCGAAAAGAATTTCTAAAAAAAAATTCATAATCGCAACCACTTTGCAAACAATTTCCATATGAGAATTTTTACATCATTTCGCTGTAATAGGTTAGCAAACAGGGAACGAACGCTTCTACATCTATAACCAACGTGTACGTGATATCAAAAAGGTGAAGTAATATCACAAAACTTCAGTAATATTGATAGAGGAACTAACTTTTCGTAAATTTGTCAAGGCTCAGTATTAAAAAAATGAAAACAAAAATGGTATTGTATTGTATATATAAGACGATTCTAAATGATCCTTGTGATTTTATTGAATAAAGAAATTTTGACTTTGACTTGACTTGTATATTCGGTTTTATGTCAAGTATGATTTGATTTCAAATGAATCATTAATTTAGCTTGTATTTCAAACAAAGCGCAAATCTGCATCAATATGTAAGCGTTAGTCGCTAATAATTATTAATTATTGCTTTCTTACTAACGCATAATGGCAAAGCTAACTTTAATCAATTAGTGTTTATCTTATTCATCAATTATAAATTCTACCCTTAGTTGTTTTTAATTTACTTATTTTATGTATTTAATAGATTATTGCCACTTTTTTTAAAATATCTGACAAAATAAATCAAAATCTATCCCAAAAGATTGGCAGTTCAGAATTGCTACATCTTTTACAACTCACGTTTAGATAGAGATACGAGGCATAGTACATTAAATAAATTGCTTCACTCTGCAAGCGACATGATAACTTTAGCTCAAAGGTTTTGTTGAACAACGCAAAGTCGGTTCGTTTTGTGAAATGAGTCACAGCACCGCGGGTGTACTGAACAGGAGAGCTATGTGATAATCGTAAACGTAACGTAATGGTATCGTATTTGATTTACACTGCGCGACGACGCAGCAACGTTCGGCAGTCGAGCTGGTATTGCTGCGCAGTGTAATTCGATACGTTTCCGTTACGATATGATGGCGTCATTATTTTTCCATGCAGGCCCCCTAATCCAGTCTTCTTATTTTTGGATCATGGTTAAACCTATGACCAAACTAATATTTATTTTTGGTATACACTGCATCCCCTGATTCATTATTTGAACCTCTGTGATTTTTAATCTTTTGATTTAAGTAGGTACCTACATGGTTTTAGCTAAATAACGTTTCACAAATTCGACTTCGGTAATCATCTAATTTAGATTCGATTTGATAATTTCCTAGTTAGTCTACTCATTACCATCAAAAATCGAGTCAACAACAATTAAATTAAAACAGTTATATTTCCATCTGTACACAAAAGCTATTTATTTAAATTGGAATATAATTTAGGTATCATTACTATAGGGTAAAATTTATAGAAAAGCGACCAAGCGACTTGGTCGTGATATCTATATCTTCCACAAAGCCTACAAACTGCCTTCAAGAGCGTATAAGGATTTTAAAAATGTTTATGATAAAGTAAGTTGTCTGTAATATTGTTGCGAATGCTGTGCATGCCTGTAATTGGCACACATTCTATAATATAATTATTGTTTATAATATAAGTTATTTTTGAAAGTGTATTAGGTGTGCTGTTGGCGATGCCTATTAAATAAATATTAAAAATAATAATAAAGTACATAAAACAGTTTTTCGAAAATCAACAAAATAAAACTCATACTACAGGCTCCAATTAAGTATGTAGGGTAGGGACTATGAGTGTAAGTGCGCATGAGTTAGAGTCAGCGATTTTGAGTATGATCAAAAAGAGTCTGCTTCGTTGTAATTGCTGATTGTGGGACCCGGTTGTGATTTTTGACTAAAACCTGACATTATCTGCTTGTTCTTAATACTTCCAGTGGAATCTCTTTCGTTCACAGTTCACGCAAAACGCGCCTCAAACTTTTCACTTCTAAAATACTGTGTCGCCGTTTACAAAACCAAAGCTTTAGCTATCATAATTTGATCACTATTCCAAAATTACATTAATTAAACCATTTCCATCAAAAGTGAAAAGCTATTCGTATCGGAATCTCATTTTGTATTTGCTGTGAAAGGTTTGCTTTAAAACCCTGTGCATTTACCACCAGTTACTGACAGTTACGATTATTACCTATAAATCCAGGCCAAATACAAGATTGGTGACAAGCTTATCGGGCGTGAAGTGCACAAATCAGGATCCAGGCACACAATTGGGTCACAATCGGACGGACCCCGGTGTAGCACGTATGTACTTCTAAAACATTCTACCTAATTACGAAGGATTTTTTTGTAAAATGCAGCAATAATGCCTTCCTGTGCAATTGCAAAATGTTTTAATAATTCGAAAACAATACGTCTGAATCTTCGAAAGCAAGGCCTCTACTTCGTATAATGAGATGTTACACTACGCAGTGTCGCTGTCACTTCGCATGAGCCCGCGTCATCGCACGAGGCGGCTGCGCAGTGTAACACAAACGTCACTACTGAATTTTTATTAATCTTTATTCGGAGTAGAGGCGCAGGTGAATTTATGTGCATACACGATACCGTGCCGAAACATTTGGCGCCGTGACAAGGGAACGGATTCTATTAGTTACTGTTTTAACGTAGACATTATTTGGAAAAACGCAGAAAATATTCAAACTTTAAGGAATAAACTGGGGAAGAAAAAACACTCAAACAGGACAAACAGTCACATTTAACTTTTTTCTCACACTAATTGGTTTCCTGCAGGGGTATGCCAATCAAAGTTGAACTGCAATGTTTTAAATCATGGTCAGTTCATACTAACTCATAGTTATTCTGTGACTAAATAGTGACATTATGACGTCATTTGATGTGTTTTCGCGCATATTTTGCTGTCAAGTGTCTAAAAAGAATGAAAAAGAAGACCTGAAGAAATTACACTGGGCAGTGAAATATAACTTGACAGCAAAAGATTGGCATACGGGGGCTGTGCTTTTGGTATCAAAAACTACGGAATGGTCAAATCCAAAATCTAAGTCTTTCCTTCGCTATTCGGTTTGCGATACTTACTAGACCAGACCAAAGCCACCAGCGGCTGTAGCGCCTATTAGATGATGGTGATGAAATAACCTACTCAATGGATTTACCCAAATCCCATGTAAATACAAAAATATCAAAATAAACTTTGAGTACATGCTTTCACTTTTATTTAGAAGTTGAAGCACGACGGCCCTCAATCGAATCATTTTTATTTTCCTAAAAACGAAAATGTTTACACAACAAAGAGCTCCCTAAGCTGGGCAGTAACGCAAACAAAAGGAGTATTACCGTATTTTATTCACTTCGAAATATCATTTAGGTCAACTGCGCAAAATGATGAACGAATATCTATTTTGTCTTTTACATAACACTGCGCGGTATAGCGGCAACGTTTCGTGCGATCAAATAAAAATTACAACGCTACGGGACAATGCAACTCGAGCAATAAAAAAGTTTCGTTTATATTTTGGGAGTAACCGGTCACCTTTGAGGCTTGGCTGCAGCATGGCGCTCACTAAATCATGTTCTGTTTAGAATATCATTAGTGAAGCGTGAAAGCGTGAAAGTTAAATTAAATTATTATGATTTATTAAAGCACGCGGTGTTATTTGTCAATAAATTATGAACAAAAATTCCACAAGAATATGAGTGTTCTTTATGCAAAGTAGAATAATTATTTAATTTCCTTTATTTTACCATATTATAACCTTCAGACACGCCGGCCGAATATAAATAACGATTAAAAAAAATTAAAATTTAATTTTTTAAATTTCTTATCAATATGGAGTTATGGTTTGGCTTCGTTTTTGAAAACTTATTGATTTTATAAGCAGAGATCATATTAACATTTTTTGGATGAGGTGTAGGTACCTTCTAGTTAACAAAAACTAAATAATGTGTAGTTATCTAACATAGGTACCTACCTACATTATTTTAGTACTTTATCATGTCTAGGTACTTAATCCTATGGTTGCTTAAAAAATCACTCGTATTCGATTCTATTTGTTAGAATACTCACGTTAATTAAATTTTGGCTTCAAAAAGCTTGAAAACAAAGTCCCTAACGTTTTTGCACAGAATATAAAGATATTCGTTGGAAAATTCTCCGAAATCAAATATTAACCAAGTAACGATAAAACATACGGCTGATAACGCCTGAAGCGACATAAAATGGGGTGTAAGCGCCATTCCATAGCCTCTGTCCCATAACAACGAAACAATGCCCCTTTATGTCCCCCCCGTGAACACCTACGGGAAACGAGTTTTTAAATATTTTTTACCTCCACGAAGGGTGTTTTTACTTTTATAAAGGAAAATATAATTTAATTTTCTACTAATTTTCATGCAAAAACTGAAAAGACAGGGAAAATGTTTATTTTTGAATTAAATTTTACACCAATTTAACTCAACCTCCAAATTCATAGACAGAGTCCACCAAATCTTTACAACCGCATTCTCGCTCAGCGCAAATCTTGAATTCGCCTTGAGTCACTTACGTTTGGCGCTTTTAAATAAACACGATATTTTTATTAAAACTGATGAAGATTAATGATACCAAAATGTAAAAGAAAATGCATAATAAGTAGGTAGGTACCTAAATAAAAATAGAAATAAGTTAGATAGAACACCAAGGCATACAGTCCTGAAATTTTTGTTCTTGGATGTAAGAATCTTATTGATATTAAAATTAAAAAGTTTTAAAGGTCAAGTAGTCACTTAGGTCACTAATATGTTTTTAACAGTAGGTGACACGAACAAGAAGGAGTCTAAAACAGAACCTAGGTGTTTACCAGAAAAAAAAACGATCATGAGCTGTGACATTTGAAGTAGACTACGCGGCACAACACCTGCGCGACCTCTGCTTATTTTGATTATTATACACTATACACTATATACACAAAATACACTTAGAATCATGCCGTTCCTCGCGACCAGAGCCTAAGAAGAACAGGCAAGAAACTACGGTCAGCTTTCTACTGCTTTTTAAGGTAGGTAATAGTACGTAATAAATAAGTGTGTGTCAGCCAGCACCCTAAAGTCATCTCTACACAAACGATCTCATCACCGGACATAATGGCAGATCCACATCGATTTAATTATCCCGGGGGAAGTGTTAATGAGCACTTTGCACATCCCAGAGCAGAGATTAGACACGTTATTCGAAGGTAGTTTTATATTTTGTAGGATGCTCAGGTATTCGTGGGAAGTAACGTTTAGATTTTTCATCCGTTAAACCTTCATAAAATCACGCCTGTATTTCATAAAGGGTAGGCCAAATTGGCAAACTTTTTACTAATTACAGCCTACGATTTTCGGTGTGACTATGACTAAGCATTAAAGGTGGTTGCACACTGGTCAATACCGACACGTACACAATACTAGCGTGTCGATAGCTAGAACAAAAATATCAGTGTCAGTGCCGACATTGGGGACCTACTACACCATAAGCGGGTAGTTTCGATTCAACACCCATCGACTCGGCTTAAGTCAGTGAAGGGACTTTATACCCCTGGTCAGTCCACACCAGACTTGCCTAAGCCGACGACAAACACTAATAAAAGCTCAAGGACCGACAGGGGTGGTTCAAGTTTTATCTGCGCGCTGGTCGTTGAGATTGAAAACATGACTCAGCATGTAGATTCGGGACTCTTTCGGTCTAAGGTTGTTCATTTTCGGCCTCGTTGTACTCGTATATTGCAGATAATGAGGTGAAGACTTCTTGCGGGTACGCTCGAAGATAATAAAGTACGTAAATTACGAGTAAATCACAACGCTGATCACGTTGTCTATTCTTTGACTTTTCAGTCAATTGGTAATGAAAATCAAAAACTTTGTTACCATTTTACAATATTAGTGTTTACAATATTTCTAACTTAAAGTTAAAACCAGCCGGTATTTCAGTTTTCGATGATTTGGGTAATGTGGTTGTAAAAACGGTGTCCAAAGTTTTTAAAGTCAATTACCATTACACTTGGCAATAAAGCTGCTTGTGTGTCCACCATAAAATCAACCGACAAACCAATTTTATGACGGATGCCGAAAAAACATTTTACAAAACATATTAGCATGATTTTACAAAATGGGTTAGGTATAGCAAACGATACGTCATACTTTATGTTTGAAAAATTATAGAGCCGAAAACTTGAGACTCCATCTCAAGTTTTCGGCTTTCACCGTCAATACCGAATCGAAAGTATTATCCCAAACATAAACTACCTACACTTAAGTCCCAAACAAACAAGCGCAGGTGGCGAATCGATTATTGAGGGCACTTTGTCACTACTAACTCTTTACTGATCTGTGTTGCCCTTGGAAACTTCATAATTATAGCTGAATGTCCTTCAGCAATCACCTGATCTGTGCCACCCTTGAAACTTTTAATGATCTGTGTGCTTTCAAAACCGAATGGACGTGGTTAAAACTGAATCATGGACTAAAAAGCGCTGTATAAAATACGACTTAATTCACAAGGCACTAAACGTGCCATTAGAATGAACATAATATTTCGACATAACTTTTATCATTTTCACGGTAAATGGAACTTTATTCCTACGACTTCACAAGGTAAAATTGCCTGGAAATTGACGCTGTTTTGAGTTTGTAGTGTCTCGGCTCAGGCTTGGAAAAACGGAGCAGTTTTGGTTTCACTCTAGTATCTGTCCGTTTGTCTGTTTTTCACTACAATATTACAAGGTTCACTATCGATTGCAATCAGCAATACAAGAAGTAACTATGATCGAGTAGTACGACGCACGTCAAGTAACCACATTTTCCTATCTCACCAAGTGTTTGGCGCCGGGCTTAGACTATCCTTTATTCGACATGATTACGATAAAAGGAACGCAACCACACTACCACATTTTTGTTTTCTTACCTTGCTACATCCTTACGCTTAGCCAAGTGTGTAGCTCCGAGCTTAGACTATCGTTTAATCTAAAGGTCCTGACACATCGGTACCTACCTAATGATGCGGACACAAGATGTATTGAACTAATTGGATTTCAGTGAGTTGCTGTAATGAGATCTGTAATGGTTTCTCATTACGTTTAGTACATTTTGCGTGTGTGATCACAAGATCTGGACAGATGTGCTACGCTACCGTGTAGATCTTTGTCACAATTATGACTAAAATTATGAATCAAATTAAATGCAGAGAGAGTTCACTTTCCGTAACCTACGGTCGTGGTTTACTTATTTGATTTATAAAAAAACTTTTCTTGATGAAAAGTATAGTAGGTATAGGCAGTTTGAACACATTGAAGTATTCAAACTGTCTGTCGGCTGCAATTTCGAAAGAAGCCATCAAACAAGAGATGTTAAATTGCCTGCGAACTCCTTTTATCACTAGAAGCTTAAATGTGTCCATTTCGTTCACCAGTTCCAAGTTAGGAAACCTTTTGTACTTTCCTGAAATCCAAGGCACTAACTTCACTCTTTGTCTGTAGAGGGCACTGGCTTAAACTAGAATATTTAAAGGAAGGATTTTCCAAATGCTCAAATCCTTTTTATTGATCCCGTGCGGTTTCCCCGACCCGCTGGCTAAATCTGTATCACTTCAGATCGAGTTTCAATGTAAAATGAGCTTTCTGCCGGTGATACACGATTCTATTTGGGTAAGAACTTCTTCTGCTAGAAAACATTGCTTTGCAAAGACTCTTTTGCATGTCTTTTGAGAAAGCATAGGTATGTGACGTGTATAAGCAGTGCAACTGCTAGTTGATGTATTTCGTACTAACCGGTTTCCTGTGTGTTTTCAGTGACCAATTCGAAGTTCAATTCATGTCCCAACTATTTTTTTTCTGCGGCATTTGCTCCACTTTCAGTATTTTGTTTCGGCCAATAATTTTTGGAGCAAAAAGCTAATTTCGTGCTCTTTACTTACCACTCTTTGTTTATGAGCGTGTGAAACAGTGGGATCTTTATAAACATGTTTTGTTCGATTATTTTGGTAGTATGTAAATAGGATACATATATTATAGAAAGTGGGTATTGTAGTGTTTCAATGTGTTGTGTGTTTTAACCCTTAAGGTAGCACAACATGTTATTGCGAAATAAAACAAAGATTATACTAAAACTAGTTTATGTACTTACTAAAGACACATAAACACGAAAAAAAAAAATTCTAAGTACTATAGGTTTTTGAAAAAAGCACGTATAAAATAGTATACATCGCCACATTTGTAGTAGAAACAGGCAAGTTGACAATGTATAGTATACTATACTTCGTCACAGTAACCGCTGAACATAGGCCTTCTCAAAACGATGATATATTACAGCGAGTAGTGTAGGAACGAGTGTGTTATGTCTAGGACAGCATCAGTTCTTATGGTGATAAGCCAAGAAACAGTTTCTGCCCTTGACGTAACACAAATGCACTTTACACTTGGTACACATTGTGGTTGCCTGTCCACCTTTGCAGAACTTGCACCGCTGGTATGATGTTATTTCAAAGTCTAAGTCAAAATTTTTTTATTCAATAAAATCACAAAGATCATTTAGATTTGGAGCCAGTGATCAAACTGATCATATCTAACGTCATCAGTAGGCCTTTCCGATACCGGTTTCCGAATTTTCTTACGGTCGGCTACAACCTACAACGTATTTGTTTTCGAAATGCACTGCCTTATTTTTTTTCAGCATTTCGGCGCAAATTTGGTATCGGAAGTCTTTCTGAAGGTCAGATCTTCAGAAAGACTTCCGATACCAAATTTGCGCAGAGATGCTGAAAAAAATAGAGCAGTGCCTTTCGAAAACAGAGACGTTGTAGCCGACCGTAAGAAAATTCGGAAACCGGTATCGGAAAGGCCTACTGATGACGTTAGATATGATCAGTTTGATCACTGGCTCCAAATCAATCAATTTTTCTTGATATTTTACATTCTATAATGCCTTCGCCGTAACAGCCATCCCTTGTTCACGCAGATGTCGAGAAGTTGGGAGAAGATGTTGATATACCACCTGTGCGATTTTATTCCCGTGCGGTATAATGCAATGAACATATCGGCCAAATCAACCCCGCCCATATGTCTATTATAATGTTTTACGATTTGGGGACACTGCACTTCGACATATTGCTTCCTCTCTTTACTGTAGCGTTTGGTGATATCGACTGGATAGGCATCGCAATACGAGCTCACGAGGATTACTTTTTTGTTGTCAAATCACGCTAAGCTTGTTCTTGTTACAAACCAATTGCGAGAATGACCCTCTTCCTTTCTTTTCAAGCACTTTATCTGCTACCAACTTCTTGCCTGGTCCTTGTAGTCGATTCTGGCGGATTGTGCCCAAACTAAAAATGCCATAGTTCTCCCGCAGCAAAAATACCAACTCCAGCAACGAAAAAATAATTGTTGAAACAGAGAACAGATGCAGACGTTTTTTCAAAAATTGGTTTGAGTGGAACATCTTTGGCATCTGACTTATTTTGTTGGACTGGCTCCTCATAAGTCTAACCGCTCGTAAGAGGAATCTAATGATAGTGCTGAGAAGCTCTCAAGAGATCTATATATTTCATCTTCACTACCGTTTTCATCGCTTGCATCTGAATCTACATTTTCTTGCGGGACCAGAGAAAAAATTTTCTTCGCGCGTGAGCACCCATATGTATATTTCTAAAACAAAGAAAACCCCATGCTGGCAAACCAAAACCACAAAGCAAAGAAAAATGCATACCTACAAAGTACCTAAGTGTGTACACAAACTTAGATAATTTTTTGTAGGTAGAAAGAGACCTTGGAGGGTAAGTAAATAAAGCTTGTAATGAAAAATTGCGCCAAAAACTCCAACACTCTATGTGCCCCATAAGTAGCGGTGTATAATATTCTATACATAACAAACAAGTACTAGTTTTACCCCAATGGAGTAATGTATAGTCTAATATACACTCACAAAAAACACAAAATATCATGAAAAATACTCATCCAAAAACGTTTGTTATTGCGTAAACGTATGTATTAGATATCTGTTAGTATTTTTTATGTGATAAATAAATATAGTTAGGAGTAAAAATAATAAAATAACATTTATTTACCTTGAGCAGGGTGAGGCACCGCCGGCTTGTTTTTGAAATTTGTTAAATATCACTGAACTGTCAAAGTGAAAGTCGTCCTTATTTTTTTTTTATATTGTAAATGAGTTCGGAAACTAGTATCACGTAAAATAAAAACTGATTCAAACGTAGACTTGACGTAGGATTTTTTTAAAGTGAGTGTATAGTACAGTAAACAAAAACACTTTAAGGGTTAATGTGTTTCTAAGACCATAAAGATATGTTGCTGGGAACAGACATACGTTTCATAAAACTTTGTATAGATTGTCCAAAGTTCCGTGAACGAATTACATAATGTCGTATTTAGGAACTATGTGTGTATGTGCCACACGGTCGGCAGTAACGTATTTACGCTACAGTTTGGCAGTAGATACACTTTGGTACTTTCATCAGCTTCGTCATTAACGTTTACATCAAAAAATAAATGATCTAATCTCATCTTTAGGTAGATGTTCCAAAAATCAGATGCAAAAATGTGTCTCAAAATAGAAATAGCACGGCCACTGACCTATAAAGGAGCCATTTTTAGCCATAAAACCCGAACAGTTCAGCTCCAAGAATGGCACGGCTCACGAGCCAGCGGGCACGGGTATGGCGCACGCGAATGAATCTTCATTCAGCGCCAATCTATCGGAATAAACTGGATACAGGTACGGATCTTTTCATTTTCACTGAATAGTTTTGAGAGGAGTTTAATTTTAGAGGGACTTTTATGTTATATTACTTATTGAAATGTTCATTTTTGGTTTAACTAAACATCAAACAAATTATTCTTACGGTTGCATTATAAAGATACCATTGAGTTAACCAATAATTATAATAAGATAGATAGATAAGATGAATACCCGAGCGAAGTTGACATTCTACAAACGCAAGAGATTAGAACCTTATTTAAAATGTGTGGAAATTACGTTTTTAAAAAAAAGTCACGTGACCACTCCCCATATAATTATTATAACTCTATTTTGTAGCAATCGCAGAATGTTAACTTAACTAGAAAAAGGCAAAATTCTCTACCTACTTAAAGAAAAAGAACTCAATAAGATTTGCAGTATAATGATGAAAAAGCGAACAAACACATCATCCACGCTTAGTTTCATTGTTTGTTGTACTTATTATAACATATCCTTCTACTTAGCTTAGGTGGGTATTGTGGCTTACAATGTACTCTCTGAAGAAAATAACAATTAATTGTGTTAAGAAAGCGAGCCATAAATTTAGCGCCGCTTTAAATTTTAAACCAGAGAGGATTAAGCGTTACGTAAAACCCGTACACTACCGAACTACGCTGCTCCGTTTGGTTACATAAATAATTAATAGCACTGGCAACACAGTTTAAAATTACGCAGTCTGTGCTAGGAGTTCGACCTAGCTTTGCTTGCACAAAAACATTTTAAGATGTCTGTAGAGTTTTGGATATAAACAGTTTATTGCTTTGTTTTTCAGTTGTCTTATGTATCTTGTCATGCAGATGTAAGTTTGAATATTAGTTTTCCAAAAATTATAATCTGGCATAGTTTAATGTAGATCCAGTTCAATAAAATTGAAGCTCATTTGGCAACATAGTGGATTGAGCACATTTACATAAATGGGATTTTACTACCATACTTTCTATTTAATCTCTGCTTTACTGCGAGCTCACTATTTTTTATCTCATTGAAGAAGCGCAAACGAACGTGTTTTTGGAGATATTTCCATTTAGAATAGGAAATTTCTTTGTTTTATTCGAGTGGAGTTAAGTTTTTGAGGGAATATATAAGCGATTCTTTAGCGTTTGAGACAGGGGTACACTTTGATTTACATGCTTACTGATTCTGATATTATTTAACTCCGGAGTTTCAGGCTGTTGAAATTAGTATGGAGAATTTTAAAACTAGATTTATAGTTTCAATGATAAATTACGCGTTTTGGCTTAGTAAAAAACAATTGTTTTAAAATTCAGTTCATGATGCATATTGGAACGTACGAGTTTCACTGCATGCCATTCGGCTTAAGATCTGCACTTACCTCCATTTGTTATAGAAGCGGTGGTCGCCACGCAGAAGCAATGCAGCAGCAGTGACAGCAGCATTTTCGTCGTCATAGCAACGCGGTGGTTCATGCCTTGGTGACGTCACATTGTGGGATCATCATTTTCTCCGCGTCCGCGTTGTGGTACGTCTTGACATTTTGGGAATCTGCAACAAAGAATTTTATTTTTACTATTGAGTCGTACTTTCTAAAAAATGAGTGAGGCCTTATCCCACATTGGACTTCTTCAGCCTCATGATGATGATTAACTCAGAGTTTTTACTTAAATCTATTTCGTTTACTGATTTTTGCAGTGATTTGTGCTTTTGTTGGGTACTGGCTGTTTATATATCGCATTTTGCCTCGAAATAGGAAAGCAATGCTATTATCACAGTTTAGACCAAAAACCGGGGATACTCAGGCAAAGGATAGGTTGTTCTAAGCTTTTAGAAGCATAACAACCAAGAAAGAGAAATACAATCGAGTACTGACACTCAAACACACACAAGGAACAACAAGCTGGTCCGACTGTGTGTCCGACAGTAGGTTCAAAGTCAAACCGTTCAAACACGGTGACACAACAAATGCCCCAGTCTATAGGTATATGTGTATTAACTTTCTTGCAGTATCTACATAGATAGAAACAAGACGTTTGTTTGTTCACTGCGGTACAAATTGGCTCGTTGGCTCAGCGTGTAGTGACCACGATGCTCGTACCATTGATGGTATTTATCAGTATGACTGAAAAAGATATTTCACCTAATATTAATTGGTCTTTATTATCATAATTATCAATTTGACGCCTCATACAGAGCAGCAGGTCCATCCAAATACTTTTTTCAAAGAGGCTATCAATCCATTTTGCAGTACTCAATTCTAAGCAATCAGAATAAAGCTCAATTTGCAATAACCGTGGATTCAGAATGGTCAGGGTCTGGCACAATCTACTCGGACATAGCGAACCATTTGATGTAATTGAGAGCCGTTTGTGGAGTGGTAGGGAGTGCGTTGGTTTAGCTGTAGTATCTACCAGCTTTAATACAAGTATTATACACGTTATGGTGCCGATAATGTTACGAACTACACTACGTGTGTCTGTTGTGAATCTTGTGATAATACAAAACCTATTTACTACATTTCTTACTAAGTATCTAGGCACAAAGGCTTACATTCGTTTGGCCTTGGGCCGACCAATTTAGCATCACAAATAAATAAACTCATTAATATTCTGGCCAAATATCAACCCTTCCGTAATTTTGTGTTATATATTTTTTCGGCCGGCTTCTATCGAAATATCAGATTAAGCGGCACAAGAAAAAGCTTGCTATCGTGCACGCGCTCATTAAATAACCATTTACCTACTTAACGTTACCCCATTCCGTTCAAGGTCCTCTCAATCTTGAATGCCATCATTAAACTTAAATCGAAGAACGTTCTCGAAAGCAAAGCTCGTAAAACAATGAAACGCACATTTGTACTGAAACAGAACATTACCTGCCCATAACATTATCGGTGCCATAAAGCTACCCGTTGTTCCAAATTCCAATAGCAAATGCTCGCAATTTTCTTTATTGCATCGTCGTATCACGGCCAGAATCACCAGATCTGTCAGTGATTCTGTAACGGCCCTCCACATAGCTGTTTTTGAAGTTAGCTCAGGGGAAGGGGTAGTTCTGTGTAATTTGGTGGTGGATAGGTTTCGTGAGCTCGTTTCGCGACAATTTTTTTGACCGAATTCGTTGCACGAGAACTCTATTTGTCAGACATGGCCCCTGGGGCTCAGGTCCCGCTGTGTATGATGGAAATGAGTTCTCTGACGTCAGCATCAATTCCAGCTATTATTTGACCCGTCTTTCCCTTTCGTTGACGAATGACACTAATAAATATTGTGGAGCTGTCGTCAAAATGTTTAGATTTTGTGGGGAGTTTATTTAATTTTATTTATGGAGACTGACTGATTAGATAATACAATTTAGGAGTAAAATAATAACATTTAACTTCGCTACATAGCACTGTGTTTTGGATAGTCTAGGCCGAGTTTCAATATAATACTGAACTACACCTTGCTGACATAACAGTTCACTAAAATGACTTTTTTCTATTATTGGTACAGAAAACTTATTGAGTAATTCACTGTAAAAAATTGTTCCTTACAATGATAAACACTGTTTTTACCACAGAATATTATTATTAAAGAACTGCAAGCAATTCCTGTACTTTCATTCAAGCTATTAGACGTAGGAAAACCTTTCAGTATTAACGCTTATTACACTTGAAATGTATTCCGCAGAGATGAGAGATGTAGCGCTAACAGCACCGAACCATTTGTACCACTCCTCTTTTTGTACCAGTCGTCATTTTGCTGTCTTTTTATTTCCTCCAGTTTTCTACCAGTTTCTACTAGAGCCTGTAATTATCTAATTTACATCTTTACTTAATTATCCATCACCTGATGGATGACTCGCTTTTTAAATGCTTTTGAAAGAAAAAAACTCCACGAGATTGGATCTTTATTAACCGGGTTATAAGTTTGTGACGGGTATTTGAGGGGTGAGTAGCTCATTAATATACAAAAGGTCACAAGTTTGATCAAATTAATCTAGTAAATATAATACTAGATAATATGTATGGTTTCTATGGTTCACCTCTGGTGGAGGTGACAGACGGACGGACAGACGGACAGACAAATGTTATTTCAATAAAAATTATTCAGTCATTAAAATCACAAACATTATAAAATTTTAAAATACCCTTTGGCTCATTCCTTAATGTCTTTATCCTTTGGTCCGGTTACGTTGATACAGTAGGTAACTGTATCAAAGATCATTAAAGAACTGGATTGCAGAGCTGGATCTGCAATCTGTATTAATAAAAATACGTATCGATCTAGTTCAGCGTCTATTATCAGTAGTATAGTTCGACTTACAAGCCAGCGACTAGGAAAGTAGGAATACAGATTATATCAATGTAAACCAGCAGGGGTATGCCAATCAAAGTTGAACTGCAAAGTTTTAAATCATGGTCAGTTCATACTAACTCATAGTTATTCTGTGACTAAATAGTGACATTATGACGTCATTTGATGTGTTTTAGCGCATATTTTGCTGTCAAGTGTCTAAAAAGAATGATCACGTGGTACACAATTGTACCACATGACCTGAAGAAATTACACTGGGCAGTGAAATATAACTTGACAGCAAAAGATTGGCATAGGGGGCCAGACAAGGCATTAACTCTTCTCCGGCTTCTTGAAGGAAACTTAGACACGTTTTGCTCACGTTTTCCCACTCGGTACGATATCAACTATGTACATTTGCACGTTTAGGAACTTTTGTAATGTTAACACATCGCGTATATTTTTAAATCTTACACAACCGGCGTCTGGATTTCTGTTGCTGCTGAAAAATAAACTGTGCTTGTATAATAAACACCTTCGTTGCTATTTATTCCACGGCGCAATAATGTGCTGTGACACGCTCCGTCCTACCATTTTTTTCAGCATCTGGTTTCATCACAGTATTAAAATTGCACACGACTGTAAATACTCAGCCCAATAAAGTTCTCTCGGTGGTGGTTCAATATCATATTTCGAATTCAAGAACCCACGCAATCCAGTGTTGCTTAGCAGCCATAGAACTATAAATCGTATTACGAAGGAATAAGTAGTAGAATCAGATAAAAAAGTATGAGTTTATATCTTTTATTGAATAGGAATACGATGTGATATCGACTCTTGTACAGTCAGCAGCAAAAGTAGATTTTCTTTTATTTATTATTAAAAATTATGATCACATTTAACATATTGTTTTTACTTATTAGTCATAGTTACAAAAATAAAATGGAAAGTGTCTAGTTTTCAGTCATAAAACCTTTTTAAAAGTTTTGCTCAACATTTACTAACGATGCTGAGTACCAGTCAGCCAATCAGAAATATACTTAAGTCACTGTAGAACCTTTTCAAACGTCAGGCAGTACAAGAGTAAATTGTCAAGCTTTGACTCCGTTTGAAAGGATTCTACTAGCGGCCTATATAAATGAAATTGTATTAATGTGGAACAGTACAGTACAGTATGTCTACCGTCCTTATACGTAAGACATGGCCCGCCCACTACAGCTTAGAATAAATTGATAGTAACCCTTGTTAATTATTCGCCATAACAGACCCAGTAGACAGCTAAGTCCGTTCAACCAAAATATTATGTTGTAATCCAACGTCTCAACGAGTGGATTACTAACGCGTAGGAAATTGAATGTTTACAAGAGGATTGACGACCAGTCCAGTGGTTTAGTGGTTGCTATATTCTTTAGAAAAAGCTCAAACATCATGAAAAGGTTTGAATTTGATGCAAAATACACTAATTAACGCTTTGATGCTAGTTTAATTTTGATGAGGTTTTTATTGTTGTGTAGAAAAAGACCTCGCGGTTCCATTTGTGTTTCATTTGCAAGGATGAGTATTTGTTGTGTAGACATCGCAGTAAATTTTTTAAAATGTATATTCAAGCTATAATTTAAACTAGTTCTCATAGGAGAACATAAACCTCGCGAGCCTTTATAACCATGCAATAACCGACACTTTCCCTTTACCCCTGGCTAAATCGAATTTCAGGTGCTTGAATTTTTAATAAATCAAGGAACTTATGTGCCGATTTTCATCCAAATCGGTTGATAAATGCGACCTGTAGGCGATTACTGACAAACGGACAGACAGCCGGACAAAAGCATTTTTGGCCAATCTCGAAACTGAGACGCTTCGCTCGCTCGGTCAATAATGTAAAAATAGGGGTCGAATCTAGTGATTAAATATTAGGCTGCCTACGTTAAGTAGCCCCTATAAATACCTTCATTTCTAGCTCCATTTTCATTCTTAAATACTATTTTGTAAAGATAAAAGAAGACGCCCGCATGTTGATAAAGAGCCATTAAAATATATCACTGTCCGGGAAATATTGCGCGACGTCTATCTTACTATCTCAGTAGGGCAATAAGTTTCTGGTGTCTCTTAACAAGCCTTTACTAAAATATTACTCTGAGACTTTCCGAGATGGCGGGGAGAAAGATAAAGTTCTCGTGGTCAGGCTAACTTTCGTGGTCTATATCGTTAGGTACAGTTTTTTTCTTCAGTATAAAACAATACCTAAGTTGGAGAAGCTGACTTGATTAGGTTTTGTTTTAAAATGCAAATTTAAAAAAAAGCTTTAAACACTATTAAACTTTTGTTTATACTTTTTGTTGAAAATCTAAGATGTAGTACTGGACAGCCTAATTGGCCCTAATTACAGAAAAGACCATACCTACGTGCGAAGCTGCTTAAACTGTGTTCGTCACGATTTTTTCCTTCACTATTCTTTCGTTGGTTCGTCTGTATGCGTTAGTGGCCAACTCTCAACCATTTAATAGCGTTCATAATAACAATGTAATATTAACGATGCTTATAGAGCATATGAGCCTAAATGCGGAAAAGGGAGTCCCTTCAATTTCAATTTCAATTACCTACAATTATATAATGCAAAGATAAGGTTCAGGTGATTCAAAGAGAATTTCCTCATCTAGAATATCGTGCCAACACATAATGCTTCATCAGCGGCATCAGCGGCATCAGCGGCTCGAGGGTAATCCGACGATGAATTTATTGTTTGCTGAGCGTAATCCAATCCAATACGGCATTCATGTGAGCCGGTGATTGCCGCTATTGGTATTGAACATCAAATTATTATTGGAAAAAAAATTGTAAGATTGCCTATTGATAGTTGCAAAATTAAACATGGTAATAGGTGGTGGTGCAAGCAAAACCCTACGGGTACCAATGACATTTAAGGGTTAAAAAAGATGAAATTCTTGAATTTTAGACCGTTTTATTTGTTAGTAGGTAGGTATCTAGATTTTTAGGTTTCTAGCTGTCCAATAAGTATTACAGTAGGTAGTACTGTTTGTGAATTTGAAAAATAGAGAATAAGGAACTTATTCTGTATTTCATATTCACAAATTGTGCACGACAGAATGGATATAAGTTAGAGATAAGAGTACCTAGTAGCCCTAAGCATGTAGAATAATTATCGGTCAGATAGGATAAGCTAAATTATACGATTCCATTGTCTAGTGTTTTACTGAGAGACTGAGTAGGTAGGTAGAGATCCCTTTAGTAGAGTTGAAAAGCTAAGTCAGGCCAGGAACTAGTATGTCTCACCTAGCTAGGTAGTTAAATCTTTGTAAGGGACAGAACACCTACCTGCAAAGGCAGGAAAGTTAGACAAAGAATGTAGGTAGATACGATGTACTTCGAAGAACAGATATACACGTACAAAGGTTTATGACGGATCGCTGTGACGGACAAAGGACCGCTCTGGGTTCCACGGATATTGTTAGCAAGGCAAGCCGTACGTCGTAAACCAACCTCTGTAATCGCGCCGACTAAACTGCTTATGATTGTAAAAGCATTAGTTTGAATGAGTAAGAATTGTAGGAAACAATTGTACAAAGTATATTTACGGATAGTATTATTTTGTTAATAAAGATCTAAGGGGCTTCCCGCCGCGTACGCCTGGGAGCGGGGGAGACGGCTTTACTATATATATTTGTGGACGCTCCATTAACTGTGTGTGCTCACTTGCTTTCCGCGCTCCACGAGCGATAGTAACGCCGTCGCTCTGCCCGAGCCTACCTGACCGGAACCTTGCTGTGTAATTGTAACCCCGGCCTTTTATTACCACCACCATCGGCATACCATCAGCCGAGCCCTTAACATACAGTCCACTACAATAACATCATATCGGGAACATTGGTCCTTACGAAGCCGGATCTCTGAAGCAGCTACGGGAACATTGGTCCTTGCCGGATCTCTGAAGCAGCTACCGGAACAATGGTCCTTACGAAGCCGGATCTCTGAAGCAGCTACGGGAACATTGGTCCTTGCCGGATCTCTGAAGCAGCTACTTGGAACAGTGGTCCTAACGAGTCGGACCACTGAAGCAGCCATTCAAGAATGCCGGTTACTAGAAGCAAACATGATCGCGATGAAGCGCGAGCGCGAGCAGAAGCTTGCGTGACCAGGACCGCGGCCAAAATCACCACGAATGGAAGCGGAAGCACGGGAGCCGCCACAAGAATAGAGACTGCGGCTACGGAGGTGACTGCTGACGGAGTTGTGCAAGCCAGACATAGGCCTACGCACACGCAGTTACATTCCCATAGGTCGAAGAACTCTACAAAAGAGTGGGCGGCTCGTGAGCAACTGGCGAGAGCACAAGCAGCCGTAGCGCTTGCTGAGATTGCTCTCCAGCGAGCAGAGGAAGAAGACTCCAGAGAAAGGGACGGAGGAGTGCGGACAGAGCTCGCCTCCGTTCAGATCTCGAGATGGCTGCAGCGATGGCCAGAGGATCGGCCGTTGCTACCTGCCGGCCATGTGGGTATCCCTAAGGAGGCGCCTGCTGCCAAGGAGGACCAAGGAGTGCGGGAGGACCGCGTCGCGAATCGACCCGGTCGGGTGGCCGAGCCGCCCCCCGTGCAGAGGTCTGTCGTCGGCTCAGAGGAGTCAGCAGAGGTGCTATCGCAGATCGCGACGAAGAGGGACCCGCCGAGGGACCTACAAGAACTTCCCGTCTACGATGGGCAGGTGAGTGGGTGGTCAGCATTCAAAGCAGCATTTAGAGACAGCGAGTCGGTGCTCTCCGAGTCAGCGACTACGGAGGTGACTGCTGACGGAGTTGTGCAAGCCGGACATAGGCTTACGCACACGCAGTCACATTCCCATAGGTCGAAGAAATCTAAGAAAGTGCTGGCAGCTCGTGAACAACTGGCAAGAGTGCAAGCAACTACAGCGCTCGCTGAGATTACTCTCCAGCGAGCAGAAGAGGAAGACTTCAGGGAAAGGGACGGAGGAGTGCGGACAGAGCTCGCCTCCGTTCAGATCTCGAGGTGGCTGCAGCGATGGCCAGAGGATCGGCCGTTGCTACCTGCCGACCGTAAGGGTATCCCTAAGGAGGCGCCTGCTGCTAAGGAGGACCAAGGAGTGCGGGAGGACCGTGTCGCGAATCGACCCGGTCGGGTGGCCGAGCCGCCCCCCGTGCAGAGGTCTGTCGTCGGCTCAGAGGAGCTGGCAGAGGCGCTATCGCAGATCGCGACGAAGAGGGACCCGCCGAGGGACCTACCAGAACTTCCCATCTACAATGGGCAGGTGAGTGGGTGGTCAGCATTCCAAGCAGCATTTAGAGACAATGAATCGGTTCTGTTGAAGTCAGCAACTACGGAGGTGACTGCCGACGGAGTTGTGCAAGCCGGACATAGGCCTACGCACACGCAGTCACATTCCCATAGGTCGAAGAAATGTAAGAAAGTGTGGGCAGCTCGTGAGCAACTAGCGAGAGCGCAAGCAGCCACAGCGCTCGCTGAGATCACTCTCCAGCGAGCTGAAGAAGAGGACTCTAGAGAAAAGGACGGAGGAGTGCAGACAGAGCTCGCCCCCGTTCGCATATGGCTGCAGCGACGGCCAGGGGACCGGCCGTTGCTACCTGCCGACCGTGTGGGTATCCCTAAGGAGGCGCCTGCTGCCAAGGTGGACCAAGGAGTGCGGGAGGACCGTGTCGTGTATCGACCCGGACGGGTGGTCGAGCCGCCCCCCGCGCAGAGGTCTGTCGTCGGCTCAGAAGAGCCAGCAGAGGTGCTATCGCAGATCGCCACGAAGAGGGACCCGCTGAGGGACCTACAAGAACTTCCCGTCTACGATGGGCAGGTGAGTGGGTCAGCATTCAAAGCAGCATCTAGAGACAGTGAGTCGGTGTTCTCGAAGTCAGAGAATGTAGCGCTCGTACAAGAAAACTTCATGGGTGATGCGTACGAGGCTGTAAACAGTCTGTTGGTGAGTCAACCCGAACTTAGAGCCGTCATGGAGGCTCTCGAGAGGCGGTTCGGGCGAGCGGAGGCGATGATGATAGTTGAGATAGAAAAGCTACGCCATCTACCCAAGGTAAGCGATGGCGCGAGAGAACTATGCGTCTTCGCTGGACGAGTGGCCAATGCAGTGACTACCGTTGAAACTTTGGGGCGTGAGGAGTACCTACATAGTCGCGAAATGGTAAGATGTATAGTAAATAAGCTACCAGCCATTCTGAGCAAGAAATGGTATGACTATGCAGCGATCAAGAGTCAAGACGACGTCCCAGAGCTGAGAAAGATCTCCGCCTTTCTAAACAAAGAAGCGGATAAACGCGGAGCGTACACATTACCTGAGGCAACATCTAAGAACAATGCCGAGGGTCAGTCGGCCAAGAAAAAGGTAAAACGAGTGTGCGCAAATGAGGTAAGACAAGGACGGAGCGAACAAGCCGTCTCCTCACTCACGCACATAGATCAGGTACCAAACAATGACAGAGACACAGAGGCCGCATCCGACGATAAAGCCTTTTGTGAATATGTATCGGCGATAGCGGCGGTGCAACAAATAGACGACTTCGAGGAAAACATGAAGTATTTTGTCAGGTTAGAGTCGCTAGCGATACAGGAGATAACATCGGTGAGTCACTCCGAACAAAAGGCCGTCCGGCCGTTAGATGGAAAAGGCCGGTGGATGCCTCATGGACGATTCAAGACCGAATCTCAGCGGCGAAATGACCACGCGGCTCTGCACGACGATGCACTGAAAAGGTTATTGCACTCAGAACGCAAGCTCGACCGAGAAAGCAAACAGAAAGCTAAGTTTAGTGAACGAGTCAATAGCCTGCTTATTTCGGATATCGCGGAGCGCGCTGAGTCACTTTCCACTAACAAAAAGACATGGCGTTGGTCTCATTTTGCTGTAATGAACCTAGGAAAACCAAAGATAAGGATGGTTCACAACACCGCGGTAAAGTCAGCCGGAATAAGTCTGACTGGCACATTATCTACAGGGTCGGACCTGTTACGGTCACTACCGGGAGTGGTAATGCGTTTTGGACAATTCGCATTGATGTCAACTGGCATAAAAGAAATGTTTATGCAGGTAAGAGCTTTACCCCAGGGCAGGAATGGTTTGAGATTCATGCGGCATGGTGACAAAGGAGAGAAAGAGGCGCCCGAAGAGTACCGTATGACAACCGTCATACTGAGGGCTTCATCATTATCATGCACGGCTCTCGTCATGACGAACGGGAATGCACGAGACATCAACCAAGAGGACCCTGAAGAGGCCGCAGCATTCGAGAGGTATAATTTTATGGATTGTCACCTAACTAGTTTTGTGTCCATAGAACAAGCTGAGAAAGTCAACAGGAAGGTGGACCTTGTACATCGACGGGCTTGCTTGAAGCCACATGGCAGGGCACTGAACGACGAGCCAACGATTAGCGCAGTCACGACTCACTCCGAGGATCCTACGGTTTCCATCGGCGGGAGCGACTCCGCTATCGTGCCACGCCGCTACACAGTGCGGCGCGGCTGCCTGCGAGAGACGTCGATCGACAGTACCACATGCTTCGAAGCTGCCGATCGCGAGCTACAGACAACGAATGTTGTGGCCACAGAAAAGGAAGACAATGTCCGCCTCGTCAAGTGGCGGTACATCCCACCAGTGGCGCCGGCTGTAGGTGGCGCTTTGGAGCGTATGGTGCGCCCTGACAAAAAGGCGCCCGTAACGACGCTTCATGGGAGGAGCCCGATGGAAGACACCTTCGGCGCCCTACTGGCTAAGGTAGAAGCCATGGCGAACTCACGCTCACACAGTCATGTGAGTGTGACTCCCAACGATCCAGAGGCCTTCAGTCCTGACCAACTGACTGAAGGACATCGACCACGTTCCTGCATCAGGGGGGTTCAACGACGACGACGAGTAGGCGTGCCAACACTGGTGGCGCACACGACTACAGCTGGCAATCGAGTTCTGGCACCGGTGGCTGCGCGAGTACCTACCCGCCTTGCAGCACCGGCGGGAGCCTCATACTGCTGGCGACGCGCCGAAGGTCGGCAACCTCGTCATCGTCTGCGACGAGTACCTACCCAGCAACGCATGGCCATGGAAACGGATTGCGATACTGGATCCACGGCGAGACGGCGAGACCCGGGTGGCGGACGTCATCACAAGCGCCGGACACATCCTACGGCGTACCACGAAAAAAGCTGTCGTGCTTGACGGGCTGATCGCGAGAGCGCGACGGCGGGAGAATGTGCACGACAGAATGGATATAAGTTAGAGATAAGAGTACCTAGTAGCCCTAAGCATGTAGAATAATTATCGGTCAGATAGGATAAGCTAAATTATACGATTCCATTGTCTAGTGTTTTACTGAGAGACTGAGTAGGTAGGTAGAGATCCCTTTAGTAGAGTTGAAAAGCTAAGTCAGGCCAGGAACTAGTATGTCTCACCTAGCTAGGTAGTTAAATCTTTGTAAGGGACAGAACACCTACCTGCAAAGGCAGGAAAGTTAGACAAAGAATGTAGGTAGATACGATGTACTTCGAAGAACAGATATACACGTACAAAGGTTTATGACGGATCGCTGTGACGGACAAAGGACCGCTCTGGGTTCCACGGATATTGTTAGCAAGGCAAGCCGTACGTCGTAAACCAACCTCTGTAATCGCGCCGACTAAACTGCTTATGATTGTAAAAGCATTAGTTTGAATGAGTAAGAATTGTAGGAAACAATTGTACAAAGTATATTTACGGATAGTATTATTTTGTTAATAAAGATCTAAGGGGCTTCCCGCCGCGTACGCCTGGGAGCGGGGGAGACGGCTTTACTATATATATTTGTGGACGCTCCATTAACTGTGTGTGCTCACTTGCTTTCCGCGCTCCACGAGCGATAGTAACGCCGTCGCTCTGCCCGAGCCTACCTGACCGGAACCTTGCTGTGTAATTGTAACCCCGGCCTTTTATTACCACCACCATCGGCATACCATCAGCCGAGCCCTTAACATACAGTCCACTACAATAACATCATATCGGGAACACAAATAGTTGAAACCATCCAAATGTAGACTAACCCATGGTTTAACAAAACATTATTATTACGGCGAGTACTTACTTTGTTACTTTTTAATCGTAAATACCGCAGTTTGAAGTCGCACGCGCTACTTACATCAAATGCTTAAAAAATCTCTTGAATCGAATTTCCAAATCACCTACTCATTTATCGGAAATTAAAGCGAGTGCACATACGTCTTCTAAATCAGAGTGTAAAGCTTATTACCCGGCCGTGGCTCGTGCCAAAGCTGGATTATTGTCAGTTACCAGCGGGTGTCACAGCCCAGTATAAGAAAGCCCTATCACTTCACTGTATCGACTAAACGACAATTTATTGATAGGCTATATATACCACAGGCTATACGGAGAGCTTGTGTGCTACGTTGCGGTAAAATATTAGGTACTGCAGGTACTCGTAGTTTCACGCACTCATCATGACTTGACTGAGGTAAATCTTTGTTTTTTTTTTCGTACAATGGTAATTGACCGAGCGAGCGAAGCGAGCGAAGCGTCTCAGTTTCCACATTGGCCAAAAATGCGTTTGTCCGGATGTCTGTCTGTTCTCCTCTACAGGTCGCATTTTTCAACCGATCTGGACGAAACTTAGTACACAGGTTATATGAATTATTAGATTTTTTTTGTCGTCGGGGATTTTTGATTGGGGGGAAAATAGGGGAGAAAAGAGGGAAAGTTTGCTGTAGCGTTATTTATCGACGGATTTCAATCAAATTTAAGGAGCACACGAAAGATTTCATTCTACACAAGATAGTGTAAAAATATTTCCAAAAAAGGGGACTGGAAAGGGGAAAAAAGGGGAAATTATTTTTTTATTTTTTTTCCCGAAAATTGACTTCTACCAATATCAATGAGACTACACAGTCCTCTTCGCCTTTATGAGACAAATCCGTAGACACCAGATTCGACCTCTTAGGACTAAGGGAACGCGAGTAATCGCTAAAACTTATACCCTTATTTTGCTCAAAAGTCTACATAAGGGCCTATTGGAAAATTCAAGCACCTGAAATTAGATTTACTTAGCCAGGGTAAAAGGGAAAGTGTTGGTTATTGCACTGTTATAAAGGCTCGCGAGGTCTATGTTCTCACAGGACAACTAGTTAATTTATGGGTAGTAGGCACAGAAAACTCACCAAATGTTTATGAAACGAGTTTAATCAATTGTCACAACACCACATGAATTTTGAAGGAGTAGTTCGAGTAGGAAACATAGAAACACACAGTAATAATTCTTAGGTAGAAGGAAGCAGCACAGGAGAAAAAACAACATTAATTTTAAAGCAAAAAATAAATAGCTTTTTGGCAAGAGGTTAGAATCCTGCTTTGTGTACCGTCATCGGGCCGAGACTGGTGAACGGAACGAAACGAACAAGAACAAAATGAATGAGTGAGCGCTCGCGCACGCCAGTCACTAGGCGCGTCTCACGCAGAATAATAACAGTTAGTATGAAAGCTGCTGTTTCCATACTACATCGGCGAATGGGCGCTAAACGACGATTAATGTTTTTATATTTTCTTTTAATTAAGTAAAGTACTTAGGTAGGTGAAAGTACATATTATTTATTTAGATATAAGTACATTTGATTATAAAAATAAATAAACAGTATAGTGTTCACCACAAATTCCTTAGTGAAAAGTTAGGACTTGTGTTAGTAAGATAAATATAAAATTCAATGCGGGTAGATGAAGCAGAATTCTAGGGGCCATCTTGGTCGAATCGGTTTAACCATTCATAGATTCTGCTTCTTAGTCGGACACTCATGATGGAGCGGTCGTGGTTATGAGGAGTTCGTGGCAGTACCCGCTCTAGCGATGCATCTTCATTGCTCTCTGTTGGTAGCATTCGGTCATGTGTGATAGGTTTGATCAGGTCTGACCATTTTGTCAGAGAGCGACCACGAGATCTCTTGCCCTCCATCCTGTCTTGCACTACCAGCCGCTTCATTAAGTCTTCTTTGTAAGTCACGTGGCCAAAGAACTTGAAGATTCGTATCTGCACAGTTGACGATCCGCAAACTAATTATACCTTTACTTCTAGACCGTCTTGCTCGGTTTCATTAAAATGTAAAAAGAACTTTAAAAAAAAAAACGATTAATGTTAAGTGAGTTAGCTATTCTTTCTGAGCTACATTTTTGCGCCAATCGTCGCTTGGCACGAGATGGCTGGCACCGCTTGCTTATTTCCAATGTTCACTTCAATTTGGTGGAAGCTAATTATGATTGTGTTCCTTGATCATGGCTGCTTTCATTGATTTTTATTCTACGTTTGAAATATCCTTTCAAGGCACTGTGATCTTGACCTAGATTAAAGTGTTGAGTTAACACAGGAACACGAAATCTTTAGTGGTGCAACTGGACACGAACCCATGAACTGTGATAGGAAGACCAAGTACCACTAGGCGACCAGAGGCTATACTCGTAAGGATTTGTCGAAATGTTATTGTGTGTAAGCCAGACTAACACTACACAACCTCGTAGAACTCCTCTGAACCTAACCCCTCCTAAAAAAGAGTGATTAAAATAGAGTTCCGATCTTCTCTCGATGTCTTATCATCAAGATATCGAAAAAAAATGGTAGTCAGTAATAATAGCCACAGTTACTGCATAGTCTCATAATTCGGTTGCATTTCTTTATTGGAGTATAAAAATATGTGGATTGCCCTACTGGTTTCGTTAGAGATGTGACGTCATCTCTCCCAATGAAATTAGTCGAGCGCATCCGAGCTTATAACCCCCAGTGTTCCTTCAGGTAAGTAAGTTATATAACGTCCGCTTCTAGAGAACCGTAGATAAATGAAAATCAGGAGATCGCTGAAGAAGGCACGGCGCGTGTGGCCGTTACGATTCCAAAAAGTATAATAGAATACCTAGTCTCGAAAACTTTGTGAGATCAAAGTACCCATTAATATAAATCACTTTTTATATGGATCAAACAGTTTGAGCGTCAAAAAAAATCATCTACTTTATACATTTTTGCCAAGTAGCTAGTTACGTATTACATTTTGTATGAAATAGCAGATACTTTCAGCTGTAACCGGACTACTGAGACTACACCAAATATATTTGTGTTATAGCCCTTATGACCAAATCAGTGGGACCACGAACCCATTAAATCGACACACTGTCCCACCAGTGGATCAAATTAGTGGGACCACGAGTCGCGTCGCGACCCATTTTTTTGTATAACCGTACGTACTTAAAACGAAAGGCACTACTTCCGGTACCTACTCCAAGTTTGCAATCAGACCAACAGTTGCCAAAGCAGCCACAAACAGTTCTTAATCCACTACTGAAGCGGTCTATCCGCTTAATTGGTCGGTGGTGAACGTAGCTAAAGCAAAACTACCCAAGTACAGTAAAGGTACTCAAGTCAGACTCAACTTTGAACATAAATACAATTTCAAGGTACCCACCTAAAGTCGCGTCCAACGTGTTAATGAAACTACGTTTGAAACAAGAGCGCATCACCTTAGTGGTGTCCTAGCCTTCATTAAAGGGTGGAGTGCCCCAAGGCAGCGTAATGGGGCCGCCTCTTCTCCGTTGTTATCTCACACGGTACGCTTTGTCCCTGGACCTGCGTCGTTAGGGCCGTATGCGGCTTTGTGTGTACAATTAGTTAACTGAACTGTTTTGATACAGTTTGTTCGATTGTTTGCTTGTTATTCAGGTGTGCTTGGAGTTTCAATGAGGTATGTGGTCGTGAGAGCTCGACATAGCGTATAACGATGTCGGGTTGAATTTACCGTACCTACTGTCATTTGTTTTTGTACGCTTCCATTCACAAGCTTTTTCAAAAGTTTTTTTATATTTTCTGATACTGACTCATTTTTTTTTTTACTTTTTGTACAAACAAACAACTTGGTTTACTATACATATGCATGACTAATGAAATCTTTTGACTTTGTTGTAGGTACTAGTGATTCGATAGCATCAGAAACTGCTGCTAAGCAGTCTGAAAGTTTAGTAGTTGTTTGTAGTTACTTATCAGGGTATTTACGAAGGTAAGGGTGAAATTATACATGAGATATGCAAATGTTTCTTTCAACTTTACGTGCTTCAGGACTGGTGATCTAGTGGTTAACAACCTGCCTTTTAATTACAAGGTCATGGGTTCCAGTCCAGAAACCTTTTTAAGTATCTTAAAATTATTTTCCTGTAAATAAGTCCACTATTTTGCTTCTTTTTTGATTGCAACCTTTGGAAACTTTATCAGCTAGTAAAGTAGTATTAGCAGTAGAAGATATACTTCGTAGTTATACGAACCTAATACCGCTATTATACAAAAAAAATTACATTGGTATGCGAATGGATCCACTATCCAATTCCTCGATGCGGTATACCTTTGCCAGTAAATCAATCAGCTCCCATACATTGAGCAGCTGTTTTCACTCCATTGACCGATGCAAAGAGCATTATTTCCAACGAACCGATTCACACTTGCGAGATAAAATAAATAACTTCGAACGGAATCTCGTGTCGATAATTTATTATTTTTCTTTCCATACGTTTATTAACAGCAGAATATCTGCGGCTTCACTTATTCTGTGTTACTTTTGTACAATTGTAAAGTATATAAATGGGCCACTACTTAGTGATTACATTTTGTAGTGATGGGCCACTCGCGCCCGTGGACTAATAAATCAAAAATTATTATCATTTTTCTTTCCATCATTATTATATGACCCTATTGTCATCCAACTTACCTTCTCAGTAGCACCGTTCATTTCGGCTCCTTTTTATTTTTTTACTCTTTTTTGACCAGTGAGAAGGTCTGACTTTTAGATATTCGAGCATCCTCGATATGTCAGACAACATTAGAAAAAATCCTTTTCTACAACACATCAGCGCCCTAAAACTACAAAATAAAAATATTTTTAAGAGCTATAGCCTCAGATTGTACGTCAGACAGACTAGCAACAGTTTTATACATTTAGAGACTTCCTTTTAAAACGATGCCATTAGCGCGAAGAGTGCTCCCTTCTTGGCTCGAATATTCTCGAAAAGGAATATTCTAGAATCCACGTTAACGTGACAATGTCAAATTTTATCTTGCATTAGGGAAATCGGACTTTTACAAATGGCGCTCATCAAATTTCTGCCAGCGGTGGAGATAAATGTGTGAATGATTTGATATCAGCTGTTGCAAAGCCTTTGGTAACGGCAATCGGGGTTCGGTAGACAGGCACTTAGTAATTGAGCTTAGCTATTGAGGCCAACGTCAACTCAGCGATAACCTAAAGCCTACTCAGCACAAGTGTCATAGCTATTCGCCTATTTACTACACTATAATCACATTTAATCGCCCTAAGAGTGGTGGTTCCTGTTTTTTTTATTTCCACTCGAAACCTTTGAAGTTCAAACCCAGCCCTTCAAGAGCGATCAGAGAAAGGCACAACATCACGATCCGAAGACTGGCTTCGTCCACGTGGAATAATAGTCAGCAATTTTGTCTATTGCATTACCGGTGTTCGATAAAAGAAAATCCAAAGTGGCCGTAATGAGCGCTACACAAAGGCTATCAAGAGGCACTGAAAGGTCGCGGTACCGTTACGATCTGTAGTGCTTCTTATAAAACGTCGATTGCCTTTCGACGGCGCCCATTGTACTAAACCCTAAAATGCCTCCGGGCCTTTGGTAGTGCGTGGTGCCATTATCGCAGTCTCTTTTTGTCCCGGCCCCTTTTTCGCAAGACAGATACGAACGGGTAATTTGAAGGTTTAACCTTTTGTTACAGTCGTTTTGGATTTTAATGCGATTTTGGGCTGTTGAACGGTCGCTTTGATTTCATTTTGAGGATTCGCTTGTATCTCCTGTTAAATGGCATTCTAATTTTCAGGATTTTGTTTAAATCCCGAGCTCTTAACTGAAGAACTGTGATTATTGGAATTTAAAGGCTTATCCGTGCCTCGATTTTGTTTCTCTGCTATAAATTGATGTACCTTATAAAATCTACAACTGCGATAAAATACTAGCTTGAAAACATTTCTAAGAAATTTTGGTTTATTCCTCAGGAATAGTAAACTTCGAGTATAATCCTTCTGTAAACTCATTCAGAGATGAAAGCAATTCAAAATCCTCCAGCAAGTGCCTAAGTTAAGAGCTCTAAGGAATCAGACTGGAAGGCTTAAAACATTTTATTAAGGGCAAAGTAAATTTTCGTTTTGTACTTTCATTTGATTTTAGTTTTAAAAAACATTTTAAAACTAAAATCAAATGGGCTGTGTCTGAAAACCAGCGTCACTTCACGACGTGAAGTGGCGTGAAGCTGAGATGCAATCCGTTTTGGTTCCCACGCTCACTAGCACGACGGCGACATAGACTTGCACCCCGCCTTGCCCACGCAGTGCTGGTGGTCACCTCGTAAGTGCGTAGGTACCCACCACTACCTCAATTAGTTGTACTTACGTTCTATGTCTTTGTGTATTGTTTGTTAGTTATTTAATCTATTCTTGTGCTGTTGTGTGTGTATAATGAAATGTATGTATTTTTTTCTTTCTTATCTTTCATTTTTGATCATGTTTTATTAAACAAAATAATTTTTTTCTGGAAAACTTTGAAATAAATATTGAAAAGAACCAGAGACTTAATGACAAAAAACACCTAGAGAACACAAAAGCTGATCCGTAGCCGCCGCAGATTTCAGACTCCCAACAATCAAATGGAAATGAATAGACATCAAGCCATCTTTATCTAAAAAAGATCAACAAAGCGAATTTCGAAATCTCGACTCTGCATCGCGTCCGTTTCTAAATGAACTAAGGCCTGCGGAACCCTGAAGCGGGATTAAAGAGATCCGGCGATCTGAATGCTGTCTCTGTCGCTTTGCATTTTTTTGGATTTCGTTTTGAAAATGAGAAACAGCCATTATCTTAACAGATTGGGTCGCTGCTTGGACTTGTTTGTTGTTTTATTCCTTGTTATTGTAGCTTCTTCAAACTAAAGTTTCTCTTATCTTGAACGTCCGCAGAAATTCAATGAGTACATCATCATTATCATCCAAACTTTATTCCAAACTACACAACAAGACATATTTTCCACTTACAGTCTCCTCAGTCAGCTAAGCTTTATTTAACTTTTTACTTGACTACGTGTAGCAAAAGAAAGGCTACAAGTCTAAAATCTAGTACCTAAATAACTACACTCGAGAGCAATGATTCCGGGTCACTTAAAGAATGTTAAAAATCTCGGAAACTAAAAATGATAGGTTAATGCAATAAATTGTATTTAATAGACAATGTAATACTCCTTAAATGAAAGTAAAAAAATATGAGTCACCATACATTTTATTAACACAAAATTACATAAAGAAAAAAACTGCTGATCTCTCCTTAAAACAAAAATAGGAAACATGAAATTTTTGAACTTTATTACGATTTGACTTGAATTTTAATACTTCGTATTGCCTCCTCGTGCTTCCATTACTGCGTTTACGCGGTTTGGCATGCTGTACACCAAGTTCCTTATACGATTTTGGGGAATATTCTCCCATTCCTCTGTGAGAGCAATTTTGAGCTCACGAAGCGTGATTGGGGGAGGGTTTCGTTGTTTTACGCATCTGCCTAGCTCGTCCCAAGCATGCTCGATCGGGTTGATATCCGGGCTGCGCGCTGGCCACTCCATACGAGTAATGTTCATCTCTTGAAGGTAGTCATTCACAATCCTACCTGTATGAGGTCGGGCATTGTCATGCATAAATATAGCATCCTCACCTAAATTGACCATAAATGGACCAACATGATCATTGAGGATTTCTTCCACATATCTTACGCTAGTTAAAGAGCCGTTTTCTATGATCACCAGCTCTGTGCGACTTTCAGAAGAAATTCCGGCCCACACAAGTACAGACCCACCACCGTAGGCTACTTTTTCTTCGATGCATGCTTGCTTGAATCTTTCCCCTGGTCTTCGATACACTCTGTGTCTTCCATCGTGCTTGTAGAGCATAAATTTTGATTCGTCGGAGAACATAACTTTTGACCAATCTTCAATACTCCAATTTACGTGGCTCTGGGCATATCTTAGTCTTGAAATACGATGCCCACGCTCCAGTTTAGGGCCGTTTGCAGGTCTAAGGGGTTTTAAGTTAGATTCAGCAAGCCGACGTCTTACTGTCCATGCACTTGGGTTACTTCCTCCGAGGCGTCGAAACTGATTTGTGAGTTCAGTTCCTGTGAGAAAGCGATTTCGAAGCATGGTGTTCACCAAGTATCGGTCTTCTCGTGCTGTGGTACACCTGGTTCTGCCCGTTCCTGGTCTGCGTAGGTTAGAACCAGTTTCTTCGTAACGTCGGAGAACTCTTTGTACTGTTGACAGCGACACACCGACAGTCCTGGCTGTATCGCGCTGACTCCGGCCGGTTTCCAGCATTGTAAGTATTCTGGTGCATTCTTCAGGCGTAAGCGACATAATTTCAGCTTGAATAATGAATATAGAGCACTATCAACATGGTTTATATACCCACATAAATGACAGATTACAAACAAAAGCAAAACCAAATGCTGTAATTTCGTAGTTCCATCTTCGAAAGTGGCCCTTTTTCAAATTTGATTTTTTTAAGATATAACTTTACAATAACTAAGAAGTTTTAATACCTTCATTTAAGGAGTATTACATTGTCTATTAAATACAATTTATTGCATTAACCTATCATTTTTAGTTTCCGAGATTTTTAACATTCTTTAAGGGGCCTTCTTTTGATTTTGGCCTATTTACATCATTTTTCGAACTCGATTTTTATTACAGTTAACGTTTTACGATTACAAATATAAATGGAAATTAAAGTTTGGTTCAATAAAAATAGAATGCTGGGAGAACATTTTAAATTAGGCAATACACAACTGAGAAATAAATTAATTTGTAACGCATGTCTTCGTAAAATTATCAAAAATGTGAAATTTTCGTCTTGATTTTATCATATAAAAAACTAGTTTAAAGATAATTTAAAAATGCAATTACAATATTTATTTTGTTAGAAATAGAATGCTGGGAAAAAATTGCTGCCCGTTCATACAATATGTTAGAGAAATTAATTTTTGAAAACATCGCCTTTTACGCAATTTTACTCTTCAAACAAACTGTGATTTCTACGAAAGTAAGTAGTTTAAAGTTAAAATACGCATACTATATAAAAGAACAGGTTTTTTTCTTACAAATAAAAATAAAATTATAGTCTTCTACCTTGTACTTATTTTTATAGGATTTTTCTAATATCACCTATTTATCATGCAGCGCAACGCTGCGGGTGGCATTCCGCGCTGAGCGGCCGTGGAGGAAGGACGTATCGCTTTTCGTCGTGCGCACTATACATATACATATATCGACAAATAGCAGTATCGGCACCAAATTATAGTGTGACCGCGTGATTTGATCCTTCGTGCGGCCGCAGGTACTTGGTAGAAGTTTTCTAACTACATTATTTAGGATTCATAAAATGTCGGTATCATCACGATATTTGAACTTTTGTAAATAATAAAAAACACTATTTCAATCAAGTACCTACCTACTTAGTATATAGGCCGATTTATAAATTACTCAAATGTACTTACTACTAACTGCTACTTGCCTGCTGCCTACTTGCATCTACTTACTGCTGACTGACTTGACTCCTTGTGAAATCCCCCGCCCCCCTCTCCAATTTCTTATAAAGGTACCACACACCCTATGACGTATTTTTGGAAAAAGTAGAATTAGATCGATTTTATCGATCGATCGATTAGTGACAAAGCGAGGAAGGCTCTCACAAAATTTACCTCCCTCCTCCATTTTCATGTCTAAGATGGCGGACATTGATTTTTTTGGGAAAGTGATATGGGTGTCGTTTTCGGGATATTTTGGGATGCTGATTACGGAAATGGTATCCATTTTGAAATCCAAGATGGTGGACATCGGTTTTTTTGAGAAAATAGATATGGGTGTCGTTTTCGGGATATTTTAGGGTGCTGATTACGGAAATGGTATCCATTTTGAAACCCAAGATGGCGGACATTGTTTTTTTGAGAAAATAGATATGGGTGTCGTTTTCGGGATATTTTGGGGTGCTGATTACGGAAATGGTATCCATTTTGAAATCCAAGATGGTGGACATCGGTTTTTTTGAGAAAATAGATATGGGTGTCGTTTTCGGGATATTTTAGGGTGCTGATTACGGAAATGGTATCCATTTTGAAATCCAAGATGGCGGACATTGTTTTTTTGAGAAATTAGATATGGGTGTCGTTTTCGGGATATTTTGGGGTGCTGATTACGGAAATGGTATCCATTTTGAAATCCAAGATGGCGGACATCGGTTTTTTTGAGAAAATAGATATGGGTGTCGTTTTCGGGATATTTTGGGATGCTGATTACGGAAATGGTATCCATTTTGAAATCCAAGATGGCGAACATCGATTTTTTTGAGAAAATAGATATGGGTGTCGTTTTCGGGATATTTTGGGGTGCTGATTACGGAAATGGTATCCATTTTGAAATCCAAGATGGCGGACATTGTTTTTTTTGAGAAATTAGATATGGGTGTCGTTTTCGGGATATTTTGGGATGCTGATTACGGAAATGGTATCCATTTTAAAATAGAAGATGGCGAACATCGGTTTTTTTGAGAAAATAGATATGGGTGTCGTTTTCGGGATATTTTGGGATGCTGATTACGGAAATGGTATCCATTTTGAAATCCAAGATGGCGAACATCGATTTTTTTGAGAAAATAGATATGGGTGTCGTTTTCGGGATATTTTGGGGTGCTGATTACGGAAATGGTATCCATTTTGAAATCCAAGATGGCGGACATTGTTTTTTTTGAAAAATTAGATATGGGTGTCGTTTTCGGGATATTTTGGGGTGCTGATTACGGAAATGGTATCCATTTTGAAATCCAAGATGGCGGACATTGTTTTTTTGAGAAATTAGATATGGGTGTCGTTTTCGGGATATTTTGGGGTGCTGATTACGGAAATGGTATCCATTTTGAAATCCAAGATGGCGGACATCGGTTTTTTTGAGAAAATAGACATGGGTGTCGTTTTCGGGATATTTTGTATTATTATATAGAGGGGTTGCTATATTTATTTTATTATCTGCATAATAGAGGGGTTGCAATATTTATTTTATTTTGTACAATCTTTTTATTACAATTCGTACAGCTGTTCTACACACGTCACGTGGAGATAGGTACCTACCACATACTAACTTAGTAATTAGACTACAAATCAATCGTACTCATCCAGTGAACGAACATGTCGAAAGATCAAATTCGTTTGTCCTTTGCGCGTCGCAAACGCGTAGCGCAGCGCGTCGCGTATTCATAAATGCCTAAACTTGACGTCGTCAAATTTTAATACGGACTCTTAAGTGACCCGGAATCATTGCTCTCGCGTGTATTTACCTAAATGATTTTGTAAACGTTATTCCTCATAGTCTATCAATAGTCCATCCCCGTTAGTATCCATCACACTCTTTCAGCGCGTGCACCGCATTACGTAGAAGCGGTGAGCGCGGGTTGTGTAGGTGTATTACCCGTGTATTAGGGTCGGAGGTAAAATTAATTTACGAGTTAATAACGGCGGGTAGGTAGGTACCGGATGACGGGTTGAGTGTTGGACGCGTGTCGGCAAAATGTTAAATGTTAGTGAGATTAAATTCCTCAATTACACCACGGTCTATTAGAACCACGGTTTGGGAGGTCTCATTTGGACGAAAATATCAACAGCGTGGGATAGAACTCCAACTACCTTGAGAAAGTTTGTAGTTGAAAGGTCAGAGGGGTAATTCTGGGTAATTTAGCAAAAATAACATTGAAATTTGAGATGACATTAAAAAAAAATCAAAATTAAAATAACAGCCTTCATGACTTCCATGACATCCAGACAAAATTGCAGCGATATTTAATCTAGATTTTATTATGAGAATTAACCTAAAAGGTTTTGTCTACCACGCATTTGGGATTAGAATCGTGAGCAATTTTTTGCTAGCGTAGGTGCTTTATGTAGTCACAGGTGCTTTATCGATACTATTGATAGACATATACACTGTACACACAGGCGTACCATCTCATTGGTAAATGAGATTTCAATCAAACTGAGACCCTTCAGTGATTGGCTTTAACCCTCGTGTTTTTTAACAAAGAACCCAAACTAAATGGTATTCGATGTGAGCACATTCGCAATATTACTCTAATGTGGTTTATAATTTGCAAGCTTGAATTTACGCACAAATTCTATACTTAGTTACATAATGTGGTTAGGGTGCGTGTTTCACTGGGTTAGCAAAATCGTATTCAACAATGAATCGTGTGATAGGATATTTAAAACTAAGTTTGGCTTATCTAGCAATATTAGGGCTCACGCTAGAAAATAGTGTTAAATTATATTTTAGGTTACTTAAGTTACCAATATTTTGTAAATTTAATTTAATTAGTCCTATAAATTGATGGTGGTACAGCACTGGCTTTTCATACCTAAGATACTGAACTAGACGAACGCGTAATAATTAGGTACCTACAGTCATTGTTGAAAGGTTGCGTCTGTTGCTCTGTACCTATTCTCATAAAAATTAAGAGGATTAATTGATGAAAAAATCAGATGGCCCACCTGATGTTGTGTACACTTAGTGGATATAAATCTAGACTAAATAAATAATAAACATTCATGATCACAGAACTAAGTCCCAAACTAAGACAAGGCTAGAGAAGGTATTTTTTTTGTAAGTAATTGTAACACGTAGACAGAAAAACATAATCTACTAGCAGTTACCCGTGACTTCGAAAAGGTCTACAGTTTCCGTGTATATTATATTATCTGTGTGTGTACCGAGCGGATACTTCTTTGAGAAACTTGACATTACACCTCATTACACCGAACTCGTACTTACTGGAATGTCAAACGCTAGTTGTTAGACCAAAGAGGTAGTACTACGCCCTGTCAAACTGACGTGACATGACATGACAATGAAATCCTCTTACCGATTGGCGCTGCTAATCCTTTTCGTTCATATTATCCGGTAGCTATATATATGCCAAGTTTCATCCAAGTTGGTTCAGTAGTTTAGACGTGATTGAAACACAAACATACAAACATCTAAACACCCAAACATCCAAACATCTAAACTTTCGCATTTATAATATTAGTAGGATAGGATAGGATGTGTGTCATCAAACAAATGTTTGTTCTCAGTAGGAACCGAACCCACAACCCGCAGCACGGAAGGCAGAGCTATTACCGCCTGAGCAGGGACGCCTGTAGTAGTAGAATAGAAAAGAGGTCTATTTTAATTTGCCTGATTATGGATTATTTTATTAAGCGTGACGTAATACTCTGAACATAATAGAGGCATCACCAAAATACTGCGGTTTTGTTGCGTACTCTGTACAGTGCCAACTTTAACTAGCTGCCCAAATTTCAGCTTTACTATCTTTACTATATGGTTCATAATGTAAAGCGTATATTCGTAGGTATTTTTCAGCTGTGAAACCATTAAGTACTTTTGTTTATTTAGCACAACTTACTTCCGTATTTTGTCTTACTTGTACGACAAATACCCCATTTGTTAGCATAAATTAGATATACAAAATGTTGCGGTTACATCTCACTTGTTCTAAACAGTTTCACGTAGGTAAATACATTATTTAAATGAGAAATCTTTATTTTGGGAAGAAGCAATTGATTGAATATAATATCTGACAGCCACTGGATAATTAAAGTCCCTCGAATGAAGACCACAAACCGAAAGATAAAGCGTATGATAACTCCCCAGTTTCCATTCGATAAGCTGGAGACACTCATTGTGAAAGTCAGCGGATGAGGAAGTCGCAGGACCAGATGAAACAGCCTTCACCTTGATTTAAATTAGTCAGACAGCTAGATGCCAGACGATAGTAGTCTATTTTGAACTATAAACGATAAAACATTAGGTTCAGTTTTACTCACATGGATAGTGATCCATGTGAGTAAATCCATCCAGTAAGTGCTCAGTAGAGCAGTGGCTCTACTGAGCTAATTTCTGAATGGTATTTCTCATTTATATTACCTGAAAACGAAAAAGATTTAGATATATAAAGAAAAACTTTTGACGGGAAATTTTCTCTTTAAAAATACAGGTACTAAACGTCTTCTAGACAACAACAGCGTAAATACAAGACTCCTTTAATCCACCATTGTGCCAAATTTATTTGCAATTCCGCACACTCAAGTGCTTGCAAACTTAACCGTCGCCGACCGCAGTACGTAACATGCTGTGCACCACAGTATAAACAGCAGCTAGTACGCGCCGCGCCGTACGTAACGCTAAGTTGCGAGTTACGACGGAATAACAGTTACGTTCGTATGTAGATCAGGCACCGCAGACCTAAATCTGTCGGCCGTGTCGTGAACAGTGCACGCATTACATTACGGTACAACAGCGGTAATGGAACCAGGCGCAAGGTGCACACTGGGGGTGAAATTACGGAGAAACATAAATACAACTAAATATTGACGAATGTATCAGTTGTTAAGATTTTGAATTTCGGGAAAAACATAATTACTTTTTATATAAAAGTTACGTTACACTGGAAACTTATGTATTAGTCCTGTCTGTGATAACCAACTAAAGGGGGTAATTATTATTAGAATATAGTACAATACTATTTGTAAGACATCCCAACAAAAGCCGAATACCCCATTTATCCTTCTGATTTTTAGATACTGTGGTCTATAGGTACGCGTTGGTTAGCAGGGAGACAATCGCAGATGCTTATTTATTATTCTGTGGAGACAATACACGATACACCCCAACGCAGGATGTCAGTGCATTCCCCAACCTTAAATTAGAATTAGATAGTGACGTTGAGGCTCGCTAGGGAATTAAATATCTTCAATCTTTATGACATTATTAAAAAGCTTTAAAAAATTCGGTAAAAAGAATGGTGTTTTGTAAAACTTTTTTACACCTACCTTTGTTTAAAGCTCGCTCAATTCCCAGGATCTAAAACACAATTTGAAATCAAAAAAGCTCTCCACGATCCAGTCCATCTGAGCGGCCCCCTTTGTCACCATATTGTCAAAGGCAACAGAGAGCCATTGTGCAACTTGCGGACTGGCTTCAAGTGGAACAGTACGCTCTTATTCAGTCAGAAACATCCACGTGGATTGTGAACCTTTCAATTTGACTAGTTAACTACTTAGCACATAGCCTAATTCATATTCTATAAAAAGAATAGAAAAATAATCAAAAGACTGAAACTCACAGACCATTCACAAATATTTCGGACATTTTCCATTTTCCAGTGATTGATGAATTTCAATATTGATGGAATTAAAGGCTAAAAAAATAATTCGTGGACATTTCACACGACGCCCTCTAGTCAAGAATGAAACATTCTTGAATGGCTCAAGAGGTAATGACAATTTTTTTTAATCAAATATCTATGCCAGTGTTTCGGCTTAAGCACACTTTTAGCATACTAGCAAGTGTGGAGAATTTACCCACACATCCACTCTAACTGAGGACAAGAATTAGCTTTTTTCCCTCAAAGAAGATCCCATTAAAGTTTCAGTACTATGAATCGTATCTATGTATAGTAGTGCGTGGAAACATAGATGTTTGTTCTATGTCTGGGTGTTACTATGTATTATAAGTATGTATTTACAAAAATAATGTATATAAGTATTCTATCAGCCATCTGGTTCCCATATTACAAGCATTGCTTAGTTTGGGACTAGAGGGTGTTGTGTGAAATGTCCCTGAATATTTATTTATTTATTTATTATTTAATCTCAAGAAATGCAGTCGGTATGCATATTTTATTAATATCAAACATCTCAAGCGGAGCGAAACACTCGAGTCGGGACGGTAATTACATTGTTAGCACATAGTTGTAGAGCATTCGAGACAGTATCTCGAGATACACCATCTTTGTCTGTTGTTGACTGCCACCAACACCTGCACTTGGTTGGCGGAGAGCTGATCTCATACATTTAGTACTGGACCCATCAATGCGATGCCCATACAAATGAATAGCGGATTGATATGAAAGCTTCCTGTTGGCTGTAAATAATATGCTGTTATTGTTTCTTTTTCAATAAAGAACACAAAGAGCCAGTGTATTAAAAATAGCTTTGGTTAGGATATCAAAGCCATACAATTTCATGACAAATTTGATATAGTAAGACAATATCTAGGACGTCTCCACGAGATGGATAATGGACGGTATTCGTAATTCGTTCTGAAAACTCGTTATAGGTAAACTAGTAGCCCACCAGTAGAGTTTTATGATGATGGATGACCAAAAGATGGCGGTGACTCAAAATAAAACCTAGAAAATCAAACATCTAAAATTAAATCACGTAGGTATTAAAAGTAAACAAAATGTAGGGTAGAATTCAATTTTCCGGTTAGATGACGTGGAGGACTCAGTAAACAGAGTTAGCTGTTTGCTAGTTTAGATGCCGTGCTTTCGTTGTATGTAACGTAATTTGCTGAACATTGTCAGTAGTTTCAACTTTGTAATAGAATATTATATTATCCCATTATGAAAAACACAATTTTATATTAATTTTCGGTTCGGAATAAAATTATGCTACCAAAATTGCGGCAAAACTTTGTGATTCGTGCTATTCCAGGTTTATCCTTAATCCCGAAGTTGAAGTAGGTACCTTACAGTAAAATTACCGTCCCCGTAGGTTGAACATTTCCAGATATATGTCCGATTTTTTTTAAACGGCTGTGTTCACAATTCTCGGTAACTAAGGGATATTTAGCTAAAATTAGATAAATTTTTCATCCATATCAGTATGTATGAAACGTTGAAACGTCTACAAAATTATTTTGTTTGTTGTAAATACACAGACCGGAGTACTATGCAAAGGTTACCGCAAACAAGAGGTCGGCAGGTAAAGTGCCTTTTAGGATTGCATTTTCTAGAAAATAAAACTGAAATAACTCTACTATGACATCACTTTTATTATTATTGTTAAAATAAAAAACAGGAAACTTAATTAAGTACGTGCATTCTTTGAAAAAGGGAAATGAAACATATTTTTTCATAATTCCATTGTTAATGAGTTTTCTGTTATTTTCTCAAGTCTGTGACAGTAAAAGGGGTTTTCACAGCGATATAAATGTGCATTTGTTGTGCTAAGTTTTCCACTGTAATATAAATAATGTCAATTGGCTCTGATAGAATAAGACATTGTTTTTGGCACTTTCGTTGTTGGTTATTGTATATTGTAGTAGGTATATTGCGCGTCAACGCCAGCTCGACTACCGAAAGTTGTAGCGTCACGGCGCAGTGTAACGATCCGTTTACGATTGTCACATTTATTCGTGGTGAGATTTCAGCGCTCATTTTAATTCCTCAGTTCAAGTAGCCTATCTCGCTGTAAAGTTACGAGTACCTATCCGTGATAAATACTGAATAGTGCTCTCTGATACTAAATCACACCTTTATATGAAAGCCGAATTAAGCTCAACCGAGTCAGTGACGTCACTGCTTGAGGTAGACTAACGTTGCTAGATATTTTCTCTGGTATTAATGGTTGGAGGAACTTGGAGGAAAGGTACTTGTATTCTGTACGAGGAAAATGTTTTCGTTATTAATTTAGTGCGACAGAAAAAGAGTTTAGCAAATCTGTGAATAAATAAATAAATATAAATAAATAAATATTCATGGACATTTCACACGACGCTCTCTAGTTCCAAACTAAGCAAAGCTTGTAATATGGGAACTAGATGCTGATAGAATACTTATATACTTTTTTTGATATTTTATGTTTTTATGATTAAAAACTACGTGGTATAAAAAATGATATCTAATCAATTAAATAGGGTTCTATCAGGTATACATAGGTAGAAGTATTTTTCAAAACTGTACAAAATATTTTTTAGTGAGCACTTTAAAGTAACAGAATTCTTAAAGTAGAAAAATCATAATTTTAAAACTGAGCCAACAATTTTAAATTTCTTCCTCCTGTCTAACTTGCAAGGTTCAACTAAATTGTATAATTTTATAGCGTTGCTCGAGACTCGTGTTCCGGAGGCTTTGACCCTATTTGCACAAGAGCACTCTCTTTTTGTGACTTTTGATGCACACATTCCGCACTAAACCAACCCCGTAGCCCTGCAGTCAACCACCAGGCAGAGGTGTGAAATCTTATTAAGGCGACAGTTACTGTTATCGCGAGAAGTTGTTCGACAGTAACTGTCGCCTTTGTTGGATAGATTCATTGCCTTGTATGGCGCTATGATACAGTCCACATTTCTGATCCATTATTTAGCAACTCTGATGACTATCTAGTGTATTCATCAGAAAGTCTTTGCCGCCATCCTTTAAAAAAAAAATAACCCACACCAGCAACTTATAACATGACCGAATTTTTTGTCCTTGTAAGTAGTAGGTACTGATTGAAAAAAGCTGAGTGAATTACGAAGTTTTTGTGTTCCCACAAAGTAAAACTAATTCCAAACTCAGGTATTTAAATCCCTTGCGATAGGTGAGGAGTAAATTTCATGTTTTTATAACGTTCTAAATAAAACTATACTCTGTATTACAAATTTACATTTTTTTAATTTTTTCTCTGAATTTTTACTGTGACAAAAAACAATATTGTTGTTGCATTTTATTTGTTGAATGCGTACAACTATAGCTGGTAACTACTCTATATATCGGATCTCTGTACTCGTATAAATGTACTCTATTTAAAGTAATAGTCAACTCCAAAGGCAGAAAGGCTATATTACAGATGTGGTCGAAGCTTTGTAAGTGACCGATGCTTGTGGGCAGTGCCTCTAAAATGTGGTTAAGCGTGTGACATTTTGAAATTGATGGTTTTACTTCTTGACTCGACGATGTTTCGATAGAACTTGAAAGGCAAATTGACATTTTATAATCTTTATTAATTAAAAGAAAATATTCAGTAACACTACTTATTTGAAACATACATAATATGTACATTAGATTCGTTTTATATTAGCATTTCTAGAATGTAACTACTTAACATCAGGTGAGCTATCTACATTTCCCATCACTAACTCTCATGAACAAAGACCCATTTTATGAATATCATGGGAATGTCATACAAATGTAATACGAAAATCCTAAATTTTCGTGCAAAATCCCTGAAATGTCAGTGCACTGCACACATCGTAAAATATTACATCACGTGGGCGAACACAATGCCTGCGGGTGCATTGTACTGATATTTTGTCGGTTTACCAATTTACACCCAAATTCTTGCATTTTTCTGAATATGATCTTGTAAAGGTTGAATTTGATTTGTTGTAACTGGAAATATGTGTGACGAAACGATATTTATTATTCCAGTGAAAAAGAAGACAAAATTTTGGCTTTTTGTCGAATATTTAAATAATCTAACAATCAAGAGTAGGTAGCTCCTACAGCACAATAACAAAGTACTTCACATTTATTTTGTAATAAGTATTTTTTAATAAAAATGGAGCTACAATTCACTCCACTCAATTGGTTCGGCTCAATATTTGCTTTTTGAATATTCGAAAACAAATCAAGTCAAATTATCTAAGCAGCAACCTTGGTAGCAGTAAATAGGCCGAGGCCGAAGTTCTCCTACACATTATCAGACTGTTGTATTATTAACCAGAGGCTTATTTTTACCTTTGTATCGCATCTCACGGTTGAACTAAAGTTCATATGAGTTAGTGGCCAACACTGGAGTTGGAGTTTTTAGGCCACCTGAAGGCCTCGGTCGTGTCGTGGATTAACGACTACGTTAGAGCCAGGACCGACAGTTCAAAGTGCCCTCCAAAGCACGATAACGCTCGGATGTAAACGCCACTAACAATCACCCATCCAAATAGTAACCGCGCAGAACATCGCTTACGCAATCTTAGTCGACCTCATCCACTAGAAAGACAAGATCACCATCAAGATTGAGGTGAAGTAACGGATTCCTTCTTCACGTTTCCAGATTGTTTAATTTAATTTTAGTCTATTGTAAAACGTATCGTAAAACTACACCAGCAGGGATATACCAATCTCAGTTGAACTGCAAAGTTGAACTGCAAAGTTTTAAATCATGGTCAGTTCATACTAACTCATAGTTATTCTGTGACTAAATAGTGACATTATGACGTCATTTGATGTGTTTTCGCGCATATTTTGCTGTCAAGTGTCTGAAAAGAATGATCACGTGGTACAAAATTGTACCACGTGACCTGAAGAAATTACACTGGGCAGTGAAATATAACTTGACAGCAAAAGGTTGGCATACGGGGGCTGTTTAGAAAAATTCATTACTAAAGATAACCGTTGACCGCTCGGTGTGTTGGTGAACTTTGCCTTAAAAGCTCGTAATAAAATATCTTATCGTCGAGATCTTTCAAAGTATCTTCTTCGTAAAAATAACGTCGTTTTAAGCACCACTTTCATTAATAACGTGAAAAATAAAGCAATTACAGAGGGATGAGGGGGGAGGGGGGTTGACAAAGGTCTTTCTCGAGATAGGGCTATTGTCTAAAAACTGGGTGGCTTTATAGAATGGCTTATTATACTCTTTCTGATTTTTTTTCTTTACTTTGATGTTTCAATATGGTAATCACCAAAACTAAATAAATCTGACATTACTGGCGTCTATTTTTTTTTTTTTTTAATTTTTGTGTTAGAGAAAAACGATTCCAAACAGTATACAATAACCAAGATTAGTTGGACACAGAAACACTTTTCTTAGACAAAATTAAAGAGCTTGAAAAATACGTGTCAGTTTCCTCACTAGTCTTAGCCTGTAGGTACCTACCGAGGAGACTTTGGAACGAAATTCATACAGTGGTTTATTGCTTCGGTCATAGTGTAGTTGTAAGCAGTAGCTTAACTGCTTAGTTATACATGCGATACAAGTACATTAATAGATACCTTCGTAATAAACTATTATATAAAACAAAGCCAAAATAATAAAAAAGTACAAGTAAATATAATAAAAAATCTATATAGTATTTCTTCATTATCACTCGTTGTGTTGATCATCAATAAATTATGTGTCTAAGTAAAAGCTAAAAACATAAACTGGGCAAGTCCTCATTCTAAGAATGATGAAGCAAACTGAGAGGCCTCTAGTTTGTACTATCGTGCGATGATTTGAAGCTGTTACCTCTGTCTAAAAACAAATGCATTACATCAGAAAAATGTTTGGCAGGGACGTGCCCACAATACGAGTTTCCTCCAATTTAGGAACAACGCCTCAAATCGTTTTGAACCAATCAATTGTGCCAAGTACTTAGTACCAACTCGGTGATGAGGCGTGACAATTTAACAAGACTTGGGAAGTATTTTTACGTTTATTTATTTTTATAATTCAATTCGTTTGAGTTCTTTGTAGAGCGATTTGTGTTTATTCTTTGGAGATTGTATTCACTCGTGCAATTGGTTGGTTACAATTCTGTTTTTGTTTCCAACGTACCAGAAACCAATGAATGTTGTCGACAAACTTCCGAGTAAAGCTCCATGTTGACAAAAATTAAAACCAAATCGATCTGAACTACTTAATGTAATAACAAGAAAGCTGGCTCATGTTTACACCATTGAACCACTTTTTGAAACATTTAAGTAACTAACATGAAAATAATATTAGTTAATTGCAATAAATTCGACAACTCAATATACAAATTACGTTTCAATAATCAAAAATGCACTTTCGAATCACAGTACCGACATTGTTACACTATGGGCAGCTTACACCAGAATCACTAAACGTGTTTAACAGCTAAATAGATTTAAATCTGACGTATTTATATGACTTGACAACTCGCTAAATGTTATTTAATAGTTAAACGCGTTTAGCGATTCTGGTGCAAGCCGCCCTAAGTAACAAAAACTAAATTGGAAAAAAACGAGTAGGCAAATAAAAGTTCATTTTTTCATTCAAAAAGTCCATATCCAAATTTCAGCTAACTGAACACCAATAAAAGCCCTCGACCAATAAACTCGTAATTCTGTTTATATCCCGAAACAAGTAAAAATCGAGTAATAAATGTAAAACGGAAGCTATAAACAATACACGCAATACATTCGGCGAAGTGATAAACCGTGCCCAATATCGGTCTAAATCGGCCTATATCGCCCCAAATCGGGCTATATCGGGCAATACCGCCGGAATGAATGCGAATGTGCCGAACGCGAACATCTTCCGACTCGCGATAAAAATGAATAAAGTACCGATATTACACTCGTGTGCTGAGGGCTTTATTTCTTGAAGACTAAAGATTATTACTTTCTAGACGAGAAATATTGAGAAACAATACAGTTACGTCAACTTTAAAAATGTTTTTGCAAGTAGAAGTAACACTGACATTATCGACCGCTTACTCCTGACGACTAACCAACTGAGACGATGATGATGATGAATGACGACAGAGGCATTAAAACCTCCGTCACTAGAGCCACTCACACACACATACGAACAAATAAACCGACACTAAATAAATCATCTCAAAACTTTTCATACAAAAAAATCTGGTTTGAAATAGTACCCAAAACCAGAATAGAATTAACAAATTTTAAGACCTCTTTTTAATAATTACACATAAACTGTGAATCAAATCCAATTTCGACAAAAATAGAATGTTAATCGCTATCTTTATCAAAGTTTAACTCATTATAAAATTGGTATAAAAACTTATTGCAATTGGAGAAAAATAAAGCTCAGAATAAAAATTTTACACAAGTTCTGTAATTATTCTTCAACACTAAACATCAATCTACGCAAGAATTGAGCTACGACTATTTGTCAATGTGATTGTCACTAACGTGACACGCCATTAATATCGAGCCTTTACTATAAAAGGGTTTCAATTTATTCAGTTTCAGGCACTTAGCGACTCCGTGTTTTATTAATTCACAACGTAACGTTATCCTTCATTTTTCAGTTCCGACATTTCTCTTCGTCATTCCACCTAACGAGCCTTCCGTAAGCTAAAACCTTTACAACCTAGGCTCTTGCACACGACTCTTGTATGCAGCAGCTAATCCCAATTTTAGAATATTCCCATCTATTTAAACTAGATAGATAGATAATTTTTTTATTCGGTTCACAATCACAGGTAGGTACAGCACAAAACAAGCAAAAACAAACAATAAGTATTATGTTTTTGTAAGCCTTTTACAACGACATTGGAAAGTTTTTTAAAACTTATTCCAGGGGTTGGTGGTAGTTGGTTTTTAACGTTTTCATGTTAAAATAATTAAGTTGTGTACTCGTCTTTTGACTCGCGTTTATTATAGTTCTCACCAGTAACCGAAGGATTTTATATATTAATGAATTTTCAAGTTTTGTTATTTACTGTGGCAATGAAAAAAAAGACAACATAATGAACGGTTTGTCAAAATGTAAGCTAGGTAGCTGAAACTACTCTATACATAAATCTTAGTTATGAGCATGTGACATGCGGCGTTGCGCCGTCAGCCGCGTCGTGTGCTAAGCGCCGCGCCGCGCCCGCGCCCGCGCCGGTACAACCTTTATACATTCCATACCGATGTCACAATAAATTACTGCTATTTACGTCAGCGACTCGCCATGCAACACGATCACTCTACATTTTTATTGTTCAATTTTGAACTTTATTGCCTACAATTTATAGTCCAATTTAGATTGATCGCTAACATAATGCCGTGCATTTGCTTTTACTGTGGACGTTATTTCGTAAATTTTTTAGTGTAGTAACGTGCTATTTTGATAAATTCGGAGTAGTGATTTGCATGTCACGTCGTTCTGTTTGTATTTACAGTAGAATTTACAATGTTTGCATTGCGCCCATTTTCGAGTCGACACTTTCAAACACTTAATTTATGCTTTGAGTTTAAATGTACATTTTGGTTGGTAGTTTTATGCGTTGTTTTTTAAAATAACTTGCTTTATTCGTTCTAGTAAACTCGTGCACACATTTTACTTTTTGCAGCATTATTTCGTGAACTAACTTGTAGCTGTTCACTTTGTGTTTGTATGAGCGGCACTGCTAGTACTAGGTAGGTAGGTGAGCTGTCAATCGAAGGTAATAGCAATTTAGTAGAAAGTCTATTGACTAACTTCCGGATATCAAAAAACCATTTCCCCAGCACAAAGCGACTGATTACTTCAAAGTTTGATTTAATCTCAACTGTTGTCAGTTTTCCCGAAAATACCTTCCAACAATATTAATTCCCGACTTAAAACAGATCTAAGAGGCCAATTAGGAAGGCGTTTGAATAATTTCCTTAATATTCTTACGAACCCTTCATGACTTGTTGTTCAAATATAACGGACCCTTTCAATTACAATCAGCTCATAATTAGGAGAAAGCTTCGGGAAGGTTTATTAAGGTCTCGTGGAATCAAAGGTCACTATTTATGGCAGCCGCTCACAGAGGCCGAGGTAGTTCTTTGAAGTAGAGTTCCACTCGCGACAAGATTGTCATTCACCTAAATCTGATTGAAAATAAACACAGTAGTTGATCGTCTCTGTTTGACTTTACCAATTTGGTAACTTTGGTAATGGGTAGTGGTGTTTTCTCGTGGTTTTTTTTTATTGCATGATGTCAAAGAGTTTGGCTGCCAGCACACCTGGTGGCAGGTGTGGCTGCAGTCTCAGGTGGAGTTCAAAATAATATTATTTTGTCGTATTGATGGGACCACGAGTGATAATATTTCTCGTAATCCTGTTGCTTACTATTGTTTTTAAACTTCTTTGCTGTATAAAACGATGTAACTTTTCCATGAACTTACTAACTTACGATGATGTGCGACTATCCAATTAGTGTGAATCCGATGAGTGACTCGATGTGAATAAGCGTTGCCGGGTCACGCTGTGACATTATTCGATATGCATGTGACTCGTTGGGATCTCGTCTTTTTTAAACTGAAATCTGAGTGACGTAACATAAAATTTTAATTAAAAAATCTAGTGCAGTTTAGTTGGAAACTTGGAACTGATTAGAACGTTGTAAATTAGTAGAGTTGAGCCCCAGAGATCCGCATAGAAAATTTGTAATCATCTACGAGCACGTGACGCGCTAAGAGGCTCTACGAGATGCTACGGTGTGCTACGACGTGCTACGCCGCTACGAAGTGATTAAGAGTTACATTTCGCGATGAAAGAGTAAGCCTATCCAATTTATAATAGAAATCCAAGTTCTGCACTCGTCGCAATAAATATGCTGTGGGCTCCAAAAACACATTCACCTCTTTTAGGTTTGTATCATTCGCTTCATTGCTTACTTCTAAAACACAAAACTCATTTTTCTTTCCCTTCCTTTTCCTTAAAATCAGTAACCTGTAAGTGTCGTATGTAATACTCCTCATATTAACATTATGCATGTCTACGTTCAAAGGATGGATGGCTGAGAGCAGTACCTCATCTGTAATGTGAGAGACATGTCATGCCCTTCATTATAGGTGATGGATTTGAAAGTAACCTTCGAGTACATTACCTACTTACGGGGTTATTGAGTCGGTTATCAAACTACATTTTATTTTTAGAATAAAGTAAGCTTTTCCCTCTGATAAATTACATGCTATTTTTCTTGAATCAATCAAACGTCTATCAGTTTTGCGTATTTGATTTATACAGGGTGTCCTGAAACTAGTATTTTAAGCCTAAACAAGATAATTCAGACCATGAAAATGAACAGTTACAGAAAAAAAAATTGCATTTTAATAGTCTCGTCGTCAAGTCCAGAACTCTTGTGGTTTTTTTTAGGTCTTCTATATAAGTCTATACGTCTGTATGTCCCATATAAAGAAAAACAGTATTCAAAATTTATCTGGCAAATAGGTAACTCTATTCATCATGCCGATCATATCGACCATGTTCAGAAAATGCTAAACGTGACAAGGTCGGTTACACCACAGGAACACTTATCTAAGCCCGCAGGCACACATCCGTGCCTAATAAAGTGAACCCTATCCCCATACCCCATAAATAATGCCATTACCGAGCCCCTATTTAACGGCACCATCTATAGAGCTCATCTCGTGGGTGAAAAAATTTCGCATTTCTCAAGGACTTTGTGCGAGCAGTATTTTGATGAAATCTTGACATTATAAGCCGAATAAAGTGTTGTTCCTGCATTTTTTGCGTATTAAAATATTTTGTATTTTAAAAAGGGTGATGTAATGAAGAAAATACTTAATACGTGGGGTTTTTAACACCTATTCTATGTTTTCAAAAACTATCAAAACCAATTCTTATTCTACTAATATTGCTATCGATTCTGTTGTTGCATTTTTCTAAACTAACCTAATTTGACAGCACTAAAATTATAGCTGTCTTTGTCGTTTCAGTTTATGAGAAAGGGACGGCAACATTTTTAGTGCTGTCAAATTAGGTTAGTTTAGAAAAATGCGACAACAGAATCGATAGCATTATAGATGTTTGTGTGTCAATCACGCTACAACTACCGGTTCTTTTTGGATGAAACTTAAAACATACTTAATTATGTATAATTCGTAACGGATTAACACATATGCTACTTTTTATCTCGGAAAATCAACAGAATCAACGGGGCTTGGACGAAGTCGCGCGTGGAAGCTATTATGAAATATTTTCCATTCTGTTGATAGTCTGTTTATTTTTGGAGTGCCGAAAATAAGGATATAACGTCAGTACACGGTATTCAGTGAAGCATCAGTGCTCCGTACATGTCTTATTCCAGTAAATACGGCCCCATACAACACGTGCTGCGATGCCTGATACACCTCACTGTATTGATTCTGATTCTTTTGTATTCTGATATATTATCATCAATTTGACTTGAATTCTTTAAAAAAATATTAAATTATTAGCAGACCTATTTTGTCCATAGACAAAATATGTAAATTATACTTTCCTTTATGTAAAAGTAAGACTTTAGTACGCAAAATTCTCGTGGTAAAATTTTCTAAAATGGAAACTTCATCTTTCTTGTATCTGGATCTTCATTACAAGACATCTAAAAAGTCCTACGTGCATGGAAATAACAGCATTCACCTTTTTTATATTTTTACAATATTAATCATACCGTGTGCTGTAATTAACCCACTATATAAACTTAGTATCGTTTTAGCACACTATCCTAAACTCCAGCGTTTAAAACAAACCTTTTTTGACCATATTCTCACACGTTATTTAACTAAATCCACTTTCCAAATTGTTTTATAACTCCTGATAAACTCTACTCAATTTATCACAGTGTTATTAATACCACTAATCTCTTAACACTACCATCCATTAATTACAATACGGCTAACATTAATTTCCAACATGGCGGCTGTTAATTCATAAGCCGAGAGAATGTAACGCTACTTATCCGGATATTGTCCAGAATTATGCTCAGAAATGGCCCAATATCTATTCTAATTTGACATTTTAAAATTGCTAGTAAATAGAAAACTAATCAAAATGAACATCTGTCAGTTGGTATATGTTTAAAGTGCCATAAATGCTCATGCTCTGTGGGGTAATGCGATTATTGGCAGATTCCTTCTGTGTGAAAGTAAACTCTTAGAAACAATTTCACTGATAATAAGCTGTAGTCTCACTGTGGATATCTACTTTTATGCCTTATCTATGAGCCAGTTCACTTTTGTAAATGGTACTAGGAAGACGGAATCGAGCGAGTAGAATAGAAACAGATGGTGCGTGTCAAAAAACACTATTTATCTCGTTCATCGGAGCGGTGACTGAGTGACGAGCGTCCTTAGTAACCCGATTACTGAAATGGGATCCCGTTCGTGAGTACTCGAGACGAGAACGAGACGGGATGGAAAAGACACAAAACTGCATCGTAAACCAGACAATAGAGGGATCACTTTGGCTATTTCCTTCCACTGATGATAGTATTCACTCTTGACTTTCACAGTGAAACAAAACACTGTCAGTTTCATTATGGTAGCAATTCCGATGAGTTTATATTTCTTATAAATTCAATAAGAAAAATACTTGATACTAATGCCATGGGTAATTTTATTTTCTTTATGGCACAACTAGCCTCTTAGTGAGATATTTTCATAAGGGACAAGTAGTTACTTCAAGTAGTTGTGTCACGGGGGATAAACGGCAACTTCTACATTTACAATAACTATTTTTAGTAGGTAACAATTTAAAAACATCGATACTTAATCGTACTAGCATTATAAATGTCGTTCCGTGAAAGCGGACAGCCAGTCAAACCATCGTACCGAGTAATAGGTCCCGACCCTTATGTGCGGAGTAATAGCGGCCGACCTTAGCTGATCACTGCTGAAGCCGCTCAACTGAACATTGTGATGTTCATGGCCTTGGGCTGCTGAACGGTGCCAGTGTCACCGACCTGAACGAAACGCAGAATAGTGGTTATAAAACAAATTACTTAGTAACGTGTATAACTATAAATATAAATAAATATAAATTATTCATGGACTTTACACACAACGCCCTCTTGTCCCAAACTAAGGAAAGCTTGTAATATGGGAACTAGATGGCTGATAGAATACTTAAATACTTTTTTTTTGTAAATACATACTTATAATACATAGTAACACCCAGACATAGAACAAGCATCTATGTTTTCCACGCACAAATGTTTGTTCTCAGTGGGGATCGAACCCACGACCCACAGCACGGAAGGCAGAGCCGTTACCGACTGAGCTGTGACGCCTGTCAAACTTAGCACAATAAGTAACTCATCCTTTTTGGAGCATTAAGTTTAATATCAAAGAGATTTTGACAAAAGTTTTAAGACAAACCAGATTTTAACACTAATATAAGAACTAGTTATTGACTGAATGTTTTTAGACACTTTAAGAGTAGTGAAACTTCGTCTTTTTAAAATGGGAAACATACTTAGTCTTGCAATTTCTCGCTAAATAACGTGTTTTGTGTCATAATTGCGGTAAAAATTACTTTTCCATTAGTAAAAGAAACATTATTTAATTAGGGTACGGAACACTTGAAGTGAGGAGCGGCTGGCTGCACGTGGCGTAATCTCGGATGATCCTTTTACCGAAAAACGGTTTACTTATAAACCTGGGGGTAAGCAAGAATAAGTTTGACAGTCGCAATGTTATCGTAACGTTAGCATACACTGCGCGGTATCGCTGAATGTTTGGCAGTCGAGCGGTCGCTAGCGCGCAATATGAATTGAACACGTCTGGCTTACGTGTTCATCAGATTTATTCATACTGACCCCCTGAACACTCTTTGGAGCCTTTCAGAGACAAGTGTTTTGAAAGGAGCGATTATGTTTCAATCCTTCCGGAAACTACTTAGCAACTTTTCATCTCGAATTAAGTATCTTTGTTTGATACATTGTGTTTGTATCAAACACGCCACACTGGACCATTGGATACAACTTGGAAGTAGCTCGTCACTTGAAAGTGGTTAAATATATAAAAAAAATACGTGACATTCATTCATTTGTTCATGTCAGTCATTCATTCATTTCGTTTATTCATTCAAGTCTATATTTCTTGCTACAAGGCTCCAATAATGGTTGAGACCTGAAAATAAGTCAGCCGCTACCCACCCAGATAAGAAAGTCATAAAAGCCAATCGACTCTTTATCAGAAGATATAATATTTGTAACATGTCCTATATAGCAACCAGCGACCGTCAATGTCAAAGCCTCAACAAAATAGGTGCCGCAAAACGCCTTTGAATATACTACAGTAAAATATTCTTTACTTCAACTTATTTCATCTAAGTAAATGTTACTTTGTTCACATTCACTAAGGTCCTCTATTCATTGTTTATTATTTTTCCCGAAACAAAGCGAGACATTCGATATTGATAGACAGTATTGACCTTTGATCCCCCATACAAAAACTACTTCAGTAACACATTTGACCAGTTATCTAAGATCTGCCGGAGTCTATACAAGTCGTCTATTTAGAGGAGTATCAAGAGACAGTGTTATATTGGTCGGTTTTGTATTGCGTGCGTGTAATAAACTAGCGAGATTGCCTGGCTTTTCATGAATAAAATCAATAATAGTTTTGGACACTGTTTCTTTCTTTGAGCAAGAAGTTTTTTTTAGAAGCTGTTTATATAAATTCTGAAAGGTTTTCAGTTCATATGTTTTGCCAGTAACAGAATAATCCAACTACTATTATAAATATCAAAGTTTAGATGTTTGGATGTTTGTGTTTCAATTACGCTGTAACTTTAATGACATGACTTTAATGACAAATAATTAAATTAAAAATTTTAAAAATCCTCGAATCTTGAATCGATTTTCATCAAACATAGCTAAGAACACCCCCGACTAATTCACCTTTCATACAAAAAAAAAAAAAAAATCGATTCATCCGTTCGGGAGCTACGTTGCCTCAGACAGACACACGCACACACACACACAAACACACAGACACACCAAACTTATAACACCCCGTCGTTTTTGGATCGGGGGTTAGAAATTAAATGGTACTAACCTGGGAGTATATCCTTTTAGATAATAAAATAATTTTTCAAATCGATTCATAAATGACCGAGTTCTGAGGTAACTCACACAAAAAAAAACAAACAACCGAATTGAGAACCTCCTCCTTTTTTGAAGTTGGTTAATAAATAAATATTTAGGGACATTTCAAGCAACGCCTTTTTGGTCCAAATTATCAAATAGTTTTCTTTATTTGAATTATAAGATATTTGGAGGTATTTCCTCAACATTTTCCACTCAATAATCTCAACAATAGAAGCCGTGAAGGGTACGAGTGGAACCGAAGGGACAATTTATGGGTCTGATGATATATATCTGCAGAAACGATTTTGCTGGAAGATTTTGTACTTTATCTGAGTAGGGTAAGGTTTGTATTTGATTAACGTAATGCTTCAGATAATAATGTTGAGCGTAAGCTGGCCGGATGATGCCTAGGTACGTATTTTCGAATTAGGCGCAACTGTGGAAGTCGTCTTTACATAGATCTAGATATTGTTTTACTTAAAATATTTTAAGAATGCTCAAACACAGAATAAAGTAACTACCTCCGAATAGCGTTAATAAGTAGTGACGTCATTTGTTATATAGAGGTTGTCATTCAGTAAATAGCCCGAAAAATCCTACTTTTATGAAAAAAACTAGTACCTCGTTTTGAAGTCAAAATTGTCACCTTACACCACCTTACTTATTGAGACCTTATTGAGACACTGAAGGTAATTTTTTTCAACAGTCTGAAGTTAGTTTTAACATTGATAAAATTCAACCTATTTGAATACAAATCCTAATCCCTAGATTTATTTGCAAGATTCTAAAACCCAAGACAGCACTGTATAAACCTTCCTTTATTCCATAGCACGTGATCATTCAGCCAGAAAACACGTTTAGCATAAACACACAGCTCCGATAATGCACGTTACAAAATCCGGCAATCCGTAAAGCAATCACGCAATAAATTATAAACCAACAAGTTAGCGTTTCCGAGAGATGTATCCGCTGAGCTGACAATACCAACTTACCCCACGTGTAGGAGAGAAGGGGTAGCGCGAGGAGTGAACGAAAATCAACAAAAATATAATTTATAATTATTCTAGACTAGTTTGCGTAGACCACCTAGATTTAGCTAAAGTTGTAAAGGCTTGTATGCTGAAAGTTTGCACTTTGAGCAGAGGCAGATTTTTGTTGAAAAGGTTGAGCTTGAACTTTGATTCCCGCCTGTCTAAATTTATTTGACTGTAAGTTCGTAGCTACATCCAGACTTTGTCAACGTGTACGAAAAATAAGCGATGTGTGCAACTATCAGAATTTTTGTGGCTGAGGGTTTCAACAACAAAATAACTTTTCACCAAAACCACTCGCCAGTCAATAATAAACTAATAGAATATTATAACACGTGTCGGCACATGGACACAGCAGGTCACTGGGAGAACATTCACTTGGCCACTAACTCGTACAAACGGACGAACACGGATCACTTTGATGTTTCTATGGAAAGTGTATTGACCGAGTAGTAGTACCTTAGTAGTTGTATTATGATTCTAAAGATATCATTTTTATACAATTTTGTAAAATAAAGAAAGAATAAAGATGACTTTCCTGAGAGGATGGTAGGTACTGGGCAAGCCTACTCCATCTAAATCACGTCCCAGGCGCTACAGGGTCCCGTTCATCGATGCATTAAGAGTGGCCCCTGACGCTGTTTAAATCATCTAGATTAGATGCAAAACTGATGAAATTAAGTATGTATGTAGGTTTTCAACAAAATTAAATGAACAGCAAAAAGTTGAGTAGTATCGTATCAGTCATACGGTTGTCGTTTTCAGGAGAGCTTTCAGTGGTTTGATGAAAATATTCACGGAAAAATGATTCCCGCAAAGCTTAATTCGAACAACAGATGCATTCATCCGAAATGAATGTGACAATTTTAGTTGGCGAGTTTTTAAATGAATTGGATGATTTTTTGATAAGGATAGTAAAGATTTTTATTTGCAGTAAACATGGTATTTATTCTATGCACATATGAGTTTTTATTACTTACAATAGGTACCTTATAAGTTTAGTCGTAAAACTTCAATTAATTTTTCCATGTACACTTTACATTGTAAATAATAAGGATGAGACAAAATTTCAAAAATGTTACTTTACGATTATGACTGAAAACTAGCAACTTTTATTTTTCCAACAATAATAAAATTAAAACGTTGAAATTCTTTATAATTAGAGTCAATATTATACAGTTTTGAAATAAAGTGAGTATTTTCCGCTGACTGTACCTAATTTCCAACATCATAATTAAATCTGCAATTCCGTAACGACCGTTATAATATTGTACTAATTAGTACATGTACAGTTACCCAATTTACCCTTTTTACCTTTTGTGGTAATTTCACCCGTCACGGGTAGCTGGTGTCTTTCAGGTCACGTATCTGACGTTTGCATTAAATTACCAGATTTCAGGGAATTTAGCACATCTCAATTAATACTAACTTAATAACCACCATGTTCATATTACTAATCCCAATTTCAAATTAAACGTAGACATGTCTCGGGTTAACTCTTAAACATCTCTAAAGAAACATAAGTAGGTACCAAGAACATAGGGGTTGACTTAACCAATATAACCTTTTTAACTAAACAAGAAATTAATTTAAGCTTTTAAGACACTAAATTATATCACCTATAGGTATCTATTTTTCGACTTTATTCGCGATGTACCTTTATAGGTACATCATTATTGATCCAATATCACTGCAGGGGTATTCCAATCTCAGTTGAACTGCAAAGTTTTAAATCATGGTCAGTTCATACTAACTCATAGTTATTCTGTGACTAAATAGTGACATTATGATGTCATTTAATTTGTTTTCCCGCATATTTTGCTGTCAAGTGTCTAAAAAGAATGATCAAGTGGTACAAAATTGTACCACGTGACCTGAAGAAATTACACTGGGCAGTGAAATATAACTTGACAGCAAAAGATTGGAATACGGGGGCTGGTGAGTTTGTTTGATTGTAATTACGTTCTAGCTAACGACAAAAGTTAGTACTACTCGTAGCTAGTTATACTCAAAACGATACATTTCAAAGCATCTAAATGTCAAATAAGTACCTAAAATAAATAAGCATACAACTGTAAAACTGCGTCCGCTAACGTTCTAATCAAATAAAGGACGCTGTAAACTAAGCCAGTGCAGCCAGCGGAACTAAACACAACTGAATGGAGCCTTTATGCAGCTAGCGAAACTAAACGCACCCCTTTAGCGGCCGGTGAAACAAAACGCAATCTCTATGCAGCTATCAAAACAAAACGCAGCCTTTACATTAGTAGAAACTAAACGTTTTACACAACGTATGCATATATACTACATTCATAATTAAACTAGTACAAACCAAAATAGTAGAGGCACTACGTTACCGAAAAACAGAAGAGCTGTTATAAGTTTGTCTGTCTGTTTACCTGTGCCGTCGTAGTTTTTATAGTAAGGCTTCGATTTGAATGCGGTTTTTTTGTAAGAACGGTGATTATTTATCTAGAATGGATAGCAGCCATGTTTGGTGAAAATCGTTCAAGCCATTTTCAAGGAAGATATTTCTCAATCTAAAGCCGATACTTATTCCGGGCAAAAGTGATAATTTTCTTCAGATTTCCTTGATCCTCCGACATTTTTTTTTTTTACATCGCTAGGGGTTTCGGATGGCCGCGATATTTTTTGTCCTTGATGCTATTGAAAACATTAAAACTACTGACGTACCATAGATAATGAAGGATTTAATAATTTTTATGTGTAAATAGTTCAATAATCCAAATAAAGCAGGTATACTTAGTGTGTTATCTATGGCGCGTATACTATAACCACACGCTACAGTCATTAGTGATGTAGTGCGACCCGCTGGAAATGTGCACCCGATAAAGTAAAGGAGCGATATGGTGATAGGCGAAGCGAGTTATTTCAGCTTTCCGCGACGTGGGATACCACCAGCGTACGTGTAAACACGTGCTCATAGAACCGCATGACTCCTCGTCGAAATCATGTGCGATGTGGTATATAGGATGTGGAGGACTATTGAGTTGGAAGTTTTTTCTAGCTTATTCTGATAAGCACACAAACTGATCGCAGAAAACAAGCTATAAAGCACTCAATGCCAATTTAACCGCTTCGCTTATGGCCAAGCCTCTACCTTAGATGGGATTTTCAGCGATATCTAAAACCAAGGCAATTAGGGTAGTTTGCGAGCGCTCCGCGCCAAATGATCTGCGTCCAACGTGCGTGCTGCTAACTTATCGCCTCCTACACAGTTATGCTCTCCTGGTATATACTTGTTATAATGCTAAAAATAGTTGTGCCATTGTACGAACTAGCCAGTGTGTCACAGTGACCATCAGCACCCATCACCACCAGTGGCATTTAGACAAGTTCGTCTTCTTTTTAGAAACCTTGAAATACTGCATTTTGGTATCACTCGACTTGTATCTCAGTAGTTCTTCAAGAAAATACAAACACCTAAAACGTCCTTCAATAAACCTTTCTAAAATGAAATAAAGTCTGTTGAATGAAATAAAGTTATGTTTTACGACATAGAATACCGATGTAAATCTCAACAAAGCGAATTTTAAAATGTCGACCTTACCTATAGCTAATAATATAAAGTAGGTACTCTCTTTTTGTTATTCCGCAGTCGGGTAAACATGGATGTGCCGCGGGCCGCTGTAATAACATTAGGTGTTGCTTTATTCCGTCGAATAAAAGAAAGATAACATTTACCCGACCTCCGATAACAAGCGCAGTGTTATTGTAAAATTGCATTTAAATATCCACGCGAAAATAAACCCTATCTGTAGGTAGTAGAGCTGGAATTCCCGACACTGTATTACTATCTGACACGACTTCCAACGAACAGGTCTCCAGGGGAAAAGTCACCGTTTTGAGCATAATATTCTTGCATAACATATTCTTGTGTAACATTCTATGTAAGGTAATAATGTTCACATCGTTACTCGATAGCATAACGTAGTCTGAAGGATTCACTCTAGATTTATAGTCAATTTTTAAAAGCAAAATGATTCAAAATGAGTTCACTTCAAATCTTTTAATTACGAGAGCAATTCAATGATACCTTTTCATCAATGAATAAATATATAAAGTACCGGAACTGAATGGCTTCTGTAGATACGACACTGTAAAAAGGCTTCGATAATAGAAATGGAAACGCAGCTGAAGGGCTGAAAATGGTAATAAAATGAATTTTTTCTTACATCATCATCATTTCCCTGCCCTTATCCCGCGCTAGGCGGGGTCGGCACAACATGTCTTCTTCTTCCACTCGCTCCTATCATTCGTCAACTCAGAATCTACTCCTCTCACATTCATATCCTCTTTCACACAATCCAACCACTTCTTCTTCGGCCTTCCTCTACCTGCGTACCCAGTCACACTCATGTTCATAACTTTTTTCGTGATATGACTTTCATCCCTCCTCATTACGTTCAAATTTTCAAATTCAAATTCAAATTGTTTATTTAACATAGACATTACCATTACAGAGATCCAAGGCGATAACGCTATTACATATTTAAATCTAGAAAACTGTACATCGGTATTATACCTACCTACTATATATTTGACAATACAACTAAATAGATCGAAAAACATCAACTTAGGTAAATACACCAAACGTGATGGGAAAAACGACATTATAAATGGGCTTTAATGTCACCTTCACAATACTTCAAAACGGTTTTAAAAATTTTCTTTATACGGTCGTCAAACACGTCTGTCTCAGGATTAAGCTTGAGAATAGCATTGAGATGAAACTGCGCTCTGTATAGCGGTGATTGCTGGCGTGCAGTAGTGCGCGCAGGGCTTGGCGCGAACAGATGGACACGTCCGGGACGGAATTTGGCACGTCCATACCATGCTAATCTAGCGCTCTTCACCTTTTCAACAACAGGCGCCACTTTCAAACTTCCCCTGATATACTCATTCCTTATCTTATCTAACCTCGTCACCCCACAAATCCATCTTAACATTCGCATCCCAGTAGCATGCACTCACATGCACGAATTTTTTCTTACATACCGAATTAAATAATAAAATACATTTTTGTATTCCCAGTTGACTCCTTCATATTATTCAGTAATTAAACACAGAAAAAAGCTCTCTACTATGCTATTATCAACTTGAGCTATACTATACGTATACCCTCTGCAGGTACTCGCATACCGCTTGAAGCAGTGAAGTGAGCAATGTGATGGAGTCGGTTGATTAGTGCGGTCCCCTGACGCAGAGGTAATACAGCGCGGCGGAGTGACCACCTGCCATCGACCTGTCTGTGCCATTGCACTCCGCTAATTAATGTATGGACAGGTCCTTCTATGCGACTGCAAACTAATAAATAATAGTACAAGTTAAATTTTACATTATAAACCCCCGACCATGAAAATCCCCTTAGATTCTCTTCATCATTGCTGGTCATGATGAAGAGGATCTACGGATCTAAAAGATCTTCATCATTGGAGTATGCACTCCGGTTCATCAAATCACAATACTTAGATATGAACAAAAGGTTTGAAACTGCAATTATACTTCAGATTCCTTATAACTGGTTGTAGGTAGATAGGTAGTGAGTGGTAGCACTACGGATTACAAAATCTTTCTCATTGGAATAAGAAAGTGAACAGTAATTTGCAGTAACGTAATACAGTTATCCTGAAAGCTGTGATAACCTACATATTCTTTCGTATTAGTTCTACATCAGAAACATATATCTGACTAAATACTTACACATTTAAAATGTCCTCAGGGAATATGTACCGCGCCTCGTGGGTAGTTGGGCCATTCACAAATGGAAACTGAAGCCTCAAAACTCACTATAGGGCACATCCTGTTTAGTTGAAGCTCCGACCTCTATAAGTACATTTTAAATGGGCAACTGACCACAGCAGTAGCAGCCCATACTCTCCTAATTGCAGCTGCTTAGCGCTGACCGACCATTTAGTTAATAGTCTGTTCCGATACAAGCGTGTAAATTAAACTGTAATTTGTGGAATACAGTTGGTGAAACTGGTGGTGAACGGTAATTTGCAATGTGCTAACCACCATTTTAGTCAGAAAACAAGCAATTTAATTAAATTAATTATTTAATTAGAAAGTTTTAATGTGACAAATCAAGTGAGGCGGGCCCTAGTGTTGAGCGGCTCCTTTGTATCCGATGACGGAGAGTATTTTTTTTACTTAATTATAGTTATTGTATCACCCCACAGATAACTATCACCGAGAAAGTGCTATGGCATTGCACTACGTTCATCACGGTATTGTGTACCTGTAATTAAGTACTGTTATAGCACCACAATTTCAGATTAGTGGAGCTCTAAGAAAACGCCGCACGGAACTGACTAAATTTATGTCACGTTTGGAATACTAAGTTGTGGGCATGTGTTCTAACTATACCTACAGAAGGAAGAATGTTTGTATGTAACAACCTTTTTTGAACGCGTCTGTGACTACTCCCCACACTTTAAATTATCATTTTGAAAACCATTTTATTTAGACCAAAACCCTCAGCCCGCCTATGTCTTCCACCGCTGGTGCTGGCGCTGGTCGCTCAGTCAACAAGGCGGCCGCGGAAAGCCGCTCACTTCATTTTTGATGAATCGGATGGGTATAGTTGCTTTCGCTTAATAATGCAGGTGTGTGCTGACACACAGATTTATGCGGGTGAGGATAGGGGTGAGGGATGTGCTGACTTCTGTGATGAGGGGTTTAATGTAACCAGTAAATAATGTTATTGTTTCCTACTCCTAACTTTTTTAACCCCATCTGAAAACCGGAAAGGGGAAGTTATAAGATAGACAGTGTTATATTTGTCGGTTTGAGCCCTCCTCGTTAGCTCCGAAAGTAGGGCTTCGATTTGAATGGAGCTTTTTTGTTATAAAGGTGATTGATCAGACGTAGTTCTTAGCTATGTTTGGATAAAATTGGTGTAGCCTTTTCCAAGTAATGAGAGGAAATATCAGCTCTAAAAACCAGTTTTGTAAAATCTCAGGCATAAATTACAGTTTGAAACATTTAGTAAACAAAGTATTGAGATTTGATGAACTGAATTCCTCCGAAGTCTGCTGATGACAAGTAATGATGAAGAGGATCTAAGGAGATTGTCATGGTCAGGGGTTTACAAATTTTGTAAAATTTACTTGTTCTAATGTAAGTGAATAACTATCACATATAATAGGACGTGTCTTTCTCATGATACATCACATTGGGGGGCACGCCACATTGGGGGGCATGCCACATTGGGGGCATGCCACATTGGCCGACTCTGTGAGGTAACTCACGGGGGATAAACGATAGTGAAGTCAATAAAAAATCATGTTCTAATAGACGGTCAACGTGGTTTTGGTCAAACTTATTTTGACTGTGTCTTAGTAACCTATGAAAATAAAACTTGTTTTCGCCCATTTCGCTGTATCAGCGCACCATATTGTAACAGCATTATTTATGTAAAATTTAGTTTAGAACCCCAATGTTGTATTTCCTATAACACGTGGCCCAAATGGCGACATCTTGTGATAAATGTGGGAAACGTGCCTGGTGTACAACATGGATACGAATTTAAAGGTATAAAAGCTTGGAATAAATCTAAGCTGAGGAATTATTTGTAGTGCATTTGGATTTCGTTTTACTATTGTAACGTAAGCGAAGCGGAAAAGCCGATAGAGGAAACCTCTGGTGCGTTATGTCGCCTCGTGTTGGATGGGTAAAAAGGTCCCGAATGGTGAATAAATATCTATGACTATAATTTAATTGTAATTTATAAGTTTTTGATTGATATTTGTCAGATTGTCATGCGATATTGTAATTAGACAATGACCGCGCTGTACCTACTATTACTCCTTGCGCTACTTTAGTTGTCGGTCATCTAATACCTTAACTCATACTATAGAGTTTCACTTAATCTAAAACAAAAAATACCATTATTCTTGGTCATTATTAGCTACATGCCAGCATTTTGTCTCGCAACATGAACCAAACCCACACCTCTCTCATCTTTGCTAAATTAACCTCCAGTATGCATGGATTCCAGAAATATTATTGTGTCTAGTGGATCCATGTCTTGCATACAACCGGTAATCCGGTAGTACTATAACCGGATGATGATAACGATAAAGTCATCATAAGTTATGACGGACCAGCCCAAAGGCGGATAAACGGATAAACCACATCCCCGAACAAACAAACAAATCTGCGTCAATTGATTACGCCATAAGTTGCGCAACTTAATGCCCCTAATACCTTACTTATAGTTTTTCCAACTACCCCCAAAATGATTAATGGTTTTATACAGGGTGGGTAAAATTACTGTCAAGTAGGCGCAGGTATAATTACTGGTATCTTCGTAAACTTTTTTAATTTAGGACAGTATAATATGTAGTAGGTATACTTACGATAGGTATTCAAAACTTTAGCTCTAAGTTAAGACTACTAAGTTCATGAAATAAAAAGTAGATACCTATCTAAATAAAAAATGAAAACAGGAATATAATTCTACGAATTGACATTTTACATAAGCTCGTGGATTCAAAAACAAAAACTGTTGCTAGCCCCTAGGTCCAGTAAAGTTGGAAATGTTGTTCACACCCTGTATAAGGTTGCCAACTCACGGTGCAAAAACCCACATTCCGGGGCAAAAAAAGTGTAGCAAGAAGTTAATGCTACGCGAAACGAGTGGAAAAATCAGCCAGTATCGATTGACCTAGTCTAAGATTGCAACTGAAAAAAAACTGTCTTGTGTTGCCGTCGGTTTGAACAGCGCTTAAACTACTTTCAGGAAATGATGTAAAAGCGTTTTTAACATCTTGGAAATTGCTTTCAATATCTTTTAGAGCAAGTCCCTACTGGGTATACGAATGGCAAACACAAGCAAAAGACGGCCCTATGGACCGTCATTGTAAACTTGTCAAGGTTGTGAAAATCTACTAAAAAGACACTATGTCTAGCAACTCTAGCAAGACACGGTAAAGCTGGCTGAAAATGAAGTAGATTCAAGATTATTTTTTGGTACAAAAAACATGTTAACTAACATCACATGGCTTGAGGTAGGAAAATAAAAGAAAAAAAAGGCAAAGTTTGAAATTAATAATCTTCAACGAAAATTCCGTGATAACCACCGCACAGGTCATGTTACTGCAAGCCTTAGACATTAACAAAATAATACAACTTCATAGAAATGAAACTCTTACGTCTGATACGCGCTTTCTCGTGTTACCTATCACACAAACTGCAAGTATGAGTACTTCCTGTCAAGCCTAATAAAAGGCGAAGTTTTTTAATAATGTTAATGTGTTTAAATATGCTCAATTGTAAAAGACCCAAATTTGTAAGTGATAATACCTACGATAATACCACAGAACAAAGGAATCTCTTTTCTGTGGATAATACCTACTAATACCTATACCTACTAATATAATAGGTATAGATACCTACTAACTCGGGGCAATTCCAATCTCAAAGTTGAACTGCAAAGTTTTAAATCATGGTCAGTTCATACTAACTCATAGTTATTCTGTGACTAAATAGTGACATTATCATGTCACTTGATTTGTTTTCGCGCATATTTTGCTGTCAAGTATCTAAAAAGAATAATCACGTGTTACAAAATTGTACCACGTGACCTGAAGCAATTGCACTGGGCAGTGAAATATAACTTGACAGCAAAAGATTGGAATAGGGGGGCTTATCTCTCTCTCTCTCTCTCTCTCTCAATTTTTATTTTATTTGTACGAGCTTGTTTTGAAGATGACGGTAGTGCGTCTTGACTATAGATTTGGTCTTATTTATATTGGTCTTCTAAAGCTTCGTTAGCTAAAATGGCTGCTAAATCGGTCATCATCTTTCCGTTACCAGTGCAAGTAACAATGACAATAACATGAGATTATGGCCTTTATTCATAACCTGGCAGATTTAGCAGACCATCATCATTATGTAAAAAGAATGTGTATGTATAAAGAAATAATAAATATAATATTATGTATAAAGAACTAAGTAATTAAAAGTGTAACATATTGGGCTAAGTAGCTACCTACATAAACTGTTTATTGAAGGGTGTGAATAAATTATTCTTTATTCTTCTTTAAAGAGGATCTATGTGTTGTAGAGAATTAATAAGATTCGCTTCTCTACGCTTATTATTTCATAGCAAAAGTGTCAGAAATGTGTGTAGGAGGCTTCATTTACGACGTGGCCTCAAATGATTACAGGAATTAATACGATATTAGAATTTTGAGGTACCATTACCTACTACCGCTGTTCTATCCAGCCTGGAGCCTTTTGACCTTTAAAGGTATATTTGATAGCCAAGTTTTGATTACCGTAATATCCATAATGAACTTTATGAATTCTTTATTTTACTGTTCAACTTTGCTTGGAACGGTAGATTCAACTAGTTTTATAAGTTACATAGTGATCCTCGTGATTTTATTGAAAAGACTTTCTGTCTTTGACTTTGCTTGACATCTATGCTAAAACCACTTTCTAGACTGTGAAAGAACTCCAGACAAAAGATTGTCTATCCATCAGATTTTAGTCAAACACGTGAGGTCCAAGCAACATCGTGCTTCGAATATTTTTACCACACTGACTGGTACTTTTATGACGCAAAGATGCTCACACTTATTTTGTCTCCTAAATACACGCGAGAGCAATGATTCCGGGTCACTTAAAGAATGTTAAAAATCTCGGAAACTAAAAATGATAGGTTAATGCAATAAATTGTATTTAATAGACAATGTAATACTCCTTAAATGAAGGTATTAAAACTTCTTAGTTATTGTAAAGTTATATCTTAAAAAAATCAAATTTGAAAAAGGGCCACTTTCGAAGATGGAACTACGAAATTACAGCATTTGGTTTTGCTTTTGTTTGTAATCTGTCATTTATGTGGGTATATAAACCATGTTGATAGTGCTCTATATTCATTATTCAAGCTGAAATTATGTCGCTTACGCCTGAAGAATGCACCAGAATACTTACAATGCTGGAAACCGGCCGGAGTCAGCGCGATACAGCCAGGACTGTCGGTGTGTCGCTGTCAACAGTACAAAGAGTTCTCCGACGTTACGAAGAAACTGGTTCTAACCTACGCAGACCAGGAACGGGCAGAACCAGGTGTACCACAGCACGAGAAGACCGATACTTGGTGAACACCATGCTTCGAAATCGCTTTCTCACAGGAACTGAACTCACAAATCAGTTTCGACGCCTCGGAGGAAGTAACCCAAGTGCATGGACAGTAAGACGTCGGCTTGCTGAATCTAACTTAAAACCCCTTAGACCTGCAAACGGCCCTAAACTGGAGCGTGGGCATCGTATTTCAAGACTAAGATATGCCCAGAGCCACGTAAATTGGAGTATTGAAGATTGGTCAAAAGTTATGTTCTCCGACGAATCAAAATTTATGCTCTACAAGCACGATGGAAGACACAGAGTGTATCGAAGACCAGGGGAAAGATTCAAGCAAGCATGCATCGAAGAAAAAGTAGCCTACGGTGGTGGGTCTGTACTTGTGTGGGCCGGAATTTCTTCTGAAAGTCGCACAGAGCTGGTGATCATAGAAAACGGCTCTTTAACTAGCGTAAGATATGTGGAAGAAATCCTCAATGATCATGTTGGTCCATTTATGGTCAATTTAGGTGAGGATGCTATATTTATGCATGACAATGCCCGACCTCATACAGGTAGGATTGTGAATGACTACCTTCAAGAGATGAACATTACTCGTATGGAGTGGCCAGCGCGCAGCCCGGATATCAACCCGATCGAGCATGCTTGGGACGAGCTAGGCAGATGCGTAAAACAACGAAACCCTCCCCCAATCACGCTTCGTGAGCTCAAAATTGCTCTCACAGAGGAATGGGAGAATATTCCCCAAAATCGTATAAGGAACTTGGTGTACAGCATGCCAAACCGCGTAAACGCAGTAATGGAAGCACGAGGAGGCAATACGAAGTATTAAAATTCAAGTCAAATCGTAATAAAGTTCAAAAATTTCATGTTTCCTATTTTTGTTTTAAGGAGAGATCAGCAGTTTTTTTCTTTATGTAATTTTGTGTTAATAAAATGTATGGTGACTCATATTTTTTTACTTTCATTTAAGGAGTATTACATTGTCTATTAAATACAATTTATTGCATTAACCTATCATTTTTAGTTTCCGAGATTTTTAACATTCTTTAAGTGACCCGGAATCATTGCTCTCGAGTGTAGATGTTGACAAATAGTTTCAACCAGAATCAATGCCATAAAAAAGACATGGTATCAGTTCTAAGTAAATAGGCGAGTTACTAGTACCTAAGTAGCGGCAGAGTTTAGTAGCGTTTAATATCGGTAGAGTTGCCACGCAGTGTAACTATACCACTACTAATCTCACCCCTAAACTTATGAGTGTGTAAATCTCTAACAGGGATATTTACACAACCTGTGTGCAGTCCCATTATACGAACAAAGGGTTTTTTCTCTATCTCCCCGAAGTAAGGGAGAATGTGACGTCACAGGTAGGTCCCTTCACGTGGCCCGCAATTAATCATACACGTCCCCGGGGCCCACTGTCACACGGATTAATTCCTATGATTTATCCCCAAGCTAATCAAGTTTTTCCACTTAATTAAGAGACTTGGGAACAATTTTATGGTTGCACGACAAAATGGTATCCGATGTCGGTTAAATGGTATCAGATGTCGGTTAAATGGAACATTTTTGAAAACCATTGGTATATTATTTCCTAGTACATACTCGTATTATTCGGATATCATGATAGTCTAGTCTAGTTCCCATGTTACAAGCCTCGTGGGCCTAGAGGGCGCCCGGTGAAATGACCATTTATATTTATTTATAGTCCGACTAAGTAGATATAATTCTTTAAGTAGATATTTAAATTATTCAAATTATTGGAAAACCCTATCAATCTGATTGCACGCACGTTACAATATTGTTTAAATTCTAATAATTGGCTTTTAGCAGCACTTTATTTTGCAAACAAATGAATCAAGCAATTACCTTATTATCAGTATCGTGTGTTTTCCGACACTGATTGATTATAGTAATTGCACAAACGTTTCATTTGAAATTCCAGAGTGTTTACTAATGAGATGATTAATAAAATTTCACAGCGACACCATCAACACACTGGTCTCTGGCTACGGTAGGTCTGTCATAGAAATAGGTACGTAGAAATCAATCATAACTTGCGTTATGACAAGAGTCATAGTGGTTTAGTCTAAGAGCACTGCGTTGAATGAGACACCAACTTACTTTCAATTTCTTGCTCTTTCTATGACTTTATGCTAGATATGTTTAAAAACGATCTTGTTGATTAATCAAAGTACTGAGGCGTTGTCTATCATAATTTCTTTAACTCTGAAATGGTGAAAGAAGTCATTGTGACGTCGTGAATGAACTCGTACCGTATCAAGTGTTTCTTGTTACTTTCTCCAGACTAAAGTGTGTAGGTACTAGGTGAGTAGACTCCATCTCAATCTTTTCCAGGCACAACCCTTAGAAAGACAGATGAGTTGGTACTTAATAAAAGGTTTGCGAGATGCTGTGTACTGTGGAAACGCTTCACATAGGTATCTAAAACGTGCAAGTACCATGAGAAAACCGTCAAGTTTTAAATAATTGAAGTCCTTGACACGCTCCTTCATGTTATATCACGTTTTGTATAATTATGTGTCACATACTTCAGCCTGCGAGCACAATGCTGAAGACAGTTACTCAGTCGGGTTGTATGACGTAATTGATGACGCGGCAGTGAGTGACGACGTGACACGCGTTGTGACCTCATGTATTATAATTGTTTCGAGCAAGCTAGAAAGTAAATGTACCCGTTTATTTTATTCTTTTGCATCATTAATTTATCTTTTTCTCTAAATATTTTTAGTAGCGACTGATTTGTAAGCAAAACGACAGTTAATACTTACTAAGCTGTTTTACTTGGTTTTTTTTAAGCAGCATAAACAATTCTCCTAATAAAATTATTAGTGGGATGACATAAAAATCACAAAGGCTGCAATTTTATGACATAAGACACCTCGAGAAATTACTTCTGAACCACAATGTAGGAAAAAGAGTTCGGTGACCTCAATCGGTGATTTTTAAGCTCTACAAAAAGTTATAGAGAACTAAATCCTGTTAGTACCTACCACATATCCTATCCTTTGACTATGGATAATGTTCAATCAAAATACCTTTACAAAGTCCCAGTACAAATCCTTACACCGCTCGAGAATCCGCAACTCATTATGCAGAGTAAAGTGTACTGAAATGGATCACCGCAATACATAAGTTCCAAACCGAGCCAAATTAAATACTTGGAGGGCGTTCCTTATTCGGCTGGGTTATACCGCTGTCACCACATGAGGGTATCATTAGCAGAATGTAAAGTACAAACACTACAAAAGAATAGATTATGACCATGTTTCAATCCAGTACAAGGAAACAGTAAAAAATTAAATGAAAATCAATGAGTTTATCTGTTACATCTTACTTTTGTAACTTTGTATCACAAATTAAACTACCTACCTTATCTGTATTTTATAATTTTGTATTTTATATAATGGTGTATTAATAAAATTCATCTTTATTTTATAAAAAAATTGTCCTAAAGTTATTTCATGATATTATTTCATTTCAGACGGATTTCATGCCCTGATGCGCAAGAAAACAGCCTCGCTGATCAGTAGGGTGAGGGGCAGTCTGAACAGCGTCCTATCTACTGTTGCAGACAGTTGGACATCTCCACTCTGGAAGAGCCTCGTGCGGAGGACGATGAGTGAAGGAATTCTATTCCTTCACTGATCGCCCTCTGTTTTCGACCTACTCTTAGTTTTAAATTCCTTTTTATAATTTTATCTTATTTTGTGTTATGTGTTGTAATATGGATTAAGTTGTCCGAAATAAAAATTAATTTTATTTTATTTTATTTTATTGAAATCTTTGTTCAACACAGATTTTTTATATACAATTCCTTTTTATTCGTTGTATTAAATTTTACTGGCTAAGTCATGGGACCCCAGCAGGACCGGAGGAACATGCAGTAAAATAAAGAAGCATCATCTCTGTTGGCTGTGAGCTCGTGTGCTCCACTCCCTATTTAGCTGACTTATACGGGCCTTACAAATCTTTGGTAAGCCACAGTCGAAATACAGTTCACTTTGTACCGGATTTACGTTTATTAACCGAGTTTAAGATAGGGTTGGTAAACTAGCTCGAGAACAATGGACTCGAATTTGATGTAGAAGCTATTTGTACAGCAAATATTGGACATTAGCTGCTGGGAAATATAGCTGAAATTCCAAAACGAATTTTTATGAACACTGAGGTATTTCTAAATGAAAACCTTTTTAAATACCTACTGTTGTAGAATTTAATTATTAAAAATATCTATAGGTATAGATAGTATATAGGCGAATTGTTTAGATTTCAGTAGGTATTTTGATTTATGGAACCGTAGTATAATTGTGATACGTGACTGTTTATTTATTTAAAGATGATATATCAACAGTATGTTATGCTTATGACCTAATGCAGTAACAAGCAAAACTAAACACAAATGCTTAAAACTAAAAATTCAATTTACCTTGTACTGATTACAGTAATTTCGTTAACTCGTAAGCCTTTATGAGTTAAATCTGAAATGAGCCAATAAACTAAAGAGGCAATATAACGTCAAAAACAAAAGAGTAAGAAACAGGAAATATAAAAAATTGATGTCGCGAAAATAATTGGAAAGACCCGTTAAAGTTTTCCCTTTGCGGCACAAATGTAGCAACTTCTGAAATATCGGTAGGTACCTACTCGATGATAAAGAATTTGTTACTGTAAACAAGATACGAGTTGCTTAAACAAATTGCCTAAGTCGTTTTTTTTCTTTTTGTTCGTTAAAAGTGAAACCTCCCAAGAGACTCCAAGTTCGAGAGAGCTGAACGAGAGAGAACCAATAACCAAAACGTCTTAAAATTCAAAACCACATTTTAATAGAACCAACAAGGCCAATAAATCAAAAGCGAACACAAACACTCCTCTCAAGTTACCTGAGAAAGTTTAACTTTACAAATTTATTAAAACTTGGAATCGGTTTTGAGTCAATACTTAGCACGAGTAGGTACCGGCGGCCGCTCGAGTGAAACATTCAATTTTCGCCGTCTCCTCATTGATTAGATGCCACGTAAACCCAAAGTTAAACGTAAAGTTAACAACTACAAGCTTCATTAACGTCTATCTGTTGTAAAGTTCAGTAGAGTTGGGAAGGAGAGGAACTCCCGACGAGCTTTGATTGTTTTGCGATAAATCGGAAGTATTTCCGGCGCTCGCCTAATTTTCTTCTCTTCAAAAGTTATTTTACCAAAATTATAATGAAGGATATGACATCTGGTTTTCGGAAGATACTAATTAAAACACCGGTGCCGATGAAACCATCGAATTTGATGCGGAAATAGTCGAAAAAAATGCGGACGAATATTGGCTCGAGTGGCTCGACAGATCTGGCGCATAAGGTCGACAAACTTGTCAAATCTGAAACAGAGGCTGAGGGTTATAAAAAGTTAACTCGACGACACTTGAGTTCATGCGAGGCGAGTTGCCGAACACTCGGGTAAATGCCCCGATTTCGACACTCACGGAGGAAATAACAAAAAACTTTTTGACTTATTGGCGCATGAGAGAGCCCGGAGTAAACATGTTGGATGTTTTTTAGCCAACATTTAGGGCAACTAGTTTATAAGTTAGGAGCGTCTACGTAATGAGATCACGTCAGGCGCGGTTTTTCTAATACATTATGTATGCTTACAATGTTTCGGGGCTGTGCGGCCCTTGGCGTCAGTGTCTGATTGTTTTGAATTGCTAGAGTGCCGCGAAAATGTGGAGCGTAATACCTACTTTAGCCGCGGTTTTCTTGATAGCATTTACTTCTGCAATTTTATTATGGACTATACATCTAAACCCTTTTTAAAGATTGATTATTTATTTCGGTAGGTATTTTTGACATTAACTTGATGATCATGCACTGAATATTATTCTTGAGGTTCGCGTCGATCCTTTGTTCCATCTCCGACAAAGTTACTAATTTAAGAGGATTGTTTTCAAATTGGAGCACTAGAATTTGCTTTTATCAATTATTCAAACCGATGATATAGAGAACTTAAGACTTCTGACACGTAGCCTTGGGTGTTAAGCCGAGAAGTTTCTTCAGCGAATTGTTGGCAACTTGCGAATTAACCTCAAATGACTATATATATCTACTACGTGCCTCGGTTCTTTGTTATCTTAGATTTTAAGACAAAGTTGCCTAGGTACGTATTGACTAAAACATCGTACCAAAGGGAATCCTTGGCTTAGTCAGCTCCGCACGTATTAATCAGTTTTTCCTGTGAATGAGATCGACTAGAATGGCTAAGAGGGAGAGGTGCCCAAGAACCAGGGATAGCAATGCTTCTATACATAGACGCAAGGGTGTAAAGCTACTCTTGACGTTGTAACTACACTAACGCATTATTACCTTAGTAGAAAACAGCCGTACACAAAACCTAATAAAATTCTTTTATATCCCCATCACAGTCCAAACAAACAATTTCGCTAACGACTTGTCCGTTCCAACTACATTCCTTTTCCTGAAGCCATTGAAAAAAAAGCTCAAACGGCTCCGTCTCAAAGTAATCGTGTAATCGGCAAAGATAATGACAATCCTCGTCCCAGGACAAACAGGATTGTGATAAACACTCGCCCTTACGAACAATGGCTGTCATAAACAGCGACCGCGGTCGGGAGTACATGCTTCTAGGCGCTTTGTGCCTGTTTGATGTCTTGTGTAATTTCGCCGTATGAAATCATTTTGGCCCGGTGTTCTCATAGCCTTACTATGTAGCTGAGTATGTAGCATGGGCTTTTGATGGGTGAAATGAATTATTCATTTTCGCTGAGTGCTGTGTATGGCGTGTTTTGTCGAACGATTTTATTTGTGTTAAAATTCATTGCATATTTACGAAAGGCAGTTCGCTGGTACTGTCAAATTCCAATACCAACTCAATTTCAACTGAATTCATTAAAACATGATTCATCAGCAGTACGCTAGACATATCAGATTTCATGTTATTTAAGTTCCTTAGGAAGTCTGTGCATTATTAGCACATGCGCTATCTAATAAACTGCCGTGAGTTTCTAACCGTGGAATTCTCACCTGCCTTTCAACCGTTAATCACCATTTTCCAATTGAAAACCATCTAAAACCCGCCGAAATGATGTAACAATCGGCTGACGTCATCAATCATCGCAGTATTACCTCCCAAAGAGGAGGAGCCATTACTCAAATGCAGAACGATAGTAGCTACTGACTTTGAGATATTTCACTTTGACTAAGTAAATAGACACTGTGATATCACAGTTATGTGACTGAACTAGGTGCCAGGGTACAACTAGCTTAGTTTCATTGCAGTGGCAGATCCAGGATTTGAATTTTGGAGGGGCTTGACTCTGGTATAGAGGTTGGATCTGACATATCCTAGTCCATTCGGATGTTGAAGGGGCCTTGAGTCCCTAGTCTCTCCTGGATTCACAGTAAATGATTAAGGGTCTTTATAGCGAACGCTTTAAATTTTTAGTAAAAAGAATTATTGCAATTCACACAAACATCTATGTTTTCCACACATAAAATGTTCTTGGTGGGGATCGAACCCACGACCCACTGCACGTAAGGCAGAGCTACTACCGACTAAGCTGTAAAGATAAAGATAAGATAAGATAAATTTTTATTTGTCCCCAATTACTTAGGTAGGTATACATGTAGCTGTGATATATTTCCAGTTTTTTTTATATGATTCAAGATAATTTCTACTTACTTGCAAAAAGGTTACAACGAATAAATACATATTATTACACAACGTTTTCGAACTATATCCGAATGAATTGATACTACCCAAGTCATATTGAATATAAGATCTGATTATACGGTTCACTTTACTTTGAAAACTGACATGGTTTATGCTTGTCTTGAGGAAGGAAACTAATCATTTAACTCCTGCAGTGGAAGCTGATCCTGCGTCAGGGAATTTGTGTTTCATGCAACCATCTTCCGAGAATCGAGCGATTGTTTGCAATGCAACCATCGAGCATCGAGTCATTTTCCGAGAATCGAATGAATGTTTGCAAACATAGAGATTCGAATCAAGATCGAGTGATTGTTTTTGCAAAGAAACATATTCGCAAGTAGATTTTGAGAATGAGAATGAGTCCTTTTATTACATTTCGGAATCGATACTCAGAAATTATTCCAGGCATTCAGGGTAAAACCAACAATACAAAGTATTTGAATCAAATTACTCACTTGAACATGTCCGTAGTTCTGCGAACTAATCTAATTATGTACCTAACCTACCCTATTATAGGCAGGGTAATTTGACATTGAGAGAGGTGGGCAATAAAAATAGACGAGATGACGTACCTATTCTAAAACAACAATAACTAGGTAGGTCGAAGTCAAAGTCAAAAAAGCGTTTATTCAATAAAATCACAAAGGACCATTTACAATCGTCTTATAGGTATAACTAGGTGATCCTAGGTGCCAGTTCCACGCGACCAGAGCCTAGAAGAATGGGTAAGATACTACGGGCTGGTTCCTAACGTTTTTTGTATGATCCTTTTTGGAAATAAATATACATAAGCTTACATTATAGGTAGTTATCTTATGGGTAAAAATCCAACAAGTAATTAATATAGAGAACTCACATTATTTATATAAATTGACTAAGTACTTAATCTACTAAGAACAAATATAAAATAATGGTTAGTCAAATACCCTTTTTGAAAAATATATAACTTATCTAGTAGGTACGTATACGATACGTGATCATGATCAGAAAGTCAATTTTGAAATCCAGTAAAGAGTGTTTACGTTGTGAGAGGTATAACGGGAGTCGTATAGATAACCGTTCCAGCATCACGTCTCTCGATACTAGCGCCGTAAACCCGTTTACATCCTAACAGACACCTTGACACTATTCTGAATGCATCGTGCCGTGCCGTGCCGTGCCGTGCGGTACCCTACTATCGATCAAATTCGTTGCCGCCGTCAATTGTTTTTTTTTTTGAAAACCGCACTTTTTACTATTATATTTTTAACTTAGTTTTGTCACCACTGGGTTAACCATTTTATGCCTTATTTTGTTTGGTGCCTCTTTCAGTGCCATATTTTTTACACAGTTTGTTGTATAGCAACCCTAGCTCTCTTCCCCTGCCCCCTTTCCCCTCGTGTCGACAGCATGTGTCGCTTGTCTACGTAATCTGGATGTCCGGCGAGTGATGTTTCTGTGTCGTGTGCAATGGATGTGGCGTTTCAACTATCCGCTTGAAAGGTTGTTCTTTCAAGTGGAAGTTGTCCTTATTCATACACGGACTGAAACAACTTGATAAGTTCCGAGGGCAGCATATTACAGTATTATATTACAATCTAGATTTTTCATCAGCAGGATTGATATTTTTCTATAATAATCAAATCATCATAAATGAAGCATCTAAGCCTCGTTTACTAGCATTTACGAGCATTCCTCTCAATGTTCAATTTAGTCAAAATGCCACCTCTGCGTTTATGTGCTCCGTGTCGCTGCTTCGCGCAAAGTACTGTTACTTTAATTTCCGTTCTTTGGAGTCAATTTGAGCCGTTCTTTGAAGGCTGCATGTAACCCTCCTCTGTAATTATTAAGGTCACTTCGTAAGAGTTACAGAGTTTCGCGAGAAACAGGCTGAAGGTTACAAAGAGCTTCTGTGATCAAAGCTCCTAATCAAATACAAGTCTATTTCGATCAATGTGATTCATTTAGCTATGTCATAGGCTGGCATTGCTCTAGCTATCAAGCGGTGAGATATTTCAACGTGCTGCCTACAGACATGAAAGTCATGGATAGTCCCCACACATTTAAGTCTAGACTTGTAAAACTTTTGTTGAAAGGGTACTTCTATACGACAGATGAATTTTTGAAATGTAATAATTTAGAATAACTTTATTTATGGTACCTATATTAGTAATTTATAATTGTTGACATGTTGTTGTTTTTATGTGTTAATTATATAGTAATTTCAAATACGATTAATTAATTGTTACTGAATAAATTGAATTGACCAATTTAGATAAATCTTAGGACGGATAATGTTGTGGGTATCGGTTATTGTGATGCGGGTACTTTATAATAAGAATAAGAATAAAAATAATTTTTATTTCCGAAAATATAACACAGGGTATAGGGTAAACAGTATTAGGACACAATAGTTTCACAAGTTAATAAATCAGTTGTTGCTTAGCACTCGAGGTGTTTCATTTAATCACAAACAGATAAGTAACAGGGAATTAGAGCTAATAGGATAGACTTCCTTTTCAGGCGAGAACGTAATAACTGATGTAAAAGCAAAGCATTCTCAACGATAAGTTACAAAGTGAACAATATTATCGGAGTACAAAGGTTAAACCTACTGAAAGGAGAGTATCAGTATCTACATGTAGGTACTCTACAGACACTAGGTACCTACTTATAATATGAATAAAACTCAATTCCAAGAACTTTAACTCAATTTATAGGGGAGTAAGTGAGCGCTGGAACTAACGCAATGTAAACAAGCCTTTACGCATGAAACAGTTATTTTGATAGGAAAAGGCTGTTGAATTTTACTATTTGTTCAAAGCTTTCCAGGAATCAAAGCGTTGCTCGGGCGTGTTTGTTTAGTTCTGCTTCTGCGGAACCCTTCTTGCTAAATCTGTTACCAACATAGGTACCTAGCTAGTCACGCGCTATCAAGTAGCAGAGATCGCGCACCTCTTACTGAGTACACTCTTGACACGCCTTTTTTTAGTCAAGTACCTACTTATAAAGCTGATTTGTATATTGGTGAATCGAGTATACTCGATTAACTCTACTATAGTAGAGTTACACAGCGCAATAACACACCTTGGTCAAGTCTTTATTTCTCAGTTCTCAGAGTGATGGGCGCAGTGCAATGCACCACAGGACACGTTCTCAGTGCTCAGTGAGACAACGCATCGTTATAGGCAGTGGTTACCACTTAACATCAGGTGAGCCATCAGCTTGCTCCATCATTTTGTTGTATAATAATTTATAAGTTAAAAAACTGGAAAAACCGACTTCAATTCGACTACCAGCTTCATCATCAGATGATGATGATGATGACAGTTCATTGGGATTGTTCTAGTCACTATAAACACCACATAAAAGTCACAGGAAAGCAAAATACGCAATTTCGTGCACGTGGTTGGTGTTGATACTTTAGAGGAACTATTGGTGGGTTTTTGCTTTTCTCCAATTAAATGCGATTTGAATGTACAAACTGCGTTTATTGACAAATTTAGAAAAATTTAAAAATTTAGGTGTGCATTGTGCACCACACCACAATCGTTGCTAGCAGTAAAATGGTAGGCGCTACGCCACAACTTGGCATATTGCATCGTTGCTAGCAGTAAAATTGTAGGCGCTGCGCCGCAACAGTAGGCATATTTTCAGTTATTTCTATTTATAATCCAAACTACTGAACCGATTTTGATGAAAATAAAATGGGACCAATCTGGAAGTATATCCTTTCAGATATAAAAAGAATTTTTGAAATCAGTTCATAAATAACGGAGTTCTGAGGTAACAAACATTAAAAAAAATAAAAAAAATAAAAATAAAAAAAAAAACATACAACCGAATTGAGAACCTCCTCCTTTTTTGAAGTCGGTTAAAAAAAAGTCGTCCATAGGATGCAGTGTAAGTGACTCCACTCGCCACTGTACCACAGAGTATTTGAATTGTCTCAAATAGGCAGTATAAAGTAAAGGTTGCGTAGCAACTTCTTTCAGACAAACTTGAATAGTCTTGAATGAGATGAATCAATGCGCCAGTTCGTTAAGTAACCGGACTCGTTTCTCGCAAGGTCTACGAGTTAATGTGTTGCCATGGTAACGAATGAGGACTAATACGTCTAATACATTATCCGATGAGGAAAAATACCATATTTTTGGTTCGGAAAAAGTAAGACAATCATGTCGACATTGCTACGCAGTTCTAATAGTAGTTAGCAAGTAGCTACTACAACAGTATACTCTGTGACTCGTAGCAAAAGGACTAGCAGACCGTTCATTGTCAAAGAAAATAAATGGTATCTAGTGAAATTGATAATTCTCGAAGTGAAAGCAACTTTAAAATGCGACTCACGAATCGCATGCATGCTATTTAATTCTCCCGATACGACAATAGCTATAATAAAATTATTGTAAGTAAGAGGTAACCATAGTAGGCATGGCATGATACGCTTACTCAAGGTACTATCGGCAAAATTTCCGCCTTACCACTTTTGAAACTGTTTCGCTTGCAGCAGTTAGCTACCTGACCCCGCCTTTGTCTTTTGTCATCTTATTTTGACCAACCAGAGACCTAAACATCTATTTATTTTTATGACGGCCCATTGGTTTCATAACTTTTACACCCGAAATAATTTGCTTCTATTGGTATTCAAAAATTAACGGCTAGTCAGTTCACAGAAAATGCACCCCTAAGGTGGTAAGGCAGAACTTTTGCTGATGGTACAAACAGTCAGCTGTCGATTAGTCAGTTTAGTACCTTTATTGTTAATAAAACTCCATACCTACTAATTTTTAATAATATTTTTTATTGTACTATGTATTTAGCTTGCAATAAGGATTCTATGTTAATCTTGTCGTTGGGTTTGGCTAAAACACAAAGTATAGAAAAGGCGTTTATTCAGCCTGCGGGCGCGTGCACATTAGTGCTACCAATTGGTCAAATTAGTTCCATTTTATATTATAAAGGTTCTGAAAAATGTGCTTTAGAGGCTTTTAGAGCCGGTGTTGATGGTTTGGCATCAAATCAGACCATATCAGTAAAGTATCCAAACGTTCATTTGATTTTATTATCAAAATTAAATGTTCTGTTCATGTTATAAAGTATAATGTAAATAACTCCCCATTTTAATATTCAAGAACCAACACAATAAGTGAAAGAGCAAATAATTAAATGGTAATTTAATTATAAATGTGTATTTTACCAGTGTTTATTTGTCTTTAAATATTTTTACAATTGTATTTATCATTTGTTTTAATAGACATTTTAATTATATTTTCTTATTAGTTAAATTATTAAGGTTGATACGACTAGGATGTTTTAATTGTTGTTTTAATTGTATATATGTACATACGATAACGTATATGTTACAAGGTTAAACTCATTTCACAACATTACCTAGTTCAAGCCATTCCTGTTTTTCATGTGATAACTATGGCAATTTGGGGAATAGATAGTTTGCTGGTAAAGTGGGCTGAGAACCTTGAAACTCCTATTAATACTAAATGATGGATCTCAGATCCACTTCTCTCAACGACCGCGATAAACGGCCTTGCCTACATATTCATAATTTATATTATTTATAGTATTATGAAATATCGCAATGCACTTAAACTCAAAACAATAAAGTTTTCCTTCAGCGAAACTAGTATTAAACTAACTATAAATTATTTTCACTGAAACAGCCAGTTGTAATTGTCCAGTATTTCAAAGTTCCCAACAACGTTTAAATCCTGTATAATCCCGCCACTCCTTTCCCAAACGACAGTTTTGTACAACGGCCATTGTAGCCCACACACCATACATCGCTGGCTCGCTTCCCACACTCATATACATGTATCCAGTACGCGCGGAAATGGACTTTGTTCTAACTTTATTAGTCGGAAGTTAGTTTTAATGGAGGCCGGTACACTTGTCGTTTAGCGAACTTAAACTACACGTTATAGCTTTTGCCTCCGTTCAATTTTGAGCCTTGTTCGTTCTGAATAGAGTATAACGTTGGATTTGTTTCTGATTAGGTTGTTGGGAAGAATTATGCCTATGGAGTTCCCCAGCTTACCTTTAAGATGTAAATTGCGTTAATGGCAATTATTGTGTCTAAACAGGCTTCTTAGAAAGTCGTAAGAGCAGCCGTTTTGTAATCAAGCGGTCTTTCGGGAGACTAAGCATAATCGCGATCTCAATAAATTGTACGCGTTTCGTTGCTAATGGAGGTTGAATTAATTGAGCACTTAAATAATAAAGAAGACTTAGAAATAAAATTATTTCTACACCTTAATAAAAAATTTAAAAAAAAAACATACAACCGAATTGAGAACCTCCTCCTTTTTTGAAGTCGGTTAAAAATAAATTACAGTGTGTTCTATAAGTTTGCGGTATATTATGTCGGTTGTCAACTCGTCCTAAGCGACCTCGGCTCGGTACGGGTAAAATTAAATTAAATATAGTTAAGTACATGCCGATTACAGTCTCCGTGCCAAATTGCATCGCAATCGGTTCAGCGGTTTTGCCTTAACATAACAAAATACACCTTCGCTATAAAATGCTCGCTAATCAAGTTACCCAATATCATAGGTGTTATCTCGCTGCCACCGATACGACACCGACACGATGTCGCAGAGCTACATTGCAGCTCTCATACAACCACTCTCTATTTAGAATTGTCTCAATTTAATCGCCGTTCAAAAAGGGTTACTGCTACGAATACCATAAAGTGATTTAAAATATTGCCATTTCGTTTTGTTTAGATGGTAACATATTTAATATGTTACCATATTAAATGTGACCATATATAATTTTAATCCATTTATTTGAACAAGATATATATTTTTTTTAATTTTAGTATTATTATATTATCTTTTAGCTTTTTAATGTGTACCCTTTTCTATTATATCTGCTCGCTCTCGCTCTAATCTTAATAGCTTGTTGCCTGTCTCCTGTAACTATTGTAGCACTTGGCATGATTCCTTCCTTGTATTTTTTTTTTCTATTCTGTGTTTTAGTGTATACAATGTTGGCGACTCAAATAAATAAACAATGAACATCAATAAACAATAGCAACAGGAAGAAGCGTCGATTTTAAGTAAGACCTATAGAACAAAATGTTTTCACAAAGTGTGCAAAGGCCTAATCGCCTGCAGTTCCCCCCCTTGGCACTCAATCTACCGGCAATCGCGCGATGCCAGCTATCTGTGCGGGCGATAGGTCGATTGTCCGCGATGTTCTCTTACCGCGGGCTGGCCCACTTCGTCAGTCAGCATGCGCTCTTACAATATGATCATACACGGAGATGTGGGACGATGGAGGGGCTTAGTTTATGTGTTCTTTAGAGTTAAGTAAGAACGTATTGGTCTACTCTACTCTAGTGACGGGATTTTTAGACCACTATCGTTTAGGTTTGGGCCTTTTTTTGTATATTTCTTCTGATAAATGGATTAAATCAGAACACATTTTGTTGTCTGGTGCACAGTCGTCTTGGGTCGACAGTTTTCAAAGGAAACATTAATTAGAAACTAGGGTAAGGAAAGCTTGAAATCTCTGGGACTTTATGGTTATGGCACGATAAAGGTTATTAGAAAATACCTTTTATCATCTCAAACTCTAAACAAATAATTGAAAATTCATGGGAACTCATGAAAGTTCATAAAACAATACTAAAACCCATGTCATTTTGTGTTAGCGTTCGACTCGGACATGGCGGTCATAACAAAATATTTACGATGGGGTACAACGGGAACGTTTAATCATTCATCATTTCATTGTCAAACACAACTTTCAATGCAACTCAATAATAACTGAATACAGCGTGTATTAAAGTCACTCGCGTATCCATCACTATGAATACATTTTCATGATTTTTTTTTCACTCAAACACGGACTCTTAAAAGTGGTTCATATTGATTTACTTCAACGCCCCTCACAAGTTTTTGAGAAAAGTTTTCTATACCCAGTAGTAAATGTTTAGCAACACATATTATTCAGTAGAGCATGTCTCTAAAAAAATAAAAACCATTATGGCATTAGAAATGTTTCCTAATAGAGACGTTAGTAGGTTCCCACTAAACAAAAGGTTTAGTTTCTAGAACAATCTAAATTTAGGCAAAACAGAAGCCTTACCATAAGTACCTTCCTAGTTTCTTGTGCTATTATTTATTTTGTGCTGTAAGTAAGGTTATTTTGAAAGCAGATAGTTGTCTGAAAATTAATGGTCACGTGTTTTGGTTCATAAAATAAGTTGTCTAAAATAGTTAATTCGAGAAGAGTTTCCTGAAGAGTACATACAATCGGGGTATTTTCAAGGCAAGAGTGATTAGGTGTCTTCTCATCGCTCTCGTTCGCCTCATCGTCACTTAGCATCAGGTGAGATGGTGGCCTAGGACATTCTATATTATATAAAAAAACTAGAAATTGCCTAAAATCTAAAAATTGCTGAATTCTCCAAAGCCTTTCAAATTCTGGCAGTTCCGTGAGTTTCGTGACAAACGCCAAATGATTCTATTTTCCAGGAAAAGTGGATTTCCTCTGCATTTTCCTGTCCTCGACGGGAAATCGTATTGTAAGCTCCAAGCCGAACGTGGAGTGCGGACCTGTCGTACCTACTTATACCTAGTCATACTTATACCTACCTCATCATTTATTTTGCGAAACACCTCTGGACTCGTTCGATTTCAAAAGCTGCAGTGTACTCCACTATGATTACCTACACTGTGGTGAAGTGTTGAGTTCGAGACTCACGGTGGTACAAAACTATACATGACTGTAAATACCAGGGTTGATTTTGGAGCCACTAAGCAATCTACGCAAAAAACGCTGTGTAGAATGTTTAGTTATATTGCGCGAAAAAGCTGTGATACACTTTTGTCTTTCGACCTCAAAACAGAACAATGCCCTAAAACCGAATGATTCCAGACACGTATAAAACCGAACCAATGAATGACAAAAACCGTCTCGAAATATCGGAGGTCGAGCGGCCTCGGGGCTCCGGGGCTCCGGGGCTCCGGGGCTCCGGGGCTCCGGGGCTCCGGGGCGTGTCGCGGAGAGGCGCACGGGGCTCATTCAATTCGGTACAATATACATTGTTTATTGGTCTCACTCGGACTACACAGCTAGACCACTCACCATTGTTTATAGAAAGACATTGGTCTGCCGTAACCTGAATTCTGAATTGATAAGTTACGCAGATTTATACAACGCTCAGCGTTCTCTACATTTAAAGTAAATAATATAGTTAGACAAAAACATCTCTGTAATATTATCTAAGGAGGAGTGTGTCATTTCATTACAACATATGGCACATGAAATGTCACGTGTTTTGGGAGCGTAAAATGTAATGCGCTAGCTGCTTTCCACTGGAACGCAGAGCTTACACAATGAGGAGCGAAGACCGACAGGTTGTGTACATACACCTTTATGAAATGGACACTTTCAATTAAGCTGTGGCCGTTTGTGCCCGAAATGAATTGCGAAGGTGCACACTCCGGTTAATTGCGGCTACGGCTCAGTATGCTTATTTATTTTAGCGGATCAATATTGTGGGTTCTGTGTTACGCTGTCAATTTTATATTGTAATCCTGTCAAAGATAATAAATTGAATTAATCTTGCTTTTGTAATCATTACGGGAATTAAAAAAAATAGTAATTTAATATTTTTAAAAGTACAAAGTAGGTATCACTAATGGTACAGAGGTGGCAAATCAAATTGAAAGAGGGGTGAAACGACAATAATAACAATTTAAAGCGATTCTACTTTTCAGGGTCTATTAGACCCCCGCTAAGTAAGTGCCTTTGGAACATTTTTACTTGCTAAGACGATAAATGTATAACCATGGAATTCCATAAAAAGATAAATAGGTATTTATTGAATAGCCTCAACAAGCATTTGCCTTCACCAGCAACAGATGTTTGGATTCCGCTTCAACAGCCTTTCCAACAACTACGCATTTCAAAAGCAAAAAGTATTCCATCAGAAGTTAATCAAAGCAAAAGTTTCATCGGAATGTGAAAATACAAATTGCGAGTTTATGTTTTTGTAAGTAATTGGCGGAAATGTTTCAAATACTTTGTGCGCAGAATCGACCCAGTTCTCACAACTACCACGATAAAAAGGATACCAATCAAACTTTGATGCTGTGAAGTACGAGTTAACGCGCCAACACAATGAATATAAACAATATAAACGTGCTAGGTGACGCATAATTCAAGTAAATATACTCGTACTTACCATCGTTTTAATATAATTCTAATATAATTAAGATCTGATTTTCTTTTTCGGCGAAACAAAACCCATCTATATAACCGTTACCTTTTTGACTACCATTTTGTAACTTCTCAATCCCAATTATATTTTTACTAGATTTTATAGATAATCCCTCAGTTTTTATATAAAATTGTTTAGTTAATAGCGAATGTCCCTCACGATGGTATAAGTAGTGAAGTAGGTACCGGCATCAGCGCGGGGCCACGTCAGTACCTATTCTATCGCAGCCTAGCCGCAGGCCCTTGTTATTTACGAGCGAGGAGTCTTTAGCGATGATTCATGAGACGACCAACGATTGAACCTTGGAGAGTTGTAGTTCTGCTGTTTAGGAATCACTAGGGACTATCTTCAATCGTTTTATGTGTAAATAAGAACAACATACATGACCACATCGGAATTTTAGCAATAACATGCCTCATATAGCCCGTGTGAGGTGTATTATTAATAGGGTAACCGCTTAACATCAGCCAAGCCGTCAGTTTGCTACATAACTTTTAGAAAAACCTAACTAGAATGTTTATTTTTTAAATGGATGCTAAAATCTGAATCCGCATATTCTTGCAAACTCTTAGGAATAGTACTAAATAACTTTTCACTAAACTACTCCTCGGTCTGTCAGTTGTACATCACAATTTAAAAGGTACATGTGTAAACTGTAAAAAACACTGTCTGCACTACATGTTAGCCGTACAATGTGTAGCTCGTCCGTACCTCCGCCTCCGCCTCCGCCTCCGTGTAGAGAGAGCATAAAATCTTCTTTTATGAGTAATGGTCCAGTTTCACTCCGGTATTCTTATTCTTTAGGAAAACCTCTCACGAGCACTTTTTTTATTTAGATACCTCGTAAGCATTTATTATACAGCAAATTCAGCATTTGAAGGCATATAAAACACATACTTAACTTACGTCTCAGAGTGAGTAATTGACGCAGTGCGATGCCTCACATAGTGCTCACACAGGCTCACATAGTGCTCGCACAGGCTCACATAGTGCTCACACAGGCTCACATGGTGCTCACACAAGCTCACACAGCACGTCTTCAATGGAGCTGTTATAGGCAAAGGTAATCACTCATCATAACGTGAACCAACTGTGTGTTTATTCTATGACTTATTCTTATAAATAACTTTTCAACGAACTTTTTACAGCTAGAATTGAGTCGAAGTAGTAGCTCTACACGGAGTTGAACTTGAGTGATGGATGAAGATACGGGTGTCAGCTCACTTCGGTCGAAAAAGCAAAAAGTTGGGCTGACCTGTGTTTAGCACGTAGGTAACTTTGGGGAAACGGGTTGGAGTGAGCTTTCTGGAGTTTTAATGAGTGACATTGTCGGTAGAGGATTACAGAGCCCTAAACGTTTTTACATAAATTTTACGGTTTGACTAAAATGAGTTTTTACTCGTACCTACTTATTTTGTGAAGTTAATGTCATGAAAACCTTCACCAATCCATATTATTCAGATTTTAAGCGATAAGTATTAATTGGTCACTAAAGTTTCATCACGTTGATAGTGAGACATAACGGAAACCTCATATGAATATTTTAGTTGTACCTATGTTCTCAAGCCCTCACTTTGCATTTTATTTAAATTCAAAGAACTAAAAAGGTATCTACAGATTTTTGTATTGCATATTACTAAACTAAACTCATACAAACTTACTTATCAACAACTTGAGTGCCGAAAAATAGGACGAACAACGAACTTTGCTCATTGATGACAAATATTGCGAATGTTCCCCATAATGATGTATCATATATTATGGAGCGTATCGATGCCTACTTCAGCTTTTTTCACATTCAATTTGATTGTCGTTTAGGTTTTCAGTTAAAAATTGTTTCATCACATTGTATTCTGGTTAAAATACTTTTCACTACTAAAAAGTAAGAAGTTTTAATTACATTACCATAAAATGCCAACTACAAACAGCTTAAGTAATTTAGGCAATTCAGTAACAAAAATCTTTTATCATAAAAATCTCATCTAAAAACCTAAAGATGCATAAATCTCCAAAACTTAAAATGCAAAAAGTACAATTGAAGTTCTTTAATTAAAACGTCACAACTATCCCCGTTCCAAAGAGCGCGGGGATTTTCCCCCGCGCCCGCGGCGCCGTAAATCAGCGGCCGGCCCGTATATCATATGCGGTCATCTGAGATGCGAGGTGCGCTATAAATTGCGCCGGACGCCGGGCAAGGTACCCTTTGTTCCTATTTCCACTGAGAAACTTACCTACACTATTCTAGATGCGGTCAGAATGTGGCGTTTTAAGTTACAAAAAATAGCGTAACTAGGAATATCGGTAGAATTCTACCCCGTCCTAATTCAAAATGTTCCGAAAGCGCCGTCGTTATTTTGTTCACCTAGATATAGTAGTGACAACGGATCTTTGCCCCTCTGAAGTACTTACCTGCGCAGAACCCATTTTTTCCGCACAACAGTACATGCGCAATCGTTTGTTGCACCTAACTTCAGAGAGATAAAGATCTGTACTGTACCTTAGATACATTATGACGAAACAAAATAACGCGCGCAGAATTCCGCTTGATTTGTACTTACTAAAGCTTATGCCTGTAAGCCTAAGAAGTAGCAATGTAATTGCTTTGTGCCCCAATCATCCAATACAGGAATAAGTAAGAATTGGAAATTTCATAAGGTTATTTGCATCAAAGAGTATTCGACAAATTGTATTTCGGTGAAACAGCTTTTTGAATTTCGTTTTCCGAAATCAATAAGAACCTCGGGTCTCCTACAGGGCTCGGTAAGCAATTCACCATTATCTCATTTTATAAAAGCGTCAAACAATCACCCGGAGAACCCCATTGAGAAGGGTACATTACCTGCCACAAATATTCTATACTGGCCTTTTGTGTTTTTGTAGAACATGATGTTAATATTCTGTGTGTAATACGTGACTGACACTCACAGCCTGAAACAAATGGACATGCTAAGTATAGTTTCATAGTTATTACCTAGACTACTTTGATATTTCTACTTTCTATTCTATGCAATACATTAAAATTCACAATTTGACACATTTTAATGATCCCTGTCAAAATGCTTCTACCTATTAAGGGCCAACGCACATCTATCGACAAAACTGTTTTGTCGCGTACTTAGTGACGTGAAAATAAATTTTCTGTTATAACGAAAACAGCATATGCCGAATACTTCCTCGTCATATGCTGTTTTCGTTGTAACGAAACTCACATCAATTGACACGACAGTCTTTTCTTACGTTTTTTTATTAATAAGTTCGCAAACCAGCCGTTAAAACAATTTAATTAATTAATTAAATTGGCCGAGCGGCCTTCAAAAGCAAACATGCATGCATAAAATTATGTTTACCTATCTATTATAGCATTGTTTAGTACCTACCTATTAAACATTGCTTTATACGCATATACCTAGAGAATGAACTGTGCTTTTTTAATAAATAAGAATATAAAGTAATTATGTAGTGTACTTAATAATATTATTAAGTACTTAGGATGATTCTCATTAAATAAGCAAGTAACGAAAACAGCAAATAAAAAGAAGCATATCGTAACTAAAAAAGTTTTACTGAGAAGTTTCACATCACTAACTGTTCGACAAGACGTTTTGTCTTTGGTTTGCGTTCTCCCTAAACCTTCAATTTATCATTGACAAGATGGTAATATTAAGGGAGAACGCAAACCAAAGACAAAACGTCTTGTCGAACAGTTAGTGATGTGAAACTGTCAGTAAAACTTTTTTTAGTTACAACATGTTTCTTTTTATTTGCTGTTTTCGTTACTTGCTTATTTAATGAGAATCATTCTAAGTACTTAATAATATTATTAAGTACACTACATAATTACTCTATATTCTTATTTATTAAAAAACACAATTCATTCTCTAGGTATGTGCGTATAAAGCAATGTTTAATAGGTAGGTATTAAACAATGCTATAAAAGATAGCTAAACATACTTAAGAAAAGTCTGTCGTGTCAATTGATGCGAGTTTCGTTACAACGAAAACAGCATATGACGAGGAAGCATTCGTCATATGCTGTTTTCGTTATGACAGAAAATTTATTTTCACGTCACTAAGTACGCGACAAAACAGTTTTGTCGATAGATGTGCGTTGGCCCTAATGTGCTAATTCTACTTCTGGCCGCGTGGTTCGACCGCATTTTCATATATTTTCACGGCAATGCAATGGGCGTTCGTACACCGGCACGACATCTACGTCTAGTCTAAACCCTACAGGTACGAGTAGGACAAAACTATCGTTGTCGTCGACGACGTCGTTGTCGGTGTGAAAACGCCCGATGAATGACCGAATGTTAACTAAAACCAAAACGTTCCGTTATAACATCAAAATAATTTGCAAAGAACATGGCTAATCATTCGATTCAAAGTTTTGAAGCTCGCAATTACAAATCACAAATCTGCCATGCCATATTCGTACTATGTACGCTAGAAATAGCAACCATTTCTGGGAATCCTATCAAACACTCACAGAGTTATACAATACCTTCACGTAATGATTTGCGTTCGTAGAAACTTAGCATACCTAAGAGACTAAATGATAAATTAATTAGCAACTGGAAATGGTCTTAGTTAATATAGCTTTCATCCTAGGTAGGTACTAATAAAGAAGACTGGTTTACCAATCTGCCTCGACAAGCTAAAATCAAATTCTAAATTAGTAGAATGTATATTGTTTTCTCAATCAGTAAATTTAAATTATTATTGCTCGGTACACGCACAGATAATACAATGTACACGGAAACTGTAGACGCGTACGAAGTCGCGGGTAACTGCTAGTGATATATAAAAGACTCACGATTGCGATCTTCAAACTTTTGGTTTTGTGCTTTATTATTTTTTACAGTATTATGAGAGCTACCGCTTTCCAGGAAAGCAAAACTACAAAACTAGCAATTGTTAACAGTACATTAGTGGCTCCCTTCCCCCCTACCCTACCCCTCGCGCCCCACTAAACTCAAGTAAATTCAATGCAATGCTCTTTGATACCAACAATAAAATCGGAAACAAGTCGCAAAAGCATATTTGTCCGAAGGATATCTATTAAATTACTTCGGGTTGGGGTAAGTTTCGGAAAAAGGAAAATGTATTCGAAGAGTCGTAAAAAAGATATTGTGTTTGACACACAATACTTCTACTGTGCTGCTAGTACATTGCTATAATTTGATTAGTAATACAAATCAAGCTTATGAAAGGAGAGTGTACGACGAAGGCAAAAAAATAATCACTGGCCATTTAGTAGCTCGCACTGACCGCGGACTGACTTTAGTAAGTGGTCCGTATTTTTTCTATGAAGGATAGCTAAGGTTTTGCTTCTAGCGCACCTGATGGGAAATGTATCTGCCATTTTTTCTATTCTTAAATTATAGCGTTCGTTAAATAGTGACGCTGGTACAGAGTGACACTCCACGGCAGTTCGCATTATGATGATGGAAGCAAAGTGCTTTCTGTGAAGTTGTGGCCCCGCCATGGACGGTCCCACCCTGTTTTGTCTCTTTCGATTGAATTTGAATCTGCTTATTAATGCAAATGACAATACACGGTGTAACTACTCCAAGCTTACATCAGTGTAACTCTCGTCGACAGTCATGTTACTCACTCACCACTGAGCTTAGTACATTTCATAATCTGTCCACTAGAGAACCAATCCAAAATAGCAAACAACAGCTCAATGGCTTAGAATATAAAACAAGGCAAATGGAATGAAAAAATCTAAAGCTTCGAAAAACCACTTCCATTTCAGAAATCGGTTAAAATACTGTATTCATAGTTTCATTACCAGGAGCGATCGACATCGGATAAAAGGAATGAAACGTGGCGAACCATTCGATAACTGTTTTAATATTTATCCCGAGCTCGAGCCTCTTAGCCCTTTTTGTTCTGTTTACTTATCGGCTTTCTTATAATGTTTTACTTACTTTCGAAAACGTTACCGAACTTTCGAGAGTTGGAGATTCACCTCTTGTTCGGATTTCGATAGGGGTACCATAATCTATTACCCTTTATACAGGAGTCTATTGAATAATTAAATGTTTGAGAGGATTCAGCGTAGCCCTTGTTATTTCTCTTAATTACTATTCTTAGCTTTCACTTTATATTTCTAGGTACCTAGCTATCTTCTAGGTACCTAGGTACCTAGCAGACAAACCCCAAATAAGTTTTGTTTGTTTTTTGTTGCTAGACCAGGCTTTAGAAAGAACTGTACAACTCGTGAGCCTATTTCTTACTTTTGATGAGATTTTTATTCACCAAATTCAGCTTTCAGATTTTCAAATAATACAATATTCCATTTCTATATAAAGGCTACTGAATGTTAAGTTATTTATATCCAATAACCTGTAGAAGGTTTCGAAGAGTAGGCGTGCGGGTGAGTCGTGACTACTTCATTATGATATCGCTTCTTAAGCAGTTACCTTCTGTAGATTCTGTGGATTTTATCCACAGATGTAATCGCACCTTCTTCTCTAGCCAACTTTATACTCTACGATTGCTCGCTAGAGAATAGAAAACTACAAAAACGTGTGGGAAAGATCCTTCCCATACATTTTGACCTTATAATAGTGATTTTAGAATGGCTAAACCCAACAGTTTCACTACGAAACGCAGACTCAATTTCGTAGGTGGTATTTTATTGAGTTTACCTTTTTTTTTCAAATAACTCTTTCATTTATTTTGTGTTTTCCTATTTTATTAAATATTGCAGTCTAATACGTATTGGTCACCAAACAACGGTTTTCAATTAAAAAAAACATAGGTTTTATTATCTTGTAGATTATAACCTATTCACATGTCAAACCAGAATAAATTTAAAAATTGTCAATAGTGCAGCAGTAAAATAAGTCTCAAGTTATGTTCTCAGGCCATCTACGATTAAATAAATAAATATTCATGGACTTTACACACAACGCCCTCTAGTCCCAAACTAAGCAAAGCTTGTGATATGGGAACTAGATGGCTGATAGAATACTTATATACTTTTTTTTTTTTTGTAAATACATACTTATAATACATAGTAACACCCAGACATAGAACAAACATCTATGTTTTCCACGCACAAATGTTTGTTCTCAGTGGGGATCGAACCCACGACCCACAGCACGGAAGGCAGAGCCATTACCGACTGAGCTGTGACGCCTGTCACAGCTCAGTGATTCCATGTGCCTTAGATAATAAAAGCGTGGATGTCGGTTTGTTTATTCATTCCGAATTGCTAATAAAATATTATGGCGTCACTGATACGTGTTCCAGAAATATTTCAGATACTGCGAATATTTTCCTCAACGCGGATGGATACAGCGTGATTCTGTTATCAGTAGACCCACATAAATATCATGAACTATTTGTAAGCAAAATGTCAACGTGAACGCATTTACATATTGGTAAAGTCATTGACACAGGTGTAGATAAGGTTATTTAGAGGTGCAAATAAACGAAGAGTTGATTGGTTTTTAGAACATGTAAAGTAAGCGTCAAAATTAACCTCTCAACCCTTGTTCGTAAAGAAATTGGATTCACCCTTTTTCTTGCCTAAACACTAAAAGTTATCTTCATTAAAAAAGTAGGTCTATTGATCTTGGTAACTGCCTCATAAATACAGATTTGCAAATCTCAGTCACTCTAATTAATTTAGCGAGCCCACTCGGGAACTCGAGCCTCTATCAGATTGTGAAACATTACAAACATAATGAACCGTAGAAAAAAAACTTTCTTACCTAATCCTTATATAATTAATTCCCCGGAGAATATGAAAAAGTTCCGTTAAGTTGGAAAACGAATAATGGTTTCGAGCCACAAGAGACACTCCATTCCACTCCGCTGTCTAATTTGTTTCCAAGTTTTGTTCACATTATTTCTCTGTCTGTCTTTACAATTGAATACAATGGGCGAGAAACAATTCAGAGATCTCCCTTGAATACTGTCACTGAATTAAGGAATCCTTGGGTTGACCTATTTACAGAATAGATTGATTCTCAAAGTTGCGCAACAATTCGTTGACAGCGATTGCCTCGATGCCCATTGACGCGTGACAATTAACGACATATTTTGTTATGCTCCCTTTATGTGTAATGTGCGTGAAATATTTTGTGATATGCGAAAGTTTGGAGCGAATGTCATTACTCATATTGGATGAATGGCGTATAACTTATCGAAAGAGGGCCGGGAGGCTCGCGGGATGTATGATGTGCGGGATGATGTATACTGTGACAAAGCAACCAGTTCAACATTGTTCTATTTAGCTAAGTAAATGGAAAATGTTTTGCTCGGTTTGTTTGACTAGGTCCTGGAATACGTTAGACCAGCTCTTTTTGTTATACTCCGTCCTTGAACTAACAATAAGATAATGCTTCGGAATTTATGGATCACATTCATCGACAGGCTTCGGTCGTCTACTGTTGAGCAAGATGTTGGGTTCACCAAACAATACCTTTTCGGTCACATCCACCCAAAAGCCTCTGTGTATACATATTGTAATATTGGAAGGTGGGTGAATATTATTTATGCTTCAAATACAGTACGCATGAGTAACCTTCGATGACGGAATAGGCTCAAATATGAAAATTACAAAATCTCTTGTTAAAAAAAATATGAGGTATTTCTGAATTTTAAAATTCAGAATCTTTCATGAATATTAAGTTTTGTATCCTTAAAATTATTTAATTTCTAAAATATTGTCCTCCACTTTTATTAAAATAGTTGTAGGGATATTAAATCGCAGAACTTACCTAATCTGTATCACCTGTGCAAGCACAACACCTGTCACTTCACTAAAACCAGTTATCTCAGCACTTTGTTGTTCACTTGTTCCGTTTATTATATTAGTAGGTGGACACAGGCACTGTTTTATCATCCGTCACTCATCACTGGAAGCGGTCACATTTATTATGTCACGTTAACTTGCCGCGGTTATAAACTGGCGCCCAACGTGGTGCGGGCGCGATGGCTTCAACCGCGCGGGACGTGCGTGCGCTGCGCCGTCCGGCCTAAGACTGCCAACCGCGCACGCCTGGGCCCAGCCAACCCCCCACCACAGCCCCCCCTCCCGCTGCAATTCGGCACACAAAAAGAATCACATCAGAAAAGAAAAACGTTTCTCTGTCACTGAGCTTGAATAGACCTTTCACCTCGTGCTAAGTGCTGGTCTTTTAGTTATTAGTCCCTAATGAGCCTTTCGGGTTAATTTGTCGGCCGGAACTGAGTAGAAGCTGGAGTAGGGGATGAGTGAATTTTTACATTACAAATTACACACTCGAAGATCAAAGAGAACGTTCAAAGCGATTTTTCTGTTCGACTAATATTTTCCGCTCTTGTTTTTATTTACTTTGGAATTTGCGAGCGTTTGCTTTAATTTGTGTAATGTGTAGGCGTTTGATTTGTAATATAATTGTGCTTATCGGAATTTGTGCGCGCTGAGTTCGGTAACACTGTTTATACAGTCGGAACAAATTCGCTGGATTCAGTGATTCTTGGGCGTCCAATTAGGGTACATTACACAATGAATTTGAGTTATCATAATGTAATTCAAGTTACAAAATAAGTAGGTACTTAAACAAAATTGGTAAAAGAGATACGACGTTTGCATTAAATTAATCTGAAACTGAATTAATGGAATAGAATAAAGTTATTTTATCAACACAGACGGTTGATAGTTACTTGTCCTTTCTGAATGGACCCTTCAGTAGGTACTATTACACTAAAACTTTCAGTGTAACTTGAAGCTTGCAACCTTTTATCAGTCCTTCTAACCCACTCATAGAATGTCAGGACGCGGCGTGTACTCGCCACATTTACCACCATTAAACAGAACGTGAATAAAGGCACTTCTACTTCCGCTCTGTAAGGCGCCACTCATGCTGAAAAAACAGACTGAATGTACAACTTTGTTTACATTAGTGTAGGTATTAATTGTTTTTTTAATTGGAGGATAATTAGGTCAAAAAGGTCCGATCCGTACCCCTGTCACTAACAGAGGAATTTTAAAGTAGCATTCTGCTGGTTCAACAACTATTATAGGTATCAAATTAGGTGAGGAAGGATCATACAACGCTAGGAAGCAGGCCGTAGTAAACTCTGGTCGCGTGGAACTGGCACCTAGAATCACCTAGTTATATAAAACGATTTTAAATGTTCCGCGTAATTTAAAAAAATGTTGAATTTTCTATCTATCTTTCTAGATATAAAGGCTTTTTATATCACCCCTAGCTGTAAACATCCACTTGCTCATATCCCAGTCATCACACGTAGTTTCAACTTATTTTTAATCAATATTCATATTTTTCACACTTTTACATGATAATAGAATTCTCGAGGGTAACGAAAACTGATAAACATTTTTTCCAATCTGTTTGAAAGAATCTGCGCCGTGCCACGTCGCGCCGCGCCGCCGCCACGCCGCCGCGCCGCCACGCCGGGGGAGTTTCGGAGCTCATTGCTTTGTTGCTGAGCTAACTTTTAATTGAATACAACCGCAAAAAAACCTCTCTACGTGGATTGGAGTTGGTTTACATAAATAAATGTAGGTTTTAGATTGAAACTAGAAACTAGGCAGTATAGGTATTGAGTCTGTATTACGAGTTGTTTATTTTTCAGGTTTTGGTTAGATATATTTTTTTGATAGACCATCTTTGACTTCAATCTCACCTGTTAAAAAGTAAATCTCCATGGGCCTCAAACCCGCGACTGTAGATTTGAAACTCGCAGGCGTTAAACCGCTTTACCAGTTAACTTAGTCGTTTAACTTCTTTTCTATTTCAACACAATCGGCAAAGTTTTTTTTAAGTTGTTTGATCCAATCAAACTTAATTAAACATTGTATTAAGTATTTATTTTTGGTATATTTAGATGTTTTCTTTAAACTATGTAAATTCGAAGTAATATTCTTATTCATATTATGTAACCACGTTTAAAGATGTTTTCGTAAACATGCTTTCAAAAACATACTTTTCTATATTATTCTCAGAAGATTACATAGTTTTCGTAGCATTCCGTAGCACCATGTCTAAGTAGCTACGGCGTAGCGCTACGGCGTAGCTGATATAAATGTTCAAACGAAGCTACAAAGAGGCCGCTGCACCAACACGCGATTTCAAAGAAAACCTTCAGAACACAGTAATATTTCAGAACGAGAGCCGCGGCACCTCACTTATCTTCGATTCTTGATTTTTGTGTACATTCCCACTTTACTTTCAACCGTAAACTCTTACAATACAGTTGAAATTCGTTTCTCCAAAAAAGTGTTTCACTCTGTCAAGTTTTCCGGCAAGGGAATTTCAATTTTATTAGTTTAACTTAAAGTTTATTTTGGCGTGTGTTTGTTGGTATCAATTTCTCACCTACACGATTCAGTATCGGCTCTTTTCACGCCTTTGTTCCTAATGTTCATTACGTATTCTCTCTACTGATATCGAGGTTAGATATACATTTTATAGGTTTTATTGCAAGGCTTCATTGTACTGAGGATTTGTTAAGGGTTGTGCTAACTTGTTTGTGACGTCGATGAATACCTTATTTTGTTTATGTTTAAGTAAGGATATGTGGTGACGTTGTTCTGTTTATCTAATGTACCTACTTGGGTTTAAAAGTGAGTACGAGATTACGTAAAGTTCTACCTGCCATTTGAGGGCTCAGATGTACGATATTTTAATTGATCTTCGAAGCGTTTAAATTAATATATTATGTTGCAAAAGGCACTTAATAAGAGAATAAGATTTATTAATATTGTCTTAAAAAATGTACTAAAAAATTAGAGTTTGACTTTTACTTGAACCCTGTTTATACAACATAAAGCAACTCATGAGTAAAATCAAAGTGCAAACACCATATTTATACAAAACATGGCTGAAACCGTGAGCCTATATTCAGTTACGGTATTCAAAAATTATCATCACTCACGTGAAGGCAATGAAGAAAGTCGCCCCAGTCAGAGCTCATAACCTAGTATTTTAAAATTAATTAGTCTTTTCCCCCTTCAAGTTTTCTAGTTAGCATTGATTGATTGATTGATGGTTTGTCATATGATAAGTACTAGTAGAGTCAATAAAATTCAAATGAAAAATAGGCAGATTGATTTAATTATTACGCCAGTGCTGACATGACGGTTGATATGAGGGAATAAAGTAAAGTAACTACTGACTACAAGTAAAGCAGGACATAACAGAAGAAGTAATAAAAAGTAATTGGATAAAATGTCTTGTAATGAAAGTTTAAAAGAATAGAATGAGACACACAATCCAAATCACAATTTGGTATCACTCAACGTGCGCGCTGTCAGCAATATCTGTCAAGTGCGCCGCGTTAGAGCTTTCTCTCGGGGAGCAGCATTCTCTCAGGGAATTAAAGCAAGTTCCCTTAGTAAATGAATACTAGAGCAAAGTATGATAGCGCTCAACACGCGTATTCAAGTAAACGGGACGCGGCCATTACTTTTTATATTATTATCGTACACGAGCGGATTGAAAGCAAACAGTTAATTTTGTTTATTTTATGCGGAGAGCGATACTATCTCAACAAATTGGGTAAATATGTACAGAGTTCAATCTAAAAGGTGTAGATTATAAGCATTTTACTCACACATAGCTAAAATAAGTCCATTTGTGAGATAGCTAGATGTTGAAACTATTTAACGTGGTTATTTCATGATAAGTAACAATAAAATAGTTGTTGTAAATAACTTTTAAACTCAAAGTTTGTAAGTTTTTGAGTTACAAGTCACTCTGCAAAAGATCGCGCAAAACGCACTAAGCGGCCGCGCAGTGTACTCGTACATAAAACAGTAGCGATCTGACTGCTGTATTTGTACTTGGCAGTAGCCGGAATGAGGTACCCGGTCAGGGGACCGGCGACCACTCGGTTATTAAATAACTTCTAGTCCGTGGACTTGGGAGTTTGTTATTTACTGCAGTTTTATTCAACGAACTCGTGTAATAATCTTTGTTTCTGGGTTCATTTCATCACTGGATTTGAATATATAGCTATGACGAAAGATTTACTTTAAGATTCAAGACGTTGTAGTAATCGTTATCCTCCTTTTTAACAAGAATTTCCAAACAATGTTAGTCTGTTTTGTAATTACGCAATTTAGGTACTTAGGGCTCCTGCCCCCGTATGCCAATCTTTTGCTGTCAAGTTATATTTCACTGCCCAGTGTAATTTCTTCAGGTCAATGTACAATTTTGTACCACGTGATCATTCTTTTTAGACACTTGACAGCAAAATATGCGCGAAAACAAATTAAATGACATCATAATGTCACTATTTAGTCACAAAATAACTATGAGTTAGTATGAACTGACCATGATTTAAAACTTTGCAGTTCACTTTGCAGTTCAACTTTGATTGGCATACCCCTGCTGAGTACAAAACAAGGTCAGTAGTGGCTACTAGAGGCAGCAGCAACAGCCGCTTTTCAGCACCTTTTCAACCGACTTGACGATTGACTGACTTGTCTAATTTATCATGCCTGGCAAGCTTGTTCATCGAAGTAATGAACGTGGCCCAGGTGAAAGCAGATAAATTATTATTGTTTGTACTGTTGTCGTTAGTCATCTATAGCTTCGGCAAGTGACCAGTTTGCAAGAACCCTTATATCATGAATTTATTTTTTAGCATTCTATTTTATACAACAAAGTAATCTCCATGCATAGTTTGTAACAAATATGTAAGCGTTTACAACGTCAGCTGGCGGTACGATGCAAATTGGAAACTCAAAGAATATTCTCCAAGTTTCTGTAAACCAATCAACTTTGAAGGCACTCCGCTTTTTAAGGATTCTTTGCTCTTTGAGAGGTTTGAAGAACTTTAACAACATATTAGAACTATTAAAACGGCGATGGGTTTGTGAAACACGTTATTAAAAAGTACCTAACTATAAAACGAGAATATAGCTATATCAATTATTATTATTAATATTAGAATGCGTCTCAGGCTACGCCAAGAAGTTTTGTGTAAAGGTTGATCGTGCCTAGAGGTTACAACTCCTCTGTGCGAGGCTGCTCCCGAGCGTCGACTGCTTGCCAAGACCTTAACACCAGAGCCGTGTGCGCGTGCGCCGCGATGACGTCATACATTCAGAGACATCGGTGCGGTGGTGCGCGCGCAGCTCTGACGAGAGCAGCCTAGTCTACCCCTTTACAGTGACAAGTCTATCAAAGTTTTTGAACCATTCACCTAAATGGAAATAAAAACCCCCGCTGGAAAGTTAAGTCGATACGCAAAGAACATTGAAGAACTGAAGTTACTTCTTATTTTTAAGAGAGGATATGTTTTCCCGTGACTTTTTTGATATAATTAAAAGTATACCGAGGGTATGGGATATTATCCTAGATCCGTGCTTTAATTAAACCTCCATATTAAATGAGAATCCGATCCACACGCCGCGTGTATTCAAAGTATTCATGTCCCAGTTGCTTACACCAAGGAGTGATAATCGTATTAACAGTAATAATACCGTAAACGCTATTTTAAGAATCTCCATGTTACTTAGACGTATATTTGACAACTTCATAGCACCTTATTCAAAGGATTTTGATATTTAATAACCAACCTACCTTCCCAACTAGATCTAGGAGGATGACTCTGACAGAATCACCTAGTTATATAAGACGATTCTAAATGATCCTTGTGATTTTATTGAATAAAGAAATTTTGACTTTGACTTTGACTTTAATAGTGAAAAAAAATGTGTACAAAGTCATTTGTGAATTACATGACGTGTAGAGCTGATGCCGAACTGTATAGGCAATGGATCAATGTAATACTACTTATACAAAAACATTTATTTTTATCTATTCCTTTTTTAGAACCACATCCTAAGGTGTTGTTTTAAAAAAACCAAGTTCCATTCCATAAACAACTGGCCAAACGGAAAAAAGGGAACATTAAAAAAAGCTTTGCTGAAGACAAAACAATACAGCAATCATGATCAACGCATGGACAAACAAATAAAGTAAGTCCTACGTTCTAACCACTGACAATGCCACATCCACCATAGAAATAATCATGTAATTCCATGGCAAAACCTTTGCTGTCACTTATGTTGAATACCGTCCTGAGGGCGTCTGCGGCATCAGGGGTAGCCAGTTATGCACTAATTACCAAACTAAAGGGCAAATTGAAATATTCAACTTTTAGATTATTTTCAACCATTTATTTTTATCATCATTCTGAGGCATCATCAGAATCTGACGAATTACAACCAAAATGATATCAGCGCATCGCGGCACCAAGTACTACTGAGGTACATTAATCTGCGAAGACAAACCAATTAAATGTATTTTCTTCAAGACGATAATATTCGTGGTGTGGTGAACACTACTGTTTATTTATTTTTATAATCAAATGTATATCTTAATAAATAATATGTACTTTCACCTACCTACTTTACTTACTACCCATACCCATACCTACTACCCATAGTGGTAATTTCTTTAGAAATTGCACCTAATTAGTTCCAATTTAATTTCCCTGAGAGCAACTGCAGGCATCGCTGACATAAGAAATGTTTGATTGGACTCTGCAAACGAACAGAGTAAACAGATAGAAAGCAATGAGCAGATAAGTATTTATAAATAAGTAAAATAGTTATTTCACTTGTATGGGCATCGCATGCGTGGGAGTATCTCCATAAAAGTTGTTGCTTTTTTTTTCCACTGATTTTTTTTACACAAGCACAAGACGCAGTTCCTAAATGGATCTTGGTTACCACTACTATCTATCACTACTCGGAGAACGTTCACTGACTGTTTCTGTCTGTCTCATGTGCTGGTTGGCATCTCAAATTGGAACACAGCAATGCGATCATTAAATTGTAGCAACCTAGCAATCATATTTAATTACGACAATTTCAATGGCATTTAGCTATTTATTTAGACTTAAACGTAGCCATAAATAAGATCTACAAGCTTAATCACAACCACTTCATCTTAAAATAGGCAAATCAACGCGCAAATCAAGAAACAATAGCGATAGGATTCGCTTGACAAATAATCCGCTAAGTGTCAGGGTTCGGGAATTAGACCGTCCGGTCTCCCGGGAAATCCCCGAGAGCGCAGAATTAATCTGCTCGTCAGTGCTGGCAGTGCTGGCAGTGCTGGCGGCAGATTTGGATGAGAAGTCCTATGGTAAAAGCGGGACTACATACCTAAAAAAGGAGATAATAAATCTATTTGTCAGGTTCACAACTCCAAAACTATCTGAATCCTGAGCTGTTTTCTATAAAGAGTTGAAAACTATTTTTTGTGAATAAATTGTTCTTAAATGTCGATTAAAATGACTCGATAAAAAGTGAGTGATCGTAACGAACATACTTAACCAAAATTACTGAGAACATGTAATTCAAGTTGCATTCATCTGAATGAAAATGTATTAGCCAAATTACTATTTAACTAATAAACTCTAGGTTTAGGGAATAAACTAAAGAAATCTCACTAGGCTGAATCGTTGAAAATCGAAAATATTTTAGTAGAACTCCCCGGCGGTATCATAAACGTGGCTTCACTTAATTATTTCGTCGTTAATCGAAATAACTACATTTTTGAACTTTCAACTACGAATACTTAGGTTTAGGAGACCTGACATTATATTGCTAAGGGAATAGAGAATGTCGTGTGGGATCGGTCACGTGATTTATCATTTAAATATAGTCAAAAAGTTCCATACATTTTGATTAGTTTCACGTGCTTTTGATGTCATGCACATTAGCAACAAGAATTCAGCAAATACTTATGTATCAGAAACAAACCATTTATTACAAGAGTTACTCAGGTGCCTATATAAATATTTACCTAAAAATAGAGGAGCAATTCTCTTAATAAAATCTACAAAAAAATATTAGGATTTAAAAAATATTTGGGATTTTATTAAGATGTTATAAAAGTCACAAAGTGACTAGACATTGAAATAATATCTCAATGAGGTTTACTCCACATTACTTCACTCGCAGTATAGTGTGCATCCAGAACTGAGACCGATATTGGTCGCGTGGAACTGGCTCCTAGAATCACCTAGTTATATAAGACGATTCTAAATGATCCTTGTGATTTTATTGAATAAAGAAATTTTGACTTTGACTTTGACTTTGATTTAAAAAAAAACACCACCGCCGCCGCGCCCGCTCCGCCCTAAATAATCACGACATTTGTTTTTGACTCACGTCTACGAAAAATTATTCTAAAAGGTAAAAATTTATGGTAGTGTACGATATTTTGAACCACGAAGTGTTAGAAACAAAATGAAAAGGTTCAATATCCGAGATCGAGGCATCACTACGGAGGCTGTCGCGCGAACACTAATGAATATTTTATAGTGGGGGTCGGGGGTGTGCTGCTCGGCGGAAAATCAAACGGAATATTATTCAAACATTTTTATTGTTACCACTCACAGCCTATTTCATTGAAATAAATTAAAATTACAGCGAATTAAAAGTATTCATAGTATTTAGCTACATGAATGCAATTAGTACCTATACATACAATGACGTAAGAGGGTAAATAATGTTATGTTTTGACTTGCAATGACTAGATCTTTAGTATTTACCTACCACTGCAGCCAGTTAGCAGCCAACGCGCTGGCCACTTGACTGGCGTCTGACCGACGCAACGGCATCTAGCCACATACATACAGCCACATAAACAGTTTGTCTTCTAAGTATGCAACTCGGTGATGGAAAACCTAACAAACAAGTGGCACGGTTCGTTGTGTACGATTACGAGTTTGTTCCAGAACAGCAAGCATCACCGTACTGTTTGATCCCCAACCCCAACAACTTGGAGAGCGCCGCACAACTCTCAAACATCACATTCCCACTCCAACTCCAAAGAAAAACACGCAACTTATTTACCGAACCGTTTAAAAATAGATAGAATTGTAATTTGAATAATGGTCGATTAAGCAGTGAGCGTTAAAGGGTGCTCGAGGGTGGGGGTGAAATAACATTAATTTCACAGACGTTTAACCGACAGAGCGGTTTTTAAATGGATATTTTACGTCTGTGACGGAATATTAGTTTTTTGGAATAATTTGTGGTCTTTTAGAGGAATATTAACACTACCCATGTTTGAGAGGGGACAAAAATGATTTAGTACTTGTTTGGTTATAAAGTTGAGTAAAAGATTAGATGTAACTGATTTATTGGCATCTGCTATATCTAGAGCCAATTTACATTTACATAAGTACATAGTGAAACACTGCATAGCAACGACAACTGCATGTGAAAGTGAACGCTCTGCAATCTACACTCTACACTCTACTTTTTTAACTCGCCAACTTACTGTGTATGTAAATTGGATACAAAGCTTGGACGAACTTTTGACTAACCCCCTTAATAAGCAAATATTAGATGCTTAAGTGGTACCTACCTACTTTTAAAGGACTAAAGTCGTTGAGCTTTTTTTATAGTTCATTTCAACAACAGAATTTAATTCGATATAATGTATTACGACGTACTCGTAAGCCCTTCAGCACCATTCAGAACCAGTGCTAAGAGCTCACCGTTTGCTAATGGGTCCAATGTTCGCAACTTCAAGAATTATGTGCTCAAAATCGATTTATAATTTGTTCAGCATACGTTTATCACACAACATTCACCCTTATCGGAAACAAAGCGGGTCGCAACTTCGCTCATTAAACACCTCGCACCAACTACTACTTATTCTATGTCTACGCTGTACTATCTGTCGCATATTCCATGGCACTTCTATACTAACTGTGGGTTATTCCATGGAGCTTGTAGTAGTAACTGTTGCGTACGCTGTGAGCGCCGGCGGCTCAACTGTTTCCGTGATACGCTATCGCACTAATTAGTCATGTGTAGCTTCGTATTAACACATTATTAATACGCTGCTAGGGCTCTACGGGAATGTTACTGGTTTGGTATATTCTGCACTGCGTCTCTGGTATTCTTCAGCAGTAATGGTACCATCAAGGTATACTGTAGGTACTTTTATACCACAGTGGCTGGTAGGTCATCACAGGCCACTGTGTTGTCACACAATTAGCACGCTTTATGGACCTGTGGTTAGTGTCATAATCTCATAGGATGCGGGTTGCTATAATTCCTGGGTGAGGCTAACACCTCATCCAGGAATAAGTATCATCAATGTCAGAGGTCATCTTGAGGTTTTTACGGCTTTTAGAGGCGTTTCGTGGTCTTTTAAGAGGTAATTTGAGGGCCGTACTATGACGTTCTCAAACTTTAGTATACGTTGGTCCAGAAAATCATAATAACCCAGCGATCAAAATTTTAAGTGAACACTGCTTTACCCAACGCGCAAGTTTAGCAAGCCAGATACTTATACAAGTTATTTTTGTCAAAGAGACTCCGTTAAAATGGTGAATTGAAACTCGAGTCATGTGTTTACCATTAACTAAACCACTGGAAATTCGTCTGCAGTAAGTCCTACCTACAAATAGACCAAGATAACTTGACCTCTGTGAATAGGTTTATTTTCCCCGCAACGGCCTTATATTGCCTGTAGAGCAAGAGGAGAGGAAGGTCTGGTTAGGTTGGTAATGTAAAGTACAATGTATCGCTTTACTGTCTCTTGTTGGTAGGTACTTGGTCACATGTTGTATCGAAGTATTGTGGAAATAGATTGTTTACGTTGTCGTAAGGGAAGTAGGAATTTATAAACGCTGAAATAGGTTTTATAGCATCTGCATAATGAAATAAGTCATATTCTAAGCTAGATTATCAAATAGAGACCTAACGAAAGCTCTAACACAATGTGTTGATAAAAAATGTTGTTGAAATGTAGCGTCACAAAGATGGTGAGAGTTAGTTATGAGTAACATAACATAATGTAAAAAGTGCACCGAAATATCGACGAATAATGTCACGGAATCTTGCTGAACCTCGTTTCGATTGAAAATTATGTTTTGCCTTTTTCTGATAAGTAATCTCCAATTATACGGCATCTGTACCGATCATTGAAAAAGCAGTAAAAGCGCTGACTCCGCAAACAAACCACGTATTCATTAAAGCGCGTTGTCTTTGAGCGAAAAAGCGGAAAAGCAAAAAGAACAAAACTGAAAGCTGTTTTTCACTTTCCGCTTGTTGAGTTTTTGCTTTCTGATAGACATTAATTGGCGAGTATTCGCTTGGCTTCGAATAATTGCTGTTTTTGCGATCTTCCGATCCCGATTCAATGACTAGGAAATACTGTGGCTTCAGCATGGATTCCCACACGATAAGTGTAAAACTATTTGCTTGATGCAACGAACTTATATTGGTCGATGTTCAAAATTTGAATTAAATTCAAAATCATGTTAAACCTAAACTAGCTGATTCAGTTTATTAGTAGCTATACTTAATCGCTGGTATCTTTTAAAATAATAGGCATCAAACAAAGTTCGTTTTATCTTAATTTCCTCTCAAATTGATTAAGGTTTAGTGAGGCAAAAGTAAAACAATGTCATGTACGGAATAAAACGCAAGATACAAAAATGTGTAAAACAAGAAGGGAAAAATAGCTACCTTCGTTATAGGCACGTTACACAACATCCATCGGTAACATGAACCTCGCCAATAAGCTGTGCTCCGCGGTACGGAACCCAATTAAACGTGGCGGTACTTGTTTCTTTGCTCTCCGATGATTTATAGCCGCAGCCTGCGGAACCCTGATAAAGTCTAATTAGTTTATAAAATGTCCTTGATTAGCAAATTAAGGAGTAATAAAGTTGGAAATTGAGAGTTATAAAAAAGTCGTTAAATTAATTGATTGCGGTAAGTATACACATTCAACACTTTGTGAAGTTGCCACTCGCGCTGACTCCCACATCACTACTAATACGATTATAATGACTTGATGATTGGCTATTTACTCAATAAATCAAATATTAATTTGATAATTTATAGCAAGATTTCTCAGAAAAAAGAACTTTGACCCAAATAAATGATCAAAGAGTCTTGATTAGGTTTCGTCAAGTACCGATAGATCTGAAGGGATGCTTGTGGTATCTGGGGACCCTATTGAGCTTCTCTCTTTAGACCCTCAGTGGATTGACTCTTCAGAATGTACTAGATACCAAAAGATTCCTGTCCGTATCTGGGGACTACTATAAATATACTGAATCTGTTTAATTTTGGTTCAATATACCTCGACAAAATAAATCAACTATAAATATATTTTTCACCCAAACTAATAGTCCACAAGTACAAGCTTTGCTTAGTTTGGGTCTAGAGGGCGTTGTGTGAAATGTCCATGAATATCAATATTTATATGAATATGAATACCTACATAGAAGTAACAATCAAACAGAACAAACTCTATGTTTGTCATCACACAAAATGTTAGTTCTTAACGGAGATCGAACCTGAACCCACAGCCCCAGCGCGGAAGGCAGAGCTATGCCGGCTGTGTGTGACACGTCCTGTCTGACACGCACGTACTTGTTTATGTTCATATTACATAGATCTCGGCATAGGTACCTACTAATCCTACTAATATTATAAATGCGAAAGTTTAGATGTTTAGATGTTTGGATGTTTGGATGTTTAGATGTTTGGATGTTTGGATGTTTGTGTTTCAATCACGTCAAAACTACTGAACCAACTTGGATGAAACTTGGCATATATATAGTTCGTAACCTGGATTAACATATAGGCTACTTTTTATCCCGAATAATTAGCAGGATCTACAGGATAAAATGAACGAAAAGGATTAGCAGCGCCAATTGGCAAGAGGATTTCATTGTCATGTCATGTCACGTCAGTTTGACAGGGCGTAGTACTACCTCTTTGGTCTAACGACTAGCGTTTGACATTCCAGTAGGTACGAGTTCGGTGTAATGAGGTGTAATGTCAAGTTCCTCAAAGTATCCGCTCGGTACACGCACAGATAATAATGTTCACGGAAACTGTAGACGCGTACGAAGTCGCGGGTAACTGCTAGTAATGAAATAAAAGGAAGAAGTTTTCTAGAACAGAGTGCTGGTAGTCGGTGGGTACAGTGTGGGTACATACTGTAGGTACGAGTAGGTCGGAGGGTCCCGGACGACGCAACTTTTGTCTGCGCGGCGTTGTTCGAGCTAAGGCGTTTTTGAACGACTGTTCTATGGATCAAGGCATAAGAGTTTGGCGATCTAGTCTGCTCTTAAGTGTAACTCATTCCATCGCTTTTTCTCATAAACTTAGCTCTATATTTTTAGAAAAATCACTACAAAGTAAAATAGGTACCTCCGGTGGTGGTACTTCTCCGGACGAGCTTCTTCACAAGAAACTGTACTACTGCTGTAAATTGGTATATCCCCACCAGTTGAGATTTCAGTTTTTTTTTCCAGAAATTCCCACCAGCGACGTCGTAGCATGCTACGATGTAGCAGTGGGGATTTCTGGATTTTTTTTCCAGAAATCCCCACTGAGTCCGTCATCCCTATTAAGGCATTTTATACTTATCTTTATAACGTTATACCGTGGAGCACGGAGAGCTATAATAACTCACCTTATTAACTCGAGCCCTATATCTGGCAATGGACTTCTTCAGGCTGAATGATGATGATTGATGAGGAACCTCTCTCCGCCCGTGCCTTGTCCCGAGGGCGAGTTAGCGCCCAGGTGCGGAACTTGCCCGTTGTTTGACACTTTGTAGAATTTATTCCGCCCGCGAGTCGACGCCCGAATTGGCCCGCAGCCGCCCCATGACCCACGCCTTAATTGCATCCTTTATTATTTAAATTAACTAAATAAAAGTAAATACCAATAATAAAGAATAATCACTTGACTTTTATTATGAAAATATTAATGCTTTTGCTAATTTTGTACTTTCGCTATCACTTTTGCGTTTGATTACAATTTACTTTATACGAACGTACACTGATATATTTTTTAACACGATATTAAAAATAACATAACAATGAAGTCAAATAAAAAAATGAAATATAATGGCAATAATTTAAAAACCAAGTTCATTATACTTTAAAAACCAACAGTAAAATAATTCAAAGCTAAACTAGCGCATAAAGACAGAATCACTCCCCGAGCGCTCTTCTTGTCTGCGATCGCTAAATATGCTGCTACGAAATATGCCACTGCTACGAGATATGCTACGAGATACGCTACAAGCTCTACGAAATGCTACGAATGCGGCGGATGGCTACGGGTCTGTTCAGACGGACTGCAAGCAACTGTAAACTTTATGACCTACTTATTTGAAAACCGTAACTTTATACCTTGAAATGTCAAAGTATTACTCGCGCGCTGGTGACCTATGGGATAGTTAGTACCTTTTGTCAAGTAATTACACATACTCTTCAGACTACTTAGTGCTGCTTGTAGGTAAAATGGTACTGCAACGATACCCAAGTAAGATATACATTCGCTACGAACCAACCATTAATTAAAACCAACCATTTATGGTTACGGTTTTGGCGTAGCATCCTCGAAACTGTCTACCAACAGCGTGACCACGTGAGGTCCGTGTTCAATGGATGGTTCACTTCCATAAATATTATGATCCTAGCATGCAGTCGACGTTCAGGTTTACTGCAGTCATGCGAACTGCACGAACAACACTGCGTTTTTGCATCTTGCAGTCAAAATGCAGTCTGTCTGTATAAAATTGAGTGAACTTCAGTGTTTAAGGTTGAAATTAGTAGTCAAATATTTAGTTTGTCTTTGTCACAACCCACGGGAGTTTAATGCAAAGATTGTTGGTCTTAAGTATTCTAGTTGACAACTTCGGTGTACTTAGTGTTTGTGGCTTCTTCTTGGTAATTTTCATTTTTAATAGCTATATCAGCTACATTTTGGTTTAGTCCCTAAATGGTTTCGCATTATGCAAATCAACCTTTCATTGGTCAAGTTATAATGCTCAAGACATGTCACACTTGGGGAACCATGTCAAGGATTGACATTTGGAGTCACATCACAAAAACTGTCGTTGAGTATTTTTCCCAATGAGTCACAGTGTTACAAGCTGCAACTTTTTTACAGTTAAATCCCCAGTGAGACACAATAACTCTCTGTTTTTTTTTTTCAGTAAGTACCTGCTATATTTGTGTGCCATGGTGACTATAAAAGAACCAGTGACACGTGGAAGGAAAGCCGGAAGGATGGAGTATAATAACATTCCGTTCTGTTCCGCAGAAACTCGCTGCTGTAGTCGGTAAGGCTTCAACCCCACATGTCCGCATGATGCAAAACTGTGATATCAAAATATCAAAGATCTAGAAGGAGTAGAGACAATCAATCAGGTGAACTGGCAGCCAAACGCTTGGCTATCTATGAAAAAAAAAAAATAGTTCTTTTAGTATTCGAAAAACCAGCTTATTCCCATCGAGCCCTCTGCTCTTCTTTTTCTTTGACCATCTTTGATTTGTAGCAGTTCGTCTCATTTTTGAGCATGCCTTTATACTGGTCCCTTCTTAATATTTCTATAGGAATAAGTATAGAAAGTCAATCTGAAAATGTAAGTAGGTTGCCGTAAAACATTCTTACTTAAACTAAATTACACAATAAGTCATGTGTTTCCAGCTATGGTTTATTTGTTTAAAAAAATATTCTACAATGGCTTACAATCATTATAGATTGGTTGATCGTACAAAGTATGGTTTGATACCAAAGTGTGGCTCCATGCGTGCGTATGCAGTCGCAGCCTAGTACCGGAAATGACGTAGTTGCGCACCTGCCGCCAAGTGCCGTCAAACAAGTATTACGACCACCGGCGGCGGTTAAAAATGAGGAACAGTCGGACGTGGCTCCAGGTTTGTAGAACTGTTCGCACTTACAGCGCGAGTGCATGTCACTTACAGCGCGAGTGCATGTCACTTACAGCGTGAGTGCATGTCACTTACAGCGCGAGTGCATGTCACTTACAGCGTGAGTGCATGTCACTTACAGCGCGAGTGCATGTCACTTACAGCGTGAGTGCATGTCACTTACAGCGCGAGTGCATGTCACTTACAGCGTGAGTGCATGTCACTTACAGCGCGAGTGCATGTCACTTACAGCGTGAGTGCATGTCACTTACAGCGCGAGTGCATGTCATTGTGGACGCATACTGCACCATCATATTATCTTTAAAACATTTTTTTTTTGTATTATGTTAAAGCCTTTTTTGTCGCTTCGCACACGAAAACGTTTGGTGCGTATTTTGACAGGGTCTATAAGATAGCATTTACCAAATTAATTTATTAGTGAAATATAGTTTCATGTTTATCATAACAAACTTAGTTATGTAAGGAACAAACAAAAAAAAACGAGTACTTATCACGATATTAAAGTTATCTTAATGAAATAAAATTCATTTTCACAACTTTTTCATACCTTAAGGGCGGCTTGCACCAGCATCGCTAAACGCGTTTAACTCTTAAATAGTATTTAGCGAGTTGTCAAGTCATACAAATACGTCAGATTTAAATCGATTTAGCTGTTAAATACGTTTAGTGATTCTGGTGCAAGACGCCCTTAATGACTAAGTGAATTTCCCCAGAAACTTGTTCGTCAAGTTATATATACAAAAGACCAAAAACTTGACAAAGTAAGTGATCCATATGACGCGAACAAATTAAGGCGTTACGTGGCTCGGTGGCTGCGGGAGGGGTTAGAAGGGGTGAGGGGGGTACTGTGTATTTATGAAAGGTGTCATTGTACGCCGGTCACGTTCGACAACATGAGTTCCGAGTTGTGGTTGCACGCACTGAGGTGGTTACACGCCACAGCTTCTATATAGCGCCAACAACCAGTAGTACAGCTCCACGTGAAATAGTTTGTCGGGGAAGTGCGATACTGTTACTGCCATGCCATGCACAATGTCAATACTTATTTATTGGTAGAAATCTTTTTACAGGTAAGTGTGTCAAGCCTCACTGAACCAACAGAATGGTTGTACTTATCGGTACAGAGCATGCCTTAGGAAGCAGGTTATATTAAGACTATTCTAAATCCTGCTTCAAAAACTACAGTGCATATAGCTTAGTTAGGCCAGTAGTGAGCAAAAGCTACACTTAAATAAATAGATTTATCTAGAAAACTCGCAGTTTGTAGAGCCAGTGCGTGCGACCTTCACGTGGAATGCACAGACTTCAATAAGCTGGTTCATTATTGCGCGTTGTGTTGTGTTGTGTGTGTGTGTGACACACGTATGTACGACTGTATATCTTTTACACAAATAAACGCAAACTTGATTCTCGAAATAAACGTGGAATTCCCTGAAAGAACAGTTTGCAAATTTGAAACGATTTTGATAACCAGCAATTTAGTACCACAGGCAACTAATCGAATGCGATGCAATAGCTGCAAGTACCATTATCATCGCATAAATATTTGCATGATCTGTAAATACCATGGCAAGCACTAGTACTTGTTGATACCCACAAGTCACTGAAAATCCATTTCTGTAGACCGAGTTGCATAGGTACCTATGATTATATAGAAACCAGCCCCGCAGAAAAGATTTTTAAAGCAGTTATCATTTTCTGCAACAAATTAAAGGTTCAGAGACAAAACATGATTACTCAAGATCCATGACACAAGGGCAGTTCTACACTGTGTTCAGCAGTAGTAGGGCTCTTTGTGTGCGAGCTCGTCCGGGGAAGTACTACCACCGTGCCTATTTCTGCCGCCAAGCAGTGATTATCACAGCAGTGATAATTGTGTTCCGGTTTGAATGGTAGCCACTTAACATCAGCTTGGCTATCGGCTTGTTCCACCATTTAGTTGTATAAAAAAACTGTGAGCATTACACCGCAAGGGTTGACGAGGCATAAGCCGCCGAAGCCTGCTCATTAGCGCGTGCAGTCACGTGCGCGCGCGCCTGTAACTTGCACAACTCGCCACAACTACCTTTATCTTGCAAACGAGAGACGACTCTGGAGTTACCGTGAAGCTACTGCGTTACTCATGTTGCGAATATTTTACACAGACATTCTACATTGGTGCATGTTACCAGTCTGACGTGTGTTACAGAACTGAGTCGTAGAGTAAATGACTGGTTGACAGGTCCCCCACTAGTCACACCCAATAAGGCCACAATGAGACTCGCTGTAATTTTAACGACATGTAATTTTTGACGTTCATAAATAGACGCAGGGGATCCGCCAAGTTTGGCAAAGCGCAGTATTAGGTACAGTATGACTAAAACTGACCTACTAAAAACCAACGAGTGATGACAAAAAATTAGTCTCTCGTGTGCTACCACTCAAAGCAACCACAGGTACGTAGTAGTTACAGTTCTTAGACTAAAACTTGGATGCTCTATCGAACAAGGTGAAACTTTGAGCCCGGCCGAGGCGCGAGGTGAAAAATCAAAAAGAAAGTGCCAAAGTTCGGTTGTTAGCCGTAAACGTTATTGAGGGAACGATGAAAAGGCTTCTTAAATAACGTCTTAATAACACGAGTTTTAAAGTTGGTTCATTCGAAAGAAGTTTGGAGTTTCACGAGCGAAGGTCGATGTGTATTTATGATTTACGGAAACACTTTTTACAATTAGTTTGAGTTTCTGTGATAGAGTTTTCTTTTGATATAAAAACGAATAAGTTTATATTTATTTATTTAATGAATTATTGCATTTAGGTAATTGTGTGTACAGAAAAGTTAGCCAACAGTAGCCAACTGCTTGAAATATGATAAGCTTAGTTTTGAATACATTTTTAGCCATATGGAAAAGAAGGGCGTAAAAATCTGAAAGAAGCGCTTCCAAACAATTTTAAAAGCAACATATCGTCACACCCCACGCAATTCCATTCTAATTTACAGCAAATAAATTCACTTTAGTCGCTCACGCGCACACGCGGCTAACGAAGCGGCCAAACTATTTTGTGACACCTCGATCGTACGCCCCCAATAAAAGCAATATACCAGCATAACCCTCCACCAATCCTCTAGACCCCTCAACACCAAACCGCTTGTACAAACCACAGGTCACAATAATCTGGTCAATGAAGTTAGCATCATAACCCTTAACCGCCACACCTGAGCTGGCAACCTGAAGAAGTGTCAAGAAGTCATAGGTCTGTTTAACCTGGCCGGTGAAGTTGGAAGTTTCCGCGAGGGAGCCATCGTCCAATGTGATTGAAGCGCGGGGACTTAGATTCGCGATTGGATCTTCCGATAATGAGCCGGGGAATAAATACCGCGGTAGTACCCGGCCCGGCCCGACCCGACGGGTGATATCGTCGGAATCACATTCCGTATAAACATGTTTTTGGTTATTTTCAGATCTCCCCGAGGTGGGCTCAAGATGGCGTGAATTGGATCGGGAGCAAAACCAATCAAGAACCTAATGAAAAAGTGAGTTCAATGTCCTGGCTTATAATGAAACTAAAGATTACATACTGCTTATGATAAGATGCTGCTTAGGTAGGTACTTTAATTGTAAGAGGTGTATACGTGAACCAAATAGGTAACAACCTTTTTCTTTAAGAAAATTCAGATGAGTTAATAATAATAACAAAGTTTATGCGACTTTGTTCAAAACGAAATCAAACAAAAAAACTTTGTCGTACTAAAATGTATTCATCCTGACAAAAGTCCTAGACAATAATAGCCAATGATATTTCCAAAACATGTACAAAGTTGCGAACTATCGAAACAAAGAAAAAATACGGTGAATTATTCAGGAAGCGAAAGAAAAATCGGGAAAACTAAAGAAGTTCGACGGACGGCAACTTTCAACCCCCAACTATTTATTTATTACGCTACTGGGCATTAATACTTACCTTTTCAAACTATCAAGTACACTATACACCTTCTTCACCTCTCCTGAAGGTTCAGAATTGAACGAGTTTGAAAGTTTATTGTTGTTAAGTCCTCACACCGTCCTCAAGTTGGGCCCAAATAAACATAATATATTTCGCAAAGTACAGGTGCTAGGATTTGTTGTAATATTCAGTTTAATTACAGTTTCTTGTTGGAACTACGCTAAGGCTTATTCCTGAACAAAACTTGGTGTGAATTTACTCAGCTGTAGAATCTGTGCTCAAAAACGTCATAATTGTGCTTGTTAAAGCATGTTAGTTCAGCAAATTGAAGTACCACGGTCTCACAAGTGGAGCCGTTCACACTTTATCCCATTGCTGCATCGGCAGTAGAGCAAAGCAAGGGTAACTTATTAATCGGATCGACATTTAGTCCGACTTTCATGAAAGAAAAGCCAATAGTCAGGAGTTCACCTCACACGACATTTGAGATGACTCTCAGTCTAAGGTACCTACACCATGAGTGTACGTACGTTCATTACTACCCTACCCAGTGCGTACGTGCTCTAACAGCAATTAGGTTCTTAAAAGCACGAGTAGCTTGTGAAGTAGTTGTAGAATCAGCTAGTTAATCCTCAAGTAGATATAACTGGCGAATAGCTACATCCCACATCTCGAACTAACTGAAACTGCCGAAGTCCGAGAGCGCAGTAAACTAGCCAGAGACAATGTAAAACGCAAGTAGAAGCGCAGATACCAAAATAAAGTTCAAAGCTTTTGCACAATGTCAGTGCTCTCAAATGGTGTAGAAAAAATCGGAAAAAATACAGACTTTCTGCGGTCGAACTAGCAGCAATAATGGGATTTTCTGGCCATGGGAAATTCCAATAAACTTCATGATCGAGCTCTGGTAGCTTGTTTGACTGCATAGTAGTAGTATTGAGAAGTAGTAATGCTTGTTTAACTGTCGCTTGGTCTTTATGTACTACTTACAGCATTATTACTTTCGCTAGGCCGAAAAATAACTGCAACAAAGTAGTCACAGCGCTCGCTCAGTAGAATTCGACCTGATTTACTGCATTATTTTACACTGCTTCAGACATTTAACGACGAATTTCAGGAAGTTAAACCGCGTCGCCTGTGAGCATGCTCCCGCGGTTCTGCATTCTCAAACTCCTGATCAAACGTGATTTCATTTAGGAGTAATCAAATTGGTTTTCATTTTATTTATAACAATTAGGTATACTTGCAATGATTTTTTTCTCGTTTTCCCATCCGACCCACTGATGGACGAGTCGGTGGACTCGATGCAAATAAACCAATATAACCAATAAATTTAATAAATTGTGCACTACTGTGTCTTGATCTAAAATGTGAAGCATTAGGTAGAACAACAGTATTTCGATTGTCGAGCCATTACTGGGAGCTTATTATGTTGATTCGGCAGTCGAGCCACGATCGCGCAATCTGTGCTCCATGTTTACTGTTCCCATTGCCATTGCCTTCCATCGAGACTTCATACACCAACCGGTTACTTTTTGTGTGGCCCAAACCATCGTAGCAACTGCCTTATAAATAATGCCATCATGATAATGTACCAATGACGTGCGTTGAACCATCGATAGCTTCCCGAGCTACACCCTACTCATTCGGTTAATTTGTAACTCGTTGGGAAAAAAAAAACTAACCAGTCACATGGCATTGTTACTCGTTGCATCTTTTATTTTTGGTACTGTTCCGTTGTGTTTGGTTGAGGCTTTTTCCCAACGAATGACAGTGTTACTTGTTTGGTGTCATCATGAAAAATGTAAAGGGAAAATCCATTTGAACGGGTTTGCAAAAGGAAAAAGAATCTTAACCCTAATTTGGTCCGACACGCTCATCCAATTGATCATACTATATAGGGCTCCTTGTCTTTAAAGCTGTAGAACGTGGCATGTATTACCAACGATATCATGGAATATCGCGGCATGTGATAGCAACTCGGTCAAGCCAAGCCTAAAGATAACATTGGAGGTTATACAAGGCAAGTCGCGTTCAGAATTACTTTAGTGGGTAACAAAGCCTTTTACTTCAGCCTCTCACACCTTGGAGGGCATTCGCGATGAGCGCGCAGACGGCGCGGCGCGGCGGTGGCGCGGCGTGGCGGTGGCGCGGCGTGGCGGGGGCGCGGCGCCGGCGCACACTCCTCGATTTATTCGTTTTGTTTCGATCGGCATTTGTTTTATGAATGTCCAAGATGTTGATAGTCGTGGCTTGCGAACACGCCGAGCGTGCGCCGCCGCACCACGTTTCACTGAACGGACACTACTATATTGATAAACTTAGGATGCACTGTTATAAGTTGGAAAGACGCATGACCTCGTAAGTCATGAAACACCTGGTTTTGGATAGATTATTATTACAATAAATTATAATAAATCTACTGACAACCAGTCCAAATTTTTTTACAGGCAACCTTAGCCACTGATCAACTTAGAGGTAGGTAACCTTACTAAAAAAAAGAATCATGCAAAATCACAATAATTACTAGGCGTAGTCTATATAAATCTATCATAATTATAATTTGATTTGTGTGTAAAAGAAAGGACGGCATCCACTTGATATAGGCTGCTATTGCTGGGCCTAAGCCTTAGTAAAGTATTTCCGTATTCCAGCGACAGTAGGTACCTACCGGTAAGCAGATCCGGAGTCTCAGTGGCACTTCATACACTATGCATTCAAAGCCGAATCCCGGCAGGAGCCTGACGCGGGACTTAGGACTCATTTACATAGAAAGCAGGCTGGATTTACCAGCGCCGCAGAATCATGAATTCCTAGTAACAAAGTTTAAATACAAGCATACCTATACCGTAACCCATACTTAGCTGGTGACTTTGGTAGAGTGGCTTACTATTAGTAGAGCAGGCTCTACCATAGTAGAGCTCTAGTGTTATTCGGAGTTGGTTGCACCCGAATAACACTAGAGTGTTACTAGTGGACTATTTGCTAACTTTAAAAATATTAGATTTAAAGCAGTAATTTACATTAAAAAAATGCTTTCTAATCACATGTAACTTTTGAGGGATATCTTCAGATTGATTGGTAAAATTAGGAAAAGAAAAAAAATATTCGGTGATTATTTATTTTTATATTTTCAAATGACCAGTTTTCTGCGTAAATATGGATTGTCTAGTCGGACCACAATGCTGGAGGTGCCGAGCACAGTTCTTAGTGCAGTGTGTCCCCTCCGGTACCCGCGAGTACTAGGTACCCATAGCGAGCTGGGGCTTAGTTGCTGGTCTAGGATCACGTCGAGGCTGACTGACACATTTAACTTGGGATTTAGAATTGTGTTTTTAAAGAAAAGTATATACTTAGGTATTTTCTATGATAAAAAATATGAGACATTACATAAGGTCGCCTATCATCAACTGGTAAGCAGTTATCTCTGTAATGTCTAACCTTACAGCACCCGTAACGATGGTTTTAGCGTGAAGGGCCGTCCTACGCTTCACCTTCCAGTTCCCAGTTCGAGGACCCTTGCTTCTCTATTGGCTAGCAGTTCTGTGAGCTATATGATCTGCTCATTGCCACAACATTTTTAAATTGCCAATGTAAAGACTTTTAAACCTAATATTCGAGGCACACGCAAGTTGTCGAGTCTTGCATAGTTAGTAGTTGGCCAGCTAGTTAGTGCTTGCTTCAACAAGCACCAAGCTCGACGTGACGCTCTTATTGTTTACTTCCATACGTGTGCCTAGTTTGAACTACACTGCAGGAAAACTCCTCTATTATCTAACAGTAAGTCAGAGAAAGTGAGATGAATCTAAAATCTGATCTACAGTAATGGCTTTTGCAAGATGTTATACAGTGTTTAATTCTAAACCTTACAATGCTGACCACGATATTTCCACCTCGAAATGTTTTCATATTCATAGCGAACACTGAACCAAGCTTTAACAAAAGTTTGACAAAAAACGCTGAGCCGAGTGAACCCAGTCTGTCAGCGGTACATCACATCCCAATAAATAATACGTACACATGTGTGCGTGTAGATACACAGGTAGGTAGGTAGGTGCAGGCATTCATAGAAGGATTAACGAGCCGGCGATAGTGGGGCCTCGCGCCATTAAAAGTGTTAAAAAGCGAGGTTCGATGTGCGGCCGGGAGAGAGTGCAAGCGATACAACGTGCTGTTACAAAAATATTCACTTTTAGAAATTGCATTATATCTCGATCAGTGCTAAAACCAGTAGAGATTTTTAAATTTATATCTAGGAAAATATAATGGACTGCAAGCGTCCAGTTTTTCAAACAGTGAAATATGTAAAGCCATTTTTTATCTCTACATATTATTTCACTGTTTGAAAAGTTTCAAACAGTGAAACTACTACTCATCAACCATCCTAAAATCCACCGTGTTTCCGTCTGAGATATCTCGAATTTTCCAAGTATAAGGCCCAGGTGTTGTATTTTCTCGCTGACAGTGTGGCCCCACCCTACCTGAGCACTATATTTTTTGAGGCAGGCGCCGCGCCGTTGTAAATGGTGAGCTATAAAAGGTTGAAGAAAATTGCTTGTTAACGGTCATTTTGAATAATATACCGCTATTAGCTGATGATGGAGCGGATTCTTGAGGAAAGTTCAAACGCACTGCTTGGGAGTGCTGCTTTTAGTGTTATTTAGTGCTTTTTAGTGCTGGTTAGTGCTAAAAGCATTATGAGTCATTATGACGCACGGGGACCTACCACGCCTGTATGAACAGAACTAGTGCATTATTACTGTGTTTCTCTATTATGTATTATTAATAGTACTTAGAGGTAAATCACTCTGAGTTTATAATTGTTGTAACTATTCAAATTAACACCTTTAAATTAGATTAGATTAGAAAATTCTTTATTGCACATAAAAATAGTACAGAGGCGGGCTTAATGCTATTTAGCATTTTCTTCCAACCAACCTTTGTGTAGTGTGGAGAAAAGGTAGTGCTAATAAGGGAAACTTGGTAGGGAGAAACGCCTTTAACAATATATAAAAAACCTTTACCTGGATCTTATTCAATAAGTGTTGTTTATGTTTTGAACGAGTCCAGCATCCATCGCACGAGGAACTTGTTTTGTATCACTCAGCAATTTTACCATACTTTTACTCTTCATACTTTTACTCTCAATAGTCAGACCCCCACAGACTTAGTTCCACAATAAGCGGCGTCCGCGGAGCTGCAGACTGTCGCGTCGTCGCAAACAGAGCATCCATCATCATCCATCAGTAGGACTACGCTCTCGAAGCCTTGCGGAGTTTCGTTACACGGGATGAGATGTTTGCGTGAGTTTTGCTGAACTTGTACCAATTTTTTTGAGAGTAGGGGCCCTCTGCTTATTTTACTATATTTTGTATTTATATACCTACTATATTACTATATTTCTGATTTCTGATTGTAATCGCGTTTACAAGGCGCGCCATGTTTGTTTGTAAAAGTATGCATACAAGGTATGTATATTTTGTAAATTTTGTAATGATTGTAAATAGACATAGACAGTTATTTATTGGCCACAATGGCAAGCCTTTTACTTGAAACGAGTGCTATATAATAATGTATTTATTTATCTATTTGGAAATCTTTGTTTATTTTTTAACAGTGTTTTATTTTTATATTTTTTAGTTTGGTTTTAGGTTTCATATTTTAGTTAGTGTTGTTCGTTGCTTTTATTTTATTTATTCCTTTGCATATTTTAATTTAATTTATTTTACCTACTTATAGTTCTTCTAAGTTCACGTCCTCATCTTAAATTTGGCTCTAGCGGAAGACCAGCGTGGGTTGTTAGCAACCCACAGTATGCTGAGCTTGGGTCCATTTTGCGACACAATTGCACACTTTGTAAATGTATTCTTCTTTGTATTATTTGTATTTGATTTGTGATTCTGTTTAGTAATTATTTTCTCTCTTGTTGTTTATTTCTTTCTAGTGTACTTGTTTATTTTAAATTTCTTGTGTGTCGCAAATAAATGTTTTACTTACTTACTTACAAATACTGTATTATTCGTAATTTTCTTTGTGAGTAAATGTTTTTAATAACTTACAAGGTTCTAATAAATGAGTTTACAAAACAAATAAACACCTGCGACCATGAAAACCTTAGATTCTCTTCATCATGGCTAGTCATCATCAGACCTTGGAGTAAGGACTACCATTTATGAAGTTCCAATACCATAAATAAGATGAATTAAATGTTTCAAACTGCAGCCTCACATTCATCACAACTGGTTTTCAGATCTGATGAATATCCTCATAACTTGGAAACAGCTCCACCAGTAGTTATCAAACATGGAATCACCAGATAAATCACCTTTTTTTTTTAGAAAAAACCACTTTCAAACTGGGGCCTTAATTTCAAAGCTACAAACAGACAGACACACAACGCCGTCAACCTTATAACCCCTCTTCCATTTTTCAGTCAGGGGTAGAAAATAGTCTTTCGATAGCGCTATCAGCTTACAAATGCTATTATTTCTTCAAAAAAAGCTTTAAAATAAAGCAATGATGAACCCTCAAAGCCTTAATTCCCGGAAGGCTTTATTAGTCGCTGAGAAGGCTAAGGTTAGGATAATTATCCTGATGAGAAGGCGGATCCCCTTGCTCCGGATCGGATTAGTCGTTTCCTTTTATGTCCGGCGTGATGTGTGGGTCAAGCTACACGTCAAGCAAAGTACCAAAAAGTTCTAATCGTACCGCCTGAAGTCAAAAGCCGTGAGTGTATTTCACTTTTCTAGTATCTAGCTACCTAGCATTGCACATGGCTTAGTTTGGAGCTAGATGGCATTGGGTAAAATATCTTATTTCCCAGTATATCTGGAACCAAGATTCTAAATTCATATTTTGACCTTCTCCCTCCACACCAGTGTTGCTTTTGAGTGAAATTATGATAATTTTGTATTTCGTTTGATGTGAATACCATTTGAACTGAGGGTGCACTCCTTCCCCCACGCCTTGAGCGCCGAGTCTGAGTCCTGAGAATCGAATCGAAAATTGAATTCGCAGTTGCGGCGAACACGGCCCGTACCCTGACTAGCGACATTTAGAAGCTCTCGGAAAGCCGATCAATGAAAAAGGTAAAAAATCATTATTTCTGCATGGAAATGTATGGGAAATACCATCATCAGTGAACTTTTACAGAGGGCAGAGGGGACGAACAAGTCAGACAGTTAGGACAGACAGCCCCCGTATTTCAATCTTTTGCTGTCAAGTTATATTTCACTGCCCAGTGTAATTTCTTCAGGTCACGTGGTACAATTTTGTACCACGTGATCATTCTTTTTAGACACTTGACAGCAAAATATGCGCGAAAACAAATTAAATGACATCATAATGTCACTATTTAGTCACAGAATAACTATGAGTTAGTATGAACTGACCATGATTTAAAACTTTGCAGTTCAACATTGCAGTTCAACTGAGATTGGAATACCCCTGCAGACAGGCTTCGTTACGTATACTGAGTCATATTGCACGTCAACGCTAGCTTGACATTCGAACGTTGTAGCGTCACCGCGCAGTGTATCTCGGATACGCTAGCTTACAGGTTGATAACCGTATCAGCCTGTTCATGTCCGCTGACGATAAGGCCTCTGACAGGCTCATTCCCCAATAATGAGTTAGGTATCTATCTATTCTCAGTCGTCACAATGTCCTCAGTGCCTGGCGATAACTGAAGATTGGTTAGCAGATGATGATGATGTATGAAAAAGCTTAATAATTATTTTTGTTCCTTAATTTATCAGCTTGCTTATCGTGTTTTCGTATAAGAATGTTCTCTATTTTCGAGCATGAAACTCGGACTCGCGGCAGTCCGGCTGATATTATGCCGCGGCACGCTGCTTCACGGCAATATATATCTTCGGTGATTTAATTTCCTCAGCAAAGCCAATCTCATTTGCGAATGCTGTGCAATAATATACCCTGTTTGGATCACGTAAGGTTGTTATTAAGAGTAATAAAGAATTATTGTGCTGATTGAGTTACTCTTTGTAGTGAAGTGCATGCTCTACGTGAAGTAATCTTGAAAATAGTGTTTTTTTTCATAAGTAATTCATACATTTCATAGCCAAATCAATACACGGGCTTTTTAAGTAGCTATCTAAACAAGCAAAGTATTAGCTATCTAGAAGCTACCTATAGATAAGCCAAGTACTAGAGCAACACAAAAAGAAAACAAACCGATTTTAGCCCTAAAAGAAGGACTTTATTTGTTATCAGACAGAGACAGGGTATTGCACGGTCCTGTTTCAGGTTACTAGATAGCTATACTAGAAGCAGGCTCTGTTGTCAGAGCAGCATATAACAATGAGCGAGTATCGACGAAGTAATCGGCTTGCCTCTTAATTGGCCACTGCTAAGTATTCTTTACGGGCGTTCTCTCCAATGGAGAAGGATTTCTTCAATAAACAATACTCAAATTGTGAGAAGAATTAATTGGTGTACGTTCAAAGGGAGTGCGAAGCAATACCAAAGCTTGTCTGCTTTGCATTTCGGTAATAAATTAAAAATAACGCGTAAATAATAGCTTTGTAAAATGACAATGCGATTTTCATTTCAATGTCATGTTTACTAGAATTTTTTTTTAGAGAAGTAAAACTTTAGTCATCTGGTTAAACCTTTGGACAATGACATTCAAACAACACATCCCTCGTGCTAGGGCTACCACATAGCATAGCTGCAGCAACATTCTAAAATCGGAACAGTTAAAAGTTTAGTTCACACTTTTTAGTCAAGAAAATTACGACTAATACCAGTATTTACAATGTTTATAATATTTACAAAATGTACATGAAACAGTTGAGCTAAGTATCTACAAACCGTTGCAAACGATTTATAGATAGCTCAACTGATCCAAACTATTAGTGGTCACTGTTTGTCACTAAAAAATATAATTTGGATCTAAAACGTAAAACGGTGATGAATAAAAATAATTCAAAAAGTCAGTACATGACAACCATAAAGTGAGTTTTCGATAGCACCCTTTGCTTAGTGACAATGGCCTTTATTTCCATAACTTTTTGTATGAACATGTTACCATAAACCCCAGACTCGTAATAACATTGTTTTAAATTACCCTCCCACAGATTAGAATACGCGAACCTCCGGAAATGAAGCTGTCTATTAGTGAGAATTGGATTAAAATCCGTTCAGTACTATCCGAGATTGCCTCGTACAGTTAGGGAGAACGCAAACCAAAGACAAAACGTCTTGTCGAACAGTTAGTGATGTGAAACTTCTCAGTAAAACTTTTTTAGTTACGATATGCTTCTTTTTATTTGCTGTTTTCGTTACTTGCTTATTTAATGAGAATCATCCTAAGTACTTAATAATATTATTAAGTACACTACATAATTACTCTATATTCTTATTTATTAAAAAACACAGTTTATTCTCTAGGTATGTGCGTATAAAGCAATGTTTAATAGGTAGGTATTAAACAATGCTATAATAGATAGGTAAACATACTTAAGAAAAGTCTGTCGTGTCAATTGATGTGAGTTTCGTTACAACGAAAACAGCATATGACGAGGAAGCATTCAGCATATGCTGTTTTCGTTATAACAGAAAATTTATTTTCACGTCACTAAGTACGCGACAAAACAGTTTTGTCGATAGATGTGCGTTGGCCCTTAGAGTAGGCCGGCAACTTTGCATAAGTACTTGAGTATGGATGATTAATCTTCATAAAATAACGTAATAATAATATCGCATCGTTAAAAAAACACCTAATTAATTTTGGTTATTACAAGTAGCTATTAGCAATGTAGTTACCACATTACAACCTTTACTTAGTGTGGGGCTACAGGGCGCTGTGTGAAATGTCCAGGAATAAAAACTATATTTAGGCATAGACAAACGTTTATTTACCACAACACAACACACTATACAGTAAACGACACAGAAATAAAACGAAATAGGTAGTACATATTCCAGAGTGATCCATGAAAAATATTTATAAACCATATTTATCTAAAGTAATGGAACATATACCTGTCTGATTGTTCACGGTAGCTTCCAACATTTTGAGTTACTTAACTAGCTTGTTTTATTTTTATAATTATTAAGCTATACACATAGTTTGTTTTGAAATTAATTAGTTGGTTATATACCAACTTGGAGTTAGCAAATGCAAGTAAAGGCAGTAAACATAAAATTATAATGCCGGCGTTGATTAGCACACGCACCAAAGTATCTCTCATTATAAAATAGTAAAAAGTTATTTTGTGATGGTATAATAAAACTTACAAAATAGCAGCCTCTCAACAAAACTCAATGATATTTTATGATTTTATTTTGAGAATTACTCCTAGTATTGCGTGAGATTGTTTAATGATAACATGTAAATAAATCATTTTTTGTCATATCATTAAAAGAAAGAAGACAGTTTCATATTTCGTGAGCTTTCCAGCATTATTCAAGAAAGCTAGTTGGCCTCTAAACTTGCAAGTCGGCTCGTGCAAACAGCAGCCCCGCACAAATCTTTCCAACATTACGTACACACAACTTAGAGCAACTTCAACTTTGCCGAGAACGTCCAACTTTTCCTAAGCACATTACGGCTCTATTTGCGTAAGAGCCGATTTACACACTCACCAAGTATAGTGGCGAGCTAAGTAGCGATACAATTACACTGCGCGGCAACGACTCCTCGACTGTGCGCGTTGTCGCATAACTGGCCTCTAATTCCACTAATTTACACCAGTTGACGCTCCGACTATGGTTTCATCGATTTGCAGCTTAGCTGGAACGTCACTGTGCCCAAACTAGTCCAAAAACTATAAAAAGCTATGGTTCAGCTGCGTTACAGCTGACCAAATTGTTAGTGGAATTGGCCCCCTGGAACTCTACTGCTACTTTATTTGCCACTGTGTACTTATGAGTGTGTAAATCGGCCACAAGGGTGCATGTTTTATGCGTGTGAAAACCACGCATATCTTATAAGAAGGGTTTCGTAAAGAAGTGTCGCGTGATGTGGGTCCCATACCAAACTATGATGATAAAAAATTACAAGCTTATTTGGCCGCAATTTTATGTTGTATTGTATCTTATAGATTCGACGTGCTATTTCTCTCGTCCCACGAAACTGACACATCTATTTTCATTCCAACTTGGGCCGAAATTGTTGTATTGTATTTGTATAATAAAGTGTGTCTGACTGTCCTTTTGTTTCGGTGAAACCGCTGAACTGATTGAAGCTAAAAGTAGCGCCACCATCGAAGCATTACTTGTGCTTTAGAAATGGAATTAAAATTATCTAAAAAAGAAATAACAACACACCCGAAACAAAGGAAAAGAAAACAATGTTTACATCGAATTTTCCAAAGTAATGAATGTAATCAATTAGTTGTAGAAAGGTTTTTAATTAGGTTCGTTCCCGTGGGGTCCACTCATCCCGGTATCAATTACAGGTTACAGGGCAGTTGTAGCGTCGCCGTCGCTCTCTTCATCCGATTAAAAATTGTAACGCTCCCCCCCAAGACTAACCTAATTTTTTTCTAACTATTTCTTATTTCTACTGAAAAACTAACTAAGTAAGAGAGAATATACTAAAAGACTAAAAGAGATAATAGATATTAACCTAAGAGAGAGATGAACCTTAATCGATTTAACCTAAGCAATTTAAACTAATTTTAACTACGTTGCTTTACTTTAATCTTATGACTTACAACTAACTTAATAACTAACTTATTCTAATGGCCTTGTGATCGTATAGTGGTTGTGATTAGGACGCCTACTTTTATGAACCGATAGGAACTCAGATACTTTAAAGGAATTATGATGAGATCTCGTTTAGTTAACCTATGAATCTACCTAATATGAAAGTAACGTTTTCCTATCTACACTAATCCTTATTATCTATCTAATCATTGCTAATAAGAGTAAACCGTAGGTAGAAGTTTAGTTAATCGCGAGAGTTATTCCTACTATTGTAGCCTGATAAATAAAATATAATAGATTAATTAAAAGATACGTATTATGTAAATCCTAGATAATTAGAGGCGACAGAAGTTATCTTAAGTAGGTACGACTCATTATCAATGAGATCCTTTCATGAATCTTATATAGAATGGAAGACCTAAATCTCAATTGTTTTATCAAGTACTAGCTTTAGGAAGAAATACATGTTCGGGATTGTAAAATATTTAGCTTTGCTGAAATACACGTAAATAGAAAAGCCATATTTCCTTTAGTAGAAACCTACTTATAAAAATTAATATCAAATATATAGAATGATTCTAAAGTCTCAGAATATAAGTTTATTATAACTTTGTTACTAGAATGATGTTAAATTGTGTACTATGAAGCTAATGTATTTACAATAGTATGTATTTACATTAGAGTGACGCTCCTCCATATAGAATGATTCTAAAGTCTCAGAATATAAGTTTATTATACTTTGTTACTAGAATGATGTTAAATTGTGTACTATGAAGCTAATGTATTTACAATAGTATGTATTTACATTAGAGTGACGCTCCTCCATCCGCGCCATCTAGTGATTTTCGACACCAGACTACGAATACATATTATTCACATGTATTCGTAATAAATCCCCTCTTCTCAGTACACTAAACTTTAGCGGATGTGTGATTAAGAATAGGGGAATGAGTAAAATCTATTTTTACTATTTCACTAAACTGAATCCAACATCAGTGCTACTATGGATTAACAAAGATCATGGAACTAAATTACCTTTAAATAACTTTAGTTACTCAAAGCCAAGATAGATCCATGCAATTTTATGCTGCAGCTAAAAGGCAGCTTGTTAGAGAACCACTTCTAACATCTGAATCTAAATTTAAGTAACCTTCCTAGTTCATGGTTCACTCAAACCAGTCTTTCTAGATAGCTACGACAAAGCCAAGATAAAAGCAATAGAAGTAGATAAGATCAGTCACATAGCTAATATAAAGTAACCCTAGCTAGAATCGGCCTAGGGTACTTCGACAACGGAAATGTCTAGCTTGACCACATATACTTCATGTAAATTAATAGGTATCGGACTAGATAGAATAGATCATAGACTCTTTGTAGGTAGTTATCATCCCTTTTCCATAAGTTCAGAATAACCACGAGACACGCGCTCTAGAGTAAGATAAATAGTATCTGTACAGACCTTAAAACATTTGAGAATGACTTTTCCTTATAGCTTCTCCTTCAAGCACATAGTTTGAGGAAACCAATCAGACAGGTCAGTAAAAGACAAAAGGTTGAAGTTAAATGTCACTATAAAACAAATAGTCAATGCAAGACTACAAGACAAGTAGGAATAAAGGTTCCTTTTAATTTTAATAAATACTTTACTGAATTTGAAAGATATAAGAGAGAGCTACTCAAGCTGTCTCAATGGCACAATAAATATTACCACTAGAATAATAAGTGACTTCACTATGATTCAATTTAAAGTTGAACAATAAAAGTAATTTGATAAAATTAATCTGATATGGTAGGTAAGACTACCTATTGTAGTGTATGCATCTGTTCTAATCCAGACTTAATATCCGAAGGTAAAATAAGGTAAAGTTACCTTAAGTTGTAAAAGCTTAAGTTTCTAAAATCATAAGGTTCAAAGTCTGAAATTCAAACTAGAGGTTAAAATCCTAAGGTCTTAAAGGTTAAAAGGTTTAAAGTCTAAAGCTTAAAAAGTCGCAGATGTTTCTAAAATTCGAATTTGTCAAATAATCAAAGTCGCTATCGCTTAACACATAGGAGATAAGACGCTGTTCTACAATGTAGTATGTACTTACCTAACTATAGCTCGTCTTATAAGTAGGTATGTATTATGAGGGTAAGTACATAGAAGTAGTCGTAACTAAGTATTGATCCTATCTACTAGTGTATGTAAAAAGTAAGCAAAATAAGTAAGAATATGTAATTAAGGCATTAAAATAATCTTCTAGGAAAATAGCTGTACTATCAAGGTAGTAAGTATGTAAGGACAAGTGTAGTATGTAAATATATAACTACAATAATTCTCCTTACTTCCATTGTTGAACGCAATATTAATTGAACGCTCATACTATGAAATATAAAACAAGTAATAAGAAACACTAAATATAACACACAATATCTCAGGTAAATCAAATAAAGAGGTACACACACATTAGGAAAAACATAAAACACAATATTTCAATTAACCAATTAGGTACACATATTCACAGTCAAGACTCTGTAAATTGCAGGTATTTGAAAATATAAAATTCCTCAAATTAATCCACGTTGAATCTTCATCTGGAACAAATGCTAAAGCCTAGGGAATCTTAACTCTGTAAACCTCTCCCTCCAGATCTCTTTCTTCTTGCTCCAGATCTTCAGGAAGTTTTATTCCCTACAAGATTCTGCTTGCTGTGAACCTAAGGAGAAATAACATCTAAAATCTAACTCACTAAAATAGTGCTGTAAACGCAGGTTTCATCTTTAAGTGAAAGGTTATTTATCGGATAATATAACTTGAATCGAACAAGATTACAATTATCCTAGAATTCCTCTGCCATTTTTGTACTTGCTGCTTGAACTAGATGTTTGCCCAGAACATGTATCGAGCAAGCTTGTACATTAATTTTCTATTCTAAAGATCCTGAAACAAACACACACTTATAATTCAAAGACTTACCTTGAATTCCTTCATGACGGAAACCAATCATGAATCTCGTACTATGTGGCTTTACCTTTCTCCCTACAGCTAATGCAAACCTATCCTACTTAAATACCTAGCCACATTTCCTATATCCATCAAGATGGAAACCTTTCTTGATATACGCACAAGATAACGCATGCTACCTTCCTATAGCTAAAACCCGCCCTATCCTATTGTGTACCTATCTTCCCCCTATTCTAGCTAGATGTGTAAAATAGAGCAAAACTAGAAGCAAGCTTCACATTTACATTTAATTGTGATTGTCATCCATCTTAGTGCAATGATGGATTACCTAAATATTCTAAAAAGGGAATGCAAGATAGTAAGTCTCGACTTTGTCCTATCCCTATAACTGTGTGCGTGTTTATCAGTCCAGTGGATTGGGTGGGACGTCAAAACGGACCAGGGACAATATTTTAGTGTGTGTATTATATACATATATAAATAGGATCAAGACAAGTCTTCTATTACTCAGATAGCGTGTGAGCCATACTGGCAGATTCACTTCACGACAATCCACACAACTGAGCTCAAGAATACTTGAAATGAGGGTCTGCGCTATTAGCAATCAAGTACTAATAACGTCCAGCTCGACCCAAAGGTACTGGACCTACCAAATAAAAGGCTTCAGTAATGTCACCGTTAGGTTTTCCAGCCTTTACCAGATAAACCTCTGGATTTCTAATGAAGCTAAGGTGTAATCTACTTTATTCTATATTGAAATAATTATTAAACCAAGAGCGTCTACTCGAAATAGTAGAATTTATTGCATGCATTATAAAGAAAATTAATGAATTAAGAAACTTTCAAAACATAACAAAATAATTAATGAATTTAAATTAAACCAATTAATCTCTATATTACACCTTGTTAGGTACTTACCAGGGTTTGTCACTGCCTAACCAAAGGAAAATTAAAGAAAATATTTAAGTTAACACCGAATTTAACCCCTATCACTTCTAGCTGTAAAGAGAAATCTTCCTATAGCATCTGCTTGACTCACTTCTAAATGCAAGATATCAGTCAGTCAGTCCCGCACAATGGTTTAGCAATCCTAGTTTGCTACAAGACATGTGCAATGAACCCAGGTCCATTTTGGTCCGACTGTCTGATCCTTGCCCACTAAAAATAGCATCTGCTTGAACCTAGCTACTTCTTACTCCTCTGAAATTCTCAAAATTAATGACCCCTATTTACAATTTGTACGCCTTTTTATAATCTATGCTTCCGTGCGTCACAAAGCCACTGCCTACTTCATAGTTAGTATGCGATCCACGTCTGTTTAGTTGCCTGCCGATTCGCTGCCTCCCGAATCACCGCCGACTCAAAACGATGCCTACCATTTCGTATCAAAACAACTTTTTATGATGGGTGCCATTCGTCCGGCATCCAAATATACCCCCAGATATAACTCAATGTATACCTAAGTTGGTTCATATAGTCTATAATAGTATTGTTCTTTTTGGATGTTTCTTTTGGTTCTAGACCGTTTTCTGAATGAAAGATGGTGTCTAAAGACACTAATAGCTTGTATCTACTCTCCTTGAAAATATCTACATTCTACGTTACGTTTTTCATACTGTATTTATCAAAATTCCCTACTGTGTCGCAATAAAGAAGCCGACCTTTATGAGATTCTGAACATAGATAGTTTAAAGCATTTACTACCAATTTATTCAGTTTCCAACTCTCAAATGTACCTAGATCTATCAATCTGATAGCCTATTTTGGGAGGGAAACCGCCTGACATTTTTATCAGAGCAATTCGCAAATGTCATTGCGAAATTGTAAATGAATTATTACTAAGTACAATTAGTGGATATAATTTAACTGCTACAACTATGTATACCTTCTATTATATTGAACCTTTCTAGATAAACTCGTACAGTTAATATTATTCATTCTTTATACTATGAAGTTAACGGTTGCTACAGATTCAGTATGTCTCACTGAAGATAGTTTCATCGTCCGGTGAAAATTGACCGAATCTAGCTAAATTAAGATTAAATTAACTAAATAATTTGTGGGATACCCAAGGAACGTGGACAGTCTTTCTGGACCGTTACAGCCGACCCCAAAGTTATACGAGGTGATTAACTTATGAACCGGAGTAAAACTTTCCCAAATTAATTTCATTAATTAAAATAAAACACAATTTTTTTCTCTCTTGAACAATCATTATTGGTACAAATTTTATTTGTTGAGTTCTAGTTCCAGACAAATATTTTGCAATGACTTGCACAGATTAGATCTATGCTAGCCATCACATAAGTAATGTTTTTTTTTTTATTTGATGTGTAAAATTTAAACCGAAACCCCAAAATGATGTGAGTTTGATGCCGTTTTATAGCTATAAACGAATACAACCACGAAATATTATCATTGCAGCGAGAACAATTGTTAAACTGTGTAACGGAAGCCTGTTGTGATCCAGACTCAATCCTAGTGATATAATGTATTTAGCTCTTTAGCCCGTCTATTGACTCTCGCAATTCGTAACTGAGTTTATCATACATCACCCTTCACAGTCCAAATTAGATCCTCAAAGGCGTGCAACCATAACTTAACATGATCGAACCATCCAACGTAAAACCGATCTCAAAATAACAACAAATTGCAATTCGGAGCATGTGCAGTGTGCTTAATCAGAACCTAATTTGTATAGTGTGAACTTGTATGAAATCAGCCGAAACTGATGAAATTGTCAACTGACCTAACCTAACACCAATAACTCCTTCATACAAATTGTTTGTCAAATGTAAAGCTTGTCCAGATTTAGAAATCAAAAAATATTGTCCTATTCCAAGATTCTGTTGAAATCTTGAGCCCCTCAAACAGTTAAAATTAACATAATTCTCACTCGTTCATCACACAATGTCTCGATCCCAAATTTTACTAAGATTCATTCAACCTTTCAGAACTCCAACATCCGTAGTCATTCATTATACCCGCAAAATCAACAGATCGTATAGAAGTAAGACTGTTAAGAAATCGGTACCATATTTGTTTATATTCATTTAGATATCTTTATGATTTAGTTACAAGTTAAATTCCTGAAACCCCAATTCAAAAGGCAAAACATGAACAAAAGAGGAAGAATTTGTAAAGGAACAAAAAAAAGGTTTTTATATCTTAGACGTCAATTACTAAATGATATCCTCCTTATTTGTATAGATTTGATCATTACCCATATTATACAAAATTATTGGTTAAAGAATAAAACTAAAAAAAAATTCAAGCAAATTGAAGGTTCCATTTCCCTTGAATACATGATTGATCAACCTGGTAATTTTTCGAACTATACTTGTGTCCTTGAAAACGGAACTATGTACGAAACAGAGATCAAAATTTGAATCATATTTCATATAAATAGAAATCTTTAGTACGCAATCCTGATAGTATGAAACCCCGAGATTCTTATTCAAAATCTCCCTACATAGAACCTACATATTACAACCTTCTTGCTATTAGTCACCAAGACATGATGAACAAGAAAATTCGAGTAAGTATACATAATGAGGGTAGATAAAAAAAAAAATCATTCGTGCACTCGTGTGCTAGCTTGTGTAACATTCACTACTCTTGATTTAAAATAAAATAAAAATGTCGTATTATAGTGTTTTTTTAACCAAGGTGGAAAAATATCCAGTATTATGGGACGTCAATCACCCGCAATACTATTCTCATAAAACGACAAAAATCCTCCGTCTCCTGGATGATATCAATTCTTCGCGCCCTCCTGCATTAACCATTGAAAAGTTGAGATTAATGCTTAAGCGTTACCGACAATCTTTGAAACCAACAAAGGTAAGTTCTTATTTCTATTGATATAAATGTAAAAAATTCAATATTTTGCGTAACAGCTTATACCAGAACCTTGCACGTAAGTCTTCCGAAGTGCTTCTAATTACACAGATTCAAGCATAGTCATAATTTATTATGTTAGAGTGTTTATTGTTACTTACTACATTTTATACTTACCTACCTACTTACCGCATTGCATAGTGTTTGTTTACCTATATACCTAATGAACCTTACATCTGTATCATTTAACATGAATTAAATACATTCCCCTTTTTTTTTTTTTTTAGCAAAAGAATGCCGCTGGACCCGTTATTGTGGCTACATCCGAGCCTAATCCAATGCCCTCAACAGTAGCATCCTCACCACCTCAACCTCTGGTTATAGAACCAATGATGACTTCTACAACTATTGTAAGTAATCTTTTGTAGTATTGGTAAATTTCAATATTGGATAAAGTAATAAGAAAATGAAATTCTGAATCCCTAAAATTACAAAGATTGTAATGTATCTAGTTATAGATTTAACTTCAAAAATGTGAACTGAAGTCTACGTCCTATCGTCCTAAAGTAAAAATGTTCTAATGTATGGATATTCTAATGTACCAAGATACTAACATTCTAATGTCCTAATATTGTAATATGCTATATATATTAAGTTTTCACACAAAGACAATTTTTTTTTAGACTACTATCACCGCTTCTTCCGATGCTGATTTCTTTTCGTTGGAGTTCTTCAATGACAACGTGGACTTATTTCCGGATTTCTCCCGAAACTAGTGAGTTTCTATTTTTTTTTCCTTATTTTTAACTTTCAACAGAATTTGCCCTCTTTTTTTTCTTTTTCATAAAAAAAATAATAATCTATCTAACGATTTCGCAATATCTTCCCCTTTTAACAAGGAACATTATCTCTTTGGTTTCAGGTTGCTGCTCACTTCTGAGTTCTAAGGTTGATTCCATTTCGCTATAATTATAAGTAAGTATTAATTAAATTAACAGTTTAGTATTTAATAATAGTTCCTTCTTTAGTTTCCAAGAAATGCAGATTGCTTCAATTACTTCCTTTACTTTGCCGTGTTTCGATAAACAACGAAACGAAGAACGCAAAAGTATTATAGTAGTAAACTCAACCTTCACCATAGGTCACCATTGGTCGGACGACAATACTGCCGGTCTGTGACCTGGTCCACCGTGAAAGCAAGTTCAATCCATTACGTCATCATAACCCTTAGCATACCCCCTTTTTATAATATGAAAAACTAGTACTATATATTGATCAAGCATTCTTTGGAAATTTCCCTCCTAACTCATTTGTATTATGTTTTAAGTCTTTGACTAGCTTCCTTAATGTATATTATTCAACTAAATATGCTAGACATTATTAAGATACTCATTTTAATAGTTCAACACTTGTAATTTATTTGTTTATTATTTGCTAAATACAATCATTCCTTTCCTTATAATTATTTGTTTGGTACTCACAATTACTCAACGATTTTATTTGTGTCCTTTTGTGTTTTATTAATTAGTAGTAATAAAATTATAACATATTTCTTTTTTTTTTCCAGATGCTCACGGTGTGATTTATTGATTATTTAAATTTAGAGGTTTGGTTTTTTTTTTTTTTTTTTTGACAATAAATATTGATATAAGATACTTTTCTAATGATGTGTTTTTTTTTTTTTTTTTTTTAAAAGCTCGAATTAGACTCTAATATTATGTTTATGGTTTAATAACTATTTAGTTTTGATTATTGGTAGATACGAGTAGTTCAATACCTATTAGCTAAAGTAAGATAATAAATTTAAATCCGATCCAATGATTATGTTATTAATTATGCTTTATGTTTATTAATTTTATTTATCAAGAAACTAAACCATCAAAAATGTGACATTTACTTATTTATATATTATAGGCAACGTATCATAACCTAGATAGATAGCTGTAACTTAGCTAGGGCGGGTGAAATCTAAATCTTATTTTTACGCATATTAGGTATAACCCAAGGTGAAAATTGTGGACAATTTTATCTAAATGCTTCCAATGTACATACAGTCTATCTGACCCTAGCTACGTAAAGAACTAAACTTAGTCTCGGATAATTATATTTATTATGATAATTATGACTGTCTTTCCTTTTACAACCCCATTTACATAGACACCATATCAATTTAATTATATATAAAAGACTATCTTTAGAGAATGCTAATTACATGAAAAGTCACACACGCCTCTGCCTAAGATAAGAACTCCTAAACCAAAAGTTCAAAGTTATAGTTTAAAGTTAAAGTTCAAAGTTAAAATTCAAAGTTAAAATTTAAAGTTAAAATTTAAAGTTAAAATTCAAAGTTAAAACTCAAAGTTAAAATTCAAAGTTAAAATTCAAAGTCAGCATTTAAAGTTGAAGTTCAAAGTTAAAACTAAAAGTTAAAATTCAAAGTTAAAATTCAAAGTTAAACCTCAAAGTTAAAATTCAAAGTTAAAATTCAAAGTTAAAATTCAAAGTTAAAACTAAAAGTTAAAATTCAAAGTTAAAATTCAAAGTTAAACCTCAAACTTAAAATTCAAAGTTAAAATTCAAGGTTAAAATTCAAAGTTAAAATTCAAGGTTAAAATTTAAAGTTAAAATTCAAAGTTAAAATTCAAAGTTAAAATTCAAAGTTAAAATTCAAAGTTAAAACTCAAAGTTAAAATTCAAAGTTAAAGTTCAAAAATAAAATTCAAAGTTAAAATTTAAAGTAAAATTCAAAGTTAAAATTCAAAGTTAAAATTCAAAGTTAAAATTCAAAGTTAAAATTCAAAAATAAAATTCAAAGTTAAAATTTAAAGTTAAAATTCAAAATTAAAATCTAAAGTTAAAATTAAAAGTTAAAATTTTAAAATTTAAAGTTCAAAGTAAAAATTAATAGTTAAAGATAAAGATAAAAGTTCAATATCTAAGGTTTAAAATTCAAAGATTCTAAAATCCTAAAGTAAGTATGAATAAATAAACGCAGTAGTAAAATAAACTTCTCTATGTTTAAGTAAGTCTAATGTAAATAACCTTTATATCTAGATCGTAATTGCTTAGCATCAAGAAGGTAAGTAACTGACGCAACTGAACGATTAATGTTGTAAGTATGTAAACCCCGGTGTAGTAAGTTGCTATCTACCTATAGCTCACTTTGTAAGTAAGAATGTAATAAAAAATAAATGAAAGTAAAAATAACTGTTACTAAGTATTGATATAAAGTATACTAAAGCAAACTTCTAAAAAGGTAAGTAGCTGCACTATCAGAGTAGTAGATATGTAAGAACAAGCCCAAATGTGATATGTAATTATCTAACTATAGTTCACTAAGTAGTACTGTAAAAATGGTGTACAATAAAGAGTTTTTAATCTATCTATCTATCTAGTACGAGGATAAGTAGACATAGAAGTAGCCGTCACTAAATAATGATTCTACCTACTAGTAATCTCCAAAGACATAGGCATTCAATAAACCAGTCAAGTATTAGTTCTTCAGACAATAGGTATCTCAGAACTACCCCTATTTTTATGCTAGACTTATTCCTCTATGAGAGTTGAATACTTATAACCTAAATTACCTACTATTAATTATATTACTAAAACTTTATTTTGTTACCTATTAGTTTACCTAATAGTTTACCTATTAGTTTACCTAATAGTTTACCTAATAGTTTACCTATTAGTTTAACTATTATTAATTTCTCAACTAATATTTTAGTAAAACTACTTATTTAAATTAAATAGAGTTAAGCTCAATCAGTCAATGATTATCCCACGCTAATATAATAAATGAACCTAAAAGTAACTAATCTGTAAATATAATTTATTTACTTACGACCTTTCTCTAATTCTTGAAATCTCGAATCTATAAATAATTATTTTGAAATTCTAAGTCATTTATTTACGACCCCCCGCTCATAAAAGTATAAAACTATAAATAACTATTTGTAAATCCTACATTATCTATTTACGACCCCACGCATTTACAAATATGGATGTCACTTAATCTTACCTCACCAACGCAATAATATGAAACTTAATTAATACCTTTACATTACCTATTTACTACCTATACGTATTAGTTTTGTCTAATTTAAACGAATAAAATCTAGAATAAAACTTCTAAACAGAATGAACTAAAATCAACCGATTGACCTAATAAACAGTTATAATCTAAATAAAATTAAGAAATCTCAACACAAAACCCCATCCTTTATTACGGCAACAAATTGTGCGAAAAAAATCGCACTATACAAGATTAAAGTAAGCAACAAATTAAATGAAACATGAATTTAATGGAAATAAAATATGAATTTAATAGATATAAGGTATGATTTGAATAAAAAAATGATTTAAGCTACTGTAAATAACCTAAAATCGATATCCTGGTCACGCGGCACCTAATCGTAACACTCCCCCCCCCAGACTAACCTAATTTTTTTCTAACTATTTCTTATTTCTACTGAAAAACTAACTAAGTAAGAGAGAATATACTAAAAGACTAAAAGAGATAATAGATATTAACCTAAGAGAGAGATGAACCTTAATCGATTTAACCTAAGCAATTTAAACTAATTTTAACTACGTTGCTTTACTTTAATCTTATGACTTACAACTAACTTAATAACTAACTTATTCTAATGGCCTTGTGATCGTATAGTGGTTGTGATTAGGACGCCTACTTTTATGAACCGATAGGAACTCAGATACTTTAAAGGAATTATGATGAGATCTCGTTTAGTTAACCTATGAATCTACCTAATATGAAAGTAACGTTTTCCTATCTACACTAATCCTTATTATCTATCTAATCATTGCTAATAAGAGTAAACCGTAGGTAGAAGTTTAGTTAATCGCGAGAGTTATTCCTACTATTGTAGCCTGATAAATAAAATATAATAGATTAATTAAAAGATACGTATTATGTAAATCCTAGATAATTAGAGGCGACAGAAGTTATCTTAAGTAGGTACGACTCATTATCAATGAGATCCTTTCATGAATCTTATATAGAATGGAAGACCTAAATCTCAATTGTTTTATCAAGTACTAGCTTTAGGAAGAAATACATGTTCGGGATTGTAAAATATTTAGCTTTGCTGAAATACACGTAAATAGAAAAGCCATATTTCCTTTAGTAGAAACCTACTTATAAAAATTAATATCAAATATATAGAATGATTCTAAAGTCTCAGAATATAAGTTTATTATAACTTTGTTACTAGAATGATGTTAAATTGTGTACTATGAAGCTAATGTATTTACAATAGTATGTATTTACATTAGAGTGACGCTCCTCCATATAGAATGATTCTAAAGTCTCAGAATATAAGTTTATTATACTTTGTTACTAGAATGATGTTAAATTGTGTACTATGAAGCTAATGTATTTACAATAGTATGTATTTACATTAGAGTGACGCTCCTCCATCCGCGCCATCTAGTGATTTTCGACACCAGACTACGAATACATATTATTCACATGTATTCGTAATAAATCCCCTCTTCTCAGTACACTAAACTTTAGCGGATGTGTGATTAAGAATAGGGGAATGAGTAAAATCTATTTTTACTATTTCACTAAACTGAATCCAACATCAGTGCTACTATGGATTAACAAAGATCATGGAACTAAATTACCTTTAAATAACTTTAGTTACTCAAAGCCAAGATAGATCCATGCAATTTTATGCTGCAGCTAAAAGGCAGCTTGTTAGAGAACCACTTCTAACATCTGAATCTAAATTTAAGTAACCTTCCTAGTTCATGGTTCACTCAAACCAGTCTTTCTAGATAGCTACGACAAAGCCAAGATAAAAGCAATAGAAGTAGATAAGATCAGTCACATAGCTAATATAAAGTAACCCTAGCTAGAATCGGCCTAGGGTACTTCGACAACGGAAATGTCTAGCTTGACCACATATACTTCATGTAAATTAATAGGTATCGGACTAGATAGAATAGATCATAGACTCTTTGTAGGTAGTTATCATCCCTTTTCCATAAGTTCAGAATAACCACGAGACACGCGCTCTAGAGTAAGATAAATAGTATCTGTACAGACCTTAAAACATTTGAGAATGACTTTTCCTTATAGCTTCTCCTTCAAGCACATAGTTTGAGGAAACCAATCAGACAGGTCAGTAAAAGACAAAAGGTTGAAGTTAAATGTCACTATAAAACAAATAGTCAATGCAAGACTACAAGACAAGTAGGAATAAAGGTTCCTTTTAATTTTAATAAATACTTTACTGAATTTGAAAGATATAAGAGAGAGCTACTCAAGCTGTCTCAATGGCACAATAAATATTACCACTAGAATAATAAGTGACTTCACTATGATTCAATTTAAAGTTGAACAATAAAAGTAATTTGATAAAATTAATCTGATATGGTAGGTAAGACTACCTATTGTAGTGTATGCATCTGTTCTAATCCAGACTTAATATCCGAAGGTAAAATAAGGTAAAGTTACCTTAAGTTGTAAAAGCTTAAGTTTCTAAAATCATAAGGTTCAAAGTCTGAAATTCAAACTAGAGGTTAAAATCCTAAGGTCTTAAAGGTTAAAAGGTTTAAAGTCTAAAGCTTAAAAAGTCGCAGATGTTTCTAAAATTCGAATTTGTCAAATAATCAAAGTCGCTATCGCTTAACACATAGGAGATAAGACGCTGTTCTACAATGTAGTATGTACTTACCTAACTATAGCTCGTCTTATAAGTAGGTATGTATTATGAGGGTAAGTACATAGAAGTAGTCGTAACTAAGTATTGATCCTATCTACTAGTGTATGTAAAAAGTAAGCAAAATAAGTAAGAATATGTAATTAAGGCATTAAAATAATCTTCTAGGAAAATAGCTGTACTATCAAGGTAGTAAGTATGTAAGGACAAGTGTAGTATGTAAATATATAACTACAATAATTCTCCTTACTTCCATTGTTGAACGCAATATTAATTGAACGCTCATACTATGAAATATAAAACAAGTAATAAGAAACACTAAATATAACACACAATATCTCAGGTAAATCAAATAAAGAGGTACACACACATTAGGAAAAACATAAAACACAATATTTCAATTAACCAATTAGGTACACATATTCACAGTCAAGACTCTGTAAATTGCAGGTATTTGAAAATATAAAATTCCTCAAATTAATCCACGTTGAATCTTCATCTGGAACAAATGCTAAAGCCTAGGGAATCTTAACTCTGTAAACCTCTCCCTCCAGATCTCTTTCTTCTTGCTCCAGATCTTCAGGAAGTTTTATTCCCTACAAGATTCTGCTTGCTGTGAACCTAAGGAGAAATAACATCTAAAATCTAACTCACTAAAATAGTGCTGTAAACGCAGGTTTCATCTTTAAGTGAAAGGTTATTTATCGGATAATATAACTTGAATCGAACAAGATTACAATTATCCTAGAATTCCTCTGCCATTTTTGTACTTGCTGCTTGAACTAGATGTTTGCCCAGAACATGTATCGAGCAAGCTTGTACATTAATTTTCTATTCTAAAGATCCTGAAACAAACACACACTTATAATTCAAAGACTTACCTTGAATTCCTTCATGACGGAAACCAATCATGAATCTCGTACTATGTGGCTTTACCTTTCTCCCTACAGCTAATGCAAACCTATCCTACTTAAATACCTAGCCACATTTCCTATATCCATCAAGATGGAAACCTTTCTTGATATACGCACAAGATAACGCATGCTACCTTCCTATAGCTAAAACCCGCCCTATCCTATTGTGTACCTATCTTCCCCCTATTCTAGCTAGATGTGTAAAATAGAGCAAAACTAGAAGCAAGCTTCACATTTACATTTAATTGTGATTGTCATCCATCTTAGTGCAATGATGGATTACCTAAATATTCTAAAAAGGGAATGCAAGATAGTAAGTCTCGACTTTGTCCTATCCCTATAACTGTGTGCGTGTTTATCAGTCCAGTGGATTGGGTGGGACGTCAAAACGGACCAGGGACAATATTTTAGTGTGTGTATTATATACATATATAAATAGGATCAAGACAAGTCTTCTATTACTCAGATAGCGTGTGAGCCATACTGGCAGATTCACTTCACGACAATCCACACAACTGAGCTCAAGAATACTTGAAATGAGGGTCTGCGCTATTAGCAATCAAGTACTAATAACGTCCAGCTCGACCCAAAGGTACTGGACCTACCAAATAAAAGGCTTCAGTAATGTCACCGTTAGGTTTTCCAGCCTTTACCAGATAAACCTCTGGATTTCTAATGAAGCTAAGGTGTAATCTACTTTATTCTATATTGAAATAATTATTAAACCAAGAGCGTCTACTCGAAATAGTAGAATTTATTGCATGCATTATAAAGAAAATTAATGAATTAAGAAACTTTCAAAACATAACAAAATAATTAATGAATTTAAATTAAACCAATTAATCTCTATATTACACCTTGTTAGGTACTTACCAGGGTTTGTCACTGCCTAACCAAAGGAAAATTAAAGAAAATATTTAAGTTAACACCGAATTTAACCCCTATCACTTCTAGCTGTAAAGAGAAATCTTCCTATAGCATCTGCTTGACTCACTTCTAAATGCAAGATATCAGTCAGTCAGTCCCGCACAATGGTTTAGCAATCCTAGTTTGCTACAAGACATGTGCAATGAACCCAGGTCCATTTTGGTCCGACTGTCTGATCCTTGCCCACTAAAAATAGCATCTGCTTGAACCTAGCTACTTCTTACTCCTCTGAAATTCTCAAAATTAATGACCCCTATTTACAATTTGTACGCCTTTTTATAATCTATGCTTCCGTGCGTCACAAAGCCACTGCCTACTTCATAGTTAGTATGCGATCCACGTCTGTTTAGTTGCCTGCCGATTCGCTGCCTCCCGAATCACCGCCGACTCAAAACGATGCCTACCATTTCGTATCAAAACAACTTTTTATGATGGGTGCCATTCGTCCGGCATCCAAATATACCCCCAGATATAACTCAATGTATACCTAAGTTGGTTCATATAGTCTATAATAGTATTGTTCTTTTTGGATGTTTCTTTTGGTTCTAGACCGTTTTCTGAATGAAAGATGGTGTCTAAAGACACTAATAGCTTGTATCTACTCTCCTTGAAAATATCTACATTCTACGTTACGTTTTTCATACTGTATTTATCAAAATTCCCTACTGTGTCGCAATAAAGAAGCCGACCTTTATGAGATTCTGAACATAGATAGTTTAAAGCATTTACTACCAATTTATTCAGTTTCCAACTCTCAAATGTACCTAGATCTATCAATCTGATAGCCTATTTTGGGAGGGAAACCGCCTGACATTTTTATCAGAGCAATTCGCAAATGTCATTGCGAAATTGTAAATGAATTATTACTAAGTACAATTAGTGGATATAATTTAACTGCTACAACTATGTATACCTTCTATTATATTGAACCTTTCTAGATAAACTCGTACAGTTAATATTATTCATTCTTTATACTATGAAGTTAACGGTTGCTACAGATTCAGTATGTCTCACTGAAGATAGTTTCATCGTCCGGTGAAAATTGACCGAATCTAGCTAAATTAAGATTAAATTAACTAAATAATTTGTGGGATACCCAAGGAACGTGGACAGTCTTTCTGGACCGTTACAAAATGTAAAGGCTACTGGTTTTTGTAAAACATAGTTTTTTAAAAATCTGAAAACGACAGTTTGCGTATCGAGAGCACTGACTGACAGTCTCGTGTTTATCTACTCTGCCTTTCTAGCTAAGTTGATAGAATTATGATACTTCTTATACTCGTACCGTAATACGATTATGTTTTTGTTTATTTAGTTATTTTATTTTTGATTACATTTATCGACAGGCGTCACAGCTCAGTCGGTAATAGCTCTGCCTTCCGTGCTGTGGGTCGTGGGTTCGATCCCCACCAAGAACAAACATTTGTGCGTGGAAAACATAGATGTTTGTTCTATGTCTGGGTGTGTATGTATTATAATTAAGTATGTATATGTATATGTATTTACAAAAAAAAAGTATATAAGTATCTAGTTCTAGTTCCCATATCACAAGCTTTGCTTAGTTTGGGACTAGAGGGTGTTGTGTGTAAAGTCCAAGAATATTTAATTTATTATTTATTTATTAGTCGTCAGCACCCTACTTAGCGGACATCAAAGTATCGGTCACCGTTTCCCGGAGAAGCAAAGCTTAAACAGATTACGCACGCGCTAACGCGCAATATCAGCCGGCACGTGGATACATGCACGTGCCGGATACCCATCGCAAGTACCCGATACAGTGCACTGCCTAGAATGTTTTGTGCATTTTAATCTCGATATTAAAAGGTTACACCTCTGCGTGATATTCAAGTTATCTGTGGGCAACGCGATATTGTTTATAATTTCTTTTTGAAATCAAGTATTGTATTAGTGCTTGAACAGCCCCCCTATGCCAATCTTTTGCTGTCAAGTTATATTTCACTGCCCAGTGTAATTTCTTCAGGTCACGTGGTACAATTTTGTACCACGTGATCATTCTTTTTAGACACTTGACAGCAAAATATGCGCGAAAACACATCAAATGGCGTCATATTGTCACTATTTAGTCACAGAATAACTATGAGTTAGTATGAACTGACCATGATTTAAAACTTTGCAGTTCAACTTTGCAGTTCAAATTTGATTGGCATACCCCTGCAGGAGCTCAATTCTAATAATTTACAACGGTTAGCGTACTATTCAGTCTGAAGTATGGTTTGATCGATATCCAGGTCTGCAGTAACCGTCACTGCGCAGCTGGATCGTTGTTCATAACATAAAGTCACATGAAAACGTGTACGGTTCAGCTACGGTACGTAGAATTGGGCCTGATCACTTTTTGTCATAAAATCGATTTGCGTAATTCGCAATATTATCTTAAAAAAAGGGTAATTCATACACAATCCGATAAATAAATAGATACGTCAAAGTAAAAGCCAATACACATGTATTCGGTGCAATCACAACGATCACATCAATACTAGAAAACTATTCTAAATATAAATAAATAAATAAATAAATAAATATTCATGGACTTTACACACAACGCCCTCTAGTCCCAAACTAAGCAAAGCTTGTAATATGGGAACTAGATGGCTGATAGAATACTTAAATACTTTTTTTTTGTAAATACATACTTATAATACATAGTAACACATACACATAGTATACATAGTATAGTAGTTGTTATAAAACATAACAAGGATCTCTTTAAACAGCAAAATGTACCAAAATCCACTACCTTCCTACAACTACTGCAGTAAATCCCTACATGGATTAGAAATGAAATTTAAACTTAAGCTAAGGTAGATAGATAGGCACTAGATATCATTTTACACAAACTCGTACTACATTCCAATGGTTATCGAGGTAATGGCTTTCGATATGGCAGTTCGGGTGGATATATGGCGTTCCTATCGGCTGAAGAAGCCCCCGAAGGACCCGAGGTGTCGACAAAAAACAAGGTGTATCCGCAACTAAATCAAATGCGCCCGAACACTTTCGAACCTGGGCTGGGGGCGCGGGGGTGCCACTAACCCCAATGGTTTTGTGCAGAAATCATTATTGAAATGGGTTTGAATCAACAAATATTTTGAAACAGCTTAGCACCATATGTGTTGTAATATATAAAAATACTAGCAGTTACCCGCGACTTCGTACGCGTCTACAGTTTCCGTGAACATTATATTATCTGTGCGTGTACCTACCGAGCGGATACTTCTTTGAGAAACTTGACATTACACCTCATTACACCGAACTCGTACTGAAATGTCAAACGCTAGTCGTTAGACCAAAGAGGTAGTACTACGCCCTGTCAAACTGACGTGTCATGACATGACAATGGAATCCTCTTGCCAATTGGCGCTGCTAATCCTTTTCGTTCATTTTATCCTGTAGATCCTGTTAATTATTCGGGATAAAAAGTAGCCTATGTGTCAATCCAGGCTACGAACTATATATATGCCAACTTTCATCCAAGTTGGTTCAGTAGTTCAGACGTGATTGAAATACAAACATCCAAACATCCAAACATCTAAACTTTCGCATTCATAATATTAGTAGGAAGTAGGATAGGATAGGATATTTAAAAGACTATGACCTCCTGCCACCATGTCGTTTGTTTATTTTGAGTTAAAGTTACTGTCGAACTAAATAGACTAGATAGTTGACGTCATAATGCATATTTTTTTTAACAAATTCTTAATTTAAAGTAGGTAAGTACACATGAAATCATTGAGTACCAGCGTTTTTGCATCTCGATTTCACGACTTTAAGCTAAATTTTAACTTAATAAAAGTTTTTTTGGATAAGAGTCTGATCCCGGAGATTCTGCTGAGATAAAAACACCAGTTTGTTTTCATAGAACAATTTATTTTACGAACGGAGGCCGCTCAGTTTTTTACTGCTAAGTAGCCTAGCATCTCCTTAGCACCAGCCGGGACGGTATCGATACGCATATGAGGCCGTCGCAGACACCACACTGTTTCAGATATTGTTGTCTAGAATTAACCAATCATTTTGCAAGATTTCAATCAGGCATTGGTATAAAACAAAAAAGAATTTATTTAAAAAAAAACCTATCAGAAACTCGTGCTAAAACTACCTACTGATTTTTTCTGAACCGAAATCTAGTGAAGTCGCTGCAAGCACAAGATTAGGTCTCCTAGCAGACTATAACTTAAATACGCATGTTAGTACTCCATACTCAACAAAAAAAAACTCCAGATATACTTGTGCAGATCAACTTAAATAACCCAAGAATTCGTTTTTTTTTTGTTTTTTTTTTTAGCCTATTGTGTCCCACTGCTGGGCAAAGGCCTCCCCCTCTTTCTTCCACTCATTAAGGTCCATCGTCTTTAAACCGATTATAATATAATAGGTAAATATACTTAAGTGTCTATTTTGTAAAATGTTCGATGGCCTATTTCATTTGAGCTTGGTCCCAATCTCAAGGAAACAGATTGTTGTAGGTATTGTAAGTGTAAGTAACGCGGAGGGGACTTGTTCCAACAATAAATGGGCCCCCGAGGCACGCGACCTCACTCACAGCGCGGCGCGGTCGGAGGCGGGGACAGACAGCGCTCTTACACACAACGCTACCATCGATCAAACTGTGCCAAAAATATGAACTGCAATTAACTGCATCACAACAGCGTCAAAGTTTAGTCACTTGTGTTAATACTCATATCCAGTTTATATATTCTACGAGCACTCGTTAGTGATAGACGCAGCTGAATGGACGTGTCCAGTGAGATAATGCATTGGTACAGGCAGCAGTAATTACAACAGCTGGTGTCTTATTTTTATAAATAAATAATAAAATACTCATGCACATTTAACACAACAGCCTCTAAGTAGTCCCAAACTAAGCAAAGCTTATAATATGTATTATTGGCTTGTTTATTGTTATAAAACTATGCCGTCTGTCGGTTTGATAGCGTGAATAGCGTCATACGACAGTGTGGTATCTGTAGAAGTGCGTCAGGCACTCGTCGTGACGCGTGACTCGGGTCGTGACAGCGCGGCGCGGTGTGACAGCGCGCTGTTGCTTTGTAAATCAGTCTCTCTCTGCGGGACGGTCGCGGCGCGGCGGCGGCGCGGCGTCGGCGCGGCGCGTCGTTCATGTGTACCCAGTGTACCTTTATCTTCGACGGGTACTCATTGATCTGCAATATACTTACATCTTGCTATAGGAGATAGAATACAATGATAGATAGATAAAAACTTTACTGCACACACAGAAGAAAGAAATTACTTACAAGAAAGAGAGAAACATAAAAATAGAGAGTACAATGGGCGGCCTTATCGCAATGATCTGATTTTGGAAGATAAATTAATGTCATTTAGGTAGGTACCTAATTAAATTAAATCGAATACCCAATTTTCAGTTACCTATTCATTTCATTGCAAAGTATCAAACTCTATAAGCAATGCTTCAAATCATGTTTTTAGCTTTCGTATCCTTTAAAACTTGCAAAACTTGTTTCGCTAAATTAATATTCGCATACCGCCAATAGCGAGCCTCCTGTTTATCAAATGTCAGCATTCCATCAAATCCCCGCAGATCCACCAACCGCGCCTAAACCTGTCTAATAACGTGAAAAATATCATTTTCATCCCCCCGCGATAGCCTGGGAATGCGACATACGATAACGCGAAAAGGGAATGACGAAAATGACATTTGGGGAACAAATCCATGTCTCCGCCCTTCACTCAAAAACCAACCTTACCCCACTCATTTAAGCTTCAAATTCTGGTGATGGGAAGCGAAGCATAACGCCAGTATGACGGTAAATGTAGCGTGCAGTGCAGTTTTCGGTCAAGAGCCACGGATCTTATTATGATAGTGAGTGCTGAGACAATGGAGTGTGCCGGAAAGTAGAGGGCAGCACTGCGGCCCGGCTGCGGCCGGACAACTTTATTTTAAAGTGTTACAAAAGTTTACTTAAGTAGGTGTGGCTACGATTTGTATACAACCGAACCCGATACGCATTATCTGACTGATTTTATATAATTATGAACCAAAGTCTGATGAAAATTGATATAAGATGCAAAGACTTTGAAGTATAACCTTCAGCACAGATAATATAAACTTAGATTTGGCTTTGGACTCCAGAACTCTGATAATGACTAAGATAAATACATTTCTAAGTATGGTGAAGAGAATCTAGCGAAACTGCACAGAGTGGCAGTATCTCTTGGTTTTTGATCAATTCATTATGAATTCCGAATGTAATATAGAAATGTGGCACTCCAGCTTTTAGTAGTGTTCTAGTCTTGTTCACAAAGCTTATTAATGAGGTCACAGACAGTTGACTCGCACACTTGCACTAAAAATATTTCAAGTAGTTTAAAATAACTACATCTCAATATATTTCTGAGGGAGATAGATACTCATCACCGATTTTGGAAGCGCTCCAATAAAACTGTATGAACCAATTTATCTGTTTTCACACGCTGCCATTTCACTACTCTTGCTTTAGTGGCAATTATGCCTGGTTCACACTTGAGCAAGTGAAGGGCTAGCTACGATGTGAGTTGAACCGCGCGCCGGCAGCACTGTACACTGTACTTACATAGTGAGTTGTCGTTGCCGCGCAATCAAACTAATAACTGCCACTCTCTGTTTTTGTAATGAGAACCAGATATTACCAACATAGGAAAACTTCTAGAACCCGTGAAGGGTCTGTGGGATGTAGAATGCAATGGGGCATGTAGGTATTTTGATTTTTTAAAATTGCTTTATTGTTTATCACAAAGGAAAACTAATTTCATCTAGGTCAGCGACCGAATATAACGTGGTTTTTTCAAATGAAAAAAAAATCTGACAGGAACGTTCTCGATATACTGTGAACATACTGTGTTTTACAGTCAATTGGTATTTATTTGTGTGGTCAAGTTAGAAGACAAGAGTTGCGTGCCTGGATGCGACACAGAGCGCACAGGGGAGGCGCGGCCGCAGCGCGCTGCAATCAGGGCACGCGGGCCGTTTCCATAAATTCAGATATCGGTAATGAGATCTACGGCTAATTAGCCGAATAATTCCAACTCATAATAATCGCGAGGGTTTAATCGCGGGACCGGTTCAGGGGTTAATCATTGGGGCTCAATTAGGGCTCCTTGCAGTCCGTGGGCTCAAATCAAATACAATAGGGTTTTAAAAACAAAAAAATATAGATGATATTATTCACGTAGATAATTAATAAGGGGAATTACTGATAGGTAATTAACAAATAAATTAATTTACTTATAGTATAATTAAATTTATTCACAAAGAAAATTATGACTAATAAAGTATTTACAATATTTATAATATGTACAAAATACACATGAAGCAGTTGAGCTATCTACACACCGTTGCAAACGATTTATAGATAGCTCAACTGATCCAAATCAGTACCAATCGGAAGCGTGCCCAAGACACTGGCTGCATTGCCGCGCTGAATAGCAATGCTGATTCGCTGGCCCAGATAATCACCAGCCCTCGGGTCACGCGTCGCTGCGACTAGACGCCCTGCAATAATTTTGAAAACCCGGAGGGCCTCGGTACCCCACGGACCCAGAGTCTCGACCCCAAGAGGTACAAATGTGTAGGCCCTGTCGAGACCCGCATACTTGCGCCTCTTGAGATCCTCGGCCGAATCTGCTGCCGCACCGGCCCTAGCGGATGTCCTAGACAGATGTGAAGGAGCAAGGGTGTCGACGCAAGTAGCGTCCCACACCAAAGGCCTTCCCAACTCCCAAGGAACAAGAGTCATACCGTCAGGCCGTTTACCATCGTCACGCAGCAGACCATTCGGCTCGAGAATGGCTGGCACGTTCACGCTGGTAAAAGCCCGGCGGATGATATCGTTAAGGCTAGCGTGACGGGATATCCGACCGGCGGCTCTAGTGCACGATAATCCGTGGTGACCAAGCTGTTCGACAGCCGTACCGCACTGGCAATGATGAGGCGCACAGCACCGAGCACCCAACCGTAGACAGGTTGCAATACGGAACGTGACAGGATCCATTAGAGTACCAGTGTTATGAGAGGGAAGAGCTTGCAACCAAAATCCTGACTCTTTTTTAGAAACGGCTAGGAGACGGGCACGATCTGCGGAGCTTGAACACGTTTGTAACAGAGAGTTCCGTGTTAACTCGCACAGAGGCCCGTCCCATTGCCGTTGAGCCGAAAGTGATTTGGGGAGAGCAGAATCGGGGCAAGCTCTATGCCAATTTAGTTTAGTTTATAATTTAGTTTTATAAAATTCAGTAAACAAAATGACTCAATATCCAATGAATTAATTGTAGCGCGCAATAATAAAATAAGATACTAATATAAAGTAATGTACTAATAAGGTATAAATACTTATATTAATAAAGCTCACAGCACGAGAGCACTGTTAGTTGGTAATATTGAATTTGTTTAAATTAACCGGAACATAACAGAGCACTTAACTAACCGCGTTCAAACGACCTAATGCCCGTTTCACACAGCAATAGTAATTCTGCGCGGATAATGCGTGTGTTGTCACCGCAAACCTTACTGTTTAATGAACCTTCCTAATACTTTAGTAGTTCGCTCCGAACTTATCTCTCGCGATGTTACCAAAAAAGAACACTAAAAAAATTTGCTACCATTTCATAGAGTTTCAATGACTTTGTAGTTCAGCCAAGACTGGTGCAGCTAGATCGCGGTGTCGATGCTACTTGCAAACTTTATTTTTTGCATATTGTTTTCTAATTTTGGAACACCGTCAGATCTCAGTTCGGGGCGAACAATTAGCATATATTTAGTCTAGTTTTTGTGAGAATTGCCTGCTTTTTAAATCTAAGAGACCTATCTCATCACGAGCCTTTTGATCCCAAGCCGAAGATAAAAGTACATAATTAAGTACTACTTAGTATTTACTAAAAGAAGCCCAACTTTGATTACAGCCCAAAATAGTTCACAAACAAATCCCCAACGAACGTATCTGGTGTTCTGAGAAACTTCTTCCTAGAGAGGGTGAGATAAGATGCTGTCACGTGCTGTGCCAGGGTGATCATACAGTTTCATCATCGCCTCTAAGTATAGGAATAAGGAGATGAATTTTGATGTTTTTATTAAACACTGTACCTAATATGTGAACCCAAACTACTGGGAAAAATAATCAGTTCTACCAATACAACAAGCAATAGGACTAGTTGGAACCTTTGCATTCTTTACATCTTATGACAATCTCAAATCAACTAATTCTCCCAGTAGGGATTAATGATTCCAATGAATTCTATCAATAGAACTAAGCGACAAATACCTACTGTAGATATTTCATCTGTAAATTCACTGCGAATTTAGTCTAATTTGGCTGCAGTTATCACTGATTAACCTCACCCGTTTATCTAATATAGTAAAAACTATTTTAAAACTGGCAATTAACCTCCATCGGCATTTCTCAAAAAACAGCATTATAACACGTAAGCAAGCACACCTCTACGTGTAGCTTGCACTGAACAGTACACGCCGCACCGCGCCGCACCGCGCCGCACCGCGCCGCACCACGCGGGCACCGAATTCAAAGTAAATGTTACCTAACATTCATGTTGGAGGCTACTTATGCACCTAATTCCCGTTTCACGTACTCCGCAACAAAGAAGCGTGTTCGTCAGAGAGTGTCGCCGCAAGGGGGAAGGGGGAAGAGAGGGGAAAGGGGGGATTAATTAATTAATTGCTTGATGCGAGCGCAATTACTGAGGAAGCCTCGAAGCCGAGCTCTGAGCCACGTTACGTAAACCAGTTATTATTTAGAAAACCTATTTAACTTGACTTTATGATGGATGTCATGATGAGGAGTTCTGTTCCTGCACTGGCACTGCTGAGTCAAAGGACCCTGACATTAGATCAAGCTCAAACTATTACAAATTGAGGTGATGGTTAAAAATTATTGTAAGTTTTTACTTTCACATCACAAAACTTTTTTAATGGATTTTCTTAAAATTATTCATAATTTATAAGTTAAAAAACTGGAAAACCGACTTCAATTCGACTACCAGCTTCATCATCAGATGATGATGATGATGATGACAGTTCATTGGGAATGTTCTAGTCACTATAAGCACCACAGGAAAGCAAAATACGCAATTTCGTGCACGTGGTTGGTGTTGATTCTTTAGAGGAACAACTGGTGGGTTTTTGCTTTTCTCCAATTAAATGCTGTTTGAATGTACAAACTGGGTTTATTGACAAATTTAGAAAAATGTAAAAATTTAGGTGTGCACCACAAAGGGTCCATCGTTGCTAGCAGTAAAATGGTAGGCGCTACGCCGCAACTTGGCATATTGCATCGTTGCTAGCAGTAAAATAGTAGGCGCTGCGCCGCGCCGGGCATATTTTTTTCAGTTATTTCTATTTATAACCCAAACTACTCAACCGATTTTGATGAAAATAAAATGGGACCAATCTGGAAGTATATCCTTTCAGATGAAATAAGAATTTTTGAAATCGGTTTATAAATGACGGAGTTCTGAGGTAACAAACATTAATAAAAAAAAAAAAAAAAAAAAAAAAAAAAAAAAAAAAAACATACAATCGAATTGAGAACCTCCTCCTTTTTTGAAGTCGGTTAAAAATTAAAATTCGTCACGTGCTCTCAAAACGCCAGATGTAGTCTCAGAGCTTCTAACCCAAACGCACAGCCACCGCGCGAGTGTTTACTGCGTCCCGCGAGCTCGTGCCGAGTCTGAGTTACTTCTCTAAACTTGCGTTACGCTCAAAAAAGCTGACTCAAGTTTGACTCAAGCATAGAGCTTTTCATATTTGATTGAAACTCTCTCCTCACTTTCTATGCTCCAGTCAACAAAACCTACACATACTTACTTGAGTTTCTATCAGACTTGAGTACTTAATTTTGTCATCCAAAGTAAACTCAGGATAAAGTAAACTCAGATATTGATAGCTAGTGTTGCTAGCTATCAAGTTTGGAACCTTTATCTTCATACACAACCCTCGAATTCGATTCGCGTTTCGATTCCAATTTTCGAGGACGAAACGTGAAACTCATACTCGGTAGTCGGCCGCCGCCGGGATTTTTCGCACATTTGTCACTCGGATCTCGGTGGAGACAATCATCAATTTGGAACCTTTTTACACGGAAGTATGCCACCAGTAAAGATATTATAATAAAACCACCAAGATAAGTTTTTCCCACCATCTCCCTCATCACCAAGATATGTAATATAGTATAAATAAATTTTATTATTCACCATTTTGAAAAGATCCTGTAAAAAATGCATGAGCCCTAGACAGAACGAGTGAAATGACATAACTTGCCAGTTTTCTCACAGAGATAAAATAATTTAAAAAGCAGAACACAATTGTAATTAAAAGAATTTATGGCAGTAAAAATAAAAACTATCGAAAATGAGAAGCTTCGTACTTATTAAACAGATAAGCAAACAGATACTTAGCTAAATTAAAAACTACAAGTTTGAGAGATTGTAATGTGCGTTATTAAGTATAATTCATTTTTCCAATTGAGCCGTGAAGTGGCCGGTAATAAATTAGGGCGAGTCGAGCGAGAGCCGCCGCCATAGCGATTGTAGAGTGCTTCTTAACTACCAAACTTACAAAATAGCAATTCGGGGTATCCACCGCCGCCGCCGACCGGGTTCAAACGCAACGCCCAACTTTCTGCTGCACCTAAGTGCTGCTAACAAACAGAGGAAAGTACCACCACCTGTAACTTTCCAGATGTTTAGCGATTACCTTAAGTACCTACATCGATTACACGCGTTAGCATCCAGCCTTTTACAGGTCAGTTTTTTGTGAAGCACCGACACCAACTATCTTATATACTTACATATAAGAGGATTCTAAAATGATCCTTGTGATTTTTGAAACTGACCTTCAGACAGCTCATTCACACTGGTGTACCGGAAAAGGCGGGCAATCCTACTAATATTATAAATGTGAAAGTTTAGATGTTTGGATGTTTGTTTTTCAATCACATCTAAACTACTGAACCAACTTGGATGAAACTTGGCATATATATAGTACGTAGCCTGGATTGACACATAGGCTACTTTTTATTCCGAATAATTAACAGAATTTACAGGATAAAATTAACAAACGGAATTAGCAGCGCCAATTGGCAAGAGGATGATGTCATGTCATGTCAGTTTGACAGGGCGTAGTAGTACCTCTTTGGTCCAACGACTAACGTTTGACATACGAGTACGGGATCGGTGTAATGTCAAGTTTCTTAAAGAAGTATCCGCTCGGTACACACACAGATAATATAATGTACACGGAAACGGTACTCGCGTACGAAGTCGCGGGTAACTGCTAGTCTAAAATAAACTAACGCCAAGTTACCATGGCAACAGTGACAGGTGGCTCGAGATCTTATTAAAGTGTGGTTACATATAAGATTAAAGCTTTTTATAAATATAGGTATAACAACGACGTAATGATATTTGTAACATCTTGTGGAAAATACCCTTAACACCAGTTCAAATGTTTTTGAATCACTATCATTCTATCACAAATGTCAAAAATGTTTACACTACAAGACTTTCAGGTACAGAATACATAGTACTTTATAGAACTGGTATACTATACCAGCTAGACATCGCTAGTGACTCGATAGCGACTCGATAGCGATAAAACTTGTGCTGACCTACCTGCCATGCCCTTCATTCGAGTTTTTCACGCGACTGATACACGCGCCATTACTCATACTCGTAGCTTCGAGGAAACGTCTGGATTTCTTCAGTATTTTCATAATGAAAATCACAGAAATCTTTGGAATTTATTTCGCTTCAGGCTATGTGCCGTTGTTGCTGTTAATTATGTGAAAATGTCTATTTCCGCACGGAATTTTGACTAAATGTTTCCCAATAATAATAAATTGCGAGTATAGGTACTTACTTAATTAGGTGCTTATTTAACAAGTGTCAAACTTACTTGTTGGTTCATAAAAAAAATATAAAGAAAAAGACTTTATAAATAACTCTCGATCAGTAGCTACATAATCGGATAAAAAGTAATTAGTCGAAATATAATTATCTGCACACGAGTCACTTTTTAATAACACAGTAACAACTTGCGATTGGCTTGATAGCGCCAACAACTGGTGCTCAGGTGCAAAATTCACACATTCCCGATGTGAAGCCATAAGTAAAGTAGGATGATTGTCCCTCATTGTCCCGACAGAGGCTCGCCACCTGATCCCGGATCTCGTCCCGAACCGACCCTAATTAATTACAATTCATTTTTACGTATCTCATGCAAAACACCGGCGCCGGCGCACAATTATTCGAGAACACGTTTCGATTGAATAAAGCAATTTAGAAAAAGAGCAATTTGCATCCGAATGAGGCAAGGAAGGGTTCTGAACGCCAAGTTAGGGGCTGTTCAGAAATAGTTTGGTTCCGCACCAACTCCACTCATAACCGGAAGCCAATTTAATTTATTACTTCGTAGAAAGCAAGATTGTTATGTACTAAGTACTTAGCCGGATTCTGAGAACTTTAGAGAAACCTTTCTACTTGTCGTCTATTAGTAAAAGCCAGATCAGATCCACTAAAACTACAGCATACCGACAGGTACAGAGTATAAAGTGGGCTTTTATAGTAGTCGACAATAGACTAAAAAATTTTTCCACTAAACAATCATTGTACGGTAATTTAAAAAGAGTGCGGGGAGTGCCTCTGTCCGGGATACAAGTCAGCCACCGCTGCCGCCGCCGCAGCCATTTTGCTCTGCAAATTAATCCCCTTACTACAATTATTATTAACCACTTATTTTATAATTACTTGAAATCATTGAGTGCCTCTGTTACTGCTAACAACCGAGAGACTTTTATTTTTTAATGTAATAGTTTAATCTGTTTTAGTTAATGTAAAATAAATAATTCTAAATAAGTAACTAGAAAATCGCAAAAAGTGAGTCGCTTCCTGTTAAGTAAATCTGCAAATCCCGATCTGTGTATGTAGGTACCTACTGACTGACACTACAGTAGGTACTATCAAATGTCTATCTACTCGACGCACACCTTAACCCTACACGCGACGTCCCTCGCTCGACGCAACTCGATCACAGAGGTCAACATCTCTAACCCGTCGCGTCGCGTCGCAACGCGACCGACACTAGACCATCAACGCACTACGCGACCACAGTCTCGGTGACGACTGTTCCAACATTATTATTAGGCGGTTTCTCGGACAAAGCAGTGGTGTGGTGAGTCAGTTAAATTTCATTTGGCAGAGAGAACGATTGGTTTAGATCGGAGCTGGTGGTGCATCTAGGAATGATCTCGCCATATCATTGAAAATTGAAATGTCAAAAAATAATGGACTGTAACACAACAGCATCGTCGACCGCATCGTCACTTACCATCAGGTGAGATTGCGGTCAAATGCTTGTCTATATTGTATAAAAAAAAGAAAAGTCATTCAATCTGTCAGATTTAACACATTGGGTATTCGATGCTGATGCTAACATCACTGGACAAGTTTTAAAGTGATCCCTGTGATTTTATTGCAAAATTTGGACGCTGGTCGCCCAATGCGTATATAAGCTAAGGGTGTATCCACACGTCCGCGCCGTTTGCGCGCGCTATTGTTTCACTACCGTCGCATAATACGGCGATTCGGATGCCCCCCCCCTCCCTCCCTCCCTCCCTACAACCCCCTCTAATCGTCCAATAGAAAAAAATCGCCTGATCCTGGGACAGTACTCGTACGCATTGAATAAAGATCCTAGTGTCCGATTATTAATATGTTGTAGCGTTTCTACGAACCCGTGCGTAAGCTTACAAATGTTATAGTTATTTTAAGACGGATACATCTACTTTTTTTACTCTGTAATTTTAAAAGTGGCATAGAATAACTATTATAGTCTCATAGTCTACGCGCGTCGCGTCTTATGTCGAACCGACGACGATCGTAAATGAATGCACTCGTAGAGCTGCTACGCGGCGTAGCAGCTCTACGAGAGTAGTGCTACCAACGAGTTGCTTCAGTACAAACTTTTTTTATTTGCGTACCAGATGTACCAATCCACACTGAAAAATTACTCCAGCAGTCAACACCAAGAGACTATAGTCTAGGCTAGAAGATACCGATTCCCGATTAAGAGTTGTGATTCCAAATTGATTGCCACGTGACACTGCAAGCTTAACCCACCCACCCCCTCTCCTCGCCCTCAGCCCCCTTGCCGTTGGCCTCTAGGGCCCTCGTAAACCAAGATATGGCTGTTCCCCCGCCATTGCCTAAGTTTCACCTATAATTTCCGATCCTTCGAACGTATAGCCGAGTTGAAGACTTTGAAGCCGGTTCCGAACTTGCAAGTTAATAATCGTATATTGAATTAATTTCCTTTCGTACTACGACTTGTCCTCATTATAATATCCGGGAATGGAGGAGCCTGGGCCGCACTGACTCATCACAAATGCTCTCGCACAAATGTTGTAAAACTAACGCCTAATAAGAAGTTAATGCTAAAAAACACATGAAAAAGCGATGGCAATGTTCATACCATTGTTACTATTAAATCACTTTAAATGAAAACTATAAGCTATATTAAACAGTAGTTTTTCTAGTTTAGAAAAAGCTCTGTGCTCAAAAAAACCTCAAAGCTCTTCTCAAAGGAGGTACTTGCAGTATTTTTTGATTGCACTTCCTCCCGGTCATCAAGTATTTGCATTGCACATTGGTCCAACTTCCTCATTCCCTTTCCACAACTTGTCTCCACTATAATAACAGAGAATAAATTAGTGCTTGGAGAGTAATATTTTCTTCCGTTTTTAGTTTGTTTGATGTATTTCCGTAGTTTAGTTTCAGGAAACATTTATTACAATTACAAGCGACAGTTTAGTTTTTTTACGTTTTCTAAAATCCACATCAAAAAAAGTTTGTATACTTACTTGTAATTACTTAGGTACGTATTATAAACAACGGAAAAATACGAATTATCCAAACATTGAGCATAAACGACTTATTACTAAGTGGGATGAGTGGGCCTATAAGACACAGATCAGCTAGCTTCCACATCAGGAATAGTATTCAAAAGTTGTTCCCTTGTTACTCACGTGTGGACGATAATACCTACTTGATTACTGACGGGGCGGTGAAGTTGACATGTCGATAAAATATAAAGATATTCCATAAAGAGCACCAAATTCGAAGCGTATCACGACCAAAACCAAGTTTTTTGATCTGTAAACGTAAGTGCTTATGATTCATTTTTAGACACATAAAACTTTTAAAAACACTACCAAGCTACGTATCGTTGTAATCTGCATTCTAATTCCGTGAGAACAAAGCATCCCTTATTTAGGGAGGGTTGTAAAAGGCTACATCGTGACGTTCCGTTTTACGTAATTCATATTCCATGAGAGCGTCGCGTCGCGTCCTCCTCTCGGCGCAATGCCTTCAACTCCTCGCTGGTTACCGCGCGGCGCGGAGCGCACCGAGACCCACACTCGACAACACTGCACTTACTCAGATATTCAACAAAACTGGCCTTTTCATCACTCTTTTGAAGGACATGATGGTACAACGTTAAACGTTACTTTTTTATCCATCCCCAGTCTGTAACGTTTCAGACATTATATGTACAGAAAAAACCATGAGACTAATATTAAAGGGGGGGGCAGCGAAGACAAGACAAGTCCAAATATGATTTTATTCTATATTTTACACTATTAATTATTCAATCCACTAAAAAGAGGTCTTGGTGTGCACAAGCCTTACTTCCCCGTGTAATGTACATAGAATAACGTAATGTCTGAGCGCGTCATCGAGCCGCGCAAATGGCGCAAATTGACGCGCCACCCCGCGCCATGCCGCGCCATGCCGCGCCATTCAACGCCATTCAACGCGCATTATAATCTGTGCGTTATCTAAACTTATTGATGGGGAAAATTGCTTAACACTCAATTGAACTAGGTACCTAGTACATTCTAGCTGTTTGTACTCGTACGTAGTTTTTACGTACGAGGGGTGCGTTAGGGGTTTTTCTTCCCTTGGGGATTTCTGGTGTTCGTAAAATCTGAAACTTCGCAGGTGGTACCCGAGTTTACTATCAAAAAGTTTTTCAATAAAGTTGTAAGTATTAGTAATAAAAAGTAAGTTTAAAAACCTGTTATTGAACTTTTTATATAAATTATTTTGGGAGCAACGCCGCTAGCTAAGTACATCTAACAAAATATAATATATTTTGAAATTTCATTTGCCACTCATGATTAAATAAAATGAAATGTTTCATGAGTTTATGTCACCTGTAGAGGGCGCTATACTCGATCCATAGTCAGCGGACGAGCAACAGACGCTACCAATGATACCTCATTTATCAAATTATGATAAGTAATTAGAGTTATGAGGGAACAGATGAACATACCGGTTAAAATCATAACCCTCCTTTTTACTTCGCCGTAGTTGGGTAAAAATACGAGTCCACAACACAAGCTTACGACACGATACGACAATTTTTCAGGTCTCAAAACTGAACGGACAGTGTCGAGCACGGTACACTATCTACCCTCGCGGTCGTTTATCAGCCACTTGAAACTGATGCTCAAATATTCCCAGCTTCGACCGAGGGAGTGGCTGCTGAGGGTACCGGCGGTATGTTATTGGTTTGACCTAAAATGTGAAAAGAAATCTCGCACAAAAGCAGTTACACCGTGTCACCATTGAATGTCCCAGCGCTCCCACAAGGGCCCTTCCGCGACACCAATCCAGGAATCCAATAAACAGGTAAGGGCACGTCCACACGGCATCAATTCCCCGAGTCAACAGTGTAATCGAACGGGATTGGCTGCCGCCGTGTGTCCGCGCCTTGATTTACGGCCGCCTTACAAGTGCCAAGTGTGTAGAGTCGCAGCGCTCGGCTCCACGCAGAGTATACAGTAGCGTCGTATTGTAGCTTTGCATTTAGAACCTCGACTAGTATTGCCACAGAACACAGAAATAAGAGTATTGCTGTTGTTTCGTGGCTGCAATCTTGCTCAAACATGTTTATTTGACACCGGTCGATGCGCTTTCTGCAAAAATACGTCGATAAAGTAACATGTAAGGCCCGCGACAGTTATTACAAATCTGCGATTATGTTTTACTTGCATGGGGGCGACAAAATTGCCTCTTGCAAACTCTTTGAACTTGCACCCACTGTTTTATTTATTTTTTATGAATCAGAAACCATCGTGATTAATAGCAGGAGCTATTAAAATTCATCATCATAAGCTCAAAACACACTTTGCCAGGCGCTCACATTTAAATTATTATAATTTTATTCATAAAACATTTTCATTAAAGTTGCGAATAGTTTCAGTTAATAAAATTAACAGAACTCTTTCGCTACGATAAAGTTACGGAACTATGTTTCGCTGCTGAGTTTTAACGCGCACTGCTCATGTTTACAAACTTATCATTGGTTTCATACAGTTTGTGTTGCACACACGACACTCTTCACTTCATGTGGCATTTTGTGCTTATTTGCGACCAAGTACACACAAATTTTTTTTATAAAAGGTACTGTTTTAAAATAAAACTTTAAACTAACACTTAGAGATAGATAAATAGAGTGTAGTAACCTGTGCTGGTCTTCCGTTGAGGCCATTCGATTTCTTCGATTTGAGTAAAGTAATGATGCCGTAGAGGCACGTGTCTAAAAAGTAAATAAAACAGCATTTTCACACCGTCTAACCAATTAGAGAGCTGATAGAACCAGAATGTAATAATTCTAGTAAATGTAAGCGCGCCTGCACACCGGCGCGGGTGTCGCTGCGACGCGCGACGTATCTATTATATGGCGCTCTAAATTTTTGTCACCGCTCTCGTGTGGCGTTTCGGAATTTCCTATTTGTTCGCCGTTCACTTTATTGTTGTTTCTGTGTACTATATATACTTTAGTATAGATGAAACAATTTATTTGTCACACAGACCTTACTCGTATTTTATCCATAATAAAATTAACCTTACAAAACATTTGTTTCCAAGACAGTATTCTCGATAATCTTTAATCTCGTGTCTGCCTAAAAGAATTATAAGACGTTGGTCGTTGTTGAAACTAATACCTTACTCTATCAGCTATTCTAAGAAATAAATCAACCATCGACAACGATAGTATAGGAATCCGAAAACTGATGAAGATAACCTACCACATAGATCGTCTTTCTCTCGACGTATAATTCCTTAGTATTAGTATAGATTCTGTTAACGGCACGTCTAGAACGTTCTGCTAGATTTATGTGCGCACTTAATTACCGACGTCGGCAGCCGCTGCAAGCCGCGCGCGACCCGCAGCCTTCTGTCACTGCGAACAACATGCTAATGTATAACAGGCTTTAATACACACGCTCTAAACTCCAGAATGGTTGTGTTCTCTATGAGAAGAGAACCTATAATTCTGCTGAGCCAATTTTGTATTATCTTAGTTCTGCATAAGTGTGTAAGGAATTATTGAATCTAAAAACTGAAGGCTTCTAAAGTGGTATCAAATCATGCTCTACATTGAGATAAAATTGGTTCAGGTTAAAGTGTATTATCAAAATAAACACAGAGACGAGTTTGTTGCTGTAACAAGCAGTGAAACAGCCTGACAGAACTATGGTTTGTTCTGTTCGACGCGGCGCGACTCCGCGATACTCGCGAATGCATCCCTCTCTTCACTTTGCAACACATTTGTTAGGTGCAACTTTGATTTACGCGTTTTGGTAACAAAAGTATTATATACAGCCACAGTGGAACCCTACGCACTGGAGTTTTATAAGTGCGTGCGCAAAATGTCCAAGTACACTGGTACTTGGACATTAGCCACTGGGCTATGACAATAATCTGCAAAAATAATGCTATTTGTAATTAGTTTGCAGTGTTTATGTAAAGGATGTGCTTTGTTTATTTTAAATCAAAGCGTGTTGGTTTTCAGTGCTATTGAAATACGTTTTGGAGTAAAAGTTGATTGTTTGAAAAATAAAGTTTCTTTGACATGAAAATGTATTTTATTTCAATTGATAGTCCCAATATTTCACGTCCACAATTCATAGTTCGATTCAATGTTTTCACACAACACTAAGCTTTTTTTATTCTTTTGGGATAGTCCTCTCGGCGCGGCACTGGCTTTTGAACTATATATATTTCACGGCAATAAAGCTCTAAGGCCGATCAAGCCGTACATCAGTGCGAATTGCCAATCAACATTGTTTCGGCTAATCGTTTTACTTGTCATAGTGCCGCAATAGGCGACGTCTCATGCCGGCACGCGGGGCGCGGGGCGCGCGGGGCGCGGCGCTGGGCGCGGGACTCGACGCGGGACGTGCGCTAACATTTTACGAGCTTTGTTTATTTGTAGTTTCGGACGTGCGTTTTATTGCGCGGTGTGCAAGCAGCTTTATTATTTTTGTCTATCGGCACCGGTACGGACAGTATTTTTACACTCCGAACAGTGGACCGTCTATTTTCATCGTGGACTTTGATTTTCGTATCGGTTCTTGAAAATCCTTTGCCATTTATGCATTTTGTTTGTTCGTTGTTCTCAAAAAGGTTGAGCGTTTCAACAAGTTATTGACGGTCGTAATTGGTGCTACGCCGTAGTTTTTCGTAGCATAGTTGGTGCTACGCTGTAGCTTCGCGTAGCATTCTGAATAGTTTTATTTCAGTGTTTATTTAACTAATGTCCGGGTTCTTTCGTGTGAAAGATCCATCGACATCGACTTCTATAAAATATACTGTTTTTATAAGAGACAGGTCAACCCACGAGTAATATTAACAAACTGTAAGTATAAGAAAAACTCCTTTGAAAAGAAAAAATATTTCACACAAACGTATTTACTCAGACAACACGCCAATACCTCTTCAGTACAAACTTCAACCAAAATATCATTCTTGGGAATTGAAGGGAAATGTTTTAGATTTCAGATACTTATCTACATCTACGACGGAGAAGAAAACTTAGAGGGAAAACCTACCACAGAGCCGCACGAGTGAACGGAACACCAGCTTATGACTGAGTACTTCGGTGAACTACAGCACGCTCTGCTGTACCAAGACACGAGGCAAGGCAAGGCAAGGGCTGGTACAATGATGGTAGCTGTGTAAAATAGTAATGTTGGGACCGTAAGAGAGGGACGACATTGTTTTTGTGCGGCAATCCTTTTCTAACGATTCTCTGCATTGCTTTTATAACATCCCAAAAGTTATGAGTCGAGCAGGATTCGAACCCGCGGCCTCTTCCTCTTGGCACGTAATGAAAATCTTTGTGATGTTCCTTAGTGCGCGATATAGCACTTTAATAATACTTAAGTATTTGTTTTACATTAAAATTTGCAGAATTTAATAATTATAAATTTAAGATACTAGAAAAACCGACTTCATTTCGAATACCGGCTTCATCATCAGATGATGATGATGATGGCAGTTCATTGGGAATGTTCTAGTGACCATAAACACCACTAAAAAGTCATAGGAAAGCAAAATACGCAATTTCGTGCACGTGGATGGCATATTTTTTTCAGTTATTTCTATTTATAAGCCAAACTACTGAACCAATTCAGATGAAAATTGAATGGGACCAACTTGAAAATACATCCTTAAAAAAAGGATTTTTTAAATCTGTTCACAAATGACGGAGTTCTGAGGTAACACACATTAAAAAAATAAAAAACATACAACTGAATTGAGAATCTCCTCCTTTTTTGAAGTCGGTTAAAAAGCAAAATCTTGTTATTATTATTATGAATGGAGAAAGCCCAAAATCTCATACGGGCAGTAAATGATGATGATGAAATCACATATCCGACCTCCACAAAACACATGAAGTAGGTATTTGAGGGTTTTCTTTGTCGATGTTGATACTGTGTGCTTAGGTAGGTAGGTATAATGCGTCGGTAGTCCACAGAGGCAGGGCAGGTGGTTTCACTCGGAGGCTGAGGATCGATGGCAGGACGGAAGAACAGCGGTAGCTAACCCGGAGCCCGATCGCTATTGCTGAGTTGACGTGGGTTTATTTAAGGCTTTCGAGTACACTTGCCGATTCCCACATAAAGTTGTGGCAAAATGGAGAGGTCCTCGCTGTTTCTGCGGGAACGATAATAAAATTAAAATGTTGAATGTGTAACGGAACTGGATAAAAATCGAAAAACATGCCAGATTCTGATGTGAAAGACCAGGGTTCACCAACATTTGGGTCGCCGCGTCGCAATGCAAAATAAATAATGATGCAGTGATCAACTGTATTTGTACCTCCATCCACTATACGTATTACACTCGAACCATCAACGACATTTTCTAAAAAAATGTATGAAATACGCATTTGAATTAGCCAAATCACCTAATTGCAATAGTCATGATCTGATCTGAGTGGCGATATGTCTCTCGCGAGCTGGTGACGCGTGCGCCTCCATTACGGCGTGATTGAAACCGCTCAGTAACGAGTTAAGTTCTCTCCTCTCCGTCACAGATTGCGCAGTAATCCCCTCCGCGCTGGCTTCACTGCCACTTGCTGCCTTATCACATGCAGCCCACATACCTTCCATTGCAAAAGTGTAATGAGCAGGAAACACCTTAGAGTAGGTTATATTATTTGTCTTCTTATAAAAAAAAATATATACTTAAATAAAAGTTAAACAAAATATATCTAAAAAAAGGAAATAAGAAGGGGAATAACATGCTACTAAAAAATAAATTATAAAAATTCATAAAAACTTGTACTTGCCTTCCATAATGATAGTCAGTTCGTGACCACTTTTGCGAGTCTTTGTAATCATTTAGAGCTCACTGATCACCATGTAGTTTACCGTTGTATTGCGAGTTGAACGGAGTCCGCACGGAACTCACTCCTTTCAGACCCTTTGCTGTGGAACGTGGCTTCGTGTAGATATGAGCCGTGTGCATGTGCAAAGGTACATCCCCTTGGTCTGATGTCTAGCTCTAGACTAGACGGATAGCGTTTCTTACCTCCACGTAGCTCTGTGCTAACCGCCGATACCACAGGACTCCTTACTAAGTGCACCCCTATATTACCGGGGGCGCGGCGCGGCGGCGGATACCTTCCCTCACAAATACGCTTCTATATAATAATAGAAGGCTCGTGGTATTTTATTATATATAGAATAGAATTTCTTAGAAGCGCAAGGCAATTACTTGTTAATTTGATATTCAATATCTACAAGGAATTATAATTAAAAAGTACCGAGTCCGCCGAACACAGACTCCAAGTTTACTGCCTATTTTTTAATTCATCTTATCGAGGTTGAAGTGACTCTAAGTATGCACCTAAAGCAAGCATCAGTCGCGTCATCTTTGTCTGAAATAAAAGAAAGAAAGAAAAGAACTTACAGTATTGGACCGGAGAAGTATTAATAAATAAATAAATAATAATAAATATTCATGGACTGTACACACAACGCCCTCTAGTCCCAAACTAAGCAAAGCTTGTGATATGGGAATTAGATGGCTGATAGAATACTTATATACTTTTTTTTTGTAAATACATACTTATTATACATAGTAACACCCAGACATAGAACAAACATCTATGTTTTCCACGCACAAATGTTTGTTCTCGGTGGGGATCGAACCCACGACCCACAGCACGGAAGGCAGAGCTATACCGACTGAGCTGTGACGCCTGTCATTATATTATTGTTGAATATTAACACTTTTATATAGGTACGTCCTCGAGTTATCGGGCGCTGTCTTCACCCTTGTATTCTGAGGGTTGTATTGTACGTGTGCCAGTGTGAAGTGGCCGCACCGCACCGCGCCGCACCGCACCGCGCCGCACCGCACCGCACCGCGCCACGCCGCACCGCGCCGCACCGCACCGCGCCGCACCGCACCGCACCGCGCCGCACCGCACCGCACCGCGCCACGCCGCACCGCGCCGCACCGCACCGCGCCGCACCGCACCGCACCGCGCCGCACCGCGCCGCACCGCACCGCACCGCGCCACACCGCACCGCACCGCGCCGCACCGCGCCGCGCCACGGCACGCCGCACCGCACCGCGCCGCACCGCGCCGCACCGCACCGCACCGCGCCGCACCGCGCCGCACCGCGCCGCGCCGCGCCACGCCACGCCGCACCGCACCGCGCCGCACCGCACCGCACCGCACAGCACCGCACCACACCGCACCGCACCGCACCGCACCGCACCGCGCCGCACCGCGCCAGTGTCGGGGACGCGATGCTGGCGTACTGCCAGCTCTACTTCCTCCGCCGGGGACTTTGCTTTTCCATTATCAAGCAAAACTAACGGACTGTACTAATGTACTCACACACCATCACACTTGGAGCTGGACGCAGCGGCTCTTACTTGTCACAAATGTGAGGTTGAACACGGAGTCTCTTCATGTTTACTAAATTATTATTAAAAGAGCCGATATTTGAAGCCAATTGCGTATTCAAATGCAGTCCAATTAATTTGTAAGAAGAATAATGTAAAAATATACCTGCTCGCTCCCAATACAACCTGAATAGCTTCTAAAAATATGAATTGTTGCTTCAGCCAGCGTAGTACATTTTTAACGAATCGCGACGGAAGCCGAGTTAAGAACGACTCGTTTAATTCGCAAAAAGACTACAGATTATGCTATTACTCTTTCGCGGTAACTTTTGTTTAAAACCCACTCGCGGTAATCCCGGCAAGTTTATCGCGATGCAAATAACGCTATACATCGAAATAACGCTATACATCGACGCTTACATGCGGTTCACTTGCGCAGAATGCAGGTAATAAAATGCTATCCCGAGCGTACAATGCAAAAACTATGCAACACGATCGTGCCAGCGTTTGAAAAATTACAGCACTGAGAGGGACCGCGCACTATCAAAAACTTTCGTTCCAACTTTTACAACTTTCAATCTTGTGTGGTAAAACATAGAGTCGAAAGTTAGTTAATCAAAAAGTTTGTTATCTAGTAATCCGCGAGTACGGACTAACTGCTTAATTATGCATCCGCAGTCCCCGGGATTATGTTTTTATTTTGGGCTCAGCATTATAAATTCCTTAGAATATTTTGGTTAAGCGCGGCTTTACCTAGGCGCGGACAAAACGGACAAAACGACAGTTAACTGAGCGGCAAGTAAATAAAGAACGCTAGCGAGGCAGAGCGCGGACTGACTACTTACCTTCCAGTTATCAGCTACTGCTCTAGTCTAGTCTGGCACATACACGTACACGTCACCACCTACACTTTATACGATTAGTTGTGCAGCGCGGGTTCGAAGGAGTCGACTAATTGTAATACCTGCAAGTAAGTGTTTCCTTCAGTCCGCTGCCTTCCTGAAACCATTTTAAAGTTCCTCGTTCCGGTCCATCGCTCGCCAAGAAATTGAATCCAGTCGAATTTCCATCGCGCCCGGAAGCGGAAGTGAAATCTGCATTTCGTCGACTTCCTCAGCTGGTTAATTCACGAGTGAAGAGGCCGAGGACATAAATCATGACGCGAAGGTTTTTGTGCGGAGCCGGCGGCGGCGGAACCCTGGCGCGGCTCCAACTGCACGGATTGAGACGTTTGTAGACAACGCGGAACCCGAGTGTTGGGACATTACTTTGGGGAACTATTTTGGAAATGTACAACAAACAAAGGCGTCGATCTTCGTTGGAAAGTTCAAAGCGTTTCAGTCTTTAACCTTGCCTAACTAGAGCATTATTTAGACTGTATGTTCGTGTTTGAAATCAAATTGATGGAAGTAACTTTGCAGTAATTATACAGAATACAATACTACAGTAATAATTAGAGCAACCGCAAACATAACACGTGGAGCAGAGCAGAGTACTGTACACGTCGAACAAAGGCGTCCTTATCAAACATTGAATCTGTATCATCGGCTCGGAGTAAAGATCCCAGCGTTTCCACGGCATACTAAACTAACTGCCAACTAGGCAGGTACTGAACTAGGTCTGTCAGTAAGTTGCGTTGCGATCTGACTCGCAGAGCATGGAATGTAGCGCCTGTGGTAGAGGTGCAACACTCTACAAACGAACATCTTTTGTGCGGTTATAAAACAATTTTGTAAACAAGTTCCAGATCTAGAAGGAGATCCTAAAGAGTGCAGGCCACTGGTTTAATACGTCATCTTAAGCAGTTTCAATTAAGCATTTCCTAAAAGCACTTGTTTGTGCGAAAGTGTCACTGTGCTTAGCTGGGATTTTTTTCCTAATGAATCACAGTGTTACTGGATCAATTGTAACTTGTTAGGAACCCATCAAAAATCCTTTAACTCGAGTAATGACTGAACTATTGGAAATGAACTGGTAGAAATTGCAAGAGAATATTAAATTCGTTGCTTTACGGGTGACCCGAGCATTGCATAGTGTCAGTGGCGAGATTGAACAAACATTAACTGTACCAAGTTTCCGACAGAAAGCACTTCTATAACGTCCGATACGACACCCATCGATGAGTCACCTAACTTACACGTCGGCAGTAGATGCAGTGCTAGGTATGACTTACTTACACGTCGGCAGTAGATGCAGTGCTAGGTATGACTTACTTACACGTCGGCAGTAGATGCAGTGCTAGGTATGACTTACTTACACGTCGGCAGTAGATGCAGTGCTAGGTATGACTTACTTACACGTCGGCAGTAGATGCAGTGCTAGGTATGACTTACTTACACGTCGGCAGTAGATGCAGTGCTAGGTATGACTTACATACACGTCGGCAGTAGATGCAGTGCTAGGTATGACTTACTTACACGTCGGCAGTAGATGCAGTGCTAGGTATGACTTACTTACACGTCGGCAGTAGATGCAGTGCTAGGTATGACTTCGCAGACACCTTGTCTTGTCAAATCATTCTAGTGAGGTTAGCCAGTCCAATGAAATGAATTCATAAAATACGTTCTAACAGCTGCGATGGGCTTGCAACCTATAATGTGGATGTACTACCTATATAATACCAAATAATACTAGACACGTTGGCACACGCGCCAATTGTGGTACCTGTCTACAAGACACTACCTGAAAGTGTTACAAGTGCTACTTGCATGCGCTCTTTCAAACACAACATTAAAACGAGGCTTCGAAGATTATTCTAGCTCTAGTTCTAGCTTGCTACAAACACTAAACTGACCTGTACATTGCAAATTTACTAATAAATTGAGTACTTATGAGTATATTTATTGGACGTGCCTTTGAATATTTTTTTAACCATGGTAAGTTATCTTACGTAACAAAAGATTCGGGTAGGTAGGTAGGTAGGTACTACTGTTACTAGGATCGAGTCGTATCAGTGTGAAAACCTTTACGCTTGGTGTAGTTTGCAGGCATCGCTGATTTCTTGAGCGGAATCAAAGGTCTAGCTAAGGTTGATTCCTATAGAGATAAAAACCACTGAATCGACAAATGTAAACGCACAGTTGCCTAAGTCAGGACTAAGTCTGCAATGTACAGCGTTCGCCTTTCGATACTGCATTACTTATTACCTTTATTTATGAGAATCAAGTGATGAAACAAATAAATTGACCTTGGGGTGCTCAGCGGTTATTTTTACCTATTAAAAACATTAGAACACGTCCATTGATTTTAACGAGAGTGAAATAATTACCGTTACAGTCAAGTGTAATCAATTTGCAAACACACAAACATTTTCTAAGTAGATAGCTATGTAAAACATTTGTAAATAAGTTCTTAGCAAAGTAATTGAGTGGCGGGGAGGTGATGGTCGTGCATCATCAGGCATTACACCGCGCAGGGTGCGGCTGCAAGTGCTAAGTTAGATTGCTCACCTAACTCCGCCAACTGTACTATATCACCTCCTGGTAAAGCCCCAGTTCTGGAGATGCAGCAGTCAGGGAGAGTGGCAGATAGCGGTCACGAACATTGCGAGGAAACTCCTTATATCGGATGATTTCTAATTTGCATCAACTTGAATCTTGGGCTTCATTAGTGTATGCCATGGTCGGTCCCACATTGTTGAGGACGTGTCTTATTCTCAAAGTCTTAAAGTAGTCTAACCTAAGTAGCTGTTCGTTCGGAGAGGTTGGTGGCGCTGCGCTGGTTTGAGGTTATGTGGTTTGTTTGAAGTATGCTCTCGAAAAATACTGCAGTTTTTGTATGATCGTCACTTGTTTTTTAGCTTCCCTAGAGCTAAACTTTACTGTAGTAGCACAGCTTATGTGAAGTCATTTTTAGATAAGCATGCAGAAGTTAAACTAAAGTCGAGGATATAAGTCAGCGGTACCGGCGGCGGCGGCCCGGTGGGGACAATAACGCGACTATTTTATTGTGCAAATGTCCCGAGGTCCGGCGTTTCATATTAGTAAAATATCTCTCTGTGTTTGTTCTGCTTACTTGCTGCTCGTAGAATGCATTGTCCGAGGTGTAAACAAATGTTAGATAAATATAATCCAACAATACCTAGGTACTACGAAATCTAGATTACTTGTGTCGCAACTTAGGTAAGTGAATTTTAATATTCAAAAGTATTAGCCACAAGAATTAGCCACAGCTCTCACTCAAATTAGATAGATAGAAATGTTATAGGTATTCAATAGGAACATAAAAATACTATCAGAAACTAGGAGTAGGTAGGTACCTACTCGGTACCCAATCATGCGTTATTTGTATCAGAAGGTCCTTTCGGGACTAAGCTAATCAATTCCAATTTCCCACCACTTCAAAACCATTTATAGTTCATAAATCGTACTAAGGACTTACAAGTAAGCGACCTCAAACATGTAGCCGAGTTGACCCGTGCCCCCGGGGGCAGGGGCCGGGGACCGGGGGCCCGGGGGCCGGGGGCTGAGGCCCCAAGTGCCGCCGCTTGTCACTAAAGTTGCCGTCAAGTTTGGAGACGCATCACTATATTTAGTTGAACTTTATGATCCTAGTTGGAAACTGTATGAGGACGAGCCGGAGGTGGACTAAGAGCGATCTAATAGGGGGTTCTCGGATTTCTATGATTTGGTTAGCAATGGAGGAGGACTGGAGAGAGTAGCGTAAATCTATCTAAAAATCGTTTGCAACGGTTTGTAGATAGCTCATGTGTGTATGTTGCAAATATTGTAAATACTGTATCGCAATTTTCTATCAGGAAAGCAATATAAATAACAAACAATAAATCAACTAAAACATTAACCGACAGTAACAACAACAAAATACAAATGATAGATCTACCACAAAATATCCACCAGTTGTTTGTTACCTTCAAAATAATATTTCGAATACCTTCTTATGAACCTACAAATACCTGTTTTTAAGGACACTTGACTTTCAACCTCATTTAAGTATTAAAATGATTTATCTATGAGGCACTTAAAAGTTTAGTAGGTACAATTGATAATTGTTGGCGCAATGACCTCCGTTCACAGGCGACTGCCCCCGCCGCGCCCTGAGTCGGAGCCTCGACTACAGTTAAGTTTTAATCAAGAACATTAATTACGAGGACGGCGGCAACTTTCACAGCCTTCATTGAAACTAGGATCAGGGATCTCGGCCACTTGTCGGCGACGACGACATCATGCCTATTCATCGGCACCAGTACCTACTGTACACTTCAACGTATTACTAAATACATTATATTGTAGACCCTATATTCTACTCAATGTTTTGCAAGTTCAATTATTACTCTAAAGCTACATACGCATTAAGCGATCAGCAGCAGCTAGATAGAGAGACCTTATTAGAAAGTCTTCAAATTAAAATAAGAGAAGAAGGAAGAAAAAATCTTTGAGCATTTTTGGTCATAGATTTGTTTGTTTGTCTGAAAGTACTGAATGGACTTGATGAAATGAGTTTGATGTTGAATGATAGCATTATTAAATCTCCTTCTTTTGCCTAGCGCCACCTAATTTCAACTTGCTAAACATGACCCCGAAAAGTCCCCATCGATTGAGAGACGGATCATAAGAGTACCTATTTCAGAGTCGACATACATTTTGTTCTAGCTGCTTCGAATTTATACAATAAAATAAAGTAAATGTTGAGACAAAATGGTGTCAAACATTGTAAAATGAGGATTGCAGTCCAACGCGTTGGCGCGGCGTGCCACGCGCGGACTGCACGAGAGACATGCTCGGCATAGGCACATTGCAAATTGTATTTGCATTGCTGTTCTTAGCACGGAATAAATGGTAAAAAAAAAACATTGTGAAAACATATACCTTTTAAAGTACTATGGTGGATTTACAAAGTTACAACCTGACAAGCATAGAATACTAACCAGGCACGTGCATCTAACATTTCAGCCGCAAGTAAACGATCAAACTTTGACAAACTTTGCGTTTTTCTTCATCTTCTTCATTGCTTAATACCAATTACATTAATTAATACTAATAGTCAAAAAAAATATGCGACAAACACGCAGTCAATTTTCTTTCAAATACGCCAAACACGCAGTTTGTTTGTTTGTTTGTTTGCAACCCCTCAAACGCAACTGCAGACACCTACATAATTTGGCAAACACGCAAAATTGGACAAGTTGTTAATGCGTTTACCGGCGGAGCTTGCTTACTCCGGCGCGGCGCGGGGGCCGCTGCGCTGTGGCCAGCCTTCAAGCATGCGCGTGCGCCGGCTCTTCCGTCTGGTTACGCAACAGAATAAATAATTTCACTTTGATATTGTCGCAGACACAAAGCGGGAAAATAATCATACAGAAATTATTTTCCAACTTCAGACATTCACGTAATGTGATAAAATTAAAAAACAAACATTTCTCCGTCTCTCAAAGTAAAATCGCCATTTAGAATAGAAAGTTATGTTCACAAAACTTTATAGGTTCGTAAACATTATCCCCAGTTGCCTCAGCTTGCCTTAACTTGCCCCAACTTGCCTCATTAGAATTTAAAAAGTCCCTAAAAATTGAATCGTCCGATCCGCGCGCCATTCCATAAAGTTGTTTAATCTGCTAATCCTGAATATGCGAGCTAAGTTGCAAGTAACGAGCGCACAGCTCGCCTCCTCACCGGGATTACCATCTTTAGAACTCGGTTTATTGGTGTGATAACACCCTCCTTTGCTGGCCCGCAGTCGGCTAAAGTTGGCCTGTTGAGGGGGCTGGTAGCTGTAGGTACAGTATGTTTGATTGCCATTGCGATAGGTAGCTTTTAGAGTTTTTACTGATTGTACATTCACTTGGTAAGATTTGGTGGTGTCGTTCACTGGAATCCAGAATGCCCAGAATCACGGGTCTATAATTCTACATTGTAGGGGTCCTAGGAAAATCTTGGACAAGAAATGCAGGAGTTAAATTAAGAGGTGACAGAAATCAGTATGTTTCAGTTTTTAAAGGCCCAAAACTGAGAGGACCTCAAGGGGTACAAAAGCATGTATCAGCAAATCAGAACTAATAGTACAACATTCTCAATGACGCTTTGACGTTCTTAATGAGCTATTGACGATTGAGCTATCATCTGGTAATCATCAAGCGGAGGATCGTCAATAGCTCATTAATTAGCGGCACATTCGGCTCCACTTGCGATGTAAGCCGTGGCTAATTGATTGAGTCGACTGTTTGTCCGTCTGTCCGCGACTGATTCCCGTGACAGAGTGCTCTTCGCCAGAGTTCAGGGAACGAAGCACGAGTTCTAATGTTGCTTATTGCTGATTGCTGACGTGTAATCGCACAACTTCAAAGAGTGCCAAGCTTACTGTTTTGACATCACAAAGTCACTGCTGGCTGGTACTTGTGTAACCCGTGGTTTTGTATTCAAATGGTTTATTTTATAAAAACACCATTCAATTTTCGACAGTTGCGTTCTGCGTATAAGGATGCAAATGCCTTGAAAGTTGAAAGGAAGCTGCTAATTCAAGGCTACTGTAAGTACGTTCACTAAGTATTTGTATCAATCAGTCACAACTATTGAATAAGTCTCGTGTAGGTCCCAGTGCTAAGGGCTCTGACAGCTTGGAGCGTCGCGCAGTCTATTAACTTAGTGTTGTGCACAAGAGAAACTTTACAAAGTATTTATCTTCACTCTCAAGGCGCAAGAGGAGTGGGTTCGAATTCCGGGGTTGTTTGGCGAGATCTTTGTAATTTTTAGAATCTTCAATATGGAACAAGGACGATTTCAGTTACGTATTTTTACGTGTTAAGTAATAGATCAAAAGCTAGAAACCTATAATATTGCTTTTCAATTAGCAGTCCTCTCCGCAGACAGTTGAAGTACACGGGGGTTTCTAGAACGGACCCTAATCAACTCGCATGGAAACCTGCTAACCGCTGGAACCTACCCCGCAGCCTTTTAATACATCCAGATTGTATTACAGGTACTCACCTACAGTACAAGGTCGGCTCACCTATTAGCTACGTATCTTTTTATTCATTTGTTGTGGATTAACCTTACGAAGAACAGCTACTTCAATCATACACAAGCTACTGACTTTAGTGTTAGACTATTTCTAGATAGACACATTACCAGTTAGAGTAATAGAAAAGAAGGAGATCTAGCAAACCTAAGATCTAAGTTAATAATAATTGTGTGACAAAAGACTCGTTTACTATGCATTGGATGGCAATAGAGAAAACGTCGATGGCGTCCACGTCCGGGCCTAGAGTCCACCTACCTCCTCTGCAGGCTATGGACTCTTTTTGTTGAATTAGACCTCAGTGTGGCTCAGTTTAGCTCAGTGCGTAGTTTGCTACGATGTAGCACTTGAACCTTTTGGATGACAATGGCACAAGCTTGGACCGAGCTAGCTGTTGTCCCGCACTGTGGGCTATTTAGTCCGTGAATCAGTGGAATTATTCAGCGCTTACGCACATGTTAATGGACAAGCTATTCCACCGGCGGCAGCGGCGCGTGCACTCGTAAACTCATAAAAGGCTTAAAAGCTTTTGCTTGAGTTGGATCACGGCGACAATACTCTGCGGCTGAGGGGCCACCACGCTGATGTTCATGCCCGTAGCACACCTCCGCCGCGATATTGGAGTAGCGAGGCCGCTCAATGAATTCCGCTGCGATCAAGTGTTGTGTGTTGGATTTGCGGAATCGTCGGAGCGTTCGACATCCACAAACACGTGCGGAGTGCAGTGCTGCTGAATAGTTTACAACTCAAATGCAATTGTTTAAAAATTGGCAAAGGTTTTAGTAAAACTGAATTCACAATCCAACAGGTCTATGCATGATCCGTATTGTTGTGTGTGTGAGATCTAAGCGTCCTGATTTTATGTAGCAAAAGGTATTGTCAGATTGAAAACGTATTCAAACCCGCACCGATGAGCATCTCCGCCGGTTAGTCACTCTTTTAGTAGCTCAGAGGGTTTCAAACCGACTCTCTTTTCATTTGAAGCTGCAAGTCACTGCTTCAAAAAGGACCGTGGCGTGGAAATTCACATAAAATGGTTTAGTTCTAATCGAGAAGGAGACCTGTCGCTTTTTAGTTTATTATCAAAGTTTGTTCGCGTCCAACTTCGCGGCTGTAACTGCTATATACTTACCTAGTACCTACCCAGTCAGTACCCACCTCACCTACCCATAAACGGTATTTGCGAGAACTGCTCCAACTTAGACGCGATGTGAGTACCTACTGTTGAAACTAACGCTAACATCAAGTATGTTGCTGTAGTATTGAAAGAAGCATGTTACTGAGATTGCTGTGGTCGCCAATATCATCTAAAATTAAGTAGCTACTTATATTGTTTCTTAACATTATTTTTTTCATTTGTAAATTCAGGCCAGAGCAAAGAATATCACCACAATATCACGGTGGTACGGATTGTCTAAAATAGAAAACACCACACCGGCCATCACGTAGAGCCGCTCTCATGATAGCACTACGCCACGTAGCGCACTGTAGCACGCAGCTACACAGCGTAGCGCAGTGTAGCCGCAAATACCTACGCAACATAGCGCCGCCGCCGCCGTGTATTATCAGCAGCGTAGCAAAGTCTACGCGTGAAAGATGTGTCTGTCACAAGCCTAAGATCAAATAAAAAAACCCTTTACCCAGGAGTGGCACCAGCACCACATACCTAATAGTAATATTAGTAATACTAAAGACTTGGAGTTTAGACGCTTTCACGGTACTGCTACGCAGATTTAAGTTACGTTTACGCTACGTAACGCGTAATGGCGTCAATGGCACCCAAAACGCGTTATTATGAAAGTCAGCAGCAACTAGGAAAAGATTGAAGGTGCAATCTGTATGAGTTTCATCCGCGCACGCGCCCGATCCGCGTACGCGTTCAGTATGTTGTCAATGTTGTCATGTTCTAACAGAAGAATACACCCGCACTCGCACCCGCACCCGCACCTGCACCTGCACCCGCACCCGGCCTTCCTCCTGCATTTCACGCTTTACCTTCATCTTTATGTTTGCTTACATTATGATAACTCGGCTGCGTTATCGCCACTCTCATATTTAAGTAATGTTGTTTACTGTAGATACATATTTATATAGATAGCGGCTATCTTGTGTGTAACAATAAATACTTCAGCCCAGTTCAAAGGTTCTGTTTGTTCGTGTTTGAATGAGCACAAGGCTTACGTTGCGTTACGTTACGTTACGTAGCTACAACACCTTCCATTATATATTATTGAATTGAATAATATTTTTAATTATACAAATTAAATTTATATTTATGTACGCCCCCGTCCTTGTTTTTGTGTATTAGATCCTGTCCATCCAAAGGTTGCCTGGAAGAGATTGCTTTTAGCAATAAGGCCGCCCATTGTACTTACCTCCTAAAGAATATGTATTATTGTTGTACAATAAAGAATATATCTATCTATCTATCTATAGACAAGCGTTTGACCGCAATCTCACCTGATGGTAAAATCTGTTATTAAATGTATAATTCTAAGGGCGGCTTGCACCAGAATCGCTAAACGCGTTTAACTCTTAAATAGTATTTAGCGAGTTGTCAAGTCATACAAATACGTCAGATTTAAATCGATTTAGCTGTTAAATACGTTTAGTGATTCTGGTGCAAGACGCCCTAAGTATTATATAGAAGCTGTAGCTATTAGTTGTATTGTATGTATAAAAGCAATAGATAATTATACAGTATTACATACTTTATGGTAGCTAGATATTATTAAAAATACTTTAAACCGAAATATCGTGAAGGTCAACTAATCACCTAAATTACTTATCATGTTTTCCTCATTCAAACAATCATTTGTAATTTAGTAACAAAGTAACGCCTAGATAACTACCTAATGATACCACTAATTATGGACCTAGAGACCTATCTAATGACGATGAAGATAGATCCATTGTCTTCACTAACATTCTCGATTGCTAGGTACTATTAAAACAACGAGTAGGTACCATTACTATGTATAGTATAACACAATACGAAGACAAAAATGTTGTATTATATTTCAGTTAGGTACACGGCGCGGTAACAACACAACACTCCGCAGTGCAGTGGTCGATGCCGCGCAGTGTACTGTGCTGTACTGTACCTACTGGCCCGTAGAGATCAGAGGTTATCAACTTTTTTGTTTAGATAACATGAATAGAAAGAGTAGCGAGTGTACAATATTTAGTGTTCCGCTCCGGTTTTGGAATAACGGAACACTTGGGTATAGCCGCACTCCGGTGTCCGTTTGTCCGTTTGTCTGTCTTTGGCAAGTACCTACTTATTCTGAATATCAGGGAACGTTAAAGGCCCTCATGAAAATTATAAGCAACTTCTAAAAGTTAACTGAATTTGAGAAAAAAAAATAAACAAGAATAATTAATTATGTGTCAAACTTAGCCTGAACCATATCGTCATTAAAAACCTTACAAATGGTAGCTCATGTTACATAAGTTTTATTGAAAGTTATAAAAACAATTTAAAAAGTTAGCTTGTTCTAAAGCGATTTTTTTTATTTATAACACAAAGGTTCTTTCACTCGGAACACTACATACATAACATATCTTGCGCCGGCGCCGGCGCCGCCGAGCGTGCCCAATTCATTTTATATCAGTACCTAGTTTATCTGTCAGTGCTCTCATGTTTTGTACGATTCTGAATGAGATAGCTGTATTCATTTATTACTGTACGCTGGTTACAAAGGTCATAGGCAGGGCCATGTCCATCTGAAGTACTTAACATACTGTTTAGATGGTAGGTGTACCATTGAACCTGACCTCTGACCATAAACAGCGCGCACGAGTACCTAGGTAGAAGCGAGGTAGGTATTTACGAACACGGCTCGAAGCTAACTTCTTTATCACGACTTACTAGACTTTTTTATCACGATAGATATATCTCCCAAAAACTGTCAAAAACTATGGAGTTTTGACAGTTCTTGGGATATATATCTATCGTGATAAAATGTCTATCGGTCTAGAATCGACCCCCTGGTGATACCTCTAATCGCCGATACAACATTCTGTTATAATGAAGTCGTTTAAATTAAAATGAAAGAAGGGTTGCTAAGGGCAATTAATGTAATGGCGGGTACCGGCGTCGACGAGGGCGGAAACATGGCCATTATGCAGATGAAGGGCAATAATAGGTATCGGCTCGCGCCCTCAGCTCATCTGCAAGAACCGTCGGCCTGGGGCCTGATTCATTGTTCTAAGGGAAAAGTACGATACCTTACAGCCAAGGGGAATTTGAGACTACTCGTTTTTTATCACACTAGTTCAAAATACGCTCTTAAATTTTTAAGCGTGAAAAATAACAACTAATTACGAAGAGCGCCACTTGGTGTACAACCGCGCGCACAACTCTAATGCACCTACAACCGGTACAACTAAGCACAAAACGCAAACGTAAACCTGTGTACAAGTGCACATAAAAAGCGAATGTAAATCAGCGACATCAGCGAGCTAATTGTTTCCGCAGCCGCGCCGCGCTCCGCTGCCGGGTGCGGCTGTGGCAAGGGCGGAGCGACTAGCGTAGCGTAGCGATTACAACTTCAAATAGGTACAAGATTTTGTTTAAAGTTTACGAATGATCCAGTTGGAACTTGTAACTTACAAGGTGAATAGATTTCAATGTAGGTATTATAACGCGGTTTGGTTATGGAGTAAAACTCTGACGCTAGTACCACGCTCACGCTTGCACTTTCACCAAACATATTGAATAGAAAAGGCATTGAAAAACATCATTAAAATACTTTATAAGTATACTTATAAATTAAAAGTTTAAAAAACTAGAAAAACCTAATTCAATTCGACTACCAGCTTCATCATATGATGATGATGATGATGATGACAGTTCATTGGGAACGTTCTAGTCACTATAAACACCACTTAAAAGTGACAAGAAAGCAAAATACGCAATTTCGTGCACGTGGTTGGCATATTTTTTTGGTTATTTCTATTTATAACCCAAACTACTGAACCGATTTTGATGAAAATGAAATGGGACTAACCTGGAAATATATCCTTTCAGATAATAAAATAATTTTTGAAATCGGTTTATAAATGACGAAGTTCTGAGGTAACAAACTTTAAAAAAAAAATTGAGAACTTCCTCCTTTTTTGAACTCGGTTAAAAGTCCGGTTGTTTTTTTAACCAGTCGCTGTAAATAATAATTAATGAGCAGTATAAACCTAAATGGTGGAACCAAGCATGAAGCCGTGAATCCAGCCCTATTATACTGGTTGATACCCTGAAAGGCCTGACCGCTCCGCTCGTCGCGCCGCTTGTGCACCGTGGCCGGGCCGCGCGCCGCCCGCTCCGCCGCCGCCGCCGCGTGCAAATAATTAACTGCGCCGATTTGCATTGTTGATACACCTCGCTCTAACAATGCTCAGTTTCGACTCGACTTGCAAAACTGGATGTATTTTTAACTTTGACTTAATTTTATTTGAAACTTCATAAGCTTTTTGCTAAAAGTTTTCCATTGTAGTAGGACTGTGCAGTCGAACGAAACAAAGCCTTCTCGAGAGAATGTGTTCATCAAACAGCAAGTTGGCTAACTATTATATCTATAGAACTTTGAAATTCAATGCGCGTTTCCAATGTATGCCATGACTTTATTGACTTTCACATTACCTAGCATTTTCTTTGCCCTTCAACTACTAAAAGAAAACTCAACAGTCAACATATTTGGGGAGTGTATGTTTGTACTCTCCAGCATTAGAATAGTTCTAATTTCAATTTATTTATTTGTAAACACAGGTAAGCAAAATGGTAACATAATAGATATTGTTGTGCACTGTGATTTGCCCTAAGGCGTACAAATTTGTTCTTAACTAGGTTTAAGTAAATTAATGAATTAAATATGAATTAAATGCGTCTAAAATGTAAATAACCTTAATATAAAAATTTAATTAAGCGTGGAATGAAAATAATGTCAGGTTAATATATTAAAAGTCAAAGCAAGGTATTTATTACGTAGTAAGTTATTAAATTAATCAGTATTGTCAAAAAATTCTTGAATAGAGTAATATGTCTTTTGTATTAAATAGTTATATAGTTTTGTCTAATAGCGCTATCCTGCTCTAAGGTAAATGACAAGGGTAGTCGTGTAACTACAGTGAAGTCCCTGTGTCTGGGTACGTAGGTAGGTACGTATCTATAAGCACGAGGCCATGAGGTGCTGCATGTACCTAAACATGATGGTTACTTTAAATGCTTGCTTAGGTGAGAACAGAAGGACATGACGTATCCTTCCGCAGGAGTCCCGTCCCCGTATGCCAATCTTTTGCTGTCAAGTTATATTTCACTGCCCAGTGTAATTTCGTCAGGTCAGGTGGTACAATTTTGTACCACGATCACCACGATTTTTTGATCATTCTTTTTAGACACTTGACAGCAAAATATGCGCAAAAACACATCAAATGACGTCATAATGTCACTATTTAGTCACAGAATAACTATGAGTTAGTATGAACTAACCATGATTTAAAACTTTGCAGTTCAACTTTGCAGTTCAACATTGATTGGCATACCCCAGCAGCGCTCGCATTTGGAACAGTGCAGTGCAGTGGTGGAGACGGTATTGCTCTACTTTTCATAATTATGATACTTGCAGACGGCTAGTTTAGACGGCAAAAGGTAATCGTAATTAAACGTGAATATTGATTAGACGCGGTCCCTCGCTGGCGCCGGCGAGTGGCGAGTGGCGAGTGGCGAGTGGCGAGTGGCGAGTGGCGAGTGGCGAGTGGCGAGTGGCGAGTGGCGAGTGGCGAGTGGCGAGGCAAGTGACCGCGCCTCCGAATATTGAACGAACTTCAACAACTTCAGCCTTGTTTCTGAATTAGTCTCCTTTAACCGCAGGAAGCAACAGCTTAATAGATGGCAACCCTTCCCTGCACGCCTCAGGACCCTTATTACCTAGGCCACAGAGCTCAGACTCCCCAGTTAAAGTGTTGGAAAACGTGGCCAGTATTATCTTGAGAAGACGTCATCTCAGAAGTTAGGTTTAATTAAAGTTGCCACTGAGAGCCGGTCGCCACTTAAAGTCTCCGATTTCTAGTTTATAATTGCAGCTCTACGATCAGCATTCATTGCGCCGCTGCCCTGTACCTACTTCTACACGGCTATTCATTTAATCTCATTTTGTTTGATTAGTTTCAATTATAAAAGAGTGCGTTGCCTCAGTAGCGGCTCTGCATTCTCGGAGGAGACTCGCATGCGTCTGCTGTCGAGAGAAGGATGCCGAGGCTCACTTTGCCTGACACACACACACACACACACGTACAATACGAGATACAAGATACAAGATACATTTATTTGCCAAAATAAGTGTTACAATTTGGTCTTATGCTAAAGTCAGAGGCACTTTAAAACTTATTCACCCTTTTCAGGTATCGCAAAAATGTTATATTTGGGCGCTTAAACTTATCTTAAGTAGGTACATATAATAATATTATTCTTTTTCAAAATATTCTTCAGTTGAGTAGAGACATTTTTTGACTCTTATAAATTTAGTTATTTCTGTTTCATTTTGAATATCATTTGGTAGGTTGTTAAAGATTTTGACTGCCATGTAATATGGACTTTTATTTAACATTTTTATTCTTGAATATGGTAGATATAATTTGTTTTTATGGCGGGTATTTATGTTGTGTGTTTCACTAATTTTTACAAAATCTTTTTTATTTTTGAAAACAAATATACATACATCCATGATATAAATAGATGGGAGTGTCAATAGCTTAAATTTAATAAAATAAGGTTTGCAGCTTTGTGTGTTATTGATTTGGGCTAAGATTTTTACACATTTCTTTTGAATAATGAATAACTCATTTATATTAACACTATTTCCCCATAGCATGACTCCGTATCTGAGCCAAGAGTATGCATATGCGTAATAAGCTGATAGTGCAGTATCAGTGTTAGTAGTATATTTTAATTGGAATAGGGCATATATAAATTTTGAAAGTTTTGTTTTAATGTGATCAATGTGAGCTTTCCAATTTAGATGGGTATCAATATTTAAGCCAAGTAAATTGAAAGTTTGTACTGTCTCTAATGGGCTATTTTGAAAATCTATGTTTAATTTTAAGGTAGGGCTAGTATATGATTTGAACTGCATTATTTTAGTTTTATTGTGATTTATTTCTAAGTTATGTTACGTTGTTAGTTACGTTCCTCAGTAGTAGCGCTTTGCAACAATTACAGATCACGACAAGTGTGGATGACATTATGGATCAGCATACCTACAGGTACAAGGTCAACATCATTGATATTGTTATTGCTATCGTAAGCAGCGGGACTCGCCGCGCGGTCGGGCCGCGGCGGCAGCCGGTCCACTTTTTGTTCGCCAGCTTGCAAAAACTGTCAAACCAGACTTGGCGAGCGTGTACCGCAGGTTTAAGTCAAAAAAATTATATTTTGGATGAATCGGGCAATCTAAGTTTATTTATTTAGAGAAAATAAACATAAATCCACCGTAGGCAGCCTCTATCCATCGCGGAGGTAGGTACTCGGCCTCTATCCATCGCGGAGGTAGGTATTACTCACAGAACAGAGAAGTGTATAACTAGTCGGTTATGAGGAATGCGCCGTCTTCATTTGCGATTCCTTGCTCGTATCAGGTCATTTGGCAAGCTCGGCAAATACTTCGCTCATTTATCTTGCAGCTCTCACACTGAACTGAAGTGATGGAGTTTGCAATTTTATGACAAACCATTCTATTAAACTCTTCCCAACTTCTCATTGCGAAATTGATCCTATTACAATATGATAAATCAAGCCAATTTTACGCTATCTTGTACACAGCCATTCCATAAAACTCAATAAAAGAGATATCTACGACGTAATCATAATACTCTTTGACGTTAGTAAAATAGGTAGGTACTTAAAAAATGCTACACGGATATCATATTTCTAGCAATTTCATAAACACATCAACTTCCCCAAAAGGCGGTGTACGAGACCCCCCCCCCCCTCCCCCCTCCATCGGGAGGTAATGTCGCACGCGGCGCCAACACGCGCCGGGCGGGACACGCGACGCGACGCGACGCCAATTATATGTAAATCTGACCGAGACATTAGTGGATTGCGCTATCTGATAATACGAGTTTGAGTGTCGCGCACGACACGACGCATGACGCACGCACGCACGCACGCACGAGGCGAGGCGAGGCGAGGCGAGGCGAGGTGGTTAGGCTCAAACTATCGCGGTGTGGCTAGTATAGTACGCTGCGGAATGACTTCTTACATTTCTAGTGGAAGCGAGGAATGTAAACCTGCTCGTAAATCTTGCAACGCTTGAGCGCGTATGTATCAAAATTGAGATTTAGCCAAGATAGCAACTGGAAGCTGACTAAAGTGGTTCGGATGGTGTGTCAAGCACTTAGACTGCTTTTAATAATTGCAGACAATTTGGAGTATTTAATACCTTACCTCACCTAGTGTTACCTTTAATTGTAACACAGCGTACATTGTAACTAAGTAGGTGTACAACTCGATTAAACTTGCTAACCCTTGGTCGGGTTACAATTAATCATTGTTTTTTATTAGGTAGGTAGGTACCTACTTATGCACTGAGAGAAATCCCATAGGCAGATGCAGATACCGTTTTGTTCGATTTTAGCACTAATCGGCGGCTCATTTGTGTAAAAACGTGTAACCGCGTATTCCGTGGCGTCGCGTGGTGCGGCTCGAGCGCGTGTGATGTCGTGTCGTGTCGTGTCGTGTCGCTAATGCGGTAATGATCGCCGCACACTTGCCGCACGCATCGCTAATGCCACTTCCCACGGTAATCCATGTCAACATTACACATTACAACAGTTACATACAAGAGAATGAAAAGGCGACAGAACACTGCTGCTCTGCTGCACTATCATTATACAGTTTTAACTAACTTCATCCAAGGTTTTATTTAACACGTTCGTAAATGCCAAGGATTGAGGAACTGACCTTCATCAATCTCTTTTTTTTTTTCTTTCAATTAACTAGTGGATGGGTAGTCAAGTCACAAAACCGGAAATCTCATTCAGAAAAAAAATATCCTACTTTGATGAATTTTTCCCAGTGTAGTGATTAATGTTTTATCATTTTATTTTATTTGAATGAATTTATGATAGGTACTATCCCACTTACCCAGATACTTACCCACACCTAGACATTAAAAAGCACTGTTCTAGAAACCCATTTACAGATCCTTTCTGACACGCGGGTTCGGCTATTCATTTGATAAGTACTTAGTACAATTACCTAACTTACGAAAATTACAAGTCTCTCGTATGTATCGTATAAAACTATTAATGTTTCAAAACAGTTTCACAATTTTATTTCGGTGGGTACTTAACTACCTTTACACTATTTCACTAATTTGGTGTTTCTAGTGAGTGCATTTCCCATTAGAGGGAACATTAGGTAGGTAAACCGGCGCTGTTTGGAGCGGTAAGTACCTGTATGTGCTTACTTCAGGCATCGGGCTGTTTGTAACGCTTCAGTTATCAAAGCAAACTTGCAGAAGGAACTATGTTCATTTGTTATAGCATTGCAAAGAGTTCTTATAATTGCATTGAAAATGAAGAGTTGAGGTGATTTTTCTATTCTAGACAGAGGATACAGTAAATGAAATGATGAATGATGACTTTCACGTTACCTAAATAGGAACACAAATATTTTAAAATGTAAAAAAAGCTACTTACCTACCTATGTAGTTAGTTTAACCTGTGCCGTCGCCCGTCGCTATCAGAAACTACAAGTATCATCAGATAGTCAAATTGTAATTTATTCATGAAAAACATTCCTATTTAGTCCGGATAATAACAATGTGGAACTAAAATAAACGCTCGAGATAAGTAAACGTGTGTCGTACTCGCCGTGACTCACGCACACACGCGCACAACGTACAACATGCACCTGTGTTGCGTTACTGCACTACCTACGAGTACATGCAGGAGACACGTATCGGGTATTCCAACACCATCAACAATCACAAATGAGATATTTAGAACGGTTCACGGAGGAGAAGAGGCGACGAGGCGACGCGACGGCCGCGCGTCTCTCGTGGAACATGAGCGGCAGACCTCCTCTGATGGTCTGCACGATGTCAGACCTGGGCTCTACCTTGGGTTTCCGTATCGTATTGGGGGCGGGCGCTACCGAAAACCGGGACAGTACCGCTGCCAAGCCCGCGAGAGACTGCATTTTTCCAAGCCGGGCTCCTAAAACAAACAAACGGTATATTGAACTTGGCTGTATATAAAATAAACATAGTAAGTATGCAGAAGGTAAGTGTATATTATTGAATACAAAAAACATACCTATGCAAGCCCGCGGTCCGTCGCCGAATGGCAAGTAAATGAATTTATTTTTCTCATAGTCAAACTCTTCAGGACTAAACCTCTCTGGTCGGAACACCTCAGGGCTGTCGAAGTACTCCGGGTCGTTGTGCATCCCCTGCAGAGATATGAATATGCCGACTCCCTCGTCGATCGTCAGCCCGATCTCTGGGAAGGTGTACGGTCGAACGCACTCTCTGATTAGGAAACCCAAGGATGGAAACATTCTCATGCCCTCGTTAAACGTCCACTCCAAATACGTCATTTCACCGACGGCGTCGTAGCTCAGTTTGTGGTCGTGTTTCGCCAGGACCTTGTCGATTTCTTTCTGAACTTTTGTTTGCACATGTGGGTGGTAGGCGAGCTGATGCAGAGTGAAGCTGGTCGCGGACGAGGAGGTTTCGAAGCCCGCCGCAAAGAAGACGAACACTTGCGCCGCGATCAGCTCGTCCGTCAGCTCCAGCGTGGCCGTGTCCGGGGTGCCGTCTGATTTCACTTTCTCAAGTGACTCTCCCACCATGACACCTTTCTTTTTACACTCCAGCAATAGATCGATAAAATCGTTGCGACCCGAAGGTTCATAATTTCTCTGTTTTAAAATTTGCTTAACTAAGTTTATCAAGTCTCCCTCGATCCTCGACATGTACTTCAGGTGCTTGCACAGGTCGGGAAACAGTTCCTTCAGGATCGCTACCACGGCATCCTTAAACCTGAAAGTGAATATATTAGCGCCGAGCTTGCGGAACTCGGAGTGGTCGTCGTTGAGCGAGTCGGCGTCGAGGCCGAAGCCGACGGCGCCGATGAAGTCTGTGGTGTAGCGCGCCATGAGGTCCCTCGCGTCGAGCGCGCGGCCGGCGGCGGCGGCGGCCAGCGCGCGCGTCTGCAGCCGCTCCGCGCGCTCCACGATCAGCGGGAACATCGCCTTCAGCTTGCCAGACGTGAACGCCGGCGTCATGCGCTGACGCAGCAGCCGCCACAAGTCACCGTCCGCGAAGAACAGGTTACGCAATATAGGTTCGATTACCGTTTTATGCGGATTCAAGCCGCGGGGATAGAAGTGGGCAAAATCTGTCATCAACACTCGTTTCACCAGCTCGGGGTCCCTCACTATCAACTCAGGTCGGTAAGATCGGAAGAATCCCACCACCTTCTCCTTAGGATATTTCCAGTACATCTCCTCGGCCACTTGAGAAACGCTCTTCTGTAGCGTATACCCCTTCCAGTTTGAGCCGAATATGAATATAGGCTTGTCATGTGTAACTCCCCTCGCTGACCAATATTTAAAGTTTCTAGTGTTGTACAAGTAGAACGATACCACAAATACGAACAGAATCGCTACAGTTATCATACTTAGCGCGCGCGCGTCAACTTGTTTGCAATAACGAGACACAAACAACAGTCCCTTCGCGGAGACGGCTTGTCACTGGTTATCAGACAGACGCCGGCGCCGGCGCAGCGCGGCGGAGGCGGCGCGCGCGCGGCTGCGTCACGCTACCAGAGCCAACCAAAGCCTCGAATCAGAGTTTTATTCTGTCGATTTGCGCCATTGAGCTCGGTCTTCGGCTCTTCCCATCCAGTGTCTGCTACACTTCGCAGATGATCGCGTCGTCGCCCCATCTTACCGGAGGTGAAGTCAAGGAGCGCACCTAGCCCTTGCGACACCATACTTTCCACTGAAAATGCACAATTACTTTACTGTACTTACCTACTACGAGTAGGTGTTTACTCCCAATACGAGTATTTAGTGACGCAAGGATTGGGCGTCACAAAGCAGAAGTTGGTCGGTAGGCACTTACTTGGCTTATTGCTCAATTGCTTATAATGAAGTGCACTCCGCGCTCAACTTTCAGAATGAATCCCCACTGTTCCTCACATTTGGAAGGAGTGCTTGCTTGCGGAACTCCATCGCTTCCCTACTTATTCGGAAACATTTTATCAAATAAATAAATATTCATGGACATTTCACGCAATACCCTTTATTATGTACCTAGTCTTGTTTAGTTGTACCTACTACCTGAACTGAGAGCAGACAACAACAACATGTATTTATTTATCAAACAGGAACAACAGTGTTATATACAAAAACATTTTTGAGCGTTAAATTGAATAGGTGGGTGAATCAACTTTTAAGGCACTCCTTTTTTGTCCCTGGCATGGTAATAACGATAAAATCTGTATTTCAGTTTAAAATAAGATTGTTTAAATGTAAACGTAAACTTAGATTCTCCGCTAATATGGTAATCTCATACTTTTTATAGTTTATAGCAAAATTTTTGCTTTTCCTATGGTAACTCAGCGGAACTCCATACAAAAAACAGGTGTCTTTTGACGAAGGTGAAGTAACAAAGTACGATGTTACTTAATAAAAACATATGAAAACACTGCATTTTCACACATTACTACGCTTCAGAAAAGGTAAGGCTTACGTTTTAAGTAAAAATTAACAAAAGTTTGACTTAAATTGTGTATTTTACATGCACCTCAACTTTTTGTCCCAAACGTAGATTAAATCATCAGGTATACTGAGTTACCGATAAAAGTTCTGAGTAATATCAAGAAATGGCGTCTAACTTGGTATCATCAGAGGCTATTAGTATCTAATATTACGTTGGTATGGTCTGACAAGGCCTACCTCGCTTTACCCGCCTCTCAGCCCGCAGTAAGCTCTCAACTGGTGCGCGTGCGTTTATTAGCGCTCTGCAGCGATGTTTATTAGGCACACTCATCAAGTTTTCTACAAAAACTCGTTTAAACTAGCTTAGATGTCATGCCACATAGCAAAACGTAAAGATAGGATAAATAGTGCAAACGTTAACACTATATTTGCTTAACATTTCGATAATTCATTTTTATTTTTAGCTATTCACATTGTTGTCAAAGGAGTGCCTTAAAAGTTGATTCGCCCAGGTATGAGTATGCTTGGTACCTACGGTACCTACTAACCCCAATTATATAATAGGCGAACTCAACTTTCAACCAGAGCAGCCAGTTTTCAGGTAGGTAGTGTAGGTACCTATCGTTTTAGAGAAAGAGCAATAATAGACGCAAGGTAGAAGTAGAGGTGTTGAAATTTTCATAGCAAAATGGATTTATTACTTATAGTCATGCATCTCACTTCCTCGCGCAAAGACATGGTGGCTACCGTTTTCTTTTCAGGCGCTGGATAATTGCTTTATCATCAGACTCATCATTCAAACTAAATAGGTAAGATAGATAGATAGATAGATAAACACTTTATTGTACACAAAGAAGAAACAGAACATAAGATAAAACAATTAAAGCTAATGTACAATGGGTGGCCTTATCGCTAAAAGCGATCTCTTCCAGACAACCTTTGGATGGAGAGGATAAACAGAAACAGAAAGACGGCGGTGTACAAAGTGTGCACAAACAAACTAATATACCTATATTCATCATGTTAATTATATATTATACCTACCATTACCTACGCTATATTATATATACCTACACATATATTATATACCTAATATATATACCTACACATATCTATAATATATACATATAATATACCTACATATTAACAGATAAGGATAAATAATGCTCGTATACCTTTGTTTTAAAAATGTTTGGTGACTTCGATAAGCGAATGGACAACGGCAATGAGTTCCATAATCAAACTGCGTTTACGGTAAAAGATTTACCGTACATAGCGGAGCTGTGCACTGGAGTTACAAGCTGCAAGGTGTCAGAGGATCGCAAATCACGATCATTCATCTGATGCAAGAACTCGAAGCGTTCCTTAAGATAAGATGGAGAAGTAGTGTTAAAAAGAATATTATAAAGAAGAGATAGGATATGTGCATTCCGGCGAAGGCGTATAGGGGTAAGTAATAACAATTTGTAAAAAATAAAATAAAAGTATTTATTAGAGTTTTATCCAGTTATGTAAACAAAGCCTAAGGGCGGCTTGCACCAGAATCGCTAAACGCGTTTAACTCTTATATAGTATTTAGCGAGTTGTCAAGTCATACAAATACGTCAGATTTAAATCGATTTAGCTGTTAAATACGTTTAGTGATTCTGGTGCAAGACGCCCTAAATGGTTAAAAATTTAAAAAATGAAATGGTCAAATTGACTAGGTATTTCATAGGGTGTCAACGACTCAAGATGGCGCTCGCTCTGTTAAAAAGGCTTGTAACCCCTACACTACACTACAACTGAACAATAGACATGAATCTGATACCCAACAAGCTCAATCTGATACCCATTTATAAAATTTCTAAAATCATTCCTCCTAAAAAAATGTTATTTACTATGAATTAAATGATTATATGAATGACAAAATGTGCGAATATAATAATAATACTGAATTAACACAAGAAATTGACTGAATTGAAAAATTTTGACGTGAACAAAACCTCGGTCTGCCTACTTTCCTGTTGCAATACCCCTGAACAGGGTTCATGTGTGATACCTACCTGCAATGTAACAACTAATACCATGTGAAAGCAATAAATGTATCGAGTATAGAGTATCTACAACCTACTTACTCGTACATTGGATTCTGTCTTTGTGTATCGTCGAGGATATCAAAAACAAGCTTTACCTACTTTGGCCAGACATCAAAACCAAATAAATAGCGGCAATTCAACTGCTCATTACCACACTTAGGTACATCGCCGTAATTGATAACAATTTTATAAGTACAAGTAATTAAATTAAAAATTTAAAAAACCCCCGAATCTAGGACCGATTTTCATCAAACATAGCTAAGAACACTCCCGACTAAACCACCTTTCAAACAAAAAAATAATAAAATCAAAATCGGTTCATCCGTTCCGGAGCTACGTTGCCTCAGACACACACACACACACACACACACACACACACACACACACACACACACACACAACACAGACACGTCAAACTTATAACACCCGTCGTTTTTGCGTCGGGGGTTAAAAATGTGCAGAATCGAAATGAATGTGGGCACACCTTGGGCACACAGGTAGGCACACATGTGGGCTGGGCACAAGGTTTTCTCGAAGGGTCTTAATTTGGTATGGTAAAGAGTTGATCACAACACAACAATATTTATTACTGTTATCGATGCACTCCGTTTAATTGAGATAAAAATAACATAAAAACTAAATAATTTAGAACTGATAGGTACCTACCTAACCTACTCACTGTCAATTAATATAATTGACTCAGTAGAGTGGGGTATCCTATCTTATCTTTCAGACACATTTCTCTAGAATCTAGAACATCCAAGTATAACTACGTAGGTATTACTTGTGTTTGTAATACGTACCTACTCACAACTTTATCATTGAGTTGGACTACCCACTTAACTAATCATGTAATGAATCACGCACGAGTGATGATGAAACTGAGTTAGTGGATTCCAACCCGTGAACAATGATTGAACAACTAATTGCTCAATAAAATGCAATTATTTTTCTTTTCCAGAAAGATGCAACTTCTCCTCTTACGACTACCGTAGAGATCAGGGGATCACAGAGGTGAATGTCACCTTGTGAAATTATAAAGTGGCTACTTCTATAGAGATCTGGAACTCCCGGAGTCGATGGCCTGAAGGCATTGATAAGGTATCGATGCCGTCACGCCGACCCTCGCGGTGAAGAGGAGCGGGATGCCGCCGATCACGTTCTGCACGATGGAGGAGCGCGGGTCGGAGACCAGCTCGCGCCGCGACTCCGGCGCCGGCGCCAGCGAGCACCGCGCCAGCACCGCCGCCAGGCCCGCCAGCGACTGCATGTCACCCAGTCGAGCCCCTGCAATATAAACCTTTATTACAATTTGCACAGCTAAGTATGGTATAGATCTTACATCCATTCTCGACGCTCAACTCAAACTAGCAAATAAAATACGAGAACCACGCAACAGAACTCATTGTTAAAATGTATTTTTAGTAAGTTACTTGTTTATGGTGTGGATTAAACGTACCGATGCACGCGCGCGGTCCCTCTCCGAAGGGCAGGTATACATATTTGTGCCTCTTTGCAACTTCTTCCGGAGAAAACCTCTCAGGTCTGAACTCGGTTGGGTTGTCAAAATACAAGGGATCGTTTTGAATCGCTTGGATGGGCACGGTGACTTTCACTCCGGGGTCGATGGTGACGTCGGTTCCCGGAATAGTGTACGTCTTCACGCACTGTCGACTCAGGAAACCCGACGAGGGGAAGATCCGCATGCCCTCCATGAACACCCATTCCAAATAAGTCATCTCCTTAACCGCGTCGTAACTTAACTTTCCATTGTGCTTCAACAGGACTCGATCGATATCGTCCTGAGCTTTCTTCTGAACTTCAGGATGGTAAGCCAACTGATGCAGCGTGAAACTCGTCGCAGAAGATGAAGTCTCGAAGCCAGCCACGAAAAATATGAACGCCTGTGCAGCCACCATCGTGTCGTTCAGCTCGAGATGGACCGCTTCCGGAGTGCCGTCCGCGTTCACCTTCTCGAGGGAGTCGATCGAGAGCTTCCCCTTCTGCTGCCACTCCAGCAGGAAGTCGATGAAGTCGTTTCGGCCCGACGGCTTGTACCCGCGCTGCTCGCGGATCTGCCGCGTCAGGGACAGGATGTCGTCCTCCAGCTCCTGCCCGAGGAACTTGCTGTACTTGAACACGTGCGGGAACATGACCTTGCACAACGAGACGAGCCCGCGCTGCAGAGTCGGCTTCAGGATCTTAGCGCCGAGCTTGCGGAACTCGGAGTGGTCGTCGTTAAGCGAGTCGGCGTCGAGGCCGAAGCCGACGGCGCCGATGAAGTCTGTGGTGTAGCGCGCCATGAGGTCCCTCGCGTCGAGCGCGCGGCCGGCGGCGGCGGCGGCCAGCGCGCGCGTCTGCAGCCGCTCCGCGCGCTCCACGATCAGCGGGAACATCGCCTTCAGCTTGCCAGACGTGAACGCCGGCGTCATGCGCTGACGCAGCAGCCGCCACAAGTCACCGTCCACGAAGAACAGGTTACGGAGAAGAGGTTCCATCCACCGGTGTGCAGGGGTGAATCCGCGAGAATAAAAGTGCTTGAAATCGGTGACGAGAATGTGCTTTACGAGGTCCGGGTCGCGAATTATGAGAGTGGGCGTAGTGGCGCGGTAACCTCCCACGAACCGCTCGCCGACGTGTCGCCAGTAGACGTCGGCAGCCGCCTGCGCCATGCTGCGCCGCATGGTGAAGCGGAGCAGCTCTGTGCCGAACAGCGGCAGCGGCCGCTCGTGCGGCACGCCGCGCGACACCCAGTACGAGTGGTTCCTGGTGCCGTATAGGTATAGGCTCACCAGGAAAATGACGAGCAATGCTATCGCGATCATAATTTGTTATAAATTGAAATCAAATCTAGATTTCCCAAACTAATTAGTATGTAGTGTCTTGCTTCTAAGCTTACCGATGTCTGCAAACTATTGTACTCGTATTGAATCCATCGTATTAATACTACTCGCGTTATACTCGTACGAGTGAATCCGGAGCGATAACAATCGACGAATCCTAATCTAGTTAGAAACGTCTGGGCGCTGAGATTTTCGCATGTTCATTATTTATTCTCGACCTTAGCCGTTTCGACTACGGTTCTAACTGTAATGCAGCACATTCACAATTAAATGTGACACATTGATAATGGTTATCTTGGATTAATTTCAGTAACAACGCGTTACATTCTACAAAACTTGAATCATTCAGCACGTTGTCTCATGTGTGGCATCATCATTTATAAGGTACCTACTAGAGGTGAGACGTATTTATCATCACAGGTAAAACTCACAGCTATTTAAAAATCACAGACTGTCACAGCGACAGAAGATCCCAAATACCTGTGACCCCACTTGACCCCTTTGTCTTTGAGCGCAACATTGCGCTAGTATATTATCACAGGCATAACAAAATACTAGCTTCTATCCCTTTTACACTACATTAAAGTAATGTGTCAAACAGTGATGAACTGAATACTGAATATTAGCTTCTATCCCTTTTACACTTCGTTTAAAGTAATGTGTCAAACAGTGATGAACAGATGCCTGTGACGTGGGTGTTGTGAAAATCAAAACTAGATGGCGCGACTAAATTTGTACAAAACGTAGATCGCGCTGACGAAAACACACGGCAGTGCATCACTTAGCTCTAAGAAATGTTGAACATGAAATATTCACGCAATATACTATACCTACAAACTACAAATAGCTATACTAACTATTGTAATTGTAATGTAATGTAATAATCACATTAGACCTGTGTCGATCGATCCTTTCTTGCGACCCGGGTCGATTATGACCCAATGGTGAAGTGATCGAATCGAAATGATTCGATCCTTTTCCGGGTTGCGGGTCGCTGAGCCGACTCCTTCGTCCACCGCCCGCCGCCGCCGCGCAGAATAGCTAATGGTTTTCGCACAGTACTCGCATTTTGCCTTGTCCTTATTGATTATAGAAAAATGCTTCCATATTGGACTTTTTTTTCTCGCAAGATCTGACATTTTATAAAAGTTCAAGATATTATAATATTTTATGATAAAAAAAAACCACCACCACAATGTTCATATTCAGTAAATAAGTAAGCAGTTTATTGTAGGTTAGGCAAGTCGTAATAATTATGTTAGATTTTACCACCACCAAATCACCAAAATCAATCAAATTGCAAGAAAAACACAAAAATAGTACTTAGTAAAAATAGTTCGACAATCACACTGTTTGTTTTGTTACCGAATTCTGCGGTATGCATGCGATGTGCAGAATGTTAGAAGGTCACCAAGCAACTGATTGATTGATTGATATCGATCGCGAGTCGTTTGCGCGGGTCGCGATTCGCGACCCGCGCAAACGATCGGGTCCCATGCGAGTGCGACGTACTGTGCTTGCTTGCATGCGAACGAAAGAGACCACATCAAATTTGTTAGTTGCGTGATTGTGTATGCGTTTACAATATTATATGAATCTGAAATAGCTACTTTAAGGACAATAGATAAAGTCCAATTTAGCTTGGCGAGCAATTATCTCTTTCTATCCTGCACATAGATTGGCGTAGGTACGTACTGCGCTGGTCGGTCAAAAATGATCGAATCTTTTAAACATCTTTCATTCAATCACTCCCGCATGGGTGGTGATCGAATCAAAGTTATTTGATCAATCGCGATCGACACAGGACTAAATCACATGCAAGACGATTGTTACGTCAGGGGGTTAGTTGTCCCCTGGAGTAGAGTAGTTGAGTAAATAGTAAAGTAAAGTAAAGTAGTAGGGGTGGAAGAAAACCAAACCCGATGAGTGCTAGTTGGCAACTGAGTTTATTCAAGTAAAATATAAAACACGTAATTATTAAAATCTAGGTTAAAATACAGCGAGCATTGACCGGGCGTCAGATGCCTACGCTGCAACTTTTAGTAGGTAGTTTAGGCAATGGCTCTGACATCCTGGCCACTCAAAAAGGAAAGAAAAACAATAAGAAGTAAAGGTTAAGTTAACTACATGACGAACAAGTTAAAATGAAGTTAATACAAATTAAGTAAAATGGGTAAGCAAATCAAAACAGTGTAAACAAGTTAAAATATAAATAATTAAGTTCAAGAATTAAATCAATTTAAGTTGACAGTATAAAAAGTACACAATGCTATATAAAATAATTCTTGTATATAAAGTTTAGGAGTAGTTAATGTTAAGACAGTGGCTCTAACATCCTGGCCACTCAAAAGTGAAAAAGAGTAACACATTAAAATGCAAAGAACAAAGTTAAACTAGGTATCAAACAGGTATACTAAGTAAGACTCTTAAAAGATACAAAATAAACAATTAGGTAATAACGTAAATTATAGGTAGATATTAGGCTAAAAGTTCTAGTTCATGAGTAGGTACCTAACCGCGGTTCACTTATTCGATTGTATCACTCGCGGTCACTACTTAATCATCACATCACTAATAAATTACACAATACAGTTAACACTCGAAGTAACTGCCATGCTGCGTAGGCCCTTGGAGCCTCGAACCTCGTACGTAGAGCTGGTAGTCGACGATCAAAAGAAACATCGTGTACATTGAGAGGCACGTTGGATCTTTGTCGGTCAATGCCTTTTGCGTTCCTTCTGGGCAAAAATGCGTGCGTTGCATTTGTCACAACGCGCAACGTGAGACCAACCATCTGTTTCTGTTATGAAATTAGATACACCTCTCCTGACAGGCCGACACTTTGACGTTAGGTAAATAAGTAGTTAGTTAATTTTATTGTTTAGGTAGAGATAGGAATAGGTAAGTAAGTATTAGGTATATCTCTAGTATAAGGTAGGTAAGTTCATTCGTTTGTAGAGGCATCCTCGTTTTCTTTAACAGGTAAGACTGATAGCTTCAGGCATGGTCTTTTGATGATGCCGTTCTTTGTTTTCACAGAAGCTACTCTGATATAACCATCGTTGCCGGGGTGAAGCTCTACAACTCTTCCTACAGCCCATTTTCCCGGGGGTAGGTTTTCTTCTTTAATCAACACAATATCGTCAATTTCTATATTCTTCGTTGAAGTTCTCCACTTAGTGCGAGCTTGCAGCTGCTGCAGATAATCAGATGACCACTTTTTCCAGATAGCCTTATTCATCATTTGCACCATGTGTGCCATCTATTCGTAAGATTCATCTGATCAGGGTCTGTTTGTGGCCTTGATAGTAAAGATCCACCAATTAGGAAATGGCCTGGCGTAAGGTAAGTATCATCTGGATTTTCTGTTAGAGCGATCAACGGCCTTGAGTTTAGGCACGCTTCAATTTGGTGTAGTATGGTGATGAACTCTTCATAAGTGAGTTTTTGTTGTCCTACAACTCTCTTCAAGTGGTATTTCATTCGCTTGACCGCTGCCTCCCAAAGTCCTCCTGCTGAGGGATTCGCAGGCGCATTAAAATGCCATGTTATGCTCATGTCGTGGATCTTATTTAGAAATTCGTTGCTAAGGATTGCTTGGTACTCTCTCTTAAGCAGCCTATCAGCTCCTATAAAATTTGTTCCATTGTCACTGTAAACGTGACGAGGAGTGCCGCGGCGGGAGCAGAATCTTCGGAATGCAGCTAAGAATCCTTGCGTGCTGAGGTCAGATACAAGTTCCAAGTGGACAGCCTTTGTCGCCATGCACACAAACACGCAAACATAACCCTTGTGGGTCCTAACTCCACGACCTTTATTGGCCTTTATGTCGAAATGTCCCGTGAAATCAACACCAGTATTAGTGAATGGCCGTGAGGGAGTGACCCTGGGCTCAGGAAGATCTCCCATGATCTGCGGTTTAGTCTGGGCAGTGTGTCTTTGACACTTCACACACTTATGCAGCTGACGTTTCACTGTGCGTAACCCAGAGAGTATCCAATATCTTTCTCTCAAAAATGATAAAGTGAGGCTAGGTCCACCGTGAAGAGTTATTTTATGCGCTTGATCGATAAGAAGTTCTGTAAGGCGGCTATGGCTCGGTAAAATTGCAGGATGTTTGCTGGATTGAGGAAGATGGGAATTATTTAATCGTCCACCAACTTTCAGTAATCCAGTCTGATCCTCAAAGATCGGGTTCAAGCATAGGATCTTGCTATTTCCCTTCAAACTTTCTTTTTTCTTTAGTCTGGCTATTTCTTCACCGAACTCAACCTGTTGTACAGTTTTAATTATTAAATTATAAGCATGACTCATTTCACTAGTAGATAAATAATTTTGCTTACTGGTGCTTTGTTTACCGCGCAACCATCTGATGTAACGTGATAGCCAGCCGACCGTTGTTGCCACGCGCTGTATCGAGCTACATTTATTTAATAGTTTTAGTATTAAGTTTTTATCATTACTTTCTTTTTTTTTTTTTTTTTTTTTTTATTAATTGGTTCACAAATTGAAACATGCACATAAATCTTAATTAAAATTATGGTGTAAAAATAATCATTCACGGCGCAGTTTCTAAATACAGTGAACACAGCGTGCTTTACAAACGTGCTAAAAAGTTGCTGATAATTTTTTATAGACTATAAAAAGGACATGCAAAAATTAAATATAATAAAGACTAAAAGATACAGGTTACCAAGTCTAAGTATGAATATGCTTTGAAATGTTTATTTTTGCGGAGGCTAGAGAACCACTAAAAATATCAAAATGAGACCTGATCCCATTGTAGAACCTGAACATTCTGTTCAATGGGGCGTGCTTTCCAACGTTAGTTCTACAGTGAGGCAGCTTAAAAGACTTCCTGTTTATTAAACGACTACCTGATCGAGGCACATCTACATTGACACATTTTAAAATATCTGGACAGTTTACTAAACCATGCACAATTTTGTATAAAAATATAACATCCGAGGCCTTCCGGCGATCTCTGAGAGATTTCATCTTATATTCGTCGAGTCTTAATTCGTAAGAAGGTAATTTTTTGCATTTATTATTCGCATATGACAATTGATAGAGAAACCTTTTCTGTATGCGTTCTATTCTATTTGAGTGAACTTCGTACCCAGGGGACCAAACATTACTGTTAAACTCTAAAACACTGCGAACAATACAATTATAAATAGGTATAATAACTTTTGGCTCTTTAAAAGACTTTATTTGCCTAGAAAGAAATCCGGAGAGTTGAGACGCTTTTTTTATAGTTTTATCTATGTGATCTCTGAAATTGAGAGCACTATCCAATATTACTCCAAGATCTCTAATATTACTTACTTCTTTTAATTCAGTGTTTTTTAAATAATACTTTACAGGAGAAGGCTGTTTTTTCTTTGTGAATTTTATATGGTAACATTTACTGACGTTTAAAACCATTTTGTTATCAGAGCACCAAGTATCAACCTTATCCAACTCGCACTGTAACAACTTTATGTCGCTCTCCCTATTGACTCGCGTATATATTTTGAGGTCGTCAGCATACATTTTAAATTTACATTTTAATTGATTTGCAAGATCGTTTATGAAAATAACAAAAAATAGAGGACCAATATGCGATCCTTGTGGAACTCCTGTGGGCACGAACTTTGCCCTAGATGAGTATCCACGGATACTCACTAGTTGCGATCGATTCTCCAGGTACGATGAGCACCATCTTAACAATGATCCATGTATTCCCATTTTCGAGATCTTCTCTAGGAGTAAAACGTGGTCTATAAGATCGAAGGCTTTGCTGAAGTCTGTATAAATAGCATGTACTTCCTCTCCGTCATCTATAGCTTGGGATATATCATTCGCAAAACCAACGAGATTGGTAGTAGTAGATTTCTTAGGTAGGAAACCGTGCTGTTCTGTATTAATACTCTCCTTTACATGCCAATATATTTTTTGTTGTACTAGTGACTCGAACACTTTACCAATAGCTGGAAGAATTGACACTGGGCGGTAGTTTGACGCAACATTTGCATCACCATTTTTATGTATCGGTGTTAATCGCGCTACTTTCCATTTAGAAGGAAACAACCCATCACGAAGTGACTTATTAATCATTGTCAACAGTGGCTTTGATATGTTTTCTGCGCAATTTTTTAAGAAAATATTTGGTATTCCATCTAATCCGGCACTCTTTTGGGTGTCCAATCGGTTAAGGGCAGTAACAATTTCAGATTCTACCAGGCAAAGACTACTAAAGGTCGAGCAATTTTCTTCAGAGTTATGAAGGGATGGACGCGGTGTGTTATTTATTGTGCTATAGACCGATTGGAAATAGTCAGAAAAAAGTTCACAAATTTCTTGGCCTCCGTTAGCGGTTTCACTTCCTAGTGACAGTTGATTAGGAATAGTACCACTGTTTCGTTTCAGATCATTTACATAGGACCAAATGTATTTAGGGTGTGTGCGAATTGTAGAGGCAGCACTCTCCTTAAATTTTTTAAAGCAGTCTTTTAACATTGTATCGTACCTATCTCTAAGGATGTCAAAAGACTCCTTGTCACGAGGGTTTCCATATAAGTGATACCTCTTGTGGTACTTGAGCTTCTCTCTAGAACATTTTATTAAAGCTGAGCTAAACCAGACAGGATAACGTTCGTTTTTTGGCGCACAAAGTGGCGTATACTTTTCTATTAGGGGCTCAAGTGTTGAGTAGAAAGTGTCTACCATTTCATCTACACTAACTATATTTTCCCATACTTTTGACCACTGTATTTTAGATAATTCTTCATTTAACACAGTGTAGTTGGTTTTGCGAAAGTTAAGTATTGCGACCTTTTTTCGTTTTATAGTTTTATACTTTTTAGATTGTGTTATTTTTATTTCCAGAGCAGGGTGATGCGAGTCTAGACTTGTTAGTGGCGATATGCACTCTGTGATTCTAACTCTATTAGCAGAGTCTGTTAGTACTAAATCTAGAGTACGGTTCCTCTCATTTGTTATGTGATTACATTGGCTTAAATTGTTGAATACGATTTCATCTATGAATGTGTTTTCTACCTTACTGCAGTTTATATTAGAAGGAGCGCAAGCGGATAGGCTTGAATTATATTTCCAAACAATATTTGTCATGTTAAAGTCGCCTAATAGAATTGTTGAAGGTTTTTTTATTTTATTATTAAACACATTTGTAAAATTAGAGAAAAAAGATTCAATGTTTTCTTGACTAACCGCGGGGGGAGTGTAAACCGCGCATAGGTTCAAGGTTTGGTTACAAGTCCCGTTTCTAACCGTTACACTCACCCATAAATCCTCATATTCCGATTCCCACGAGAGCCGACGATTAGCTTCAAGTCTCTTGTGTACCGCTATACACACACCTCCTCCTTCTTTTTTTGTTAGAGACGAAATAGTAGAGCTGCGATCTCTCCTGAAAAGCATGTACCTATCGTCCACTACCTCGTGATCGAATATAGACGAATTAAACCAGGTCTCCGTAAGTACTATGACATCATATTGATTCTGCAAAGTTTTCATATAAAAATCTTCGGTTTTGGTTCTCAGGCCTCTTACATTTTGGTAATAGATATTCAACATGTACCTATGCCAGACAAAAAATATAACACTAGTTAATACCTAACACTTAGTATGTAAGTACCAAAAACGCGACGGCAGACACTACAGACTAACAAGAGCGTCTTCGTTACTGATCAACAGTGACTTCGAGGAAGCGTTTTTCCGAACAAAAATTTTGCCGTTCCGGACCCACAGGAACTCGTACTGCTTCTCCTTGGCAGCCAGACGCGCGGCCGCATGCAGCTTCTTGTTTGCCGGCGACAAGTGTTCGGCGACGTACACCGGCTGCTTGCTGCCCGCGAGGCCCAGGTGCCCTGAGTTCAACTTGTCTCTACTGTTCGTTCTATTAAACTTTTTTACCGCTGCTAGTATTTCGTCGCGAACGCGGGGGCTAGCTAGTTTCGCAATAATCGCTCGGGGTCTGCTTGATTGTTGATTTATTTTTGCAACGCGGTGGAAATCAACGATTTCGCTTTCATGAATATCCCTGGAGATAAGGTTTTTTCACATATTTTTTCACACATCTTTCACATAAGGTTGTGTTTACATTGAGCTTCTTTGAGTCAATAGAAGGAGGTTTATAGTTTTTATTCTTAATCAAAGTAGGATTGAAATTTTTTACCCATTCTGGGCCTTCCCACCACAAGGGATGATCCAGTAGCTGAATAACGCTTAGTCCTCTTGTGGCGCAATCTGCTGCGTTGTCTTCAGAACGCACATGATGCCAGCTCGATGCTGGAATGGTCTTTAGAATGGACATAATTCTATTAGCTACAAATTCTTTCCATCTGTTTACACCTCCGTGAACCCATCCCAGTACAATCATCGAGTCCGTCCATGCATACACAGTCACATCTTTTTCAGTAAATGTTTCCAAAACCCTCTCCATAAGTTTAGATAGCAGTAGCGCTCCACATAATTCAAGTCTTGGTAGCGTAAGTTTATTTTTAACAGGCGCGAGTTTAGTTTTTGCCGTTATTAGTCTTGATGTACACTCGCCCTTATCATTAGTAGTTACAATATAAATTGCACATGCGTATGCTTTTTCTGAAGCATCGCTGAAGCCATGAATTTCATATTTAATTTTCTTATCACCTAAGTATCTTGGTATTTTAATTTTATCTAAGTTTTGAAGATCAGTTTTTAATTGTTGCCATTCCTTGATTATTTCCTCCGGTAATTGGTCGTCCCAAGCATCATTTGCTTCTATCCAAGTTCGTTGAAATAGAAGTTTGGCTCTTACCGTAAGCGGGGAAATCCATCCCAGAGGATCGAATATCTTCGAAATTAGTGATAGTAGCTGTCGCTTAGTAAGTTTGTCATTATCTATTACGTCATTGAATTTGTTCTGAAAGGTGAAGACGTCTGAACTAGGCTTCCAGCTAAGCCCAAGCGTTTTTCTTGACTCTCCACATTTAAAACTAAGGGGTAAGTCCACGATTTCCTCAGGAAGATTTTCAGTTAGTTCTGGTGTGTTACTTGACCATTTTCGTATGTTCATTCCAGCCTCACTTAAAATACTTATTACTTGTCGTTGTAACTCTCGGGTTTCTTCTAATGTATCCCTACCTTCCAGCAGGTCATCCATATAGAAAGAGTCCTTAAGGGCTTTTACTGCTAATGGGAACTTCTTTTTCTGCTCGTTGTCGATAGCGATTTGTTTTAGGGTTCGCATAGCCAAGTATGGAGCAGACTTGGTCCCGTAAGTAACGGTAGTTAGTTGGTATTCCCGTAAAGGTTCCCGTAGTGAGGGTCTCCAAATGATGGTTTGAAGAGGCTGGTCCATTTCTCTAATGAAAATAGTTCTGAACATCTTCTCTATGTCAGCCGTGACAACGTATTTATGATGGCGCCAGATAAGGATAAGGCTGTGCAGATCCTTCTGTAAATTGGGCCCGCATTCCATCAAATCATTTAGGCTTTTACCAGTTGAAGTTTTAGATGACGCGTTAAAAACCGTACGTAATTTAGTTGTTGTTGAATCAGCTTTTAGGACTCCGTGATGGGAGATAGCAAGCTATTTGATTTGTGCTCTGTGCGCGTTTCATATGTCCTAGTTTTTCGTAGTCGAACATGAATTTTTTGTAGCTTTCTGAGAACTGTTTGTTTGATGACATTTTATTTTCTAAGTTACGAAATTGAGCGATCGCTTTATTTTTAGACTCGCCTAGATTTCTTTCGAAATATGGTTTCATAGGTATGGCAACTTCGTACCTACCATCTTCTAGGCGTGTAGTAGTTTTTTGATAAAGTTCTTCACAGTACTTTTCTGCTGAAGTGAGTGCGGTGGAGCAATCGGTTATCTCTTCCAGCTCCCAGTACCGAGATAATTCAGGAATAGAATTTACGACAACATTGCAGTTGAATGTTTTAACATTGCCAGATAAGATCCAGCCTAGTTTTGTTTGCTGAGCTACAGGTGCCCTATTTGGGCCTTTGATGAGCCCGTTCATAATTATTTTTGAGTACACGCTAGCGTCAAGCAGTAGATCGATGGGCTTAGATACATTGTACTGTGGATCCGCCAGCTGGATGAACTCAAGATGTGCCCAAGGTTGCTTTATAAATGAAGAGTTAGGTAAATTGTTGACGACACGTGTGATCACCAACGCTTCAGTATTAAATTTAAAGTTTTCATAGATAGACTCTATATCTAACGAGACGATTCCTCTACCTTGCTTTGTTCCATCACCAATTCCTGATACCGATGCATTAAAGTTTTTTCTTGGCAGCCCTAGAAGTTGCACTGCCTTTTCAGAGATGAGAGTAATCTGAGATCCTTGGTCCAATAAGGCAGTCAATGTAATTAGGGTCCCGTCTATCGATCTTATCTTAACGGAAACAGTTGGAAGTAAAATTTCTTCATCCTCACTAGCGACGTGATTTACTCTATGGTCTCTAGACGGGGATGGTAGGGGAGCTGATTGTTGCTGTATGTGTCGCAACTTGTTATCACTCTCATACGCAGTTGAAGTCGGATTTAAAGTGGGTGCCTTCGACATATTGAGTGCGTCATGCAATAAAGAATTATGATCGCCTCCGCAAGTTCTACAAGTGCGGTTATTGTAACATTTATCAACGTCATGTTTAGTGAGGCAGTTTTTACAAACCCCCATTTTTTTGAATACTTCAAATTGATGGTCAGGCTTAAGTTTTCTGAAATCGAAGCACCGATACAATGCATGGTTACCATCGCAATGTGGGCAGGAAGAAGTGCAGACATTGGAGGTGTATTCCTGTTCAGTTCTGTAATTCGGGCGATATCGTCCTCGGCCGTGACACTGAGAAATATTTTTATTGACTGGCTTGAACTGGTGAGATGAGTTGTTAGGCCTAGGCTGATAGGCAGAGTAGTTTGTCTCCCTTTTATTTATAGGTTCTAAAGCTATAAACTTACTCTCCAGAAATTCCATGAGCTCCTTAAGTTTTGGTATTTCTCGTGGAGATTTTCGCGCTTCTTTGTAGTCGCCATAAGTTTCTGGATCGAGTTTCTTACTAATAAGGTGGACCAGTAGAGGGTCCCAAGTAGAAATATCTATTCCTAAGTTTTGTATCGCACGTATGTTTTCCATGGAGGTATCATAGATTCGTTTAATATCGTGAGACGTTTGTTTTTGGATAACGGGCTGGTTTAAAAATATCTCAATATGTTTAGTAAAAAGAACTTGAGGGTTATTGTACCTTTGGTTCAAAAGCTCCCATGCCGTGAGGTAGTTTTCTGACGATATGTGTAGATGCTGTACTTATTATTTACTCATTTTTTTTTTTTTTTTTTTTTAATTAATTTTTATTTTTATTTATTTTTTATTTATTTTATTTTTATTTACATTACATTTTTACATTTATGATTTGATTTTTGGATTTTGGATTTGGATTTTTAAATTTTTTTTTTTGAATTTTTGGTATGATTTGATTGATATTTGTAACTATATATTTTCGGTTTTTAGGCATTCCTGTCAAAGTAGTATCACAAAAATACTACCTAGTATATGGATCTGTCTTTTACTTTGAGTTATCTGTGAAAATAATTACTCGATTCGATAGAAGTAAAAAAATATTAGCTAATATTTTTCACAGGTATTTGAAACAGGTAGCCTCATATCACAGTCACAGAGTAACCTAATATCTCAATTTACCTAGTATGACCCACCTCTAGTACCTACAAATACTTATATCAAAACTATGTCCTGTGTAGATTGAACTGGAGTATTTGTTAGTTCAGAAAGAAGGCTTACGGTGATTGTTTCCGCGGATTAGTTTCCGAGTGCACTAAATGTAGAGAAATAGAAGCCGTTCCCAAAGTTGGGCGTCATTACCGCTGCAGCATTACACTTGACCGTTATTCGTTTGAGAGGTTTTAATGTACGAGGAGGCGGAGTTGGCTCTCTATCACAACACATAAGGTAGCACATCGCGCACTACGCAACCGGTGCTGGAGCTGCCTCGCGACACTTCCGCGCTCCGAACGCTGCATTATCTCGATTATTTGTATAACATCAGTGCTAGTTAAGTATTATAAAGCCTGAAAAATTACCTAAGAAATAATTTGAAAACTATTTAGAAAATATTTGACTTAGCGCCAGCGAGGATGTCGCCTCCACACGTCGCGTGTGACGTCACGCGCGGAGGCAGAGTCGAGCGCACTCGATACTAATGTGATGTCACTATTTATTTGTTCAATATAACAGCAACGGCGAAAGGGAACTCGCCAATTAGTCGGCATTAGATGCCAATCTAGACATTAATTCTGAGTTATCTGATCTAGATACTAATATTAACAAATTTATCTAGTTAGATTTATATCTAAGGTTTCCAGGATGCTAGCAACGGAAAATTACAAGTATTTTACCAGTTACGGCTGGCGTAAACATTCGTAGCGGTTCGTAGCGGTGTCGTAGAGGAGCTACGACTTTCGTAGCATGTCCATATTTAGATTGGCTCCACTCTCTCCCTCCTCCCTCGTGTACGACTAGCCAGTAGCCAGGCGCACGCGCATCTGTTCAAATGAATAGGAATGCGAGTTGCAAGTCACTGCCTTGATGGTGATGAATTAACACGAATATAAACATATACCTACTCAAACTCCTCCGTGAAGTGAACAACTACCCGAGAGGGGTCAATTGAATACCAGCGCTGGATGCACGGTATCCAGCTAAGGCTGCATTGACTGTCATTGAGCTCTGTCGCGTCGTGCCGCGCCCGCGTCGTGCCGCGCCCGCGTCGCGCCCGCGCCGCGCCCGCGCCGCGCCGCGGACGTTCTGAAGCACGCTTCGCGAACACGGTCCCAATGTTTGTTCTCATCCCGCCTGGACCCAACTTTTTGATGGATACCACGTTTTATTTTATTAAGAAGTTCGAAAACTGATAATTGTTTTACCTAGGCCTACCCAGGCACAGTAGGCACGCTAACTAATTATCTCGACGCTCATTCATCACTCTGACGTAAAGTTTCACTTTGAAAATTGAAATAAGTATGATGCTTTTTATTGTATAAAAAGAATCCTAGCAGATAGGGTGCCTGTAATGTTCCAAACAAAACTATGTTAATGGCGAAGACATATAATATACTAGCAGTTACCCGCGACTTCGTACGCGGCTATAGTTTCCGTGTACATTATATTATCTGTGTATTATTATTATTTGTGCCTGTACCGAACGGGTAGCCTATGTGTCAAACCAGGTTACGAACTATATATATGCCAAGTTTCATCCAAGTTAGTTCAGTGGTTTTGACATGATTGAAACACAAACATCTAAACATCTAAACTTTCGCATTTATAATATTAGTAGGATAGGATAGTAGGATAGGATTTCCACCGTGTAGTGTAGTGTTGTGTCCGAGGGTAGGAGAGGGGTGCGGGCACGGGGGAGGGTGCTATCCAACCGATTCCATCTTCGACGTCAACTTTATAACGTGTCGAGGCAATCGCTCCTCGCTGCGCCATCATATCCAGTGGAGCTGCATCAACAAACTAAACTCTCTCATCTACAGTACAGTACCTACTCAGTGATGCAATGCACGGTTATAGGCGGAGGCTGCTGCTTTACATCGGGTGGGCCATCGGCTTGTTTCATCATTTAGTTGAAAAAAATCATCATCACCACCAACTGTAGGAACTTTGGAACAGGCACATGACCAGCCTTGCCTTGACCAGCCTTGCCTTGACCAGCCTTGCCTTGACCAGCCTTGCCTTGACCAGCCTTGCCTTGACCAGCAGTGGGACGAAAAACACTTATAAAAATATAATGCTAAGCTTATGTATGAGGGTAGGTAGGTAGCTTAGCTACTGGAAGGCGCTGCGCTAAGTATGGCGGTAGTTGACGAGTGTTCGCTTACAAATATAAAGTTTCAATATCTAAAATGGAGTGGCTCGAGTTGCGGCGGCTCCCGACAAATTGCCCTCACATAAAACTGAGTGAAGTTCACCGCCGGGCCTGCGACGCAGCGCAGCACGCGATACTCACCCCTAATCACTAGAACATAAGATTCATAACAATGGCGAGTTGAATTTAGTAAGTTGTTTGTTCGTTTATGTTTAGCCGGCAGTTTATTGAAGTCAGTATCGAAAAGGAAATACGAATGAGAGGCGATATAGCACATTTGTAGTATAGTGGTGATGCATACAATATACCTACACACACAGATCTACAATCTACAACGGATACCTAAGTATACCTACTTAGTTATGGAATATTACAAAACAATGCACTGTATCCGGTAGACCCTTCGATCAACTAACTAATAGGTACCTACCTACCTCTAACTACAAGGTCTCATACAAAATCAAAGCTAAAAGCTGTCCGCATAAACATACTTACACAGCTACATTCGTTTACCAACGGACTGAGACAAAAGATTAAAATTCAACCTAATCACAACCACAGTTCTTTGTAATAAAGTCACAAATCCTCTAAATGTTACGAGCATTCTTCTCAAAAAACGAGCAACCCTATCACCTAAAAATGAAAAGACGTAGGTTATAAAACATTTATTGTTAAATCAACTTTAAGAGGAGTCAAATAAAGTACTTTTTCCTTTTGTTGTCTCGCAAGTTACGTCGTTTTATGAACACAATGTTTGCGCGCGTCTAAACCCGGCAGTTTGACCTCTACCAAACATTCTTAGCGGTGGATTAAAATCGGCAATTTTGTTAAAAATTTGATATTAATCGTCAGTTTATAGCTTAAAATATAACATATTCCACATGTACTTACTGTATAAATTGCTTATCCAGGCATTATCTTTACAATTTTTAAATGCGCATTGAGGCACTGTGCTCCGTGGCTGTGTCTAAACCAGACTAAATCAAGATAAGCTCTCACGCTGCAAGTGAGCTGTTATTTGCGGAGACGGTTTTTATGCACCGACACTGTATCTAGAGGTATAGTTGATCGAAGTGTGGACCTGTTGGAAACATTTATGAACGACTAGCAGTTACCCGCGACTTCGTACGCAAATACCGTTTCCGTGTACATTATATTATCTGTGCGTGTACCGATCGGATACTTTGAGAAACTTCACATTACACCGAACCCGTACTCGAATGTCAAACGCTAGTCGTTGGACCAAAGGGGTAGTACTACGTCCTGTCAAACTGACGTGACATGACATGACACCATTCTTTTGCCAATAATTGGCGCTGCTAATCCCGTTTTTTTATTTTATCTTGTAGATCCTGTTAACTATTCAGAATTAAAAGTAGCCTATGTGTCAATCCAGGTTACGTACTATATACATGCCAAGTTTCATCCAAGTTGGTTCAGTATTTTCGGCGTGATTGAAACACAAACATCCAAACATCTAAACATCCAAACATCTGAACATCCAGACATCTAAACTTTCGCATTTATAATATTAGTAGGATAGCTAAGAAGAACACTCATCTACTACTACTACTCATCCTAAAAATGTCGTTTTACAACTAAATGAAATGTATGATAAAGATCTACATTTTCGATAAAAGCTGTCAAACTTCAAACAGCTATATCTCGGCAACTATTCATCCTAGATTTATTGTTCCACCACTGAATGAAAGGAATTATCAAAATGTACATTTTCGATGACAGCTGTCAAACTTCAAACTGTCAACGAAAATATAGATGTTTATCGTACCTTTTATCGGTCCCGCGTGCGACTCGCGTGTGGGACTCGGCTCCGGGGCATGTTCAGTGCCTCGCTCGTGGTCGACACTCACCGCACCGCACCGCGCCGCACCGCACCGCACCGCACCGCACCGCACCGCACCGCACCGCACCGCACCGCACCGCACCGCACCGCACCGCACCGCGCCGCACCGCACCGCACCGCACCGCACCGCGCCGCACCGCACCGCACCGCACCGCACCGCACCGCGCCGTCGCCTCGCCACGTCGTCGGACACAAATCCGCGGCTCCACCTACTCAACTCCACCAGCTCCGAAAGATTGTAGTATTAATGCACCCACATTTCCAATTGACTAAATAGAACTAGAGCTACTCGCACGGGGGGGGGAGGGTAGGGAAGGTGGGGGGGGGGAGGGGAGGGAGGGAGGGAGGGTCTAGCGCCACCTCCCTCCGCCATGCATAATTTATTTAGATGGCAGGCTATAAGGATCATTCAGCGCGCGGCGGTTCCTCGGGGAGCCAGATTAGCAATCTTAAACAGTTCCCAAACTGTTACAACTTTTTATGTTATACCTCAGAAGTTACGGACTTTCGTGGAGTTAGAGCATAAAATAAATGTTCATACACATTTTTGAAGCACCCTTGCGCCCGGCGCCCGCGCCGGCGCCTTGCATTCAAACAACTCAAGTACTTCAGGAAAGGTTTACTGAACAATTAACAAACTGCAGAGCTGGGTAGTAATAAGTGAATGCTCGATGAAAGGATTCAGTCAAGTGAGAGTTGGTAAAGCAGAGCCAGCGATCCGGCCCACGTACCTGCTACCTGCTACCTGCTAGCTGCTACCTGCTAGCTGCTACCTGCTACCTGCTAGCTGCTACCTGCTAGCTGCTACCTGCTACCTGCTACCTGCTAGCTGCTACCTGCTAGCTGCTAGCTGCTAGCTGGGACGAGGATGCCAAGTAACGAGCGTCATTCAAATTAGCTCTGTCATTGTTTTTTATTTTGCTTATCTCTTGAAAGATTTTTAAGTAGGTAATTGTTTTTTATTTGTATCAGTATAGTTTGGCTCTTAATCATAATTCCTAGTAGTATCGATTAAATCAAAACAATTTAATCACACGAGCTGTGTATAATTACCAGTGACTAATACCTACTCATCTGCCACGAACGAGTTCAGGAAAATAATGTGATTAAATTATTACAATCAGATATCATACAATCACTGAAGTAAAGTGTCTACAAGTAAATAACATTACTAATATATATCTATTAAAAAGGTATACTTATAGAAGTTTGTCTGTTTGTTTGCGATATTTTTACAATGAAATCACTCGACTACAAAAATATATTGTAATAGCACTCATTCTACTTCTTTTCTTTTTTATCATTGGATGCAGAAGAAAAAACTAAAACAATCCCTCCCTACTGCTTGTGTGTGCTACGTCGTAGCATGCTACGTCGTAGCATGCTACGTCGTAGCTAGTAGGGTTCTTCGACCAGTCAGTGCAGTGCAGAGGCAGTGGTGGGACAAGTTCCAATTATTCCACAAATCCTTAGAATATAGAAATGAGAACAGAACCCACTACCAACCTAATAACTCGCGTGCAAAAATAAAGGAGGTCTTTTGCATTGCAGAACAGTTGCGCAATAATATAAATAAAATTACCTCATTGTGTGTAATCATTTCAAATAATCAAACAATAATTTTTTAAAGTACTTTAAGGGCGGCTTGCACCAGAATCGCTAAACGCGTTTAACTATTAAATAGTATTTAACGAGTTGTCAAGTAATATAAATACGTCAGATTTAAATCTATTTAGCTGTTAAACACGTTTAGTGATTCTGGTGCAAGCCGCCCTAAGTATGAGCGGTTTGATGTGCGGTTTAAGCAAAACGTACTTAACAAATATTATAATAATATAATAATAGGCCTTTACATCTATTGAAGATGATTTATACAGCGTCAGGAGGCAACCTATGCCTACACTTAACGGGACACTGTAGTGCCTGGGACAATGTTTAGATGGAGTAGGCTTGCCCAGCACCTATACCATCCTCTCAGCCTAGTCAGCCGTATCCACAGGAAAGACAAGGTCAATACGTGCGGAGCTCACTAAGCCAAGGGTTTCCTCACGATGTTTTCCTTCACCGTAAAGCTCGTGTTAATGCGCATATAAATTTTCCGAACGAAAAATGCATTGATGCACGGTCGGGATTTGAACCCACGACCTTCGGATCGAAAGTCGAGGTACAATCCCACTCGGCCAACACGGCTTTATATAACAAATATATACCAAGCACAAAACAATTAAACTAACTATTTTACTTCAATCACGAACTTTATAAGATTGTAGGATACAGCTCCTACATCTTTATATATTTTTTTAAAGTGATACATAAATAAATAAATATTCATGGACATTTCACACAACGCCCTCTAATCCCAAATTAAGCATAGTATGTAATATGGGAACTAAATTGCTGATAGGATACTTATATAGGTACTTTTTTTTTTGCAAATAACACATACCTACCTATAACACATAGCAACACCCAGACATAAAACAAACATCTATTCAGCCGAACAATAATAGTAGGAAATGAAAAAGGCAGTTCGGAATCATTTGATCGGTACACGGTGTCAGGCGTCGGACGTCGGGCGTGGGGGGGTTGGGCGTCGGCGACGGGGTCGTGCGTCGGACGTCGGGCGTGGGGGGGTCGGGCGTCGGCGTTGGGTCTTGCGTCGGACGTCGGGCGTTGGCGACGGGGTCGTGCGTCGGACGTCGGGCGTGGGGGGGTCGGGCGTCGGCGACGACGGGGTCGTGCGTCGGACGTCGGGCACCGGGCGTCGTGCGTGGGACGTCGGGCGTCGGAGTTAGGTTAAGATAAATAGATCCCACAGCGGGACAAATAGATTTGCCCATACTTGTTCTGGGTTCACTGTAGGTCTTACATTACTACGATTCGTTAGATCACCGCGTCTTCGTTTCTTATTAAGTTAAAGCTGGCGGCCACCACACGGCTACTTGCAAGTACAATGGAGCCGCGCGCGGCTACCACACGGCTACTTGCAGGTACAATGGAGCCGCGCGCGGCTACCACACGGCTACTTGCAGGTACAATGGAGCCGCGCGCGGCTACCACACGGCTACTTGCAGGTACAATGGAGCCGCGCGCGGCCACCACACGGCTACTTGCAGGTACAATGGAGCCGCGCGCGGCTACCACACGGCTACTTGCAGGTACAATGGAGCCGCGCGCGGCTACCACACGGCTACTTGCAGGTGCAATGGAGCCGCACGCGGCTACCACACGGCTACTTGCAGGTACAATGGAGCCGCGCGCGGCTACCACACGGCTACTTGCAGGTACAATGGAGCCGCGCGCGGCTACCACACGGCTACTTGCAGGTACAATGGAGCCGCGCGCGGCTACCACACGGCTACTTGCAGGTGCAATGGAGCCGCACGCGGCTACCACACGGCTACTTGCAGGTGCAATGGAGCCGCACGCGGCTACCACACGGCTACTTGCAGGTACAATGGAGCCGCGCGCGGCTACCACACGGCTACTTGCAGGTACAATGGAGCCGCGCGCGGCTACCACACGGCTACTTGCAGGTACAATGGAGCCGCGCGCGGCTACCACACGGCTACTTGCAGGTGCAATGGAGCCGCACGCGGCTACCACACGGCTACTTGCAGGTACAATGGAGCCGCGCGCGGCTACCACACGGCTACTTGCAGGTGCAATGGAGCCGCACGCGGCTACCACACGGCTACTTGCAGGTACAATGGAGCCGCGCGCGGCTACCACACGGCTACTTGCAGGTGCAATGGAGCCGCACGCGGCTACCACACGGCTACTTGCAGGTACAATGGAGCCGCGCGCGGCTACCACACGGCTACTTGCAGGTACAATGGAGCCGCGCGCGGCTACCACACGGCTACTTGCAGGTACAATGGAGCCGCGCGCGGCTACCACACGGCTACTTGCAGGTACAATGGAGCCGCGCGCGGCTACCACACGGCTACTTGCAGGTACAATGGAGCCGCGCGCGGCTACCACACGGCTACTTGCAGGTACAATGGAGCCGCGCGCGGCTACCACACGGCTACTTGCAGGTGCAATGGAGCCGCACGCGGCTACCACACGGCTACTTGCAGGTGCAATGGAGCCGCACGCGGCTACCACACGGCTACTTGCAGGTACAATGGAGCCGCGCGCGGCTACCACACGGCTACTTGCAGGTGCAATGGAGCCGCACGCGGCTACCACACGGCTACTTGCAGGTACAATGGAGCCGCGCGCGGCTACCACACGGCTACTTGCAGGTGCAATGGAGCCGCACGCGGCTACCACACGGCTACTTGCAGGTACAATGGAGCCGCGCGCGGCTACCACACGGCTACTTGCAGGTACAATGGAGCCGCGCGCGGCTACCACACGGCTACTTGCAGGTACAATGGAGCCGCGCGCGGCTACCACACGGCTACTTGCAGGTACAATGGAGCCGCGCGCGGCTACCACACGGCTACTTGCAGGTACAATGGAGCCGCGCGCGGCTACCACACGGCTACTTGCAGGTACAATGGAGCCGCGCGCGGCTACCACACGGCTACTTGCAGGTACAATGGAGCCGCGCGCGGCTACCACACGGCTACTTGCAGGTACAATGGAGCCGCGCGCGGCTACCACACGGCTACTTGCAGGTGCAATGGAGCCGCACGCGGCTACCACACGGCTACTTGCAGGTACAATGGAGCCGCGCGCGGCTACCACACGGCTACTTGCAGGTACAATGGAGCCGCGCGCGGCTACCACACGGCTACTTGCAGGTACAATGGAGCCGCGCGCGGCTACCACACGGCTACTTGCAGGTACAATGGAGCCAACGTGCCAAGCCAAGCTACGTCGTAGAGCCAAAGCTACGCCGCCAAAAGATGCGTAGAGGCTCTACGCCGTAAAGTAACCATCAATTTAGGGTTTTAGTAGATTTAAACTCATTTATCAGTTCGATTAGTTTTTGGTCGTTTGCGTCCGCGTCGAGTCTGCTCTCGATACTAAATAGTAAATGATGAGGGAAACTGCAAGTTTGGTGCGAGTTGAGTTTTGTCGTTGGCGTCCGAACTTCGTTAGCGCTGCTTTCGACCTTATCTGATTCGAATGTTCCTTTGAGCGAACATTCGAATCACTAAGTAATATCGTTTTGATTAAGTTTTTGAAGCGAAATTAACGAATACTATAGTACAATATCAGATTTTTAATCCGTCCAAGAAGTGAACGCAATTTTCTTAAAGTGTTTTTCGGCTTGGCGGACTTTGAAAGTCATATTTGCAAAAGTTCACAAACTCTCTCAAATTAAGTGAAATGCGTAAATGCACTTTATGGGGCGAGGCTGCATCAGTCTGCAGCACCGACTTTGTTTTCTCGCAAGTTACGAAAAAAGCAAACGTAGTCGTCGTGTCGGTTTTCGTACCAAACTATGAATACAAGATTTGTAGCTCTGCGAGTATAAAAACACAAGGAGCAAGGGAGGGGCGCGGCCGCAGCCGGCTGCACGGCGCGGGACACTCGCCTCACCGGAACACCAGCCCGCATTGTGTGTGAAGCAGTGGACTCTGATATACATTCTTGTTTAGCTCCACAGTTGGGTCATAGTGCCTCATGTCATGTCATGAGGCACTATGACCCAACTGTGGACCCAAAAAAGAATGTGTATCAGAGTCCCCTGCTCTTGAGAGATTAGAGTCATGGCGGCCAAATTCACTTAGGTACCTAAGTACCTGACCGACATTATTTTCATTATGTGCGGCATCGGATTAAGTTTTTGATGAAATGATGGCAAGCAGTGTTCACGTTGTACGGTCTCGGCAACGGGACATAGTACGACGTCCAGTTTATATTGCAATGTTTCGAAGGCTTGCCTTGGCAACCTTGTGATTAGCCACCACCCCCACAACCCCCACCACCCCCACCGCCGTGTTTCGCAACACAGGGCACAATGTTCCAAAGTGCCAAGTGCTACGAGGTTTATTCAGTTGAAAGTTGAGATAAACGAATCAGACTATTGATTGCTATTGCTACCGAAAATATTGAACAATTTGAAGTAGGTACATATAGACACGCATAGATAGCTAAGCAAAGCAAGCAAGGTAGCGAGCGGGCCTAGCCAAGCCACCGCTGTGCTGAAGGAGGCGAGAACAACTCTCCGATAAAGCAGAGAGCCGCTATAAGTAATATTAGATAGAGTCCTCGCCCGCGGTGATTGGTATGCATGGAATGGCGCTGTAATTTGCGAACTCATTGCGCGGATCAGCGGGAGATTCCCAAAAAGTATGAGAAAATCCCGTTTCCCGGATTTGAAAAAGTCGGGAATATATAAAGGAGGCGCCTTTCTAATGCAAATGCGGCTGATCATTGGCGCACATCGGAGCCGCTAATTTATAGCACCCGAGCCGGCGCAATTACCGAGAGCGCGGCGCGGCGGCGGCGCGGTGGCGTTACGATAACGTGAAGGACTCTATCGACTTGAAAACATCTGGTAATTTGATTCTGGATTTGGATTATTGAGACTGCAGTGATCAGCATTCGCTCGAATATACGTACTTATAGATACGTAGATACGTACTTATCTAACCTTGAGTCTGGCTGGATCCGTGCTCGAGCAGTGGGTAAGGTACCTACAGGACCCAGAGGCGTCACTAATGTAAATCAGCCACTGGGTGGGGCTAGGTAACTCATTGTTAATGTATCATTTTAGTGAGTGCAGGTACCAATCAACTGACCTAGGTAGGAATAGGTTGCATGCATTGCTACTGACCTAGGTAGGAATAGGTTGCATGCATTGCACCGACTGCTTCCTGCTTCGGCAGCACTTCAAATCAAAGCTTTCATTTGAGGATAAACAACTTTCCAATATTAGCACTCGCTAATATCTATGTATAGGTAAGCGGAGAAGTCACACACATGCCTGACACGGCACGGCACGGCACGGCACGGCACGGCACGGCACGGCACGGCACGGTGGCGACGCGACATTGCATCGCATGTCGTGTGTGTATTGCAAATAGAATGTTGGATTGTATGGTCGCGCGGCACGTGGGGCCGCGACTGTTGGCAACGCGTTAGAAACGATAGCATAGCATAGCATAGCACGCCTACGATGCGATGCGAGATGCGACGCCACGCGCCCGTGCGCCCGTGCCAAGAATACATTCAATAGTAAACACGTAGATATTCATCCACGTACTTACCTAATACAAGAATTTATTTCCACTAAAATAATTACGCGTCAGCGTTGAAAAATAACCTTAAATAAATTTTGCGCAGCGCAGCGTCCCGTCCGCCGCCGCGCCGCCGCCGCACCGCCGCCAGTTCGCACGCGCTTTTACGAACTTCAAATAACATTATTTTCGGAAGTTGGTCAACGCATCAATCAACATCTAGGCAAGTAGCTACTTGAATACACGATGCGACATTATTACATCGCGATGTTGCTACGTAACTTTGTTTGACAGTTCACGAGATCGACCCGTAAGCGGTACCTACCTACATGTCTGATAAAAGCATAAGGTTCTGCAAAAGTGGCTAAAAAAACCTTAAAAATACTTAGGTACGTCGTTCACAGCCAAGGTAGCTACGTATTTTGGCTGCTAACTTTCTGCTAAGGGCCAGGCCACAACAGTGCGTTGCGGCGTCGCATCGCAAAAACAACATCGCACAGCTTGATGATTTGTCGTTGATTTTTGCGATGCGACGCCGCAACGCACTGTTGTGGCCTTTTTTTTTTTTTTTTTTTTTTTTTAACGTTGGGAAATCCTCATGGATACTCTTCTGTCGTGGTGAGCGACAGAAGAGTTATGTCGGACTCCTACCGACTAAAACCCAACGGGGGTCCTTCTCACACCATGTGCCGGGGCTGTGGGTACGCTTTCGCACTCTTCCATGGCCCCAATGGTGTTGCCTCCATACCCTTGGAGACCCTCCTATGTCTACACTACCTCCTTTCTCTTGCGAGAGGCGCGCGGTAAGTACACCCGCACGCGCCACCTCGAGGCTCAGTAGTGGGGCGACGGCTACTACTACACCACGGTGCCGCCGCCCAGGCCTGTTATGGTGGACGGATATCATGGAGGCTTTGCCTCCACCTCCTTCCACGTCTTCCTCTCCGACTGCGCATCGGCAGATTGGAAGCGATCTCCCGCTCCCGCTCCGCAGCCTCTTTCTGCGACATAACCGCTTCGCAGAAAGCTACCACCTCATCCCATGATGTCTCATTTTCCAGCATTGATTTAATCAATGCTGGAAGAGAGAGATCGTTCCCAATAACAGCGACGAGGGCATTGCGTTCCTCCACCCAAGCTTCACACACCTCCAGTGTGTGTTTCGCAGTGTCCTCGTCACTCCTGCAATGATGGCACGCGGTTGTCGGTTCCCTTCGGGCTATTTGGCACAGGTACTTTCCGAAGCAACCATGCCCGGTCAGCACCTGTACCAGCCGAAAGGAAAGCGACCCGTGTGCCCTGTCCAACCACTCACTCAGAATTGGTTGGACAGCCTCTATTGTCCAGCGGCCAGCGCTAGGCTCCGCCAACCGCTCCCTCCATTCTTCCACTATCGCCTCTCGGAGATAGCGCCTCCAAGCTATTTCCACATCTGCTGGTGGCGGATACTCTCCCCTGGACCGAAGCTCTAAACGTCGCCTATAAGATGCCAGTAGGCACTCCGCCTCAAGGTCCCATGGAGGAGAACCCGCCAACATACACGCTGCCTCTCTGGAGACAGTGCGATACCCCCGAATCACACCAATGGCCATCACTCTCTGAGCTTTATTCAGTAAAGCGATGTTGCTATTGGCCAACGGTGCCCACACTGGGGCCCCGTAAAGAGCCATGGACTGCACCACGCCTAGATACAGGCGGCGGCTGGCCGCTTTGGGTCCACCGAGATTGGGTAAAAGGCGTTTAAGCGCATTTGCCGCTCCCATCAATCGAGGAACCATGCGAGTGAAGTGTTCGCGGAAGTTCCATCTACTATCGAGGTAAAGCCCAAGATATTTTATCTTGGAGTCGACCTCAATTGTAACTACTCCTACATTAATGTGAGACCCAGGTGGTGGCGCTCGCCGAGGGCCATGAAAACATATAGCCTCTGACTTGTTAAGTGCCACCCGTAGTCCCAACTGTCCTATCCTGTCGACGACTTGTGCCACAGAAACTGTGACAAGACTAACCGCCTCCTCAAATGTCTGGCCTCGGGCGGTCACGAGGGTATCGTCCGCGTAGCAGATTACGCCAGCGCCCAGGTTGAGAGACCCTCTTAGCACCCAGTCGTATCCGATGTTCCACAGGAGCGGCCCAAGAACCGAACCCTGTGGAACACCGCACGACATCTCTCTCCTAATCAGTCCACCATCTCGACTTGTGTACGTAATGTACCTATCCGACAGGTAAGCCGACACTATCCGACTTAGATAGGGGGGCACGTCATGGTACTTCAGTGCCTCCCTAACGCAAGCCCACGGCAGTGTGTTGAACGCGTTGGCAATATCCAAAGATACAGCCAACATCACACCGCCGCTGGCCACCACTTCCTCCGACTGTGACTTTACCAGATTGATCGCATCAATCGTCGATCTACCCACTCGAAATCCAAACTGATTGTCGGATAGGTCCGGTCCCACCCAACGAAGATGACGAACAAGGCGGGCAGCAATTATTCTCTCGAATAACTTGTCCGCCTCGTTCAACATCACCAGAGGTCTGTACGCGGAGGGAGAGTCCGCTGGTCGCCCATCCTTCTTTAGCAGAACGAGTCTGCCCGTCTTCCACGTAGTCGGGAACCGACCTAGCTCCAAACAAGTACTAAGCAGCCCCCGGAATCGATCCCCAAGCTCCCTCAGTGCTAACACCCAAGCCCGGCCATGTATGCCGACTGGCCCTGGAGCTTTGTTTTTGGCTCGGAGCTTCAAAATAGCCAGATCCAGCTCTACCTCCAGAACCGGTGGTACCTCATCATCGACACGCCTAGGTTCATTCCTCACCAGAACCATTTGCGGCGGCTGAAACTCCGACCCATCGGGAAATAAGCCTGAGACAACATCCTCTACCAAATCTGGTTCGAGACTCTCGGTTAGCGGGGGCGCCCATGGTCGGATTTTACCCCGAACCATTTTATAGGGCCGTCCCCACGGATCATTATTAAGAGTCTCAAGAAGTTCCGCCTTCTCCCGCTCTTTTGCTGTATGAATAGCCAGCTGTAGGGTCTTGGCAGCCGTTCTGTAATCTGCGTATAGCTGATCTTCTACTTCTTCATTCCTACGTCGCATTCGGCGGTGTCTGGTGTACCGGCGTCGGGCCTCTACACAGTTTCTGCGGAGGTCAGCGATTTCTAGCGACCACCAGTAAACACTCCGCCGTGGAGCTTGTGGCTTGGCTCGAGACATGCTAGTGTCGCAGATTTGCGTCATTGCATTTTGGAACCACTCTACCTCCTCCTCTATCTCCATTGGGTCATTCAATGGGGTCTCCCAGGACCGAACGATCGCCGCCTCGGTCAGCAACTCACTGTTCAGGCTCCGCAGAGCCCATTTGGGTTGCATTGGAGTCTGCCTGCTCTGACGACTGACACCGATGCTCGAAGAGTTGGAGACACTGAAACGGACATATAAATGATCCGACAGAGTCTCCACTTCCTCTAGCACCTTCCACCCACTTACACGGCGTGCCAGGACGGGGGATGCGAACGTGATGTCCACGACAGAGCCCCCGCTCCGCCGAACACATGTATTGACCGACCCCTGATTCAGTATGCAGAGACCGGTAGTCGTCACCCATTCCTCTAACGTTTCACCCCAGGGGTCGGTCACTCGGGATCCCCATGCCAGAGATTTGGCATTGAGATCTCCCGCCACGAGCACAGGGCGGGGATGAGTTTGGCCAATCAAGACTCCCATCCCGTCGAGAAACGCTTCAAGTTCGGATCGAGTTGCATTGGGAGAAAAGTAGACTCCGACTATAACCGATTCCTTCCATCTGGCTGCAACGTAGCCCCTACCTTTAGCGACCACAGTGAGGGGTCCGACAACCGCCGAGGAAACGATAGCCACCGTGCCGTCAATATCCCCTACCCAGTTATTCCGGGGAGGGACAAAGTACGGCTCGGAGACTATCGCGATTTCTATCATCCACTGCGCCATTGACTGTAGAAGCAAGTCCTGAGCAGCAGCGCAGTGATTGATATTCGCCTGGAGAAAGTGATGAGCCATACTAAAAACTTATCCCACGAACATCCCTTCCTCCCACTGTTGTGGCCTGGCCCAACGGAGTGTTGTAAGTGATAGTTGGTAGGCGGAACTGGCAGTCGTCGTACGTAACGCAGCGCAGACCATTTACTTACTACCAGTTTCAATCGAGTAACAATCGCGTGCTAATGAGGCGTAGTTCGGCATAATGGATCCGCAACACATCACACGTCGGACTGCGGGGAGGGGAAGGGAAACATTCCCGTTATGCCATTACACGTCAATATCGCGGTGCATCGCTCGCAGTCGCAACCGACAGACGAACTCGAACCCTATCACAGGGGAGGAGGACAGCTCTGCAGCGAAATGAGCTCGCTCGTGCGGCAAATATCAAATGCGAATCGGCGTGAATTCATCCAGAAACAGAGAGCTGTAATAGCGGGTCCGTCGTCGACGCCATGCGCCATGCCACAGCCCGCGCCGCCGCGCCGCCGCCGCGCCACCGCCGCGCCACCGCCGCGCCGCCGCCCCGCGTTATTAAGTCGTCAACGTGAGGTGTCCGCTCGCCAAACCGATATATGAATCGATTTGCATATTGCTCGTGTATTTTCGGCCTCTTTCCTGTCGATCAAGAGCGTTAATCCGACAGTTAGCTCAAACTGTAGCATTTAATTACACCGTCTACACTAACATACCATCCGGCATGCGGCATGCGGCATGCGGCATGCGGCATGCGGCATGCGGCATGCGGCATGGCATCGGTGCCGAAACCGACTGCAGACAGAAGAGGAGGAAGCATTATGACATGTTAATCACAACTCACGTAGATGATAAGTAACAGGTACAGTTAGTACGGCACAGACATATTATTTACAGTTAGTACGGCACAGACATACTATTTACAGTTAGTACGGCACAGACATATTATTTACAGTTAGTACGGCACAGACATACTATTTACAGTTAGTACGGCACAGACATATTATTTACAGTTAGTACGGCACAGACATACTATTTACAGTTAGTACGGCACAGACATATTATTTACAGTTAGTACGGCACAGACATACTATTTACAGTTAGTACGGCACAGACATATTATTTACAGTTAGTACGGCACAGACATACTATTTACAGTTAGTACGGCACAGACATATTATTTACAGTTAGTACGGCACAGACATACTATTTACAGTTAGTACGGCACAGACATATTATTTACAGTTAGTACGGCACAGACATACTATTTACAGTTAGTACGGCACAGACATACTATTTACAATCCATAAGACTACAGTGCTTAGATGATGTCGATGTTAAAGCTACGACATTGATTATACCAACTGAATGTTCCCGATATGATGGTATTGCAGTGGACTGTATGTTTAGGGCTCGGCTGATGGTATGCCGATGGTGGTGGTAATAAAAGGGCGGGGTTACGATTACACAGCAAGGTTCCGGTCAGGTAGGCTCGGGCAGACCGACGGCGTTACTATCGCTCGTGGAGCGCGGGAAGCAAGTGAAACTCTCACATTTTGGGGAAAAGTGAAAAGCGCGCAACATCGGCCGCGCTCTACTGCCCGCGATTAGCTGGCCTGGCGTTCTGCTATTTGCGGTACCTTACCTACTACAATAAGCTTTACTATCGACATGACATGATACGGACGGACGGAGTCCAGAGTCAGGCGACGCGCGCGTGCGGCGACGACGCGACCTGGAGACTGGAGTGGAGTGACACGACACGAGCGAGTGTCGCGCTACGTAGCGCTACCCGTGCCCTAACTATTTATAACTGGCACGCAGCACTGCTTTTGCAGTTCAATATCTTACCTAATAGAGGACATTGTACTAACCTTGAGTGCCGACCTTTCTGGGTAGGTAAGCGTACCTTTACCAAACCAAGGGAGAAAATTCTTACCCAATATCATTTGATTTGAATTGTTAGATAGTCTTTACAATCTTGAGCTGACAGCGCACGCGTTCAGATGAGAGGTTGAAAGTGCACTATCCTTTCATCGTTTACTGTTAGACTGGACTGGGGACGAGTGCTACTCTACAGAATCATAGTCATAGATCTTTATTCACCATTTGGAACACTTAAGTGACACTTGGCTTTGTTTTTTACACAGTTGTACTTTAGTGGCTGTACATAGGCCTTGTCATATCTTATAGGTACAAAGAACTAATAATTATTGTAAAAGTTGTGTATAATAATAAATAAGTATTAAAAATAATTATTTGAGTAGCGGCAAGAGGCCTTGTCATACAGTGTAAAAAATAGATAGGTAAGGTACCGAATAGGATAAACGAAGGTTCGTTACCAATTTGTCAGAAACATGGCAGGGACTCCGCAAATTCGGTTCGAGACGTGCGTGCAGCATTGCGGCCGGACCGCGCGCGCGCAGCTCAGTATGCCAGCATTACCGCGCAATGTGTTTCAAACGGCGTTTTGCGGAGTAGGTAGACCAACCGAAGCTTCTCAATCTCCGCGGCGGCGTGGCGTGGCGTGGCGTGGCGTGAATTGACGTGAATCTTTGATGCGTGTCGCGACCACAGAAAAGGCAGTAGTTAGTAGGCGATCTCGTCCCCACTCTCCCGCTCCTCAGCCACAAACCGGCCGGCGGCGCGGCGATGCGATAACTCACGCTGCTAATAGCATTCTTTTTAGAGAACGTTTATTGGGAACTCGCCTAAACTCGCTTTCTAAATAAAACACCAACTAATTTGTTTCTGGGTGATATTTTCCACGGAGTCTATCACTTTATTGAAATATACAAATTAAGTACTCACCTACTTACAAACTCGTAGGTAGGTTAGGTAGTAGTACCTAGTACCCTAATACTACCTAATTTAATTAGGTACCTAAGTCGGTTGGTATACTTACTTACTACCTATTTGTTTATAATGTCATGTCAAATATTTTATTTTTACTTATTTTATTTTATTTTTATTTACATAAGTATACATAATTATATACAAGACGTCACGTAGGTATATATATACTATACATGGGCGAAAAGTTAGCGTCCGCTTTGTCCTAGGAATTCACTCGTATTGCTAAAACTGTTCAGTTCATAGGTAGCTAGAAATAACAATGTCGATCACTTCACATTTTACCACTGGGATGCGCTAGGCTAGGCTAGGCTAATAGTAATCTTACTTTATGTCCTCAGAAAGTCCTTGTAGCAGAGTTAGCACAATAACCGAGTCAGTGCCGTCAGCGCCGTCAGCGCCGTCAGCAGCAGCAGTGGGAGCCGGGCAGGGGGGGCGCGCGGGCCGGCGGCGGGCGGCGGCGCGCCGCTCGCCGCCACCGCCGCCGGCGCCGCATCGCGCTGCATCGCCTCCCCCGGCTCCTCGCCTGCGGACCAGAACAACGCACATCGCTATATTACAGATGTACCTACTACCTCGCCTCGCCTCGCCTCGCCTCGCCTCGCCTCGCCTCGCCTCGCCTCGCCTTACCTATTGTATTGTATGTGCTCAGCTCAGCCATATGTTATCTTATCGCTCTTCTTGGGTATAAGTAAGGATGATGCACTGTGCGGGAGTACCTAGTAACTGAAGACCTCCTTCGGCTTCCACAGAAGACAGAATAGATAATTCTGAAACCTATTCCTTGCTAGTCTTACTCCGCAGACCTGACTCCGGGAAGGCGTAAGGCATAAGTATTTATAACTATACTTAGGTACGATTCTATAAGTAATCGAAATTCTTTTGTACAAGTATTTTGGTGGTTGTCCCCGATTCCATTAAATTGTTTGTAAAACGTTTGTATGTGAACGTGATGCGCTCAAAGTGGCGGGTGATTGATTGATTGATTGATTGATGGATTGATAAAGCAATCGGCCGCGCCGCGCTTTCATCTCTGTCTGTGCATGGTGGCGCTAGCAAGGACAGTAATAATTTTATTTTACGTTTTTATTATATTATTCTAAAAATAGAAAACTCCAATAATAAGGCGAAGATAAGACCCCAATATAATAAACAGTATCTGCTTCAAATGTGAAAGTGTTATTTCCACGAAATTCACCCAACTTGTAAAGTTACAAATAAAAACAACTTTCAAAACAATTTTAGTGCCTATGTCGTGAATGTATATACTGAACATAGTGAATAGAAAAGCAATTAATATCCTGTATGAATTAATCAGTGAAAAGTGAAGCATTACTTGCTAAAGTGAGCTTACATTGATATATTTATAGGTTATAATTCCAACAATATAAGAATACTAAGACTAAGCCACCACTGAATAAACGCCTACTGTAAATACTTTGCAAAGATACAAAGATGTCTCTAGAATGCGCGGGATGCCTCCAGAAAATTCCGGATAGACTATTCCTCAAATGTGCAAAATGCAAAGAGGCCTATGATATACAATGTGCAAATATTTCTAACAAGAGATTCGACACTTTGGATGAGGAACAAAAAAGCTCCTGGGCATGCCTAATGTGTAATAAAAAAACACCCACAAATGATAACACCCCAATACGAGCCCACCACACATACCTGTCTCCTGTCCAGAGCAATGTAACGATGAGATCAAGAAAATTAAAACAGACCTCTGTAACTGTTCATGACTCATTCTCATATTCGGACAACGACATTAGTATCTTGGGAGATACAATAAATCCTGAAATTGAAGGTAAAAATCACCACAATAGGCCTTTGAGCCCGATGATAACCTTGAACGAAATGGAATCTCTTTTAGACAAAAAACTAGAAACAATTAAAATATCCATGCTCAATGATATAAAATCTGCAATAATATCAGCAACCTCTAACCAAATAACCCAATTAAAAGAAGAAGTAACGGAAACAACAAACTTTTTGTCTTTGGAACAAAAAATAATTAGAGGAAAGCTTGAAGAAAAAAGCAAAGAAATTGCTGAACTATGCAGAGAAAATACGGTGCTACAAGGAAAGATTAGAGAAATACAGGAACAAATAAGTACTACACGGAAAACTGAAAATGAGATAAATATTAAAAATGAGTCACCACCAGAAACTAGAAACAGGAAAACTATAGTCCTATATGGCTTAGATGAATACTCAAGAGAAAGTGAATTTGAACTGCAAAACAGATTGATATGCATCTTCCAGGAGATCTTAAATATAAACCTAACAGGATATATTGAAAGCCTTAAACGGTTAGGAAATAGAGGACATAGAAGGCCTTTAGAAATAGAACTTCTTAGCAAAAGTATGACCAAATACATACTTCAAAATTGCCGCTATTTCAGGAGCACTGGCCTAGCAATCTCTGAAATCCTAGGGCCCGAATCTTTACAAAACAGGAAATACCTAATAGAAAAACTAATTGAAGCCCGCAGAAATGGGCATCGTGCAAATATTATAAATAACAAACTAATTATCAATGGAAAAGAATATAATTTAGAAACACTTGAATCACAGTCATTAAAGAATAATACATCCCAATATCCATCAAATGATGATAAGAAGTACTTAAACCACACAAGAGAACAAATAATCAGCCAAACTTCAATTGGAGAGCATGGCAGGAAAACACAAACTCAAACACCACAGGGAAAGTTGGAAACTAAAAAAAGGATGTTTTTTCGGAAATAAGTTTAACATCCTGTTCCAAAATATTCGAAGTTTAAACAAAAAGCGACACCTTCTGGAATGTGAGACTGAACATGATAAAAATATACATGCAATTTGCCTCTCTGAAACCTGGATAACTACTGCTAAATTAGACTTGTTACAAGTTGAAGGTTATAAACCAGTATCATTCTTCAGTCGATCGAACCATGGTGGAGGAGGAGTGTGTATATTATTAAAAGATGAAATAGACTTTGTAGAGCTGAATTGTATTACTAATATGTCAATAGAATATCTAATTGAAACTTGTGCAATAGAAATTCCTAAACTAGATTTAATATTAATAACATTATATTGGCCTGATGAGAACAGAATGCCTGATAAATTCTACGAAACTCTAAGTAATATTCTTCAAATCTTGAAAATAAAATATGGTAAAAAAGACATAGTGATTGGCGGTGACTTCAACGTTAATGTACTAGAACGTAAAACTCCTACAACAACCCTACTAAACTTAATGAACAGCTATAACTACTATCAACATGTAAAGGAACCAACAAGAGTGACTAGTAGTTCCTCAACATGTATAGATTTGATATTTACAAATTTTCATACCAAAGATATAATAACATGTGTCAAAGAATACGGACTTTCAGACCATAAAGGGATCTTAGTAAATATACCAAATAAAAAACTTGAGTCACATAAACACTGGCTTACTAAAAAAAGATTATTCACTGAACAAAATATTCAAAGCTTTATAACTGAACTAAAGAATATAGACTATGAAAAAATTTTTATTGATACCAATAATGTAAATGAAAACTATAACGCTTTTAGTAAACATATAAATAAAATATTAGACCTATGTATACCAATAAAAGAAATAAAAATTAACTATAAATTAAAAAAGACATGGCTTACCTCTGGAATAAAAAAGTCGTGCAAGCATAAAAGATTGCTAAAAATATTCTTAACTCAAACAAATAATTCTATTCTTAGCGAACACTATAAAAAATTTGAAAAAACCCTTAAAAAAGCTGTTACCACATCTAAAAAAATACAAAATATAAAGATAATGAAAAACTCTAACAATATAGTAAAATCAATGTGGCATTTAGTAAAAAAACATACCAATAAACTTCAAACTCAAGATAAGAAAAATATAAAAATTAAAATTAATAATAAAATAACTGAAGAACCTATAACTATCGTAAATTCATTTAATACTTTCTTTACATCTGTAGGAAAAGATGCGGTAAGCGCAGGAGCACTGCCGCCAACCGGTCTACCTGTGATAAACCCTTCTGAAAACTCAATGTACTTACAGCCGGTAACAAAGAAAGAAGTCTTCGGAATCATTACAAAATTGAAAAATAAAAGAAGTTTTGGTCACGATGATCTACCGCCTTCACTTATAAGAAAATGTGCAGAAGAACTAACCCCACCTTTATCGTTCCTAATAAACCAATCATTTACAGAAGGAAGAGTTCCGGATTCACTAAAATTATCAATAGTAAAACCCCTCTATAAAAATGGAGATAAAAAAGAATGCAGTAATTATCGTCCTATAGCTCTTTTACCAACCTTTTCAAAAGTTTTTGAGACTGCAATGTCTCAACGTCTATACTCATACTGTGAAAGATTTAAAATATTCAATGACTCCCAAAATGGCTTTAGAAAGAACCGCTCTACATCACTAGCTGTCTTTAAATATGTACATGAAATACTAAATATAATAAATAAAAAGAAATATGCAGTAGGAATATTATTAGATATGAGTAAAGCATATGACAGAGTCATATACAATATCTTACTAGATAAACTACATGGTATAGGAGTAAGAGGCCTCGTCCATGATTGGTTTGTGTCGTACCTAAAGGACCGTGTACAACAGGTAGAAATTGAACACTATAATAACATAACAGGTAAAATAACTAAAGTTCGATCACAAGAAATAGATATAACTCAATCTATACCGCAAGGAAGCGTCCTTGGTTGTGTATTGTTTTTAATATATATAAACGATATGCCAAATATTATAAATAACCATTGTACTCTATTTGCAGATGACATATCTGTTGTGCTTCCCTATGACAAAAACACAAATAACATTAACGATCATCTTGACGCTGTAATATCAGATATTATTAAATGGCTGCAAATACATAACCTCGAAGTAAACTTTAAAAAAACTAAAATCATTCAATTTAAACCTTATCAAAAACAACCCTTAAATATAGATTACTCATTTCAAAATATTAAACTAGAATCCGTAAACACTTACTCTTTACTAGGAATAAATATAGACTGTAGCATAAATTGGAAAGAACATATTAAAAAAGTAGCATCAAAATTGTCTAGATTTACATATGCATTATATGAATTAAAAAAGAACACAGATAAAAAAACCGCCACTTGTGCATATTATGCTTATGCACATGCTTGGCTTAAATATGGTATAGTACTCTGGGGAAATAGCACAGACTCAAACAAATTATTTTTATTACAAAAAAGATGTTTACGCATAATCCAAAACATAGACACAAGGGAGAGCTGCAAATCACACTTTATAAATCAAAATATTTTAACTGTAACTTGTATATATATATATGAAGTATGTATTTTCGTAAAAAATAATATGTACCTTTTTCCACAATACTCTCGACCTCAAAACCTAAGACCAAGAAATAGACTAGCACGACCCGACTCATCACTAAAATTTATACATTCCGGGCCCTATGCAATGTGTGTTAAAATATATAATAGAATCCCTAATGACATTAAAAAAGAAGAGAGACCTTTAAAATTCAAAAAAGTTTTAAAAAATTACCTCACAAAAAACTGTTTCTATTCGTTGCACGAGTTTCTGGAAGACTAAAACATCTATTATACATTAGATACCTGCAAAAATGTGCCACCTAATATTTAAGTATTTGTCTACCTAAGTACCTACCTAATTGCTGTGCCCTAACAGGGTTTATGTTTGATACTCTACATACTGTAACACCTGTTTATACAACATAAAAGCGCAATAAAGAATTTGAATTTGAATTTTGAATCTCTTCGTGTAAGCACATACCAAAAATTAGGTGACTAGTACACTCGAGAGCAATGATTCCGGGTCACTTAAAGAATGTTAAAAATCTCGGAAACTAAAAATGATAGGTTAATGCAATAAATTGTATTTAATAGACAATGTAATACTCCTTAAATGAAAGTAAAAAAATATGAGTCACCATACATTTTATTAACACAAAATTACATAAAGAAAAAAACTGCTGATCTCTCCTTAAAACAAAAATAGGAAACATGAAATTTTTGAACTTTATTACGATTTGACTTGAATTTTAATACTTCGTATTGCCTCCTCGTGCTTCCATTACTGCGTTTACGCGGTTTGGCATGCTGTACACCAAGTTCCTTATACGATTTTGGGGAATATTCTCCCATTCCTCTGTGAGAGCAATTTTGAGCTCACGAAGCGTGATTGGGGGAGGGTTTCGTTGTTTTACGCATCTGCCTAGCTCGTCCCAAGCATGCTCGATCGGGTTGATATCCGGGCTGCGCGCTGGCCACTCCATACGAGTAATGTTCATCTCTTGAAGGTAGTCATTCACAATCCTACCTGTATGAGGTCGGGCATTGTCATGCATAAATATAGCATCCTCACCTAAATTGACCATAAATGGACCAACATGATCATTGAGGATTTCTTCCACATATCTTACGCTAGTTAAAGAGCCGTTTTCTATGATCACCAGCTCTGTGCGACTTTCAGAAGAAATTCCGGCCCACACAAGTACAGACCCACCACCGTAGGCTACTTTTTCTTCGATGCATGCTTGCTTGAATCTTTCCCCTGGTCTTCGATACACTCTGTGTCTTCCATCGTGCTTGTAGAGCATAAATTTTGATTCGTCGGAGAACATAACTTTTGACCAATCTTCAATACTTCAATTTACGTGGCTCTGGGCATATCTTAGTCTTGAAATACGATGCCCACGCTCCAGTTTAGGGCCGTTTGCAGGTCTAAGGGGTTTTAAGTTAGATTCAGCAAGCCGACGTCTTACTGTCCATGCACTTGGGTTACTTCCTCCGAGGCGTCGAAACTGATTTGTGAGTTCAGTTCCTGTGAGAAAGCGATTTCGAAGCATGGTGTTCACCAAGTATCGGTCTTCTCGTGCTGTGGTACACCTGGTTCTGCCCGTTCCTGGTCTGCGTAGGTTAGAACCAGTTTCTTCGTAACGTCGGAGAACTCTTTGTACTGTTGACAGCGACACACCGACAGTCCTGGCTGTATCGCGCTGACTCCGGCCGGTTTCCAGCATTGTAAGTATTCTGGTGCATTCTTCAGGCGTAAGCGACATAATTTCAGCTTGAATAATGAATATAGAGCACTATCAACATGGTTTATATACCCACATAAATGACAGATTACAAACAAAAGCAAAACCAAATGCTGTAATTTCGTAGTTCCATCTTCGAAAGTGGCCCTTTTTCAAATTTGATTTTTTTAAGATATAACTTTACAATAACTAAGAAGTTTTAATACCTTCATTTAAGGAGTATTACATTGTCTATTAAATACAATTTATTGCATTAACCTATCATTTTTAGTTTCCGAGATTTTTAACATTCTTTAAGTGACCCGGAATCATTGCTCTCGAGTGTATTTGTGAATTACCTACTTATTCCCTTCTGTCACCCTGATCTGTCCCCCGTTTTCAAACCGATGGAATTTTACACATTTCGCGGTTTGCTCGGATCTTAGATTATGAGACCCAAAGGTTAGCTGGTAGATAATGCTATTTTTTAGCATTAAGTTCGCCTGCTGTACAAATAAATAACTTTCTAAATTACAAATTAAATTAAAAAAGACAACTGACGCATCGCATCAGTGTCGCATCAGTGTCGTCAATTGTCGCATCGGAGCTCTCACCCGTGGCCATGAGTGGCACTTTATCGTCACTACAGGCAGACTATACGCAGCCGACGCCACGCTTCCATTCCTACCTATATCATCCTCAACAAAGTTATAGTCACCGTCAGCGTGGACCAGCAGCGTGACGGCGGCCAGCGTCCCGTCCGCCACGCACTCGTACACGGCGGCGTCGGCGGCGCTCAGCGCGGACAGCGTCAGGTGCGACACCACGCGCGCGCGCTCCCACCGCTCCGTGTCCAGCGACACGCCGCCGCGCAGCCTCTGCACACAACATCACAACACAACGCTATCCTCTCACTCACTACTTACTTACGACTATTATCTAAATCACTAAATGTGTCTAGGTACCTGCAGCGCGTCGGCGTGCTGGCCGCGGCGGCGCCACGCGAGCGCCAGCGGCGGCAGCGGCAGCGCGCGCGGCGCCGGCTCGTAGCGCGCCTCGCACGCGAGCGTGGCCGCGCCGCCCGCCGCGCCACGCACCATAGACTGCTGCGCCGACACCACCACGTGCGGCATCACCTCCTCTGCAACGAACGCGACACCGACTCCCTTCCTTATTCTATTCTCGTTTATGCAACGTTCGGCGCGTCGCCGGCAAATATCACCTAACATAACACCCCTTGTGGAGAGTGATCGACTGCATCGTTTGATCTGCGACGTGCATCGATTATGATGCATTTCGAATCGAAATCGAGTCGAGTCGATGGATTGAACCACATAAAATTGCCGTTGAAGGGGAATTTGCCGGCGCAAATGCTACGCCTAGTAGTAGGCAAGACACGGTTTGTATATTAGTTACCGACGACGGTGAGATTGAAGAAGAGGCTGAGCTTGGGGTCGGTGTTGACCTGGCACTCGTAGCGGCCGGAGTCCTGCGCCCGCAGCTGGTCGATGTTCAACACGAAGGTTGCAGCGCCGGCGGCGGCCTGCGCCCGCGCCGCGGACACGCGCGCGTCCGCCGTGAACGTGGTGCCGCCGTACGCCAGGATCTGCAGGTCGCGGCTCCGCACCCACGACACCTGCGCACACACTCGCATATCACGCACGCTCCCATTCGCAGTACCTACCACTCTGTGGACTGACAGGTGCACCAACATACAACACAAGTAAGTAGGTAAATGGGAGTCGGGGAGGGACGATGTGTGCACTGTTGGATGCAGTTTGACAAAAGGAACTTCCGATCTGAGAAATCATGGGCCATCGGTTCTCTGATCTCCCGAATGTGAACGGAACGTCTGGGCGAAGTGATACAAGGAGAGTGAATCTGATCGTACAGTATTAGATGCCAGATACCCGGATTTTGGAGGACTATTTTGGATCATCCTCCGGGTACCTGTGAATTCAGGACCGGAATGGAATGATACTGGAATTCATTCGTCTTAATATGTATGCAAAGTCAAAGTCAAGATGCTTTTATTCAATAGAATCTCACTGATCGCTTGTCTTTGAATAGTCATAGGTACCATACCTATGCTGTCGTATGATAAATAAAAAAAATATATTATTTATGTAGTGTAGTTGGAGATTACGTAGGCAGTGTAGTGCACTTACGTAACATAGAGTTTAGTGACGAAAGAGGATGAGCTTTGTTGACGTTTTGAATGTTTTGTTGCGCTCTAATAGGTCATCATTATATTTACTACACTACGCTACACAGTCGTTGGCTTGGCTCCCACTCGTGCCAGAAATAAGTTGACGATTCCAACCTCACGCGAAGATGTAGCGGACGTCGATTAGCACTTCCGGAGAGATGAGGACGCGCAGCACAGTGTCGCTCTAACTATACCTACTATATCCAGGCCGGGTGACTCATGCACTCATTTACTAAATTCCCTCCTGCTAATACCGTCCCAGCGAACTGCAGAGTAACCCTCTCGCCACGCCTAAACGAATCTGGGAATGGTAAGTATAAGTAATGTAATGGCGTAGGTACGTTCTATTTAGGTGCGAGGTTGTGTTATGTGGGCCCGGCGGCGGCGGCGGCGGCGGCTGGGCAGAGTGGGCAGGCGAGTCGTTGACCGTTGACGAGAACGCGTGGCTTCCAGCTGGCCTAGCGAGGCTGGCATGGCATTGGCACCGGGCACGAGGCGCGCGAGCCGCGTGCCGCGTGCCGCGTGCCGCGTGCCGCGGGCGGACGCGCATTCCGCGCGCTCCCAAGTATTCGCACAACGCGTCATCGCATCGCAAATCTCGAACGACTCACCACATTCTTTGCTTGCATCGACATCGATCGACGCGTATGGCTTGAACGTGTCGCATTCACCACATCTTTGTTACGAGTAGGTATTCTAAATTTCGTACATTTCACGCTATTTCACGTTTCGGCAGTTTGAGTGTGATTCATTCGTCATCCACCTCGAGTTTACGTTCTACCAAAATATCGAATGACAACATTTTCATGTGTGAGTAGTTGTATATTGTATCTACCTATATTAATTATTCGAGATAAAGAGTAGCCATGTGTCAATCCAGCAGGGGGGTGATTCTAAACCGATAGACTTTTTTATCACGATAGATATATCTCCCAAAAACTGTCAAAAACTATGGAGTTTTGACAGTTCTTGGGATATATATCTATCGTGATAGAATGTCTATCGGTCTAGAATCGCCCCCTGGTTACGTACTACATATGCCAAGCTTCATCCAAGTTGGTTCAGTAGTTTCGACGTGATTGAAACACAAACATCTAAACTTTCGCATTTATATTATAGTAGGAAGTAGGATAAAAAGTAGGATAGGATAGGATACAATACAATATTTATATACTTACCTAAGTAAGTACCTTAGAAAAAAGACAAGTTGTGATCACGGTAGAGGAATAATCAATACCTAGTTAATAGGTAGGTTAGGTACCTTACCTACCTACCTACTTAGTTCATTGCGATACCTACCTTAATACTCAATACATTTATTGCTTTCACATGGTAGTATTAGTTGTTACATTGTAGGTAGGTAGGTATCACATATGAACCCTGTTCAGGGGTAGGGGGGTAGTGCCCAGAAGCCGATCGAATTGCCAGGGTTCAGGTAGTTGAAGTAGTAGATAGGTGTACTGTAGATAGACAAGTTGCTTACCGACTTGTCTCCGAGGCGCATCACGCGGCAGTGCAGACCGGCGCGCTGGCCGGCGGCCGCCAGCACGGCGGTGCGCTGCTGCGGCGCGAACACAGGCCCCGCGCCTGCGCCGGCGCCGGGGACAGCCACCGCCACCACCTCGCCCCCCGCCACCGCCAACCACCCACCATTGCCTGCACAGGTAACATAACACGCACCTTTACCAAACTTAGTTGGCTCGCGCTGTTGTCCAAGAACTTCCATTCCAAGAATGTTTGTTCTTCGATGGTGAACTCCATGTTCTGATGAGACGAGTAGGCTCCTAGAACCTGTCCGCCAAGCATACGAATTTGCTGGCAAATGTGAAAGAAATACAAATTAAATCCATCCAAAATGCAAGCTTCTGTAAAATATGTGAGAAGCGCACATTACGCGCCGCGCGTAAATCCACTGTAAACATGATTGTTAGGAAGTATATAGTACCTATGTAGTAGGTAGGTAGGTAGGTAGGTACGATAGCGTAGCGTACGTAGGTATGCAACACACACACACGAGGACAAGGCCACATTGCATTGCATTGCATTGCACTGCTCCGAGCGCTCGTGAATGGGCATGACATCATCTTGTCCTGCACTTGTTTTTGCATCTACAATTGTGTATCATAGCATAAAAATTAATTAAATGTTACCTATCACATTCACAGAACAAAACCAAACATTGTCAGGGCTTTAAGGTTAATCAGCAGGTGCAAAGTCAAGTTAGGTAGGTACCAACAAGATGTCCGCGCAGTTCAGAAAGAGTCGAGTTGCTAAAGTTCGTCGTCTCGTTCGATGAAGTCGATCGTCCACCGCTGTCCACCGCGCCGCGCTACATCCTCCATTCCAGTCACTAATTCACTATCTTACTGGGAACTGTAATGAGTGGCGCTTCAGATTCCATAAACTGTTTCCTCGAGTTAGGCACCCGACAGCGACACCGACACCACAAGTCACGACGCTTCAAACGTTGTGCAAACATCAAACAAGTGCGTGCGCGTGCCTCAACTAATATTTAAAGAAATCTGTCGGGAGCTTCCGGTAAATAGCGCAAATATATAATTAGGATTGGATGAGATGAATGAAGATGTTATGAATAAAGCGGATGCCGGATGCGGGCACCCCTCCCCTCCCCCCTCTCAAGCCCGGGGTCCGGGGGCCAGGAATACGCGACGCGACGCGGCTGCACGCTGCACGGCACGAACAATACACGCACGTGTGCGGGGCCGGGGTGGGGGGGGGGGGGCCGGGGGGGGGCAACAACAACACAGCCCCGCACTGCACTCAAAACAACGAGCCGAGGCCGAGGGTTGCCCTCACGAAATGCAGCGTTTCGTGGTGGCACATCTCATCCGGGCAATACTTCTAAACTGAAAAATATATACCTATAATTTAAGTAGGTACCTGTACCTACCTAGGTCAAGGTTTAATAGAGCCTGACCTTGAATTTTGACCAGAACTCGAATTTTATCCCCCATCCACTTCTCCACTTTCGCCGAGCGAGCGCTATTAGACCGTGACGGGACGGGACATTTCCTAGGAAATTAACACGGTTTTACGTGAAATTTCGAAATAGAAACCAATTAACCGCATTGTGACACCGCTACGAGGGCAGTTCGCGAGCGCGCCCCGAATACCATCATCGCCATCACATCACATCACGCATCACGCCACGACACGACACGCCACGCTTATCATCCGTCAACGCACTACAGTGTACTGCGCCATGAATTACTACCTACGTACTATAGTTATTTTTACTGCCAATAAGTTACCCCTCGTCTTAGTAGAATATAGAAAACACAGATAATTATAGAATTTGTGTAATTTTGTGCAATAAAGAGTTAAATAAGTAAATAATAATAATAATACACCTAATGACATACCTACCTTGAATCTGACTCTGCCATATTGTTATGTACTTATTATAAGCACAGATTATAGAAGATTATAAGGTACCCACACATGGCTTCACTTAAACTACAAGAACAGATTAACAAAATAGACGAATGGCTAAAAAAATGGAGAACTAAATCCACACAAGTAACATACACACTCCGAAAAGGCGACTGCCCACCTTCATTGTATGGAAAATAAACCGCTACCAAGTCATAACACTGTAAAGTATCTGGGACTACACCTTGATAGAAGATTAACTTGGGCTAACCACGTTAAAGCTAAAAAAACAGAAGCCACCATACAAATATACAATACAAAGGGCTATCTTGGTTACTAGGCCGTCAATCTCAGCTATCCTTAAGCAACAAATTACTCGTGTACACAGATTATAGCTCGTGTACTACAAAGTAATCATAAAACCCAGCTCGCAACTCCAATGTCGAAATCCTCCAAAGATTCCAAAACATTGCTCTTCAAGCAATCTCGAGCGCTCACTGGTTTGTAAGAAACTCAGAAATACGTGAATCTGGAAATGCCTACTGTCAAAGAGGAAGTCGCCAGATACAGCATAAAATATAAGGAAAGACTTGAACACCACTCAAATGAACTAGCTAGAAACCTACTTAACACAAGAGAACGTGAAACGCCTCAAAAGATGGCAAATACTCGACCTAAACCAGAGAACGTAGACTGTTCATACAGAATGGTGTTACTCGCAAATCAAAAACCAATCTGATTATGGCAAAATAGCCGATTGCAGATAGCATTTGTGGAAAAAAAACAAGGTACCTACCTACTATACGAACGCCAGCCTTGACTTGAGTGATTTCAGGAACCTAGTAGGTAGATGCAGAGTATTAGAATACAGTGATATGGCATAAATGATGGCTTGGTACTTGGTAGGTACTGGATAATGCAGATTGTGACCTGTGAGTACGGGCAGCGCCGCCAGCAGCAGCAAACGCGTCGTCACCGCCAACATTGTGTCGACCACGATCAGCACACCGCAGCCGCCGCCGCCGCCGTTACCGCCATTCTAGTGCACCATCTGAAACAATACGATAAAGACTGTGATACGATACGATACGACGCCATTCGCCACTTATAGCTCAGGAGCTGCAGGCGCTAGTCGTGTGATGATGTGGTCGTGTCATTCATGATTCGAACTTTTAATAGGTAGGTTAAAAGTTCGATTCGAATAGAGTTCAATTTATCAAACACTTGTGTTAATTTTAATTTTTACGGCGTTTATCTTATCTCATGTTGTCATCGAAACCACAAACAGCTGGCAGCTGGCACGCACGGTGTATGGTATGTGATGTGATGTGATGACATGTGTTGTGTTGTGGGCTTGTGGATGATGTGGTGCATCAGGCAGGCAATGTTTTTAATTCAATTTACGAGTAAACCTATAAGGACCCTACTCAACTGTATTATTAATATCGTTGATCCTCCCTACTCATTTGTATGAGAAACTAGCTGATAGTAGGTATTGAGGTACTTATATATAAGTTACTTACCTACTTTTCCCAAGCCGAAGCCGTGCTCTCAAATTAGAATCGTACAGATGCCCACAATAAAGATTCCTATCTAGTGTGGGTATCATAGGTAAGGTAACTGGTAACAAATCAACATCCAGCAACACATATCAAGTAATCCGGTACGGTAGGTGATGATACCTTATTTATCTACCTTCTCGAGTAGGTGGGTAGGGTACCTAGTAGGTATACCTACCTACCCTACCCACCCACCTACCTACTCGTAGTTGGAGGAAGCGCGTGTGGGTATTTGTGCACTATCGTGCGTGCGTGGGGCCGCAAATAGCGCACCCAGAAATACCGTGCAAAGGTTAGCTAAATAAATATCGCTCTCTCTCCTTAGTGCTTCTGCTCGCTGGCTGCTTGCTCGTCCCTCACACAACCAAACAAATCCCAACAAAGGATTTCCTTTATTGTTTTGGTTTTCAAACTGGCACCTTTACCGCGAAGTTAAATGGTAGGTAATGGAGTTCAAAAACTTTGAATACCATTTCAAATCATTTTGAAAACTGAAATACCTACCTACCTAAGGGATAGTTAAGTAGGTAGGTAGGTATTAGATTAGCGTCTGGTTTTACATTATATAACTCATCTAATTAAATGAAAAATGAAAATGAAATTAAATACATTATTAAATAAATAAATTTCGAGCCGAATGGTCTGCTGCGTGACGATGGTAAACGGCCTGACGGTATGACTCTTGTTCCTTGGGAGTTGGGAAGGCCTTTGGTGTGGGACGCTACTTGCGTCGACACCCTTGCTCCTTCACATCTGTCTAGGACATCCGCTAGGGCCGGTGCGGCAGCAGATTCGGCCGAGGATCTCAAGAGGCGCAAGTATGCGGGTCTCGACAGGGCCTACACATTTGTACCTCTTGGGGTCGAGACTCTGGGTCCGTGGGGTACCGAGGCCCTCCGGGTTTTCAAAATTATTGCAGGGCGTCTAGTCGCAGCGACGCGTGACCCGAGGGCTGGTGATTATCTGGGCCAGCGAATCAGCATTGCTATTCAGCGCGGCAATGCAGCCAGTGTCTTGGGCACGCTTCCGATTGGTACTGATTTGGATCAGTTGAGTTATCTATAAATCGTTTGCAACGGTGTGTAGATAGCTCAACTGCTTCATGTGTATTTTGTACATATTATAAATATTGTAAATACTTTATTAGTCATAATTTTCTTTGTGAATAAATTACTAATGATAATAAAAAAAAAAATTAAATACATACCTAGTAGATTCACTAATATTGTAAAAATGGCTACGAAAGTTTTTGGTAAGGGTGCTGTTTATGTAAGTAGGTACCTAGTGTATTTATTGACCGAGCGAGCGAAGCGTCTCAGTTTCGAGATTGGCCAAAAATGCTTTTGTCCGTTTGTCTATCTGTCAGTTCTCGCCTACCGGTCGCATTTATCAACCGATTTTGGTCGAATTCGGAGATCTTTTTAGAAAATTTACACCTACCTACTTATATCAATCGGACTACGCAGTCCTCTCCGCCTTTACGAGACAAATCCGTAGACACCAGATTCGACCTCCTAGGACCAACAAAACGCGAGTTTTCGCTAAAACTTATGGGTACCCCTCTTTTGCTCAAAAGTCTACATAAAAGGTAAGTGTTATTTGGTGCTTGCATAGGCGGGAAAGTTCAAATCAAACGACATGCGTTTAGCTTAGTTCCATGTATTCGACTGCCGCAGCCGCACTCTTACTACAGACTATAGTCCTAGTTGCTGTCATGAGTCCATGACATAACAGTAAGCCTATTAGAAAATTTAAGCACTTGAAATTCGATTTAGCCAGGGAACAGTGTCGGTTATTGCATGGTTCCAAGGGCTCGTTGAGTAATTTCGAACTCAAGTTATTTGAGTTGACTCGTATAGAGGATTTGCATGCATATAAAGTCATACAAGTGAAAATCTAGCACCAATTTCTCTAACCACTTACGTTGCATACGGACCTAGTTGAGTCGTTGAGTCAACACAATTGGCGGCTCCAGTCAAGGTTCAGTTTAACTAAAATAATTCGAGTTCGAAATAATTCAACTCTTCACGTCACATCACTGTCAGTAAGACTGACTTGAGATTGAATAGTGTAATAAGGCTTTTTTTAGCTTCGAACACTATTTCCAGCGGCGTACAAACAGTAGGTAGGTAGGTACCTACCTAGGTATGTCTTCTGCATCTGTTTATTTTATCTAATCACTAATTTGCCGACCACAACACGGTTAATCAATCACTCACTGACGTAGATTTTTATTCACCAAATTAAAGCTGAAAAACTCGCGGTGAACCTAAACTAGTAGCTACCTACATAGATTTTCGCTTCGCTCGAGTCGCGTAACGATAAGGAAATTGCGGAACATAGACAGACACGCGCGCACGCGCACGTTTTGTCAAGAAGACTGAATGAATGAAGGAGGACTGGCTGACCGACTGACTGAGAGATAGTGAAGTGAACTGGTGTATTATATGCAGTGCTGCCAACTGAACTATTAGCTTTTCTAGAAAAAAGTTACTAGATGTTCTAGTTGCTAGTACTTAGGTAGCTTAAAATGTTACTTAAGTGGTGTTTATAGTTACTAGAACATTCCCAATTGACTGTCATCATCATCATCATCCGATGAGAAGCCGGTAGTCGAAACGAAATCGGTTTTTCTAGTTTTTTTTAATTTATAAATTATACACCAAAAAACATAGGTACCTACATATTATTATTACCTACTAGTGGTTCTGTGAGAAAAGTTAGACCTTGCGAGCCCTCGTAACCATGCAATAACTGACATTTTCCTTATTCCCCTGGCTTATCAAAGCCATTTCAGAGTTTTGAAACCAAACTATATTGGAAAGTAGAAAAGACCCATCCCCACCCCTCCTCATCACCACACCCATCCTCCACCCACAACCACCACCACCATAGGTTATCCCATTCCCCTTCCTTACCAAAACCCCCTCGCCCACCACCCCACATGTTTGCCAGTCTGTTTAATCATTTTCTTCCTACTCCATCCATAAAAGCAGAAGTCTCATCGCCTCTTTTTCCCCCTCCACTCGCCCTTGTTGGAATTTTTTTGCAACATCTTGTGTAGTGTAGAATGACGTCCTTAGTGTGCCCCACAGATTATAGAATCTATATTCTAAGGTGTGCCCAAAGAGAATATAATCTCGAAACGAAACTGAGACGCTTCGCTTGCTCGGTCCGGTCCTCGGCTCGGACACTATGCAATCTCAAGTCAGGCTTACTGATAGTGATGTGACGTGACCAGTTGAGTTATTTCGAACTCGAATTATTTTAGTTAAACTGAACGTTGACTCGAGCCGTCAATTGGGTTGACTCAACTAGGTCCTAGATTAGGTGCTAGATTTTCACTTGTATGACTTTATATGCATGCAAGTCCTCGATGCGAGTCAACTCAAATAACTTGAGTTCGAAATAACTCAACTCGTCACGCTACCTACATCACTATCAGTAAGCCTGACTTGACTTGAGATTGCATAGTACCTAGGTACCATTATAGTGTAAAAAAACTTTTACTGGATTCCGCATAACATAAAAAGCTGTCAGTGACAGCCTGACAGTCAGTGTCACATATTATAATTTAAAAAAATAACATAACCTAGCTAAGTTACGCGTGCATTGCATTGCGATTGCATCCTATTATTCTGTTACTGTACTGCCTAGTTTTTAAAGAAAGAAATCAGTCCGACAGACCAAGCTGGACCAAGCCAAGCAAAGCCAACCAAACCATCAATACACAAAAGAAAACAAATTTATTTGGCTTTGATTAATTTGCTTGTATTTGTTGATAAAAACAAGCACGGATCGATAGAAAGACTAGCCAGCTTTAACCATGATTGCATAGGGGCCTACTTATCGTGTAGGTATTGAATGTGCATTGCAGACACGAAAAAATACCACTGAAACATCAGCCATGGAATTGGTGAGTCTTCTAATTTACGTACCTACCTACCCCATGACGTGTCACCAATCCTTTTTCAGCCGCAGACTATTCTCATATCTACCCAATGTATTCACTGCCCGTTGCCGTTTTTATCTAATCATACCTACCTAAAATATTGAAAGGTAAGGTATCACGAAGCTCGCCCGCCCATTTATAAAATGGCTTCGATTCAAACTTCAGCACAACATGTCATTGTGTGCTGAAGTTTGAATGGAAGCTCTAGCTGCACTTGCCTATCGACTCTCCATAATGAATATTTGTCAAATAAATGTATGATGTATCTCAATCCAAACATGAGCAAGCTTGCAGCCTTGGCTATTGCAGTCCATAAGCTTATATGTTCAGATTTTGGACTTGTCTCTGTATATGTATGCATATTGAGGGAGCCTATGTACATGATCAAAATGTGAAATCGCTACCTTTCAGGCGCGCAGTCTTAAGATTTTGTAGGTGGTTCAGGCTAATTGACTGAGCAAGCGAAGCGTCTCAGATTCAAGACGGGCCAAGAAATGCTTTTGGTCATCTGTCTATCTGTCAGTTCTCGTGTACAGGTCACATTTTTCAACCGATTTTGATGAAAATTGATACATGTTTCTTGATTTATTTAAATATTTTTGTCGATCACGATTTTTGATCGGGAGAAAAAACGAGGAAGTTTTCTGTACTGTTATTTATCGACTGATTTCAAACAAATTTGAGAAGCAAACTAAGGACTTTCTACACTAGATATTGGTAAAAAAAAAAAAAAGGGAGTGGAAGGGAGAAAAGAGGATATTTTCTGTACTATATAAACAATTTTTTTTGGAAAATGTATACCTACTACCCGACAGAGAGGACTGCATAGTCTGATTGATTTATCAATCAGACTATGCAGTCCTCTCTGTCTTCACGAGACAAACCCATAGACACTAGATTCGACCTCCTAGGACTACAGGAACGCGAGTAATCGCTAAAACTTATTTTGCTCAAAGATCTACATAGGTACCTAAGCCCATTGTAAAATTCAAGCACTTGAAATGTGATTTAGCCAGGGGAAAGTGTCGGTTACTGCATGGTTATAAGGGCTCGCGAGGTCTAATGTTCTCACAGAACAACTAGTAATTAGCCTGTACCAATAAATAAACTAATAAGTATAGTTATTTACTCAAAACAACACAGGTTCAGAATGTATAGGTAGCAAGATTAAACAAGTATTGGTTACTTGTGGGGCGGACTGGTTTTCGCAATGAGGAAGATGAGCGTATTATTATTTTAATGTAGATCGACAGATTTTTACGTCCAAAACACTACTGTACTGTACTGTACAGAGAGTAAAGTACAGTACAGTGGGGGAAAACTCAAAGGGGATTTTGAGACTAACCCTGAAAAACAACATATTGTAATCGGCAGATGTCGAATCCCGTGTTCGGGCAGCTGCAGGCGGGCCTGGCGCTGCCGCCTCCCCCGCCGCCCCCCCTCGCCCCCCCGGCGCCCCTCGCCCCCGAGACAGGTGAGTGCGGAGCCGCGAGGAGCGCGACGCCACCGCCCCGGGTTGTCAGTAGACGAGGCTTACGCCGCTGGCTCTGCTCGCTGTTACAGACGCCGTCCGCCGCAGCCGCCGCCGCCGCCGCCGTCGCCGCCGGTCGCCGCTCGATCCTCCGCTCAGTGATACCGTTCTGCTTTCTGTTTCAGACTAGATAATAAGTTAGGTTTACAGTAGCGAGTGTAGCCGACGGGTCGGCCCCGCCGCCCGCGCCGTCGCCGCCGCCGCACGCAATGTACCTACCTCACTTACGCATTCTCGGTGTGCGAGGCGATAGCGCGCCCCGCGCCCCGCCCCGCCCCGCCCCGGGGGTGCGTGCGGGGGGGGCGCGGGGCGCGCGGGGTGCGAGGCGAGCGTGACAGTGTGCGTGTGTGCGTCCTGCGTCTCGCGCCCCCCCGCGGCTTCTCACCGCATGTTGTGTTGCAGGGGGCGCCGGCGCCGTGCACGGACTGCGGCAAGTCGGCGACGTATACACCGGTCAGTACCTTGTCTAGGTACATATTGAAGTAGAGGCTGAAGTGATAAGATGAGATGACTCTAGAGAGATGGTGGATGCACACAGGTCCGGGCGCCAAGTGGTCGACGCTGCCGGCGATCCTGGGCGGGTCGCTGCCGCGGCTGTCGTCGGAGCAGGCGGACGCGGTGGCGCGCGCTAAGAAGTACGCCATGGAGCAGAGCATCAAGATGGTGCTGATGAAGCAGACGCTGGCGCACCAGCAGCAGCAGATGGCCTCGCAGCGCACGCAGGTGCAGCGCCAGCAGGCGCTCGCGCTCATGTGCAGGTAACCACTGCTGAGTGCTGACTGTGCTGAGGCAGGGTGCGGCGTCCGCCATGATGAGAGCGATCCGTGGAGGCTCCCGCTTCGCGCCGGTCGAGCCGGTGATAACTACCAAGCTGAAAAGATCTGAGCGGCAGTAGGTACATGCGTGCAGTGCAGTGCAGTGCAGTGCAGTGCAGTGCATTAGAAATGTTGCAGGGTGTACGTGGGCTCGATCTCGTTCGAGCTGAAGGAGGACACGATCCGGCAAGCGTTCCTGCCGTTCGGGCCCATCAAGAGCATCAACATGTCGTGGGACCCCGTCACGCAGAAGCACAAGGGCTTCGCCTTCGTGGAGTACGAGATCCCGGAGGCCGCGCAGCTCTCGCTCGAACAGATGAACGGCGTCATGCTCGGCGGCAGGTTTGTGCATTGTAATACCACCTCAACCGTTTGAATATGCAAGTCGCTCCGCTCGGTCCACTAGCTCTGAGATGTCCAGCTTCGAGTGCACTAGACCAGGCTCTCCCTGAGGGATGCTGCAAGGATGAGGAGATTCCATCGAGTTGTTCAGGATGAAGGAATGTTTATGAAACTTTGTTAGATCGTGATTTTGTCGGCAGAAATATAAAAGTGGTGGGTCGGCCTTCCAACATGCCGCAAGCGCAAGCCGTCATCGACGAGATCCAGGAGGAGGCCAAGCAGTACAACCGCATCTACGTCGCCTCCATCCACCCCGAGCTCACCGAGGACGACATCAAGAAGTGAGCGCTCTACACTAGTGTGTACTCTAGTGTACTCTAGTGTACTCTAGTGTAGTGTAGCGCACACTAACGTGTCCTCCGCGTGTTCCAGCGTGTTCGAGGCGTTCGGCCCCATCCGGTACTGCAAGGTGGCGTGCGGCGCCGCCGCGCACAAGCACAAGGGCTACGGCTTCCTCGAGTACGGCTCGCTGGCCGCCGCGCTCGAGGCCATCGCCTCCATGAACCTGTTCGACCTCGGCGGCCAGTACCTGCGCGTCGGCCGCGCCATCACGCCGCCCAACGCGCTGGCTGGCCCGCCGCAGCCCACCGCCATGCCCACCGCCGCCGCCGTCGCCGCCGCCGCCGCCACCGCCAAGATCCAGGCCATGGACGCCGTGGCCAGCAACGCCGTGGCGCTCGGCCTCACCAAGCTCAGCGCGCTCGGCGTGCCGGCCGCCGCCGCGCTCGCCGCCGCGCTGCCCATCGCGCCCCTCGCGCCCCTCGCACCCCTCGCGCCCCTCGCACCCCTCGCGCCCCTCGCGCCGGCCGCCTTGCCGCTGCAGCCGCCGCTGCCGCTGTCGCCGGCGCCGGCCGCGACGCTGCCGCCGCCCGGCGTGGCGTTCCCGGCGCCGACGCCCGCGCCGACCGCCTATCGGCCGCAGGTACTTCCCGCTCCCAGGTGATGCTGATCGTCCCCCGCCGCCATCCGCCCGTCTAGCTCACGAGCTCGTCGTTGCGTTCCAGGTTGCATCGATCCCGACTGCGGCCGAGAGCGCGGCGGCGGCGGAAAGCGCGGCGGCGGCCAGCGCGGCGGCCAGCACCGCGGCGGCCAATGCGGCCAACCTCGCCGCCGTGGCGCTAGAGGCGGGGCGCACGCTGGCCACGGCGGCGCTACAGCAGAAGCTGCTAGACGCGTCGCCCGACACGCTGCAGCAGCAGGAGAGCCTCTCGATCTCCGGCCAGGTGAGGCGCGGGGCGTGAGGCGCGAGGCGCGAGGCGAGGCAGGCGCTCGGACAGTGGGTGACGGAGCGTGTTGTTGCAGTCGGCGCGGCACCTGGTGATGCAGCGCCTGATGCGGCGCCGCGCGTCGCGCACGCTGCTGCTGTGCGACATGGTGTGCGCGGACGAGGTGGACGAGGCGTTGCACCACGAGATCCAGGAGGAGTGCGCCAAGTACGGCGCCGTGCAGCGCCTCGTCATCTACAACGAGCGCCAGCACGAGGACGACGACCCCAGCCTCGCCAACGTCAAGATCTTCGTGCAGTTCCAGGAGCCCGCAGGTGAGCGCCTCCACACTGCACCTTGCATCTACTCGCGTAACGAGTAGTGGAGCGCCTCCACACTGCACCTTGCATCTCCTCGCGTAACGAGTAGTGGAGCGCCTCCACACTGCACCTTGCATCTACTCGCGTAACTAGTAGTGTTGTAGACGCGCATGCTTGCGGTTGCAGAAGCGAGCGCGGCGGCGGCAGCGCTGCACGGCCGCTACTTCGGGGGCCGCACGGTGCGCGCCACGCTCTACGACCAGGACCTGTTCGACCACGGCGACCTCTCCGCCTAGCGTAGCGACGTGCAACAGTGACCGCGCATGCGCCGCGCTCTACGACCAGGACCTGTTCGACCACGGCGACCTCTCCGCCTAGCGTAGCGACGTGCAACAGTGACCGCGCATGCGCCGCGCTCTACGACCAGGACCTGTTCGACCACAACTCGACGCTTGAGCAGAATTTAATTGTACAGTACCGGCCGGATAACTGTAAAGTTGTGTAGAAGAACGTGTTTTGTAGGTCGCGAGTAGATGCTAGAGTAGAGTAGGCGCACTCTCGATAGGACGTGGGCCCGTATTTAAACAATACTCAAAAGCTTGAACCGAGACTGGAGCACAGTATTACTACAGTGATTCACTTAAACGGCTCGAAAACTCTGTTTCAGTCTCGATTCAAACTTCGGAGCACTGTTTCTAAATACAGACTGACCTACCTCCTTGTACATTTTATAATATTATTTAGTTAGATAACCGCGATAAGCCTCCAGCGGTATATGATATACTTTGACATTGTTAACAGACGTAGGTATTTATAGGACTAAGTACATTGTGAATTTGTGGTTAAATTAAATTAATGAATTCAACTGTCTTTCTCATTGTATTAAAAATCCAATGCTCGTCGCTTCGCTGATCGTAACCCAATTAAGTGGTCTATCATATTACCTATCTAAACAAAGTACTTTAAAAAAAATGCTAATGGATTTAAAAGTTAGGTACTTATACCAGAGGTTAAAATATTAACGTACGTTAACAAGTAATTAAATTAAAAATTTAAAAAACCCCCAATCCTGGACCGATTTTTATCAAACACTAGTAGTTACCCGCGACCACTACATTCCGGCTGCGGATCGCCGTGTTAGGTTAGTTTATTTTTTCCTATAATAACAATTAGCTTGGTATAGATTGAAGCGTCCATACCCTTTTTTAGGCTTACAATATTTTTTATGATTTACTTTTTATTTACACATTGCTCCGCTTCGGAGTACTCCATGAACATCACTAAAGTCGCAGAGAAGTAAAATAAGTACGCATATACTAAAATGTTTTGGCTGAAATAACCCAATACTTGGTACGCAAATGATTTAAGACCAGGGTGGGCCCTCCGTGCAGAGTCTTCTTGTGCGAATCACTAATCACTAAATTAGTGAAATGATTGGTCTGTGGCAGAATGATGGGATGCTTTGTATCTTCATCCAAGCTTGCGTTTTGAATACGACCACTAACGCGCAAAATCCCATCACTATCTATCAGTGGGCAAAGAGACTTCAGTTTGCTTCTTGCCTTGACTGTTCCTTTCTTTCTCACGTCTTCCACTTCTTCTTTGAACTCTTGCTCTTGAACATGTCTAATACACACTTTTGTTGCTTCTTCTATCTCATCGTTTGTTAAATAAGTTTCATATCTTCTACTACTATCGCTCTGCTTCTTCCATCTCAATACCCTCCGGCAATATGCAACTACTCTTACTAACTTCTGCAAAGTGGAGTACTTTGTCCACAGAGGATCGTCTTGCGTGTTCTCAGTCACAACATGGACTTTGACCGATCTTTGTTCCATATTTGTGGATATGGCCTTTGGTCTGTTGTAATCTACGACTTCGTTTCGCAACCATAGAGGCCCCTGAGACCACAGAACATTGCACGAAAGTTCGTGCGGAGTTAACCCTCTTGAAGCAATATCTGCTGGGTTATGAGACGACTGGACATGAGCCCAGAGTGAATTTTCAAACTGCGAAAGTATGGCAGAAACCCTGTTCGCAACAAAAGTAGTCCATCGGCTAGGATGGCTACTTAGCCATGCTAAAACCACGGATGAATCAGTCCAAGCGTGTACATGAGTCCGTGGGATCTTCATTACTTCCGACACTTCGGACAACAAGTCTGCCAGCAACGCCGCTCCCATCAATTCAAGCCTCGGTATCGACTGCTGCTTAACTGGAGATACTTTGGTACGTGCAGTGATCAAACTGGTGGTAATGGATTTGTCTGCTTTGATTACCCTGACATACACGACCGCAGCATAAGCAGCAACTGATGCATCTGAAAAGCCGTGCAATTCTACGCACAGGTTATCAGTTGATGTGTCGACCCACCTCGGAATGCTGAACTTACACGTCTCTACAAGATTTTCTCGGTAAGTTTGCCACTCTGCCAATAACTCCGATGGCAGCTCCTCATCCCAACCTATTCCCGAAAGCCAAAGCTTTTGAATAAACATCTTCGATGTAACAACACACGGTGCTGCCCATCCCAACGGATCGAATAGGCGGGTGACAGGGTATTGTAGAATTTATTGACAAAATACTCTTTAGTAACGTTCAGTTTTTGTATCTATGTGGATTCTTGTTGTGTATGTCATTACAAAAGAGAATGTAATGTTAGTGGCTAAAAGCCATGATGTCAATCATAGAGAATGACACGAAAGAAAAGAACAATAAGCATATTTCCGGATGAGATACTTGTGATAATATTTATAAATAGGCAATATTTATCGTTACAATTCAAATAGAAAATAGTGACTTGGTTAATAATGTTTTCTTATGTAACAAGAAGGTGTTATAATTACATTTAATCGTGTGGTTTTAATATTAAGTTTCAAAATGACTGGTACCTTTGTTTATGTTTAGTATTGTTGAAGAATTGTTTATTTTATATTTTACTTTAGAAATGTGATTTGTTAACTATAAAAATTGTATAATTCATTACGTAGGTTTTAAATAGGTTCTAGATGAAGACATTTTGTTATAATTACTGTGGTACAATGATAATTTTATGCTTAGTGGGGATTGGTCCAAACACAGATGGGTAAAATATGGTTAAAATAAGAAGAGTTGGTGAGTCAGGATAGATTCATGGATTATCTATTTGGTTTTAAAAGCGTTTTACAGTATTTTATGTTAATTTCGTTGTTGGGATAAAGAGATATTTTAAAATAAATATTTGCTTATCTGTGATTGGCCGATATGATAGAATCGACAGATTGGGGAGACGGGTAAATGTCAGTTAGAAAGTCAGTTAGAAAAGGTGAAGCGACAGATCGAGACACGAGCTAAGTACCAATTTAATTGTTGTTTGTTTTACTGTAATCCTGCTATATTTCATTGTAAATTGTGTACTCGTTACAGAGCCTTAGCTATATGTATCAAGCTAAGTAATAATTAATCTATAACCCTGTGTTTTTTCTGTGAGTTACACTTTGGCACCAAGTGGTACTAAATTTGGTACCATTCTTTTATTAATGTTTTCCTTGTGCGAATGTAATACAAAAAGGTTAAAGCATTTGGTGTTTCATTTATATTTAATCTTTCTATTAGTTTTTGCATTTTAGCTGTGAGAGCTTAGGTAGTTAAAACAGTAACTCAATATAAAAGTTCTCCTAGTTTAGGACTTGAACAGAGGTACTTCCATAAGATTGCCTTTTATTCCGAAACAATTAGGATCTCAGATTAAATTTATCATCAGAAGTGGGATTCTTACCTTATGGTTCATTTTAATAATATATTTATTTGTTTTAGAATGGACGTGTCGGCGATTACTGAACTATTCGTGGTGCTATCACGTCTGTTAACCAGAAGGACGACAATGTGGCGCTACCGCTATTTGATCTTGACGAGAACGACTGTGATGCAGCGAGTTGGTGCAGTAGCATCGAGGTTCCTGTTAAGATGTTCAAATGGAACGGCATTAAGACGGTAAAGGCTAGAAAAGCACTAAAAGGTTCAGCTTTATTTTGGTTCGAGACCTGGGAGCCTTTCGGATGGTAGATTCTGCGTAAACTTTCATGCCGATTTAATAGATGTGAACCTAGACCAGAAGAATTTCTCTGAAAAATTACAGAAGACAATGCACTTCGGACTCTGCAACATTGTATAAGTGAATATGCTTGGGAGAATATTCGTTTATTTTTAAATTTCGTATTAAGATAGTTTCAACTGAAACCCAATTGATTGAGTTGATTTGTGGTGACGGTATAGATGATGTCGATGTTGCTTTAAATAACAGTGTTACCACCACCACCACAAATCTTCTCCCTTTGGTTTCAACGCATCTGAAGTAAAAAATAATAATAACGTTAGATATAAGGGTCCTGTAACGGTTAAGTGACTTAAACAAAACATATAGAGGATATACTATTATTAGTTAGGACATATTCTGTCATAGTATTTCATAAACTACCAGTTAAATCTTCATCACAAATACTTGATCGGTTGGTTAAATCATAACTATGAATATTGATAACAAAATTGTACATAATACAATTTGTTCGGTCATATTGAACCAATATATTTTCATTCAATAGGTTTGCGGAAATAAAATTAACAAAAAAAAATATTAAAAACTCTATGTCAATTACGACTTTAATAGACACAGGAGCCAGTTGTAGTTTCATAAAAGTATCGGTCGCACGTCATTTAAACTGTCATATTTATACCTATAACCATATATTTGAGGGGAATAAGACTGGATAACATACACGTATTTGCTGTTATTGCTGTGGTGGTTTAATTTGAAAAGCAGTAAAAGTTGAAACGAAGGTAAATGATATTCATTCATTTTCTGATTTAGTAAAATTGTATACAAGAATTGAACATTTGAATATATCATTGCGACTCAGAATTAAAGGTATATTTCTACGATACCTGTTTGTCTTGGATGATATTGGTACGGTTACAGTTGGTGAACTGACTTTACATTTATAAAATGTGGATGTGGTTTATTATCGGCCATACAGATTGGTTTCGATTGAGAAAGAGAAAGTGGATTAAATAATACAAAAACTTTTGAAGTAGGTATAAAAAAAAAGTGAAAATGAGTCCTTTGCTAGCCCAGTTATATTAGTATAAAAAAAATTGTGTTTCAAAGAGTTATTTGTCTATTTCAAGGGCGTTACAACATTTAAAGTTTTTACTAGTTTCTATAGGTATACGATAGGCCTTTGGCCTGCGCAGTGGTACAACAATGACTGAAAAAAAAAAATTAAAACTTTTCACGACAAAAATGGGCATGTCGGATTTGTTTGATAGAACGTTAATGAAAACTTCGTGAACATATCTGGTTCCTTTGAATGGGTGCATTTGTACGAAAATATATAAGACATTGTTTAATTTGTATTGAATATAAAATCATTCCAGTCTGAAGCAAGGTTTGTTGTATCCTATAGACAAAACTATTATACTGATTCATATAGTCCCTTTGGATTGCACAGCTCCTTTTACATAAACAAATGAAGGATATATATATATATATATTGATTGCGTATGTTAAATAGATTTACCAAATTTTCTTGTTTGAAATCTTTTATTCTTTAAATGCTCAGGAGCTAGTACCAATTATACGTAATACGATAACCCTACAAATATTTGGTACCTTCCATATTAATTATAACCAATAGAGGAACTAACTTTAATTTAAATCAAATTCAACGCTTGTTTAGAGAGTTAGAAATTGATCATCATATGATATCTACAGGTACACCAAGAGGACAGGTAGAACGGGTATCTTACTACTGTATCTCTTTTAATGGTTAATCAGGCTGGCCAAGCGGGTTGTAGAAATTTGACAGTCAATTAAGTCAATTAATATTACAATTCTGAAATCGACTGGGTTTACATCTATACGATTATTTACTTATAGGCTGTAATTCAAACAATTCATATGTATTCAATCACGTTTAGATGATGTTGATATTTTTGAAAAAAAATGTTAACGTCCGGGTTAATCCTGAAATACTTACTTACCCGGCGTTTATTTATACAAGCAAGCAAGTTTAAATCGCGTTTTGATTCATTTTGGTGAAAAAATAAAAGGTTTGAAATGGAAAATCAAGATCATAAAGAAATGCGACAAATTAAGTCCTAGATTTAAAGGACCTTACGAGGTATCTACTATCCTTCCCTATGATGGATTTACTTTTAAGGGGTTGGGTAATTTAATAATAAATATAAATTGAGTATAAATAACAGTGGTTAAAGATAAATTAAAATGTGGCCTGGTGAATTTGTGGATACGATGTGGATAGGGATGAGAATGGGGCTACGGACAGTGTGGATAGGGATGCGGGTAGAAATATGAATAAAGAATTGGATAGGAATGCGGGTAGGAATATGGATACCGATGTGGATAGGGATGTGAATCGATCGGGATGTGGATCGGGACGTGGATAGGGATGTGGATCGATCGGGATGTGGATCGGGACGTGGATAGAGATGTGGATCGATCGGGATGTGGATCGGGACGTGGATAGGGATGTGGATCGATCGGGATGTGGATCGGGACGTGGATAGGAATACGGATAATGATGTGGATTTGTACTTCGAGAACGAAGTACTTATCAGAATGGCCGTGACAGGGTATTGTAGAATTTATTGACAAAATACTCTTTAGTAACGTTCAGTTTTTGTATCTATGTGGATTCTTGTTGTGTATGTCATTACAAAAGAGAATGTAATGTTAGTGGCTAAAAGCCATGATGTCAATCATAGAGAATGACACGAAAGAAAAGAACAATAAGCATATTTCCGGATGAGATACTTGTGATAATATTTATAAATAGGCAATATTTATCGTTACAATTCAAATAGAAAATAGTGACTTGGTTAATAATGTTTTCTTATGTAACAAGAAGGTGTTATAATTACATTTAATCGTGTGGTTTTAATATTAAGTTTCAAAATGACTGGTACCTTTGTTTATGTTTAGTATTGTTGAAGAATTGTTTATTTTATATTTTACTTTAGAAATGTGATTTGTTAACTATAAAAATTGTATAATTCATTACGTAGGTTTTAAATAGGTTCTAGATGAAGACATTTTGTTATAATTACTGTGGTACAATGATAATTTTATGCTTAGTGGGGATTGGTCCAAACACAGATGGGTAAAATATGGTTAAAATAAGAAGAGTTGGTGAGTCAGGATAGATTCATGGATTATCTATTTGGTTTTAAAAGCGTTTTACAGTATTTTATGTTAATTTCGTTGTTGGGATAAAGAGATATTTTAAAATAAATATTTGCTTATCTGTGATTGGCCGATATGATAGAATCGACAGATTGGGGAGACGGGTAAATGTCAGTTAGAAAGTCAGTTAGAAAAGGTGAAGCGACAGATCGAGACACGAGCTAAGTACCAATTTAATTGTTGTTTGTTTTACTGTAATCCTGCTATATTTCATTGTAAATTGTGTACTCGTTACAGAGCCTTAGCTATATGTATCAAGCTAAGTAATAATTAATCTATAACCCTGTGTTTTTTCTGTGAGTTACACTTTGGCACCAAGTGGTACTAAATTTGGTACCATTCTTTTATTAATGTTTTCCTTGTGCGAATGTAATACAAAAAGGTTAAAGCATTTGGTGTTTCATTTATATTTAATCTTTCTATTAGTTTTTGCATTTTAGCTGTGAGAGCTTAGGTAGTTAAAACAGTAACTCAATATAAAAGTTCTCCTAGTTTAGGACTTGAACAGAGGTACTTCCATAAGATTGCCTTTTATTCCGAAACAATTAGGATCTCAGATTAAATTTATCACGGGCGATGTCCGAAATGACTCGTCGCTTCGTGACAGGAGTCGACTGTGACGAAAGCTTTACTGAGTACTTAAACTCATCACAATCCCGATCCCATGATATTCCTAATATTTTCATGACCTCATCCATCTTGATATCCTTTTCTTTTATTCCTTGATCCTGATTAATTTCTTCCTTGCAATCCTTTCCTTCCTCTAACATTAATTGATTTAATTTCTTACAGCTACTCACCCATTTTTGCAACTCAAAGCCGCCCTTGGTAAGTACTTCTGTCATTTTCTTCTTCAACATTAGTCCTTCTTCTGCTGTTTGACAACCTGTCATCAAATCATCCACATAAAATTCATTTTTTATTTTTTCAGCTATTTCAGGACAACGTGAGCACTCGTCGACTGCTGCCTGCTGCAATGTCTTCACTGCGAGGTAAGGAGCTGCCGACGTTCCAAAGGTAACTCTCAGCATGCGGAATTCTCCGATTTCGTCCATGGGATCATCGCGCCACACTACTCTCTGGAAGTCTGCGTGTTCAGGTAAGACCTTTACTTGTCTGTACATTTTAATAATGTCTGCGCAGATACTTATGGGGTACATTCTCCATTTCATGATTATGTGGCGCAGTGGCGGTTGCAGTGTTGGACCAACCATGAGGTCGTCGTTCAGAGAGACCTTGTTCAACCCCTTCATTGAAGCGTCGAACACAATTCGAACCTTGGTGGTCGACTTGTCCTCGCGTACAACAGCGTGATGTGGTAAATAAACCGCTGTAGATCTTCGGGCATCAACAACTGGTACGCGTTCGACATGACCAAGGTCCACGTATTCATGGAACACCTCGGAGTATCTTCTCTTCACTTCTGGCTGTTTCTTGAACTTGTTTTCAAGAAGCTGAAATCTCTTTATTGCCAGGTCTCTGGAACTGCCATACTGACACTGCGGGTCATTGCTGCGAAATGGAAGGTGAACGACGTATCTACCACTTTCATCCATTGAAGTGGTCTGAGAGTAGATATCTTCGCATCGCTGCTCGTCTTCGGAAAGGATCTTTGGAGATCCGGGAATGATGGACTCGATCTCCCAAAACTGCTTCAGCAGCTCGTTGTCATCAACCTGATCTGGCGTACTAATAATGGTGTGATGACAATGAATGTTCGAGTTTGACTTCGATGGAACTTGACCAGACAAAATCCATCCTAAGGCTGTGTTTTGAGCTACGGGAAAGCCTAGGGGACCTTGGGTCACTCCTTCTCTAAGTACCTGGCCATACACTTCAGCGCCAAGCAAGATATCAATCTTGTTTGGTGTGTGATACTCTGGGTCAGCTAAAGTGAGCTGTATTTCGGGCCAGTTGAATTCGGGAAGTTTCTCAGAAGGTAAGAGCGACGTTATGGTACCTAACACGAATGCTTCTACTTGGACACTAAAAGTGGGGTCAAAGCGTGAGTGAATAGTCACTGAGACTGTAAACCTAGAAGCAAAACTGCTTCCCTCACCGCCTATCCCTGAGATGACCGTTCTGGCCGCTGTCTTCTTTAATCCAAGCAGCTGTACTGTTGATTCGGTTATGAATGATGCCTGGTGTAAAGTCCTGTGTTTTAACCTTTTCCCTGGCTCACCAATACACCAAGATCGAATACCTCGATATCGGTAGCTCCGCCATTCTAGTGTGTCTGTCTTTTGCCCTGTCTGGCATTTCCCCCCACGACTCCCACGTCATGTCATCCGGACGTACGGATGACATTGACAGGTCGGGAGATTGACACCGGCAGTTACCTCACTTACTTGTGCATGTGAGATAGGGTACAGTATCTACTAAGTAGATACAAACACTACAACCCCTTTCTTATTTAAATATTTTGAATCAACAAAACATAAAGCTATGCCCCATATAGGATCGTACTGTGGTGTGAGCGCACACCTCCGGACAAAGCCCTAGATTACAATATAATTATCATTAGCCTTATGCAATTCGGTACTTAACAAGACACAGACCAATAAAGACACACTCACATTGAATACATACATTTTCATTACACGCTTTCACCAATACCACATGTGATTACATTACAAACCATTTAAATTGGACTTTTGCGCACTTGACATAATATGTCTGAAATAGGTGTGAGTTGTCTACTGGCAACTCATTGTCCACTTGCGTCTCTATGTCCGGCTTCTATTGATCTTCTACTTCATAAAGACCAGGAAGTTTATATATCTCCTTAACTCTTGCAATCTCTTCTCCGCCTAAAACATTCTCAACTATAGGTAGGTAGGTAACTATAGGCGTTGGGTTGCAATACAGAGAGAGCTTATTTTTCTTTTCTATCTCTTCCACGTAAACCTTATAAATTATTATATTTTGTTACGTCTGCATCTTCAGCTCTTTATCTCCAGTCTCCATACTCCTTCCCCTTTTTCCTCTGTCACTTATGGCGATCTCTTACTTGAATCGTCTTAAATCGGACATTTTATGTCTAATAGGGCTCTAAGCACAGAAATTCCGAATTTATTTACCTCCGCTACGAAGAATAGTCTAAAAATTATGGTTCACGTCACAGAACGAAGAAAAGAGCTACACTACGCAGGCATTACTTACTAAATCTATCAAGAATTCTATTTTATTATATATATATATATAGAGAATACTTTGGAGTCAGCCCAAACTTTGTTGTGTAACCGGATCTCCTAAAACTTGCTTAGCCAAATTCCATGGTAGGCTTCTAAAACTGTTCTTAGACGTCTTTTCTGATTTATTATGAGACCCTCACTGTGTTTCCTTATTTTAACAGAGAGTTTTCGTAATAAAACATAGGTTTTCTTTCTTTTCCATCCAGTTTGTTAGTTCGATTACAAAATTAATTTTTTCTTTATTTTTTTTTTGTTTAGTTACTTTCATAGATTTGTCCTAGATCCGAGCCTGACCTCCAGAATTCACATCCGCTATAACTTTACTAGGTATTCATTTACATAACTGACTCACAGTAGGTATCACACCAGATAGAGGGCACTGTCGCTCGTTGATACCTATGAACGACATCCATCGACAACAAGATCTCTCAAACGCTTGGAGGTTCTAGATTCCGCAAAGACAGAGTTTGAACTTCAGTGATATTTCGGAATAGGTACCATTAATACATTAATTGTGTTTTGACTTTGCCTTGTAGTTCAATAGCATAGAAGACTCGTCCTTTTCAGTAGGTAACTTCTCTAAATAAAAGTTAAGGTATAGATATAGGTACCTTGCTTGGGAATGGCTTTCTTTCCTCATTCTTGTATAAGTTGGTTCCCCAAGAAGCAAACATTTTTTTTTCTATGTACTGTATCTAAATCTTTCATTAATACTTCCACTACTTTGACAACTAGGTTCGGCAGTATTATTCTTTGTTGTTCCCACAAACCAGAATGTCATATATTACACAATTTATCTTTTTTTTTCGAATATTAAATTCTGGTAATCTGAATCTTTCACAGCGAAGTTAACTTTTTGTTTCAACATTCTGGAAACATTTAAGCACGCACGATACATACATAAAGCCTTTTGTGCTTGTACCATTCGATGTTATAATTTTACACTAACATCCGGTTGCCGCTCTATTATAAGGAAAGCAGTTTTAATGTTTTTCATGACATAAATACATTATTCGAGAATATTTCACACCACGTTATCCTAGTCCCCAACGAATCTTTGGTAGGTAGCAAATGTTTTATAAATATTGGTGATTATTCCAGAGTTTTGCATCGTTACTTAGTGTTTCTTACGTCTACCTACTCATATTTACACTTCACATCGAAAGTTGGCCAAACTAATTTGATGCAGGATGCAGGCGTACAAACATACAAGAGTATAGGAGTTCAAAAACCTCTTAAGTATTTTCTTGTTTATTTCGTCCCATTTAGTTAACACTGATTCCAAATTAAAATACATCTAGGTAAACTAAACCTACCATTTCCTTATCTCTTTTTTGGATTTTGTCATAATATCACGGGTTTTCTAATACAGGTAACCGTATTAAACAACTTTTAAGCTATTTTTTTTTTTTTATTTAAGTACCTACTAATTTAGTTATGCTTAGTTTTAATTTTCGGTTTAAGTGTTGTCCGTTTTTTAAGCAAGCCCTGTCTGGTCACCATTGAACGTGAACGGGAAGTCTTGTTTCCTCCAACCAATTTTATGGTACGCTTTTGGTCAATCATCAGCAACCAATTTAATGGTAAGCTCCTAAGTCATATTATCAACCAATTTAATGGTACGCCTCAGGTCAATCACCAGCAACCAATTCAATAGTAAGCCTTCCTAGGTCATCAACCATTTAATGGTAAACCTTGACCGTGTTCAACCAATTTAATGGTAAGACTTGACCTCTGTGCAACCAATTTAATGGTAAGCCTTGTCCATCATGCAACCAATTTAATGGTAAGCCTTGTCCTTTGTGCAACCAATTTAATAGTAAGCCTGGACTCCTGTGCAACCAATTTAATGGTAAGCCTGGACCTCTGTGCAACCAATTTAATGGTCAGCCTTGACTTCTGTGCAACCAATTTAATGGTAAGCCTTGACCAACAACCATGTAACCAGTTCAATGGTACCAAGGGAGAGCTTAACTAGTAATAAGTTCAACTTAATTGCAGGTACTTAAATATTGTAAGTATTGTTTTAAAATGGTGTTTGACTTTGCATCCGCTTGTAGGTACCATTAATTATTGTATTGTATTGAAGCTTTTCCATTATTATTGACATTAATTCGGCTTTTAAAATGACACTTTATTATTTAAATTATGTAGGTATTCTATACTACCATTGCCACATCCTCACAGGGCACATGACCGCTCCTTTAACCAACTAAGACCTAAGCTATTTATTTAAACCATGTATGCAATGAATAAATGAATGAATATGAATAATTAACAAACTTAAATTGCATAATAAAACTTTTATAATTTTGTGTACCCTCCCAGTGATCGCCTATTGAAATAACAGTAGGTATCTAGATAGATCAAGATATTTAACTTACCTACTGAATTCATTTGTAACAGTTAACTAGTAGTAGGCCGTCAATAGGTACTAATAGTACCTAAGCCAGGAGTTAGTATATCAATACATACTAAACAGAATATAGGTAAGTAGTCAACCTCATATACTTATACTAATTTAAAGTTTTATGAAATGCAACTAAAATGTTGCGTAAAATAGACGTAGGTACTAGGTACCCATCTACTGTTCCGCATGACCTTTTAGAAAATCGCTTAAAAACTGCTTCTTCTTCTTTTATATAAATATTGTGGATTTTTAATATAAGTAAGTAGGTGTAATATCTTTCTCAGTAGAATTAGATAACATCATGTTATTGTCGTCCTTATAAAATACTATGGGATAGGTTCTTGTTGTTACCTGTCTACACACAAACAAAAGTAGCAGACTTGCTAACCATTTAGTAGGTACTCATCGGATAAGTAAGTAGGTACCTCTCCTATCCACTTGTGTCAGGCAAATCACACGTCTAGGTAGGCTATCACGTCTGGTGAAACTCTTGAATTATAACTTCCAACAAAATCGGTAGGTAGCTACACTGCACGATCAAGGCGGGTGACCAAAATTGAAATTTTATAAAAAGTAGGTATAGATAGACCCGTTCATTATTGGTAAAATATCAATCCCGCTTTTATCTCCTCATAACAAGTCCAAGTGATTATATTATAATAATATCCATTTTTTTTTAAATTATTATTATTACTGCACGTTACGCATTGCCTGAAGGTTAATAAAATTCTACTAACGATTCTTTTAATTGCTGGAACGCAGCTCGACTGCCCCTTCATCCGTTTTAGGTCAATTCGCACTTTACCCTCAAGCCCCGACAGCCGAAACGCAACCGAATCGGAGTCCTTTTATTTTATATGCCTTAGCCAAGCCACAGATCAATCGAATTAGGTATAGTTGAAACAAACAGAAAATCAACCGTTGTAAATAAGTAGTGGAATTGAGCCCGTGAACTCAATTTTTTCCTTAGATTTTTATGCCATCTTGTTGAATTAAGCATAAGTATAAATAGATGTTGGCAATTTTAGTATTTTTATAAATTAGAGAACGATCAATGACATCTACCGTCGCAAAGCGGAATTAAACGTCTAATGCCATTTACCGACGCAAAGCGGAACTAAACGACCAACGCCATCTAATGATGAAAAGCGGAACTAAAGGACTGATGCCCTCCACCGACTCAAAGCGGAACTAGTTGTAGCATCAGATGACTGGCTGACGCTAATGAGCCAACGCGAATGAAGCAAAGAAAAAGGAACGAACGAGGAGTGAAGTGGAGGTTCATTCGGTCGAGGCTTCATGCTTCTTCTTTTGGATGAGAGAAAATACGGCAGCCTAATTTTGTTTTCATTATTGTAATGCAACGCCACCTGTGTAGTGGATGCGGAACTTTTTTGTGCTGTGTAAACATCTGTTTACTATCTAGTGAAGAAATACAATATTGCACATAAGAAAATGTTCTACACAAAATATAAGGAGGGACCCCAATAATAATACACGCTACTTTAACAAACAAACCAGCACTAATAATTATTAGGTAGGTACCTAATCAATGAAGAATTGTACAGCATCAAATTAAACAATTTGTATCTGTAATGGAGATCGCACGCCACCAATGGCCGAAACCATAATTTACACAAAGAAAAGACATACCTGAACTCTTCTTCCTCCTCCTTTTGAAAATTATAGTTTCTACAGACCTTTATCCTCGTCGCCACTGTAAAGTCCTGTGTTTTAACCTTTTCCCTGGCTCACCAATACACCAAGATCGAATACCTCGATATCGGTAGCTCCGCCATTCTAGTGTGTCTGTCTTTTGCCCTGTCTGGCATTTCCCCCCACGACTCCCACGTCATGTCATCCGGACGTACGGATGACATTGACAGGTCGGGAGATTGACACCGGCAGTTACCTCACTTACTTGTGCATGTGAGATAGGGTACAGTATCTACTAAGTAGATACAAACACTACACCTGGGATCCCTGATCCAATAACACCCTCAACAGTTGTGTAGACCCATATCTTGTCTGTGCTTCGACAAGAGCCGTGGCCAACAAAACTTGTGTAGATACTGACCTCTGAGAAAAATGTGATGCTACATTTGACGAAGATGATTCGCCCTCTGATAACGCTGTCTGAATAGCAGACACCGCTGATTTGACTTCAGCCGTTGTATTAGAGTTCACGTGGGGAACGGCTGAGTTTGAAACTGATTTGGGATGCAACAACGAATGATGTTTTCGCTTGCATACGCGACAACAAGAACTTTGACGGCAAAACTTGATGGAGTGGCCTAAACCTAAACAGTTAAAACATAACCCGTTGGTTTGAACAAAGTCATGACGAGACTCGTAACTCTGTTTGGCAAATTGCTTACAATTTGCAATCTTGTGGCTTTCCTTACAAAAGGGACACGTTACATTTACATTGGCATTGTTGTCGGTGCTAACTACGTGATGAACCTTCGGCTTATTCAAGGACGATCTAGGTCTGCTATCTTTAGAATCTAAGAACTCAAGTGCTCGAGATCTGGCTTCCAAAAACTCTCTAAATTCCGCGAGTGTGGGCAGTTTATCGTGTGAGCTTATTTTGGTTTCCCATTGTTTCCGAGACTCAACATCTAACTTTAAGCTCACAATGTGTATCACTATGATATCCCACGACTGAACCTCTACGCCTATGTTTTTTAGACCATTCAAACACTCCATTGTAGTGTCTAAAAGGCCTTTGATCGCGCTTGAATTTTCCGTTACAGTAGATTGGCTCATCAACCTCTTCAATAAACAATTTGAGATAAATCGCTTGTTGTCAAATCTAGTACTAAGAATTGACCAACATTCATCATAGTTAGCTGACGTGATGGGAATATTCCGGACTAGCTGTTCAGCTTCGCCCGACAACAAGCCCTTTAGGTAGTGCATTTTTTGTACATTATCCAAACTCTCATTTTGGTGAATTAATGACACAAACAAATCTTTGAAAGTGGGCCATTGGGTATAATTACCCGTAAATGTGGGAATTGATATTTTCGGCAACTTAATACTATCAGTTTTACTTTTAACAGATTGATCGGAACTTGCTGGAGCTGGAGCTCTTTTCTCAAACTTTGACATTGTTTCTCTTAACTCGCACTTAAAATTAATGTACAATTCCTCGGATGTCTCATATATTTCATCTTTAAAATATTTATCATCCTTATTTAATTCTGTTACTCTCTGAATAATGTCTTCATGTACTTTTACAAAACCTTCCCATGCTTTTTCTAACGACTCTAATCTAACTTCAGCGTATGAACGAGTAAGGCGTTCCTTAGGCGATTTTTTAAAGTTACTTATCGCCTTCTCTATACGCAACTTAGTATCGTTTTGCAATTTGTAAAGAACCTCCATTTTAAAAATTAAATAAAGTTAAAATATTCTAAGTCCAAAAATGTTGAAATTTTTCTAAGTGTTTGAGAAATGAAATAAAATTTTAAAAATCGGGCATAGGTTCCCCGTCTCAACAGAGTTTGAAACTTACAACTAGCATGCACACGAAAATTACAAGTCCTAAAATTTACAAAGTTCAATAATCAGTAAAAAGTCAAAGTCCATAAATTCTCTACCGAAAAACTCTATCTTGCTCTATAATTCACCACACAGCTCTATACTTCAAGGTAGGTAAACAAAATGTACTCACGATTGCACTGCACAAACCACAACAATTTGCTCCATCCAGTATTGCCAGAATTGTCTCCAATCCAACTGCAGTACGCCCTATGGCGCTCCACAGTACACCTCGGTTGCAGGTGCGCTGCACCCAGCAGGCTGATGCTTCAGCCCGCGTGTGCACCAACAAGCGCTTCCCACCTCGGCGTGGGGTAAGGGCACAGTGGCAATCCACCACTTGGTCCAGTGCCCATTGGTTGTAGACAAAAAATTTGAAACTCGCGCCAAAAAGGGGCTAGTCAAATCCGCTCGTAAGGACCATGTAAAAGGTCGCGTTCCCAAGAGGAGTTTCAAATGAGTGCAAATCCAGTTCAGTCCAAAAGTACTTTATTGAACAATAACCAGAAGAGATATACACAATGCAATAGCCGCAACACCACACTTTCACCAAAACGTTTCAATAGCGCGATCTAGAAACCGGACAAATTTACTAGCGCCATCTAGTTTGATTTTCGGTACTAACATAAATTTTTCATAAATTATAACTATAATAACTTAACTTAGACAGTCTGAGTTGCTCCAAGTATGGCTGCACGTCTTTGTCAGGTTCAAAGTAGAATGAGACGACTATAATTTCCCAGGCACTTGTTCTTATCTTCACCACCGAGATGTTGTTGGTGGTAAAGTCAGGGCATTGGATAACGTCCAGTTCGTCATCAAAAACAGCAATCGCTGCTTTTACAGGTTCGTCACCTTGCCCCGTGCACTGGAAAACTCTGACCCCTCGATAGTCCCTCATTCTACCTATTCTCCCCACGTACGGCTCCTGGAGCAGTGCAAGGGCCAACCGTTTTTCACTAGCTTCCTGTATTAATTCCAGTGTTGCGAGTTGTTTTCTTTGCAGGTTTGCTTGAACTATAGGGTAGGCCCCTGCACAGACTGCAGAGGTTTTAGTGCCCGTGACCACTTTAGCAATGGTAGGCTACCGTGGCCCGCGCCAGGTTATCCCACTTTTTCCTTATGGGGCACTCGTTGCTAAATGCGTTGTGGTCCACTTTGTCAAATTTGGCATGCGTGCAGTTGCAGCATGCTGCGGGTTCACCTGCAAGCCAATCAGCGCATTGTGCCCTCATGTGGGGCCCCCCACAGTGGCTACACTTTTCGACCGTCTCCTTGCAGAGACGTTTTCCGTGCCCGTACCCTAGGCACTGCGAGCATTGGATTAGTGGCGATTGGTCTGCCACCCTCACTTGCTGGATGTCTATTTTAATGGTCTCTGCATGGACCAAGCGCTGCCAGACTTGGGGGGACACCCTCATAATGATGTGGTTGGTTTGGGGGTTCCTGGTGCGTTTCTTATACGTGATTTCCACTTTATTTTCTTTTTCATCTAGGTCTTTTAAAATCTTTGTGTTTTGTTTCCAGAGGGCGCTGAGGATGTCCGCATCCGTGTTGAATGCAAAAACATTCTTCAAGATGACCAGTGGGTCTTTGTTTTGGACCTCTTGGACATTGAGGTGTTCCTCCGCCCTCTTGAGCCTGTCCTTAACTTTCTGCCTTTCTTCTTGTGTCCTACATCCCACGATAACCTTCCTGTCCTTGGCCTTCCGAATTTTTTCCACAACCACTTCTCCATCCTTAGCGTTGACCACTTCTCTTATTCTTTTCAGTATATCCTCTCCTGTCTCTTCCTCATCCTTTGCCGTGATGACCACGGAGTGTAGCGCAGTGTGTTGTGGAAGCTGTTTCCTGGTGCTTGTCGCTGCTACACTCGCGTAACTTTGTCTTTCTGCCATCTCTTGATGTTTATCTAACGTTTCCTTCAACTTTTCCATCTTATTGTTATTTTCTTGTAACTGTTTCATGTGCTCTTCTAGTCTTTTGGCGATAATCGTGTTTTTTCTTTTGCAGGTACGTGCGGGGACGTCGGGCAAGGGTGAACCAGCCACGCGATTTGCAGAAACACGCCAGATGGACGGGACAGAGCGAAAAAACGCGCGAAAAACGACCAAACTCAGAGGAAAAACCCAATTTTTCAACGATTTTTCTATGACAGGTGCACCGATGAACGGGCTCCACGGATAGAGCGCGGCGAGCCGCTTCCAACGATATAGCGCACGGCTATGGTCACTCAAGTATGGAGTCAAGAAAAATGTTTCCAAATTTTCACCTAATTAAGAAAATGCGAATTTTCAAAAATGAAAATTCGCGCTAAACCGGCGCAACGCACCACAAACAACGGTCTAAACACAATACCAATCAATTTTAAAAAATAAATTTTGAAAATAAAAATAATGTAAAAATCTACAAAAATATTCTAAGTCCCTAGAAATTTGCGCGAAAAACGTCAAAATTCCACGTTTTTTATATAGAACGTGGGTCCTATTATAATTTTAACGCGCAATGGGCGTCGAGACGCTTATTTTGATGCGCGGCACGCGACAATATCTCAACAAATTTTTTTATGTTTTTGTATGTAGTATGCAAATACGTCGCAGCTTAGGTGCATTCGGGCCTACTGAACGATAGGTGGTGGGGGAAATATCCTGATTTTTTCGTGAATTTAGGCGATAATCGTGTTTTTTCTTTTGCAGGTACGTGCGGGGACGTCGGGCAAGGGTGAACCAGCCACGCGATTTGCAGAAACACGCCAGATGGACGGGACAGAGCGAAAAAACGCGCGAAAAACGACCAAACTCAGAGGAAAAACCCAATTTTTCAACGATTTTTCTATGACAGGTGCACCGATGAACGGGCTCCACGGATAGAGCGCGGCGAGCCGCTTCCAACGATATAGCGCACGGCTATGGTCACTCAAGTATGGAGTCAAGAAAAATGTTTCCAAATTTTCACCTAATTAAGAAAATGCGAATTTTCAAAAATGAAAATTCGCGCTAAACCGGCGCAACGCACCACAAACAACGGTCTAAACACAATACCAATCAATTTTAAAAAATAAATTTTGAAAATAAAAATAATGTAAAAATCTACAAAAATATTCTAAGTCCCTAGAAATTTGCGCGAAAAACGTCAAAATTCCACGTTTTTTATATAGAACGTGGGTCCTATTATAATTTTAACGCGCAATGGGCGTCGAGACGCTTATTTTGATGCGCGGCACGCGACAATATCTCAACAAATTTTTTTATGTTTTTGTATGTAGTATGCAAATACGTCGCAGCTTAGGTGCATTCGGGCCTACTGAACGATAGGTGGTGGGGGAAATATCCTGATTTTTTTCGTGAATTTAGGCGATAATCGTGTTTTTTCTTTTGCAGGTACGTGCGGGGACGTCGGGCAAGGGTGAACCAGCCACGCGATTTGCAGAAACACGCCAGATGGACGGGACAGAGCGAAAAAACGCGCGAAAAACGACCAAACTCAGAGGAAAAACCCAATTTTTCAACGATTTTTCTATGACAGGTGCACCGATGAACGGGCTCCACGGATAGAGCGCGGCGAGCCGCTTCCAACGATATAGCGCACGGCTATGGTCACTCAAGTATGGAGTCAAGAAAAATGTTTCCAAATTTTCACCTAATTAAGAAAATGCGAATTTTCAAAAATGAAAATTCGCGCTAAACCGGCGCAACGCACCACAAACAACGGTCTAAACACAATACCAATCAATTTTAAAAAATAAATTTTGAAAATAAAAATAATGTAAAAATCTACAAAAATATTCTAAGTCCCTAGAAATTTGCGCGAAAAACGTCAAAATTCCACGTTTTTTATATAGAACGTGGGTCCTATTATAATTTTAACGCGCAATGGGCGTCGAGACGCTTATTTTGATGCGCGGCACGCGACAATATCTCAACAAATTTTTTTATGTTTTTGTATGTAGTATGCAAATACGTCGCAGCTTAGGTGCATTCGGGCCTACTGAACGATAGGTGGTGGGGGAAATATCCTGATTTTTTCGTGAATTTAGGCGATAATCGTGTTTTTTCTTTTGCAGGTACGTGCGGGGACGTCGGGCAAGGGTGAACCAGCCACGCGATTTGCAGAAACACGCCAGATGGACGGGACAGAGCGAAAAAACGCGCGAAAAACGACCAAACTCAGAGGAAAAACCCAATTTTTCAACGATTTTTCTATGACAGGTGCACCGATGAACGGGCTCCACGGATAGAGCGCGGCGAGCCGCTTCCAACGATATAGCGCACGGCTATGGTCACTCAAGTATGGAGTCAAGAAAAATGTTTCCAAATTTTCACCTAATTAAGAAAATGCGAATTTTCAAAAATGAAAATTCGCGCTAAACCGGCGCAACGCACCACAAACAACGGTCTAAACACAATACCAATCAATTTTAAAAAATAAATTTTGAAAATAAAAATAATGTAAAAATCTACAAAAATATTCTAAGTCCCTAGAAATTTGCGCGAAAAACGTCAAAATTCCACGTTTTTTATATAGAACGTGGGTCCTATTATAATTTTAACGCGCAATGGGCGTCGAGACGCTTATTTTGATGCGCGGCACGCGACAATATCTCAACAAATTTTTTTATGTTTTTGTATGTAGTATGCAAATACGTCGCAGCTTAGGTGCATTCGGGCCTACTGAACGATAGGTGGTGGGGGAAATATCCTGATTTTTTTCGTGAATTTAGGCGATAATCGTGTTTTTTCTTTTGCAGGTACGTGCGGGGACGTCGGGCAAGGGTGAACCAGCCACGCGATTTGCAGAAACACGCCAGATGGACGGGACAGAGCGAAAAAACGCGCGAAAAACGACCAAACTCAGAGGAAAAACCCAATTTTTCAACGATTTTTCTATGACAGGTGCACCGATGAACGGGCTCCACGGATAGAGCGCGGCGAGCCGCTTCCAACGATATAGCGCACGGCTATGGTCACTCAAGTATGGAGTCAAGAAAAATGTTTCCAAATTTTCACCTAATTAAGAAAATGCGAATTTTCAAAAATGAAAATTCGCGCTAAACCGGCGCAACGCACCACAAACAACGGTCTAAACACAATACCAATCAATTTTAAAAAATAAATTTTGAAAATAAAAATAATGTAAAAATCTACAAAAATATTCTAAGTCCCTAGAAATTTGCGCGAAAAACGTCAAAATTCCACGTTTTTTATATAGAACGTGGGTCCTATTATAATTTTAACGCGCAATGGGCGTCGAGACGCTTATTTTGATGCGCGGCACGCGACAATATCTCAACAAATTTTTTTATGTTTTTGTATGTAGTATGCAAATACGTCGCAGCTTAGGTGCATTCGGGCCTACTGAACGATAGGTGGTGGGGGAAATATCCTGATTTTTTCGTGAATTTAGGCGATAATCGTGTTTTTTCTTTTGCAGGTACGTGCGGGGACGTCGGGCAAGGGTGAACCAGCCACGCGATTTGCAGAAACACGCCAGATGGACGGGACAGAGCGAAAAAACGCGCGAAAAACGACCAAACTCAGAGGAAAAACCCAATTTTTCAACGATTTTTCTATGACAGGTGCACCGATGAACGGGCTCCACGGATAGAGCGCGGCGAGCCGCTTCCAACGATATAGCGCACGGCTATGGTCACTCAAGTATGGAGTCAAGAAAAATGTTTCCAAATTTTCACCTAATTAAGAAAATGCGAATTTTCAAAAATGAAAATTCGCGCTAAACCGGCGCAACGCACCACAAACAACGGTCTAAACACAATACCAATCAATTTTAAAAAATAAATTTTGAAAATAAAAATAATGTAAAAATCTACAAAAATATTCTAAGTCCCTAGAAATTTGCGCGAAAAACGTCAAAATTCCACGTTTTTTATATAGAACGTGGGTCCTATTATAATTTTAACGCGCAATGGGCGTCGAGACGCTTATTTTGATGCGCGGCACGCGACAATATCTCAACAAATTTTTTTATGTTTTTGTATGTAGTATGCAAATACGTCGCAGCTTAGGTGCATTCGGGCCTACTGAACGATAGGTGGTGGGGGAAATATCCTGATTTTTTCGTGAATTTAGGCGATAATCGTGTTTTTTCTTTTGCAGGTACGTGCGGGGACGTCGGGCAAGGGTGAACCAGCCACGCGATTTGCAGAAACACGCCAGATGGACGGGACAGAGCGAAAAAACGCGCGAAAAACGACCAAACTCAGAGGAAAAACCCAATTTTTCAACGATTTTTCTATGACAGGTGCACCGATGAACGGGCTCCACGGATAGAGCGCGGCGAGCCGCTTCCAACGATATAGCGCACGGCTATGGTCACTCAAGTATGGAGTCAAGAAAAATGTTTCCAAATTTTCACCTAATTAAGAAAATGCGAATTTTCAAAAATGAAAATTCGCGCTAAACCGGCGCAACGCACCACAAACAACGGTCTAAACACAATACCAATCAATTTTAAAAAATAAATTTTGAAAATAAAAATAATGTAAAAATCTACAAAAATATTCTAAGTCCCTAGAAATTTGCGCGAAAAACGTCAAAATTCCACGTTTTTTATATAGAACGTGGGTCCTATTATAATTTTAACGCGCAATGGGCGTCGAGACGCTTATTTTGATGCGCGGCACGCGACAATATCTCAACAAATTTTTTTATGTTTTTGTATGTAGTATGCAAATACGTCGCAGCTTAGGTGCATTCGGGCCTACTGAACGATAGGTGGTGGGGGAAATATCCTGATTTTTTCGTGAATTTAGGCGATAATCGTGTTTTTTCTTTTGCAGGTACGTGCGGGGACGTCGGGCAAGGGTGAACCAGCCACGCGATTTGCAGAAACACGCCAGATGGACGGGACAGAGCGAAAAAACGCGCGAAAAACGACCAAACTCAGAGGAAAAACCCAATTTTTCAACGATTTTTCTATGACAGGTGCACCGATGAACGGGCTCCACGGATAGAGCGCGGCGAGCCGCTTCCAACGATATAGCGCACGGCTATGGTCACTCAAGTATGGAGTCAAGAAAAATGTTTCCAAATTTTCACCTAATTAAGAAAATGCGAATTTTCAAAAATGAAAATTCGCGCTAAACCGGCGCAACGCACCACAAACAACGGTCTAAACACAATACCAATCAATTTTAAAAAATAAATTTTGAAAATAAAAATAATGTAAAAATCTACAAAAATATTCTAAGTCCCTAGAAATTTGCGCGAAAAACGTCAAAATTCCACGTTTTTTATATAGAACGTGGGTCCTATTATAATTTTAACGCGCAATGGGCGTCGAGACGCTTATTTTGATGCGCGGCACGCGACAATATCTCAACAAATTTTTTTATGTTTTTGTATGTAGTATGCAAATACGTCGCAGCTTAGGTGCATTCGGGCCTACTGAACGATAGGTGGTGGGGGAAATATCCTGATTTTTTCGTGAATTTAGGCGATAATCGTGTTTTTTCTTTTGCAGGTACGTGCGGGGACGTCGGGCAAGGGTGAACCAGCCACGCGATTTGCAGAAACACGCCAGATGGACGGGACAGAGCGAAAAAACGCGCGAAAAACGACCAAACTCAGAGGAAAAACCCAATTTTTCAACGATTTTTCTATGACAGGTGCACCGATGAACGGGCTCCACGGATAGAGCGCGGCGAGCCGCTTCCAACGATATAGCGCACGGCTATGGTCACTCAAGTATGGAGTCAAGAAAAATGTTTCCAAATTTTCACCTAATTAAGAAAATGCGAATTTTCAAAAATGAAAATTCGCGCTAAACCGGCGCAACGCACCACAAACAACGGTCTAAACACAATACCAATCAATTTTAAAAAATAAATTTTGAAAATAAAAATAATGTAAAAATCTACAAAAATATTCTAAGTCCCTAGAAATTTGCGCGAAAAACGTCAAAATTCCACGTTTTTTATATAGAACGTGGGTCCTATTATAATTTTAACGCGCAATGGGCGTCGAGACGCTTATTTTGATGCGCGGCCGCGACAATATCTCAACAAATTTTTTTATGTTTTTGTATGTAGTATGCAAATACGTCGCAGCTTAGGTGCATTCGGGCCTACTGAACGATAGGTGGTGGGGGAAATATCCTGATTTTTTCGTGAATTTAGGCGATAATCGTGTTTTTTCTTTTGCAGGTACGTGCGGGGACGTCGGGCAAGGGTGAACCAGCCACGCGATTTGCAGAAACACGCCAGATGGACGGGACAGAGCGAAAAAACGCGCGAAAAACGACCAAACTCAGAGGAAAAACCCAATTTTTCAACGATTTTTCTATGACAGGTGCACCGATGAACGGGCTCCACGGATAGAGCGCGGCGAGCCGCTTCCAACGATATAGCGCACGGCTATGGTCACTCAAGTATGGAGTCAAGAAAAATGTTTCCAAATTTTCACCTAATTAAGAAAATGCGAATTTTCAAAAATGAAAATTCGCGCTAAACCGGCGCAACGCACCACAAACAACGGTCTAAACACAATACCAATCAATTTTAAAAAATAAATTTTGAAAATAAAAATAATGTAAAAATCTACAAAAATATTCTAAGTCCCTAGAAATTTGCGCGAAAAACGTCAAAATTCCACGTTTTTTATATAGAACGTGGGTCCTATTATAATTTTAACGCGCAATGGGCGTCGAGACGCTTATTTTGATGCGCGGCACGCGACAATATCTCAACAAATTTTTTTATGTTTTTGTATGTAGTATGCAAATACGTCGCAGCTTAGGTGCATTCGGGCCTACTGAACGATAGGTGGTGGGGGAAATATCCTGATTTTTTTCGTGAATTTAGGCGATAATCGTGTTTTTTCTTTTGCAGGTACGTGCGGGGACGTCGGGCAAGGGTGAACCAGCCACGCGATTTGCAGAAACACGCCAGATGGACGGGACAGAGCGAAAAAACGCGCGAAAAACGACCAAACTCAGAGGAAAAACCCAATTTTTCAACGATTTTTCTATGACAGGTGCACCGATGAACGGGCTCCACGGATAGAGCGCGGCGAGCCGCTTCCAACGATATAGCGCACGGCTATGGTCACTCAAGTATGGAGTCAAGAAAAATGTTTCCAAATTTTCACCTAATTAAGAAAATGCGAATTTTCAAAAATGAAAATTCGCGCTAAACCGGCGCAACGCACCACAAACAACGGTCTAAACACAATACCAATCAATTTTAAAAAATAAATTTTGAAAATAAAAATAATGTAAAAATCTACAAAAATATTCTAAGTCCCTAGAAATTTGCGCGAAAAACGTCAAAATTCCACGTTTTTTATATAGAACGTGGGTCCTATTATAATTTTAACGCGCAATGGGCGTCGAGACGCTTATTTTGATGCGCGGCACGCGACAATATCTCAACAAATTTTTTTATGTTTTTGTATGTAGTATGCAAATACGTCGCAGCTTAGGTGCATTCGGGCCTACTGAACGATAGGTGGTGGGGGAAATATCCTGATTTTTTCGTGAATTTAGGCGATAATCGTGTTTTTTCTTTTGCAGGTACGTGCGGGGACGTCGGGCAAGGGTGAACCAGCCACGCGATTTGCAGAAACACGCCAGATGGACGGGACAGAGCGAAAAAACGCGCGAAAAACGACCAAACTCAGAGGAAAAACCCAATTTTTCAACGATTTTTCTATGACAGGTGCACCGATGAACGGGCTCCACGGATAGAGCGCGGCGAGCCGCTTCCAACGATATAGCGCACGGCTATGGTCACTCAAGTATGGAGTCAAGAAAAATGTTTCCAAATTTTCACCTAATTAAGAAAATGCGAATTTTCAAAAATGAAAATTCGCGCTAAACCGGCGCAACGCACCACAAACAACGGTCTAAACACAATACCAATCAATTTTAAAAAATAAATTTTGAAAATAAAAATAATGTAAAAATCTACAAAAATATTCTAAGTCCCTAGAAATTTGCGCGAAAAACGTCAAAATTCCACGTTTTTTATATAGAACGTGGGTCCTATTATAATTTTAACGCGCAATGGGCGTCGAGACGCTTATTTTGATGCGCGGCACGCGACAATATCTCAACAAATTTTTTTATGTTTTTGTATGTAGTATGCAAATACGTCGCAGCTTAGGTGCATTCGGGCCTACTGAACGATAGGTGGTGGGGGAAATATCCTGATTTTTTTCGTGAATTTAGGCGATAATCGTGTTTTTTCTTTTGCAGGTACGTGCGGGGACGTCGGGCAAGGGTGAACCAGCCACGCGATTTGCAGAAACACGCCAGATGGACGGGACAGAGCGAAAAAACGCGCGAAAAACGACCAAACTCAGAGGAAAAACCCAATTTTTCAACGATTTTTCTATGACAGGTGCACCGATGAACGGGCTCCACGGATAGAGCGCGGCGAGCCGCTTCCAACGATATAGCGCACGGCTATGGTCACTCAAGTATGGAGTCAAGAAAAATGTTTCCAAATTTTCACCTAATTAAGAAAATGCGAATTTTCAAAAATGAAAATTCGCGCTAAACCGGCGCAACGCACCACAAACAACGGTCTAAACACAATACCAATCAATTTTAAAAAATAAATTTTGAAAATAAAAATAATGTAAAAATCTACAAAAATATTCTAAGTCCCTAGAAATTTGCGCGAAAAACGTCAAAATTCCACGTTTTTTATATAGAACGTGGGTCCTATTATAATTTTAACGCGCAATGGGCGTCGAGACGCTTATTTTGATGCGCGGCACGCGACAATATCTCAACAAATTTTTTTATGTTTTTGTATGTAGTATGCAAATACGTCGCAGCTTAGGTGCATTCGGGCCTACTGAACGATAGGTGGTGGGGGAAATATCCTGATTTTTTCGTGAATTTAGGCGATAATCGTGTTTTTTCTTTTGCAGGTACGTGCGGGGACGTCGGGCAAGGGTGAACCAGCCACGCGATTTGCAGAAACACGCCAGATGGACGGGACAGAGCGAAAAAACGCGCGAAAAACGACCAAACTCAGAGGAAAAACCCAATTTTTCAACGATTTTTCTATGACAGGTGCACCGATGAACGGGCTCCACGGATAGAGCGCGGCGAGCCGCTTCCAACGATATAGCGCACGGCTATGGTCACTCAAGTATGGAGTCAAGAAAAATGTTTCCAAATTTTCACCTAATTAAGAAAATGCGAATTTTCAAAAATGAAAATTCGCGCTAAACCGGCGCAACGCACCACAAACAACGGTCTAAACACAATACCAATCAATTTTAAAAAATAAATTTTGAAAATAAAAATAATGTAAAAATCTACAAAAATATTCTAAGTCCCTAGAAATTTGCGCGAAAAACGTCAAAATTCCACGTTTTTTATATAGAACGTGGGTCCTATTATAATTTTAACGCGCAATGGGCGTCGAGACGCTTATTTTGATGCGCGGCACGCGACAATATCTCAACAAATTTTTTTATGTTTTTGTATGTAGTATGCAAATACGTCGCAGCTTAGGTGCATTCGGGCCTACTGAACGATAGGTGGTGGGGGAAATATCCTGATTTTTTCGTGAATTTAGGCGATAATCGTGTTTTTTCTTTTGCAGGTACGTGCGGGGACGTCGGGCAAGGGTGAACCAGCCACGCGATTTGCAGAAACACGCCAGATGGACGGGACAGAGCGAAAAAACGCGCGAAAAACGACCAAACTCAGAGGAAAAACCCAATTTTTCAACGATTTTTCTATGACAGGTGCACCGATGAACGGGCTCCACGGATAGAGCGCGGCGAGCCGCTTCCAACGATATAGCGCACGGCTATGGTCACTCAAGTATGGAGTCAAGAAAAATGTTTCCAAATTTTCACCTAATTAAGAAAATGCGAATTTTCAAAAATGAAAATTCGCGCTAAACCGGCGCAACGCACCACAAACAACGGTCTAAACACAATACCAATCAATTTTAAAAAATAAATTTTGAAAATAAAAATAATGTAAAAATCTACAAAAATATTCTAAGTCCCTAGAAATTTGCGCGAAAAACGTCAAAATTCCACGTTTTTTATATAGAACGTGGGTCCTATTATAATTTTAACGCGCAATGGGCGTCGAGACGCTTATTTTGATGCGCGGCACGCGACAATATCTCAACAAATTTTTTTATGTTTTTGTATGTAGTATGCAAATACGTCGCAGCTTAGGTGCATTCGGGCCTACTGAACGATAGGTGGTGGGGGAAATATCCTGATTTTTTCGTGAATTTAGGCGATAATCGTGTTTTTTCTTTTGCAGGTACGTGCGGGGACGTCGGGCAAGGGTGAACCAGCCACGCGATTTGCAGAAACACGCCAGATGGACGGGACAGAGCGAAAAAACGCGCGAAAAACGACCAAACTCAGAGGAAAAACCCAATTTTTCAACGATTTTTCTATGACAGGTGCACCGATGAACGGGCTCCACGGATAGAGCGCGGCGAGCCGCTTCCAACGATATAGCGCACGGCTATGGTCACTCAAGTATGGAGTCAAGAAAAATGTTTCCAAATTTTCACCTAATTAAGAAAATGCGAATTTTCAAAAATGAAAATTCGCGCTAAACCGGCGCAACGCACCACAAACAACGGTCTAAACACAATACCAATCAATTTTAAAAAATAAATTTTGAAAATAAAAATAATGTAAAAATCTACAAAAATATTCTAAGTCCCTAGAAATTTGCGCGAAAAACGTCAAAATTCCACGTTTTTTATATAGAACGTGGGTCCTATTATAATTTTAACGCGCAATGGGCGTCGAGACGCTTATTTTGATGCGCGGCACGCGACAATATCTCAACAAATTTTTTTATGTTTTTGTATGTAGTATGCAAATACGTCGCAGCTTAGGTGCATTCGGGCCTACTGAACGATAGGTGGTGGGGGAAATATCCTGATTTTTTCGTGAATTTAGGCGATAATCGTGTTTTTTCTTTTGCAGGTACGTGCGGGGACGTCGGGCAAGGGTGAACCAGCCACGCGATTTGCAGAAACACGCCAGATGGACGGGACAGAGCGAAAAAACGCGCGAAAAACGACCAAACTCAGAGGAAAAACCCAATTTTTCAACGATTTTTCTATGACAGGTGCACCGATGAACGGGCTCCACGGATAGAGCGCGGCGAGCCGCTTCCAACGATATAGCGCACGGCTATGGTCACTCAAGTATGGAGTCAAGAAAAATGTTTCCAAATTTTCACCTAATTAAGAAAATGCGAATTTTCAAAAATGAAAATTCGCGCTAAACCGGCGCAACGCACCACAAACAACGGTCTAAACACAATACCAATCAATTTTAAAAAATAAATTTTGAAAATAAAAATAATGTAAAAATCTACAAAAATATTCTAAGTCCCTAGAAATTTGCGCGAAAAACGTCAAAATTCCACGTTTTTTATATAGAACGTGGGTCCTATTATAATTTTAACGCGCAATGGGCGTCGAGACGCTTATTTTGATGCGCGGCACGCGACAATATCTCAACAAATTTTTTTATGTTTTTGTATGTAGTATGCAAATACGTCGCAGCTTAGGTGCATTCGGGCCTACTGAACGATAGGTGGTGGGGGAAATATCCTGATTTTTTCGTGAATTTAGGCGATAATCGTGTTTTTTCTTTTGCAGGTACGTGCGGGGACGTCGGGCAAGGGTGAACCAGCCACGCGATTTGCAGAAACACGCCAGATGGACGGGACAGAGCGAAAAAACGCGCGAAAAACGACCAAACTCAGAGGAAAAACCCAATTTTTCAACGATTTTTCTATGACAGGTGCACCGATGAACGGGCTCCACGGATAGAGCGCGGCGAGCCGCTTCCAACGATATAGCGCACGGCTATGGTCACTCAAGTATGGAGTCAAGAAAAATGTTTCCAAATTTTCACCTAATTAAGAAAATGCGAATTTTCAAAAATGAAAATTCGCGCTAAACCGGCGCAACGCACCACAAACAACGGTCTAAACACAATACCAATCAATTTTAAAAAATAAATTTTGAAAATAAAAATAATGTAAAAATCTACAAAAATATTCTAAGTCCCTAGAAATTTGCGCGAAAAACGTCAAAATTCCACGTTTTTTATATAGAACGTGGGTCCTATTATAATTTTAACGCGCAATGGGCGTCGAGACGCTTATTTTGATGCGCGGCACGCGACAATATCTCAACAAATTTTTTTATGTTTTTGTATGTAGTATGCAAATACGTCGCAGCTTAGGTGCATTCGGGCCTACTGAACGATAGGTGGTGGGGGAAATATCCTGATTTTTTCGTGAATTTAGGCGATAATCGTGTTTTTTCTTTTGCAGGTACGTGCGGGGACGTCGGGCAAGGGTGAACCAGCCACGCGATTTGCAGAAACACGCCAGATGGACGGGACAGAGCGAAAAAACGCGCGAAAAACGACCAAACTCAGAGGAAAAACCCAATTTTTCAACGATTTTTCTATGACAGGTGCACCGATGAACGGGCTCCACGGATAGAGCGCGGCGAGCCGCTTCCAACGATATAGCGCACGGCTATGGTCACTCAAGTATGGAGTCAAGAAAAATGTTTCCAAATTTTCACCTAATTAAGAAAATGCGAATTTTCAAAAATGAAAATTCGCGCTAAACCGGCGCAACGCACCACAAACAACGGTCTAAACACAATACCAATCAATTTTAAAAAATAAATTTTGAAAATAAAAATAATGTAAAAATCTACAAAAATATTCTAAGTCCCTAGAAATTTGCGCGAAAAACGTCAAAATTCCACGTTTTTTATATAGAACGTGGGTCCTATTATAATTTTAACGCGCAATGGGCGTCGAGACGCTTATTTTGATGCGCGGCACGCGACAATATCTCAACAAATTTTTTTATGTTTTTGTATGTAGTATGCAAATACGTCGCAGCTTAGGTGCATTCGGGCCTACTGAACGATAGGTGGTGGGGGAAATATCCTGATTTTTTTCGTGAATTTAGGCGATAATCGTGTTTTTTCTTTTGCAGGTACGTGCGGGGACGTCGGGCAAGGGTGAACCAGCCACGCGATTTGCAGAAACACGCCAGATGGACGGGACAGAGCGAAAAAACGCGCGAAAAACGACCAAACTCAGAGGAAAAACCCAATTTTTCAACGATTTTTCTATGACAGGTGCACCGATGAACGGGCTCCACGGATAGAGCGCGGCGAGCCGCTTCCAACGATATAGCGCACGGCTATGGTCACTCAAGTATGGAGTCAAGAAAAATGTTTCCAAATTTTCACCTAATTAAGAAAATGCGAATTTTCAAAAATGAAAATTCGCGCTAAACCGGCGCAACGCACCACAAACAACGGTCTAAACACAATACCAATCAATTTTAAAAAATAAATTTTGAAAATAAAAATAATGTAAAAATCTACAAAAATATTCTAAGTCCCTAGAAATTTGCGCGAAAAACGTCAAAATTCCACGTTTTTTATATAGAACGTGGGTCCTATTATAATTTTAACGCGCAATGGGCGTCGAGACGCTTATTTTGATGCGCGGCACGCGACAATATCTCAACAAATTTTTTTATGTTTTTGTATGTAGTATGCAAATACGTCGCAGCTTAGGTGCATTCGGGCCTACTGAACGATAGGTGGTGGGGGAAATATCCTGATTTTTTCGTGAATTTAGGCGATAATCGTGTTTTTTCTTTTGCAGGTACGTGCGGGGACGTCGGGCAAGGGTGAACCAGCCACGCGATTTGCAGAAACACGCCAGATGGACGGGACAGAGCGAAAAAACGCGCGAAAAACGACCAAACTCAGAGGAAAAACCCAATTTTTCAACGATTTTTCTATGACAGGTGCACCGATGAACGGGCTCCACGGATAGAGCGCGGCGAGCCGCTTCCAACGATATAGCGCACGGCTATGGTCACTCAAGTATGGAGTCAAGAAAAATGTTTCCAAATTTTCACCTAATTAAGAAAATGCGAATTTTCAAAAATGAAAATTCGCGCTAAACCGGCGCAACGCACCACAAACAACGGTCTAAACACAATACCAATCAATTTTAAAAAATAAATTTTGAAAATAAAAATAATGTAAAAATCTACAAAAATATTCTAAGTCCCTAGAAATTTGCGCGAAAAACGTCAAAATTCCACGTTTTTTATATAGAACGTGGGTCCTATTATAATTTTAACGCGCAATGGGCGTCGAGACGCTTATTTTGATGCGCGGCACGCGACAATATCTCAACAAATTTTTTTATGTTTTTGTATGTAGTATGCAAATACGTCGCAGCTTAGGTGCATTCGGGCCTACTGAACGATAGGTGGTGGGGGAAATATCCTGATTGTTTCGTGAATTTAGGCGATAATCGTGTTTTTTCTTTTGCAGGTACGTGCGGGGACGTCGGGCAAGGGTGAACCAGCCACGCGATTTGCAGAAACACGCCAGATGGACGGGACAGAGCGAAAAAACGCGCGAAAAACGACCAAACTCAGAGGAAAAACCCAATTTTTCAACGATTTTTCTATGACAGGTGCACCGATGAACGGGCTCCACGGATAGAGCGCGGCGAGCCGCTTCCAACGATATAGCGCACGGCTATGGTCACTCAAGTATGGAGTCAAGAAAAATGTTTCCAAATTTTCACCTAATTAAGAAAATGCGAATTTTCAAAAATGAAAATTCGCGCTAAACCGGCGCAACGCACCACAAACAACGGTCTAAACACAATACCAATCAATTTTAAAAAATAAATTTTGAAAATAAAAATAATGTAAAAATCTACAAAAATATTCTAAGTCCCTAGAAATTTGCGCGAAAAACGTCAAAATTCCACGTTTTTTATATAGAACGTGGGTCCTATTATAATTTTAACGCGCAATGGGCGTCGAGACGCTTATTTTGATGCGCGGCACGCGACAATATCTCAACAAATTTTTTTATGTTTTTGTATGTAGTATGCAAATACGTCGCAGCTTAGGTGCATTCGGGCCTACTGAACGATAGGTGGTGGGGGAAATATCCTGATTTTTTCGTGAATTTAGGCGATAATCGTGTTTTTTCTTTTGCAGGTACGTGCGGGGACGTCGGGCAAGGGTGAACCAGCCACGCGATTTGCAGAAACACGCCAGATGGACGGGACAGAGCGAAAAAACGCGCGAAAAACGACCAAACTCAGAGGAAAAACCCAATTTTTCAACGATTTTTCTATGACAGGTGCACCGATGAACGGGCTCCACGGATAGAGCGCGGCGAGCCGCTTCCAACGATATAGCGCACGGCTATGGTCACTCAAGTATGGAGTCAAGAAAAATGTTTCCAAATTTTCACCTAATTAAGAAAATGCGAATTTTCAAAAATGAAAATTCGCGCTAAACCGGCGCAACGCACCACAAACAACGGTCTAAACACAATACCAATCAATTTTAAAAAATAAATTTTGAAAATAAAAATAATGTAAAAATCTACAAAAATATTCTAAGTCCCTAGAAATTTGCGCGAAAAACGTCAAAATTCCACGTTTTTTATATAGAACGTGGGTCCTATTATAATTTTAACGCGCAATGGGCGTCGAGACGCTTATTTTGATGCGCGGCACGCGACAATATCTCAACAAATTTTTTTATGTTTTTGTATGTAGTATGCAAATACGTCGCAGCTTAGGTGCATTCGGGCCTACTGAACGATAGGTGGTGGGGGAAATATCCTGATTGTTTCGTGAATTTAGGCGATAATCGTGTTTTTTCTTTTGCAGGTACGTGCGGGGACGTCGGGCAAGGGTGAACCAGCCACGCGATTTGCAGAAACACGCCAGATGGACGGGACAGAGCGAAAAAACGCGCGAAAAACGACCAAACTCAGAGGAAAAACCCAATTTTTCAACGATTTTTCTATGACAGGTGCACCGATGAACGGGCTCCACGGATAGAGCGCGGCGAGCCGCTTCCAACGATATAGCGCACGGCTATGGTCACTCAAGTATGGAGTCAAGAAAAATGTTTCCAAATTTTCACCTAATTAAGAAAATGCGAATTTTCAAAAATGAAAATTCGCGCTAAACCGGCGCAACGCACCACAAACAACGGTCTAAACACAATACCAATCAATTTTAAAAAATAAATTTTGAAAATAAAAATAATGTAAAAATCTACAAAAATATTCTAAGTCCCTAGAAATTTGCGCGAAAAACGTCAAAATTCCACGTTTTTTATATAGAACGTGGGTCCTATTATAATTTTAACGCGCAATGGGCGTCGAGACGCTTATTTTGATGCGCGGCACGCGACAATATCTCAACAAATTTTTTTATGTTTTTGTATGTAGTATGCAAATACGTCGCAGCTTAGGTGCATTCGGGCCTACTGAACGATAGGTGGTGGGGGAAATATCCTGATTTTTTCGTGAATTTAGGCGATAATCGTGTTTTTTCTTTTGCAGGTACGTGCGGGGACGTCGGGCAAGGGTGAACCAGCCACGCGATTTGCAGAAACACGCCAGATGGACGGGACAGAGCGAAAAAACGCGCGAAAAACGACCAAACTCAGAGGAAAAACCCAATTTTTCAACGATTTTTCTATGACAGGTGCACCGATGAACGGGCTCCACGGATAGAGCGCGGCGAGCCGCTTCCAACGATATAGCGCACGGCTATGGTCACTCAAGTATGGAGTCAAGAAAAATGTTTCCAAATTTTCACCTAATTAAGAAAATGCGAATTTTCAAAAATGAAAATTCGCGCTAAACCGGCGCAACGCACCACAAACAACGGTCTAAACACAATACCAATCAATTTTAAAAAATAAATTTTGAAAATAAAAATAATGTAAAAATCTACAAAAATATTCTAAGTCCCTAGAAATTTGCGCGAAAAACGTCAAAATTCCACGTTTTTTATATAGAACGTGGGTCCTATTATAATTTTAACGCGCAATGGGCGTCGAGACGCTTATTTTGATGCGCGGCACGCGACAATATCTCAACAAATTTTTTTATGTTTTTGTATGTAGTATGCAAATACGTCGCAGCTTAGGTGCATTCGGGCCTACTGAACGATAGGTGGTGGGGGAAATATCCTGATTTTTTCGTGAATTTAGGCGATAATCGTGTTTTTTCTTTTGCAGGTACGTGCGGGGACGTCGGGCAAGGGTGAACCAGCCACGCGATTTGCAGAAACACGCCAGATGGACGGGACAGAGCGAAAAAACGCGCGAAAAACGACCAAACTCAGAGGAAAAACCCAATTTTTCAACGATTTTTCTATGACAGGTGCACCGATGAACGGGCTCCACGGATAGAGCGCGGCGAGCCGCTTCCAACGATATAGCGCACGGCTATGGTCACTCAAGTATGGAGTCAAGAAAAATGTTTCCAAATTTTCACCTAATTAAGAAAATGCGAATTTTCAAAAATGAAAATTCGCGCTAAACCGGCGCAACGCACCACAAACAACGGTCTAAACACAATACCAATCAATTTTAAAAAATAAATTTTGAAAATAAAAATAATGTAAAAATCTACAAAAATATTCTAAGTCCCTAGAAATTTGCGCGAAAAACGTCAAAATTCCACGTTTTTTATATAGAACGTGGGTCCTATTATAATTTTAACGCGCAATGGGCGTCGAGACGCTTATTTTGATGCGCGGCACGCGACAATATCTCAACAAATTTTTTTATGTTTTTGTATGTAGTATGCAAATACGTCGCAGCTTAGGTGCATTCGGGCCTACTGAACGATAGGTGGTGGGGGAAATATCCTGATTTTTTCGTGAATTTAGGCGATAATCGTGTTTTTTCTTTTGCAGGTACGTGCGGGGACGTCGGGCAAGGGTGAACCAGCCACGCGATTTGCAGAAACACGCCAGATGGACGGGACAGAGCGAAAAAACGCGCGAAAAACGACCAAACTCAGAGGAAAAACCCAATTTTTCAACGATTTTTCTATGACAGGTGCACCGATGAACGGGCTCCACGGATAGAGCGCGGCGAGCCGCTTCCAACGATATAGCGCACGGCTATGGTCACTCAAGTATGGAGTCAAGAAAAATGTTTCCAAATTTTCACCTAATTAAGAAAATGCGAATTTTCAAAAATGAAAATTCGCGCTAAACCGGCGCAACGCACCACAAACAACGGTCTAAACACAATACCAATCAATTTTAAAAAATAAATTTTGAAAATAAAAATAATGTAAAAATCTACAAAAATATTCTAAGTCCCTAGAAATTTGCGCGAAAAACGTCAAAATTCCACGTTTTTTATATAGAACGTGGGTCCTATTATAATTTTAACGCGCAATGGGCGTCGAGACGCTTATTTTGATGCGCGGCACGCGACAATATCTCAACAAATTTTTTTATGTTTTTGTATGTAGTATGCAAATACGTCGCAGCTTAGGTGCATTCGGGCCTACTGAACGATAGGTGGTGGGGGAAATATCCTGATTTTTTCGTGAATTTAGGCGATAATCGTGTTTTTTCTTTTGCAGGTACGTGCGGGGACGTCGGGCAAGGGTGAACCAGCCACGCGATTTGCAGAAACACGCCAGATGGACGGGACAGAGCGAAAAAACGCGCGAAAAACGACCAAACTCAGAGGAAAAACCCAATTTTTCAACGATTTTTCTATGACAGGTGCACCGATGAACGGGCTCCACGGATAGAGCGCGGCGAGCCGCTTCCAACGATATAGCGCACGGCTATGGTCACTCAAGTATGGAGTCAAGAAAAATGTTTCCAAATTTTCACCTAATTAAGAAAATGCGAATTTTCAAAAATGAAAATTCGCGCTAAACCGGCGCAACGCACCACAAACAACGGTCTAAACACAATACCAATCAATTTTAAAAAATAAATTTTGAAAATAAAAATAATGTAAAAATCTACAAAAATATTCTAAGTCCCTAGAAATTTGCGCGAAAAACGTCAAAATTCCACGTTTTTTATATAGAACGTGGGTCCTATTATAATTTTAACGCGCAATGGGCGTCGAGACGCTTATTTTGATGCGCGGCACGCGACAATATCTCAACAAATTTTTTTATGTTTTTGTATGTAGTATGCAAATACGTCGCAGCTTAGGTGCATTCGGGCCTACTGAACGATAGGTGGTGGGGGAAATATCCTGATTTTTTCGTGAATTTAGGCGATAATCGTGTTTTTTCTTTTGCAGGTACGTGCGGGGACGTCGGGCAAGGGTGAACCAGCCACGCGATTTGCAGAAACACGCCAGATGGACGGGACAGAGCGAAAAAACGCGCGAAAAACGACCAAACTCAGAGGAAAAACCCAATTTTTCAACGATTTTTCTATGACAGGTGCACCGATGAACGGGCTCCACGGATAGAGCGCGGCGAGCCGCTTCCAACGATATAGCGCACGGCTATGGTCACTCAAGTATGGAGTCAAGAAAAATGTTTCCAAATTTTCACCTAATTAAGAAAATGCGAATTTTCAAAAATGAAAATTCGCGCTAAACCGGCGCAACGCACCACAAACAACGGTCTAAACACAATACCAATCAATTTTAAAAAATAAATTTTGAAAATAAAAATAATGTAAAAATCTACAAAAATATTCTAAGTCCCTAGAAATTTGCGCGAAAAACGTCAAAATTCCACGTTTTTTATATAGAACGTGGGTCCTATTATAATTTTAACGCGCAATGGGCGTCGAGACGCTTATTTTGATGCGCGGCACGCGACAATATCTCAACAAATTTTTTTATGTTTTTGTATGTAGTATGCAAATACGTCGCAGCTTAGGTGCATTCGGGCCTACTGAACGATAGGTGGTGGGGGAAATATCCTGATTTTTTCGTGAATTTAGGCGATAATCGTGTTTTTTCTTTTGCAGGTACGTGCGGGGACGTCGGGCAAGGGTGAACCAGCCACGCGATTTGCAGAAACACGCCAGATGGACGGGACAGAGCGAAAAAACGCGCGAAAAACGACCAAACTCAGAGGAAAAACCCAATTTTTCAACGATTTTTCTATGACAGGTGCACCGATGAACGGGCTCCACGGATAGAGCGCGGCGAGCCGCTTCCAACGATATAGCGCACGGCTATGGTCACTCAAGTATGGAGTCAAGAAAAATGTTTCCAAATTTTCACCTAATTAAGAAAATGCGAATTTTCAAAAATGAAAATTCGCGCTAAACCGGCGCAACGCACCACAAACAACGGTCTAAACACAATACCAATCAATTTTAAAAAATAAATTTTGAAAATAAAAATAATGTAAAAATCTACAAAAATATTCTAAGTCCCTAGAAATTTGCGCGAAAAACGTCAAAATTCCACGTTTTTTATATAGAACGTGGGTCCTATTATAATTTTAACGCGCAATGGGCGTCGAGACGCTTATTTTGATGCGCGGCACGCGACAATATCTCAACAAATTTTTTTATGTTTTTGTATGTAGTATGCAAATACGTCGCAGCTTAGGTGCATTCGGGCCTACTGAACGATAGGTGGTGGGGGAAATATCCTGATTTTTTCGTGAATTTAGGCGATAATCGTGTTTTTTCTTTTGCAGGTACGTGCGGGGACGTCGGGCAAGGGTGAACCAGCCACGCGATTTGCAGAAACACGCCAGATGGACGGGACAGAGCGAAAAAACGCGCGAAAAACGACCAAACTCAGAGGAAAAACCCAATTTTTCAACGATTTTTCTATGACAGGTGCACCGATGAACGGGCTCCACGGATAGAGCGCGGCGAGCCGCTTCCAACGATATAGCGCACGGCTATGGTCACTCAAGTATGGAGTCAAGAAAAATGTTTCCAAATTTTCACCTAATTAAGAAAATGCGAATTTTCAAAAATGAAAATTCGCGCTAAACCGGCGCAACGCACCACAAACAACGGTCTAAACACAATACCAATCAATTTTAAAAAATAAATTTTGAAAATAAAAATAATGTAAAAATCTACAAAAATATTCTAAGTCCCTAGAAATTTGCGCGAAAAACGTCAAAATTCCACGTTTTTTATATAGAACGTGGGTCCTATTATAATTTTAACGCGCAATGGGCGTCGAGACGCTTATTTTGATGCGCGGCACGCGACAATATCTCAACAAATTTTTTTATGTTTTTGTATGTAGTATGCAAATACGTCGCAGCTTAGGTGCATTCGGGCCTACTGAACGATAGGTGGTGGGGGAAATATCCTGATTTTTTCGTGAATTTAGGCGATAATCGTGTTTTTTCTTTTGCAGGTACGTGCGGGGACGTCGGGCAAGGGTGAACCAGCCACGCGATTTGCAGAAACACGCCAGATGGACGGGACAGAGCGAAAAAACGCGCGAAAAACGACCAAACTCAGAGGAAAAACCCAATTTTTCAACGATTTTTCTATGACAGGTGCACCGATGAACGGGCTCCACGGATAGAGCGCGGCGAGCCGCTTCCAACGATATAGCGCACGGCTATGGTCACTCAAGTATGGAGTCAAGAAAAATGTTTCCAAATTTTCACCTAATTAAGAAAATGCGAATTTTCAAAAATGAAAATTCGCGCTAAACCGGCGCAACGCACCACAAACAACGGTCTAAACACAATACCAATCAATTTTAAAAAATAAATTTTGAAAATAAAAATAATGTAAAAATCTACAAAAATATTCTAAGTCCCTAGAAATTTGCGCGAAAAACGTCAAAATTCCACGTTTTTTATATAGAACGTGGGTCCTATTATAATTTTAACGCGCAATGGGCGTCGAGACGCTTATTTTGATGCGCGGCACGCGACAATATCTCAACAAATTTTTTTATGTTTTTGTATGTAGTATGCAAATACGTCGCAGCTTAGGTGCATTCGGGCCTACTGAACGATAGGTGGTGGGGGAAATATCCTGATTTTTTCGTGAATTTAGGCGATAATCGTGTTTTTTCTTTTGCAGGTACGTGCGGGGACGTCGGGCAAGGGTGAACCAGCCACGCGATTTGCAGAAACACGCCAGATGGACGGGACAGAGCGAAAAAACGCGCGAAAAACGACCAAACTCAGAGGAAAAACCCAATTTTTCAACGATTTTTCTATGACAGGTGCACCGATGAACGGGCTCCACGGATAGAGCGCGGCGAGCCGCTTCCAACGATATAGCGCACGGCTATGGTCACTCAAGTATGGAGTCAAGAAAAATGTTTCCAAATTTTCACCTAATTAAGAAAATGCGAATTTTCAAAAATGAAAATTCGCGCTAAACCGGCGCAACGCACCACAAACAACGGTCTAAACACAATACCAATCAATTTTAAAAAATAAATTTTGAAAATAAAAATAATGTAAAAATCTACAAAAATATTCTAAGTCCCTAGAAATTTGCGCGAAAAACGTCAAAATTCCACGTTTTTTATATAGAACGTGGGTCCTATTATAATTTTAACGCGCAATGGGCGTCGAGACGCTTATTTTGATGCGCGGCACGCGACAATATCTCAACAAATTTTTTTATGTTTTTGTATGTAGTATGCAAATACGTCGCAGCTTAGGTGCATTCGGGCCTACTGAACGATAGGTGGTGGGGGAAATATCCTGATTTTTTTCGTGAATTTAGGCGATAATCGTGTTTTTTCTTTTGCAGGTACGTGCGGGGACGTCGGGCAAGGGTGAACCAGCCACGCGATTTGCAGAAACACGCCAGATGGACGGGACAGAGCGAAAAAACGCGCGAAAAACGACCAAACTCAGAGGAAAAACCCAATTTTTCAACGATTTTTCTATGACAGGTGCACCGATGAACGGGCTCCACGGATAGAGCGCGGCGAGCCGCTTCCAACGATATAGCGCACGGCTATGGTCACTCAAGTATGGAGTCAAGAAAAATGTTTCCAAATTTTCACCTAATTAAGAAAATGCGAATTTTCAAAAATGAAAATTCGCGCTAAACCGGCGCAACGCACCACAAACAACGGTCTAAACACAATACCAATCAATTTTAAAAAATAAATTTTGAAAATAAAAATAATGTAAAAATCTACAAAAATATTCTAAGTCCCTAGAAATTTGCGCGAAAAACGTCAAAATTCCACGTTTTTTATATAGAACGTGGGTCCTATTATAATTTTAACGCGCAATGGGCGTCGAGACGCTTATTTTGATGCGCGGCACGCGACAATATCTCAACAAATTTTTTTATGTTTTTGTATGTAGTATGCAAATACGTCGCAGCTTAGGTGCATTCGGGCCTACTGAACGATAGGTGGTGGGGGAAATATCCTGATTTTTTCGTGAATTTAGGCGATAATCGTGTTTTTTCTTTTGCAGGTACGTGCGGGGACGTCGGGCAAGGGTGAACCAGCCACGCGATTTGCAGAAACACGCCAGATGGACGGGACAGAGCGAAAAAACGCGCGAAAAACGACCAAACTCAGAGGAAAAACCCAATTTTTCAACGATTTTTCTATGACAGGTGCACCGATGAACGGGCTCCACGGATAGAGCGCGGCGAGCCGCTTCCAACGATATAGCGCACGGCTATGGTCACTCAAGTATGGAGTCAAGAAAAATGTTTCCAAATTTTCACCTAATTAAGAAAATGCGAATTTTCAAAAATGAAAATTCGCGCTAAACCGGCGCAACGCACCACAAACAACGGTCTAAACACAATACCAATCAATTTTAAAAAATAAATTTTGAAAATAAAAATAATGTAAAAATCTACAAAAATATTCTAAGTCCCTAGAAATTTGCGCGAAAAACGTCAAAATTCCACGTTTTTTATATAGAACGTGGGTCCTATTATAATTTTAACGCGCAATGGGCGTCGAGACGCTTATTTTGATGCGCGGCACGCGACAATATCTCAACAAATTTTTTTATGTTTTTGTATGTAGTATGCAAATACGTCGCAGCTTAGGTGCATTCGGGCCTACTGAACGATAGGTGGTGGGGGAAATATCCTGATTTTTTCGTGAATTTAGGCGATAATCGTGTTTTTTCTTTTGCAGGTACGTGCGGGGACGTCGGGCAAGGGTGAACCAGCCACGCGATTTGCAGAAACACGCCAGATGGACGGGACAGAGCGAAAAAACGCGCGAAAAACGACCAAACTCAGAGGAAAAACCCAATTTTTCAACGATTTTTCTATGACAGGTGCACCGATGAACGGGCTCCACGGATAGAGCGCGGCGAGCCGCTTCCAACGATATAGCGCACGGCTATGGTCACTCAAGTATGGAGTCAAGAAAAATGTTTCCAAATTTTCACCTAATTAAGAAAATGCGAATTTTCAAAAATGAAAATTCGCGCTAAACCGGCGCAACGCACCACAAACAACGGTCTAAACACAATACCAATCAATTTTAAAAAATAAATTTTGAAAATAAAAATAATGTAAAAATCTACAAAAATATTCTAAGTCCCTAGAAATTTGCGCGAAAAACGTCAAAATTCCACGTTTTTTATATAGAACGTGGGTCCTATTATAATTTTAACGCGCAATGGGCGTCGAGACGCTTATTTTGATGCGCGGCACGCGACAATATCTCAACAAATTTTTTTATGTTTTTGTATGTAGTATGCAAATACGTCGCAGCTTAGGTGCATTCGGGCCTACTGAACGATAGGTGGTGGGGGAAATATCCTGATTTTTTCGTGAATTTAGGCGATAATCGTGTTTTTTCTTTTGCAGGTACGTGCGGGGACGTCGGGCAAGGGTGAACCAGCCACGCGATTTGCAGAAACACGCCAGATGGACGGGACAGAGCGAAAAAACGCGCGAAAAACGACCAAACTCAGAGGAAAAACCCAATTTTTCAACGATTTTTCTATGACAGGTGCACCGATGAACGGGCTCCACGGATAGAGCGCGGCGAGCCGCTTCCAACGATATAGCGCACGGCTATGGTCACTCAAGTATGGAGTCAAGAAAAATGTTTCCAAATTTTCACCTAATTAAGAAAATGCGAATTTTCAAAAATGAAAATTCGCGCTAAACCGGCGCAACGCACCACAAACAACGGTCTAAACACAATACCAATCAATTTTAAAAAATAAATTTTGAAAATAAAAATAATGTAAAAATCTACAAAAATATTCTAAGTCCCTAGAAATTTGCGCGAAAAACGTCAAAATTCCACGTTTTTTATATAGAACGTGGGTCCTATTATAATTTTAACGCGCAATGGGCGTCGAGACGCTTATTTTGATGCGCGGCACGCGACAATATCTCAACAAATTTTTTTATGTTTTTGTATGTAGTATGCAAATACGTCGCAGCTTAGGTGCATTCGGGCCTACTGAACGATAGGTGGTGGGGGAAATATCCTGATTTTTTCGTGAATTTAGGCGATAATCGTGTTTTTTCTTTTGCAGGTACGTGCGGGGACGTCGGGCAAGGGTGAACCAGCCACGCGATTTGCAGAAACACGCCAGATGGACGGGACAGAGCGAAAAAACGCGCGAAAAACGACCAAACTCAGAGGAAAAACCCAATTTTTCAACGATTTTTCTATGACAGGTGCACCGATGAACGGGCTCCACGGATAGAGCGCGGCGAGCCGCTTCCAACGATATAGCGCACGGCTATGGTCACTCAAGTATGGAGTCAAGAAAAATGTTTCCAAATTTTCACCTAATTAAGAAAATGCGAATTTTCAAAAATGAAAATTCGCGCTAAACCGGCGCAACGCACCACAAACAACGGTCTAAACACAATACCAATCAATTTTAAAAAATAAATTTTGAAAATAAAAATAATGTAAAAATCTACAAAAATATTCTAAGTCCCTAGAAATTTGCGCGAAAAACGTCAAAATTCCACGTTTTTTATATAGAACGTGGGTCCTATTATAATTTTAACGCGCAATGGGCGTCGAGACGCTTATTTTGATGCGCGGCACGCGACAATATCTCAACAAATTTTTTTATGTTTTTGTATGTAGTATGCAAATACGTCGCAGCTTAGGTGCATTCGGGCCTACTGAACGATAGGTGGTGGGGGAAATATCCTGATTTTTTCGTGAATTTAGGCGATAATCGTGTTTTTTCTTTTGCAGGTACGTGCGGGGACGTCGGGCAAGGGTGAACCAGCCACGCGATTTGCAGAAACACGCCAGATGGACGGGACAGAGCGAAAAAACGCGCGAAAAACGACCAAACTCAGAGGAAAAACCCAATTTTTCAACGATTTTTCTATGACAGGTGCACCGATGAACGGGCTCCACGGATAGAGCGCGGCGAGCCGCTTCCAACGATATAGCGCACGGCTATGGTCACTCAAGTATGGAGTCAAGAAAAATGTTTCCAAATTTTCACCTAATTAAGAAAATGCGAATTTTCAAAAATGAAAATTCGCGCTAAACCGGCGCAACGCACCACAAACAACGGTCTAAACACAATACCAATCAATTTTAAAAAATAAATTTTGAAAATAAAAATAATGTAAAAATCTACAAAAATATTCTAAGTCCCTAGAAATTTGCGCGAAAAACGTCAAAATTCCACGTTTTTTATATAGAACGTGGGTCCTATTATAATTTTAACGCGCAATGGGCGTCGAGACGCTTATTTTGATGCGCGGCACGCGACAATATCTCAACAAATTTTTTTATGTTTTTGTATGTAGTATGCAAATACGTCGCAGCTTAGGTGCATTCGGGCCTACTGAACGATAGGTGGTGGGGGAAATATCCTGATTTTTTCGTGAATTTAGGCGATAATCGTGTTTTTTCTTTTGCAGGTACGTGCGGGGACGTCGGGCAAGGGTGAACCAGCCACGCGATTTGCAGAAACACGCCAGATGGACGGGACAGAGCGAAAAAACGCGCGAAAAACGACCAAACTCAGAGGAAAAACCCAATTTTTCAACGATTTTTCTATGACAGGTGCACCGATGAACGGGCTCCACGGATAGAGCGCGGCGAGCCGCTTCCAACGATATAGCGCACGGCTATGGTCACTCAAGTATGGAGTCAAGAAAAATGTTTCCAAATTTTCACCTAATTAAGAAAATGCGAATTTTCAAAAATGAAAATTCGCGCTAAACCGGCGCAACGCACCACAAACAACGGTCTAAACACAATACCAATCAATTTTAAAAAATAAATTTTGAAAATAAAAATAATGTAAAAATCTACAAAAATATTCTAAGTCCCTAGAAATTTGCGCGAAAAACGTCAAAATTCCACGTTTTTTATATAGAACGTGGGTCCTATTATAATTTTAACGCGCAATGGGCGTCGAGACGCTTATTTTGATGCGCGGCACGCGACAATATCTCAACAAATTTTTTTATGTTTTTGTATGTAGTATGCAAATACGTCGCAGCTTAGGTGCATTCGGGCCTACTGAACGATAGGTGGTGGGGGAAATATCCTGATTTTTTTCGTGAATTTAGGCGATAATCGTGTTTTTTCTTTTGCAGGTACGTGCGGGGACGTCGGGCAAGGGTGAACCAGCCACGCGATTTGCAGAAACACGCCAGATGGACGGGACAGAGCGAAAAAACGCGCGAAAAACGACCAAACTCAGAGGAAAAACCCAATTTTTCAACGATTTTTCTATGACAGGTGCACCGATGAACGGGCTCCACGGATAGAGCGCGGCGAGCCGCTTCCAACGATATAGCGCACGGCTATGGTCACTCAAGTATGGAGTCAAGAAAAATGTTTCCAAATTTTCACCTAATTAAGAAAATGCGAATTTTCAAAAATGAAAATTCGCGCTAAACCGGCGCAACGCACCACAAACAACGGTCTAAACACAATACCAATCAATTTTAAAAAATAAATTTTGAAAATAAAAATAATGTAAAAATCTACAAAAATATTCTAAGTCCCTAGAAATTTGCGCGAAAAACGTCAAAATTCCACGTTTTTTATATAGAACGTGGGTCCTATTATAATTTTAACGCGCAATGGGCGTCGAGACGCTTATTTTGATGCGCGGCACGCGACAATATCTCAACAAATTTTTTTATGTTTTTGTATGTAGTATGCAAATACGTCGCAGCTTAGGTGCATTCGGGCCTACTGAACGATAGGTGGTGGGGGAAATATCCTGATTTTTTCGTGAATTTAGGCGATAATCGTGTTTTTTCTTTTGCAGGTACGTGCGGGGACGTCGGGCAAGGGTGAACCAGCCACGCGATTTGCAGAAACACGCCAGATGGACGGGACAGAGCGAAAAAACGCGCGAAAAACGACCAAACTCAGAGGAAAAACCCAATTTTTCAACGATTTTTCTATGACAGGTGCACCGATGAACGGGCTCCACGGATAGAGCGCGGCGAGCCGCTTCCAACGATATAGCGCACGGCTATGGTCACTCAAGTATGGAGTCAAGAAAAATGTTTCCAAATTTTCACCTAATTAAGAAAATGCGAATTTTCAAAAATGAAAATTCGCGCTAAACCGGCGCAACGCACCACAAACAACGGTCTAAACACAATACCAATCAATTTTAAAAAATAAATTTTGAAAATAAAAATAATGTAAAAATCTACAAAAATATTCTAAGTCCCTAGAAATTTGCGCGAAAAACGTCAAAATTCCACGTTTTTTATATAGAACGTGGGTCCTATTATAATTTTAACGCGCAATGGGCGTCGAGACGCTTATTTTGATGCGCGGCACGCGACAATATCTCAACAAATTTTTTTATGTTTTTGTATGTAGTATGCAAATACGTCGCAGCTTAGGTGCATTCGGGCCTACTGAACGATAGGTGGTGGGGGAAATATCCTGATTTTTTCGTGAATTTAGGCGATAATCGTGTTTTTTCTTTTGCAGGTACGTGCGGGGACGTCGGGCAAGGGTGAACCAGCCACGCGATTTGCAGAAACACGCCAGATGGACGGGACAGAGCGAAAAAACGCGCGAAAAACGACCAAACTCAGAGGAAAAACCCAATTTTTCAACGATTTTTCTATGACAGGTGCACCGATGAACGGGCTCCACGGATAGAGCGCGGCGAGCCGCTTCCAACGATATAGCGCACGGCTATGGTCACTCAAGTATGGAGTCAAGAAAAATGTTTCCAAATTTTCACCTAATTAAGAAAATGCGAATTTTCAAAAATGAAAATTCGCGCTAAACCGGCGCAACGCACCACAAACAACGGTCTAAACACAATACCAATCAATTTTAAAAAATAAATTTTGAAAATAAAAATAATGTAAAAATCTACAAAAATATTCTAAGTCCCTAGAAATTTGCGCGAAAAACGTCAAAATTCCACGTTTTTTATATAGAACGTGGGTCCTATTATAATTTTAACGCGCAATGGGCGTCGAGACGCTTATTTTGATGCGCGGCACGCGACAATATCTCAACAAATTTTTTTATGTTTTTGTATGTAGTATGCAAATACGTCGCAGCTTAGGTGCATTCGGGCCTACTGAACGATAGGTGGTGGGGGAAATATCCTGATTTTTTTCGTGAATTTAGGCGATAATCGTGTTTTTTCTTTTGCAGGTACGTGCGGGGACGTCGGGCAAGGGTGAACCAGCCACGCGATTTGCAGAAACACGCCAGATGGACGGGACAGAGCGAAAAAACGCGCGAAAAACGACCAAACTCAGAGGAAAAACCCAATTTTTCAACGATTTTTCTATGACAGGTGCACCGATGAACGGGCTCCACGGATAGAGCGCGGCGAGCCGCTTCCAACGATATAGCGCACGGCTATGGTCACTCAAGTATGGAGTCAAGAAAAATGTTTCCAAATTTTCACCTAATTAAGAAAATGCGAATTTTCAAAAATGAAAATTCGCGCTAAACCGGCGCAACGCACCACAAACAACGGTCTAAACACAATACCAATCAATTTTAAAAAATAAATTTTGAAAATAAAAATAATGTAAAAATCTACAAAAATATTCTAAGTCCCTAGAAATTTGCGCGAAAAACGTCAAAATTCCACGTTTTTTATATAGAACGTGGGTCCTATTATAATTTTAACGCGCAATGGGCGTCGAGACGCTTATTTTGATGCGCGGCACGCGACAATATCTCAACAAATTTTTTTATGTTTTTGTATGTAGTATGCAAATACGTCGCAGCTTAGGTGCATTCGGGCCTACTGAACGATAGGTGGTGGGGGAAATATCCTGATTTTTTCGTGAATTTAGGCGATAATCGTGTTTTTTCTTTTGCAGGTACGTGCGGGGACGTCGGGCAAGGGTGAACCAGCCACGCGATTTGCAGAAACACGCCAGATGGACGGGACAGAGCGAAAAAACGCGCGAAAAACGACCAAACTCAGAGGAAAAACCCAATTTTTCAACGATTTTTCTATGACAGGTGCACCGATGAACGGGCTCCACGGATAGAGCGCGGCGAGCCGCTTCCAACGATATAGCGCACGGCTATGGTCACTCAAGTATGGAGTCAAGAAAAATGTTTCCAAATTTTCACCTAATTAAGAAAATGCGAATTTTCAAAAATGAAAATTCGCGCTAAACCGGCGCAACGCACCACAAACAACGGTCTAAACACAATACCAATCAATTTTAAAAAATAAATTTTGAAAATAAAAATAATGTAAAAATCTACAAAAATATTCTAAGTCCCTAGAAATTTGCGCGAAAAACGTCAAAATTCCACGTTTTTTATATAGAACGTGGGTCCTATTATAATTTTAACGCGCAATGGGCGTCGAGACGCTTATTTTGATGCGCGGCACGCGACAATATCTCAACAAATTTTTTTATGTTTTTGTATGTAGTATGCAAATACGTCGCAGCTTAGGTGCATTCGGGCCTACTGAACGATAGGTGGTGGGGGAAATATCCTGATTTTTTCGTGAATTTAGGCGATAATCGTGTTTTTTCTTTTGCAGGTACGTGCGGGGACGTCGGGCAAGGGTGAACCAGCCACGCGATTTGCAGAAACACGCCAGATGGACGGGACAGAGCGAAAAAACGCGCGAAAAACGACCAAACTCAGAGGAAAAACCCAATTTTTCAACGATTTTTCTATGACAGGTGCACCGATGAACGGGCTCCACGGATAGAGCGCGGCGAGCCGCTTCCAACGATATAGCGCACGGCTATGGTCACTCAAGTATGGAGTCAAGAAAAATGTTTCCAAATTTTCACCTAATTAAGAAAATGCGAATTTTCAAAAATGAAAATTCGCGCTAAACCGGCGCAACGCACCACAAACAACGGTCTAAACACAATACCAATCAATTTTAAAAAATAAATTTTGAAAATAAAAATAATGTAAAAATCTACAAAAATATTCTAAGTCCCTAGAAATTTGCGCGAAAAACGTCAAAATTCCACGTTTTTTATATAGAACGTGGGTCCTATTATAATTTTAACGCGCAATGGGCGTCGAGACGCTTATTTTGATGCGCGGCACGCGACAATATCTCAACAAATTTTTTTATGTTTTTGTATGTAGTATGCAAATACGTCGCAGCTTAGGTGCATTCGGGCCTACTGAACGATAGGTGGTGGGGGAAATATCCTGATTTTTTCGTGAATTTAGGCGATAATCGTGTTTTTTCTTTTGCAGGTACGTGCGGGGACGTCGGGCAAGGGTGAACCAGCCACGCGATTTGCAGAAACACGCCAGATGGACGGGACAGAGCGAAAAAACGCGCGAAAAACGACCAAACTCAGAGGAAAAACCCAATTTTTCAACGATTTTTCTATGACAGGTGCACCGATGAACGGGCTCCACGGATAGAGCGCGGCGAGCCGCTTCCAACGATATAGCGCACGGCTATGGTCACTCAAGTATGGAGTCAAGAAAAATGTTTCCAAATTTTCACCTAATTAAGAAAATGCGAATTTTCAAAAATGAAAATTCGCGCTAAACCGGCGCAACGCACCACAAACAACGGTCTAAACACAATACCAATCAATTTTAAAAAATAAATTTTGAAAATAAAAATAATGTAAAAATCTACAAAAATATTCTAAGTCCCTAGAAATTTGCGCGAAAAACGTCAAAATTCCACGTTTTTTATATAGAACGTGGGTCCTATTATAATTTTAACGCGCAATGGGCGTCGAGACGCTTATTTTGATGCGCGGCACGCGACAATATCTCAACAAATTTTTTTATGTTTTTGTATGTAGTATGCAAATACGTCGCAGCTTAGGTGCATTCGGGCCTACTGAACGATAGGTGGTGGGGGAAATATCCTGATTTTTTCGTGAATTTAGGCGATAATCGTGTTTTTTCTTTTGCAGGTACGTGCGGGGACGTCGGGCAAGGGTGAACCAGCCACGCGATTTGCAGAAACACGCCAGATGGACGGGACAGAGCGAAAAAACGCGCGAAAAACGACCAAACTCAGAGGAAAAACCCAATTTTTCAACGATTTTTCTATGACAGGTGCACCGATGAACGGGCTCCACGGATAGAGCGCGGCGAGCCGCTTCCAACGATATAGCGCACGGCTATGGTCACTCAAGTATGGAGTCAAGAAAAATGTTTCCAAATTTTCACCTAATTAAGAAAATGCGAATTTTCAAAAATGAAAATTCGCGCTAAACCGGCGCAACGCACCACAAACAACGGTCTAAACACAATACCAATCAATTTTAAAAAATAAATTTTGAAAATAAAAATAATGTAAAAATCTACAAAAATATTCTAAGTCCCTAGAAATTTGCGCGAAAAACGTCAAAATTCCACGTTTTTTATATAGAACGTGGGTCCTATTATAATTTTAACGCGCAATGGGCGTCGAGACGCTTATTTTGATGCGCGGCACGCGACAATATCTCAACAAATTTTTTTATGTTTTTGTATGTAGTATGCAAATACGTCGCAGCTTAGGTGCATTCGGGCCTACTGAACGATAGGTGGTGGGGGAAATATCCTGATTTTTTCGTGAATTTAGGCGATAATCGTGTTTTTTCTTTTGCAGGTACGTGCGGGGACGTCGGGCAAGGGTGAACCAGCCACGCGATTTGCAGAAACACGCCAGATGGACGGGACAGAGCGAAAAAACGCGCGAAAAACGACCAAACTCAGAGGAAAAACCCAATTTTTCAACGATTTTTCTATGACAGGTGCACCGATGAACGGGCTCCACGGATAGAGCGCGGCGAGCCGCTTCCAACGATATAGCGCACGGCTATGGTCACTCAAGTATGGAGTCAAGAAAAATGTTTCCAAATTTTCACCTAATTAAGAAAATGCGAATTTTCAAAAATGAAAATTCGCGCTAAACCGGCGCAACGCACCACAAACAACGGTCTAAACACAATACCAATCAATTTTAAAAAATAAATTTTGAAAATAAAAATAATGTAAAAATCTACAAAAATATTCTAAGTCCCTAGAAATTTGCGCGAAAAACGTCAAAATTCCACGTTTTTTATATAGAACGTGGGTCCTATTATAATTTTAACGCGCAATGGGCGTCGAGACGCTTATTTTGATGCGCGGCACGCGACAATATCTCAACAAATTTTTTTATGTTTTTGTATGTAGTATGCAAATACGTCGCAGCTTAGGTGCATTCGGGCCTACTGAACGATAGGTGGTGGGGGAAATATCCTGATTTTTTCGTGAATTTAGGCGATAATCGTGTTTTTTCTTTTGCAGGTACGTGCGGGGACGTCGGGCAAGGGTGAACCAGCCACGCGATTTGCAGAAACACGCCAGATGGACGGGACAGAGCGAAAAAACGCGCGAAAAACGACCAAACTCAGAGGAAAAACCCAATTTTTCAACGATTTTTCTATGACAGGTGCACCGATGAACGGGCTCCACGGATAGAGCGCGGCGAGCCGCTTCCAACGATATAGCGCACGGCTATGGTCACTCAAGTATGGAGTCAAGAAAAATGTTTCCAAATTTTCACCTAATTAAGAAAATGCGAATTTTCAAAAATGAAAATTCGCGCTAAACCGGCGCAACGCACCACAAACAACGGTCTAAACACAATACCAATCAATTTTAAAAAATAAATTTTGAAAATAAAAATAATGTAAAAATCTACAAAAATATTCTAAGTCCCTAGAAATTTGCGCGAAAAACGTCAAAATTCCACGTTTTTTATATAGAACGTGGGTCCTATTATAATTTTAACGCGCAATGGGCGTCGAGACGCTTATTTTGATGCGCGGCACGCGACAATATCTCAACAAATTTTTTTATGTTTTTGTATGTAGTATGCAAATACGTCGCAGCTTAGGTGCATTCGGGCCTACTGAACGATAGGTGGTGGGGGAAATATCCTGATTGTTTCGTGAATTTAGGCGATAATCGTGTTTTTTCTTTTGCAGGTACGTGCGGGGACGTCGGGCAAGGGTGAACCAGCCACGCGATTTGCAGAAACACGCCAGATGGACGGGACAGAGCGAAAAAACGCGCGAAAAACGACCAAACTCAGAGGAAAAACCCAATTTTTCAACGATTTTTCTATGACAGGTGCACCGATGAACGGGCTCCACGGATAGAGCGCGGCGAGCCGCTTCCAACGATATAGCGCACGGCTATGGTCACTCAAGTATGGAGTCAAGAAAAATGTTTCCAAATTTTCACCTAATTAAGAAAATGCGAATTTTCAAAAATGAAAATTCGCGCTAAACCGGCGCAACGCACCACAAACAACGGTCTAAACACAATACCAATCAATTTTAAAAAATAAATTTTGAAAATAAAAATAATGTAAAAATCTACAAAAATATTCTAAGTCCCTAGAAATTTGCGCGAAAAACGTCAAAATTCCACGTTTTTTATATAGAACGTGGGTCCTATTATAATTTTAACGCGCAATGGGCGTCGAGACGCTTATTTTGATGCGCGGCACGCGACAATATCTCAACAAATTTTTTTATGTTTTTGTATGTAGTATGCAAATACGTCGCAGCTTAGGTGCATTCGGGCCTACTGAACGATAGGTGGTGGGGGAAATATCCTGATTGTTTCGTGAATTTAGGCGATAATCGTGTTTTTTCTTTTGCAGGTACGTGCGGGGACGTCGGGCAAGGGTGAACCAGCCACGCGATTTGCAGAAACACGCCAGATGGACGGGACAGAGCGAAAAAACGCGCGAAAAACGACCAAACTCAGAGGAAAAACCCAATTTTTCAACGATTTTTCTATGACAGGTGCACCGATGAACGGGCTCCACGGATAGAGCGCGGCGAGCCGCTTCCAACGATATAGCGCACGGCTATGGTCACTCAAGTATGGAGTCAAGAAAAATGTTTCCAAATTTTCACCTAATTAAGAAAATGCGAATTTTCAAAAATGAAAATTCGCGCTAAACCGGCGCAACGCACCACAAACAACGGTCTAAACACAATACCAATCAATTTTAAAAAATAAATTTTGAAAATAAAAATAATGTAAAAATCTACAAAAATATTCTAAGTCCCTAGAAATTTGCGCGAAAAACGTCAAAATTCCACGTTTTTTATATAGAACGTGGGTCCTATTATAATTTTAACGCGCAATGGGCGTCGAGACGCTTATTTTGATGCGCGGCACGCGACAATATCTCAACAAATTTTTTTATGTTTTTGTATGTAGTATGCAAATACGTCGCAGCTTAGGTGCATTCGGGCCTACTGAACGATAGGTGGTGGGGGAAATATCCTGATTTTTTCGTGAATTTAGGCGATAATCGTGTTTTTTCTTTTGCAGGTACGTGCGGGGACGTCGGGCAAGGGTGAACCAGCCACGCGATTTGCAGAAACACGCCAGATGGACGGGACAGAGCGAAAAAACGCGCGAAAAACGACCAAACTCAGAGGAAAAACCCAATTTTTCAACGATTTTTCTATGACAGGTGCACCGATGAACGGGCTCCACGGATAGAGCGCGGCGAGCCGCTTCCAACGATATAGCGCACGGCTATGGTCACTCAAGTATGGAGTCAAGAAAAATGTTTCCAAATTTTCACCTAATTAAGAAAATGCGAATTTTCAAAAATGAAAATTCGCGCTAAACCGGCGCAACGCACCACAAACAACGGTCTAAACACAATACCAATCAATTTTAAAAAATAAATTTTGAAAATAAAAATAATGTAAAAATCTACAAAAATATTCTAAGTCCCTAGAAATTTGCGCGAAAAACGTCAAAATTCCACGTTTTTTATATAGAACGTGGGTCCTATTATAATTTTAACGCGCAATGGGCGTCGAGACGCTTATTTTGATGCGCGGCACGCGACAATATCTCAACAAATTTTTTTATGTTTTTGTATGTAGTATGCAAATACGTCGCAGCTTAGGTGCATTCGGGCCTACTGAACGATAGGTGGTGGGGGAAATATCCTGATTTTTTTCGTGAATTTAGGCGATAATCGTGTTTTTTCTTTTGCAGGTACGTGCGGGGACGTCGGGCAAGGGTGAACCAGCCACGCGATTTGCAGAAACACGCCAGATGGACGGGACAGAGCGAAAAAACGCGCGAAAAACGACCAAACTCAGAGGAAAAACCCAATTTTTCAACGATTTTTCTATGACAGGTGCACCGATGAACGGGCTCCACGGATAGAGCGCGGCGAGCCGCTTCCAACGATATAGCGCACGGCTATGGTCACTCAAGTATGGAGTCAAGAAAAATGTTTCCAAATTTTCACCTAATTAAGAAAATGCGAATTTTCAAAAATGAAAATTCGCGCTAAACCGGCGCAACGCACCACAAACAACGGTCTAAACACAATACCAATCAATTTTAAAAAATAAATTTTGAAAATAAAAATAATGTAAAAATCTACAAAAATATTCTAAGTCCCTAGAAATTTGCGCGAAAAACGTCAAAATTCCACGTTTTTTATATAGAACGTGGGTCCTATTATAATTTTAACGCGCAATGGGCGTCGAGACGCTTATTTTGATGCGCGGCACGCGACAATATCTCAACAAATTTTTTTATGTTTTTGTATGTAGTATGCAAATACGTCGCAGCTTAGGTGCATTCGGGCCTACTGAACGATAGGTGGTGGGGGAAATATCCTGATTTTTTCGTGAATTTAGGCGATAATCGTGTTTTTTCTTTTGCAGGTACGTGCGGGGACGTCGGGCAAGGGTGAACCAGCCACGCGATTTGCAGAAACACGCCAGATGGACGGGACAGAGCGAAAAAACGCGCGAAAAACGACCAAACTCAGAGGAAAAACCCAATTTTTCAACGATTTTTCTATGACAGGTGCACCGATGAACGGGCTCCACGGATAGAGCGCGGCGAGCCGCTTCCAACGATATAGCGCACGGCTATGGTCACTCAAGTATGGAGTCAAGAAAAATGTTTCCAAATTTTCACCTAATTAAGAAAATGCGAATTTTCAAAAATGAAAATTCGCGCTAAACCGGCGCAACGCACCACAAACAACGGTCTAAACACAATACCAATCAATTTTAAAAAATAAATTTTGAAAATAAAAATAATGTAAAAATCTACAAAAATATTCTAAGTCCCTAGAAATTTGCGCGAAAAACGTCAAAATTCCACGTTTTTTATATAGAACGTGGGTCCTATTATAATTTTAACGCGCAATGGGCGTCGAGACGCTTATTTTGATGCGCGGCACGCGACAATATCTCAACAAATTTTTTTATGTTTTTGTATGTAGTATGCAAATACGTCGCAGCTTAGGTGCATTCGGGCCTACTGAACGATAGGTGGTGGGGGAAATATCCTGATTTTTTCGTGAATTTAGGCGATAATCGTGTTTTTTCTTTTGCAGGTACGTGCGGGGACGTCGGGCAAGGGTGAACCAGCCACGCGATTTGCAGAAACACGCCAGATGGACGGGACAGAGCGAAAAAACGCGCGAAAAACGACCAAACTCAGAGGAAAAACCCAATTTTTCAACGATTTTTCTATGACAGGTGCACCGATGAACGGGCTCCACGGATAGAGCGCGGCGAGCCGCTTCCAACGATATAGCGCACGGCTATGGTCACTCAAGTATGGAGTCAAGAAAAATGTTTCCAAATTTTCACCTAATTAAGAAAATGCGAATTTTCAAAAATGAAAATTCGCGCTAAACCGGCGCAACGCACCACAAACAACGGTCTAAACACAATACCAATCAATTTTAAAAAATAAATTTTGAAAATAAAAATAATGTAAAAATCTACAAAAATATTCTAAGTCCCTAGAAATTTGCGCGAAAAACGTCAAAATTCCACGTTTTTTATATAGAACGTGGGTCCTATTATAATTTTAACGCGCAATGGGCGTCGAGACGCTTATTTTGATGCGCGGCACGCGACAATATCTCAACAAATTTTTTTATGTTTTTGTATGGTTAGGTTAGGTTTTTTTTTTTTTTTTTTTTCTAAACGGTACCACAGTGTCCCTCAGCCAGGATGCCGAGTAGTTGGTTTTACAATTTTCATGATTTACATTTTATGTTTCAAAAAAAAAAGACTAACTATTTATCACATATTTATCTTTACCAAATTACGCAAATTAAAACTGTTATGATTATTTTACTTTATCTGTTTTTAAACTAATTTTAGCTTTGAATACTTAAGTACAAGCATCTTAACAATTTAAGTATTTTTAAATTTTTGTTTACCAAGGTTTTAATACTTCTTTAAATTGTACAAATATTTACTTATTCCTACAGACACAATACATGTGCATAATTAATAATATTTGACACCTGGAATCTAATACTAATTTTAATTGTTTAACTTAAATGGTAGGGTACTTATTTTACTTTTTTGTTTTTGTGGTTTTTGCATTTTATTTTTAACTTAAAATTATTAATTCTATTTTACTGTTTTTTACATGTGCTATTTATGAAGTTTTTGCTGGTTGTATTATATATACATCAATATATAAATGCCAACAAGGCTTATCTAACTTATATTTTAATTTTATACGTATTTGGTTAGGTTAGGTTAGGTTAGGTTAGGTTAGGTTAGGTTAGGTTAGGTTAGGTTAGGTTAGGTTAGGTTAGGTTAGGTTAGGTTAGGTTAGGTTAGGTTAGGTTAGGTTAGGTTAGGTTAGGTTAGGTTAGGTTAGGTTAGGTTAGGTTAGGTTAGGTTAGGTTAGGTTAGGTTAGGTTAGGTTAGGTTAGGTTAGGTTAGGTTAGGTTAGGTTAGGTTAGGTTAGGTTTTTTTTTTTTTTTTTTTTTTTTTTTTTTTTTTTTTTATTAATACCATTTTCCCCTGGCGTTACCAGGCAAAGTTTTCAACACAACTCTTTCGTACCAGTTCTCGCTTTTATGCCTCTCGCACTTTCGTTCTTCATACTGTATCTTTCTTTCGTCCATCCGCTTGCTTTCTTAATTTACATTTACTTTACTTATATTTCTTATCTTTGTTTATTTATTTTGGGATGAAATACAAGGGTTTACATTTATTTAAGTTTTACATATATAAATACATTTCTTTCTTATCTACTAACTATTTTCAATGGACACAATATTATATAACTATATTAAATTACATAATTGTGCTTCCTTATTGTTACTTATTTTTATTTGCTACTGTCTTAACTATTTTTATACAATACTCTAGAAATTTATCTCTTACATGTTTATCCTCTATTATTATTGCCAAATTTTCTACATTTATACATTTATCTATTTCCATTTCTAAATTGAACCTTTCTCTTCCAAATCTGGGGCAGCTAGTTATAACATGGTGGACACTCTCCTCTACCTCGGGGTCGCATGGGCACGACGGACTCTCCTTACACTTGAATCGGTGCAAGTATGAGGAGAACCCGCCGTGTCCTGTGAAAAGCTGGACTATAGTGGGGCTTAGGTTTATCAGTTTTAAGAGACGGTGTGCCTGTATCGCATTTGGGAAGAAGCTTTTAGTAACTACGCCTTGTGATGCTTGTGTGTAGCGTCTGTTCCATTCGCAGAGCGAGTCTCGTCTGATTTCTCGCTTTGCGAATGAGACAGGACAGTTGTCATATTTCGCTTTAACCTTCAAGTGCAGCGCTGCACTCTTCGCCAACTCGTCGGCTCTCTCATTTCCCTCCATCCCTACGTGAGCCTTAATCCAGAATAATTTTACTATTTTGTTCAGATTATTGAGTCGGGTTATGTCTTCTCTAATCTGGGCTGCGAGGGGATGGGGGGAAGTCAGATTAGTCACCGTTTCGAGGGCGGAGCGTGAATCGCTGAAGATGCTGCAACTTGGTTGCTGCCTCTTAAGCGCTTCTTTCGTGGCTGCCGATAGTGCAAGCAGCTCTGCTTGGTAGACGGTGCAGCATTCATCCAGCCTCAGTTTACGGGAACTGATTTCGTTGGTGCCGATTCTGATGGATAGTGCGGCGCCAACTTTTCCTTCAATTTTACTTCCATCCGTGAAGATGTTTAGGTGGGTGTCGAGGTTCTGGTTCAATGCTGCTCCGTCCTCCACGCAGGCGAATCGTAGTTCCGTCTGCAGTGCTGGGTGTGGCATGGCTGCGTATGGCACTGGTACCTCAATCTCTCGGTCTCCTATTACTTGCTGGGTGTGACCTTTCTTTACTCTATAAAGCAAGGCTGCTTCCCGGATTCTAATGTCCAGCGGAAGCAGCCCAGCAAGTAATAGCGCCGAGTTGAGTGAGACTGTTTTGTGGGCCTTTACGATCTTCTGCGCAAAACCACGCTGCACCGTGTCGAGCTCCTTCCTTATGCACAGCTTTGCTGTGGCGGGTGCCCATGCGCTGGCCGCATACATTATCGTGGGCTCCACCACAGCGGTGTATATCGTCCTAATTATTTCTGGCTGTAGGCCCCAGCTCACTTTAGCCGCTCGGGACAACTGGTTGTAGAACCTTAGCGCCTTGCGGCAGACGTTCGCGGCATGCGAGTTAAAGGTAAGTTTGTCATCGATGGTGAGACCGAGCAGTTTGATCTCTTTTGACAAGCCAATGTCGATCCCGTTCATGCTAAGGCGCGGGGAGTCATACTTAAGTTTGCGCGTGATCACCATAGCCATGGTCTTGTGAGGCGCAAACTTCAGTTTGTTACGGATTCCCCACGCCCGAACATGCTCGAGTGCGGCATTGGCCTGTCTTTCGATCTCAAGCGCCGTCTGACCATCGAAGACAAGCACCACGTCGTCCGCGAACGCCTGCACGTAGTCTCCTCTGAGCTCTAAGTCCTTCAGGAGAGGGTCCAGGAGTAAATTCCACAGGATGGGGCCACCTATTGATCCTTGCACGCATCCTTTTTCCGTGTGCTTAGCGTACTCCTCTCCAGCGTATCGGACCTTAACTCTTCGGTTACGGAGATAGCTGTCGATCAACCGTCTCAAGTTGATCGGACACTTCTCCTCCGCCAGTCGGACTCTGATGGCTGGCCACCATGCGCTATCGAAGGCCCCCTCTATATCCAGCGACACTAGCGTCAACATCTTCTTCTCATCGAGCTTCGTGTTGATGTGTCGTATTAGGTTATAGAGGGCGTCTTCGGTGCTCTTCTGGGGCATGAATCCGTACTGGCGTAGGCTTATCCTTGGAACTAAATGGAACTTGATTCGGTTGATCAACATCTTCTCGAAGATTTTCCCTAGCACTGGGAGGAGCCCGATAGGCCTGTACGACTTGGGGGTGGTGTAGGTATCTTTTCCGGGTTTACGTAGTACTATTACTGTGGCCTCCTTCCAGGGATCTGGGAAATGTGCGTGCTCTAAGCATTTGTTGGTGAGTGCCAGGAACATTGCTGGGTCGTTTGCAATGGCCTCTGCGCATATATCGACGGTGAAACCGTCTGCTCCGGGGGCTTTCTTCGGGTTGAAGGCATTTATCGCAGCTTTAAGTTCAGTCGCTGTGAACGGTGGGTCGCAGGGCTCAGCTTGTTGTCCACTGTTTACGATCTCTGCTTCGGCTCTTAGTCTGCGATGTTCGGTGTTGTCGCTTTCTGTAAGGTCCTCTGGATAGAATGCATCCGCAAGTGCCTTCACAGAGCCTTTTGCGTCCAACACCCTGCCCTCAATCTGGAGTGGCTCATCCTCTACTCTTTTCCTAGTCCTACCTATCACTCTGTACACACCTTCCCACACTCCTTCCCTATCCTGCCTACTACAGAAGTCTCTCCAGCTCTGTACCCTTGCCTTTTCCGCCTCCAACTCATATTCTTCTTTCTTTTTCAGGTATTCTTCGACTACTCTTGCTCTTCGGACTGGTGCGGTGCCCTTGATTCTTCTCTTCCTGGTGGCGACTTCCCGCTTCAACTGCGCGAGCTCTTCGGACCACCACGGGATGGTAAGTATTTGTGTGTGTTTTTTGGCTGGTATGGTGTGTGTGCATGCGTGTGTGATTGCTTGTGTGTATGTGTGTATGAATGTTTCTATTTGTTGTGTGTTGTGTGTGTGCTCTACTTCTGTGAGTGTGAGTTGGTGGTCTGCTTTGAATTGGTCCAATTTCTCATGAAATTGGGCCCAATTTGCTTTCTTTGTGTTGTAGAGTCGGGTTGTGCGTGTGATTTGTGTCCCGTGTGCTTTGTGTAGCTGTATGTTATATGTGATGCAATTGTGGTCCGAGCTCGTCATGCCCTCGATGACGGTCCATCCTTCCACCAGGGTGAGCATGTCCTCTGAGCAAACTGTGACATCTACGTGGCTGGTGTATCTCCGGTCACCTCTCACCGTGTCAAAGGTTGGTGTTGAGCCATCATTGAGCACCTGTAGCCCATGCTCATCGAAGAACTTCATCAGGTCCTCCCCTCTGGAGTTGGTCCTGACGCTTCCCCACCAGATGTTCCAGGAGTTTGCGTCGCCTCCAATGATCAGCCTGACTGGTCCTAGCTCGTTGACTACCTTGGTTAGGTGGTCCAAATATGGTTCCAGGGGCTGATCACCTTCCAGGTATACGGAGACCAGATTGATCTTCCAGGCAGTTGTTTGGATCCCCAGTACGGCGATGTTTTTGGTGGTGAGCAGCGGGTATTGTATGACGTCTAATGTGGAGTCTAAGACAGCTATCGCCGCCTTCACCATCTCGCCCTGTTCTAAGTTCTGGTACTGGTAGATCCTGGCACCTGAATATCCCTTCATTTGCCTTTGCGACCCCACATATGGTTCTTGTAGGAGGAGGACTGCTGCCTTGGATCTTGTGGCTTCGATAAAGATCTCGTCTGTCGCCAACCGCTGCTTTCTTAGGTTTGCTTGTATGATCTTGTAAAGGACGCCCTCAGCAATACGCCACGGTGGATCTCGCAAGTGCCTCCCACTTGCGCCTCACCGGGCATTCATTGCTAAAGGCGCCATGATCAATTTTTACAGCCTTGTTCTTTACGCAGTTGACGCAGCTGGGGGTGGCTTCGCTCAACCAGTCGGGGCACTCCGGCTTAAGGTGCGCTCCACCGCAGTGACTGCACACATCGACTGCCTCGGTGCAGAACCGCCGCCCATGTCCGTACCCTAGACAGCGCGAACATTGTACTAGGGGGGACTGGTCGGCGACTCTGATCCTCTGCACGTCGATGTATACAGTCCCCGCGTTTGTGAGGCACTGCCACAGTCGGGGCGATACCTTGATGACAACGTGGGAGATGAGCGGGTTCCTCGCTTTGCGGCGGAAGCGTACTTCCATGCGGTCGTCTTCGCCGCTCACTCCCTTCAACAGATGTCCATTCTGTGTGCGGATGGCTTTGATGATGTCCTCATCCGTGTGGCACTGTAGGACTCCGTAGAGGATAACAAGCGGGTCTTTGTTCTTGATATCCTCTATGTTGAGCTGTCCTTCCCCTTCCGCTATCCTTTTCTTGACCTTCCTCAGTTCTTCCTCGTTTTGGCAACCTACTATTATCTTCCTATCTTTAGCTTTCCTGATTTTATCAATCTTCGTCCCTTCTTCCGCTGCATTCACTACCTTCCTTATCCTTTCATACACCTGGTCCCCTGTCTCGTGGTCATCCTTTGAGGATATTATGATGGAGTGCATGGCGATGTTTTCTGGAGGCTGTTTCGGAGAGCCCGCGGTTACGCTCGCGTAGGTCAACCGCTCTTGGACCTCCTGATGCCTCTCGATAGCTTCTTTGAGCTTCTCCATCCTCTCATTGCTCTCTTCTATAAGCTGGGCATGCTTCGCCATCTTCTCCAATAGCATGGACTCTTCCCTTCCTCTGTTTTCTTTCCCCTTTTCTTTTTCCTTTTCCTCCTCCGGCTCCTTGGTCACTTCCTTGCTTCCTTTTCCTTTCACGCTCTCACCCTCTTTTACAAGCTGGTAGAGCCTGTCAATTGCGATGGTCACCTCGGTCTTTATTTCCGTCTTTAGGTTTCTGGCGCTTCCGAGGTTGACCTTGGCTTTTGTGAGGCACGCTTTTGCTTCCGCAAGCCTATCAGCGTACTTCACTTTCCCCATCGGTGACCTCTCGGCAGCTTCCGCTGAGCTTTTCTGTGCCATCGCTTTGCTGTCAAAAGCGAGCCCAGTCTTTGGCTTCGGCTTGCTGGTCGCCGGTGCCGGAGCTTTCTTGGGGGAGTTTGCTAGCTTTGGCTTTGCTTCGGGAGAGCGGGATGTCGACGCAGTTGCAGCTTTTCCGGTCTCCCACTCGCCTATGCTGCGCCTAACCTTGGAGGTGGTCGCCGTCTCGGATGTTCCTGCCATCGAGGGACTAGCTTTTTGCGTCTGGGCCGGGGATTTACGGTCGATATCGACCGTGACGTTAAGGGCTTTGCTGGGAGGGGGGGTACGAATTCCGAACATTTTCGGTTTTTACGCCAGGGGCACGTCAATAAAACAGTGTATATATCGCTAATTAAATTAAAATGTAAATTTGTAAAAGTTGTATAAGTGTAAATATGTATATTAGTTTAAAGTAAATTTGTCTTATTCTAATATTTTTCTTTTGTTTTTTCAGATGCTGCTTGCAGGTGCCGACGGTGAAAAGAGGAGCTACTTCACCGCTAACCCAGGTAAGTGTAAGAAAAACTTTTAATTAGTGCCGGTGTCAATGACTCTACCTAGAGTCCGTCTCAAAATAGTGGCAAAACTGCCAACAGTTAAAAGAAACCGCGTCAGAGTGAGCTTTAGTAAAGAAAGTCACGAAAAACTTACAAATAATTTTGACTCTATGTAGAGTCAACTTCCTGGTCAATACCTTAAAACTGATTTACCCAAACCTAACACTAAAATCCGCGTCCAATTTGGAGCTTCCGTTCTCAAAAAAGCTGGACCTCAAAATTTTCCGTTGAGGGGGGGGGGGTAATGTTTGGGGGGGGGGTAATAAGACTAACAATTACTAAAGGGTTGTGTATCTAACTACTGTTAGATACTCAAAGTGACGTTAAAATTTTGAAATTCCTAACGGTTTGGGAGATACAAGCCTTTTTCTGTATTTGCAGTTGACCTACAATCAATTAAATTAATAACTCGAAATTTTTTAACATTAACACAACCTAAAATTTTTACCAAATAAACTACTAATAGGGGGCTACAATCTAAGCTAAAAATATATATATGTTATCGATCTAAATATTTAGATATAAATTAAAGAAGTCCAAGTCCAACTGCACGAAAACTAAAATGTTTGTTACAGAGCAGCCACTTAACTTTTCTCCAATTTGAAAGTGCCTCCGGGGTCCTCTTCGTGTTCCGCTGCAGATGGCGGTGTCAAATGGAGCCGCGCGGCCCCGGATCAACGACCTCGTGGCCACGTGGTACTTGTTTTTTTGGCTTTTATTCCGTGCCCATGCACGGAAGAAGTCGGCGAAAGGTGCCAACTTGTAGAGCTCCTGAAGGGCTTCTTGGGGGTATAACAAAATATACGGGTCCCCGCAGCAAATCTTGAGTAAATTCACTTTTTCACTCACAAAACTGGTTTTTCACGGATATTTCCGTGAAAAATGCACTGATCACCACGCGGTTTTCACTACGGTGTGCGCCGTGACAATGCGCTTCTTTTGATGTATCACACGGGTATTTTTGTGCACTTTTACTATTTTTGGCGAATTTTTGCCGCGGTTGGACTCCAATTCGTGGCGCTTCCGAGGGCGGTTGGAGCGCGAATGGTTAGGTTAGGTTAGGTTAGGTTAGGTTAGGTTAGGTTAGGTTAGGTTAGGTTAGGTTTTTTTTTTTTTTTTTTTTTGAAATTACCGTTTCTAAACGGTACCACAGTGTCCCTCAGCCAGGATGCCGAGTAGTTGGTTTTACAATTTTCATGATTTACATTTTATGTTTCAAAAAAAAAGACTAACTATTTATCACATATTTATCTTTACCAAATTACGCAAATTAAAACTGTTATGATTATTTAACTTTATCTGTTTTTAAACTTATTTTAGCTTTGAATACTTAAGTACAAGCATCTTAACAATTTAAGTATTTTTAAATTTTTGTTTACCAAGGTTTTAATACTTCTTTAAATTGTACAAATATTTACTTATTCCTACAGACACAATACATGTGCATAATTAATAATATTTGACACCTGGAATCTAATACTAATTTTAATTGTTTAACTTAAATGGTAGGGTACTTATTTTACTTTTTTGTTTTTGTGGTTTTTGCATTTTATTTTTAACTTAAAATTATTAATTCTATTTTACTGTTTTTTACATGTGCTATTTATGAAGTTTTTGCTGGTTGTATTATATATACATCAATATATAAATGCCAACAAGGCTTATCTAACTTATATTTTAATTTTATACGTATTTTAATGTTTTTTACTATTTTACAGTTGAAGGCCAAAGTTCTTTTTTGTTTTATGCCCGAGACTTTTCTCACCGAGTGCTTGTTATTGTTTCGCTTTTCAGGGGTAAGCGGCCGACCATGGTCAACATGGCCAAGACAGTTTACTTGGACAGCTACTTTTGTGGCTCTTCGGTGACGGCGCCTTTTTGCGCTTATAGCTTTGCCAGGGGCCACTTTAGCAGTGATAGGCTATGGTGGCCCTAGCCAGTGCGTCCCACTTCCTCCTGATTGCACACTCAGGACTGAAGGCGCTATGATCTGCCTTATCAGCCTTGGCGTGCAGGCAGTTGCAGCAGGAAGGAGTCGCACCGGCGAGCCAGTCAGCACACTCCGTCCTCATGTGGGGCCCCCCACAGTGGCTGCATTTGACGATGGTCTCCGTGCAGAACCGTCGCCCATGGCCATAGCCGAGACACAGCGAGCATTGCACAAGTGGTGACTGGTCAGCCACTTTTACTCGCTGGAGGTCTATGACGACGGTTTCTGCATGGACCAGACGCTGCCATACTGCAGGGGACACCCTCATGATTACGTGCTGTGTCTGATTATTTCTGGTGCTTTTCTTATACACAATGTCTATTTTATTTACTGTTTGGTCTAAATCTTTTAATAATTTGCTATTCTGTTTCCAGATGGAATTTAGTATGTCCTGGTCTGTGTTAAAGGTGAACACATTTTTGAGGATCACCAATGGGTTCTTATTTTTAACCTCTTCTACGGTCAGGTACTCTTCCGCACTCTTTAGTCTTTCCTTTACTTGCTGTCTTTCCTCCTCTGTTTTACATCCCACAATCACTTTTCTATCCTTTGCTTTCCGGATCTTTTCTATGGCTATTCCTCCTTCCTTTGCTTTAATCGTATCTCTTATCTTTTTCATGACTTCATCACCTTTATCTTGGTCATCCTTCGACGTAACTACGACTGAGTAAAGCGCGGTGTGCTCAGGGAACTGCCTCCCAGGATGCGCCGCTGCTACACTCGCGTACGTCTGCTTTTCCATTCTTTCCTGCTGTGATTCTATCTTCTCCTGTAACTTTTCCATCTTAATACTGTTCTCACGTATGAGCTTTGCATGCTCTTCCAGTTTCTCTATAAGGTCTTTTTCTTCCTTTCCCTTCTCCGTCTTTTCCTCTTTCTCTGGCTCTTTTTGTTTCTCCGGTTTGGTCATCTTCTTTTCTCCTGATTCTTTTTCACTTTCCGATTCTTTAACTAACTGATACAATCTCTCAATTGCGTGCAGTACCTCAGTTTTTATCTCTGTCTTGATATTTCTAGAGTTCCCCATATTCACCTTTGCTTTCGTAAGACAAGCCTTTGCTTCGGCTAGTCGACTGGTGTATTTGGGCTGTGCCGGTGGACTTCTCACAGCCTCCATCGGTACCTTCACACCCACTTTACTTCCTTGCGAAGGTACTTTTTTCGGCTTTGGGAGTTCCACCGGCGCAGATTTCTTCGGAGTGGTTGGAGTGAGTGAGTCTGTTTTGCCAGACTCCCACTCTCCGATGCTTCTCCGGACGCTTGACGTTGACGGCCTGTCACTTTCCTGCACAGCTGGTGGTGTAGTTGAGGTTCTTCTGGGGAGCTCGTTCGAAGTTTGTCTGCTCTTGGCAGGAGTGCGGAAGCCGAACATATTGTAAAGAGGTTAGAGGGACACGTGTAAAGATAATCTAAGGTAAATTTGTAAAAGTAGTATAGAGAAAATTATTTTTGTCAATTTGTATATAATATTTTTATTGTCTATCTTATAGCTAACTAATACTAACAAAAACTGTGTTCTCGACAGAGACAGATTCTAAATCTGTTTTCTTAAGGACGTAACCACCCCTATAGAGGTGGGATATGTCAATTTTTTACGATTTATGAAATTATAAAGTCAAATCTTAAGGGACGATACTTAGATGTTTATTTATTAGTTACGCAAAAGGCCTATATTTACACAATGCGAAATCCGAAAACCGTATTCTGATATGTGCTTTAGTTTAGAAGTTGGGTTAGGTTAGGTTAGGTTAGGTTAGGTTAGGTTAGGTTAGGTTAGGTTAGGTTAGGTTAGGTTAGGTTAGGTTAGGTTAGGTTAGGTTAGGTTAGGTTAGGTTAGGTTAGGTTAGGTTAGGTTAGGTTAGGTTAGGTTAGGTTAGGTTAGGTTAGGTTAGGTTAGGTTAGGTTAGGTTAGGTTTTTTTTTTTTTTTTTTTTTTGAAATTACCGTTTCTAAACGGTACCACAGTGTCCCTCAGCCAGGATGCCGAGTACTTGGTTTTACAATTTTCATGATTTACATTTTATGTTTCAAAAAAAAGACTAACTATTTATCACATATTTATCTTTACCAAATTACGCAAATTAAAACTGTTATGATTATTTAACTTTATCTGTTTTTAAACTTATTTTAGCTTTGAATACTTAAGTACAAGCATCTTAACAATTTAAGTATTTTTAAATTTTTGTTTACCAAGGTTTTAATACTTCTTTAAATTGTACAAATATTTACTTATTCCTACAGACACAATACATGTGCATAATTAATAATATTTGACACCTGGAATCTAATACTAATTTTAATTGTTTAACTTAAATGGTAGGGTACTTATTTTACTTTTTTTGTTTTTGTGGTTTTTGCATTTTATTTTTAACTTAAAATTATTAATTCTATTTTACTGTTTTTTACATGTGCTATTTATGAAGTTTTTGCTGGTTGTATTATATATACATCAATATATAAATGCCAACAAGGCTTATCTAACTTATATTTTAATTTTATACGTATTTTAATGTTTTTTACTATTTTACAGTTGAAGGCCAAAGTTCTTTTTTGTTTTATGCCCGAGACTTTTCTCACCGAGTGCTTGTTATTGTTTCGCTTTTCAGGGGTAAGCGGCCGACCATGGTCAACATGGCCAAGACAGTTTACTTGGACAGCTACTTTTGTGGCTCTTCGGTGACGGCGCCTTTTTGCGCTTATAGCTTTGCCAGGGGCCACTTTAGCAGTGATAGGCTATGGTGGCCCTAGCCAGTGCGTCCCACTTCCTCCTGATTGCACACTCAGGACTGAAGGCGCTATGATCTGCCTTATCAGCCTTGGCGTGCAGGCAGTTGCAGCAGGAAGGAGTCGCACCGGCGAGCCAGTCAGCACACTCCGTCCTCATGTGGGGCCCCCCACAGTGGCTGCATTTGACGATGGTCTCCGTGCAGAACCGTCGCCCATGGCCATAGCCGAGACACAGCGAGCATTGCACAAGTGGTGACTGGTCAGCCACTTTTACTCGCTGGAGGTCTATGACGACGGTTTCTGCATGGACCAGACGCTGCCATACTGCAGGGGACACCCTCATGATTACGTGCTGTGTCTGATTATTTCTGGTGCTTTTCTTATACACAATGTCTATTTTATTTACTGTTTGGTCTAAATCTTTTAATAATTTGCTATTCTGTTTCCAGATGGAATTTAGTATGTCCTGGTCTGTGTTAAAGGTGAACACATTTTTGAGGATCACCAATGGGTTCTTATTTTTAACCTCTTCTACGGTCAGGTACTCTTCCGCACTCTTTAGTCTTTCCTTTACTTGCTGTCTTTCCTCCTCTGTTTTACATCCCACAATCACTTTTCTATCCTTTGCTTTCCGGATCTTTTCTATGGCTATTCCTCCTTCCTTTGCTTTAATCGTATCTCTTATCTTTTTCATGACTTCATCACCTTTATCTTGGTCATCCTTCGACGTAACTACGACTGAGTAAAGCGCGGTGTGCTCAGGGAACTGCCTCCCAGGATGCGCCGCTGCTACACTCGCGTACGTCTGCTTTTCCATTCTTTCCTGCTGTGATTCTATCTTCTCCTGTAACTTTTCCATCTTAATACTGTTCTCACGTATGAGCTTTGCATGCTCTTCCAGTTTCTCTATAAGGTCTTTTTCTTCCTTTCCCTTCTCCGTCTTTTCCTCTTTCTCTGGCTCTTTTTGTTTCTCCGGTTTGGTCATCTTCTTTTCTCCTGATTCTTTTTCACTTTCCGATTCTTTAACTAACTGATACAATCTCTCAATTGCGTGCAGTACCTCAGTTTTTATCTCTGTCTTGATATTTCTAGAGTTCCCCATATTCACCTTTGCTTTCGTAAGACAAGCCTTTGCTTCGGCCAGTCGACTGGTGTATTTGGGCTGTGCCGGTGGACTTCTCATAGCCTCCATCGGTACCTTCACACCCACTTTACTTCCTTGCGAAGGTACTTTTTTCGGCTTTGGGAGTTCCACCGGCGCAGATTTCTTCGGAGTGGTTGGAGTGAGTGAGTCTGTTTTGCCAGACTCCCACTCTCCGATACTTCTCCGGACGCTTGACGTTGACGGCCTGTCACTTTCCTGCACAGCTGGTGGTGTAGTTGAGGTTCTTCTGGGGAGCTCGTTCGAAGTTTGTCTGCTCTTGGCAGGAGTGCGGAAGCCGAACATATTGTAAAGAGGTTAGAGGGACACGTGTAAAGATAATCTAAGGTAAATTTGTAAAAGTAGTATAGAGAAAATTATTTTTGTCAATTTGTATATAATATTTTTATTGTCTATCTTATAGCTAACTAATACTAACAAAAACTGTGTTCTCGACAGAGACAGATTCTAAATCTGTTTTCTTAAGGACGTAACCACCCCTATAGAGGTGGGATATGTCAATTTTTTACGATTTATGAAATTATAAAGTCAAATCTTAAGGGACGATACTTAGATGTTTATTTATTAGTTACGCAAAAGGCCTATATTTACACAATGCGAAATCCGAAAACCGTATTCTGATATCGTCGCCGTAGAGCGAAAAGTCACTAACTCGCTTTTTGGCCTTTTGAGATACGGGGCTTTGAAGTTTTACAAAAGAAAAAAAATCATAACTTCTTTTTAGTATAAGATATTTCATATTTTAAGGTCTCATTTCTTAGAAAAAGTATGAAAGATTATGTTAAAATTACAAAAATAAATAAAAGGTTCATTTTTTTCAGAGATTATGATGAAAAACTAAATTAGTTATTTTTTCCCCTAAAATATTTTACCACAGTTTTAGTTATTGAGTTGTAAAATGGAGATGGTGAGTTTTCGCCCACATTTTGGAAGATAATAACTTCATTTAGTTAGAATGAAACTATGGTTTTGGAGGTTGAAAAGGTGTTTCAATAAAATACCTAACTACTATTTTTTAATTTCAGTTAATTTTATTAGATTATGAAGACGAACAAATGAGTATTTAAAAAACAGTATCAATATCTCTAAGTTTTATATAAAAAAAACATACCTTCCATACAAAAACAGACCAAAATAAGCACCACACTCACTTCTGACATGATCTTCAGAAAAAGCTAGTGTTAAATGACATTTTAAGCAAATCAAAAGGCTAATCAAATGTTTAATTTTAATAAAATTCTGGACCTATGCTACGTCTTCACCTTGCTCTGTTACATCTGGTTCCAATAGCCCATCGACCACGTCTTTGCTGGTAGGTAGAGACTTATAGCAGTTCTTGGGGAATGGTCCCTTTATGGTAAAGACCAATAAGATCTTTTTTTGCCTCTGAAATCAGAAAAGGAGTGGAGTGGGCCATCGGGATATTGATTGTTTTTGATTGAGCTATCAATTCGCTTTTTCTTCCTTCACTTTCTTCCGTTTCCTGCCCTTCTTCTGGTTCTGTTTCGAGGAACCACATTTTCATGTTTTTGAGGCACGTCGAGTTCGGAGTACATCCCTTCATGAGTGTGGTGGAGCTTGGCTGTGCCAGGGGATCGCTTTTTTTTTTTAGGGGATCAGGGGACTGGGGCGTTTGATTTTCGGCCACATAATCTTCTTTCCGTCATTGTCCTTGCTTGTGTTTTTGACGAACTTTTCATTTGTAGCTTTTACATCAGGCATTTTCATCGTGGCTTGATTCCTTGACTACATAAAGAGGCATTCCCGGTGTCTCTTCGATCGAGCGCGACGCATGATTGACTTCCAATCAATCATCTAGTAGACCCTTGTATGTCTTTGCTGTTATTCGGTGGCGCTATGCATCGAATCCATGTGTGTGTGGCCGCTCTCTGGGTGTTTCTGCTCTAATACATCCAGATGTGAATCGGGTCTTTGAATTGGTTGAGCCAGGAGTGCTTTAGTTTAGAAGTTATTAAGGTTTAAAGGTGACTTTCCCTATGAAAATCCACTCTTCTTACCCTAGTAACTTCAATATGGGAGGGTGGGCGGTTGATTTTTGAAAATGCGAATTTTCAAAAATGAAAATTCGCGCTAAACCGGCGCAACGCACCACAAACAACGGTCTAAACACAATACCAATCAATTTTAAAAAATAAATTTTGAAAATAAAAATAATGTAAAAATCTACAAAAATATTCTAAGTCCCTAGAAAATTGCGCGAAAAACGTCAAAATTCCACGTTTTTTATATAGAACGTGGGTCCTATTATAATTTTAACGCGCAATGGGCGTCGAGACGCTTATTTTGATGCGCGGCACGCGACAATATCTCAACAAAATTTTTTATGTTTTTGTATGTAGTATGCAAATACGTCGCAGCTTAGGTGCATTCGGGCCTACTGAACGATAGGTGGTGGGACGAACTTTCCTGATTTTTTCGTGAATTTTGTCGATAATCGTGTTTTTTCTTTTGCAGGTACGTGCGGGGACGTCGGGCAAGGGTGAACCAGCCACGCGATTTGCAGAAACACGCCAGATGGACGGGACAGAGCGAAAAAACGCGCGAAAAACGACCAAAATCAGAGGAAAAACCCAATTTTTCAACGATTTTTCTATGACAGGTGCACCGATGAACGGGCTCCACGGATAGAGCGCGGCGAGCCGCTTCCAACGATATAGCGCACGGCTATGGTCACTCAAGTATGGAGTCAAGAAAAATGTTTCCAAATTTTCACCTAATTAAGAAAATGCGAATTTTCAAAAATGAAAATTCGCGCTAAACCGGCGCAACGCACCACAAACAACGGTCTAAACACAATACCAATCAATTTTAAAAAATAAATTTTGAAAATAAAAATAATGTAAAAATCTACAAAAATATTCTAAGTCCCTAGAAAATTGCGCGAAAAACGTCAAAATTCCACGTTTTTTATATAGAACGTGGGTCCTATTATAATTTTAACGCGCAATGGGCGTCGAGACGCTTATTTTGATGCGCGGCACGCGACAATATCTCAACAAAATTTTTTATGTTTTTGTATGTAGTATGCAAATACGTCGCAGCTTAGGTGCATTCGGGCCTGGGTTAGGTTAGGTTAGGTTAGGTTAGGTTAGGTTAGGTTAGGTTAGGTTAGGTTAGGTTAGGTTAGGTTAGGTTAGGTTAGGTTAGGTTAGGTTAGGTTAGGTTAGGTTAGGTTAGGTTAGGTTAGGTTAGGTTAGGTTAGGTTAGGTTAGGTTAGGTTAGGTTAGGTTAGGTTAGGTTAGGTTAGGTTAGGTTAGGTTAGGTTAGGTTAGGTTAGGTTAGGTTAGGTTAGGTTAGGTTAGGTTAGGTTAGGTTAGGTTAGGTTAGGTTAGGTTAGGTTAGGTTAGGTTAGGTTAGGTTAGGTTAGGTTAGGTTAGGTTAGGTTAGGTTAGGTTAGGTTAGGTTTTTTTTTTTTTTTTTTTTTTGAAATTACCGTTTCTAAACGGTACCACAGTGTCCCTCAGCCAGGATGCCGAGTACTTGGTTTTACAATTTTCATGATTTACATTTTATGTTTCAAAAAAAAGACTAACTATTTATCACATATTTATCTTTACCAAATTACGCAAATTAAAACTGTTATGATTATTTAACTTTATCTGTTTTTAAACTTATTTTAGCTTTGAATACTTAAGTACAAGCATCTTAACAATTTAAGTATTTTTAAATTTTTGTTTACCAAGGTTTTAATACTTCTTTAAATTGTACAAATATTTACTTATTCCTACAGACACAATACATGTGCATAATTAATAATATTTGACACCTGGAATCTAATACTAATTTTAATTGTTTAACTTAAATGGTAGGGTACTTATTTTACTTTTTTTGTTTTTGTGGTTTTTGCATTTTATTTTTAACTTAAAATTATTAATTCTATTTTACTGTTTTTTACATGTGCTATTTATGAAGTTTTTGCTGGTTGTATTATATATACATCAATATATAAATGCCAACAAGGCTTATCTAACTTATATTTTAATTTTATACGTATTTTAATGTTTTTTACTATTTTACAGTTGAAGGCCAAAGTTTTTTGTTTTATGCCCGAGACTTTTCTCACCGAGTGCTTTTTATTGTTTCGCTTTTCAGGGGTAAGCGGCCGACCATGGTCAACATGGCCAAGACAGTTTACTTGGACAGCTACTTTTGTGGCTCTTCGGTGGCGGCGCCTTTTTGCGCTTATAGCTTTGCCAGGGGCCACTTTAGCAGTGGTAGGCTATGGTGGCCCTAGCCAGTGCGTCCCACTTCCTCCTGATTGCACACTCAGGACTGAAGGCGCTATGATCTGCCTTATCAGCCTTGGCGTGCAGGCAGTTGCAGCAGGAAGGAGTCGCACCGGCGAGCCAGTCGGCACACTCCGTCCTCATGTGGGGCCCCCCACAGTGGCTGCATTTGACGATGGTCTCCGTGCAGAACCGTCGCCCATGGCCATAGCCGAGACACAGCGAGCATTGCACAAGTGGTGACTGGTCAGCCACTTTTACTCGCTGGAGGTCTATGACGACGGTTTCTGCATGGACCAGACGCTGCCATACTGCAGGGGACACCCTCATGATTACGTGCTGTGTCTGATTATTTCTTGTGTTTTTCTTATACACAATGTCTATTTTATTTGCTGTTTGGTCTAAATCTTTTAACAATTTACTATTTTGTTTCCAGATGGAATTTATTATATCCTGGTCTGTGTTAAAGGTGAACACATTTTTGAGGATCACCAATGGGTTCTTGTTTTTAACCTCTTCTACTGTCAGGTACTCTTCCGCACTCTTTAGTCTTTCCTTTACTTGCTGTCTTTCCTCCTCTGTTTTACATCCCACAATCACTTTTCTATCCTTTGCCTTCCGGATCTTTTCTATGGCTATTCCTCCTTCCTTTGCTTTAATCGTATCTCTTATCTTTTTCATGACTTCATCACCTTTATCTTGGTCATCCTTCGACGTAACTACGACTGAGTAAAGCGCGGTGTGCTCAGGGAACTGCCTCCCAGGATGCGCCGCTGCTACACTCGCGTACGTCTGCTTTTCCATTCTTTCCTGCTGTGATTCTATCTTCTCCTGTAACTTTTCCATCTTAATACTGTTCTCACGTATGAGCTTTGCATGCTCTTCCAGTTTCTCTATAAGGTCTTTTTCTTCCTTTCCCTTCTCCGTCTTTTCCTCTTTCTCTGGCTCTTTTTGTTTCTCCGGTTTAGTCATCTTCTTTTCTCCTGATTCTTTTTCACTTTCCGATTCTTTAACTAACTGATACAATCTCTCAATTGCGTGTAGTACCTCAGTTTTTATCTCTGTCTTAATATTTCTAGAGTTCCCCATATTCATCTTTGCTTTTGTAAGACAAGCCTTTGCCTCGGCCAGTCGACTGGTGTATTTGGGCTGTGCCGGTGGACTTCTCACAGCCTCCATCGGTACCTTCACACCCACTTTACTTCCTTGCGAAGGTACTTTTTTCGGCTTTGGGAGTTCCACCGGCGCAGATTTCTTCGGAGTGGTTGGAGTGAGTGAGTCTGTTTTGCCAGACTCCCACTCTCCGATGCTTCTCCGGACGCTTGACGTTGACGGCCTGTCACTTTCCTGCACAGCTGGTGGTGTAGTTGAGGTTCTTCTGGGGAGCTCGTTCGAAGTTTGTCTGCTCTTGGCAGGAGTGCGGAAGCCGAACATATTGTAAAGAGGTTAGAGGGACACGTGTAAAGATAATCTAAGGTAAATTTGTAAAAGTAGTATAGAGAAAATTATTTTTGTCAATTTGTATATAATATTTTTATTGTCTATCTTATAGCTAACTAATACTAACAAAAACTGTGTTCTCGACAGAGACAGATTCTAAATCTGTTTTCTTAAGGACGTAACCACCCCTATAGAGGTGGGATATGTCAATTTTTTACGATTTATGAAATTATAAAGTCAAATCTTAAGGGACGATACTTAGATGTTTATTTATTAGTTACGCAAAAGGCCTATATTTACACAATGCGAAATCCGAAAACCGTATTCTGATATGTGCTTTAGTTTAGAAGTTATTAAGGTTTAAAGGTGACTTTCCCTATGAAAATCCACTCTTCTTACCCTAGTAACTTCAATATGGGAGGGTGGGCGGTCGATTTTTTCGTGAATTTTGTCGATAATCGTGTTTTTTCTTTTGCAGGTACGTGCGGGGACGTCGGGCAAGGGTGAACCAGCCACGCGATTTGCAGAAACACGCCAGATGGACGGGACAGAGCGAAAAAACGCGCGAAAAACGACCAAAATCAGAGGAAAAACCCAATTTTTCAACGATTTTTCTATGACAGGTGCACCGATGAACGGGCTCCACGGATAGAGCGCGGCGAGCCGCTTCCAACGATATAGCGCACGGCTATGGTCACTCAAGTATGGAGTCAAGAAAAATGTTTCCAAATTTTCACCTAATTAAGAAAATGCGAATTTTCAAAAATGAAAATTCGCGCTAAACCGGCGCAACGCACCACAAACAACGGTCTAAACACAATACCAATCAATTTTAAAAAATAAATTTTGAAAATAAAAATAATGTAAAAATCTACAAAAATATTCTAAGTCCCTAGAAAATTGCGCGAAAAACGTCAAAATTCCACGTTTTTTATATAGAACGTGGGTCCTATTATAATTTTAACGCGCAATGGGCGTCGAGACGCTTATTTTGATGCGCGGCACGCGACAATATCTCAACAAAATTTTTTATGTTTTTGTATGTAGTATGCAAATACGTCGCAGCTTAGGTGCATTCGGGCCTACTGAACGATAGGTGGTGGGACGAACTTTCCTGATTTTTTCGTGAATTTTGTCGATAATCGTGTTTTTTCTTTTGCAGGTACGTGCGGGGACGTCGGGCAAGGGTGAACCAGCCACGCGATTTGCAGAAACACGCCAGATGGACGGGACAGAGCGAAAAAACGCGCGAAAAACGACCAAAATCAGAGGAAAAACCCAATTTTTCAACGATTTTTCTATGACAGGTGCACCGATGAACGGGCTCCACGGATAGAGCGCGGCGAGCCGCTTCCAACGATATAGCGCACGGCTATGGTCACTCAAGTATGGAGTCAAGAAAAATGTTTCCAAATTTTCACCTAATTAAGAAAATGCGAATTTTCAAAAATGAAAATTCGCGCTAAACCGGCGCAACGCACCACAAACAACGGTCTAAACACAATACCAATCAATTTTAAAAAATAAATTTTGAAAATAAAAATATAAATAATGTAAAAATATTCTAAGTCCCTAGAAAATTGCGCGAAAAACGTCAAAATTCCACGTTTTTTATATAGAACGTGGGTCCTATTATAATTTTAACGCGCAATGGGCGTCGAGACGCTTATTTTGATGTGCGGCACGCGACAATATCTCAACAAAATTTTTTATGTTTTTGTATGGTTAGGTTAGGTTAGGTTAGGTTAGGTTAGGTTAGGTTAGGTTAGGTTAGGTTAGGTTAGGTTAGGTTAGGTTAGGTTAGGTTAGGTTAGGTTAGGTTAGGTTAGGTTAGGTTAGGTTAGGTTAGGTTAGGTTAGGTTAGGTTAGGTTAGGTTAGGTTAGGTTAGGTTAGGTTAGGTTAGGTTAGGTTAGGTTAGGTTAGGTTAGGTTAGGTTAGGTTAGGTTAGGTTAGGTTAGGTTAGGTTAGGTTAGGTTAGGTTAGGTTAGGTTAGGTTAGGTTAGGTTAGGTTAGGTTAGGTTAGGTTAGGTTAGGTTAGGTTAGGTTAGGTTAGGTTAGGTTAGGTTAGGTTAGGTTAGGTTAGGTTAGGTTAGGTTAGGTTAGGTTAGGTTAGGTTAGGTTAGGTTAGGTTAGGTTAGGTTAGGTTAGGTTAGGTTAGGTTAGGTTAGGTTAGGTTAGGTTAGGTTAGGTTAGGTTAGGTTAGGTTAGGTTAGGTTAGGTTAGGTTAGGTTAGGTTAGGTTAGGTTAGGTTAGGTTAGGTTAGGTTAGGTTAGGTTAGGTTAGGTTAGGTTAGGTTAGGTTAGGTTAGGTTAGGTTAGGTTAGGTTAGGTTAGGTTAGGTTAGGTTAGGTTAGGTTAGGTTAGGTTAGGTTAGGTTAGGTTAGGTTAGGTTAGGTTAGGTTAGGTTAGGTTAGGTTAGGTTAGGTTAGGTTAGGTTAGGTTAGGTTAGGTTAGGTTAGGTTAGGTTAGGTTAGGTTAGGTTAGGTTAGGTTAGGTTAGGTTAGGTTAGGTTAGGTTAGGTTAGGTTAGGTTAGGTTAGGTTAGGTTAGGTTAGGTTAGGTTAGGTTAGGTTAGGTTAGGTTAGGTTAGGTTAGGTTAGGTTAGGTTAGGTTAGGTTAGGTTAGGTTAGGTTAGGTTAGGTTAGGTTAGGTTAGGTTAGGTTAGGTTAGGTTAGGTTAGGTTAGGTTAGGTTAGGTTAGGTTAGGTTAGGTTAGGTTAGGTTAGGTTAGGTTAGGTTAGGTTAGGTTAGGTTAGGTTAGGTTAGGTTAGGTTAGGTTAGGTTAGGTTAGGTTAGGTTAGGTTAGGTTAGGTTAGGTTAGGTTAGGTTAGGTTAGGTTAGGTTAGGTTAGGTTAGGTTAGGTTAGGTTAGGTTAGGTTAGGTTAGGTTAGGTTAGGTTAGGTTAGGTTAGGTTAGGTTAGGTTAGGTTAGGTTAGGTTAGGTTAGGTTAGGTTAGGTTAGGTTAGGTTAGGTTAGGTTAGGTTAGGTTAGGTTAGGTTAGGTTAGGTTAGGTTAGGTTAGGTTAGGTTAGGTTAGGTTAGGTTAGGTTAGGTTAGGTTAGGTTAGGTTAGGTTAGGTTAGGTTAGGTTAGGTTAGGTTAGGTTAGGTTAGGTTAGGTTAGGTTAGGTTAGGTTAGGTTAGGTTAGGTTAGGTTAGGTTAGGTTAGGTTAGGTTAGGTTAGGTTAGGTTAGGTTAGGTTAGGTTAGGTTAGGTTAGGTTAGGTTAGGTTAGGTTAGGTTAGGTTAGGTTAGGTTAGGTTAGGTTAGGTTAGGTTAGGTTAGGTTAGGTTAGGTTAGGTTAGGTTAGGTTAGGTTAGGTTAGGTTAGGTTAGGTTAGGTTAGGTTAGGTTAGGTTAGGTTAGGTTAGGTTAGGTTAGGTTAGGTTAGGTTAGGTTAGGTTAGGTTAGGTTAGGTTAGGTTAGGTTAGGTTAGGTTAGGTTAGGTTAGGTTAGGTTAGGTTAGGTTAGGTTAGGTTAGGTTAGGTTAGGTTAGGTTAGGTTAGGTTAGGTTAGGTTAGGTTAGGTTAGGTTAGGTTAGGTTAGGTTAGGTTAGGTTAGGTTAGGTTAGGTTAGGTTAGGTTAGGTTAGGTTAGGTTAGGTTAGGTTAGGTTAGGTTAGGTTAGGTTAGGTTAGGTTAGGTTAGGTTAGGTTAGGTTAGGTTAGGTTAGGTTAGGTTAGGTTAGGTTAGGTTAGGTTAGGTTAGGTTAGGTTAGGTTAGGTTAGGTTAGGTTAGGTTAGGTTAGGTTAGGTTAGGTTAGGTTAGGTTAGGTTAGGTTAGGTTAGGTTAGGTTAGGTTAGGTTAGGTTAGGTTAGGTTAGGTTAGGTTAGGTTAGGTTAGGTTAGGTTAGGTTAGGTTAGGTTAGGTTAGGTTAGGTTAGGTTAGGTTAGGTTAGGTTAGGTTAGGTTAGGTTAGGTTAGGTTAGGTTAGGTTAGGTTAGGTTAGGTTAGGTTAGGTTAGGTTAGGTTAGGTTAGGTTAGGTTAGGTTAGGTTAGGTTAGGTTAGGTTAGGTTAGGTTAGGTTAGGTTAGGTTAGGTTAGGTTAGGTTAGGTTAGGTTAGGTTAGGTTAGGTTAGGTTAGGTTAGGTTAGGTTAGGTTAGGTTAGGTTAGGTTAGGTTAGGTTAGGTTAGGTTAGGTTAGGTTAGGTTAGGTTAGGTTAGGTTAGGTTAGGTTAGGTTAGGTTAGGTTAGGTTAGGTTAGGTTAGGTTAGGTTAGGTTAGGTTAGGTTAGGTTAGGTTAGGTTAGGTTAGGTTAGGTTAGGTTAGGTTAGGTTAGGTTAGGTTAGGTTAGGTTAGGTTAGGTTAGGTTAGGTTAGGTTAGGTTAGGTTAGGTTAGGTTAGGTTAGGTTAGGTTAGGTTAGGTTAGGTTAGGTTAGGTTAGGTTAGGTTAGGTTAGGTTAGGTTAGGTTAGGTTAGGTTAGGTTAGGTTAGGTTAGGTTAGGTTAGGTTAGGTTAGGTTAGGTTAGGTTAGGTTAGGTTAGGTTAGGTTAGGTTAGGTTAGGTTAGGTTAGGTTAGGTTAGGTTAGGTTAGGTTAGGTTAGGTTAGGTTAGGTTAGGTTAGGTTAGGTTAGGTTAGGTTAGGTTAGGTTAGGTTAGGTTAGGTTAGGTTAGGTTAGGTTAGGTTAGGTTAGGTTAGGTTAGGTTAGGTTAGGTTAGGTTAGGTTAGGTTAGGTTAGGTTAGGTTAGGTTAGGTTAGGTTAGGTTAGGTTAGGTTAGGTTAGGTTAGGTTAGGTTAGGTTAGGTTAGGTTAGGTTAGGTTAGGTTAGGTTAGGTTAGGTTAGGTTAGGTTAGGTTAGGTTAGGTTAGGTTAGGTTAGGTTAGGTTAGGTTAGGTTAGGTTAGGTTAGGTTAGGTTAGGTTAGGTTAGGTTAGGTTAGGTTAGGTTAGGTTAGGTTAGGTTAGGTTAGGTTAGGTTAGGTTAGGTTAGGTTAGGTTAGGTTAGGTTAGGTTAGGTTAGGTTAGGTTAGGTTAGGTTAGGTTAGGTTAGGTTAGGTTAGGTTAGGTTAGGTTAGGTTAGGTTAGGTTAGGTTAGGTTAGGTTAGGTTAGGTTAGGTTAGGTTAGGTTAGGTTAGGTTAGGTTAGGTTAGGTTAGGTTAGGTTAGGTTAGGTTAGGTTAGGTTAGGTTAGGTTAGGTTAGGTTAGGTTAGGTTAGGTTAGGTTAGGTTAGGTTAGGTTAGGTTAGGTTAGGTTAGGTTAGGTTAGGTTAGGTTAGGTTAGGTTAGGTTAGGTTAGGTTAGGTTAGGTTAGGTTAGGTTAGGTTAGGTTAGGTTAGGTTAGGTTAGGTTAGGTTAGGTTAGGTTAGGTTAGGTTAGGTTAGGTTAGGTTAGGTTAGGTTAGGTTAGGTTAGGTTAGGTTAGGTTAGGTTAGGTTAGGTTAGGTTAGGTTAGGTTAGGTTAGGTTAGGTTAGGTTAGGTTAGGTTAGGTTAGGTTAGGTTAGGTTAGGTTAGGTTAGGTTAGGTTAGGTTAGGTTAGGTTAGGTTAGGTTAGGTTAGGTTAGGTTAGGTTAGGTTAGGTTAGGTTAGGTTAGGTTAGGTTAGGTTAGGTTAGGTTAGGTTAGGTTAGGTTAGGTTAGGTTAGGTTAGGTTAGGTTAGGTTAGGTTAGGTTAGGTTAGGTTAGGTTAGGTTAGGTTAGGTTAGGTTAGGTTAGGTTAGGTTAGGTTAGGTTAGGTTAGGTTAGGTTAGGTTAGGTTAGGTTAGGTTAGGTTAGGTTAGGTTAGGTTAGGTTAGGTTAGGTTAGGTTAGGTTAGGTTAGGTTAGGTTAGGTTAGGTTAGGTTAGGTTAGGTTAGGTTAGGTTAGGTTAGGTTAGGTTAGGTTAGGTTAGGTTAGGTTAGGTTAGGTTAGGTTTTTTTTTTTTTTTTTTTTTTTTTTTTTTTGAAATTACCGTTTCTAAACGGTACCACAGTGTCCCTCAGCCAGGATGCCGAGTAGTTGGTTTTACAATTTTCATGATTTACATTTTATGTTTCAAAAAAAAAGACTAACTATTTATCACATATTTATCTTTACCAAATTACGCAAATTAAAACTGTTATGATTATTTAACTTTATCTGTTTTTAAACTTATTTTAGCTTTGAATACTTAAGTACAAGCATCTTAACAATTTAAGTATTTTTAAATTTTTGTTTACCAAGGTTTTAATACTTCTTTAAATTGTACAAATATTTACTTATTCCTACAGACACAATACATGTGCATAATTAATAATATTTGACACCTGGAATCTAATACTAATTTTAATTGTTTAACTTAAATGGTAGGGTACTTATTTTACTTTTTTGTTTTTGTGGTTTTTGCATTTTATTTTTAACTTAAAATTATTAATTCTATTTTACTGTTTTTTACATGTGCTATTTATGAAGTTTTTGCTGGTTGTATTATATATACATCAATATATAAATGCCAACAAGGCTTATCTAACTTATATTTTAATTTTATACGTATTTTAATGTTTTTTACTATTTTACAGTTGAAGGCCAAAGTTCTTTTTTGTTTTATGCCCGAGACTTTTCTCACCGAGTGCTTGTTATTGTTTCGCTTTTCAGGGGTAAGCGGCCGACCATGGTCAACATGGCCAAGACAGTTTACTTGGACAGCTACTTTTGTGGCTCTTCGGTGACGGCGCCTTTTTGCGCTTATAGCTTTGCCAGGGGCCACTTTAGCAGTGATAGGCTATGGTGGCCCTAGCCAGTGCGTCCCACTTCCTCCTGATTGCACACTCAGGACTGAAGGCGCTATGATCTGCCTTATCAGCCTTGGCGTGCAGGCAGTTGCAGCAGGAAGGAGTCGCACCGGCGAGCCAGTCAGCACACTCCGTCCTCATGTGGGGCCCCCCACAGTGGCTGCATTTGACGATGGTCTCCGTGCAGAACCGTCGCCCATGGCCATAGCCGAGACACAGCGAGCATTGCACAAGTGGTGACTGGTCAGCCACTTTTACTCGCTGGAGGTCTATGACGACGGTTTCTGCATGGACCAGACGCTGCCATACTGCAGGGGACACCCTCATGATTACGTGCTGTGTCTGATTATTTCTGGTGCTTTTCTTATACACAATGTCTATTTTATTTACTGTTTGGTCTAAATCTTTTAATAATTTGCTATTCTGTTTCCAGATGGAATTTAGTATGTCCTGGTCTGTGTTAAAGGTGAACACATTTTTGAGGATCACCAATGGGTTCTTATTTTTAACCTCTTCTACGGTCAGGTACTCTTCCGCACTCTTTAGTCTTTCCTTTACTTGCTGTCTTTCCTCCTCTGTTTTACATCCCACAATCACTTTTCTATCCTTTGCTTTCCGGATCTTTTCTATGGCTATTCCTCCTTCCTTTGCTTTAATCGTATCTCTTATCTTTTTCATGACTTCATCACCTTTATCTTGGTCATCCTTCGACGTAACTACGACTGAGTAAAGCGCGGTGTGCTCAGGGAACTGCCTCCCAGGATGCGCCGCTGCTACACTCGCGTACGTCTGCTTTCCTGCTGTGATTCTATCTTCTCCTGTAACTTTTCCATCTTAATACTGTTCTCACGTATGAGCTTTGCATGCTCTTCCAGTTTCTCTATAAGGTCTTTTTCTTCCTTTCCCTTCTCCGTCTTTTCCTCTTTCTCTGGCTCTTTTTGTTTCTCCGGTTTGGTCATCTTCTTTTCTCCTGATTCTTTTTCACTTTCCGATTCTTTAACTAACTGATACAATCTCTCAATTGCGTGCAGTACCTCAGTTTTTATCTCTGTCTTGATATTTCTAGAGTTCCCCATATTCACCTTTGCTTTCGTAAGACAAGCCTTTGCTTCGGCTAGTCGACTGGTGTATTTGGGCTGTGCCGGTGGACTTCTCACAGCCTCCATCGGTACCTTCACACCCACTTTACTTCCTTGCGAAGGTACTTTTTTCGGCTTTGGGAGTTCCACCGGCGCAGATTTCTTCGGAGTGGTTGGAGTGAGTGAGTCTGTTTTGCCAGACTCCCACTCTCCGATACTTCTCCGGACGCTTGACGTTGACGGCCTGTCACTTTCCTGCACAGCTGGTGGTGTAGTTGAGGTTCTTCTGGGGAGCTCGTTCGAAGTTTGTCTGCTCTTGGCAGGAGTGCGGAAGCCGAACATATTGTAAAGAGGTTAGAGGGACACGTGTAAAGATAATCTAAGGTAAATTTGTAAAAGTAGTATAGAGAAAATTATTTTTGTCAATTTGTATATAATATTTTTATTGTCTATCTTATAGCTAACTAATACTAACAAAAACTGTGTTCTCGACAGAGACAGATTCTAAATCTGTTTTCTTAAGGACGTAACCACCCCTATAGAGGTGGGATATGTCAATTTTTTACGATTTATGAAATTATAAAGTCAAATCTTAAGGGACGATACTTAGATGTTTATTTATTAGTTACGCAAAAGGCCTATATTTACACAATGCGAAATCCGAAAACCGTATTCTGATATGTGCTTTAGTTTAGAAGTTATTAAGGTTTAAAGGTGACTTTCCCTATGAAAATCCACTCTTCTTACCCTAGTAACTTCAATATGGGAGGGTGGGCGGGCGATTTTTTCGTGAATTTTGTCGATAATCGTGTTTTTTCTTTTGCAGGTACGTGCGGGGACGTCGGGCAAGGGTGAACCAGCCACGCGATTTGCAGAAACACGCCAGATGGACGGGACAGAGCGAAAAAACGCGCGAAAAACGACCAAAATCAGAGGAAAAACCCAATTTTTCAACGATTTTTCTATGACAGGTGCACCGATGAACGGGCTCCACGGATAGAGCGCGGCGAGCCGCTTCCAACGATATAGCGCACGGCTATGGTCACTCAAGTATGGAGTCAAGAAAAATGTTTCCAAATTTTCACCTAATTAAGAAAATGCGAATTTTCAAAAATGAAAATTCGCGCTAAACCGGCGCAACGCACCACAAACAACGGTCTAAACACAATACCAATCAATTTTAAAAAATAAATTTTGAAAATATAAATAAAAATAATGTAAAAATATTCTAAGTCCCTAGAAAATTGCGCGAAAAACGTCAAAATTCCACGTTTTTTATATAGAACGTGGGTCCTATTATAATTTTAACGCGCAATGGGCGTCGAGACGCTTATTTTGATGTGCGGCACGCGACAATATCTCAACAAAATTTTTTATGTTTTTGTATGGTTAGGTTAGGTTAGGTTAGGTTAGGTTAGGTTAGGTTAGGTTAGGTTAGGTTAGGTTAGGTTAGGTTAGGTTAGGTTAGGTTAGGTTAGGTTAGGTTAGGTTAGGTTAGGTTAGGTTAGGTTAGGTTAGGTTAGGTTAGGTTAGGTTAGGTTAGGTTAGGTTAGGTTAGGTTAGGTTAGGTTAGGTTAGGTTAGGTTAGGTTAGGTTAGGTTAGGTTAGGTTAGGTTAGGTTAGGTTAGGTTAGGTTAGGTTAGGTTAGGTTAGGTTAGGTTAGGTTAGGTTAGGTTAGGTTAGGTTAGGTTAGGTTAGGTTAGGTTAGGTTAGGTTAGGTTAGGTTAGGTTAGGTTAGGTTAGGTTAGGTTAGGTTAGGTTAGGTTAGGTTAGGTTAGGTTAGGTTAGGTTAGGTTAGGTTAGGTTAGGTTAGGTTAGGTTAGGTTTTTTTTTTTTTTTTTTTTTTTTTTTTCCTACCCGTACCACCATCTCGAAATGGCACTATGGAGCGACTAACCCTCTGACGTTGGCAGAGACCTTTTATACCTAATTTCTTTATTTACCTACTTTTTATTTCTGGGATAGTAGGTGAACAAATGGGGTGTTCTTTATTTATCAAAAATTTTTTACATAAGTTTCTTAAACACAATTTTTGCCTATTTGCTAGTTTTTATACATCTTTTCTTATTCTAAGTTACTAATATATATGTTGACAATATATACCTTAACTTAATTTATCTATCTGTTTCTTTTTATCACCTTATTTGCTATGACATTACAATATTCAAAAAACTTATCTCTAACATATTTGTTTTCTACTATTTCACATATATTTCCTATTTCTATCTTATAGTCTATATGATGTTCTAGATCGTACCTTTCTTTACCAAAGACAGGACATTCTACGACAATATGCTCTACAGTTTCCGGTACGCCTGGTTCGCAAATACACGATGGGTTCTCCTTACACCTAAACCGGTTCAGGTATGCGGAGAACCCACCGTGTCCTGTCATTACCTGTGTTAACGTTCCTATCGGTTTTATGTGCCGGATTATGCTGTAGGCCTTTAGTGCATCAGGGAAGAAGAGCTTTGTGGTTGCTGCGGTTTCACCAGTCTTATATCTTCTATTCCATTCTTCGAGCGACTCCAGACGAATTTTACGCTTAACATACGAAACCGGGCATAAGTCGTAGTCTGGTTTTTTCTTCAACCTCAGTGCGGCCTCTTTTGCGAGCTGGTCAGCCCTCTCATTCCCTTCTAATCCAGCGTGGGCTTTAATCCAGAAGAGTGCTACGTGTTTGTTCCTACGCTTGCACTCTTCTAGATTACGGCGGATTTCCACGACTAAGGGGTGGAGAGAGCGATTGTTGGTGACCGCTTCTAGTGAAGATCTGGAGTCGCTGTAAATTCCGAAACTATCTTCTGGGAGCTTGATTATTTCTCTGGTGGTCTTGCATATAGCCAGCAATTCCGCCTGAAACACCGTGCAGTACGACGACAGCTTCAATTTTTGGCTCTTAGTTTCGGCCTCATTGCTCCAGAAAGACAATGAGGCTCCAACTTTGCCGTCAATTTTGCTGCCGTCGGTGTATACGCGTACCGCTTGCGTGTTGTGGGTGTTCAGCTGTTCTCGGTCCTCCAAGCATATGAACTGCAGGTCTATATGTTTTGCTGGATGGGGAACTTCTGAGAATTTGGTCATTCGTTCCACTTCTCCATCTCCTGACGTTGGCCGGGCCACCCCCCTTTTTACCTCATACAGGGCTGCTGCTTCTCGTATTCTGAGGTCCAGGGGCAGTAGTCCGGCCAGCACCAGTGCCGAGTTGAGAGAAGTGGTTCGATAGGACTTGCATATTTTTTGTGCGAAACCTCTCTGGACCACATTTAACATTTTTTGTATTCCCAGTTTCCTAGATGATGGTGCCCACGCTGCAGAAGCATACATGATGACTGGCTCAATCACAGCAACGTAGATGGTACGTATGACGTCCGGGTTCAAGCCCCAACTAATTTTGGCTGCTCTAGACAGCTGCTTATATAGATTCAACGCCTTTTTGCAAGTGGTCGCTACGTGGCTGTTGAATGTAAGCTGGCTGTCTATAGTGAGCCCCAACAGTTTAATTTCCTTAGACATGCTCACGCCAACCCCGCCCATGCTCAGGACCGGAGTATCGTATTTAAGTTTGCGCGTCACTACCATTGCATTCGTCTTGTGCGGAGCGAACCTCAACTTGTTTCGGATTCCCCAGTCCCGAACATAGGCGAGGGCGGCGTTTGCCTGTCTTTGGATTTCTAATGCAGTATCCGCGTCAAAAACCAGGACCACATCGTCGGCGAAGGCTTGGCAGTAATCGCCTCGTCTTTCCAACTCTTGGAGAAGCGGATCAAGTAGCAGGTTCCAAAGGATTGGACCCCCTATCGAGCCCTGCACGCAACCTTTCGTCGTGATCTTCGTCACCTCTTCTCCTGCGTATCGCACTTTCACCGTCCTACTGCTGAGGTAACTGTCCATCACTCTCCTGATGTTCATTGGACACCTTTCCTCAGCCAGTCTGGTTCTTATCGCAGGCCACCAGGCGCTATCGAAGGCTCCCTCTATGTCCAGTGATACAACAGTGACAAGTTTCTTCAGCTCTAGCTTTCCGCGTAAATGTTGTATCAGATCATAGAGGGAGTCCTCGGTGCTCCTTTGGGGCATAAAACCATACTGGCGAGTACTCATCCGCGGAAGAACGTGCCACTTGATCCGGTTCACCACCATTTTCTCCAATATTTTTCCCATCACTGGCAGCAAACCTATTGGTCGGTAAGATTTGGCTTCCGTGTAACTTTCCTTTCCTGGTTTCCTAAGTACTACTACGGTCGCCTCCTTCCACTTCTTGGGAAAATATCCTAATTCCAAACACCTATTTGCCAGTGATAGGAAAACTTTGGGGTCCAAATCTATTGCGTGTTTGCAGATGTCTGACGTCAGACCATCGGACCCTGGGGCCTTCTTAGGGTTAAAGCTACTCAGTGCGAATTTCAGCTCTTCCAGCGTAAATGGTGGATCATCATGACTATCATGACTCGAAACATTTACATTTTCAGCCTTTTCTCTAATTCGCCTGTGCTCCTCATTATCCTCTTCCTCCTTGTCCTCTGGATAAAAGGTGTCTGCTAGTAATTCTGCGGACTCTTTAGGCCCCAAAGATACTCCCTCCCTTACGAGCGGCAGATCTTCATGCCTTTTTGTTGTCCTACCTATGACTCTATATATAGACTCCCATAAACCTTCCCTATCCTGTTTCCCACAGAACTCCTTCCAGCTTGTTGTTTGTGCTATTTTTGCTTCTAATTCATACTTTTCTTTTGCTTTCAGGTACTCTTCCACCACCATCGACCTTCGGACTGGAGCTGCGCATCGGATCCTGCGTCTCTTCGTGTTCACTTCCTTCTTCAGCATGGCGAGTTCATCCGACATCCACGGCAAGGTAAGTTTGTTTTCTGTTTTCTTTTTTGGTATTGTACTATTGCATGCTTTTGTTATTGTATTTATATATGATTCTACTATATTTTCTAGATTAGCTTTAGTTTCTGCGCTTTCAATGTTTGTAGTATTTATGTTGCTTTCTGGTAGAAACTGGGCCAATTCCTCATGGAATTGGTTCCAGTTTGCTTTTTTGGTATTGTATACTCTTGTAGTTCTACTTATACTAATTCCTTTTGATTTTGTTAGCCTAACCTTAAACATTATCGTGTTGTGGTCTGAACTCGTCATGCTGTCGTCCACTCTCCAGTCTTCCACCAAAGGCAGCATATCCGTCGAGCAGGCCGTGATGTCGACAAAGCTGGAGTATGTCTTATTCCCCCTAATTGTGTCAAAGGTGGGGGTATCTCCTACATTCAGTACCTGCATGTCCATCTCTTCGATCACTCCCGCCATCTCCTCTCCTCTACTATCGACCTTTAGGCTACCCCACCATGTGCTTTTAGCATTCGAGTCTCCTCCTATTATTATTTTATTCGGCCCTACTTTGCGCTTTATCTCCTTTAGCTGCTCCAGGTATGGCTCGATTGGCTGGTCGGGTTCAAAGTAAAATGAGGCGACTACAACTTCCCAGGCACTTGTTCTCAGTTTGACAACCACAATATTTGCAGTGGTCAAATCTGGGCGTTGTATGACATCAATGTCATTGTCAAATACTGCGATGGCTGATTTGACTATTGCGTCACCAGGATTTGTGCACTGGAAAATCCTTACTCCCTTGTAGTCCCTCACTTTACCTATCCCCCCCACGTATGGCTCCTGAAGCAGCGCGAGAGCTATCTTCTTTTCTGTGGCCTCAAGCATTATCTCGTGGGTAGCCAGTGCCTTCCGCTGCAAGTTTGCTTGGGCCACTAGGTATGGCCTCGCTCTAGATGGCGTTGATATTGGCTTTGCTGGAGAAGATTTGATGCCTTGGACCACCTTAGCAATAGGCTACCGTCGCCCGAGCTAAAACCTCCCATCTCCTTCGGACTGGGCAGTCCTGGCTAAAAGCACTGTGGTCTGTTTTCTCCATCTTTGCCTGCACACAGTTACAGCAAGTAGGGGTTCCCGCCGCAAGCCAGTCTGCGCACTCTGATCGCATGTGGGGTCCCCCGCAATGACTGCACTTCTCGATTTGTTCGGTGCAGAAACGTTTACCATGGCCATATCCCAGGCAAATAGAGCATTGGACCAACGGTGATTGGTCCTCTGCTCTCACCCTCTGGATATCAATTTGGACCGTTTCTGCATCGATCAGTCGCTGCCAAATCTTGGGGGAGACCCTCATGACGATATGGTGCGTATGGGGGTTTCTAGTCCGCCTCTTGTACAGGATCTGCATTCGGTGATCTTTTTCGCCAAGGTCTTTGAGGAGGTTCTTATTCTGGTTCCTCAAGGCGTTGAGAACATCCTCGTCCGTATTGAACTGGAAGACGTTCTTGAGGACCACCAGAGGATCTTTATTCTTAACCTCCTGTACGTTCAGGTGGTCTTCTGCCCTTTTAAGCTTCTCTTTTACGATTTCCCTTTCCTTTTCTGTTTTACATCCAACTATGATCTTTCTATCTTTAGCCTTCCTTATCCTTTCTATTTCAATTCCTCCATCCTTGGCGTTGATCGCTTTCCTTATTCTATTGAGTACTTCCTCGCTTGTTTCTTTCTCATTTTTTGCGGTAACCACTACCGAATGCAGCGCCGTCTGCTCTAGAGGCTGTCTCTTGGCAGACGTAGCTGCAACGCTAGCGTAGCTTAACCGCTCCTGTACCTCCTGGTGCTTCTCTATCGCTTCTCTAAGCTTTTCCATCTTCTCATTGCTTTCCTCTATGAGCTGGACATGCTTCGCCATCTTGTCCAGTAACATGGACTCCTCTCTTCCTCTATCTTCCTTTTCCTTCTCTTTTACCTCTTCTGGTTCCTTGGTCACTTCCTTACTTCCTCGTCCTTTAACACTTTCACCCTCCTTCACAAGCTGGAAGAGTCTGTCAATCGCGATAGTAACCTCGGTTTTAATTTCTGTCTTAAGATTTCGTGCATTCCCAAGATTAACTTTGGCTTTCGTAACGCACGCCTTTGCCTCTGAAAGCCTATCTGCGTATTTGACCTTCCCCGTCGGTGATTTCTCGACAGCTTCCGATGAGCCTTTTTGAACTCCCGCTTTGATGTCGTAGGAGAGCGAGAGCCCCACCTTCGGCCTCGGCTTTGCAGCCACGGGCGCTGAAGCCTTTTTGGGGGAGATCGCTGTCTTTTGCTTTGCATCAGGAGAATGGGATACCGGAGCAGCTGTAGCTTTTCCGGTCTCCCATTCTCCTATGCTACGCCTAACCTTCGAGGTTGCCGTCGCGTCAGATGGTTCTGCCGTTGATGGTCCCGCTTTTTGTGTCTGAGCCGGGGATTTGCGGTCCATGTCAATAGTGACGTTGAGTGTTTTGGTGGTGGGGGGTGTGCGTATTCCGAACATCGTTGAGTGTAGAGGGGGACAACGAGTAAAAATTTATGATGATGCAACGCAAGATTAAGTAGTAAAATAAAGTAAATTTGTATAAGTTGTAAACAGACAAAATAAAATTAAAACTAATTTACCCTAATTCTATAACTAATTTGTTTTTCTCTTTTTCAGATGCTGCTTGTGGGTGCCGACGGTGACAAAAGGAGCCACTTCACTGCTAACCCAGGTAAGTGTAAGAAAAACTTTTAAATTAGTGCCGGCGTCAATGACTCTACCTAGAGTCCGTCTCAAAATAGTGGCAAAAACTGCCAACAGTTAAAAGAAACCGCGTCAAACTGAGCTTTGGTAAAGAAAGTCACGAAAAAACTTACAAAAAATTTCAACTCTATGTAGAGTCGATTTCCTAGTCAATAACCTTAATACTAATTAACTTAAACCTAACACAAAAATCCGCGTCCAATTTGGAGCTTCCGTTCTCGAAAAACTGGACCTCAAAATTTTTCGTTGAAAAAGGGGGGGTAATGTTTGGGGGGGGGGGGGTAACAGGACTAACAATTACTAAAAGGTTGTGTATCTAACTATCGTTAGATACTCAAAGTGACGTTAAAATTTTGAAATTCCTAACGGTTTAGGAGATACAAGCCTTTTTCTGTATTTGCAGTTGACCTACAATCAATTAAATTAATAACTCGAAATTTTTTAACATTAACACAACCTAAAATTTTAACCAAATAAACTACTAGTAAGGGGCTACAATCTAAGCTAAAAATATATATATGTTACCGATCTAAATATCTAGATATAAATTAAAGAAGTCCAAGTCCAACTGCACGAAAAACTAAAATGTTTGTAACAAAGCAGCCACTTAACTTTTTCCAATTCTGAAAGTGCCTCCGGGGTCCTCCTGGTGCTCCGCTGCCGATGGCGGTGTCAAATGGCGCCGCACGGGCCTGGATCGATGACCTCGTGGCCACGTGGTACTTGTTTTTTTGGCTTTTACTCCGCAGCCCTGCGCAGTAGAACTCAGCCAAAAGTGCCCACCTGTGGAGCTCCACAGGGGCTTCCCTGGGGTATAATAAAAAGTGTGGGTCCCCGCAGCAGATCTCGAGATATTTCACAATTTGTGTCACAAAACTGGTTTTTCACAGATATTTCCGTGAAAAATGCACTGATCACCACGCGGTTTTCACTATAGTGTGCGCCGTGACGATGCGCTTCTTTTGATATATCACACGGGTATTTTTGTGCACTTTGACTATTTTTGGCGAAATTTTTGCCGCGGTTGGACTCCAATTCGTGGCGCTTCCGAGGGCGGTTGGAGCGCGAATGGTGGTTAGGTTAGGTTAGGTTAGGTTAGGTTAGGTTAGGTTAGGTTAGGTTAGGTTAGGTTAGGTTAGGTTAGGTTAGGTTAGGTTAGGTTAGGTTAGGTTAGGTTAGGTTAGGTTAGGTTAGGTTAGGTTAGGTTAGGTTAGGTTAGGTTAGGTTAGGTTAGGTTAGGTTAGGTTAGGTTAGGTTAGGTTAGGTTAGGTTAGGTTAGGTTAGGTTAGGTTAGGTTAGGTTAGGTTAGGTTAGGTTAGGTTAGGTTAGGTTAGGTTAGGTTAGGTTAGGTTAGGTTAGGTTAGGTTAGGTTAGGTTAGGTTAGGTTAGGTTAGGTTAGGTTAGGTTAGGTTAGGTTAGGTTAGGTTAGGTTAGGTTAGGTTAGGTTAGGTTAGGTTAGGTTAGGTTAGGTTAGGTTAGGTTAGGTTAGGTTAGGTTAGGTTAGGTTAGGTTAGGTTAGGTTAGGTTAGGTTAGGTTAGGTTAGGTTAGGTTAGGTTAGGTTAGGTTAGGTTAGGTTAGGTTAGGTTAGGTTAGGTTAGGTTAGGTTAGGTTAGGTTAGGTTAGGTTAGGTTAGGTTAGGTTAGGTTAGGTTAGGTTAGGTTAGGTTAGGTTAGGTTAGGTTAGGTTAGGTTAGGTTAGGTTAGGTTAGGTTAGGTTAGGTTAGGTTAGGTTAGGTTAGGTTAGGTTAGGTTAGGTTAGGTTAGGTTAGGTTAGGTTAGGTTAGGTTAGGTTAGGTTAGGTTAGGTTAGGTTAGGTTAGGTTAGGTTAGGTTAGGTTAGGTTAGGTTAGGTTAGGTTAGGTTAGGTTAGGTTAGGTTAGGTTAGGTTAGGTTAGGTTAGGTTAGGTTAGGTTAGGTTAGGTTAGGTTAGGTTAGGTTAGGTTAGGTTAGGTTAGGTTAGGTTAGGTTAGGTTAGGTAGTTAGGTTAGGTTAGGTTAGGTTAGGTTAGGTTAGGTTAGGTTAGGTTAGGTTAGGTTAGGTTAGGTTAGGTTAGGTTAGGTTAGGTTAGGTTAGGTTAGGTTAGGTTAGGTTAGGTTAGGTTAGGTTAGGTTAGGTTAGGTTAGGTTAGGTTAGGTTAGGTTAGGTTAGGTTAGGTTAGGTTAGGTTAGGTTAGGTAGGTTAGGTTAGGTTAGGTTAGGTTAGGTTAGGTTAGGTTAGGTTAGGTTAGGTTAGGTTAGGTTAGGTTAGGTTAGGTTAGGTTAGGTTAGGTTAGGTTAGGTTAGTTAGGTTAGGTTAGGTTAGGTTAGGTTAGGTTAGGTTAGGTTAGGTTAGGTTAGGTTAGGTTAGGTTAGGTTAGGTTAGGTTAGGTTAGGTTAGGTTAGGTTAGGTTAGGTTAGGTTAGGTTAGGTTAGGTTAGGTTAGGTTAGGTTAGGTTAGGTTAGGTTAGGTTAGTTAGGTTAGGTTAGGTTAGGTTAGGTTAGGTTAGGTTAGGTTAGGTTAGGTTAGGTTAGGTTAGTTAGGTTAGGTTAGGTTAGGTTAGGTTAGGTTAGGTTAGGTTAGGTTAGGTTAGGTTAGGTTAGGTTAGGTTAGGTTAGGTTAGTTAGGTTAGGTTAGGTTAGGTTAGGTTAGGTTAGGTTAGGTTAGGTTAGGTTAGGTTAGGTTAGGTTAGGTTAGTAGGTTAGGTTAGGTTAGGTTAGGTTAGGTTAGGTTAGGTTAGGTTAGGTTAGGTTAGGTTAGGTTAGGTTAGGTTAGTTAGGTTAGGTTAGGTTAGGTTAGGTTAGGTTAGGTTAGGTTAGGTTAGGTTAGGTTAGGTAGGTTAGGTTAGGTTAGGTTAGGTTAGGTTAGGTTAGGTTAGGTTAGGTTAGGTTAGGTTAGTTAGGTTAGGTTAGGTTAGGTTAGGTTAGGTTAGGTTAGGTTAGGTTAGGTTAGGTTAGGTTAGGTTAGGTTAGGTTAGGTTAGTTAGGTTAGGTTAGGTTAGGTTAGGTTAGTTAGGTTAGGTTAGGTTAGGTTAGGTTAGGTTAGGTTAGGTTAGGTTAGGTTAGGTTAGGTTAGGTTAGGTTAGGTTAGGTTAGGTTAGGTTAGGTTAGGTTAGGTTAGGTTAGGTTAGGTTAGGTTAGGTTAGGTTAGGTTAGGTTAGGTTAGGTTAGGTTAGTTAGGTTAGGTTAGGTTAGGTTAGGTTAGGTTAGGTTAGGTTAGGTTAGGTTAGGTTAGGTTAGGTTAGGTTAGGTTAGGTTAGGTTAGGTTAGGTTAGGTTAGGTTAGGTTAGGTTAGGTTAGGTTAGGTTAGGTTAGGTTAGGTTAGGTTAGGTTAGGTTAGGTTAGGTTAGGTTAGGTTAGGTTAGGTTAGGTTAGGTTAGGTTAGGTTAGGTTAGGTTAGGTTAGTTAGGTTAGGTTAGGTTAGGTTAGGTTAGGTTAGGTTAGGTTAGGTTAGGTTAGGTTAGGTTAGGTTAGGTTAGGTTAGGTTAGGTTAGGTTAGGTTAGGTTAGGTTAGGTTAGGTTAGGTTAGGTTAGGTTAGGTTAGGTTAGGTTAGGTTAGGTTAGGTTAGGTTAGTTAGGTTAGGTTAGGTTAGGTTAGGTTAGGTTAGGTTAGGTTAGGTTAGGTTAGGTTAGGTTAGGTTAGGTTAGGTTAGGTTAGGTTAGGTTAGGTTAGGTTAGGTTAGGTTAGGTTAGGTTAGGTTAGGTTAGGTTAGGTTAGGTTAGGTTAGGTTAGGTTAGGTTAGGTTAGGTTAGGTTAGGTTAGGTTAGGTTAGGTTAGGTTAGGTTAGGTTAGGTTAGGTTAGGTTAGGTTAGGTTAGGTTAGGTTAGGTTAGGTTAGGTTAGGTTAGGTTAGGTTAGGTTAGGTTAGGTTAGGTTAGGTTAGGTTAGGTTAGGTTAGGTTAGGTTAGTAGGTTAGGTTAGGTTAGGTTAGGTTAGGTTAGGTTAGGTTAGGTTAGGTTAGGTTAGGTTAGGTTAGGTTAGGTTAGGTTAGGTTAGGTTAGGTTAGGTTAGGTTAGGTTAGGTTAGGTTAGGTTAGGTTAGTTAGGTTAGGTTAGGTTAGGTTAGGTTAGGTTAGGTTAGGTTAGGTTAGGTTAGGTTAGGTTAGGTTAGGTTAGGTTAGGTTAGGTTAGGTTAGTTAGGTTAGGTTAGGTTAGGTTAGGTTAGGTTAGGTTAGGTTAGGTTAGGTTAGGTTAGGTTAGGTTAGGTTAGGTTAGGTTAGGTTAGGTTAGGTTAGGTTAGGTTAGGTTAGGTTAGGTTAGGTTAGGTTAGGTTAGGTTAGGTTAGGTTAGGTTAGGTTAGGTTAGGTTAGGTTAGGTTAGGTTAGGTTAGGTTAGGTTAGGTTAGGTTAGGTTAGGTTAGGTTAGGTTAGGTTAGGTTAGGTAGTTAGGTTAGGTTAGGTTAGGTTAGGTTAGGTTAGGTTAGGTTAGGTTAGGTTAGGTTAGTTAGGTTAGGTTAGGTTAGGTTAGGTTAGGTTAGGTTAGGTTAGGTTAGGTTAGGTTAGGTTAGGTTAGGTTAGTTAGGTTAGGTTAGGTTAGGTTAGGTTAGGTTAGGTTAGGTTAGGTTAGGTTAGGTTAGGTTAGGTTAGGTTAGGTTAGGTTAGGTTAGGTTAGTTAGGTTAGGTTAGGTTAGGTTAGGTAGGTTAGGTTAGGTTAGGTTAGGTTAGGTTAGGTTAGGTTAGGTTAGGTTAGGTTAGGTTAGGTTAGGTTAGGTTAGGTTAGGTTAGGTTAGGTTAGGTTAGGTTAGGTTAGGTTAGGTTAGGTTAGGTTAGGTTAGGTTAGGTTAGGTTAGGTTAGGTTAGGTTAGGTTAGGTTAGGTTAGTTAGGTTAGGTTAGGTTAGGTTAGGTTAGGTTAGGTTAGGTTAGGTTAGGTTAGGTTAGGTTAGGTTAGGTTAGGTTAGGTTAGGTTAGGTTAGGTTAGGTTAGGTTAGTTAGGTTAGGTTAGGTTAGGTTAGGTTAGGTTAGGTTAGGTTAGGTTAGGTTAGGTTAGGTTAGGTTAGGTTAGGTTAGGTTAGGTTAGGTTAGGTTAGGTTAGGTTAGGTTAGGTTAGGTTAGGTTAGGTTAGGTTAGGTTAGGTTAGGTTAGGTTAGGTTAGGTTAGGTTAGGTTAGGTTAGGTTAGGTTAGGTTAGGTTAGGTTAGGTTAGGTTAGGTTAGGTTAGGTTAGGTTAGGTTAGGTTAGGTTAGGTTAGGTTAGGTTAGGTTAGGTTAGGTTAGGTTAGGTTAGGTTAGGTTAGGTTAGGTTAGTTAGGTTAGGTTAGGTTAGGTTAGGTTAGGTTAGGTTAGGTTAGGTTAGGTTAGGTTAGGTTAGGTTAGGTTAGTTAGGTTAGGTTAGGTTAGGTTAGGTTAGGTTAGGTTAGGTTAGGTTAGGTTAGGTTAGGTTAGGTTAGGTTAGGTTAGGTTAGGTTAGGTTAGGTTAGGTTAGGTTAGGTTAGGTTAGGTTAGGTTAGGTTAGGTTAGGTTAGTTAGGTTAGGTTAGGTTAGGTTAGGTTAGGTTAGGTTAGGTTAGGTTAGGTTAGGTTAGGTTAGGTTAGGTTAGGTTAGGTTAGGTTAGTTAGGTTAGGTTAGGTTAGGTTAGGTTAGGTTAGGTTAGGTTAGGTTAGGTTAGGTTAGGTTAGGTTAGGTTAGTTAGGTTAGGTTAGGTTAGGTTAGGTTAGGTTAGGTTAGTTAGGTTAGGTTAGGTTAGGTTAGGTTAGGTTAGGTTAGGTTAGGTTAGGTTAGGTTAGGTTAGGTTAGGTTAGGTTAGGTTAGGTTAGGTTAGGTTAGGTTAGGTTAGGTTAGGTTAGGTTAGGTTAGGTTAGGTTAGGTTAGGTTAGGTTAGGTTAGGTTAGGTTAGGTTAGGTTAGGTTAGGTTAGGTTAGGTTAGGTTAGTTAGGTTAGGTTAGGTTAGGTTAGTTAGGTTAGGTTAGGTTAGGTTAGGTTAGGTTAGGTTAGGTTAGGTTAGGTTAGGTTAGGTTAGTTAGGTTAGGTTAGGTTAGGTTAGGTTAGGTTAGGTTAGGTTAGGTTAGGTTAGGTTAGGTTAGGTTAGGTTAGGTTAGGTTAGGTTAGGTTAGGTTAGGTTAGGTTAGGTTAGGTTAGGTTAGGTTAGGTTAGGTTAGGTTAGGTTAGGTTAGGTTAGGTTAGGTTAGGTTAGGTTAGGTTAGGTTAGGTTAGGTTAGGTTAGGTTAGGTTAGGTTAGGTTAGGTTAGGTTAGGTTAGGTTAGGTTAGGTTAGGTTAGGTTAGGTTAGGTTAGGTTAGGTTAGGTTAGGTTAGGTTAGGTTAGGTTAGGTTAGGTTAGGTTAGGTTAGGTTAGGTTAGGTTAGGTTAGGTTAGGTTAGGTTAGGTTAGGTTAGGTTAGGTTAGGTTAGGTTAGGTTAGGTTAGGTTAGGTTAGGTTAGGTTAGGTTAGGTTAGGTTAGTTAGGTTAGGTTAGGTTAGGTTAGGTTAGGTTAGGTTAGGTTAGGTTAGGTTAG